>OU426880.1:24647925-27527765 GCA_911387805.1 Cantharis rustica
CCTTTACTACTAGAAATACTACTGTCTGACGTAGGTTTTCAATTTCTATATTTAATAATGTTTGCCGTTTAACTTTAGTGATTTTACCCGTCACCCCCTGTATTGCCATTCCTGTCGCTGGTAAAATCGGCAAATTTCCATTAGTTAATTGAATATGTTCAAAAACGTCCTCCGATATCACGCTCACTGTACTGCCGGTATCAATTAAAACTGAATGCTTGATATTTTCTAGTTTAACTAAAATCTTGGGTAAATAAACCACGTCCGCATTATCTATTTCGTCTTCATGTTCGGGAAATGTTTCATTTATCTTTGTTTGATTTATTGTATGAAACTGCTTAAAATAATTATTAACAAACTTTATATGATTTTTTCGCTCTCTTAACACGGTTTCCTGAAAAATGAGAGCTGACCGTTCAGGAAAATTTAGTTTTCCGACGTCGGTTCGCTGTTTATTTCTTGGATTATCGGTCTTGTTTCTTGGATAGGCTGCTGAATAATTGCTACTGTTTCACGATCAATGTTTCTATTTACCCCCGGTCTCGTAACGTTAGTTTCGCGATTTGGAGTCCTGTTAAACCTATTTTCTGATCTAAAATTTTCCCTATTGGAATTGCTCCTATCGTAGCTTCCCATTGCCGCAAGCCTATTATTTAGTTCAAACCCGCGGTTATTATTCTTATTGACTTCGTCAAGATCTTCAATGATTTTTAAAAATTCATCAATGGTCTTGATTCTGGATGTTACCAAATGCAATTCGATATCCCGTGAAAAATGCTTAGATACCGCTTCAACAAAGCTTTCCTCCGGAAAAGAGGGAACCAAATGTTGAATTCGATTTATCCAACCCCAGACGTGATGCGTCATAGTACCTTGACTTGTTTTGTACCCACGTTGTTCATAGATTTCAAGCCGTACTTTGTTTTGAACCTTTTGTGACCAAAATTCATTTGTAAACTCGGTTTTGAATTCATTATAATTTGCCCATTTCCCTGAATGACGTTCAGCCCAGATTTTGGTATCGCCATCTAAACATTCAATTGCCGTTGGTACCTTTAATTCTTCCGACATATTTGCACGAAATAAATAAATATCTAAAGATTTTAAAAATTGTACCGGATGTTCACCTTTTTTCTTATTGTCGAAAATAGGTGCTTTCTTATCAAAATTTGTAAAAACTGTGCGATTTACAATACCATCTTTATTTTTCGTGCCGTTATCTAATTGAATTTTTAATTTAGAAAAATCCTTTTTTAATTGATCGACCTCGTTGTCGACTGTTATTATTGCCTTACTATTTTGATCTATTTCTTTAATCACCGAATCTACTTCTGACTCTACTGGTTCGAAACGTTTTTCGATAATTTGTAACATTTCAATTCTACCGTTGCTACAGGTAGCCCTATTCTTATCTAAATTTTCTTCTATTGTTTTTAATCGGTTTTCGATTAATTCAAATTTGGTATTAAATTTTTCAATAAGATCTTTCTCCAGTTTGAAAAACATACTCTTAATTTCGTCCATATTAAATTTAATTAATCCTGATCTTAAATGCATGCAAAATAAATTTCAACTAAATCTTAATTCTACACAAAATCTACTTTGTACTATTAATAAGAAAAATATTAATCTACGTAAAATAACAACAAAAATCTATTTTAATTTACAAAATTTGTAAAAGAAATCTCAAAAATTCGAGCTAAACGTTGGGCGCCAATTGTAATGGTAACTTCTTTGTATTCTAATTTTTCTTTCTGAGCTCCGGCTAGGATGACTCTATAAATAACCTAGGGGTGGTTTGAGTATTTTTTACACAATTAGCGAATAAACAAAGAAATACCATACAAATTATAAATATTTAATTTATTGATGAAAAGTAATCTAAAGACATTAACTTACATACAATTTACAAGTCTTAACAATCTCTAGACCTGACGAATTTTTAACAACGGCTGTGGGTGTAAATAATGTTCACGCACTTCACCCGGTACACGAAATTATTCTTTCTTCTTTTGATGTACAGAGACGATCCAAGTGATGAAAGATTTCGTTTTCTATATAAAACAAAATGTCGAAACGAAATTGAGTCTACGACTCCACTATGCACTTCGTTTAACAAAGAAAGAAATTACTCGCACAATCCCTCTATGTCTTGGCAAGATTGACTTGACAAAATTTTCAATATCGTAATATAGTACTTGCTTTAATTGCAGCAAGCAATAATTTATTTGGCACCACTTGTTGCCAAATAACAACGAACTTTTCTTAAATATGTGGTTTCTTTTTGAAACCACCCGTGGTCAAAACTACCACGATGCGCTTCTTTTCCTTGCAAAGAAGGAACTGTCTTTCTTTCTTTACACCCCAAACTTACAATTAAAAAAATTCTATCAGGCCCGCAAATGGTTCACACCCTTTGCAACTATTCCTAAAATTAACTAAAACTAATAAATACTCATAAATGTCATTGAGGCGGTAGGTTTTCTAACGTTTCTTTTAAAGTTTGAAAACTACCCGCTCAATGTAACTTAATATTTTTTCAAAACTACTTTCTCACGATTTTAGAAATGTTGAATTTAACAAATATAATTGTGAGCGTGAAATTTACAAAAAAACTAATTTATTTCATTACAAACTATTATTTTTGTAAACCAATCAAATTATACACCATTCGAGTTTACACCAATCGATATCCACACCATTCAGTCGTTAAGATAATCATGTTTTTTCTTTCTATCTTACGTAATGCACCTCTGATTGGTAAATTGGTCAATAAAAAAAAAATTAAGTTCATTAAAAATTAACGGGCCAGTGCGGTCTTTAGGCCGCACGACCGAGGCAATCTAGTCTAGTATATTATGAATATCAAAAACAATGCCTTTCTCTACGTAACAAAAAATATCTAGGAGAAATAAAGAAATGGTTGGGAAATTTGATGAAATGTAGTTCTAAATCTTCTGAAATTTTTAAGGTAAGAAGATGATTACTTGTTTTGTGGTTTACCCCTCAAATAAATATAAAGAATAAAAACAGAAAAACTTAAAATACTTCCAATTTTAAATAAGTTACTGAATATATCAAATTATATAAAATAACTTTTAAAATATAATTATTATTATTATTAATCATTTTTATTATATTTTGTTTGTTTTTACTAAATTCAAGTGAAAAAATGGTAGCTGACTATTATTTTTGTTATAATTACACACCATTCCAGTTCATACCAATCGATATCTACACAATTCAATCATTAGGATATCCATGTTTTTCCTTTCTACCTTACGTAATGCACCTCCGATTGGTCAAACTGTAAATTAATCAGTGCGGCCTTCAGGCCGCACAACCTGAGCAATTTATTTTAGTATATTACGAATATCAAAAGCTAAACCTTTGTTTACGTAACGAGAAATGTCTAGGAGATGTAAAAAAATGTTCAAGAAATGTAGTCAGATTTTTAGGAAAAAAATATGATTAGTCTGGTGGTTTACCCTTGAATAAATTTAAAGAGTCATAATGTCATTAAACACATCCGATTTTAAGTAATCATTATTAAAATAAAAATATTAAAATAAGTAGGTACTTATATAAAAAAATAATAATAATAATAATAATACATAAATTATTAACTTGTAAAATAAATATTCTGATGAAAGCGAGAAACTTCGCTGCAAGTTCAATAAAAATAGTAGGTATTAATAAATATTATTGTTTAGTTAAATTGTTCAGTTTAAAAACTATTGAATTTTAAAAAAATATTAAATTAAAAACTGAGAGATTATGAGAGAGTGACGGTCCTTGCGGCCTTTAGGCCGCACAACTTAAGCAATCTGGTTATGTAATAAAACGTGAAAAATAATTTATACTTCAATTACCATAATTTTATTTGAAAAGCACTATTGGTTCTTGGGGGAGGGAAGGGGGGTAGCTTAGCCCTTAATATCTACGCCATCAACATCAAGTTTAAAGGGATTTTTAAGTTTTTACTTTTTTTGACCAAAAAGCAAGGTCAAACGAAACCTTTCATGGTGCGCAAATAAATTTTTATTTCTAAAAAATAAAAAGTATTTTCTCGCATATTTTTGTTGACGATGTAATAAATTTACAAATAAGGAAAAATAATTAAACTCGGTAACCCTGGACTTAACTCCCTGTACGACACGCTTCTGCAACCTTTGCTTGATCATTATCGGTGCCACTTACACTTTAGAGTAGTTTTTTGCATTACTTCAGTTTTTAAAATATTATTACTTAACGAAAATCATATAGTATAAATCTTCCAACTTGAGTATTACGTCATCACGTAACGCATAATCATATAATTAGTTTATAAACTCATTTGTTTTACAAAATGACAAAAATATGTAAAAAAAACTGTATTGTTTTTAACCCCACCTCGTATATGTAAAGCAAAATATTTATATTGCTGTTAACTTTTACTAAAAACTTTTGATGAGCGTCCCCCATTTCTCGGTCTATGATTGCAGTTGAAGAATTATTATTAATAAGTAATTATGCAATTTTGTAATCAGGAAAAATTATGGAACTTGGTTAGCCATGGACTTAACACCCTGAATCACAAGCTTCAGCATCATCGCTTGAATATTTGTCGGTGTCAATTTCACCTGTAAGTTTTTCTCGGTTTTTTAAAATGCATTTTAATTTTAAATAAAAAATATAAGTTGTAGAATTTAGATTTAAAAACACCTGAAACTCGTAGACAAGAATTTATTGGTCATAATTTACATACCAGAAGCAAACAATTTTATTTATTCTGAGGAATGTGAAAAATGCAAACGATATTTTTTCATGCGTTGTAGGTAAACACAAATTTGTCACGAGTCAGTTGTTGGGCGCGCAAGGTGGAATTTGGCTTGGTAAACAAAACTTTTGTCAAGAGTCGATTAACTTTTGAACCAATTTTCCAGCAGTCAAGTAGCTTAACCGCCCCAAGCGAACATGTAATTAGGACAAATTGAGAAGAAGAGTCAGGTACCTTTTTTTTCGTTACTGGTTACTGCGACTTGGTATCTTGGTAATTGGAATTTTGGCATGAGAGAAACGAGTTTTGTCCTTATAAAGGACGCACCTATGTTTTTAAATATCTATTTCTTACCTTGACGATTTTTCCAGTATCGTTTCCATGCTGTGTAAACGACAAATTGTGTTAGTAATACTAAAATTATGGTTAAAATAGCTGTGGTTGCGATGGATCCGGGACCGTAACACGTATCCGGATTATCCTGAGCCTTGATGTTCGTTATATTCCATAACAGGACGACGATAACTTTTAAAACATTTTTATCAACCATTTTAGTCTCGAGCACCAACTCGGATATCACATTCTCATTTTCGAGTCACTTGAGAGCGCCCGATTAAGCGATTTTTATTTTTTAAATGCAATACACGACCGTCCGCACGTTCTAAGGACAACAGGTGAGCACATACTGATTCGATTGCGGAATTGTATGTTATTTGTACCTGTTTCGTTTGTATTTACCTGTTCTTCGCATGACTACGAACCTACGATAAACTTTGCCGAACTCGGGTGACTTCAACGATCGGTTCGACAAGAATCTCATTCTAAACGGCATTCCACATTCCTTATCAACATTAATTATGCTTTAAATTATGCAAGACTTAGAATATTTCGATTAAAAATATAACCAATTAAATTGTTTGCGCTGTTCTCTTTTCTAATTGTGTTTAGGTGAGTAAATATGGAAATTGTGGGTAATTGTGTCAACTGCTATTTATTACTATACAATCATTATTATTATTATCTATACACTTTATTAGTGAATGACGTCGGTTTGAACAAGTGTAATATTTGCATTCCAATACATTTTTGTGGTTTCGACAGGCCCGGCTTTCATTCTATTTTCATTTCCGCTTAGCAATATTGTTTCAATGTTAGTTCAATTTACAAACAAATAAAATCTTAAGGGGTTAAGCCAGTGTGCAAAGGTAATGCAATGTGAATTTTGAAAATTAATTTCACAAATTCGATTTTCTTCATTTTTGGATATTTATAATTACCATTGTTATTAAGTGTAAGTACATGTATAATTTTGTTAAAAATTATTATTTATACTTCTATGAGTTACGCGACTTGGCGTACAATGTTATTCCTCTTGTGTGGTCAGATGGCGTACGTGATCCTGTCAATTTGATTGATCTAAAAAAATTTAAAGAATTGTTTTCTTTAATTATGTACGATATACTATTCGGTTTGGACCCTCAGTTTTTTTAAAGACATTTCAATTAAGAGATACGGGGTTTGCAAGGAAAGTAAAAATTATAAAACCTGAATTTTACATTTTGTCCCTTAATTTAATTTATAACTTGAAATCCGTTGATTATAGACGATAATGGGTTATAACTTAATTTGTAGATAAGCGAATGATATTTAAAAAAGTTCTAATTTATTAAGCCTAAAAAATCAATAATATCGGAGCTATGGCGGTTTGAAATCAGAAATTCAAAAAATTGCTTTAAAGGGAACCCCCAAGGATTTGGATTTAAACAAAATTTGTCTTAGAAAAGTGTTCTTTATTACCACCTCAAAAGTTCTCTACGGTCATAGGAACACCCTGTATTTTAAAAACGGTTAGCACTAGCCCAAAAGTTGTCGATATAAAACTGAAGTTGATAAAATTTCCTACATGAATGATTCTATTTTTTTTTGACTTATTTGTTTTGTTTCTTGTGATATTCGTTAAATTTTAAGAAAATTTATTTTCACGTTTTTTGATAAACTTGAATTGTTTTTTGCTGTTCATGTAATTTAAAAGTTTCCTGAAAATAGTTTGTGCATCAAATTTCATTGAAAATGAAATTCAATATATTATCGTTGATTGAAGAATTCTTCAAATTCTTCTTCAATCAACGATATTAGGTATCTAAAATCGATAAAAAATTAGAACAATTGGAAAATTCAAAACATCGGTTATTGCACTTTCTCGTTTTAAGAGTTAAATTGCATTTTACAAAAAAAATTTCAGTAACTATTTTTTGCATCTTTTATGATTAAATTTTATTAAATAATTTTTATACTAAGAAAATATACTTTGTTTTTTAATAAAAATAAGCGATTTTTAGGAATTCGTATAAATAATGATTTTAAAACAAACAGAATGCATAAAAATTATTATTTTAAAATAATAAAAATTATTATTTTTTAAATATATAATTTCAATTTTTTGAAATAGCCATTTTAATTTTGATTAGATTATGATAAAAATATTGCAATTTTTTCAAGCAATACAAATTGTTTATCTATATACATTAAAAAAGTTTATATATTTTTTTATAACGCTATATTATTAATTATAATCAAAGGTTTGCATAATTTAAACACCTTTTTTCAGAAATATTTCGATAAATTTTATCAAAGTTTTGGTATTTGCTAGATATTTTAGAAATGACAGATGTTTTAATAAAATCTGTATTAAAAGCTTTTTAAAGCTGATAAAATTATCTAGCAGGTAATTTTTTTCTTAACTATGTACCATGTTTAAAAAAAAATTGTAAAAGTTTAATGTTCGAAAACATTTTTTTTTTTTGCATTATTTTCAAAAATATTGATTTTTTCCAGAATTCCAAAATAAATAAATCTAGATTCATTATCTGTAAATCTATGTATAGAACAACTTTGCAGCTATAAAATTAAGTTAAAGAAAATTTTTAACACAAAAAAACAGAAAAGTTCTTAAAAAAATAAAATTTAAATTTTCAAAAAAGATTGAAATATTTATAAACTTATTACCTCTTTCTTTTTTTCTAGATATAAAATATTGTTAATATATTCGTATAGTTGAATCTCTATTTTAATTTATAAATTATAGTTGAGACAGGGGTTAGTAATAAAATTATACGACGTTTCGAGTCTTTATTTACCCATTATCAAGGCTACAAAAATATATACAAATAATTAAAAAACTTACATAAATTAGAAAATTGAAAAAATAATAAAAATATAAGTAGTAAAATATAAAAGTAAAGAATTAAAAAATTATAAATTTTAGATTACAGAAAATATAAAAGTGAAAATGAAAAAAATGAAAAAACTGAAAATACTTTAGAGGAAATACTAACCTATATGAGATAAACGGAGGTAAGAAGACCACCATATTCCGAAAACCAAGAAGAGAAGGGTAAAACAAATTGCGATTTTTAGAAACTTTGTGACTTTATTTCTTTTTTACCTACACGTTGTTCATTATTTTCAGAATTTCTGTGAAGACGGGTGGTTTCCCAAAAAAATTTATTTTACCAAAGTTGTAGCCCATTAATTCCTTATCCGGTTTGGGTCATTAGATTTTTTTTCTAAGACGTTTTGGTTAAGAGATATATGGTTCACAAGAAAAGTAAGCAAAATAAAATCATTTTAAACATTTTTTTCCTTCATTTAATTTATAACTCGAAATCCGTTGATTCTAGACGATAAGAAATTATATTCTAATTTGTAGATAAGCGAATGACCTTTAAAAAGATTCCAATCCATTAAGCCTAAAAAGTCAATAATATCGGAGCTATGGCCGTTTGAAATCAGAAATTCAAAAAATTACTTTAAAGGGAGGTAAGTACCACCCAAGGGTTTGAACTTGGGTTGGGAAAATTTCATTAGAAAATTTTTCATAAAAAAGCGTCCTTTATGACCACCTCAAAGGTTCTCCATGGTCACGCTGTATAGCGTATGGCGTGACGAAGAATTTTGTTTATATTCATTTTAATTGTTAACAGAAAATTGAATATATTTTTGTAAAGAGATGCATATTTTCTACGCTATTTCTTAAATAAAAAATTAACGGATAAGAATTTCAACAAAATGCTTGGTCACGCTAAAACTACTATTTTTTTTAAATTTGTAGTATTCTAAATTTCAAGTCAATTCATCAACTACAGACTGAAAAAAATTTAAGAAACATTTTAAATAAAGCATTTTCTAGAAATTGAACTAAAAAGTAAAAACTAATTTTTTAAATAAGAACAAACAAAGCCAGGGCCGTATTTAGACTAAATTTTCGGGAAAGGTTTTAAAAAAATTACAAAATAAATTGCTAATTTATTAAAATACAAAAGAAAGCTTTTTAAATTTAAATTTTGTTATATTAATTTTTGAAATGTAATGTTTGGAGAAAAGTGAGTAGATGGAGGTTTTTTTTGGCAAGATCGTGGAAACGATGAAGGCCTAGATTTTGCTCCACTGATTTTTTGATTATAATTTTGTCCAAGTATTTTTGCAATTAAGATTTTATTTTTGAGTATTGTTATTGGAAAATTTTGTTTGAAAGTATTTTCTATTTCGCAAAGTATTTCACAAAAAAATTGAAATTTGGTGGAAAGATTGTTTTTATTTAATTAAAATAATTATTTTTTTGAATGATTTTTCTTTATTAACCGACTTTAAAAAAGGAGGAAGTTATCAATTCGGTTGTATTTTTTTTTTATTTTTTATGTTTGTTACCCCAGAACTCTGTCATTTATGAACCGATTTTCAAAATTCTTTCGGCGTTGAATCGTGTATAGTTCCAAGTTGGTCCTATTAAAATTTTATTCGTATTGGACCTTGTACTTCGAAGATAAATCGGAAAAATCGTCAAACTTCTTCTCAACTCTCATCAAAATCGACTTAATAACGCATTAAGTATCTGTACCTGTTTTATATTAGGTACCTGTTTTTGCCCGGTGGGTCAGAATCTTTTCTTGAGTACACCACTGTTATTAATCTTCTAAGTAGTACGTTAAGTATAAGGTAAATAGTAAATACATTTATATCAACTATAATCGGATTTTCAAAATTCTTTTTGCGTTTAGTAGGTCTACCCATACTCGCTTTCGATAAATAGTTACGGAACGCAACATGCACTAAAAAGCATGAAATAAAAAATTTAAAAAAAAAATAAAACCAACTTCAAAAATAACTACCGTGAAAAAAATGCACTAAAAAGTAAAAAATAATTACGTTATTTAGTTACTTCAACTAGCTGGCATAGGCGGTCAATTATTGTAATCTTTGCAGTCGGTGTCGGCCAAGCTTTTAAGAAATTTAGTGGTAAAGACGCCGTCCCCTAAGACGCCGTTGCAATAACGCCGTGGAAAATACGCCGTCACAAAATGGCCGTTGCCCAATAATGCCGTATGGCAATACCGCCGTCACAAAATAGTCGTGCCCAATTACGCCGTCTTAATAACCCTATTATAAATAATTTATTCATTTACCTAATTCATTTTTATAGGTTAAATATAGTTAAAAAGTTTATAAATTAATCCAAGATTTGCCGTGGTGTGGTAAGCGCAATAGAACTCGAAAATAACAGATTTGTGAAGAGGTTTGAAGAGGTGAATTAATAAACGGCCTCTATACCATAATTATTAAATTATTATACCATAATTATATACCAATAATTATATTAATTTTTAATACGCAATTAAAAATATTTAATAATTAATAATAAATCATTGCAAATTTTGGATCTATTGTCATGCTGGACAAACCCCTTCACAAATCTGTTATTTTCAAGTCTTTAGGGACGGCATCTTTCCCACGGCGTTCTTGAAACGGCGTCTTTGGGGACGACGTTTTGACGTGATACCATTTAGCCAGCTTGACTGGCACCGACTCCAAAGATTACAATAATTGACCGCCTATGCCAGCTGATTGAAGTAACTAAATAACGTAATTATTTTTTACTTTTTAGTGCATTTTTTTACGGTAGTTTTTTTTACGATTGCAGTCGAACTTCCAGTACTTTATTAATTAATAAATAATTTCGGGGGGGGGGGGGTTGTAACCCCTAACCTAATGTTACACCGTGGTTACATCATAATATAATACTATAGCATTTATCTTACTACTAAAAGTTGACAAAGCAATTTTTAATTTTATGTTGAACAGATGAAAAAATTTTATTTTAAAACATCAATATAAATAAGAGTTTTTTAAATTTGAAGTTTTGATTTTTGAAATCAAAATTTGATTTGATTTTTTGAGATGCAAAACATTCCTTCTCAATTTATATACTTTTTCTACACGTCAATTGTAATTACGTGAAGCAATTTGAACTTTAGGTCCTAAAAACGTTTAAACTAATTAAGATATCAAAATTCTGTCTGAGCCAAAAGTTTCTAAAAATCTAGATTTACAAAATAACGGAAGATCTCAAATTCAATGGTTTATTGGCTTTTTTGGAAAAACCAAAAAACTTATTCAAAAAAGGATATTCGTAAATGTTTGTAATAATCTAATACACATTCTGTCAAAATTTCAAGTCAATTGGTCCGGCCGTTTAGAACTTATAAAAAGGCACTAAAAGAACAGCCTTAAGTGTAAAAAGTGTAATTTACACTTTAACTTTTTCCCGAAAGTGTAGGTTTAACACAAACGCAAAAAGTGTAACTTCTCTCCTTTAAATTGCATTTAGGTTGGTAGGTTATGTTAGTACCTAACCTAACTTGATATTTTTATAAAAATCTATAAAAGACCATTATTTAGCACAAAAATTCCGCATTCCAAATTATCCACGCCGTTTTAACCAATTTTAAATAAGTTTAAAATAATTTTTAATTATTATATTAAAATATTAATATTATTTTAATAAATTAATAATTTTTAAATTTAAGTAATTAAAATAAGAATAGTAAATCGTAAATTGACAGTAATTAATAGTAAATAAAAAATAAAATAAAATAAAAAATAAATAAAAAAAGTACCTACCAATTTTTTTATTTTTAGATTTGTATCAAATTTTTAAAAATCTGTTTTAAAAATTTTTAAAAGCCAATTAAAATTAAGTGTAAATGATATAAACTACACTTGCTCCAAGGCAGGTGTAAGAAGTGTAAAAAAGTGTAGTTACACTTTCTAACACGAACGAAATTTTCCCACAACAAATTTAAATTAAAATTTATCGAAACAAATTTACAATTAACAACAGGAGCGGCCAAATACATTTCGTAACACGACAATATATTAATGTGATAAAATGATGAAAATATTAATACTTAAATCAATTCTTAAAAGTACCTCGGAATAGCTCCTCAATGCGAGAGATGAGAATGTCAGTCTCAGGGTGGGTTCACAAAAAAAATAATTAATTAATTCTTATACAAAAAAAATCTTCTTTAAAAACTCCTTTCGAAATTAATTTTACATTCAAAAATAAAATTATACTTAGTTTCCAGTATCGAACCTTTGATTTTAAATTTTAAATTTAAACTTGGTCTTACTAATTTCAAATTTTAATTTTCTATCATTTCTAACCAAATCACTAGCTTCCAAAATAAAATAAAACAATTTCTCCAAAAATTAATCATTAAACAAAAAAAATTAATTTTTCAAGAGCTTATAGACGAATCACGTGAATCATCAAGATCCATTGAAACTGATGCAAATGCGTACTGTCCAGAAATATAAAAAAAAAATCAAATACATGTTACCATATTTTTCATTGTACTCCGGAGTTATAATTTCTTTATTTGGATATGAAGCCATTAATGCTAGTTTGTCTGCTGTCGAAAGCGAATTCCATGATTTAAAGCGGCGAGTTTTTGGCAGCGAATATATTATAGTGGTATTTTTTTAAATCTTATAACTGATAAAATATGCTCTGCATATTTCAACATTAGCGTCAAGACGCACTACATACATAGTCAGAAAGAAACAAAATTTTGTAAAATAAAACAATAATTTACATCCGTAAATGTTCCAATATAAAATTTTTCCTCCCCCTGCGCGACATAAAAATTATACGATTTAAAAATTTTTATCGAAAAGATTAACTTAATATACTACTGCAATTTATCGATAAACAACCGTTATTCATTTTAATAAGTAGACAACATTCAATTGTTTTTTCAGATAGTATCAACGAGTCATCTTATTATTCTGTTCGCTTATTCATTTGTATGACTTCCGTTTCCGTACTCCTTAGCTGTGTATTATACTAGTCGGTATACTCAGATAATTATATAATTTTTATTATTGGTTGGACTTTATTTTTCAGGTGATTTCATATTAATATCTAAATTAATAATTTCTAATGATAAAATCTTTCAGAATATTAAAACTTTTTTTTAAATTTTGCAATTTTGCAGTTTATTTTATCTCATCATTATCAAGAGATTCGTACCTACAATTTGTTGTTAAAACTGTTTTTTTTTTTAATTTGCGGATTTGAAGTAAAAATGTAATTTTAAAATTTAAAAACAAAAATCTCGCATCCCAACCTTGCACTGCAAACCAAATTAATCAATTCACCTTTACATTTAAGCACGAAACCCATTCAATCTCTCAGGAGAAGTTAAAAATTTAATGCTGCAAATTTTAAGGAAAGTCATAATTATTACAAACCTGGAAATCCTAAATTTCTCTACCAGCTTGCCTGCCTGATTACTCTTCTGCGAGTTCTATTAAAAATGTTAAACAGTATCATTTCCGAACAATTTATATTTAGAACTAACCAGAACCACATTACCACTCCTGAACATTTTTGAAATAAAATTAGATAATAAAAATATTTATAAAATTTATCTTTAGTCCTGAATATTTTTCTACGCTGTAACGCCACTGATGAAACCTTCAAAATATTTTAAAACGACTTTGGGTGACATCTGCTGATTATTTGCGTTTACCACCAAAACCACAACAATCAGAAAACTTGCAACCTGTGGTTAATTGTTGTAATTTGTTATTATTTGCATACATTTTCATCAAAAATATGCGATGGTGATGTAATTATCACTAATTAATTGAAATAAATTTGAATAAAATTGTTGGTTTAACAAAGGAAGTTGTTTAACAATTTTAGGTTAGAATTCTGTCTGGAAATGACGTCTGAATATAACAGAATGATTTACTTACGACATAGTTAATATTTCTAATCACGGATTCTATATAAGCTGGTTTTTGTAACAGATGGATCAAGATTATGCTGGGTGTGGCGAGAAATAATAGGTAAATTTAGAAAATTGCCATTCGGTAGATGACGATGGTTTAAAAGTTAACTGCATTTTTAAAGGTGGGGACAAGTATTGCTAATTGTTTATCAAAAATATGGAATCTAGAATTGAGGTGCTTATCAAAGAGGAACCATTTGATGAAGAAATTGACATTTCGGAGCAAGACAAAACCGCAGGTGTGTAAATTTTACAATTACTATTTTTACTGTAGAACTTCAAGTTATGCGATTTACATTCACATTACCTCGGGCTACAATATCTACTGGTAGTGTGAGCACTGTTTTTGCCATCGTAGTTGAGAAGAAAAATTGTAAATAATTTAAAACTTTACTAAAAGCCACTAAAACTTTATTTCTGGAAATCTACACCACTGCATTAGTAAAATTTTTCTAGTAGTTGTCTCGGCTAGGTTGATCAACAACATCGGAGCAAGACAATCTAAAAATTAGCAATTTACTCTTTGTTCTCATTTCATCATGTAATTTTTGTTGACCGAGATTACTTGATACGGCAATATCTTAAAGTTTGTGATTTTTAAAATACCGTTCATTCTTTAGAGGCTTATGAAACCAATTAATTTACATTTGTAATTTTATACCTGCTGTTCGACAAACAAAAAACTTGAATTAACGTTGCTCTATTACCAACTTATTTAAAATTTATGTTATCGTTTTTACAGTAATTTTTGTCTAACTAATTTTTTTATAGAGGATAACGACTACGATAGCGAATTGAAAACGAATGGAAATTGTTTTAAAATTAAAACGGAAGATTTGAACTCAATCGAATTGGAATTCAGAGAAGAGGAAGACCATCCAACGCAACAGTGTGATAGTATAGTTAAATTAACAAAAAAGTCCATTAAATCAAAAAATAAAATTCTCAATCCGGTTTCGTTTGCATGTCATTTCTGTACTTTCAAAACTGTACATAAAAATTCTCTACAAAAACACATAAGAATACACACGGGCGAAAAACCGTATGCTTGTACGATTTGCGACTTCAGAACTTCGCGTAGAGACACTTTGCAGAATCATTTAAAAGTTCATTCGTGCGAAAAGGTGTTTGCGTGTTCGATTTGTACATTTAAGTGTGCTAGACGGGCTGCGTTACGGAAACATTTGAGAATACACACTAGCGATAAAATACACATCTGCGATATTTGTAAGTGTTCGTTTTTAAACCAGAGCAGTTTGACTTTGCATAAAAAAATACATGAAGAGGAAAAACTCTTTCCGTGCGTTATCTGCAAGCAAACGTTTCCGCGACAAAGCCACTTAAAAACTCACATAAGATCGCACACTGGTAAAACTTCGTTTAGTTGTCAATATTGTGACGCGACGTATTCGAAGCAGGGCCACTTAGAAACCCACATGAGAACGCATACCGGTGAAAAGCCGTTCGCGTGTCCAATGTGCGATTTCAAGTCCGCGCATAAATGCGTCTTGCAAAAGCACGTGAGAATCCACACAGGTGAAAAGCCGTTTGGTTGTACCTTGTGCGATTTTAAAGCTGCCCGCCGCGATACCTTACAAAATCACATGAAAACGCATACGGGCGAAAAACCATACGCGTGCAATATTTGTAGTTTTACGTTTGCTCGGAAAGATTATCTAAAAACTCACATGATGTTTCACACCGGTGAAAAACCGTTCAACTGTGAAATTTGTCATTTTGCGTTCCCAGAAAAACGGAAATTAAAAATTCACATGCGAACGCACACCGGCGAGAAACCGTTCGGTTGTGAACCTTGCAACGTTGCGTTTTCACACAAAAACACCCTGAATATTCACATGTTAAAATATCATACGGGAGAAAGCAAACCATACAGTTGTAAAATTTGTAATTTTAAGTTTTTAGAAGTAGATCATTTAGAAATACATATGAAGAAACATGCAGATGAGAAAACTCGAACGGTTGTTTCGTTCGACAACGAAAATGAGGCGGACGATAGGGTTTTGTTAGAGATCGAAGATCAGGTGGGCGATAAATCGCATATGGTGATTTCGGGATATACGTAAAATATTATGGAACAGGAATTTCCATGATTAGTCTTATGAAAAAATAATATGTGTTTGTTGCGTGATTTTATTTAACTTGAAAAATTTATTTATAGAAATAAAGTTATTATATTTTGACTTTATTTTTTGCCTCCCGATTCTTAATCCAGCTAAACAGGATAAATAAAAACAAATGAGCATTGTGATATTACCTTCATCTTTAAATCAGAAGGTTCACACGTTATTTTGAAATTCTAGTGTATAAGATTTTTCAACTCCAATTTACTTTCGATGATCGAAGGCTTTTCAATTTCTAAATAACTATAATAATATTTAGGAAAGGTAACAAACTTGATGCTGACAATTATGTTCTTATCAATCGACCAAATCAATTGCTGAGGATATGATGCAGTTTTTTATTTACAATAATGTAATATCTGAATCTACAAGGTTGTAACTTACTGCCATCGGTTAATGACTGGAGTTCTTGTCTCGATCATAACATTCCAGAGACATAATTTAAGACAAGAAAAATTCAAGTAGATAGATTTTAATTTTTTTTTGTGAAGGGCGAGTACGTGGTCTAGTTTTCCCTTTCCTATCTAGAAAAGCTTCTTTTAGAGTTTTTTGATGTTTAGTGTAGTTCACGAGAAATTTACGGTTCTATATAAACAAAAAAGAAGGATTGAAATTTGCAACAAAAACTGGTAGGATAAGTATTGGTGTAAAAGTGATTTGTCTTCGTTAGGTACAATTTACATTGCTGACATAATAGTGTATTTAATTTCTGGAGCCACTGTATTTAATTAAAAATGAATGTTCATGAGACCGTTTAGCCTTTCTTCGCCAGTAGAATTTTTTAAATAAGTTTTTATTCGTTTTAAACTAAAAAAACTTCTCTCAGCAGTTGCTATAGTCACTGGTAACATTAAAATATTTTTAATAGGGTTCTAACATTGGAAAAACATTTTTCAGAATATTTTGCCAATGTATCTAACAAATTCTTTGAGAAATCGTTCACATTAACCATTTTTGTTTCCAAAAATTGAATTTTTCTTCATGAATTGCTAATATGTATTTTATTTTCAAAAATTTAAATTTTTTTCTTTCAAAGAATTTTTTCTTTTAAACATTTCGGGGGAGGGGGGCACTTGCCCCCTCTGGCTACGGACCTGATGTACATAAAAAAATTAAAAAACAAATTCGAAACTAATTTAAATCTATTAAAACAAAAAACAAAAAAATTTACGATATTTGTACTATGAAACTTATAGATTAAAAATAGAAATGCCATTAATGCTCATATAACCAAACATGAAATAAACTATTTACAATTTAATACTAAAAAATATCACAAAAATTCTAATAAGGTGGAAAATAAAAAAAATACTTAAAATACAACTTAAAATAACTAAAAATGGTACATTACCAACAAAAGTTTTATTCAGCATTTCACAAAAAAAGACACTCAAAATTTGCTTCAAAAACTTAATCACAATACAAAAACAAAAGAAAGAACGAATAAACGTAAGAAAATTCGAAAATTATGAAATAATTTGAACTTAATTAATCTTAATGCGTTCTTGTCTTGTTCTGTCCATATTTTTATCCACATTTCATCACAAGAAGTAACTAGTGCCTTTCATTGTTCTTTTTATTCGAACTGTCACCTGAGTGATCGTTTGCGACAGATCAGCAGTTTTATACATAATATACGAAGTACATTTAATAAAATGATATTTACATAGCATAAATTTTAAAAGCGTAACAACATAAATATTGAAGATGCAATTATTACAATTTCCGATTGTGAATGGAATTTTATTACCATCCACTGAAACCTCGTGCGAATTTTGTGGATGAGCTTCCTTGTCGCTACAATTCAGTGACATCAATAAATTTAAATTTGTATTAAAATTAGCATTGTCAAAATTTTCACAAAATAAAACTTCATTGTTTTCTTTACAGGTTGAGGTTGTTGGTTGAAAAACTTCGTTATTTTTGTCACCGAACAGAATCTTTTTCCAAATTTAATTTTGTTTCTAATACTATTTTCAATGTAGCCTTCAGCTGTACTAAAAGACTTCCACCATCCGTGCCATTTTTAGTCCAAGAAGATCTTCACCTTTGTTGGCTAATACTGTAGCAGAACTTCGACGAAATGAGTGACATGTCCAGGATTATTATTCAATTTTAAATATTCAGTGATTTTACAAGGCCAATTGTAACTTTCCCAATAACCTGATTAGTGCGTTTCCCATTTCGATAATTTATAAAGAAATAAAATGATTTTGCATTTTTTGGACAGATTTTTATTTGTAATATATGTCCAAGTAGTTAACTTTATTGTGTGAAACGTTAATAACAAAGAATGATCGCTGAATATTTGTCTTCGTTTGAGGTATTTTTACAATGATTAATCCATCACGTTCCTCAAAGTCGTCCATTTTTATATTATATAACAATTTTCGTCTAAGTGCACCAGCTATTCGTAATATCATTCCTACCTATAAAAAATATAATAATTTAGTAATGTATAATATTATATAAAAAGTGAATTTACCTTGTGTGCAAAAAATTTTTTGTCTGCAGCTTCAAGTAAAAACTTAGTAGAAATTTCTACAGTAAAAACATTGGCCTTTTTTGGTCAATGTCTTACATTCTTCTTCTTTAAGAAAGGAATTAATGTAAAAAATGTTGAAATATCAATAGATTCGTGAAGAAAAATAGTCGATTTTAACATTGAGTATTCCGCCCACAGACTTCCTGGAGTTTGTAATTTTTTATTTTGAATGTCGATACTTTTCTTCGTGCACCAACCTTTAAAATTTTGTAGATTTTTTTGTAGCGCTCCCTAGATTTTTCAGGAATGAGCGCCGTACGTCCCACAATCCAAGCTTCTTCTACATCATCAATTTCATTTTCAGATTCACTTAAAATATTCATTCTGGTTTTTCAGTGTTATTTTCACAAAAAAACTATAATGGCTGCAGTTACTTACAAATTGTTATAGCAACGAAGGCAACTTGATATAGAGACACTATCGTACATAATTATCTGTATTTATTAAGTAGGTACATAAATTAAATGCTTTTTAATAAATTTAGTTGAGCAAAAAAAGCCATAAGCATTTCGTCGCTGCGCTCCTCCTCCAAACAATTGTCTTCGATCGGTAAAATGCCCTTACTGTTCTTGATACTTAAATAACTAATTTTGACATTCCATCATTATTTTTAAAAACAATAAAAAGAATGAGCTAAATCAAAATTTGATGTGTTTTGTTATACTAAATTTCAAGATATAATTCGTTGTAATGTGCAATAAATAATATTTTTGAAGGATGTATTCTCATACGCGGGTTTAAAAAAATTAATTTTTTTTTGACATATTTCCAAAGTAAAATATATTGAGATTATACTGTAAAAATTTTAGATCAAAGTTGAAAATATCAACCAAGTTATAGAAAAAATACGAAAGATCCTCGTAGTTGGCTCTATACGCTATTGTTCTGTTCCCTGTTTTGTATATTATAATATCTGCACGTTTCAAGTAAACATTTGTAAACATGGATCGCAAAGAAAAAAAGCAGCATGGTAGAAGCCCAGGACAGTCTGCTTTTTAAAAACTTTTTAAATCTCGAAACGCGTTTTTCTCAATCAGCCCAAGAGGTTTACAAAATTATACTGAACCGATTAGACTGAAATTTGGGTATGTTATTCTACATATCATTGACTCTCGCAGAAGAATTGTAATTTTCACTCAAAATTTCCTATTGATTTTCCACAAAAAAAAACACGATTTTTGAAAGTTTCCCATTTTGTTACTTTTCAATAAAAATGTTTAAATCTACTACCTGCCAGAATAACAAGCCTATTGAACAATAATCAATTTGAATTTTTGATTTCAAACCACTACAAGTGTACAATCACTCGAGCCAGCCACCTGCTTTTTTTTTTTGAACCTCCACTTTGACAGCAAAAAGTAGTAATAAAATATTATTAAATAAACTAAAAAAAATTATTTTGTATACTTTATGGTGCCAATAATAACATATAAAAATTTTAAAACAATTGGATGTTATTTACTTATAAAAAAAAATTCCCGAGAAAATCTTATAAATTCGGTCGGAACATGAGAATACATCTTTAATATAATTACGTTTTGAGGTGCAAACTCAACATGTGAAATTTTCAATATAGATTTATCCCTGCCATCGTAACAGATCTGTATTGAAGTGTAAACGATTCTCGTCCAGTAACAATATTAAGGGTTGTGTGGACTATGTAAATCAAACAAAATTTCGTTTAGCCAACATTTCGAAAGATTTATTCTCTCATCTTCAGGGATGGAAAAGAGAGGCAACATTGGCGGTCTGTTAGAAAAAACATGGTTACACTTACCAAAACAATACAGATATATCGATACCTCAATTCAATAAGGTAACAACTAAAAATTCATAGTTACGAGATAATTGACATTTAAAAATATTTATAAAATACAAATTAGATTATCTCATTATGTTGTTATTCAATTGAAATGTAATTTTAGTCATTGATTGACTGCTTAATATTGACTAACTTCATAAAATTTATTTATAACGCTTATTTTAAGCCTTTTTATACATTTTTTCAAGTTATTGCCTTTTATAATTGCGCAATTTACAAAAAGAAACTTGCGCCATTTCCAGTGCATTGTGAATGTTTAGAATTTTTTCTGTATTGAAATTGTAGATCTTAACAAGGGCTATAAGATGATATGTCTAACTCAAATTTTGCATTTTTTGACTTGTTACCCTATTGCATTGAGGTATCGATATGATTACATGTGCATATTTGCGAAGGGCAGCAGGATACAAGTGGCCGACAGTACATTAAACTGAGTCAAAATTTTCTTAACAAAACACAATACAACACTTAAATGTAAAGATAAAAATATATATGTACAATAAACTATGTGCAAAAAGATAAAATCTTAACAAATAAATATAAAAATTAAAAGGTTCGATTAATATAAAACTTAAATATAAAAAAATTCCAGCCCCAAAGGTGAGAGAATAAATCTTTCAAAACGTTGGCTAAACGAAATTTTGTTTGATTTACATAGTTCACACAACCCAAAATCATTTTTTCTCCCAGATCTGTATTGTTTCTGTATATTTAAGAAAGATCAGCTTCATGATTTTGTTACTATAGAAGTAATTGGTTTAATTACAATTTTTTTATTTCAATTTTAAAGAGGTTTTTGAGACCCATTTGTACAATTGTGAGTTAAAGTAAGTTTAAAAATTAACATACAAACAAAACATTATAAGTAGTACATTCAAAATAAAAAAAAACCATTGAGATTATTATTAGAATAAATATATACAATTTCTTCGACTCTTCTGGTATGTTATATAAATTTATTAATTGCAACATACCTCAACTGCAAACAGCTATTGCTGAACACACCATTTCCTATGTAAAGTTGGATTTATAGTTTGATGGACTGTAAACGTAGACGCACTGTAAAATATCATTCAAAGTATAACTCTACGTAATGGAATTTTTTGCGCATAGGTACACCGACTTAAAATATTCTAAATATTCCGTATATTCTAAGTGTTCCGTTTTCCGTGTCACGTTTTCATGAAATACATGAAGGTATGCTTCTTGGTGCCGTGGGATTGCTGTTATGTAATTAATTCAAATTTAAATAAATGACATCAGACAGTTTTGTTCAAGGTTTTCGCTGACATCACATAGAATTCTTTCTTTTGATTGGTCAGGCGTAAGAAACGCTCTGCAAGAGATGAAAGTTGGCGAACTCTTACATTCCAGTGCGTTTCGACATGCGCTTGCGTTCATTTATAAACTACTACAAATAAATTTTATTGTTGATTTTCTTGCAATGCGTCTATGTTTACAGTCCATCAAACTATAAATCCAGCTTTATGTGCCTGACGATAGCTGTTTTTAGTTGTAATGTGAGTTGTTATGTTGTTGTGAGTAATAAAAATATAGACAGTTATTAATTTAACTTTTAAAGGTTTGTATTTGCTAAAACAAAGGCATATTAAATTCTGAAAACACATAATAAAATAAAAACACAATAATTAAAAAATGACCACTTGGGAGAGCCAGGTATATTTTTTGATACATTAATTGTAATAACAGGATGAAGTGCTAAATTAAAAGCAAGAAAACTAATAATTATTGGAAACCTATACTAAAGAAAACTTTCTCAAATCTAAAGAACTATCAGTCATGCTTCCAAATTATATTTTTCCGATGTTCTTTTTCTCCTTCTGCATTGGTTATTTTAAAATTTCGATTGGCAAATTTAAGAGTATAAAAAATTTTCATTCGTATAAATAAATTAAGTAAGTAATTCTTTGGAAACATTTTGCAAGGGTGGTTAAAATTAAGTGGTTCAAAAAGTGTATAAAACAGTGAAGCTATTTTTTTTTCTAGGGCATATTCTTCAAAATGATTTTGAAACATTTTTTCTAATGAACAGATATAAAAAAAGAAATTATCGGAGGGCATATCGTAAGCTTTATAATGGGAATACAATGTGTCATCTAACTCTTGATGTTCCTTGGCAAACTTTTCACAATCTAGGCAAGTATGAACAGACAAACATTTTCTTGTTAAATAACCACAAATGTAGCAAATTGAATTTTGTTCTCGAGTGTGAAAATGATAATCGCAATCTTTTAGTGATACAATTGAAACAGAATCATTATGTAAAACAGGTAAAGAATGAACTAATGATGTAGCAGGAATATCCTGCATATTAGTTAACACGGTTCCGAAATCGCTTAAACAGTTTTTGCTTCCACTATTCAAAAGGTTCAAAGAACATAATTTTTTAAAGGCATTTTGAAATTGAACTGAAGTAGGATTTACGCAATTACCCCCTTGCTGTCTAACGGCTCCAAAAAACTTTTCCAATGCATCTAGGCTTAATCTTCGCGTTAACAAAAATTGAAATCCATTCGAATTTAGAAAAGGCCATAAATTTAAAAGCGCGTTAATACTAATTTGCCAGCATCTGATAGATTTTATTCTACGACTAATATCTTTTCCGTCCTTACTAAATACTTTTACTTCCTTCAGAAAATTTAGTGTGTCGTTTAAAAATTCAACTTGAAAATCGTTTTCTCTATAAGGCCTATTAAATTTCTTCGAATTGGACATTGACGAAGAATTTAAAATGTCAAAAAGCTTGTCAAATCGTTCAATAAATTCAAGAGTACCTATGCAATCTGCTGGAAGAAATCCTAAACTCATAAAAGAGGCCATTCCAGAAGCAACGGAAGAACTCAGAACTTGAGTTGCTAAACAAACCTTCTTTTTTTCAAACGCACTTGGATGAATGTGCGAATCTGTTAATTTGCGACATAATCTAGTGGAAAATGTTTGGTCTCGATTGTAGAGAGTTTCGATATATTTCCAAGAAGTGTGTTTACCTTGAAATTGATAACTATGCGTCAATAAATTATTTCTCGTTGCTCTCATAAGATGGAGAACATCAAACATAAAGAAGACCTGTTCATTATCAACAGAGAAATAGGGATTTTCGGGAGAAATATTTAGAAGCCCAGTTACCCCAATATTAGAAGCACCCATGTCACAAATCAAAACTTTCGGAACTAATCCAATTTCTCTTAATGCCCGAATGCACTCCACTATTATACCTTGCAAATCAACATCTTCACACGTGTTATGAACATAATAATACGCTATGGGTTGTTTCCAATTATTATAAATCCCTTTGACCATGACAACTAGGACATGTAAAGCTGGACGAAACGCTTTCTTTTTGCCATTATCTTCTAAACCGATAATTTCCTGCAACCCAATTTTGTAAAACAAATGTGATTTAATTGATATTTCATCAAAACAAACACAACAGATCTTATCCTCCTGACGAAAATTATCAATTTTCATTTTGAAAACTTGGAAAAGTGAAAGATTAATACCTGGAGAAAAAGAAAAATGTTCCGTTACCCTTGAAATTGACCGTTTAGAAGGTAAAATGAAAAGGGCGGTCAAACCTTTATACCCAGCTGGACTTCCAAAATATAATTTTAAACATACCTGGTAAAATTCCTTTGTATACCCTCGACCATTCGGTTTCAACTTAAATAAACGTGCCTGCGTTTTTAGAAAATTAGCTAAATTCGGGGGAAACATTCGGTCCAAGCTTTCGGAATCATTTTCCGAATCTATATTTACCATGGGATGTGCTATCGCTTCATTTTCCAAATATAAATTACTACCTTGAACCATTTTTAATTTGCTCCTCGGTGTGTGTGCAGTCAACTTCAAAAAGGTTTGTGTTTCCGCTGAGTGCACTGGTGATCTTGATCTCTCTCTTCCTACAATATTAAAACCTTTTTTATATTATATAATTTACTCGTTGATCGATATACAGGGTGTCCCAAAACTCAACGTCATCCATTGGAGGGCTGATAGACCAGCTCATGACTGACTAGAAAATCAATATATGACCTTAGTAAAAAGTCGTTCGTTTTCGAAATATTAGCACTTTTATAAATTTTGTGAAAATCGACACCTTAAAATAGTTTTTCGAGTGCCACAGGTACGAAATTTCATATTTTAAAATTATAATTTTGATTACGCACTCCCGAATAGCCCTGCTATTGACCACAGACTAAAATTAAAGTAATAATGCCATACTTTTAGAAAAGAAAAAGAAAAAGAAAAAAAAAACTCACGGTTTTAGCTTTGTTTTAGACTTGTGTAGTGTTTAGTGATTTGGACTTACAGTTACTCGAAAAAGTATTCAGACGCTCCTATGTTAACAATGTAAGTTGTACTTTTTGAAAACTCTTTTTAGCATATAAAAATCGCTTTTACAAAAATACTTTTCAGGCATTTTTGCAGCATTTGCATTCGACTTGGAATAGTTATTATAGTATTTTCACTTGAATTTCTGATTATTGAAATAATTTCACAATGAATTCCTTTTGCAGCAAAATAGAAAAATTTTTTTCTAAAGTAAAACGTAGAAAATTTTGTAGCATTCTGTAAACTACACTAGATGAGCAATTTTTTAAAGTAACTTGCCAAGTTAGTGTGTAATATTTTTTTTACAGTATGAAGAGTTAAAGTCAGCAAATGAAAAAAAAATTACTTGAGTTGGAAAAAAAAATTTTTTTTCTGAAAGTATGACACTATTACTTTTATTTTAGTCCGTGATCAATAGCAGGGCTATCCAGGAGTGCTTAACCAAAATTATAATCTTAAAATATGGAATTTCGTACCTGTGGCACTCGAAAAACTGATTGGGAACTGTCAGAATTTCCTCATCACGAATTTCAAAATTTTAACTGCGCTATAGGAAAGAGGACACTTTTCTATGCATATTAGAACAAAAATTTTCAAGGATTATGCAAGTTTTCGAAAAAAATCGATTTTAAAAATGTAAAATTTACATGTATTTTAGATACACCTTTTAACACGGCTGCATGATTAGACATTTTTGTGTAAGGCAAAATAATTAAAAAAAATCCCTGAAGAATGACAGAACTCGCCAAGGGTGGAACTCGAAGCCATAGAACTCGTACGGGTGTCGACATCGAATGAACACAACTTTAAGACTATATCAAAGCACACGTACCGTCAACAAAATGAGACTGTCACCGACGAGACCGTACCTCAACGTAAGACCGACCGTCACACATCGGGTATATCATATTACATTTGCCTGCTTTTCGTGATTTTAAAATGCCGTTTTTTCGGAAACTAATGCATAAACCTTGGAAATTTTTGTTGCATTATACACAGAAAATTGTCCTCTTTCCTATAGTGCAGTTGAAATTTTGAAATTCGTGATGAGGAAATTCTGACAGTAACCAACTGATTTAAGGTGTCGATTTTCATAAAATTTATAAAAGTGCTAATATCTCAAAAACGAACAACGTTTTACTAAGGTCATATATTGATATTCTAGTCAGTTATGAGCTGGTCTATCAGCCCTCCAAGAGATAACGTTGAGTTTAGGAACAGTATTATATACAAGGTGTCCCCGTGGCCGTGGAGAACCTTTGAGGTGGTGATAAAGGACACTTTTCTAAGACAAATTTTCAAATCAAATTTTTGTCCAAGTCCAAACCCTTGGAAGATACCTCCCTTTAAAGCAATATTTTGAATTTCTGATTTCAAACGGCCATAGCTCCGATATTATTGATTTGTTAGACAATGGATTAGACTTTTTTTAAAGATCATTCGCTTATCCACAAATTAGGTTATAACCCCTTATCGTCTAGAATAAACGGTTTTCGAGTTACAGATTAAATTAAGAGAAAAAATGTTTAAAAAATTCTGATTTTATTTTGTTTTACTTTTCTTGAGAACCCCGTATCTCTTAAAGGAAACGTCTTAGAAAAAAACTAACAACTCAAACTGGATAGGGAATTTAACGGGCTACAACTTTGGTCAAATACATCTTTTTGGGAAACCAACCGTTTTCACAGAAATTCTGAAAATAATGAACAATGTGTAGGTAATGAAAATAAATAACGAACTAATTGACAATAATAAATTAACAATAGTATATAACATTACTAGCAAGGTAAGAGGGTTTTTACTGGCGAATGGAGGATAGAACTGACGAGCCGCAGGCGAGTCAGTTACCTCCTTGAGCTCCTTCTCCTTACAAATGAGAAACAAATAAAATAATTAACGATAAACTAATGCGCTTTATAACAATGTCGCTTAAACGTGAAACGCTACAATACGTTTTGACATTAAAACAAATTGAGATTTTTAGAAACTTTGTGAATTTATTTCTTTTTTAAAATAATAAAACCTAACAAAATGTTAAAATAATAAATATTAATATTAAAAATGTTAAAATATTATTTTAACATTTTGTTAGGTTTTATTATTTTAACATCACATACTACTAAATACCACAAAAATACTTAAAAAATTCTAAAAACTTCTTTAAGTTATTTTCTATTTTATTTCTTTTTTACCTACACCTTGTTCATTATTTTCAGAATTTCTGTGAAAACGGTTAGTTTCCCAAAAAAAATTATTTTACCAAAGTAGTAACCCGTTAAATTCCTTATCTGGTTTGGGTCATTAGATTTTTTCTAAGACGTTTCGTTTAAGAGATACGGGGTTCACAAGAAAAGCAAAAAAAATAAAATCAGAATTTTTGTAACATTTTTTCCCTTAATTTAATTTATAACTCAAAAACCGTTTATTCTAGACGATAAGGGGATATAACCTAATTTGTAGATAGACAAATGATCTTTAAAAATGTCTAATCCATTAAGTCTAAAAAAATCAGTAATGTCGAAGCTATGGCTGTTTGAAATCGGAAATTTAAAATATTGCTTTAACCAATTAAAGCCCAATCGACAGATTTATTTTTTACTTTTTTACCATTCTTAGGCTACAATCAATAATAGAAAAAATAATTAAAAAAAACCCGAGTCACCGAGGTCCTTACAATCGGCATGCGTTTGTTCCAAGTGCCCACGAGCATCTTTAGTTGCGGCTGAACTTTAGTGCCCATTTTATATAGGTAAATGTTTGTATTTTTAAATACATTCTTGAGTGCATAAACTAGACATAATATAAAAGCGTTCTATGAAAGAAAAAATTGAAAATTGTAGCAAAACAGATTTAGAATTACCTCTTGATTTATTGAAGTTTGTCTATAGACCGGCACATTTTTTGCAAAATGAAGTAGAGAAAGGGTTGCTAGAACCCTATCTAAGCATAATAAAGTAAATATTTTGTGTTTATTATATAAAGGAATGTCTATTCTTTCCAAATCAACTACAAACTTGGAAAAAAATACAGTAGTTTATTTTTGGCGCAATATCAAAATTTGATGCATCTAAAGCTACTCATGGTCGCTCATAGGTTAAAGAGAGGTACTGCCCAAGGGTTTGGACTCGGACAAAAATTTTATTTAAAAATTGTCCTTTATCACCACCTCAAAGGTTCTCCACGGTAACGGAGACACCCTGCAGGTATAAAATTACAAAAGTTCTAAATTAAAATAAAATTTAAGCTCATCTTACTTGATGCAAGAAAATTTCTTGAAGGGATTCCTACACTATAAATTCCTGTAGAAGTCGGTGGGATCGCTAGTTCCTCGTTCATTCCTGTTGAAGATAAAAAATTAAAAAACTCTTTATCGAAATAATATTAAAGCTTGTTACTTGGTGAAGAATATTCCCCCTCAATTGCATCTGCAAATCTTCTCGATGTTGAAGGAATACTAGAAATCCCTGTTAAAGTTGATGGGATCCCTAGTTCTTCTTTTATTCCTATTGGTTGTGTCGAAAGTGTTGGGACTGCATAATCGTAAAGATTCCTACGTTTGGCAGTTTTATATAACTTACCTTCAAAGTGTGCAGCACACACTCTATGGTAAGAATTTTGTAAATCCACTTTTTTCAACAATAAATTGTTGTCGCAAAATTCCACCCACTGCTTACATTTCGCGCTATTTTTCGGAAATTTATGTAGTACAATGCCCATTCCAGATCGGTTTTTACAAGAACGTACTGCACATGCATTGTTACTCATGATTTCCTTTTAAGTTAGGTAAATTAATATAAACACAAAATGTTCAAAAATTCACTTAAAATCTTCAGAGCTCAATTTTATAACAACCGTTAACGCTTGTTAATACATTCGAAAGAATGTCAAATGCAAGTGCTATGTTGCCAAGTTCGAAAATAAGTAGGTTAATTAAATATTGCATCTAGAAAAAAACCCATTAATACATTCTCTTACTTTTAGGTGCCTGCTATTACAATTCTGTTAAAGTAATTTCAATATTGAATTAATAAATTTCTTTATATCACCAAAATTTGCTTTAAATCTAACAAATCTAGTGAATTTTAATAGATCTGGCAATAGCTACGTTGTAAAATAGCCGCGAAATATAGATACTAACCTAGTTCTTAACATGCGTATGAAAATTTGGAACCGCAAAAAAAAATTATCCCTACGTAATAAGACTAATTTATCTATGATCCCTACTGTCTTAAATTACTAATACCACTATGGTCACACTCTAAAAATTCTCGATAGATTTTATGCTTTTGACAGTCCAAAAAAATATAACCTGACTCTTTATTTGTCAAACTATTCCGACGTCTTTAAAAATGGAAAACGTCAAAAAGTTCATTTCCTGGAAAATGGAATGTAATATCGAATCAACTCGAAACAGCATCGAAGAAAACAATCACAGTTCTAATTTTGATTTTCCAGAAAAAACAGGTCAGTGTAAATTTAAATGTGACTGTCGCTTGTTAAAATTACTCGTAGTACACATGTACGCGTTTTCAGAAGCTGTTTACCTCGAAAGAAATATTAAAACCGAAGATTTTGGGTACACTCAAGAAGATGATTTTGAATCTGATAAAGGGGAAGAAGAGGATTTTGTAGTAGAGTCAAGTCTGTGCGAAACAATTTTGGAGAAACGGAAGTCATCTAAAATTTATTGTTACGATTGTAATGCTGCATTTGAAGGAAAGGTATTCTTAAAACGTCATATACAAACTCACTTGGCCAACGAACCGTTTGCATGTAAATTTTGTAACTATAAAACCCCTCTGAAAAGTAATCTAACTCAACATGTAAGAATACATACGGGGGAAAAGCCGTACGCCTGTGAAATTTGTGATTATAGAGCAAGAAGAAGAAGTCATATTTACCAACATTTTAAAATACACACAGGCGAAAAACCATTTTCTTGTGACGTTTGTGATTACAGAGCTTCTAGAAAAAGTCACCTGCAGGATCACTTAAAAACTCATACTGGTGAAAAACCATTTGCGTGTCCATTTTGTGACCACAGAACTGTGCAGAAAAGTTACTTGCAGCAGCATCTAAAAATTCACACTGGCGAGAAAGCATTTGCATGCGAACTTTGTGATTATCGAACTGTGTATAAAAGTCATTTACGCGATCACACGAGGACTCACACAGGAGAAAAACCATTTGCATGCGAAAGTTGCGACTATAAAACCGGAAGAAACAGGGATTTACAAGAACACCTGAGAATTCACACTGGCGAAAAACCATTTTCCTGCGAAAGTTGTAACTACAAGACTGGAAGAAAACGAGACCTACAAGAACATGTAAAAATTCATACAGGCATAAAGCCATTTAAATGTGAATTTTGTGATTATAAGAGCGGAAGAAAGAGAAATCTGCAACAACATTTAAAGGTTCACCGAGGCCTTTTGCTTGGAAAGTGTGCAATTTGAAATAATATAATTTTATTCAGAAATTTAAAATGCGTATTGAAAAAATATAATAAATTTGATTTTTATCTAATTTAAATTTTTAATCTCATAACTTTGCTCTAATTCGAATTTAATCCTCACGAAAATTAGAAAATGATTGATAAATTAAATAAATAAAAAGTAAATATCTAAAACAAAAAAATAAATAAAAAAAAGTATAACAAAATTATTTTTCTAGTCTATCTAGTTTGCGAGCCATAGCCTTTCATAGAACCCCAAAAAAAACGTATTCAGTCTTCGATGTAGAGTTTATTTCTGTTCAACAGAATTTTATCTACTTTATTTTTGACATGACCTATTTTGGGTATAGGATGTACAGAAAACGGCCAATTTAAAATTTGGAACCTTTTGTGACAAATTTAGTCCTGTTTCAATTTAAATCCCTTGTAAAAAATGTTCGTTAATTTTAGATTTATCTCCACGCAGACATCAACATCATCGACATTTTACTTTCATTTTCTTTTCGTAAAATTGTTATTCTTTATAAAAAGTAAGCAGTTTGCATAGTTCGAAAAAGCTTCTCAGTCAAATTCTAGAAAGAGGTCAGTGGCGGCTCGTGAAAAATATTCTTGGGTGTTCTGCATTATAAAAATGGCAAGATATCAGAAAATGGCAATCTCAAAAAATAAATTTACTTATTGCACATTTTTAAATATTAAACGTACAACACTTATCTAGAATGTATTACTTTATATGATTTTACATTTTTACAATAAATTGGAATCCTAACTAATTTTCGAAAAAATTTTATTAAGTACAGCTTATGAGAGAAGTTGTGTTAAAAATATTAGTAATATTTCATTTTATTTTTTCTTCATTTAATATTCATAAGCATTTATTTTATGTACTAGTAGGTATAAGATACTATCTTCGATATTCATAATTTCAATTAAAGTTCATAACGCAAGATGTGTTTAAAATAAAATCGTATATGTTCGTAAAACCAGAGCTGAAATATGAGCAGAACGGTTGTACATTTGGTGGGTTGTTCCTATATCTTGTAATCTGCGAGTTTAATAATAAACTTTATTATTGTAGAAAAAACCTACATAATTTTAATTTTATTGATATTAATAATTAAACGTAATTTCATTTTGAGTTTCTAATATAGGATCTGCCAAAAAATAATTTTACTTCTATTTTGATAATAGTATTTATAAGAAACTTGGTAAAATTAATATTTGTACTAAATTTTCAAATTACACTATATTACGAGTATTAAACTATTGCATTTTATTGTTTAACCATGTTGTTGAACAATCAATGAACAAAAATTAACTTACTAGTTGTTTTCATAAATCAAATTTTAAATTATATTACAAAAATACGGCATGTAATTCTGCATAAGATGCAGCTCAATTTGTAGTGTATACCGTGGGTGTTAGGATTGTTCTAACACCACGATGTATACTGGTATGGACAGTGGCGTAGCTAGAAATTTGGTTCGGGGGGGGGCCTGCGAGCGCAGCGAGCCGTTTTTAATAGCGCCGCAGGCAAATTTTTTTCAAATTTTCAAGGTCATGCGCTCAATAGAAAGTTAAAAAATTACAATAAAAAATAATTTCTCCGAAAAAAGAGTTTCGTCAGACATTTTAACGTTAACGACAATAATAATAAACACTAAATCACTAAATAAACATTAAAAATTAAGTCATAGAAATTATGGGTACTGTTGCGTATCCCATCCCACGATTTTAACTTTTTCTTATTGAAAATACGTGAAAGGACACTTTTCTAAGCATACTAGAACAAAAATTTTGTAGGATTATAAATTAGTTCTCGAAAAAATTGAATTTGAAAAATTTAAATTTACATGTATTTTAGATACACCTTTTAACACGGCTGCATGATTAGCCGATTTTGTGTAAGGCAAAAGAAATTAAAAATATCTCTGAAAAATGACAGAACTCGCCAAGGGTGGAACTCGAAGCCATAGAACTCGTACGGGTGTCGACATGAATGAACACAACATTAAGACTATATTAAAGCACACGTACCGTCAACAAAATGAGACCGTCACCAACGAGACCGTACCTCAACGTGAAACCGACCGTCACACATCGGGTATATCATATTGCATTTGCCTGCTTTTCGTAATTTTAAAATGCTGTTATTTCGACAACTATTGCATAATCCACAATAATTTTTGTGTTAATATACTCAGAAAATTGTCCTCTTTCCAATAGTCAATAGGAAAAAGTTAAAATCGTGGGATGGGATATGCAACAGTAACCGAAATTATTATTATTCTAATATAATTACAATTGTAAAATCATTGCGTTTTCTTGTTATTCCAAAAGTATTTATAACCTCTTCTACATTAATATAGGCACATTCCTGTGCACTGCTAATAAAACTAAACCGCTTAACCTATTCTTGCCCGTACTCTTTCTCAAATTTGGCTTTATTCGTTTTAAGATGGAAAATGTTCTTTCTACAGAGGCTGTAGTAACCGATAATGTTCCTAAAATAATATATATATTCGAAAACATCAATATTAAACTGATTAAGAGCTTCCATTGTATACTTTGGAAGCTGCTCCTTCATGGTTTTTCATTTCTGATGCAAAATCAGCCATTTGCCTTCAAATATAGTATCATTAGTGTTTTGAAAAATTTTTTTTCTAAATTCAAGCCTTCGCGAGGTAGGCCTCTTTAAAGCATTTTTTTTTAATTTCCACCTTCATGTGGCCATAGTGCAAAAAATATTGATTTTTAGGTAAAAATAGATCAGTGCTTTTTTAAAAAGCGTGAAATAATGTACAAACTATAATAATACAAAAAATAATATCTAAAATTAACGACTTTCGAGTTAGAAATTAAAGTAAGTAAAAAAATGTTGAAAAAGTCGAGATTTTTTTATTTTGGTTTTTTCAAAACTGTATCTTTTAAACGAAACATTTTATATTACAAAAATTCTGACGCTCTATTCCGGATAGGAAATTTAACGGACTACAACTTCTGTCTAGTAAATTTTTTTGAAAAACCAATCCCTTTCACATAAAATCAGAAAATAGTAAACAAGGCAGCTACAAAACAAAAAATGGTTACTGTCAGTTAAGTGTCCTGAAAGTCCTGTAGTTGAAATTTTGGAATTCGTGGTGAGGATAGTCTGCCAGCCCCCCAAAAAATTAAATTAATTAATTTTATTGAAAAATTATTTTATTAATACATCTTTTAAAACAATCACGACTGTGTATTAAAAATGAGAGTACTAATAAATATTTTTTTATTAGAAATAAAAATTTTATGAATTTAATTGTCTCGTTTATTATTTTCTGATTTTCTGTGAAATAGATTGGTTTTTCAAAAGTTTTTACTAGACAAAAGTTGTAGGTTAATTTCCTATTCAGCAAGGGACGTTAATATTTATGTAAAAGGTTTCGTCTAATTGATTCAAGTTTTCAGATAAAAAAGAAAACTTTCAACATTTTTTATTTAATTTCAATCATAACACGAAAGCTGTTGATTTTAAATATTGAAACGTAAGAACCTTGTTTGTAGATAATTTCATATTCTTTAAAAATGTTCCGAACAATTTACATTTAAATATCAATAGTTTTGGTTTCATGACCATTTGAAGATAAGAAATCAAGAAATTGTTTTGAAAGGAATAACCCCCCCCCCCCTATTTTTTTTTGGAAATTATTTTTTAGACCCACCTAAAAGGTGTACATACTTCCTATATATTGCTATGGTCTTTGGTTACATAAAATTTATGTACATGCAACAGCAAACCGCTTTGTATAGTTACAATTAATTTTAGCCATAATTTATAATTGAGTTATCGGAGAAGTCCTGAAGACTACTGATTTACTCGGATCGGGTACGGTTCGACGCAGACCCGATTCGGCGCGAGTAATAATAGGTATTTATTAAGAGAGCTACTTTACAAAAGAAAGGTCTCTTTAAAGGATGATTTCTAACAAGTTAGATTTTCAAATCACCCCTTTTAACAATGTATTATTTACACCGATATATAACGCATAACAAATGTCACAAAATTCAAATCGCATGATACCTACTGCTCCAATTGCAGTGCGTCGGTTAAACCACGGCGGAAAGCTGTCAAACTCGGAGATTCCAAAAATAGTCGTCGATGCCTTTCCACAAGTCTCGGTGCCCAACATGCAAAGCAGTGCTCAAACTTGGCTGTAGAATGAGAAGGAACGTCAAAATTTCCCAGATCACGCAGAGCCCGGGAATGACAAATAGAGCGGGGCCTAATCATATCTCGAAGATGTGTCGGTTCACCACTTCTGAATATTTTAAAAAGAAGAATTCCAGCAAGTAACAGAAAGCGCTGGTCAATTTTCAGGACATGCAGATCACGATAATATGGTGTAATGTGATCATACCTGCATATGTGGAATGAATAACGTAGGCATGAATTCTGCAGAAGCTGCAGCTTGCGTTTGTACTCCTGAGTTAGGAAATCGTAATAGACCACTGAACCATATTCGATGTTGGACAAAACTGTGCTGCTGACAATCGACCACTTCACATGAGCAGGCAATATGGTCTTGAATTGGTACAGCGATCTCAGCTTATAGTAACATCCCATCATCTTGCGGTTAACATGTAGACGAAAATTAAGTTCTCCATCCAGAACAAAACCCAGGCTACGTGTAGAGTCGACCATCCTCACAATCCCATCACCGATCCTCACCCGAAGAGTTGAGCCATCGAGCGCTCTACGTACAGCAGGGGACTACCCAAAATGATTAGTTCCGACTTCGCCGGATTCAATGTCAGACCATTTACCAAGGACCACACACGCAGTGATTCAAGGTTACGATTTAACCGAGTTATTGCAGCATCCAAGTCCGAGGGAGGACAGGATATACGTATTCGGGAATTGTCCGCATACAGATCCAAAGAGCAGTCTGGATCCACTGCTTTCTCCAGATCAGATGTGTATACTATAAACAATAGCGGGGCAAGGATACTTCCTTGTGGAACATCCCGAAAAACCACTAATGGCTGAGATACATTCCCAGAAAAATCAACCACTTGAGACCTATCACGCAGGTAACTTGCGAACCAGTTGCACAGTGACTCATTGCATCCATAGTAACGAAGCTTAGCCAAAATGCGCTGGTGCAAAACGGAATCAAAAGCCTTGGAATAATTGAGAAGAACCAATAAAGTAACCTCGGAACGATCGGTTGCTGATGCAACATCCAATGTGAGCTTCAACAAGGAGGTCACAGTACTGTGGTGGGGCCTAAAACCAGACTGCGACGGCGACAGAACTTTGTAAAGTGCCAAATGATCGTCCAACGCATTTTTGATAAACGACTCAACAATTTTTGCAAATGGTGACAATATACTAATCGGACGAAGATGGGCAGGCTTTAAAGCTAACGGAACTTTGGAAAGAGGTCTCACACGTGACATCTTCCAAATGGCTGGCACTTCGCCTGTTTTGAAAAAGAAATTAAGAATGTTGCAGAGCACCTCACTGCAGTACGGAAGAACGAGCCTCAGCATCCGAAGACTAATACCATCCAGCCCAACGGCTACGGAGCGCAGAGTCGCGACAATCTCATACAATGCCGCAGGCGTAGCCCTCGGAATAGAGAGTGATCCAACTCCGGGAAACAAAGCGTCATCGAAATCCAACTGTACCTGACCAGAAACATTCGGCACAGAGCTGAGAAAATAATAATTTATATAGTCAGGATCCTCACATAGATGTCCAGAAATCTGACCATTAGAGCGAGCATGTACGCTCCAAGATGACAGGTATCGCCATAGTTTTTTTGGGATTTGAGCGATTTACAGAAAGCTGATATTTAATATAGCTTGTTTTTTCTCTTTTAACCGCGCCCGACAAGTAATTCCTGAGATCCCGATAGCACTCAAAATCTACTGCAGATCGGGAACGTCTGTATTTATTGTACGCCGACGCCTTCAACTTAGCCACCTGTCTGATCGTCCATGTGATCCATGGCCTGTCTCCCTCCCTGAGAAGTAGCAGAAAAGCTACTAAGAAAAGAGCGTCAGCAGAAAAGGCATCATGGTCAAAGTTTCGGAAATCGCGGTAAGTGAAAACACTAGAAGCACGAGTCGGTGTAAACGCATCAGATTGCGTTTCTTAATTTTCTTGTTCGTTTTTCGAGAAACAATTCTCAAATTATCTCAAAAGAGAATACTTTTATTTTATTAAATAGAAATATTGTTATGTCCTAAAAAATTAAAAGTGTTTTATTATGGTATTAAAATAATAGGTACCAATGTAATAATATTAAATTATAACTTAAAAATAAAAGAAAAAAACTAATTTAAAATCAAATAATAAAAATTACACACGCCAATCAAAAATATCTTTATTCGCAACCAAAATATTCAAACGATTCTTAAATTATCTCAAAAGAGACGCAAATTTTACAATTATCAGAGACCCGTAAATGTTACCACGTTCGCCTGCACCGAAAGGGCAATGCCGAAATGGCGGCGCTGAATTAAGTCTTTCCTGTTCACTCGGTGTATACTAGTAAAATTTATTGTTTGTCATTATTTATACAAAAATTTAAAGTAGCTGGCGTTGCAATAAGAAAAGCATCGACAACCTTGGCAGCGAACAGTTCACCTAAAATAAAAAGAAAACCGCTAGGTCTAAAGCAAACGCCAGCTAAAACTCCGAATCAAAAAACTGCAAGTGATTCTGGAAAAAAGTGAAATAGAAACTAGTTATTATATTATGATGACGACGACGAAGACTCAAATGCAAAACTCGATTAGTTAATAGAACAAACAAATAAAGAAGCCGAAGAAAAACAAAATAAAGAGAAATCTGAAAAAGAAGAAAAACGTAAAAAGGAAGTAAAACTAAAAAATTGAAAAACTCCGCCTGATAATAAAAACCAGGGTGCTTTGACTAGCAAAGGCACATCAGACAAGCAAATTAGCAAAGCAAACAAAAAAATTAAAACAAATCCGACCAAAATATTTTATAAATTGCTGGAAGGTGTGACAATTATTGTAATAAGCGGAATTCAAAATCCTGAGAATCCTGAGGAAGATCAACGCGTTAGAAATGGGGGTAAAGTACAAAGCGGATTGGGACACCGCCTGCACACAATTGATGTTGATTTTTAATTTTACGTTGGTATAGTTTACCATAATTTTAGTTTTTCGTTTTTCAGTTGTACCTTCACCAACACTCCAAAATTTAGACAAGTCCAAGGGAAAGGTAAGATAGTAAACCGATTGTGGATCAGTGATTGAAGAAGACGCTATATGCGAATCCAGTCAGCAAATAGAGGTAAGGAGGCAGGGATGGCAACGAAATCTAGTCTTGAACCAATATCAGACACCGCGATCGGGGGGCATAAGCAAAACCGGTCAGATGCAAGTGAATCCGTAAGCGCGGGTAGACCAAAAAAAGAGGCAAGGAAACAAACCCTGTCATCTCTTACAAGTCTGTCTTGACAGACATAATGGTAGTCATCGTACCAGAGAGTTATCCAATTAACCACCTTAGTGAGGAGGAGCAGGAACTAGTGAAGGTAATACTGTTCAGTGCCCTTGACACTATCAAGAAAGAGGGGCCTTCACACAAGGTCACGGAATTAAAACCAAAGGGGAGGCTGCTGGTTGCCTCCTGCGTGGACCAGGTTATTAAGAATTGGTTGGTGCGGATGGTGGCTGAAAGCGAACCCTGGGCGGGAGCAAAACTTGGCGTCTTTAACGCTAAAAACGCTAGTTTTGGACTCAAGCACCTTTTTAAAGATTCAAAATATTGGAAGTCTTTTATTAAGAGTTGTTGGTCGAGTGCTTTAAGCGTCGGTTGTTGCAATCGTTCATTCAGAGTTTGTTTTCCATAGTAGGTACGTTATCCTTCCTTTACGAGAGAGTGCAAACTTGTTACAATTACGCTGGATTTATCCCTGGCTTCCGCAAAAAAGAAAAGAGCTTGTTTTTTTCCACCTTGGGTATCCTCACCAAATAAAAAGTAAGGAATTTCTATTTTCAACTGTGCGGGAAAAAAGAAATTGCTGAGACTTTTCTAAAGAATCCCAGCCATCCATTTTTTTCACAAGGCAAAGGAAGACTCGTGAAGGAAGTACTGCGGGGAGATCGAAAGAACTCCCGAATGTGAAAACTCCAAAAAGCTCTTCTTAAAAGTGGCCACGGGAAAGTGGGCACTATAGAAAAACCACAAGGAGGGTTTACATCATCGGGAGAGGAGACTCTGGGGCTACTGCTCCAGACACATTTCCCAGGATGTGTTCCCAAATCTGATAATGGTTCTAATGGCCAGGGGCACCAAGCCGTTCCGACTAGTCGGGCGAACAGAAGCTACTGGAAAGTAGCAGATAAAATAATTAATAAAACGAGAGTTGAATGGGCGATTAAAACTTTCAAACCATTCAAATGTCAAGGCGAGAACGGAATTTTTCTCGCACTATTATAGCAGGGGATAAAAACGCTAGCCGCCCCCTTGTGTACCATGTTCAAAGCCAGTTTTGCGCTTAAGTATGTACCTCAAAGCTGCTGAATGGCAAGAGTGGTATTTATACCCAACCCAGGGCGTACTTCATATGCCTAGGTAAAGACATTTCGTCCAATTGAGAAGCACTCATGCAAAAGCCGATAAATAAATATAAAGTTATATATTATTTACGACTAATTCAATGCTCCTTTACCCATTTAAGAAGTCAGAGTTGAGCTAAAATCAATTTTTACCATTTAAAATCCCGTGCAAACTTAAGCATTTATGCAAACCCCAATAAATCCAGTATTCTAGCAAAATTTTTTTTCAATTTATATTGCCAAATCTAGGAGAGGAGCTACTAATTAAAACTAACTAATTTTATTAGAGCAACAATTTTTTTCTTCTTTGTCATTGCCTTGAAGAGGAAACTGCCATCCTAATTTAGTTTTTTTTTTAAATTTAGAATTAAAGTTTTTTTTCACTTGTATTTATTTTATAATAATATAATACTATGTACTTAATAAAAATATACTTTATAAGAGTGATTTTATTGGACAAATAAATTAATATATTTCGGTATTGCACAAGATTTGTGCAAAACTCGATAAATCCAAACTTATTTTTGCTTTGCTATTGTTTGACAGCTTCAATTTTATCAAAATTTTAGAATTAGGTTGTGTTACTTCTAAGACATTATTTTCAAAAAAAAAGCATTCCAAAATATTGAGGCGATTGCGATTGACTCAACGTTTTTGTCAATTTGCCACATAATTTAAAAAGTGTAATTATCGGTTTTTGCACGAAAGCTCCTCAATTAGTCTGATGTCTATTTTGCTGAAACACTGAAGAAACTGATAGATAGGCATATTAGGGATAGTATATTGGCAAACTTACCGTTCGGTAAGTTCTAGTAAGTAAGTAATCGGATAAATCGTGTGAGCTTAGTCTACACGAACTAACTCACAGGATAGCAGGGGCTCTTGGAAGCCAAGAAATTGCTCTGGGAGCCTTTCTAGACATAGAAGGAGCGTTCGATAACGCCTCCTTCGACTCCATAGCTGTCAGAAATCGCAGAGTTGACCTAACTATAACGGGTTGGATTGGCTCCACCCTTAGAGATAGGAAAATTAGAGCTAGCCTGGGACAGACAACTGTAGAGGTTTCTGCTGCACGGGGATGTCCGCAGGGAGGTCTTCTCGCTCCTGCTGCGGTGCCTGGTGGTGGATGGCCTTCTGCGGGAGTTGGAACGGGCAGGGGTATATGAACAGGGATTTGCTGATGACATCACAATCTTTGTTATTGGGAAATTCGGGGGAGTCGTGTTCTCGTTGATGCAAAACTCACTCAGAATCGTCGACAGATAGTGCACAAGAGAGGGACTTTTGGTAAATCCGAGTGAAACCACTGTCGTGGCGTTTACACAACGCACAAAACTTCAGGATGTGAGGACTTTAGGGTTGAAGATGGCGGAGCTGCTTCTTCAGAGGGAGGTTAAATACCTGGGTCTAATTTTAGACAACAGGCTAACCTTTACATCTCACATCCGTCACATTACAAACAAAGAGACTAAGGCTCTCTGGACCTGTAGGAGCATGATCGGTAAAACGTGGGGACTAAAACCTAAACTGGTACTTTGGTTGTATACCAAAGTGGTGATACCCACGATTACATACTCAGCCCTGATTTGGTGGCATAAAGCTAGTAAAGGGGAAAGCATAGACCGGCTCAACAGGCTGCAAAGACTGGCGTGCTTGGGTATTACTAAGGCAATAACATCAAAGCCCGCCGCTTCCATGGAGGTTCTCCTGAGTTTTCGGCCTCTACATCTCTCTGTAGTTGTGAGGGCCGAGGCTCTACTTGCAGCCTACAGGTTGAAAATTAACGGCCATGGTGAGATTAATCCTAGAGGGAGACATCACACCATGATCTTAAACTCAATTAAGAGCAATAGCTTGCTTAGCATGAACTCAGATAAAACTAACACCATAAGAGGCTTTAGAAAGCCCTATAAGGTCATAGTACCGGATAGGAATAAGATTTAAACCTTACAAACGTTGCGACTTAGAACAGATGAATCAAAGACAGAGACAAGCACTGGAGTAAGGGTGCGAAGAAAGAGACCGGGAGATGCTTATAGCATTAACCTGGGATCTCTAACAACTGTATTTCTGGCAGAAATAACTGCTATATTAGTCTGTGCTGAGGAATTGGTATAGAGGAACCTCGCAAATAGGAGAATCTGTATTATGACTGACAGCCAAGCAGCTCTAAGAGCCCTGGAAGGAGTTGAAGCACATTCCAAGGTTGTGAAACAATGCAAAGATTCTCTGGTAAGACTTGCTCTCCGCAACAGCGTCACGCCGATGTGGGTGGCGGGACACCAGAGCATCAAGAGCAATGAAAAAGCTGACTCTATAGCTAGAAAGACTGCTTGCACAAACCAAATAGGCCCGGAGGCTTTCTGCGGAATCGCATATTCGACCGCTAAAGATGGGATTATAGGGATATATGTACTCGCAGACTAACACTTTGCTCACTAGATGGACTTATCTGGACAAAGGCAATCGTGAATGATCATAAGAACACCGTCGAGTGAGTCTAAAAGGAATAAAATACTCATGTTGAGTAGGAATCAACTTGGAAGGTTAGTGGGTCTCTTCACAGGGCACTGCTGCCTCACAAGGCACAAAACATGGGGCTCGCTGAAGATCCTACTTGTAAGATATGTGGCGAAGAGGATAAAACCCCATACCACATATTATGTGAATGCCCTGCCTTGGCTGGAAGCCGGCTGCGTCACCTCGGTTTTCCTTATCCTACAACAGAAGAGATAGTACAAACACCCTTCAACTGCGTACTCGACTTGGTCAAAGAGACGCAGTTGTTGCAGTAAAAACTCGGAATCGGTGCACAATAAGCTTGAGCTTCAGTACAATGTGAACTTCCACCAGAGCCCGTTAATAATAATAATAAAATAATAAACTCAAATTACTCAATATTATGAAGATCCCGAAGAATAAAAAGACGCCTTTGTACAATATAGCACTGGTCAGTTCACAAGAAATTTTTTTCTTTTTCTTCTTTTCAGTTTACTGCTGGAAGAACAAAGCGACATAGTTGATTTTGTGATTACGTCGTCCGATTATGCGGGCGTTTAAATGATTCTACTCATTTTTTCTCTGTGACTCGGAGTGTATAGGAAAAGCGAAAATAACTTAAAAAAGATTTAGAATTTTTTAAGTATTTTTGTGGTATTAAGTAGTATGTGATGTTATAATAAATAAACCTAACAAAATGTTAAAAAAATAAAATTTTTAACTGTTAAGTACAGAATACATACTACAAAGAAAACATAATATTTAAAAACCGCTAAAATGACAATAATTCACATTTACAGGGTTGAACTTAGAATAAACAAGAAAATAGAATTCTGAAAAAATTACGCTATAAAATAAAAATAAAAAGACTCTGTAACATAATATAAAAGCCCCTATTTCACAATTATTATCGGTCCTCAGTCATGTTTAACAGTAAAAATAACAAGTGAGAGCAAATATACCAAACAAAATTGAAAAACTTTAAAATTTAAAAAATCAAGAAACTAACCAAACTTTAAAATAAATGTTGCGCTTACCAAATAACCAAACTAGAAGAGTTCACGTGTCAAATTTGAATTTGAAACCTCCTTTCCAAATTTAATTTTCGAAGTGATAGATGGCATTGTATGTCTTTACTTCATATTCACAGTGTAGGTGAAAAAGATTTATTTTGGTTTACTTAAACTAAAATTTCATTCACTCTTCTAGTTTGGTTATTTGGTAAGCGCAACATTTATTTTAAAGTTTGGTTAATTTCTTGATTTTTTAAATTTTAAAGTTTTTCAATTTTGTTTGGTATATTTGCTCTCACTTGTCATTTTTACTGTTAAACATGACTGAGGACCGATAATAATCGTGAAATAGGAGCTTTTATATTATGTTACAGAGTTTTTTATTTTTATTTTATAGCGTAATTTTTTCAGAATTCTATTTTCTTGTTTATTCTAAATTCAACCTTGGTAAATGTGAATTATTGTCATTTTAGCGTTTTTTAAATATTATGTTTTCTTTGTAGTATGTATTCTGTACTTAACAGTTAAAAATTTTATTTTTTTAACATTTTGTTATGTTTAATTATTATAGGAAAAGCACTGTGGTTATTACCTGTAATTATTTGAGTACTAATCAAAAGCAACTATTATTATTATTCTTGTCAATAAAAGCTTTTCTAAGAAAAAATCTTTGTTTACAGGTTTTTTATTCAAGATTGTTTTAATTTCATTTGATACGCCACTGCTCAATTCTATATTTCTCAAAGCAATTTCTGTATTATCGACATTGACCAAACTGTCAAAAATATTTGTTTATTCATGAATTTTTAGAAATGAAATCAAGTTTTAATGGTGAGAAAGTTCGATTTTATTAGAAAATGGAAGATAAAATCAAATCAGAAGAAAATTGTGCAGATACAAATCTGACAGGTAATTCTAGTGATTGTTTATACTTGCAGGTTTTAACTAAACGCTATTGATTTTAGAAAGGGTTTACGTAGATTTAGTAATTATTAAAAATGAAAATTTAGACGATGAATTAGAAGATAGCCAACCTTTAGTCAATATTACGGTGGAAAGAGAAGAAATTAAAAAGTTACAAAATGATGGGATAACTTTGAAACCGGAAAACTCGGTTGAGGTACAAAGCGAGCCTACCAAACCAGGTGTTTTGGATTCCGTGAGCAAATTTCAATCTTTGATGTGTCATCTTTGCGGTTATACGACTAGGCGAAAATGGCACTTGCAGCAACATTTAAGAGTTCACACAGGAGAAAAACCATTTCAGTGCGCAGTTTGTGATTATAGATCTGGCGATCGAACCAACTATCAAAGACACTTAAGAGTTCACACAGGGGAAAAACTATTTGAGTGCAAAATTTGTAATTATAAAACTATAAGAAAGGATACCTTACGGAAACATTCAAAATTTCATACAGGTGAAAAAGCATTTTCATGTAAAATTTGTGATTTCAAGAGTACCACGAACTGGCATTTGCGACAACATCTAAGAGTTCACACAGGCGAAAAGCCATACGGGTGTGATGTTTGTGGTTATAAAACTGTTGACCGAAATAATTTTCAAAGACACGTATGTGTTCATACAAGTGGAAAGTTCTTTGAATGCGAATTTTGCGATTACAAAGCTCTTACAAAAAGTAACTTAAAAAAACATTCAAAAAAGCACACATAAAAAAATTATACATAATATAATCTGCTTGAGGTATTTTTGTTGTTTCTTGTATCATTCAAATGCTTGTAACTTCGACAAAAGCTGACTCGTTTTAATTTTTGTGTGGTTTTATGTACTCCACAAAATTTACAAAAATTTTATTATGTTGCTGAATTATGGTAGAAACTTCTTAGAAAGTCACTACATTTGAATTTAGCTGTTGTTTTTAAGAAAACATTTTTTTACAATTTTATTATCTTTATTTTGCAATTATAAATTTTTTAGTTCGATGACCAATAAAATAAATACGACAAAAAGAACTAATTTTCTGCACCTCTTGAGTTTTTTGCATATCAAGCCCTTCATTTAAATTGCTTGGATTCTTGATAATATTTTTAATGAAGATTAGTCGAAAAGTTGAGAAATATCTTAGGATTTCATCCGTAGTTTATCTATATGGCGCGCATGAACAGATAACGAGATTATCTCTCTTAGATTTCAAGATACCTAGTGACATATATTTCTCGTTAATCCATTCACGCGCGTCAGTGATAGACAGATAACTGACAGGACCGTTGTAAGATAATTAATGCGCTCCTCTTCAAAAGAAAACAAACAAATACAAAATAGAAAAAGTCAATTTAATATTACTGTTACCTTTTTTTTTATAAAATTAATTTTTACATGTTACATGGAATTGAAATAAAATTTAATTCATAACTTACATAATATTGTTCATAGACTATTTTAATGAATGATATAGCTTGCGGCACGCTGTTATATAACCGTATGTTTCGATTTTCGGAATCTCATCATTTTTGGGTTTGTTTAGTTGTCCGGTTTAGAATTTTTCAAAATAGTGTATATTCATTCTGGCTTCAAGTAGGTATAATTTTGTTTTTACAAAAGTCAAATTAATTTGACAAGTTTGAATTTAATAGCTTAACTTCTCAATCATTTCAATAATTTTTCCAGGTTTGCTTGACGAGATTCCGAAAATCTATCGTTAACGGAATACCTTTTTTTTGTTACACTATTTTCTTTCCTTTTTTATTATCGCCGTCGTTTTTTGCACCGCTACAGTTATTTCTTCTTCTTTAATCTTCTTTCCAAATTTTATTTCTACAATTTTGTAGTTTCGAGAGCCCAATACTTCTCGAAATCAATCGTCTTTTTCTTTTTTTATTTAATTAAATTGGCAATTTCAAGAGATCAATTTCTCTCAAAATCCATCTGAAATCTCGTCTATTATCGTTTCTTTTACTCTTACTACTACTCTTTGTTTTCTTTTCTCTCATTTTTAAATATATCTCAATATAAATAAAAAACGTACAGGAACAAATTTTTATAAAACATAATATAAATATTAATTAATATGGTATTAATGAGTCAAAATTACATAATATTATATTGTAATGTATAGGGGGTCTTCGAATAATTTCTTAATTTTTTATTCCTTAATAAATTGCAACCACCCTTTACTTACAATGACATGAGACTCTTTTTTCTATCTTGCAACTTTCTTATTACCAAAAATTCTTGAAATTTAATCTCACTACTCAATTAAACCATTCATTCGAAATTAATTTATTTATTTTTCACTTCAAAAAGAAACTTATCAAAATATATCTTAAAACTAACAAAATCAAAATCAAACATCTACTCTACTCGCCATCTTGGCTCTTACTTCAACCTTTTTGAAACAAAATCTTTTCATTTCCTTTCAATTTAAATTTCAAACAAAAATCATCAAATAAAATGTTATTACATAATAAATATTAAATTATGGGAAAATACACGACAATATACACTTGAAACAGAAAATTGTTGGTGTTCGTCTATAGATTGTAATATATATCATCATGAGTGGTTTTTACATTATTTACATTATTTAGATATTTCACATTATTTACATCATTAATTACAATACATTGTATTGTGTAATGTATTTCTTCTTCATGTGTCATAGTCGGTTCCCCGGACTTTGGCAACCTCTCTCCTGTGTATACGTGTATACACACCTGTGTAATGTATACGGGCACTAAAATTCCAAATCGAATTGTCCTATTTGATGTAGTTGGTTGTATTTTTCTACTATATCAACAGGGCCATCGTCTTCCAGTCCGTAATATTTCTACTTGATTTTTTTGTTTGTTACTCCCAATAGCACGTAGCAGACAAATTTCTTATCCAAAATTTTAGTATATTTTATAATTTATCGATATATCAAGAGATATTTTTCCTGATCTATAAATGCTACGGAATAATCCCGTTTTAAATTTTTGTGACAATCTGTTACCTCTCTATATCTTCTACAGCTTATGTTTGTGTCTCTACTTTGATAAATTTGTTTTAATGATTCTGCATAACGAAGCACAAAATACTTCAAAGTTATATCACTAATAAGACATATACATACGTATATGTCGGATACGGGGCCAGTGTGACAGGGGGCAACCTTATAGAACATGCAAAAGAGATTCCACTAGGTCGCCCTCCGCCCAGCAGCGCCTCTGCGCCGGGAGGTTTGAGGGGATCCCTATAGTCGATAAAAGATTTCCTCGTAGCTGTGCCGCCTGGGCGTACTCCTCGCCAGACCAGAAGGTCGGAGGAGCGTTTATCCAGCGCGAAGAGAACGGCGTCCCCGCGCGCTTTATAAGGCCGTTTCCCGAGTAGGACGCCTCCAATCGCTCACCCCAAGCGCGCTTCACCGCCGCCTTGCTCGTACCGGTGCGCCGCGTTCAGGTGTTAATCCGCTCCCAGAGCTTTTCACACTCTGGGGACGCGAGCACAGCGCGAGTAAGCAGCCCAAAGCCCAAACGCGTGGGAGCATGTAGAAAGGCGTCACTACAAGTTCTTATTAAATGCAGGGTTCTTCTCACAAAGATTTGGATCACCCTATCAACACCCTTAAGCACACCGAGCGTCACTCGAGCGGACGTCAGACGCGCCAGGACTCTCGGGATTAGATATGTTTTCAAAAGCAAGATCTTCTGCTGAGGTTTCACGAAATCAACGGGGCCCAGAGCTCTGATGGGAACGCCACCAACGAAGAAGCGGAATCGTGTAGAGGAGTACAATATCTTTTTCCCTGGTACGACGTTACAGCACACCGAGGTGCACTTGACAACGTTTAGGATCAATTCTCGCAGTTCGAAGAAGTCAGTGCAGTGACGCAGGAGGCGCAGTGCATGCGGATACGTTTCACTGGCGACCACTAAATCGTCCACGTACGCGAGACATGCAACCTTAACAAATTCATTGACCGGCAGACCTAAGCCGGTTGCCTCCAGATCGCACACCTGCTCCGTCACGACGAGGTTGAATAGGATCGGCGATAAAGGTTCTCCCTGATTGACACCGCGAGAGACTTTAATGGCATCGTTACGCCCCGATCCTGTTTTTCCGCAAGCCAAAACAGTTTGGCTGCGGCGGTAACCCTCCATCACAAAACCCACCATCCGCTTGTCGATGTTAAATCTGCGCATAGCGCGACGAACAGAGGTATGGGAGACCGTATCGAACGCTTTTCTAAGATCTAATGATAGCAGGTGATACGGCCTCCCAGTCTTTCGGTGATTTCTGATCATTGCATCTAAGGTGACGGTGTTCAAAAACACACCGTTTTGCGACGTAAACCCGCGCTGGTGCGGATACAGAAGCAGCTTACTAAAGCGATTCGCGAGAATTTTATGCATTAATCTTGTTATCGCGCACGGGACCTATATCGGTCGCCAGTTATCAGGATTTTCTAACCCGATGTCCGTATTCATCCCGCAGAAGAGCTTTATTTCCGGGCGTAGTCTGAGAGACGGCTGAAAAGACCGATAAGTCACTGTCATTCCAGCTGCTCAATAATTCCGCGATACTCCGCGCAATGGGGTCTCCCGACAGTATCGGCAAATCAAGGGGCCTGACGGGCGCCGGTGGCGTCTCGGTGCGGATATTATCATTATTAGGAGTAGTAACGCTGCCGGTTTTTGGTCCCGGATTTTGGACCGGCCCCCTACGCGCGATTGGATCCAGACCGGGGTTAGGAGGGATATCAGCCACGGATCGCGGGCATTTTCCACCACGCGACCGCCTACCGGATCCAATTTCCTCTACTGCTTTCTCCGCCGGACGCGCTACGGGCGACCGACCGGCCTTCTTCGCCTCCATACCGGCAGCCGATTTAAACCGACGACGCCATACCATCGGTCGGCCTGGTTCCAACGAATCGGATTGCCGAGCCGCCTTTAAGCAGGACGCCGCCAGGCTCTTGTTAGTGGAGCATTCCTGTCGTGGGGCAGATGATCGATTAATCGATTCAACAACCTCTCTGGGCCCAAGACAGGACGTATAATCTCCCCTACAAGGAGTTGCGATCTTTCGAAACTCTCCGCCGGCAACTCCGCTTCAACCACATCAACCATCCGAAGCACACACGCACCGCGCTCGGATCTAAGCTCTTGAACTAATTGGATATAATCGGGGCGTCTTCTGCGAGACTTTACCGCCTCCAGGGTCCGGCCGGCCACTATTGATACTAAGTGTTTGTTGACGACGCGTCCCTCGAAGCTCGCTTCTGCCCTCGTCATTTGTATTAACTGAGCATCCGACCAGGCTGCATTAGATCGTATTGGATTTTCGGCCTGAATTTCAGTTTTTTGATAATTTTTTTGAGAATCAGGTTAAACAATGTTAACGACATTGCATCTCCCTGCCTCACTCCGCTATTCACTATGAAGTTAGGTATTGGTTTCACCGTTGGAAGTTTTTATGCAGGCTGTGGTTTCCTCTAGAGTCATTTTTATCATTATTGTCAGTTTGTTTGGAATATTAAATTATTACGTGATTTCTATCAGCTTGTTTCTTTTTATTTTGTCAAATGTCTGTTTAAAGCCGATAAACATCATGTATGTGCTTATGTTGTGTTCATAGCTCTTTTCTATTATTTGCTTCAGCACATGTATTGCATCTACTGTCGATCTTTCTTTTGTAAAACTGCATTGATACTCTCTTATTATTCCTTTGGTAACACCTTTTAATTTTTTGTTTATTAACATTGACAGTACTTTATACGCGGAGTTCAGAAGAGCGATTCCCCTATAGTTATAGTTTCTCCACATCTCTTCTCTTCTTTACGGTCACGATTATGCTCTCTCTCCATTGTTTGGGCATTCTTTCTTCTAGCCATACTTGTTTTATTACTGTATAATAGTCTGCCATGCAACGTTTCGCCCCCATACTTGATTAATTCCGTATTCAGTTCATCGTTACCTGGAGTCTTTTCATTTTTGAGCTTATTTATTATCTCTACTACCTCCTCATAAGTTGGTTCATCCACTTGCTGGTTTTCTTTATTTATTGCTTCACATTGTTCATCTTACCCATCTACAGTTAGCAGTCTCTGAAAGTACTTCACATAATCGGATTTAATACCTTCGATCGACGTCATAATAGATCAATTCGGCAGAAGTTCACGCAGTTTGAAAAAAAACTGTTTATGTAGGGGTAGGTGTTTTCAAATTGGTCATTTCAGCGGGCCCCTACAAATATTAGCACCCCTGAAAAAATACTGTCAGTCCGCGTCTGTCTGTAGGTTAACATTCATAGTTAAGGTGCACCCATCTGTAACATTTAGAGCACTCTACATAGTCTTCATTTGTGTGTTAACTACAAACTAAGCATATAACATACATGTTTTCTGAGGATAATAATAGAATTTCCTGAATGATTAATCTGAAAATTTCGGAATCAAATGGTTCTTTTAATGAAGTTTGCACAAATTCACATATTTTTTCTACATTAGATGATACAAATATGTAGTATAACACAAATACACCACAATTTTTAAAATCTTCTTGACTTTGTTTCGGGTAATTGGTTATTGTAGCAATACTCCATTTCGTACATTTAAATCTTATTATAAAAAAATATTTTTTAATTTTTGTAAAAATTTCTTCTTCTAAGTTAACATAATTTTGGGCTGGATTTAAAGCATAAATTTTACTTTCGTCAATGTTCAATATTATTAGTACCCAATGATTTCCACTGACGAGATGTGGCAGTACAATAAATTTAATATTTTGCAATGTTCTCACATAAGATGCAAAGCTTTTATGCATTTTATTGCATCCTCCGAGTTGTTTCCTACATAACACTTCTACAGATACGGTGTCTATATAATATATAGACGGATGAAATTTTAACAATGCAAAAAATGTGGCGTCGATGGAATAATCAGTCAACCATCTATCCATTCCCGATGGAATATCATCTACTTTGTTATACTTAGAAATAAGATTTTTATAATCTATACTATAATTAATTTTAATGTTAGACTTTCATGGCAATATGGTCCAATTTTAAAATTTCCTCTCATGGCCGATTGCATGTATAAATCGTTATTAAAAAAAACACGTGGCACTCGCGAGTTGTATGTAAAGTCGGTTTACGGACGATAATTTTACGTGATAACGTCATAAGAAAACATTGATGAAAAATTGCATACTTTTATGAATTGACTTGAATTATGTTTATGTAACAGATAATACGAATTAAAACTATGTTATTACATTAACACTCAATAGGCTAGTGCGTTATGTGCATGAAACATACTTGCATCATTTGGTGATCGCGAGATCGAACCTCATACCGGACAAGTTTTTTTTAATGGCATTTTATAATTCAAATGATATCTATATGTATGATGCAAAGCCGATCATGCTTCTCTCTCGCTTGTTTCGCGCGCTCGCTTGCGGAACATGACAATTTTTTGTGCGTGCAGCCGGTATATCAATTTATAAGACGTTATCACGTCAAAATAAACTATTCGATAAAGCTCTCGAAGTCGGTTTTTCTTCAACATTTTTTATTGTTATAATTTCTTGTAATTTGCAATGAGTAGAGGTAGTAGACCGGTTCGGGAATCAAATTTTTCAAAATTATGTAGTTTATCCCGAAATATGTAATTTCTAATCTAATGCTTATCATAGGTAATAGATAATCGCTTAAATGTTTTTTGTGATAATACTAAAAGATGCATTTAAAATTAGAAAGTGTAATTGATATCGCTTATCAAAGTATTTTAAAATACTTATGATAAATAATCACTTATAATTATATATTATGATAATATAAATGATTAATAGAAAAAAGACATTAACTAACATCATTCCACCTTAATGATACCAGGTTATAACGTATTAAAATTTTTTCCCAAGTTCTTATCTAATGCTTATAATATCAGAATCAAAATCAGAACAATATTTATTTATAAATTAACAATACAAATTATTTAAAAAACATATAAACATCCTATTTTAAAATTTAACGAAGAGCGAGATGTTGAGAGACCCTGTCTAACGCATAACTCTCTTTGCCGAAATATTTAGTGCCAAAAGCAGTTTTAGATAATGAAGAAGGATGTCGTTTTGTTTATTCGTCGTTTTCATTATGTAATTTATATTAATTTTAGAAATATTGCAGGAAAATTTAAAAAACCTGCTTTTTGCATTATTTTTTTTAGAATTTTGAATTTAGATAAAACTTATTACTAAATGGTTAAAAACACTATATTTACATTATTATACACACAAGAATTTGGAATAGTTATAGGGATTTTACACTACCGATGGGGGCGCTAGTGACAACTTCAATATGTCCGCCCTAACGCGTATACTTCAGTAGAATGTTGATTTGTTTATACGGGTTTCTACAGAAATTTTTAGTTTTTAGTTAAGCTGTGTCAAAATTAATTAAACTTTTCTATAGGTAAGTAAGAAAATAATGTATTTATTTGCGTAAAAAAGAAAAACAGTTATAAATAATACATGTTTTTAGTTAAGTATAGGTATTTTAATTACCAAATACCATCGTATTTTTATAAACGTTTTCATCGTTTTTGCATTCTACTAAATGGATTTCAGTAAACGTTTACACCCGTCCGTGTAGTAGAACGTGTAAACGTTTAGAAATATACAAATATTATTATTAAATAGGTGTTAGTCCTGCTGGCCTCATAACATTTGTTAGCAATGCATATGGAGGCAGATCATCGGATAAGGCAATTTTTGAACAGAGTGGCCTTATCGATAAGTTGAATTATGGACGAGATGCAATAATGGTAGATAAAGGATTTCTTATAGAAGACATAACTAGGGCACATAGGATTAAGCTTGTTAGACCACCTTATCTTCGAAAGAAAAATCAGAAGTCGGAAGAAGAAGCAAAGGCAACTGTGGAGATTGCAAAAGCTAGGGTGCATATAGAAAGGACCAATCAGAGAATAAAAGTTTTTGAGATTTTTACCAAGCCATTACCAATAGCAGTTGTGTGCAAAGTTGAAGATATTGTTACGAAAGAACGTCTAATTATATTTGATGACTAATGTATGACGTCATGTGTGATGAGTCATATATGATAACGGCATTAGTTATTCAAATATAGATGAATGTACGCTCTAGAAAATGCGTGGAAGCACCTGGAAATTCCTGGATGGTTATGGAATATTCTGGAAGGCTGCATTTAAGTATAAATGCAGCGCGATTTCCTGTCACAATCAATTCCAGTTTGAACGCGCGACTGTTAACCTAAATCAAGTGAACATAAATACAGTGAAGTGATAACGTTATACCGAGTGTTTAAATAAATATAGACCTAGTATTAAATATAAATTATAGTGTAAATAAATTGTAGTGTAATTAGTGTTAGTGTTAATATTAGTTTAGTAATTGTTATTCATCGTATCTGTAAATAGTTATATTAGCTCTTTTAAAATAAATAAACGTTTTAATTTTCGTTACAATATGTTTAACGTTGTATGGGCTATTGTTAATTTGTCGAAACCTATTTTAGCAGACGATAAATTTGATAAATAAAAAATTACTACTTCAAGTTGATTTATTTTTTTATTCGTGTTTGATTATTCATACATAAAACGTGTATCATATGTGTAAAATAATTATTTTACATTTACATTGTAATTTACTAATTAAATCATTTATAAAAGATTCGCTTCTTTTTACTACAATATTTATAAAGTCATTAGCAAACGATGAATATACAAAAAATCGCATTCATTTAAATTTAAAATTGCCATGCTTAATTGCACTTGTGCATAATAGGAATGCTTCTTTTTTAACATTGGAACATTGTTTTCAAACATCTAACAATTCGTAATCAACATTTTGCAAATGTGATTCTTGTTCTTCGTCATTGTAAGTAACTGCTTCTGTACGACACGCCCTGTAACAACACAAATATATTATATTTACTAAAGTCTATTGATAAAAAAACTTTATAAAAGCATTGTAATGATTGTGAATAAATTACTGTACCTGTGGTTTGCAAGACAAGAATCAAATAGTGCATCAGTCAGGATAGACAAAACAACATCGTTGTCACGTTCAATGGCAGGTTTCAACGGTTTTGTAGTTCGCTTAGGTTCAAAGCAGATGTGGTCGTATAAACGTTGTGGAGCATATTTTTCTACTACCTTAACTTTATTCCAATAACACTTGATTTCAGTCGATGACAACATTGGAAAATCCAATATATTTTTTCTGAAAATCAGCTCTGTTTAGTATGTTAATAAATGCACAAAACGTTTTTACCTTGAACACACAATTAGGACCGCAGCTATATGTTTACAACGTCCTGACTTGCCAGCTTTACATGTGCACAAAAATTTTGATGCCTAGGCGCCTTGTAAGCTGACTTTCAGAAATCCTCGAATTTCATGCGTCTCCTGTGTTAAAGCAGTTGTTTGCAAACAAAGAGCAAATATATATTCAACATACTCATATTTTTCTCCAAAATCTCACAAGTTATCAAATGATTTGGCATTAGCAACAGATTCTTCTTCCGTAATACATCTGGAAGTTGGTGTTGCTTCTAAGTAATCAAAAAGGTTCTTAAATGAAAGCGAACATTTACAGTGGCTCAATTATAACAAACAATTATTAATACACTCCTATGTTAACCATGCAAATTGCACATTTTGAAACCGTTTTTTGACATATAAAACTCGCTTTTACAGCAAAACTTTTCAGATATTTTTTGTTGCAAACTTTAATCTCTTCAGTTTTGTTTCTATACATTTTTTTATTTTCTTTCGCCGTTTACGAGTTACAGCGACAAAAAATCGACGAAAGCATTATTTATTCTAAGATGAATATTAAATTTTCACAACCGATTTAATTCTTCTATTACCATTATATGAATTTGATTTTACTATGATTATTTTTTATAAAAAAAGTACACAAAGACGGAACCAAGGGGCGGAAGGATTTCCCAGATGCACCCTAGCAGAACTAAAACATTTTTGAAATTATATTATAGTTTAATTCACTACCGTAAAATGGGGTGACTTTGTTCAATTTAATTTGTATTTCGCATATATTAGATTTGATTGTTAATAACTTTAATGTTAAAAAATACCAAACGATTGGTGATGGCATGCAGAGACGACGTTATGCTAAAGAGAAATTAATTTTTTGTAATACGCGGAGTAAAAAAATAAAAACTTGCTGATCAACTTTACACCATTTAGGGCCATTTTGAACTGGCTCCCCTGAAAATACGTTTAAAATGCAGAGAATCTGTCTAGAGTGATTACTTTCGCTTCACGTTAAAATCGGTGTTGTAGTTTTTGAGTTATAACAGATATTGTTTTGGGGGCGACTTTGATCCAAGTCTTTTTATTGTATTAGGTGTTTAATTTCATAAAAAATACATATAATTACGTTTTTCAAAATAAAACGGGTGTTTTAAAAAATGAAAATTTATTTATTAAAAGTTTACAACTGGTTACTTTGGATGCAAACCAACAACTGATTTTAAAATTATTGAAAATCTATAAAAGGTTACATTTGTTTTGGGTGGGTTGTTTTGAACTTTGTTTCTTCTAATCACTTGACTCAAGTTCGAGACGACCCTTACATAATAAATCTTTTAAAATATCAATATAATTGCCTTAACCTAAACATGGTGACATATTAATGTATATTGCTGGTGGTCTTAAGAGGTTCGTTAGACATAACTCCTCCCCCCTTAGGAAAGAACGTGTCGTTCTTCGAGGTGTCCGGTGAAGCTTGGACACTTTGAATTTCATGTAATTCAATTTCTTCGTTTTTCTCCCTCTTGACCAACAATTTAATTTTATTCCTTAAAAGATATAATATTGCAACAAAAATACATAAAATAATAACAATGGTTGTGGTAAAATGTGTGACATGCAATACAGGATGTATTTTGATGTGATGTTCCAAACTTTTTGCTTCTTCTTTTAATTCTTTCAAATCGTCCAGATGGTTTACTTGCAAATTTACAATTGAGCTAGTTTGATAATCTTTAATTATTAACGGGTTATTAAAAGTAAAGTTACTAAATGTATTTACATAAGTTTGATCTTCTATTATTATTTTACAATTATTTTCGGATGAAATTAATACATTATTTATCACCTCGAGATTGTTAATTTTGTCGTTGCATTCTTCAATTACGTTTAACTTAGTTTTGCATGAGGTTAAAACTTTTCCGTTTTTAAGTTGCACGTAAAGTTTATAATTATTATTAGCTAATGCATAGGTACAGTTATTATTACTAATAGTAAATAAGCACTTGTTCACTTGAGGTTTTTCTACACACACGATTGAGTTTTCGATCACTTGACACTTTTCGTCGGTCCATAATTCTTTTCTTACACTTTGCAGATGGTACTTCGATGGCGGGATTAACACCTTGTTTTGTACATTAGGAATTGGATAAATTCTTGCATATTGGTAGATGAATGGATCCAGGATAGGTATATAAAGTATACATGTAATAAAATCTCTTGTTGAAAATATTTGAAATTTTGAAAATTCTAAAATCTTAAATATATGAACGGTATCTAATTCAAGTAATTCTGATTTTTTATAAATTAGTTTTAAATGATTTATAATTTCGATCAATTCCTTGTCCGATATTATTTCTAAATTCGTAATTTCTGAAAAAGCTAATGAGATTGTTCTTTCAATACTTTGAAGAGTGTTTAGTAATTTTAGGCTGATAAAATTGTAATATTCTATCATTAACTGAAAATCAACGGAGTTGCTAATTTGATTTAATGCAATAAAAGATGAATTCAAATTATTTTGAATTGTTTCGAGATCTTTAGCGTAACGTTTCGTTATGTGATTTGCAAATGAACTATACTCGTTTATTTGTTTAACTATATTTTCTTGATTATTATAAAGTAAATCTAAATTTTTCTTAATGTCTACTAAATCTTGATTGTCCGGATTACCGGTGATAAATTTAATAGCGGTTCCTAAAACGTTAATGAGTCCACGTTTGTTACGATATTTGAATTTTGATAGTTGTTTTTCAATTGAATTGCAATTTTCTGTTAGTACGTTAATTAATTGTTGCGTGAGATGATTTGACTTGGTGGCTTTTGATTTCAAGATTGTAGTACTGCTTAATAATTTAAAGTAGCTTAATTCTAAGTCGCTTATATTAAAATAAAAATAAAACTTATGGTAATGACCAAGGAGCTTTGCTGGACCTAGGTCTTCAGGAAAATAGCCATTGGTTTCAATCTTGTCTACTAGAAGGGCCTGGCTTTGACTGGTCAGTTCCAGTATTCTGTAACGGAAATTTCTTTTTAAGTCTCTTTATTTTTCGTACGTGTATATTCGCGTGTCGTTTAGACTTATCTCGTATTCCAATTATTTTATTTTTTTCTATAGAAGTTATATTTACTTTGTCGTAATATGGGTCCGTTTTTCTAATTCGTTGCCGTGTAAAGTACACTGCGGGTTCACTGATTTCAACTGTGGGTTCTTTATTTTGATTTCGATTTTGTAAATTACTTTGACCTTTTTCGAGTTGTTTCTGATATAATTGTTCGTAGAATGGCAATAACTCGTCTTTTCTATTTTCATTATAAATTTCGTAAATTGTTTTACTCAAATCTAATTCATGTGCATTTAAATTTTCGTAAGGGCCATATAATAAAGTGAAAGGGGTATAACCGGTCGCGGAATGAATTGATTGATTATAAGTTAATACGGCTGTAATCATTAGGTGTTGAGGACCTTCGTTTGGATTTTGTTCTTTTATTATTCTGAGCTTTTCTAAAATTGTAGAATGTACTCTTTCTATCGGTGAGTTTGAGCTACTGTTGTAATTCGTAGTAAAATGTAATTTAATTTTAAATAATTCACAAAATTCTTGAAAAACTTTATTTTTAAACTCTTTACCTTCGTCGCAAACAATTTTCTTTGGATAACTGTGATGAGAAAAGTAATGACGTAATTTATTAAGTATTGTTATTCCTGTAGTATCTGTTACAAAGTAAGCTTGCGCGTAACGCGAAAATAAGTCAATTATAGTTATAAATTTATTTCCTTCGAAACTGAATGTATCAATGTGAATAATGTCAAAAGGTCTTTTTGCAAGTAGTGGACCTGAGAATTGAATTTTGTAAGGATTTCTTTCATACTTATTAGCAAGACAAATTTCGCATTCATTTATAATTTTATTTATTTTAGTTTTCATATCAGGCCAATAATATTTAATTTTTAAGTGATTATAGGTTTCGGTGATGCCGTTATGGTTAACAGAATGGTATTCTTCTATTGCTTCATCTTGTTGATCTGATTTTTCCAGATCTTTAGCTACAATATTACATTTTATAAATTTTACTTGGTTATTAAGTAAATTTTGACTAACGTTTAAAAATTTTGATTCTAAGTTATTATCTTTGAAATAAATTCCATATAAATTACCGGGATTTACAGTTTCTTTTAGCATTTGTGTTATATTTTGTAATTCATTGCCTCTTCTAATAGTGACAATAAAGTTATTTTTCGCAAAGATTCTTTTATGATCTACGTTATATTGATCTCCTAATTGTAGGATAATGCGATTTGCAAATTGGTTTATCGGTTTATCTGAAATGGGCATAGTGAACACGGGATTTTCACTTGAAGTGTGACAAGTATTATTTGATTCATTGTCTTCATTGTTATGAGTGTTAGCGTTACTTGATTCGTTATTATTATCAAGAGCATTTATTATGTCATCGAGGTCTTCTATTGGCAACTCTTCGCCAATATTGGGTACTATCGATACTAAGTCTAAATTTTCCATAAAAGTTTCTTTCGTATTTATTTCTATACGCGATAAGGCATCGGCTACCTGATTTTCTTTGCCCTTTCTATATTGAATTTTATAATCGTATTCTTCTAATTTTAATCGCCATTTGACAAGGCGAGAATTAGCATCTTTAATTGAAAACAGCCAGACCAACGGTTTGTGGTCAGTTTCAATAATAAATTGTTTTCCGTAAACAAAGGGTCTGAAATGTTTTGTCGTTTCGACGATTGCTAGTAATTCGCGCTCTATTGTTGAATAATTTCTTTCGGCACTATTTAAAGTTCTAGAATAAAATGCAATAGGTTTATTATTTTGAGATAACACACCTCCGATAGCTGTGTTAGAAGCGTCAGTTGTGACGTGAAATATTTTCTCAAAATCGGGATAAGCTAATATGGGGGCATTTGTCATTAATTCTTTGCATTTTTGAAAAGCTTGACAATAATCAAGATTGTTTGTTTCAATTTTTGCTCCCTTTTTAAGGCATTTAGTGAAGGGTTGTACTATTTTTGCAAAATTTGGAATGAATTTCCTATAGTAACCTACTAAACCAAGAAATGATCTAATTTCTTTAATGGTTTTTGGAAGAGGATAATTTTGTATTGCTACAACTTTTTGGGGATTTGGTTTTATGCCTTCTGGTGTAATTACATGGCCAAGAAAAGCAACTTCCTTGCGCAAAAACTCGGATTTATCTAGTTGTACTTTTAAGTTGTACTGCCTAATTTTATTAAAAATTTGTTTAAGGTGAACTAAGTGTTCATGGAGAGATTTTGAATAAATTACTATGTCGTCCATATAAACGAAGCAAAATTTATGAAGAAATTCGCGTAATATGTTATCCATTACTCGCTGAAAAGTACTAGGAGCATTTTTCAATCCAAATGGCATGCGGACATATTCCCAGTGGCCATTATTTACTGAGAAAGCGGTTTTCTCGATTGAATCAACGTCCATTTCGATTTGATGAAAGCCCTGCGCGAGATCTAAAGTGGAAAAATAATTACATTTTCCTAAACTGTCTAAAATTTCATCAATTCTAGGAATGGGATATTTTTCTTCAATTGTTTTTTTGTTTAATTTTCTATAGTCTATTACTAAGCGCCATTTCTTTTTCCCACTCGCATCTATTTTCTTTGGTACAATCCAAACAGGCGAGCTATAGGGTGAAATACTAGGTTTTATGATTTTGTCGTCTAATAATTTTTTTATTTGATTTTGAATTTCTGCTTTTAGGTGATATGGATATCTAAATGATTTACAAAAAACTGGCTCATTATCTCTCGTTCTAATTTTGTGTTTTATGGCATTAGTAAAAGTTAAATCGTGATTTTCGTTGTAAAAAATATCTTTGTATTTTGTACACAAACCTAAAATTTCTGCTTTTTCTTCAAAATTAAGATGTTGCGTACGAATGACATTTTGAATATTTAAATTAGAAAAATGATTTTTGGGGTTTTGTATTTCTATATTTGTTATTGGTTCTACTTTAACCTGTTGTTTGAAATTAATTTTCATGTTTCTTTCTTCTTCTATGGGTATGTCACAAAAACCATTTTTTGCAAAGGCAATTGACTCTGGGGTACAAAATTGTTTAAAATTAATTTCGGGTATAAGGACTTCGCCTTCCTCGATATTCACGGGGATTTTTATATGTGTTTTAACGTTTTGCTTAAATGGCTTAAAATTGTTCTGGTTTAATTCCAGAAAAAATGGAATTTTATAATTTCCTATTTCTAACATTCTATAATTATAGTTTATATTTGCGCCTAATTTACACAAATCTTCGCTTCCTAATAAAGCGTCAAATTTATCGTGCCAATTAATTACATGAAAATTAATTGCACTATTTATTCCAAATTCTTTTAAAATGGGGTAAGATATATTCTCATCGTTAGAGACCGTTTGATTCATACTTTTAATTAAAAAGGGTTTTTTAAACATAAAATTTTTAAAGTTTTCATATGCGATTTTTGGGGTCATTATTGAATTTGAAGCTCCACTATCGAGAAGAATTTTTAAATTTAAACTGGGAATTGTAATAAATGGTAATTTAGGTTTTCCAGTTAATAAATTTAAGTCGATGTTAATTGTTCCGAGGCTGGCATTGGAAAATTTCCAGCGGGTACGTTCGTATCGTCAATGTATTCCTGATTTTCTAATTGTTCATCAGGTTCTTCTATATTGTATAATTCTTCCGATGTAAAATTACTTGGACTGGATTTTTGAAAATGATTGTAAGATGCATTTTGTTGGTTTCGAGAAGGGTTAACAGTATTTCTTGTCGATATTGACATAGGAGTGGGTTTTGGTTCGGGTTTTCTTCCGAATACTTGAGAATTTGTAAAAAATTTATTTTGAACTGGTCTAGTTTGATAATTAACTGGACCTCGCGGAAATCTATTTTGATTATAATTGTTCTGATTACCGTTATTATTATAGTAATTATTACTATTAAATCTAGGTACTGGATTTTGATTAAAAGATCGAAAATTCGAAAATTGATTGTTAGATTGAGGGTTAAATGTGGTAACCCGTGGTGTATTTGGGTATAATTTTTGATGAAAATTTTTGTTTGTGTTATTATGTTTTACCGGAGCTTTGTTACGCATAAAATTTAAAAATTCTACTTGTTGTTGATAATTATCATAATTTCTTAATTGTAACATGCAATCTTCAATTGAATTCACAATTTGATTTGATATATGAGTTCGGTGGGGTTCTAATAAACCGGCTTTAAACGTATCTAACGCGCTTTTATTATGTAAACTAATTTTATATAATTTAAGACACTCATCTTGTTCCCTAATCGTAACGTGTTCCAACAGTAATTGCAATTTATTTTTAATTCGCTCGTAATAAGAATCGTACGTTTCGTTTATTAATTGATAACAAGTATTAAGATCATTTGAAAGTAAAGTTTCATTTCTTTGATCTCCGAAACGATCCAAAAGTGCTATTTTTAATTTTTCCCATGTGGAACAATCTGAAGTAACTAAGGTATCTCTAGCAACACCAGTTAATTTTGAGCAGCAAGTTTCAAACAGTAAATTGTTTAAAGAACTAGCTTCAATTGGACTTTTGTATGCTCTGATAAATTTTTCGCATTGAAGTATAAAGTATGATAAATTTTTACTACCTCCTTCGTATTGAGGAATGGTCTCTTTAGCTAATTTAATTTCTGCAAAATTGACAGACATTTCAAATTGATTAATTTGATTTCTTTGATTTAAAATAATTTCACTAATTTCTAATTCTAAATCTGAATTATTCGAATTATTTGTAATAATTTTAATAGGCGATCTATCGCGGTGTAAACTCATCGAGATTTTAACACAAGTATAATAAAATTAAGGTAAAGGAAATGATAAAAGGTACTTACAAAACTAAGGTTGCTAATAACATCGTTGAATGTCTAGCGAGTGAATTGTTGGCGGTGTAGTTTCCGGGGTGCGTCTACGGTTGAGGTCCGTCTGCGGTAGAAGTCTCTCAGTAGTCCCAGTGGATCTTGCACCAAATTTACACTATTCGTAACGTTGCACTAATAATTATTTTACCCAATTAGGATTTAATAATCGCCAATTCTTTGATAGAATCGTTTGGGTATCCTACCGACTGCGCCAATTACGTTTTTCAAAATAAAACGGGTGTTTTAAAAAATGAAAATTTATTTATTAAAAGTTTACAACTGGTTACTTTGGATGCAAACCAACAACTGATTTTAAAATTATTGAAAATCTATAAAAGGTTACATTTGTTTTGGGTGGGTTGTTTTGAACTTTGTTTCTTCTAATCACTTGACTCAAGTTCGAGACGACCCTTACATAATAAATCTTTTAAAATATCAATATAATTGCCTTAACCTAAACATGGTGACATATTAATGTATATTGCTGGTGGTCTTAAGAGGTTCGTTAGACATAACTATATTCTCGTATAAAAAAAATAATAAGTGCTTGTACGTTTATACCTAAATATAATTTTGCAGTATTTATTAAAAATTTAAATGAAATTCTCTGAATAGCTTCATCTAGTTGGCCTTGTGAGTAATGCTTATAATTCTTACTTCCGGATTTCCTCTTATAGACTCGGACCATCTGAAGCCAAAAATTGCCAAAATTTGCTCAAAATAACCAAAAAACTATTAAATATAAGAATCAAAGTCGCCTCTTAGTTTATGATCAAAAAGTGACCCCACGACGGTTTAACAAGATTTTTAACCACATGATAGTTTTTTTTGTAATGTTTATTTGAGATTATATGTTCTCAAGACATGCCTGATTAAATATATATAATTAAAAAATACTATAAAATATTACCAACCTTTGCACATTTGAAGCTATAACGACTAAAAAAATCTTCTTAGGCCGATGACCGGCGTTTTTGATCAATTTATTGCACGTTACTTTATAAAAAAAACTATTTTCACAGTGATTTTAAGATCTGTAGGCGTGGACGTAATTAATGCAATTAGCGGTAATTTTAAAATGTACCAGTGCGGCTGCAGTTTGCATAGGAGGCAGTTATCAAAGCCGCACCGTAATATCAAAGTCGCCCCACTTTACGGTACAAACAAAAAGAGGATCTACAAAACTTACTTCAAAAAATGTAAAGTATTCGTGGTATAATAATAGAATTTATTTATCTAATTAATGCGTTTTGCGATTATACAGAAGTACTTCGATAATCCGGACGTCGATAATCCTGATCCTCAATTCAATTCAATTCCAGCGCAAATAAAATTATTATTTCTATAGAACAGAAAAAAACCTCAACATTAAATTTGAAAAAACTTTTAACAACAAAAAACTAGAAAAGTTAAAATTTGATTTTTTTTAGTTTTATTTTTGTTAGAAAAGGTTTTTTTTTTAATAAAAATATGTAAATCTCGCGGATTTTTGTTTCTCAGCTCAGCACTGCTATATAAATGGGGGGGGGGAACTAATAAAATTTTGCCTAGGGCATCAAATATTCCAGCGCCGGTTCTACTTGTACTATTATAATCTAAACATCACGCGGGAATAATGAATGTTTTTTGATTTTCTTTAATTAGTCTTTTGCAATCCAAAGAGAAAACATTTTTTTGTGGCAATATTGATATGAAAACTATTTTATTTGTGTAATTATTAAAGAAAGCATTAAATAATTAAGCACGAAACAAAGTATAAATAAAATGTATAAAACGATAACAAGACCGATTCATTACGGAAGAAATAAAAAATAAACATTTGAATCACTTATTTTCTTTTGATTGTACAAGAAAATTATTATAAAAAATATTTATTTTTGCATTTACACTTTATTGTATGTTTTTTTAAACAGAATTGAAATTATTCTACCGCTATTAAAATTATGCGAATTATAATTTTTTTGAAATGTTTTGTAAGCATTCAAAAAGTAAACACATTAGCCATTTCTAGTTATTATCATAAGCCACATGATATACAATGAATTTGAAATGCATATCCCCACCTAAAAATAATTGTAGATGATATGCACGCAAGAATTTGGACGATTGCACAAAACAGAAAACTGTAACAAATTGCATACAATATAATAACCATCTGTGTGCTATTGACTGAACTATAATGTTCCATTTTATCTAAAATTATTTGAATTCATAAATTATTTTCAATTTCATTTTTAATGCGTTATAGCAAAGAGTATGTAGTGTATAGAGGAACAGCTCTTATGGGTATACCTGTCACTAGCATTTTTCGTACCCTACAATAAAATTGTAGTCGATTCGTAACGACCTCAGCGGCAAAAACGAGCATTATATAATGAGTAAGCATTAAATGAGACAGCATGATAAGCTGTCTTTGTCTGTTACGATTTTGGTAATCCCTTCAGATAGATGGTTATAAAAGTAAGAAGAGAATTTCAAAGTATCGTAAAAACAGACAATTTTATTATTTACTTCGAATTTTAAAGATTATTAAAATTTCAAACCAAAGTTAAAACTAAAATAATTTTAAACTTCAACAAATCAACGCTTCAACTCGGATCTCTCGGCACAATTTTTAATTTTTATGTGTTTAATTTCATGTTGAATTTTATTTTTTAAATCAAATCAAATTAAAATATTATTATTAAACATTTATCATTATTTTAGAAGTATACATAAAATATTATTCATGCTTTAAAATTCTTTTTTTGGGTTCTGCTTTTTGCTTGTCATATTACATTAATATTACATATTAATTTATTGCAATTATTATTTTAAAAAAGTTCGATTTGTTTTTTCGCAATTCTTCTAAAACTGAATGTTTTATATTTATTGCATGTGGAGTAACAGATATAAATCTTTCATATATTTGTAAACTAGATTTGCATTACAAATTTTATTTAAACACTTTAAACCAGGGCCGTATTTAAGGGGGTGGTTATAGGGGTTACAACCTCCCCCGAAATTATTTATCGATAAATAATTCGATAAATTATTCGAAAGTTCGACTGCAATCGTAAAAAAATCAGAAAAAACAAAAACATTAAACTTGAAGTGTTTAAATAAAAATTAAAACTAAAGAGATATTTCTAATAAATTAAATCCCAAATTAAAAAATTGGAAATTCGTATTATAATCCGGCGATTGGTGACACTGGATTAAATACACCTACTACTAAATTGCACAAATATAAAAATAAATTGCAATAAATTGTTTGAACCAAAAAGTTTAAAGGGAACATAAATTTTATGATCATCATGGGCAGCAAAATAGCTTAAAATAACACTTTCGCAATAAATTAGAATGGGCATTGTAAACCCATAAATTGTTTTATATTTTGTACATAAGTGTATATTTGCTTAAGATTTGTGAAATTTTCTTTCAATCTAATTTAGTTCTTCGTTTTGACAACATTATTTTACTGTCGCCATCGGTAAAATAAGAATTTAGTTTGCGATTTTTATTCAAATATTAAAATTAAAAAATTTTATTTAAAAACGGTTTTTTACATGAGAGTTTAAAATTAAAATATGAATAAGTTTAAACTTATTAAAAATATCGTAGTAAACAAAACTTTTAAAATTATATAAACAAAAACGCCCCCCCCCCCTCCCCAGAAGTCAACCTGTAATAAAAATTTGTCGCTCCTTTGACAAATTATTTTCAACCATTAAATAGAGTTCATAAATATCGAACTCAAATAAAGAAAAATCGCGCAAAAACATAATTATTTTAATTAAATAAAAACAATTTTTTCACAAAATTTTAATTGTTTTTGCGGTAACTTTCGACAAAATACTTTCAAACAAAATTTTCTAATAACAATACTCAAAAATAAAATAAAATCTTAATTGCAAAAATACTTGCACAAAATTATACTCAAAAAATCAGCGGAGCAAAATATAGGCTTCTGCCGTTTCCGCCATCTTGGTAAAAAAAACCTCCCTCTAGTCACTTTTCTCCAAACATTACATTTCAAAAATTAATATAACAAAATTTAAATTTAGAAAAACTTCTTTTGTTATTTTATAAATTAGCTATTTATTTTGCTATTTTTTTAAAACCCTCCCGAAAATTTAGTCTAAATACGACCCTGCTTTAAACAGTAATCAGTGCAGTCTTCAAAAAGTTCAAAACAAAAATTTAAAAAACAAATTAAAAAATGAAATATTTAATCTTTGATATTTAATATTATTAAATAATTTATAGTATAATTTTAAATTATCGGAAATTGATCGTATCATTTTAAAAAATTATCGTACGATAACATAATACTATCGTATAGACCAGGCCTGGTATATACTATAAAGCAGTGTTTTTTAACCTGTGGGTCACGATCCCCAGAGGGTCGCGATGTTTTGCTCGTGGGGTCGAAATTTTTTTTAATAAAATTAAATTATAAATTTACATAAATTATAATAACTATTTACGATATAGGTGTTAAAAGTGAGATTTTATTTTGTTAGTGGAGAATTTCGCGAAACGAGTGATAGCGAGTCCAAAAAATTATAAACTAATAACACTAGTGTTAAAAATCTTTTTCTTACTAGTGTTAAAATAATTATTAATTATATAAGGGGATTAAGAAGGCTCTATTATTCTCTATTCGATAAGGTTGAAAAACACTGCTATAGAGGATACAAATTATCGTATTGTTTTATATACAATAACTACCGTATGGTGGTTACACTGATTGTAATGTTTACTGCCCTATTTAAAAATTTCTATGGAGACCCCATGATAAAACCGTGTTAAAAAACCTTTTTTCTTACTTATCCACTTCAGGTACGAACAGTCGCCAAAAAGGTATACCTGCAATTATCGATATAGTAGCTAACTTTATATTTAGGTATTTAATATAAAAATGTTCCCGGGCGATAGATGGCTTTGCTACGCCCTCTGGTAGACGGGAATGTCTCTACGTTTCAATTTTTAATACATGGCTGTTCCTCTATACACTACATACTCTTTGGTTATAGGTAACATAAATTGTTGAAATTTTTTTTACGAATTCGTTTATAGATGTACATTCTTTAAATAAGTAAAATTTTATTAATTGATAATTATTTTCATGTTTTACAACAAATATTATTGTTATAAATACAATTTTTGAGTTCAAAAACCCCGTTAAGCAATCCTTATAATGTCACAAATATTATCTCAAAATTTTGAACCAATCCGTCCAGCCGTTTTTTAAATACATAGAGTGGTAGATGTGATTTAATTTTGCATCTGGTCAATTTTTTTTTTTTATTATTAATAATTCTTCGTTAGTAATCATTTCCTCTACTTTAATTTTTGTTAATAAATTACAATTATAGTATTTAAAGAATTTGAATTCTAAATTTCAAAATTTGCCAAAAAAAATTATGGCTAAGCAATCCTTAATTCATCGTAAATATAATTCCCAAATTTGAAAAATATCTATTCAGCCGTTTTTGAATTGTTCTGGTAGATGTAAGAGCGCCCGTAAAATCCTAGCCTTAAGCGCATGATCAGAAAGATCTAGGAATAAAGCTACTTTCGAGGCAATCGCAAATTGATAGGATAAAAAATAGAGAACTTATGCAAGAATTAAAAAAAAAAATGTTGTCAAGGTTGGCCCAATGCTGTCTTGATTGGCCCACCGTTGAGAATTGCCAAATTCATGCAAAAAAATTGACTGAATGAAATAATAAACCAAATTTATTTTATTTTTATTCGATTGAGTGAAACTTTACAATATAATATCGCAGAGAACTGATTTACATGACACATAATTCCGAATCACCGTTTTGGTAAATAAAATAGCTCCTTGCCATTTTGGCACATTTCAAATGCACATTTTTCTTGCATTTAATGCATGCAATAGAGTTGTTGCGGTTCAGGCGACGAAGCATTCGCTTCCAAGCAGATGATGCATTTACCAACGTGTTTTTCTTGCAACAGTCCAACCTTGACAACAAGTTCCATCACCACATCGCGTCACACTACATCCAAACAGGTAGCGAAATTGAATGTTTCCCTTGAATAATTTTTAAAGACTATCCACATAACACATTTTAGAAGCTTATCTTAACGAATTAATGTTTTTCCTCCAAGTTTTCATGCTCTATTTGCAGCTGGTGGAAAACTTTTTTTGTTTTAGTTCAGTGAATGAGTTCACAACACGTTTCAACATTACAATCCAAAATCAGTAATGGCACGAAAAGTTCGTTGTTATTGAGGGATGTTTTACCACACTCGCACATAGGTGGTTTCGGTGATCTACACTGAAAAATCGCAGTAGGCCGACCTAGACGACGGGCCAACCTTGACAACATTCCCCTACATATTTTCGTATTGGTATTAATCTGTACCATTAAAATACTTACAAGTTCATATTAATTAATGGTTTTAATTATCTACTTCAATTATTTAATCATTAAAGTAAATTTTTAACAGTTTTAGCAAGTTTTTATTATGTTTAATGCATCAAACGGCATTTTTTTTAATTATTATTGATAATCCGGACTTTTGATAATCCGGATAGCCTCTGGTCGCAATTGATTCGGATTATCGATACTCTACTGCATTTAATTAATTTTATTAAGCTCTTACGGGTAATTAAAAAAAAAATCTTAATAAAAAATTTAAAAATCTTACACCCGTATGCATAAGTTATAATACTGTTAAAATACTAAAAAGTTATAATACTGTTTTAGGTTAAATAGTACTTTAAATATTGTTGTATTCATAAACGTGTAACAAATCACCCCCAAATCTAAAGCTAAGACGAAGGTAATTTATGCGAAACCAACTCAAACTTTTATATGCATCGCTAAAAGCGATTGGTTAAAATTCCTTTTTTTTTAAATACAATTAAACTACCTTCAGCGAGCTAGAGACTTAATTAAGTATGATGCAATTAAATTTGTGTGACAATAATTTGGAACATTCTGGGAATACACACTACATGAGCACATGTTGAAATCTGTTAGGGCAGGTCGGACCTCTTTATTACCAAGAAACCCATAAAATGGATAAGTTTTCGACTTTTTATGACAGGTCACATTAAACAATTTACACACTAATTGCCAGTAAATGCGAAACCCGCGACATTTTAGAGTCGAAATTTATATGAGCTTGGAGCTAATAAAATTTCAATCGGGAGTATATAAAATTAAACTAGCGGAATTGCGATTCAGATAAGTAATTATCAAATTATAAAGTTCCACTGAGAACATCTGGAGATCATAAAATCATTAAATACAAGTTCAGGGTAACTCCAACTGATAATTTTTGAGAATTTAAAGGTTCGAGCATCATAAAACTTTCACTGACCGAAAATAACGGCTATAGTCGCACTGGACTAGACCAGTGAACAAAAAACCATTTTTAAAATCACATGTTAAAATATGATTTTGTATCAACTTTTGATACGCACTGGTTTTATTTCGTCTTTTAATGATCAATTTGCTGGATTTGGATTAAATTTAGAATACATATCTCTTTATTCACAAGCAGCACGACAAAATTGTCATTTTAGAGTTTTCACGATTTATTCAGTTTTCGGGAATAAAATGATACCGGTTAAGCGATTTTGGCCTTTATCAACAACCCTGGGGATTTAACATAAAAAGGGCGCTTCTGACTCCCGGCAGCATCATTTAACTTTTCAATTTCGTCAGTCACGGTCAGTTTATTCATTCATTTTTTTTCAAGTGTCTAGTCAAATTTTAATATTTTTTTTTCTTTGGTGACAATCGAACAGCCTAAAACTTAAATTCTTTTTTTTTATATATATACATCCAAAGTGTAATTTTATTTTATTTTAAACTCGTGAGTGTGTGTTTCCTGGTTCGCCAAATCCAACAAAAAGGTAAAATATAAACAATCTATGTATCGAAAATTGTTCTTTTTTTTCAGATTTGTGTCGCAACATAACTAAAATTGTTTTTATTAAATATTAGTTGTTACTTTCAACTAAATAATTTCTTTCTTTTGTATTTTTGTTTATGGATTTCAGTGTATTATTTCCTTTGCATTATATTGATTAAATAGACATAGATTTATATGATTTTGCTCTTTTCTTGCTATCACAAGGCGATTAAATTGTTAATAATCCTACGTCTCCGATCTTCAATTTAAAAGTTTGAGCCCGGCTTATAAACAGGTTCTGGTGGCAGTGATTCGTTACCACACGACGGCCGCGATTATTTAATTAATCAAAGCCTACCCGTGTTACAAACGCATTATAACCATATTTTAGCTATAATATCGTTATAAGACAGAATTAGATAATTTGAATCGTAATTTGTTGTAAGTGAACTATTTTTAAAGGGTTGTTATGTAATTTTGGTGGTAGTAAGTGTAAATTAACCTCTAAATTTATTTATATTTTTATGAAGTCTCAAATACGACAATGTTTTTTAAAGTTCTGTATTTAATTTATAAATCAAATTAAATTAATTGAAAATAGAATGGATAAGAAAAGAAAAGAATAAGCGAATTTTTTGGGGTAAAACCGTGTTACGCCTATGGTTATTTAATTGCTAATTTAGCACTAAGTAATTGTAGCGCGAGGGAACCTTGAGCATTTCCGTTCCGAGAAGCTGAAATGTTGCTATCAGCATGTCTAGCTAGTGCAGGTGTTCGTATGATAAATAACTTATGGGGGTGGGAAGGAAAAGGAAGAGAGTCCTGAATTAATCACCACAGAAGACGGACGCGACAATTCGGACTCGGAATTAAATTTATTTCAAATTTGGAAAGGTTTTTAAGTTTCGACAAGGCATTGTTAGTCGCGGACGAAGTTTTAGTAATTTAATTGTGCTATGGTAAATTAAGTGGTGATCAAGCTCCCAAGTTGACATGTGCGATTATTGTAAAAGGTCAGATGTTTTGTATTAGTTTAAGATTTATTTAAGTGCTATTTATTTAAGTACCACTGCCGTGGTAACAATTGATTCCGTATTATAATAACGGACGAATTTCCTAGAGATGTATTCGAGGGAAACTCGACCTGATTGTATTATTTTATATGTGTCTTTTAGGATAACGAACGGAGTAGAGGAGGCTGTAACTTTTAATTTTAATTTTATTATATTGTTATTCGTTTTATTGAATTTTATTTCGAATCTCTTGGATTCGTTAAGTACTGCTGCCCACGCCCGAGTCTCAATAATTTTTGAAAGTTCCCGGCTATGAGCTGGCCGGCCGCGTGAAGGAATTTGGTGAGTAACAACCGGTTACCGAGTAGTAGATTGGAATATCCGGGGCTAAGATGGTGAAGTTCAATTCCGTGGCAAGAGTGCAGAGAGTTTTCCTTTCCATGTTCGAATGTCTGCACTTTCAGGTTGAATGTTTGGTATTGAAGTCGCTTGCAATGAATTTTCCTTCAGCGCCGTTGAAGAGTGCGGTTAGTTCTTCCTGGAAGATTTCCCTGTTGGGTAGGTTGTAGATCAAAGAAATTTGAAGCCATCCGTGTTGCTTGGTGCGGATATTTACCGTAGTGGCTTTGAGGTGTTGCAGATCCATGTCTGGGACTCTATCGTTGTCTTTATGTAGTTCGTGATATAGGTTCACGGTCCTCGTTCGCGGTATAGGTTATACCCGGGAAGCTTGATGATATTACTTACTTCTTGTCAACCTTAATATCGAAATGCAATGAGTACTTGGAGTTTAGGTGATATTCCACAATCTCTGCTATCAAGAGTCAGGTCATCTTCAACAAGCCTCACTATATTTATTATAGTTTCTTTATTGAATCTATTGTGGTGATTTTTTGTTCAGTCAACCCGCAAGTCCAGACCGTGGTCATTGTATTTGTTTTAAGTACTGCAAATAAGTTACAATTTATTCAGAGGAAAATTAAAAAGGCTAAATTTTATACTTAAACACATCCGCAACACATTTTTTGATTGTAATTTTTATAAACGTTCGAATAAGTGATATTTGTGCAGTGCTTCGAAAACGATCTACGATAAAAGAAAAGAATATTAATTTGTGCAACATTCTGTACGTAGTTGAAGAACTTACAGGGTATAAATTTTTTTGAGGTTGAAACCAGATCTTCCAGTGCGCTTGGATGCGAGGTGGACGCTAAAATTGGCGTAGTGAGTTTTTAATTTGTGAGGAGTATAATTTTTACTTAGCAACCAAGTAGAAATTACTTTTGGATCCATAAAGTGAATATTTATGAAGAATCGTCAATTTCAGTAGAGAATTGCTGAAAATATTAAAATTTGAAGACATCGTAAGTAAAATTTTACGAAGGTCAAAGTTAGAAGCCGAGGCCATTTTGAAAAAGATTAAAAATTTTAATGCTAATGTAAATTCACTTACCTACGTTAAATTTGAAGTTAGTTAAATTGGATATTATTGAAAATTGAATCAACGGTTTTGAGATTGATAAATTTCAATCTATTTGAGTTTGGAAATCAATACTACACCAGATGGTCTACAAAAATTCGTTAATTTCAACACATGTAAATACTCGCTGGTACGGAAACAAACGGTGATCGACAGGACGAGCCCCTTACACGAACACGCACGAGATTTATACCAGGTATTTCAAAATTATAAAGCACCATAGTAAAAACGTTTTTATTAATAAAAAAAACAAAACCTGTATCACATTATAAAATTTTATTATTCGCTACACATTTAAAACATAGAGGCAAATGAGTTTTAAATTTAGCAAGGTTTGGAGTAAAGTAAATAAAATTTCAAAATCAGTGGTCGAACATTATTACACTCTAAAGCCTAATAGCGAGATTTGTCGCAACCAAAATTTTCCTTTGAATAAACCAACATTTTTTCGTTACACAAAAATAAGAGTTTTTATTTGCTCGCAAGACAGACGGGGTGACCTACAGGAATTTGCTACTGGGTGTTTCATGCTCTACCGAATCCACTAAGCTAGTCGAGGTAATTTTAGGTTGGAAAAGGTTTTTAATAAAATACCACCACACTATATATTTTTTTAAATTCGATGTCACAAAGCGTGAATGAATCAAATCTATTTTTATACATTTTTCTATGGCACGGACGCGCACCACCAATCACATTAATAACATTAACAGCATTAATAGCCAGTATTGCATCTGAAGATAAAGGATTAACGGGATATTGGAACGCCAATAAAAACAAATAATCTGTTGGTCGACGTTTCGGTTTATTAATTAAACCATCCTCATGACTAAAAAACAAAAAGATTAAGCATGACTTTCAAACCAGAGGCAAGGATTGTAACACATACCTCACAGATAAAGATGGGGGGTGTTTTAAGCGTTAATAGGAAGTACTTACCAACAACAAATTAATGTTTTGTAAGCATTCAAAAAGTAAACACATTAGACATTTCGACTTAGTATCATAAGCCACATGATATACAATGATAAAATTGCAAACAATATAATAACCATCCGTGTGCTATTGACTGAACTATAATGATCCATTTTATCTAAAATTATTTGAATTCATCAATTATTTTCAATTTCATTTTTAATGCGTTGTAGGTAACATAAATTGTTGAAAATTTTTTTTACGAATTCATTTATAGATGTACATTCTTTAAATAAGTAAAATTTTATTAATTGATAAATATTTTCATGTTTTACAACAAATATTATTGTTATAAATACAATTTTTGAGTTCAAAAACCCCGTTCAGCAATCCTTATAATGTCACAAATATTATCTCAAAATTTTGAACCAATCCGTCCAGCCGTTTTTTAAATAGAGTGGTAGATGTGATTTATGGTCGATTTATACTCAACATTTAACACTTAACATTTAACATTTATCATTTAAGAAGATAAACAATAGGAATTGTGTATAAGCATTTATACTCCTCATTTAACATTTAACATTTATCACTTATCATTTAAGAGATAACCAACTTTCACCTATCATTTAAAATTTAAGAAATTTTGTTCACACTGCGCAAGTCTAACTGCGCGCGAATATTTATCGCGTATTTTGCGTGTATTTTTTATTATTAATAGTAGCAATTCGTTACCACGGATATATCTTTTACTTTTCTCATTACACAAAACAAACTGATATTCACACAAATAAATATTTCGCTAAGATTTGCTGGTGTCAAATATCGAAAAACTGTCAACACGTGCTAAATGTTAAATGTTAAATGGGCTCAGTATGTATCGGGACCCTTAAATGTTAAATGTAAATGATAAATGTAAAGTGTTAAATGTTAAATGTTAAATGTATATCTATATACATATACTACTAGTATAAATATAAATCGACCATTAATTTTGCATCTGATCAATTTTTTTTTAATTAATAATTCTTCGCTAGTAATTTCCTCTACTTCAATTTTTGTTAAATAAATTACAATTATAGTATTTAAAGAATTTGAATTCTAAATTTCAAAATTTGCCAAAAAAAATTATGACTTAAAAATCCTTAATTTATCATAAATATTATTTCCAAATTTGAAAAAAATCTATTCAGCCGTTTTTGAATTGTTCTGGTAAGCCGCCGTAAAATCCTAGCCTTAAGGTAGAATGATGTTAATGTCTTTTTTCTATTAATCATTTATATTATCATAATATATATATGGGGCATTCCACGCCAAATCGGACACCATTTAGCTTTTGCATCTCGGATTTTACTGAAAATTTTTTTTTCTTTTAGTACTAGTTGAGCTTAGTCTCCATTATTGTTTTTAGCTTTTTTTATCAAGTCATTCAAGAGAAATAAATTTTTGAAAAATTACGGAAAATTACATTACTTTTTTTTAAAATGCTCATAACTACGACAATAATTGCGCAAATAACACTTCTTTTTTTTTCAAAACTTTTGTTTTCAAATCTACTTTCCATAAAAAATATCAAAAATTATTTTATAACAGTATTACTAATAGATTTTTAAGTTTCAAAAATAAATAGTCATTTTTAACAATGTATGTGCAGTTTAATTTTTTTCAATTTTTTTTGTAAAAAACTGTTACCAAATTAAACAAATTTTAAGCCTAGTCCCATCGTGGGTAAATGATGGGATTTATATTTTTTCAATTTTTAATTTTTTTTAAATTTTAAAATATTATTTTTTTTTTAAATTAAAAAATTTTTTTTAATTATTTTGTTTTTAAACAAATTTTTCATAAAAAAATATCGAAAGCATTTTAAAAACGATATTACTATTAGATTTTCAAGTTTCAAAACTAAAACACAATTTTTAACAGTGTATGTATACTGATTGATTTTTTTCAAATTTTTTTTTTAAACTGTTATTAATTTAACAAATTTTATGTCTAGTCTAGCATTTTCAATTTTCATGTTTTTAGTTATAATCGTGTTGAAAAATATCTGAATAAAAATTCTTATATTCAAGAGCTACCATATCAATAATTATTTGAGACCTAGTTATTAAGTATTTTACAGATTGATTTAAGAGAAAAGATATAGACAAAATAAAGTACTATTATTATGTTTGGTAAAGTTATTGTCAGCAAACAGCATTTATTTTCTTACACGTTTGAAAATTTTACAGATATGAGATTCAATAGATGATGAGAATTCTTGAGAGATCTCCAAGTTTCTTTTCCGTCTGGAATCACACAACGGTATTTTTGCGTCCCTGATTCTCCCTGATTTTTTTTTAATTTAAAAAAAAATTTTAATATTTTAAAATTAAAAAAAAAAATTAAAAATTCGAAAAAGTATAGATCCCATCATTTACCCACGATGGGACTAGACTTAAAATTTGTTAAATTGGTAACAGTTTTTTACAAAAAAAATTGAAAAAAATTAAACTGCACATACATTGTTAAAAATGATTATTTATTTTTGAAACTTGAAAATCTATTAGTAATACCGTTTTAAAATAATTTTTGATATTTTTTATGGAAAGTAGATTTAAAAACAAAAGTTTTGAAAAAAAAAGTGTTATTTGCGCAATTATTGGCGTAGTTATGAGCATTTTAAAAAAAAGTAATGTAATTTTCCGTAACTTTTCAAAAATTTATTTCTCTTGAATGACTTGATTAAAAAAGCTAAAAACAATTATGGAGACTAGGCTCAACTAGTACTAAAAGAAAAAAAATTTTCAGTAAAATCCGAGATGCAAAAGCTAAATGGTGTCCGATTTGGCGTGGAATGCCCCATATATAAGTGATTATTTATCATAAGTATTTTAAAATACTTTGATAAGCGATATCAATTACACTTTCTAATTTTAAGTGCACCTTATAATATTATCACAAAAAAACACTTAAGTGATTATCTATTACCTATGATAAGCATTAGATTAGAAATTACACATTTCGGGACTAAGTGTAAATTGCGACTTGTAAGTGTCAATTAAGTAATAATTGCTAATTGTAAGTGTCATTGACAATTGGAAAAAAAAATTTTATGTATGGCCTCAGAATGCCTTCGTATTATTCACCCGTCCAAAGCAAGAAAAGGAGAAACATTGTGTTTCAGTTTATCCCTCACCTGTCAAAGGAATGCACTATGCCGTAAATTTAACCCAGGTATTCTGAGCATAAATGCACCGTAAAAGATGTAAAAGAGAATGGTCAAATGCAATTGATAATCCAGTAAAATAAGTAAAGTTCTAAGCGAGACAGACCTATTTAAGGGGTAACTTTTATGGCATTATCGTAAATGCAATACAAAATCTGTTTAAAGGTGTTTATTGTACATATTTTAAAGACAAATTTATAATTTTTTTACAAAACATCAGCGTCAAGTCCCCGCAAAGAAAACCTATCGTTACAAATAGCATTCCGCGGCCGGTAAAAATTCTCTTACAATTTTTGACCTTGAACAAAAAATAAAAAAATCTATATAAGATTATCTAAATAACTACGTAGAGAAATTAAAAAATAATGGTTTTTGTAACAATAGTGCACGATTGACTTCAAGTTTTTGTTAAAAAATTACGTGAAAAATTGTTTATAACAAAAAAAGTTCACAATATAACATAAAATTCCTACGTACTTATCTAAATAATGTAATTTAAATCGCTACAGTTAAAATTTCAAACAAATTGGTTGAGATTTCTTAAAGTTATGTTGCCGGCCAGTTTAGAAAACGTAGTTTTTAGATAAAGCGTTTTAAAGTTTTACATTTATTTGCAATACCTGTACCATATAATTGGCCTTATATGTATATTGATGTACTGCTCTTCTTCTTTTATGACTGATTTAACGACAGCCAAAGGTCTTTTTTAGCATCAGACAGCGATCGCCCCCATGCCTTAATGCGGCGCGGCGTGCATCAGCTTCCGCATAGAAATTGAAGCAATTAGGCCCGATTGTTATACCCAATACATTCATAATTTTACAATACCGCACATACCATCGTTAAATATTGTGGTTGTTTCAAAAGGATTCGTACCTACCCTGTACATTTGATGAGAATTTTGTTTGAGTGGTTTTAAGTTGTAAGATTGTAGAATGGGACAGGTGGGGGCGAATCGACGAGGATATTGGCTTTTTGCCGACGAGCCACGCGAGAGAGCGAGCGGGCCGATTTTTGGCTCGTTAATTTTGACTCAAGTGAGTTATTTTTGAGAATTGTCTTAATTTTGAGATTGTGATAATTATTTTTGAATAAATAAAGTGATTTTTGTGCAAATGCATTATTGTGTAATTTTTGGAATATTTGATAAATGAAATTGGATATAATTTTTGAGGGTTGCTACCGAACGGTAGTAGATTTGATTGGTTTGGTTTAATAGGAAAAGAAGCAGTTAAAATTATAATTTTCGATTTGAATTTAAAATTGGAAAAGTTAAAATAGTTGAGCGAACGAGTGTTGTGACTGATAACTCGACGCTTTGGATAAGGCAAATCAAACTTCGTTCCTTTTGAAATAAAATTAAGATTTTATTTTTATTTTATTGAATTTAAATTAAATTGGAATTAATAAATATTATTTCAAATTTGGAGAGGCTGGATACATCGCAATATACTGTCATGTTTCAAAAGTGATTCGGACCCACCCTATACATTTTGGTGAAAATTTATTTTGTTATTTAAGTTGTGTTTAAATTTATTTAAGTTGTAAGTTTGAAAAATTTGTTAGGTAAGGGTCGATCACAGGAAATTCAAGGTTAGTTGCTGCACGAGTAGGTGGTGCGCCTTTTGGCTCATTAATTTTGGCTCGGTGAAATTGATTTTTGAGAATTTGTCATTTATAAATTGTGAATAACATTTTGAATTTGATTTAAATAAAGTGATTTTATGCGTTTGCATTACTGCGTATTATTTGAAAATAGGAATTATTTTGAATATTTTTGGTGATTTGCTGCCGAACGGTAGTAAATTGATTGGTTTGATTGATTTGGAAAAGGAGCGGTTGGAGTTGTGGATTGGATTTGTATTATTTAAAATTGAAAAAGTCAAATTATATTTGTAAGAGAGCGAACGTGCAAGATAGATAACGAGGCGATTTGGATAAAGGAAATCGAAACTTCGATCCCTTTAAAGAAGTATTAAAATTTTGCATTTAATTTTTGAGATAAAATTATATGCGATTGGAAATATTAATTTGAATAACTGCCGTAACTACCATAGAAACCGACTCTTGAGCAGAGATCAATGCTGCCGAAGATTGAAAAGCTGGCCGAGGTAAACTAAAAAAAAAGATAGTAAAGGTTTCTTCCAATATTTTTGGAGAATATCACTATAATACATACTACAGATATTGTTGCTGCTATATCGACGATAACTTTGCTACTTATTATATGTGGCTGAAGTTGTAAACCAAAATCATAATCATAATCACTTTTTTACAGTGGACCAAACAAGTATTGCAAACTTTCTAAAGTATCTAAATTAGAAATACTAAATCGACTCTTTAATATACTATTTTAATTAATAATTATTAGTAATTTTATATTAGTAACGTTTAATAAGTCGCAAATCATAAGTAATTCTCAAAGCTGAAAATTAAATAAATTTGTAACTTTCTTATTAGAGTTTGCTACAGGCTGAAATTAGTCTCAATTGATGCACCTAGTAATTCTACGTAAGCCCATACTAAAAGTTTACATCAGCTCCCCGTAGGGGGGGTCGCATTTTAGCTTTGAAAATTAAATAAATTTTGTAACTTTTTTATTAGAGTTTGCTAGAGGCTGAAATTAGTCTCAATCGATGCACCTAGTAATTCTACGTAAGCCTATACCAAAATTTTACATCAGCTCCCCGTAGGAGGGGTCGCATTTCAGCTTTGAAAATTAAATAAATTTGTAACTTTTTTATTAGAGTTTGCTACAGGCTGAAATTAGTCTCAATCGATGCACCTAGTAATTCTACGTAAGCCCACACCAAAATTTTACATCAGCTCCCCGTAGGGGGGGTTCCATTTCAGCTTTGAAAATTAAATAAATTTTGTAACTTTTTTATTAGAGTTTGCTACAGGCTGAAATTAATCTCAATCGATGCACCTAGTAATTCTACGTAAGCCCATATCAAAATTTTACATCAGCTTCTCGTAGGAGAGGTATTGAAAATGGGAGTTTTATTTATTTATTTTTTATTTGAGTATAGTGATGAAATTGAAGCAATAGTTGTAGTATAGTTTAATTTTTTGGAGTTCAATTAATATAAGAAAATTCAAATTAAAATTCAATATTGTTAGCGCAATGACGTAAGTGACCTAACTGTAGAGAGAATTGTCTGAAGCAATCGCTGAAAAAGCAGCTAAGTTGCCACTTCTATTTTGCGTGCAAACCTTTGAAAAGGTTTCACCGTTGTTATTTGTCAATTTCAAAATTAAAACTAAATGGATAGGTGATACGTAAAAGCAGACGCAGGTAATTTACCGATGATCGATTACAATATGGTACATAATTACTAAAACATTTGGAAACCATGGTATAATGCCATGTTTGGAAGCAGTAAAATTAAATTTATAAATCATTGGTAAATGAAGGCGCGCAGCATAAATATTATTTAAAATTAGCCGCTGGCAAATTATGTATATATTGTAATGATATTTTTTTGCAATGCGTGGCAAACGGCAAATTATCACCAATCTCTACGGCTTTACAAGTCGGAGAGCTAAGACTTCTCAAGGGCGGTTTCAAAATTCCAAAAAAATTTCCAATTAACAAGATCCAATTTAAAATAAAATGCTGACCAATCCAAAAAATTTAATAAATTCTCCAAAATAAATCTTCTTCAAAAATAAATTAATAAATCGTAAATCCAATGTAAAAATTTTAATTTTAATTTAAAATAAAATTTTACTTTTATTCGAAAGGAACACAGTTTGATTTCTTGCCTTATCTAAATCACCCGCTTATCAATAGCACCATTCGTTCCTACGAATGCAAATTTTAAACCTTCCAATTTTAAATAATTCAGATCCAATTTTTAATTTCAATTGCTCACTCACCAATTTATCAACCAAATCCAATCTACCGCTCAGTAGCCACTCATAAATAATATCCAAATTGATTCCAAATATCAAAAATTTCAAATAATACGCAATAATGCATTCGCACAAAATTCACTTTATTCAATCAAAACAAATACTCACAATCTCAAAAAATATGACAAATCTCAAAAATAGGTTATGGTCACGTGTTCTATCCCAAGAAGTGAACTTTTTCCTATTGACCATTGGAAAGAGGACAATTTTCTGAGTTTATTAACATAAAAATTTTTTTGGGTTATGGAATAGTTGTCGAAATAACGGCATTTTAAAATTACGAAAAGCAGGCAAATGTAATATGATATACCCGATGTGTGACGGTCGGTCTCACGTTGAGGTGCGGTCTCGTCCGTGACGGTCTCATTTTGTTGACGGTACGTGTGCTTTGATATAGTCTAAATGTTGGTTGTCAGTCGATGTCGACACCCGAACGAGTTCTATGGTTTCGAGTTCCACCCTTGGCGAGTTCTGTCATTTTTCAGTGATATTTTTAAATTTTTTTGCTTTACACAAAATCGGCTAATCATGCAGCCGTGTTAAAGTGTATCTAAAATACATGTAAATTTAAAATTTTCAAATTCGATTTTTTCGAGAACTAATTTATAACCCAACAAAATTTTTGTTCTAGTATGCTTAGAAAAGTGCCCTTTCACGTATTTTCAATAGGAAAAAGTTAAAATCGTGGGATAGAACACGTGACAGTTCCCCAAAAATAGCTCACTCGAGTCAAAAATTAACGAGCCAAAAGTCGCACCGCTGTCTCTCGCGACGACTCGTCGGCAAAAGTAAATATCCTTGTCGATTCGCCCCCACCTGTCTAATTTTACAATCTTACAACTCAAAATTATTAAAACAAAATTTTCATCAAATGTACAGGGTAGGTGCGAATCCCCTTTTTCACCACAATATGTTACGAAGCACTTCTCTCTAAGTTTATACGTTTATATATTACTAGCTGACGTATCCGGCGTTGCTCGGGTAAAGTTTGTTTAAAGCGCAATCCGATTGATGTGCTATTCAATTAGTACCAAACATAAGGACTAAAGCGGTTATTTTGGTTTAAAATTGGACTTAGAGCTAGATGTATATCTATAGCGAACGAACAAACTTTTTCACTTATCAATATTAAAATTTTCTTTTTGTAAATTTTCTATTGTGACGCCATCTGCCGGCGACGCAATTTTAGTTTATACAAATCTCGTTAATCCATTCATGCGCGTCACCAACTGCGAATAAAAATCTCTGGATGGATATGATTTTCTTTGTCCTGACAATTCCAAATACAACAAAACAAAAATCAACTAACATAAATGCTTCACTTTAATTTCTGAATAGTGAAACACTCTTATTAAATACATTTTTATTTCACCCAAGTAATTTAGTTAGAAAATTAATTCATAGAACTTTTCCATTTCCCCAAACTATACAACTGCAATTATAATGATCCAACTGAAAGATGATATAGAACCAGATCATCTGTAGTTAATTGAATAATGCTCTACCTCAAAATTCCACCTACTGAAAAACCCCCGAGAAAAAACACCGAGTTTACAGTGAATTTCTGTAAACTTGAATTGCGGGCTTACGTAGAATTACTCAAATAAAAAAGTTACAAAATTTATTTAATTTTCAAAGCTGAAATGGGACCCCCCCTACGGGGAGCTGATGTAAAATTTTGGTATAGGCTTACGTAGAATTACTAGGTGCATCGATTGAGACTAATTTCAGCCTGTAGCAAACTCTAATAAAAAAGTTACAAAATTTATTTAATTTTCAAAGCTGAAATGCGACCCCCCCTACGGGGAGCTGATGAAAAATTTTGGTATAGGCTTACGTAGAATTACTAGGTGCATTGATTGAGACTAATTTCAGCCTGTAGTAAACTCTAATAAAAAAGTTACAAATTTATTTAATTTTCAGCTTTGAGAATTACTTATGATTTGCCGACTTATTAAACGTTACTAATATCAAATTACTAATAATTATTAATTAAAATAGTATATTAAAGAGTCAATTTAGTATTTCTAATTTATCTACACATTAAAATTTGTGAAAAAATACAAATGTATTAAAAGTTTGCAATACTTGTTTGGTCCACTGTAAAAAAGTGATTATGATTATTATTATGGTTTACAACTTCAGCGACATACTTATTATTGGCTTTCGCTTTTTGCCATGAACACCACAAATTTTCACTAGAAGGACATTTCTCGTGCTGCGGTTTATCATAGGTCGAAAGTTTATGGTACAGTGTCGCCCAGATTTTATTAGCCATTTTTTCGATAGAATCGTGATTACCACGAATGGCCAGACCGTAGTAAATCGAAAGTTGATCTATTAGCTTTCCGGTTAATTTGCCTCTTCCTCCGATGCCTTTGGTTGTTTTTTTTTTCCCATTCGTTTTTGTAAGTAATCAATACATTTTTTTACAATACAATTTTCATATGGTATGGTTCAAAGGTATATAAAATGCCTTTGAAATTCTTCGAATCTCCGTCATCAATATAATTTACATATTTTAAAGAATGTAGAGTTTCTGAATGTTGAAACAATTCAACTACTGCAACGACTTCCATTTTGCCAGAGAGCCCTTCATGATTTGCTTGACATTGTTGTGCGTGAATTTCTGACTACTCTATATGTTCTGAAGTGTCAGCTTTTTTTTACTCCAAAATTCACACGTTTTACAATATTTCGATTTAACAATGTTGTCGATCACTTTACTAGTATACCATCCGATTAGCGACACAATTCATACAAAGAGGAAAAACCACGTTTTTTTCATGTTCCATCGCCTGAGACAGTTATACCATTTTCTTTGTTGTTCTCAATAGATTTTGCCTTTTCTTTTTGTTCTGCTTTCTTCATACTTAGTTGACACACAGTCTCTGTGACCTGAGAAATTGTGCGTACAATTTTTTTGTAAAAAGAATAAAAAATCGGTTGTGGGAGATCTATGAAAGCGCAAAACTTCTCTATTCCATTTACTCCGATTCCTAATAACCGCATAGCAAGAATAATTCTACGGTTAACTTCATATGCTTTATCATTAAATGGACAAATTAGAATGACAGTTTGTTTACAGTTCTCGCAAGAAATAACAATTTTAAAACCTAAACCACGTCGTCCACTTTCGACAAATTTCACATTTGATTTACACGTTTTATACACAACACAACCACTTCAGAAATAGCCGAGAAAACAGCAACAAAAGTCAATAAACGATAGCCAAATCCAAATGCTTCATTTAAGCTCGCCTCACACGATGTTTGTTTTCCTGCATGTTTCCTTGCTTGGTGCCGTGATGAGTGCGCTGATGGGTGCGCAGTTGCCGTGCATGCTTTCGTGCACGATTTCTCTGATAGAACCGGTGCTATTTTCTGTGATGGTTTATGTGCATGTTTTCAGCGCTAACCAATGGTAAAGCCGCATCGTGCGAGTACTACCGAGAAATGCCGAGTTTCAGTCGAGTTTGAATTGAAATGATGTAAACAAATAAGTTTATTAGGTTAAATAACCTAATTTATTTTAATATTAAAAATAATAAAATATATTTATTATATTGGTTATTATTATTGCTTCTTGTTATTTTCTTTATTTTATAATTTTTTCGAAATTGTTGTTTTTTGGTTAACCATATTTGAAAGAGATTATCATTTTAAATTGGTAGTTCGATTTGTTTATAATTGCAATTGAAGGGGCAAGTGGATAAAGGGGCTATGTGACATTTTTTAATGACCTGATATTTGATGATATTTTGTCCTGGATGAAAGGGCTATGTGTAAAAGCAACTCATACACTCTTTTACCATGTGAAATGTGCATTGTTTATCGATATTTTAACTTGAAAAAGGGGCTATGTGCAACAGAAAAAAAACTAAATGGCTCTTTACTCAATAAAAAGTTTTTGTCACATAGCCCCTTTATCCATTGGCCTCTTCAATTATATTGTTTTGTGTATTTTGCACAAAAATATGCTAACAGCTAATATTCTACGTTAAACTTCTATTAACTTGAGACTGTCACTGTTACTGCGTGCGCATTGAAGCTTGAAACCATGCTTGCAAACCATTATGCACAAAACCCGTGTAAAGCCAACCATGCACAGGAGCCATCATGCTAGGTACCATGCACAGAAACAAGCAAGGAAACAATCAGCAAAACAAGCATCGTGTGAGGCGAGCTTTACTTTAACGTTCTAAGAATCTTCAAAAATTTTCAGCTTTTTGACAGAGGTATTAGCACTTTTGAACCGTGGCGATTTCATTTCATATTGATTTAACGGATGTTTCCTCCATATATTCGACCTCCGCGAAGTTGGCCTCCCATCTGAAACATTTTGATATAAAAAATATGGAATCTTTAGGTCATCGTTAGGTCTTGAAAAGTCACCCGGTTTAATCGTTAGGTTACTTTTAGTTTTATCCAAAAAAATTATTCAAGTTTTGAAAAATTTTCTTGGTAAGTTCCCATTAAACGATTTCGATGAAATAAAAGTGCAAATCGGTAGGAAATACACAGCTAACGATTGGTCACGTATATTTATCGTTAGGTCATCTTTCATTTGTTTGCAATTAATTAATTACAATTTTATGTTTCTCTTGCGCATGCGCTAAACAAAAATATAGTTGTGATGAAAGTTTTCTTACAAAAGTAAGAAATATATAACATTTTGATATAAAAAATATGGAATCGTTAGGTTGTCGTTAGGTCTTGAAAGGTCATTTGGTTTTATGGTTAGGTCACTTTTAGTTTTATCCAAAAAAATTATTCGAGTTTTGAAAAAATTTTTTGGTAAGTTAGCCTTCCCATTAAACGATTTCGATGAAATAAAAGTGGAAACAGGTAGGAAATACACTACTATCGATTGATCACGTGTGTTTATCGTTAGGTCATCATTAATTTGTTTGTAATAAAATAATTACAATTTTATATTTCTCTTGCGCTTGCGCTAAACAAAAATATTAGTCTGTGCAAAATTACATGTTGGGGAGCGGTTTTGCCAACTCTTGACTTGGGGTGTGTTCTGTCCAAACGTTTATAGTGCGAAGATCTTCTGTTTAACTAGCCTCTATTATATACATCTATTGATGTACTTGACAGTGATCCACAATTACAATATTATAATTCACTAATGCACTAGGTGCTGATATGCAAGTATCTGATACTGGTGTTTCGATACGCAAGTATCGAAACAAGATAAAAAGATCGAGATGGATGAATTAAAGAACATGATAGCGAATCTAACTGGGGTTGTCAATGAGGGTTTCCGCAATGTGAGAAAAATGAGAGAAAAACTGGATGCAATAGAAACAAAATGGAGAGAAGAATCGCAAGAGATGAAACAATAGATCGATAAAATGCAGGAAAAAACAGGTCATTTAGAGGATAAGATGCGGACTCTAAAAAACAAGCTGGAAAATTACGAGAAAGATAAGAAAGCAAACAATATTGTAAATAAGAATTTGCCTCTGACGAGGGTGGTGTCACAGAGAGGAGTGGAGGATTTCTTGAAAGACGAATTGAAGATCCGGGTAGAGGTCGTGGATGCATTTAAGATAGAGAAAATACCGGGAAAGGAAATAATAGTGACGAAATTGAAAGATCACAGCCAAAAAATAAAGGTCATAGAAAGTAAAGACAAACTGAAAGGGATAAGGACCTATATCGAGAGCGACCTGACCAATTCTGAGAAAGCGATCTAAGATAAGATATGGGACCATGCTAAAAGTATTATGAAGGATGGCAAGAAGGTACGAGTTAGATACCAAAGATTGTATAGAGACGGAAATACATGTGTATGGGATAAAGAGGCAAATGAACTGAAATGTAAGCATACCATGGCATCCCTAGCAAAAAAACTGAAAGCAAACGAGAGGACAGGTACTGCAATGTTTCAACCAGTACCATACCTGGATGATGAGGCAAACGCATTTACAACTATGATACGAAAATGGATACGAGATGGTAAAAATAAAGGAGACGATAAAAGAAAAAATACGAGAAGAAGGAGTAAAGGAGAGGAAAGGCAAATGAGACTGGCTACATGGAATGTCAGAAATGAAAGAAACACAAAATGAGTTGAGAAGGTATGGAATTACAGTGGCAGCAATACAAGAGGTAAGATGGAGAGGAGTGGGAGAGATAGTGGATAAAGATTATCTGTTTCTGTATTCAGGGGAGAAGAAGCAAGGAAAAAATGGAGTTGGTTTTTTTGTAGCAAGGAATATGGAGAAACGGATATTGCTGTTTAGACCAATAAGCGGAAGAATGGCATATGTGCGAATAAAAGCAAAACCGACAAATATATCAATAATAAACGTATATGCGCCAACAGAGGATAAGCCCGAAGAAGACAAAAAAGATTATATCGGGAACTAGAAATGGAAGCTAAATTATCACAGAAAAGAGACACACTTTTGATTATGGGAGACTTTAATGCGCAGATAGGTACGGAAGATTTTGTAAGCGAGGTAGCTGGCAAACACACGGTACACAATGAGACCAACGACAACGGTACACGATTATGCAATCTGGCAGCAGCACAGAACCTTATCATTAGTAGCACAAAGTTTCCACATAAACCAGCACACAAGATAACTTGGACGAGCCCGGGAGCTAGAAATGACAAAGAAAATCAGATTGATCATATACTGACAACTAGGAGAAGACCAACAGATATAAGAGATGTGAGAACATATAGAAGAGCGGAAGTGTGTTCGGACCACTATATGGTAGTGGAAAAAATGCAACAGAAAGTCATAGCGTACGATAGAACAAACAATGTCACCAAGAATTGGGGTGTAGAAAAACTGAGTATCGAGGAACACAAGGCAGGTTATATGAGAGAAATAGCAATAGGTCTTGAAAACTCTAGAAGAGACGGTGATATTGAGGAGGAATGAGAAAAAAGTGTACTGTCAGTTAATTCTTATCACTAATTTTAACATTTCAGCTGCGCTATAGGAAAGAGGACAATTTTCTGAGCATTTTCAAAAAAAAAATTCCTGGACCGTCCATTACATTTCGAGAAAACGGCATTTTAAAATTACGAAAAGCACGGAGATGTAATATAATATACCCCGATGCGTGACGGTCGGTCTCACGTTGATTTTCCTGTTCTTGATTTTGTTGACGGTACGTGTGCTTTGATATACTCTTAATGTTGTTGTCAGTCGCGGTCGACACCCGGACGAGTTCTATGGCTTCGAGTTCCACCCTTGGCGAGTTCTGTCATTTTTCAGGGATATATTTAAATTGTTTTGCCTTACACAAAAATGGCTAACCATGCAGCGGTGTTAAAAGGTGTATCTAAAATACATGTAAATTTTACATTTTTAAATTCGAATTTTTCGAAAACTTATGGATGGTCCAGGGATTTTTTTGTTTTAAACTGCTTAGAAAATTGTCCTCTTTCCTATAGTGTAGTTAAAATTTTGAAATTTGTGATGGGATTACTCTGAGAGTTCCCGAAAGATAGATTTGAAGAGAAATGCAAGAATGGAGTATCTGAAAACAGGAAACCCAAGAAGTATGGAACAGTACAGAGAAAGAAGTAGGGGGAAAAGGGGAAAAATGCTTGGATGAAAGAGAAAATGGAAGAGATGGAAGACAGTAGTAACATGCACAACACAAGAAAGTTTTATTTACAGGTGACATTGACGGAAAGCTAGTATGCAGTGTGGAAAAGGTTAAGGAAATATGGAAGACGCATTTCGAAACATTACTAAATAAAGATGAGGGGAGACAGACGTTTCAGGCTGCAGATGATATCAAAGAACAAGATATCATGGTGGAACCCCCACTTTCGAAGAAATGATAAGTGTGATGAAAAGGATGAAGAATGGAAAGGCGCCGGGAAGCGACGGTTTGGTGGTGGAGATGCTGAAGAGGGTCGGAGATATTTTGCAAGAAAGGATATACGAACTAATGAAGGAGATATGGGAGAAGGAGAGGATGTCTGAAGAGTGGAGAATTGGAAAAATAGTACCAATATTTAAGAAAGGCAAAATAGATGAGTGCAATAACTATCGAGGCATAACGTTGCTGCCAGTGGTATACAAGATTCTCTCTTCATTGATATTAGGAAAATTAAAGGAAGACGCCGAAAACATAATCGGAGAATACCAATATGGATTCAAAGCAGTGAAGTCGACAGTAGATGCTATACACATAGTTAAACAGATAACGGAACGTTTCTACGAGCACAGCATGGAACTGCATATTTTATTTATAGATTTCAGACAAACGTTCGACTCAATAGTCAGAAATAAATTGTTTATGATATTAAAGGAAATGGAGAGAAGCGAAAATTGAGGAATCTCATTGAAATGATACTAACAAGTATGAAAGCAGCGGTCAAAACGCCAAACGGAGAAACGGATATTTTTCGTATCAGCTCTCGCGTCAAGCAGGGAGACGCACTGTCGGCTACACTCTTTAATCTGCTGATAGAACACGCCATGAGAAAAATCGATAACGTGAATTCGATAATTACAAGGGAAGCTCAACTCATAGCATATGCGGATGACATGGTCATAATTGCGAAAACGAAAAGAAAAATGATGGAAATTCTTGAAAAGATAGACACGGAAGCTTTTGAGCTGGGATTAACAATAAACGATAAGAAGACTAAATACATGCGTTTTAATGGAAGTCAACATAACGAATTACCGAATCTAAAGTCAGACAATCATGAGTTCGAACAAGTAGAAAATTTTAAGTACCTTGGGGTAAATATAAATAACAAGAACAATCGAGGCGAGGAAGTAAAAGAAAAAATTATAGCAGGAAATTAAGCTTATTATGCCAATAAGTAACTATTAGGCAACAGGAATATAAGTCTAAAGACGAAGTTACGAGTTTACAAAAGCTTGATTAGACCGGTACTAATGTACGCAACTGAAACTTTGTGCTGTACAGAGGCTGAAAACGAAAGACTAAGGATTTTTGAGCGAAAGGTTATAAGAAGGATTGTTGGACCAGTAAAGATAAATGCATACGAAGTAAGAATGAAAACAAACGCCGAAATAATGCAAATAATGGAAAACGAAGATATAGTAAAGTGTATTAAGGCGCAGAGAATAAGATGGATGTGTCATATAAAGAGAAGAAGTAAAAAGGAGATGATAAGGATAACAACCAAGTGGACACCAACGAGTGAAAAGAAAAGAGGACGCCCGAGACTGAGATGGCGGGATGAAGTGGAAAAGGATCCGATAAGAATGGACATTGAAAACTGGAGGGGGAAGTGTAACAACAGAAGTGGGTGGAAAAAGCTCGTCAATGCAGCAAAGACGCTTAAAAAAAGAAATTTTTCAAAAATATCTCTCCCCGCTCCATTTCCTGCGTTTTGAATGATAAAAGCAAAATTTTTCTCGCTTTTCTCTCTAGTTCATCTCGGGAAGTGAAAACGTTTGGTATACTTACTGTGAATTTTAATTTTGTTTAATTTAAAATATTTTTGTTCTAAAAAGTGTTTGTGCATTTTTTGGCTTTTCCAAAAAATTTTGATAGTAATTATTGTTGGAGCCAACGTATTTTGTTAGAAATTCTCAATTATGTCGATCTAAAGGTAAGATTTTTGAATTAAAGTTATTGTAGTGATAGAAATTACATGGTACTTTTATTTTAGTCGGTATCTATCATATTCGATTAAAACATGCCGAAAATTGCAAAGGTATTGGTTGAGGAGGCAATAACTGTTTTATGATAGTTTGTTTATTGATCATTTTAAAGGAAATAATCTTATCTTTATCTGCAAATGTATGGAAAGAAATAAGTAATTATTTGAATGGTAGATGGACTCCACGTGATGCTTATAGAGAAATTCGTGAAGATCAAAGAGGAATACAGTCCGAAGCAAGAAAAGGAGAAAACATAAGTGCTACAGATTATGTAAATGTTACTTTAAATACGAGTGAATTTACAAATATTTGAAGAACTGGAGAAGAAATTGAAGAAATGAAGAGCTTGGTACAAATGGTTCTGAAGAAGAGGAATTGGGAACATTTCAAGTATGCATTAGTGAAAATTTGTGGCAGATATTATTTTTGAAGAATTTTTCAAACATGCACATTTACCATGTGCATATGTTTTCAAGAACGCACGAAAATTTAAATTAAAAAGTGCTGTACGTTATATACGAATTAAAGCTCAATGCAAAAGCAAACTTTATAAGAATCTATTTTTTGGATATATTGATACCCTGTCAAATGAGAATGGATGTTTCTAGAAAATAAAAACTCGAGATATACATTTTACGAAAAACACAAGGATGTTAAAGACCTTTAAAAGGATTACGACCAAAACAAAGTAGCGGGAGAAGTTTTAAATGAAGGATGTAGTAATTGGTTAAAACGGCAGGCCGCTAAATATGCTTCAGAAGGATCTCGATTGCCTCCAAATCTTCCTACTCTAGATGTATTGCGTCAATGCAAAAAAGAAGCATTACATGAAGAGCTTGGAGTGAAATTATTAGATGGAAAAGATGTTGTAGCAACAGTTGATCACATGCGACACCAATATCCATTTCATGAATTTATTCATGATGTGCGACGTGAAAATTTTTATGTCATGTACAGTACTCCTAGCCAACTACATACTTATAAGCGCTACTGCAAAGTTAGCAAGATTTTACGCATTTCAGTGGATTGTGCCGGAAGCATTGTGAAACCAATTAAATATTCACACGATGACAAAACATCGGGACATATATTTTTGTATGCAATAGTTAGCACAACGCTTTCGGTTTACCACATGATCACCGAATGCCAGGACACCAACTTATTACAATTTTGGTTCCGACAATGGCTCTTACTAGAAGCACTAAAACCAGTTGAGGCTTGATGCGATAGTTCACGTGCTTTAATAAATGTGCTTAATGATCATACAATTAAAGTTTACACAGATACATTATTTTTGTGTGCTTCCAAACATACGAGTTATTATGAAAGACCACAAATCTTTACTTATGTACGATTAGATGTTGCGCATTTTATCAAAATATGATTACACGTTGAACATGTATGAAAAATACTCATCGAATTACTCATTGGTAACATAAAAACTTCTAATTTGAATTTACCGCCGCCGTGCCAAAATTATTATTTGTAAGTTTGAGTTAAACTTAAAGATCAACATACCAATGATCTATCACTTAGCAACAAGAGAATATTGAAGTTGACAAGTACGCTCGTTGAAGGCATTTTTTTTAACAAGATTTTCTTTGTTACCGTTTGTATCTTTTTCGCCCTTCAGCGAGTAAAATTTTGTATTCCGTTATTTAATATACAATTGTTATAGTTGTGTATTTGTAAATCATTCATCAACATCCAACGCCATTTACCTCTTGAGTTTGTCAAGAGGCGTCTTAGACAACATCGGCTTACAACCGAAAACGTTGGAGACCACACCAAACTACTGCTCAAGCCAGCGAACGAACATTTTGGTCCTTCGAGCCGGATTTGCAAAGATTTCCAAAGATTTAACACCTTGGTGAACGAGCCGTGAAAGCCGATACTCGTGCAAAAACGACACGAAGTTGGGTTTCATCAGCAACGAGCATTTAAGGTATTATCCTCCCTTTTCTTTCCAATCCGTTACTACTTTAAGCTGATTCAATTTGGTATTTGCTTTAATTATTACTGTCGATGTTTTTGTATTAGTATTTTTTAACTATTCAAGCAAATTTTGCTACTTAGCATCACAAATATATTTTACCAAGTGACTTATAAACGCATTCTACGAAATTAATCAAAAGTATTTTCTACAACGTGAATAAAATTCTATTTTATCACGTGATTAGCCATTTATTTTAGCTCAATCGTTTTTTAAATTTGCTGCATTAAATTTTTGCGTCATACCTTTACAAGATTTTGTAAATAAGATTAGTACTTTACTGTCATACAATCTCTCTCTGTGAACGATATATCAACAGTCATGGCCATGGCAAAGACTCAAGTTAAAATGCTATTGGCAGAAGCAGATTCACTAATAAATCAATTAAGTCGATTTGAAGTTTTCTTAAAATCAATCGAAAACGATTGCAACAAAACAAACGTAAATTTAAAAAAATTAGAATTGAGGCTAGACCAGTTTACAATTATAAACAAGACATATTCGGATATCACAATCCAATTAAACGCATACTCAGTCCATAGTGAAACACTGGTGACTTTTGAAGATTTCGATGACCAATACATCGAACTCAAAACAGCCGCAGTATTAATACTCGAAAGGCATAAGAGTGCCAACGCATTATCAAACAATAATTCAAAGCGAGGTTCAAACGTAAAATTACCACAAATAAAATTGCCAACTTTTTCGGGTAATTATGCGGATTTCAGAGGTTATTTTGATTCATTCATGGCATTAGTGCATAATAATGACAATCTTTCGTCTATTGAAAAATTTATTTATTTAAAATCAAGTTTAGATCATTCTGCTCAACGTTTAGTGAGTGATATTCAAATGTCAAATGAAAATTATATCATGGCACTTGACATATTACGCGAACGGTATGATAATCCAAAACTAATTATACAGAGCCACGTTAAGGCAATTTTTGACATAAAACCTCTGCCCAAAGATTCATCATCGCAAATCCACCTGCTACATGATGAACTTGCAAAGCATATCCGGGCTTTGGATAATTTAAATATGCCAACAATTCACTGCAATGCATTTATTGCGCACATTTTAATGTCTAAACTTGATGTTGAAACAAGAACAGAATTTAGTAAGCTTAAGCCTCGAGAAATTCCCTCTCTTCCTGATATAGAGGCATTTCTCAAGGAAAAATCGCAATTGGTCGAGGAGTTAAGAGAAAATAATTCTGCCAATTCATTCAAATCAAATAAATTTAATGTTCAGCGCGTTAGTCATGTTCCAAAACTTGCATTAGTAAATACTAACCAACCATTGTCATGCTCAATGTGCAGCGGAGATCATGGGATTACGAAGTGTCCTACATTTTTATCTTATTCTATTCGCCAGAGATACGATGCAATCACGCGTTTGAACAAATGCAAAAACTGCCTAAATCATGTGAGTAACGAAAAATGCAACTCGCGCTTTACCTGTAGGCACTGCCATAAACGGCACCATTCTTTATTGCATTTTGAACAAGTTACTAATGCGGAATCTTCACAGTCAAACCCAGTAGAAATCGTTCCTATCGCTCCTTCTCTTTCTACCAATGAAACACAAGTTTCTTTAACATGCTATGGCGATTCGAATCAGGTTCTTCTTTCTATAGCGTGTGTGAAAGTTAAGGATTTTAAAGGTAAATGGATTTCTGCACGGGCCATTTTAGATACTGGGAGTATGAACTGCTTCATTACTGAGTCACTCTCAAAAACACTTAATCTTAAGCCTGAACATGTGAATACTATGATAAGTGGAATTAATCCATCCACGAGCCATCAAGTAAACTCTGCAGTTAAAGTTCGCATTTCGTCAATGAGCGATAACTACAAAAATCAAATTTCTTGTTTGGTAATTCCACAAATAGCTGCAAATCTTCCAGTTGTATCATTTGATAGCAACTTTCTAAGTATTCCGAAAAATATCGAACTAGCTGACAATTGCTATAACATATCTTCCCCCATCGACTTACTTTTAGGAGTATCTATTTTTTATGATCTATTGTGCATTGGTCAAATTTCATTGGGAAAAAATAAACCCACTCTACAAAAAACTTTGTTAGGCTGGGTATTATCTGGCAATGTAAACACTGGCATCTTAAAAAGTAATACTGTTATTCCAAACATCTCTCTTTCAAATTTATCGATTTCAAATGAGCAATTAAACAAAAGTCTCAGCAAATTTTGGCAATTGGAAGAAGTAAATCCCAAAAGCAATTTATCACTTCTGTCGAAAGAAGAGCGCTTTTGTAAAAACATTTTAAAGGTTCAGTAACACGTAACAGATTTGGTAGATTTTCGGTTTGCATTCCTTTTAACTCACAACTAGCCAATTTGGGAGATTCAAGATCTCACGCGATCGACCGATTTCTAAGACTAGAAAAAAGATTATTAAGAAATCCAGAGTTAAGATCAAGTTATTCGTTATTCATTCACGAATATATTTCGTTGGGACACATGTCCAAAATTACTAGTTCCAACAACCTGCTTCAAAACAGCAATCATGTAATAAAGGCTATAACAAAAAGATCGGTTCTCTTCATAACGTCACAGCTATTCGATCCGTTAGGATTACTTGCTCTGATTACAATAAGAGCAAAATTATTAATACAGAGACTTTGGGAAGCTAATTTAGATTGGGATGAAAGTTTACCTCAAAACCTTCATTCTGAATGGGAAGCCTTTAAGTCCGAACTTGCATCATTATCTACGTTACAGATTCCAAGATGTGTCATGCCGATAAAATCTCGTTCAGTGCAACTTCATGGCTTTGCAGACAGTAGCTCTATTGCTTACGGAGCCTGTGTCTATGTTAGATTACAAACCCCCTCTGAACAAATCATTTCGAGATTGCTATGCGCCAAATCTCGTGTGGCCCCTTTGAAAGGAGCTACTATACCTAGGTTGGAGCTATCAGCTGCCGTTCTCTTATCCGAACTTATGCTTAAGGTTCAAACCGTATTTTACGGATCTTATTCGGAAACATTTTTATGGTCAGATTCGACTATAGTTTTAAATTGGATAAATTCTGCACCAAATAAGTACAAAGTTTTTGTAGCCAATCGAATTGCTACAATACAAGAGCTATCAAATTCATGTGATTGGCATCATGTCCGCTCGCAGAACAATCCTGCCGATTTGGTGTCTCGCGGTATTAGCACTCAAAGTATTATCACAAACGAACTTTGGTGGAATGGTCCACATTTTTTAAATAAACCCCAAGCTGAATGGCCTAAAACATTCTTGAATTCAAATGTAGAAACCAACGAAATAAAATCGAGTTGTTTATTTTCATTATGCACCTGTCCTGGAATGTGTTTGTATAATTCGGTCGAATCTGACGTAAATTCTTCAGATTTCGACATTATGTTTAGGTTTTCTAATTTGACAAGGCTGCAAAGAGTAACTGCGTGGTTACTTAGGTTTAAATATAATTCTAAAATTTCGAAACCAATGAGAAATGCGGGTTCACTCACCGTAGAAGAATTAGAATATTCTTTACAAATTCTTATTAAAATGTGTCAAATCGAATTCTTCAAAAGAGAAATTCAGTCACTGCAGCATCATCAATGCATAAAGGGCAAATCTAATATTTTATCGCTAAATCCGTTTTTAGATAAAAACGGGATTTTACGAGTCGGAGGCAGATTGAAAAATTCTGATTTCTCCTACAATAAAAAATTTCCGATACTGCTACCGAAACAGCATCATTTGACAAATTTAATCTTTTGTGATTTTCATTTAAAACTACAACATTGCGGTGCTTTGCAACTTTTGCATTGCATTCGTGAAAACTATTGGCCTATTTCAGGAAAAAACACTGCTAAGAAAATTATTCGACAGTGCATAAGATGTTTTAAAGCTAATCCAACATCCTATAACCCATTAATGGGAAATTTACCTGCTAAACGCCTTAAGGCTGAAGTACCTGCTTTCTATAATACTGGTCTTGATTATGCCGGGCCTATTTTAATACGCGATCGGGGCACTCGAAACTCGAAAACTATTAAAAGTTATATTTGCTTATTTATATGTTTGACTACCAAAGCCGTTCATTTAGAACTAGTCACAGATTTAACAACTGAAAATTTCTTGTCTGCTTTGAAAAGATTTATTAGTAGAAGAGGCATGCCCTATTCGCTGTCTAGTGACAATGCCAAAAACTTTGTTGGCGCTTCAAATCACTTGAGAGAGCTGTATGAATTTTTACGTATAAAAACTAATCACAATTCAATAAATGATTATTTAGCCGTCAGAGGTATAAAATGGGAATTTATAATTCCACGCAATCCCCATGAAGGCGGTCTATGGGAAAGCAACATAAAATCAACTAAATCACATTTAAAAAAGGTCTTAGGCAATACATGTTTAACCTACGAACAATTTTCGACAGTTTTAATACAAATTGAATCAGTTTTAAATTCTCGTCCCCTATCACCTCTATCCTCTGATCCTAATGATCTTGAGCCGCTCACTCCTGGCCATTTTCTTATTGGAAGACCTTTAAGTGCCGTTGCTGAGAAGAATCTCACAAACTTAGCAGAAAATCGGCTCTCAAAGTATCAACGGATTCAACAAATTACGCAACATTTCTGGAAACGTTGGAGCTCCGAAGTAGTTCCCAATATGCAAAGACGAACAAAATGGTTTGCGCATTTGCCGGATCTTGTTCAAGTAAACAAGCTAGTGTTGATCAAGGAAGACAATTTACCCCCATTATCCTGGGCACTTGGACGCGTTGTAGCTGTGCATATCGGTAATGACGATGTAATCCGTTCGGCATCAGTGCGAGTGAAAAACGGGTCAGTAATTAAACGCTCTGTGACAAAACTATGTGTTCTACCTGAGTGATAATTTGCTCCCTTATTCTTTTGCAACAACACCTTCTTTGCAAGTGGATCTTTTTTATAAACACTTCTTTATTGTAGTGAAACTTGAACAGCAACATCTGTATATATTTGTAATTATTTATTAGCTTAATTGTTTATTTTATTTTTATTTTTCTTATTTTGAAATCTGTTTCATTTCAAGGCCGGCGGTAATGGTAACATAAAAACTTCTAATTTGAATTTACCGCCGCCGTGCCAAAATTATTATTTGTAAGTTTGAGTTAAACTTAAAGATCAACATACCAATGATCTATCACTTAGCAACTAGAGAATATTGAAGTTGACAAGTACGCTCGTTGAAGGCATTTTTAACAAGATTTTCTTTGTTACCGTTTGTATCTTTTTCGCCCTTCAGCGAGTAAAATTTTGTATTCCGTTATTTAATATACAATTGTTATATTTGTGTATTTGTAAATCATTCATCAACATCCAACGCCATTTACCTCTTGAGTTTGTCAAGAGGCGTCTTAGACAACATCGGCTTACAACCGAAAACGTTGGAGACCACACCAAACTACTGCTCAAGCCAGCGAACGAACACTCATCGACAGCCAAACTTGATTACAATTTCGTGAAGTTTACTTCATGCGTAGTAGTTTTAAATGAGTTTCAAGATACAATATTAAAAACTACAAACTACAAATTTAGTTGTTATTGATGCTAGACTAAAATTGGAAGAATTGATTGCAACACATCAATTAAATTTCATACCGTAGAAGTTGGAGTTTCCCGAAGAACAATTTGATGAATTGAATGAAGACATCACTTGTGGTAACCATGATAAAACTAATCCGCGAATGCAATGGATCGATGATATTCGATCCATGGCTGAAAGCAACGAAACAAATCAAAGTGGAGACCGGAATGCTTTTTATTCAAAGCAGTTCATCGATAGATTGATGAAAGTAATTTATGAATTTCCATTATGGATGGCTGCATGTCTTCCATACCATGCAGAACATGCTACAACTAGCTTTGTGGAAGGTTTTTTCAACGACAAAAAAAAACAGAGTGTTGAGAAAAGTACCAGATCGCATTCGAGCAGATGTATTTTTAAAATTAGAACATCAAGACTATGTTGGTAATTCTGCCATATTTCAGTCAAAAATTATTCAAGACATAAATACGCCTAATTTGAACAGTTCTAATAATCTTCTAAATGAAACATCTTCGAGTCCTCAGCAATCGATAGAGTTAATTAACACAAATATTACGGAGAGTCTATAAAAAGTATTTATGCAAATGCCATTAAAGCTTTTAGACATAACTAATTTATTTGTGAAGAAACCAACTCCAGATCCTGACACACGTTCCATAGACAATTAGCGAAACAAAGCTAGAGAATACATCCTAATAATAGAGAAAATAGCCTAGATGAACCGTTTGAAAGCAAAATAATTTCAACATATCGGAGAATCAGTAATATCGGAGCTATGGCCGTTTAAAATCTGAAATTCAAAATATTGCTTTAAATGAAGAAACACCACTCCGGCTTATTGTAGCAAGAATAAAATCACCAACTTATAATTTGTCTTTTACTTTGAATAACAATTTTTCCAAATTAAAATCACACAAACGAAATCCTGTATCCGCACCTGAGATCAAAGAATTAAATATCTTCAAAATCAAAACAAAAATCAGTTTTATAATTTATGCTTAGTGAACTTGGCATGTTTTTAGAACAAAATTAAATAATTTTAACATAATTTTGAATTTTTCTGCACAATAAATAAAATTGATTTTCAAAGTAGCAGAAGATGCCGTGAACTTCAGACGACACAAATTTTTTGATGCCGAATGTGTAAATCCAAAAACCAATGGATTGTTTAAATTACGAATTGATCTATTTCTACTTTACACTAATTAATTTTACTACTACATACGTTTACACAGGGCCGTTTTTACCCGGGGGTGCAAAGGGTGCGTTGCACCCGGGCGCGAAGTTTTAGGGGGCGCAAGTGTAAAGTTGAGGTATGGGCTTACGTAGAATTACTTGGTGCATTGATTGAAACTAGTTAATTACAGCCTGTAGCAAATTCGTACAAAAAAGTTACAAATTTATTTAATTTTCAAAGTTAAAGAATACTTATAATTTGCCGATTTTTTTGTTAAACGTTACTAATATTTAATTACTATTAATTATTAATTAAAATAGCAGTTTTAAGAGTCGATTTAATAATTATGTTTATTTTAAATACACGTTAAAATTTGTGAAATAATACAAAAGTATTAAAAGTTTGAATTTATTACTTGTTTGGTTCACTGTAAAAAAGTGATTATGATTATAGTTTATGATTACAACTTCAGCCACATTAAAGAACACCCAAAATCGTAGCCTTAAAATGTACTTTTTAAAAATAACTGTTATTTTCAATAGATCCTAATTGAATACTAAATACTTTATCTAATGTATAAGTAAACATTCAACCCTTGATCCAATGAAAAATCCAGGTACTTGACCGATTTTTTGGATCTTATTTATTGTCCATTTATTGTTAACAGTCGTAAGATTTTGTCGTTTGTCCGGTTTTTGGTAAAAGCAATTATCTGTTTTTTGTGTTCACCTTAATTCTACTGATCAACCTATCATAATATAAATTTACTTTTGTTCATTTAAAACAGAAGTTTCTGAAATTTTATTAATGCATCTCGGTACATGAATTTTCGTTCTATTTCTTTTGAGTCTTTTAAACTCGAAACGTTGTCATCGCAGTGGCGGCTCGTGGGGAAAAATTTTGGGTAGGTCAGCAATATTGTATAAATAGATAAAATCTGCGGAAGATGTGAATATTTTCTTGAGTTATAATGATATGCTCTATTAAGTCATTTTATTTAAATAATAGAATTACTTACTTTGGACGCTTCTATTTTAGCAATATAAATTGTACTTTTTGAAAACTCTTTTTAGCATATAAAAATCGCTTTTACAAAAATACTTTTGAGACATTTTTTGTAGATAATTTCATTCCTTTCATTTTTGTTTTTAAACATTTTTTTATTTGTTGCCTCGTTTTCGATCGAGAGTGACTTAAAGCAGTCTCGGTAAAAATCCTATGGGAATTTCTCGAGAAAACCATTGTGTATTTTAAATTTTATTAAAAAGTTTTACCGAGTCTGCTTTAAGTCACTCTCAGTCGAAAACGAGGCGACAAAATAAAAAAATGTATAGGAATAAAAATAAAGACAATGAAATTTGCGACAAAAAATATCCAATAAGTATTGCTGTAAAAACAATTTTTATATAATAAAAACAGTGTCTAAACGAAGCAATTTACATTGCTAACATAGGAACGTCCAAATACTTTTTCGAATAACTGTACATTATGTTATAGTATTTTTTATAAACAATGATTGATTCTCTTATTTTTGCTCTTTGCAAATCTGTCCATGACATTGTCGTGAAATGTGTCCGTTTTTAATAATTTATCAAGAATGTCTTTTTGTATTGATAAAAGTGCAAGTGAAGATAGGCAAACTCGCAAAACAATACCTACCGCTTAAACTATTTTGCAATAATAAAAATTCACTACAAAGTGCAAAATACCGCTTAATTTCTTTTTTTGTTATTTAATTAATTTATTTAATTTAAGATAAATATTCTTTTTTGTCATCTAAACAACTTTAAAATGCCGCTCGTATATGTCCGATAAGAAAAACTGTTTATGGCGAGGTATTATATAACTGCAAGTATCTGGTAGGCACGGGCCTATGCGCTGGCTATTGAAGCTATAGTATTGCTGTATCTGGCGTCATGGTCCTACTGTTACATTGCGCTATATGGACCAAGCTAGGCCAGTGCCTACACTGTAATACTTTGGAGCAGATACAAATAAAAATATAAAACACGCTAATTTTTGCAGCTGTTATTGCAATTTTAAGTGCAAATAATTAAAAATAACAAATATTAATTGTCCATAATATTAAAATATTAATTATATTGTGCATAAAGAAAATGTTATTTATGTACATTAAATTTTGGGTAGGCCGGGCCTACCTTGCCTGTTCTTTAAAACTGCCACTGCGACAACACCTGACACGAATAACATTGTAACTAACTTTTGATTAGTTTTTGGGGGAGCATTTTAAAGATTTTCGCTCTGTATTTTTTGTTGTAACTTTTTAATTTTTTAATATATTGTTATTATTTTTAAAGCATTTTTCTGTGTTTTTCTCTTACTTTCTAATAGTATGAAATATATTGTTGTTAACTTACCGGAAACACTATTTTGGTAGTGTTACAATGAGGTGTATTTAAAGAAGTTTGAATAAACATTCTACTAGTTAATATATTGTAATGATATTTTTGAATGCGTGGCAAACGGCAAAATATCACCAATCTCTACGGCTTTACAAGTCGGAGAGCTAAGATTTCTCAGGGGGGTTTCAAGGTTGCTTACTTGAACAATTTTGGGATGCAGGTTATACACAAATAAATACACCAATTCCACAGAGTAAATAAGTTTATAAAATTTTTGATTATCGGTACTTGATTTGAGAACAATAATTCTCCAATAAGGCTTTTTGTGTGAAATGTGTTGCAGTAATTATCAATCAAATTATATTTAATGAAACTAAAAATTATGACCTGAATTTGATTAGCAATTACGCAATGTGTAAACATGTACAAAATAATGAAATTTATATCTTAAGCAAATGTCACAAATAAAGTTTATTAAACGAAAAATTTTTGTATTTACCAAAATTAATAAGAGTTAGTACGCCACAGAAGTAAATTTCGTTCGCTAATTGTCGAGATCTTGATAACATTCGAACAGATGGCTAACGGTAGCAGACAGACTTCATCATTCCATTCGCACATGTGCCGTTGAATTGGTAACAAAAATTGGTATCTACAAAAAGTGTAACTTCAAGAGGAGCTTACTTGATTATTCCTCAATTGCATCGATTAGTGGTTCCAACATTCCACATCTAGTTGGATTTTATTTTATTTTAACTACTTCTAAATAAGTAGTTTCTTCAACAAGTACGTGTAAATTTTTTATTTTATTTTCCATGCGGTTCTTACTAAATGTTTTTATCTGCTAACATCGATCATCTATGCATTCAAATTATAAATCGCTTTTAAGATTCACCTATTTCAGGTACTTTCAACTTCCAACTTCTCGATCGTTCTTCAAAAATCATGAAGATTAACGCAATATTCGCAGACATCAAAATTTGTCTACGGCATTCGAAAACTCAGCGACCATGCCGCCCTAGTACCAACCTTCGCCGCTCTAAAAAAGAAGTCGTCTCCACTTTCACTTTTACACCTTTTATGTTTTTATACACGATGCACCACAAAATTCAGGCACACTTAAAATTTCATATTGTGTTGCAAGTAGTTTTTATTGTTACATATGCTTTTTTGTAAGTACCGATAACTCAAATCATTAGAAAAAATAAATGAAAGAACATCACACGGAAATAGTGCATTTCGTATAAAATAATACAACAATATATTGCAGTGGTTTTCTCCTGATCCTCAATGAAGAGGCAGAATCTTTTACTGTCTTAAATTTACCTCGACTAGCTTTACCTCATTAGAGCCTGAGACTTGCAGGAGTGGGTTCCTGTGACTAAGGGCCGATATATTCACCTCCTCGTAAAGTGACTAATAGCGTTACAAGGAACTTAGTTATTAGTAAACGTATATTCACCTACCAATAGCGGCAATCGTCTCGTAAATACGAGTTACGGGTAAGATAAGTTACAAGTCACTTGGAGTACCAAGTAAAACGTTACAAGTGAGATTTGAACTTAAAGTTTATAAATGGTGTGGATTTTGTGTATTTTATAATTTTTTAAAATGTGTCTTATCGACGATATTTATCGAATCTTAGACGAAATTGACAAAGATATTATATATCGCCGTTCATATAATACTAAAAACAGATTTCACGAATTTGTACGGAAGATATGCAGAATAACGATCAAAATAATAATTTACATCGTGCCGAGTTTTTTAAATTATCCATTATAATTGCATCTGGGTTACAACTACCTGTTAAAAATATTTTTGTCAAGTTTCCTAGTTAACCCTTTTAAACCCAGGGTGTGTACCTTTTATTAAATTATTTTGTAGTTGGTGACAAACTTAAATGCTAAATAGCAATCATTTTTCAATGAAAGAACCACGAGGAATTCAATAATTCTTTCTTTCAAAAAATAATTTCTCTCTAACATATAAGTTTGTCATCATAAACTTCAAAATAATTTAATAAAACGCGAGTACACTATAGTGTACCCTGAGTCTGAAAAGGTTAAAAATCCGTGATTTTATAGGGTGCCTTTATGACCACGGCTGTAAATTACTTGTAAAAATTTTCAAACTTCAGCTGTCACAATTACGTCGAAATACTATCTCTTTCTATCTTGAGAATATAATAGCGCTATCTCTTATTCAATATTGGGATAGTGTCATGTGTTCTATCCCACGATTTTAACTTTTTCCTATTGACTATTGGAAAGAGAACAATTTTCTGAGTTTATTAACACAAAAATTTATTTGGATTATGCAATAGTTGTCGAAATAACGGCATTTTAAAATTACGAAAAGCAGGCTAATGTAATATGATATACCCGATGTGTGACGGTCGGTCTCACGTTGAGGTACGGTCTCGTCGGTGACGGTCTCATTTTGTTGACGGTACGTGTGCTTTGATATACTCTTAAAGATGTGTTATTCGATGTTGACACCCGAACGAGTTCTAGGGCTTCGAGTTCCACCCTTGGCGAGTTCTGTCATTTTTCAGGAATATTTTTAAATTTTATTGCGTAAGGTGAAAAAATAAAACAGGCCCGGAGGGCGCCGAAGGCGTCCGGAGGGTCTGTTTTGTTTTTTTGCCTTACACAAAATCGGCTAATCATGCAGCCGTGTTAAAAGGTGTATCTAAAATACATGTAAATTTAAATTTTTCAAATTCGATTTTTTCGAGAACTAATTTATAATCCAACAAAATTTTTGTTCTAGTATGCTTAGAAAAGTGTCCTTTCACGTATTTTCAATAGGAAAAAGTTAAAATCGTGGGATAGAACACGTGACAGAACCCCAATATTGTACTATTTCGAAGAAAACATCAACTATGCGTAATAAGTTGCAAGTAGTTACAAGACAGATATATTTATTTGAATATACCCAAATTTTTTACAAGTTACTTTTAAAGTTATCGAACAGATAACTACAAGACACGTTACGAGGAGGTGAATATAACGGCCCTAAATAGCAATCATTTTTCAATGAAAGAACCACGAGGAATTCAATAATTCTTTCTTCCAAATAATAATTTCTCTCTAACATATAAGTTTGTCATCATAAACTTCAAAATAATTTAATAAAACGCGAGTACCCTGAGTCTGAAAAGGTTAAAAATCCGTGATTTTATAGGGTGCCTTTATGACCACGGCTGTAAATTACTTGTAAAAATTTTCAAACTTCAGCTGTCACAATTACGTCGAAATACTATCTCTTTCTATCTTGAGAATATAATAGCGCTATCTCTTATTCAATATTGTACTATCTCGAAGAAAACATCAACTATGCCAAAGAGTATGTAGTGTATAGAGGAACAGCCATGTATTAAAAATTGAAACGTAGAGACAATCCCGTCTACCAGAGGGCGTAGCAAAGCCATCTATCGGCCGGGAACATTTTTATATTAAATACCTAAATATAAAGTTAGCTATTATATCGATAATTGCAGGTATACATTTTTGGCGACTGTTCGTACCTGAAGTGGATAAGTAAGAAAAAAGGTTTTTTAACACGGTTTTATCATGGGGTCTCCATAGAAATTTTTAAATAAGGCAGTAAACATTACAATCAGTGTAACCACCATACGGTAGTTATTGTATATATAATAATACGATAATTTGTATCCTCTATAGCAGTGTTTTTCAACCTTATCGAATAGAGAATAATAGAGCCTTCTTAATCCCCTTATATAATTAATAATTATTTTAACACTAGTAAGAAAAAGATTTTTAACACTAGTGTTATTAGTTTATAATTTTTTGGACTCGCTATCGCTCGTTTCGCGAAATTCTCCACTAACAAAATAAAATCTCACTTTTAACACCTATATCGTAAATAGTTATTATAATTTATGTAAATTTATAATTTAATTTTATTAAAAAAATTTCGACCCCACGAGCAAAACATCGCGACCCTTTGGGGATCGAGACCCACAGGTTAAAAAACACTGCTTTATAGTATATACCAGGCCTGGTCTATACGATAGTATTATGTTATCGTACGATAATTTTTTAAAATGATACGATCAATTTCCGATAAATCCGATAATTTAAAAATATACTATAAATTATTTAATAATATTAAATATCAAAGATTAAATATTTCATTTTTTAATTTGTTTTTTAAATTTTTGTTTTGAATTTTTTGAAGACTGCACTGATTACTGTTTAAAGCAGGGCCGTATTTAGACTAAATTTTCGGGGAGGGTTTTAAAAAAATAGCAAAATAAATAGCTAATTTATAAAATAACAAAAGAAGTTTTTCTAAATTTAAATTTTGTTATATTAATTTTTGAAATGTAATGTTTGGAGAAAAGTGACTAGAGGGAGGTTTTTTTACCAAGATGGCGGAAACGGCAGAAGCCTATATTTTGCTCCGCTGATTTTTTGAGTATAATTTTGTGCAAGTATTTTTGCAATTAAGATTTTATTTTATTTTTGAGTATTGTTATTAGAAAATTTTGTTTGAAAGTATTTTGTCGAAAGTTACCGCAAAAAAAAAATTAAAATTTTGTGAACAAATTGCTTTTATTTAATTGAAATAATTATGTTTTTGCGCGATTTTTCTTTATTTGAGTTCGATATTCAGAGAAAATTTCGATTTTTATGAACTCTATTTAATGGTTGAAAATAATTTGTCAAAGGAGCGACAAATTTTGATTACAGGTTGACTTCTGGGGTGGGGGGCGTTTTTGTTTATATAATTTTAAAAGTTTTGTTTACTACGATATTTTTAATAAGTTTAAACTTATTCATATTTTAATTTTAAACTCTCACGTAAAAAACCGTTTTTAAATAAAATTTTTTAATTTTAATATTTGAATAAAAATCACAAACTAAATTCTTATTTTACCGATGGCGATAGTAAAATAATGTTGTCAAAACGAAGAACTAAATTAGATTGAAAGAAAATTTCACAAATCTTAAGCAAATATACACTTATGTACAAAAATGTACAAAATATAAAACAATTTATGGGTTTACAATGCCCATTCTAATTTATTGCGGAAGTGTTATTTTAAGCTATTTTGCTGCCCATGATGATCATAAAATTTATGTTCCCTTTAAACTTTTTGGTTCAAACAATTTATTGCAATTTAAAATTTTTACCATAATAGTAAGAATTAAGATAAAATACCTATTTTATTCATTTCAATATAATTATTTTTCAAAAAATCGAAAATTAATTAATAGGAGTAATAACTAACAATTAACTAAGTGGTCGCAGACTTTTACACAGGACTGTAAATATTTAGGGCATTTTTATATTTTTCATCTTCGGTTTTTATATTTTTGCAATTTAGTAGTAGGTGTATTTAATACAGTGTCGCCAATCGCCGGATTATAATACGAATTTCCAATTTTTTAATTTGGGATTTAATTTATTAGAAATATCTCTTTAGTTTTAATTTTTATTTAAACACTTCAAGTTTAATGTTTTTGTTTTTTCTGATTTTTTTACGATTGCAGTCGAACTTTCGAATAATTTATCGAATTATTTATCGATAAATAATTTCGGGGGAGGTTATAACCCCTAAAACCACCCCCTTAAATACGGCCCTGGTTTAAAGTGTTTAAATAAAATTTGTAATGTAAATCTAGTTTACAAATATATGAAAGATTTATATCTGTTACTCCACATGCAATAAATATAAAACATTCAGTTTTAGAAGAATTGCGAAAAAACAAATCGAACTTTTTTAAAACAATAATTGCAATAAATTAATATGTAATATTAATGTAATATGACAAGCAAAAAGCAGAACCCAAAAAAAGAATTTTAAAGCATGAATAATATTTATGTATACTTCTAAAATAATGATAAATGTTTAATAATAATATTTTAATTTGATTTGATTTAAAAAATAAAATTCAACATGAAATTAAATACATATAAAAATTAAAAATTGTGCCGAGAGATCCGAGTTGAAGCGTTGATTTGTTGAAGTTTAAAATTATTTTAGTTTTAACTTTGGTTTGAAATTTTAATAATCTTTAAAATTCGAAGTAAATAATAAAATTGTCTGTTTTTACGATACTTTGAAATTCTCTTCTTACTTTTATAACCATCTACCTGAAGGGATTACCAAAATCGTAACAGACAAAGACAGCTTATCATGCTGTCTCATTTAATGCTTACTCATTATGTAATGCTCGTTTTTGCCGCTGAGGTCGTTACGAATCGACTACAATTTTATTGTAGGGTACGAAAAATGCTAGTGACAGGTATACCCATAAGAGCTGTTCCTCTATACACTACATACTCTTTGACTATGCGTAATAAGTTGCAAGTAGGTACAAGACAGATATATTTATTTGAATATACCCAAATTTTTTACAAGTCACTTTTAAAGTTATCGAACAGATAACTACAAGACACTTTACGAGGAGGTGAATATAACGGCCCTTACTCTATTGTCGATGAAAAGAAAAATGCTCTTTTTAAGGCAACTAAATTTAATTTTTATTTTGAAAAACGGAACCGGTTGGTAACAAATTTACCTTTCGCAGATTTAAAATTTGGTGTTTCATGTAGGTTCGTAAAACCAGATGCACATTTAATATTAAAATTGTTCGCACTAGCATCCAGTTTTATTAACTTTTTGGGTGTAATGTGTAAACAATTTTTATAAAATATTATTCAGGTTTGTTGCGTTTTCCTAATTTTTTTAAGCTTACCAACAATTCTTCGGCTGGCTCTCACGGAGAGAATAAAACTTTTCCCGGGCCTGGTAGAAATTCTGACTTATTGGTTTTAGCTTATTAGAAAAATTAAAAATCTTTGCAATAACAATAATTTTATTTACACAAATATAAGAAATTTTAAATATAATCAACTTATTACTAATTTTAACCATAACATTCACGCTTCATTCATTCTGATTAGTACTTAAATAAAACAATCAAAAAAAAATAAACAAGAAACTTAACTTATACTAATGATTTCTACAATAATTACACTTGGCTCATTCTTTGAATAACATATTAAAATGGTACTTTACCCATATAGTTCATTATTTAAGTATGAATATTCGTCGTGGCTTTAGCAGATTTGTTGATCACTTTTGCAGATTTATTCGTGCTGAAGATGATGTATTTAGAAGACCATAAAAAAATTATTATCGATCCAAAATTGCACTTAATATACTTTTCGACAGAACTTATAATAAAATCTTTACACGTATTAAAATTAACTGTAGTTTTTACTTTTTAACACAAAACCGTATCACAAACCTATAACTTTGTTGTTATTGAAGTTCAATTATTTTCGAAGTTTTGTAGATTTTCGTGTTTGTTTATATTCTTTGTCCTTATTTATACCAAATTCACCTAGACTGTTATCATTGAAGACACTATTAATTAAAAACGTTATTGTTTACTTTATTTACCGGCACTATTAATATATTTTGTTTTCTTTTGTTTCCAAACCCTTATAACCATATAATTATTAATTCGAGTACCTAAACCATAATTTACATGAGTTTTTTCTTTATCAACTATATTGGTGATCTTGACAAAAGTTGACATCATTCTAATTTTTGATTGGTTCTTTCGAGACAACGGACTTAATGTTTAACTGCAGGTGCAAGTTCGGATGGGAAACTTCTTTTGCATTTTCAAACACCTGCTACTTGCGTTGGTTTTTTTTTGATGGTCGGCAGATAAACCTATCTATAGCTGCTATAGTCTGCCGCGTATGTTGATAATTCATTATAATTATTATGCAATCTTTAAAAAATACGAGGTGCTTTCAATGAGTTAATTACTAAAGTTACGAACACTTTTCATTTATTAACCAAAATTAAAAGTGAACGTAACAGGTTTAAAATAAAAAGTTCAAAAAATAACCTGCAGATTGCTTCTGAATCGCTCAATCAAGTGATGACGCAAATAATTCACTCCTTCATCCGGCTTCATAAATTCCAAAAATGCCGTCCGCATCTGCTCGTCGATACAAAATGTGCGTTGACCACCTTCTTTGATTTCTTGAATATTCAAATCAACTGCAGGAACCAATCTAACGCCGCAAAAACGTTTTCTTCAAAAATTGACGATGATGAAAACTCAGCTTCCAAACAAATTTAGTTTTCACAAATACTTGTGAAAAATTCACTATCAAAAACCCTTTGTCGCTCAAGATCAAACGTAAAATCGACCAATTTGTACGGCCTTCGCGTCTCAATTCCTTGCATTTCCGTCCGCTATGCCAATTTCCAAACTTCTTGCGTCCAACCTGAAGAAACCAAAAACTCCACCCGCAATTTAAATGTTATACACTCACAAACCTTTTTATTAGTTTTTTGCATTAATTAATTTTGTGTTAAAAGTTTGCGTGATTGTGTTTAATATAAAATTTTTACTGCGTGTTTCGTCTTTCAAAATTGTTGCTTCCTTCAATTTGAAGCAATTGCTGACTGTGAAAATCCGACAATCGAGCTTGACACAAAATTACACCACAATATAATGCTATTTTGAGAGATATTATTTTATTATTTTTTTAATAAAATTAATTTTTACATGTTACATGAAATTGAAAAATAATTTAATTCATAACTTACATAAAATTGTTCAAAAACTATTTAAATGAATGATATAGCTTGCGACACACTGTTATAACTGATGTTTTGATTTTCGGAATCTCATCCGGCAAACCTTGAAAAATTATTGAAATGATTGAAAAGTTATGCTATTAAATTCAAAATTCAAACTTGATTAAAAGTCAAATTTATTTGACTTTTGTAAAAATAAAAATTATACCTACTTGAAGCCAAAATGAATAAATAAACTTATTTTGAAAAATTCTAAACCGGAAAACTAAACTAACCCAAATAAAAAACTTAAAATGAAACGTTAGTTGTAATTAAAAATTACAAAAGTTGTAGATTGCCCCAATTTCAAGATTTCATGTGTATGAACTTAGTGAAATATACAGGACGGATTGTTAATATAACGGATATTATGATAATTGATAAAATGGTTAAGGTTATTAACATGTGATAATATTTTTTTAATAAAATTAATTTTTACATGTTACATGAAATTGAAAAATAGTTTTTTTTTGATATTATTTTAGGCTAGGATTTTGCAAGTTGTTTCACTAGGGAAGGTTTAGTTCAAAAACGGCTTAATGGATTAATTTAAAATTTGGAGGGTACATGCGGAACACATGAGGGCATAATAAGACATATTTTATATTTTGGTATTTAAAAAAAAATCTGCTTTTAGTCCAAGAATCTACTTTAAAATTTTTTTTTTTAATTAAACTAAAACATAGTTTATAATGATTACTATGATAAAAGAAAATCATAAAAAAAATTTAAATTTTATATTCATTAAAAAGTTTAAAATTTCGGGACGGTTTGGACTCAAAACTGCTGAACCGATTAATTTGAAATTTGAATATAATATTTATGCCATAAAGGCCTACAATAAGACATAATTTTGAAATTAAAATTTTTTAAAATAATGTATTATATTTCAAAAAATTGTGTTTTTTTTAATATAGTTATTATATTAGTGATATATCGTGGGCATACAGGTAAAAGTGACCAAGTCAAAAAATAGAATTTCGAGATAGATCAAATTGAATGTCTCGCATTTTGCGAAAAATCAGCTATATAATATTTTTAATTATTGTTTTCGAATAATGAAACATGTACAATACGTTATTAGAACATAGACATTTTTTTCAGACCTGTGTTTTACATTTTTACGGTACTTAGTCATTATAACTCATTTCGAAAATTTTTGACTTAGTCACTTTTACCTGTATGCTCACGATATGTACCATGGGGAACATGTTTACCAAATTTCAAATTTTTCTGATCCGTATTTACATCATTTTTTATTTTTGATATAATTAACTTAGAAACAAAGAACAATTTAGAGCTAGAATTTTGCAAGTTGTTTCACTAGGGACGGTTTTGGTTCAAAAACGGCTTAACGGATTAATTTAAAATTTGGAAGGTACATGCGGAACACATGAGGGCACAATAAGACATATTTTATATTTTGTATTTAAAAAAAAAAATCTGTTTTTAATCAAAAAATCTATTTAAATTTTTTTTTAATTAAACTAAAACTATGATAATAGAAAATAGTACAAAATATTTAAATTTTATATTCATTAAAAAGTTCATTCTATCGACAAATTTGTAATCTATTTAACAATTCTGTCATATTGTTAAACCTGGAAAAATTATTGAAATAGATTTGCCTGATGAGATTCCGAAAATCGAAACATAAAGTTATATAACAGCGTGTCGCAAGCTATATCATTCAATAAAATAGTCTTTGAAAAATATTATGTAAGTCATGAATTAAATTTTATTTCAATTTCATATATAACATGTAAAAATTAATTTTATAAAAGAAAATATTATCACATGCTAATAATCTTAACTATTATATACAATTAATCCTGTTTGGCTTTTTGGTTTATCTTCAATTTCTTTCGCAGTTTTAAATATCGGGTTGCTTAATAAAGCCAGTGGCGCCAATTTTTTATAAATTTTTAGGCCACGTAATTTATTTTTATTTTTTTCTCAAATATAACAATTAACAAGAGAACCTGCGACTCGCTCTCTTCCTATACATCGGATCTACCGGTAACCATTGATAACTAGACAAATTTTTTTGAATTTAGAAGGTTATATATTGCCGATATTCTAAAAAAATACCTGCCTATCTTTTATAACAATATAAATGTAAATTAAATAGAAGTTGTTTGAGCTAGGCAAAAATTTAGAGAAATAAATGTGTTGAAATTACCAAACGTCGTCGCGTCGGTACCTGATTTCTTTTTCTAGGATCCTAATGGCCTCATAATTTATCAATTATCAGGCATGTTTATGACTCATAAAGATACCTAATCTACAGGAAACATTATACGCATTGAAATGTATACTAACATACCTGGAAAGGACTCTCTCGTATACGGTACAGTGTGTTCGCTAAGGTGCTTTGAGCTTTCTATTAGGACACATCCTACTTATTAGTTTATTTTACCTGTAGCTTAAGTTTTGTTCGACGTTTTTGTTTCCATACATTTTTTTATTCGTCGCCTCGTCTTCAACTGAGTGTAAAGCCCATTAAAAAAATTAATAACAGTCTACCGGATGTCTGGTCTCAAGGTGAACATAGGAATTTAACATGGTAATTGTTCGTTTTTGCTGATTCTTGTTCGTCAATTCAACGTAGATACAAGAAAAGTAATGGTAGCTTTCGAAAGATAAAATTATTGCGCATCAAATGATCAAGAGCAAAAATGAATTTTTTACTTAAAATACTAATTTGAAATTTACCGATTTTGCAGTAATAATGATTTCAAATTTAGTAGGAGAAATACAAAACACTTGAAAGAAGTACGCGTTAATAAAATTGTCAAGAACTTTTATAATTGGTGTATACCTAAGCATTTTCACAATAATTAAAGTAAAAGTGAGTAATTACTCCAACGAAGAAACAGTTTTTATGATAAACACGTTTTTACAGTGGAGTTAGTTTGCGGAGAGCAATTAAAAATATAATTTGATTTCCTTTATTAAGTATTTTTATTACTTTCTAATAAACTAATAATTTAAATCAGTGGCGGCTCGTGAAAAATATTCTTGGGTGTTCTGCATTATAAAAATGGCAAGATATCAGAAAATGGCAATCTCAAAAAATAAATTTACTTATTGCACATTTTTAAATATTAAACGTACAACACTTATCTAGAATGTATTACTTTATATGATTTTACATTTTTACAATAAATTGCAATCCTAACTAATTTTCGAAAAAATTTTATTAAGTACAGCTTATGAGAGAAGTTGTGTTAAAAATATTAGTAATATTTCATTTTATTTTTTCTTCATTTAATATTCATAAGCATTTATTTTATGTACTAGTAGGTATAAGATACTATCTTCGATATTCATAATTTCAATTAAAGTTCATAACGCAAGATGTGTTTAAAATAAAATCGTATATGTTCGTAAAACCAGAGCTGAAATATGAGCAGAACGGTTGTACATTTGGTGGGTTGTTCCTATATCTTGTAATCTGCGAGTTTAATAATAAACATTATTATTGTAGAAAAAACCTACATAATTTTAATTTTATTGATATTAATAATTAAACGTAATTTCATTTTGAGTTTCTAATATAGGATCTGCCAAAAAATAATTTTACTTCTATTTTGATAATAGTATTTATAAGAAACTTGGTAAAATTAAAATTTGTACTAAATTTTCAAATTACACTATATTACGAGTATTAAACTATTGCATTTTATTGTTTAACCATGTTGTTGAACAATCAATGAACAAAAATTAACTTACTAGTTGTTTTCATAAGTCAAATTTTAAATTATATTACAAAAATACGGCATGTAATTCTGCATAAGATGCAGCTCAATTTGTAGTGTATACCGTGGTGTTAGGATTGTCCTAACACCACTATGTATACTGGTATGGATACGATTCCACCCGATAGCTCGCGTCATTTCATGTTCAGAATCATATCCAGCACACCGAAGTTAAACAGTGATTTCGAAAGCGTAACGGACTTGTATTAATTATTACAGTACTTATTTGACTGACTGATAAAAGTACTTATAACTCAAGGCAACATAAGAAGCGCGCTTTGAAACCAAAATTGATTAGTCTTCAATTATTGAAATAATTTGAAATGTGGTGGTTATACTAATAAGTAATAATTAATTTGGTACATTTCATTCTGATATTTGGCGGTTCTGCAGCTCTGCAGTTCCTATGGTAGAACCGCCCCTGATTTAAATTCTATAAATGCTATTACCTATCAGTATGTTAAATGTGCTCTAGCCTATGTGACGTCATGCGCAAAACTAACCAAAACCCGTACACTTTTGTAGCTGCTCCCCCTCCTTGCACCGTGAAATTGAACACATCAGACATCATAGAACACATTTTGATGGTTTCGCGTCGAGAGTGGTCGTCATTTTTGAAAGTAAAGAAAATTTAAATAATTACTTAGTAAAACAGTGTAATTCATTACCGAATAATTGCTGTATATTGCGATAAATTTACGGAATACGTGGAGGTTTATATTTTGATAATTTCAATGATATTTCGGTTCCGAAGTATATGTGAACATTTGTGCGTTAGTGCGTTCATTAAAATTATTTTTATTTTTGATGATTTTTGATCAATGGATGGAATTGTGTTATTCAACCTCATCAAGTAGCTTGGAAATTAACAGAATTATCGTTATCAACAGCTATCTCTGGTAAGAAAATGAAATTTTACAATATTAATATTTTTATCGGTAACCAAACAAACTGCCAGCCGCTATTCTTATTGTTTTGTTCACCATATCTTTGATATTTTTCTGTGGGTTTCCAAATACAAAATATTGTTTTATAAAATGTGTATAATACAAAAAAAAAATTCATTGTACCAAGAAAATATTCTTTCAGGTATTTTCTTTAAAACCACTGTTATTTTTAAATAAAATGATTTTGCTTTCGATGCATTCTTAAAAGTAAAACTTAAAATTTAATCCGTATTTTTTTTAAATTAAAAAAGATCTTTCGTTTATGTTTAAAATTAAAACATAGGCAAAATAAATTTCTAAAATATTAAATTTTTGAATTTTATAAAAATATATTAAGGTCCGGTCTTTTTATCTCCAGGTAAATTAATTCAAAAACTGGTTTGGTTGCAGAGTAATGTTAGTTGTTAACCCAGATAGCGTCTACTTTTTTAATAGCTCGTAATTTAAGTAAGACTACCTACGTTTATCAAAATTAATTATATTTAATATATTGAAAGAAATTATTTTTAAGAGATAAGGGTGGGATAGTTCGAAGGATCCCTCATACATGTATATACCTACATGGATGGACCTCTCATGCATATACACTAAAAATAATAAATTAAATAAAGGTATTTTATTGCCTATGGCGTACGGTTGTTATTTTTTTATTCAAAAGTGGGTTGATTAAGATTTTAACCTATTTGTTAGCTAATGTGCTATTAGTTCTAATCGACTACCCGCTTGAAATATTTTTTATAGAATGTTCCGGAAGTATTTACCTTTCTAAGCTTTCCAATGCCATATTTGTATTAAGAAATCTTCTCTTAATTACGTAACAGAAATGAAGAAAAAAAAATTACACCGCGTTGCATGCACCCACAAGGTGAACAAACTTAACATTTTTATGGTTGTTTACGGACAAAATGAGTAAGAAATGTGTTTTTTAAAAGTAAAACTGCTCCAGATTAACAAAAATGTTTGTATCTAATCTTAAAAGATAATATTAAATTTTTTCTAGATTATTAAATTGCGTAGGGTTCTGTTAATCGACTCATTTTAATTTTTTTATAATCCGTCGGAAACCATTTTAAGCAGGGTACTAAAACTAGATATTTTAAAATAACTTATAAAAATTGTAATAAGTTAAAAAGTTAATTTTAATTTTTTTTAATTTGTTAAAAAGCTGAGCTAATGTAAAATTTTTTATAGTAAGAATTTATTCGACTTGTGTATCGGCTATTTTCTAAATCTAATCTAAAGTGAATATGAATTGCAAAAAATGTGTAATCTTCCACGAAGTTCAGCATTTAAATAAAAAAAAATTTCAAATTGGTGACTGTACAAATTTCAAAAAAAAATTACAAATTTCATTTATACGGAAGAGCTTTAAGATACTCCCTATCCTTATACATTTCTAATCGAAAAACTGTTATGTAAATGTGGAGATCCATTATTATGTTAAATAGATAAGTTATCAAAAACCTTCTTACGCCCGGTTTTTCAATCGTTGGTTAACTTTTTAGTTTGGTTACCCTCACTTTCAAGTTAACCTATAGTTAGAATTTATTTGCGTTTTTCAATTTATATTCAGGTGTTGGTAAGGTAACTTCTAGTTTACTGTACATCTGAACTATTAAACGTGATTATAACCTTAAAAATTTGTGTGTAGTTGTCAGACGTCATTGTATGGTTGTATTTATTGCTGTTCATAATTATTGTCTTTTATTCTTTTAGAATCTGTTACGCAACGGTAAGCAATAATAATTTCAGATTTATTAATAGTTTTATTTAAATATTTGATATAAACAAATACCTACAAAATAAATAATTGCAACTCTATCTTTAGGTATTATTCTTCTGATATGGAAGCAGAAACAAATGGTAAAAAACGTGCCTTGAATTTTACTCAAGAGGAAGAAGAACTTTTAGTTGATATTGTGGAGCAGCATAAAAATATTTTAGAATCTAAAAAAACTGGTGCCTTTACTTGGAAAGAGAAAGATGCGATTTGGAACAAGGTTGAGAACGAGTTTAACTGTAGCAATAAAAGACATTTGTTTCGGAATAAAAAACATTTAAAAGAAAAATTTAATAATTTAAAAAAAAATACTAAAAAAAAGTTTAGTACAAATAAAACAAACTTATTGCAAACTGGAGGAGGTACGTTTATTCCTGAAGTACTATCAAAAGTAGACGAATCGATAAAAGGAATTATTGGCAGGCAAATAGATGGCCTGCATGGAAATTATGATGGGGATGAAATAACAACAAAATTTAATGAGAGTGTAGTATCAGGTAAATCAAGATAAATATTAAAATTTAAAAGATATTTATCGTTATTTTTGTTTTACAGATGTACATTCAGATCGAGTTACCAATAATGCTAAATTACCAAATGATGATGAATGTATGTAAAATAATATTGTTATAGTCCAAGTAATAATTATAATGTAATGTATTAATTTAATTTAGGCACGAGTATTGATGAAATATTTGGAGATTTGGAAGATCGATCATTTGAAATTGCCGATAATGGTAAAAGTAAGATAATCTTACTTGATACTAGTTTTTATTTATAATTTTCTATATTACAGTGGATTGGACCACATATTCATCAAAAAATTTAAAGCAAACACCTTCAAAGAAAATATTAACAAGAGCTGGGAAGAAGTACACCGACAAAACTTCTCAGTTAATTAACGAAAAACTATCGTTTTTGAAATACCAACGAGAGTGCTTCGGAAAAGAACATAATGATAAACGGTCATTTTTGAAATACCAAAGAGAATGTTTTGAAAAGGAACATAAGTTACAAATAGAATTATTAATAAAAAAAAACCAAATAGGTGATCAAAAATTATTATTATTAAATATGTAAAGATTAAACAAATATTTTAAAAATTTATTAAAACTTATAATCGAGAAAAATAATTTTGTATCAACTTTGCTCTGGTAGCATTATTTCCTCCTACTTCTTCTTCTCCATTAACGATATTGGCACCATTTGTAAAATTAATTGCAGCCTCTATTTGTTGGTTTATTGGAGGTACTTGTTCTTTTTCATTAATAGCAATGTTGTGCAGTACAGCAGTGGCTACAACAATTGCTTGTGCAGTATCTAAACGAACCCTTAACCCCATAGCAAGAGCTGGAAATCTTCTTTTCCAAACACCATATTGTCTTTCCACAACATTTCTTGTACGAATTTGAGATTCATTGAATAACTCATCATGTTCGTTTCTTGTTTTGCGTAGTGGTGTAATTAAATATGGTTTAATTGGATAACCACTATCACCAACTATTAAACTATCACCATAAAGTCCCATTTCAAAATCACTATGAAGTCTCGAATTTCTAAATATGTGGGAATCATGAGACGACCCGGGCCACCTAGCTACAATATTTTGTATTTTTAAATCTGGACTAGCCAGAGTTTGAACATTCAATGAAAAATATTGCTTTCTGTTACGAAAAATTTCAGCATCATCGCCCCCGGGTGACTGTATTTTTACATGTGTGCAATCCAATGCACCTATGCATCTAGGAAATTTGGCGATATTGTAAAAATCTTGTCGAACTTGAAGTATTTCTGCATTTCGGGGCATTTTTATATATTGCGGTCGCAAACCTGCAAGAACTAAACTGACCCGTAACACGGTTTTACTTGCAGTGGATTTGCTAACTCCAGAAAAATCCCCAGCCGTTCTTAAAAACGAACCACTTGCATAAAAGTTTAATGTAAGCAATAGTTGGTCTCGAGCAGAAAGACAATGATTTCTAGAGTAAAAATATTTTTATTAATATAACGTCTATTATTATTGTCTATTATATTATTTACCTATTTGTAGGATAAGAAATTAAATCCTTTATCTCCTCCAGTACATTTTCGACTGTTCTTGGCGTAAGACGAAATCTATTAAAAAAGTCTTTACCATCGTATTCTTCAAAAAAATTAGGCCTGTAACGAATTACTTTTGGCCTCCTTATTTCTTCATCACTGCTATACGCATTAATATCGTAATCGTCGTAATAATTCATAGCTAACAAAATTAATAACTTCAAAAAATAAATAATTTATTGAATTTATCTGAATAAGTAAATACTGTCACAATGTATGGTTATAAAGTATTAGTAATTCGCTAACTTATAGTTAACCCATACCCCAAGTGTTGGTAAACATAACCACGACGTAACCAACACTTTACGTTAACCTGCAATTGAAAAACGTAATTTTTAACCTAACTAATAGTTAACTATGAACTAATAGTTAACCAACGATTGAAAAACCGGGCGTTAGATTTCTAAATATTCAATTCCATAAAATTAAGATGTAATAAAAATAGTAATGTGGAAAACAAAAAATTAATAATAATTACTCCTTTAGTAATTTCGGCCACAGAATTGATACGAAAATCTCTGTTATCTCAATTGAAGTTACAATTTAAAGTGCAATGCAATGCAACAAAAAATGCAATTTAAAGAAATTTATTAGTTTTAAAACATTAAAATTAAAATGTTTGGCAATTTCTCGTCAATCCCGGTCAATAAAGTATTATATATTTCAATTATTAGGGTAATTAATTTTTAATTATTATAAGTCATTATAATCATACACATATGTATAAATACCGTTTCTAAAATTCCTCTTTAACATTAATTATAATGGTCATACTCATTAAGTAGTCATTAGTTAATCTATCTCGCACTAATTTGGTGATCGATAATATAAAAGAAAACACAATACAAAATTTCACATTTTAACGCAACTACCATTAATTGTTGACCCAAAAATTTAATTTTTCTTTTATTCGTTTATTTCATAAGCACCTGATGGTATAGTGATGATTTTCCCATTAAAATAAAACTTGTTATAGTTCAGATAAAACCACGTCATTAGGCATTGCTGACGTCATATTCGAACATCGTTGTAAAAATAATTTTCAAACTATACAATTTTTAACAAAAATACGAATACACTACAACATTGTAAATTAAGGTTGACATAAACAAACTAAATCACTAGACAATCGTATTTCGCATAATATGTGAAAATTTGAGATTTAATTTTTAGTTTTAACAATAGACGTCATCAAATTTATATTTGTGTCGTGCCAGCCAGGGGCGCCGACTTACCAAAATTTATGTAGGTGCTCACTACTCACCTTACGGATCAGGGGCAAATTTTTATAATGCGTTTAAAAACAGTAAATTTAATTTAAAACTCAAAAACCGCTTATTTTAGACGATATATAACCTAATTTTTAGATAAGCAAATGATCTTTAAAAAAGCTTTCATCTATTAAGTCTAAAAAATTAATAATATCGGAGCTATGGCCATTTGAAATCAGAAATTCAAAATATTGCTTCAAAGGGAGGTACCTCCCAAGGGTTTGGACTTGGACAAAAATTTTATTTGAAAATTTGTCTTAGAAAAGTGTCCTTTATCACCACCTCAAAGGTTCTCCACGGTCACGGGAACGGGTTTACCTAATTGGTGTGAAATAATTTAGTGAATGTAGTATATAATGACTACGACCATTTGAATTAATGTTAAAAGTATTTTTAGAAACGGTATTTGTAAAATGGAAGCATATCGTTACATCGACATCTGTGATTGTTATTTCAATTCAATAATACTTAGATAGTTTGAAAGTAAAACTAAGTTAATAGATGATAAATTTATATAATAAATTAATTTTTTTGTTCGGAGAATGTCCAATTTTCGTTCTGGATGTTTCAAAGCAGAACGATATGATTCACGAACCCGTGTTAAGTTTAAAATTGGAAATCGAAAACAAAAAAAATTTCCCTGCAGATACTTCAGCATACGTATTAGTTTTACATGATTCGGTTTATGAATACGAACCAATTTCGGGATTGGTTACCTTTATATGAAAGAAAATATTCTAATTTGTAACTTTTTTTCTGGTGTTCTAAATAAATAAAGAAATAAAAATTTATAGTACTGTTTTATTTCTTCTATAATATTTATTATAATTTATTATTATTATTTAGTCGATTTTTTTTTTTGTCTCGGCAATCCATGTTCCACTTCTAGATCTCGCTAGTTACTTTGCAGAACTTATCATACAACTTGTGTCTACACCGATATTATTATTAATATTATTATTATAATTACAATAATAATATCGAATGTAATACAAAATTAACATCGATGTGAAAATACACATTGTTAAAATTTGACTCAACATTGTCGATACTAGTTTATGAACAAATTTAAACTCTTCCGTAAATAATTCTTCATCATTCATAATTAAATTCCATGATGATTGTTTTGTTACCGTGTCGCTAATAAATCGTAATTTATATAATAAGATGGTACCAGATTCTGCAAATCGATAAAAAAATGTCGGTTCATTTTCGATCTTCTTATAATCCATAGGAAGCCATTTTAAGCATGGTACCTCATTTAGATAGTTCAAATTATATATTTTAATATAATTTATACAAATTGTAATATTTAATACACTTTTAGGTGGTGAGACGTATAAAGTGCCGTTAAAAACTTGAGCCAATGTAAAAATGATTATAGTAGAATTCATTTGACTTGTGTGATGCTTAATTTCTAAGTAGGTAATGGGTGTTGTAATATGAATTCACTAAATTTATATCTTCATGGTGAGGATTTAATATTAATCATATCCCCAACTGCATTATCACAAAAAATATTTATTATTACTAATCTTCATATAGATACAGCAAGTATAATACATAATAATACTAAAATTTAGCGCTAATTATGTCTGATAAATTTTGTCTGATTATTTCTGGGTACATTATAAACAATTCTATCATGCAATATAAATTTACGTCTTGAAAATGATACAATCCTGAAGATCGTGCGGCCCCCTCGAAATTGTTAAAAGCATCACCCCCCAGTTGTATACATGAGAGCAAAATATCTGTAAAGTGTTCTTTTATATCAAGCCTCTCTATTTCGTTCTTTTTCATGTTGATCAAGATTGAAATTTCAAATAATCTTCTTATCGAAATTTCTGCCATAGATATAAAAAAATCACCTTTCTTGAATCTGATAATGTTCATTTGATTAAAGTTTTGACCTGATACTTTTAATCCTGTTGCGTTCAATTCTATCGGTTCCATACGACTATTTTTAAAAAAATTGTTGATTTTGTTGGTATTAGATTCATTCATTAGAATCTCCCAATCCTCGCAACTTAGCGAGATACTAATACCATTCGATCCGCTGATCTTCAAAGCAGGTACCCAGTTTTCCACATCTACCCCTACAGACACGAATTTGGATTCCGATTTATTTAATGCGTACTTTGTTTCGTAGATTAGCTTGTGCTGTATGATCGTTTTCTTTTGAATTTTATTTGGAGAACTTTCTGCAAAATTAATACAAACTAATGAATTATATTAAAAAATATTCTGGTTGAAGGTTAGGTTTTGCATTCATGCATGAATATCATGAATGTAATACCTAACCCTAAACCAGTTTATTCAAAAAAAGAATTAAATAATTTCTTTCAAATAAACTTACCAGATTGATCTGTTTCAATATCACGCTTCAAAGTTTTGGTGACCATTTTTCTTTCCATTTCTAGAAGAAAAGTTGTACTATATATGTATGCACTTTCAAGAAGTTGTCGTCGTTTGGGCGAAGTTGTAACTGTTACTTGCTATCATAATTCGTATGTCTTATATAGTCAGGTCAGACTATTAGATGAAATTAATTTTTATTCCATCCTTCGTAATAATTGATATAGAGACAAAAACATAGATTAACATGCAGGTTGTTGCTTTTATTTTATTGAGCTAAATAAGATGGTACTACTCCCTTTATTTATCAAACTTAATCTTTAGGGTGTTATACAATTAGTAATGCTTATTAGGGGTGACCTTTAAGGGGGTTAGTAATAATCAATACTTTGAACATATTCTAATAATCATGTTAATATAGCTAATATATGTTTATAGGGATAGAAACATAGATTATTATTATTATACAAGGTGGTATACAGGTTATTACATTGATTTTATTGGATTGGATTGAGGGGTGCGACCCTTTATTTATCAAAATTAATTGTTAGGGTGTTATACAATTAGTAATGCTTATTAGAGGTGACTTTAAAGGAGGTTAGTAATAATCAATACTTTGAACATATTCTAATAATCAATACTTCAACACATGCGCAGTTTACAATTTTCGAACTTGGCTAAAATTTCGGCTAGTGTATTCCAGTACCGGTCTACTACAACTACTTATTATTAGGTGCTGTTAGTGCATTTAAGTTTATAGACCCGTGTGGTGAATTACGACTTATGTTTGAATTATGACTTGAGTTATCGTTATTTAATTGTTTAGAAAGTTTAGTAATTAAATATTTTGCAATACCTATTTGTTCGTAATAGTTGTCTTCAAAGTTAATTAGATGGTGATCTTCGGAATCATCATCTATATCGGCTGTGATTTCGTAATGAATTTGCTCGAATTCATCATAAATCGGTTTAATTGCGTTAAACCTAGCATTGAATGCTTCAAATTGCTCTATAGAAATAGGTTCTGTCGATTCGAATGTATCTAGATTGTTTTTGAGATACGTTGTAAATCTTGTAAGGTTCTTTTTTAATTGAATTCTTTTTTTCTTTAATTGATCCATAATAATTAATTAATAGATACCTTGCAATTAAGAAATAATGAAAGTTTAATAATATTGATTTTAAATCAATTTTAAATGAAATTTCGATAGAGTTTTGAACTTTACCAATACACAAGAGGAAATCTGTAATGGGTGGTAAAAATAAGGAAACTGTAATATTTTTTACCGACTTGTGGCTGTTGTTGTAGATGAGACCTTTTTGAGAGGCTAGTCCGTGAAAGATGTCTGATTTTCCCGCCTTTGGGACCCTGTCGGAGGCTATTGAAGGCGGCAGCGTGGCTGGATGGTTCTTAATGTTGCAAAAATCTCTTTCACTTGGGTTCACTTGGGAACCAGAAGATACTTGATCGATTTTTGTTAATTGTAAATAAATACCTTGATTGTATTCACTTGTTGCAGGTGTTATATGTAGATATAATTGCTGTGCAGGTACCATATGATGTTTCCACCAGATGTGGAAATTTCTACCAGGTGTAGGAATGTAAATGTGCAGAATGTTTTCTCTCATAAGCGTAGAGATTCGGTGCTCGAAGGACCAATGTTTTTCGGGATTGAATATATGTATTTCGCAGCAACGATCGGTGTTCTCGCTTGCTACTTTTCCATGATACTGGTCGCTAAGCGGCCGGCAGCTCGTGCTCGTGGTAAGGCGCGCATGCGCAGCATGCCTGCAACAATATACCACAGAGCGGAGCACAATAAAAATGGTAAATCCTAACACATACATAGAAATTACATAGTGAATACCCATATAATACATAGTATTTTTTATTATGAATAAAACTTACATAATTATTAAGGATGTGTTACAATTCAAGTACAAAGATGTGAACACATTTTAATCTTACATTAATTCATTCAAATTTGGCTTAATTACTTCAGGGTACATATATAATAATTCTATTACACAGAGCAAGTTTATTCCTTGATGATGTGCTAAAGATTTTGCCACTCCAGCGAAATTGAGAACCACGTCTTCATCTACTTCAATACATCCATAAAGTACCTCATTAATTCATTATAAAATTCTTTTAGCTCGAATCCTGCAATTTCTTTAACGTACATATTTATTATTAACGGTAAAATTAATCAACCTCATCATCGAAATGTCGGCTAAGCAAATATAAAAATCATCTTTTCAATAATTATATTATATTGTTCTTATTAAATAGTTGCCCGGTGATTTCCGCTGGCAGTGTTTTCCACAGGATCCAAACCACCATTTTTAAAAAATTCTTAATTTGATTAATATTACAAACATAGATTTTTATAACATAATTTTATCCAATTATCAACTCTTTCAGGATTTTTCGATAACTGTATATTATAAGCACTTTTAATTATTTGAATAATTGAACTCGATGCTTCTGTAATTGAAGACATTTGTAAAACGCACTACGAGTAAAAAGACTTTATTTTAATTTAACAAGATTTCTATGCTTTATATAGACAAACAACTTAATGTGAGATAATTTTGTAAATGTAAAATTTTGTAAATTTGTAATTTTGTAAATGGAAAGTAAAACTATACTAATAGGTATTGTACATCATATGTATGTTATAGTTTGTGTATGTTGTATTTATGTTTCATTTTTATTATATTATGTATCTATAATGAAATTTGGATAGTCTACAAAGACTAAAATAAACGCATATAATAATAATCCGCAGAGTGTAAAATGGTCCATGATAAAATATTAATTTTAGAAACAGTATTTATAAAACGAGTAAAAGTTTTCTTAATGCCAGAACCAACCTAGTATAACTATTATCATCTTTACCATAAATATTTATTAATTATTATAATTATTATACATGATATATTATTTATCAGCAACTAAATTAAATAAATTTTCTTTGATTATTTCGGGGTACATATATAGCAGTTCCGTCATGCAATATAAGTTTATTTTTCGATAATGTCCTAGGGCGCTTGCGATATCCTTGAAATTAAGAAAAGCATTTCGTTCTAATTAAATACATGCGTGAAGCACGTCGGTATAGTGATTTTTTATTTCCAGCTCTTCGATTTCCCTTTTCCTCAAATTAATTAAGGATGAAATTTCAAATAATTTTCTTACCGAAATTTCTGCCATTGATATATAAAAATTATCAGAATTTGTAAATGTTAAGATGTGATTAAACTGTCTGCCCGTTACTATCAATCCGCTGCCATTCATTTTTATTGACTCCATATGACCATTTTTAAAAAAATTATCAATCTTAGTTGTATTTATATCATTCGTAAGGATTTCCCAGTCCTCACAACATAAATGGATGTGGACTCCATTCGACCCGCTGATACTAAGCATAGGTGTCCAGTTTTCTACATCAATCCCGATTGATAGAAATTTGGTTAAAGATTTATTCAACGTATAACGCGTCTCATAAATTATCTTTAGTGATGGCATCGTGTTCTTCGGTTTTTTATTTGAAGTACTTTCTATAAAAAATAATGTGAAATTAATACAAATTATATAATTTTTTTTTAATACTGATGAAGGTTAGGTATACTGGCCATAGATCAGTTTCTATGAACAATAACCTAACTCTAATCAGTTTATTTAAAGAAAAGTAATTTATTGTAAATAAAACTTACTTGGTTGAGTGGTTTCGGCAGCACGTTTTGAAGTTTCCATTTTACCTTTTTCCAGGTTACCTAATTAGTGCGAAATAATTTAGTGAAAGTAGTATATAATGACTTATAACGACTATGACCATTTAAATTAATGTTAAAAGTATTTTTAGAAACGGTATTTGTATAATGGAAATTTATTGTAATATTGTCATCCGTGGTAGTTATTTCAATTCAATAATACTTAGATAGTTTGAAAGTAAAACTAAGTTAATAGATGATAAATTTACACGAAGGAAAATTAATAACCTTCATAGTTGAAATATATACATAATACGTTACTGACCAGGATTGAAACATTTACAGTTTAAAGTGTTGCGGATTTAACAATAATAATAATTATAGTATAATATAATAAAAATCTTTATTAAAAATCAATTTAGTTGTTTATTATAAAATTGTTATATAAATAAAATACATTATTCAACGCACAAACACAATTTGATAGCGAGTGATAAAAACAATATGGTTCCCCCTTTGGTAGTGCCGGTTGTTCGTCTAATTCCACTACAGGTTTGTTAATTATGGCTCTGATGAATAATGTTTTTTCAAATCCTTTGATATACACAACATCGGCAGATGAGGTCACATGTTTCACAATATTACCAAATTCATGCAAAGGTGTAAATCCGTTTACTCATAATATTCCATGATGATTATGCATTAAGTAATTTGCTTGTTTTTTAAACTCTGTGGTCAAACAATTAAATCGGAAATGCTGCTTAAAGATGTAATGGGCTGTTTTGATACCATCATAAGCAGCTAACTCCTTAGGTATAAATTCTGTGTTGGAGATTTTAAATCCCTGCACGTAAAAAATATTTTTTTACTCATATCTGCTTGCTAAATCTATGATTGGATTATAACTAACCAGTATGTGTTTGTGTTTTCTTTTATATTTTCGACTACCTAATTAGTGAATGACTACTTATATGAGTATAAGGACTTATAATAATTAATGTTAAAACGGAATTTTAGAAACGGTATTTACTTAATGAGTATAATGACGTAATGAAAAGTAAAACTAAGTTAATGGGCGTCGTCATCTCGTAGTGCTGTAGGTATTCCACACACCCGCAGGGTACAAAAAATTATCAAGATGGACAAAGATCAAATTTTAATTTTAGAAACGGTATTTATATAATGACAAATTAATGACTCTAATTAGTAAAATATGCATTACTTAATTACTAGGATTGACGCAGTCATTGTATTGTGAAAAGTTTTCTTGACGCCAGAACCAACCTAGTATAACTACTATGAGTAAATACGAATTTACTGAATTTATAATTTAAAATGGATGTAGTGAAAATTGAATTTTAGATCAAACCACATCGTTGGTCATCAACAAAAATAATTTAACAACTAAATCAGATAAATTTTGTATAAATAATGTTTGCTTGAGGGTACATAAAAAATATAATTTCTTCTGTCATGTTCTGTCATGCAATATAAATTTATTTCTCGATAATGTTCTAGAAAGCTCGCGACATGCTTATAATTGAGAAAAATATATCCGCCTAATCGAATACATGCGAAAAATCTTTTATTTCAAGCCTTTTGATTTAGTTTTTCCTCAAATTGATTAAGGACGAAATTTTGAATAATCTCGTTATTGAAATTTCAGGTATGGATACATAAAAATTGAAATTGAGGAAAACATCTCCTAATTGAATACATACGAAAAATCTCTTATTTCAAGTCCTTTGATTTCGTTTTTCCTCAAGTTGATTAAGGACGAAATTTTGAATAATCTCCTTATTGATATTTCAGCTATGGATATATAAAAATTGTCAATATTTTTAAATGTGACTATGTTCATCTGATTAAATTGTCGACCTGTTACTTTCAATCCACAGCCACTCATTTTTGTATATTCTATATAATATGACGATTTAAAAAAAAAATTTGCCAATCTTGATGATATCATGATGCCAATCTTGATGCCAATCTTGATGATATCTTGATTATCATTTGCGAGCATTTTCCAGTTCTCGTAATATAAATCGATGCTGAGTCTATTTGACGGGAGTTTTTGTAATCAAATTTTATGCAATTATCAAATCCTTTAGGATTTTTCGATAACTGAATATAAGCATCATTCATTACTCTAACAAATGTACTCGATGCTTTTGTAATTGAAGACATTTTTGCTTATTTTTCGAGGACACTTTTAAAAGTGCGCACTTTGGACACAATTGTCGAATACTGTAGTTTTCTAATGGTGTGAAGGATCTTTATATTATATAAATAGAAGCATAACTACTTGAGAACTTACTAAATTAAATTTTTAATTATTTATTTATAATATAATATGAAAAACGAATTGTACATTTATTTAAATATTGTAAAGGTGATGTGTAGGTAACAGCAATATATTTAGCTAAGACTGACTAAAAATGAGTTCGAAAGCCTATATATTATTACTATTGCCAAAATTAGGGGAAACATATAAGTACAATACAGTATAATAAGATAAAAATCCTATTATTATAAAGTCCAGATGTAACATTTGTATACAACAAAAGTTATTTCATATTTCGAAAAATACACAAAAGATGAATTTAAAAGTTGTATATCACCTGGCGAAATAAATATAAGAATATAATAGTACAATTAAAAGATCAATGATGATTACTTTATATTATATTAATTTGTAAAGTAATTTTTAATTTTTGTTTGCTTGATCTTTTTCTGGTTCGTTATAAAAACAGTTTCTTATAATCTTTGAAGTACAAGAACATCATTTAGTGAGACATTAGTTTCTTCTGCTCACTTTATGCACAGATTGAAACTTTTAACTGCCTTGTCAATCTTAACAGTATGGTTGTATTATTTAACTCTCTACCTTCATTGTCACTATGATGATGTTTGTACGAAATATTTATCGATTTACAAAAAGATACTAAAGTAAAGATTTTCGCATTTAACAATATATTTACCTGTCATTTCTTTATCTAAGGAAAGCAAGTTACGCTACAATTGACTCGGAGGAATTAGATTTTCATCATCATATTCAGAGCCTGGGTCGTTATTTCCACATGAACCATAATTTTGTGCCAGCACTTCAGCAAGACTTCTTTTTAACCATTGCATAGTAGACATACAGCATCCTTCAAGTTAATGGTTTTTAATAACTTAACAACGTTCTTAACGTTATTAGATAAAATGTGGACTAAAAGACTGTATTAACTTTGTATTAACTTTTTACCTTGTGGCAAAGTTACTTAATACGTCTCTGTTGGTGTGATTAGTTTTGGTCTTGCGCCGCGCAGATCTAACTTTCTCTGCCACATTCAACACTTTCGAGAGCTAGTAAACGTTACAGGCTTGACGTATTCACACGTCTAAGCTGTTTTGCTCCAAATAACCATGAGAAACTATTGCAAACTGGGCATTCACACATGTCAGTTTGTGTACAAAGCAGTTACTCTCTATTGCAAGTAACTTCTATTATGTACAAAGTAGTTATTACTAATTTTCTACAATAAATGAAACATCAGCAACAAAGGTGTTATTCTTTATTACGGTTACACCTAACTATTTCAAGGGTCGTTCAATTGGTGATATTCAAACGGATTTCATCAGTACAATGGAGTTTCTCGGAAACTCTATCGAAAGGACATCAGCCACTTTAAAAGAAAACCCGTAGCCCCCCATCAAAGACTTTTTCGATAAAGTAATTTTGTCGGTCTGATGGAATTTTGATCCATTGGTTACAAAAGTGCTGTACGATTTGGTGGAAGAAATAATGCTGTAAAGCGTCCATCCTCACTAGCCAGCTTTTCTATAGTACCATAGGGCGATAAAAAATTGCTGTAGTTTTTCATGTATTGGCAGATTATTTATATTCAACAGGTATGTTCACATTTTTAAATGATCTTGGATTTTGGCGTAAAATTAAAAATGTTTGGTGATTGCTACCTTTTCATTAATGTACTAGTTGTAACCAGCTATACGCTGAGAAAATTATTTAAATAATATAATATTGTAATTTCTCGTAAAACCGTATGTAAGATTGAGAATAAAAAGACTTTTTATTTCCTAAACAGTTTATATTTGAAAGAAAAGTAATTCAATATAAGTAGACTTACATGATTCTATGTTTTCGCATACTTTATTGTCCATATTTTTGCTTCTCACAATGAAGTTATTGCAGATTATATAGAAAGTGTATTCTACCTCTAACTTTAATACCCATTGGAAGTACCTTCTACAAAAACAAATATAATTGCAAATAATGTTTAAATTATTTTTATAAATAAAAAATTTACATAACTTTAAAATGAGGCTCTTGAAGATGTACTTCAGAAATACTTGCACCTTTTTTGTTTTTCTATGTATTCAATCGTTTTCGAAAGGTTGTTGCTCATGTGAATCGTAAATCTGGATCTTTTCACCTAAGCTTTGCAATACAGGCACTTCAGGAGCTCTCGATAATCGGAAGTAATACTCATTGTGACTGTTGAGAGTTAGGGTTTATAATCTATAGATTATTATTATTATTGATTATTAATTCAACTGTTTCGGTAGCCTGCTTCAAAGTTTTGTCTACCATTTTTTATTCTTCTTACAAGTTGTATAAGTTTAGATGATATACCTAATTTATATAAAAGTAGAAATCTACAACGATATTGAAAAAACTGTTATGAGCTTCTGAAAATTCTTGCACCTTATATAATAATATATGCTTTTTATGTACTTGTATGTATTTTAAAATGTATGTATGTTAAATAATGCTAAGGGGGTCTAATGATTGTTTCAGGGTACATAATATAAAATAGTTTAGTCATATATAAAACGTATAACGCCTCAAAATGTCCCAAGGATTTTGCTATGTCATTAAAATTATTAAATGTGTCACCTCCGAAGTGGATACAACTGTGCAAAACTTCCGTATAAAACTTCAGGATGTCAAGATTATCAATCTCTTTAATCCTTAAGTTTATTAAGGGCGAAATTTCTAATAATCTTATAAATGAAATTTCTGCCAAACATATATAAAAGTTAACACTTTTGAATTGAATCACGTTACTTTGATTAAAATGTTGACCAACGATTTCCATTCCAGAAGTGTCTATTTTTATTTTGTTTAAAAAAGTTCTTTATTTTGTCAGTATTACAATCATTTGTAAGGGTTTCCCAATCATCAATACATAATGGTATGTTCATTCGCTTGGATCCGTTGATTCGTAAAACAGGACACCAGATTTCAATATTAATGCCTATTGATATAAACTTGGTTTCCGATTTATTCAATGAATATTTTGTTTCGTAAATTTCTTCCACTGCTTGAAACGTTTTCTTAACCATTTCATTCGGAGTAGTGGCGAGGGGGGTTAGTTGTTACAATTTTCACTTATTATTTTTTTCACGTTTGCGCAGAGCATTTAATAAATTCTTAAAAAGCTACCTTATAGTTCAAAATGTCTTTTGTACACCTGTAATTTTTATTTAGTAGAAAATGCAAAGTTTACATGTGTACAATGTTTTTTTTCAAGCAATGCAAGATGTAACAACTTGCCCTATACCGGGGCAAGTTGTTACACCCGGTGGGGCAAGTTGTTACTGATAGGTAAGGTAAGGTACAAACACAATAAAGTTCAGTATTTATATTTTAATAGTTTCAAATGAATCAGTATCCGACATACAATGAATACATACATAGTGCACCTAATCCAATCAGCATTTCTTGAGGTAGAAAATGGCATCAAACATATTATGCAGAGCTGATCCTCCTCTTCTGACTTTTCAGAAAGTAATTCTGGAGTTCTAAAATGTTTCTTGGTACAGGTCTTCTGTTTTTTTGTCGTTTTGGTCACTAAAACTCTTTTGGTCTTGGTGGGGGTCTTGCCAACTCGTTTCTTTTCACCAGTCATCCAACCTGAGGGACGTACAGCACCTACACAACCTGGAGATCCATTTGCCAGCATAACATTTTTAAAGTTTTTTCTGGGAAATATTAAAAACGGTGGAACACTATTACCGTTTGCACTAACCGCCAGGACGAGTGTTAGAAGTGTCCCTCTTTCAGCAGAAGTGATGGCTCCAACCTGCTTTGTTCCTTTAGTAGCAATAATTTTGGATGGTCTCTGTATAGTCGTTAATCCTGTCTCATTTACATTGTAAACTTGGTGTAAACTAAATTTGTATTTGTCATATACTTTTCCTAAATTATCAAAGAATAAACCCACTGTGTGGCATTCCATCACTAATTAGACATACTTAGAAAAATTTATCAGATTCCAGGACATTTTTGAAAATTCTTGATCGTGGGAGTAAGGTAGCACATCTACTCCATTCTGACTGTTGAGAGTCATGGGTTTATAATCCATAGATTATTATTATGATTATTAATTCAACTGTTTCGGTAGCCTGCTTCAAAGTTTTGCCTACTATTTTTTATTCATCTTACAAGTTGTATAAGTTTAGATATAATTTATATAAAAGTTGAAATCTACAACGATGTTGAAAAAACTGTTATGAATTTCTGAATTCTGAAAATTATTGCGCCTTATATAATAATTTATGCTTTTTATGCACTTGTAAGTATTTTAAAATGTATGTATGTTAAATAATGCTAAGGGGGTGTAACAATTGTTTCAGGGTACATAATATACAATAGTTTAGTTATACATAAAACGTATAACGCCTCAAAATGGCCCAAGGATTTTGCTATGTTATTAAAATTATAAAATGTGTCACCTCCGAAGTGGATACAACTGTGCAAAACTTCCGTAAAATTACATGATGTCAAGATTATCAATCTCTTTAATCCTTAAGTTTATTAAGGGTGAAATTTCTAATAATCTTATAGATGAAATTTCTGCCAAACATATATAAAAGTTAACACTTTTGAATTGAATCACGTTACTTTGATTAAAATGTTGACCAACGATTTCCATTCCAGAAGTGTCTATTTTTTTAATTTTGTCGCAAGGACCCCTTTTAAAAAAGTTCTTTATTTTTTCAGTATTACAATCAGTTGTAAGGATTTCCCAATCATCAATTCATAATGGTTCATTCCATTGGATCCGCTGATTCGTAAAGCTGGACACCAGTTTTCAATATTAATGCCTATTATATTATGGACGAGAAATTATTAATGGATAATTAATGCCTATTGATATAAACTTGGTTTCCGATTTATTCAATGAATATGTTGTTTCGTAAATTTCTTCCACTGCTTGAACCGTTTTCTTAACCATTTTATTCGGAGCACTTTGTACAAAATAACATAAAAGTTAATACAAATTTCAAATGTTAGAATAATTTTTATAAATAAAAAACATCTAAGTACGTAACTTGAAAACTGAATTGTTTAGGGTTAGGTTATATTCCATAGATCAGTTTTTATGAACTATATTGTAACCCTAACCAGATTATTGAAAGTTAGGTAATTTATTATTAATTTCAATTTCGATATATTCAATTGATTTAGAATATGTTTTGGTTACATGTATCGTAAATCGTGATCGCTTCACTAAGGCTGCAATATGAATAGCCCGGCCATAAAATTCCGATTTATTCGTTTTTAATTTCTTTATATTTATATTTTCTTATTAACAAATCATTTTTTAGTGTTTAGTAAGAAATTATCTAATAGTAATGAATGGAATTACCATTAAATTTATAAAAATCAATTAAATTTAATTCGTTTAAGAAAATTTCGCGTTTTTTTGCATATAATTACTGCTCATCGATAATAAAGAATTTTGCAAAATTTAAAATTAAAAAAATTTATTATTGTAAAAATGTATGCAAACAATTAATGTATATTCAAAATACTAATGTTAATATTTGGTGTGACCACATGTGGCCTTTATAACCCCCTGTAGACAGCTTGGCATTGAATCCGTTAAGTGCGTCAGGTAGTCGTCGCTTATGTTATTATTCCAAACAAAATTTAAGGATTTTTCAAGTCTAACATGTTTTTTGGTGACCTATTTACGACATGCTGCTTCATTACAGCCCACAAATTCTCTATCGGATTAAGGTCTGGTGAATTTCCGGGCCAATTGATTGTAAAAATGCTATTGTCCAGGAAATATTGTGATACCTACAATACCAAAAAGAGGTATATTTTACAGTAAATTGTTTCTAAAATGTATACAAAATATGAAACGATCAATAATTGTATTTGCGCTGATCTTCCACTATTTTCTTCAATTGCTCGTAATTTTCTAATTCTTTTGTCTTTTTTTTTGATCTTTGATGTATTCAATCAATTTTGAGTGAGTTTTGTTCACGTGTATCGCGAACAGCGATCGCTTCACTAAGGCTTTGCAATATTTGCATTTTAGAAGCTCTTGCTCAGCGTCTGATAGTCGCGAATAATAATAATTATTCTGAGGACCTTCTGTAAAATAACATCAAGATTATTACAAATTGCAAATAATGTTAAAATTATTATTATAAATAAAGAATTAGCATAACTTGAAAAATGAAGCTGTTGAGGGTTAGCGTTTATAATCCATAGATCAGTTTCTGTGCTCTATAACCTAACCCTAAACAGTTTATATTTGGAAGAAAAGTAATTCAATATAAGTAAATAAAATGCAACAGTGAATAGGTTAAGTTTACCTTTCCATGGTCCATATTTTGATAGTAAAAGGAGCTACTCTGTCAATGTCGACCATATACACTACACTATTATGAGTGAATGAGTGAGATACGATAAATTTGAAGATAAAACTCAGGTGTCTGTGATACAACATATTGCATTTGTCAATACTTTGTGTTTTAAATATGCTGTGGTGTACGACATTTTATCAGACGACGCAGAAATACCACACAAGTCATTTAAACTAAGAGAAATTTTTTTCACCAAATGTGGGATACGACGTATTGCAAATTCACCATCGATATTTTATAAGAATTACGCTTTATATTTTAACGATTATATATGTATAATATGCGAGTTCTCTGTAAATCTGAACAAATAAAACAGACCTAATTTTTTATTTTTTATTAGTCTTATCCCCAAATAAAAAATTGTTTACATTTCCATGAATATGTATATGTAGTATATATCCATGTTCATTGCTGTACATTTACAACTATCGTAATACGGTAATACACAAGATAGGTGAAAAGCTTATTATTCACACATCCGTATATAGTGAGTTTTTACTCAAGCTAATTAAGGATAAAATTTCTAGGTCATTTTCTTCTTCTTCTTTTTCATATGTAAAATAGGTATACTCATATCATACATTATCAGGACATGCTGTTTATTATCGTAATTAATAATAGCAAATAAGTCATTCTGCTTCATCACTTTCAATTTTACACATGTAACACTTTCTAATTGCATGAGGCGGCCCGTCGATGTGTATTGTTCCAGTATTAATTGTAATGATGAAAACAAGGCGAATAATCACTTAATTCTTCATGATAATTATCAGGTATTTTTTTCGCAGGAGTAAGATATACTGCTAGCTGACGAACACAATTTTATATATTTTAATGGAATTTTGAGGATTTCATCTTTATTTAAGTTATTAATACCTAGATTGAAAAATATTAAAAATACTTCCGCATCGGTCGACATTTTAATAAAATTAAAACAATAAAGAATCATTACATCGATTCATACAAAATAACAATGTTTTTATATTTAATTAATATAATTAATTAAATACCTATGAAAACACGTATTAGGCATTACATTCAACCTCTGTAAGGTATCCTGACATATGCTGCACGGATCAGCTCTGATATATGGGGGTGCAGTAATTTCTAATGATGATAAATAAATTTATTATTACTATTATTATTATATTATATAAAAACTTACCCATTTTAAATTTAAAAATTATAAAAATTTGAAAATAACATGGTAATCTCAAACGCCTTTATTAATAATAATTGTTGAAAGAAATTATTCCTGTATATATATATACCAATTATCCCCAAATTTGAGTAGATACTGAGTATAATTACCTATCGTACACAAGATTTTAAACTATTTCTAAGGATGCTATTAAATCTTCCTTAAAGCGCCTGTAATTTCTTAAAATGACTATAACCACTTGAATATTAATTCACTTTTAATGTAGTTATTTCAATTCAATAATATTTGGCAATATTTTGAAAAAAAAATGCCAAGCTAATAGCTGAAAAATTTATACGAAGAAAAATTAATGAATCTCATACTGGTATAAAGCAGGGGTGAGCAACCTTTTTAATCAACAGGCCAATTTCAATTTTAAAATTTTTTGGCGGGCCGCACATAAAGTAACATTTATTTATATAACACTGGACTACTCGGCACTGAACAACTCGGCACCGGACAACTCGGAACCGGACAACTCGGAACCGGACAACTCGGAACCGGACAACTCGGCACCGGGAAAACTCGGCACCGGGCCAACTCGGCACCGTACATCTCGGCACCGAGACTAGGGTGTTACGGTTCAATTTTGCTATAATGGAATTTAAATTGTTTTGTAATAATATGCGAAAAGTGGCATGTTAATTCCCTTTAAAAATTTTAAATTTCAACAAGAATTATTATCAACAATGATAACATGCACCTATTATACATTATTGAATTAGCGATCTTCAGAAAACTTACAAATTTTTTATTTATATTTGGACATTGTAGTTAATCAATTTTTTTGTAAAAATTGTGTTATTTTTCATTCAAGTTTATTTGGGATTAAAATTTTAATCATTATCAATAATTGTTATTATTTTTATTTTATGTCAATTTTTAAAGGTAGCAAAGGTTCCGTCACATTTTTGGAAAACTTACCACCTTTCATCAGAAATCGTCACTAAGGTAACCCACTCTTCCATTACGTATCAATAACCCCTTATTGATATCACAAAAAATTTGAAATTAAAAAAGTTAAGTCTTTATTTAAAAAAATTACATATTTATTCCATAACATAATTGTGGGATAAACCACGCAAATACTCCCACATATTTGCTGGCTCAAAGTTCGAAACTTTGTTAAGGATACGGTTATCTGCGTCCTCATAACGTTTTCGTTTTCGTGGTGCTTCATACCCCGCAACATAACGCTCGTAATCCGCATCGTATGTTTTTTGAATTTTTTTTAAATTGCCAATGAATTTGAATAATTCTGGATGTGCGACACCATATCCCTGTTGCAATTTTTTGTGACAATGCTTCGGCGAAATTATTTGTTCTATCAGAACCAAGCAAAGTACGTTCATATACCGACCAGACTTCATAGGGAAACAGAGGTGGGGCTCTTGTTCCGTTATTTCTGAGTCTACCCACATATGTATTTGTAAACCAACTGATGATTGGTTCTAATTCTGGTGGAAGACGATTTTCAAGCATTGTAAGGGCGCTTACAACATCATTTTCCGGAACGAAAGCTACTGAAGTAACCATGCGACATTTCAAGGCAAAACTAGAGTCGGTAGTATAGAGACTGAGCAGCTGTACTTCTGAAAGATGCTTCCGGAGATTTTGTACGAGATGAAAAAGGCAACCTCTAATGGTAGCATTCGCAAATTCTGCGCGCAAAGCATTGTGAATACCCACCTCATAATCTACATTGATAGAATCTGGATGAAATTCTGGCCACATATTTTTTATCATTTGGAAAAGTCTGCAGTAAGTTGTCTGTAATTTGTTTGGAAGAAGACAAAAGAGGATTGGAAAAACAAATCCGTGACCGTCACCACGACGAGCAAGCAAAACAAATATTTGACTAAACAACGGCGGAGTTAGCAAAAATGTACCATTCATGAAAACTTCGCGTATTTGTTCACTCCAGCTTTTATGGTATTCTCGGCCAAATATCAAAATTCGTTGATTATCGCCAAATCCTGAATCTTCTAATAGAAAATCTTCAAACTCTCCGGGATTCTTAGTCAAACTTATTCAAAAATACCTAAACAGCTGATACGTGATAATGCAAATTTTATTATACTATTTAAACAAGATACTTTAAATTTAAAACATGTTTATGACGATCATATAGGAACAGATTTATCTTTTAATCAATTTAAAACGATGTGTGCAGAATGCTGGAAAGAACCACACGGTTTTATCGTAATCGATACCGAATCTGATATAAATAACGGAAGATATAGGAAAGGTTTTGATTCATATATAAACCTTGAGTGAATCACGTACATACTAATTACCTCAATTCGAGCTTATATAATACATACGTAAAAATGGATGTAGATGATATTGAATTAACTAAAAAAATTATTCGAGCACGTAAATCAGTAAAGCGTAAGTATCTCGAACTACAAAGAGGTCAAATATCTATTCAAAGAAGTTCAGAAGAAAAGTATAAACCTATCATAGATCCTATTAAGGAATTGACATCTTTAAAGAAAAAATCTAAACATTTCGAAACGAATACCAAGCAGCCTACAACTACAGCAAATTTCATTCAAACACCTTCTAAAAATGAAAACGTTGGAAGCATGGAAAGCGATGAGGATGGTAACACAAGCATCGAAAGCGGGCAAGACTATGTAAAAACTGACGGTTCATTTTCGATCTTCTTATAATCCATAGGAAGCCATTTTAAGCATGGTACCTCATTTAGATAGTTCAAATTATATATTTTAATATAATTTATACAAATTGTAATATTTAATACACTTTTAGGCGGCGAGACGTATAAAGTGCCGTTAAAAACTTGAGCTAATGTAAAAATGATTATAGTAGAATTCATTTGACTTGTGTGATGCTTAATTTCTAAGTAGGTAATGGGTGTTGTAATATGAATTCACTAAATTTATATCTTCATGGTGAGGATTTAATATTAATCTGCATAACTGCATTATCACAAAAAATATTTATTATTACTAATCTTCATATAGTATAATACATAATAATACTAAAATTTAGCGCTAATTATGTCTGATAAATTTTGTCTGATTATTTCTGGGTACATTATAAACAATTCTATCATGCAATATAAATTTACGTCTTGAAAATGATACAATCCTGAAGATCGTGCAGCTCCCTCGAAATTGTTAAAAGCATCACCCCCCAGTTGTATACATGAGAGCAAAATATCTGTAAAGTGTTCTTTTATATCAAGCCTCTCTATTTCGTTCTTTTTCATGTTGATCAAGATTGAAATTTCAAATAATCTTCTTATCGAAATTTCTGCCATAGATATAAAAAAATCACCTTTCTTGAATCTGATAATGTTCATTTGATTAAAGTTTTGACCTGATACTTTTAATCCTGTTGCGTTCAATTCTATCGGTTCCATACGACTATTTTTAAAAAAATTGTTGATTTTGTCGGTATTAGATTCATTCATTAGAATCTCCCAATCCTCGCAACTTAGCGAGATACTAATACCATTCGATCCGCTGATCTTCAAAGCAGGTACCCAGTTTTCTACATCTACCCCTACAGACACGAATTTGGATTCCGATTTATTTAATGCGTACTTTGTTTCGTAGATTAACTTGTGCTGTATGATCGTTTTCTTTTGAATTTTATTTGGAGAACTTTCTGTAAAATTAATACAAACTAATGAATTATATTAAAAAATATTCTGGTTGAAGGTTAGGTTTTGCATTCATGCATGAATATCATGAATGTAATACCTAACCCTAAACCAGTTTATTCAAAAAAAGAATTAAATAATTTCTTTCAAATAAACTTACCAGATTGATCTGTTTCAATATCACGCTTCAAAGTTTTGGTGACCATTTTTCTTTCCATTTCTAGAAGAAAAGTTGTACTATATATGTATGCACTTTCAAGAAGTTGTCGTCGTTTGGGCGAAGTTGTAACTGTTACTTGCTATCATAATTCGTATGTCTTATATAGTCAGGTCAAACTATTAGATGAAATTAATTTTTATTCCGCCCTTCGTAATAATTGATATAGAGACAAAAACATAGATTAACATGCAGGTTGTTGCTTTTATTTTATTGAGCTAAATAAGATGGGACTACTCCCTTTATTTATCAAACTTAATCTTTAGGGTGGTTAACTTCAACATATTATCCCAAGTGAGGCCAGGAGCTGATACATAATGTGCAGGATCCAGCCATAAGCATTAAAACAAGTATCGCGGAAATTCTCAAATACATCTGTCAATATTAGCACATCTGTTTTCAAATATAAGTCGGAGTACTCGCCTAAGTTTTGAATGTTAAACATTTTCCAAACGTTTTGAGCGTGAGAGTACTCTTCATCTTTTATTGTACTTTCGGTTAGCCGATTATAGAATGCAGATTTTTCTGGTAATTCAGGTTCCTCAAGATTATCAGCACACATTATGTAATCGTAAGGAAATGCCCCTTTACGCCTCAATAAATTATATTGATCGTCGTTTGGGTACTCACTTTTAACATTTTTTAATTCAGTTAAATATGATGCTAATTTGTCTAAACTATATGGTAGAAACCTGGATGAATCAACAAATCTGAACGATATTTTACTCTTATTTTTTTTACTAAATGCAATGTATTTATTCTTGTTCACTGGAAGTAAAAATATAGATCCTTCAATTTGTAGCGCAATATCCCTAATTAGGAAATGGCTATCATAATTTGATAAGTTGTGTGCAAAAACAGGTATAGCTCTTGAGTTGTAATAATTAATGTTACATTCGTTATTAGCCGCACCTCAAAATTCAGAAGTTATGTGGTTATGATAACGCACTTTCAAGTCATTAGGTTTAAACTGTTTATCACATATATGGCAAGTAGTAGCTCGTTGAAAATCTTGTTCCTCCCTAGATAATAAGGCCGCAGGTTGTGCAGCCCAATATACTAGTTTAACATCTTCGACAATTTGTTGAAATTCGTTGGAAAACCATTTAGCACAATCACTTCCGCGGTAACTTCTGTAATATGATAAGGAATTATCGTAATTACACTTAAAATAATATCCTACAATAAATGCTATATGTTCTTGATAAAGTTGAGTTTTTTCACCACGTTTCTCATTTAACGGTTTTAAAACAATTTCCATATCCATATAGTATATAACGAACGGCACCATCTCTTTATTTTTAAAATTTGTAAATCTGACTACCTCACCCTTTGCCGGCATGCAAATCTTACAATTCTTCATGTTTCCACAATCAACCTCATGGTTTTTTAATTTCTCGTCATTATAAAAATAATGAAGACATCTGCTGCATATTCTTTTTTAAACCTTCTTAGTCAGCTGATTATCAACCAATCTGCTGAGATTCTTAATCCAGCAGAAGTGGTATCTTATTGCAGTCATATCATAATCAGCATCTTGTTCATTCCCACCTTCATCGTTATCATTACCATCATTATAAGAACCTTCCAGTAAAAGTAGATTGATAATCATCTGCTGTAAAATTCTTTGTCAGTAAATCAGGTACAACGTCCTGACGTTTTCCTATAGATTTTAACATGAAAACATTTATAGAAATATTATTTTTCTTTTCGAATTTTTTAATTTGATCTAGTGTCATTGGTAACGAAATTCGTTCTAAATTTAGAACAGCAAAATAGTGCGGGTATGATGATGTTCTGTTTAAATTAATTTTTGCTGGAAATAATGCTGATACCACGGACGATAAAAAACATGCTTGATCTTCATTCTTAATGTTGTTGCAGGCTTGCTTATTTGCGATATCTTTTGGTAGGGGTACGTAAGATGATCCTCTGAATGGTTCATATCGATTAACATTTACTGCCAAATTTATTACGGCTGTTAAACTCCAACCACTACCCTGTTCTTGAAAATCTTTCAATTGCTTTCTAATATTATCTAGGATATTTGTACTCCACCATTCGTTCAAATCTGTAGTCGAATCTACTATGGCATTAGAGGTACTGAAGTGTTTCATTTCCTTAATAATTTCTTCACCCGTTTGTTGGGAAAACTCACAGCACAAATCAGTATTAATTTTAAGTAACGGTTGTGACTTTTAACACATTTTTTACTCTGGTGGCGTAAAGAAATTGAGCATCTTTGAGAAATGTGATAGGGTCCATATGTTTTAAATTAATAATTACACCTGTTCTGATACGCTTCTTAAAGGCTGACTGGACATTTTCCCATTTAATTCGATCACTTCGACGCTTTCCGTTATTTACTATAGAGCCTCCACCCTTACGTAAAGTTTTCATATGTGTAATATAGACAAAATAAAAATTATTTTTAAAAATGTATAAATAATAAATAAAATTCTTACCTTTGATCAATCTTAGATGATTTTCAATTTTTCTTCTACTGCCAATACTTAATTCAATAGCGTTGAGAGCTGAATTTAATAATCGTATATTTTTAAATCCTAATTTAACCCATTTTTCTACCTTTTCAGGATTTTTTAATAATTCCAAATACGCGTCTTTCATAATTTTAACGATTGCACTCGATATTTTAGCAGGTGAAGACATTTTTTTAAATATTCAGATCACTTGTTATACTAAATACATATTTCTCTAATGGTTTTTTTTCAAATTTTGTATCATAATAAAAATTAAATTATTCGTTCACATGTTAGAAAAATGAAATCTATTATAACCTATCAAAACATTTTATATAAGTGATTTGTTATTACAATTATTATTAAATTCTTTACGCTAAACGATATTATTTAATTTTAACGAGTCTACATATTATTTAATTAATTAGGTAGTCATTAAAATAGAAACGCATTCCATCACTAGTTACCATACTTAGAAAAATTTATCACATTTATCACACAACACAACCAGCAGTGTGGTGTAAGGCTTAAATCGACATGCTACGGAGCGGGAGATCGCAGCTTGATGCTTGATCGCGCCAACTGCACTGCACTGCTGTGATCTAAAGTCCAAATTTAACCTAAGGGCTATGCATCTGGCAAGGTTAACACCCTACCAGAATACATGCAAGTGCTCAAAGAACCGTGAATGCCAAATGTAAATTTGGTATGGTTGGTATTGACATGGTTAAAAAACAGGACGTAGTCCTAGGTTAACAAGAAGAAGAACATTCCAGGACTTTTTTTTGAAAATTCTTGATCGCTGGAGTAACTTAGTACAACTACTCATTTCAGCCATGGATATATAAAAATTGTCAATATTTTTAAATGTGACTATGTTCATCTGATTAAATTGTCGACCTGTTACTTTCAATCCACTGCCACTCATTTTTGTGTATTCTATATGACGATTAAAAAAAAAATTGTTAATCTTGATGATATTTATGTATATGTATCATTTGTGAGCATTTTCCAGTCCTTGTAATATAAATCGATGCTGACTTCATTTGACGGGAGTTTTTGTAACCAAATTTTATGCAATTATCAAATCCTTTAGGATTTTTCGATAACTGAATATAAGCATCAATCATTACCCGAACAAATGTAATTGTACATTTATTTAAATATTGTAAAGGTGATGTGTAGGTAACAGCAATATATTTAGCTAAGACTGACTAAAAATGAGTTCGAAAGACTATAATAATTATATTATTACTATTGCTAAAATTAGGGGAAACATGTAAATACAATACAGTATAATGGGATAAAAGTCCTATTAATATAAAGTGCAGATGTAACATTTGTATACAACAAAAGTTATTTCATATTTCGAAAAATACACAAAAGATGAATTTAAAAGTTGTATATCACCTTGCGTAATAAATATACGGATATAAGAGTACAATTAAAAGATCAATGAATGATTACTCATGCATTGATTTACAAACTTAGTATAATTTAAGACCTTTAGCAATAATTTCTGGAAGTTTGTCATTCGGAGCTCCAGGTGTGATTCTTAAATTAATGGCTACATGTATAATAATGGAATGTTATTTCTTACCACATACTTCTAAAATTTTATATTATTTTGTGAAGTAATTCGTAATTTTTCTTTTCTTGATCTTTTTCTGGACCTTCATGGTCACTATCATGATGTTTGTACGAAATATTTATGGATTTAAAAAAAATACTAAACTAAAGATTTTCGTATTTAACAAATGTACGATGTTTACCTATCATTTCTTTAGCCAAGGAAAGCAACTTACGCCGCAATTGACTCAGAGGAATTAGATCTTCATTATCATATTCAGAGCCTTTCTTGTTATTTCCAAATGAACCATAATTTTGTGTCAGCACTTCAGCAAGACTTCTTCCCAAGCATTGCATAGTAGACATACAGCATCCTTCAAGTTAATGGCTTTTAATAACTTAACAGCGTTCTCTACGTTATTAGATAAAGTATGGACTAAAATACTGTTAAGATTTGCATTAGCTTTTTACCTTGTGGAAAAGTTACTTAATACGTTTCTGTTGGTGTGATCTAACTTTCCCTGCCACATTCAGCGTTTTCGAGAGCTATTAAACGTTACAGGTTTGACGTATTCACACGTCTAAGTGGTTTTGCTCTCAATAACCAAGAGAAACTGTTGCAAACTGGGCATTCACACATGTCAGTTTGTGTTCAAAGCAGTTGGCTCTTTATTTCAAGTAACTTCTATTATGTACAAAGTAGTTATTACTAATTTTCTACAATAAATCAAACATCAACAACAAAGGTGTTATTCTTTATTACTGTTACATCCAACCATTTCAAGAGTCGTTCAATTGGTGATATTCAGACGGATTTCATTAGTAGTTTCGCGGAAACTATCAAAAGGACATCAGCCACTTTAAAAGAAAACCCTTAGCTCCCTATGAAAGACTTTTCCGATAAAGCAAATTCGTCAGTCTGATGGTATTTTAATCTATTGGTTACAAAAGTGCTGTACAATTTGGTACAAGAAATAATGCTGTAAAGCGTCCATCCTCGCTAGCCAGTTTTTCTATAGTACCATAGCTCGAGGCGTTATCGACGATTAACAGAGCTCTTTCAGGCAAATTGGGACTTCTTAAGTGCCTCCTAACTTGTCGAATAAGTGAGGAGTGAAACCAGTTTAAAAAATTGCTGTAATTTTTCATGTATTCGCAGATTATTTATATTCAACAGGTATGTTCACATTTTTAAATGATCTTGGTTTTTGGTGTAAAATTAAAAATGTTTGGTAATTGCTACCTTTTCATTAATGTACTAGTTGTAACCAGCTATACGCTGAGAAAATTATTTAAATACTATACTATTGTAATTTCTCGTAAAACCGTATGTAAGATTGAGAATAAAAAGACTTTTATTTGTTTATAAATATTTATTTTTAAGAATTTTTTTTAAATTGTAAATAATTATGAAGAAATATTATTGTGGCGCATTGTGTTTGCGCATCATTGATCTTCCACTATTTTCTTCAATTTCTCGTGATTTTCTAATTCAATCAATTTGGAGTGAGTTTTGTTCACGTGTATCGTGAATCGCGATCGCTTTACTAATGTTTGCAATATTGCATTTCAGAAGCTCTTGCTCAGCGTCTGATAGTCGCGAATAATAATAATTATTCTGAGGACCTTCTGTAAAATAACATAAGGATTATTACAAATTGCAAATAATGTTAAAATTATTATTATAAATAAAGAATTAGCATAACTTGAAAAATGAAGCTGTTGAGGGTTAGCGTTTATAATCCATACATCAGTTTGGGAAGAAAAGTAATTATATAAGTACACTTACTTTATTGTCCATATTTTTTTATGCTTCTCACAATGAAGTTATTGCAGATTATATAGAAAGTGTACTCTACCTCTAACTTTAATACCCTTTTGGAGTACGTTCTGCAAAAAAAAATATAATTGCAAATAATGTTGAAATTATTTTTATAAATAAAAAATTTACATATCTTTAAAATGAGGCTGTTGAAGATGAATTTCAGAAAATTCTTGCACCTTTTTTGTTTGTCCATGTATTCAATCGTTTTCGAATGGTCTTTGCTCACCTGAATCGTAAATCTGGATCTTTTCACCCAAGCTTTGCAATACAGGCACTTCAGGAGCTCTCGATAATCGGGGGATACTCATTCTGACTTGAGAGTTAGGGTTTATAATCCATAGATTATTATTATTATTGTTATTAATTCAACTGTTTCGGTAGCATTTTTCAAAGTTTTGTCTACCATTTTTTATTCTTCTTACAAGTTGCATAAGTTTAGATGATATAATTTATATAAAAGTTGAAGTCTACAACGATGTTGAAAAACTGTTATGAACTTCAGAAAATTCTTGCACTTTATAAAATAATATATGCTTTTTATGCACTTGTATGTATTTTAAAATGTATATATTATGTTAAATAATGCTAAAGGGGTGTAATAATTGTTTCAGGGTACATAATATACAATAGTTTAGTCATACATAAAAGGATAACGCCTCAAAATGACACAAGGATTTTGCTATGTCATTAAAACTATTAAATGTGTAACCTCCGAAGTGGATACAACTATGCAAAACTTCCGTATAAAACTTCATGATGTCAAGATTATCAATCTCTTTAATCCTTAAGTTTATTATGGGTGAAATTTCTAATAATCTTATAAATGAAATTTCTGCCAAACATAAAAGTTAACAGTTTTGAATTGAATCACGTTACTTTGATTAAAATATCGACCAACGATTTCTATTCCAGAAGTGTCTATTTTTATTTTGTCCCAAGGACCGCTTTTAAAAAAGTTTTTTATTTTGTCAGTATTACAATCACTTGTAAGAGTTTCCCATTCATCAATGCATAATGGTATGTTCATTCTATTGGATCCGCTGATTCGTAAAACAGGGCACCAGATTTCAATATTAATGCCTATTGATATAAACTTGGTTTCCGATTTATTCAATGAATATTTTGTTTCGTAAATATCTTCCACTGCTTGAACCGTTTTCTTAACTATTTTATTCGGAATACTTTTTACAAAATAACATAAAAGTTAATACAAATTACAAATGTTAAAATAATTTTTATAAATAAAAAACATCTAAGTATATAACTTGAAAACTGAAGTTGTTTGGGGTTGGGTTATATTCCATAGATCAGTTTTTATGAACTATATTCTAACCTTAACCAGATTATTGAAATGAAAGTAATTTATTATTAATTTCACTTACTTAATTTTCGTAGAACTCTCCTCTACCATCTACTATTATAATACATAATACCATAATTTAATAACAACTAAATGAGATAAATTTTCTATGATTGTTTCGGGGGTGCATATATAGTAGTTCTGTCATGTAATATAAATTTATTTCTCGATAATGCCCTAGAAAGTTTGCGACATTCTTGAAATTGAGAAAAACATATCCTCCTAATTGAATACATGTGAAACATCTTTTATTTCAAGCTTTTTTATTTCGTTTTTCCTCAAGTTGAATAAGGACGAAATTTCGAATTATCTCCTTATTGAAATTTCAGCCATGGACATATAAAAATTGTCAGTATTTTTAAATGTGAGTATGTTGATCTGATTAAATTGCCGTCCTGTTACTTTCAATCCACTGCCACCCATTTCTAGAGATGTTGTGAATGAATTACATAAATCTGCCCTCCGAAATTATCAGCGGAGACCAGTTTTAGTTAAAGGATTGAACGACTTATTTCAAGCAGATTTAGTAGATATAGGACAATTATCAACTACAAACAAAGGATTTAAATAATAATTTGTAAATCAAAATAAAATTTTTTTAATAAAGAATGTTATATTATGTATAGTACTATTTATTTAGTAAATTTTTTAAACTGTTTACATTTTTTTTGCCTAAGAATTATTTTTTCTAATTTTGCTATTTGTAAATTTATTTTGGTTATATTATTTTTAATATTTTCTTGCTCTTTTTTTCTCTTTTTATCCTTCTCCTTCTCAGCTTCTTGAATGATAAAATCGTCAAATTGGAAATAATCATCCATCTCATCATCCATTCCAACATCCATTCTATTCTTTACTACACTAATTTCATCTCCAACAGCATCATCATCATCATCATACTTTATTCGTCGAGTGATATTCTAAAATAAAGAGCATTAGAAAAACAATAAAAATATTAGCACAATATTTTATTACCCTCGACATTATTCTCCACATCATCCAGTAAATCGACACCCACTCCTATAAGCTGTAAAATTTCTTTTTCGATTATTTCTACATCATCGTTTATCTTATTTTTTGAGCGATATTCTAAAATAAAGAGTATTAGAAAAATAATAAAAATATTAACGCACTATTTTATTACCTTCGACACCATTCTCCAACATATTCCTTAACATACCATCTTTAATTTTGAAATGCTGCACAATATTTGCCATATTTCTTCAAGTAATGGTTATAGTATGTTTCATCGGTAAATTTTTAATCTTATATATATTGTGTGTGTGTGTGTGAGAGGGGGAAGTATGGGCGTGTGTAATGCATAATTTCCAATTTATAAATTAATATTTTAAATTGCATTCAGATATTTTAAGTTGTAAGCAATTATTTAAAACCAGTAGTTGTAAGCAATTTCAATAAAAAATTTTTTTTTATGTGACTAGGGTGAGATAGTGTTATTCACTCACCTTCATTTGCTCAATAAGTTCGTGAAGTCGAATGGACTCATGACCCCACGCTAGAGTAGTATGCGAATTGATAATTGAATGATAAAGCGACCTTATTTTGTAATTCGGTATACATTTCATGAAGGGTTGACTGAAAAACACTCATCTGACAATATTTCTCCTGCTTATTTTCGATTGCGTTTCGATAATCAGAAGCGTTTAAATCTTTTCCTATTACATGTTTGGAAACCCCTTTAGCCTTTTTAATTTCTATATTATCGTCGAAAACTACACAGTAGGCTTTAGCACCCGTTCCATAAAATTCCCTAATAATTTGCGATGGGAATTCCAATTTCATTTTTCCTAATTCTGATGATTGTTTTGGAATATCAAAAATATTGCAATCTTTAAAATTAGATGCATCAAATTTATTTAAATTTTGTTTAATATCACAATAAACATTTTCCGTTCTAATTTCTAAAATTAAGCTATCTGTATCTGTGTACAACAAGGATACGTTTTGTTTATACAGTGGAATTAAGAAATCATAATAGAAATCATACATAACGGTTTTTGCAATATCTAATATCGCAAATCCGGCATATATTGGTTTATCATATGTGACTTCTACCTTATTCATTTCCACCGCTATTAAATTTTCCGAAAATATACTAGTATCTTTAAAATTTGGTCTAGCAATATAAGTTTCGGCACCCCAAAAATTATCATTTTCCCAATGTGATAGTAACTTAATATCTCTCCGCTGCTCAACGTTTTCTATTGTTTTTCCAAAAATTGAATTATTTAATAATTTAAATAAATCTTTTTCAAAGTCACAATTTGCTTTGTTTCTATGATCGGTGTTCAAATTTATATATGAAGCCAGCCATGGCGATTGATTAAATTTAACAACCCGATGAATTTTACGTAGTATAAGACCGTGTTTCAAACATTGCTTTAAAGCTCTATAGTGAATGATATAATTCGTTTTGTTATATAAATTTGGAATTAATTTACCCATTTTTCCATTGGGTGGAATGATTTTCTGGGCAAAACGGGAAGTCGTTATGGGAGTCGTGTAATGCACTAGGATAATCTAAATCAACTTCTAACGCATAACCCACATCGGAATTATCAGAAATGTTAAGTATATTCAAATTTTGGGTTACTGTTGCATATCCTATCCCACGATTTTAACTTTTTCCTATTGACTATTGGAAAGAGGACAATTTTCTGAGTATATTAACACAAAAATTATTTTGGATTATGCAATAGTTGTCGAAATAACGGCATTTTAAAATTACGAAAAGCAGGCAAATGTAATATGATATACCCGATGTGTGACGGTCGGTCTCACGTTGAGGTACGGTCTCGTCGGTGACGGTCTCATTTTGTTGACGGTACGTGTGCTTTGATATACTCTTAGAGATGTGTTATTCGATGTTGACACCCGAACGAGTTCTATGGCTTCGAGTTCCACCCTTGGCGAGTTCTGTCATTTTTCAGGGATATTTTTAAGTTTTTTTGCCTTACACAAAATCGGCTAATCATGCAGCCGTGTTAAAATGTGTATCTAAAATACATGTAAATTTAAATTTTTCAAATTCGATTTTTTCGAGAACTAATTTATAATCCAACAAAATTTTTGTTCTAGTATGCTTAGAAAAGTGTCCTTTCACGTATTTTCAATAGGAAAAAGTTAAAATCGTGGGATAGTATACGCAACAGTTCCCAAATTTTGAATTGCATCGACATTTAACCAAGAAAATCCTCTGTAGGGTAATTTTTGCTGCATCGCATATCCATATAAATTAGTGGCATCTAAATACAATATATAGGATATTGGCTTTAGTGGATCATACTCATTTAAATAGATATTATTTGAGATAGATTTTCGCTTAATAAGAAACACCACCACGAATTCCTTTTTTGAAAAAGTGAAGTAAATCAATATTAGTTAAAAGTTCTAGTTCAATCTTTGTACGCTTAAGCATGCTACTCCAACTAAGGGATGGGAGTGTGAAATATTTTGTTGGGTCTAATTCGTAAGATGAGAATGTGGAGCAACGAAATTTTTCAAAACAATTGGTTAAAAGAAGGACGTCTGATTTTAAATATAAATCGCTGTAATCTCCTAAATTTTTACAATTGAATGTATTCAAAACATTAACAGCGCGTAAATAATCTTCATTTGATATATTATGTTCATTTTTTAATCGATTATAAAACATTTGATGGGGTGGTAATATTGTTTCATTCAATTTTGAAAAGCTGTCAATATATGAATAAGAAAAAACTCTTTTTTGTCTAATAAGTTCAAATTCATATGGGTTTTTAAAAAATTTTCGAATTTCAAAGCAGTCTTTACTATCTAAATTTTTAGCTAATTTTTCCAACGATGTTGGCATAAATTTAAATGAGTCAAGAAATCTAAGTTTAATATATTTAGAATATCTTCCATTTGCACCTTTATCTACTAAGATTGATTTAGTAAAGCTAATGTAATTTTCTTTATTTTTAGCAATAACCTCCAATTGCTCCCCATTTTGCGCTAAATGTTTTATAAACAAGTGGACATCATATTTTAAAAGGTTGTGGAAAAAGATTGGGATAACGTTAGAATTTTGATAATGCAAATTACACATGGAGTGGGCGACTCCTCTAATATATCACCAGTTAAATGACAGTGATCCATGACCCGAGTATCTAAACTTGTAAAAGATTCTCGACAGATATGACAAACTTTGCAATTATTGAATTCGTTTAATTGATTTAGTGTGGGGGTTTTCATAGGTTTTATAGATTTTAAACAATTTTCATATAAAGATTTTATGTCTAATTCTAAATATTGCATAACTGTATCAGCACAATTTTCCCCACGATAAGACTTATATGATGAGAAAGAGTCATCAAAATTACATTTTATGTAATATCCAAATGAATACGGTATGTGTAGGTCGGTTTTTACAGTCAAAGATTGATTTTTATTCGGTGTTGTGGTAGGGATGCTTACTAACATCGATTCAAAATCAACATAAACTACAAAAGAAGTGTGAAGCTATATTTATATAATATTTTTAGGTATATCTTTACCAAATTTATTGTGTCGAAATTCATCAGCTGAAGGTAGATTCACTCGCACATGCTCACAATCAAATTCAGTGTGTCTTTCTAATTTAGTTTTATTGTTAAAGAATTGTAAACAACCATTGCAAATATATTTAGCACCGTTATGTTTACATAATTGATTAGAGACTAGTCGTGATAGATTTTTTATTAAGCAATAATGAAATTTACCAGTCATCAATAAGTAGTAAATTGATATGTCGCAAACGTTTTAATTTTGTGTGGTGATAAGGTCTTACAACATTTATTACACCGGTTTTTTCATTCGTAGCTAAACCAAAAACATTGATTGATATATCATTTAATTCTTCGAATTTATTGATGTTGGTTAATTTAACTGGGAAAACAATTCCGGTAAAATCTAAATTTTGAAAAAAATCTGTGTATCAATTTGGATTAATATTAACCCCATTTGGTTTATACAATGCTGCCAAAATGGCGTATCGAAAACAAAATTGATCGTGAATATTTCGTATATTTAACACCGCCTGTTTAGCTATAATCGATTTTGGTAATTCTAAAAATGTGCTATTTCTACCATGTAATGGGTTAAATTTATTTAAATTTACTTTAATATATAAAATTTCTTGTAAACTCCACCCGGAATCTCGCTCTTGAAATTCACTCATCTTACAACTTAAAATATCGGAAAATAATACTACCATTTCATCTAAATTAGATGCAGTAGTAGTTATGAAATTTCTAGTGTTAAAACTTTTTATTTCTGATATATTTTTAGTTTGTTGAATGTATCGGCCAAATAATTGTAAATTGATTTTAAGCGAACAAAATTTTTCCAATGTACTTTTTATTACATTTAGTAAATCAATTTGTATGTCTTGCACAAAATCTTTTAAATTAATTCTTTTATGTGGGCTAGAGATTCTATATGTTTGAATTCGATGTTTAAACGATGAATTTAAAATAGTAACTCGATCGGAAAAGTATCGTGTGCATTTGTTCTTATGTTGTAGTGAGTTGTAATGATTGAATATATTTGATACATTTACATTGCACGTTGTACATACTAAAACATTTATATATAAAACGTAAAATATATAAAAAAAGGTTTTTTACTTTACCAGTTATTTTAATTTTTTTTTTAGTCTGACTTGATGATGGGTTATTGTCATGTTGGAGATCTGTAATTATACTAATTAGTATAATATACAATTTATAAAACTATTAAAAACTAACCTTCAATCGACCGTTAGTAGTTGTAGTAGACCGGTACTGGAATACACTAGCCGAAATTTTAGCCAAGTTCGAAAATTGTAAACTGCGCATGTGTTGAAGTATTGATTATTAGAATATGTTCAAAGTATTGATTATTACTAACCTCCTTTAAAGTCACCTCTAATAAGCATTACTAATTGTATATCACCCTAACAATTAATTTTGATAAATAAAGGGTCGCACCCCTCAATCCAATCCAATAAAATCAATGTAATAACCTGTATACCACCTTGTATAATAATAATAATCTATGTTTCTATCCCTATAAACATATATTAGCTATATTAACATGATTATTAGAATATGTTCAAAGTATTGATTATTACTAACCCCCTTAAAAGTCACCTCTAATAAGCATTACTAATTGTATAACACCCTAACAATTAATTTTGATAAATAAAGGGTCGCACCCCTCAATCCAATCCAATAAAATCAATGTAATAACCTGTATACCACCTTGTATAATAATAATAATCTATGTTTCTACCCCTATAAACATATATTAGCTATATTAACATGATTATTAGAATATGTTCAAAGTATTGATTATTACTAACCCCCTTAAAAGTCACCCCTAATAAGCATTACTAATTGTATAACACCCTAAAGATTAAGTTTGATAAATAAAGGGAGTAGTCCCATCTTATTTAGCTCAATAAAATAAAAGCAACAACCTGCATGTTAATCTATGTTGTTGTCTCTATATCAATTATTACGAAGGGTGGAATAAAAATTAATTTCATCTAATAGTCTGACCCGACTATATAAGACATACGAATTATGATAGCAAGTAACAGTTACAACTTCACCCAAACGACGACAACTTCTTGAAAGTGCATACATATATATATAGTACAACTTTTCTTCTAGAAATGGAAAGAAAAATGGTCACCAAAACTTTGAAGCGTGATATTGAAACAGATCAATCTGGTAAGTTTATTTGAAAGAAATTATTTAATTCTTTTTTTGAATAAACTGGTTTAGGGTTAGGTATTACATTCATGATATTCATGCATGAATGCAAAACCTAACCTTCAACCAGAATATTTTTTAATATAATTCATTAGTTTGTATTAATTTTGCAGAAAGTTCTCCAAATAAAATTCAAAAGAAAACGATCATACAACACAAGCTAATCTACGAAACAAAGTACGCATTAAATAAATCAGAATCCAAATTCGTGTCTGTAGGGATAGATGTGGAAAACTGGGTACCTGCTTTGAAGATCAGCGGATCGAATGGTATTAGTATCCCGCTAAGTTGCGAGGATTGGGAGATTCTAATGAATGAATCTAATACCGACAAAATCAACAATTTTTTTAAAAATAGTCATATGGAACCGATAGAATTGAACGCAACAGGATTAAAAGTATCAGGTCAAAACTTTAATCAAATGAACATTATTAGATTCAAGAAAGGTGATTTTTTTATATCTATGGCAGAAATTTCGATAAGAAGATTATTTGAAATTTCAATCTTGATCAAAATGAAAAAGAACGAAATAGAGAGGCTTGATATAAAAGAACACTTTACAGATATTTTGCTCTCATGTATACAACTGGGGGGTGATGCTTTTAACAATTTCGAGGGGGCCGCACGATCTTCAGGATTGTATCATTTTCAAGATGTAAATTTATATTGCATGATAGAATTGTTTATAATGTACCCAGAAATAATCAGACAAAATTTATCAGACATAATTAGCGCTAAATTTTAGTATTATTATGTATTATACTTGCTGTATCTATATGAAGATTAATAATAAATATTTTTTGTGATAATGCAGTTGGGGATATGATTAATATTAAATCCTCACCATGAAGATATAAATTTAGTGAATTCATATTACAACACCCATTACCTACTTAGAAATTAAGCATCACACAAGTCAAATGAATTCTACTATAATCATTTTTACATTGGCTCAAGTTTTTAACGGTACTTTATACGTCTCACCACCTAAAAGTGTATTAAATATTACAATTTGTATAAATTATATTAAAATATATAATTTGAACTATCTAAATGAGGTACCATGCTTAAAATGGCTTCCTATGGATTATAAGAAGATCGAAAATGAACCGACATTTTTTTATCGATTTGCAGAATCTGGTACCATCTTATTATATAAATTACGATTTATTAGCGACACGGTAACAAAACAATCATCTTGGAATTTAATATTGAATGATGAAGAATTATTTACAGAAGAGTTTAAATTTGTTCATAAACTAGTATCGACAATGTTGAGTCAAATTTTAACAATGTGTATTTTCACATCGATGTTAATTTTGTATTACATTCGATATTATTATTGTAATTATAATAATAATATTAATAATAATATCGGTGTAGACACAATTTGTATGATAAGTTCTGCAAAGTAACTAGCGAGATCTAGAAGTGGAACATGGATTGCCGAGACAAAAAAAAAAAATCGACTAAATAATAATAATAATAATAAATTATAATAAATATTATAGAAGAAATAAAACAGTACTATAAATTTTTATTTCTTTATTTATTTAGAACACCAGAAAAAAAAGTTACAAATTAGAATATTTTCTTTCATATAAAGGTAACCAATCCTGAAATTGGTTCGTATTCATAAACCGAATCATGTAAAACTAATACGTATGCTGAAGTATCTGCAGGGAAATTTTTTTTGTTTTCGATTTCCAATTTTAAACTTAACACGGGTTCGTGAATCATATCGTTCTGCTTTGAAACATCCAGAACGAAAATTGGACATTCTCCGAATTGTTTATAATTCAGCAGAGGTTCGCAGAATTGTTTATTTAAAAATTTCTTTTGAAACGATAGATAATCATCGTATGCTAGTACGTATTTATTTTTTAAAAAATCGTTGTTTCTTTTCTCATACGGACTCCGATTCTGATTAATGAATGCTGTAACATCAGATATTCCGCATTCTGAGAAAGTACCTGCATCAGAAGTCTTATTGTTCCGTTTATTTGTTTGAAATGCGGTAAAAATCCATCGAGGTCTTCGAGATCCTACCGAATTTTGAACGGGCCAAATTGCTAAGTTGGACGTAGTAGGCAGCGAGGGGTATTGGTATAAACTTCTTCCATAAAACCCAATTTTCATAGTTTTCTGCTGTTTCAAACGATTATATATCTCCAATTTAGCCATATCGCTAGGAGTAATATGAGGAACACGCCAGTTAACTTTCGAAATTTTTATGACTACAGTTGTATCACTCTTGTAGCAATCAGTATCAGAATTTGCACGAAGTAATACCAGCTCCTGTCTCATATTTAAGATATTTCTAGTGTAGTCGGAAGCAAATCCCAACACATGATTTAATGGTATTATGACGCTAAATGCACGTCCTGTTGAATCGCAAACCTGGGATTTTTCATCTAAAACATTCCATCCTGCACTGCCTAATCCTTTTGCCTCTCCAGGCGTATAACGACATTGTCCGTAAATTGATGTTGATATGCCCGGCGTTCTACAACTATCGATTACAACATCACCAAGTTGGTAACGTATTTCATCAAACAAGAATAAAGGATCGTTGAGTTGAAAAGCTTTAGCAGGATCTTCAGGGGTGATGGTTCCTTCGATATAAATTTTACTATCATAAGTAGCGGTTATCAAATCACCTTTTTCAATTATGAGTCTGATTTCATCGGAGTTATCAAAAGCGTTCACAGTATAAGGATGGTATGTATGTGCGGAATTATCAATTACTAGATCAGAATATGATACGTCGGAAAACATATTTTGAAGAGCCTGTTCTTCCTGCATTATTGTTATTTTTATTATATTTATTTAATACGCGGTATCCTAAGTTTTCTAAAAATTGTATCTCGATAGATGTGAGCTCTCCAACGTTTGAAGGTTTAATGCTTTTTATTGGATTGTCAACTTTATTTATATTAATATTTAAGCCCATTTTGCTTTAACTCTAAACGTATAGAGAAAGATTCTGAACCAAAATCAACCGGTTCACCGAGTTGATCGACAAGCCTTAGAGTGATGTTATGAATAGTATTTACTGTGACAGGTAAATATATAATGTTTGTAGGCTCTTTACATAACCTATAACCGGGTTCCACCGAGATATCGAATTCAAAAATTGTATGTGCTAAATTATTATTACGATACGCTCCGGCTGTTAAATTCGTTTCTACACATATGTTCGTTGCTTTAATAATTTGAACGCTTAAATCAGATTCATGCTTGACGCCGGGTTTAAGTTTCTTTTTAGAGAAACCTAACATACGTCCTATATTACCAGGTTTCGTAAAATCGATTTCAAAATGTGAAAATATTTCACATTTTAATGTATTATTATTAGCCCATAAGTTAAATTTTTCTGTCACGACGGCTTTCAGATAATCATTCAATTCGTTTATTTCATAAGCACCCGATGGTATGGTGACGATTTTTCCATTATAATAAAACTTGTTATTCCCCTCATAAATATTACTTATTGAATTACAACCGTAGAAACCTATTAACCCCAAAACATAATCAATTTTTGGGTTCAATTGAATTGGAGGAAAGTAATCAACACTAAGTGAATTTCCTACACCTGTAAGAGTGAACGTTTGAGACATTATTAAAACAATTTTAACTGCGAACATTTATTTATTCAATTTTTATACAAAAATTTTAAACATAAATGTCCGCACACAACAGTATTGAAATTTTGTTCACGTGCATAATTATATTTTATTATACATCCTTCAAAGTATTTAATTACTTCTTTCGGAGGTCTTAGATCGCCAAAACTATCAAAGTATGTAACGTCATTGTATTTCTTCTTGTATGCAACCCAATGAGTTCCATTGCCACTCATAACATCTAAATTTATTATTCCAGACTCAAAAAGTCTTGTTGTTGATGGTAGGGTATCCCTCATAAAAACACCTCGGAAATAGGGAATATCAGCTGCATATTTTTTCAAATCTACATCAGTTAGAGCTCTCCGAGGTAACTTGCTTAGTTTTTTGAATACGGTTTTAAAAATAATGCACTACCTTTTTTGTAGGGTCTCAAATATAAAGCGTTACCTTTTTTACCCATAGCAATTGCTTCCATCATTTTATTATGTCGTCCGTTTTCTTCAAGTTGTTGTTTCGCTTCCTTAGCATTGTTGACAGCCTTAGCTATGCCGCTCGCGCCGCCTGCTAATGCACCAACTGCACTTAGACCCGCAAAAAGCGGCAACAAAAATGGTAAAATTCCTCCTTCCTTGGGCACCGGTATTATTCTAGGAATCTTGATATTACGTCTACCCCCCAATTTTTTTACTGAACGCTTAGCAACTGTTAAAGCCTTTTTAATAAGTTTTGTTTTATTCCTATAATCAGAATTTTTAAGCTCCTTTGATATTTTTGTTAAAAATCCTTTCCCGAGTATTACTTTACGTTTGGTACCACATCCCATACCGAGCTTTCTTTTAGTTTTCATAGTATTTACGACAGCCCACGCCGCAGCTTTTTCCCCAAGCTTAACGTCCTTAGATTTCACCCGCTCCCAAGCACGCTCTTCTAATATGCGGTCAGCACGGTGTCTATTTTCTATATCCTTATGTTGAGAATATGCAATATCGTGTTCTTTACAAGCTGAATCTAAAGGATTAATCCCAGGATCACCTCTAGCTAGGCGTTTTTCTAATTTAGTACCAGGACCGCAATACTGATAACCTGGTATATGAAGTTCTACAGGTAATTTATTTATTATCGTATTAATCAACCCTTCACCACCGTGTACAATCATTTAATGATGATAACCGAAAGCAGTTCTATATATTTATATATGTATGCGAATGCATAATTAGTTTATTATACTTTAAGATGAGGTTTATTAAACAACGTGATACTCTTCAAGTTAATAATCATGATTTTAAAAAAAATTATTCGAAAAGACATAGTGATTTATTACCCGATTCAATTAGATGTATTATAGCAGGTAGTTCAGGATGCGGTAAAACGAATACACTCATCAGTCTTATAGAAGAACCTAAAGGTTTAAAATTTAAAAACGTATATGTGTTTTCAAAATCTTTACATCAACCTAAATATGAATACTTGAAGAAAGTTCTCGAACCTATTAGAGGTTTACAATACTTTACTTTTTCTCAGCATGATGATGTAATATCTGTGAACGATGCAAAACCCAATTCAATCATGGTATTTGATGATGTTGTTACCGATAAAAGTGCAAGTGTGTGCGATTATTTCTGCATGGGAAGACATAATTTAATTGACTCATTTTATCTTAGTCAAACTTATTCAAAAATACCTAAACAGCTGATACGTGATAATGCAAATTTTATTATACTATTTAAACAAGATACTTTAAATTTAAAACATGTTTATGACGATCATATAGGAACAGATTTATCTTTTAATCAATTTAAAACGATGTGCGCAGAATGCTGGAAAGAACCACACGGTTTTATCGTAATCGATACCGAATCTGATATAAATAACGGAAGATATAGGAAAGGTTTTGATTCATATATAAACCTTGAGTGAATCACGTACATAATAATTACCTCAATTCGAGCTTATATAATACATACGTAAAAAATGGATGTAGATGATATTGAATTAACTAAAAAAATTATTCGAGCACGTAAATCAGTAAAGCGTAAGTATCTCGTACTACAAAGAGGTCAAATATCTATTCAAAGAAGTTCAGAAGAAAAGTATAAACCTATCATAGATCCTATTAAGGAATTGACATCTTTAAAGAAAAAACCCAAACATTTCGAAACGAATACCAAGCAGCCTACAACTACAGCAAATTTCATTCAAACACCTTCTAAAAATGAAAACGTTGGAAGCATGGAAAGCGCTGAGGATGGTAACACAAGCATCGAAAGCGAGCAAGACTATGTAAAAACTGACGGAGAAGACGATGACGAATATTATAGTGAAGCTAGTAGTACTAACATCGTTGAGAGATTACACAATCGATATATTGATATGGTTATGCACGATACTAATAATTCGATGGACCATCGTTACGGTGTTCATCATGATCCTCATACTTCAGCTTGGAAGATAGGGAACACTGAAATTGAATTTCATCAAGACTCTGATAATTTTAGTATTGGCAATAAAAAATACATAGGTACTTTGGGATTATACGAGCTAATGTTTAAAAAAATACCTAAAAATTATACTAGTGACGATCTACAGCAGTATAAACAAATTTTGATTCAAACTAATGCACATAAAAGAGGGTATTATTATAAAAACAGTATACTAGGTACTAGAGATGCTAAGTACCGAAAAATAATAAAGGGTTTATTCACTCAGACTGGGGGACGATTTGAACTGAGTCATAAGCTTATTAACAATAATCATAATAATAATAATAATAATGCTGAATATATTTACTGGGACAGTCCTTCGGAACTTGTTCAACGTCTGATGCTTCTACATGCCTCTAAACAAGCTGGTAATAATAATCACGATAACGAAATTATTAGTATTTTGGAAGAGTTAGTGGAAGCTAAAATTATAGTATAAATGTAACGTTTTCTAATTAAGTGTTCAGTTTAAAAATGAGCATCGATCTGTTTGGAAGAAGTAAAATTCGTCCAAAAGAAGGTAAAAAAGGTGATCCAGGTGTAGGGTTTAAACTTACTAAAGACCGCAATTATGACATGCAAACTAAAAGATTAACAAACTTATCAAACGGGGTTGATGAATTTGATGCCGTAAATAAGCAATACGTTGATACGATACTACTGTTGATGACATCTCTAAAAACAAGAATTGATACTATTGAAAGCAAATCAGACAAAATTTCCGAGTACGTAAAAAAATTTGATCGGTGGGTGTTGGAACATGATTTTGCTGAGGAAGAAAGAAAAGATATGTTTTTAAAATATGAAAGGTATACAGAAATTACTGATAAAGTTGTGAAAAATTTAAAAGAATTTAATAGTGCTTGGAAAGCTGAACTGAATAGTCTTAAGACGATGCTTATACTTAGGAATACTAAAACATAACGCTTTACTGAATATCTATAATAATGCAATACAACGCGATGCGTGGAATCGTAAATGAAACCCATCGAGATGCTCGAAAACATTTCCCCCGTAGAAATGTGATAATCCTAGGTTTTGATGATACGTGGCAGGCGGACATTGCTGATTTCATGTCTTACTATAAGTATAATAACGGTTACAAATATATTTTATTAGTTATCGATTGCTATTCTAAGTTTCTATGGACACGACCATTAAAAACTAAAAATGGTCTGGAAGTAAAGGACGCAATGTTATCAATTCTTAAGGAAAACCGTCGACCTAAAAATTTGCAAACCGATGAAGGTAAAGAATTTTACAATAAAAATTTTACCGAAGTTATGAAAAATAATAAAATAAACCACTACTCTACATACAGCGTTAAAAAAGCTTCAATTGTCGAACGAGTCATAAGAACATTTAAAAATATTTTATATAAAGAGTTTAGCTACCGCGCTGAATATAAATGGATTGATATACTAGCTTCGGTTACTGATGATTATAATCACCGTAAGCATAGAACAATTAAGATGCGTCCTTGTGATGTAAAATCTTCTACCAAGTTGAACGTCTACAATAGAAAAAAGAAAATTGGGAAAATAAAATTTAAAATTGATTATTTTGTACGAATTTCAAAGTACAAATCTGTATTCGATAAAGGTTATAAAGCAAATTGGACTGCAGAATTGTTTAAAATTGTTAGAATCAACTTGGGTAGTCCTACTACATACATGATTGAAGATCTTAGTGGAAATCCGATTAAAGGCATGTTTTATACTGAGGAACTCCAAGCCACAGCATATCCTAATGTCTTTTTAATTGAAAAAGTGTTACGAAAACGGGGGGATCAACTATATGTAAAATGGATGGGTTATCAAAAACCTTCGTGGATTTCTAAATATTCAATTCAATGAAATATTTATATACTAATAATCTTATACTTATTGCTATTATATGTGAGAACCGAAACAATAAATAAAAAAAAAAAAAAACATCAAATACTTTTATTTATTTATTTAATTTATAATGCCCCCATGCTAATGTATTCGAGTTAAGAGGATGCAAACAACGTTTATCATCATTAAAACTCAAAGCTATTTTTGTTTGACAAATACTATGTACAATATGATTTTGCGATCTTATACTATTTTGCTTTTTAATAATAATTTTATTTTCTGCTAAACATTCTAAATAATCGTTAAAACAAATATCTTTCTTGACTATATAATTTTTTACTCCCTTGGCTTTTTTAACGGCGTCTTCACCTTCAACACGTATACTATACATTTTAGATCTAAGACCTATAAATTCGGTCATAATTCTTCCGTTATTTTCGTCTTTCATCAATCCTGGAATTTTTTTATTTGCAAGGGGGATACCAAATTGATTGTTTATTTTGTAATCACTAGTATCAAATCTTGCAATATCTGTTTTGATATTAGCGTATATATCGGGGCACAGAATTTCATATATTAGAGAATCCGTATCACAGTAAAGCACTTTCGACGTAAAGTTTTGTTTTTGCATGTAGTCATAATGAAACTCGTATAATTTCGTTTTTGAAATATCTAGTATGCACATTCCTACGTATACCGGTTTATTCATCATGATTTCGGTTTTATTTAGTTCGATAATAACTAAATTTTCATCCAAAATAGTTCTGCTATGAAAATTCTGTTTGGCGATCATGACCTTTGCTGAGAAACGTCCTCGCCACTTTGACACAAGTTTCACAATTTTTCTTTTTCTCACATTCTCCATTGTTTTACCAAACGCTGCATTGTTCATTAATTTTAAAAAAGTTTTTTCGAATTCGTTTCCTGCATTAGTTCTCATTCGAGTATTTAATTCGATGTAAGGTTTCAACCATGTTGATTGTTTAAATTTTAATATTCGATGAATTTTCTTGATTTTCATACCATGATTGAGAGCTTGTTTGAGTGTGCGGTAATGAATTACGTAGCGTTCTTTATCGTGAAGAGTTGTGAGAAGCTTCTTATGTCTGGTGTTAGGTGGAGATCGATGTTCGGGGCAAAGAGGTAGATCGTTATGAAGATCGTGTATTGCATCAGGATATTCTAAGTCGACCTCCAAAATATATCCTGCATTCCCATCGTCGGGGATTTGCGTCACATCAATATTATGATTATCATGCCATGCAAATTTTCCATCCGGTAGTGCTTGACTCATACTCCAACCGTATACTAAAAGAACAGAAACATAAAATATTAAAATATGATAAGAAAACAAACTTACAATTGTTGATATCGTAGTATTGAAGAAAAACGTCTGGCTGAGAGGGGTTGTAGTCAGGCATATATTTGTTATTAGCCTTAGCATAACGGTGGCTGCATTGCGAGATGCCTCCTCTAATTCCACGTTCAATAAACAATAGCATGTCCATATCGGTGATCAAATCTAACTCAACCTTAGTTATTTTTAGCATACTATCCCACGCAAGCCCTGGTGCTGACACATAATGTGCAGGATCCAACCCATACGTGTTGAAACATGTCTCTCGGAAATTCTCAAAAATATCTGCTAATAACAACACATCTGTTTTTAAATATAGATCTGAATATTCTCCTAAATTTTGAATATTAAATGTTTTTCATACGTTTTGTGCATGAATATATTCATCATCAGATATTGCACTTTCAGTGAGTCTGTTATAAAAATGTATTTGTTCGGGTAATTTAGTCTCCTCAAGATTAGCCTCCGACTTGATATAGTCGTAAGGAAATATTCCTTTACGACGAAGGATTCTGTTTTCATTTGTTTTTGGAAATTCATGTTGCACGATTTTCAATTCGTTTAAATATGATGCCAATTTATCTAAACTATAAGGTAGAAATCTAAAAGAGTCGATAAACTTAAACTTTATTTGGCTGTTTTTTATAGATTTGGTGAAGGAAATATATTTATCTTTATTAACCGGAAGTATCCAAACGTGTCCTTCAATTTGTAGAGCGATATCCCGAATCAAAAAATGACTATCATAACTACTCAACCCATGAGCGACAATTATTATATTTTTCGAATTGCGATAATTAATATTACACTCGTTGTGTGCTGCACCTCTAAATTTCGAAGTTATGTGATCATGATCTCGCACTTTAATATCATTAGGTGTAAATAGTTTTTCGCATATATGACAAGTAATAGCTTTTTGGAAATCTTGTTCTTCTTGAAATGTTAAGACCATCGGTTGTTCAACCCAATATACAGGTTCCACATCTTCAACAATTTGTTCAAGTTCATGCGTAAACCACTTAGCACAATCACGCCCACGATAACTTCTGTAATATGATAAAGAATCGTCATAATTACACTTGAAATAATATCCTAAACTAAATGCCTCATGTTTCTGATATAACTGTGTCATATCACCGCGTTTCTCATTTACCAGTTTTAAAATGGATTCCATATCTAAATAAATAATGAAGGGAACCATCTCTTTATTATTATAATTCGTAAATTTTACCACGTCCCCCTTAGCAGGCATGTTTATTTTACAATCATTCATACTAGTACAATCTATCCTATGTTTTTCCATTTTTTCTAAAGTTTTGAAGTAATGTAGACACCTGTTGCATATTATTTTCTTATGAGTATCAGCATTCAGTTGTCTGCTAACAAGCCTGCTGAGATTCTTTATCCAGCAGAAATGGTATTTTGCGGGTCGCACATCATCATCATCGTCATCATCATAATTACGGGTATCTTCAAGCATTAGCAAATTGATGTGTTGATCATCTCTTAAAAATTTATTTGTTAGCAGGACAGGCACTACATGGTGTTTTCGCTTTTTTGTTTTCAGCATGAAAACGTTTATTGAAATATTGTTATTGTTTTCAAATTTTTTAATTTGATCTAGCGTCATCGGTAATACAATACCATTTATATTTAACACATCAGAATAATGAGGATATGAAGATGTTTTGTTTTTATTTGCTTTCTGGGGGAAAATTGCAGAAACAACGCTCCATAAAAAACATGCTTGATCGGTATTTTTTATGTTAATGCATGCTTTCTTGTTAGCGATATCTTTAGGTAAAGGAATATATGATGAGCCTCTGAAGGGTTCGTTACGGTTAAAATTTATTCCAAGATTTATAATAGACGTTAAAGTCCACCCGCTTCCACTTTCTTGAAAATCGCCTAATTGAACTATAATATTGTCTTGAACGTGACTTTCCCACAATTCTTTTAAATTTGTTGTTGCATCAATTAGAACGTTAGGAGTACTAAAATGTTTCAATTCTTTGATAACTATAGTATTTACGATCTTTGAAAACTCGCAGCACATAATTAAATTTATTTTAATGATAGGTTGAGATTTCAATATATGTTTTACTCTGGATGCATATAGAAATTGAGCGTCTTTAAGAAATGTTAAAGGATCAGCATGTTTTAAATTAACTATTATTCCGGTTCTGATTCGATTCTTGAATGCACTAGTAAGTTCGACCCATTTTATGCGATTACTTCGCAGTTTTACGGTGTTTATAGATCGTCCTTGTTTGCGTAATATTTTTAAACGTATGATGTGACCTTAAATAAAATAATAATAAATAATTTATTAATATTAGATTTAAATTAGATTTAAAGCGATAAAAAAAATGTTTTACCTTTGAGTAATGCTATATGATTTTCTAGCTTTCTTCTACACCCGATGTTTAACGTAGTTTTCTTACACGCTCCATTAAGAAACGTATATTTTTGAAGCATAATTTTATCCATTTTTCAACTTCTTCAGGATTTTTCAATAGTTGAATATATGCGTCATTTATAACTCGTACAAAGACACTCGACGTTTCAACTATCTGTGACATTTTTTTTTTTGTTTTCTTATAATACTTGCGTCAGGTACCACAAAATATTATACCAACTTAATATAATGATCGCTCTATATATATATATATATATATTCCGACATTTTTATGTGATCTGGAGGGGTTGTTATTGCTATGATTTTATTTAACCGGTAAAGGAGGAGGAAACATAGATTATTATTATACAGGTTATTACAGGGGTATACAGGTTATTACATTGATTTTATTGGATTGGATTGAGGGGTGCGACCCTTTATTTATCAAAATTAATTGTTAGGGTGTTATACAATTAGTAATGCTTATTAGAGGTGACTTTAAAGGAGGTTAGTAATAATCAATACTTTGAACATATTCTAATAATCAATACTTCAACACATGCGCAGTTTACAATTTTCGAACTTGGCTAAAATTTCGGCTAGTGTATTCCAGTACCGGTCTACTACAACTACTACCGTTTTTTACAGCTTTGTTCTTTGTGTCTTTTTAACGTAAAATTTGTTTTAAAAATTTTATCACATCTATCACAGGTGATTGCCATTATTTGTGTTGTTTAATACTGAGGATTGAAAAAGCGATACGTGTTATTTATAGTTAAACACCTGCATACATAATCGAGGATAAATACATAATGTCTATAAAAATTGAAATTGCAATTATTAAAAACAGTACATGAGATAGTTAATAAAAAGAGAACTTTTATTTGTTTAGAAATATTTATTTTTAAAATTACAAATAATTTTATTATGACATTTTTACGATGCATTTTACGCATCCACTGATCTTCTACCATTTTCTTTAATTCCTCATGATTTTCTAATTCTTCTGTCTTTTTTTTTTTTGATCTTCGATGTATTCCTTTAATTTTGCATGAGTTTTTTTTTCGAACGTTGGGGATGGGGAAATCCTCATGGACACCACCCCGGTGAAGTGGTCTTCGACCATCTTCCTCTAATGATTGGCTTTGCTTGCTTTAATGGCCTTGGCGAGTGCTTTCTTCGCGGCCTTTGCCGCCTCTTCTTCAGTGGTCGAGTGTTCGTATCCAGCCCTGGCCACTTTTCGCTGAAAAACCCACCTCGCGTGCAGACTGCTTTGTCGGGTGTCTGCTATATCTGCACTCCACCAGTAGGTCTCTCGTTTGCCATTTGTGCGGCGTCTTCGTGGCATGCAGCCATCACACCCTCGCCGTTTCCGCCTCCAGTTCTTCGGGTGTCTCCATTTTTTTTCTTTTATATATTTCACGATGGCGTCCATAAGTTTGTCTTTTTCATCCTGCTCCTGGCCCATCCCGTCACTGGGCGATGGCTTCTATGAACTACTATATATGTATAACCTAACCCTGTTTAACCAGTTTATATTTGAAAGGAAAATAATTTATTTGAAGTACACTTACTTAATTCAACTGTTTCGGTAGCCTGCTTCAAAGTTTTGTCTATCATTTTTTATTCTTCTTACAAGTTGCATAAGTTTAGATGATATATATTAAAGTTGAAGTCTACAACGATGTTGAAAAAACTGTTATGAACTTCAAAAAATTCTTGCACCTTATATAATAAAATATGCTTTGTATGCACTTGTATGTATTTTAAAATGTATGTACAGTACTGTGCAAAAGTCTTAGCACACTTTAGAAATTGCAGAAATCAGTTGTCTAATGAAACTTGGGTTTGGCTTCTCGAATGCTATTATTCATTAATTTAAAAATGTTTTATCAAATACATTTTTTGCTTTCGTTCTGATTAAAGTATTTAATTCAATCTACGGTTTTAACATTGCTGATTGCTTAAATTCTCAATTGGAAAATTTTTGAAATTTTCATAACGTATTTGAAAGCCCGTTTAAGTTTACTTTATTATCTAGGGTTGTGAATAACTACTTCTGTTTAAAATTGGGTGGTACTCGATGCTCAGGGCAAAGGGGTAGATCACTAAGAAGATCGTGAATCACACATGAATACTCCAAATCAACCTTCAAAATAAAGCCTACAACGGCTATCGTTTGCGATTTGGTTCACATCTATATTATTATTGTTATGCGATGCAAAATTTCTATATGGCAAAAACTCGCACAGCACAGCCGTATACTTTAAAATGAAAATAAACTTACAATTGTTTATGTCGTAGTATTGAAGATAAACGACCGGCTGTGTCTGATTGTAGTTGTTTCGATTTTCACGCTAGTATATTCGTGATCAAATCTAATTCGACCTTAGTTAGTTTTAACATGGTGTCTCAAGTAAGGCCTGGGGCTAACCATAGAGGTATATATTAGAACTACTGGAGGCACCACTTGCATATAATCCCTATGAAAAGAAAACGGTCCGATTTTACATAGCGTTCCCCCACTCCTTAAAGGTATAAACTCGATTTGACATTCTATAATAACGTGGTAAATATGATTTATATAGACGAGAACTCCTCAAAATTAAATACAACACAGACTTATTATGTTGATAATATTATAATAATATAATATAATGTTGATAAACATTAAAAAAATAATGTTATAAATCAAAAAATGCCGATTTGGAGTTATATGTGCCATGTTATAGAAAATAAATGATTTTATAGCATGGAATAAAAAAATGTTTGTTTAATAAAAATTAAGTACCTATCTTAAGGTGGGGGTTCAAGGCCACAGAGTTGATTCGCACCTGGCAGATGGCGGATATTAGGGTATGCAATGAATAGATCATTTATGGAAGTTCTTCTATTAAGATATAGGTGTCGCTCTATAAGTAGTAAATAGGGGAATACCCGCAGTCGAGAAAACATTTTTAATAACGCGAAGCAATGAAATATATACGACATCCTGATGTCTTTATAGTCGTAACGTAAACAATGAGTAACAACTACGTATTAGTTTACACCATTACGAAAGGTCAAAAAGATCCGTCTGTAATTGAAACATATTTGTTTAAAATACTTTCCTAAGATGATTATAATCTTCTCAGTACCTATACAAAAATGATGAAGCTCATTTAATTTCAAATGAAATGAACAATTTTGAACTTTTATTACAAAATTTATTTTAATTAATGATTATAAATGAATTATAATTACACATAATTATATTATAAATCAACTATTCACCAAAAATTAAAAATACCGTAACATGGTGGATCTTAGGTTTCAATTTATATAAACCGAACAACTACACATGAATCAATTTGATAAAGCGGTGCGTATTTGAGCAGCGCCGTAACTACAAAATTTGGGCTCGTGTTCAAAGTTCCTCGTGGGACCCCTTTCCTAAGCGTTAAAAAAAATTGCGCAATACAACAGCGCTTATAATAATTATTATAAATACCTACTATTTATATTTTACTATACGGTACAAATTATTTAAACAAAATTTTCAATTATATTAAAATATTAAAAATTACAAATACAACTTATTTAAAGTATTCTAATGAGGTGCAATTTGTGCGCAATTATTGTCTTTCAAGCGGTGGTTCCAGGATGATATTATAAATTTTAAGACTTCTGTTATTGAGTTAATGGATTTTATTTTAAGCAACAATTTTTCATCATTTTTCAGTTCTACTGAAATAATCCCTACATGTTTCTTGTTTTTTACAATCTCAGTACGAATACAAAAATTTGGAATGATTAAGGGTAGGAACTTTGCAAGTACCTACCTCTTTTTTACCTCAAAAACGGCTTAATAGAGTACTTTAAAATTTGGAAGATACATGCGGAATACCATGATGGCACAATAAGACATATTTTATATTTTGGTATTATAAAAAAAATCTGCTAGGATTTTGCAAGTTGTTTCACTAGGGACGGTTTAGTTCAAAAACGGCTTAACGGATTAATTTAAAATTTGGAGGGTACATGTGGAACACATGAGGGCACAATAAGATATATTTTATATTTTGGTATTTTTAAAAAAAATCTGTTTTCAGTCATAAAAATTTACTTTAGTTTTTTTTTTTAATTAAACTAAATCATAGTTTATAATGATTACTATAATGAAAGAAAATAGTATAAAATATTTAAATTTTATATTCATTAAAAAGTTGAAAGTTTCGGGACGGTTTAGACTCAAAACGGCTGAACCGATTAATTTGAAATTTGATGCCATAAAGACCTACAATAAGACATGATTTTAAAATAAATAGTTTTTAAAAAAATCTATAAGTATAAAATATTTAAATTTTATATTCATTAAAAAGTTGAAAGTTTCGGGACGGTTTAGACTCAAAACGGCTGAACCAATTAATTTGAAATTTGAGTATGATATTTATGCCATAAAGGCCTACAATAAGACACGATTTTAAAATAAATAGTTTTTAAAAAAATTTATAACTATAAAATATTTAAATTTTATATTCATTGAAAAGTTAAAAATTTCGGGACGGTTTAGACTCAAAACGGCTGAACGGATTAATTTGAAATTTGAGTATGATATTTATGCCACAAAGGCCTACAATAAGACATAATTTTAAAATTAAATGTTTTTAAAATAATTTATAAATAAGTATAAAATATTTAAATTTTATATTCATTAAAAGGTTGAAAATTTCGGGACGGTTTAGACTCAAAACGGCTGAACCGATTAATTTAAAATTTGAGTATGATATTTATGCCATAAAGACCTACAATAAGACATGATTTTAAAATAAATAGTTTTTAAAAAAATTTATAACTATAAAATATTTAAATTTTATATTCATTAAAAAGTTAAAAATTTCGGGACGGTTTAGACTCAAAACGGCTGAACCGATTAATTTGAAATTTGAGTATAATATTTATGCCATAAAGGCCTACAATAACACATAATTTTAAAATTAAAATTTTTTTAAATAATCTATTAATTTAATTTTTATATTTCAAAAAATTGTGTTTTTTTTTGATATAGTCATATATTAGTGATATATGTACCATACGGAACATGTTTACCAAATTTCAAATTTTTCTGATCAGTATTTACATCATCTTTCATTTTTGATATAATTAACTAGGAACAAACCCATACAATTTACGGTTAGGATTTTGCAAGTTGTTTCATTAGGGACGGTTTAGTTCAAAAACGGCTTAACGGATTAATTTAAAATTTGGAGTGTTCATGTGGAACACATGAAGACACAATAAGACATATTTTATATTTTGGTATTTTTAAAAAAAATCTGTTTTTAGTCAAAAAATCTACTTTAATTTTTTTTTTTTTTTAATTAACCTAAAACAGTTCATAATGATTACTATGATATCATAGTATCATAGAAGAATAAGAAAAAATAGACGTAAAATGATTGCATTAGATGGACAGTGTGGGACCTTGTGACCGTGTTATGTCAAATATTTGACAGTATGGGCCGTGTACACCAGCAGTGTGGTGTAAGGCTTAAGTCGACATGCTGAGACGCGGGTAATCGCTGTTCTTTTCTTAGTCTCGACAACTGCACTGTTGTGTTTAAAGTCCGATATCTATCTGTGGGCAATGGAGAAGGAAAAGAGAAACCATTCCATTAGTAATTGCCTGGTATGTCCCCTTGGCTTTTGCCAAGTTAATCGTCTACGCACTGTTTAGTGTATGATACTCAAAAAAATATAGGCCGTGCGAGACTTCAAGATTTTTGGTTTGTTGAACCGTTTTAAGATATCTATTTTCATAAAAAATAAAAACGTACAATATCATTAAATTTATATTTTTGTAAGGTACTTAAAAATATAATTTTAGTTATAAAATTCGTAGTATGTATTGCAGTGTTCATAAAGGTAGGCAATAAAGCCCACAGCAGTTATAAATTTCATTAACAAATAAATGTAAGAAAGTTCAAAAAAGAGTTAATGTTTGAAACTTAACAAATTAATTTAAAAATAAAATAATTTATTGCTTAAGTAAACAATCGAAAATTGAACAACTTCAAGTGTATTGACCAACATGCGTCGACAGTGCGGGTATACGCGAGCAAATAACAAAATTAAATCACATTATCAAAAACAAAATTTGAAGAAAAAAAATATAGATGAATCGTCTTGGCAACGTGTAAAGAAGGGATGAATAATAAATAGGTGGACCAAAAAGATCGTGTGGAAATATCCTCTGAGAGTGGAGTGATCCACAGTGAAAATTTAAATAATCAAAATCATTTAGAACCACAAATAACAAATTCAATTTGGATAAATCTACAATATAATTTTGGAGAAACACTTTGAAGAACATTTGGAACTGTGGCATAGAAAATATTTGGAAGTAGATGAAAGCTGCTCCATTTAGCGTGAAGGAGAGAAAGAGGAAGATTCACAACCAATATAAAGGAGAGATGATCGAGGATCGATTTTAAAAGAAGAGAAAGACAGGTTTGAACAATCCACATTATTAAGTGAGAACGGAATATTCGCGGAACACGTATTGAAATAAAAATAATATGGTGCATTGACGAATTTACAAAACTCAAATTAAAAATTGTAATTCAATTGTTTATTTAATTATAATAAATCTTAACGTTCAGCTAAAATTTCACAAGATTTTTCTTAAAAAAAAATAAAAGATTGCTAATAACTTTCATTTGACATTTCTTTGTGGAAGGCTGAGATTTGATAAGTTTGCATTTACTTCATAAAGAATTAAGTAAGTATGCATTTTTAAAGATTTCACTCCTTAACAGTGCAGTATATAAGTGTAATATAATACAGTGGCCACAAAAAGTATTCGTACACTTACATTTTTAACATAAAAAGCGATATTACTTTTTTATACCGTAAGTAATTTAAAATATAAAAAATGCATTAACAACTTCAGACAATATATTTTAATAATATTTAAATACAATTCATAAATTCAAAAAATTAACTTAAAAAATAAAATAAAAACACAGAACAACTTGAAATTAAAAGCAAAAAGTATTCGTACACTTGCAATAAAAGTTAAAAAAAAAACAATTAAAAATTTTTTTAATATTTAGTAGGATTACCTTTAACCTTAATAATAGCTAATAATCGCCTACGCATCGAATTTACCAAATTTTGAGTAATTGAAGGCGAAATATTACTCCATTCTTCTTTAAGAGCATTTTTTAATTGGCTTTTATTTGAAATTTTCCGTTTTCTTATATTTCTTTCCAAATAATCCCACAAATGCTCTATTGGATTAATGTCCGGACTTTGAGGAGGTGTTTCTATATGTTTCGGGGTGTGATATAGGATCCACATCTTTGAATTCCAAGCCTTATGCTTTAGGTCGTTGTCATGCATAAATATATATTTATTTGCTAGGCCCAATTTTTCAGCACTAACTGCTAAATTTTTTTGTAATATATCAATATACATTTTATGGTCCATTATTCCATCGATAAAATGCAGATTTCCTGGACCAGCCGCACTCATACACCCCCAAACTAACACAGAACTGCCTCCGTGTTTAACAGTTGCACATAAGTTTTCTTTATTTAATTCACAATTTTTTTTCCTGCACACTAACTGCCTTCCATACGAGCCAAATATATTAAACTTGGACTCGTCTGTGAATATAACACGGTTCCAAAACTCCTGGGTTTCATTTTTATGTTCTTTTGCAAAATTTAGTCTTTTCATTCTATTTATATTATTTATGAAATACTTTTTACGTGCTGTTTTTGAGTGTGTTAAAAATTGTATTTTTAAGTGCATTAGCAATTTTCACTGCATTTAATTTAGGATTTTTCTTTATTTTTAAAACAATTGCTTGTTTATCATAATTACTTAATTTTTGAGGACGGCCTGTACGAGGTTTACTTTTTAAAGTTTTTGTTAGAGAATACCTATCAATAATTGTTTGTATCGTGGAACGTGGTCTCTTAACAATTTTAGAAATTTCACTTAGCGATTTTAACTGATTATGTAAGTTTACAATAATTTTCCGTTCTTCAGTTGTAGTTTCTACACTTTTACGCCCCATTTTCAAATTATTATTTACTAAAAGTTATATTTGTATGCAAGTCGGCTTTATAAATAAAACTGCAATCGTTACGTATAATAATTAAATACCAAATGTTTATTGTAACTTGATAATCAATGTCGGGGCATTACCTGTACGAATACTTATTGCGCAACTTTCAACCCCGTTTTTCTGAAATTTGCTTTGCAATACAATATGATAACATTTTAAAGAATTTTGTGTTAATGAAAGCTTTAATGTAAACATAGACCTAAAGGTTTTACAACTTTTTTTTTACATTTTTTATTTTGAAACGGAACGATACAGCTATTAATTTGAAATCTTCTAATGTACGAATACTTTTTGTGGTCACTGTACCTACATTATAGAAATATAGCGCCTTGTCTCGCCTATTTATTATATCAAGCAGACATGCTTGTTGAATTTTTTTTTTTCTATAAATTATTAACTTGTAATAATTTTTTTAAACTTTTTTCTAACTTTAAAGTTTTATTAAAAAAAACATTGTATTATGTTGACCTAAATACAAAAGATTGTAATTCAGGAAATAATTACTATGTATAATAAGAACGTGTACTCATCTACATTAAAAACTGCTTTTCTATCAAATGATATTTTTTACTTAGAATTACCAAAAAATATTTGACTTATTACTTTATAGATTAACAAAGTTACGTGTAGCACCTCATAATCATTATTTATTGAATAAATTGTACACGTTTACAAGTAATACCTATTACAAGTCTGTTTTGTTTTTAAATTATATGATATCGAAACTTGATATAATTGCATTATTATTAAACATAAGAACATGAGTAATGCTATTTTTCTGAACGCCATCTAAATTCCGAACGTCAGACTAATAAATCTGCTATCGAAAGTTGTGGTTCGTTTCTAGCTTGATTATTTCAAAAATGAAAAATATTGGTAATATGCATCAGAAAAAATTGAAATTTGGTAAACATGTTCCCTATACTAAATATATCACTAATATATAGAATATATTAAAAAAACACAATTTTTATAAATATAAAAATAAAAATAATAGATTATTTCAAAAAATTTTAATTTTAAAAATATGTCTTATTGTAGGCCTTTATGTCCTAAATATCATATTCAAATTTCAAATTAATCGGTTCAGCCGTTTTAAGTCCATACCTTCCCGAAATTTTCAACTTTTTAATGAATAAAAAATTAAAATTTTTTTTACGATTTTCTTTTATCATAGCAATCACTATAAACTATGTTTTAGTTTAATTTAAAAAAAAATAATTTTAAAGTAGATTTTTTTACTAAAAGCAGATTTTTTTTTAAAATATCAAAATATAAAATATGTCTTATTGTGCCCTCATGAGTTCCGCATGTACCCTCAAAATTTTAAACTAATCCGTTAAGCCGTTTTTGAACTACACCTTCCCTAGTGAAACAACTTGCAAAATCCTACCCTTAAGTTTCGTAAGTAAAAATTATGAATAATTATTTCATATTTGACGGCAATACCGTAAAAACCCTAGTTTTTTTGTTGTTTTCTTTTGATAAAAGGCAAGTTTTCCTTTCAGTAATAAGCTCCACAATTATTACATAATAATAATGTAAAAATTTAGTAATCAACAATAGAACCTTTAGAATAAACCTTTAATAACTGTTTATTCCAATTGTTTTTCTCAAAACTATGAATTTTAAGTTGTTAGAGTATTCTCTTCGTATCGATATATTATATTATATTGCAGGAAAAAGGCTAACAATTTCTAAAGTCTTTCAGGGCAGTTCTGTAAGAAGTAAACTTACAAAACTAATTTTATTAAAAAATGTATAATTGTTTCTCTTTCGGTGTTTTATAATTTTATTTGCTATGTATTTTTAATTTAATTCAGAATTCTATTTTTGTGTTTATAAGAAAATAATTATATTTTTTTATAAAATTAATTTTTACATGTTACATGAAATTGAAGAATAATTTAATTCATAACTTACGTAAAATTGTTCAAAAACTATTTAAATGAATAATTTAGCTTGCGACACGCTGTTATATAACCGTATGTTTCGATTTTCGGAATTTCATCAGGCAAACCTGGAAAAATTATTGAAATGATTGAAAAGTTATGCTATTAAATTCAAAATTCAAACTTGATTAAAAGTCAAATTTATTTGACTTTAGTAAAAAATATAAATTATACCTACTTGAAGCCAAAATGAATAAATAAACTTATTTTGAAAAATTCTAAACCGGAAAACTAAACAAACCCAAATAAAAAACCTAAAATGAAAAGTTAGTTGTAATTAAAAATTACAAAAGTTGTAGATTGTCCCAATTTCAAGATTTCATGTGTATGAACTTAGTGAAATATACAGGATATTAATTTTTTGAAAATAATTATATATTTTTTTAAATTAGAATGTGAATTTTTAATTAAAAATCACATTATAATATGTCTACAATTATTTTAATTATTTATCACATCCTAATTTCTTATAATTCATTTATTTAAACGTTTAAACATCATTTATCCTATGATTTTGCATTACAAAATTTGAACCGAATCCTTTAAGGAGTGGGGGAAGCGTAAACTTACGTCGGACCGTTTTGTTGCACCTAGTGGTTCCTCCAGTAGTTTTAATATATACCTCTATGGGGCTAACACATAATGAGCGGGATCAAAACCATAAGTGTTAAAGCATGTCTTAAATTTTTAAAGGCATCTGCCGATAGTAGTAAATCTGTATAAATCAGAATGCTCTGCTAAATTTTGTATGTTAAATATCTTCCAAACATTTTGAGCATGTAAGTTTTCTTCATTAGATATTACGCTTTCGGTAACCTGGTTATAAAAATTTATTTGTTCGGGTAATTTCTTCTCGTCAAGATTGGAAACAAACTTTATATGATCATATGGAAATATACCTTTACGTTTTAATAAATTAAATTGTTCGCTAAGAAGGAATTCACTTTTAACAATTTTTAGTTCGTTTAAATATGAAGTTAATTTGTTCAAACTGTAAGTTGGAAATCTGAAAAAGTTAATAAACTTAAAATTATATTACTTCTCGTATGTTTATGTATTTGCTAAAAGAAATATATTTTTCTTTATTTACTGGAAGTAAAAAAATATGTCTTTCATTTTGTTGAGCTATGTCTCGAATTATAAAATGACAATCGTAATTTGACGTTATTCCCGCAATCGTCATAGTTTTGGAATCATAATAATTATATTAATATTACATTAATTATAAGTCGCACCTCAAAATTTCGATGTTATGTGAGCGTGATCGCGAACCTTAATATCAATTTTTGTAAACTGTTTTTCACATATGACATGCACTGGCATGTTGGAAATCTTGCTCTTCTTGCAATGACAAGTTCCTCGGTTGTACGACCTGATACATTGGCCCAACATCTTCAACAATTTGTTCAAGTTCATGAGCAAATCACTTTACGCATTCACTTCCATGATGACTTTTATAGCACGATAACGAATTTACATAATTTTACATAAATTAAATTTAATAATAAATTTACATAAAATTTACATAATCATGGTGCTTAAAATAGTAACCTGTACTAAATGCTTCATGTTCTTGATAGCACTTAGTTTTCCTCCCGCGTTTCACATTTACAGGTTTTAGAATACTTCCAATGTCCGTTATTAAAAAAATTTCTAAATTTTTATTATAATACTTTTATAAATTAATATACAGCCTTGGCCAGAATAGTGGAGCACCTTCACAAAAGTGGAATATTTTAGTAATTTAAGAAAATATTAATAAAAAAAGTAAAAGTGTTTTTAAATGGTTTATTTTTAAATATTTTTCAGTATTTTGTTGGTCTTCCCTTAGCTTTTATGACCGCTTCAACCGTTCTCGGCATACCACTATGGTTTCTGAGACCTGATTTGTTGGCCAAAACTAATTAAATTACTTTAATAAAATTACTGATATGGTATTTAACAGGTATTACATTTCGTGATCCAACTCTATAGTATCTAATTGATCAGTGGATATTATTTCACTTAAAACAAGTTCTTCTGTATCACCAGAATCATTTTCTTCTGTATCACCAGAGTCATTTGCTTCTAATCGTGAAGGTTCTGGGGGTTTTAATTCTCTCAACATATTAATTAGTTCCTGAGGAAAGCTTAATTTACGTTGACGATTTATACGTGTTTTTAAATTTAAAGTTGAAATTACCGGATCAGAGGTGTCCATAGCCCTATTAAAAATATCTGTTAGGTTATTTTGCCTACTGCATTTCCTAGCGTGAAATTGTCGATCATGCTTATATATTTTATTTCTTGCTTCAGATCCCTCTTCCCCGAAATAACCAACTGGTAACAAAGAATTTTCAAAAATTTGTTTGCCATGTATAAGAACTTTATGCACTGTTGCAGGCATTGGATACCAGGAATACTTTGACATATATAATCTGGCAGTTTCGTGACAATACTCTTCAAATTTTTGTGTATCTATTTGATACTGACAAGATAGAGCAATCAAAATAATCTTAAATTGTTTAAGTAGCGTTTCGTCAATATCAGTAATTTCTGAAAACTTTTTTGTATCTTCAAATGCTCGTCGTGCAGTATTGCCGTCATTTGTACTACCAAATCCATTGGCTTTTGGTTTGTCCACATGTAAATTTAATTGTGTTAACACGTTAACTGCTAATCGTATCGGCGTACTTACCCCCTGGGGCTAAGGCAAAAATTTACGTCGTTTGGGCAAACCCATTGAGGAAACACTTAATAGTGCAAAATAAGGAAGTTTTTATAAAATTTAGGGTCAAAAGGGCCATGGCATATATATCGACCACGCGCACTGAGCACTGAAATTGTAACCTAATGCTAATGGTATATTTATATACCACTATGTAAATTACACTACATGTAGCAATAAAAATAGCACTTGTGAAAAAACTGTACTTATAATAATTTAAAAAACATTGTTTACAAGTTTTCATGGTAATTTTTGAAACAATCGCCTACACAAAGGGACGGTCTACCGGTACAAGACGGGCAGTAATACGATGTCCTCTTCTCAACCTTTTTGTGGTTGTAGCACCAGGTACATCTCCTGGATATCGCCTTTTTGCCAGTCTTATCCATGGGATGTTTTTTTATATTATGCAATGTTTCCAAGGGTATGGGTGCTGGCAACCTCGCAGGAACCAGGGTTTCAATAACGGAGAGTCGAAAATCATACAACGACATTTTCGATTTCGTGTGCTTCTTATATAGCAGATGGGCATTGATAAGAAGCATTTGAAATATGTGAATCCCTAGCTTCTTGTACCAGCGGAGACATTTCCTTTCACAGGGATAGTAGGAAAGCAACTGGTCTTGTCTATCTACCCCTCCCATGTATTTGTTATATTCATAAATTGGAGCAGGTTTTTCTTTTTCCCTGTCCAATTTATCGCGATAGGTGACCATTTCATCTGTGAACTCCGTTGTTATGTAGGCCACTTCCCGCTTATCCCGCCATTTGCCTATCAAAACCCCATCATCGCTGTATTTTTCAATGGTTTCTCCTTTTTTTAATTTGGTACTCTTTATCTCAGGTGGAGTATTCTTTCTTTCTGCCCTCAAAGTACCCGTGCAATAGGTATTGCGGTTTAGAAGTTTGACGGCGAGGTCATGACTGTTGTAATAGTTGTCCATGTAGACTGCATGACCAACATCGAGGCGCCCTTCAAGCAAATGAAGAACAACATTAGCTGCGTGGCCCTTGCCGCCAAAATCGTCCAGTTGCCCAGTGTATACAGCAAATTTTAAAATGGTGCCGCAAGGCTCTGTCAGTATGTATAATTTTATACCATATTTGTGTTTTTTATTTTTAATATACTGGCGGAAGGAAAGTCTTCCTCGAAATAAGACCATAGACTCATCCAGGGATAGATTTTTGTCGGGATAGTAGAGCTCTGCCATTTTCCCGTTGAAGTACTCAATGAGCGGCCTAACCTTGAACAGGCGATCGTCCGGTTTAGGTTCGCCCTCCCTCGGGTTACGCGTGAAATGTAGACACCTGCATTGAAAAAAATTTTTTTTCATTTCAAAAAAAATTCAAGTTGTAGTAGTACAACTCGCCTCATAATCAATAAAAACCTGTCTCGGCTCATTGCGGCTGCAAAGAACGGAATGCTAAACAGACGCGAAGTTTTCCAATAGTCTTGTAGCCTATTTGTCGTAATCGTCCCCATGTGAAGAAGTACGCCGAAAAAGATTCGCAACTCTTCCGGGGTCACATTATGCCAGCGAGTAATTCGCGACGAGGGAGATGTCTTCTCAGACAGAAATACATCCACGGCATACGCATTCGTTTCTTCCGCAATCATTTCATAAAAGTGGTCATCCACCAGCATGTTAAAAAAATCTATGGGTGCATTTCCTGTAAATTAGAAATTTAATTGAGACTTTTCAAAGCAACGCGCCATCCCCTGCTTCCTCTTTCGGTTGATGGAGTGCGGATCGGATGGGTGCGCATTGAGAAAATGGAAACAAATCTTACCATCTGGCACAACAAGGAACTCCATTCGCTTTGTGAAAGGAAAGGTTTTCATCGCCCGATTGTTTGACCATTTAGGGCCGGGGGGTGGTACAGCTGCAGCCGCTCTAGCTGGTTGGGGTTGCGTCGGAGCTTGTGTTTGCTGCAGTTGAACACGTGTTGTTGGTTGTTGCGCTTGGATTTGAGAGAAAGCACTCCTCTGGTCCATATTTTCAATGACTTCCTCGGAGGAGGCATCACTCTCCCCCGCTATATAATCATCATCGGAGTCAATTATTTCAGGGTCGTCATCTTGAATATCCGCGTCGGAATCATAAAGGAGTTTTTCTAACTCCTTATCAGATAATGGAGGCTGATAGTATCGTTTGGGGGCCTGTCGTGGCCTTTTGGGAGTGGAGGGTCCTGCTTCGTCATCCGCCATGACTAACTCCACCAAGGGTATTTTATTTTGTAAATTACACTTATCAACACGCTCACCAAAATACGTCACCTCACGTCCACCGCTAAGCTCACACTGAACGATATAAAGAAGTGACGCAGATGGTATATTTATCGACCACGCGCTTATGCCACCTACCGCGCATGGCTGATTTATCGCCCATCAGCACTTAACGTGTTAACTAATTCAGGAAAGGTAGGAGAAAAATCTTTTGTATGAAACATCTGGTTTAATTTTAAATTCTTCAATGTCTGATTAATTTTACTTAAATGTCTTCTTGCGTCGTTTAATAAGTCTAAATTTACGTGGTTTAAATTCAGTGATTTTACATCCAATAGATAGTTTTTGTAATGATTTTCGCAACAATCGTAGTAAACAAAAGGTAGTTTTAGAGTCCAATAGATGGTCGAGTTTCCTTGTTCTTCTCTAACAAGTTGTATACCACCTATTCGTAGGGTGCACGTGGACTCGGTCTTAACAATAAGTTATTATAATGATTCTTCCATACTTGTAAGTTGTGGAGTGGTTATGACACGAATCGATGACATCAACTGTATGTACTGTATTTTTGTATTTTGTTTTCCTGGATCTTTAAAATAATTTTGTGTTTTTTACACCTGTTATATTTATTAGTATGCAGCACCTGTTCTACTTCGCAGGGCGAATCTAAATTTATTGTATGTATAGTAGCTACTTCATATAGAAGTTGATTAGTAGTTATGCTAATACATTTTAACGGGATAAAATACTGCATATTGTCTTCTAATAAAGCTAAATAAGGAGAGGTACGGATTATTGTAGATTATTTCGCAGACAGAGAATACATGTGATAATACGAATATGATTTCAAATTAAATATTAAGTACTATTGTGCCACATTTATTTAACACTTAAGAGTAGTTTTCTCTCTCATTTGAGAGCACTAGGGATGACCATAATAGTGGATGGAAAAACTACAGTGTCATCTATTTCTTAATTGTATCTCTTGAGATACTCTTGTACAGAATTATCTGTAGTACTTTGGTCTACAGTACTTCTCAGTTCCATAGATGTATATTTCATTAAAGTGTCTTTAGGCAAGGTAGTCTCTCCTATACTTATCTTTATGTTCCTCCAAGAATCACTCTCTGCTGCTTTCATATACTTACTATAAGCTGCACAGAACATTAAATCCCTGTACCTATTGATCTCTAGTGCCGGATTCTGCCCTTCAAATATAAAATGATAACGAAAGGCATAATGAGACTCGTTCTTAATCATCTCATCTATTGCATCTCTCAAGGCTATAGATTCCTTAACGACATTAGGGAGAGTATGAGCTCTTGTACTACATGCCACAGCAAAATTATAGGCAACCATAGCAGATGTTAAGCCTGTATTCTCTAAGACAAGAGAACTTGACGTATCTTTAACTCTGAATCTAAAAGACGTGTCAACACCTGAAGATCAAACCCTATTTTCTTTGAGAATATAGGCAACACAGCTTTGACTGAAAAGGCAGAAGCCCTATTTTCTACCCATTTGTCTATGAACCCTGCAGTTTTTGCCCCTCTTGCTCCTCCTTTCTTCGATATAGAGCAGATTCCTAAAAAACCATAGTATGCAGCTTCTTCAATAGAAGCTCTATTGTCTCGTGCCTTTTTGACTTCAGACTCATCAGGTATGTAGGGGCTCCCTTTACCTATTACAGTCAAATCTAGCAAGAGATCTGTGAAGCTCTTACTCTGACATAGCTGAGATGGGGCTATAGCCAGATAACAGTTCAAATAGAAAGACGCAATATCTGATTGAGTTTGTACACTAACCGACTCCTGATATTTCCTGATAAAGGGCACTCTATTAATATTTAGAGCGTAATAAACTCGTGCATAATTTTGACTCGTTGCTAAGTTGAAATTCTTGTTGCCCAATAGGACTCCTAATTTTGGTAAAAAGTTTAAGACATTAGGGACGCCTCTTATGTTTCCTATCGCTTCTAAGGATCTTACATACTTTTGAATTTTATCTAATTCTTCTCCTGTTATGCATATGCCCTTCCCATGCCTGATATGAGTTAACTCAAAGGATTTAACAACCAATTTACTTTTTGAATTATCTTTCTCTCCTTTAGGGAGAAGCATAAATCTCAGACGAAACTGAAGCAATTGGCTCGAGCCCTTCTGATATAAAATTTTCAGCTTCTTTATCTGTTATTCTGTAAAAATTCTCTAAAAAACTACAATCCCCCATGATATTGTTTTAACTAAATTAAAATTTTTGGCAGAACCTACTAGCTAGCAATATACTTTAAGATATATAAATGAGAAAATGTGTACTAGTCTGTGAATATTCTATTAACATATCTCCATAATTATATCTATAATATCTATAATTTTACAGATGCTAGCTCCGTACGCCATACACGCTATAATCTGTCCGTTGTAGATTACTTGATACGCCCGGGACTCTAGTCCCAAATATTTTCTCAGAACCCTTCTCAGACTCCCCACTACGGAGGGTAGTTCCCCGGATGTAGTAGTAGATGTAGTAAACTAAGAAAAATAATATTAAGACAAGAAATAGATACGGTTTTGTGATACTAAAATAATTCATTAATAAATAATGTAACCGAAATGTTAATTTAATAAATAAAATAAATACGAACCCAAGGTTACGTTATAGACTCATGGACAGGATCGGTATGTGTAACGACAAATTAAAATTTTATTTTAATTAAATATTTGTAGCAACAATTTTATTACATCGCGATATATGGAGCTAATTCATTATGTACTGAGATATAAATCGTGGGTCATTTTTTGGAAGAATTTTTTTTTACACTAATGATGAAATTGGAAGTGTATGTTTCGGTGATGGTATCATAGCAATGGGTACATATAACACTTAAGAAATTACTACGTTAGGTTTTGAATTATTTATTTATAATATATTATAAAAAGCGAATTGTTCACTTGTTTTAAATATCGTGAAGGTGATGTGTAGGTAACCGCAATATAGCTAACACTGGCTAAAATTTAGTTCGGAAGCCTATATATTACTATTGCCAAAATTAGGGGGAACATGTAAGCATAATACAGTATAATAGGATAAAAGTCCTATTGTTATATAGTGCAGATGTAACATTTGTATACAACAAAATTATTTCATATTACTAAAATTACACAAAAGATGGACTTAAAAGATGTATATCACCTGGCGAAATAAATATAAAAATATAAGTGTACAATAATTAAAAGATCAATGAATGGTCACTCATGCATTGATTTACAAATTCAATATAATATGAGACCCTTAACAATAATTTCTGGAGTCTGTCATTCGGAGCTCCAGGTGTGATACGTAAATGAATAGCTACATATTATGTAATAAATGAAATGTGATTTCCTAACACCTCCCTCCTAAGGAGAAGGATTTTTGTAGTGTACTAAAAAAATCGTTTGCGATTTGGCCCAGGTTGTCTTGTTCCTTCTGCTTCATTGGAAGTTGAAAAGGTCGTCATTTCGTCGATGTCTTCTCGCGAGATACGAATATTTGGACGGCGTTTTGGTGTATGGAATCATGAATTGACAATGTTCGTAAACGTAACACATGAATTGGACGATTCCCCAGATGAATAGTTTTTTCGCGAACAACAACGTGCACTTTTGTTATAGCACATTACACTTATTATTCTCCAACAAGTTGTATACCACCTATTCGTAGGGTGCACGTGGATTCAGTTTTGATAACAATTGATTCTTCTACACTTGTATAAGTTGTGGGCTGGTTATGACACGATTCGATTACATCGACTGGTTTGACAATAAACAGTAGCCAACGTCCATTTGATACTTTCTGAATTTTGTTTTTTGAATCTTCAAATTAATTTTGTCTTCCTTACACCTGTTATAGTTATTAGTGTGCAACAACTGCTGCACTTTACAAGGCAAATCTAAATTTATTGAATGTATTGTAGCTACTTCGCACAGAAGTTGATGGGCAGTTATGCTAGTACATTTTGATGGTATAAAATATTGCATATTGTCTTCTGATAAAGCTAAATAAGGAGAGGTAGCGATAATTGTACAGAATATGTGCGGAATGTTAGTTTTAGCAGGCAGAGAATACATACATATGATAATACGAGTATGATTTTAAATCTATCAATGGTATCTTGACAACAAATATAATTTAATTAATATAATTAAAAAAAACCGCAAGAACAATAATAATAATAATAATAATAATATCATCGTTTATTTGGCCTCGTTTGGCTATACACAACTATTTACATATCTATATACAAAATTTTTTAACTCATACATACATCTTAAGAATTCCTTCAAATTACATAAAACCAAATACAGTTAGTACATACACACATTTAACAATTACTATAATTATAAATATAACATTGTTCCACCTTTACATTTCCCGGTCCCGCTATAGCGTCTTTACCTCTTTCTTAAATTTAATAAGCCCCAGCGACCTCATTGCCCTTGGCAACCTATTATACGCCACCGCTCCTTTAACAAATATGAAATTGTGTGCAAGAGCTGATCTAACCGTCTCAAATTTAATATTTTCTTTTCCTCTGGTGTTGTGGTCGTGGTTTATATTGCAGCTTTGAACTAGTTCGCTTATATACTGTGGCATAATCCCCAGCTTTGCTTTGTGCAGAAATACCATAACCTGATATTTCGCTAATGCTTCTACATTCAACCACTCCAGTTCATCAAGCATGTCGTTTACCCTTGTATATCTGTCTTTTCTCAGAATAATCCTCATTCCTCTGTTCTGCATTAACTGTAGTCTATTTACATCCATTTTATTTGCCATAAACACCACCGTTCCAACATATGTTAGGTGTGGTAAAACAATTCAATCTCTTTATCAAATCTTTATTAAATCAATCTCTTGATGGATTTCCACATTTTCTTTGCATCATACCTACATTCATCAATCTGCTTAGTATAGTACTCCGTCTTAGTTTGTTTAATAAGGTTTAGTGTTTTATTTCTGAGCCTTTTATATTCTTGCCAGTGCATTTCTTCTCTGGATAATCTATATTTCTTGTAGCCCTTATCTCTCGCTTTTATGGCCTCCAACACATTACTATCAAACCAGTGCTTACCTTTATTAAGGATTTGTGTCTCTTTCAACGGCATATGCTTATTTGTAACTTCTTTTAATTTTTCATAAAAGTTATTTACCCTTGCGTTCAAGTCGTTCCCATATTCATAACGTATATCCTTCATATCCGTACGAAATTTCTGTAAATCTTGTATTTTAGCTTCTTTTACTTATAGTTAAGACTTTCTCTTCTTCCTTATTATCAATACATATCTTTAGGCATCTGTGATTCCCATATACCATTTTTACGAAGAATATATTATCAACAAGTTTTCTTAGCCTTGGAAAGTTAGTTATATTTTTTTATTTATGTCTGTTGAGTAGAAGACCACTGTTGTAAAAAAATACGATCTTGCAACAATTACTTTATTAAACTTAAATAAAATGGTGTTAATGTTACTTCTGGGGTGGTTGATCTTCTAATGCTGGAATTGTCGACTCGCAATCCAATGCGCTTGTAGGGTGCGCGCTCGGTACTTAATAGCAGAAGGGTCGTCTTGAAGTGTGGTCGATGCGTTCCACAATAATAAAATAGCGTACAAGAAATTTGCCTTAACAATGTCCATTAATTTCCCCCATCTACACATTTAGTTTGTGCCTAAAAATTTTTAATTTAGGGGATTTACATGTATTACAATATGGTTGAGAATTGGAAGAATAATAATTTTAAAAGTGCTGTCGTAAGCGAACTTGTAGCACTTTTGTGAAAATTCATCATTTTGACGATGAAGTTGCGATTTAGCCCAGGTTATCTTGTTCCTTCTGCTTCATTGGAAGTTGAAAAGGTCGTCATTTCGTTAATGTGTTCTCGCGAGATACGAATATTTGGACTGCGTTTTGGTGTATGGAAACATGAATTGACAATGTTCGTAAACGTAACACATGAATTGGATGATTCCCCAGATGAATCGTTTTTTCGCGAACAACAACGTGCACTTTTGTTATAGCACATTACACTTAATATTAAAACTACAACAATAATTATAATATACGTTAGCCATGTAATATGTCTCTCAACAAATGTCCGTTTTAAATTGTTCAATGTCTGATTAATTTTATTTAAATGTTTTTTTTTGCGTCGTTTAATGAGTTTTTTTATTTAAGTTTTACTTCCGATAGGTAGTCTTTGTAATGACTTTCACAACAATTGTAGTAAACATCAGGTAGTCGTAGGATCCCATTGATGGTTGAGTTACGCTGTTCTTCTCCAACAAGTTATATACCACCTATTCGTAGGGTGCACGTGGACTCAGTTTTGATAACAATTGATTCTTCTACACTTGTTCAAGTTGTGAGGTGGTTATGACACGATTCGATTACATCGACTGGTTTGACTAAAAACAGTAGCCAACGTCCATTGATACTTTCTGAACTTTGTTTTCTCGAATCTTCAAATTAATTTTGTCTTCCTTATGATGTGTGTAACAACTGCTGCACTTCACAAGGCGAATCTAAATTTATTGAATGTATTGTAGCTACTTCGCCCATAAATTGATTGGCAGTTATGCTAGTACATTTTGATGGTATGAAATATTGATAAAGCTAAATAGTCTCCCATAGTCTACCGAAGTGTGGGCTATACGGCGGAATGAAATTTCACGAAATACCGACGTTAGCTACGCGTTCGATGATTTCCTTCTCGTTTTTTATTAAAAATTGTGCTAGATCCCTTAATTCGGAATTGGCTCCGACAAAGTTTTTTTTCCGTTGTCTGACAAAATCTCAGAAGGTTTTCCCTTACGAGCAGCAAAGCGACATAAACATAGCATAAATGACTGAGTGGTCAAGTCGCTGACCAGTTCTAAATGTAAAGTCTTTGTAGTGAGACATACAAATAAACATAGTAAGCCTTATAAGTTTTGGATCGACGTCCTTTTATGGTTTTAACTAAAATGGGACCAGCATAATCTACGCCTACCCTCGAAAAAGGGGATGCTGGCGACACGCGTTCAAAAGGTAAATTTCCCATAATCGGTTTAATGTGCTTTGGTGAAGCCTTGAAGCACCGTACGCATTGACGTACAACAAGTTTTGCGATGTTACGTCCTGATATCGGCCAGAATCGTTGGCGTATTGATGAAACTAGCATCTGTGGTCCTGCATGTAATAATGCGAGGTGTTCCCTTTCAAATAGGAGTCGATTAAATATGTGACTACATGGAAGTAATATAGGGTGTTTTGTTGCGTATGGCAACTCGGAATGTTTAAGACGTCCTCCCACGCGTATCAATCCGTTTTCATCTAAAAGTGGACTTAAATTTATAATTTTGCTATTTTTATTTAAAGGGGTTCCCTGTTCTAAAATGCGTAAGTCAGGGCTGAAGTTTTCAGCTTGAACTAATTTAATGAGACAATGCAATGAAGTTTGTAACTATAATGGCGATAGCGGGCCGTGTTTTCTATTAGTAGAATTAGTAGAATTAATAGAATTCCAATGAGTTGATGAAGTTAATTCTATAATTTCTGCTATTCTATGACTGACAAAAGGTTTGAGTAGATTTACCGGCGTTTGTAGCCAGCCTAGTACAACTGTGGAGTCAGTCCATAAAAAGATATCATGAAGGTGACGTTCAATGACTTGTTGACTTGAAAAATTAATTTTGCTAAGACATTTGCTCTGCATAATTCTAATCTCGGAATCGTTACCGTTTTTAAGGGAGTAACTCTGTTGCGCGAACATAATAGGTTTACATGATTAATATTATTTTCATCAGATACCCGCACGCACCGTATCCTTGTAATGATGCGTCTGAAAATCCGTGTAATTCCAATCGAGTAGGATTTTTACAAATAACTCTTCAATCAATTTAAAGATCATTTAATTCAAATAAATCCCTTCTTAAGTCGATCCATTGTGTCTCTAGCGCGTGCGGAAGTGAATCATCCCACGATAAATTTTCTAACCATAATTTTTGCAATAAGAATTTTGCTGGCACAATGCATGGACTTAATAAACCTAGTGGGTCGAATATTTGCGATACTTCCGATAGTATAATTCGTTTAGTGATAGTTTGACTTGTAAATTGAGAAATGCGATAAGTTAACTGATCGTTATGAAATGACCAAACAAGACCTAGCGTTTTTGTTTGACCTTGCGTAAATTCGTGCACATGTGGATGAATATTTGAATGTTCAACTTTGTTTAGAACCTCATAATTATTTGATACCCATTTTCTTAGTTTAAATGCACCTGACATTAATATGTTAGACAATTCTAAACAAATAGTTTGAGCTTCCGTCATTGTATCGGCGCCTGTTAAGACGTCATTAACGTAAAAATCGTTTTTAATAATGTTTGAAATTTGAGGGTGAGTATCAGCGCATTCTATTCCGATTTGATATAAACAACGAATTGCGAGGTTAAGTCCCGAAATGTAAAATTTTTTCTAAGTTCTAATCTAATGCTTATCATAGGTATTTTAAGATTTTATTGTAATTGATAATCAATTCACGTTTAACACGTGAAACGTTAAACGTTTACACGTTTAACTTTGTGGAAAATTTCACATCACAAGGATGCATCTTAATTGTTCTATGCTTACGATGATTATAATTATCAGTATCTTGGAAGAGTTAGTAGAGGCTAAAATTATAATATAAATAAAAGTTTTCTAGTTTAGTATACAATTTAAAAATGAGCATTGACATATTCGGTCGTAGTAAAATACGTCCAAAGGAAGGTCCTAAGGGTGCCACAGGTATCGGTTTTAAACTAATACTATTTTGCTCCCTTAAAATTAGCTTATTGTTAATTAAACTATCTATATAATCATTAAAAGAAATTCTAGTTTTTACTACGTAATTTTTAACGCCCTTGGCCTTTTTAACAGCGTCTTCACCCTCCACACGTATACTGTACATTTTTAGATCTAAGACCTACAAACTCAGTCATAATCTGACCATTGTTCTCATCTTTCATTAGTCCTGGTACTTTTTTATTTACAAGGGGTATACCGAAATGATTATCAGGTTTATAATCACTAGTATCAAAACGATGAATATCTCTTTTGATGGTGTTGTACACATCCGTACATCTAATTTCATAAACAAGCGAATCGGTGTCACAGTAGAGCACTTTGACCGGGAAGTTTTTACGCATGTATGCATAATGAAATTCATATAACTTGGTTTTAGATATATCTAATATACTCATACCTACATACACAGGTTTATTCATCATAATCTCTGTCTTATTTAACTCGATTATCGTTAAATTCTCATCTAAAATAGTTCTACTGTTGAAATTAGGTTTAGCAATCATCACCTTAGCACTCTAGCGTCCATCCCACTTTGATACCAACTTAACAATTTTTCTTTTACGCACGTCTTCCATGGTTTTACCAAATGCCGCATTATTCATTAATTTGAAAAATGTTTTTTCAAATTCATTTTTAGCATTAGTCCTCATTCGAGTATTTAGTTCAATATAGGGTTTCAACCATGCCCATTGTTCAAATTCTAGTACTCTATGGATTTTTAAGATTTTCATACCATATTCTAGAGCTTGTTTAAGTGCTCGGTAATGAATAACGTAGCGTTCCTTATTAAAAAGAGTTGTGAGAAGCTTCTTTTGTCTACAGTTGGGTGGTGCTCGATGCTCAGGGCATAGAGGTAGATCGTTGTGTTCATCGTGTAATGTGTCTGAATACTCTAAGTCTATCTCCAAAATAAAGCCTATACTGCTATCATCGGGGGTTTGACTCACATCTATATCTAAAAATTTCCGCTTGGTAAAAATTCACTTATAGCCCAACCATATACTGAAAGAAACATAAGTAAATCATAAAAATTATATTTTTAAAGAAAATATACTTACAATTATTGACATCGTAGTATTGAAGATAAATGTCGGGTTGAGTCTGGTCGTAATTAGGCATGTATTTCTTATTAGCTTTTGCATACCGATTACTGCATTGAGAGATACCTCCTCGAATACCTCGCTCAACAAACATTAACATATCAATGTCTGTGATCAGATGCAACTCGACCTTGGTTAATTTCAACATACTATCCCAAGTAAGACCTGGAGCTGATACATAATGTGCAGGGTCTAGTCCATAAGCATTAAAACAAGTATCGCGGAAATTCTCAAAAACATCAGTCAATAGCAGTACATCTGTCTTTAAATATAAGTCAGAGTACTCCCCTAAATTTTGAATGTTGAACATAGAAATACCCTTCCTTCAATTTGTAGTGCAATATCTCTAATTAGGAAATGGCTATCATAATTTGATAAGTTGTGGGCAATAACAGGTATCGTTTTTATGGGTCATAATAGTTAATGTTTCATTCGTTATGAGCTGCACCTCGAAATTCCGAAGTTATGTGGTTATGATCACGTACTTTAAAGTCATTAGGTTTAAACTTTTTATCACATATATGGCAGGTATTAGCTCGTTGAAAATCTTGCTCCCCCTTTGAAGATAAAGACATATGTAGGTTGTGCAGCCCAATATACGGGCTTAACATCTTCGACAATTTGTTGAAGTTCGGTAGCAAACCATTTAGCACAATCACTTCCACGATAACTTCTATAATAAGATAATGAATTATCGTAATTACACTTGAAGTAATATCCTACACTAAATGCTACATGTTCTTGATACATTTGAGTTTTTACACCACGTTGCTCATTTATAGGTTTCAAAATACTTTCCATATCCATATATATAACGAATGGTACCTTCTCCTTATTTTTAAAATTCGTAAATTTTACTACATGACCATGGGCAGGCATGTGAACCTTACAATTATTAATGTTTCCGCAATCAACCTCATGGTTTTTCAATTTCTCATCAGTTTTGAAATAATGAAGACATCTGTTGCATATTCTTTTTTTATGGTGATTTTGATTCAGCTGATTATTGACTAATCTGCTGAGATTTTTAATCCAGCAGAAGTGGTATTTTATTGTAGGCATATCATCAGCATCCTCTTCATTCTCACCGTCTTCTTTATCATTATCTTTATTATAAGAATCTTCCAGTAAAAGTAGATTAATGTGTTTATCATCTGTTGTAAAATTCTTCGTTAGTAAGGTGGGTACGACATCGTGACGTTTTCCAATAGTTTTTAATATGAAAACATTTATAGAAATATTATTTTTCTTTTCGAATTTTTTAATTTGGTCTAGTCATTGGCAATGAAATTCCTTCTAGATTTAGAACATCAGAATAGTGAGGGTATGATGATATTCTCAAATTTTATAATTCTGTTTTGTTTCTTCTATAATAATAATAATGAATATCATACATAATTATCAGTAATGATAAAATAGACGGTGGCAAAACTTGACCTAGGATTGGAGACTTATGATTGTATAAGAACTCTTCAGTAAATAAATTTTCATCTTCCGATATTAAGTTCCATGTAGATTGCTTAATTGAGTTGCTGTCAATAAATCGTAATTTGTATAATAAAAATATTCGGGGTTCAGTTAAGTGATATAAGAATGTTGACCCATTTCTACTTTTTTTATATTCCATCAGAAAACAATTTTAAGCATAGTGCTTCATTAAGATTATCCAAACCATACCTTTTAATATAATTTAAACATATTGTAATATTTTCCACGCTCGTAGGGGCTGATACGTACAAAGTATTATTTAAAACTTGGGCTAATGAAATAATGATTATAGTCGAATTCATTTTTGCTATGCGTATCAGCTGCGTTCCAAAATAGTTATGACTAAGCAGATATGAACTCAGTAATTTATATATAAGGGTAAAGAATAACAGTGTTATAATACATAGTATTTTTTATTATGAATCAAACTACATTAATGATATGCTACAATACATTTTAAACTTGCATCAATTCATTCAAATTTTGCTTAATTACTTCTGGAAACATATATAATAATTCGATTAAACATATCAAGTTTATTCCTTGGTGATATGATAGAGATTTCGCCATTCCATCGAAATTAAAGAACACGTCTCCACCTACTTCAATACATCCATAAAGTACTTCGTGGTAGAATTCTTTTAGATGGAATCCCGCAATTTCTCCAATGTACAAATTTATTAATGGCAAAATTTCTAGCAACCTAATCATCGTAAGTTCAGCCACGCAAATATAAAAATCATTTTTCTTCAATTGTATTACGTAGTTCTTATTATACAATTGTCCGGTGACTTTAAATCCGCTGTCAGCATTTTCCATAGGATCTAAACCACCATTTTTTAAAAAAATTTTTAATTTGATTGACATTAACGTCGTTGGATAACATATCCCAATCCTCATAGCTTAATGGTATAGTGATACCATTTGATCCACTGATTTGTAACATTGGAATCCAATTTTCAACATCAATACCTATAGCTATAAATTTTGTTTGGGATTTATTTAATGCGTATTTTGTTACATGAATTAGCTTCAGCCCATGCATTATTTTAGGTGCTTTATTCGAAGTATTTACTGAAAAAAAATAGAAATACAAATTAATAGAGAAATATAAATATAATATGAAAAAATTAAACTGATAAGGGTTAGGTATGTATCCCTAGACTAGTGTCTAAAAACACATACCTACACCTAACAGTTATTTAAGTTACTACTACTAATTTCAATACAACTTACTTTGTTTGAAATGTTTCTGCAGATCTCTTCCAAGTTTTGACTTCTACTTTTGTATCCATTTTTTTGAGTATGTTGAATGTTCTGCACGATATTGCTGTCAAGACGACTTGGACTGTGATGATGAAAAAAATTTATTTTGCAGGGTATATATACGTTAATGGGTCATTCGTATATATTATCAATATATATTTAAGTGCTTATTTGGTCGCAGTAGTTAAACTACTTTGATAAGCGATATTAATTTAAGTGACCCTATAGACTTTCTAATATTAAGTACACATTTTTGTATCATTATACAAAACACTTAAGTGATTATCAATTACAATAAAATCTTAAAATACCTATGATAAGCATTAGATTAGAACTTCGAAAAATTTTTACATTTCGGGACTTAGAAAAATTTTTCATATTTCGGGACTTAGAAAAATTTTGAAAAAAGTGATCTAGAACTGGCCCTACCCCACTACTGCAATAGCGCTCTTCCACTGATAATGGTTTTTCCGATGGACCATTTTCCAATTCCCAAAATTTCGCAAGTTGTTCATTTAACGTTGTCATCAGCTGTGCTTAAATTGCAATGTATTGACTTTTTCGTGTTTAACATTATAAGCCCTGAAACTACCCATCCAAATTGGGTACTGTGTAATATTGGCAAGTTAGGGCCAAGATCGATTTGATCTTTGTTAATTATGCGCCAAAACCAATCGCCACCTATCAGGAGGTCGACGTGTCCTGGTTTATGATAATTAGGATCAGCTAGTTTAATGTGATCAGGCATGTCAATTTGAGCGGGATCGACTACAAAATTAGGCAAGCATCTGGTAATGGTTTCGATTACTAAACACGAGGCCGATATAGAGAATGAAGTGTGACGTGAATTTATCTTAACTTGACATTTTTGTAACGTCTGTGATGAAGATTGACCTATGCCGTTTACTAATACGTCAGCCCTTTGTACATTAAATTTTAATAAATTACACATACGTTTGCTTATGAATGATGATTGACTTCCTGCATCCAGAAGTCCTCTTACCTTATGATTTGTACCTTGCGCGTCAGATATTAAAACCGATACTGTTGATAAAAATACGTTACTACTATGAGATGCGAATGCTGACACAGTGACCGATGGTTCCTCAATGCTTTCAATATAAGTGGTTTGCAATGCAGGATTCGATACTGGAACGGCGGTATTTGAATGTAACAATGTGTGATGTTTTAGGTTGCACGTTTTGCAAAAGCTAGATCTGCAGTTACTAACAAAATGACCTTTGCGCAAACAATTGAGGCACAATCGTAACTCCTTTGCCTTATTTATTCGATCTGAATTACTTAAATCTGTAAACGCGGTACATTCGTTGATGTAGTGAGAACTATCGCACACCGGGCAATGTAATGTTTTGTTATTTTGTACTAATAACGATCGAGACTGCTGTTTCTGTGAATATTCAAGTTTTTTTGAGGTTTTAATTTCGACATTTTTAACATCTGTATGATACTGCTTATTTTCTAAATTTTCTAGTAAATCAGCTTTATTTTGCAAGAAGATTTTGACATCTTCTAGCGTTGACAATTCATCACGTGTCTTTGTTTCCTCCCACGATCGTGACGTAACCGCGTCGATTTTTGTACCGATTAAGAATACGATAAACTGATCCCACAAACTTTCATCTGTTGGTGTCAATGATATAATCGAGTCTTTACAGATAGGACCATTTGGTAATGTGAATAGATTTCTAAAGGCTTGTTTGTCGTTAATTAATTGCAATATAGATGCTATGACAATGCTAATATTAGGGTAACCTCCATAGCGTTCGAAAACAGCCTCAGATAAAATGGAATCTATTCTACCATCTTGCAGGGATCTAGTCAAGTCGAGAAGCGAAACTCTATATTCTTCCACATGCTCGTAATTTTTCATATCTTTTCTACCAAGTTTTGATACGAGTTTTAGTGGATCAGGTACAAAAAAAAATCTCTCATTGTCATGCAGCATAAATTTTGAACAAAAATGTCCATGCTTGTATTTGACCATCTTGACTTCAAGATTGAAGAGTAAAGCAAATTTCCTACACATATCCTGTAAATCTCTATAAGATATAAGTCTAGAGTCATCTCCGGCAAAACAAGCAAAGAACATATCAGTCATATCGTATATGTAACATATAACCAACATAGCCACTAATGTATTACCAAAAAATGTTGAAGCATCGCCCGACTTGCGTTGGTCAGATATCAAGGCTAACAAAGCATTTACTCTATCAAACACTTTTGTATTACCATGAGCTCTATCCCATAGTTCACAAAGATATTTTGGCAAGCCGAGCAAGTTAAGAAGAACTAATTCAATAAAACGTATAAAAGCTCTTTGACTTTTATCAAATTTAGAAATATCTAATTCAATTTTATGTAATAAATCTATGGATTTAGGATCAAGTTTAGTGTATGATAAAGTTTCAAATTCTTCAGGTGACATGTCAGTAAATATTACGAATCTAGGGTCAAGAAGTTCTATTAATCTTTGTCTTAATTTTTTTAAAGATTGGACAGAAAAGTGCATTAATGTTTTTTGGATGAGCCAAGATTGTTTATAATGAAGTATATAATTAAACATCTTGAGTAGTCAATGGTGGTTTAGGGTTTCTTTTAATAGATAAATCATATTTGTTTAGTTCTTTTTCCCATAATGCTGTGAATGTTTCTTTGATATTGTATTTTACCGAATCCGACTGATCTTTTAACCAATTATCAATATCTTCGGAAGAAGGATGGATAGGATTTCGAGTACATTCATCAAGAGCCCATCTATTGTTAAGAGGTATATAACTATTTATGAACTTTTCAACAATATGAGTAGCGGTAGTTTCATGATCAATTATTCCTTGTAATTCAGGAACGTTAAAATTTCTTTTATACAAAGCCAAAAAAATTTCATTCAATGATTGCTTTCTTGGTGTACTAACTGCTGTATTCAATACTGGTATAAGATTCTCATAGGGTGAATTTCTCGATGGTTTTGGTACCGTACAAACAGATATATCATCGAAATGAAGATTCAAGGCAGTATTTTCAACTATATAACTATCATTGACAACCGAATCAATTGCATTGGGCAAACACGTATAATACCAGTCTTGTAGCACTATTAATGGATTGAGTGCGATAGCTCTAGGAATTGGTCTTGGATAGAATGTGTGAAGATTGAAACCATAATATCCATCAACCAACATATCGTTGTTCTTTTGAAATGAAACAACATTGACATCAGCGACACAAAGAGATTTATGAATTTCTATTGCTAATTGTGAAGCTTTTGCAACAGGTGTAGGTAATTTTATATCAAGAGGTGTAAGATATACTTCACCTCCGCTCAAGTATCTGGTTTTTTGCAAATCAACAGGGTCTTCTTCATTATTCATTCAAAAATATTTCCTCCTGTGGTTTATTAGATAATCTCACAAGTTTCACCACTTTAGATTGTGCACCCTGAAATTCGTTGATGGTATTAGCTTTTATGCCCAAAGAAACCAGAACTGATTTGTCACTCTGTTTAAATGTCAAATATTTGATGTCGTTATTCGTTATATCAGCTTGGTATGGAACGTCCTCTATCGAGTTTATAGGTACAAGGTGCATAGTATTTATATTATTATTGACAGAGAAAACTCTATTAGAATAAAATCTCTGCAATTTGCACATAACATCAAGAGGACATCTGTACGAAACGCTCAGAAATTCCGTCAGAGTAGTTATTTCAGCGATAGTCGAATGTTTTGTTTCTACATCCGGTGTTCTGGATATATAAGGAATCTGTGCCGTATCCCCCAAACAGATAACTCTATTGGCTTGCGAATAATAAGCGACAGCAATTATGTCTCCTGCATGTGACATAATAGCCTCATCGATATATACCGTTTCAAACTTAGTTCTGAAGTTCAAGAGATACGAATCAACAGTTTTAACGTTAGGTTTCTTTATTTTGTATTTCTTTTCAATTCGTTCGGAGAGTTCTGTGGCAGAGGATTTAGTTGTTGTAAGAATTAGAATTGATTTAGTATGGTCGTATAAGTATTGATGATATATGTAGATTTACCGCATCCTGGAACACCTCTAACCAATGATATTCTTGGTAAATTCAAAGTAGCCAATGGAATAGACTCATATATACAATATTTTCTATTTTCGAGCATCAATTCGGTGCAAGATGAGACAATAACGTAAGGGACTTTTGGCAATTTATCATCAATTATTTCCACAAATTTAACTCCATCGAAACAAAACCGATACTTATCTTTTGAATCTTTGTTTTTTATGATATAATTACCGGTTCTAGTATCAACCAAAGAAGGTTTCAATGGTGATAATTCGAATATTCTCTTCAACTCTCTGCTGACAACAATAATGTGTTCTTTAGGAACAAAATCAGTATAGAATTTCCTCAAGGATGCATGATATATAGCATCATTAATTCTAGCTAATTCAGTTCTTTCTATAAGAGAATTTTTCATTCTTGTTGTTATGCTGTTGCCAACAAGGTATTTAGGATTATTTTGTCTATATGAAATTTTTTGGTTTTCATTTAGTTTCCAATAATTTTCAATGTTAACAGAATTGATGATGTTATCTATATCTACTTTAGTGGGTTTCATATTAAATGATTCAAGAAACATATGATAATCTTTATTATCAGGAACATGAATAACAAGTTGTATATTTTTAAACTTCTTTAGAATAGTTGTTATTTTTTTTGCTACTTCGTCACAAGTGTAACTATAAATACCATAACCAAGAGCCACAGTATCCATAACAATTCTATATGTTAAATTGTTAGAAATCTCTGCTAAAACATTTTTAAGATCCTTAAAACAATCGATTTTATTAGTTATGATGTTAATTACATTTTGAAATTTGTTGCCATTGGTAAACTTGATGTCTGGTTTGGTCAATTTATGTGACAAAAGAGTATTGATATAAATGTTGTTACCGTGGTCAGCAGAAACAACAGCAGCAAATCCTGCGTATCCTCTTGATGTTTTGGTGCCGATAATATAGTATGTAGCATCGTGAACGAAATGTACAAGTAATTTGGAAGAAGTTAATTCATCATTGACAAGTGAAATTTGTTTTGCATTCAAATTGAATTCGGTGGGTAAAAATTGACCACCATTAAGATTACTAGTATTTTTATAATGTCTTATAATTTTAATATCTTTAGGTAACACAACAGGTTCTTCAACAAATTTAGTATTAGGTTCTTCAAAAATTACAGGTGTAAGTTCTTCGATAATTTTGGGAATAAATAGTTGTTCATCAATCAAATTCTTGTCCAAATTTGCAATTTCAGTTGTTATATTTTTGTTAAATTCTTTTATTTTGTAGTTATTATCAAATAACGCAGGCACATCAGCTGGTTTAATAAATTGCAAATTAGGATCCTTAAAAGTGTTACGTTTGATATTTCTAACTCTACCCCGCACATCTATCATAGTCTTGACAATCTCTTCATGATTATCATTCCAAGGTATTAAATATGCTTCGGATGTTGTTATATTGTTTGTATCCACGGATGAAATAGAATACTCATCATTATTTTTTGGTTTATGATATTTAGAGTTAGTAATAGTCATTGCAGTTAAAGGTGCTTCAAGTTCCGCAGGATTAGTTTTAAGAAACTCCTTAAATTCACTAACAATAGTTTCATTAAGAATGTCGGTTTTAATATTTCGAGAAGTGTTATCCTCGGATATATTTCGATATTAATTTTTTGTTCATAAATTATTGGTTTCTCTACAGCTTTTCTCATTTCTGGTGTTAAAACATTAGGTGTATGATTATATAACAATTTTCTAAAATCAGTGCGTGACACGTTAACGAAATTTATCTTTTCTTTAATAGTTTGAGTTAATGGTTTAATTGAATATTTAAATTTAGATTTATCAACATTATCAAAATTTTTGTTATTATTTAAAAAATTATTCAAAATAGGACTAAGTGAATTTTTTGTAATTAAAAGAAATTTTTTATTATCCAGTTGATTAGCAACAGTTTTTGCAGCAGAATGAAGTGTTTTAACTCCGCCAGAAAGAGCAGGAACCAGAGCAGTATGTATAATGATCATTCTTTAAAGAAAGATGTATTTTTTTGTTATAAGAGGGATCAATGAAATGTATGTAAGTCAACTCCTTAGAATTATCATAATGAACACAAATTTTAGTTTCAAAACACCTATGAAAAGCCAATAAAGAGTCGACATTCCCCCAATCCCCTCTATTTACCACGTCAGTTGTAACAGCAAGTTTTCTGATTAACGCATAAAACTGACAATTACCACCTCCATTATTATCAATTTTTCTAAGAGAAAAATTATCCATACAATCCTCGGAAGCGATATAAGGAAAAGCAGTATCGTCAGTTACAAAGTCTTCAATTATTTGATCGTTCGATTTTGCCCCAATAGATTCTATAGACAACTTTTCATTTATTACTTTATATTTTGTGTAACAAGTGGTGTCAAATCTTCATCTATAGTTATTGTGTCGTTAGTTATAGCATTAAGAGCTTTTAGAAATGATGTGGAACCAATATAAGGTCTAATATAATCTTCAACACAAACAAAGGTAACCATATCTTCAAAGTCAACAGGAAACAATTCGGGAACCGATTTCCAAAATAACATCAAATCAGTCAAACTGGCAGCGAGAGTGGCAATATGTCTAGAAACAAAAGTTTTGACAATAACCGCCAGTTTGGTAAAAGGATTCAATGATTGATAACTTCTAAGATTGGCAATTTCGGCAACTATTTCTTTAGTTGCTTTTCCAACATCAAATCTCAGTTTATATGCATAGATGTAGACTGCATTAGCTAGATGGTATAGATCGGTGGCAGTTAAATGTTCATCTGTAGATCTCCTTTTAATAGATATACCATTCGAAATTTCGCGTTTACACAAAGAAACTGCCATATTGTAAATGTCAGAAGCAGTAAACTTGCCATCATGCGATCGAAGTGCATAAGCAATTAACTCTTCTGAGAGTTTCTTTGAAACGACTATATCAAATTTCTCCATAGCTAACCAAGGTAATGAATTAGCAGAGTGATTCCATCTGTAATATGTCACACGTACACACTCTTTATGAGAAATGGTAGGCATGTATCTAAATAGATGACCTGAAGGAACTCTACTGGATACAGATTTAGTGATCTTAAGAAACTGCACACCCAACCTATTATCTATCATTTCAAAATAGTAAACATTACCTGCTTTTGAAATGGAGTAATTGCTGCTAACCAGCGAGAGATAATCCAAATACTTGTGTCTATAACCCCATGATGAATCATTATCAGAAAAAAATATATATGTACTTGGTATTAATTCCTTGTTCATTCACTGTCTTTATTTCCCAATTGACACTTATGTTCGATATTTTTCCTTTAGAGTGTATCATGATATCAGCAACAAAAATGAAAACAGCAATTCCAAAAACAGAACGCTTCTTATCCATTATGTCGGTGAGATCAGATATGGACATATCATATGTAGAATGCAAAAATATACATGTTTTTGCAGTAATATTGCATTCTTGAGACATTTTCTTACAAACTATAAGTGGTCTAGTTACGGGTTCAATCATTGTACGCAATATATTAAGTTGTTTGGTGGTAAATGTTTTGCGGTTGGACAGATTATTAAGTTGATCGGAACATCTAGAATCATCACGAGGAAACAATATGGGTGCACAAGTATGTATGTTGTTTCTACCAGCGTTGAAATGAGTCATCATGTTACCACCCACATCAACAATTACAGAATCATAATTACCAGCGGGTAATGATGAAATGTGGTAGTTGGCATATAGTAAAGCCATATGCATTTCAACATTGCGTAGTGCAGCAAGTAATCCATGAAGTTAATGTGAAGGATTATTGCTGAATTTAAGGTCAAATTCGGGATAACTATTTATAAGAGCTATTTTTTCAATGTCTTTTAGTTCTTGTGCAATAAAAACGCTATTTTTCTGTTTGGGCGGTATTCTTCCTTCAACAATACGTTGATAATAGCCGTTGTCAATATGCTGTCGTAATTTAGCATCAGGTTGTTTTATCTGTTCAGCGGCTAGTTGTTCATAGACACCAACAACATCAACCCCAAATTTATTCAAAAACAACTTAAATAAAATGGTGTTAATGTTACTTCAGGGGTGGTTGATCTTCTAATGCTGGAATTGTCAACTCGCAATCCAATGCGCCTGTAGGGTGCGCGCTCGGTACTTAATAGCAGAAGGGGCGTCTTGAAGTGTGGTCGATGCGTTCCACAATAATAAAATAGCGTAAAAGAAATTTGCCTTAACAATGTCCATTAATTTCCTCCATCTACACATTTAGTTTGTGCCTAAAAATTTTTAATTTAGGGGATTTACATGTATTACAATATGGTTGAGAATTGGAAGAACAATAATTTTAAAAGTGCTGTCGTAAGCGAACCTGTACCACTTTTGTGAAAATTCATCATTTTGACGATGAAGTTGCGATTTAGCCCAGGTTATCTTGTTCCTTCTGCTTCATTGGAAGTTGAAAAGGTCGTCATTTCGTCAATGTGTTCTCGCGAGATACGAATATTTGGACTGCGTTTTGGTGTATGGAAACATGAATTGACAATGTTCGTAAACGTAACACATGAATTGGATGATTCCCCAGATGAATCGTTTTTTCGCGAACAACAACGTGCACTTTTGTTATAGCACATTACACTTATTATTAAAACTACAACAATAATTATAATATACGTTAGCCATGTAATATGTCTCTCAACAAATGTCCGTTTTAAATTGTTCAATGTCTGATTAATTTTATTTAAATGTTTTTTTTTTGCGTCGTTTAATGAGTTTTTTTATTTAAGTTTTACTTCCGATAGGTAGTCTTTGTAATGACTTTCACAACAATCGTAGTAAACATCAGGTAGTCGTAGGATCCCATTGATGGTTGAGTTACGCTGTTCTTCTCCAACAAGTTATATACCACCTATTCGCAGGGTGCACGTGGACTCAGTTTTGATAACAATTGATTCTTCTACACTTGTTCAAGTTGTGAGGTGGTTATGACAGGATTCGATTACATCGACTGGTTTGACAATAAACAGTAGCCAACGTCCATTTGATACTTTCTGAACTTTGTTTTCTTGAATCTTCAAATTAATTTTGTCTTCCTTATGATGTGTGTAACAACTGCTGCACTTCACAAGGCGAATCTAAATTTATTGAATGTGTTTGGTCTTTTTGCATGTTGATCAGAGCGCATGCTGGCAGCGGTAGAGTGGGAGCTGCGCGCTCCGCTTGCTGTTATTTGAGACATTCGACATCGAGTCAGCTTTGAGTCAACATCGGCCAAGGCCAATTATTCAATCAATATTAATTTATTATTATTGTTATTGCAAGGAACATGCCAATTATAATCAAATTTAAAAGTAAACAGTTTTACAAAACATTACAAACTACATAAGCCAATTATTCAAGCCAATTCTGATTGGCAATTCAAAGAACAACAAACAGAATGTATTGTAGCTACTTCGCCCATAAATTGATTGGCAGTTATGCTAGTACATTTTGATGGTATGAAATATTGATAAAGCTAAATAAGGAGAGTTAGCGATAATTGTACAGAATATGTGCGGAATGTTAGTTTTAGCAGGCAGAGAATACATATGATTTTAAATCTATCAATGGTATCTTGACCACAAATATAATTTTACTCCCTAATCAGAAAGCAGAAACTTTGGCAAATTTTTGAAAATAGTAAAGGTTTTCCTTAATTGGTTTTAAAGGTAACTGAACTTTGGATATCTGATTCGGAATAAGTCGAAGTTGCTCTAGAAGATCTTCTGGTCCAAGAATGGAAGGATGTAATACTTCAAGTTTGGCGAAGTTGATTGCTTCCAGTAACTGGTCGAGCTCGTATAATATTATCGAATAGGATTCGTACAACTGAGAAAAATAGTTCATTGTTTCAATTTGGGTATTAACGTGATGTTGATCAATTAAAGCTTGACGGATGGCGATGAAAATTTTTTCTTGAGTGTTTCTTAACTCTTCTTCGTTTCTCTTTAGTCGATTGATTGATTTGTGAAATGTGAAATTTGTGAAATTTACTGTTTTAATAATGTTTTTATTGTTTCGTCGCTATTATGAAGTATATTTATGTTTTCTTCATAGTATCTTCCATATTCCGTATCCAGATTTCCAAAAATCCATTTAATGGTTGAACGTAAAGCATTTATTAAATAACGCTTGTATCTCTGAAAGCTTGACGGAACGTTGTCTAACAATTCGTTAAAGATATTGTTGCATCTGATATTCATTAGCTTGAGAGAATTGATTTGTGAATAAAACTGTGATGAAAAGAAGTTTAAGGTTTTGTTTCCTGTAAGTCTATCTTGTAATGTAAAATTTAGATTTTTAAAATCAGCTCATTTTGTAATTGAGCTTTTTTCAAGCTGGTAATGTCGACATAGCGAGTTATTTTCCAATGCGAATTGGTTACAAATGCGGTAGCTTCTTTTTCTATGTATAATCCTGATGAATGGTCGATTTTTAGGTGCTGGAACCTGTGGGCAGATCCCCGCATACTCTGTAACGATGGCAGGTTTTAGTCGATCATAATGTACTTTGACTTGTTTGCAATTTAGTTGTAAAAGACATGAATTATTGGGTAATATTTCGAGAATTTTGAAGGGTCTGTAAATCTCTTATCCGTTTTCTTCTTTATTTTGTCATTTAATAAATATACCAACTGATCAGGCTGAAAAGTTTTAACCTTGATTTTTTCATCAAATCGCTCTTTACTCTGTTGTTTTTTAAGAGTTTCTAAATCTCTGACACGTTTATACATGTAATCTAGTTTATTCTTTGTTTGTAATATATAATCATTGTAAAGTTCATAATGTTCATTGTACAATAACAGGGACCTAAGAGAGGAGAAGCCGTAAATTAATTGAAATAGCGAAAAAGATGTAGATGATGAAATTGATTGATTGTAACTAGTGATTATACTAAATAGACCTGTGGTTAATGGATCGTTTGGATATTTGTCCATCAGCTAGCGTAGCATGAAATCTTTCCACTACTCCCTTTGATTGAGGAAGACTGGATGCGTTAAAGGTATGTTTTATTTTTTAGAATGCTAAAAGGTCACGAATAACTATATTATCAAATTCAGTTTCTTGATCAGTGTGAATATGGTCTGGTATACCAAAATGTTGAAAGAAGATTAGTAATTTATATTAAACTTGTTTTGCGGTACATTCTTTAAGAATATATGCTTGAGCAAATTTATAAAATTCATCGATAATAGCAAAGAGTATGTAGTGTATAGAGGAACAGCCATGTATTAAAAATTGAAACGTAGAGACAATCCCGTCTACCAGAGGGCGTAGCAAAGCCATCTATCGGCCGGGAACATTTTTATATTAAATACCTAAATATAAAGTTAGCTACTATATCGATAATTGCAGGTATACATTTTTGGCGACTGTTCGTACCTGAAGTGGATAAGTAAGAAAAAAGGTTTTTTAACACGGTTTTATCATGGGGTCTCCATAGAAATTTTTAAATAGGGCAGTAAACATTACAATCAGTGTAACCACCATACGGTAGTTATTGTATATATAATAATACGATAATTTGTATCCTCTATAGCAGTGTTTTTCAAGCTTATCGAATAGAGAATAATAGAGCCTTCTTAATCCCCTTATATAATTAATAATTATTTTAACACTAGTAAGAAAAAGATTTTTAACACTAGTGTTATTAGTTTATAATTTTTTGGACTCGCTATCGCTCGTTTCGCGAAATTCTCCACTAACAAAATAAAATCTCACTTTTAACACCTATATCGTAAATAGTTATTATAATTTATGTAAATTTATAATTTAATTTTATTAAAAAAAATTTCGACCCCACGAGCAAAACATCGCGACCCTTTGGGGATCGTGACCCACAGGTTAAAAAACACTGCTTTATAGTATATACCAGGCCTGGTCTATACGATAGTATTATGTTATCGTATACGATAATTTTTTAAAATGATACGATCAATTTCCGATAAATCCGATAATTTAAAAATATACTATAAATTATTTAATAATATTAAATATCAAAGATTAAATATTTCATTTTTTAATTTGTTTTTTAAATTTTTGTTTTGAATTTTTTGAAGACTGCACTGATTACTGTTTAAAGCAGGGCCGTATTTAGACTAAATTTTCGGGGAGGGTTTTAAAAAAATAATAAATAGCTAATTTATAAAATAACAAAAGATGTTTTTCTAAATTTAAATTTTGTTATATTAATTTTTGAAATGTAATGTTTGGAGAAAAGTGACTAGAGGGAGGTTTTTTTACCAAGATGGCGGAAACGGCAGAAGCCTATATTTTGCTCCGCTGATTTTTTGAGTATAATTTTGTGCAAGTATTTTTGCAATTAAGATTTTATTTTATTTTTGAGTATTGTTATTAGAAAATTTTGTTTGAAAGTATTTTGTCGAAAGTTACCGCAAAAAAAAATTAAAATTTTGTGAAAAAATTGTTTTTATTTAATTGAAATAATTATGTTTTTGCGCGATTTTTCTTTATTTGTGTTCGATATTCAGAGAAAATTTCGATTTTTATGAACTCTATTTAATGGTTGAAAATAATTTGTCAAAGGAGCGACAAATTTTGATTACAGGTTGACTTCTGGGGAGGGGGGGCGTTTTTGTTTATATAATTTTAAAATTTTTGTTTACTACGATATTTTTAATAAGTTTAAACTTATTCATATTTTAATTTTAAACTCTCACGTAAAAAACCGTTTTTAAATAAAATTTTTTAATTTTAATATTTGAATAAAAATCACAAACTAAATTCTTATTTTACCGATGGCGATAGTAAAATAATGTTGTCAAAACGAAGAACTAAATTAGATTGAAAGAAAATTTCAGAAATCTTAAGCAAATATACACTTATGTACAAAAATGTACAAAATATAAAACAATTTATGGGTTTACAATGCCCATTCTAATTTATTGCGGAAGTGTTATTTTAAGCTATTTTGCTGCCCATGATGATCATAAAATTTATGTTCCCTTTAAACTTTTTGGTTCAAACAATTTATTGCAATTTAAAATTTTTACCATAATAGTAAGAATTAAGATAAAATACCTATTTTATTCATTTCAATATAGTTATTTTTCAAAAAATCGAAAATTAATTAATAGGAGTAATAACTAACAATTAACTAAGTGGTCGCAGACTTTTACACAGGACTGTAAATATTTAGGGCATTTTTATATTTTTCATCTTCGGTTTTTATATTTTTGCAATTTAGTAGTAGGTGTATTTAATCCAGTGTCGCCAATCGCCGGATTATAATACGAATTTCCAATTTTTTAATTTGGGATTTAATTTATTTGAAATATCTCTTTAGTTTTAATTTTTATTTAAACACTTCAAGTTTAATGTTTTTTCTAATTTTTTTACGATTGCAGTCGAACTTCCAGTACTTTATTAATTGATAAATAATTTCGGGGGAGGTTGTAACCCCTAAAACCACCCCCTTAAATACGGCCCTGGTTTAAAGTGTTTAAATAAAATTTGTAATGTAAATCTAGTTTACAAATATATGAAAGATTTATATCTGTTACTCCACATCCAATAAATATAAAACATTCAGTTTTAGAAGAATTGCGAAAAAAACAAATCGAACTTTTTTAAAACAATAATTGCAATAAATTAATATGTAATATTAATGTAATATGACAAGCAAAAAGCAGAACCCAAAAAAAGAATTTTAAAGCAGGAATAATATTTATGTATACTTCTAAAATATTGATAAATGTTTAATAATAATATTTTAATTTGATTTGATTTAAAAAATAAAATTCAACATGAAATTAAATACATAAAAATTAAAAATTGTGCCGAGAGATCCGAGTTGAAGCGTTGATTTGTTGAAGTTTAAAATTATTTTAGTTTTAACTTTGGTTTGAAATTTGAAATAAATAATAAAATTGTCTGTTTTTACGATACTTTGAAATTCTCTTCTTACTTTTATAACCATCTACCTGAAGAGATTACCAAAATCGTAACAGACAAAGACAGCTTATCATGCTGTCTCATTTAATGGTTACTCATTATATAATGCTCGTTTTTGCCGCTGAGGTCGTTACGAATCGACTACAATTTTATTGTAGGGTACGAAAAATGCTAGTGACAGGTATACCCATAAGAGCTGTTCCTCTATACACTACATACTCTTTGATAATAGTTAATATTTTTGTTTGAGAGAATTCAAACGTATCCATATTAATTCTTTGAAATGGTTTAGAGTAAGTTTCAGTGATACAAAGGGGTACCGATAAATTCAGCCGATTAGTTTTATTGGTTGCACAAATTTTGCATTGATATAAGTACACAGTTTCTGTAACCGCGCAGGTGCTAGATATGTGCATTAGGGGTTTAATTAAAAGTGGTGTAATAAGATTTTGTGTAATTCCATTTCCCATTTAATTAGTCTATTATTATGCGACATGTGTACTTATTTCTTAAGAAAATGTAATTACAACGCTTCATAAAAATTAATAATAATCGTCTTATTTATCATCTAATAAAATTATGCATTCCTTAGCATAATATATAAAATGATATTAAAATTAATTACCCAATAAACATATCAAATAGATCTAGTATACCTAAAGATGCGGCATACACACATTTTTAGAATTGGGAAAGACATGCTATCTAATATACGTAATTACGCACTTTCTAATATAATATGTAATGATATTAAATTTAATTACCCAAAAAATTCATCAAATCGATCTAGTATAGCTAAAGATGGGGCATACCTACCTTTTAGAATTGGGAAAGACATGTCATCTAATATATGTAATTACGCACTTTCTAATGTAATATGTAAAGACATTAAATTTAATTATCCAATAAACGCATCAAATAGATCTAATATATTTTTTGATATTAGAAAAGACATGTCATCTAATATATGTACATAATTACGCACTTTTTGAATATAATATATTGTGTTGTTTCAAAGGGATTCGCACCGACCCTATACATTTTGATGAAAATTTTGTTTTAGTAATTTTAAATTGCAAGATTGAAAAATTATAGAGGTGGGGGCGAATCGACGGACGGACACGGCTTTTAGCCACGAGTCGCCACGAGAGTTGGCGGTGCGACTTTTGGCTCGTTAATTTTTGCCTCTAGTGCGTTATTTTTGAAATTTGTCGTATTTTCGAAGTTGTGAGTTATTATTTTTTTGATTGAATAAAGTGATTTTTTTGCGATTGCACTACGGCATATTTTTTGATATTTGAATTGGAATTAATTATTTTGGATATTTCTTATAAGTTGCTACCCAGAGGTAGGAGATTGATTGGTTTCGGTGATTTAGAAGAAGAATAATTACAAATTATAAATTGGATTTGGATTGTGTTAAAAATTAAAAAATTAAAATTTATTACATTCGTAGGAACGAATGTTGATAATGATAAGCAGGCGATTTGGATAAGCATAAAAGTAAACGTACGAGCCCAATAAAATTTTACATTAAATTATTAAATTTGAATTTGTATACGATTTGAAATTTATTTTTGGAGAAATTATTTTTTTGGATAAGAAATAGGCTAGAACCCTCACCCCAAAATCATCCATAGTGCCCGCAATCCAGGGCTACCCGAAACAAATAAGTGACATTGAAAATTTTCTACGAGAATTAACATTTCAATATAAACGATATTAAATTTAATTACCTAATAAACGCATCAAATAGATCTAGTATACTTAAAGACGCATATTCTACTTTTTTTGAATTGAGAAGAGAAAGTTTTCATCTAATATAATAATTATACACTGTCTTAATATTATATAAGCGATATTAAATTTTTTAATTTTAAATTAAATTTTAAATTACCCAATAAACACATTAAATAGATCTAGTATAGTACTTAAGACGTGGTAGACTTAACTTTTAGAATTATAAAAAAACTTACCTTCTAATATTATAATAATTTTAACAATATTTGCAATTTGTAATAATTTTTATGTTATTTTACAGAAGGTCCTCAGAATAATTATTATTATTCGCTACTATCATACGCTGAGCAAGAGCTTCTAAAATGCAAATATTGCATAGCATTAGTAAAGCCATCGCGGTTCACGATACACGTAAACAAAACTCATGCAAAATTGAAGCAATAGATCGAAGATAAAAAAAAAAGACAGAAGAATTAGAAAACCATGAGGAATTAAAGAAAATAGTGGAATATCAATGGATGCGTAAAATGCATTTTAAAAATATGTCATAATAAAATGATTTGTAATTTTAAAAATAAATATTTCTAACAAATAAAAGTTCTTTTTTTAATAGCCATCTCATGTAGTGTTTTTAATAATATAATTATACAGATTATGATTAATGTTATTAACATGTAAAAAATAATAATAATTTAATAAAACTGTAGTATTCAACGATTTTATTCTAAGTGCATACTTTTGAAAGTGTTCTCAATAAAAAATAGAAAAACAAAAAAAATGTCTCCAATTATTACAGAAACGTCAAGTACATTTGTTCGAGTAATGAAAGATGCTTTTATCCAATTATCGAGAAATCCTGAAGGACTTGATAATTGGATAAAATTAGGTTACAAAAATTTGCGTTTAATAAATTCGGCGACCAAAAATTGTAAGCTAAGTGTTGGTAACAAGAAAAAAATAAAAAATCATGTTGGACTAATTAAAGTATTTTCTTTTTTAATTAATTATTTTTCATTTAAAATTCACTTAATATATTTATTATTTTATTTTAGGATATATAATTCATATTGTAACGAAAATGAAAACGTTTATTTATACGTAAATGTTATAGCTTCCAGAAACTTCCAAGAGTTTCTATACACTTCTGGAGTGTAAATCCAGCGATATTTGAATGACTAATGCTGTTATTATGTTTGACTCATCATACATGACGTCATACATTAGTTATCAAATATAATTAGACGTTTTTTCGTAACAATATGAAAGCTTTACGTATACAAGGTGGAAATATAAACCGACAAGCTAAATGTCGAAGCGAACGTATTACCTGACAAGAAATAAATTCAGTTTTTAAGAGCCGTGTAAGGACAGGTCTAGTGGTTAATTTGAAACATATCGACCCCTTAACATTTCTCGAGGATGCACAATTTCTTTATGCTGCAAGAGTAAAAAATGCATTAAAAACGCAGCTTATTCTTAAAATAAATGTTGATTTGAGGTGTGAATTCTCACAATTTAAAAATGAACAAATTATCAAAGACATTAAGGACTTTAGCACGCCTAATGTCTTAGTTCACTAGATTACAAATTTAAAAGATTGATGGGGAAAATACGTGCAAGATAATATTATAGTGCAATTAGGTGATTTTCAAGAGCGAGGTAGCGGATGGAGCTTGACAGCTATAATAAACTTGGCAGTGAATTTTAATCGTCATGAACCATTCTGAGGTTCCTCGTACATACGTTTACCGAAAGACATATAAAACAAAAATGCTTGTATCAATATTAAGAACAATGATCAGGCCTGCTTTGCATGGGCGGTGGTATCAGCATTCTATCCTGCGAAAATTAATTTAAACAGAACTTCTTCATACCCACACTTTTCGAACGTACTCAATATTGATGGGATTGTATTTCCGATGACACTGGGCCAAATTAAAAAATTTGAGATTAAAAATAAAATTTCAGTAAATGTTTTTATGTTAGAACCAAGAAAAAAAGTACATCATGTTCATGCTTATCCTCTTAACTAAGAATTTTGTGACAGAGGAACGGCATATTAATCTGCTTATGTTAGAGGATAATCATAATAATAAAGATGGTGATGATATTCGACCTGCAAGATACCACTTCTGCGGGATTAAGAATCTCGGTAGACTGGTAAACAATCAACTGAGTGCATCTCACCGTATAAAAAGGATATGTAATAGGTGTTTACATTATTTCCACAATGACGAGAAATTAAAAAAACATCAGACTGATTGTAACAATATGAATAATTGTAAGATAATCATGCCGAAAACGGGGAAGTTGTAAAATTTACGAATTTTGTTAATAAAGAAATGTCACCATTTATTATATATATGGATATCGAGAGTATTCTAAAACCCGTAAAAGTGAAACGCGGGGAAAAAACTGAGTGCTATCAAGAACATGAAGCATTTAGTATATGTTACTATTTTAAGTGCAATTATGATAATTCGATATCGTACTATAAAAGCCATCGTGGAAGTTGGATATAATCGTATACTTTACACCTGCTTGTATATTCTGATGTAGATACTGGATAAAAATAAAACTAAATTTTTCTACATCAGGGTAGTTATTTATTTGTTAACTTGCTTCTACCAACTTCTTCATATTACTTCATACTGATGCATACTAACTAATTGGGCACTCACACATTAACGTTTCACCCCTCCTTCCAAATATATTTTAAATCTCAACAGAAGTGAATGTGCTAAGTGGTTTGCCCATGAACTTAAACAAATTTTTGAAGATGTTGAGCTTGTATATTGTGTCGTACAACCGATGGACTTGTCATTAGAAGAAGAGCAAGAATTTCAAAAAGCTAGTGCATGTCATATATATGAAAAACAATTTTCACAAAATGATTTTAAAGTTCGCGATTACAATCACATAACATCCAAATTTCGGGGTGCGGCACATAATGAATGTAATATTAATTATTATGATTCCAAAACTATAACGATTGTATGCCACGATATGTCAAATTATGATTGTCATTTCATAATTCGAGACATAGCTCAACAAATTGAAGGACGTGTTTTCCTACTTCCAGTAAATAAGGAAAAATATATTTCTTTTACCAAATACATAAAAAACAGTAAAATATAGTTTAAGTTTATTGAATCTTTCAGATTTCTACCGTACAGTTTAGATAAATTAGCTTCATATTTAAACGAACTAAAAATTGTTAAAAGTGAATTTCCTCTTATTGAACAATTTAATTTATTAAAACGTAAAGGAGTGTTTCCATACGATCATATAAAGTCTGTTACCAATCTTGACGAGAAGAGATTACCTGAACAAATAAGTTTTTATAATCGGCTTACCGAAAGCGTAATATCTAACGATGAATACTTTCATGCTCAAAATGTTTGGAAAACATTTAATATTCAAAATTTGGGGGAGTATTCTGATTTATATTTGAAAACAGATGTACTACTATTGGCAGACGTTTTTGAAAATTTTCGCAAGACATGCTTTAGCACATATGGGTTGGATCCTGCACATTACGTATCAGCTCCATGCATAGCATATGTTAGCATGTTAAAGTTAACTAAGATTGAATTAGATTTGATCACAGATATAGACATGCAGATCGCAGTAATAAATACGCCAAAGCTAATAATAAATACATGTACAACTACAATCCGACACAGCCAGACGTTTATCTTCAATACTATGATGTGAACAATTGTAAGTTTATTCCCATCTTAAATAATTTTTTAACGATTATGTTTATTTTTTAGTATATGGCTGGGCTATGTGTAAATTTTTACCATATGGAAAATTTGCATGGCATAACAATAATAATATAGATGTGAACCAAATCCCCGACGATAGCAGTACAGGCTTTATTTTGGAGGTTGATTTAGAGTATTCAGATACGATTCACGATCTTCACAATGATCTACTTTTTTGTCCTGAGCATCGAACACCACCCAATTCTAAACAGAAGAAGCTACTTACGACTCTACATAATAAAGAACGCTACATTATTCATTACCGTGCGCTTAAACAGGCTCTCAAATACGGTATAAAAATTACAAAAATTTATCGGGTGTTATAATATTTAAATAATCGGCATGGTTAAAACCGTACATTGAATTAAATACATTAATGAGAATGAACGCAAAAAATGAATTTGAGAAAACCTTTTTTAAATTAATGAATAACGCCGCGTTTGGTAAAACTATGGAAGATGTGCGTAAAAGAAAAGTTATAAAGTTGATGACAAAATGGGATGGAAGCTTTAGTACCAAAGTGTTGATTGCCAAACCTAATTTTCATAGTAGAACTATTTTGGATGAAAATTTAATTATAATAGAGTTAAATGAAACTGAAATCGTGATGAACAAATCTGTGTATGTAGTGTTTTAGATTTATCAAAAACTAAACTATACGACTTTCATTACGAATATATGCAGAAAAATTTTCAATCCAAAGTACTTTACTGTGATACCAATTCTCTAATATATGAAATTCGATGTCCCTGATATGCAACCATTAAAAAAGACATTTCACGGTTCGATACTAGTGATTATGCTGTAAATAATCAATTTGGTATTCCTTTCCTAAATAAAAAAGTGCCAGGATTAATGAAAGATGAAAATAATGACCGTATTATGACAGAATTTGTAGGTTTCAGTTCTAAAATATATGGTATACGTGTTGAGGGTGAAGATACTGTTAATACCATCATGATGATGCTGGTAACATATAATTATATTGTTCTTTTTTAAACGTTTAATAATACGAATTACTTTTTAGATGAAAATGAAACTATTGCGACTCTTACAAAGAAAGGAACAGAAAGAAAAAGAAAAAAATACAAGTTAGCGCGAAGTCGTAGACTAGAAGTTAAACAGAAGAGAATTATAAATATGCATTCGGTGAAAATGGGGTGTCAAAATTGTAAATTTAAATGTACTCAGTTTATTTCAAAAGATGAGAGACAAATAATTAATAATGAATTCTGGTCGTTAAACTGGAAGGAAAAAAGAATATATTGCTGTGATTTTTATAGGGTATAATAAAATTTGTAGATTATTTTGCGCGCCACCACTGGTGCAGCCCGGCTCTGCGAGCAGGGAAATTGGAGGTTTTGGGGGGATAGCAATGACAGTGGACGAAATTTGTGATCGATAAAAATAAGAATTGAAATATTAAAAATAATAAAGGAAAATTTGATACAAAAAAGGGTTGTTTTGATGAAGTGAAAGTAGCCGATTAGAATAAAACGAAGGTTACCCTGGTCGAAATGTTCCCATGTGTGCCCATGGTCACATTGGTCATATCCCCAAACTTCTTGGGGATATACCCATGGGCACGTAACGTGACCATGGGCAGATGCAATGTGACCATGGGTAAATGCAATGTGACCATGGGCAGATGCAATGTGACCATGTGCAGATGTGATGTGACCATGGGTATTATGTGACCATGAATATATTTGATGTATGACATGACCTTGGGCATATGCGATTTTAATTTTATGCATAAATTTAATAAAATGAGAAATATGTATTTATATAATAATATATAATATTATTTATTTATTTTTAAATATTATAAAAAACAAAAAAAGCGAAATGAGGTTCGATCTCGCGATCACAAAATGATGCAATTATGTTTCATGCACATAACGCAAAAGCCTATCGAGGGTTAATGTATAACATAGTTTTAATTCGTATTATCTGTTTTAATTAAAAAATAAATAATTAATTAATTTAATTTAATTAAAAAATAATTCAATTCAATTCATAAAAGTATGAAATTTTTCATCAACGTTTTCTTATGACGTTATCACGTAAAATTATCGTTCGTAAACCGACTTTACTTTACCCGCACTCGCGGGTCGAACCCGCGAGTGCCACGTGTTTTTTTTATTATATTTATTATATTATTTTATATTGACACGACGTTAAATTTATGAAAATTTATCGAAAATTTATCAGCAAATTTTGCTGATAAATGTTCGCAGTAGACATTTTCACGCCTAAAGTCCGCCCAGTTTGATTTTTGAAGTTCACAAACATTTCACCGAAATTTCATAAAAATCAAATGAAACCAAATATCTGAAAAATGTCCCTAAACTGTTTGTTAATACGCAAGCGCGCGTGTTAAATTTTTTATCAAATTTGACATCGTTGCAAACAGAAAATTATTTTTACCTACATAGAATTATGTGTTAAAAATATGTGCAAATTTACATAAAAATTTACATGTAAATTTTATATAAAATTTAACGTCGTGTCAAACAGGCTTTAGGTTTCTAGGAGACCAACTATTATAAAAAAAATAAATAAAAATTAATCTTTTTCATAAAAATTGGAAAATTCGGCAATATATGTGAATTCTCCAAAACACATTAATATTACTTGGGTATTTGTTCTAAAATTATTAAAAAATATTATTATTATTTAATCATATCATTATAAAATTATTATTGTATATTCGAGTATTTCATCTGAATGTTTGAAAATTGAACTTACAATTTTACATCCAAGCAACATCTGAGTTCTACGTAATTATTTTTTTATTTTCGAACAAATCAGTAATTAGCGGATTAATATAATTAATATTATATAAATCAGATGATTTCGTTTCGTTGTTTTTCTTTAAATTACCATCGAAACCAAAACGTAATTTATAATAATTGTTCTGTTGGTACCATTTTTTAGTTTCGTTAATTTATAATAATATAGTAAATATTGATATCATAGTACACGTGATATTATATTATAATTTATAGTGATCGTTTATTGTTTAGAGTTCAGTGATTTGTAATATTTTGCATAACATCGAAATTGTTTTATTTCAATGAAATAAAAGCAGGTAAAACATAAATTCATAATTTTTTGCAAACATAACCTAAAAATTGCCATTGTGTTTATTATCTTTAAAACTCATTTATACAAGCTTTTATTAATATATTATGAAGTAAGTTAATTTTTTAAATATTAATTAATGTTTTAGGTCTGGTACTTGATTACTTTTAGAAAAATGTAGCCACATGTGCAGTATGTGTCTGACAAAACAGAAGTGCCTAAAACTTTTTTTGAAGATTTTAATAACCTCCATCTAGAGTTGTTTACCAATACAACGTGTTTTTGAGTCCACAAGATAGGGATATTCCATGAAAAGTTATGACTCGTGAGCATAAAATTCTTCACGTTGATGAGATAAAGAGAAGCTTTAGTAATAAGCAAAAAAGTGTACCATTAGCAGGCTACTATAAAGCTATTATTTTGAAATTAGCAGGTAGGTGTCTTATTTTAGTCTTAGTTTATGGAGGTATAGGAATATTTTTAGACTCAGAAGAGGAACTTGTAAATTTATTGAGTCAGAAAAGGACTCGTAGGCCAGCCGAAACAACAATAGGAACGAACGATAAGAACATGACAAAGCGAAGTTAATACTGTAAGTATCGTATCTGAAAGATTTTATATTCTTTGAAGTTTTAAAATTTTGTAACTAATAAATTTATCAGTTAACTAATTTTTTTTATATAATCAGAAAAAAAAAGAGCAAGCTCAAAAAGAAAGGGCTAGAGTGGCTAATTTGAGGCAGCTGAATGCGTCATCTAAAGATGAAGAAAAGAAAACGAATGCCATTGAAACTGTAAAGTAATTAGTATAAATCAGTTACCAAAAGTTCTTTTTAAATAAACTTTAATCGTCTTTTAGGATACTTCGGGATCATATATCATTTACAGACTATATGGAAGTAGTTGAAAAAAATAAAGCAATGGAAGCTGAGCTAATTGAGCTTAGAACAACTTCCATCCTGCAGGCCAATGAAATGCAAATTTTAAAAGATCAGTTCAGGGAAAGTTGCTGATCAAAATAAAGAGTTGGTTCGTCTCAATATTCGGTATCACTCATATAACTCATATAACGTTATAACTCATCAAATCGACGTAAAGGATATTAATAGCAAAGAATCTGAAGACGTACCGGTTGCAGAACCTTCAGAATCAGAAAATCCATCTGTCGATGGAGAAGATGAACTAGGGGTAAATACATATACATCATTTTTTGATCTATAATAATTATTACAATTTTTTTTTCATAGTTTACACTAACGGACGCACAATTTAAAGCTGCTAATCAGGTCGCCAGTGGCATAACTGGAGATTCAAAGTTTATTAAGAAATGCATCGACATTCTTTGGACAAGGGAACAGCTTTGTTTGTGTAGTGCTACAGATGCGGCTTGTCTAAATGTCCAAAATTCGGAAGCTCGACTGCATGCAGTCCTCAAAAAAAAGCTTATTTGCAAGGTAAAGTATATACTAAAATTATTTAATACATAAAATAAAGATCGTTTTTTTCTAGTTTTATTAAATTCGAGGACGGACAAAGAAAAAAATGAAGTTAACGATGCTGAAAGAGCAAAACAGAAAAAGAAAACCATTGAATATTTATGTTCAAAAATAAAAACTGTGCGGAGAGGCGTAACAAATTAATTTAGTCATATCTTTAAAGGTGGCGACTGACTTGGAACTGAACGTTGTAATAATAATGGAACGTTCGCGACGAGCATTACATTACAAAGCTCGTTCGGCTAAATAAACGAGTTGCTCAAAACGAATACGTCATGATGTGATGTAATAATCGAAGGAATTCGTCAAAAAACCGACAGTCAAGTGGAGCACGGATGCTTCGCTCGCCGTTGGTGCTTGCTACGTGTTAGTTTATCGGCAATGACTATCAAATGTTTGTGTTAGATTACATTACATTAAAACGTTCAGTTACAAGTCAGTCACCACCTTAAGATACTGTATTAATTTATTAGGCATTTGTTGTAATTTGTTATTAGGTTAATTTGTTGTTTTAATTGTTGTGAAAATTTGTAGTTTAAAAAGTTGTAAATAAAGTTACAAATTTTTAATATTTAGCTTTATTTATTGCAGATAATTTACTCAATCTCCACATATTTAGTGGGGATGTGCCTATGGTCACATTTAATGGGGATGTGACCATGGGTACCATCCAATGGGGAGGTACCCATGGGCAGAATTGGGCCACCCATGGGCATATGCCCATGGGTATGTGACCATGGTTATGTACCCATGTGACCATGGTCACGTGCCCATGGGTGGCCCAATTCTGCCCATTGGGTGGTACCCATGGGAACATTTCGACCAGGGTAGTCGCACTTATGATTATAAAAATAAAATATTTTATATTGCGCAATAATTATCAAAATTTTAACGAAGAGAACATAGCAATATGTAATGAGTTCGACGGAAAATACAATACCAAAACGAAAAACTGAAGGATCTAGGAAAAATAAAACATATTTATACTATTTTAAAAACACAGAAGGAGTGAGAAAGCGTGTCTTCAAAAAATTTTATTTGACCACTTTAGGCTACAAGAAAACCAATGATTGGATCGTGCAATCTGCATGGTCAAAGGCAGAAACCAAAGCTCAAATAAACAATTCTCCAGACAAACGGGGAAGAAAGCCCCCTCCAAACAAGTTGTCAAATACAGAAATAGAGAATCATATAATGTCGTTCAATCCTTCCGTATCTCATTACAGACGAGCCCATGCTCCTAATCGTTTGTACTTGCTCAGCGATATTTCAGTTACGTTAATGTTTCAAGATTTCTGTCAAAAGTTTCCTGACTATGTTTGCTCGTACGACAAATATAGGAAAGTAGTAAAATCCAAAAATATATCTTTTGCTAAATTAGGCAATGAAGAGTGCGAGTTATGCGAGTCTTACCAAATTCATAACCCTGAACATAAACCTGAGAGTTTAAATGAAAATTGTGAAGTTTGTTGTATTTGGAGCGACCACATTAAGAAGGCAAAAGATTCCCGTACACGGTATACTTTGGATAAGGAAAACGATTATGACGAAAGCACTTTATGCGTTTCAGTGGATCTTCAGAAGGTCGTCATGCTGCCACGTTTAGAAATGTTTAAACGAGCAATTTATACCCAAAGACTGACAACATATAACGAAAGTTTTGTTCCAGTAGGAAAAATAAGGACTGGACGTTTTCCATTTGCTGTGCTATGGCACGAAGGGATCAGCGGACGTAATCAAGAAGATATCATAAGTGCCTTTAATGCATTCTTCCTCCAAAATAGGGATATACAAAATTTTATTTTATGGCTCGACAATTGCTCAAGCCAAAATAAGAATTGGGCATTGTTTTCGTTTTTAATATATATTGTTAATTTTAAAGGAATATCAGCAAAAACGATTACAATTAATTACTTCGAACCGGGGCACACTTTTATGTCCGCAGACTCCTTCCACCATCAGGTGGAAGAGTCTTTTAAAAGACATAAGAAAATTTATGATTTTGGAGATTATGTAAGTGCCGTGCAAACCAGCAACAAAGGAAAAGTGTGCATTAAACAAATGACACTTAATGATTTCCAAATTTGGAAAAACTTATCCTCTTCTAATAAAATTAAAAAGCAAACACCAAAAGTTTATATTTCCAAAATAACGCAAATATTAGTTAAAAAAGGCGAATTTATTATTCATTACAAATTAGCAAATGACGATGAATGGAAAGAATTGGATTTTTTACTAAAAAAACATATTGACGCTATGCCAACACCTTCTTGCAAAGCTCGGCCAAACGGCTTTGAAAAAGTTAAGGTGGAAAACCTTTTAAAGCAATTGGGCAATATTATTCCAGAAAGCCGAAAACAATTTTGGTTATCTCTACCAGAAAAACGTTTGGATTAGTATGAAAGAGAAAATCAGTTCTTGTAACATTTAAAAAATATATGTTTTTATTTCACTTACAATTTATTATTTTATTATTTTTTTAATAAAATTAATTTTTACATGTTACATGAAATTGAAAAATAATTTAATTCATAACTTACATAAAATTATTCAAAAACTATTTAAATGAATGATATAGCTTGCGACACCCTGTTATATCATTCATTTAAATAGTTTTTAAACAATTTTATGTAAGTTATGAATTAAATTATTTTTCAATTTCATGTAACATGTAAAAATTAATATTATTAAAAAAATATTATCACATGTTAATAACCTTAACCATTTTATTATTTTCTACGCTGTGTCAAATATGGGCAACTGACCTAGCCATTTTCTTAATTTCCTACGCTATATTCCAGTATTTGTCAGATACGGGTAATTGAGCTAGTTAATATCACTACTTTTCTTAGCGATTTAACCCGTACGGGATTTTATTATGTGCAAATGATTTGAAAGCATTATATTTTCATCAAAAATCGTTTATTTCAATATTTTGGTGATTTATTAAAACATTATAATGCAAATTTGGTACCTTGTTTGATCTAGAAACAAAATTTAATTTCAAATAAATATTTCTGCCATTTTGATTATAATTCAAATACGGGGGTTTACCTTATGACGGCAGTATTCAGCGCAGCATTCCAAGTGTTGTTAAATTCTTTTAAATCTCTCTCAATTTTATCAATTGTTTCCATATACTTCCGTTATTTTAAAAGAGTACCTTCACCGCCTTCCACAACATTTATAGCGAGGTCATGTTCCAACACCCACTGCTCAAATTTTTTTACATACACGGATGTTTTATCCGATTTATTTTCAATAAAATCAATTCTATTTTTTAGAGAATTCATAAACAATATTATTGTATTAACGTATTGTTTATTCACGGCATTAAATTCATCAACACCATTTGATAAGTTTGTTAATCTTTTAGTTTGCATATTATAGTTACGATCTGCAGTAAGTTTAAATCCGATACCGGTGTCACCTTTTTATTTTTTTTATTTAATATAACATACGGATAAACCAATTGAATTATAACATAGTAGCAAGAACACAAATACATAGGTGAAACAGCAGTTTAATAAGGTTCAAGAGCATTTAACCTCCACATAATGCACTCTTTGAACCTGTGGTACGAAGTCCGGACGATGTCAAAGATCGGAAACATATTCATCTTATTTGCTGAGCGACACATTCTAGTGATGGTGCTGTTTAGACCATAATTCGTACGGTGATGGCAAATTGTAAACAAATCCTCAAGCCTTGTAAGCAACCCGAAATTTCAAGCGATCTTGAAGAACCCTGCAGTTAATTTCCCCGTATATGAGGCGATGAACGAAACAGAGATCGGTTACAGTTCTTCTGTGCTCCAAGTATTTAGTCCTACATTGAATTAGGCTTGCTTCATCAGAGAACTTATCCGCTTGTTACTCACCAAATTCCTTCACGGCCGGCCAGCTCATAACCGGAGACTTACAAGATTATTGAGACTCGGCGTGGGTAGCAGTATTAACGATTCCAAAAGATCGAAATAAAATTCAAATAACGACTAACAATATAATAAAATAAAAAGTTTTCGTTACAGCCTCCTCTACTCTGTCCGTTATATAATACGGAATCAAATATACCGCTGCAGTGGTCCTTAACTGAATCTTAACTAATACAAAATCTTAAACTAATACAAAATCTTAAACTAATACAAAATCTTAACTAATACAAAATCTGACCTTTGCAATGATCGCACCTATCCTTGGGGAGCTTGATTACCACTTAATTTATTGGCACAATTAATTCACTAAACTGCGTCCGCGACTATCAATGCCTTTCGAACTTAAAACCCTTCCAAATTTGAATTGAATTAATCCGAGTCCGAATAGTCGCGTCCGTCTTCGGTGGCAATTAATTCAGGACTCCTCCTTTCCTTTCCCACCCCCATAAGTTATTTTCATCCGAACACCTGCACTATCTAGACATGCTGATAGCACATATTCAGTTTCTCGGAACGGCAAGTGCTCAAGGTCCTTCGCGCTACAGTTACTTAGTGGTAGATTAGCACTTAAATAACCATAGGCGTAACACGCTGCTCTGCCGGATTTGAAGTGGTGGTATTTTAGGAACTTTCTTTCGACTCTGTTTATCCTTGAGATATTGACCTGATGGTATGGGAACCATGCGCTTGACGCATACTCCATTTGCGACCTAACTAGCGAAAAGTAAAGTAGTTTGACTGTGTTAGCAGAGAAAAATCCACTTTGTCGACGTATGAAGCCTAATGTGCGAAGAGCCTTATTGCTTATTATTGCGATGTGACTCTTAAACGATAAGCCAGAGTCTAGTCTAACACCTAGATCAGAGGTCGGTAAGTAGTTTTAAGTGGGGTCCGGATGCTGTTGAAAAATTTTATCGCGGTCCAGAAAACAAAATTAATAATAATTAAGTATTTTGCTTTCAAATTAAGATACATAAATTTATTATAAAATATAATACGTAAAATTAATGCGAGAAACTACACCGACGATCTTGAGCTAGTTTTTTTATAGTTTGGCTCACGAGGGGAACAGCAAATACGAAGTGTGTCTTCAAGGTGGGCGTCAGTTAATCTCGAACGATATTTATTCTTCAAAAAATTCATTTTTGAGAAATATGATTCACATACATATGTCGAGCCAAACATAGTGACCAGATTTACCTATAGCTAGTTTCCTGCAATTTTCATACTTTTCTGAAACATGTTTATCCCAAAATTTTTCAGTGGATGCAGTTTTATACATTTGCAAGGAAATATCTTCTTGTAAGTCAATTATCTCCATTTGGAGTGAAGGTTTTGAAAGACCGAACAACTTCGCAGCCACATCAGTTCATTCTGCCGATGCATCAACTTCATAAAGCGATGTAAGGAATTGAGACAGCTTTCTCATCTCTGCAAAGTCTTGGAATCTTGTAGCAAATTTGTTCCTAAGATCGGACAGAAGTCTTAAAAACACTGCAATGTCTTCTTTAGAGTTCTCCTTTTTATATTCAAAAATTGTTGAGAAATGAATAAATTCTTGACTTGCAATATCTTTTTTAAAGATATCCAGCTTGCGACGAAAAGCAGACACGCTTTGAATCAGATCACATATTAATTTCCCGCTTTCTTGTAACTGTGTTGAGCGTATTTAAATATTTCAGAATATCTTTCAGAAAAGCCACAGCTAGCATATTGCGCTCGTTTGTTATGAACTCCAAATGCTTTCTTGTTCCCTGCGTACCCAAATTTTGTAAAAAGGAGGTTACTTGTTCTTTTATTAACCAGAAACGTACAATAACTTGACCTTTACTCAGCCAACGAACATTGTTGTGTTGCAATAAGTCAGAATACGCTGAATCACATTCAGAAAGAAACTCCTTGAAATGTCGATGCTGAAGAGCAGAATGAGATCTCATAAAATTAATCAACTTGACCAAGCTGTCCATTACTTCTTTCAATGTAGCACTAAGTTTTCCACAAAAGGCTGCTTGGTGAATTATGCACTGATACGATATTAGACCTAAATTCTTATCCCTGATTCTCTTTACTACACCTTTTCCTTTGCCAATCATCGCAGCGGCCCCGTCAGTTGAAAGCGACACCATTTTATCATAACTAATGTTGGATTTAGTAATGAAATTATCAATTGCCTTGAATAAATCATCTCTTCGAGTGTTACCTTTTAATGGCAATATTGTTAGCAATTCTTCCCTGAACATCTTACTTTCGATGTCAAAAAATCTCACGAAAATAGACATTTGTTCATCATCAACAATGTCACATGATTCATCAAGTTCTATGGCGTAGCAAGGAGCCTTTGGCAGAAGTTCAAGCAGGGTGCTTTGAATATCAGAAGCTAAAATTTCGGTTCTTGTATTACTTCTTGCCGATAATGGAATACTTTGAATTGCAGCGACAACATACTTTTTTTCTTCAAAAAGTGCCGTGGCTACTTCCAACATACATTCTTTCACTATCTCAGAATCCGAAAATGGTTTCTGATGTTTATTAAGCGTTAACTAGTAATTTCGTGCTTTTTTGTAAGAAGTAAGATATGCTTGAAGTTTTTCTTTACGAGCCTCACTGCCAAGAGGAAAGTTTTTGTGGAATTGCTGATGAATTGTTTCGTAATGTCGCTTTTAACAATACCACTTTTAACAATAGCGATAGTTTTATTGCACATGAAGCAAACTTCGACTGCTTGAGACCTATCAGGCAGCGTAAAACAATATTGTTCAGTCCATTCTGTCAGAAATCTCCTATTTTCACTGTCCACTTTTTGCTTTTTAGGATTCATATTAATGTAGGCAGGTACAAAAAGATTTATTACACAGATAAATTACATTTATTTATTACAGAAACATATGCCGTATTGTTAAAAGGCATTACTCATTTTTATTGCTGTATTGTGGAAGGGTGTATACCCGACCAGGAAAGAAACGGTAACACATTGAGGGACTATTTTGTAAGATCTCAAAGAAGAAACATCTACAACAAACTTATAGTCCACTGAATAATAAAGGTTTACAAGTTAGAATAGCAAGTGTGTTTTATTAATCAATTCATCACATGTAAGAATACACAACTCACAATCAAACAAATGTTATTGCTGATTTCATCGATTTTGGATTTAATGCCACCACAATTATGCATATATAACCTAAGAGCGGGACTGCGGTTGTGGTCACTAGGTACTGTATAATAGGAATCAGTGTTATTAATTATCGAGTTGTTCGAAATTACCTCTTGGTCCACGAAAAAAATTGAACCGACGAACATTAACGCCTTTAGGCCAGAATTCTGGTTTAACGAGCAAGTCCAACAGAGATAGGTTTGTCCCCACTTTGAACGATGAAATATCGTTATTCGTTTTGAGTAAGTTACACGCAAACTCATTTCCGGGAAGTTTAGCCTTCATGTACGTCCCTGGCCATATTATTAGACTCAAGCACAAAATTTCTTTTTTTTGTAATTTTTGGTAAAATTATTCAATTTATAGAAATGGTAATGCTTGTAAATTAAAGCTATTATAATATATAATAAGTTTATTGCAAAAAAAATTTAGAAAAATATATTAAAACTAGAAAATTTTAATATTTTGTCAATCCTCCCTTTGCTTGTATGACTGCGGCTACCCTACGAGGCATACTATCAATGCAGTTGAGAGCCATTTGCCTCAAATTTTCGTCATAGTTCCAATAATAGATGATCCTAGCTATCAATTGAACCTTGGTAGTTATTACTTCTTTGGCTAATAGCCTCTTAAGCAGTTCCCAGACATTTTCAATAGGGTTTAAATCTGGTGAGTTCCCTGGCCATGCTAAAAGTGGAATATTTTCCTCAAGTAAATATGCTTTGATGGATTTTGCTGTATGGCAAGGTGCTCCATCTTGCATAAATACTTTTGGACTATCTCCAAACCAATCTCTCAATTGGGGAAGCAGTTTAGTCTGCAGTACCGTCTTGTATTGATTTTGTCGCATGGTCCCTTTGACAACATACAGACGTCCCATACCCTCTCCACTGGTCACAGACCATACCATCACAGACCCAGGGTATTTTACAGTTCTTACAATACAATCACTGTTGTATTTTTCATGCGTTCGGCGCCTTACAAACTATATCTTTTCATTTAAAATCTGGAATGTTGATTCATCGCTACAGCAAGTCTGTAAGGAGGCAATAAAATTAATTAAAACAAAATATTTAATGCTTTTTTACTACTTACTATACGCCATTCTTCTACAGTCAAATGCTTGTATAAGCCCATTGTAGCCGCTTCTTAACCATTGCTGGAGTGAGTCTTGGCTTTTTTTTATCGGCCTGCGGCATTTGAAGCCCAACTCATTCAACCTTCTCCTTAAAGTACGGACAGGAATACTGCAACCTGCTTCTTTAAACCTTCTCTGTAGCTCAGTGTTGGTTGCCCTTCTATGGTCCTGTGCTAAATTACGCAAAATTCGCTTTCCCCTATCTGTAAAAATCGGTTTCCTACCACACCGACCCTCTCGAACAGCATCGGTAGACTTCTTCGACTTCACCGTTTGGTTCAAACGGCGTACAGTACTCTGAGAAACCCCACATTTTGATGCTATAGCTCTTTGACTAAGCTTTGTATTTTTTAAAAGCGCTATTACTTTAATCTTTTTCTTTTCACTGAAGTCTGCAACTTTTCCCATCTGAAAAAAGTTTGATTTCAATTTTTTACAATTAAAAAAAAAATATTTAAATAAAATTTACTAAATAATATTTATTATGACTATAGTTAATATAATTAAAGACTTACCTTGCAAAAATAGTTGTTAAAATTAAAAAAAAACGAGCTTTTAAACAATAGAAATTCAACACCAACAAATGACACAAAACTGATAATTAATTAAAAATCTATATTACCAACAAAGTTTAAGTCACAACAATTTATACTAAGGGTTGTTTACACACCATAGTACACATATATACGCTTGTATAACCTACACCTTCAAAAAATAAGCTTTTTTTGAAATTTAAAAAGTTTGATTCGCTCCATAGTGTTAGCAGCAACTCGACTCACATGAAGCCAGCATTTACTGGTTACACCACGAAATTCAGAATCATCCTCCGATGATCCAACGACAGCAGTTCTTGATTTGGTACTAACATCTACGGTTTTGTTAGAATTCAAATTATTGTTCTCACCAGTATTGTTTGGATTTCTTTTTTTTTTGCTATTAGTGACACGGGTGTAATTGCCATCATCAGGGTTAGCAGAATTAACTAAGGTTGTTTGTTCAACATAATAATTATCGTTACTATTTGTTATACTAATATCATGAGCATCATTAGAACTATTACTATCGGCGGCACTACTTATTTGCGAGTTACTTGAACTATTATAATCGGTAGTATTGCTTACTTCGGTTAGCGTAAGCGGTCGCGTTCCACTGTAGTTATTTTGTTAGGCTTTAGCACGTATTCGTTGGGTTGCGTCATCTTCTGTTTCAACAAAGAAATTATGGTGTTTTTATCACTAATCGTGGCTTTTAACACATTAATTTGTTGTTTTTTTAGCAACTTATTAGTTCATTTTGTATTTCAAAATTAATGTTAGCTCCACAATTTCGTTCATCATCGTTATCAATCTTGATTAACGAGTTGATTTCCAAATCCGTTGGCAGCCTACCCATAATAATTATATCGATTAAGGTATCTTTATTTAACTTTTTTAGCTTACCACAAATTATGTTGCGTTTGTCTTCGTCTAGTTCTTTGAATAGATCTAAATTTTCCATAATTATTAATAAAAGTACCAACTTCGCATATAACCTCACAATTCTTCGTAACGTGTTCACTGTTCACGTGTAACGTAACGAACCTTAAAAGCTCAAATTACCTTAAAACCTCAAAACCTGAAAATCAAAAATTACGACCCTCTTTTGGTAGTAGTTTACTGCGACCGAATATGTCAATGTTCATTTTTAAACTGAATACTTGATTAGAAACCTTATATTTATATTATAATTTTAGCTTCAACTAACTCTTCTAAAATACTAATAATTTAATTATCATGACTGTTATTACCAGCCTGTTTGGATACATGTAGAAGCATAAGCCGTTGAACAAGCTCTGAAGGGCTGTCCCAATAAATATATTCAATTTTATTGTTATTATTATTATTAATCTGCTTATGTTTCAATTCAAATCCGTCACCAATTTTGGCAAATAAACCTTTTATTACTCTTCTATACTTGGGATCTTTAATGGCAAGTGTCTGATTTTGCTGATAATACCCCCTTTTATGAGCATCGGTTTGCAGTAAAATTTGTTTATACTGCTGTAGATCTGTTTTATTATAACTTTTCGGAAATTTTTTAAATATTAATTTGTATAACCCTACAGTACCATCATACACTTTATCATCAATACTAAAATTATCAGAATCTTGATGAAATTCAATTTCAGGATCATAATGGACGCCGTAGCGATGATCCATCAAATTTTTAGTATCACGTATAGCCATGTCAGTATATCGAGTATACAATCTCTCAATAATGTTTGTAGTATCAGCGTCACTATAATATTCTTCATCATCATCACTTCTTACATCACCATCACTTTTAGCATCATCATATTCGTCAATATCTTGATCACTTTCAGTAGTGATAATATTCTGATGCCCACTCTCATTATTTTCAAAGTTACTCTTTATAATAGGTGTGTTGGTGTACAATTAAAAGATCAATGAATGGTCACTCATGCATTGATTTACAAATTTAATATAATATGAGACCCTTAGCAATAATTTCTGGAGTCTATCATTCGGATCTCCAGGTGTGATTCGTAATGAATAGTGAGAATAATAATAAAGAAATCTACGTTAAAATATAAGTTTATTGACTGAATATTATTTAAAGTTTCAGAATATTTATAATTTTATTTGCGTCCTTCCGTTTAAAAGTTTTATTCGCGAATACCCGCGCAACGCTTTATTCATACTTCGTCTGCGTCTTTCTCGCGCAAACGCGTGTTACTTAAGTATTTTTTACATCCTCCCGGCCGGCAATGGGAATTTCGAGTGGGTACAGTAATTGTATCGGGCGTCTTAATAATGTTTTGTTAGGGAGCCGTATTTCACAAGCACGAATTTTCACCATGCAGCTCGTTCGACTATAAATTTCTAATTTATACGTTGTTTCGTTGAAAAGTTTGCTATTTCTTCGTTCGGTAGAATGTTGTACAGCTTAGTTAATTCAAGAGAAGTTTGCTTGAACGTTTTCGCATTATCGGAGTAGAAGGTACTGGGTGCTCCTCTTCTCGCGATAAATCGTCTTAAACCTCTGACACAACTTTCAGTAGTAATGTCCAAAACCAATTCTAAATGAACGGCTCGTATCTCTGCACAGGTGAACAGCATTAAGTAGGATTTCCGTTTTTCGTTAACTTCATTAAGTACGTACAAAGGTCCAGTAAAATCCACACCAGTGTTTTCGAAGGCGTTAGACATCAAAATTTTCTCTTTTGGCAAGGGTGCAAAAGATTCATGTCCAGGTTTACAACGCAATTTTTTACAAATTACACATTTGCTAATCGTTGACTTTATTCTTTGTCGTCCGCGTATTATCCAAAATCGTTTTCGAATTTCGGCTAATGTTAAATTTACTCCACTGTGGAAACAACCATTATAAATTTTCCAGATAAGTTTTTCAAGAAATGCCGAGTTTTTGGTTAAAATAATCAGATTAGCGGTATCATAGGAAAGATCGGACTCCTGAAGACGACTATTGATTCGTAATAATCCAGCTTCATCTATGAAGGGCGTTAATTTATAAATAGATGAGTTTTTGTTGACGGTACCATTTTTCTTCAAATCATCTATTTCAGTATTGAAAATACTTTGATTCATTTTGATCCAGTATTGTTCAGCTTCATTTATTTCTTCAGTTGTTAACACTAAAGACGAACTTTTAATTTTCCGAAACACGCGCTTTACGTAGGCGGTAATACGTAAACACTTTTCTAAATGTTCATATTTATCGAGAGAAAATATTGGTTCCGTTACACGATCAGTTTTTGTTTTACTTACATTAATAGTACAAAAAATTTCTTAGTTACAAGTGTCATTAAAGTCATTATCAATTAACCAATCATTGTTTAAACACGATAAAAATTCAGGTCCGTTAAGCCAACATTCGAATTGGAGAAATTCACTAGCCCGCACTCCACGAGTTAATAAATCCGCAGGATTTAACTTACCAATACAATATCGCCAAATAGAGTCTTTCGTTAAGTTTTGAATTTCAGTAACCCGGTTATAAACGTATGGTTTCCATCTTGCAGCGTCACTGTTAATACAATATAAAGTTATTTTTGAGTCTGTCCATAAATTCACACTTTCAAATTTAATATTTAAATTTTTGATGAGATAGTCTTTTAATCGAGACGCGCACAATGCCGCTGTTAATTCGAGCTTCGGTAGCGTTAAACCGACTGAGTCATTTTTTTTTAATGGTGCGACACGATTTTTTGCAATCAAAAATTTTACACTAACATTGTCTTTAAACTTTTCGCGAAGATACGCCACAGCACCGTACGCTGTTTGACTCGCGTCACTAAATACATGTAACTAGAATTTAGAATTCGTATGTAACATAACGTTTCTTGGAATTACGTAAGAATCCAAATTTTTTAGATCATTGTACCATTTTTCCCACGTACTCTTGTACTCGGATGGTACTTCAATATCCCAATCAATTTTTAATTTCCAGATTTGTTGTAACAAAATTTTTGCCTTTATTGTAAATGGCCCTATTATGCATAAAGGATCGTTGATATAACTAGGTTTCTCTTGAACAAGGTGTTGTCCACCAATCGTCCTGGATAACCGTTCTTTAATAGTTGTTCTTTGAGCTCGTGTAATCTGCTTCCTACTTTCTTCAATGGTACGCAATTTTCTATTGTGTTTTAGTGTGATCATAATGTTAGATTTTTATCTTTTTTGACGACAATCGTTAATATAACTGTTTTTTGTATCCATGTCAATTCCCGACAACACACTGCATATTCAAAAGTTTACCATCAACAACTATTAGGTATGCTTGCGTTCTTCTGGCACCTTTATTTGAAGCATTGTAACACCTCTGTTTATATATTTCAGCCCTGAGGATAGACTAATAAATAGTCCGAAACGTTGGCCAGCAGTTAATACGTTGTTTGATTTGCTATTACTAATATTTTATTTTACTAAATTAATTTTTTAACTTATAAAATATAATTAAATAATCTTGGAATAAACAAGTTAATTAAACGTTTTATTAAATTTATAATATTAAAATATATTTTAATATTAAAATATTCTGACGTAGACGTTTACCAACGTCGAAAGCTTAATAAAAACATTATTATAAAACGTTTAATTAACTTGTTTATTCCAAGATTATTTAATTCTTTTATTTTACATTACACGCAGCAATTAATTTTTGCACTTCGATCTGGTTTACGCCCCTTTATCGTCATACTGAAAATACAAAGTTGAATGCTTTTTCTTTCTTTTAGATAAAAGACGATCATCTGGTCAATTTTCACGGCGGAACCTTTACCGAACATAATTGTATTGTATCTGTTTGGAGCATGGAGCAGAAAGTTTGTTTATATTCCCTTAAGGACGAAGTGTACGTGATATCAAGCGTAAAGTTTCTAAACAACTCATTATTTCTTTGTTTAAAAAGAAAGTTTAGTCAAGATACCCATAAAATAGTATTAGACTTAAATTCCGGAAAACACCTACTTGAAATTGGTAAGCAGAATTTTTTGCCAAATTTACAAATAATAAATTTTATATCCGACTGTATTATAATAACATGATTTCAATATCACTTATCGACTATAAGTGCTTGTTCACAATGTACGTAAGACATAAGATAAACATAACACAAACGTAAGACGTAAAGTCTAACCTTTGTTATAAAGTTTGAAAGGTGTTTGAAAGTTTATTTGTTTATTTAGTTTACGTTTTTGTTATACGCATGCGCAGTTTCATATATTTATTATGTTCATTGTGAACACTTTTGCGACTTTTTCTTTTTTTATTGACTCCAAAAATACATTACAATCTGTCCTAGTAGGACATTAAGCAACACTGTTTGACTATATTAAAAAAGTGACACAGTGGAGAGCCAACCCATTGGTAGGCCTCCTCTTAGACTATTTTACATTTTAAATAACAAATATAAACAATTTAGTTGACAATTTAAACACGATGACAATTTAAACACTTAAACACGATAAGGCAAGTTCATAGGGTCACGCCTTTTCAGTCTCCTTACTTGAAGTTCAATCAATAAGTCACACACTAATGGGTTAGGATGGTCTGCGAGTCTCAACTTATATTTTTTACTCATAGAGAAGATTACCTCCTTTACACCATCAACCCGAAGGTCAGCACTAATAACATTGTTTGGGACATACCAAGGAGCGTCACAGATATTACGCAAAACTTTGGATTGGAATCGCTGAATTTTTGCGATATTGGAGTCACTGGCAGAACCCCACAGCTGAACTCCATACGTCCATATAGGTTTTAGGATTGCTTTGTACAGTAAGATTTTATTTTCCATGGATAAAGGTGAGTTTCGACCCAAAAGCCAGTACATCCCACGATATACGATACCAAGTTGAAGGCGCTTACACCAAATGTGCTTTGCCCACGTTAGTCTTCGATCAAGATGAAAACCCAAGTACTTGACCGTTTCCTGTTCTGGGAGGACACTGCCGTACATCATCACACCCGGACAAGTTCCTCTTCTGAGAGTGAAAGTGACATGCACCGACTTGGTGGTGTTGGCTTTAATACGCCATTTCTTGAGCCATTCTTCAATTTTATTTAGGTGGCATTGCAAGAAGCGAGAAGCAAGATTTGGATCATCACTAGATGCCATTACAGCTGTATCGTCTGCAAACGTAGCTGATACCGTATTGTTAGTTGCAGGCAGGTCTGATGTGAATAATAGATACAGCATAGGTCCAAGAACACTACCCTGGGGCACTCCTGATAAAATTGATTCCAAGTTGGTATAGGCTTCTCCATATTTGACTAAAAAATATCTGTTGTTAGGTAAGATACCAACAAACGACTATAAGGATGAGGTAGGAGTTTTTTGATTTTATATATCAATCCAACGTGCCATACTTTATCAAACGCTTGAGAGATGTCAAGAAACCCTGCAGAGCAGTATCTCCCCGATTCCAGGTCCGTTCTGATCTTCTTCGCAACCCGGTGCACTTGTTCCACCGTTCCATGACCCTGTCGAAAACTAAATTGATGGTCCGGGATTAGATTTTCTTTTTCAAGAATCGGTTTTAGTCTTTCCAGAAATAGTTTTTCAAATGTCTTCGAAAGGATTGGCAGCAGACTAATGGGTCTATATGATGAATTCTCCGTTGGATCTTTTCCCGGTTTCTGAATCATGATCACCTGTGCCACCTTCCACTGAGCTGGAAAATAACTAAATCGGAGGATTGCATTAAAAATTAATCAACGCCCGGTTTTTCAATCGTTGGTTAACTATTAGTTCATAGTTAACTATTAGTTAGGTTAAAAATTACGTTTTTCAATTGCAGGTTAACGTAAAGTGTTGGTTACGTCGTGATTATGTTTACCAACACTTGGGGTGTGGGTTAACTATAGATTGGCGAATTACTAACATTTTATAACAGTAAATTGTGACAGTTTTCATGGTTTTCATTCAGAAAAATTCAATAAGTTAATTAATTTTTTGAAATTATTAATTTTGTTATCTATGAATTATTACGATTGCGATATTAAGACGTATTGCATTGATGAAGAAATAAGGAGGCCAAAAATAATTCGTTACAGGCCTAAGTTTTTTGAAGAATACAATGGTACTGACTTTTTCAATAGATTTAGACTTACGCCCAGAACATTAGAAAATATACTAGAGGAGATGAAAGATTAATTTCTTATCCTAGTCAATAATAATAGACGTTATATTAATAAACATATTTTTACTCTAGAAATCATTGCGTTTGTGCTCGAGACCAACTATTGGTAACGTTGAATTTTTATGCAAGTGGTTCGTTTTAAAGAAGGACTGGGGATTTTTTTAAGGTTAGCAAATCTACTGCAAGTAAAACGGTATTACGAGTCATTTTAGTTCTTACAGGTTTGTGACCTCAATATATAAAAATGCCTCAAAATGAAGAAGTGCTTAAAATTCGAAAATATTTTTATAGTATCGCCAAATTTCCCAAACGCGTAGGTGCATTGGATTGCACACATGTGAAAATACAGTCACCTGAATGTGATTATACTGAAATTTTTCATAATTGAATATTAACAAAACAAATTTCTTTTATTAATATTGTTAAATGCATTTTCAACTCAGGTCTAAATTGCATCTTTCTCTTTCCAAGTAAAAGCACCAGTCTTTTCGAATTCTAAAACATTTTTATGTTGCTCTACAATAGTAAATAAAAGTTCTTCTTCCTCTTGAGTAAAATTTAAAACACGTTATTTTCCATTTGCTTCAATATCAGAAGAATAATACCTATATAAGATAGCATTATAATTATTTATTTTATAGGTATTTGTTTATATCAAATATTTCAATATAACTATTAACGCCCGGTTTTTCAATCGTTGGTTAACTTTTTAGTTTGGTTACCTTCACTTTCAAGTTAACCTACAGTTAGAATTTATTTGCGTTTTTCAATTTATATTTAGGTGTTGGTAAGGTAACTTCTAGTTTACTGTACATCTGAACTATTAAACGTGATTATAACCCTAAATATTTGAGTGTAGTTGGCAGTAGGTTGACAGGTGTCGTTGTATGATTTTATTTATTGGTGTTCATAATAATTATTGTTTTTCATTTTTATTAGAATCTGTTACGAAACAATAAGCAATGATAATTTTAGATTTTTATTAATAGTTATATTGAAATATTTGATATAAACAAATCCCTACAAAATAAATAATTATAATGCTCTCTATAGGTATTATTCTTCTGATATGGAAGCAAATAGTAAATAACATGCCTTAAATTTTACCCAAGAGGAAGAAGAACTTTTAGTTACTATTGTAGAGCAACATAAAAATGTTTTAGAATCCGAAAAAGCTGGTGCTTTTAGTTGGAAAGAGAAAGATGCGGTTCAGACCTGAGTCGAGAGCATTTAACAATATTAATAAAAGAAATTTGTTTTGTTAGTATTCTATTACGAAAAATGTCGGTATAATTACATTCAGGTGACTGTATTTTCACATGTGTGCAATCCAATGCATTTGGAAGATATGGCGAGACTATAAAAATCTTGTCGAATTTTAAGCACTTGAGGAATTTTTATATATTGAGGTCGCAAACCTGTAAGAACTAAACTGACTCGTAACACAGTTTTACTTGCAGTAGATTTGCTAACCTCAGAAAAATCCCCAGTCGTTCTTAAAAACGAATCACTTGCATAAAAATTCAACATTACCAATAGTTGGTCTCGAGCAGAAACGCAATGATTTCTAGAGTAAAAATATGTTTATTAATATAAAGCCTATTATTATTGACTAGTATACGAAATTAAATCTTTCATCTCCTCTAGTATATTTTCTAATGTTCTTGGCGTAAGTCGAAATCTATTGAAAAAGTCAGTACCATTGTATTCTTCAAAAAACTTAAGCATGTAACGAATTATTTTTGGCCTCCTTATTTCTTCATCAATGCAATGCGTATTAATATCGCAATCCTAATAATTGATAGATAACAAAATTAATAATTTCAAAAAATTAATTAACTTATTGAATTTTTCTGAATGAAAACCATGAAAACTGTCACAATTTACGGTTATAAAGTGTTAGTAATTCGCCAACCTATAGTTAACCCACACCCCAAGTGTTGGTAAACATAATCACGACGTAACCAAGACTTTACGTTAACTTGCAATTGAAAAACGTAATTTTTAACCTAACTAATAGTTAACTATGAACTAAGAGTTAACCAACGATTGAAAAACCGGGCGTAATAAAAATTTAAAATTATCATTGCTTATCGTTTCGTAACAGATTTTAATAAAAATTAAAAACAATAATTTATTATTATGAACACCAATAAATACAATCATACAACGACACCTGTCAACCTACTGCCAACTACACTTAAATATTTAGGGTTATAATCACGTTTAATAGTTCAGATGTACTGTAAACTAGAAGTTACCTTACCAACACCTAAATATAAATTGAAAAACGCAAGTAAATTCTAACTATAGGTTAACTTGCAAGTGAAGGTAACCAAACTAAAAAGTTAACCAACGATTGAAAAACCGGGCGTAAGTAATTTAAACCCAATTTCGGGTAGATTTTGCAGAATTTTTCCTGTTATTAGGTCATATCCAGGAGCCTTTTTTGGGTTAATTTTTTTGAAGATAGCATTTTTGATTTCCTTCATTTTGAATTTTGCAATTGGCAGATTCATCTGATACGGGGCTTCAAGTAGTCGGTGGACAGGGTATTCTTCTTCGATAGGAATTTCTCTTAGAAGAGGTTGAAAGACTTTAGCAAGATGTTCGGCAAAGGTTTTAGCTTTCTCCAGATCATTTCGAGCCCAGTTTCCATCATTGGTTCTAATGGGTTGATTTGTTTTTGGGGTTTTTTTAATTTTCCGCGTGACTTTCCACAAGGAATAGTCGGTTGCTTGATTAACTGAAAGGTTTTCTAAGAATTTTTTTACTCCTTGATTTTTATTGTCAACAAGAAGTTTTTTTAGTTGTTTCGTGGCTTTGTTTAAATTGGTTTTATCACTTGGAGCATGAGTAAATTGCCATCGTTTCTTTAGTTTTCGCTTTTCTGCTATCTTCTTTTTTATATGTTCGGGACAATAGCCGGGTTTATCAGTATTTGAGTCTGGAGGGGTAGCCCTCCATGACGCTTGCTGTATTGCTACTGTTAGTTGTTCTACAGCTACATCAATTTCACCCTCAGTTTTCATTGCAATGTTGAGATTTAACTTGAGTGCGAGGTTGCTTTTAAATATTTCCCAATTTGTATTTCTGTTAAATAGAGCAGGTGGTTTATTAACTTTGGAGACATTTGAATCTATAGTGACGAGAAGAGGAGTGTGATCAGATGACAGGTCCAAGCATGTTTCAATTTTGAGATAATTATGCGAGATACCTTTAGTAATACAAAAATCAATTACGTCTGGGATTTTGTTTCTATCTGTAGGCCAGTGTGTAGGTTCACCTGTTGATAGTTGTAATAGGCAACAGGTCTGCATTGATTGGTACAGCTGCCTACCTCTGGGTGTTATCAGCCTCGAACCCCAATGATTGTGCTTCGCGTTGTAGTCACCTCTTGCAATAAAGCGATGACCAAGCGAGTTGAAGAATGTATCGAATTGATCTTTTTTGATAGCTACGTTAGGAGGGCAGTATACCGCTGAGAGAGTGAGTGGTCCCTGCCAGTCATCGATCACAACTGATGTAGCTTGTAAGTTTCTTTGGATTGTCTGCTCTATTTCATGATGCTTTAGATTGTTCTTAATGATGATTGCAGTACCTCCTCGTGCTGTGCCATCAGGATGTTGGGTGTGATAAATAGTAAAGTTGGGAATTTTGATGAAGCTTTTGGTAGTCATGTGGGTTTCTGAAATTAGTAAAATGTCTAAGTTTTGGTTTATGATAAATGATTTGACCTCCAGTCCATGATTGACTAGACCATTTGCGTTCCAGACCGCAATTTTTAGAGTTGTTAGATTTTTGTTTGAAGTTGTGTGTGACATTAAATCATTTTTGTTATCAGAGCAGTCAGGAGGTCCATCATCTTATCCATCTTCTCCATCATTTTTCTTATCATTGTTTCTAGTACATTGTTTGATTGCTGTTGTGGGGCAGCTGGATATTGAGTTTGTTGAGCGTTGTTGACATCTTGAAGCGTTCTATTATTTGCTCTAGCCACCTGTGCATAAGAGAAGCCAGGTTGGCGGATATGATTATTTGTACTTACGGTTTGCACAGTTTGTCTTTCACGCAATGGGGGAAACCTTCTTTTTTGTAGTTCTTTGTAAACTGAGCATCCTCTATAGTTGGCAGGATGATGCTCTTCGCAATTGACGCAGGTTACCTCATTGTTACGTTCATTACGTGGACATTGTTTAGTAGCATGATTTCCTGTGCACTTCACACAACGCGGATTGTGATAACAGTACTTATGTGTGTGACCATACCGCTGGCATTTAATGCATTGGGGTATATCTCGTTTCGGGTGTGGTGGTTCAATCTTCACTATTGAATTAAATAACCTTGTTATTTCATAAATGTCTTTGTTGTTTTGCTTGGATACTAATTCGATGTTGAACAGTGGGAGACCTTGTTTTGTTTTATTGTCCCGGATGTTAGAAACGTTTACAACTTCATGTCCCAGGGCGTTTATAGCTTCCTTTATTCTATTTGTCTCAAAATGTTGGTGTAATGCACCTTAGTACTAGGTTGAATCCTGACTTGATCATTGTACATGATCTTCATTATGTAACCATTTGTTGCAGTTTCATCTAAGACTTCAGTTAACGGTTTTATGAGTTGCACTCTTTCAACATATATCGGAGGGGGTTTGACTATTTTTGGGGTTAGTATAGTTTCAGGGGCTCCTTTTTCTTCTCCTCCTTCATTCACAACTTCCTCTAGAGCTGCAAACTTATTGACAGTGGTTATTGTTGGTTCTGGTTTACTTAGCCAGTAGTTCTTCAATGTGCTTTGTTTAGTTTTTCTAACATTTCTAATATTAAGTTCGGGGCTGTCTACTTTCCGTTTTCCATAACTGACTGTTTCCCATTCCTTACTAGGATCCATTATTTGATGCTGAGGCTGGTATGACCCTTGGACTTCACCACCCCCTTTGGGCGGTGTACGAATCATTATTTGCGTTATCGCATTCTAACCTCACTTCGTGAAAACTAAGAATAAGATGTTATTATTCGATTCTTGAAGTGAATAACACTCAATTAAGTGATCTGACACAATTACCAGTTTATAATTACTGTGCTAGAGACTAATAATCTCGATTTACCGACTATATTTGAAAATTCCTATAATCAACAAATTTGAAGTACTATTCAACTCTATGCCAGTGGCGTAGCAGAATTTTTTGCCAAATTTACAAATAATAAATTTTAAGTCCGACTGTATTATAATAACATGATTTCAATATCACTTATCAACTATAAGTGCTTGTTCACAATGTACGTAAGACATATGATAAACATAACACAAACATAAGACGTAAAGTCTAACCTTTGTTATAAAGTTTGAAAGGTGTTTGAAAGTTTATTTGTTTATTTAGTTTACTTTTTTGTTATACGTATGCGCAGTTTCATATATTTATTATGTTCATTGTGAACACTATTGCGACTTATGTCAAAATTATGTTTTATGCTTATGTTATGCTTATGCACGTCTTATGTTTTATGTACATTGTGAATAAGCACTGAGATAACATTTTATGGAACTAGTCTGTTTTAAGTAAAACGGCCGCCTGTCAATGTCAATGAAATAAACGTCAAAATTAATATTTTATTTAATTTAATTTATAAACGATTACATTAATTATTATTACTTTGATTACAATAGTTGTTAATATTGAAAACACAATTCACATTATTACTAATTGAGACCGGTAATGCTGGTGCTTTATTTATTTGCTGAATTTCTTCGTTTTCAACTCCAGAAATACGTTATTACCCTAAAATTTTTGTAGTGACATTAATTTTTTTGCTTTCAGATTCTTCTACTTATCCTTCGGCAACACTAGCGGAGCGCCATTTTCCATGGCGCATGATTTCGCTCATACTTCCCCCAGAATTTGCCAAAAGAATTGCAGACGTTCTCCGAAAACAATGGCCTGTGTAGGAGCTGAAGTTCGGTAAATTTAAAAATTTGGCTACAATGCTAGGTACACTACCAATTTTGTGGATTCCTGCAGGCTGGGCAGTACATTTTTCTTTAACATAATTTACGAAGAATCTGCTATGTACAATTATTTTTGGTCTAAGGTTAATATATTTTCTAATTACATCAAATAAATTTAAATTTTCGCCCGGTAGTATGATAAAAGACCTATCCTTTTTGGTTTTTGTGTCGATCAACTTGACCAATATATGTTTTTGATAATCTTCAACATTTGTGGTTGATAGTGAAACTATTTTTTGTCGTCTGCAAGCTCCAGAGACACCAAAAATAAGAATAACCTATAAAACATTCTTTCATTATTCATCATCGTAAGTCAAAGTAAATAAGTTAAGTATGTATACCTTGTTTAACAGATGCTGTTCGTCATTGGCGTGAAATATAAAAGAATTGACATGTTCTTTTGTTAAAATGAATGACTTTTTTGCTGCATACCGTTCTCTCTTTCTTTTCAGAAAAGGGATAATACTGGGAAACTTGCTGATATCGATTGCTTCATTTAAATTAATTGTAGTCCGCAGCATGGAATATTTGGTCTATAAGGTAGATATTTTATAGGACGCGAGATTAGTATTAAAATATGCCAATATACTATCCTCTGTAGTTTTCACAACTTGCTTTTCTAAACACCATTTTTTGTATGTGCCGTAAGTTTATGAGATTCTTTAACTTTTAAGGCTATTTCAACAATGTCTTCCGTTATTTAACTTATTAAATAATTTCACACAATTTTAAATCAACTATTTAAAACAAATTAATAATAGTTATTAATTATATAAGGGGATTAAGAAGCCTCTAATCAACGAGAAAAAATGGGCACTCGAGGCGCAGCCGAGAGTCACATTTTTTCGAGAGGATTATAGGCTTGTTAATTCCCGAATGTAATTCTACGTTTTATCCACGACCAGGCCCAAAACCACAATTTAAATTTTGGTTTTGAGAAACGTCAAATTTGACAAATTGATTTTCACCAATACCTACTGATTTTTAGCTAAAAACTAATCCACTAGTGTATTATGAATTCTAATCCACTAGTGTATTAAAAGGCCTCTAATCCACGGAAAACGGACGTATTAAACCTTCCTAATATAGTGGTCGTGGATAAACAACTTATTGTAACCAGGAACAATAAAAAAAGCACTCTTTGAAATTATACAATTTTCATTACCTAAATGTCAAAGTGGAAAAAATATAAAAGAAAATCCTTTACAGTGCAGTCGAACATGAAGTTATGTATGTTCTTTGCACATAATTAGGCTTTTTGGGTTCAGTCTATTTATTGGCATCGCTCGCGAACTTGCTCTGCCATAAACTTCAGCTTCGTCCGATAAAGACCTATATTATGTACTCATGACATAAATAGCTATTTTGCAGATTCTGAGGAATTTAATGTACGAACAGTAACCACAAACGGTAACCATGCGTTTAGTGTTTCAAATCTATTAACCAAAGTGTGGTGTATTAGAACGAAAAACTTCATTATGGTTCTAGATAACGTCCACCCGTTTTTTTTTTTTTTTTTAAGAACTTCGATGTAACAGAAACTAAAATTGCTCACATCAAACAAAGTAGTGATAAGGAATTACGCGACTACCAAGTAGATATGACTAAAATTTCTTGTCCAAATATTCAATTGATTAAGGGATCTCGGGTTAGTGGAACGTATTGTAACGAAAATTAAAACGTTTATTTATTTCTAAAGGGCTAATACAAATATTTACAGATACGATTAATAACAATTAGTAAATTAATATTAACACTAACACTAATTACACTACAATTTATTTACACTATAATTTATATTTAACACTAGGTCTATATTTATTTAAACACTCGGTATGACGTTATCACTTCACTGTATTTATGTTCACTTGATTTAGGTTAACAGTCGCGCGTTCAAACTGGAATTGATTCCTGACAGGAAATCGCGCTGCATTTATACTTAAATGCAGCCTTCCAGAATATTCCATAACCATCCAGGAATTTCCAGGCGCTTCCTCGCATTTTCTAGATCGTACATTCATTTATATTTGAATGACTAATGCCGTTATCATGTATGACTCATCATACATGACGTCATACATTAGTCATCAAATATAATTAGACATTCTTTCGTAACAGGATGTTAAAATCAAACAACTAGTTTTATTGTCGACGTTTCGGTGACACAAGGTACACCATCTTCAAGACTATAATAAATAAACGGGGTGAGAACATAAAATAATGAGGGAACAAGGAACATACCTCAAAACTGCTAATGATGTAGGTTTTTACATAAATCGATGGCATTGCAGAAACCCGGTGAGCAACAGCCGAGAAACCTGATGAATCGGTGGCGTTAAATAAATTACACCAAGCATAAAAGAACTAATTGAACTTGTCAAATATAAAATCTCTAAAATTAACACTATATAAAAACTATAAAACATGTAATTAAAAATAGAAGTAAAACTTCGTAAATTAAACTGAATTATTTAAAATCGTAAAATGATAAAATGTGAACATTGAGATAAGTAAAATGAGGTCCGAGTATGCACTTAGGCCACCAAAGTGACAATATAATCGGATACAAAATTTAAAATAACGCCATGCGATAACAACAAAGCATAAAAAGTTGGCAAAACATGTCACCCGTGAATGAACAAAACAGAAGTAAAAACCATCGCGAAAGGCATACAGACATTCACTCCCGTTAAACCGTCGAAAAAAATATATTGGACCAAGGGCGGTCAAACCGCACCGACAAAACCAAGACCGCGTCGACTTCACAATCTGTACGTAGGGGTTCTAATTTTCTCCCTATAATGTTTTAAAATGGTGTAATAACCTTCCCCTATGCTGTCAAAACCTGTAATTTTATTAATGTTATCATCTGTGGTCGAGATGTACGCAGCCTCCAAGAACGTCTTCTTATAGCATTTCTCCTCGTTGAGAATCTTAACATCTTCCGATAGGAATCCATGGGACTTTTCAATCGAGTGTTCGGATACTCCTGTCCTTCCGACACCTCTTCTGACATCTCCCCTGTGCTGGTCGATTCGCTTACCCAGGTACTGTCTCGTTTGGCCAATATAAATGAGCCCACATTCACATTTTACGCTGTAGATAACATTACTTTTTTTCAGCTTAGGAATTTCATCTTTGGTAGAGGAAACCACAAGTCTTCTCAGAGTAAACGAGTTGTGAAAGATCAACTGGAACTCTTTAGGATCCACAAACTCGTAAAATATTCTCTTGATTTTTTCTGATAACCATGGATGGAACGTTATTTTATTGTAAATTTTATTGGCTTTAGGGACATCATCGTGGGACAGCACCTGTGTGATCGGCTCCCTCGTCTGAAATAACATCGAATTCAGAAGTTGATCTGGATACCCATTTCTCCTAAATAATGTCCTGAGTTCTTTGAGTCGGGTAGCCAACCCTTGTTTATCATGCACACAAATATGTGTTCTATATGCCATGGTTTTGATAAGGGCGACCTTTTGATTTAAGGGATGGGATGAGCAAAAGTCGAGCATCTTCTCAGCAGAGGTAGGTTTCCGGTACAGATCCGTAGTCAGCGACCCATCCTCTCTTCGATGAACTGAGAGATTCAAAAAGTTTATTTTTCCGTTCAATTCTTTTTCAAAAGTAAAGCTCATCAACCCGTCGTATTCATCAAGAACCCTCAGACAGTTTGTTATTTCTCCCTCCGGGACCGATGTGAGGATATCGTCTACATATATGAGCAAAAAGGGTATGGGGAAGTTCACCGAGCCATAGAAGTGATTAAATATCTACCAAGTAGATATTTAATCATGTTTTTTGTATTTATATTGTATATTTAATTATAATTATGTTATTGTTTTATTTATTAATTAAATTTTGTATTGCGTTTTATTAATGTTTGATTTATTTTCTCCATAACACCCCTAAACCACTGGAAATACAATAGATAGATAGTACCTCTAATTTTTGCACTTTAATTTAGGTATGTCTCAACATGGACAAGAGATAATAACTTTTATTAAAAAATCACAAAATTGATATCATGTTTGTATCCGAAACTCACTTTCCTAGTCGGAGTTACTTAAAAATCCCAAATTTCTCAATTTATTATTCACGTCATCCAGGTAGCGTGAATAATAAAGTTTAAACTAACCCTGTCACTAAAATCAGAAACGGATATCATGACAGCCGTTGAACATCTGACAAGTACCATTCAGAATTAGCTTGGTTATCTACACCAGTACTTCCTTCCAAGAAAGAAGAAATTTGCCCTTCCAAAGTGAAAGAAGCAATTGCTCAAAAACGAAAACTTGGAAGAATATGGCAGGTAACTAGGCACCCAAGCGACAAAACTAAATTGAACCACGCAGCCGAGAAGCTTAAAATGTTATTACATTACATACATAAACTTATCTTCAGAATTGACTGACTTCTTACTGTGGTGTGCCATTAGACACCCGAAGTGAGTAACATCTTTTGTACCTCAGATCACAAAATTGAAAGGAGATTGGGCAAGAAGTAATCAAAAAAAGGCAGACACCTTTGCTGAACATTGAACCGAAGTTTTCCAAACATTCCAACAAGAATGTTTAGATGAGCATGGAAATATTGCAAAACCAAAACGGCGCCGGGGTATGACCTTATCTCAGAGAGAGTATTGAATGAACTACTTGATAAAGGAATGAGACTCGTGCTTTACATCTGCAATGCAGCTCTCCCATTGAATGTTTTCTCACCCCAGTGGAAGGTTTCGGAAATAATTTTAATAAAAAAAACAGGTAAGCCACCTCAAGATTCCAACTTGTATAGACCAATTAGCCTCTTTCCTATTTTATCGAAGGTTCTGGAAGGAATGCTAGTACAGAGGATATAACCAGTCCTATCAAAAGAAAATACAATACCTGAGCAACAAATTGGTTTTAGAAAACAACATTCCACCATCGAACAAGTCCATCGTGTTGAGGACGTTATTTCAAAAAGCTTCGAAGATAAAAAGTATTGTACGGCCGCATTTATTGACATTTTCCAGGCTTTTGATAAGGTTTGGTACAATGACCTCTAAAAAAAATAAGACATAAATTACCCGACTTCTACTTACTCTTAAAATCATACCTTACTTAGAGAATATTTCGAGTATAATGTAAAGATGCTGTGACGTTATTCTCCTATTGGTCACAGAAACCCTTTTTGTCTCTACTGATGACGATAATAGATAGGCTAGCTCTTGGGTTTTTACCCACTGTCGAAGAAGCTGCGCAGCTTTACAGCTTCGTGAGTCCTTTAAAGGGATGGTGGCTACGTAAAATAAAAGGAGAATGTGTTTGGGCGCCAGCTGAGGAATGAAACGACTTTACAAAATTCTTGTCGCTCCACTATCTCAACAAAAAAATAATAAATGATAAATAAAATAGATTTTTTTTTTTAAATAAAATAGAGTTCGCACAAGACTAGATTTCCAAAATTTAAGTAATTATTATTCAAAAGAAATATTTATCAGCAAGAAAAGTATTGTCGTGATACCACTACAGGCCGGTTCACTAAAGAAAAATTACTCCTCCGTCCTGATCGGCATACAAAGCAAGCGGATGACTTAAATTACCTTAGTATTTCCTAAGGATAAACATATAAAGGTAATCAAGTCAAATCCAAGCAACTCTGGTCACTTGCAAAAATGGTTTTAAAAGAAATCAAATTTTCTGTTATCAGAAAACACCACAATTATTCGTTCAAGGTAACTTGTGAACTTAATTTATATCATACAAAAATTGTTTGCCAGGTGTGAATTAACAATCGACATTTGTAAATTTTTAACATTAACCAAAATCAAATATTTCTCATTTGAGAATTCCAAAAAGTAAATCAATAAAAATGTGACTCACCCATTTCACTAAATTTCACTTTAAAACTAAATATTATGTTTTCAAATCACCAATTACTGTTTTTGTGGTTTTATTGTCTGACGCTCTTAAACGACCATCTTTTCTCGTCGTCGATGACCTTCTCTACCCACCACACAAAACCGCAGCATTTGCAAAATTGAAAAGTTAGCAACGCCATCTTTTAAATTAAAATAAAACAATATTTACAGAAATCTAAATAATCACTAAACCAAAATTAAACAAATTCAAAAAAACAAAAAAATGTAACAATTGATTGTTACAATGCATACTCGAGTCTTTCCCGGATAACCTCTGGGAGTACCTCAAGGTAGTATCCTTGAACCAATGCTCTACCTTATTTTTACAGCGGATCTACCAACAACAAGTTACACATCTATCGCTATACATTTTCAGATGATACAGTGATCATGGTGATGCATAAAATTGCAACGCAAGCATCAGAGGCCTTGCAAGAGAGCTTAAATCAAATCCAGAGTTGGTTTAAAAACTGGCCTATTAGAGCTAACGTTTTCAAATCGGTACATGTTACCTTCACCATGAAGAGGGAAAATTGCCCAACAGTGACTCTATACAACCGTATATTACCACAGGCAGGCGGTGTAAAGTACCTTGGTATGCACATAGACAAGTTCTTCACATATAAAAAGCATATATGGACAAAAGGTAAGCAATTTGGACTCAAATTAAGAGATATGTATTGGTTTCTGGGACGTAGATCCCAACTATCCTTGAAAAATAAGGATTCCTTCTATAAAAGCATCATAAAACTCATATGGACGTACGGATTCATCTGTGGGTATCAGCTAGTGATTTTAATATTGAAATCCTTCAAAGATACCAATCAAAAGTGCTTCGCACAATTACTAATGCTCCATGGTATGTTCCAAATGAGGTTATTCAAAAAGATCTTTACACAAAACCAGTTAAAAGTGAAATAAGATTCTATAGTGAAAAACATCAAAATAAATTAAGTATTCACTCAAATAAACTATCTATGAATCTCTATGAGAACGATGTACCATTACGTAGATTAAAACGTCATCATCCTCGAGACCTCCCAAATATATTCGTATAAAAAATAAACAATACGATCTCACGTAGGTGCTTTGCGAATGATATAAATAAATTGTATGACAATTTATATTAAACCATTTACTAAGTGTTTGTGAAACAGATTGTAAATTATCTTGGATGTCAATAAAAAAAAATTGGGGATTTTTAAATTTATTTAAATAATTTGTCAAATATGCGCTATTCAAATTTACTTTCCCGGTAATTAGGAAGTTAGAGATCTATTTTTGAGCCAATAGTAAATCAGAACGTGAGATGGATCTCTGTATGTATCTCTCGACTTTATAATTTTCAACTGGTGGGAAAATAAATTATTCGAGTTTATACTATATTGTCGTGTTCTGTTTGAAAGATTGGGCGATTGGGTTGTCAGTAGCCTGATGTGATACAAGAGGAATCATTTTTTTTGTTTTTATTTTGAGTTTTGATAAACGGTCCACATTAATTTAATATTATCCTTTCTTGTTTAAGAAGTAAATTTGTTACTCCTACACAAAATTATACAAATTTCAATATAAAACACAATATTGTATTTAAAAGTGTAAATTTAAATTTGGTGCATACACGAGATAAGAAAACGAACAAGAAAACTCGCGTGAAGAATAGAGAAAATGGAGAGGAGGAGATCGTTTTAGACTCCGCCGAGTTCGGACGGAGGTGATTTTTGAAAAGCGGTGGATTTTGAAGAATTTTTTTTGAGATTAAAGTCTCGATTGGTGGAGAACGTAAATTGAGATTCGCTAGATTTTCTTTAACCAGATTTTTGGTTTGGAATAAAATTGGAGATTATTTTTTTGAACGAGAGATTCGATATTGGAAACGAAGAAGCTGGTGAAAATATCACAGGATCGGAAATTTTTTTGGATTGGTTCGTGACAGCGCGAGAAGAAAGAAAACTTGTTACGATTTTACATGTGCGACACGGTACCTGTTTTAAGTGAAATTGGTAAGAGAATTCTCTATTTGATTGTTTGGGCGCGTTTGAACAAAACACATAAGTGTACGAAAGAATTTATTTATTAACTTTAATAATAATTTGTTTTTTTTTTGTAAAATAGTGAATTTACAATAAAGGTACACATAATTTACACTATCCAATTGCAAGAGCGAGAGCAAGTTATACAAATTCGCTTTAATTCATATTATGCGCGCTTTAGCAAAAGGAACACATCTGATACTGATACTTCTACTCAATAATTGTGAGTTTAAAGAAGGGTTGGACAATATTGTTTCTTTGGTTAATAAAATTGAGATTAGTTTTTTTTTGTTCAATTGAATTATTTTTCTTGCGAAATAACAGTGCTGAGCGTTGTTTTAATAATTTAGAACTCACACCCTGGATAAGACACCTCAGCTTCCAAAAAGAAGAGCTAGACCGTGAAAGTAAAGGACAGGGATTTACAATTTTTAAAAATTCACTGTAATATACAATTGTACTTTTTCTACAATTTACAGCCGTCTTAAAAGTAACGCCAAAGTAATTGACAGGAGTGGAGCATGTGGCAGCGAGCCTGCCTTAATCTCCGTCGGGTGTCGGCATAAAGCCAAGACGTGAAATTTAATTTGAGAATTTGAAAAGATAAAGGATGAGGGATAACATGAGAAAAAGGGGGTGGGTGCAATAATTTAATTTTAAATAATTTGTAAAAAAAAAATTCGAGTTTGTGTAACATCGGTATTTCGAATCGCCATTTTTTTGTTAGTGTGGTGTTACTCGTTGGGAAGGAGAAAAGTTGAGAACTAGTTTAGAAAGGGGGAAGTTATTTTGAAGTCTTTAATGGAATTCTTTTTTTATTGAAAGATGGTGCTGATGTTTGGGGTTAGCTGGAAAAGCTTTCGAGATGTGAGCATGACTGTTTGATTTTGTGAGGTGAATAGGAAGTCGTTTGCTTTGTAGTGATAGACAAAAATTGGTTGAAAAGTGAGAGGTTGATGTCGTATGATTTTAACTGATTGGTTGCTGAGTAGCTTTGCAAGCCGTTCACTTAGATCTGGCCGTCATCCAGTTGATACACTCTACGTGATTTACGGTCTGATAGAGCTAGGATACTCATTGGTTTTTTTTTTTGGATGGGGAAGAAGATGAGATGGTTTTCTGCGTTTTAAGCTCTGTCGTATTGTTTTTCGGTCAATTATTGAATGAACTTGTCGACGGGTTCTAGGTTTTCTTTAGAGTGGCGATAGGGAAAGGCAGGGAGACTATGGACAGGGGAGACAATGTCCAGTTTTAAATTTACCACAACAAATAACTAAAGTTGGCTGTATTGGCATAGAGAGACCAGTGACGTTAGTGTTCATGTGTCTATGGTGAAAGAGTACTTTTTTAGGTGTTAACAATAAATACCACTTTTTGTTCCATAGCTATGGGAAAGGCAGTTGAACCAGTGAGATTAAATGGTGCAACTCTTAAGCTTGTTTTAGACTACACGAAATCTTGAATGAAATCTTTAACAAATTTTAAAACAACATAAATTGCGTAGTATCAAACTGGAAATTGCTTCAAAAATTGTTTTGGCTTGTTAAATTGCGTGAAAAATAGAACACGTTCTATTTTGAAACAATTTACTAAGCAATCTGTCAATCTGTTAATCTAGCAATCTATAAGTTATTGTTTAGATTATGTTGTACAACGAAATAGCTCTTTTTATAGATTAGCATTGTTAGAATTTTTACATAAACCAATTTATTATTAATATTAATTATTGCAATTATTATTAGTGTGGAATCAAGCTTTAGAAACGTAAGTACTACTTAAAAACGACTTCTTTTTTTAACCTAATAATTTTAAAAATTCTTTTAAATGCAGATGTCTTGGTCAAATGAACAGACCAGTATTTTAATTGATGAATACGCCAAGTATCCGTGTTTGTATGTGGTAAAACACAGAGATAACATAACAAACATTTGCGATCCTTGGCATTACTGGCATCACCTGTTCAATGTGAATATTTGTTTATTTTGGTTTCTTTAAATATTATGTTTCTTTGTAGTATGTAATTATTTACTTAACAGTTAAAATTTATTATTTTAAAATTTTGTTAGGTTGTATTATTTTAACATCACATACTACTAAATACCACAAAAATACTTAAAAAATTCTAACAACTTTTTTAAGTTATTTTCTATTTTTAGTTGTTTAAGTTAACACAACTTAGTTGTTTAAGTTAATACAACTTAGTTGTTGTGACTTAAACATTTTAGTTCTAAAAAGTGTTTGTGCATTTTTTGGTTTATTCTAAAAAATTTGATATGATTAATATCGAGTTACACTACCTAAACCACTTATATATTGATTAGGTTAGGATCGATTATCGTCTTACCTTTTTATTGACAACAATAAGTTCCATAGCACTTTTATCAAGGACCAATTCTCCGTCTGCTGCACAAGACTGGCTAGTTCTAAGAATTCACCCTAAGCCGTAACCATCCATCTAATCGCAAACTTTTTTGAATGTCGGAAGCCGTTGATGCGCAACGTAAGTGATAGTGGTCAACTTAGGAAGCAATAAAGCAGGGGGGTACCGACGAAATTGGTGAGAAACTATTTTTGTTTTATTTTGTGCGATTATTTTTTTGAAAACCAGATCTACAGTATTTACGCGTTCTTTGTGTAAGATCGGCTTAAGATTGGAAGAAAGAAGATTATTTAATCAACCTAATTTATGATTGTTTACGGATCGGGCAAAGCTCGATTATTTTGTTTTAGGTTAAGAAAACCTTCAGATCTGAACGGCACTAATTTATACGATTATAATCTATTTACTCACTGCGTACAGTTTGCGACACTTGTGTGGTACTACTTGTATATTTCGACGACGTATATATTTCTCTTGTGAATAAACGCAGTTTACCTTTATTGGTGTTTCATTTATACTAGCTTTTGCACTTTAGGTTACCATCTTAGGCGAGCGGCAAAAAGTGCATGGCGAAATTTTACGCATTTGTGTTTTTTTGAGTAGAGCAAGATTCAATCTTGACGTTCGACCCACCACTAAATCTGTTTTCACCTCTGACTTGAGCCGTAGCGTCCCTTGAAAGACCAGATAAGGGTAGGCATTCAACGTTAGTTTTGCCAACTTTTGCGACTCGAGCGCAGACGGGTAGCAAATTTGGCGCCCAACGTGGGGCCATAACAAACAAGCGAGTTTGTTGATAAACGAGCGTACGAAATAGTACAAGTATTGTTTTGTTTTGCGAGGTCACCAAAATTGTCGAAAATTTTGGGTGATTGGCTTCCCGAGTAGTCAATCGATTAAGTACACACAAAGCACACTGTGAGTAGAATAGATTAAGTTTTTTTAAGATCTTTTTTTGTTAAAGCGTTTATTCAAACAACACCAAGGCTTCAATATTAATTAGGCTCAATTGCGCAATAAGTAGCGTGCGCTCTGCCTCTATTGCTCCAGGTGGCTATTCGTAGTAAATTTTTGAGACGATATTGTGTCGGTAGTCATGGCACAAACAAAGATGGATGTTTCGAGGCTTTCAAAAAAGGAACTCATTTATGAGATTTCGATTAGAACAGCAGTTGATTGTGCAGACAAAACGGTCAAAGATTTGATCAAAACACTAAAAGCAACTCTAAATAACAAAAATATTTTAGACACGTCAATTCCAACTTACCCATATAGTTTCAAGGATGATAGCGCCGCCATACGTGCCACATTGACTGATTTACGTGAACTTATTGACAAGTATTCGGGTGATGAACACGATAGTCTGTATAGGCGTATTAATACAAAATTGACCCATACGTTAGGTAGGTTAAGACGTTCAGTTGCGACTACGGTCGGTGAGGAAAAGATGAAGGGTAGATTGAACGCAGATTTGTTATTGCTAAGTAGGGAATTTAAATCCAAAGGAAAAATAAATAAAGAAATTTAGGGAAAGTTTACTCGAACTTAGTATGGTACGTCAAAATCTGCGCGATGATAGATTAGGAAAAACAGATATTGACGAATCTTTTTCAGATTCAGAAGTAGAAGTCAAAGTCAAAACAATTCCGACAGAAACCACTCCCTGTACACGATTGGGGCATTAAATTTTCCGGAAAACGTTCCAGAGAATCACTAAGTGCGTTCCTAGAACAAATCGAAGATATGAGATTACCTAGGGAAATATCGCGGGCAGATCTTTTTATTTCCACGATGGATCTTTTCACGGACGATGCTCGAGTTTGGTTTCGTGCAATGAGATCCCAACTATATGATTGAGATGGGTTGGTCGAAGCTTTGCGTGAGGAGTATCTTCCTCCCAGATATGACCAAAAATTGTTTGAAAGATCAAAAAGAGAACACAGGGCAGAGGGGAGAGTATAGGTATGTACGTCGCGGTTATGCAAAATATATTTTCCAGATTACAATTAGATATAGGGCCAGTTTTTCAGTCGTGAATAGACTTTTAGGTTAGCTAATTTGGTTTAAAATCTAACTAAAATTTTAAACTATTTTAAGCCGACTATGATTTTTTCAGTGATTAGACAATATTTTAGTTAGCTAACCAAAATGTTTGCTAAGTTGGTATAGAAACGCAGTAAAATTTCAGAATTTGACCAACAGCATGTGCGTATTTCTGGTATTTATGACATATTGCGAGGTTATGCAGGTCAATGTCACTTTTAGTTGCTTAGCATAGTTAACTAAAATAATTTAGTTAAACCACCACATGTGCTGGTTTAAATAATTGGTTAAAGAAAACTGCTAACCCAAGACTGCAAAACTGCTAACTAAGAAATTTTGTAGTTAACTATTTTTATTTGGTTAAACCACGACTGATAAACTGGGCCACACCTGCATCGACCAAACTAGAAATTATAAGGCAAAACATCGCGCATTACTACCAACAACAGCTGACTTTTTCCGATATTAGTTCGATTAAGAAACTGCAGGAGTGGTACAGAAAAATAGACGCGACACGCGAATTGGTCGAAAGTTATGCGCCACAGCCCATTAGGAATATATTGTTGTATTATTTTATACGAAATGCACTATTTCCGTGTGAGTGTTCTTTCATTTATTTTTCATTATGATTTGAGTTATCGGTACTTACAAAAAGAGATATGTAACAAAAAAAAACTACTTGGAACACAATATGAAATTTTAAGAGTGCCAGAATTTTGTGGTTCATCGTGTATAAAAACATAAGTGTAAAAGAAAAAGTGGAGACGACGTTTTCAAGAGGCGAAAATTGGTACTAGAGCGGCATGGTCGCTTAGTTTTCGAAGTTTTAAAAACTTTATTTGTGACATTTGCTTAACAATAAATTTAATTATTTTGTACATGTTTATACTCTGCGTAATTACTAATCAAATTTAGGTCATAATTTTAAGTTTCATTAAATATAATTTGATTGATAATTGCTGCAACACAATTACATACACAAAAAGCCTTATTGAAGAATTATTGTTCTCAAATCAAGTACCGATAATCAAAAAATTCTATAAACTTATTTACTCTGTGGAATTGGTGTATTTTATTTGTGTATAACCTGCATCCCAAAATTGTTCAAGTAAGCCACCTTGAAACCCCCCTGAGAAGTCTTAGCTCTCCGACTTGTAAAGCCGTAGAGATTAGTGATTATTTGCCGTTTGCCACGCATTCAAAAAAAAAATATCATTACAATATGTTTAGAGCCGGACTTAGCATTTGTAGGGGCTACGATTCCAAAAAGGAATGCAGGGGTAAACAGTGTGGGTAACACAAGTTCTTGTTGGAATTGTAGTCAGACAGGACCATTACTTGCGAGATTGCAGAGCAGGGCGGAAAGAAGTTTGCTGTCCCCGTTGCCAAGGGGTAAAAGTCGCTGGTAATTGCTCACACTGTAGCAATGCAGGTCCTGGTAGAAGTGGTCCTGGTAGTCCTGGTCTAGTGATGCTAGAGATGCGAACATCTACACACGCGCGGGTAGGGGTGCATAAAGGGAACCCGTTAGACGTTTGGTAAACGGCTCAGATCGTGTTTAGGCAGTCGAACTAAACCGATCCAACAACAGCCAACTTCGACTGACAATTACATGTACCATGTCCTTGATTTTATTTTAGAGTACGCTGGTAATGACCAACACCCTTACCTTACGGTCGATATTTAGCAATAAATATTTAGCGAGTAGCAATAATTGGGTTTTTGCTAACGATTCAATCGAATGTTTCGAGATAGGTAACGCGGTTCAGGGTTACGACGACTTGACTGACGAGCAGAAAGGTCATTTAGATAATTTAATAGAGAGGAATTATCATTTGATGGGTGATCGGTTGGGGTGTACTAATGTCGTCGAACATGTCATCAAAACGACGGCGGAACCTATTAAACAAAGGTATTATCCGGTGTTTCCTGTCGTTCAGGCACGACTGAATGAACAGCTAGACGAGATGATATCGGAAGGTATTGTGCGTAAGAGTCATAGTCCTTGGGCATCTCCGGTTATTCTAGTTAAAAAAAGAACGGAAAGTATCGTTTTTGCGTGGACTTTCGCAAGCTGAACAGGGTCACAGAAAATGTCAGTTGCCCAATGCCCTATATAACCAACACCGTGAACCAATTAAAAAATGCGCGGTACCTCTTTTCTGTTAAGTCGTTAAGTCGGCTTTTTTTCAAGTTCATAAACATGGATGTTTTTCAAGAAACAAGTTCTTTTTGCATTTTTGTAATCTGCTGTTTTTTCTCTATGCATACATATAAAATTATTTACATAAGAAAATTTTCAAGAAAAATGCAAGATTTATGCAAACAAAATATTTATTAATTATTTAATTGAATTTAATGCCTAATGAACGATCGTGGATTAACACTCGAATTTCGATTTCTTAAAAACATCTTTCTTCTTAAATATCGTGAACACACTGTATATTGGTTAAAATTTTATAACCAATGATAAATAAGAATATTTTAATAATTGAAATACTTGATTCTCATTCGTTAAAATTCAATAATGTACTTTGTTTTTTAAATAGTACAAATTTTTCCAATAATTCTTAATTAGTTTATTATATAAGCAATAAGACCGTATTACAAGAGTAAAAACGTTTAGAGTAGAATCCATAAAAGAAATTTAATTTTAGAAAAAACAGAAGGTTATTCTTACATATTATACAATAATTTTATTATTAATATTTAATTTTGTAGATTTTGCCTAAAATACTTAAATCAAGATCTTGTAGAAGTACGGCTGTTCGTCGTGAATACGATAAATAAATCGTGAATACGAACAATTTTGTTCACTCACAAATAGTACACCTAATCAAAGTAGTGTGACAAACGAATCTTTATCAGTTCAAGAAGATTTCCAAATGGAAATTTACAACGAGGATTATACTAAAATAACTGAAGAGAAAAACAAGAATGCAAACCTTCATATCCAGGATAGTAATTTGTTTGATGATTCTAGCGATTCTAGTTCAACTTGTTTGAATAGCGATGATAGCCAATTTCAATGGAAATCAATTGCACAAAGTTCATTAGAAATATCGTTACAAAATTGGGCAATCGATACAAAAGTTAATAATAGTCAATTAGATAAGCTATTAACTATTTTAAAGCCGTACCATCCAGAATTGCCGTTGATTGCCAGAACTCTTTATAAGAATAATTTAAACGACATAGCTTTTTTTATGGTTTAGAAAACATTTTCTCAAATCTTGGTTGCAACGTAATCGAATTAATATTTAATATAGATGGAGATTACTAAAAGTACTTCATTACAGTTTTGGCCTATTTTATGTCAAATTTTCATTGAAAATTTTAATGTGAAACCGTTTGTGGTTGCACTACATTTGGGAAAAACAAAACCTTCCAATATACTTAAATGAATTCTTTAAAGAATTAATTGAAGAGATTAATGATTTATTAGAAAATGGCTTTCGGTATAATAAAACAACATACCCAGTTCAGATAAAGGGTATAGTGAGTGATGCACCTGCGCGGGCATTTATTAAATGTATTAAAAGACATACCGGATATTTTGGCTGCGAAAGATGTCTTAATAAAGGAAACAGCATAAACCACAAACTAGTATATTCCAATAAAACAGTTTGAACTAAGAACAAACGAAAACTTTTTAAATCAGAAACAACAAGGTCAAAACCAAGTGACAGATATCACTTGTGGAAAAAAATGACGATTCAAATTTCTGTTCTAGTCAGAAAAGACCAAAAATATTTGTTCAATAAAAGTTGTCCGCCAAATGCGACCAACTATCACTGATAACTAATGTTCGCAATTGCACCATAAAATAAATTGTAAATTAATAATTATTAATAATAATAAATTGTAAATTTAACAATAGTAAATAATTAATAATGTAAATCAATTGCAAATTCAAATCATCGCCATTCACTCAAAAAGCATTAAAAATAACTCACCAACCTCAAATCTGAAATCACTTCCAAAAACAACAAAAAAATCACTTATCAAAAATAAGTTACATCGCTCTCTGCAAATTTCAACTCGAGCCAAGACTGACTACCTACGTGCGCAACCCAAGTAACATTTGGTGCAGAAAAACTTGGTCAGCAAATTATTTGCTGCCATTGCGGTCTGTCAGCTTAAAATTCAGCTGATTTTCAGCTTCAGCACATTAGCTGAATTTTAAGCTGACGTTTCGAAGCGTCAGCTTCGAATTCAGCTGTTTTTCAGCTTCGGCAAATTAGCTAAATTTTAAGCTGACGTTTCGAAGCCTCAGCTTTTCGTTCGTAGTGTTGGTAGTGCAGCGAGCAAGTCGTTTTGAGGTTAGGTATATACTGTTGTGAAATTAATTCTTGAGAGTAATTTAATTATTTAATTAAATCAATTTTCCAATCAATAATATTCCAATTCAAAATAATACGTTAAATTTTAATTTCGTTTTACAATAAAATTTTCAAAATGGTAATGTTAAATTTTACGATACCCGTATCGCAGCTGTCTTCTTATCATCAACGTTTGCAGTTCCTTCAATAAATTTAATTTTATAAAATTTTACCCATCCAAATAATTTTTTAATTAATAAATCTAAATTCTTCCAATTCCTTCGTATTTAATTATTTAATCAGCTTCCATTTAATTTTTTTCTTCCAAAATAAATTCACACTTTCTTCAAAATCAATATAATCCAATATAATAATAATTTCAATAAAACACTTTATCTTCAAGACTTTTACTTGTATTCCAAAATTATAAACTTATTAAAAATTGTTCGGACATAAATTTTACACATCCATCATGTCGACAATTAGTACTATAAAATAGTTCAAATGATGCTGTGTACATCACAAACAACAAAAAGTCTAAAGTTACCAAAACGAATGTAAACACAGAAGTGAATAAGTTATCTTTAGTATGAATGGAGGATGATTTATGTAATAATATAATTAATGATGATGAAATTAACGTGGAGGCGAACAACTTTACCGAAGCCGTCAACAAAAAGAAAAAGAAAAAGGATAATCAACCTAAGGCAGGTAACAATAATGGTTCTAATAATAATATTATTGCCGTAGATGTTGATCGTAGATCTAAGAAAACTATCTTTGACTCGTTAGAAGGTACCCTTGATTTTCAGGGAATTGCACGAAAATGCTGGCTACATGTGAGTCGTGTTGCTTCAAACGTCACAGAAGAAACTATTGTAACGCATATAAAGTCAAGGCATCCGTTACACAACTTCACATGCACTCAGCTTAATAAGTATGGTGATGGTGCGTCCTTTAAAATAAGTGCTGATTTGTAGCTACATGAGCTATTAATTGCTCCAGAATTCTAGCACAGAGGCGTGAAAGTTCGCAGGTTTGATTTTTTTCGTGGCCCAAGAAATAACGCTGCCTAACACCTTGGATTCTTGTGATCGTAATAGCTCTGTTTTGAAGGTTTACATGCAGAATTGTGGTGGTATCAAAACCAAACTTAATGAACTTAGTAACAATATAAATTGTTGTCTTTACGATGTAATAATTCTTATCAAAACCTTCCTTAATGATAGCATTGCTTCCAGTGAACTTAAATTTTTTAACTACAATATTTTTCGATGTGACCGTTCGATCGATTCAAGTCAGAAAACTAGTGGTGGTGGTATATTAGTCGCAGTTCGCAAAAATCTAAAAAGTATACAAATCGACACAATGAAAACTGTGGAAGCTGTTTTCTCCGAATTGGTGACTTAATTATTGGTGCAGTTTACCTACCGCCTGATACGAATGTCGCTGCGTATGAAGAATTTTGTAGCATTGCTGAGAATATTTCCATTCACTTCCCTCGATCTAAACTTGTAATTTGTGGTGATTTTAACCTTCCAAAGGCTATATGGTCTAGTGATGGCACTTGTGTAAGTACCGGTATTGTATGTATGCAAGAAAATTCAGACAATCAGCGATTGCATGTCGTTACATAATTTTGTGCAAATAAATAAAATTCCCAATAGTCCTGGTGTATTGTTAGATTTAGTTTTCACCAACTTAGAAAATGCCTCGGTAGCCACGTCGATTGATCTATTATCTCACACATTTGTTCATCATATTGCCTACACGATTAACATTCAGAATGTTGACTATTCACATCCAAACATGGAATTTGTTAACTATGTTTTCGACTACAAAGCTGCCGACTTTGAGGTTATCAATAACAGCTTGTTGAATATCAATTGGTCAGAAGTATTAACTTCCGATGATATTGATGAAGACGTCAATCGATTCTACCAAGTGTTGTGGCTTATCATTAATACACACGTACCACGCAAAAAAATAACGGTTTCCAAATTTCCCGCATGGTTTTCAAAAGAATTGATCAACCTAATAACTCGAATACTAATAATAATAAATTTATATAATAAATTTATAATAAATAAGTTTAAGAATACTCGTTTAATTGATTATCAAGAGTTTTGCTTGATTCGTGATAAAGCCAAGAAACTTAACGGGCTACTTCATCAAAAGTATATTAAAAGGATGGAAGATGAAATTGTTGTAAATCCAAAATCTTTCAGGCGTTATATTGACGATTGCAAAAAGGTTAGGGGTTATCCAGCTTGTATGTTTTTAGGTGATAAAGTTTGCTCTTCGGGCCAAGAATGTGAAAGGGTCGTTTTCCAAATATTTGGAAAAAGAGTTTCATAACTTCTATCTTTAAGAAAGGTAAGCGAGGAGATATCGGTAATTATAGAGGTATTTCTATCCAACCCACGATACCGAAAATGCTGGACAAACTAGTAGCCGTTCAACTTATGCAAGCAAGCAAAAGTTATATAATTGATAATCAGCACGGATTTTTACCTGGTCGTTCCACAACCACCAACTTATTATTCTTTACGACATTTATTCTTGATTCATTTGAGAATCATGAGCATGTTGATGCAATCTACACAGATTTCTCGAAGGCCTTTGATCGTGTTTCTCATGCAGCTCTCCTGTCCAAACTTGCGGCATTGGGTTTTGGTGTCAATACGGTTAAATGGCTGTCTAGTTATTTATTAGATAGAAAGTAAAACATAAGGATTCAAAATTTAATATCCGATGACATAACGGTGTATTCAGGAGTCCCGCAAGGTTCGCATTGTGGACCCATACTGTTTCTACTGTTTATAAACGATATTGGGCTTTACATAAAACACAGTTTATTTTTGTTATTTGCTGACGACTTCAAAATATACAGGACCATCAAATCGGTAGATGACTGTTTGTTATTGCAAGCCGATCTGAATAACTTAAATCGTTGGTGTGCTGACAACAATCTATGGCTCAACTTAAATTAAAATTAAATTCAGCTGTTTTCAGCTTCGGCAAATTAGCTGAATTTTAATCTGACTCTTCGATACGTCGTACGTCATTCGTTAAAATTGAAGATTATTATAATTGTTACAAGCATACATTCAACAAGTACAGTCGAGTCGCGAAATAGTGAATACCGTATATAGTGAACTACCGGAAATAGTGAACACAAAAATTTTAACATTGAGTGTATATGGGACTCCTATATAACGAACAGCGGTAACCCCGATACAACGAACTACGTACTAAATCGTGCAGTTTAAATGTCATCATTAATAGGGACTGCCCCCCCCCCCAAGACTGAGAATTTACATTAGGTATCATATTTACACATCATTTTACTCGTAAAGTTAGTGTAGAACGCAATTTTTATATGTTAAAAAGTGGACATTTTGATAACAATGAAGAAAATATTCCACTAAGTGTTTTGCGAACGCGCAAAAAAAAGTGTTGGAACAAGGATATCAAATATTATACAGAGAACGAAATTCAGATTCATTGTGATCCAGAAAAGGAAGACGAGGTTGAGATGGTTTCTTATGCCTAGTTTACATTGACATAGTAAGTGGGTTAGTTGCTTGTACCTAGGACTTGCAAGACAGATACTAATGCAATGTAAACCGATAGGACAGGACCTGTCTGTCTGAATTTGCTTTGTGCACAGGAAAGTTGACTAGCTAGGCTAGTACTGGTACAAGTAACGGGTACAAGTAACTTAATCAATGTAAACTACCCAATATACTTTCAATAAATCAAAGCTTTCATTTTCAAAATGTGATTTTATTGTAAATTTTGTAAATACCGAAATAGTGAACAACCCCGAAAAAGTGAAAGGTCTTTGCCATATTTAATTCACTATTTCGCGACTCGACTGTATAATCCATTAATTAATTAAAATCAATTAAGATAATATAATACAAATAATATAATACCAATTATATTATTTGTATTTTATATTGTCAATTGATTAGTAATTTAAAAAATGGACCAACATTTAAAGTGCACAAAATTTGTATTAATTTTCATCATCAATAAATAAAAATAGTGTTAATTAAAATCGAAATGATTTTCAATGTAAATCTTTAATTTATTTACAAATGCAATATTGGGCTTTCGCTTTAAGACATCAATCGCATACAAAAGCAAAATCGCATAAATTCGACCGCATCGTAAAAGAAATTCGCAAAAATATCATCAATCTTTTAACTTTATTTTTAAATTTTTGTCATTGGTAAGTCATATATGGGTGATTCTTAGATAGCTGTGATTTTTTGTGTCTAGTACTTTATTTGTTATTCAACATGATTTTTTCGATCAAAAAACTAAAAATATAATAAATTTAGTAGTATTTTACCTTCGACATTGTATATTAAAGCATAAGTATTCATGGACTATGAATAACTTACAGAAATATGCCCAAAATGTCAGTACCGTGGCATGTCTGATTTTTGTTTTTCAAACTAAATGTATAAATTTCTGTAATGACTGACCTTATAATCTAAAGTTGAGATTTTATAACTAAAATCTATTGTATATTTCATCAAATTATGCTGTAATCATACCCCAATATTAATTGGTAGAAAGGAATAATAGTTATTGATTTATGTCCTGGAATTTCATTCAATTTTTAAATTCAAAGTATTTGCCGCCTAAGCGCCATCTTTTATTCAGTTTCCTTCGCTCACTCTAGTGGCACTTTAAAGAAGGATTATTTGTGTACTATTCAAAGCTGTGAGTTTATTTTTAGTCTCTATGTTATGACAGAAATTACTTGTTTTGTTTTTGAAAAGGTAAGTCATAAAACTACATGTCAGTACCATGGTATTAAAGTTTAAGCGTGCTAATACAATGTTTAAGTTAATTATGCTGAATATTTATTTAATTTTGCGTGTAAAATCGAAATTATTTTAATTATTTGCAAAAAAATTAGATTAGGTTAATTATACATTCAAATGTCAGTACCGTGGATGTCAGTACCATGGTAAAAATAGTATCTAAATAAATCTAGTTTCTTGTCTGTTCAAGTTGCAGTAGAACTACGTTACAGGCTTAATTCTGAGCATAATAAAAGACCAATAGTACCCAGAACACAAGTTTTGGAACATTTTTAATTTTATAAAATTTTGAGTTGTAAAAATGACAGTTATGTGAGAATCACCCATATGTACTTTCGCGTGGTAATTATATTTTGCAATATTTTATAAAATTTTGTGCACGTTTTTACGGACTTAGCAGATTTTTATTTACGATCCCCAGTGCAGACATATTTTTATTAATTTTATTTTCATTTTTTTCATAGTAAAACAATTTTTAAAAATATGTTACCGATTATAATCGATTTATGCAAAATTAAGAATTGTTGTGTTAATAATTAACAATAAAAAGACAATTTTTGCTATTTTTAAACTTCAATGTAATTGAATTTAACACGGTAGGTGTAGGCCTACTATTTCTTTTCACAACATTGTAGCTAATTTAGTGTATTTTTAAAAATTAATTTTTATAAAATTAAAATTGTCGCTATTTTGTAACTATATGTGCAAATCAACTGTAACAAAACTATTTTGGGAACCCAAATTTCATAATCTAACTAATGAGATTATACAAATAAGGAAAAAGGTATTCAGAATTTGTAGTAAAATTTTTTTGCATATTTATTTAAAAATTCAAAATTTTGAAAAACCAGCATGAAATATAGTGGTGTGTATTTAATTATTTTTCGATAACTGATGGTCAAATACTCCACACCAAAATAGATTGAATATACCTATTTTAAAAAAATCAAAAAAGTTTCATATAGCCTCATAGCCTAGGCAGTTAAGCTTTCAAGTTCCAAGGTGGATACCTCAGGTTCAAATCCCAGTCGAGGCGGCGGACGTAAAAAAATGTAAAAAATAATTAACGGTAAATGAAATAAAATTTCAAATATCCTTATTGTTGACCGTAAAAACTAAGAATAAGAAATAAATAGTTGAGATAGAGGTCGTTATAATCTACAAAGTAGATGAATTTCAAAATACAATTTTACACCGTATTAGGAATCAATAACGAATGAAAAAAATAGAAAGAAAAAAATTATTAAATTCAAAACGCCTAAACGAACGACATGTTTCGGACTTATTCGTGGTATTACCCAACGAAATTGCCCTCATCAGGCTCATATTGACAAAGAAAATATAAAATTAAACTTACCATTCTCTTCAACCGATCATGTAAACCTTCCACGTGCTCTAAACTAACCGAATGCCATACTAAGAAAATGTATTTTGAAAGTTCAGTGGGTGCTTCATTGCACCCACGGCATATTGGGCTTGCAACCAGTCCCATTCTGTGAAGGTGTTTATTTAGTTTGCAATGTCCCATCAGAAAACCCGCGATAGTTCGTAGGCTGTCCCGGGACAGTTGCAGGCACTATTTTGCATGCTTATCGGAGGGCTTACGTATTGTTGCCCTCGATTGTCGGCATCCAATTACATTTACCCACCTTTCTGCATGTAGTCTTAGAGTTTCTTCTTTTATGATTGCATCTAAGGTGCAATTAATGGTCAGCGCAACAAAGGGCTCAGGACCGCATGGTGCGTTACCCGAGTCCAGTCTCGCCAATTCATCAGCCCTCTCGTTGCCTTCATTTCCTTCTTGCCCTTTCACCCAGCTAAGAGTTAGGACGTTGTGTGTAGATACAGTGTCCAGCGCCCGAATGCATTGTAGCACCAGGTCCGAGATGATCTTATGTCGGTTAAGTGCCGCAAGAGCAGCTCTGCTGTCCGTGAGTATCTTAATTTTTTTGCACCGGATGCTCATTTCCTGGACTATTTCTGCGCAGTGAAGTATACCTATGAGTTCTGTTTGGAGAACAGAGGCATATCTACCCAGCGATATCTTAATATCAAGTTTCAGTTCAGAAGAGAAAATCCCCGCACCTGAACCTGTATTATTCTTGGAACCATCCGTGTACAGACATATGTCAGACTCGTCGGTTCCTGTTGCATTCAGCAGAATTTTAAATTCCCTGTCAAATATATTGTCGTGTTTCAAAATGGTTGCGACCTACCCTGTACATTTTTATAAAAATTTTGTTTTTAAATGATTTAAGTTTTTTTTTTTTTTTTTTTTAGCTTGCGCAGGGAGGAGGAAATCTCGTACGAGACACCATCATCATCTATGACGGTAGTGTCAGACTTGCATTGACTAAAACCTCCCCCCCTACCCCCCATCTCGACCGAGGAACCGCCGTTAGGCATTACTTTCGATCGAGTGGGGGTTGTTCGTCTTCCGGGTGCTTTTTCTTCTTTCGCCGTTTGTTTGATGTTGTAGCTTCTGTTCTTTGTCATCTTTTCTTTTCATTGGTTCCTTTGTTTCTCTCGCTCCGCTTGCTCTTTTGCGGACAGGACCGTGTGAATCATCTTTTCGACGGCGTTCCAGTCCTCCAGACTTTTCAGCATTGTGGCTACTACGTTGTCGGGCGTAAGTTGCGAGTCCGTGCCCAACTCTGCGGTGACTCTTGCCAGCTCCCATCTTACACATTCGAAAAAGGTGTGCTCGGCAGTGTCTTCCGCGTCGCAGTAGTCGCACTTGGGGGCCGTTCTTCTGGCGAAACGGTGGAGGTATGCGTTAAAGCATCCGTGACCGGTGAGGGCTTGCGTGATGTGGTAGTTTACCTCACCGTGACTTCTGGCGACCCAGCTTTTGATGTCGGGTATGAGTCGCCGTGTCCACCGTCCAACCTCGGCTTCGTCCCATCTGGTTTGCCAGAGATTCATGGTCGTGTCGTTGGTGTTCACTGGTCCGGAGTGGGTTCTCGCCCTTTCTCCGGCCTGTAGGTCAGCTGGTGTTATTGAGGCTAACACCAGCGCTGCTTCGCCCGACACGGTCCTGTACGCACTTATCACGCGTAGAGCGGCTCTTCGCTGTACTCTATGTACTTTGTCTCGGTTTCGTCCTATTTGGAGGGCGTCGTGCCAAACGGGTGCAGCGTACAGCATGATGGAATGCACCCCGGTTGCGAGCACTCTTCGCTTGGCTGCCTACGGCCCTCCCACGTTGGGCATCAAGCGTGCGATGGTGGATGCCGACGCCTCTGTTTTCGCCGCCGTTTCTCTGATGTGCTGGGAGAAGTTGAGATGTTTGTCCAGTCTAACTCCCAGCACCAGAACGGATTCTTTGATTATTATGGCCGATCCGTTCATGTGGATGCGGATGTTGGGCATCTTTCTCCTTCCGATAGCCATGACGGCTTCGGATTTTTCCGGGACCAGCTGGAGCCCTTTGTCTCTGATCCACTGAAGGATGATGGAAATGGCCTGGTTTGCCTTCGTTTCCATAGCGTGGGCTTCCCGATCGCTGACTATTAGCGTCAGGTCGTCGGCGAATCCTATCAGTGTCGCTCCCGCTGGTAGACGGAGTTTTAGCACGGCGTCGTACATCAAGTTCCACAGGGATGGGCCGAGAACTGATCCCTGCGGCACGCCGCTTGTTGCCTCCATGTTGTCGTCCTTTCCTTTCCTTCCAAGGATTATCGTCCTCCTGCTCAGGTAGCTGAGCATGATGATGTAGATGTGCGGGTCCACCTTCGTGTCTCGGAGAGCTTTTAGGATATGGCTTCATCCGGCGCTGTTGAAAGCGTTCCGCACGTCGAGGGTCACCACCAGGCAGTACTCGCGGGTTCGGTGTGTTCCCGCTTTGGCCGTCCTCACCGTGTCTACTATCTTTTTTAACGCGTCGACCGTAGACCTGCCTTTCCTGAAGCCATACTGGTTCTCGGAGAGGCCTCCTTTGTTCTCGATGTCCTGCATTAGTCGTCGCAGGATCATCTTTTCAAACAGCTTCCCAGCATGGTCCAGGAGGCATATTGGCCGGTAGGAGGACGGCTCTTCTAGGGGCTTCTGGCCCTTCCTTATCAACACCAGTTCCGCCTTTTTCCAGTCGAGAGGATAGGTACCTTCCTCGATGGCTTTGTCGAAGGCGGAGAGAAAAGTGTCCGGCCTCTCAGTGGCCAAGATCTTTAGGGCCACTGCTGGTACTTTGTCCGGGCCAGGGGCTTTGTCTGTTGAGAGGGTGGATATTGCCGCCCGGAGTTCCTCCGTCGTGAAGGTGTCCCATGGAGTCGGGGTAGGAAGTTTTTGATGGACTTCCCTAGGATGCGCCGAGAAGAGTGCTTCGGCGATCATCCTGACTCTAGCTGGCGTGAGTCCTGGGATTTTAGTCCTTCCCCTTAGTTTGCCTGCTACTATCTTATAGGCTTTTCCCCATGGGTTTTCGTCCAGGAGAGTCAATAGCCCCTCCCAACATGCCCGCTTGGCCTTCTTGATTTTTCGGGCCAGGTCTTTCTTTGAGGACCGATAATCCCTGTATGCCGCGTCCCTCTCCTCGGGGGTCCGGGCTTTGTGGCAAGCCCTGTGTCGGCAGTTTGTCGTCTTCCTGAGCTCAGCTATCTCAGGGTTCCACCAGTGAACCGGTCTACGTTCGTTTCCCCTTCTTCTCGGCATCGCGGCGTCGCAGGATGTTATTACCGCAGCCATGAGTTGATCCGCTCCTCCAGCCCCGCCTTCGACCGCACCCGTGAAGGCTTCCAGCAGCTTGTCTCTATCAATCTTATGAGACAGCCAGCCCATGTTGGTTATGGGATCTTCCGCCGGGTGATCTTTTTGATCTTTCACGGTATAGGAGACGTATCTATGATCGCTCAGCGTCTCCTCGTCGAGGACCTTCCACTGTGTTATTTTTTGGAGTGTCCTGGGCGGGGCAAAAGTGAGGTCCAATATCGAAGCCGATTGGTTTCTCACGAAGGTGGGGGTACTTCCGACGTTGGCTATCCCAATGTCGGTGCCTGCCAGGGCCTCGAGGAGAATCTCGCCTCTCTTGTCGTTTAAAGGGGATCCCCACGCGGGTGACTTTGCGTTAAAGTCCCCTCCTATGAATACGTCTTCGTGGTCCGTCCGGTTGGTCGCGTGGGTTACGAGTGCGTCCAGCTGTTGTTGGAACACTCGGATGTTGTCGTTTGGAGAGAAGTAGCAGCTGTACGCCCTAACTCCCCAAATCTTGGCCCACGCGAAGCCGGGGCCCGCACCGCTCTCCTCGATGTCGACCGGAACCGGCCGGCAGGTAGATTGCCGCTCTGCCGGTGTCGTCCTGGATAAGGTTGGACGACCTTTGTAGGTTGGGTTCCGACAGGAGAGCAATGTCCACCTCTCTCGATTTAGCGGTTGCTTCTAGGAAGTCCTGCGCCGCTCTCGAGGTGTGCAGGTTGGCCTGTAGGAACCGGACGGGTTTCTTCCGGGGGGGGGGGTTCCGTGTGCCCCCTTTCGTGTCCGGATTTTTAAAAATCTTTTTTCCAGGAGGAGCCGGATGGGCTCTTTGTGGAGGGGCTGTGGTACGCCGCGTTTGTCTCGCGATTTCTTTGCGTATTCCGCATCCTCTCCGAGTCGCACTGTCGTCTGAAGGAGTCCAGATCCTTGCTTGCTGACTCAGCTGTCTCTCCCTTGGCGACGTAGCTTTCCACGTATAGGGATTGGAGTGCCGACACGTCAGTAGGAAGCCCGGCTCCTCTTATGCGCTGCCTGCTATCCTGGGGAGTGCTGTCGCGGAAGCAGAAGTCGCTCTCCTTGTCGTGAAGGTACGCCAAGTAGAGCCTAACCATGCTCCGGACTTTGTCATCCGTCAGTCTGGACACTGCATACTTTCGGGCGTATGCGTCCTTGTCCATGTGCAGGACAGCGTCTTCCGTCATCCGGACAAGCGGGGGCACGGTGATGTCAACCGGGCGGTTTCCGTCCGTAGCCTCTTCCGTGGCGATTTCCACGGGTGCTCCTTCCGGCAGGAGGCCTTTCCTCGCGAACGAGATAGCTTCGCGGTCGGAGGAGATGACTATGGCTTCCTTCTTATGGTCGCTGCCTCCACCTGGGGGACTTGACCGAAGGGCGGCGGGGCTTTGGGCATTGTAGCCGATTCCCGCTTTTGGTGTTGGGCGCGGGAGTTTGTTGCCTTTGTGCGCTTTTGCGGGAGGGGGCGTTGGGAGTAGCCTGTCGGCAGTGGGCAGTCGATGACATTTGCTGCCCCACTCTCTGTGTCCCTCCCTCCCGCACCTACGGCAACGGCGAACGCTCCTGCACGTCTCCGCCCTGTGCCCGGCCTCCCCACAGTTGAGGCAGTCGTTCGTCCTGTCCGGGCCCTGGCACTCTCTGGCTGGGTGGCCTTCGGACCAGCATCTGTAGCAGGCAGGGGGCTTGTTCTCAAGGAAGGATACCTTGCAGTTGGCCCATCCTATCCTCACGCAGCCCTCCCGTACCAGCCTTTCCGCGGCGTCCGTACCCAGCCGTACCGCCACCCTCTGCATGCCTCAATGATTTAAGTTGATTTAAGTTGCAAGACTGTAAAAGTTAGACAGGTGGGGAGCGAACCGACGAGGAAATTGGCTTTTTCGCCAAGATGGCCGACCAAGCTGGTCGATGATTTTGGCTCTGTGATTTATTTTTGAGATTTTTGATTTTTTTTTGAAATTGTGAGTTATTATTTGATTTGAATAAAGTGATTTTATGCGAATGCATTTTTTCCATTTTTCCATTCCATTCCCATCCATTTTTTGGATGATTGATTTGATATTTTGGATAATTTTTATGAGCGGCTACCGAACGGTAGTAGATTTGATTGATTTTGAATAATTTGGAAAAAGCATTAGAAATTATAATTTTCGATCTGAATTTGAAGTTGGAAAATTTGAATTATAGTTGTGCGAACGAGTGTTGTGTCTGATAACTCGACGATTTGGATAAGGCAACAAATCAAACTTTGTTCCTTTCGAATAAAATTAAAATTTTATTTTACATTGAAATTAAAGATTTTACATTGGATTAGAAATTTATTGGTTATTTTTTTGGAGAAGATTATTTTTGGAGAATTTATTAAATTTATTTTTTATAAGATTTGCTTAGCTCGGGTCATTACAATATATAGGAGGTATCCTGTCGGCACCAAGACCCAGAAGAGGCAGCCTTTTCAAGCAACCCGTCAGAATCTCCATATGCCCACCGGTCCCTTACCTATACGTCCAAAGACTCCATGCCTGCATTCTAAAAGCAGCCCTCCTAGCCTGTTCCCCACGTAAAGATCCAGCGGAGGGAGGCAGCAGAGAGCTTCCAAGGCCGCAGTGGGTGCCGTATGCATCACTCCCGTTATGGCCAAGCAGACAGCTCTTTGCAGCCGATGAAGGGAGGACGCTGCCGTTACCAGTTTAGTTCTGGGCCACCAGACTAGTACAGCCAGTGGGCAATCTTTGGGGAAAAACCCCAAGATCTTCCCATCGCGCTGCGACACTGCCAAGAGGCCATGCCCGCTTTTGTGGTTTTAAAATTAACATGTTTGCCCCAATTCAACCCTTTGTCGAGTATTATACCCAGATACTTGACTTCAGATACTATTTTAAGAGGGGTTCCTTTTAAACTAGGCAATTTCATGTGCCTTAGTTTTTTCTTTTTGGTGAACAGAACAAGCTCAGTTTTGGTTGGGTTAACCGAAAGAGACTGCTCCTCGCACCATTTTTCGACAATTCTGAGAGCATCCTGCATTAACTCACACAGAACATTCTCGAACTTTCCAGTAAGCAGTATGGTTATGTCATCTGCGTAACCTATGGTATAATAACCTATCCCATTTAGGCGGCGTAGAAGGCTATCCACCACACAGTCCCACAAAAGAGGAGAGAGTACACCACCCTGTGGACAGCCTTTAGTTACAACACCCTTGATGTTTGCGTCACCCACTCCAATCACAATCGCCCTACTGTCCAGCATGGAACTAATCCATCCTATGACAGCGCCAGGCACATTGTGTCTCCGTAGGGACGCACAAATGGCCCGTCGATATCTATAAACGTTCCTAGCGTAGATTGCCGAAACTGTAACGATTTCTCGATACATCCTACAACTTTATGAAGTGCAGACTCGGTAGATCTTCCTGGAACGTATGCATGTTGATTCTGATGTAGCGGGTTGTGTACCAGCACTGCATCACAAATTTCTCTGTCGCACAGTCTTTCCAGTGTCTTTAGAAAGAAGGTGGTAAGACTTATTGGTTTAAAGGATTTAGCCAAGGAGTAATCACTACGACCTGGCTTAGGTATAAATATAACCTTGATTTTTCGCCACTCCTTAGGTGTATAGCCATGCGCAATGCACGCCCTGTACATCCTCACCAGGTGACAGAGCATGTTATCCAGACCCAATTGAAGTAGAGCCGGATACACTCCATCAAGTCCTGGCGATTTGTAGGGGCTGAAGGATCTGATGGCCCACACCGTTTTGATTGGGTTTACAATCTGGTTTGCAATTTCCCAATTCGTTTCGGTCGGTGTCCGAGCTGTATTCTCAGTCCATACGTAATCCGAGACAGTTCTACTATCGGGAAAGTGTGTTTTTAGCAGTATCTCAGCTGTCTCCTCAAGGCTCTCCGTATAGGAGCTGTCCTCTCGGAGAATGGTGCCAAGCTGCTGATTTGGGTCTTTGGAAATGATCTTCCTCAACTTGGCAGCATCCTTAGTGGACGAAATGCCGCTGCAGAAGTCTCTCCAAGACTTAAGCTGTTTTTGGCGAATCATTTTCTTGTACTCCGACTGGAGGGCTTTGAATTCCTCCCAGTCAGATCCAATATCTGATTTTTTGCCTTATTACAGAGCCTCGTGACAGCCCTCCGCAGCCGATCCAGCTCACCACACCACCATGGTGTTGCGCGTCTGCCGGTATCGACCACCGACAGCGGACACGAAGACTCGTAAGCCTTAGTGAGGGATTTTACCAGCACATTTGCGCATGTCTCAATCTCCTCGGTGCTGTCAAACTTGACCTCTGTAGTGATTGGCCTTGGCATTTTAGTCTCCATGGTGCTGGAGAGGACATCTAGAAAGACTTGCCTATTCAGCTTCTTTGGATTTCTAAACCGCTTAGGCTCTACTTTAGTGGCGTTAATTTTAAAGTTTATCCATCTATGATCTGACATAGTCAGCTTAGAGGGAATCACCGAGTACGAGGTGTTAAAACCTAACCAACCGACTGTCCATGTATGCACACGCAATAACAGTCACTCCAGTCAATTTAAACATTTCTGGGTAAACTATTTAAAATTATTTAGAAAATTTATACTACGAAATTCACCAAGAGAACGTTGATGTCATATATAAATAAATTAACGAAAAATTTGCAATATTTCGGGCAAAAATTGGAAAATTCAAAATAGGATTTCAACTGACAAACGTCAAAACATATTTATCTTTTAGAGCTGTAGAGGAAAGAATTGAGTTATAAGTTTATGTAATTAAATTAAAAGAAGGTTATCGCTTTATATTAGGACCAGCAAAATTGAAGATTTCGAATATTTTGGACAAAATTGGAAAATTCAAAATTGGATTTCAACTGACAAACGTCGAAACAAATTTATCTTTTAGGGCTTTAGAAGAAAGAATTGGGTTACAAATTTATGAAATTAAATTAAAAGGAGGTTATCGCTTTATATTAGGACCAGCAAAATTGAAAAATCCGAAAAATTTTGGAAAATTCTAAATTAAGAGGAACGTCAAATTCAATAATTCAAATAATTCAATTAGAAGGGAGTAACGGAAAAGGTAGTGAATAACCACTCCAAAATTGTCTCGCTATACGAAGGCATAGAGAAAGAGCTCAAATCATGCAAGGTAAAAATTAAAAATTCCATAATGGAAAATGTGAAAGCCAAGCTAAACGAAATTATAATTTTGGGAAGTGCACCTCCACAAGAATCAGAAAACATCAACAGAAACAGCATGGATTTAATTGATAGGATAAAAATAGCATTAAGAGAAGAAATGAAAACTTTAAAAGAAGTTCTAAAATGTCATTCTGAAATTTTAAATAATTCAAATATACGCCAAATTAACGATAAGAATAAAACGGAAAGAAACTTCGCTGAGGTCACCTATCCTACCAATAAAATAAATAACTTTAGAAAACTAGACCCAAATTTGATAATTTCCTACAAATCAACAAGAAAAATTTCATACGCGGACCTATTCAAAAAGTGGAAGGAAAGTGTATCGTTCCGAACTAAAAAATATGCACCCTTAAATACAGTGATGCCGTCAAGAGCAATCAAGACAAGAATTGGGAAGTCTTGATCTTGTCTTGAAATCTCAAGACAATTAAATGACAATTAAAGACGTAAATTTTCCTAAACGCTCTGCTATGCGGGAAAAGATGCTAAAATTCTACCATTCACCGAAGAAAGTTGTTATAAAAATTATCAATGAAAATACTTCAAAAATTTCATTTACTGTTGATTCTTGGACCTCTGTTGCAAATATGTCATATTATGGCATAACCGCGCATTACATTGATGAAAGTTGAACTCTACGGTCGCTTGCCATAGATTTTGTGCCATCAAGAGGCAAACATACAGGCAAAGATATTGCTGATCTTTTTTGCCAAACTTTAGAGAATTTTCAATTAAAAATAGAGAAGCTACAGAGAATAACTATGGACAACGCCGCAGCTAATACCAGTTTTATGTCGGAGTTGAAACTGTGCTATCAGAGGGATTTTATAAGTTTTGATGAAGTGGACTGCCACTTCCGAAGCTTTGCCCATATTTTAAACTTAACAGTGCAAGATATTATAAAGTTATTAGGTTCGTCTGAGGCTCAAACAGAAGTGGACACATTTCTGGATGAGTTCGAAGTTGAAGATTCTTTGCATTCTCATACCAAATATGTCTTAGATGATAAAATACCAGCGGATACAATTGTAAACAAAATAAGGAAGTTGTTTATAAAAATTAAAAGATCGGAGCAATTGAAAAATAAACTGAATTCTTGTTGCGATGCTGTAAATATTAAACAATTATCTACAATTTGTGACGTAAGTACCAGATGGAATTCTACTTTTACCATGATTATGACAGCAAATAAGCTTAAACCAGCATTGAACGCTTTGTGTCAAAATAACAAAGATTTACAGATTCTTTTGATTGACGAAAATGAATGGGATGTAATGACAGGAATTTGTATGTATCTAAAACATTTTAAAAACTTGTCTGATCTATTATCTGGAGAAAAATATGTTACTTTGCCCATGGTTATCATTGGGTTTAACATGTTACTTGATAAAATTGAGGAATACATTCATAAATTAGATGATAAGGTCGATAGAACTTCTACGGACGAGACTATCTTATTGGCATTTCAAGCAGGAAGAGACAAACTACTAAAACACTACAGAAAAACAAACTGGATTTATGGGGTTGTATTAATATTGGATCCACGTCACAAATTATATACATTTTCCCTTATATCGTGGGGAAAAGATTTGGGGCTGGGATCTTTTAAAAAATTTGAAGAAATATTTAAATCAAAATACTTCTTGCCTGAAGGTAATGGCAATCTCAATATTTCAGATTCACACTGTCAAAACAAACTAACAAAAACTGATTCAAACGATACAAACAGCAATGAAGATAACTTAAATATTCATGATCTTTTCGAAAAGGAAAAGGAAATCGTATACCATTGTGACTGGAAAGCCGAAATTAACGATTATTTCAACCAAAAGCGAGAAAATGGAAATATAGATGTATTAAAGTGGTGGAAGGACAATCAATTTAGGTATCCAAATTTGGCACGGATGGCGCGGGATTTCTTATCTATTCCTGCTACCAGCGTTCCTGCAGAACGATTATTTTCAAAGGCCGGACTAATCACACGAAAGCACCGCAACCGGTTGAATGCAGAATCTGCGCAATTGCTTTTATGTTTAAACTCATGGCTTACATGTTCTTTGGCAGACAAGATTAAAAATTACAATACACAAACTTAAGTTTTACGCACCTAAAGTGTTTCGATATTAAAAATTGTTAGTTTTTGTATTACCTATATAATTAACTGTATTAAAATTTTACTTTTTGTTTCCAGTATCTTAAGTTTACTATTTTTTTAATAAAGTTAAAATAATTTTCTTATAAAAAAATGATTAAATCTTTAGATATTCCAGGGCAGCATCGGCCGATAATCGTAATAAACAATATATGTAGAGAAAAGATCAAGACTCTTGATTGGCGTCAAGACTCTTGATATAGCGTCTCTTGATCTTGTCTTGAAAATTCAAGACAAGAAAACCTCGACTCTTGTCTTGAAATTTCAAGATTTTCAAGACAAGAGTCTTGATCTCGACGGTATCACTACTTAAATATAAGTAAATTTGAAAACCACAAGTTAAAAATAGAACTGTCGACATCAGAAGAGATGGAAGACTTAAAAGAATCCTTAAAAGAAAATCCAAACTTCTCATATGAGGAGCTTAAAGGTCGTAACTCACCTATCAGCACAGCACCTGACAAGGATAAACACAGCACCGTCAAGTGGTCAACTTGATAGTTGTGTATAGTTTCATATAACGCCTCGGCACAGGATCAGCACAACCGCGGCACAGAACTCTAGACTTCACATGGTAAAGGTTGTTTGGTTGAAACCTGGTTGTTTCAAATTTTCTATTTCATGCCAAGCTACTTCTTTTTTTTAGAGTCTTTTTATTTACTATCGCTTATGTCATATAAAAAATAAGTATGGTTTCGAACTGCCTCTAAAGCCTGTTTACAATAGCTATTTATGTCATGAGTACATAATATAGGTCTTTATCGGACGAAGCCGAAGTTTATGGCAGAGCGAGCTTGCGAGCGAGGCCAATAAATAGGCTGAGTCCAAAAAGCCTAATTATGTGCAAATGACATACATAGCTTTATGTTCGACTGCACCGTAGAGGATTTTCTTTTCTTTTTTTTCTACTTTGACATTTAGGTAGTGAAAATTGCATAATTTCGAAGAGTGCTTTTTTTATTGCTCCTGGTTACAATAAGTTGTTTATTAATTTGTTTTAAATAGTTGATTTAAAATTGTGTGAAATTATTTAATAAGTTAAATAATGGAAGAAATTGTTGAAATAGCCCTAAAAGCTAAAGAATCGCTACTTCCGACAAAGTCAAAGCAATTATACGAAGAAACTTACGGCACATACAAAAAATGGTGTTTAGAAAAACAAGTTATGAAAACTACAGAGGATAGTATATTGGCATATTTTAATACTAATCTCGCGTCTTATAAAATATCTACCTTATGGACCAAATATTCCATGCTGCGGACTACAATTAATTTAAATGAAGCAATCGATATAAGCAAGTTTCCTAGTATTATCCCTTTTCTGAAAAGAAAGAGAGAAGGGTATGCAGCAAAAAAGTCATTCATTTTAACAAAAGAACATGTCAATTCTTTTTTATTTGACGCCAATGACGAACAGCATCTGTTAAACAAGGTACACATACTTAACTTATTTACTTTGACTTACGATGATGAATAATGAAAGTATATTTATAGGTTATTCTTATTTTTGGTGTCTGTGGAGCTTGCAGACGACAAGAATTAGTTTCACTATCAACCACAAATGTTGAAGATTATCAAAAACATATATTGGTCAAGTTGATCGACACAAAAACCAAAAAAGATAGGTCCTTTATCATACTACCGAGTGAAAATTTGAATTTATTGGATGTAATTAGAAAATATATTAACCTTAGACCAAAAATAATTGTACATAGCAGATTCTTCGTAAATTATGTTAAAGAAAAATGTACTGTCCAGCCTGTAGGAATCCACAAAATTGGTAGTGTACCTAGCATTGTAGCCAAATTTTTAAATTTACCGAACTCCAGCTCCTACACGGGCCATTGTTTTCGGAGAACGTCTGCAAGCCTTTTGGCAAATTCTGGGGGAAGTATGAGCGAAATCATGCGCCATGGAGGATGGCGCTCCGCTAGTGTTGCCGAAGGATACGTAGAAGAATCCGAAAGCAAAAAAATTAATGTTGCTACAAAAATTTTAGGGCAAGAAGGTATTTCTAGAGTCGAAAACGAAGAAATTCAGCAAATAAATAAAGCACCAGCATTACCGGTTTCAATTAGTAATAATGTGAATTGTGTTTTCAATATTAACAACTATTATAATCAAAGTAATAATAATTAATGTAATCGTTTATAAATTAAATTAAATAAAATATTAATTTTGACGTTTATTTCATTGACATTGACAGGCGGCCGTTTTACTTTATTAATAAAGTAAACTTTATTAATTTTTTAAACTTTATTAACTTTATTATTAGTTACTTTATTAATAAAGTAAAACGGACTAGTTCCATAAAATGTTCTCTTATGGTCGCTAAGTGATATTGAAATCATGTTATTATAATACAGTCGGACATAAAATAAGTTTTTGTACAAAATTATGCTTAAAATTTTCGTTAAAAGTTTTAAGAGAAATTTTAACCAATTAAGGAATAGGGCGCACCTATTTCCTAAAATTTTACGTAAAATATAGGAAAAATAATTACGCAAATCTACAAATTTTAAGGAATTTTAAAGAAATTTTAACGAATTTTAAAGAGATTTTAACGAAAATTTTAAGCGAAATTTTATAATGTAAACAGGCTTTTTAAGTTTTTCAGAATTCATTTTGTTCATCGCCTGCACTCTTAAAATTGCTACAAGATTAATGCAATAGTGAAATATATCTACTAAAACAATTAGTAAAATTTGTACTAAAAGCGAAACGTGATGTTCAGGTGATGATATATGAGTGTATGGCATCGGCTAGGCATCAGCTCCTTACAAGCACGGCGTCCGCAAAATATTCTCTCGGAGAAATGTCTAGTGGTCGAGGCGTTGACGTGCTTATCAGGTGATGTGCTGATGCTGTTAGATGAGTGTGCTGGCATTTAAATACACATAAGAAATAAAATTTGCTTGTGATGATCAGTCGCTGTCCCTATGCTGTGCTGATAGGTGAGTTACGACCTTAAATTGAACAATCCTCATATAATTTTAAAGGGCATATCCAGGGACGTGGATAAGGAAGAGTTGCTGGATGTGCTCAAAAACCAAAATTCCAGTATTAGCAATTTAATAAGCGACAAAAAAGATATGAAACTTATTTTCGTCAAAAACAACAAGAACAAAAAGTTATATAATGCAATAATTCAAACGAAACTAAATATTTTTCAGAACATTATCAAAAGCAGAAAAATGAATGTGGACCATGACCGGGTACATGTTAGAGAGCACCTCAATATCAAGCAATGCTTCCGGTGCTGCAAATATGGTCACACATCCAAATTCTGCTGGGAAGAAGAAGCTGTGTGCTCGCTCTGTTCAGGACCACACAATTTTAACAATTGTAAACACAAAGGTAACCTACCGATCTGCATAAATTGCTCGAGAAACAACATTAAATCAAATCACAAAATTAAAACAGACCATAATGCTACCTCTGACGAATGCATGATTCATAAATTGATGGAAGAAAGAATAAGGGATTGTATCGATTACGGGGAGTATTAATTTAAATTTTGTACAGTGCAACTTAATGCGCTCTTACGTAGCTTATCGTGAATTTATTTCTTATTTCATGCAGAGTGACAGAAATGTCGCTCTGCTAAGCGAACCATATTGTTTAATTAAGTTTTTGTTGATTATTGTTCGAGTTTCTTTTATAGTTAATAGTGTTCATTTGCGTTAGTGTTTAATTAATTTTTCAGTTTATTATCCAGATTTTTCAATTTGTCATAATTTTTATTTTTTCTCGTCACTTTGACGTTTCGCGTTTGACTTTTTAGTTTTTAGATTATTAACTACAGGACAATTAGTGAGCGCAAGAGGTGCATGAGCACTATGGATGACTCAGACATCAGTCAGGAGCTATCTGGTATCCCGGCCAGTATGATTTCTAAAAGAAAAAGAAAACCGAGGGTGGCCCATAAAACAAAGGTAATAATTGAAGCCGAAAAACTTGTGCCCAATCTGGAAGTAATGGATCTCGACAATGTTCTGAAAGAAGACGTAGTTAAACCCAACGACGATTTTACTTGTTTAAAACCTAGAAAAAGCACCAAACAGCCTCCACAATTCGAATCCGCTCCAATCACCACCAGCAATAAATTTAGTATCCTTACAACTCCTTCCAACAGCAAAACCGTTCCAACGCAAGGACCAACTCATGTGGAAACAAATATGGAAGAAGCAGAAGAAATGGCCACCCCACCTGCCAAAAAAAATACTCCAAAACCGCCCCCAATTATTATTAGCAACCAAATAACTGATCACACAAATTTTTTAAAAAGTCTGAACAACAACATTAAAAAAGGATTTCACATCCGATATTTCAAAAATACCACCGGATTATACGTGTACGACAACGATGAATGGGCAATGCTGAAGGCACGCCTAGACAACGCCAGCGCCGAGTTTCACCCGTATACTCCACGTGATGAAAAAACCCATGCCTTCGTCCTAAAGGGATTGGACTCTGCACCTTCAGCCGAAGAACTACTCAACGAATTAAAAAACTTTACAAACTTGGACATCAAGAAAACTTACAAATTATCGAAAACAAGCCGTCCACTATACATGGTTATAACCGACAATTTCGTTACCGAAAAAATCTTGAATAAAATGGTAAAATACCTATTCCACGTGAAGGTTGACTGGGAAAGGCACCAAAACAATAAAGTTATTATTCAATGCCATAGATGCCAGGCGTGGTGTCACGCCACGCAGAATTGCCGACATGCCCCAAAGTGTCTGAAATGTGGGCAAGGACACCTAACAAAAGATTGCACGATAATGCCGGAAATCCCAGCAGTATGTGCCAACTGCGGAGGAAGCCACCCGGCAAACAGCACAAACTGTCCCATTTATATAAATAAAATTAAACAAATAAATGAAGCAAAAGAAGCGCGGACAGCAAACCGGGTGGGCTACACACTCGACCAACGCGGGTTTCCGGCGCTTAACGGTTCAATGACAAAAACGCAAAAATTTCAGGCGACATTAGACTTTTTAGGAAGAATTGACACCTATGACATCTAAATTCAAAGTAAATCTATGGAACGCCAATGGTATCCAAAACAAAATTTCAGAAACTCAAAATTATTTAGTATTAAACAAAATTGACATCTTTTTGGTATGTGAAACAAAATTAAACGCGACTAAAGTTATTAAATTTCCAGGTTACTCCGTACTTCGCAGAGACCGGGCCAACGATGTCTCTGCTGGTGGCGTTGCAATAGTAATCAAGAACGACATACCATACGTACGTATCGACATTCCAAATTGCAGCATAGAAGCTTTGGGGGTACAACTGCAAGACAAAACGACGATAATAGTGGCCTACAACCGACCTCTTAACAATTTTAACGACCTCGACTTGGACCGACTTTTCGGACTAGGACACAAAATCTTATTAGCAGGCGATCTTAACTCTAAACATACGGACTGGAACTGCAACACACCAAACACTAACGGACGTGTACTCCTACGCTACTGTACTAACAAAGATCTGAACATACACTACTCGGACGCACCGACCAACTACCCAGCAAACAACATGACTCCGACAACAATTGACATTCTAGTGACCAAAAACGTGGACAACGTAAACAAACCGCTCTCGCTACCAAGATTAAGCTCCGACCATAACGTGATACAATTTTATTTTGGCAATAACGCAAACAAATCACAGATCACGAAAAAAATTACCAGTTACAAAAACACTAACTGGAACAAATTTAGATTTGACCTTGACCAAAACATCCAAATTAACCCCGACATTAATTCGATACACACACTCGAGACCGAAGTTAGAAAATTTACACAATCCATAACTGTCGCCAAGTCAAAGAATTCCAAAGAAATTAAAAATTATCCCGACAAACTAAATCTACCGGACAACATTTTAAACCTAATCAACGACCGCAACCACTATAGACGTCTTTGGCAACGAACGGCTGACATCGACCACAAAAATACCATGCAACTAATGACGAGGGACATACAAGAACAAATCCGACAATTTAAAAATAAACAATGGACCGACTTACTAACCAACTTAAAACCACAAGACAACTCCATCTGGCGAATGACAAAAAAACTAAAAAAAACTTTCCAACCTATTCCAGTCCTGAAATTAGAAAACAACGCTACCGCTTTTACCGACGTCCAAAAAGCCGAGGCAATAGCCGTAACTTTTCAAAAAGTTCATAATACCGATACCACGGACACCAACGAACAAATCAAAATTAGGAACGACGTTAAAACTTTTTTAAATAAGACGTACACGCTGACAACAGACGAATTCAAAAAAGTAATGACCAACCCGACCGAAATTAAAAATATAATAAAGACACTACCGAACCGAAAAGCACCAGGAACTAACAAAATTGAGAATTTAGATCAGCCGATCAGCCTGCTAAACACTCTTTCAAAACTGACTGAAAAAATAACACTTGACCGAATAGAGCAAGAAGAGGACGAACTCAAAATTACTAACACAAACCAATTCGGCTTTACCAAAGGACACAACACGACGTTACAAATTACTAGAATCACTAACGACATTTTAACAAATTTTAATAAAGACAATATTACCGTCATGGCCCTATTCGACATGGAAAAAGCTTTCGACCGTGTGTGGATAGAAGGACTGACATATAAATTAATACAATACGGTTTCTCGGCTCACTTAATCAAATTAATAAATTCTTACTTGACTGAACGTGCCATGACAGTGAAAATTAACAATTCGACCTCCACTACAAAAACTATCAATGCAGGAGTTCCCCAAGGCTCCGTGCTCGGACCTAAACTATTTAATTTGTACATCAACGACATACCGACATTTAAGAAAACGACGGTTACTGTCAGACAACGATCATCACGAATTTTACAATTTCAACTGCACTTTAAGAAAGAGCACAATTTTCTGAGTATAATGCAACAAAAATTTTTGCGGTCCGTGCATTCGTTTTCGAAAAAAAGGCATTTTAAAGTTATTAAAAGCAAGGTAGTGGTAACCCGATACACCCCGTTGCAACGTGTCGAGCCACGGTCAACTAGCACGTTCCGTTCCTATTCTTCATTTTGTTGACGGTACGAGTGCTTTAATACACTCTTAATGTTGTCTTTCGTGATTGACACCCGTACGAGTTCTATGGCTTCGAGTTCCACCCTTGGCGAGTTCTGTCATTTTTCAGGGATATTTTTAATTTTTTTTGCGTAAGGTGAAAAAATAAAACAGGCCCGGAGGGCGCCGAAGGCGTCCGGAGGGTTTGTTTTATTTTTTTGCCTTACACAAAATCGGCTAATCATGCAGCCGTGTTAAAAGGTGTATCTAAAATACATGTAAATTTAAATTTTTCAAATTCGATTTTTTCGAGAACTAATGCATGGACCGCAAAAATTTTTGTTCTAATATGCTTAGAAAAGTGTCCTCTTTCCTATAGTGCAGTTGAAATTGTGAAATTCGTGATGATCGTTGTCTGACAGTTCCCAAAACGACAATGGCTTTGTACGCAGATGATACAGCAATTCTCGCTCATTCGTTTTATGCACAAGTAGCCAATAAACAATTACAAATACACGTAGACAAACTTGAACCTTACTTCAGACATTGGAAAATGACACTAAATTCTCAAAAAACGGAGACTATAATTTTTGCACGAAAACGAACAAACCATAAAATTTTTGAACCCCTTAAAGTGGACGGACACAAAATTAAACCGACCAAAAACGTTAAATATCTAGAAATAACTTTGGACTCGAGACTAAATTTTCGGACTCATTTACAAAATAGGAAACAAATTGCTTACGGACAAATGAGGAAAATTTATTCCCTCTTGAAAGGGGAGACTATGACTACAAAAAACAAACTTTTACTTTACAAGATCTTACTGCGACCAATACTTACGTACGCCTCAGCGGCTTGGTGCAACGTCTCAAAAACGGCAATTAAGCCGCTGCAGGTGTTTCAGAACAAGAACCTGCGACTGATCACTGGACTGGACCGTTATACACGGATTACGACACTACATGAACTGACTAACGTCGAATACTTTCAAGACCACGTTAACCAACTTTCATCTAAATTCTACGACACCCAAATTTCAAAAAGTAAACTTACCAAAGACATGACGAAACTGCGACACGACAACGCCCCTTTCCGACTTAAACACAAATTGACGTACCAAAACCTACCAATATTCCGACAAACACTGACAATGGACAATGACCACCACGAAGACGACTACGATACCAGACACTAGTTACGTCACCAGTACGGAGTACCTAGGTATTCCAAATTTCTTGTAATTACTTTAATTTTTAAAAGCAGGTTTTTTTAAAAAACTTTTTCCTGCAATCTTTCTAAATCTAATAAGTTATGAAACGATACGGACTAAAACGTCACAATTTAACGAAATATTTCAAAATGTCTCAGGCACTAAAAATTCCGCCAAAGAGAGTTACGCATTACTGCAGAGTCTCTCATCATCTCGTTCTTTATCAATAAATTTTAAAATGTTCAATTGTTTTTTTTGTATGTTTTAAAAAAATAATTTTATGTAAATAGCCTAATAAATGTTGTTGATTGATTGATTGATTAAACAGCGGTACTTGTACATTGGAGGCATATACATCGAGCCAGACTAGGACATAAACGATACGTTAGTAATCCTCGACAAATTCCTACACGACACCAAAGGATCGCATGTCATCGTTGGTGGAGACGTGAATGGGACCAACCCCATATGGGGCTCCCATAATAGTGATAGCCGTGGTGAAGATATTCTCAGCATTGCATATTCGCATGACTTAAACATATGCAATGAAGGAGGCTCACCGACATTCGAGGTTACCAGAAATGGTAACCTCTTAACATCTTTTATAGATGTAACGAAGTTAGTGTAAATCACACTAATTCGACATATTTATTTAGGAACAAAATTGCCAAATGGAAAAATTTTAGAGAAAAATTATCTGAAAATTTTGATAAATCAAAATTATTAGCGACAAATTTCGACAACATATCTTCTAACGATTTAGACTCACAGAGGACATTCGAAACTCTTGTTTTGCCTCAATGAAAATACGTGGAAAATCAAAACCGTATAATCCATGGTGCTCTAAAGAATTAGAGGAATTGAAAAAGAAGTGCATCAGACTGCATCACCGTGTTCATTCTTGCAGCAATCAAAACGTTGATATGACACATTTTCTGCAAGAATATGAACTGCAAAAGCAGGAATACGGTGAGCTAGTCAGAAGCACTTCGACAAAACATTTCAAAAATTTCTGTACTATTCAAAATAAAGAGAACGTATGGTCTATGACAAATAGATTGATCAAAGACGCCCCATTAAGACACCCTCCTTTAACGTTAATGTGCGACAACGAATTTACTACTAACAGTGACGAGACAGCCACCAAACTATTACAACAGTTTTACCCTGACGATACTGACGATACGAGACTAATGGTCGATTTATACTCAACATTTAACATTTATCATTTAACACTTAACATTTAACATTTATCATTTAAGAAGATAAACAATAGGAATTGTGTATAAGCATTTATACTCCTCATTTAACATTTAACATTTATCACTTATCATTTAAGAGATAACCAACTTTCATCTATCATTTAACATTTAAGAAATTTGGTCACACTGCGCAAGTCTAACTGCGCGCGAAAATTTATCGTGTATTTTGCGCGTATTTTTTAGTATTAATAGTAGTAATTCGTTACCACAGCAATATCTTGTACTTTTCTCATTACATAAAACAAACCGATATTCACACAAATAAAAATTTCACCAAGATTTACTGATGTCAAATATCGAAAAACTGTCAGCACGTGCTAAATGTTAAATATTAAATGGGCTCAGTATGTATCGAGACCCTTAAATGTTAAATGTAAATGATAAATGTTAAGTGTTAAATGTTAAATGATAAATGTTAAATGTTGAGTATAAATCGACCATCAGACACAACGAACTAAGACACATGTTTGACTCGCCATCAGTGGCGGCTCGTGAAAAATATTCTTGGGTGTTCTGCATTATAAAAATGGCAAGATATCAGAAAATGGCAATCTCAAAAAATAAATTTACTTATTGCACATTTTTAAGTATTAAACGTACAACACTTATCTAGAATGTATTACTTTATATGATTTTATATTTTTACAATAAATTGCAATCCTAACTAATTTTCGAAAAAATTTTATTAAGTACAGCTTATGAGAGAAGTTGTGTTAAAAATATTAGTAATATTTCATTTTATTTTTTCTTCATTTAATATTCATAAGCATTTATTTTATGTACTAGTAGGTATAAGGATACTATCTTCGATATTCATAATTTCAATTAAAGTTCATAACGCAAGATGTGTTTAAAATAAAATCGTATATGTTCGTAAAACCAGAGCTGAAATATGAGCAGAACGGTTGTACATTTGGTTGGTTGTTCCTATATCTTGTAATCTGCGAGTTTAATAATAAACATTATTATTGTAGAAAAAACCTACATAATTTTAATTTTATTGATATTAATAATTAAACGTAATTTCATTTTGAGTTTCTAATATAGGATCTGCCAAAAAATAATTTTACTTCTAATTTGATAATAGTATATTTATAAGAAACTTGGTAAAATTAAAATTTGTACTAAATTTTCAAATTACACTATATTACGAGTATTAAACTATTGCATTTTATTGTTTAACCATGTTGTTAAACAATCAATGAACAAAAATTAACTTACTAGTTGTTTTCATGTCAAATTTTAAATTATATTACAAAAATACGGCATGTAATTCTGCATAAGATGCAGCTCAATTTGTAGTGTATACCGTGGTGTTAGGATTGTCCTAACACCACGATGTATACTGGTATGGATACGATTCCACCCGATAGCTCGCGTCATTTCATGTTCAGAATCATTTCCAGCACATCGAAGTTAAACAGTGATTTCGAAAGCGTAACGGACTTGTATTAATTATTACAGTACTTATTTGACTGACTGATAAAAGTACTTATAACTCAAGGCAACATAAGAAGCGCGCTTTGAAACCAAAATTGATTAGTCTTCAATTATTGAAATAATTTGAAATGTGGTGGTTATACTAATAAGTAATAATTAATTTGGTACACTTCATTCTGATATTTAGCGGTTCTGCAGCTCTGCAGTTCCTATGGTAGAACCGCCCCTGCTCGCCATACATATGCGACACAAGAGATGAGGATGAGTTTACGGAAGGCGAGGTGTGGAGCGCGTTGAGTAGCATGAGTCCGAACAGAGCACCGGGGTTAGATAATCTAACGTCTGATATCTGCATTGTGTTTGCGGAAGAAAATTTAACATTCTTAACATCTCTATTCAATTCATGCCTGAAGATTGGACACTTTCCAAAGCCGTGGAAGAGAGCGTTCGTGAAGATTCTACCAAAGCCGAATAGGCCGGATCCAAACGAACTATCGGCTTATCGACTGATCGGACTCCTCCCCGTTTCTGGAAAGCTATTAGAATAGATATTTTCGATACAAGTTAGGAAAACTAACATTTTTCAATTCATGACGGAGGTTGACGATCGAGGCCGAAGGCCGAGATTGTAAACCGAAGCCGAGAATGGAAAAAATAGTTTTCCACGAGTATCGAACAATATTTTTTCTAATTTTGTTTCAAAAAGAACCAATAACATTTCTCATTTCTCAAGAAAAAAGATAGGTGTTTATACTTTAAAATTTTTGTATTTTGCGGTTAGTAGCCCATTATAGACAGTAGGTAGGTCATAGATAGTAGCCATTACAACGTGAACAGGTAAGTGACCACGTTTTCTTATGGTTATACAATTTGTGTTTTTAGAATACTAGCAAATATGTCAGATATGTCGGAGGCGGCCCAGTTAACACTTTTAACAATTGTGTTTAATAATTAAGCGTTTTGAATTTAATAATTTTTTTCTTTCTATTTTTTTCATTCGTTATTGATTTCTAATACGGTCCTGACTACCGATGTCCTGCTACAAATTTGTATTTTGAAATTCATCTACTTTGTAGATTATAACGACCTCTATTTCAACTATTTATTTCTTATTCTTAGTTTTTACGGTCGACAATAAGGATATTTGAAATTTTATTTCATTTACCGTTAATTATTTTTTAGTTTGGTGAGATAACAGAAGACTTGTAAGTTTAGATATCCCTAGTGGACGCTTACTAACTTTCAAAATACATTTTCTTAGTATGGCGTTCGGTTAGTTTAGAGCACGTGGAAGGTTTACATGATCGGTTGAAAGGGATGGTAAGTTTAATTTTATATTTTCTTTGTCAATATGAGCCTGATGAGGGCAATTTCGTTGGGTAATACCACGAATAAGTCCGAAACATGTCGTTCGTTTAGGCGTTTTGAATTTAATAATTTTTTTCTTTCTATTTTTTTCATTCGTTATTGATTCCTAATACGGTCCTGACTACCGATGTCCTGCTACAAATTTGTATTTTGAAATTCATCTACTTTGTAGATTATAACGACCTCTATCTCAACTATTTATTTCTTATTCTTAGTTTTTACGGTCAACAATAAGGATATTTGAAATTTTATTTCATTTACCGTTAATTATTTTTTCCATTTTTTTACGTCCGCCGCCTCGATTGGGATTTGAACCTGAGGTATCCACCTTGGAACTTGAAAGCTTAACTGCCTAGGCTATGAAGCTATATGAAACTTTTTTATTTTTTTAAAATAGGTATATTCAATCTATTTTTGTGTGGAGTATTTGACCATCAGTTATCGAAAAATAATTAAATACACACCACTATATTTCATGCTGGTTTTTCAAAATTTTGAATTTTTAAATAAATATGCAAAAAAATTTTACTACAAATTATGAATACCTTTTTCCTTATTTGTATAATCTCATTAGTTAGATTATGAAATTTGGGTTCCCAAAATAGTTTTGTTACAGTTGATTTGCACATATAGTTACAAAATTGCGACAATTTTAATTTTATAAAAATTAATTTTTAAAAATACACTAAATTAGGCTACAATGTTGTGAAAAGAAATAGTAGGCCTACACCTACCGTGTTAATTCAATTACATTGAAGTTTAAAAATAGCAAAAATTGTCTTTTATTGTTAATTATTAACACAAAAATTCTTAATTTTGCATAAATCGATTATAATCGGTAACATATTTTTAAAAATTGTTTTACTATGAAAAAAAGGAAAATAAAATTAATAAAAATATATCTGCACTGGGGACCGTAAATAAAAATCTGCTAAGTCCGTAAAAACGTGCACAAAATTTTGTAAAATATTGCAAAATATAATTACCACGCGAAAGTACATATATGACTTACTAATGACAAAAATTTAAAAATAAAGTTAAAAGATTGATGATATTTTTGCGAATTTCTTTTACGATGCGGTCGAATTTATGCGATTTTGCTTTTGTATGCGATTGATGTCTTAAAGCGAAAGCCCAATATTGCATTTGTAAATAAATTATAGATTTACATTGAAAATCATTTCGATTTTAATTAACACTATTTTTATTTATTGGTGATGAAAATTAATACAAATTTTGTGCACTTTAAATGTTGGATATTTCCGATTGATCTTGAGCTTTTCCTGGTTTAAAAAAATAATTTTTTCAGTTCGAGCAACGAGTAATACGAGTAAATCTATATCTTCATACTAACAACAATAGTTATATTTGTAAAATTGAATTGCTCTATTGCTGTTTCAATAATCAGTACATCAGCATCATTATTAGCTTGTTTTACCAATATATTGTCTTGAAACAAAATATTTCGACCCACCCTGTGCTGTGCTAAATCGTTAAAATTTTGTAGATTTATTTTTGAAAATTTAATTGGAGAAGTGCAGAGTGGGAAGAAAAGAAAAAGATAAGGAGCCTTTTGGCCAACTATGGCCGACAGCGGGTGCGAAATTTTGTATGCTTAAAAAAAAGTACAGATACGACGTTTAATAACTCCTGCAAAACGACTAGTTCTCTCCAACGTATGCCCATCCATACCACATAGTATTATTATAAAAGAACTACTCACCAACAACATAAAACCCCTATCACCAATAAATTTTCTAAGAGCAGGACTACAAGATTCTGAGTATTCACACATACTAAGCTTCAGGCGCAAGTCTACGTTCAGGATTGCGAAGGTAGTCAAATTCCAACATCTTTCCTCATCAAATTTGACAATACTGAATACCGAATATTTATAGCAAGTGACACACAAACATGCACAAAATGTAAAAAACCTGGACATCTGGCACAAAATTGCCAACTTAGCAATACAATAAATGAAATTAACTTAATCGCTGAAACAGAAGCTACTCTACAAAATACAGAAGCACGCGAAATCAATCACAAATGATAAATCTGAATCAATTAAACTCCAACATCCAAACAATGAATCAAGATGCTAAGCAGAACGAAACAACCGCCACAAAACGCTCTCGAGAAAACCTTTCACCCTCACCAACAATGGAGAAACAAACTACTGAAATACCTATATCACCAATACCAAATCCCAATCAAGATAAAAATATAAGCACTGCAAAACCACCCAAAAAGAGAATGAAAAAAACCAAAAACAGTAAAATCCGCAGTGGTTAGCGACTCACCAACTTGTAGCCAAAATAAATATGAACAATTTAAAATAATTAAAAAACACCTTGATATTGAAAATAAAACTTATCCATTAACTTACGGAAAGTTTAGAGAATTTCTGGACAAAGCAAAAGGTAGTAAAGATATCAAGAGAATATCAACTCTATACTCAAATGATCCAAATCAAATTGTCCGTATGCTACAAGAACTATATCCAATATTAACTCATCGTTCTACAAAAATTCAATTTACAAAAATAACAAACGCTTTAGAAGATCTGCTAACAAATCAATTAATACCGTAGAATTCTTGCAATGGACTAATAAATAATCATTATGAACTACACCAACTCATATCCAAATTTAACCCAAAATCGATAGCAATACAAGAAACTCATCTATTACAAGCAAAACACTCCAACATAAAGCAATACGAACAAGTAAGATATAGATACTCGCAAAAGTAGATTAAACAATGTTATTTAAAACAATTAATTATATATAGCTAATAATAAATAATATTTTTAAATAATTTTTTTTACATCAAAATCTTTTGAATGCTATATAAAAAATTATAAAAAAATATTAGCCATCAAATATAAAAGTAGCATAGATATCGTGTTACGTTTATCAAACCTGCATATGTGATGCAGCAAAAATAGGTTAAAATTGCGTTTTATTGTCAATTACTAGTGAAGTATATATTAAAACGACATATTTTCTTAACTACATTATATACCTTATTATCAGATCAAACAATTTTTAATAAGGGCCCATTGAATTGTTGAAGGGTATGTATAGTTTTACTGAAAAAATCATAACTTTGCAACTTTTACTTTAATTTATTATTATTTTAATAGTAATTTTCATAAAATGGGAAAATTCAAATATCTAACTATGGAAGAACGACAATTGATTATTAAGTTATATGTTCAAAAGAAAAAATGCAAGAAATCGCAGAATTATTTGGTAAATCCCCCACTGCAATTTTTAAAGTTATAAATGCTTTTCGAATGGAAGGCAGAGTGACATCGATAAAACGTTAAGGCAGGCCAAAAATTACTACAGAAAAGCAAGATCAGAAAATTCAGAGGATATCCAAGAGCGATCCAACTTTATCTGCCCCAAAAATTCGGGCTAAAGTTAAAATTAAGTCCCAAATTAATGTATCAACTGATACAATACGACGTCGACTTTATGAAGATTACAAGCACGGTCGAGTTTCACGAAAAACACCATATATAAACAAAATAAATTTAACTAAAAAGATACAATTCTATGAGGAACATGTATTAATACCCATAGATTTTTGGAATTCGATCCTCTGGACCGACGAATCGATGATTAGGCTAAAATATAGTCATGGCAGAATAAACGTGTGGCATAATGCATCAGAAGTTTTATCTTTTAAGTGTACGAAACCTACCTTAAAATCATTTGATGAAGGAATTATGGTTTTATGTGTTCGTCTGGTGTTGGTAAAATATTAATTTTGGAAGGAAAGGTTTCCGCTGCAGTATATTTAAAACTTTCAGAAGATGTAGTAATTCCTGAAGGAAAGAGATGAATTGGAGAACAATTTGTACTCCAACAAGACAATGCACCAATACATAAAGTCAAAATAGTTACCAATTACTTAAAAAATATAAATGTGAATACTTTAACTTGGCCCCCACAAAGTCCAGATCTTTCACCAATCGAAAACCTTTGGTCTTTAATAAAATGTCTTATATCAGAGAAGCGCCAAGAAGTTTGAATGATCTACGAGCTTACATTTCCGAAATTTGGTACCAAATTACTCCTGAAGAGTGTCAGAAGTATACCAGATCATTACCATCCCGAATTGCACGCATGTCGGCAAGGAAGGGTGGTCATTGTAGATATGAAATAATATTTTAACCTATTTCTGCTGTGAGTTTTTTCTTGACTAATTTAATTAAGATATTTTTCTTAATGTTTAAAATAAAAATTTCATTTTTTGTATACCTAAACTAATTAATAAAATAATAATAAGTAATTAAATACTGAAATCATTTAAAAAAATTTTTGAGAAAAATGAAAATTAATATTGAAACGTAAAAATTAAGGTTTTTAACCTACTTTTGCGAGTATGTGTATGATCATACTGAAGGCTTAAAAGCATCTGGGGGGGGGGGTTGTAATATATTGCGGTGAAATACGAGGTAAAAACCCGAGTATAAAGGGACCAGGGACTTCCACGACCCTGCAAAAATGTGCAGAAGTCTTGGAAGTCAAGGAACAACTTGCAAGGAAATTAAATAGGATAAACAACCCTTGTGTAAATAATTTTAAGTCTTTACATTTTCCTAGTTTTAAGTTTTACGATCACGATTGGACATTTTAAAATTATTTAACATTTTTACGAACTTCGGTCGGAATCTTCAAAATTTTACCACAGAGGCCACAAGCTTTCTGCACAATTGAAGTCACACCAAACAACAGTATTCATGAAGCATGGCGGAGCCGAATTGGCGTTTTTCGTAATAAATTTAAAAACTGACTGCAGCATTGGGGTTTTTGCTATACCGGCTAAAGGAAGAAATCGATTTTGGAATTTTTACCACCGAAAATTCAACCGTAACGATCGACAAATTTAGATCCAAAGCGAAAGGAAATCTAAGATCTTCATATTTTTCGATCAAGTCGTAATTAGTTGGATAGCATACAATTTATTTAAAAATTTAAAAAGATGGATAGCGTTAAGACGTAGGTTCCTAAGGAACAGGAAAAAAAGGAGGAGAATAACAAGGGTCCTAAAAGGGAGTCTGGCAGAATTTTTGGACCAAGCCGATCGACGATAAAAGTTGGTCAGTAGAACATTTTGTTCCAGCGGTTCTAGTGTTCGATAAGTTCGAGGGTGCTTCAAGGTGAATACGAAACCACACATGGGGGTTCATTGGGTGAAATTCCAACCTTTGCTGGTACTGTGCTCCGAGTTTTTGTGCTACTAAGTTAGAGTTCTCACCATACGAAGAAAATCCGACCGAAGCAACACGAATTAAGGTCGTAACTATTTAATATTTATCAAGTTTATTTTCATTGTTTATATTTTAATTTATTGTTATCACGTTATATTTTGTGTAGTTAGTTTAATAATTAAGGAAACGCACTTACACGCTGGACACCACAAAAACAGGTTAATTGCAGTTGCAAGTTGTTCGTTTTGTTATCGTTATCCAAATAATATTTATTAAACCGTTTACAAAAACACCATTCTTTTTATTTCAATTTCATTTTTAATTAAATTTTTACCCGCCCAACTAAGAATATCCGCGGTAAGAGGAAAGGTCTCTAAGTCGAGGATAACAGAGATCGTCGGGACGTGGCAATATGTTAAAAGCAACTGTTTTATACAAAAAATACCACTAAACACTCACATCCAAGCAGTAGCCTGTCAAGCAATAATTAAAAACCAAGTCACTACCCTATGCAACATATTGTCGTTCCAAAATAATTCGGACCCACCCTATGCATTTTTGTAAAATTATTGTATTAATTATTAAGTTGCAACATTGTGGAATTTGCTAGGTGGGGACCGATCACTTTGATACGATGCCTTTTGCCAAAAAATGGTCGACGCGATGGACGTTTGATTTGTTAGTCTGAAAAGTTTAATTGAATAAGTTTATGAATTGAAAATTATAAGAAGTTTGTGATGAAAAATGTTTTGTTGATATTTATAATTGGAATAAATTAATTTTGAAGAAGGTTTGAATAGGCCTTTTGCCAAAAAATGGTCGACGTGATGGACGTGTAATTTTATGTCCAAGTAATTTTTGATAAGTTTGTAATTTTTGGAATACAAGTAAAAGTTTTTGAAGATAAAATGTTTTATTGAAATTATTATATTGGATTGAATTAAATTTTGAAGTAAGTTTAAAGGAGTTTGGAAAGTAAAATTTAGATTGAAGCAAATTACATAATTAAGGATAGAAAAATGGAATTGGATGGAATTTACAATAAATTACAATTGGAAAATTTAGTAAATGGTAAAAATTGTATATTTTTAAATTAAAAATTTATTCAAGGAACTGAAAATTGGATTTGATAAGAAGACAGCTGCGATATGGGTATCGTATAAAATTTGCGTTGCCATTTTTAAAAATTACTTATATTGAAATCGAAAAAATTTAACAAATATTTTTAATTATAAAGATTTTTGAAAATTGATTTAGGGGGTTATTCTCTAACTTATAAGGGAACCCGTACGTAAAGGAAACCTTTACGCAAAGAACGAGCCTATTCTGTAACTATAGGGGACCCTTTACAGAAAGATTGTCTTTAACTGACAGATCTTTATGAACAGAATTCTTTTATGTAAAGAAATAGGTTATTCTGTAACATTTCCTTTGCATAAAGAATCATTTGACAGCGTGAAATCGGACCTTTACGTAAGGGATGATTCAGTAGGTGTCGTAACAAGTTATAGAACGTTTGTCAAGTGTTGATAATATAAAAAATATATTATAATTATAACGTATTTTAATTGATAATTTTAAAAATGAATATTATTTTGAATGAAATTCAAGGAAGGAAAGAAAATGCACTGTTAAAAAGAAATTTGAGAGATGTCAGTGATCCATTTTCGATAAGCGAAGAAGAGTTTAGGCGATATTATCGTTTCACTAGAGAAGTTGCTTTAGAACTATTTGAACAATTAGAGCCTCATTTACAAACTCCAAATAGTAGATCTACGAGAATACCAACTATAGTACACTTTGTTTCAATATTACATTTTCTGGCACATGGTAGCTATCAAAAATCAGCGGGTCAAGATTATCGGAGTTCTATGTCTCAAGCATCGGTCAGTAGATGCATTCATAAAGTAGTAGATGTTATACTGGAACGAAAGCACCACGTGATAAGATTTCCCACCAATATTCAACAAATAAGCCATATCAAAAATGTTTATTTTGCATATTGCAGTATCCCAGGTATTCGAGGATGCATAGATGGCACACACATTGGTGAAAGTGGAAGCCGTCTGCCAGTAGGCAAATTAGAATTTCCACGGTTGGTATTTTTAAACCGAAAGAATTTCTTCAGTATCAACGTACAAATTATTTGTGATTTGGATTTAAATATCCTTAATTTAAACGCAAGATTCCCAGGAAGCGTAAAAGATCGACGTATAACCTAAATTGCTCTTCGGTGGTTTTAGAGCCGCGAATTCGCTTATTTGCAACTTTGTCTCCCATTGTGTACACTGCTTACATATAATTATAATGAACTGACTGATAATGAATTTTGAATTGTGAATATTTTGAATTGTGTCAAAACTCAAAATCAAACACAAAATCTAACCAATGAAAATGCATCAGGTTTATACTACACTTTTAAAAACATTAGTTGTTTCCTTTACGTAAAGATCAACCTTTATGCTTAAGGGACGTCTTACGGACGCGTTACAGAATGGCTGTTCAAAGGTTTCCTTTCAGCTATCTTTGGGACGGTTGTCTTTACCTAAGAAATCCCTTACACAAGGGAAAAGTTACAGAATAACCCCCTTAATTAAATAATTAAATTACTCTCAAGGGTGAATTACACTTCAATATATGTGCCGCCACATCAACTACTGAAACATCAAGAATTCGCTGATATAACAGACCAGCTCAGCAAACCGTACATAATATTCGGCGACTTTAATGCATATAGTCCAATATGTGGCAATGACACATCCAATCAACGAGGTAAAGCACTAGAAAAATTTCTACAAAATACCACCGAAAGCATTCTACTAAACGACAATTCTTATACACATCTAGCAATTGGCTCACAAACCTTAGCAGCAATAGACTTAACGATATGTAGCCAAAGCCTAGCCACCAATTGAATTGGAGAGTGCACGACGACCTATGCAACAGTGATCACTATTCAATTATATCTTTTAATAAAATTAATTTTTACATGTTAGATGAAATTGAAAAATAATTTAATTCATCTAACATGTAAAAATTAATTTTATTACAAAATATTATCACATGTTAATAACATTTACCATTTTATCAATTATTATATCCGTTATATTAACAATATAACAAATTAATACGTAGATCTGTCCTGTATATTTCACTCAGTTCATACACATGAAATTTTGAAATTGGGGCAATCTACAACTTTTGTAATTTTAAATTACAACTAACGTTTCAATTTAGGTTTTTTTTTTGGGTTAGTTTAGTATTCCGGTTTAGAAACTTGATGGATAAATCAAGTTTTGAATTTTGAATTTAATAGCATAACTTTTCAATCATTTCAATAATTTTTCCAGGTTTGCCTGATGAGATTCTGAAATCGAAACATCAGTTATAACAGGGTGTCGCAAACTATATCATTCATTTAAATAGTTTTTGAACAATTTCATGTAAGTTATGAATTAAATTATTTTTCAATTTCATCTAACATGCAAAAATTAATTTTATTAAAAAATATTATCACATGGTAATAACATTTACCATTCTATCCAATTATAGTAGATTTCCACCAATCAAACGCTACCTATAGTAATGCTATAATTAGATGGCAAATCAATAAAGCAAATTGGAAATAATACTCAGAGACTGTAGAACAGCTACTCAAACATAATGACGATATCCCTATAAACATTCCAAACTTATACAACATAATAAACGAAGCTTGCAAAAATTCTATCCCACAATCCACAACATGTACTAACAAGAAACGCAAAGTTCCATGGTGGACAGAAAATATAAACATATCGAAAAAGCAAGACAATGGAAACTTAATAAACTACAAAAAAGCAAAAGCGAAAGCAAGACTAGCTATCAAAACACAAAAGAAAGTGTCTTGGCATCAATTTTTAACTACAATAAAAACTTCAACTTCAAGAGTTTTTGGTTAACCACCATAGAAAGAATGGCTAGTAAGAGGATAAATACTTCTCCGATCCTAATAGAATCCATCAGTAATGGGTCCTCTCCTTTTCCCACCAATCCATCAATTACGCCAAGCAGCAGTTGAATATGGAAGAGCCCGAAGCAAAACAAAAGCAGATGCAGTTCCTGTAGCAATCCTAAGAAGACAGTTAGCGGTGGAAAGAAAAATTTAATGCCCCTGCTAAAGAAAAGAATTAACTAGAGGATCCATCCGCGTACCCTCTGGAGTAAGACCTCATAGAAGAATAAGTAAAAAAACTGAGTATTATATGAGCTGTTGAGGAGGATCAGGGGAAGACCAGCAGAGGTGAGCCAGCCGGCAGAGATGTCAGTAGTCCCACTCATAGTCAAATAACAGTTCTTCTGCCATAACGTTGAAGGCGACTACTAGTGATTCAGAGGCAATGCTAGGTGCGGAAGTGATCTTCTAAAAGTACGTGTGGCATGGGATCGTTGAGGCCAATCACAGTGGTAAATTACATGACCAGGGGTATTCTGGCCCTTGTCACAAATGCACATACCAGTGATATATTTGCCTTCCCAAAGTTTAAAACGTTGATAATATGTTGACAGTTGCCCATGCCCTGTAAGAAGTTACTTATTTAATTTAAAATATAATTTTTATCAAAACCCAAAAATTTTCGAACGTTTCGAATAATAATCAATTTAAGAAATGATTGAAAATACTATTAGTAAGACAAAACGATATCACCCGACGTTTGAAATCTGAAAACTTAATAATTTCGAATAATTATTAAATATCTGTTAATTTACATATTAATTAAAAAAAATTAATTAAAAAAAAGTACTGGTGCTAGAATCGAACCTAGAACCCTTTGCTTATTAAACCTACCACTTAACCTCGTTGCCATAAAACCTTTCTTGCAAATTTTAGCTTTTATTATGTTAATTCATGCAATAAAAAGAAATTTTCAAATTCGATTTTTTCAAAATTGGCTGAATATGGCGCGCTACTATTTCATCCACTTGATGTCTTAGGTGTAATCTTTACGTAGTGTAAATATAAACAAAAACAAAATTTCGCATACCTGGCCCCCTCCTTGTAAAGCAAAAGAATTATTTTATAACTTATACATAGTGATTTATTCCAGGCCCATATACTGTGTCTTCTTTTGAAGTTGTCGCTTTAAAAACATCAATTTTGTTTGCCGACGACGCATTTTTCCGTCTCGGGTACTCTTTTGTACGCCTTTTTCATGCCACCTGTATCCGTTCAGCGTCTTTTGAGATATTGATGGGCATTGATGTCACAGTTTACTTACATACCTTATAGGATCTGTAATAAAACTGCAGATATAATAAAAAGGCACGAAGGAATGTACTGACGTTCGCACTTATCACATAATACAATTTTAAACCGAGACCGCGGGTACTTGCAGTTTGAAATGTTACGTTACCAACACACTGTTTGCACTTCACCAAAATTGAAATTGTCGAAAAAACGGTAAAAAAAGCAAAATTCTTTATTCCACAGTATTTTCTTGTGCCACATTGAATTTTTCATGGTAATATCTGCTACACTTACCTGTATTTAAAGCCTTATAGCTTCTATATCAAAAATCAGATTCTCTTAAAACTTTTGGGAGATATTTCTGACATTGTATACTTCAAGAAAATGTGATTTTTAAAAAATCGATTTTTTGAAATTTCTAGATGAGCATAACCCCTTAAAGCGGAAACAAATATTGAGATCTTAGAGACTCTACCGATGTCTGTGGCTTCTGACAAGCCACAATACGATATTCCAATTGTACAATCACCCAGGGATAACAATATACCAATTATTAAGAATAAAAATAAGGAAAGTGAACAAGACCCAAACAAAGTAAAGGAAATTATCACGAGAACTCTTAAAGAATGGAGTTAGCCAGCTCCACGTTAAAATAATTAATAACATCAGAGAAAGCGTGTTAATAAAAACATAAAGCAGCCCGGAGATTATCCTGATTAAAGAAAAGCCTACAACTAAAATTTCATTACTGGAAATACGTCCTCCAGTACAGATAAGACCGAAATTGATTATATTCATCGTGGATAATAAAAGTATATAACACAAGATTAGGTAATAGAAGAAATAATTAATAAGATCTTGAAAAATATGAATGAAAAAAGACTAAATTTATTTAAGAACAGTAAGACTCAGAATATATGGATTATCGTGGCGACAAGATTAACGTTAGTACGTATCTGTCACACAGTGAAGTTTCAAAGAGTAATTACAATAGTTTGAAGTACTAAATTATTGCAATATTAGGGAAGCGTGGCGAATAAGATTGTGGGTTTTACTGCAAATAGAGGTTTTGTATCGCAGATAACCATAGTAGGTAAAATTGAACATATTATTGTCATCGAAATTTAATAATAACAAACGGCCATATTTAAATTGCGTATGCGTGCGTCGCTACAAATGTAAACAAACCCCAGTGGCGTAACTTGCATCGAGACAAAGTTTAATAAATTGTTGTTAACCGCGAAGCAAGGAGAACATTGACCTTCGAGGAGTGGATCCGGGTAACTGTTTTTCTAACGGAACATTATTGAGGAAATATTGAACACCAAATGAGTAACAACAAGAAAAGAAATAGGGAAAAAGATTCACCAACGGAAGAAAATTGTGTTTTCCAAAGAAGCAGATTATTAACAAGATCCCCAGTTGAAGTAACAGAAGTGAAGTAGAGGAAAAACATACAGTCAGCGAAATGGAAAGAATACTAGAAGAAATGAAGAGAATGACAGACACTATAAGAGAAGAGATTAAGATTGGAAATGAAAAAATACTGGAGAAATGGAAGATAGAGTTCACAGAGGAAATCAATAATATAAGGGAAGAGTTAAAACAGACGCGCGAACAGGCTACTCTCCAATGGGAAATTCGTTTAAGCGAAAAGAGAGAATGGGAAGTTGGCACGAATAAGATGAAAGATCGCCTGAATATAATTGAAAAAAGATTAGAGAGCATGGAGAAGAAGTCGAGAAGGAGTAATGTGGTAATAACAGGAGTAGACGATTTCATGACAGACGGAGAAGACATGAAAAAACAAATCGCGGAATTTGTGAGGGAAAAACTTGGCGTGGAGACGAATATTCGAAAGGCATATAGAGTGGGTCGGAACAAGTGCGTAGTAGAAATGGAAAACGTTGAGGACAAAATTAAAACTATGAAGAATAAAAATAGACTGAAGGGTACCCGAATCTTTATAAATGATGATTTCACTGTGCAAGAGAGAAGGATTCAAGCGGTGATAAGGAAAGTTGCGAAAGACGAAAGAGAAAAAGGGAGGAAAGTACGAAGTGGATATATGAAATTAACTGTTGACGATAAGCAATATTACTGGAATTATGAGCAAGGTGAACTGCAGGAAGACCAGAAAAAGCCAGAAAGATCAAAAAACTGAATAAGGGTAGCAACAGAAGGAAACTTAAGACGACCAAGCACGAAACGGACAAAGCAAACGGTTCTAACAATGTAAGGGGGGGTATTAATGATATAATGTTTCTGGCAACCTGGAATGTTAGGGGAACTTTTGTAGCGGGAGCATTAAAACAGTTAATAAAAGTATTGAAAAAGTACAAAGTAGATATTTTAGCATTACAAGAGACGAAACAAAAAGAAAATGACATAATAGACATGGAAAACTACACATTTTTCAAGAGTGGTGGGAAGGACAGAAGAATGGGAGCTGGCTTTATGGTGAGTGAAGCACGCAAAGATATGGTAATTAGTTTTAAACCAATAACAGGTAGAATGTGCGTACTGAGAATAAAAGGACGTAATAGGAAAATAAGTATTATTAATGTTCACGCACCTACGGAAGAAAAAGATATAGAAACTAAAGAACAATTTTATGAATTATTGGATCGAGAATATGAGAAAATACCAAAATATGACATTAAAGTATTAGTAGGTGACTGTAATGCAAAAGTTGGACGAGAAGAGGCTTATAGGCCTACAATTGGTAAGTTTAGCCTGCATAACGAGAGTAATGAAAATGGAAGACTCCTTATCGACTTTGCAATGGAAAAGGACATGAAAATTAAGAGCACACATTACCAACATCAAAATATTTATAAAGCAACATGGGTGAGCCCAGACGGTACTACCGAAAATCAGATAGACCATGTCGTGATTGAAAGTAGAAACGAAAATATTATCAAAGATGTTAAATCTTATAGAGGAGCAGATTTGGATTCAGACCATTTCATGGTAGGTGTGAAAATGTCAACAAATATACCAAATAGAATGAAGTCGAAAAAAACGTAAACAAGATAAAAAGTAGAATGCAAATCCAACTCAAGACTATAGATCAAAGAGAAAAGTATCGGAAAGCAATGGAGAAGATATTAGAAAAGACAGAAGTACAACAGAATATAGACCACATGCTAGTAACAGTAGAAAAAAGTATAATGGAAGCGACAAGGACCCAATATGCGAGAACCAAAAAGAAACAAAAGGAGTGGTATGATGACCACTGTGTAAATGAAGTAAATAAAAGGGAAAAAGCAAGACAAGTGTTCTTGGCAAGTCGAACTGAAGCAACAAAAAAGAATTACGAAAACCAGAGAAGGCAGTGTAAAATGATAATAAGAGAAAAGAAAAGAGAACACCAACTAAAGAAACTTGAAGAGATAGAAGAAAAGTATAACAACAGAGAAATAAGAAACTTCTACCAGGGAATAAAAAGAATAAAACAAGGCTTTCGAACAAGTACAGCGTTCTGTAAAAATAAAGACGGCACACTAGCTGGATCAAAAGAAGCAGTAAGGAAAAGATGGGTAGAATACTTGTAACCTTCTTTTTTCACCCTTAGCTTCTAAGCGGTTACAGAACGCCTTCGTCACCTACAACACGATAATTAATTTACAATTATTTAAATCGTAGGTCGATAACCTCACCTACGTTTACTTTAGTTTTCTTGACATTTATTTAGTAAATTTTAGCTAGGGCAATTGGCGTTCCTTGTTTTGATAAGCGGACACATTTTTCCAACTTCTGATTAGCATTGATTGTGAGAACAGTAGAAATTATTGAGATCGGCTAAAAGTTAACGAGATTGAATTATCAGTTGGAAATCATTAGTGTTTATTAAAGTGCAAGTTAGTAGGATTTCACTTACCGTAAATTCGGGATCATTTCACTAGTGATTATTATTTCGCAAAATCGAAGATTCGTGAGCGTTATCTGCTTCGGTAGGATTATTTAACCACTGGTAACGAGATTGAAATTGATTTGCACCGACCTCAGTTTGGTTTTTATATATATACATCTTATCACTAACTACTATTTACCATCACCACCATTCTTTTATCTACCATCAACACCGATACGTTTATGCTTAAATAGAATTAACACAGAAGCTGCTATCTGCGATTACCTGTTACGACGTGATAGTTTTGTGAGGTTAAATAATCAACATTGGTTGTTTGACGTTTGGGAAGACTACCAGCACAGGGCCGTACTAGCCAGTGGTGTACTGCGAAAAACAGGGTGAGCTGCCTTATTTTATATACTTTTTGCTTGATTGATTCGTCACGAAGCGTGTGACGATATTGCGCTTATTTTCCAAGAGTTCGGGTAGTGTAATTACGTGGCTACGAAGAAGTTTACTATTCGCCAACCTAATTTATATAGCTTGTTTGCCAGAATCGAGGGACAACCTCGATTGTATGATCGTTGTATAACCAACTCAGATCTGAATCGGTTAATAATTCTTATTCAGCTGCGCCTGACCAATATTACACATATATTTACTTTTTTGCTTGTTACCTACTTGGATATTCTTTTCTTTTTAATAATTTTGTTATTAAATTTGTTTGTGTGCCTCTGTCTGCGTATTATTTTTGAATTCCAGGTATTAAGCGTTCCTATCGTACGCTGTGCTATCTGCACATTTCTTTTTGCATTTTTCAGGGCGAACAGCTTATCATTGGCGATAAAAAGTGCATGGCGCTATTGTTTGAGGTTATTAAACCTATTAGTTTGAGGGATCGGGTATTCACTCCCGATCGCCTAACCCCCCCCTAAATTTCTCTACGTGAGCTAGGTTAAAGAGCATCGCCAGATCAGAAGCCAGTGGTATAGGTAGGTGGAAGCGACTTAATACGGCTGTGGATTTGCGAGCAGGTTAGGCTGCCGCATACTTCCAAGAGCTACTAAATAAAACAGGAAATCAAGAGAAAGAAAAGGAACACATAGATATAGAAGAAGATGAAGAACATGATAACATAGTGGAGATACCAACAGAAGAAGAGATAAGAGAAGTGATATTGAAACTGAAAAATAATAGAAGTGCAGGAGAAGATGGCATACAGGCTGAAATGTTAAAATATGGAGGAGAAAAACTACACGAAATAGTCATTGGTATGATACAGAAGATCTGGAAGGATGAGAAGATGCCCAGTTCCTGGAAATTAGCGCTGATTTGCCCGATTCACAAGAAAGGCGATAAAACTGAGTGCGGGAACTATAGAGGGATTGCATTACTTGATGTCAGCTACAAAATACTTGCCACATGCATAAAAAATAGAATTCGAGCTTATACAGAGGAAATGGTCGGCGAATATCAATGTGGTTTCAGAAAGGGGAGATCGGTAACGGACCAATTATTTGTTCTAAGAGAGATTCAAGGAATTAGTCACGAATTTGGATTGGAAACGCACTTGGTATTCCTAGATTTTAAACAAGCGTACGACAGTATAGAAAGAAAAGAGTTGTATGACATAATGATGGAAATGGGAATTCCCAGAAAATTAGTAAAATTGACCAAAATGACACTCAATTGTACTGAAAACAAAGTAAAAATTAACGGCGAACTGACTGAGAGTTTTGAAGTAGAAGCAGGACTGAGACAAGGCGACCCCCTGTCACCAGTATTATTTAATATTGCTTTGGAAGATGCAATACGAAAAGCGGGTTTAAACAGAAGCGGTACAATTCTCAGACGAAGACACCAATGCCTGGCTTTTGCGGACGACGTCACGATCATGACACGCACAAAGAAGGAACTACAGGAAACTACGCAGAAATTACTGGAAATGACTAAGAAAACTGGATTGGAAGTAAACGAAAATAAGACAAAATACATGACATGGAACGATAAGAAGTTTGAAGAGATGAAATCCATAAGTATAACGGTGGGAAACAAAACTGTCAAGTTTGAAGAAGTGTGTGCCTTTACGTACCTGGGAACGATAATAACAAGGCAACCAGGGTGTAGCGACGAAATTAAGGCAAGAATGGCTGCTGGCACAAGGAGTTCGTTTGGACTGAAATCGATTCTCAATAGTAAGGTGTTTGCTAAAACAGTGAAAACAAGAATATATAGAACAATTATAAGACCATCGGTTATGTATGGAGCGGAAGTTTGGACGTTGAGAAAGCATGAGCAAGCAATGCTAGAAGTGTGGGAAAGAAAGATATTGAGGAAAATATACGGTGGAAAATATGTAAATGGACAATGGTTAGCAAGATCAAACCAGGAGCTAGCCGAGCTATATGGACAACCAAGCATAGTTGGATATGTGAAGGCACAGAGGTTGCGATGGTTGGGACATCTGGCAAGGATGAACGGAGACAGAACGCCAAGCGACATTTGGAATATTGAGTTCGGAGGTACGAAACGAAGAGGTAGATCAAGGAACCGGTGGAGGGGCGAGGTGCAGGAGGACCTAAATGAAATTGGGTTGGAAAATTGGAAGGAATACGCTTGTGACAGGAAAAAATGGAACACGGTCACAAATAAAGCCATGGGCCTACTAGGCCTGTAGTGCTAATATACATATACATACAAGACTTAGAATATGATCTTTTATAGTGGCTTGAAACTATTTAACAGTTTGCCTATAGACATTAAGGAAGAGACAATGTTGTTAAATTTTAAAAGAAAAATTAAGGAGTATGTTGACGTTAATTTTACTTAAGGAGTATATTTTGGTATTTTTTCATGTTATGTATTTGTGTGTAATTTATATGTAATGGTATAATTGTTTTATACCAAATAAAGTTCATTTATTTTATTTATTTATAGCATTGCATTCCAGGATAGGAATTTAGCTGTCCTTTCGGACTTACAAAATCCATTTCTTGAGGTGGATTAATCCTCATATTTACATTTAATTAATTACAGGTCATGATGTGTCTTAGCGTTTCTTACAATTTCTCTCCAGACTGTACGGTCTGTGACTTTCTGTCTCCATTCTCTCTCTCCCACATTTTTCAGGTCTTTTGTTACCTCATCGCTCCATCTCAGTTTAGGTCTCCCTCTATTACGTTCTTTACTGGGTTTCCATGCCATTATCGTTCTTATTGTTTCTTCTACGTCGGTTCTCATCACGTTACTCCACCATCTCAACCTTTGTGCCTTAATATATTTTACAAGATCCTCTCCATTTATTTCCTAGAGTATTTCAGTGTTTGGAATCGTTAAAACTTAAACTTAGGAACATAGTAACTTAAATTATTTACAAAAGATTAAAATTAAGTCAACGATGGTAATAATTTGTTACTCGATCTCCAGTATTCTATGAACAGTTGTAGGATAATGAAAATCCCTCTCACCAAGAACTCTCTTCTTTGACCGCGGTGGACATCGCAATATATTTTGTTTTCGCTTGATTGATGCTTAGACCTACTCTGTAGGTCTTTTACTTCTTTTTTTATGTTTCTTAATGTATTTATTATGCCTTCTTTTGTTCTTGACAAAATAACCACGTCGTCCGCATAAGCTATTACTTGGCATTCTTTATTTATTATTGTGCCTGTGCACCCAGTACTTCTGATCGCTTTCTCCAGTGCAATATTAAACAGCGTCGCCGACAGGGAATCCCCCTGTCTCACTCCTCCGCTCACCTCAAAGCTATTTGTTTCACCAGCCGACGTTCTTACAATGGCTCTCGAATTCTTCATAGTCATAGATATCATCCTGATCAGTTTAAGTGGTATTTTAAATTCTTTCATAATGTTTATTAGTTGATGTCTGTCCACTGAGCCAAAGGACATATACTCTGTGAGTCGATTGTGTATAATTGTTGAGAGGATCTTGTAAGCCGTATTTAGAAGTGTTATACCTCGATAATTGTTACATTCCTCTGCTTTACCTTTCTTTTTTATTGGCACAATGACTCCTTTCCATTTATCTGGCAATTCTTCATCTTTCCAAATCTTTTTTATCAGTTTGCACCCTTCGATTTTCATTTTTTCTCCTCCATTTTTGATCATTTCCGCAGTGATTTCGTCGGACCCGGGTGCTTTTCGGTTTTTTAGCTTTTGCATTGTTTGTATAATTTCTTCATTTGTTGGTTCAGGTATTTCATCTTCAGTTTGCATATCTTCTGTCTGTTTTTGTTCATTTAACTCTGTTTGTGTCGAATTAAATAGTTTTCTGAAGTGACTTTCCCATATTTTCTTAACTTTCTCAGTTCCATTCTCCAGCGCTCCATCATCGTTTTTCATCCCTCGGCTTTTTATCGTGTGTGTTTTTTTTTGTGTTTCTTATTTGTTTATAAAAGATTCTGGCATTGTTATTCACACTACATATCTCTATTTCTCTCATTTTCTCTCCAATCCATTCGTTCTTTTTTCGTTTGTACAGTTTATATGCCTCTTTACGTTTTTTTTTGTACTCATCTAGGTGTTCTAGTTTGTTAGTTTCCAGCCATTTGATTCTTGCTCCTTTTTTTGTCTTATTCATTTCTTCGCATTCTTCATCAAACCACGGCTTCCATATTCTTCTCTTTCTGTAGCCCAGTACTTCTTTTGCGCTTATTTTAAGACTTTCCGCAATACTGTCCCATATCTCATTTATGTTGTCCTTATTTCCTCTTCTTTCCAATTTCTCTGTCACTTTATCTTCGTATTTTATTTTATTCTATTCATTGTCAAGTTTTTCAATTGCCAGTGGTTTTCTGTTTTCATGTTTCGTATCCTCTATCATTATCTTCTGTTTGACTTCAACGACTACCAGTAAGTGATCTCTATCAGCGTTGGCACCTCTGTATGACCTAACGTCTCTTATTGATGTAGCTCTCCTTCATGTTATCAGCACATGGTCAATTTGATTTCCTTCCTCGTTACCGCATCCCGGCCACATCCATGTTATTTTATGAATCTTTTTGTGTTCAAACTTCGTGCTACTGATAATCATGCCAAGTGATGTTGCTAGGTCACAGAGTCTGTTTCCGTTATCATTAGTTTTCATGCGTATTGTGTGTTTTCCGGCTATATCTTCTACATGTTGTTCTTTTCCGATTTGTGCGTTGAAGTCTCCCATTATGATTGTGGAGTCATGCCGCGGTATCGTGTTATGCAGCTGTTCCAGGTCGTGGTAAAATTGTTCTTTCTCCTCTTCTCCTTTTTCTTCCGTTGGTGCGTAAGCATTTATTATTGATAAGTTGTTGGGTTTCATTTTAATTCTCAAATATGGCATTCTTACGCCCATAGGTCTAAATTGCAATATCGCCTTCCGGTACTTTTTCATGACCATAAAGCCCGTGCCGTTTCTCCAGAATATAAAAACACGTAGTCTTTGCCGCTTATTTCACCCTCTCCTCTCCATCTAACCTGTAGCGCAGCAACTTCAATCTTATATCTTAGCAGTTCTTTTGCAACCTCATTTAACTTTCCAGACTTTAACAGTATTTTTATGTTCCATGTTGCTATTCTATTAACTTTACTTTTTTTGCCACGTCTTTTCTTTTTTTTATTAGTTCTTTCTGTCTCTATTGCTCCTGTTCTATGCCACGTCTGTATTTCTTCTCCAGCTTCATCTTCCGGGGCGACTGCCTGGAGAGATACAGTCGCCCCTTTCCTCTCTTGTATCAGTTTTTTGAGGTTTGATAACGTTCGTCTTTCAACTTCAGAATATTATCTTTGCTATCCCATACGTATACTTTATTCTGCTTGTATATCTTTTGGTATCCCACTCTTACTCTTTCACCTTTACCCATTTCAGCTTTAGCCTGCGATCATATTTGGTTTTGTATCTCTTTTTCCCTGTTGGTCAGGTCATTCTCAATAAAAGTGTTAGTTCCTCTAAGTTTATTTTTGTTTTCCATTACCTGTCTTTTTTGTGTGCCGTCTTTAAGTTTTGCCACGACTACCTGTTTTTCGATGTTTCTTCCTACCTTGAATGCGCTCACCACCATATTTACTTTTATTATTCCTATTTATCCATTTATCCATATTTATCTGTAGCTTACTGTTCATGAAATCCTCAACTCTTCCAGGTGTTATTATTCCATCTATTGGCAGGTTCTTTATAATTATATTTTCCCTTCTTTTGTCTCATTTTCTTTTGCATCATTTATTATTATATATTGTCATGTTTTTTTTCCATTAAAATAATTTAATTAATTAAGTTGCAATTTAGTTCATAAAAATTTATTTTAAACCAAGAAAATTTTATTTGAGTTGAGGAGTCAGTTTTATTTAAATATTGTGATGCGGGGTAAAGAAAAGCAGCCCGAAAATAAGGGTAGAAAGAAAATTTTGATAAAAACACAAAAAAATGCTTACCTGATAATTTTAATTTAAAATTAAGAAACTGTAATAATTAACAATTACAGAAAAACAAATTTAAGTTCCGATCTTTGCATAAAAGAATCAAACAATTGTAATTTGTGTACGATGATGAAATCAAAATTTTGAATTATGTTAAAACTTTAATTAAACAAACAAAATCACCTGGTGCAAGTGAAAAATTAAAAGTGCAATGTAAACAAGCTGCGCGCGAAACGTTGAAATTTTAAAAGGTAAACAAAGTGTGCATATCAAAGAGAGGGAAGGCGTTAAAATAAATTTGAATTTGCGCAAGTGAAATTTTGAAAAATGGGGAAATGATAAAAATGGACAAGGATTCCAGTGGTGACGTTCGACAAATAAGGTCGTTAAAATTAGTTAAGCTGGGATCGGGAAAGTTAGAATCGATTAAATCAATAAAATTAAAATTTTGGTAAACGATAATTATTTACCATAGAAATTAAAATTAAGTGTAGTGCAAAATCACACAACCAAGATTTCTGAAACAAATTTGGGCAAAGTAGATCAAAAAGTTGGGAAACATCTGATGAATCGACTACCGAATGCAGAGACGTACTCCAAAACAACAATCTCCAAGAAGTAAAATTTTCATGTACATGAACGATATAAAATTTTCGCGTTTTTCGTAAATAAAATTTAAACTGTAATTTTTATAATTAACCATCTGCAGTAAAAATTAATTTAGCAAGTGCAAATTGGCACCCATTAAATACAATTAATTTATGCTGGAGCGGAAACAAATCAAACAATTGAGCAATCACATGTGTGATAAGAGATTAAATTCGTTATTTGACATTTTTATGAAATTGTATAAATTTTGAATAGGTGCATTTATTAAAATTTAATCAAATTAATATTTCACTTGTTAATTCGTAAAAGCATTACATCACAAGATTTAGGTAAAGTATTGAGTCTCATGTTCTATAAAATTTTTCTACAATTGCATGGGGGTGGTTTGATTTTTTTAATCGCACCTTGATTAAAAACAGATACCATTCATGACAATATATTATTATATTATAAAAATCAGGCCCTAAATTAACTATTAAGCTATCGATTTTTTTTGTTAGGTTGATTTTAGATGAACCAGTAAAATGTTATGGTGATCACCGCAAAACACGATTTGTGGGACAGGGTCCAACAAACATGACGATAACTTGGTCTACAATAAATATTTTCTTATTTTAATTTTTGTCAAATAAAGTTAAAACATAATATAATAACTTATTAATATTTGTCTTATAAAATAAAATAAACTATTCTCAAGAAAATTTATTTAAAATACTCATCTTTTCACGCCTCCTGAGTGCATCTAACCCCTTAACTCTAAGTCACCGCGGTGGGGTTTTTCCTTAGAAGATGCGGGACGGAAAGTGCTTGCAGAGTCATTGGAGTCAAATGGGTTGCTTGTCTGCAACGTGGGCTTATATCCAACCTTCGTGTGAGGTGATTCAAGTTTAATAATCAATCTAAAGTTAGCTCCATCGAGCACGATGAACAAAATAAGAGGTTGGAGGGTATTAGATAAAGAGTCACTTAGCGACCATAAGTATATATTTTTTTACCGTGGAGGGATCAAACTTAACCTCGCATGGATCATCCCAGGGTTCACTCTCTCACAAGATGAATAAGGAGGAATTGTTGAAAACCTTTGGGGACAGAGTGTGGGATAAAGACGCAGACAGGCTGAAGCAGACGCAGGATGAGGACCGGCTCACAAGCCCCTCCACTGGTGGACATCAACAGTTTGTGCTTCTGAAAAGAAGCTCAAACCATTCAAAGAGATTGGCTCTAAGAAGTGGCACAATCTACCTACAGGGAGCTCTCGAGGAATACCGCTTAGCCAGGAAAGCTAAGTCGAGAAATTAACTTGAGCAAGAGGAAATGCTGGGACTCCTCTCAGCATTTTCTTCTAAACGAGAACCCATGGGGAAAAGCATACAAAATAGTTCGAGGCAGGCTGATGGGTAGAGTTCTTATCCCCGGACTCGTACAATCTAGAGTCCGAAGCGTGGCAGACGTGCCTTTTCCGAGTCACGTTAGGATGAAAATACATGCAAACTTCTTACCCCTCAACCATGGTCGCCCCTAACCAGCGAAAAACTAAGGTTGACAACAGCAAGTCTCCCAGGCTCGGCAATTAAACTGCTATTATCAGAGCACCAGGAACTGCATCCATCGGTCTTCAACACATGTCTAGAAGCGGGCGATTACCCAGCAATGTGGAAGGCCGACCTAGTGCTAATACGTAAAGGAAATAAACCTCTGGACAAGCCTTCTTCGTATAGGCCAATCTGCCTTCTGGATCACGCGGGTAAGCTTACGGAGAAGATAATCCTCAGTAGGCTTTATGAAAATGTCGAGAGCGTAGGTGGACTCTCCACAAACTAGTACAGTTTCAGGAAGGGCAGATCAACATTAGATGCCCTTCTAGCAATCAAGAATATCGTGCAGGCGGCCAAGCAGGGTACTCACATAGCACATTTAATAGTGCTATGTTGAAGTACATTCTGAGTGCCCTGATTGGAACGAATCAAGATCGACACGTTTACAGCATTATTGTGAGCTATCTGCACGACCGATAGATACGGCTGGGGAGGAAGGCAGGTGCCCAGTACTTGGATTCAACCAGTGGGGTTCCGCACGGGTCGGTCTTAAGGCTGGCATTGTAGAACCTCATGTATGACGAGGTATTCCGCTTACCCCTTCCCGAAGGTGCAACAACAGTAAACTTCGCTGACGATGTAACCATCATCGTTAGTGATAGAGATGCGATAGTACTCGAGGCCAAGGCCAACGAGGCCATAGCTTCCATCCGCCAATGGGTCGACGGGAAAGGATTGCTCTGGAGACCGCGCTGGTGGTGACAGGCATTTCACCAATAGACAGTCAGGCAGGAGAAAGAGCGAAAACCCGCTCAGAACAGGTGAGCGCATTGGCCAAAAGTGACACGTTGGACCAATGGTAGGAAAAGTGGGATACTTCAGAGGTCAGCCAGTGGCCGAGAAGATTCATCCCCAACATTAGAAAATGAGTCTCCATAAAGCATGGTGAGGTAAACTATCATCTTACACAGATCCTCACCGGACATAGCTGTTTTAACGCCTACTTCCACAGGTTTGGCCTCAGAGTAGACTCAACCTGCTCTTACTGCTCAGAGAAGGATACGGTAGAGCACACCCTCTTTTAGTACATAAGAGCCGAACAGACATGGCGAACGGCTGAGCTGGAAGTAGGATCCCACCTACTAGAAATAATATGATCGAAAAAAAAATTTATTATTTGCAACTAAATTTTTAATCGTTACAAATTAATCTCTTCCAGCTATTGAATTTTAAGACAATATCACGATGTATTAGCATGCCCCTTGTATAACTTTAAAATTTTTTTTTCCAAATTAATTTAATTTTTTTAATATTGTTTGGGGTTGACATGCAATTAATTATGACGATGAGATTCTTCTTAATTGTATAGTTTTAAAATTTTAACGCTTTATAACTTTTCAATTTTTATTTCCATGTAGTGTACAAATTTTGTTACTATTAAAATTTTCCTTATGGTTAATCGTCCTGCGCGTGACAGAGTCGTCTGGCATATCCAACTTTGTTGTTTAACTTTCCACAAAAAGAACAACTCAAAATCCTCCACTTCTTCAAAATTTCCACTTTCTCGAAACAACTAACTTAATTAAAACAACTTTTCATAAAACAAAATCCACTTTTTAATATTAAAATTCATCAAAATCAAAATTATTTGCGACGAGCAAATAATCATATCCGTCCGCATTCAGCACAAAGGCATGAAGGGTTATTTTCCCTCTCTATCTTCACGTTGCCAACTTCGTTTACAAAACAAATAACTTAACAAAAATTTCTAAGTGAATTTTGATAAGGAAACGCGAGAGCATGCGTATGCGGTTAAGCCACGGAAGATACTTTTAAGCAATCTTTGCTAGAGTTAACTTTACAAATTTTGGAAAACTTTCATTAACTCAATTTGCTTAATTTCCATAAGGACCGAACAGCAGGTGATATTTGCACTAAGTTTTGATAATTACTGGGAAATTATTGTTAACATTTTGAACAGGTTCTTAATCGTTGTTTGATTATTTCGCTGGAGAATTCAACCACATTTGTTAAAACTGTTTATTGGACTTGGAAGGTAGATTATGAGTTATTTTCTTCTGGGGAACCCTTCAAGCCTGAAAAGTCAGTAGATTTCCCTGGTTATTGTCAATATCAAAGGGAAAAAGAAAATCACTAAACCATTAGATCCTTGCCGCCTTCAAATAACTGAAGAAGAAAAGAAACATCAAAAGAACAAATATCAATTGTTAACCCTTTCAGACCCAGAGTACACTAGTACTCGCATTTTATTAAATTATTTTGAAGTTTGTGAAAAACTTATATGCTAGTTAGCAATTATTTTTCGAAAGAAAGAATTATTGAATTCCTTGTAGCTCTTTCATTGAAAAATTATTGCTATATAGTATTTAAGTTTTTCACCAACTTCAAAATAATTTAATAAAATGATTTAATAAAAAGTACACTATAGTGTATCCTGGGTCTGAAAGGGTTAAATCACTATCCGGGAATACAACTGTATAAAAATTTGTTTAATATCAACAATATATATTTTGGGATTTGTAAAGCAGGAACAATAGAAGAATAACGGGTTGTTTTTCATATAATATTATAGTTTTTTTTTGTATATTAAAAATGATTTGGAAACCTGCAGGCAAATAGCTATCTGCGCGTAGGGTAAACGTTTTGAATATGGTAAATTTTACGTATACCAACATTTTATTGAATTATAATTCAATTATAAAATTTTTTACTGTGGATACCAATTTATTACTTTTTTGTTCAATAATAAGGCTATTAATCCTGTCTAACTGGGAGTTTTTTATATTACACTTCTACTGCAGTTATAAACATCAGGTTACTTAATAAGTAATAAGTAAATTAAAAAATTATACTACAAGAAACTTAAATTACATAATACCACAACATCGACTAACAACAACGGAGAAGAACTGCTACTATTCTTGCATAAAATTTTATATAAGTTACCAAATAAAATTAAAATAATGAAGATTATAAAAAGGCGGTATATACATTTTTAATTGAAAAAGAACCCTATGATGTGAGCGATTTTCTGTAATTGATTGTAAATTAATTGATTTTTGTTCAGGATATTTGTGACATTTTTTTCTTTTCTGATGTGCACTTTATAATGTACATTTTCTTAGAAAAATAAACCTATATTATTATTACCTGTATTATTATTATTAATAAAGTCAGTGGTCCCAATTTTTTTATAAATTTTTAGGGAACCTAGTTTGTATTTAATTTCTTTTCAAAGATAAAAAAAGAACCTGCGACTCGCTCTCCCCCTATACATCAGAGCTACCGGTAACCATTGGTAATCGGGCAAACTTTTTTTTGAATTTAGAAGGTTATAAGGCAAAGACAATTTTACTTTTTTATTATTTCCAACCAATTCATTATTCGACCGACTAAAATATATTTTGAGATATGGTTGTGTTTTCTACGCCTTGCTTAAGTACTCGAGGAACATCGTCTTTATTGCAAATAAAGACGAATCTATTAATTATAGATTTATATTAGTCCACATTATTACATTTATTCACCAAACTATTAAACCTAGGTAACTCAAATCGATAGTAACGGTTGTCAAACATGTTTTTCAAAATTGCCTTATTATGCCTTATTATATAAGGCGCTATCGACACCTTGTGATTTTGGACAATTTTTTGGCGCTCTAAGACATAATCCCGCGGCCACAATCCCACCGGACCATAATCCCGTCGGAACAAAATCCCGCCGGACCACAATCCCACCAAACCAAAATCCAGCCGGACTGAAATCCCGTCGGGCCATATTTGTTGTATGAAAGATTTCTTGTACGACAGAAATTTGATAGTAGAAAAAAGTGAAACCGAAATGTTAACGATTGACCCAAAAATAACAGAAACAAAGATAATGGTGAGACGTATGGGTGAAAGGCCCATTATACAAGTGTACTTGAAAGTCCTGAAAAATTAACTATTTGTAATTTGTACTTAAGTACAATTTTGTTGGAAGTATAAATTACTTTTCCAAGTACAAGTACATTTTTAATGCCAAGTACATTTTTAAGACCAAAAGTACTTTTTTATAAAAGTAAAAATTGGTAATAATATAATCCGTTAATTAATCCATTCTATTAAACGGATTATACAAGTAAGCATACAGGGTAAGTCCGCAAAAAATAAAAAAATTTAAAAATATATTTTTTAAGCTGTAAAATTTACTTTTACTTTTAAATATGGTAATCCATATTTAATACCAACCAAAATATTCTGATAATTATGTATATATAAAGAGATTCTATTCTGGTAAATGGTATAGTAAAATATACTTAATTGTAAAAGTCAGAAAAATAGTGGAAATAAATAATAACTCTTTGTTTTTTATCCAAATATTACAATGGCATCTTCGAACTATTTTAGTAACAACGATGAAGATTCGTACCACAGTTCATCTGAAGATGATTCAGAATATGAGCCTGCCGCTAAAAGACAGAAAACTTTGAAGAACGTTTTTAAAACTGTAGAGCCTGCTCCATCATTAGCGTTACCGTCGAGCAACAGTCAAAGTCAAATATCTACAAGTAGTAACTCATGTGCTACTGCTGGTACTGTTTCCAATTTTGAGCAAAATCAAATAGCTAAATTAAAAACAGGAATTACGGGGATCCTAAACAGCGAATTTTTTTACAGTGGTTCATGTCTATAATAACATTATCCATGCGCAATGTGTTAAATGTCGCCCAAAGCGCAATATAATAAAGGGTTCTACAGAAGCAACCACAAATTTCGTCAAACATTTACGAAGAAAGCACATAAATGATTATAAAGTTTACAAAAAAATAAATTTAAAAAAATAAGAAATCGGATAATCTCGCGTTTTCGATTACACATTCACCAACTACAAAGAAGTCCGTTTCTGAAGTCAATAGGATAGTTTAAGGTAGAAGAAAAATCAATCAAGCAGATTTTAATAAAAAATTAATCTTATTTTTAGTCGACGCACTACGAGTCCCATTTCCATACTAGAAAATAAAAGTTTTATTAGTTTATTTGATACGATGGGAGTTAATGTGATGACCAGAAAAACATTCGAATTGTTTTCTAATCTTATCAACAAGTGAAAAATATGTTTTGTTAGGCGAGGTTCATACCTAACTTTAAATAAAGCCGAGTAAACACATCAAGCGGAGAACGTAATTGTTGTTACAATCTGCAAAAAACTCAAAAAAGTGTTCATATCCACTAGTTCATCCAAATCGAGATCTCGATCAAGATCTGGGGAACGACCGAAATCAAAATCTGGAGAAAAGTCAAGAAAATGTTCTAGATCCAGATCTGCTAGTTCGTCAGAATCGAGATTCCGTTCAAGATCATCGAAAAGATTAAAACTCAGTTCTAAGTAAGTTCTAAGAACGTGCGAACCGGTCAGATAAAAATTATATTCTTCAGAAAAATCTGGAGGAAAAAATCATTCGAAGAGTATGTTGTCTCCCATTGAATAACCATATCCAAGTAATTGTTTTGTGTCTTTATCTTGTTACGTAATAAATAAATAAATCGTTTTGAAAAATTATATAGTTGATTTTAATTTTGTTCTGATTATGATGACATTATATCGCCCTACTAGAATGATAAATTTAAAACATAATTTTGAGAATAAGCAGTTCAAATATTAAGATTAAATATACATAGGAAGAATTAAGCAGTACATAGAACAATCTTTGCATATTTACTTCTAGAGCGTTTTTGGTTAATTAGTTTACTCCCACAGAGACACAGAATCAAATTTAAAAAAATTGAAGTTATAAATTATCCTATCATTCCTTAAACAAGCAACAGTAGTATGTCAAGTTCAACAATTGATTCTGCTCGATTGGATATTGGTAAACCAATCACTCGTGACACTCAGCTAGATAGATGGCAATTTGTAATTTAAAGTAATTCATAGATCTGAAACTCCGTAAATGTTCATTTAAATTACATTACCAAAGAGAACGCACATTCCATTACTTATGTATGTACCATAATACAAAAGTTACACAATACCAAATTATTCCTATTTTGTTTCAATTATCAACAGTTAGAGTAAACGCTTCATAAAATACCGGATGCAAATAGCTGCATCGCATCTTATTATCATATTATTATTATTTTATTAAATTTGTTTATGTGCCTGTCTGAGTTTTTTTTTTAATTACCCTGTATTGGACGCTTCTGCCGTACGCTGTGCTTTCTGCACTTTTCTTTAGGGCAACTTTTTGTGTCGACATAAAGTGCACTAATTTGAGATAGTTTTTTATTACTTTGAGGGAACAAGTATTCACTCCTGATTGCCTAACCCACGCTAAATTCATTTACGTGAGCTAGTTTTTTGAGCGTCGCCGATCGGAAGCCAGCGGTGCAGTGCAGGTAAGTGAAAGCGTTCTATACGGCTGCAGTTTGTGACGGGTGTTGTAAGGTCACAACGAAGCAATGCAATTTTGCAAATTATATTTTAGGGCGGCTCGAATAGGTGACGATAATTATTTATTAGCTTTACGAATAATTCATCTCGATAATTTTTTGTTACGAAAAATTAGCCCAGTCGATATAAACTCAGGTACAAAATAAAAGACTGGTAGAAAATATCATAAAAATTTTAAAGTTAAATGTAATAATTCTATATTTATACGAAACATATTTTCCTAGTTTGAAATGCCGTACAAAGTAAATAATAAGTATCAGTTTTGATTCAATATACTAGCGATAAATCGTTAAACTTGAGTTTTAAAGCAATAAATTAAGTTGAATGTTGTCGCATAAGTATAGGAATTTTGGAATTTTTAATTTGTAACATTGTAGAAAAAATATTAGTTTTATTAATTATCTCATATAATTTATGGAATTTAGTATGTAATAATTAGTCTTAAGGCTAGAATACTAGAACAATGGAAAGTCGCCCAAATTATTCTCATTCCAAAGCCGGGTAAACCAATTGAGGATGTAAAATTGTACAGGTTGATCAGTCTTTCATGAGTGTTGTCAAAACCATTTGGGAAAATGTTTGTAAAAAGAATAAGACCAACACGAAAACAACAGTTACTATACTGTAACGTTTCTTGATGTTGCTTAGGCCTTCGATAAAGTCTGGCATGCAGGTCTGCTATATAAATTAAATAAGAAACTACCACGTAACTATTGCAGAATCCTAAAATCGTATCTGACAGACATTTTCTAGTAAAGTACCAATACCCAGAAAAAAATCATTGTTCAATTAAACCACAGAAAATAGTTCTTTAATAATTTGCTGAATATCAATATAATCAAACAAAACGTAGTTTATTTGAAAATTGAAATTGTGTGGGATGGTTATTTGAACTAAAAACAAATAGTTAAGTTACAAAATATGCAGTAATCCAAAAAGTGGTTATTTCAAATAATTTAAGTGTAAATGAACTATGAAGTATATCTCATTTTTAGAATAAACCAAAAAATTCACAAACACTTTTTAGAACTAAAATGTTTAAGTTAACACAATATAAATACACCGTATGTATTCATACTACTCTACGCCGCCCCAGTGTGGTACTCGTCAATGTCTATCGATAGAAACAAAAATACAATGCTGAAAGTGCAAAGAAAAGGTGCATTGAGAGTGCGGAGCGCCTACTGCACCGTGTCCCTGGAGGCCGTGCTGGTGGTGGCAGGTCCACCACCAATAGACATTCAGGCCGGAGAGAGGGCGAGAACCTACTCCGGTCAAGTGACCGTATTGGTTAAAAGGGACACGATGGACCTATGACAGGAGAGGTGGGATGCTGCGGAGGTCGGCCAGTGGACGAGGAAACTCATCCCAAACATCCAAAGATGGGTCTCCAGGCAGCATGGTGAGGTGAACTATCAGCTTACGCAAATCCTCACCGGGCATGGATGTTTTAACGCCTAGCTCCACAGATTTGGCCTAAGAGAAAACTCCACCTGCTCCTACTGCACAGAAGAGGATACAGTAGAGCACACCCTCTTTCAATGCATCAGAAGCGAACAAGTAAGGCAAACGGCTGAGCTAGGAGTAGAACTCCAGCTCAGCCCAGAAAACATAGTAGCTGAAATGTTAGAAAACGACAACAACTGGAAATTCATAGAGGACATGGTCCATCAGATCATGTCCAGGAAGGATGAAGATGAACGAAGAGCAGAAGCCGAAATTGCTGCTCTTCAAGGCCTTGATGTAGAGTGATCAAAACCACCCTAGCTTCGAAAGTAATGCCAAGAGGCGGATTCTTGTAGCTAGGGTGTGTAGGGGAAGGTTTTAGTCAGTGAAGTCTGACACTACCGCCACAGATAGTGGCGGTGTCTCAGACGAGATTTCCTCCTCCCTACAGAAAGTTAAAAAAAAATATACCGTATGCATATTATCGCAAACGTTTTCACCATACTATGGTATCATCAGGCAATGAACTAGAAAGAGAAACGAGAAAATTTCCGTATTTATTGACCAAATTGCAAGAGAAAAGGGAGAGGGTAGGAGGGGTAGTTCAAAAAAAAGTATATTTTTGTGTGAATTTACTTGAGGGTAGGGATATAATTAATATAAAAGAGAAATAATGTAAGTGAATGTAGGGTAAGTTAAAAGGAGGGGGGGGGGCGAAGGTATTATTTATTAAAAATGTTTGGTTGTTAATAAACAATTTATCTCCGGAGTTATTATAGTTAAGTAACAATAAGGAATTTTTAAATAAATATGTAATATTATGTACTTAGAACCAATCATTTAGAAATTGTTTTGTTTAAAATTACAATAGTAGTGTTAATCATATGAAATTTTTTAGAAACACCAAAAAATGCACAAACACTTTTTAGAACTAAAACTTTTAAGTTAACACAATATAAATACACTTTATGTATTGTCGTGTTTTGAAACGTAAGGATCATATTTTATTTATTTTGTAAATTAATTCGAAGTTTGTCTTGTTTTTGTTGTAATTATTTATTTGTAAATACACTGTACATAAAGATTAAATTGTAAATAATGCTGGATTGGTAACCGTGCTAAAGATAATGAAGGGAGAGGGTGACTTGAATGAGTTTACTTAGGTCAAGACTGCCTTGCGCTAGCAAGCCGGCGATAAGTGTGTCCTCTGCAGATTAAGTGTAATTTTGATATTTAATAATCTTCTTTAAAATAAAAAGTGAAATTAATTTTAAGTATAAAAAAATTGTTTTAATTGATTGGTAAAGTGTATGGAGATTGAAAGTTTGGAGTTTCTTGGAAGATTTAGTTATTTATTGAAATTGTTTCAATACAAAGTTTGTTAGACCGGCGCCAGCAGATGTGGGTCATACGTGCAAACCAGATACCATAAGATAATAAAAAGGTTTTATGCTAATATTTGGAAAAAAAAACTTAAAAAACTTTTAAGAGTACCATCATCTAAATAATGTGTGCACCCCAACTGAAGTAACAAGGAAAATTTGGTAAATTTATCAGGTTGGGGGCATGGCTTTAATTGGCACCCAGACGTGGGGCTTAAAATTATAAAAGGCATGGCAGTATATTATTACAAACGTTTTCACTAGTTCATCGCCTGATGATGCCATAATAGGGTGAAAACGTTTGCGATAATATACTGTCGTATTTTGATTTATTTTATTTCTTTTGTAAATTGTTGTTTGTAAATGTTAATTATTTATTTGTAAATGCACTGTACATAGAGTTAAGTTTAAAAATTTAAGGTTGGAAATAGATATAAGTGGGAGGATGTGTTTAGCGAGATAAGGCAAGCAGACGCCCTGTACTTTAGCGAGCGGAGGATTGTTATTCCCGCTACGCTAAGTAATAATTTTGATTTTTAAGTGTTTAGAATAAAAAAAGTAATTTAATTTGAGTTGAGGGTAATTTTTGTTTGTTTTAATTAGTGCAAGTTTTAAAAATTGAAAATTTGAAGATTTTATGATAATTTTGGTCATTCATAAAGGTACGTTGCAACAAATTTGTTTGGCCGAAAAGCAGATGTGGGTCGCACGTGTAAGCCCGAGGTCATAAGGTAACATAAAATTTACGACACGAAAATTTACAATTTTATTTAAAATTAAAATACAAAATTGAAGAGTCTCATTGCTTAAATTAATAATGGATGTCCTCTAGCGACGAATATTGTCACATTTGGGCATAACCCAAAATAAATAATTAAATCAATCTATAATTTTATAAATCAATGGTGACAATAATGCAAACGTAGAAAATGCTACAAAGTAATTCGTGCAAGTTCATTAGCATGAACCAAACAGGAAACGACAAAGGAAATGAGAAAATTGGGAAACGCTTGCAAATAATCTAAACGCACTTTGTAGTACAGGTGTTAAACATAGGATAATGAACCATAAAAAAGTTAAACGGCCTGCCAGGAAGCAAAGGTAAGTCCCATTGATTGGGCAAAATTATAAACTGTGAAACCATAAATATTTTGTGTAATAAACCAAACATAAATTCATTGGCGAGTATTAATCAACACCCAAAGATCCCGGATCTTGAAGATTCAACAAGAGGGTCGCATAGAACAACCTCTATAAAAATAACGCGACAATATTTCTCAATTAAGTAAAAATTTTACAAATTTGAATAGCTGGGCGTATCGTAATACATACGGTGTATTTATATTGTGTAAACTTAAAACATTTTACTTCTAAAAAGTGTTTGTACATTTTTTTGTTTTTCTAAAAAATTTGATATGATTAATATCGAGTTACACTTATCTACTGATTATTGATTAGAGTGTTAATATAAAAATATATTTAATTTAAATAATAAAATATTATATTTACAGATCAGGGATTACAGTAGATCGTCTCAAATTATTGAACGAGGCCGATTTAAACGAATTATTTAAAAACAAAAAGCTAAGTTTGAAAGTTGAGTTTTGACACCAATTGAATAAGTGGAAAACAGAAAATGTGAGTTTTTTTTTATTATTAACTCCTTTGTACATTGCAATCTGTCTCATTGGACAATAAGCGTATTAGTTGACAAGATATATTACTATAAACAATAATAATAAAAATGATTTGCGCATTGTGTTCCACTGAACCTTCCGCCTTTACTTTATTTACTTAAGGGACCAATAAGTATCTGATGAATTAAATAACTAGTCGAATCTGGTTATTAGGTCTTCCGGTTGATATCTTTTGAGTCTGCGTGGTTCTTCGCTTAGTGTTACTAATTAATTGGCAAGCACATTTGGGTGCAACGTGAGTCTTCGGTGGTATCTCACACTGAACTGTTGGATCACTTCTTTGACAGTAGACATTGGGATGTCGCGTTGTATTACACTATTGGGTATGTATCTAGGTGCATCTGTTATAATGCGAAGCACTTTGTTTTGGAATCTCTGAAGAATCTCGAGATTTGATTCCGCTGCTGAGCCCCAGAGTTGTACTCCGTAAGTCCATATCGGCTTAAGTATGACTTTATAAATTAGAACCTTATTTTCAATGGAGAGTTGCGAGCTCCGTCCAATGATCCAGTGCATCTGGTTTAATTTTAGCCCAAGTTGTTTCCGCTTCGTGATGATGTTTTCGCCAAGTAAGTCGTCTGTCTAGATGCATTCCCAAGTATTTTGCATCTTTGCTTTGTGGTAGCTGGCAGCCATTAATTTTCACCGGTGGGCAAGTGTCTCTCCTCATGGTGAAAGTCACTTGTATTGACTTGGTTTTATTTGCCTTTATTCGCCACTTCTGTAGCCAGTCCTGGATTTTGTTTTCTTGAAGTTTTATAGATGCCACAGTTGGGTTATTATGCGAAGAAAGAATTGCAGTGTCGTCAGCAAAGGTTGCGACTGTGGTATGTTCTGTAGTTGGTAGGTCTGACGTATATAGTAGGTATAAGATAGGACCGAGGATGCTTCCTTGGGGCACTCCAGAATTTATTTGGTGAACGTTAGTATATTCATTCTGCTGCATAACCTGGAAATATCTATTGCTCAGATAAGATTCTAATATCTGGTAGTAATGGTATGGTAGGTTTCTTTTAAGTTTGTATAGCAGTCCAGGGTGCCATACCTTATCAAAAGCCTGGCTGATATCCAAAAATGCTGCCGAACAATATCTTTTACCTTGCAGGTCTCTGTTGATGTGACTGACTATTCTGTGAACCTGTTCGATTGTTCCGTGGTGGTTTCGGAAGCCAAATTGGTGATTAGGAATTAGGTTACGTTCTTCTATTATAGCTTTTAGTTGTAGAATTAGTTTTTCAAATATCTTCGACAGTACAGGAAGCAGACTAATTGGCCTATAAGATTTGACATCATCCGGTTTTTTCCCTGGGTTGAGAATCATAACAATCTGTGCGAAGTGGTTGATCCTGATCATTGCATTAAATGTTTGTAATATGGCTCTCAGGCATTTGCTAGTTATTTCGTGCAGAATCTTTCCTGTAATTAGATCATATCCGGGGGCCTTCTTTGGATTTATGTCGTTGTAGATTATTTTTTCCACTTCTTTCAATTTGAATTTCTTTATAGGAAAGTCCATTTGAAATGGTGTTTCTTGGAATTCCATGATGTCATTTTCTTCTTCTGTGCTACTAGATGGTGGGTATGGTTGAAAAACCTTTACCAAATGTTGAGCAAAAACATTTGCTTTCTCTTTGTTGTTTCTGGCCCATTTATTATTTAAGTCTTTTATTGGTGGTATTGATACTTGAGGACTCTTCAATTTTTTGATGGCCTTCCACAAGGAATAATCGCTTGCCTCTGATGCGCTGAGGTTCGCCAGGTAAAGTTGTATTCCTTTGTTTTTTTATTTGGGATATCATTTCTTTTAGTCTTTTGGTGGCTTTGTTAATTTAGTTTTATCGGGAGGGTACCTAGTTTCGTGCCATGTCTTCCGTAGGACTCGATTTTAGGTTATTTTTTGTTTTATTATTTGTGGTATTGTTTCTTTTATAGTTTTATTATAAGAATCCGGGGTAAATTGCCATGCGGCTTGTTGTATATTGGTTGTTAGAGTATTCACTGCTTCTTCCAGTTCTTTTTCAGTTTTTAGAGGTATATTTAGTGAAATTAGTTTGTCTAGTTCTTCTCTGAATATATTCCAGTCTGTTCTTTTACTAAATAGAGTTGGTCGTTTTTCTTTTTCTATAATTTGTGAATAAATATTGATTATTATTGGAGAGTGATCTGAAGAAAGATCGAGACAAGATTCTGCTTTAACCTTTGATATGTCGATACCCCTTGTGGCGCAGAAGTCAATGAAATCCGGTGTCTTGTTTCTATCCGAAGGGCAATAGGTCGGTTCACAAGTCAATATCCAATTCAGATTGTTTGTTCTTATGGCTTTTGCTAGTTCGCTGCCTTTTGTGATTGTTAACCTGGAGCCCCACAGTGGATGTTTTGCGTTGTAGTCTCCACCGGCTATAAACTTACTTCCAAGGGTTTTGAAAAACTGCTCGTAGACTTCTTTCTTATTTTTTTGTTTTGGTAGGCAATACAGAGCTGAAATAGTGCAGCCGCCTAGTCCATCTTCAACTGATACGCTAGCAGCTTGTAGATGTTCTTTTTCGTGCTTTTCCATTTCGTGATGTTTTATATTTTCTCGTATTATTGTGGCGGCTCCACCGTGTGCTTTATTATTCGGATATTTTGAGTCTTAGATTTTATATTTTGGTATTCTTATGTAGGTTTTATTGGTAAAATACTTAAACATTGGTTCTGATTTTTACGCGTGTTTTGAAAATTTTATGGACGAATTAAACGAAATAAATGGTAAAGTGCTAGTAGTGGGTGATTTTAATGTTGATTGGTTGAGTAATTCAAATTCAAAGATTCGGCTGAGTGAGATTATCATAGATAATGGCTTTAGGCAAATGGTGCAGCAATGCACTAGAGTAGCAGGTGAATCAAAAACATTAATCGATTACGTGATAGTTAATGATGGATATAATTGTGATATAAACATTAATAGCGAAATGAAGATAAGCGATCATGAGACTATCGAAATATCAATTGAACATAATGCAAAGGTAGATAAAAGCTACAGGAGATCTATCGATATTTTTAAATACGACAGAGCTAAATTTAGAGTCAGAGTTGCTCGAAGTGATATTGTGACCACTTATTACGGTGATTGTAATTTTAAAGCAGAAACATTTAGTAAAAGTTTACAGTTGCTTATTAATGAATTTGTTAAGACTACGGTGATTTCGGGTGTAGGTTGCGCGTGGTTTTCTAGTGAACTAAATGATTTAAAGATTCAAAAAGTAAACCAATATCGTAAGGCGTCTCGAGTGGGTAGTGCATTTGAGTGGGAAAGATACAGGTGTATTAGAAATAGGTACAAGATTAAAATTAACAACGCCAAAGCAGATTATATCAGTAAAAAAATTGACAATTCTGCTAATCAAAGGCTCATGTGGAAATCGTTGAAAACATTTGTTTTGAAGGAACAAAAGTGTGATATCAAAGAGATAATTTTTGATACGGGGAAGTGCACGGACATTACGATAATTGCGGAGAAATTTAATAAATATTTTATTGATAGCGTTGTTGAAATTAATAACAATATTCTGGTGAAACAATACGTAAATTGATGATGCGAGTTGTTCTTTTAAGTTTAAGTCGGTAACGATGGATGAACTTAAGCATGTAGTAAAACTAATGAATAATAAGAAAGATGTGAATTTTGCTAGTGCTGATATGCTTCAAGATATATTTGATCTGATTGGTGAAAATTTGTTGTCTATTGTTAATGCATCGCTGGAGTCTGGAGTTTTTCCTGATTCATGGAAAGAATCAATAGTGGTGCCTATAGGTAAAATAAAAAATTCGAGTAGGTGTGAAGATTTTCGCCCAATTAATATGATTTCGGTTCAGTCAAAAATTTTAGAAAAAATAGTTAACAATCAGTTAATTGACTACCTAGACGATAATAATATGATTTATGAGTGTCAGTCGGGCTTTAGGAAGGGTCACAGTTGTGAGTCATTGATTTCATTTGCTATTAATGAGTGGAAAGTTGCTTTTCACGATAATAAAGTAATTGTAGCGGTTTTTTTGGACCTCCGTAGAGCATTTGAAACTGTGGACAGAAGTATATTGTTGCAAAAGCTGTTAAAATATGGAATTCGAGGAAAAGAATGGCGTTGGTTCGAGTCCTATTTGAGTGGCAGGAAGCAGAGAACAAAAGTTGAAGATATTTTATCTGAGGCGATGGATGTTTTCTTAGGAGTTCCTCAAGGAACTATTCTTGGTGTTTTGCTGTTCTTGTTATACATTAATGACATGAGTAAGGTATTTGATGTGGCAAAATCACTTTTATTTGCAGATGATGGTTTGGTTTATGTAGTAGGGGATAATGTTGATTTGTGTATAACAATTGTTAATCAGGAGCTGGAAAAATTGTGTCATTGGTTTCAAATGAATAGACTTTGTCTTAATGTGAATAAAACCAAATGTATGGTTTTAAATAGTAAGGGCTGTAGAAGTCATGATGTTATAATGGAGGGTTTTTTAATTGAGAGAGTTAGTCAAATTAAATACTTGGGTATTGTAATAGACGAACAACTAAATTTTAAAGCACATTTTGATACCATTTGTAAAAAGATAGCAAAAAAATTGTATTTTTTTTTCCAAAATTAGAAAGAATGTCTCGATTATGAGTGCTATAAAAATTTATAATACTGTGGTGAAGCCTCATTTTGAATATTGTTCTTCTGTTCTTTTTATGGGTAACATTGGCATGTTGGACAGATTACAGAAGCTCCAAAATAGGGGAATGAGGGTTGTATTGAGAGTTAATAGATTTGTATCAAGGTTTGTCTTGCTTGAGACGTTGCAGTGGCACAGTGTATACCAGAGAATAATTATAAATGTTTTGACTTTCGTATTCAAATTAAGGAATAAAATGCTACCTAAATATTTGTGCAATAGCATCTCTTTTGTTGAAGATTCTCATGGATATGCGGTGCGTAATGCACATGACTTTCGTTTGGATTTTGTTGGAAATAGTCGAGCACAAAGTATGCTTATGTATAGTAGTTTGAGATTATTCAACAGTTTACCATTAAGTCTCAAATTAGAGACTGAGTTGGTGTCCTTTAAGAGGAATATAAAAAAATATGTTGGTTTAGAGTTTGTATAGGAATGCTGTGTTGCAAAAATTGTATGCGTTTCTTGGGTTTTGTATATGTTTTTATGAGTTGCTTGAATATTGTGTTTCTTAAATTTATTAGAGTATTACTTTTGTTTTGTGATGTAAATAGTGGTATTTTTTGTACCAAATAAAGTTATTATTATTATTATTATTATTATTATTATAAAATGTGTTTCTGATATCAACATGATGTCTACATCTTGATTAATAATAAAAGTTTTAACTTCTGGTAAATGCTGGCTTAGTGCTTGTTCACAATGTACGTAAGACATAAGATAAACATAACACATACATAAGACACAAAGTTGAACTAGTAGTAAATCAACGTAAGTGTTTACAGTGTGCCTACGAAATTCTTATATTTATGTTGATCTTATGTTCGGCTTACGTTCGTACATAAGATTGAAGTTATGTTAGATTTAGTGAAATTTGTGGTTTAATGTTGGTAGTGGTTGGTCATAAGTTGAAATAAATTGACGAAATTGACATAAACATAACCTTTGTTATAAAGTTTGAGAGGTGTTTGAAAGTTTATTCCTTTATTTAGTTTATTTTTTTATTATACGCATGTGCAGTTTCATATATTTCTTATGTTCATTGTGAACACTTTTGCGGCTTACGTCAATATTATGTTTTATGCTTATGTTATGCTTATGCACGTCTTATGTTTATATACATTGTGAACAAGCACTTAGGCACATTTTATTTATTCGTGTTTTTATTATAATATTTTCAGAATACTCCTAATCAAACATATACAAATTTTTGGCTATATCAAGTCGATGAAGGAGTATCTTTATCGCGTTCCTCATTAAGCGGTGCTTCAATTCGAGACACTTCAATTAATAACTTTGTATGTGGTATTATTGCTTGTAAAACGTAAAATTGTTACGTACATAATATTTTACAAAACTTGGTCAAGGTGATTAACAGCCGTATTCATAAACGATGCCTTACTTATACTTAAAAAACGACTTTTAAAATATACCCTTATTGACCTAGTAAATAAGGTTGCAATAAAAACAAATTCGACTTTATTGGTCTTACTTAGCACTTAATACTTGTCTATGAATCTGGGCGTAAATCGTTTTCAAATGACAACTACGTGTTTCAAGTATTCAACGATTTGAAAAAACTAAACGATGCTTGTCGAAAAATAGGTAATCGTAGATGGAATATCTTGGCCACGGATGCTCTTGGCATATTGAAAACGAAACAGCTTCGAAAAAATTGCAGAAGACATCGAAAATACTTTTAAAGACGACAGAGTAATTTTATAATTTGAAGTGTAAACAATTCTCGTCCAGTAACAATATTAGGAAAAAAAAATGAATCTTGGGTTGTGTGGACAAAGTAAATCAAATAAAAATCTGTTTAAACCAACGTTTCGAAAGATTTATTCTCTCATATAAAAGCTGGTAATCACATATCTAGATCCAGTTTCAATATAACACCAATAGTATCAATTTTTGATCTCATCTTCAGGGCTGGAAAAGAGGCAAACATTGGTAGTCTGTTAGGAAAAAAAAGAGACATGGTTACACTCACCAAAAACAATACAATAATATAGCGTTTGAACATTACATGTGCATGGTTGCGGAGGGCAGCAGGATACAAATGGTCGGTAGCACATTAACAGAGTCAAAATTTGTTAAAAATGCATATGAAGTTAATCGTCGATTTATTTTTGTGATGCGATTGCTTGGAGTGTCATTGGAGGAAGCAGAAAAATTTTGTGCTTTCATGGACTTGCCGCGCCCTATTTTTCAATCGTTTCAATGATACTATTGTTGGACAGATTCGTGATGTTGCAGAATCTACCTTATAAAGACGTTGTCATTCAAAATATCTGGTGAAGAAGAGAAAAAATTAACCGCCGAAAAGTGTGGAAAAGTAAATGGATTGACAGTTTCTGGTGATGGAACAAGTACCATCATCAAGGCGGAGGCAAGGCAAGGTCAAAGCGGAAACGCAGTTTTAGTTCATTAGATGGTGTCACGATACTTATCGGTTATTACTCTAAAAAAGTTATTGATATTTGTGTAAAATCTGCATACTGCAAGGCATGTGCTCTGTGGAAAGGCAAAACTGATTCAAAAAAATATCAAAATTGGTTAGAAAACCACGCTGAATCATGTAAAGCAAATCACATCTGTTGTGCAGGCAAAATGGAAAGTGATGCTATGCTTGAGATGTTTCAAAGAGCGGAGGAGACGGCGATACGAAAACTTATAACAAAATCGTGCAAGCTCTTCCGTATGATGTAAATAAAAAAGAATATGTCAACCATGTTCAAAAACGAATGGGAACAAGATTGCAAAATTGTAAAAAGGAAATAATGGCCTCGGTGGAAAGGGAAAGCTGACTGGAAAGCTCATTGGAGAATTAACTGCATTCTACGGTCTTGCAATTCGTCGGAATAGTGATTCGTTGGAAGATATGAAAAAGCTGTTTGAGCTACATTTTATCACAAATGCTCCTTAGACGCAAGTCCCCAACATCAGTATTGCCCGGAAGGAGAAGACTCGTGGTGTTCGTGGCAGCAAGCGAACGCCAAAAGAACTATGAACGATTATATACTGTGGTGTTTCAAAATGGTTCCCACCCATCCTGTACATTTTTGTAGAAAATTTCATTTGTGTAAGTTTGATTTGTAAGAGTGAAATTAGACAGGTGGGGGCGAGTCGACAGAAATATCAGACCTTTTGCCGATAGCAGCCGCCTGAGCCAGTTGTGCGATTTTGGCTCGAGGCGATTATTTGAAATTTTTGAATTTTTGAAGTTGTGAATAATTTTTTTTATTTTTTTAAATAAAGTAATTTTATGCGATTGCATTAGTACATATTTTTTTGAATTGGAATTGAAATAATTTTGGATAATTTGTTTTATGAGTTGCTACCGAGTGGTAGTGCATTAATTGATTGGATCGGTTTGGTTGATTTGAAAAGAAGAGCAGTTGGAATTATAAATTTTGATTTGGATATTATTTAAAACTGAAAAAAATTAAAATTATATTTGTAAGTGCAAGCGAATGTGTGAAAGAGATAAGCCGACGTTTGGATAATGCAAATCAAACTTCGTTCCCTTTAAATAAAATTAAAATTTATTTTACATTACAATATTTGGATTTTAATACGTTTGATTATTTTTGGAGATGCACTGTTATTTTGATTTTGAAACCTATGACCCAGGTGAAGATATACGAAGGAAAAGACTGTCGACGCGATCAGATTGGGATGTACCAAGAGTTGAACGAAGAATACAGCGTTCAAACATAGGATATAGAATAGCGATGGAAAACGGCGCTAAAAGAATGGCAACCACAGGTGAACTTGTTGAAAACATCAAAAACTACCAGGCACAACGCCAAGCCGAATTAGAGTTTATTGACACTGGTGGCATAAGAATACCAGCAAAATTCGTTTTCAACTATAGTGGCCCCTTGTGACGTAAGTTGGAAATTGACTCGGGACATTAAAACACATTTGGAAATCTGACCTGGCAACACAAAATTACATGATAACGGAATACGGCATGTAAAAGAAGTTAATGACAAAACGGGTGCAAAAAAAGCCCCCGGATATGATCTTCTTACATCTTGTTGAGCTGCCAGACGGGGCGATTAGATTTATAACACAGCTGTTTAATGCCATCCTAAGAACAAGCTACTTCCCTCGTCAGTGGAAAGTAGATCAAATCATAATGATTCCCAAACCAGGAAAACCGACAGAGGATATAAAATCTTATCGCCCTATCAGTTTGTTGACAATATTGTCTAAGCTGTTTGAGAAATTATTCTTGAAAAAGAAGATTAAACCAATATTAAATGAAAAACAACTTATTCCCAACCATCAGTTTGGCTTCAGACATGAACATACCACAGTTGAACAAGTACATCGTATAACATCTAAGATCAGTAAAGCACTCCAAGAAAAAAAGTACGGCATTTTTGATGTTAGTCAGGCTTTCGATGAGGTTTGGCACAATGGACTATTATATAAAATCAGAAGGGTCCGTCCTGACAACATCTGCCAGATCTTGAAATCGTAGTTCTTAGTAAAATTTCAAGAGTACACAAGAATAAAACTGATGGAGTCTGGTGTGCCTCAGGGTAGTGTGCTGGAGCCGTTACTTTATCTCCTTTACACCGCAGATTTGCCAACAATTCCAAATTGTATGACTGCTACATTTGCGAATGATACTGCAATTCTGGCGACACACGAAAATCCGACAGTTGCGTCTAACATCCTTCAAAATAATTAAAGATTAGTGCAGAAATGGCTAAAGAAATGGAGAATTAAAGCCAATGAAACCAAGAGTGTACAAGTAACTTTTACCATGCGCAGTGAAGATTCCCCTCCTGTTTACCTTAATAATTTGCAAATACCTCAAGCCAAAGAAGCCAAGTACTTAAGTATCATCCACAACCACCAAATTAACCGTAGAATTAGTAATTAGAATTAAACATAGAAGTTTGCCGCATTTAAATGCTATGCGGTTGTTCACAACCTCGAAATTAGTACTTAACGCGAAATTAGTACTTAGTACTTAATGCAGAACCTTGCAAGGTCCAAGCTTTTTCACGTAAATTAGTTAGTCATTACTACGCATGCTTCAAAATCATTCAAGTGTCATCTGTGATTTCTAACCTAAAACCTGTTAACTTTTGTGACCTGAATTACATTTAATATTAAAGGTGCAACGCTATGGTATTAACCTATACCCGATTTAAATAGAAACATTAGGTTATCTAGCAATAACAACAATTTACCATCCGAAATACTCAAGTTCCAAACATTGACACTAGATGGAGTCACACTAATTTGCGTATTAATTTAAGCATTGTGAATGCTACCAAAACACTAATTTATGTACTAATTCTACGATTAATTTGGAGGTTGTGGATGAGGCTTTAGGCATGCACTTGGATCGACGCATGACATGGCGCTCTCACATCTTCATGAAAAGAAAACAACTAGGCATTAAATTAAGAAAATTATACTGGATTATTGGTAAAGGTTCGCAGTTAAGAACCGAGAATAATAAAGTGTATAAAGTATATAAAGTGATGTTAAAACCAGAGTGGACATACGGGATACAGTTATGGGGATCAGCTTCTAATTCAAACATAGAAATTCTAGAACGATTCCAGTCTAAAGTGTTACGAATGATTGTGGATGCGCCGTGGTATGTGCCAACCGTTTGTCTAAGGGTATCGTGTAACCGTTAGCGTTCTTCCAATTAGAAATACACGCAGGTATTCTCCATTCCTTTTGCTCTTTTACGGTAACTCGCCGAGTTCGACTGCGTAGCACAGGCGCAGGTGGAGAGGAATATCCTCGAGGTATTTTACGATTTATTTTATACCTCGGCGGTTGCATTGCATCAATTTGTGCGTCGACCATTCTAATTATGCGATCTTTAGCCCCCGAATTAAAACTGGCGCCATGTTGCGATGGTGCAAGACGAAAGTATTGTGCAGGTCCCAACTTTTCTGCACATCTGACCGGATTAGTAGCAGCTGTTTTTGAATTTGTTAATCTTTGTAAGGCTTGTTTAGTTTTTTCTGTTATATCTTCGGTATCTTCCTGCGAAGGTTTCTGTAAACTCGGGTCCCCTTCTGACACAACTTCGGCAGGCAATAAATCTGTTAATTTGGAGTAAACAATTTTGTCTTTCGAGTGACCCTGACGAGCAATGATGTCGTATTTAACTTTTTCTTCGGCATCGAGCCGGCTAAAGCATTTGAAGTCGATTCTTTACCTTTCTGACCCATTTTCAGTGGATGTTGTACCACGGGAATTTCAGGAAAAGCACCTCCATCAGCGTGATCGGATACTTTTCTAAGTACCCAACCTCTACGTTGAGTACCTCTACTTTTCTAAATTATTGACAGTGACAATTTAAAAATACAGCGACGAAAATTATTCTTATCATTCGAAATTAATTAACCTAAAACATTTTAGTGACATTGACATTTCTAAATTATCGACAGTGACAATATACGGTGACGAAAATTACTCTTGCCATTCAAAATTAATTAACCTAAAATATTTTAATTACATTTATAAATTACTGACACTGACAATTTTAATATACAGCGATGAAAATTATTCTTACCATTCAAAATTAATTAACCTAAAACATTTTAATGACATTGACTTTTCTAAATTACTGACACTGACAATTTTAATATACAGCGATGAAAATTATTCTTACCATTCAAAATTAATTAACCTAAAACATTTTAATGACATTGACTTTTTTAAATTATTGACAGTGCCAATTTTAATATACAGTGACGAAAATTGTTCTTACGATTCAAAATTAATTAACCTGACACATTTTAATGACATTTATAAATTACTGACAATGACAATTTTAATATACATCGACAAAAATTATTTCTACAATCTTACATTTGTAAAATTGTGCAATCCCGTACAATCAATTTATTTTACATTTAATTATGCACTTTTTTAATTGTTTCACCTTATTTTAATTTGTTTTCACCCTACTTTTGTTGTTACTTGTTCTAGTTATTGTTCAACCATCTCCTATTGTTAAAATTATTGTTATTACTATTTTTAGGTTATCTTATTTAATTTAACTGTTATTATTTCATTATTGTTTTTGTTCTTTCGTTATAATTTTACATTTGTTACTTTTGGTTAATATTGTTATGTGTTATTTATATTGTTTATGTTGTATCAATTAGCAACAATATACCCCCCGTGGTTTAACCCAGCCGGGAAACAGGAAAAAAAACTTCTACGTTGCTCTAATTTAACTTGCTACATTTGTAAAAATCGCTATTATCGTTATTATTTTTATTATTGTTACTATTGTATTTGTTATTGTTATTATTGTTAAATTTAAACTATGTGATATTGTATCAACTAGCAATAATATACTCCCTGGTTTGGTGGTTTAACCCAGTTAGGAAACAGGAAAGAAAAACCTCTAGGTTGCTAGAAGAAAATTTCAAAGTTCCTCAAATTAAAAATGTAAAAACCTTCGCCGAAGTCACGCAATGCTCAGAAAAACATACAAAAACCAAAAAAGGTCCACCTTTATTAATTTTCTCTAAATCTTCAGTTAAAATTACTCACGAAGAGTTGACCCGTAGATGGAAGGAGGCAATTTCTTTCAAGAAAAAATCCTATGCCCCAAACTCGATAAAAAAAACTTCAGACAATAAACTAAAAATAGAACTTTCATCTATGGAAGAAAAAAACGACTTAAAAAATTCTCTTTTAGGTAATTTAAATATAAAATGTAAAGATTTGATGCTAAACAACCCCCACTTAATAATAAAAGGTGTATCAAGAGATGTGGTTGAGGATGAGCTGGTGGACGTCCTAATATGCCAGAACAGCATAATAAAGAATTCAATTTTAGAAAAAGAAGATCTTAAACTAAAATTTATTAAAAATAATAAAAACAAAAAACTTTATAATGCTGTTCTGGAGGCTAAATTTAATGGTTTTAACAGTACCACGAGACAAGAAAAAGTTAATGTTTATTACGACCGTGTGCACGTAGAAGAATATCTTAATATCAAACAATGCTTTCGTTGTTGCCGTTATGGCCACACGTCAAAATTTTGCAGGGAGCCTTTGGCGGTGTGCCCTTTTTGTGCGGGATTGCACAATTTTAATGAATGTATAATCAAGAATAGTAACTTAAACGCCAAGTACATAAATTGCACAAATAACAACATACATTCAAATTTCAAAGTAAATACCATCCATTTTGCCACTTCAAACCTATGTCCGGTACATAAATTAATGGAGGGAAGGATAAGGGACGACATAAATTATGCTGTGTAATCCATTAAATTTTGTACAGTGTAACTTGATGCGCTCATATCTCGCTTATCGTGAATTCCTTTCTTATTTTATGAAGAGCGAAAGAAATGTCGCTCTCATAAGCGAACCATACGTAGGACGAGTTAATCATGTAAAAGGTATGGACGGAGTATATGTCTTCCAAAGTAACAAATCCACTGCTGGCAACATCAGAACAAAGAGTGTAATTTTAATCAAAAAGAGTGTTGGGGCAGTACTTGGTATGTCCCAATACTCGGACACAAATCTAGTAATAGCCAGACTAACATTTAAGCAGCGGTATTTGTACATTGGCAGCATATACATCGAGCCTGACCTAGACGCAAACAATACTCTAGTAAACTTAGACAACTTCCTACATGACATCAAAGGATCGCATGTTATCATTGGCGGTGACGTAAATGAGACCAACCCCGCATGGGGATTCCATAACAGTGACAGCCGTGGTGATGATGTTCTAAACATTGCATACTTACACGATCTAAACGTATGTAATGTTGGAGACTCATCGACGTTCGAGGTTATCAGAAATGGTAACCTCTTAGCATCTGTTATTGACGTAACGATGGCCTCCGAGAGCATTTTCAACCAGCTATCACGGTGGAGTGTCGACAATTCAATTTGTCCGTCTTCGGACCATAATGCGATTACATTCCAAATTTTAGTAAGAAAACGAAATTAGTGTAAATTACACTAATTCGACATACCTATTTAGAAACAAAATTGCAAATTGGACCAAATTTAAAGATAAATTATTAGAATATTTCGATAAATCCAAATTATTAGAAATAAATTTCGACAATATATCTTCTAACGAATTAGACTTAACAGTGGAGAAACTCACAGAGGACATTCGAAATAGTTGTTTTGCCCCAATGAAAATACGTGGGAACTCTAAACCGTATAATCCAGGGTGGTCTAAGGAGTTAGAGACTTGAAAAAGAAGTGCATAAGACTGCATCACCGTATTCATTCTTGTAAAAAGCAAAATGTTGACATAACACATCTTCTACAAGCCTTCTTTCAAGCCGAACTTTATGCAATCGACGCGGCTCTGAATTGGATTTCCCCCAGGAGAATAAAATCTGCGTGCTTATTCTCTGATAGCCTGTCCTCTCTTGTTTCTATTCGTAACAGAGACAGCACGATTCCGTTGGTCACTTCTATCCACTTTTCTCTTCTGAAGTTGAAAAATCAAACCGACATCTCGTTCGTGTGGGTGAAGGCTCACTGCGGTATAGGTGGAAACGAAGTTGCTGATCTATGTGTAAAGGATGTGGCAGTTTCTCACTGCAGCACCGCATACAACCAGTTTCCACTGAGCTACGCAAAGCGGTCGATCCGCCTTGTAATGAAAAGTATTTGGGAAACCGATTTCAAGGACGCAGTTCAAGGTTCGACCTCCCGCGAGTTTTTACCCACAATTCGGGATGTTGATTTATTTATAGACGCCGTTGAAACTTCCTTCGAGCTAACGCAGGTATTAACGGGACACTCTTATGCAAGATCTTATCTCTTCCGTTTTAAAATCAGTCCTATTGAGGAATGCCCATGTGATTCAAAAAGTAGACAGACTATGCAACATTTGGTTGAATGCTGCCCTAAATACTCGATCCGTCGATTCGCTCATATGAACATTTGTTCTTTTAATAACACCGACCCTTTTAAAATTCTCGAAATTGTAAAAAGCACTTCTACAATAACGTCCTACAAAAATTTTTTTTTATTCATAATTTTAACCAATTCTTCATATGGGCGTTTCGGCGCTTCGAATTAAATCTTCTTGGTCTTCCCTTCATCAATTTATGAAATTAATTCAATTTTCTTTTTGACATTTAACTTTAACTGACTGAAAGTGACATATACAAAATATACAGAGACGAAAACTTTAAATTCGACTGACAATGACAAAATTAAAACTAACTTTACTGTTCTTGTTGCATTATGCAAAGATGCTCTGGTAAGACTTGCTCTTCGTAACAGCGTAACACTGATGTGGGTGCCGGGACACCAGGGTATCAAGGACAATGAAGAAGCGGGCTCTCTAGCTAGGAAGGCCGCTTGCGCAAACCTTATGGGCCCGGAGCCTTCCTGCGGGATCGAATATTCTACCGCTAAGGGAATGATTAGGGACATACTAGCAGAACAACACCTTGCTCACTAGGTGGACATACCTGGACTGAGGCAATCGCGAATGTTCATAAGGGCACCGTCCAGTGATTCCAAAAGGAACAAAATACTCATGTTGAGTAGGAAACAACTTCTTAGAAGGTTAGTGGGTCTCTTTACAGGGCACTACTGCCTCAAAAGGCACCTCGGCATTATGGGGCTGGCGGAAGATCCCAATTGCAGGATGTGTGGCGAGGAGGATGAAACCCCACTCCACATACTATGCCAATGCCCGGCCTTGGCCAGGAGCAGGCTGCATCTCCCTTCAAATGTGTTCTCGACCTGGTCAAAGAGACGCAGCTGTTTGAGTAAAAACTCGGATGGGTGCACAATAAGCTTAAGATTCAGTGCAGTGGGGACATGTACCACAGCCCGTTAACTAATAATAATAAAATGCCGACAACAGCCAAAATTTCAATAGTGTGAAAATCTAGATTTGAAAATAAAAGAACATTAAAGTACAACCAATGAAAAGAAGACACATTGCAAAGAATATCCAAGGGAATAAAAGAATCAATAAAGAAAAAGAAGAGTCAGATAATATTAGCAGAGCGGTCGGTTGATGAAAGTTTGAGAAGAATTTTTATGAATTGAATTGAGAGAGGAGTCGTGTTGATGCCTAAGAGGCATACAAAAAGATTCAATAGAGGTTTATTCGTGTGAAGAATATTGTTTAAAGTGGAAGAAGAGTTGGTGGTAAAATGATTTTTTTTTTTGATTAAAGATATCCAGAGAACAGTAGAAGGAAGAGAAAATAATCGAGCAGACAAAGCTGTTCAAAGGAGTTGAAGATAAGAAGGTCGCGTGTTATTTGTGCTCGATATTTTTTTCTAAGGAAGATAACTTTGGTTTCTTCAACAGAAAAGCTGAGGTGGGCTATTTAATATGTCTATACAATATGTCTGACGGTTACTGTCAGAATTTCCTCATCACGAATTTCAAGAATTTCCTCATCACAAATGATGATGAAGTTCTTCTAGATTATAATTTTGGCTATTGTATTTTAGAATTTTGTTCAGTGTTTTCATCGCTTTCTTTATTGGTTGTATGTGCTACATGTAAAGAAAAACTCAAATTTTCTCGGTCGGCTGCACGTGGATTAGGATTCAAAATTGGAGTGGAATGTGGTTGCGAAGATGTACGTTATATTCAGTCATGTCCGTTCATTAATAAGGCATTTGAGGTAAACCGCAGAATAGTAACAGCTATGACACTTCTCGGAGTTGGTAGAGAAGGTATAAATATCTTTTGTGGCATCATGGATATGGGTCAGGGTTTGGCAATCGGCACATATTACAATTGTCTTGATAATCTACATTTGGCTGCATCGACTGTTTATGACCGGATTATTTCAAAAGCTGTTGAAGAAGAGAAAGAGTTGACTTTAGCCTCTGATTCTAGTGCAAATCCAACACATTTAACAGTTTCCGGTGATGGGACTTGGAAAAGAAGAGGGTTTAATTCACTTTTTGGAGTTACTACGCTAGTAGGTAAATACAGCAAGAAAGTTGTAGATACGGTTGTAAAGTCAAGCTTTTGTCAAGGCTGCAACTTATGGAAAAATAAAAAAAAAACCGACATCGATGCCTACGTAAACTGGTATGAAGAACATGAAGATTTTTGCTCTATTAATCACAAAGGAAGCGCTGGAAAAATGGAGGTTGACTCAGTGGTTGAAATGTTTGGACGGTCCGAAGAAAAGCATGGAGTCAAGTATGTCAGGTACATAGGAGATGGCGACTCTAAGACATTTAAAGGTATCCTCGACATAAATCCATACAATGATGATCCTGTTGTTGAAAAAAAAGAGTGTATTGGATATGTCCAAAAACGTATGGGTTCGCGGCTACGGAAAGCAAAGAAAGAGAATGATGGTATTGGGGGCAAAGGTGCAGGTAAATTGACGGATAAAATGATCAACGAATTATCTTTGTATTACGGCTTGGCTATACGTCGCAATCCTGATTCGGTAGTGGACATGAAACGAGAAATATGGGCAACTTATTACCACAAGAGCTCAACCGATAACCCTCAGCACATGAATTGTCCACCTGGACCATCCAGTTGGTGCAAATGGCAGAGAGCGGCAGCTGAAAGAACTCTTAATGACTTTCTCCATGAAAATCCACCTCTGACTGATAAAGTTTTAAAGTCTATTTATGAAAGCTTGTCAGATGATTATTTATTGCATCGATGTTTGGGCTCGGAAACGCAAAACAATAACGAATCTTTGAACTCTTTAATATGGACGTTTACACCCAAACATATCCATGCCGGAGTACAAACAATAGAAATTGCAAATTATTTAGCAGTTTGTATTTTCAACGAAGGCTTCCAATCCATTTTAAATATTATAAAAATTATGGGAATGACGATTGGTCCGAAAAGCCATGGGTTTGTTGTTCGGCGCGATGAAGCTAAAATCGAACGTTCTGAGTTTCGAGTTTCATGTTCTTCAAAAGAAGGAAGAACTGCTCGTTTTGCGGAGAGAAATTCTTTAAATATCCAATTTGAGGTAGAAGAAGGCCCGATGTATGGAGCTGGAATCGCTGATTGACAAAATGTAAGTTATATATGTATTGTTCTAGCAGTTAGACTGCCTGAAATTTAACTTAAATTTTTAATCGTGTTTTTCTCGAAACTACCTTTTTCGAAACGGTTGACATAAAATCTCAAGTTCTAATTGACCGATTTTCTTGAAATTTTGTATGAATTTTCTTTATATATCTCCCTATGGTTGGAACCAACAAAAATCATAATTTTCAATTTTTACTATTATAAAAAAATTCGGAGTTAAAAAATAACTAAAAAAATCAACTTTTTTTTCTGAGTAGCCGCTATTTCGCGAGAAAAATCTTTTTTTAATTTTTCCTGGTTCCTACCATAATGACATTTGTACTGATAAGGAATCTATTTTTTATTTTTTTTTTCAGATGACTAGAAGGGTTGGAATCGTGTCAACCAGAACACGCTCTGTTTTTTTCCTCTCTACTTAAACAACGTGTAACTTTGTGAAATTTATTTATTTTCTTTTGAAAATGTTTTAGTGAATTCTTAAAATATATATAAATCAATGACAAAAAAATGTCTAGTTAAAATATTAATTGCTTTTCTTTTATCGACCGTCAAAAAATGTCCGAAATTCAGGCTTCTAGACTAGAATACTGCCTTATTTATTAAATAATAATAAAGTTATTAAAAGTAGGTAGTTGTAACCTGATACACCCCGTTGGAATGTGTCGAGCCACAATCAACTCGCACATTCCCTTCCTGTTCTTCATTTTGTTGACGGTACGAGTGCTTTGGTATACTGTTAATGTTGTTGTCAGTCGCGATCGACACCCGGACGAGTTCTATGGCTTCGAGTTCCACCCTTGGCGAGTTCTGTCATTTTTCAGAGATATTTTAAAATTTCTTTTGTCTTACACAAAATCGGCTAATCATGCAGCCGTGTTCAACGGTGTATCTAAAATACATGTAAATTTAAATTTGAAAAATTTAATTTTTTCGAGAACTAATTTATAATCCAACAAAATTTTTGTTCTAGTATGCTCAGAGAAGTGTCCTCTTACCTATAGTGTAGTTAAAATTTTGAAATTCGTGATGAGGTTTTTCTGACAGTTCCCTGTCTGACTTATGCAGTATTGGAAATCGTGTTTTTTAAATCAATTTGGTTTACATTAGTTAATTTTATAATTTAAATGATATTTAATGGTAAATATATAAAGAATAACAAAAAAAGATTGAAATACACTTAATTCATAATTTATTCAATGTAGGTAACTAACTGTTAAATTTTCTTCTAGAGAAAATGGCTACTGAAAATGGATCATTATTGCTTTCATTAGCAAAAATTTTTTATTATTAAGATGCTCTGCCGTCTTCTAGATATATCAATGAGGGAGAAGTAGTTTTAAATGCCAAACACCTCATTACATGTGGAATTAAACACCAAGTTGCAGATGCTATCGAAATATTTCCTTTGTGCTTTGCAGACCATTGTTTTAATGATAAAATCTCATAAAATTCAATGTGCTTTTGTAATAAAGGAGGTAATTGAAATTAATAGTATATTACGTGCCGAGGGGGAAAATTCTTCATTACAGCCGAGCGCTAAGTTAGTTGACTGAGGCGCGAAGCGCCAAAGTCACCTCTAAGCGCGAGGCTGGAATGAAGCTTGACACCGAAGTATGTATATGTTACGGAAAAAGTACGTAACTGGAAAATGTGTACATTTACCGGTAAATGTGTACAGGTTCCACTGAAGTTGGTAAGAGTGCGTTGAGTAATTTAAAAGACAGGGTTATCTTTACAGTTACCGGTAAATGTACACATGTGAACATGTACCTTGGTAAAAGTGAGTAGACGAATGAAGTATTATTGTAAACATAACCTCGAAATAAAGTGTCAATTATATTTTTGGATATTTTTAAAAATAACTTATTTTAAATAACGGTAAAGTATACAATACTTATATAAAATAAGTATACAAGATTCAAGTATATAACGTAGGCGATACATTTTTTGTCGTTAGAGTCGCAATGAAGCAAGAGTTTAATAAACAATTAGCTGATATTATTTCAAGTAAAAATAATAATAACGTTTACATAAATAAAAAGTTATATCAGCAAATTTTAAAGGAAGTTGGTGAAGCTAAAATAAAACAACATTTCAAGACTGCAGTTGATTATCGTCGGTTAACTAGATATGATATTGTAACGGTAGGAAAGGAATCGAAATTAATTTCTCCATTAACCGAAGGTAATATTAATGTAAAATATTTCGTTGCTGTAGAAGAAATGTTTGATATAATTCACAATGCCCATGAAAGTATTGGACATGGAGGACGGAATCGGATGTTGGAAGAATTAAATAATAAATACAAGAATGTTACCGTTGAGGCCGTTATGCTATATTTAAGTTTATGCAAGGCATGCCAATCTAAATGTAAAGGAAAAAAGAAAGGAATTGTTGTTAAACCTATCGTCATGACAGAATTTAACAGTCGATGTCAAATTGATTTAATAGATTTACAAACTCAACATGATGGAGAATATAAGTTTATATTAAATTATCAAGATCACTTAACCAAGTTTGTTGTTTTGAGACCGTTAAAAACAAAAACCGCTTTAGAAGTAGCCGAAAATATATTGGACATATTTACTTTACTTGGAGCTCCTTCGATATTACAAAGTGATAATGGGAGAGAATTTGTAAATAATGTAATTAATAAATTGACCGATCTTTGGGATGGAATTAAAATTGTACATGGAAAGCCTCGACATTCACAGAGTCAGGGTTCTGTCGAACGTGCAAATCAGGATGTACAAAATATGCTAACTACGTGGATGATTTCCAACAATAGTACTGAATGGTCTCGAGGTTTAAAATTTGTTCAAATGATGAAAAATCATGCATATCATAGCGGTATAAAGCAAACTCCATACGAAGCTTTATTTGGTACCAAAATGAAGCTAGGTTTAAAAACTTCTAATTTAACGAACGAAGTAATTGCAGAAGTACATTGCGAAGAAGATTTAATAAATATTATTGAATCAAATGGTACACATGATACGAATCAAGTAACCAAACAACCCGAAGCAATTGCAGAAGTACTTAGCGAAGAATATGTAATAAATATAATTGAATCAAGTGATACACATAATACGAATCAAGTAACTGAACAACCCGAAGCAATTGCAGAAGTACCTGGCAATGTAAATCAAGTAACCGAACAACCTGAAAATTTTGAAAACTACTTGTCAACTAACTTGTTGAAAGAAACTTTAGAAAATGAAGAGGACGGTATTGAAAACATGGAAGTTATAATAATACCTGATGAAGTAGAAGATATTAATATATTACAAAACAATAAGATACTTATTACTGACAATCGACGAGCTGCTAAACAAAATTTGAAAATTCAAGCAAATAAAATGTGCAATATTTCAAGTTCTAAATTTCCACCAGCAACTATCGGAGACACCGTTAAAGTACAAATACCTGAAGTGGATCGAGGCAAAACAGATCCTCGAAATTTACTCTGCATCGTATTATCAGTAGATGATAAAAACGAATACTATCAACTAGGAACTAAACATAGAAAATTAAAACAGTTGTACACTAAAAATCAATTCGATGTATGTAAACAAAAATTTTTGTCTGTTGATGAAGTTCCTTGTATCGAAAAATCCGTTCGAGAAGTAATCAAACAAGAATCTTTAACTGGAGGACAAGGATTTAAAAAATGCAATTGCAAGGGAAAATGCACAACAAAGAGATGTCTATGTAGAGCTGCCAATGTGTTGTGTAATTCGAAATGCCATAGTAGCAATCCATGCTGCAATAAAGATTAATTATTATGCTGTGCTTAGTTTTTAATTAGTTCAATAAAATTAAGTAAAAATTTAAATATTTATTATTTGAAATTTCGTTATTTAATAAAATATCTGTAATAATTTATTGTTATTCGCACAATTTAGAAGTAATCGCAATTTATAAAACTATTTTAAAAAAATTAGCAAAAATGAGTAGGACGAATATGACGCGTCTAAAGTAAACGCCCACATTTACTTGTAAAATCTCTATATACATTTCCCAACATCGGTTGGTATATGTGCAGATATCCCTAATTCTATAGGGAAAAGTACATAATATGTACATTTACCATAAGCGCGGGCATAAGTGCACATTTACCGAAAAATGTCCACTTTTACCGGCATACGTACTTTTACCGTAACATATACAATTTTATTCACAATCAATTTGTAAATAATTAAAGATCATTAAATTTCATTTTATTAACGCACATTTTTTGTTAGTTCCATTTCTTGCCTACCGACAATGCGACATTGCAGGTCGGGAAGTGATCACTTCCCACCCTAAGGTTGGGAAGTAAAACAAAATGACTTTCTGATTGGTTGTCAAGTAAAAGTAAATAATAAACAACTTCCCAACTTTCTAAAAGTTAGGAATGTGTCGATTACTAACTGATTGTGAATAAAATTGCATTCTACATTTGCAAAGCTGGAAATTCTGGTCGCTGCAAGCACATTTCTGCAGTATTACTAGCATCATACTTACTATTTTTGGGTTGAAACGTATAAAAACTTAAAATTTTTGTTTGGCCCACCCTGCTATAACATCCGTAAATACTACAATTCATATTATTAATTTTATTTTTCAGGATTTTATCCATATTACTTAAAAACACTCAAAGCGAAAAAGACGTCGATTACTGCCTATGCTAGTTACCGCTAAGTACACTACGTGGCGCTTCATATTTTGTAAAACGCGAATTTGCGTGAGTTTTGCTTTTGTTAATATTTGTTCCTATTTTATAAAATTTTTGAGTTTGCAACTAAAAGTAAAAATATCCAACCGTTATTTTATTGTCTTACTTGTAACAATTTTCGCATTCGAGAACCTACGTATCCCATGGACGATATAGAAATTTTGTATGCAGAGACACGCATAAGCTACCAAACATGTGTTTGTTGCACGAAAACTGCCTAAGCGCTTGCGCGCGGGCAGTTATCTAACAGCAACAAAAACGAGTGTAGGCAGCGCGAACAAATTGTCTTAGAAATATGCCCAGCTCGAGGTATATTAGAATAGACTATCGCTTGAATGAGTATTTAAAAAAAAATTTTTTATAAATGTTAGGTTGCAATGATAGAAACAAACGAATTAATTCAAATGTCATTAATTAATTTGTCACAGCCATTTTATAATTTGCAATTTAAGTATTGTGCGTTAAAAAATAATATAGTATTTAGTATTGTTGTACATAAGTAATTTAAAATGAATTCACGTTTTGGTAACGAATCACAAGATATAAACGAGGAAATTCTTGAAAGTATTTCGATTAATACTGTGCGATCCAAAAACTCAGTTTGCACATAACTCCAAAAATTTTGGGGCTAAAGAAGCTAGGATGTTAGCAACAAGGGTTTATCTGTGGAAAAGCTTGGAGATATTTTATTGGACTGGGCATGCAATATGCGTAAAGCAGATGGAAGACATTACAAGGAGTGGTGGTTAAATTAATGTGGAATTAAGTTGCAAAGCAAATTCAAGAATTATACTATAATACGTTTAATATAACGATTGAGTCATTTATGGACATAGCATTCAAAGCTGCCAGAGCAGCTCCCGATTTACTACGAAGAAAGTTGCAGTCAGAGCCGAAATTTGGAAAAACAAGCGTTATAGCTCTTACGAACTCAGAAATTCAAAAAATGATAGATGTTAATGACGAAAATGCGCCGGAGCGATTGCTGAAAAAACTTTACCATATTGCAGCTCACGAATTAGCATAGCGAGGTAGAGAAGCCACATCATGCTTAGTCAACCATTTTAGAGAAGAATTTGATAAATGATAACCAAAAGGTACTTACTGGTAAAATCCAGTACAATCCCATCATATCAAAGATAAAAAAGTGGTTTGTTACCAATAAAATTAACAAATCACTGTGCCCGGAAGGTAAAATGTTAAATTTGTGATATTAACCTCGATGTAGTTAAATTAATTCAATTTATTTGCCGATTATTTAAAAAGTTACTCCTTAATTGAGGAAGGAACATTACAACTGATAGACTCTTCTTAACACCAAATTCTAACTGGAAATGTGAAAAAATTAAATACTTCTTGGTACAAAAACTCGTCGGTAGGAAAAAATACTATTTCCAAATGGACAAAAATTGCAGTCGAAGCTATAGGTTAATAGTTAATATTTCTAATCACTCTCATCGTGCTTCTACTATTTCACATCTGACCAAAGCTAGTGTTCCTGAGCAGCCATTAATTAAAATAACCGGCCACTCGAAAAATAGTTCTTTAAAACCTTACCTACAATTTGATGAAGAGCATGACTTTTAAAAGTCATATTGCTAACATATGCCATAGTGCCCTTCGCTCGTTGGGATTTATTCGCCGACATAGCAAGTTCTTCACGGCCAAAACGGTAAAATTGCTCTATGTCTCTCTTGTTAGATCGAAACTTGAATATGGGTCTTGCGCATGATGTAAGGATATTATGGTGTGCTACGTAGGAAACCAATTTATGGCCACTTCGCGCAATACGTCACGTTAGGAACACAATCGGAACTACCATGAAATCCTTATGGAATTCTTTATGGTTTAGTCCGATCTAGAACGAATTATACAACTTAAATTAAATAAAAGATATTATTTTTTTAAATTGTAAATGTAGGTTAAAGAAGGAATGTCAGATTTTATTATATTATACTTATTAAATAATAGGTAGATATTTTTATAAATTGTACGCTGGTGGTTCCTATAATAAATTAACTTTATTGTTTTTATTTTTTCTAAAATAATACATTTCAATAGAACATGGTTTATAAATTTTTTTATTTAAAATGTTTCTACTGTGCTTGAAGTGCACTATCGATGCTTATTTTGTTGAATTGCAAGAAATCTTTCATACGATAACAGTAAAATGTTTAGTACTATGCAGATTTTTTTGTTCTTAATTTACAATTAATATTTTTGCTTATTTACTGGTCGGTGTTCATTCTTTGTGCAATCCTGCCTTTAAATTAGAATTATTTTGTGATTTATGTTGGATTTCTTGTTTTTTAAACTTCAATGCACGATGGGTGCAATATTTTTACATTTCATATTTATTTATATATTTTTTATTTTAATTTAACCCTACAGTGCGTAATGACGCATATATGCATCAACCAATTTTTTCGATAAAATCTTTGTAAAATAATTGTTAAATTTAGTAAACTTCACGTGCAGTGATGCATTTATGCAAATATGCATCATATGATTTTAATCAATAAAATATAAAAATTTCAGTATAAATTTTTTTTAAATAATTTACCCACACTTCTAAGCATGTTTATGAGTTATTTCCATTTTCTAACTTTAAGAAAAAGTTGCTAACTGTAGGATTAATATTTAGTAACTTTGTTTATGGCTTGTTTGGCTTTGTTTATATAGATGAGTATTTAATACACTAATAGGGTATAATAAAAATATAAAATGTTTATCATCGCTTTTTGTTTTATATAAAAGAAATGCAGAAAATTTTAACACTTTTATAGTTTGATAGTTGGTTATCGCCGAGCACTCCAAAATGTTTATAGTTAAAAAGTGTTGATGATCTATAATTAATTCATAATGCGAAAAGTTAACGAGTGGATAAGAGATCATCCAGAATTAAAATATGAAAACAATCGATTGATTTGCAAACATGTGAAAGATGATAAGTTGTCATTTTTAGTAATATTGCTTATTTAGTAGTAAGTATACTATATTTTAGAATATTTACTTATATTGAATTTACACAATAATAAAAAATAATAATAATAATAGAAAGTTATAGAAATTTAAGTTAAAAAAATTAAACATTTTGTAAAGTTACTTTCGTTCATAAGTTCTTGACATGTTTTTTTTATTGTGTTACTAAACAAAAATTTTAAAAATATTTCTTTAATGTTTATTAATTATTATATATTTAAGCTTAATGCAAATTTTTATGCATACAATGGCAATTTTTTGAGCTATTTTAAGCGATATTTTCTCGATTTTGTATGCTTAGAAGTGCATTCGTTCCGAAGTGTGTTCCTAAACTGACGTCACACGGTGGGAGAGAGAATGACTTATCTCACTTACTCGCTGCGCGGTAGCACACCATACTCTTCTTACACCATGGGTCTTGCGTATGGTTCCCACACTATGATGTTCACGTCTCAAGGTTGAATAGGGTGGAACGTAAGTTCCTAAAATATTATCATTTTAAGCGTGGTTTGAGAAGTGACTTCTCCTGTGATGACAATTTGAGGCATTGCGGGTCGAAGTCATTGGTGCATAGAAGAGTGGTTGCGGACGTTTGTTTTGTTTACCGCCTATTAAATGGAATGATCAACTGTGATGCTCTACGTGATCGAATTAAGTTCCGAGTTGCCAGTCACAACACTAGGTGTAACGAATTGCTGCACATTGATTATCATAGGACGAATTATGGTCTGAACAGTCCATTAACAAGAATGTGCCGACATGTTAATAGCTTAAACAACTTTGACAGTTTTGACTTATGCCATTGCTCTTATAGAGTATTTAAAAATAATGTGATGTGGAATTTAAGCACTTCGGGATAACATGAACCCTCTTCACCATATAGGGTCTTTTGATTATTTGTAAATATATGTAAATTGGTCTAACCGTATGTATGAATAAATAAATAAAAAATAAATCAAATTGTGATTAGGGGGAACCTAACGCGAATTTTAGTCGCTCCTGTCAATTTGAACATTTCTAGGAAAAATATTTAAAATTATTTAGAAAATATACAATACAAAATTCATTGAGAGAACATTAGTGATATTTATCAAAAAATCTACGAAAAACTAGCAATATTTTGGACCAAAATTGAAAAATTCTAAATTGGAATCCATTTTACAAACGTCAATAGCAAATTTATCTTTTTTAGTGCCTTAGAAGACACGATTTGGTTAAAAATGTATGTAATTAAATTAAAAAAAGGTCATAATTTTATAATAGGACCAGGAAAATTGGAGATTTGAAGAAAATTTAAAAAATTTTGAGGAACGTCAAAATAAAACAATGCAATTATAAAATTTGAACATTTCTGGGGAAAATACATTACAAAATTCATTAAGAGAACATTGGTGGCATTTATAAAAACTCTACGAAGAATTAGCAATATTTTACTCAAAAATTGGAAAATTCTAAATTGGAATCCATCTGACAAACGTCAAAGCAAATTTATCTTTTTTAGAGCATTAGAAGACACAATTTAGTTATAAATTTATGTAATTAAATTAAAAGAAGGTCATCTATTTAGAATAGAACCAGGAAAATTGAAAATTTTGAGGAACGTCAAATTAAAATTATAAAATTAACTTTAATCTTTTTTTTTAATATTTCAATTAAAACAAACAAAATGACTTCTAATGAGATCGTTAAGATATGTGAGCAAATACGAGCAGAACTAGGAAACAAAAAACTTTGTAATATGAGCGGTCAAATCAAAGAAAAAATGTATGAACATCTAAATGAAATAACAGCCATCACATTAAAAGAAGTAGCCAAAGGCCAGGCTCCAACAATAACTAACAAAGACGAAAATGATTATTTAACAAAATTTAGGTCCATCATAAAAGAAGAAATGAAGGAACTAAAGGATGAACTTCTAACCAAAAACACAATCGAAAGTACTACCAAAACTTATGCTAAGTATTTAAACAAAGAAACACTAAAAAATAAAATAGTTTCTTCGTTAATAATATCCTCCAAATCGTCAAGCAAAATTTCACAAGACGATTTGTTGAAGAGATGGAAAACATCAGTATGGTTCAGAAATAAAACATACGCACCGTTATCAATTAGAAAAACATCAAATCACAAATTAAAAGTAGCGCTGTCAAACAATGAGGAGAAAAAAGACCTGCAGCAATCATTAAAAGATAATCCGAACCTAAGATGCGAAGAGCCACAACTAGTAAATCCACACGTCATACTAAAGATGTTTAATGATTTAATTTCATTGAAGTTAATTGAATGATGATTCTTGCTAATCCGTTTAAGATTGACTTTTGTGCCAACTCCTTAGTAAAGCTTAAAAGTCAATTAAGAACGAATCTAGGGATTTAGATTTCTCTTGTATTGACTTGATTTTCTATCAATTTGTTAAATTATGAAAAATTTGTTAAATTATGTATATTTATAAGGAAATATTTCCGTCAATAAATCATTATTATTATTATTATTAGATTTGACCAATAGAAAACAAGAATAAACTTCTTCCAGGTACTATATCTGCCCAATTTTGGATGGATAGCTTATCCCTCATTTTATACCTAGAATGTGATTATACGACCATTGTAGAACGCAAACTGTGTAAAATATTCGCAGTATAGCTTATTCTATCCCTATACTACCATTGTAGAACTGGCCCTAAAGGGAATATCAAGACACGTGGAACAAAAAGAATTACTGGAATCGTTAAAAATCAAAATTCAAGTTTAAAAAATAGCGCATTTCAAGAAGATTTTAAATTAAAATTTGTTCGAAATAACAAAAATAAAAATTTATACAATGCAATTTTCGAAACAGCACCGTTAATTTTTAGAGCTATTTTAAAATTAGATAAAATTAACGTAGACCATGATCGTGTACACGCAGAAGAATACATCCACATGAAACAATACTTCCGTTGTTGCCGATATGGCCACACTTCTAAATTTTGCCATGAAATCTCGGCAGTATGTTCCTTTTGTGCATGGCCGCACAATTACAAAGAATGTAATAGTAAAAATAAAACTTTGGAGGCAAAATGCACTAATTGTTTGACGAGCAACCAGAAAGCTAAATTCAAGGTAAATATTTACCACTCCGCTACTTCTAATCAATGTATGGTATATAAATTCAAAGAGGGTGTTTTGCAACTAACATTTGAACTAAATATTATAAATCTTTTAGGTCATGTTAATCGTTGGAGTATTTAGTGCAAGCTGCAGAAATGAATTACTTCGGATGCTACTTCAAGATATTGAGAATTTGGAAACTTTCATTAAAATAAACATACCTAATACTAAAAATACAATTTCAAGAGAATTTACAATCACTGATGGAAGTTTTGAAAAAATAAGTTCATTACAAATTTTTCGAAATTATTCTCGTCTTCGTCCACAACATACTAATCATCAGTGTTTCTTTACTGGATATAGAAGTGGCAAATGCATTATTCAAATGCATTAAAGATCGATTGAAAGAAAAAGAAAGATAGCGATGAAAATTTTTGGAAAAGAGGAATATGTTACCAATAAAGTAAAAATAGGTAAATACTCAGATAAAAAAATAAGAAACTTCGACCACAACAGAAAAGAATGTAACATCGGCTTTGAATTCGGACATTCGAATATCCAATTTAAAAGATTGTATTATAAATATAATAGCATAACTTTTCAGTCATTTTAATAGTTTTTGAGCATTTTATGTAAGTTATGAATTAAATTATTTTTCAATTTCATGTAACATGTAAAATTAATTTTATTAAAAAATAATATCACTTGTTAATAACCTTAATTATTATATCTATTATAAATATATTGTGGTGAAAGAGAAGGATTCGCACCTACCCTGTACATTTGATGAAAATTTTATTTAAATAGTTTTAAGTTGTAAGATTGTAGAATTAGACAGGTGGGGGCGAATCGACGAAGATATTTTTCATTTTCGCCGATAGCGACTGCCCGAGCCTGTTGTGCCATGTTGGCTCGAGGCAATTATTGAAATTTTTTGATATATGTTTGAATTTGTGAGATATTTATGAGTAATAATTTTGATTTTGATTTGAATAAATGATTTTGATGCGAATGCATTATTGCGCCTATTTTTGGAAGTATAATTTTTGATATTTCGAATTGGAATAAGTTTTGATGAGTTGCTACTGAACGGTAGTTGATTTGATGGTTTTGATTGATTTGGTAAAATTTGGAAAGAGCAATTTAAGTTAAATTAATTTGGATATGGACTATAGAATTGGAAATTAAAAATATTTGTAAGTGCGAGCGTGTGGCCAGATGGTGACAAGAAGGATTTGGATAAGCGTTAAAATTAAAAGTACGAGCCCAGTAAAGTTTCACATTGAATTATATTTGAATTTATTTACGATTTATTAATTTATTTTTGAAGAAGATTTAATTTGGAGTATTTAATTATTTTTGCATTGGAAAGATTTCTTTTTATTTGAATTTTGAAAACGCAAGAACCCTTGACCCTTGAAAATTATAAATTGCTCCCGCAATCCTGAGTTACCTGAGCAAATATAAGTGTGTGGAAGTTTTCTAAGAAAATATCATTACATCTTTTTGGCGCCACGGCGCAGGGACATTCGATTCAATTTAATCTATTTTGGAAAATTTCAAACAAAATGGAAGACTTAAAAAATTTTATGAAAGAATTGTTTATGGCAAATCAAAAGGAAATTAAGAACTTGCAGTTAGTAATGCAAGATGAATTTACGGCATACAGAAAAGAAATGAAAGAATGGCATGAAAATTACAGAAAAGACCTGAAGGAAACATTCAAAAATACATGTCAGAGTGGATGGCAAGAAAAGGAAGAACTGATGGAATTAGAAGAAAATGAATCCAATGAAGAGAAAAAAGAGTCATTGGAAAGAGAAGAACAGAAAAAAGAAGAATTCGATGAAAAAGTAAATGAACTCGTGGAAAAGAAAATTTTGGATCAAAAAAAGTCCAGTGAAGAGGTAAAAGAATTTTTGGAAAAAGAAGAACAAAAAAAATGAATCGATGGAAACAGAAGAATCATTGATAAAAGATGAAGAGAAGGAAGAGGAATCATTAAAAAAGATGGACAACAGTATAAAGCGTAAATATGATAAAATAGATAACGTTAAAAAGAGAAACAAAAAGAAAATTTGGAAGTTTTGGATGAGTCAGGGTTGGAAAACAAGAAACAAGATCCCAGTGAAGTGGACGTCTCAAGCTAAAATCAATTTGTGGAAGATCCGAAGAGAGAAAAAATAGAAACCGAAAGACATGGAAGATTATAAAGATTTTGGAATAATAGATAAGCTTTTTTATTTTATTTGATTTGATAAATTTTGAATTTAAATTTATTTAGTTATAAATATTGTAATGTGTAAAAAAAATTTTTAGATTTAATTTTTTTGAAACACTCGAGGTTTTGCTAATTTTGTTTTCAGCTGCGCTCAAAACTGCCATTAGCAACGGGGGTATTAGATGTGGTGAAAAAGAGGATTCGCACCTACCCTGTACATTTGATGAAAATTTTATTTAAATAGTTTTAAGTTGTAAGATTGTAGAATTAGACAGGTGGGGGCGAATCGACGAGGATATTTGCTTTTTCGCCGATAGCGACTGCCCAAGCATGTTGTGCCATGTTGGCTCCAGGCAATTATTGAAATTTTTTGATATAAGTTTGAATTTGTGAGTTATATTCTAATATTTTTGATTGAATAAAGTGAGTTTTAATGCGAATGCATTATTGCGTAACTTTTGGAGGTATAATTTTTGATATTTGGAATGGGTATAAATTTTGATACGTTGCTACCGAGCGGTAGGTGATTTGATGGTTTTGATTGATTTGGTAAAATTTGGAAAGAGCAATTGAAATTAAAAATTGGATCTGAATTATTTAAAATTGGAAGGTTTAAAATTGGAAAGTTTAAAGTTATATTTGTAAGTGCGAGCGTGTGGCCAGATGGTGATAAGAAGGCGATTTGGATAAGCGTTAAAATTAAAAGTACTAGCCCAGTAAAGTTTCACATTGAATTGTATTTGAATTTATTTACGATTTATTAATTTATTTTTGAAGAAGATTTAATTTGGAGTATTTAATTATTTTTGCATTGGAAAGATTTCTTTTTATTTGAATTTTGAAAACGCAAGAACCCTCGACCCTTGAAAATTATCAATTGCTCCCGCAATCCTGAGTTACCTGAGCAAATATAAGTGTGTGGAAGTTTTCTAAGAAAATATAATTACAATATATACCTAAATAATAATTATGACTATTTTTTGAAACGAAGTTCCTTATGGGAGGATGCGGAGAAAAAATTTCGAAAACTTCAAAGATGACCGCGATGATTGCGGATTTACATCGACTTTGACACATGCCGAAATCGCTATTTTGGAAAGTTTGTAAAGTAGTTTTTGATTTTTATCGATAAAAAATCATTTATATCCGAATAATTACTTATTTTTTACCTCGACTAGAACTTGAAATTTATATTTATGTAATAAGGTACTTCGTTCCTATCTGGTGTCACATTTTATATTTTTTTCATTTTGACAACAAATAGAAACTTTCAATTTCCGTCAAACGGTGCCAATCAAAACATTATGTAAGTGAGAATAATGTTACTTATAGTCGTAGTACACCATCATATTTTACATGTAAATGTACATGTAGATGTTGAATGTAGCGTATACTACACTAAAATTGCACTTGTATTTATACATGTATTTCTACATGCAAAAATTGACGGAATAGAACAGGTCCTATTTTTGAAGGTCATACACGTGTATTTCTGGTGACTATTGGGGATTTTACACTTAGGAGTTGGCGTTTCACTTGTTGCACTTAAAATAAAATGGAAACGCAACTGAAATAAGAAATTGGTGACAGTTCTTTTAGTGATATTTTATTTTTCCAACCATAGCCAACATTACTATTTTAAAAACTATATCATTTTTAAGATGTAAATATGACAGTGTACTACAGTACAGCGTACATGTAAATTTACATGTATTTTATCATATATTTTTACATGTATAAATATAATGGTGTACAACCGCTTTTACATTATTCCAGCGAGAATAATTAGAGGTAACTGCTTTTGTTTTTTATTTGACGTCTGTCATCATTTCTACATATTACGTCAAGTTATTAAGATTTATGATTATGAATAAAATAAATCAAAAACGTTTCAGTACATCGTCAGGCAATGAAATTAATGATAAAATTAAAGAAAATGCATGCAAGAATACCATGATAAGGAACATGTCGAGTTGGAATCAATTTCAATCATTTGAAAGGGCGTTCAAATTGGAAGAAAATACACCAATAACAAAACTGGCCGACATTCTGAAAGATTATGGATTTAATATGAAAAGACAGAATGGGGATGACTACAAAGAAACCGTCGTTAAAACGATGTGATACAACACTACAACGAGGACACTCCGTCTGGGTTGCAGAAAAAATTCTACCACATCGCCTCCTACGAATTAGCCTGGCGAGGTGGAGAAGGAACTCAATGTTTGGTCCATTATTTCAAAGATAAAACGTGCAATGCAGGTTTGGCTACTGGAAGAATGGAGTATAATCCGATATTCTCCAAAACAGCGCAAGGTGGAGCACAAAGATGTGCTAACAGTAAATGGTTAATACCAAATACCGAACACCCCGATTTTTGCCTGTTCGATTGCTTAAGAAATTATTAACTAAGAAAAGACCGCCTTTTTCTAACAGTCAATATTAATTGGGTTAAACCAAATTGTTTATTGTGGTATAAAAATATGCCGATTGGAGTAAATATTATGTCCAAGTGGATGAAAGAATCAGAAGAAATTATAGGATACAAAAAAAATTAAAATTACTAACCATTCCGCACGATCAACTGCAGAGTCTCACATGGCCAAAGCAGGTATCAATGAGCAAGAAATCATAAAAATTTCAGGCCATAGATCATCTACTTCATTTAAAGCCCTACCTCCAGTTGGACAATGAACATCATTCGAATTTAATTAAGAACTTAAGAGAAAATGAGGAAGAAATAACAATTAATGCAGCAGAGCAAAATAATGTGGTAGCATCCACCACCCAGGAACATAATATTTATAATTGTTGCCGTTCGGCAATAGCCACTCGATACCTTCGGGCTCTCGTGTCTATTGCCTGGCAACAACTTATCGAAAATATGTGAAATTATTTTCAATTTATTCTCACTCTCATGTGGATATTATATATAAAAATTAATTTTTAATTTTATTTGGTACTAGTGCGAAAATATGACTAATTTTCGCATTAGTGCCAAAATAACTATCATTTCGAAATTGGTATGACAACTGAAATGTTATCATTATGATATGAAATTATAGAATAGTATATTAAACAAGTTTAGAAAAGTTAAGTTTTACTAAACGAATATAAGCTTTTAAGTATGAGCGAGCACAGCGAGCGAGTAACTTAAAAGCTATATGAGTTTAGTAAAACTACTTTTCTTACGAGGTTTGTTTATACAATTTTTTCGTATTTTGTGAAAATCTAATCTAAAATATGAATTTAGACGTTTATGAGTAAATTTTTTTTGCGCGCGATCGGTCTAAATTTTTTCGTATGCTTTCCTACCGATAATTCACGGGGGATGAGTTCGAGGCGAGGGGGGCGAATTTTTTACTCAGTTTTTCGATATCTAGCGCCGTTCTTGAGTTATTGCTAATTCAAAAGTTTCTAAATAGATATTTGTGTAAAATTTTCGTAATCTAGTAACCAGACACGGCTTTATTTATTTACATAACAACAGTTAATTTTTATTTTTTGATTCGAATTTTGTGTAAGTAACATAATATTAATTATAAAAGTGAGATTGTTAAGTTTTCTAGTTTAAATAATAATTTTGTACTTTTAATATACATAAATGTATAACAATGATTCCAATATTTAAATAAACAATCTTCTATCCAATAGTTTTTTATTGACAGTGGCATTACTATACAATAAAGTGACCTATCTATGTGCTAAAGTGCCACTTTATTAAATGATTTTGAATTTAATAAAACAGCACATTATTAGTCAAAATGCGAAAAAAGTACTTTGTTATATTATTAATAACAAAAACGTCAACTCTTATGCCCGCACCTATAGTCGATACTTCGCTCGATCTCAGACTTGAGTCGGACTCGAGCACGAAATTGTGTACTATAGTCGCAACTTGACAACCAAGCAATACTTCACATATGCTTGATAGCTGTCTTGCCCAGGTCAGCTGAACACCTATCTTGAGTAGTACTTGGGTCATAAGTATTATAATACAATATAAAATAAAAACATTCTTTAATGTTATAATAAAGATATAATTTTTGGTTGTAGTAATGTATTGTGTTTATAAAAATAGTGAAATATTCAATTATGAATCAAGATGAAGAATTTTTAGGATTTGTGGATGTTGTAGAAGATGTAATAACTGGAAGAATGCCGAAAAGATACGTACGTGATATAGAAAATCCGTTAGAACGATATCACAAAGATGAATTTCGACAAAGATATAGATTCGGAAAAAACGTTATTAAGATTACCATTTTATCATTGACAGTAAACAAATTAAGCAAAATTAATAACCGTGGACTTCCATTTCCACCTTATCATTCAGCTAATGCTGTGCCTAAGGCTTTATGTTACTGGAAATTTTCAGGCATGAGAAATTAATACGAGGTACAGGAAAGTATATTATAATAAATTATTGTTTTCATTCTTTTAGACTGTATCTGGTGATTTGCGAAGAGTTAGCCAGCAATCAGTTAGCAGAATTATAAAAGCAGTGCCAATACTGCTAGCTCAATGCTTGAAACGATACATTTATTTTCCCAATAACGAAATTGAACAACGGAAAAATATTACAAGATTTGCAGGAATATCTGGGTTTCCTGAAATTTCTGCATGTGTGAATTGTACCCATATTGCAATTGCAAATCCTGGAGGCTTTAATGCAGAAGTATTCCGCAACAGAAAAGGTTATTTTTCTCTAAACGTACAAGTTGGTTTAGTTTTAGCCTATTTATCTATCCAAGATTTACACACGATAGCGTTATTTTTGACCGCAGTAGTTTACGACTTCGGTTTGAAAATAATCAAAAATATTGGAAAAAATTTTGGAAGATAACGGATATCTCTGCAAACCATTCCTATTAACACCTGTCATATGACCGGGTATGTTGAATATTCTTGAATTTGTTGAAAGTAATGAAAAAATTTATGCAGGGCCGTATTTAGACTAGAATTTCGGGGGGGGGGTTTAAAAAAATTAAAAAATAAATAGCTAATTTATTAAAATACAAAGGAAACTAATATTCAAAACAAAAAATAAAAAATATTTAAAAAATAAAAAAAAACTACAATAAAAAGCAAACATAACATATAAAATTAAAAATAGAAGGAACTCAATAAATTGGTAAATACCTAAATAAAAAAGTTTAAGTCTCAACTTAAACCGTCAGTCATGCTAAAATCGGCAAAATAAATGCAATTTAAAAAAACTAAACCAACTAAAATCATCTTGCACTATGAAAATTTATCCTAAAACCAGGTCACTGGGGATTGGCATAGTTCTATGACTGGACATAAGAATAAGAGCTAGTCTGTTAGCCTTTCTTATCCTGTAGAATTTCTTAAATAGCTTTTCCCTTTTTTGAGTGAAAAGAAACTTCTTCCCGGGGTGGCTGTTGTCACTAGCAGGGTACACAGTATTTGTAGAAGTTTATATTCTCAGTCTCTCAGTTGTAATTTTTGAATTGATTTGAAACCTTTGGGCTCAGTTGTTCAGTTGTAAGTTAAACCAACAGATTTGGATTAATCAATGAAATATTACGTTGAAAAGCTGTTTTTTAAAAAATATTATTAGTTAATCTAAATTTTTTGGTTTAGCCTGCAACTGAACAACCGAACCTTGGTGATTTTTTTAAATTTAAATTTTGTTATATTAATTTTTGAAATGTAATATTTGCAGAAAGGTGAGTAGAAAGAGATTTTTTTGCCAAGATGACGGAAACGACGAAAGCCTAGATTTTGCTCCGCCGATTTTTTGAGTATAATTTTGTGCAAGTAGTATTTTTGAAATTAAGATTTTATTTTTGAGTATGGTTATTGAAAAATTTTGTTTGAATGCTTTCAAACTTTTGGTCGAAAGTGACCGCAAAAAAGTTTAAATTTTGTGAGAAGATTATTTAATTAAAGTGATTATATTTTTTGAGCAATTTTTTTTTATTTGAGTTCGATATTCAGAGAAAATTTCGATTTTTGTGAACTTTATTTAAAGGGTGAAAATAATTTGTCGAGGGAGCGACAAATTTTGATTACAGATTGACTTTTGGGCGTTATCGCGGATAAAATTTTGTTTGTGCCATTTTAAAAGTTTTGTTTACCACGATATTTTTAATAACTTTAACCTTATTCATATTTTTATTTTAAACTGTCTTGTAAAAAACCGTTGTAAAAAACGAACCCCAAAATATAAAATAATTTATGGGTTTACAATAACAACTCTAATTTATTGCGGAAGTCTTATTTTAAGCTATGCTGCCCATGATGGTTATAAAATTTGTTTGCTTTAAAATTTTTGGTTCAAACAATTTATAGCAATTTAAAATTTTTACCATAATAGTAAGAATTAAGATAAAATACCTGATTTAATTTATTAGAAATATCTCTTTAGTTTTAATTTTTATTTAAACACTTCAAGTTTAATGTTTTTTTTATAGTTTTAAAGATTTTTTTTTTCTGATTTTGTTACGATTTCAGTCGGACTTCTAGTACTTTATTTATTGATAAATAATTTCGGGAGGGGTTGTAACCCCTAAAACCCCCCCCCGTAAATACGGCCCTGAATTTATGTATAGCTAATCCGCATAAACTGAAAGATAATACTGCTCATATCCAAACACGAAACACTGTTGAACGAGTTTTTGGCGTATGGAAAAGAAAATTTCCATGTTTGAGAAGAGTTCTCGCGACAACCATTAATACTTCATTAGCAATTATTTGCGCAACACAGCTGTTTTATATAATATAGGTATACAACAAAATGATTATATGGAAGTCGAGAACGATTTTATGCCTGACAATTTACCAGTTATAAATCCTGAAAACAACCAGCTAGGATTACTGTACAGAAATCAATTTATATACCAACATTTTTAAACTAATTATTATAGATAAAACTTGTTTTAAATTGTTTATTTAATTACCAATGATGCAAAAGTTGAATATAATAAAATCTAAATGAAATAATAAATAAAAAAATTCTAAATATATTAATTCTCAGCTTGTGATAAATAATATCAAATAAGTTTAAAAGTGAACAAGTTAAATAAACGTTAAAATATAAATTTTTTATTTTATGAGCTTTCAACGAGTTGTATCGCCTATTATTATTCTGGTGAAGGCGATACAACGCGCTGAAAGCTCATAACATAAAAAATTTATATTTTAACGTTTATTTAACTTGTTCACTTTTAAACTTATAAAAAAATTCTAATCTAATTTCAAATTATTGCAGTTATAAAATTAAGTTTTATTTTTTAAATTTTACAAGAATGAATTCTGTCAATTCTTGTTTAGTAACCGTTTTTTTTAAGACGCTCACTTCAATTTTCAGCCTTATTTGGTGAATCTGGGTTTGTTACTGTATGCTGAGTTTTATTTTTTTTACTCTTAAATTGCATTCATTTTCTAAATGAGCACCTTCCTTTTTCATGAGTCGTGGCTTTGATATAGCTGTAAATAAAAATTTTTAATAATAAGTAATACGTACCTATGAACTTTAAACAAACTCGCGAATTAGTTGTTGACTATGGGTTTGGCTGGTACTTGCATATTCGTCTATTTGGACCACCTGAACAGCATCGTCTTGTGAACTGAAAGTATCAATATAATTGTTAACAAAATAGGCAAATTTTTTGAATGGTTATTCACTTTTGAAAAGTCTTGCTGAAATCGAGCCGTGCTGTCCCATGGACATTCTAAAGTCACATCCACATGTGCAGCAGCATCAGCTTCTTCCATCACCAGATCCACATATTATTCTGGTGGTGGGCCACCTCCAGTTCGTAATTTGTTGTATTTAATTACTGTATTGGCTTTCCGTTTCCTAATAAATAATTTTGAAACTTATTCCCAAGAAAATGTTACAATAAAAATGATTCATCTACCTCTGCTTTAAGTTGTTCCACAGCTTCTTTAATTGTGCTTCATTTCTGACCACTGATACATCAGCCTGAGCGTTGTAATCATTGGCGATCTTTTTCCACTCAAGTTGTTTCACCTGTATAGTGACTGCGTTAGTTTTCCTACTTTCCACTAAATTGTGCGCGTCTACTAATGACGCTAATAATATTTTTTCTTTTTCCGAATATACCACAATTTTATTCATTTTAATTTATGTTTCGTATACAACTTTAAATTATATTTTAATTTATAGGATTTTAAATTATAGACTTTAAATTATAGGATTTTCAAATAATATTAATTTATTAGTACGACAGTTAAAATATTTGTCTACTTCGCCGAAAATTCACAAAGCATTGTTTATAGTATAGTTTGTGAGCGGAGCACGAGCTTAGACTTAAGTCATGCTCCATCAAGTACGTCTCAAGCAAGTTTGAGATTCGACTATACTAAGTACGGGCATTAGTTGAGGTAATGCTATTAAAAATGTATTGCTTTTAAAAAACAAAAACGTTGCCATGATTTAACCTGTCAACTATTTTCAATTTATGTTGGTAATATTTAAATTAAATTCGCAACTGTCAACTTCAATTGTGACATTCAATAAATATTTTAGGTTAAAAAAACAAAATTTTAATTTATTTGGTTAAAAATAAAATTTTAAGTTGGTATATTGTAGAATTTAAATGTCAGTCAAAGTTTACATCTATTTATTTCTAAATTACGGTCTAAAATTTTCGATTTGCAGCGGTAGATAAACTTAAAATAATTTTTAAAAAAGATAATACCAAAATTATTCAATTTTATTAAAATAATGTCATATATCTAGTAATTTCTTTCTTAGCCTAGGCAGGGAATCAATCGAAAAACGTTACGCCACGTGCTTATATTTATGTTGGTAAAGAAAATTTTGACTTTCTTGTTTAAAATCGATAATGAAATTGCTCACTTTTCAGTCGTTTGGAGAACGAACACCATTTCTAGTACTTTACTTCCGTGGTTCATGTTTATAATATCTTAATTCTAATTATGTTTTGTCAATTCTAGAAATTTTGTTAGACTAACCATTATCAGATTGTTTTTGTTTGACTGTTTGTGGTCGAAGAAATAAGAGCTTTTTTTTAGCTGTACCAGAACTTCAAATTGAAATAACTACTAAAATAAATATATAAAAAATAAATAAAAAATCCCCATACACATTTCGAAGAAATGGTTGTTTGCATTAACATTCAATCGAATAGAAGTATGTTTAAGTTAAACAAAAATAGTCTGATACAAATTTGTCACATATAAGTAAAAATATAACTCACCCCCAGCACATCTTTTAACGATGATGGTTCCTGGTACACCTCAAACCAATATTCATCTTCTCATATTGAAATTACTACGAGATTAGCCACTAGGCCGGTCAAATTAGTACAAAAAAGCTGAAAATTGGTAAAATTGTTCAAAACATAATTATAAATGAAATCTAAAAAGTCCTCATCTATCCGGTACGTGGAAAAAAATTTATTCGAGGTCAAAGGTCAAAAGAATTGTTTTTTTGCGATTTTCTGCAAAACGGTAAGTTTTATCATAAAATTAGTTCAGACCAAAATTGTAGATCATATAATTATCTATAAAAAATGAATGAACACTTTTTTCCTAAGAGCCACCGTTTCTGAGATTTAACGATTCAAAAAGTTGGAAAAGTTGGAATCATAAAGTAAGTTGTTTTGTTTATGCAAAACTATTTCTTAACAACTTTAAAATTTAAAAATTTATTCAACGACCATTTTTTTAAAAACGATACGAAATTTTACAATTAATTTAATTAAAAACCATTGAAGAGTCTCATCCTCGTAAGTAACCCAGCTAATTTCACAGGAGGGTGAAAACTTATAAATCTATGAAGTTGGGGGCATAGCAGTATATTATGTAATTTTAAATAAAAGTTATATTAAAAAATTTAGCTCACTATTTAAATATTTAAAAAATTATTGAAGTTTTTATACGGTGGTACATGTATTCAAGAAAATTATATTGGTGGTACAATAAAGAAAAAGTATGAGAACCGCTGATCTAGACCAATTTTATACCCATTTTAAATTTTCAAAAAAAACAACAATAAGAATAAAAAACAAAAACAATAAAAAGAACCTTAAAACTCTTTTGATACTCTAATTTAATGTTTCTTTGAAAATAAAATTTCCAAAATTTGAAAACATCCCGAGCTTATTTTGATTATAAATTCTTGAACAGGTATTACTAAAGGTATATTTTCTATAGAAATGTACTGAATAAATTATAATTTACGGGTGCTTCAAATTGTATATAATATGGCATTGTAACTTAAAATACCGTCAAACAAATCTTTGATGTTTGGTATAAACAACTTAAGTCAAAAATTTCCGTTTTTGGGTTATTTCAGTATATCGTACTATTCTATTTTATCCCTTTCTAAAAAGAACTAAAGTAAAGAACTTAAGTCATATCGCAAAAATAAAAGTGTGAGAGAAAATATAATAAAGAGTTATAAGAAATTTATCTTTTTTAAACGGTAAAAACCACTTAATTTGCTTCTACTATAAACTTATGTTTGTGACTTAAGTTCTTTTTACTAAACATCAAAGAAATGCATGTTAAAAATTCCACGTAGAACAAATAGTTATACGCATAAATGATCAAACGAATAACTGTATGTCGAATAATATTCCACATTTAACAAATGTTCAGTTGCATAAATTATTAATTCAAACAGAAATAGTCCGATACTATTAGTCGAACAAAGTTATAAGTACGAGCTACAAATTTGCCACCTGTTCTTTGTCCATTTGTGTAAAATGTTTTATAATATTGTATCCAGCAAATTACAAGTAAAAATATAACTCACCTCCATGTACATCTTGCCGTGATGTGATTAGACCTCAAACCGATATTCTCATATTGCAATTCCTGCTAGCGTAGCCACCAAAATTTACTAGTAGATTGACCTAGAAAATACATATTTATTTATAATCACGATTAAGCCAGTTGTGATCTTGAAATTTTTAATTAAATTATTACATACCTACTGTCGGAATTCCCAATAAGTTTGAAATATTTTCACACATTTCATAATTTCATTTAATGACCATAACTTGAATCTATTTCAATATTCGTAGTTAAACCCAAAATGCAACTAAACTTGCAACTCCATTTTTTTATACAGAAAAATTTACGTCATGACATTTATTTGAGGTTAAGTAAATTGAGGTCAATCAGTTTTGAACGATTTCTTCGACAAAAATTAATGCTGAAAACGAACTGGTTTGAAACCACGGAGTTAATGAAAACGTTATTAATTACCTGCATAATCCAATTATGTATCATAAACTAATGAGATAAATTATACATTTTGTTAATGTCAATGTAATCACAATGTAATGGCCACTGAAATTTGACAGCAGCTGACAGCAGCCAAATTCAAGAAATGAAAACACTTCTACCGAATCCATGCTATGGAAAAGATGTTTTAATGAGTGCAATAACTTCACCAAAAAGGAAAGGAAAAACCTCTTTGATAATTTTTAGAAATTACAATCTAACCCTGATAAAAGATCTTTTATAAATGGCTGTGTAAATATTAGTTCTGTTAAGAGGACGACATTAGCGTAGCTTTTATCGAAATTAGTTAAGATCACCACCAACCTTAAACTATTAATCAGAAGGGGGCGACCATATACACTTTAAAACTCGAAAATATTTGAGCTATTAAAGCAAGCATTATCTCTTTAACCATATGTTGATATCGTACTCAGCTGATATTTTTAGAACGAAATATAATAAAATTTTCTATAAGATAATTTCTATAAGTTATTATAGTTTTTTGATAAAAAAATATAATTTGATTATTTAAAGTGGTAAGAACAGTATAACTATTACATCATTCACAGTAAGTAAAATTTGATATATAATTTACTAATCAAATTATTTTAGTTTCTTATTGGAAATTCATAAAGTTTATTAAAATGGCGAGAAGCTTAGACCGTATTGCCAAACGTTCGAAAAGAAATGGGAATTCCACGCAACTTTTTGAAGTGATTGATGATAATAGAACATCTAATACATATGCTGATAATTCGAATGATGAAAGTGCGAGGTAAATGAAATTTAACAAATTTTTAATTATTCTCTATTTTCATACTAGAACGAATATATAAAATTCAATAACTCGAACTTTCATATCAAATGTTTATGTGTATTTATAATTCTAGAACATTGCCTACAGATGTTGAAGTAATCTGTAGTTTTGATGAAGAAAGGTGAGTTTATATATTACAATTGAAGGGGCAAGTGGATAAAGGGGCTATGTGACATTTTTTAATGACCTGATATTTGATGATATTTTGTCCTGAATGAAAGGGTTATGTGTAAAAGCAACTCGTACACTCTTTTACCATGTGAAATGTGCATTGTTTATCGATATTTTAACTTGAGAAAGGGGCCATGTGCAACAGAAAAAAAACTAAATGGCTCTTAACTCAATAAACAGTTTTTGTCACATAGCCCCTTTATCCACTGGCCCCTTCAATTATAAAAGAAATTTAAAGTTATTGCTTTGGTTTTGTGCAAAAGATAGTTTACCTAAAACATCACAATTGAAAATAAATCCAAAATGGTATTCTGCAACTTATCCACCTGTCAAGAAAAGAGAAATCCCTAAAAATTCTTTTCAAACAACAGAACTTATTGAATCGGATGAGTACAACAGGTAAGATTATAATAGCGTTTAATTCATCGTTCATTTAATCAAGAGTGTTGTTGGTTTTTAGCATTGCGAATAGTCAGTTATGTTTTGAATCTGAACATAAAAAACCCTCCCCCATTATGGGTAATAGAATTGTTGACCTAAATTATGTATTACAATGGTCAGTGCCATTACAGTATAAGCAATCAAAAATTTGTACCAGCGAGCGGTGAGCTATATGTGAAAAGCGAAAGTCGAGTAAATCAAGGTTTAGCTAGCACTATAACGTTCAATTGTACAATGTGTTCTGCAGTTTTTAAATATTCTACTGAAAATCCATGTGAGCCAATTTCTAAAATAAATTATGGTCCAGTTTGGGGAACATTGGCAACAGGAAGTACATATGGTCACTTAGAAGAACTACTAAGTTGTATAGACATCCCTGTTATGGCAGACAATATTTTTTACGAAATTGAAAATAAAGTTGGAGAGGTATTTCATTACCCAACAATTAAGCATTTTATATTATATTAATTATTATGTTTTTAGGAGTAGAGGTCATCATTGTGGAGATCCATGAAAGCTGCTGGAATTAAAGGACGGAACCATGCTATTGAGATTGGACTGGTATGTCCAGATGGTACGCCATGGATACGGATCTATGTTGATGGATCTTGGGCACAGCGTTCTTATGGCACTAATTTTAATTCAAAATCTAGAATGGTAGCTATAATTGGACAATATACAGGAGAAATATTATTTAAAGCAATTAGAAACAAATATTGCTCTATTTGTGCAAGAGCTGAAAATAAAAACGAAGATGTTAGAGACCACAGATGCTATAAAAATTGGTCTTCGTCAGCACCTGTCATGGAGTCCGATATGGTTGTAGAGGAATTTTTGTGTAGTGAAAAAAATTCATGGTTTCAAATACCTGGAATTTGTAGCTGACGCTGATGCAAGTGTATATGCAAAAATTAAAGCAAAAGTACCATATGGACAAGAAGTACGTAAGATCGAATGTACAAACCACGCAATAAGACATCTTAGACACATCGGTAATCCGAGCTTGAAACCCTCGTAGTTGTGTCGTTGACAGATGTTTTATCTCTAAGTATTGCTGTCGGTTTAAGTAAAGTAATGTGTATTATTTGTGTGCAGAGGGAAGAGTTAGAAAAAAGAAAGAGGAGAAGAGAAGGGATTTGAGGAGGGCGAAGGAGAGGAAGGGTGGAAAAAGAAAAGGAAGTGGAAAAGAGAGGTGAGGGACGGAGGGGAGTGGGAAGGGGGTGGGGGTAGAGAAAGAGGAGGTGGATGTGGAAAAGTAGGTTACCCATGGGGGCACCTGAGGCTAGGCAGAATTGGTGGTTGCGTATGCAACCCGCTACACAATTCTCTCTGGCTCAGGTGCCCCCATACCTACTGGTATATCAAAAGAGACCGTGGCTGCATTACTATTTGAGAAAGCAACTGGAAAGAAAGTTCAAAAATCGGGTCTCTGGATTGACAAAGATCATAGTTTCTTAGCTGCTTCACCCGATGGTAAAAATAGATTATAATATTAGCTATTCAAAGAAATAACATAACCTTAATTTATTATAACAGGTTTGATAAGAGAAAATGCAATTTTAGAAATCAAATGCATTTATTCGCCCGATACACAAGTTACTTCTTTGTTAGACCTAATCGAGATAAAGAAATCGAAGATTTGTTTAAAAAAAACCGAAAACAATAAGATACAATTAAAACGCAATCACAATTATTATTATCAGATACAAAATTTCATCCTTACTAATGCTTTCGCGATAGGAAATTACATTCTACATTCCAATCCATGGTTCAAACAGATCCACAGCTTGGTATAGAAACATTTTGTGTTCTAAATAACACTTAATCCGATATGTACCTACTATTAGTTTTAGTTGGAAAATAAATAAATTTAATCCGAGTATTAATTATTTATCGTTGTCATTCCAGGTTTTAATCTCTCCCTACCACAAACTTTATAAAATTTACACCAAAGTTTTTGTGTAAGTCAATTAAGTTTGATTAATAAATGTAAAATTATTGAAATTCAAAATATAGCGATGCTCCTGTGTAATTTATTTGGATTATTATTTAATTAATTTAATTGGGATTATGATTTTCTGAAAGTTAACAAAATAGTGTACTCATGGGCACAACTAGGGGAGAGGGAAGAGAAAGTCTTAACCTCTCAAAATCACAAGTAGCCCTCCTCTCAAAATTCAACTGTGACAGTGGCGTTTCGTTAGGAATTTCAAAACAAGTAAGGAGCTAAAAAAATAATCGTTATTTGTTAATTATAAATATTAGATTTGATTGCGCTTATGTGTGCACCTTTAGCAAACATATAAGATTTTATATTTTAACTTGGACCACTTTATTATCGGCAAAAATCCTGCCCTGCACGGAATTGTACTCGTTCAAAAATTTTAAGTTGAGATTTCGCGCGTTTATATAATATTATGTAATTCGTTCTTTACCTGCAGCAGCGCCACACTGCTTCTTTTACACGAAAATATCATTTATAGAACATTATTCATACTCTTGTCTATGTGGTAAATTGTGACGTCATATTTTTGTACCACGTGTGCTAACAGTTAGTGCCAAATAATGGTAATCAACGAAATTAGATCTAAATTTCTATTCGCTAAGTGTTTAATATTATTATTGAAAAATTTTCATTGCAATTTAATAATTACTATGTTAATAATTGGTGGTGGTTATCGATAGTAATGAATGGTGACAGTTGCGGCGGCGGTGGGATTTTGTTTTGATAGTTAACTAATTTGACTGATAGTATTTTTGTTTTATTCTCACATTATCTTAAGAAGTAAAGTTTTGTTTTAAATTTATAATTACATCGTTGTAATCACGTGTACGAGTGCGATGGCTGAAAATTCGAACTCATCTGCGCGGCATCACGTCAAAACGCCGGCCCAAAGACGCCGTTGCAATAACGCCGTCGAATCAAGACCATTGCCGCCGGTCAACCAGATAAGGCCGACTTACGAGGAGATATGGGGTGCCGCCAGGGGCGTCCACGCGCGACGGCCGAATGTGGGGCTCGACAAGGGCGGACCGGACTAAAATCAATCGTCTCAAAATTGGGGGGAAGGGGGAGGGGCGGCCCAGATGGGCTTTGCAAAACCCACCTGCGGAGGAAGTATAAGTTTTAAAAGTATAAGGTCTACATTAAATGTAAAATAATTTGTAGTCAAGTATTTTTCCGATATAATTTAAAAAAAATTAAGCGCGATTTCAGGCAAAGATAAATTATCAAGTGTTCATTTACGAAATGCTTTCCTCCCCCTCGCCAGTAGATAATCCAAGAATGGATATCCGGATCAGCGCATATGGTATATCTCGATAAATTTTTCGATCTCAGCGAGAAATCATAATCATAATCACAGCGTAACTAAATATTATATAGATTTTCTAGTTAAGTATGTCATCACAAAATAATATAACCATGGGTTTAACTTCGGTGATATCAAAAGCCGCTCCAAGCGCCAGCGATAAGCGAAAAACTGTTGAGCTGGACAAGTTATTGCAAACCTACAATATTTTCGAATCAAACGAAGTAATAAACCATAGAACAATTGTAGTAAACTCCTTACAGGTAAAGTTCCAAACGTGGATCAAGGAAATGTCTCTTGAACGATGTTTACCCAGCTAGGTGGCCAATAAGGTGAGTGGCAATGTTTATCCATTTGGCAGTTATCGGTTAGGTGTACACAGCAAAGGTGGAGATATTGACTCTGTGTCTATAATCACATAGACAGAGAAGACTTCTTCACTTCCTTCTACGAAAAACTAAAAACCAACCCTGAAATCACCGATTTGAAGGCCATCAAAGACGCTTTCGTTCCTATGATGAAATTCAAGTATTCTAAAATTGAAGTCGATTTTGTTTTTGCCAGGTTACTATTACGGCAGATTCCTAGTGATTTAAAGTTAGACGACGACATTTGCTCAAGTATTTGGATCAACGTTGCATTCGAAGTTTAAATGGAAGTCGCGTAACGGACGCAATATTGCGTTTAATACCAAATGAATATAATTTTACATTTATGCTAATGGTGATCAAATTGTGGGCTAAGCGACGCTGCATCTACAGTAACGTATTATTATTACCTTGGAGGTGTATCGTGGGCAATACTAGTGGCAGGGGTTCGTCAAGTATACCCCAACGCCGCTCCTGCAATTTTACTTCACAAATTTTTTCACAGTGGCGATTTCCACTTCCACTGTTGTTGAAACAACCAAAAGTTCAGAATTGAATTTGCAGGTTTGGGACCCTAGAATAAATGTTGCAGATCGTTTCCAATGCATGCCGATCATAACGCCTGCCTATCGCCAACAAAATTCTAAATTTTATACATTACATATTATTAACTACCACACTATAGACTTAAAAATTCATTTTTTTGGTTAATTTTCTATTCTACATTTAACGTTTCGAAATCTACTAAAACTATCATATTAGAGGAACTAAAAAATGGTCTCGCGGTAACCAATTCAATTCTGAGTGAAGAAACTAGATAAGACAAATTGTTTGCGCTTGCATCATTTTTTTTTCAAATATAAAAGTTTGTTTTTAGTTTCAGCAATGTCACAATCCTCAAACAATCATTTAGCATGGCAAGGCTACATCGAAAGCAAGGTCAGATACTTAGTTCTAGCCTTGGAGTAGAATGAGCAAGTGCAATTGTTCCAAACTTATCTCGACGGATTTGAAGAGCCAGATGAGTGTGCCACGTGGGCGATGGGTGTGCAATTTCAAAATGTAATTAATACAACTCTCGATTTGAACGCTGAAGTTCAAATTTTCACCGATAAAGTTGTAAGTCGTGCTATATAAATTAACTTGCTGAATGACGGCATGAGTATGACCTTTAAGTTCGCCAAACGCAAAGATTTGCGTATGTACCTGCCGAACACCTATCTGCAGCGCAAATCACGCTCCAAATTATCCGTCGCAAAGCGTAAGCAGTCTGAGTTCCGCCCGTCAACCCGAACGATAAAAGACCTAAAATTAATTAAGTTAGGAGATGTTGGAATCCGTCCAAGAGGCTATAAGTAGCCTCACACTTTGAACGGCAAATATTAGCTTTGAAAAAAATCCGCGAGTTTTCTGAAAACCTAGAACAACAATTGGATACTCCCAGAATGAGAGAAAATAAATGAGAGACAGAACCAAGAGAAAATAATCTGATTATTAAAAATAAAGATAAGCAAGGTGCACAACTTGATGTCGAACAAATCAAAGATTTTGTAATGAAAACATTAAAGGATGACATAAAAGAATTACATATCAGAAGGTTTAACAATATAAGAGAGGGTGTTCTTATAGAAACCGAAAACGAACCCGAGCTCACACAAATAAAGAACAAATTGATAAGTACAGAAGTACTAGAGATCAGACCACCTGTTCAAATTAAACCCCAGGTCATTATTTTCAACATAGATGTTAAACTAACTGAAGCTGAAATAGTTGATGAGATATACAACAAAAATTTTGCAAACATGCCTAAAGAAGAAATTATTTCCTGTATCAAACTACTATTTAAAGTAGGGTCTAGAAACAAGAGCATAGTCCATTGGGTAGCCAAGGTTACAGCCAACATACGAAGAGCCATGCTCTACAAGCAAAGGTTATTTATCACATGGTCGAGCTCACTAGTATCTGACTTTATAAATGTGAATAGATGTATGAAGTGCTACATGTTTACGCACACAACCAAATATTGTAAGAATAAAGCAGTATGTAGACATTGTGGAAGAGACGATAATTCATATGATACCTGCAACGTGCAACTACAAAAATGAACCTCCGACATACAATAATTGCAAAGTTAAAAATATACAATATCAACATAGTCCATTAAGTAGAGACTGCTCAGAATTCCTTAGGCTAAGAGAGGTAGCCGTAAGGAGGACTAGAAACAATTACTAAACAAACAAATGATTTTGATTCTTTGAGAATGAATTTGATTCTAAGTTAAATTTCAGTGCGCATATAGCGGTCGACTGCGGCAAAGCACTTAAGGCTCTTGGCTTCATAAGAAGGAGCGCAGGCGATTTTTATGATCTTACCGCACTGAGGACTTTATATAATTCCTTTGTGCGGTCTCATTTAGAGTATGCATCGTTTGTTTGGTCACCTTATCACCAATACGAGATAGATAGACTTGAGGAGGTACAGAGAAGATTTCTTAGGTATGTAGCTTTTAAACTACAAGTTTCTCATCACGAAGTCGGATACGACTATCTGCTTCAGCGGTTTTCCCTCACACCTCTTACGGAGAGAAGGGTATTGGCAGATGCCAGGTTCTTATCCAAGTTGGTCGGGGGTTCTGTTGATTGCTCTCAGTTGCTTGCGCGGATTGCCCTTCGTGTTCCTCCTAGAAATACGAGGAATGCTGAGGTCTTTTGCATTCAGTATTATAATCGTCTGTACCTGATGAACTCGGCAGTCAACAGGATATTCCGTAATGCAAACCTGAATGCTAGGTTGTTTTTTGAGTAGTCTTGAATTGTTACTCTGGGTATAACATTATGTATGTTTGTTTTTTGTAACGCATTGTGCGAATATAATTAATTTTGTATGCAACTTATATTGTTTATTGGGCTTGCCCGTACTTATAGATAAATAAATAAATAAATAACTAATGTTTTATTATATAGTTATCTCTATCTTTACAGAGAGAGGACGGACGGGGCATGGACAGAGTGAGGGTCCTACAAGCAAATTTAGGTAAAAGCCGGACGGCAACATTGGAAATACAGAAGGTGGCTGAATATTTGGGGGTTGACATAATAGCAATTCAGTAACCCTACCATGACATTGGGCTATGGAAGACTCATATGACACACAATATAAACAATGCTAAGGTTGTGACTATTTTTACGACAAATTTCCAAATGTCAGTTATGTCTGAAGAACTTAGTTGCAAAAATATAATTGTATCGAAAATATCCCTAGATAAAGGTGAAAGTGCATACGTGTTGAACATATACATAGAACCGCACGACCTATCTTTTTCAATCTTAATTCAAACTTTAGAAGATATAATGAGAAAGATACAAGGAGCTCAATGCATTGCAGTGATACTTTCCAAAAAACTTAGTTTTCACCTGCACTTCGAAGTACCGCGACTAACCTCCTTTTCGCGGGAGATGAGATAATCTTATCTCGGGTTGGGTTCTTATCAAAAAAATTCTTCGCAAAAAATAGTTCGTACTTCCCAATATAATGAAATAAAAAATTTCTTCTTGTAAAAACAAATAAATTGTAATCAAAAAATTCAGTTTTAGTTTTTACTTAATGGTTTTATTTTAACCAGTTCAGCAAGGTTAAGCTTACACTCATCAGTGTTGGAATCATTAAAATCATCCTCCTGCTGTTCGTTGACTGGCATTTCAATTTCAATGTTTTTTTACAATTTTTACCTCATTAGGAGGTGTTATAGTTGGGTGTAATTCGTTTGAAGGCAAGTCTTTTGTTTATTCACATTTTTGGATTTCCGCGTTGGTTTTGCTATCAGATGATTCATTTCCAGTGTTGGGTTTCAAAAAATAATTAAATATTTTTAGTCTTCTTTACTGCTTTATGTAGCTTTTCTATCTTTTCCAATTTTCTTTTTTTATAAGCAGCACCACTTATGCGGTTTCTTCCGTCGCTCATAGTTTTTGATATAAGTATTGATGTAGTAATATAGTAATTGATGGAAACCAAATTTGTGTCAGTCGTCTTTTTTCGATTTAATTGTAAATTATACTTTCTAAGTTGTTATTATTTTATTCTAATCAGAATAAATCAGTATTAACTTATTATAACTTAAAATAAGTTATAAACAATAACAAATAGTACGTATAAAATAATAATAATAAACGTACTTGCAATTCCTGCCTTTAGTTTAGAATAAAGCTCCCAGAAACTGAAAATATTAAAACGACAAAAATGGAAACGTTGTATAATATAAAAAAACGTTTATAAATAGTTTATTTATTTTATTTTAAACAATTAATTAAAATAGTACTTATCCGTCTAATAAACCTAATTATCCATTAGGTTTTCTCACATGAATGTGCTTTTGGTATTTGCAAAAATTTGCCGCCCCTGAATTTTGCCGCCTTAGGCTACAGCCCCTATAGCCCACCCCTAAATCCGCCACTGACGATAACATGTACTTTTAATATCTCTACATATGCAATATTCATTTAACATGACTTGGCACCCATAATCATACATAATTATACAAGAATTGCGATATCCAAATAATCTACTTCACGCAATCAAAGAATTTTTACAAGATAGAACAATAACTAAAGACGGTCTGCAAAGCGACATTGAGAGAGGTTGTCCGCAAGGATCCAGTCTCGGTTTGATATTTTGCCTGTTAATAATGGAAGATTGGTTTAAAAACCTCCAAACTATAACACAATTAGAACACTGACGTATTGATACAAGCTTTTGCAGACGATCAGATTATCATGATAGCAGGTAAGGACAGAAATTGAGAGAACTTGGGGAAGGCTCTGGATAGAGTATAGAGAATGGAGCCTGGAGGCCAAGTTAAAGTATAACATAGCCACCCAAAAATTGTCTTGGATTCAATTGAAATAGACTTAGAAGAAAAAATTAAATATTTAGAAGTGGTTCTTGATAGTCAATTGTCCTGGGTGCAGCATATTATAATGGTAAGAAAGAAAGCTTCTCCTATGGCACTTAGACTATTGAGGGCCACTGGCATTTGGTGGGGTATCAAGTATAATACACTGCTAATGCTGTACAAGTCTGTTTACCTATCTATTATTACATATGGCGCAGAAATCTGGAGCGATAGATACAAAGATACCAGAATTATAAAGCGCATGAATGCAGCTCAGAGAATTGTACTATTATCGATTACTATCGATTACCTCTGCTTTGCAAGTGGTTTGACAGTGCATGCCTTTGAACTTAGAGATCCGGAAGTTACATCTCCTATGGGCTACTAGAGACTCCTGGGATGTTAAGCCTAAAGCTAGTGAGAATTTACATCTACCAAGAAGAGATCAACTAGATATCAATATGGAGTCCTTCTTGAAAGCAAATAGCTTGGCCACACACACCTATGTGTATACAGATGGCACGAAAGTCGATATGACGGGGCTATAGCTACATCGTAGTTATAGATAACCTAATTATAGAAGAGAACCAAGAAAGGCTTAATAACAGAGCCACATCATATCAAGCCGAGGTCGCGGCCGTATTACAAGCCCTTAGAAATTGCGTCTTACAAAAATACGCAAACATATTGATCTTAGTAGACTCTAAATTAGTCCTGGCAGCCATCAATAAATTTGATGTGCAAACATTTGAATGCCTACTAATATTCAACTAATATTGTTTTCTTTTTGTTTAGGTACAAAGATCAACATATCGGACGTTGGGATAAATTTCTATCCATCGGCTCGCGAATACTTTATTAAATTAATTCTATCATAATAACGTGTATATTGTAATGTTATTTTCGTTGAAAATATTTACGCTTCGTTACCTCGGGTTAGTCAGCATTACGGGAGCCATTGACAAATTTCAAGGGTGAAGGGTTCTTGCGTTTTCAAAAATAAAATAATTTCTTGTTCAAACTAAATAAATAAATTTTCCAAAATTCCTCTCCAAAAATTAATTAACAAATCCAAATTATATTCAACGTAAACATAAAATAAAATCTCAATTTCATTCGAAGGGAACGAAATTTGATTTCCAGCCTTTATCCCAATCGCCTCGCTATCAATCGCACCACTTGCTCGCACGAATATAATTTCAAAATTTTCCAATTTTAAATATTTCACGTCCAATTTACAATTTTAACTCTTCCCTGTCCAAATCAATCAAAACCAATCAATCCATCTGCTTCCATTCAGTAGCCACTCAATATAAAAATATCCAAACTATCCAAAATATCAGATCAATCATCCAAAAAAAAAACTCGCAATAATGCATTCGCATTAAATCACTTTATTCGAATCAAAAATAATAACTCACAACTTCAAAAATATCACAAATCTCAAAAACAAATCACTTGAGTCAAAAATTAACAAGCCATAAATCGGCCCGCTCGCTCTCTCGCGCGGCTCGTCGGCAAAAAGCAAAATTTTTCGTCGGCTCGCCCCCACCTGTTCAACTTCCACAGTCTTACAACTTAAAACCACAGAAACCAAAATTTTCATTAAAAATGTACAGGGTAGGTCGCAACCATTTTGAAACACGACAATATGTTGCATATTTATACACGGAAGCATTAAGTGCTTCCTCGCTGATTACAAAGCGCAACATTTGTAGTTGCGAGTTAGAGGGAGAGTCCTATCTATAGTGCAACTAGATAGCCGATAGAGGCTAGGAGTCTAATGACTAAAGACGGGAGTGAGTGGCTTACCACAACTCCGATATTGTCAGACGACAGCAGGGGCCAATGATGACCTTTTCTATTGTTTTTTCAGAAGGATCCTGAGGCAGCTCGTGTGGTATATAAGTGGTCGATCTCTTGCTTCACAATATATCAACAGTGATATTTATATTTTTATCTTAAAAAGATAATCTCTTTAATTTTCAGTAGTTTAGTTGCTAGTGTGATCGGTGGGTGGCTAAACGTACTTTAACCGTAAATCCTTGGTACGGACCTGAAGAAGAGTTGGAAGTACCGAGTACTTTCCGTCAGGCAAAAACAAAAGTAGCAAGTATCGAGTTGCGTGATTTACTATACTCTCTAGTTGGTAGTCGCTACCTTAAATATTCTGGGTATAGTATTTCGCAGAAACAACAATAGCTCCTCTAATATTAAATCCTCCTTTTTTTAAATTTTTTCTAACTTATTTGCTTTACTGTGTAAGATTCTAATAGTCTTCCTGGGATTCCATCGAAAGAAGCCATCTATAGATAACACAGGTAAGAACTAACAAATAAACCTGATTTATCTATCGTTTGCTGACGTAAAAGTTTATCCTTTATCCTGGTATCTCAAACTTTTCAACATTAATATCAATATATTGTTGTGTCCACATCGAGGCATAAGAGGTGGATTGCGCATTTGGGCAATTAAAAGATTGACGATGCAACCTGATAAAAATATATAAAGCAGGATTTCTTTTATTTATATTCCTCGTATGTTAACCCGTGACGCGCTACTAATATTGTGTTTCGTTATGTTAAGATTTTGTTAGTTTAATTTGTTTAATTGTTATCTTTTGTATTTAATTTAAGTTTTGGGTATTTGTATTATGTTATTTATTTGAATTTGGACACACACGCAAATTAAAACCAGCAGGTCACATTTGATCTAAAATTTAAAAGCAGAAAGTACCTTGATTAAAATAAAAAAAATCAAGAACCAATGAAAACATTACAAGTAATGAAAAACTTATGAAGAATAATGAAGAATGATAAACAACGGTCAATAGACAGTCTTTATTTGAGAGCAATTCAAAGCGGTCGTGTGAATTAAAAATAATTCAGAGCGTGTCAATAGTTAGTGAAGATTTATAGATTTGTTTGGGAACTTTACCCAATGAGCTTGAGGCCATAGTTTCTCCGTGTGTGGAAATTAATATCGGCACACGGCTGAATAAGAGTTCGACTGCATCGTGATTGATACAAAGAATAAGAAGGAGGTGTACGAGTAATTGAAAATAGTTCCTAGTTGCAGTAGGTGCCAAGTAAAGAAGAAGAAGATTTAAGTGGTGAAGAAGAATTGTTTATGTTCGACGGTATTAGCTAGTCGACAAATCGTGTGAGTCCTGCTTTTAAATTATTGTTGTTAATTATCAGGTTGCAAATAAACGTTAATATTTATATCGTCAATTGTTTGATTGCCTTAATTGTAACCATTTATTCGAGGAACCTACAGATCCGTGAGATTTTCATAAATAAGAGTCACGTATCATCACAATATATACAAATCTAAAAGTCCTTAACTTGCCTGTGTAATACGATTACACATGGAGCCCAACAGGAAACTTAATACTACGGCGAAACTGCCCCCTATTACTGATTCTGCCGTTACGGCTAGAGGATCATTTTTAACTAGTACTTTAGACAAACAACCGGATACTTTCAGGATGGATAAACCAAGAGATAATAATCTATTTATTATTAAAAATAAAGATAAACAAGGAACGCAATTGACACTGAACAGATTAAAGAACTAGTAATTAAAACCTTAAAGGATGACATAAAAGACCTACACATTAGAAGGTTTAATAATATAAGAAAAGGGGTTCTCATAGAGACTGAAAACGCACCCGAGCTTACACAAATCAAAAATAAATTGATAAGTACAGAGGTATTAGAAATTAGACCGCCTATACAAATCAAACCTAAAGTCATTATATTTAATATAGATATCAAATTAATCGAAGCCAAAATAGTAGATGAGATCTATAATAAAAACATACCCTAGCTAATTGTAAAGATACAATCAATTACTTAATTTAATACAGGATATTTATTATATTTTTTAGTTTATTATATGATATGTGATGCCCTGGCAATTGAATTACATTTAGTTATAATTATAACTCTTTAAAACTCTAAAAAATAAAGTCCCTAAATTCTCTGTTAAATGTCTAATGTATTACATTAGAACTTTTTTATTTGATAATATATTGTAATGGTATTTTCGTAGAAAATTCCCACACACCTATTTTTGCTCAGGTAACCCTGGATTGCGGGAGACAATTGGTAATTTTCAAGGGTCGAAGGATACTTGCGTTTTTCAAAAATAAACTAAAAAGAAATCTTTCTAATGCAAACCAAATATTACTCCAAAATAATTCTTCTTCAAAATTAAATTATTCAAATTTAAATTATATCCAAGGTAATGTAGAAAATTTATTGGGCTCGCACTTTTAAATTTATCCTTATCCAAAACGTCGGCTTATCAATATCGACATTCGTTCGATCAAATACAATTTTAAAATTTTCTAATTTTAAATGTTCCACGTCCAATTTTTATCTTCCACTATTCTCTTTCCAAATCAATTAAAACCAATCAATCTTCTACCGCTCGGTAGCAACTTATCAAAATTAATCCAAATCAATTCTAGATACCAAAAATATTTTATCCAAAAACACGCAATAATGCATTCGCATCAAAATTATTTATTTAATCAATCAAAAATAAAACATTACTCACAATTCTTCAAAAAATATCAAAACTCAGCGGGCATACAAAGTCTTGCATCCGCTGTCGGCCATAGTTGGCCAAAAAAGCCTCGTATCTTTATCTTTTCTCCCCACTCTGTACTTTTTCAATTTAAACATTCAAAAATTAAATTCACAAATTTTTACAATTTAGCACAGGGTGGGTCGAAATATTTTGTTTCACGACAATATACTCTATTTTAATAATTTTTTTAACTAATTTTATTTTTTGTTTAGGTTCAAGGATCGACAGATCGGGCGTTGGGATAAAGTTTTATTCATCAGCTCGCGAATCTGTTCAAATTAATACCATCATAATAACGTGTATATGTTGCATAATTGTACACGTAAGCACTAAATGCATCCTCGCTGATTACAAGGCGCAACATTTGTAGTTGCGGGTTAGTGGGAGAGTCCTATCAATGGTGCAACTAGATAACCGATAGAGGTTAGGAGCCCAATGTCGAAAGACGGAAGGGAGTGACTTGCCACAACTCCGATATTGTCAGATGACAGCATGGTAGGGGATCCGGTCGAAATGATTGAGGTACGATGAGCGGGACATTTAAACAAGCGAAAAAGAATACTCGAAACATCAGAAGAGCAAATTGAGCCTTAACACCGACGTGAGTGATATACGGACAGTTGTGCACGTCAGAGTTGGATTGATATCACAGCAGTCAAGGGTACTGAAGGGGGATCCTGGAGGGTTTGCGATGACTGGGAGATACACTCCGACCATAAACCAATTCTATTCACACTTCTTCGACAATTATCTGTTAAAGAGGAAGCACTGAGTCCACGGATTGGGAGGTATTTTATTCCGCTCTAGATTATTTCATCATTAGTAAGCAGGGTGAGCGGACATTAGAAGAATGGGCTTCCGAGTTTCAAGAAGCAGTCAAGCAAAGTTGTATGGCCAGCATGGGTTTTGGTACAGCCAGAGTCAAGGAAAGGAAGCACATATCGTGGATCCAGGAGCTTAACGTTACGAGAAGACAGGTATCAACAATAAGCGAATACCGAGAAGAAAAGAAGAAACTAAAATTAGAAATTCAAAAATCGAAAAAGCACAAATGAGACGCCCTCCTGAAGGACCTCGACAGGGACGTATGGGGCCAACGGTACAAAATTGTGTGCAAGAGACTCGGAAGAAGGGCAACACTCGATTTAGCAACAGAACACACAGAACGGGTCATTAATACATTGTTCCCAACACCCCTCCATTCAGAAGAAACCCAGTTTTGGATAAGACATCCATAGACCAACTCAGAGAGGAAGAACTAATAGAAATAATAAAAGCAATGAAGACAAACAAAGCCCCAGGCCCGGATGAAATACCAGCCATTCTGATAAAGAGACTATTATGTATTCACAAAAACAATTATTATTTAATTTAATACAATATATTTACAGACTATATTAGATGTCACTTGTTAGGGCCCAGACCACTTACTGGCTTCTGCTTATACCGTGGCCGATATTTATACTGTTTTCTCAGTATATTAAGTTGGTAGTGCATCAGCTTAAGGTGGTGTGTACACCTGTATAATAACGGTTTACATACCCCCTTGCAGGACCGGCTTCTAGATACACTACAGAGACTAGGCGATGAAAAACCAGAATGGATAGTGAATGTCTTCAACAACCTAGCGAGAAAAAACAAGTTCCCAAGACAATGGAAGAAAGCCACACTAGTTCTTCTAAAGAAAGGAGACAAGCCTGCGAACCATCCGTCCTCCTACAGACCGATATGCCTCCGCAATCATATTAGCAAAGTATACGAGAGATACATCTTGACCCGGCTGCAAAACGAAATTGATAACCTAGGAGGACTGGCACCAAACCAGTTTGGATTTAAAAAAGGGAGTTCGACAACTCTTGCTCTCGATCTCCTAACTGACATCGTAAATCGGGCCAGAAGAGGGACCTGGAGGACAAGGAGGTTTGTGATGATAGTTTCACTGGATGTCAAAAATGCATTTAATTCAGCGAGCTGGAAAAACATACTGACAGAGCTGGCGGATAAAGGAATAAGCGGAGCCATGCAAAACCTTATTTCAAACTATCTACAGAATAGAAGCATCACATTCCAGAACAACACTTACGAGTATTACTTACGACAACTCTGGCTACACAATTTTTGCATTAATGATGTGGTAAGTAACCATGCTTCAATGTATTTATACACTGAAAATTATGCAGGAAAAGGCCTAAATGAAGTAATTTCCTGTTTAAATCACTATATTACAAAAAAGAAAAAAAATGGCAAAGTAGTAAAACTTTCAATTTTTTGCGATAACTGTTTTTCGCAAAATAAAAATCGCTATCTGTTTGCATACCTTGATTCATTATGTGCAGATGGCATTTTTAATGAAATAGTAATTTATTACCCCATACCTGGACATTCAATGATGCCCGTAGACAGATGTTTTGGGCTAGTAGAAAAAAAAAGGTTAAAATGTGAAAAATTTGACACTCCTGATTATTATATTCAAATGATAAAGCAATGTCGTCTCAAAAAACCTTTTGAGATAGTTTTCGTTCAAACGGGACTCGCCAAGGGTGAAAATGATATCGATGTTGTACCAATTTTCCTAGTTTTAAGTTTTACGATCACGATACCTGTACATTTTAAAAAACAGCTAACAGTTTTACAAAACTACGGTCGGGATCTTCGAAATTTTACCACAGAGGCCACAAGTCCTCTGTCCAAGGAAGATAAACCGCAAACAGCGTTCCTGAAGAATAGGGGAGCCAAATTCGCTTATTCCATTCTACAAGTTAAATCTGACTTCAGCATTGTGGCTTTCACTATACGGTCTAAAGGCAGATAACAACGGTGAAGATTTTACCACCGAAAATTAAACCAAAGCGTTCGGTAAAATTTAGAATTGAGGGTCCTGATATTTTTCAATGAAATCGTATATAGTTGAGCAACACAAATTTAATTTCAGAATTTAAAGAATATTGATGACAGTCTGCGAGAATATTTGGTCGATGACGGTCGATGCTGTCAATTTCAACATTGGGGCATCGTTGAAATCTTTTCCGGGGAGGCGCTGACATGGCACCGGAGTTTACTTCCCGAAGTTACCACTTGTGGTAAATTAATTGAGGAATTTAAAATCCGTTTTTTATCATTGGATTTTAATAGGGAATTTTTAGAACAAGTACGTACCTATATGCAATTTCCTGCGGAAGCAGTTCGCACATGTATAGAATCCATGTTTAGTAAGTTCGGTAGGATTAACACTCCTCATTCAGAGAACGATCAATTGTGGGCTATATGAAAGAACATGCTACCTCAAATTTCTTTGGCGATGGGGACAGCTACCTTAAAAGGTAGCAAACCAGCGTTGAGTTCGTGTGAGTAAAAGCTCATTGCGGTATAGGAGAGAACGAAGTTGCTGATTTATGTGCAAAAGCTGCGGGGTTATCCCACAGCCGCGCAGCATACAACGAGTTTCCTCTTAGTTTTGCAAAAAGAGCGATTCGCCTTGAGATGGAGGAAATTTGGGAAATTTTCTACTCGCCAGTATTTGCCCACAATTCGCGACGTTGATTTGATCCGAAACAAATTTGACACCTCCTTTGAGCTAATGCAGGTTTTGAAGGGACACTCATATGCAAGATCGTATCTGCATAGATTCGAGATCAGTCCTACTGACGAATGCCCTTGTGATTCCAAAAGTAGGCAGACGATGGATCATTTATTGACTGACTGCTCCAGGTATGCTCACCGCTACACTCACACCACAACTTGCAACTTTTACAACACACCTCCATTCGACTTACTAAAAATATCAAAACACACTCCACTAGGACATTCATACACAAAATTCATAAAAATTATAATCAACAGTCTAAAAGATTTCAACACGTCATGATATTTTACACTAAACACGAAACACCTCCTCGGCTTTGCAACCTTGTTCTAAGTGGAGAACCCTTCGCAGTGTTTGGACCGCCTCAATGGGACTACTAGCGAGTGGTTTTTAACATCCAATTTCTAAATTTATATCAAAATTTCCTCTTACTGAAATGTTAAATGTTAAATTTTTAGTTCGCTCCACCATTTATACTTTCACCAAATCGATTAAGTTCATCTGTTCTGTTAATTTAATTTAGTTTTGAAGTTGGTTCAATTATATTTCAAATGTTATTTTCTTTTCTATACTAGTTCACTAATTTAATTCATTTTTCCAATGTTATGTTCAATTATGTTAAAGTTTATTTTATACGTTGTATCAATTAGCAGCAATATACTCCCTGCCTGCAGGGTTACTGTAGTCAGGAAACAGGAAAAAAGAACCTTAAATGGTAAGCTTGAGTTTATTCAAGTGGCACAAGCTGCTGAACGATTGGTGAACTGGACCACTGTTAATGAAGTTTCAGCTTCCGTTGTTGCTACACCGATGTAGACCGTGATGTCTAGCATCACGGATCACAAACTTGTGTACTGTTATCTAGACTTGTCTCCTAAAAAACTGCAAGCAAACCCTACATGGTTCAGAAACTTTCGAAACATGAGCCAAGAAACCTTCTCTATAGACGCATCGAATATAAATTGGCTTCGCAGTGTAGACGAAGCTAATATCAATGAAAAACTGAAATGCATCTCGTCGGATATATCATTATTTATTATTATATTATATCAATATCATCATTATTATATAATAAAAATTTTAAATATTTTTCAAATTTAATTTTCGAAGTGATAGATGGCATTGTATGTCTCTACTTCATATTCCTACAATGTAGGTGAAAAAGTTTTCATTTTGTTTTACTTAACCTAAAATTCTATTTAGACACGTGAACTTCTAATTTGGTTATTTAGTAAGCGCAACATTTATTTTAAAGTTTGATTAATTTCTTGATTTTTTTAAATTTAAAATTTTTCAATTTTGTTTGGTATATTTGCTCTGACTTGTTATTTTTACTGTTATACATGACTGAGAATCGACAATAATCGTGAAATAGAGGCCTTTATATTATGTTACAGAGGTTTTTATTTTATTTTATAGCGCAATATTTTCAGAATTCTATTTTCTTGTTTATTCTAAGTTTAACCCTGTTAAATGTGAATTATTGTCATTTTAGCGTTTATTAAATATTATGTTTTCTTTGTAGTATGTATTCTGTACTTAACAGTTAAAAATGTTATTTTTTTAACATTTTTTTTAACATTTTGTTAGGTTTAATTATTATTATTCAACTTGCTTGCTCCAATAAACATGATCAAATTGGTAAAACTTAACAAGATAGAAGAAAAATTGTTTGTCCAGAAACAGTAGTAAGCGGTCTACGAAGTACTTTCTGTTAAAAGGGAAAGATTGGGCAAGGCCTAGAAGAAAATATTGGCTTATAAAATTATAAATTTGACGTTTGGAAATATTTCTTAAAATTAATAAAAATTATAAATTTGGATATTCATATTGGAAATTTAATGGTTCTAACTTGAATTAAGTCATCCAGATTGTGCAAACAAATATAAATTGGGAAATACAGAAAAATAGTGGAATATTTGGATTTGGATTGGGAAATATGAAAGTTGTACAAAATTTTAAAAAATTGTTGGAAAATTGTACAAGAGATGCCACGTAAGCTAAGAGAGATTAGGGACGAGGTATTACTTCAGTTGGGAAGTTGCAAGAAGGTCAGAGCTGAGGCCAAGACCATCATTGAAAAGAAGATAGAGGAGTTGTGTCTTGGCTTGTGCGTTAGAGCGTCTGGACGAAGCGATCCCGACAGACCCTTTGGAAAAAGTTAGGAATGCTATCAAAGAGGAAGTTGCCGCCTCGCTGACAGGCGGTCTGACATTGCAAGATGTCAGACTGGCTGTTAGGGAGGAAGTGGAGGCTATAAACAAAAGTGTTCGTCCTCCTAAACTGTTCTCCGGGGTCTTTTCGCCTGGACGATTTAACAAACCGGAATGCTCGATAATCATCTCTGCTAATACCAGAGAGATAAAAACTCAGGGGAAGCTCATAAAGAGATGGCGGGAGTCAGTGCCCTTCAAAAAAAGCAACTTCGCGCCCATAAGGACGAAGGTAATTTCGCAAAATAAATTGTTGGTGTCATTTAACACCAACTCACAAAAATGCGAGATCTTAAATGAAATCAAGAAAAATTTAAACATAAAGGCCGAAGAAACGACTACCCTTAGCCCCTGCGTGATATTAAAGGGTATTAGCAGTGATAACACAAAAGACGAACTGACTGAGGTAATCCTCAGTCAAAATACCAAGTTAAAATTAACATTCCAAAATGAAAAATTTGAATTGAAGTTAAGTTCTTGAAGAATAACAAAAATTCAAAATTATTCAATGCAGTGTACCAATGTTCTCCAAAAATTTTTAATATCATTATTTCAGAAGGACGTGTAAATGTGGACCATGAACGTATGAACGCCTGCGAGTTTCTTTCGGTGCGGCAGTGCTTTGACTGTCTCAAATTTGGGCACTTGAAGAGGTTTTGCCCCGAAAGAAGCATTAAATGTTTCCATTGCGCAGGTGGTCATGCGTTCATGGACTGCGTGGACAGAAGAGAATCCCTCAAAATTAAATGCATAAACTGCCTTCATTAATGAAAAATATAAAACGAGGCATGTTGGTTGCCCAATCTATAAAATTATGGAGGCACGTCTAAGGGAAAAAATCGTTGATAGCCAGTAAGCCAATAAATTTTGTGCAATGGAACTTAATGCCATGAACGCATCACATCGTCGCGAACAACGTCGCTCTATTGACTGAACCATATGTAGGAAGAGTTAACCATGTTATAGGAGTGGACGGTGTACACGTTTTCCAAGGTGTTAGTGCCAACGGGAGAGTTAAAAGCTGTATTATCGGAAAGAGGAGTGTTGGTGCTGTGCTAGGAATGTCCCAGTACGCCAGCACTAATATTTGCGTGATTAAGCTCACGATCGATCAGTCACTTCCACATTGGCAGTGTGTACATCGAGCCAGATCTTGATCTAGACAATACTCTCGTAAAGCTAAACTATTTCCTAACAAAGACCAGAGGATCGTACGTTATTGTTGGTGGAGACATGAATGGAGCCAGTCCAGCATGGGGCTCACTGGTTAGTGACGAACGTAAAAGTGATGTTCTAAACATTGCATGTGCCCAAGATGTGCATGGTCATATGCAATGAAGGAGGCGAACCAACATTTGAGGTGACCAGAAATAATCGCCTACTAACGTCGATAATTGATGTTACGATGGCCTCCGAGAATATCATGTCCCGTTTGATCCAGTGGAGCGTCGACAACTTTATTTGTCCGTCCTCTGACCACAACGCGATTACCTACAAAATTTTAGTTAAACAAGAGGGGGTTAATCAGGCGAAGATAACCGCAACCTATTTATTTTGAAATAAAATTGCAAATTCGGAAACATTTAAAACAAAATTAAAAACAAATTTGGACTCATCAAAATTATTAAATACAAATTTCGAAAATATATCTTCTGGCGAAATAGACCGTACCGTGGAGACTCTAACTAAGGGCATTCGAAAGTCATGATTCTTCTCAATGAAAATACGTGGAAACTCTAAACCGTGTAATCCGTGATGGTCTGTCGAACTGGAAGACTTGAAAAAGAGGTGCATCAAGCTGCACTACCGTATTCATTCCTTCAGAAACAGAAATTTAGATATAACACTCCTCCTCATGGAACAAAGGCTACTGAAAGAGGAATATAGTGATTTGATTGGTAGCACCTCTACAAAACACTTTAGAAATGTTTGCAAAATAGGGAAAACGTGTAGTCAATGACTAATAAAAGACGCTCCCATTCATCAACCGCCACTAACGCTAACGTACGGTAATAGCTTTACTGGGAGTAGTGACGAGACTGCTGATAGACTTTTACAACACTTCTACCCTGACGACTCTACGGACACTACACTTAGACATTACGAACTAAGACAATTGTTTCATCATGTACAAATCGAAACCTTGATACCAATTTAGGTTAACGTCGCTTTGGATGGGCCTAGGCACAAAAGTGACATGATAGAACCCGGAAAGCCTGAGAAAAGTAGAGCAGCACAACGGAGAAGGAGGAAGGCAAGAGGGGAAAGGAGCAAAAAGACAGCTGCGGCCAGCCACGTCTCTCCGACACTTACATTGCAAGAAGAACTGCAGAGAGGCTGGAAAGGCCCAATGCTAAAAGAACAGCTGTCTGGAGAACGAATCCACACAACCCTACCAATGCTCCAAATAGCGCTCAAGAGAAACAACCCCCCGCGAGTACCACCCGCAGCGGGACTTGAACTCAACAAGCATAACCCAACCGGACCACGCATCCCAAGCCAAAGCCCCCCAAAAAGTAGGCAAGGAGGAAGAAAATAAAGACGCCATCAACATCTCTGATATAAGACAGCGGATAAGAAGAGCCGGACTTCCTACCGATGTAATAGCACCCCGTTCCCTATACGTAGAGAGCTACATTGGTAAAATAGAGACCGCCGAATCAGCACACCAGGATCTGGACTCGTTCAGATTTCAGTAAGGAGTAGTTTTTCTACTTAGTAACGATTTTCACGAATGTTCAGGAGCGTTTTAAATTATTTCTTCACACCTGACATATGAGAGAGTTGATAAGTGGCAATCATATTAGATTTTTATTATTAGAATTGCGCATGTATTGTTAAAAAATTGTAAGCCTACGAATAGGAAAAACTATGCGTTGATACTAATATTTTTAGCAGTTCTCTGGCCTTTTTGGCAATTTATTTTGATGTGTAATTGTCGCTCCTGTTACCACTTGATAGAATATTCCTGCCAACGACCTTCAGTCAATTGCAAGACAGATCAACGAATGTGCTCAATAGATAACAAATAAACGGATCTACCCGGCGGATCGACGAATCTGCTCAACAGATCGTCGGATCAACCGATCTGCCCGGCGGATCGACAGTTCAACGAAACTATATAAATGCCTGAAGTAATCGTGATATAGAAAACACATTATCAGTTTTTTTTTCTATTATTATATTACAGCGGTTATATTTTTTAACGGTTTTATTTATTTTTTTAATATTTTATTATATATAAGATATTAGGAGATTAAAAATACCTCAGATTAATATATTACCAACTGCAAAATATTTATATGTAAGTAAGGTATAGGTAACATCGTATCGTTTTAAGTGAAAGTTTGAATATGAATAATTTCGAAATTTTAGGACTTTTAGGAACAGGAAGTTACGCGCAAGTGTTTCGCGTCTGCAAGAAAAATAGAGACGACGCTAACACAATCAATGCGCTGAAGAGAATTGTGATCACCGACACAGGGAAACATCTCATTAATACAGAACAAAATATTTTAACTCGTGTTCAACATAAAATCGTGGTTCGACTAATCGATTCATTTAAATTCTAGAATACGTTTAACTTTTGTTTTAGAGTACGTAAGTGGAGGTACGCTAGCGGACCTTTTACAAAGAAAAGGGACGTTGGAAAATAGTGCTGCCACATTTTATATGAACTAAATAGTGGTGGCACTAGAGTACTTACACTTAGAAGATATCGTTCACGGGGATATAATTCAGCAAAACATATTATTGGATGCCATGGGTCACATTAAAATAACCGATTTTGGAATCAGTGAGGAATTTGTATCCGATGATCAGAAATACCAAAAATTTGCAATTGACTGGAGGTAGTTGGCAGGAGTATTTTATCATAGTATGGTAACAAGAGCAACTATTACATCGCAAAATAAATGGCCAAGAACTTTATCAAAAAAGGCCAGAGAACTGCCAAAAATCTTACTCCACACAGATCAGGAAGAAAGTTTTCCATACATTGCAGTCGAAGCCACAAAAAACAGTAAATATTTAAAAAATACTATTACGTGCTGGAATGATGTGGTGTTACGAATAGAGGAACCGCCATTTATAACCAGAATATTCCAAATTTATTCCCAAGTCCAAAATCCAAACTCCAAAAATATTCCAAAATATTGAAAGTTAAATACATGGACAACCAACCCTGTCAGAGGATGAAGATTGGAGAGAATGAGCAGAAGAAAACAGAATTCGGAACTACCGCATAGATGCAACAAAAGCAGGATGTTAGACTAACATCTGTTTAACAGAAAATAGCAGGGCTTCGACATTACAACCATAGTGATAAGTAAATTTAAAAAAATTGAACCACGACCGATGAAAGTCTTACATCAGACGTCAGTCAACAAAGCCACGTAGTAGATACAGGGACAGCCGCAGCCCCCGAAGCAAGGATTAGTTTACGGTATACGATCCACTTCCATTGTTTCGCTTACGATTTCTTGGTTTTAATTCGGTTTTCTTGATTTTCTCGACTTGGTTTGGCACCGGAATCGGTTGGGTGTGCGTTCGATTTCCTGGTTTCCCTGTTCTATCGGTCTTTTTTATTGGGAGTGTTTGTTTTAAAGTGTTGAACCTGCAAATACGAAGGAACACCTTTTGTCTACGGAGACAAGATAGATTGTAAGACAGAGTCAATATCCGAAGCAGAAATCTCTCGTTAAGAGATTCAAACTGCGACCGCGCCGACAGATTTCTTCCAATATTTTCTGCACCATCATCGTTTCTACGCGACCGCACAAACGGCAGTATTGCCCCAAATGAGCATTCGTAGCGCCGGCAGCGATGATCACACGTCAGAAAGTGTAAGTGAAAGGAAGAACCGATTCTCTAAGTCGCAAAAAAAGCTACCTAAAATTGTCTCACTCCTCCAGAAAAACTCGCTACAAAACCAAACACGAAAAAAGACCCCGCCAATATCGAAACTCCGGTACTGAACGCTAGTGCTGTAAAGTTTCCAACGCGTTGGTAGGAAAACGGATGTTTTTGAAAGACCAATTAAAAGATACTTTAATGTCAAAAGAACGAAACTGAGATGCACAAAACCAAATTATTATTTGTATAGTTTTTAATAAAAGTAGCTTGTAGTAAAATTGTTATTTTTAGCACTTTGTTGTACTAATATGAGGTTTGCGGTTTGCCGTTTTAGGATTTCTCGAATTTGCTGATTTAACCGAGTCGCCGAGTAGACTGTCGTTCAGTAGTCGTGTGCCAATATACCATTAATACACACCCTGTATACCCTCATATACACACCCTCATATACCATGAGGGTCAGTAAATACACAAATTTCGACTGCATAAGTCATGCAGTGTGTTTCAAGCTGAACTTTATGCAATCGTCGCTGCTCTGAACTGGATTTCTCCCAGGAGAATACATTCTGCGTGTATTTACTCCGATAGCCTGTCTTCCATTGTTTCTATTCGTAACAGATACAGCACGGTACCGTTGGTCAGTTCTATTAACTTTTCGCTTCTCAAGTTTAAAACTCAAACCGTCATATTGTTCGTGTGGATTAAAGCTCATTGCAGAATTGGTGCAAACGAAGTTGCTGACCTCTGTGCCAAAGATGCGGCAGCATCTCATCATCGCAGCGCTTACAACGAGTTTCCACTGAGCTATGCAAAACGGGAGATCCGTTTTGAAATAAAGAGTATTTGGAAAACTGAATACCAAAACGCAATTCAAGGCTCGACCACTCGTGAGATTTTGCCTACATTGCGGGATGTCGATTTGTTTCGAGATGCCTTCGACACTTCCTTTGAGCTAACGCAGATAATGACGGGACACTCGTATGCGCGATCTTATCTCCACCGATTTAAGATCAGTCCTACTGACTGATACCCCTGTGATTCAAAAACTAGACAGACTATGCAACATTTAATGAAGGACTGTCCAAAGTTTTCAAGCGGTCGATTTGCTCATGTTACGTTATGTTCCTTTTATAATACAGATCCCTTTAACATTCTTTCTTTAACTAAAACAAATCAACCACGTTCTTCTTTTCTAAAATTTATTAAATCTATTATTAATTCATTAAAAAAATTCAATTCTTGATATCATTTCGGCTTCAATCATTTCTCCTTCTTTCTACTAACGAGCGATTTGGTCGCTCGGATGTGTTTTCTCTTTTTCTTCCCGTAATCAATTCGTGTACCACATCTAATATTATAAATTTTTTTGACGTTATTATTATTGGTTACTATTTATCCCGTTATTGTTATCATTATTTTTATTGTTAACGTTATATTATAATGTATCAATTTGCATTAATATACTCCCTGGCTGTAGTGTTAATACAGTCAGGAAACAGGAAAAAAAAAATGAAGAGGATGAATCGTAAAATTCGCACAAAACTAATACTCAATGTAGGGGACAGCATAATTGTAAAAAGTCTGCGCACCTCAAATCGAGCACAAGAGATCTGTGCAACGATGTTACTTCCATACGAAGGTACGTTCTACATAAATAAAACTATTTACTAAAACGTGTACAAGTTGAGACACGAAGGAGGGTATATCCTAGAAAGATTTCACATAAATCTCATGTATTCGTTCACAAGGCCACCACAAGGAGAAAGCGAAGAGATATGATAATGTTTAACCAGCAGTTCGTATCGATAAAAGCGGTAATAAAATAAGAAAATAATATCACAAATAGTTAAAAAATTCGGTTGAAAATTCAGAGAACATGAGTAACGGAGAGCAATCTGTTAGAGTTAATAGAGGTATTAGCCTGATAGAGTTAGGAGTAAGAGTAAGGGGGAACAATCTGGAAGAACCAGTTTGCCATATAAGAATCGGAGGTACATGCCCGATCGAAAAAAAAGTTAAAGTCAGCACAATCGAAGTACAAAAGATGATGGGATGTCATGTTTTACCAATAAATAAATATAGTTTTAAATAAAGGGAACTCCAGAATAAAAAGTTACATAATAAATAGGTGGAAAGAGCGCATGAACGAGGAAAAAGAATGAATGTCAAAAGGTATCTAATGTGTTGAGAAAGAATGAAGGTCCACACGGTATGAAAGAGAGGCTGAAAAAATTATTTTTAAAAGAAAATTGCATCTATTTCTTGGTAGACGTGAAAGTGTGCACCTGATAAATAGGAAAGAATGGCAGTTAATATTACTTTACCAAATATCAACGGGGAAGTCGAGCTTGGTCACTCTGTTGGTGTAGCGGACGATTGGGATCTACCATTCGTGTCCATTCGTGCAAACGCCGCATTTTGAGCATACAACAAATGCGTCACAGACGAGTTAAGTGCAAATGTCAAAAAAATTATCGTGTGCGGCGCAGTCATGTGCATCGACCTACGTCTATGGAGAAAAGTTGGTGCGAAGAACGATGATGACTGGGTGATAGCTAAAGCAGCTGCACCGAAAACTGAGACGGCGAAAGCGAGAATCGAGGCAAATCGAAACATGGTTGGCACGTTAGTAGCAACCAAAGCCAACTGGTGGAAAATGAACCATCACACGGGGGTTGGCACCGCACAAGGCTAAGTGAGGAAAGTTGTGATGCAGAAAGGCATCCCGAATGTGGACGAATCTTGTTACTGTTACTTGCATAGTGGTGTACCCCCCTCCCCGCCGTCCTATTCAATTAATATCTGCACCCCGATAACGACAAGATAAAGAAATAACGAAAAAGGCGTTAAGAAACATTTTTAAACGTTGTTGAATTTTAAAAATTTGATATTTTTGAATGCGTGGCAAACGGCAAAATATCACCAATCTCTACGGCTTTACAAGTCGGAGAGCTAAGACTTCTCAGGGGCGGATTCAAAATTCCAAAAAATTTTCCAATTAATAAAATCCAATTTAAAATAAAATGCTGACCAATCCAAAAAATTTAATAAATCCTACAAAATAAATCTTCTTCAAAAATAAATTAATAAATCGTAAATAAATTCAAATTTTAATTTTTAATACTCTTCTTTTATGTGACCTCCACCGTATTTATATTTTGTAATCTTTACCGTTGCAGTCCTGAAGATGAACAAGTAATAAATTGTCCAAAACGCTGACGAGTCAACATACTAGTTTTATTTAAGTCCACAACCCAAGATTTCCATCAACTATCCACATAATTTTTGGACTAAGAGTTATTGTTTAATTTGAGAATCCATAACGTTTGCGGCGCACACGATCGGGCACTGGGCTTCTACCTTGCACGTCGTATCAGTGGGAATCGTGGTAGATGTTCCCATGACCATCCTGGATATGTACCAGGCCCCATCAAGTGTCAAATTGAGCGTTGACACAAAAAAAAGGTTTACCAGCTTTCCTGCAAGGACACATCGAACAGCAGTGTCCTACGCTGCTTCAGGCAGATTAGTAATAAAAACAGCATACGTCATTGAAACTGTGCGAAATGTTCTACTTAAAGCAGGGTTTAACGGCAGAGTTGCGCGGAAGAAACCGTTCATAAATAGTGTAAGTAGGCAGTAAGGGAAAATTTGTTCACTTTCCAATAGTGTAAATAGACATAAAAGACTAGAATTTGCAAAAAAATATATTAACGAATAGTAACTTCTGGAAAAAGATGATTTTGTAAATAAAATTGAAATTATGTAAATGAAATTGTATGGTTTGGGGCTGTATGTCTGCAAATTGGGTGGGAAATAGAAACATCAAATACAACACTAAGAAGATGAAATATCTAAAACAAAAATTCCATTTTATTCCGTTTAGCTAATACATATAATGATTTTCTTAGTTCACAGAAAGAAAAATTCAACTACATATTTAATAAAATTTGAAAAACACGTATTAAGAAAACTTATGAATAAAACTAAACCTAACCAACAGAATGATCATATTGAAAGTAATTTGGTAAAAAATATAATTAACGTAGCCATATCACACGAAGTTACAAGAACACTGCAACTTAGTCAAAAGTATGCAGTTCCATTTACATAGAATAATTTTCCTACAGACGACATCATCGTAGGAATCGAAAACGCAATAAAATACCTGGACTGTAACACTAAACATCTATTAATAATGGAATTTATTCAATTAAAACTTTTAGCAAGCTACAAGTGAAAAACAATGAAATCCACGCACCCACAAGATGTTCTTAAGACTAAGAAATTAATTCTAATGAGCTTGATAATTAGAGCTGGAAAAGGAAATACCCCCGTTGTAATGGAAAAGAAGTAGAAGGATTGTCAGATATCAACTGATATTTGACTGGTTCAAAAAGATTACATGGACAAATTTACACCCTTCAGGCTAAAGATAAACAGCGCTATACCATCTAAAATATATGGACTACCTAAGATACATAAAAATGGAACACCGCTTAGGACTATTGTCGCAAGCTTAAAATCCCAACATACAAATTATCTAAATTTATATCAAAAATAATTTCTAACATTTTAGGTAAATCAAATTACTTTACCAAAGATTTATGGATATTTGTAGAAGATATAAAACAAATAATCAGGATATGATCACTAGGTTTGAACTAGTTCATCGCCTGATGATGCCATAGTATGGTGAAAACGTTTGCGATAATATACATACGGTGTATTTATATAGTGTTAACTTAAACGTTTTAGTTCTAAAAGGTGTTTGTGCATTTTTTAGTTTATTCTAAAAATTTGATATGATACTTTGTTCAATTATTTTCAAATGTACTATTCTATTATGTATTAATTCACCAATTTTATTTGCACAATGTTAGTTAAGTTCATTTATTGTTACTCACTATGTTCCTTCTTACCCTATTTGTTTCTTTTGTTCAATAATATGACACGATTGCTTAATGTTATTATTGATGGCCCGGCGTAGCGTAATCGGACCTCCAGGGTCGTACTCAGCGAAATCGCGGCGACTAGGTGACGTCTACGAGAGTCACCCAGGTAGTTGTTTTGCTTATTGCTTATGGCTCGAATCCTTACAATCTTACTCTGAAAAAGAAGTACACAAGAAAACTGCCAATAAGGATTCGTGACGGTACGTATAATGAGTAATAAAATTGTTGTATTACAACGCAGGTTCTTAAAGATAAATAAAAGGGTCGACCTAGGCATGCATGAAATTAATACTAAACAGTTACACAAATAATACAATGAAGGCCACTCCAACAATTTGGAGGGTTAAGGCTGTCTGAGACAGCGGCCTAAAAGGCGATATGATAGCGAAATTGATGCACTTTACAATTTAAATATTTACTCACATTAGTAAGTCGGATTCGATACAGAGCAAATGGTACGCAACAGATGTTTCCTTCGAACGGCAGAACGGTAAATAACTTAGTGTTGTAAAGCGGAATGTTGTCTTGCAGAAGCGCGGGATTTTCCGACCCTGCGCACAGTAGTCGTAAAGCAGATTCACTTTTAAGTAAGGTGGACGCAATGCGTCTTTACAAATTCTAGTCGTCAAAAGTTAATACGTCACTTCGGTAACTCGTGAGTTACCGAAGTTACCGTGAGTAACTTACCGTGAGTTACCGTGGTAGTACGTCACCACAATAAAGAATACTTGTAATTCGTACCAGGGTTTCAATAGCTACCTGGATTTATTATACTACAAAGGTAGTCACAAAAATAGGCGGAATGGCGTAATCGCCTTTACACAGCGCGGTAATCACTCACGTGATCTTCACAAGAAAATCGGAATTAAGCCACAATTACGGTAATTCACAATAAGGTAAGCATTTATCGGTAACGGCGGTAACTAAAACTTATTCGGCAGAAAAAGCTTCCCTGTTTAAAGTGCCTAAAAACAAATTAAAAGAGCGGAGTGCTTTGATTCCACGTGCGGACAAACAATTAGAAATAAATGAAATTAGAAATTTTGTGCGAAAAACATTTTTTTAAGGAAGATGTGATACGTGAAGTAGTCACAGAAACTTATTTTTTAAAGAAGATGTGTTACGTGAAGTAGTCACAGAAACTTTTTTTCAAATCAACAAAACAAATCGATAAAATTTGGGTGCCAAGTACATCGTGACGAAATTATATCGAAAGGGGTTTACGTTTATATCTTTATGAGAGTCAAACAGTATTACCGACAAGAACAAGGAAAATTTAAAAAACATTCAGCGGTCGATAAAAAAAAATCAAAATTGCATAAGTCGTAATTATGATTATCATTTTCTAATTTTGTTTTAATAATTTCAGCTTTTTAATAATTTGTTTCTCGTTTTTTATTTCTCAAAATTATATTAAATCTTGAAACTAATAATCCTTATATGATTATAATATGCTACTAATTTAGTTATTCTGAATTTAATAAAATTATTACATTTCATATCTTTTTATTGTACACTTATTAACTTGTTAGTTTAAAATATATACCTAATATTGTTTATAATTGTGTCTAACACAATAATTAAATAAATAATTTGTTATTAAGTTGTTTATTTATTTCTTGTGGGTCTCTAAAATAATATTTCCGATATTACTCCATAAGACCACTATAGTATTAACTCGGAACACATTGTCTGTCTCTGTCTAGCATTGACTGGGACGTTCGTAGGCCATGAAATTTGCGTTGTAAGCTCACCTCTTATATTATACATCCGTGGTTTGAATGCCTGCAAAACCAACTGTCCTGCCTACCCTCTCCTAATATTCCACTTAGAAATGTTCAGGCAGAAACTCGTCGACCAAAAGGGTCGACCTTCAGTTAAGCTCACGATGCACTCTGCAACTCGAGATTGGAGCGGGAAATTTACAAGAATTTAAAAATATAATCATAACCGTAACAAATGGTAAATATTTATTTTTTATGTTGTATCAATTAGCAACAATATACTCCCTCGCTGTAGGGTTACTACGGTCGGGAAACAAGCCAATGGCTATAATAAGAGAATATTATAATACCCAGTAAATCTGAAATAGTTATAATTCCAAAAAATAAACTATTAATTTAAAATAATTGTTCTATAGAAAAAATAAAAATTTTATACATATAAAATTGTGCAATCAAAATTAATAATATAGCTTTAATACAACCAATTAAAGAAATCAAGGTGGTACCACAATCATTTGGTGAATTAACTGTTCAAAATAATTTAAGTCGTTTTAGAATTAAGCAAGGTTCATAACCACGATACCATCAAACAATTTTCTATACCTAACGTAGAGTCAATACTATCAATTTCTAATGATAAAATAACTTTGTACGTTGCAAAGTTATTTAAACATGCAACAAAAATATTATCAAGGATTCATTGGATCCTAAAATCGAATTAAATCCTATTCAAAAAAATCATATTTGAACGTGGAAGTTCAATCTACGTTAGGAAGTGTCATAATAATATTATAAAGCTATTGTTCACCTCATGTAAGAGTGACGTAGTAATTAAAATACGATTTCTTATAATAAGTGTTAGAGTAGCCAATAAAAAATATAATTAAATTCAATAATCTGTAATTTATGGGAAGTCCAATATCAGCAACGGTTTCTAATCTTGTTATAGAAATTTTGGAAGAAGGCGGTATATCAACACCTCCATTTAAACTACCATTCTATAAACGCTATGTGAATGATATTATAACAGCAATTCTGGAAGGCAATGAAGATTTAATTATTAGATATTTCAATGAATTTTATCCATGACTGCTGTTCACTATTGAAAAAGAACAAAATAAAATAACTTTCCTGGACATACATTTAATTCGTGAAAATAACTGCCTAAAATACAAGTGAACCCAAAAACAAACATGGTCACGAAGATATCCCAACTTTAACTCTTACCATCATAAAAGCCAAATAATAAGCACAGCCATAGGCCTCGTGGATAGATCGTTAAAATTAACCCATGGGGAAAAGAAACGTAAAAAGTACCTTAAGAGACTGTTTAAAAATAGATTCCCTGAACCCTTAGTAAAAAAAATTATTAAAGGTAGTGTAAACAAACTTCATAATGGTAACACTGCACAGAAATAAAAAAAAAAAACAATTTTGCTGTTATGCCTTATGTCAAAGCACTACATGAAAAACTAAAGAGAATCTTAAAAAATCACAAAATTAATATGACATTCAAATCAACATATAACATTAGACAACTGTATACTAAATTAAAAGATCCCGTTCCTACAGAGAAAAAATCAGACCTATTTTATAAAGTTGAATGCAAGAAACGCACCAATGGCTACACAAAAGAATGAGTGGTCATATCTCAACTGTTCGTTGTAATAAACCGGACTCTAATGCCATTGCAAAACATATATTAGTGGATGGACATAATGCAGATTTCAAAAAGGTAAAAATTATTAAACCCGTTACTAATTACAAAGAAAAAATTCTTCATAAAATGATAAGCATCAAAAAAGAAAAGAAAAACTGATATAGATAATTGGAGCAATATCTACAGCCATCTACTCGTCTACGGAAACTCACTACAGGTTGTTCCTTATCACACAATCACATTTTAGATCATATATATTGTTCAAATGACAATACGTTATTATTCGGTTTCCATATAAACATTGTACTAATAAATATTCTGATAAAAGCGTTAAACTACGCAGAAAGCTTAATAAAAAAAAACATTATATAATATTGTTTAGTTAACTATTGATCAATTACAGATTATTGAATTTAATTATATCACAAGTGAAAAATTAATATATTAAATAAAAAATATAATATAAGTTAGTTATATTTAAACCTTTAAATAACCTACAATAAATATTACAACGCTACTTCTCGTATTTTATTAGTTAAGTTACAAATTTCTTACATTATAATTCATTTTCGTATTATAACAAGGAAAAAACTTAAATAACTTAAAAGTTATGTTTAATTGAGAATGACGGTTTACTAACATCTTATTGCTATTTTGCAACCCTTTTCACTTATCAGCGAGTAATTTTATGCAATTGCTTTGAAATAAAAAGTACTAATAAAAGTACTCAACAGTACTTTGAAGGTATTTTATTCAACGTATTTGCCTCTTGAGTTTCGTCAAAGAGTTGTCTTCATATAACCTCGATTTACTACCAAAATTGTTGCAAGACCAACACCAACAAGAACACTTTTCACTTGTGATACTAATTGTTTTACTACTGGACATAACAGTCTAGTGATCTAGTTAAAATAAAAGATAATTCTTTTTACTCTGTATGAATTCATTGCCATACAATTGATTTTCACAAAAGTACTTACAAAAACAAAGTAAATCCATACAGTACAACAGATTACTTTGCGTTATTTTCGACGATGCTGCTCGTCTATAATGTGAGAATCTAAAGCTTTATAATATTAAAATAATTTTTTCATCTAATATTTTGTCAACCACTGGCCCACAAAATTATACGACAATAAAATCAATAGTATTCATAAAATGATTCAGAGCAAAGAAGAAATCTAACAGTCAGATAATAAATTGTTTCTAGTTCATAAAAGCTTAAATTATTGTATGGTATCCAAGTTAAATCTGTTTATGAATCAGAAATTAAGCAAAAAATAGGATAGCCAAATAGGCTTGATACTTTTGCAGATGAATAGTATATTGTTTTATTAGGATGAAAAGTTTAACGAGTTTTTTCAGATGCAAAAGGAGTGAAACGACCTGAGCGAAATTTGATATACAGAATACAAAAGCATGCTAAATGGTACAATAACCGTCGAATAACAATTCAACAAAAAAAAATGTTGATATTTCCTAATATCCAATTATTTATAACAAATTTCGAATTCATTCTTGGTAGAATTAAATTAATTTGAATACCAACTGTAATTAATATCTTAATGTAGTGAAAAATTATTTTATTCTTCATAAAAAGATATCTTCAGTAGATTTTTCGATAGTAGCAGAAAAGCTTAGATTGCGTTCCTTATAGGAAAATTCAATTATAACAATAAATTCCCATTGCTTTAAATGTTATTAATTCTTTAATAGTAATTTGTATTAATTATGGTGTTTTAAATAAGTATAATTTAATAGTATGTAGGAAATTTAAAGATAAAATGAACCATAAGTTACACACAATATTGATGTCGTTCCTCAAGAATAAGGAACACCATTTCTACTACTGTACTTATTGATTCATGTTTATTAATATCTTAATTCTTATTATGATTTTTCAATTCTAGAAATTTTGTTAGACTAGCAATAATTATCAGATTGTTTTTGTTTGACAGTTTGTGTTCAAACAAATACGGGTTTTTTTAGCTGCACGAGAACTTCAAATTGAAATAACGAAAAGAAATATACCGGGTGACCGGCCAAAGAACCCAACCTAGGGAATTAACATGGAATATTGAGTTTTCTAAATTTTTACTTCCCATTATAACGGATAAGAATGAAAAAGGTATCAAATTAAAGAGATTTTTATTCTGCGTCTAAAGATACCAAACACTTAATTTTTTCAGTATTGATATTGTTTTTGTTTATCAGCTAAACATTTAACAAGAAGTTATTCGCATTTTACACTACCGATAGGTGGCACTGTACTAAAACACTTATGTCGACTTATGCCGTATTGGAAATCGTGTTTTTTAAATCAATTTGGTTTACATTAGTGAATTTTATAATTTAAATGATATTTAATGGTAAGTATATAAAGAAACACTTAAAAAAAGATTGAAATACACTTAATTCATAATTTATTCAATGTAGGTAACTAACTGTTAAATTTTCTTTTAGAGAAAATTACCACTGAAAATGCATCCTTGTTACTTTCATTAGCAAAAATATTTTATTATTTAGATGCTCTGCCGTCTTCTAGATGTATTAATGAGGGAGAAGCAGTTTTAAATGCCAAACACCTCATTACATGTGGAATTAAACACCAAATTCAGATGCTATCGAGATATTTGATTTGTGCTTTCAGTCCACTGCTTTAATGGAAAAACTTCATGAAATTCAATGTGATTTTTTAATAAAGGAGGTAATTGAAATCAAAAGTGCATTATGCACTTACAAAGCTGGAAATTCTGGTCGCTGTAAGCACATTTCTGCAGTATTAATAGCATCATACCTACTATTTTCGCGTGGAAACTTATGAAAACTTAAAATTTTTGTTCGACCCGCCATGCTATGACATCCGTAAACATCACAATTCATTTTAAGATTTTATCCATATTACGTAAAAACACTCAAAGCGAAAAAGATGTCGATTACTACCTATGCTAGTTACCGCTAAGGACACTACGTGGCGCTTCACATTTTGTAAAACGCGAATACTTTGAAAAATTATAATTAATTTGGTTAATAATGTACTGTCGAAGAAAAATTTTTCATGATAAAATTGTATTATGCTGGTAATAGTTTACGCCAAGTCCGTGACTTATTTTCTGTTAAATTCAATAATAGCCATATTCCATCAATATCGGTCATACATAGTTTAATTAAGAAATTTGAAGAAATTGGTAATACTTCGACACATTTAAACACAGGTATTAACCAAAATTATTTAATGAAGTTGTCTTACATCGTTTTTTAAATAGTAAATCAGAGAAACACCAACAGTGAATTGTTAGAAGCTATCGATCAGTTCAAATTTTTAATCTCTTAATTTCAATCTGAAGTTCTCGTGCAGCTAAAAATATCCCCATACACATGTCGAACAAATGGTTATTTGCATAAACATACAATCGAATAGAAGTATGTAGAATAAAATTCCAAATTGAACAAATGTTCAGCTGTATAAAATGATAAGTCAAACAAAAATAGTCTGATACGAATTTGCCCTTTTTTTCCATTTGTGTGAAATGTGCTATAATACTTAACCCACTAAATTAAAAGTCAAAATATAACTCACCCCCAAGCACGTGTTGCAACGATGATGGTTCTCATACCAATATTCACCTCAAACCAATATTCATCTTCTCATATTGCGATTCCTACTAGATTAGCCACCAATATTATTTACTAGTATTTACCTACGAAATACATATTTATCAATAATCACAATTAAGCCAATTCCGATCTTTGAATATTCAAATAAAATTGTTACATACCTACAGTCCATACCTAATGACCATCATTTGAATCCACTTCAATATTTGTAACTAACCCAAAATTCGGCTCAACTTGCAACTCCATTTTTCAACTTCCAGAAACATTTAACATCGTGGCATGTATTTGAGGTGAAGTAAATTGGAGTCAATAATTTTTGGACGATTTTTTCAACAAAAAATAATGCTGAAAACAATCTACTTTGAAATCACAGATTAAATTTTAAAAATTATTAATTTACAACATAATTATATAATGCATAATCCTTATATAAATATTATAGATAAATTATACATTTTTTACCAGTTTTGCTAATGTCAACGTAATGGTCATTCAAATTTGGAAACAGATATTCTGATTATGCCCACGTAATAAATTTAAATATTATCAGTAGCGACTCGTAATAAAGAGCTCAAGAGGACGTGATCCCCTCTTTTAAAAACCAAAATCAATCAAAAAATGATTATTAAAGTAATAAATTTAAATTACAATATTATTAATGTAAAATTTGTTTATTTAAATTCGCACTTACGTAAGTTTTGTCACGTAAATATTTTGCGTTAGCGTTTCCTAATGAGTTTCAAATTACGAAATCGTAGGAAATCAAAGGATGCAAATAATTTAAATAGCATCGTTTAAAGTTTATACTAAGCATAGTTTACTCTGAGGATAGCAAAGAATTGCTTAATGTTTGCTATGCTTTTAGTTTTAAGGGGTTAGGTGCACTCAGGAGGCGTGAAAAGATGAGTATTTTAAATAATTTTTCGTGAGAGTAGTTTATTTTATTTTATAAAACAAATATTAATAAGTTATTATATTATGTTTTAACTTTATTTGACAAAAATTAAAACTAGAAAATATTTATTGTAGAGCAAGTTATCGCCATGTTTGTTGGACCCCGTCCCACAAATCGTGTTTTACGGTGATCACCATAACAATTTACTAGTTCATCTAAAATCAACCAAACAAAAAAAAATCAATAGTTTAATAGTTAATTTAGGGCCTGATCGAAGCTTTTTGATTTTCTTGAAAATAAACAAAATAGCGGCTTCTGATAGCATAACTTGTCTATTTTCAAATACACCAGTACTAGTTTATTGCTTATAAAATATAGAAGTTTTAATACTAAAAGCAAATCCTTCGATTTGGCGATAACTTGGTCTACAATAAATATTTTCTAGTTTTAATTTTTGTCAAATAAAGCTAAAACACAATATAATAACTTATTAATATTTGTTTTATAAAATAAAATAAACTACTCTGAAGAAAAATTATTTAAAATACTCATCTTTTCACGCCTCCTGAGTGCACCTAACCCATTAAATGTATCTAAATTTGAATTACTAACTCAATAGATCGGAACGAGTTTACGAAAAATTATAAAATAAAACAAGATAAATTATTATAAATTTATTTGTAATAATTCTAATTAGTCGCACGATTCAACCAGGTTGCTAACTTGCAAATCGAAAAAGTTTCAAAAACCTATAACAAACACAATAACTGAAATTGTTATTTCACTTTATTATTATACTTAGGTCCAGTATTTCAGTTTGCAGTTAAGCTGTAGATTATGAAAACGTTTGCTTAACTTAAGCGTTTGGTTATCTTCTGTTTGGTATTTCAGTTACTTTTTCTAATTGGTTTAGCTAATCTTTTACACTAGAAAGTTAAACTTGTACTAATAGTTTTATATGTATGTTGGCAATAATAAATGAGATTTTTACTTACGGTTATGTCATACATCTGTCATATTATATTTGTGTTTATGTCATGTTTATGTGCTAAGGAGCCACCTACTAACTTATATTTCTAGTAATTAAGTTCGCATCACACACGGCTTGACAATTTAAAGAAAAGTAATATTTTCTTTTTCTGTAAATTTCTGCTTCACTGCTTCCTGGAGATTGAATTTTGATTTGAATACAATCGAGTGCTCCTAGGAAACTGGGAATCGACTAATTTGACAAAACCCATTAACAATTTTAATCATTTCCTCATCAGTATTTGACATCTTTATATTGTAGTGTTACGAAATAATTTTGACCGCTCCTGTAGTTGTCTTAAAAATTTCCTAGTAATTAGTAAAAATTGCTTTTTTGTCCAAGAAGACAAAGAAGCAATTCTTTTTTATTGAATGCACGTCTTTGAGTAAGCTTAACCAACAAATGAAAAGCTGAAAATTGCTTTTTTTTAAGCTATTATCAGCGCAATATATTGTCTGCTCAATCTTGCTAAAGCTCTAGATACTCTTTTAACAATTTTGGAGATGGTGGTTTTATGGATCCCATAGAAATCACCAACTGCCTGCAGAACATTTCCCGTTGCATAATATTTTAATGTAAGAGTGAGAAGTTGCAATATCCGAGAAACATGCGATATCCAGGACATCGTGAGATGGATAAGAGAGAGGAGAAGAAGATGAAAGGACAACTTGGAGAGAATAGACGAAAGCATACTTGCCGAAGTAGCGATGACGGGCAAACCCATCTCCAGGAGACTTCCGGAAAAGTTGGAACGAGAGTTGGACTTCTGGATCTCAAGATAATCCGTGACGCGGCATGACAAGAATTGGTAAATACAGGACCTAGTCCTAATTTACGAACAAGAAGAAGAAGAATTTTAAGTTGCTGTTGAACTGTGACGGCATAATTCTTTGAAATTATTATAGTGTTAATATCAATTGTTAAATTTTAATTTATGTACGCTAATCAATTAGTAATTAAAGCAATTTTTTGTGTAATAGAATTGGCTAATTTTCGAAAACAATCTTTTGGCAAGCGATATCTTCTTAAAAATTCTTTATCGTCAAAATATTCGAAACAATTTTTAGGCATAAAAAAATAAAATCTTTATTATTTGTTAAATTCAGCAAATTCATTTTAGTTATTATAGAAAATAGTAGGTACTAGCAATGTCAAACCGCAATTTAACAACAAAAAGTAAGGTTAAAGTGTAAAAGTTTACGTAACTGAATGCTTAAACGATCGATTTTGTATGATTCCGTAATCTTTCAGTTAAGCTATCGCTTAACGTTAAACGGGAACTGAAATACTCAAAAAATGCAAAGCTTTCGTTTAAACTTGAGATTAGCTTAAGCTATAGCTTAACTGCACACTGAAATACTGGCCCTTACACATGCAAGCTTTCTTAGCCCCGCATCAGAAGGAATAGCAAGCCCGGAGAGAAGAATTTAAGAAGATTCAACGGCAATAAGACCTTAACTCGAGAGGGGCAAACGCATGGACGGCATCTAGGTCATTTCAGAAGCCACCAAACTGGATAACTACGTTAACGTTAGCGCATTTCACGTGAACATCCACGTGATTCATCAACGTTACGGACATCTGAGATCCTCTCCATCCGAAATTGAAGGCGCTAATCTAAGAAAAACGCAGCGACAAAAAAAAGCGCAGAAAGCACTCACCACCCGGACGACAAAAGACTGTACAATCGACTCCAGGAACAAATTTTAAACGAGGTCAAACCCCACTACGACCAAGAATGGATCTCCAAGATCGAATCACTAATCTTCGAGAACCAATCCGCATGGTAGATGATCAATGCCCTCCTCAAGACCTAAAATCGTCGCGCGCCATCCATCCCCGACGGCATTCAAGTCAAAAGTGACCAAGAAAAGACCTTCGCCAAAAATCTTGAAATCCAATGCAGTCAACACGATGAATTGTTTGACCAGCACCAGAAGAATTCGTTGCAAGAAACCTCCACATTGAGAACCCTGCACCCATCGACCCAACCACCAAAACCCAGGACCCGATGACAGTACAAACCGCTTAAATAAAATGCCACGCATGGTAGTCACCGCTCTACCGATATCATCGACGCCTCGCTTTGCCTTCGACACTTCACATAAGATTGGAAACTGGACAACATAGTAGTAATCCCCAAAGCTATCGCTCCATCAAGCACCTTTCGGCCTTGGAGAAAGAACCGCCTTAGTCAAGTGATCTACGACAACAGAATCTTCCAATACAAGCAATTCGGGTTCCAGTTCCACAGAACGGTACAACAAACTATCCGCCTGACCGAGCACATTACCCTCAAGTACAACAAAAAAGAACACACGAGATTGGTACTATTGGACGTCTCAAAAGTATGCTTTTCCTATTCAATGTCTCCCCTGAAAATGTTCAAAACCAACATTTACGCAGCACTCAACCAGCTAATTGCCTCCTACTTGAAAGATCAATGCTTCAGCGTCAAACTAGAAAGCACCCGCTCTACCACGCTCTTCCCTCCCGTAAGTCCCACAAGAGTCCATCTTTTAACATTTTTACGGTTAATATTCCTATCCCACTCGACCCAAAGACGAAAATTTCACTGTATGTCCATGAAACAGCAGTTTACACCTCCATAAACCGGGACATTGCTACCACTCGACCCCAAGAAGCCATCACCGACCTCTAAAAATGGTTCAAAACCTGCTGCATCGAGATAAACTCTAACAAGAACACCGCGACGATGTTTCGCAGATAAAGACAAGCTCCGCCCAAAACAAACGCCTACATGTTCGAAAAGCCGATTCTCTGAACACCAACTTCCAAGTATCTAGAAGTCAAGCGGGATTACCACTTAAGGTGGAATCATCACATCGACCAACGTCACAAATCGGGGAAAAGCCGCCTTCAGCAAGCTTTAGCCGATGATCAACTCCAAGAGTACCATGTCGGCCGGCAACATACTACGGATTTTCAAGACTATCATCAGACCGACCATGATGTACGCGTCCCCAATTTGGAAAACGGCGGACCCCATACACATCAAGAAAATAGTAGTTCTACAAAATAGGTGCCTCCGACATGCCTTCGCCTGGCCGAAGGCGTCACCAACAGACGCCTTCACGCCGATGCAAAGATGGAAACAATCAGCAAATACATGCGAAAACAAGTAGAAAAACTTTACCACTCCACACAATTCTCAGTAAACCTGCTCGTAGCCCAACTCGAACAATGCAAATCCGTCTTCAACATTCGGACATCCTCATGCGTTTAGGTACCAAGTTAATCTAATACTTTGGTTCCAATCACCCCGGACCCGCACAAGAACTCATGAGTTGAAGCATACTTCTCCGCACCTGCGGCTATCAAAGCAGGTTTCTAACATTAAACTCGGGGAACTGTCAGACAACGATCATCACGAATTTCACAATTTCAACTGCACTATAGGAAAGAGGACACTTTTCTAAGCATATTAGAACAAAAAATTTTGCGGTCCATGCATTAGTTCTCAAAAAAATCGAATTTAAAAAATTTAAATTTACATGTATTTTAGATACACCTTTTAACACGGCTGCATGATTAGCCGGTTTTGTGTAAGGCAAAAAAATTTAAAAATATCCCTGAAAAATGACAGAACTCGCCAAGGGTGGAACTCGAAGCCATAGAACTCGTTCGGGTATCGACATCGACTAACTACAAACATTAAGAGTATATCAAAGCCCTCGTACCGTCAACAAAATGAAGAGCAGGGAGTGGACCTGCTAGTTTATCGCGACGCGACTCGTTGCAACAGGGTGTATCGGGTTACAACTACCTGCTTTTATATAACTTTAAAACGCCGTTTTTTCAAAAACGAATGCATGGACCGCACAAATTTTTGTTGCATTATACTCAGAAAATTGTGCTCTTTCTTATAGTGCAGTTGAAATTGTAAAATTCGTGATGATCGTTGTCTGACAGTAACCTAAACTCGCAAAGTATTAATTCCTCCTTTACCCTTTCAGAAACTAAGGATGCAACAAGTCTAAGCACAGCGCCAACCAAAGTAGAAAATCACCTCTCAAATCCTACCCCAACCGCCAAAGTCAGTTCGAAAGAGATATAGGATCGGCCCTGGAACTCCATCAAGCCAAAAAGTTCATCAATAATTAAATCTAGTCATCGAATTGTGGTAAAGATTGACTAACAGGTCCCGGGTAATTAGTGGTTTCTTAGTTCTGCATCTTCGAAATGTGTCATTTTCGACGGAAAATTATACCCAAAAAATATTTTAATAAAATAAAAACACACCATGGGCGAGACCATTCTTATAGAATGTACGGCTGCACATTTTGGTCTTTTTATTGCGTATGTTTCAAAAACCTTCAAAATTTAATTTTTATATTTGTAATTTTCGCAAAATCCTAGAAGTCTTGCTCGGGGGGTCGCTGTCACAAGCCAGAATATAAAAAAAATTTTTTAATAAAAGTAAATTACTTGCGTCTGTTTGTTTTCGTTTTACTGCTCAAGAGTTGAAATATATGCCCCCACCCCCGGTAAAATTCTTACCATTTGAAACTGTCATTTATTAAGTTTCAATTTTACAATAATTCTGCAAAATTAAATTAATGAATTTAGAAACTTAGTAGCTCTAATACTTAAATTACTTTAACCATCTATCTTTTATAACAGATTGCAAGTTTCAGATCTGGTTGTGCATATTTTACTTAATTTAACCCTCCGCGGTCGCACTGGAACGATTTCGTCCTAAGCGAAATTTCACTTGTAAATTCCAAGTAAATCGAAAAGGATAAGGGCGCTAGTTTTCTATCTAAAAAAAACTTAGTACAGGTGGTTTTTTGCAAGTGGTATCCTCCTTCGGCCAGTTAGTTCTTGAGTTACAGCGATATAAATTTGTCAACCGGACAAAAACGTCCTAGTGCGACTGGCATGTCAGTTATAGTGCAGTTTAAAAGTTTTGTGTTTTTTTATCCAGGAAGCTTCTAATAGCGCATTATAGTTTGTAAATAAATATTTTAATTATCTGAACATATTTTTAGCCCTTTAGAAAATAAATAAACGTTTTAGGTTACTGTCAGTTAATCCACCCCAGGATTTCAAATTTTTTGTTAGGACAATTTTCTGAATATATTTTATAATTTTTTCCATTTATAATTTTTTGTTTGTAGTCCGGTCAAATTAGTACAAAAAATAAGAGTGAAGGTACAGTAATTCCCAAAAAGCTGAAAATTGGTAAAATTGTTCAAAACATAATTATAAATGAAATTTATAAAGTCCTCATCGATCCGGTACGTGGAAAAAAAGTTATTCGAGGTCAAAGATCAAAAAAATTGGTTTTTCGTGATTTTCTGCAAAACGGTAAGTTTTATCATAAAATTAGTTTAGACTAAAATTGTAGATCATATAATTATCTATAAAAAATGAATGAATACTTTTTTCCTAAGAGCCACCGTTCCTGAGATATAACGATTCAAAAAGTTGTAATCGTCATCATATGCATAAGTACGCCACGTACATGCATACATCACTGAAGCTGTAATATAAGTAAAAATATTTTAATTATTATATTATATTAATTATATTATATTCAATTATATTCAATATATGTGACTTGGTCTACGAAAAAAGGGGTCTTAGGTGTTAAAAACTCATTTTCCAGTTTTTTGCCGATTCGGATTGAGTTTGAGATGCTTTTTCGCATGGTTAAAACCAAAGTCATAACTTGTTTAAAAGTGCACTTAAAATTAAGAAAAAAAAGAGTACAAATACGAAAAAAACAGAATTTATTTAATGTAGTTCGTGATCATCCCCATTACAATTAACATCGTCGTCAAACCTGTCATTGTCGTTGTCTTCGTCGTTTCTACGAGAATATTGTCTGTAGCCGGCACTGAACTTTTCATCAACACTATTTTTTAATTTTTTTTGGTGATGCGAAAGACCAACAGAAACGATTGCATAAACGTGATAACATTCATAAACTCATTTCTTAGGAAAAAAAAGTATTGATACATTTTTTATAGATCTACAATTTTTGTCCGAGATAATTCTATGATAAAACTTAACATTTTGCTGAAAATCGCAAAAAACCAATTTCTTCTACCTTTGATCTTGAATAACTTTTTTTCCACGTACCGGATCAATGAGGACTTTTTAAATTTCATTTATAATTATGTTTTAAACAATTTTACCAATTTTCAGCTTTTTGGAAATTAGTGTACCTTCGAATGTCTAGAATGACCGGACTATTGAATAAAAATAATATTATTTGTGCATTCAAAATGATTTTCGATTTATTTTTCATAAAAATTCTTGATTTTCCTCTCCCCAGGGACCAATAACCCAGCCAGATCAAGCCTAGCGCTTTAAAATGAGGAAAGATACCTCAATAAACTCCAACGCCCGCTGCCCACATGAGTTGAAGGAGATAAACGGTAACACGTGGTACCTCCATATAGCCAATAAGTTCATCGTTCATCGATTTTCCTCTCCTTGAAATTATGCATTTTCAATGAGCCATTTTCCTCAAATGCGAAAAATTGCTCACTAGGAGCGCTAGTAGTCCGGTAGGGACAAACAAGTATTTGGCCATAAGAACAAACATTCGTTCAATTCGAATACTAAGTAATCTGTAGCAATGAAAATTTTACATGTTATTATTCAAAACTTTACGAAAACATTGTGAAAATAACAGCAAATATGGTTACTGTCGGAATTCCTATCACAAGAATTTAACTTTTTCCTATTGACTATTAGAAAGAGGACAATTTTCTGAGTATATTAAGACAAATTTTTTTTAGGATTATGCAATAGTTATCGAAATAACGGCATTTTAAAACTACGAAAGGCAGGGAGATGTAATATGATATACCCCGATGCGTGACGGTCGGTCTCACGTTGAGGTACGGTCTTGTCGGTGACGGTCTCATTTTGTTGACGGTACGTGTGCTTTGATATACTCTTAATTTTGTTGTCAGTCGAGGTCTACACCTGGACGAGTTCTATGGCTTCGAGTTCCACCCTTGGCGAGTTCTGTCATTCTTCAGGGATTTTTTTTAATTATTTTGCGTAAGGTGAAAAAATAAAACAGGCCCGGAGGGCGCCGAAGGCGTCCGGAGGGTCTGTTTTATTTTTTTGCCTTACACAAAAATATCTAATCATGCAGCCGTGTTAAAAGGTGTATCTAAAATACATGTAAATTTTACATTTTTAAAATCAATTTTTTTCGAAAACTTTTGCATAATCCTACAAAATTTTTGTTCTGATATGCTTAGAAAAGTGTCCTTTTACCAATATTCAATAGGAAAAAGTTAAAATCGTGTGATAGGAATTCCGACAGATCCCGCAAATATTAACAATCATTATCTGAGTAATAAAATAAATAAAGTGACTACGAATCAACGACATTACTATTACATAAATAAATTGACGATTATAGAATTAATATAATATGCTGATTTTGTCACATGTTATTAAAAGCATAATTTTACAATCATATATAAGCTGAAATCTGAATATTTAGTGTAGTTATAAGCAAGAAGAACGAATGTTTGTGATCTTCCTGAGAGGTCATGTAAATTTGTCACTAGATGGCGAGTAAATCGATAATTTTTAATTTAATAAAAATGTGCACTAGAATTTTTAGAAGCTCCTGTACTATAAGGGATGTAGTGATAAGCAACACGGCACCTAGCGGAAATTTGGCGAACCAAGTTAAATGAGTAGTATTGCTAGTTTTGCGTATGCTGTAGTAGTAATTTTAAAAGTTTTCGGCGATAAATTAAATTTTGTTATATATAATTCAATATGAGAGCTAATCAGTATTGTTCAATGCCTCAATGTTTATCTTGGGCAAAGAAAAATTCGGAATTAAGTTTCCATTTATTCCCCACAGCTGAAAAATACAAAACACGCGTGGTAAATAAAATGGGAATTCAGAAATTAGTAGATGTGAAAAAATGTGGATTAAAAATTTAAAAACAGGAAAAACTGTGACAAAGTTTATTAAAGTGTGTTCACTACATGTTACAAAAGATGATTATTTTACACGAGGCCTTCATAAACACATCTAGATGTTTCAGATCCCTCTAAATATTTTAGATAGTCTTTTTCTTCATGTGCCATATCCGGTTCACCGGACGTTGGCGAACTCTCTCCTATGTCTGTGTTGTGCGTCTGAAGTATTATCACACACATAGGGGACCTACTGCTTAACGCCGACTGCGAACCGCGGGAAGTGTATACACTTCATCTCCAGAGAGGATGTACCAGGCATATTACACCTAGGTGGTTTGCTATTGCCTTTCAAGGGGAGACGGTCAGAATAAATCATGTTCATCACTCGTGTCCATTGTATTCATTAAGTTGTGAAAATTTGTGGGGAATATTGGACAATATGTAGGTGTTAAATAAAACTAATTTTCAATGATCGACGTTTCGAAGATATATTATTTCTTCTTCTTTAGATCCTGAAATTTTTTTTTTAGATCCACAAATTTTCACAACTTAATGGTCAGAATAAAGTTTTACTGAGCCCGGAGTCGAACCAGGCATTCAGCATTAGCAGCAACGCACTTAACAGCTCTAGCTGACGACCGTCTCTAGTCTTTAGATAGTCAAGAAGACTTAATCTTAATTCGTAAGATTCTGACATATCTGCAAATTTTTAAAATTAAACAAAAACACCCACGTTGAAATAAGCGATCTAAAACTCACCTAACCGTATATATACTATCTAACTGCAGGAAGATGAACTACTTAACACTAACCGTAAATTGTCTTAGCACAAATAAAAAATAATTAACAAGTTTGCTTGGAAAAAGGAATAAAAAACTCTCAAAACACCATAAAACACAAGCACTGCCGTCACATGAATGTGTTTTAAGTTAGTTCACATTTTTACACGGTGGCGCTGCAATCTTAATCTTATATCCCTATAAATATTATTCCTGTGCCAGATAAAAGAAAGTTTTAATTGTAAACTTTTTATTTTACTTTTTAATAAAAAATTGAAATAAAACTGAAATTAGTGCAAGGAAACGATTAAATAGTTAATAGATCATTAATTAAATGCAATGAGAAATCAAATAGATCAATTGATGCCAAAAAAGCGCAAGAAAAATGTAAATAGGAGTATAAAAATTACGCTCAAAACTATTTTTTAATAGTTTGTCACACAAGATACGCTGATGTAAGCGGCAAACTTGCCGCCTACTTTTGATAGACATAAAACGTTACCCAAGACATCTATCAAACGCCATTCAAAATTTTTCAAAAATTTGTAACCTAAATGTAGATAGTTTGATGTTTGTCCCTACCACAAGTGCTGCCTCTCGTGATAAATTTGCCACACTATTCTCAGAAAAAAGGCTCATTGTTAAAATTTATGCTAAAACACTTCTTTTTAACGTTTATAGTTAGATACCAATTTATAGTATAAAAAATAAGGATAGAGTCATGTGTTCTATCCCAAGAATTGAACTTTTTCAACTTTTTCAACTTTTGAACGGATTGACGATTGGAAAGAGGACAATTTTCTGAGTATATTAACACAAAAATTTTTGTGGATTATGCAAGAGTTGTCGCAATAACGGCATTTTAAAATTACGAAAAGCAGGCAAATGTAATATGATATACCCGATGTGTGACGGTCGGTCTCACGTTGAGGTGCGGTCTCGTCGGTGACGGTCTCATTTTATTGACGGTACGTGTGCTTTGATATAGTCTTAATGTTTGATTTCAGTCGCGGTTGACACCCGAACGAGTTCTATGGCTTCGAGTTCCACCCTTGGCGAGTTCTGTCATTTTTCAGGGATATTTTTAATTTTTTTTGCCTTACACAAAATCGGCTAATCATGCAGCCGTGTTAAAGTGTATCTAAAATACATGTAAATTTAAATTTTTCAAATTCGATTTTTTCGAGAACTAATTTATAATCCAACAAAATTTTTGTTCTAGTATGCTTAGAAAAGTGTCCTTTAACGTATTTTCAATAGGAAAAAGTTAAAATCGTGGGATAGAACACGTGACGAACCCAAAAATAATAACTTTTGTACATAAATAATCATGAATTAACACTTTAGAAGGATTGAAGAGTGTTCATGAATTATTTTAGATTTTTTAAAGCAGTTGAACATGTTGAAAACTGTACGTGGACATTTTCGTCCCAGTGCGACCGCGGAAGCAGTGAAATTACAGTGCGGCTGCCCAGGGTTAAGCATATGAGTTGGTATCACTGGTAAAGCCAGGTTTCCAAGCGTCAAATTTAAATTTAAATCTTGTCTAGAGGCGTAGTAAGTGACAGTGCTCGACACGAATGCTAGTTTTGGAGAAGCCGAAAGTTAGGCCGAAACAGAAATTGCCGCCGAAACCAGCATTTATTGCCGAAACTGGCTAGAATAAAAAGGTAGGCAATACAGATGGAAGAGTAGGGGCTTTCTTGCCAAAGACAACGGCTGCAGCGGACGTGTAATTTTGCGAGTCCGCTGAAATTTTTATAAGTTCATAATTTTTGAAATTGAAAGTTATTTTTTGATTAGAGATTGATCGAGAGGCTTTTCGCCAAAAATGGCGGACGCAGCGGATGTTTAATTTTTGATTCCGTTGAGATTTTTGATAATTTCTGAAATTTAAAACATTTTATACAAAATTCTCTAAGTTTTAAAAATTAAAATTTACTGTATCGCAGCAGTATTGCTGTCAATCAATCAGAAGCATTGACTACTCAAAATTTGAAAATTAACAAGTATGTGGGTCTACGTGACCACTTTGAATTTTTGGGCTTTACGGTAGACACTTGGTACGTGGACATTGGATTCAAAAAATTTTATTAATGATATTCAAAAAAGCTTAATTGAATAATCCAGTGATCGTCGTACCAAGTCGTTTTTCATTCAACATTATTAGTCAGGAAATTCAAAGGAGTAATGCGGCCAGCATTTAAGGAACATTTAGAAATCCGGCTGAGTTCAACGAAATTTTTTATTTGTAAATAATGGATTGTATATTTTATACAATCAAAAATATTGCAAAATAATAATTTTTGTATAAGTACATTACAATACAATAATAGAAAAAGTACTAGTACAATGGTAATTTATTCAGTACATTTTTATAGAAACCATTCTTTTATTCTTTACAAACCTTTGCTGCAAGTTGTTGCATTTCCAAAAATTATTCTTATTCAAATATGAAAAACCACTTAAATATAAGATTCGCTTGTTTTTGATATCTGGACCTATTTTATCCCCATTTTAAGTTTTCCAAAAAAACAATATAAAAAACACAAACTAAGAAAAATACAATGACACTAAAATCAAATTTAGAATAACTCTAACTGTTACTGCTACTTTAATTTAATCTGTTTATTCAAAAATAAAATTTCCAAAATTTGAAGACATCCCGAACTTATTATCATTATAAATTCTTGAATAAAAGAATATTTTCTATAGAAATGTACTGAATAAATTACAATTTACAAGTGCTTCAAATTTTATATAATATGGCATTGTAATTTAAAATACCATCGAACAAATGCATGTCGTAGAAAATTCCATGTCGAACAAATAGATATTTGCTTAAATGATCAATATCGCATAATTGCATGTGGAATAAAATTCCAAATTTAACAACTGTTCAGTTGCATAAAAGTTAATTCAAACAAAAATAGTCTTTTACTATTGGCCGATCAAAATTACAAATACGGGCTACAAATTTGCCACCTGTTCTCTGTCCATTTGTGTGAAATGTATTATAATACTAAATCCAGCAAATTACAAGTAAAAATACAACTCACCTCCATGTACCTACATCTTGAAATGATGACGATTACACCTCAAACCGATATGCTCATATTGCAATTTCTGCTAGTGTAGCCACCAAAATTTACTAGTAGATTGACCTAGGAAATATATATTTATTTATAATCACGATTAAACCAGTTGTGATCTTTGAATATCAAATTAAATTATTACATACCTACTGTCGGAATTCCCAATAAGTTTGGAATATTTTGACACACATTTAATAATTTCATTTAATGACAATAACTTGAATCTATTTCAGTATTGGTAGTTATACCCAAAATAGGACTCAAATTGCAATTCCACTTTTTAACATACAGAAAAATTTACGTCATGACATTTATTTGAGGTTAAGTAAATTGGGGTCAATCCTTTGTGAACAATTTCTTGGACAAAAATTAATGCTGAAAACGAACTGAATTAAAACCACGGAATTAATAAAAACGTTATTAATTACCTGCATAATCCAATTATGTATCATAAACTAATGAAATAAATTATACATTCTGCTAAAGTCAAAGTATTCACAATATAATGGCCACTCAAATTTGACAGCGGATATCCCGATCATGCGCACGGAGTGAATTTAAATATCAGTAGCGGCTCCTAATCAAGAGCTCAAGAGCACGTGACCCTCTATCTTAAAACTAAACAGAAGCAAAAATTATTAAAAACATAATATAGATTTATATTGCACTATTATTAAAGTAAAACATGTAATTTTATTTGAGAACGTTACGGTTTGATGCTTAAGTGTTTCGACTACCAAGCGGAGATCCTTTGGTTCGACGAGTTAGTCTGCGATTCAAAAACCGGGAACTGTCAGACAACGATCATCAGGAATTTTACAATTTCAACTGCACTATAGGAAAGAGGACACTTTTCTAAGCATATTAGAACAAAAATTTTTGCGGTCCATGCATTAGTTCTCGAAAAAATCAAATTTGAAAAATTTAAATTTACATGTATTTTAGATACACTTTTTAACACGGCTGCATGATTAGCCGATTTTGTGTAAGGCAAAAAAATTTAAAAATATTCCTGAAAAATGACAGAACTCGCCAAGGGTGGAACTCGAAGCTATAGAACTCGTCCGGGTGTCGACCTCGGCTGACAACAACATTACGAGTATATCAACCCTGGTCGAAATGTTCCCATGGGGTCACATGGGTCACATGGGCATATGCCCATGGGTACGTGACCATGGTCACATGGGTACATAACCATGGTCACATGGGTACATAACCATGGTCACATACCCATGGGCATGTGCCCATGGGTGGCCCAATTCTGCCCATGGGTACCTCCCCATTGGATGGTACCCATGGTCACATCCCCATTAGATGTGACCATAGGCACAACCCCACTAAATATGTGGAGATTGAGTAAATTATCTGCAATAAATAAAGCTAAATATTAAAAATTTGTAATTTTATTTACAACTTTTTAAACTACAAATTTTCACAACAATTAAAACAACAAATTAACCTAATAACAAATTACAACAAATGCCTAATAAATTAATACAGTATCTTAAGGTGGTGACTGACTTGTAACTGAACGTTTTCATGTAATGTAATCTAACACAAACATTTGATAGTCATTGCCGATAAACTAACACGTAGCAAGCACCAACGGCGAGCGAAGTATCCGTGCTCCACTTGACTGTCGGTTTTTTGACAAATTCCTTCGATTATTACATCACATCATGACGTATTCGTTTTGAGCAACTCGTTTATTTTTATTATTACATTACAACGTTCAGTTCCAAGTCAGTCGCCACCTTTAAAGATATGACTAAATTAATTTGTTACGCCTCTCCGCACAGTTTTTATTTTTGAACATAAATATTCAATGGTTTTCTTTTTCTGTTTTGCTCTTTCAGCATCGTTAACTTCATTTTTTTCTTTGTCCGTCCTCGAATTTAATAAAACTAGAAAAAAACGATCTTTATTTTATGTATTAAATAATTTTAGTATATAAGTTACCTTGCAAATAAGCTTTTTTTTGAGGACTGCATGCAGGTCGACCTTCCGAATTTTGGACATTTGGACAAGCCGCACCTGTAGCACTACACAAACAAAGCTGTTCCCTTGTCCAAAGAATGTCAATGCATTTCTTAATAAACATTGAATCTCCAGTTATGCCACTGGCGACCTGATTAGCAGCTTTAAATTGTGCGTCCGTTAGTGTAAACTACGAAAAAAAAAATTGTAATAATTATTATAGATCAAAAAATTATGTGATGTATTTACCCCAATTTCATCTTCTCCATCGACAGATGGATTTTCTGATTCTGAAGGTTCTGCAACCGGTACGTCTTCAGATTCTTTGCTATTAACATCCTTTACGTCGATTTGATGAGTTATAACGTTATATGAGTTATATGAGTGATACCGAATATTGAGACGAACTAACTCTTTATTTTGATCAGCAACTTTCCCTGAACTGATCTTTTAAAATTTGCATTTCATTGGCCTGCAGAATGGAAGTTGTTCTAAGCTCAATTAGCTCAGCTTCCATTGCTTTATTTTTTTCAACTACTTCCATATAGTCTGTAAATAATATATGATCCCGAAGTATCCTAAAAAACGATTAAAGTTTATTTAAAAAGAACTTTTGGTAACTGATTTATACTAATTACTTTACAGTTTCAATGGCATTCGTTTTCTTTTCTTCATCTTTAGATGACGCATTCAGCTGCCTCAAATTAGCCACTCTGGCCCTTTCTTTCTGAGCTTGCTCTTCTTTTTTCTGATTATATAAAAAAAATTAGTTAACTGATAAATTTATTAGTTACAAAATTTTAAAACTTCAAAGAATATAAAATCTTTCAGATACGATACTTACAGTATTAACTTCGCTTTGTCATGTTCTTATCGTTCGTTCCTATTGTTGTTTCGGCTGGCCTACGAGTCCTTTTCTGACTCAATAAATTTACAAGTTCCTCTTCCGAGTCTAAAAATATTCCTATACCTCCATAAACTAAGACTAAAATAAGACACCTACCTGCTAATTTCAAAATAATAGCTTTATAGTAGTCTGCTAATAGTACACTTTTTTGCTTATTACTAAAGCTTCTCTTTATCTCATCAACGTGAAGAATTTTATGCTCACAAGTCATAACTTTTCATGCAATATCCCTATCTTGTGGACTCAAAAATACGTTGTATTGTTTAAACCACTCTAGTTGGAGGTTATTAAAATCTTCAAAAAAAGTTTTAGTTACATCTGATTCTGTGATGTGCCCACATTGTTCTAAAAGTAATTAAGTACCAGACCTAAAACATTAATTAATAAATAAAAAATTAACTTACTTCATAATATATTAATAAAAGCTTGTATAAATGAGTTTTAAAGATAATAAACACAATGGCAATTTTTAGGTTATGTTTGCAAAAAATTAGGAAATTATGTTTTACCTGCGTTTATTTCACTGAAATAAAACAATTTCGATGTTATGCAAAATATTACAAATCACTGCACTCTAAACAATAAACGATCACTATAAATTATAATATAATATCACGTGTACTATGGTATCAATATTTATATTATTATAAATTAACGAAACTAAATAGTGGTCAACAGAACAATTATTATAAATTACGTTTTGGTTTCGATGCTAATTTAAAGAAAAACAACGAATCGAAATCATCTGATTTATATAATATTAATTATATTAATCCGCTAATTACTGATTTGTTCGAAAATAAAAAAAGAATTACGTAGAACTCAGATGTTGCTTGGATGTAAAATTGTAAGTTCAATTTTCAAACATTCAGATGGAATACTCTAATATACAATAATAATTTTATAATGATATGATTAAATAATAATAATATTTTTTAATAATTTTAGAACAAATACCCAAAGTAATATTAATGTGTTTTGGAGAATTCACATATATTGCCGAATTTCCCAATTTTTATGAAAAAGATTAATTTTTATTTATTTTTTTTATAATAGTTGGGCTCCTAGGAACCTAAAGCCTGTTTGACACGATGTTAAATTTTATATAAAATTTACATGTAAATTTTTATGTAAATTTGCACATATTTTTGATACACAATTCTATGTAGGTAAAAATAATTTTCTGTTTGCAACGATGTCAAATTTGATAAGAAATTTAACACGCGCGCTTGCGTATTAACAAACAGTTTAGGGAAATTTTTCAGATTTTTTGGTTTCATTTGATTTTTATGAAATTTCGGTGAAATGTTTGTGAACTTCAAAAATCAAACTGGGCGGACTTTAAGCGTGAAAATGTCTACTGCGTACATTTACACGCACTTTTACCACCAAATTTAGAACATGTTCTAAATTTTTTTCATAAAAATTTAACACAAAATTTGCTGATAAATTTTCGATAAATTTTCATAAATTTAACGTCGTGTCAATATAAAATAATATAATAAATATAATAAAAAAAACACGTGGCACTCGCGGGTTCAACCCGCGAGTGCGGGTAAAGTAAAGTCGGTTTACGAACGATAATTTTACGTGATAACGTCATAAGAAAACATTGATGAAAAATTGCATACTTTTATGAATTGAATTGAATTATTTTTTAATTAAATTAAATTAAATTAATTAATTAATTATTTTTTAATTAAAACAGATAATACGAATTAAAACTATGTTATACATTAACCTTCGATAGGCTTTTGCGTTATGTGCATGAAACATAATTGCATCATTTTGTGATCGCGAGATCGAATCTCATTTCGCTTTTTTTGTTTTTTATAATATTTAAAAATAAATAAATAATATTATATAAATACATATTTCTCATTTTATTAAATTTACGCATAAAATTAAAATTGCATATGCCCAAGGTCATGTATACATCAAATATACTCATGGTCACATAATACCCATGGTCACATCACATCTGCACATGGTCTCATTGCATCTGCCCATGGTCACATTGCATTTACCCATGGTCACATTGCATCTGCCCATGGTCATATTACGTGCCTATGGGTATATCCCCAAGAAGTTTGGGGATATGACCAATGTGACCATGGGCACACATGGGAACATTTCGACCAGGGACTTCACTCAGTTGGACGGATCAACCTTACAAAAAATTGCAAAATTTTGATTTATATTTTGAACAACAATGAGATCTGTGAGTGATAAATTAAATTAACTATTAAATTAAATAGTTTAGCCCTAAATTAACTATGAAACTAACGATTTTTGTTTTGTTGATTTTAGATGAACCAGTAAAATGTTATGGTGATCACCGCAAAGCACGACTTGTGGGACGGGGTCCAACAAACATGGCGATAACTTAGTCTACAATAAATATTTTCTTGTTTTAATTTTTGTCAAATAAAGTTAGAACATAATATTATAATAACTTATAATTATTTGTTTTATAAAATAAAATAAACTACTGTCAAGAAAAATTATTAAAATACTCCTCTTTTCACGCCTTCTGACTGGCCCTACCCTTTAAGAAATTTTTGGAAGTATCTGATGACTAATGTATGACGTCGTGTATGATGAGTCAAACATGATAAGTCATATACGATGAGTCATGTGTGATGAGCCATGCATGATAACAGCATCAGTCATTCAAATATAGCTGAATTAACAGTCGAGAAATGAGTAGAAATTCCTGGAAGTTTCTGGAAGGCAGTATTTATGTATAAATACCGATGCTTTCCTGTGACGAGTAAATTCCAGTTCGAACGTACAAAAGTGAACACAAATAAATAGTGAAGTGATAAACGATATACCAAGTGTTTAAATAAATCCGGACTTAGTGTTAAATAAATTATAGTGTAAATTAGTGTTAGTGTTAATCTTAGTGTAGTAATCGTTTTATTGTTATAAACCGTATTTGTAAATATTTGTATTAGCCTTTTTGAAAATAAATAAACGTTTTAATTTTCGTTACAGTATCAATACGATAAATTATAAACTTTTTGAAATCTGAGCAAAAAATTTTTGTTTCGAGATAATCCATAAGATATCCGCTAGTAATAAACCGCTAGTAAGGAGTGTAGGAGTTACGCTGCAGAGGTAGCACCTTTTGCCAAGACGGTCACATCAAGTGGGAAACCGGAAGATGGTCTATGGTAACTGGTCCTCGCAGGGTACCCAACTCTCACTTATGGCTCCACGTGCTGCACCCTGGAAACTGCGTTGACCCGCAGGCAAAACTAAGTTAGAGTAGCCAGATATGGTGAAAGCTACCGGAGAGCAGCAGCTTCGGTATGAGTGCAGATCGGCGCCAGTGAAGTAACAATCTGATACGGCGGTATTGCATATATTTGAAAGCGCAGTCATAATGACACAAACGGTTCCAAAACTGCGCAAGGAAGGCAACGGAAAATCACCTCGTATATTTTCCCAAGAAATTCATGAAATGGCTGCAAAACTAAACAATGACCCCGAGTACGGGCGCTCCTTAAATGGAACAGGGGTGCAAACAATCTCCCGGTCAGCCTCAGTGAATTTCAGTAAGGATTACTCAAAAAAGATAGGGACGTGGAATGTACGCAGTATGTTCCAGCCTGGAAAGATAAACAACACCATAAAAGAAATGGAGAACTTAAATATCTCTGTTCTTGGCATTAGCGAAATGAGATGGCCTCAGAATGGGAAATGCACGATAGACAATTATACAATATACTACACGGGAGATCACACTACGCAGAACAAAAATGGAGTTGCCATAATAGTTTCTAAAGAAGTACACGACTCGGTTCAAAATTTTATTCCAGTGTCGGATAGAGTTGCCATGTTGCGGGTCCGGGCGTATCCAACAAATGTCAATTTTATACAGATATATGCACCTACATCCGAATGCGAGGACGTCGTAATAGAACAGTTTTATAAAGATGTAACAATGTTAATGCGCCAAACCAAAACAAACGAATTCACAATTCTTATGGGAGATCTTACTGCGAAGGTTGGAACCGGTACAGAGGGAGATACAGTTGGGAAATTTGGCTTAGGAGTGCGAAATGACATAGGAGACAGGTTTGTACAGTTCTGCAGTGAAAATGACCTGGCAATAATGAACATGTTCTATAAACTTCCCAAAAGACGTTTGTATACGTGGAGATCCCCAGCAGATAAACCTGAAAAGATTGTCAGAAACCAAATAGACTATATCTGTGTTCAAAAGAGATATAGGAATGCGATAAAATCAACCAAAACATACCCAGGAGCAGATGTACCGTCAGATGATAGTCTACTTCTTGCAGAAATAAGGATGCGCTTTAAAAAGATCAAAAGAAAGGAAATGTCGAATAAGATAGATGTGGACAAATTAAACAACTTTGAAACGCAAAAAGAAGTGATCGAGAGAATTAAAAACGAAATGGCTCAATTCTTTGTGCCGAATGACGCGTCCAATGTGAGAACTGCGAAAACTGCAGAAAATATTGAAGAACTATGGAGCGGATTCAGAAAAGTAATGAACAATGCCGCAAACTCGAAACTAAAAACAAATGGACGAAAAAAGAACAGAGCTTGGATGACAGTCGAAATTCTAGACCTGATAACATCAAGACGAAAATATAAGAACAAGAATGAGTGTAAGTACAAAAATATACAGAAAGAAATTAGAAGAAAGATACGTGAAGCTCAGGCTGATTGCTTTGAGAAGGAGTGTTCAGAAATAGAGGAATACGAAAAGAGATATGACGCATTTCACTTACAGAAAAAAGTGAAAGAAGTTGCTGGACTCCGAAAAGGATATATACATACAAGAATTATAAATGAACAAGGAAATATAGTTATTAATATAGAAGAAAAACTGAACATCTGGAAAAAGTATCTCGAAACACTCTTTCGCGACCAAAGAAACCCACAGCATGGAATTGAAAACGCTGCGGAAGGTTCTCTTATCACTATGGAAGAGATAGAAAAAGCCATTCGAACATTAAAAATAGGAAAGCAACGGGGTCAGATGAAATACCATCTGAATTGCTAAAGGGATTCTACTGAAGATATTCAATATGATATATGAAACAGGCTGTATTCCAACTGACTGGCTAAAATCAACTTTTATAACCTTACCGAAAAAACCCAAATATTACCTTACCCAAATATATGGTGATCAGCAAGACACAAATTAATAACGCTACTCTTTGGGTAAATAATGAGCGATTAGAACGAGTACAAACAACCATGTACCTCGGGTACATCTCGGCACTGGACTACTCGGCACCGGACAACTCGGCACCGGACAACGCGGCACCGGACAACTCGGCACCGGGAAAACTCGGCACCGTACATCTCGGCATTAAATTAATAATAGAAGAATGCAGTTTATTTATTTACTTAGAACTTCCGAAATTGTCGATAATGAATTTACAAAACCTTACACAAATTACATTTTGCGTAAAATATCGTAAGAAGTAATATTTCTGAAACATTAAGAACGCTTTTAAAAAAGAAAAAAGAATATTATATTGTAATCTTTGAAACTGCGTTTGGAGTGGAACGTGGCACGTCGTCGTGTTTACACACACAATCCTGGCCCGCGTGCTAGAACGCGTTCCAGCACGCGGGCCGGAATTGTGTGTGTAAATGCACCTAATGTGCATGTTATCATTGTTGATAATAATTCTTGTTGAAATTTAAAATTTTTAAAGTGAATTAACATGCCACTTTTCGAATATTATTAGAAAACAATTTAAATTCCATTATAGCAAAATTGAACCGTAACACCCTAGTCTTGGTGCCGAGATGTACGGTGCCGAGTTGGCCCGGTGCCGAGTTTTCCCGGTGCCGAGTTGGCCGGTGCCGAGTTGTCCGGTACCGAGTTGTCCGGTGCCGAGTAGTCCAGTGCCGAGATGTACGGTGCGAGTTGGCCCGGTACCGAGTTTTCCCGGTGCCGAGTTGTCCGGTGCCGAGTTGTCCGGTGCCGAGTTGTCCAGTGCCGAGTTGTCCCGTACCGTAGTGGGCCACCTCCAGTTCGTAATTTGTTATATTTAATTACTGTATTGGCTTTCCGTTTCCTAAAATATAATTTTAAAACTTATTCCCAAGAAAATGTTATGATAAAAATGATTCACCTACCTCTGCTTTAAGTTGTTCCACAACTTCTTTAATTGTGCTTTATTTCTGACCACTGATACATCAGCCTGAGCGTTGTAATCATTGGCGATCTTCTTCCACTTAAGTTGTTTCATCTGTATAGTGACTGCGTCAGTTTTCTTACTTTCCACTTAATTGTGCGCATCCACTAATGACGCTAATAATATCTTTTCTTTTTCCGAATATGCCACAATTTTATTCATTTTAATTTATAATATCTCGTATACAACTTTAAAATAATAGGATTTTAAAATAATATTAATTTATTACTATGACAATTAAAATATTTGCTTACTTCGCCGAAAATTCACGAAGCATTGTTTATAGTATAGTTTGTGAGCGGAGCACGAGTTCAGACATAAGTCATGCTCCATCAAGCACTTCTCAAGCACAAGGTTGAGATTCGACTATAAGTACGGGCATTAGTAAAATTTTATTTGTGTGAATATCAGTTTGTTTTGTGTAATTAGAAAAGTAAAGATATTGCTGTGGTAACGAATTACTGCTATTTTACTACTACTGATACTAAAAAATACACGATTAATTTTTGCGCGCAGTTAGACTTGCGCAGTGTGAACCAAATTTCTTAAATGTTAAATGATAGATGAAAGTTGGTTATCTCTTAAATGATAAGTGTTAAATGTTAAATGTTAAATGATGAGTATAAATGCTTATATACACAATTCCTATTGCTTATCTTCTTAAATGATAAATGTTAAATGGGGAACAGTCACTTAACCCTCATCACGATTTTCAAAATTTCAACTGCACTATAGGAAAGAGGACACTTTATAGGTAGAATAAAAAAAAAAATGGGAGGATGTGGCATTAATTTTCGAAAAAATCGATTTTAAAGATGTAAAATTTACATGTATTTTAGATACACTTTTTGTAAATAAAAATTCTACCTGCCCTTGCAGGAAGACAGTATTTTCTTCACACTCTGGAAAAATCCAGATTTTTAAAAAATAGTGAAGAGGCCCACGATGTTAAAGCTAACCGATTTAGGGCGGTGAGCGAGAGTGTGAATTCAATTGAATACTGCAGTACGGCTTCCCCGAAAAGAAACACAAATTAATACAAAGCGTATTTATTAACTCCAAATACAAGAGATCAAAAAAAGTATAAAAGGTTGTCAATCGTTTACAATTATCGGCGTAGTTGGCAAAAAGTTATGACCAAAAAAATCGTCCTCAAACGAATGTTCGGGTGCACTGACAAACCATTGTCGAAAACTATGATGACACTCAAAAAATATTATAGTGTCGAATGAGAAATCAAAGCTGCTCGCAAAAGTGGCTCGTTGGGTTAGAAAAGAAAAAACACTTACCCGGGTAATTACAAAGTTTATCAATACAAAATTTTCCACCTAACGGAAACCAACAGCTTATGAAGTGATGCAAGTAATCGCAATCGTTGACCAGCTCTCAGACTTCGGAAAAAATGACGTTGAGCCGTTAACGTTTGGAAGTCTGCGGTACCCCTGCACTTGAACCAAAAAGGAGGAACTCTGGAAGTCACAACTTCGAGACGTGATGTAAAGTAAGGAAAAATGAAAAGTCTTCAACTGCGTTGAAAATTTCCGTCCGTAATTAATCCAAAAAATGGCACAAACCAAATTATAATGATAAGCATTTGTGATTAAAAATATTTCAATTCTTGCAATTTTCGTTCTTATCCAATTATTATCGGAATAGTTGGTGTATCCAAATTCATAACAAAAAAGAAAAGGTAAGGTAAGGTAAGGTGCTTCCTAATTACAGACGAGATAACACCTTAACCGTGTCAAACCTGTTATCCAAAACGACCTAGCAAAAGCGTTATCAAAACTCGCAGTTTTGAAAAATCATAGGCGTCGCGCTGAGCTTAAACGCAGTGACGTGCGCAAGGCAAAAGAAAACAAATTATTGAAATTTGTTACAGGTTACAACTACCTACTTTTTATAACTTTAAAATGCCGTTTTTTCGAAAATTAAAGCCACATCCTCCCATTTTTTTTAATGTATTCTACCTATAAAAGTGTGCTCTTTCCTATAGTGCAGTTGAAATTTTGAAAATCGTGATGAGGGTTAAGTGACTGTACCCGTTAAATGTTAAGCGTTAAATGATAAATGTTAAATGTTGAGTATAAATCGACCATTATATGTTTAAACTTTTAAAAATTTTGGGGTACCGTTGCGTATACTATCCCACGATTTTAACTTTTTCCTATTGAAAATACGTGAAAGGACACTTTTCTAAGCATACTAGAACAAAAATTTTGTTGGATTATAAATTATTTCTCGAAAAAATCGAATTTGAAAAATTTAAATTTACGTGTATTTTAGATACACCTTTTAACACGGCTGCATGATTAGCCGATTTTGTGTAAGGCCAAAAAATAAAACAGACCCTCCGGACGCCTTCGGCGCTCTCCGGGCCTGTTTTATTTTTTCACCTTACGCAAAAAAAATTAAAAATATCCCTGAAAAATGACAGAACTCGCCAAGGGTGGAACTCGAAGCCATAGAACTCGTGTGGGTGTCGATCGCAAATGACAACAACTTAAGAGTGTATCAAAGCACACGTACCGTCAACAAAATGAGACCGTCACCGACGAGACCGCACCTCAACGTGAGACCGACCGTCACACATCGGGTATATCATATTACATTTGCCTGCTTTTAGTAATTTTAAAATGCCGTTATTTCGACAACTATTGCATAATCCAAAATAATTTTTGTGTTAATATACTCAGAAAATTGTCATCTTTCCAATAGTCAATAGGAAAAAGTTAAAATCGTGGGATAGGATATGCAACAGTAGCCAAATTTTGTTTGTTACGAAGTTGGTAACAGTGGTTGAAGAGGGGATTTTTGCCGTATGAAGCCAAAGGCAACGGACGTGTATGTTCATCGAATTTAATAAATTTCAAGTTTAATTTGATATTTTGAATTATTTGATACCAGTGTGAACAATATCAGTATGCAAGAAGATTATTAGCGAGAATACAGTAACCGATACAGATTATATATCCTTTGTTATTCTGTTAATTTGTAATAATATAGCCGCGATTTGGCTGAAGTGTTTTCGTAACTTTCCGAACTGTATTGTGGCGCAGGTGAAAAACCATACACAGGCTCCTTGTAGTTTGAGTATTTTTGTATTAATTGCAACGAATACATTGTTTTGTAGAAAGGAGATAGAAGGCCGTAATCGGTTAGCTATATTTGTACAGGTAATTGGCGATTTGCAGAGAATTTGCGGATTATAATTGAGTGAAATAGTGTTGTGGACAAAGTGCGAGACGGATAGAAGCGTAGAATGTATTGGTGACACGGAAAATACAATAGCAAGGTACATTGAAGAAAAACACGTGGACAAATACATCTGAGGTTAACCTTCCGAGTGGAAAGTGGAAATAGCGGAAAAGCAGAGACATCGTGTAATACATACGCCTCCTAGGGATCGACCCGGGTGAATGTGTTGACCAACAAATACGTACAGAATTGAGAATAAAAGATATAACAAGAAACAATAGCACTGAGAAACCATTTACGGCATCGATTTATAAAGAAAGGAAAGAAAAATAAAGAAGCGTTCTGTACATTATAAAATTTTGTTGAAGAGACTTGATTAAGACAGAAACTTGATATAAAACAACTCGCTAACAACAAGGAACAGAGGACACAGTACAACCACACAAAGGCGAAAAACCTATAAATCGTCCATCCGGAAAAGAGAGCTGAGTATAAAACCACAAAAACCAAAAACAGGAGAACACAACGTAGAGAGCGACGAATCAACAACAGACGAGAATAGTAGAAAAAGACAGGCCTCCAACGAGATGTTTAGGAGAAGCAAGAAAACTAATAGATCACCAAACACAGCCACACAGCACAAGTCAGCTGAATCAGACAAGGAAAGATCTGAAAGCGAAAGAAGTAATTCTACTCAAAAAAGAAAACCAACCCAAAATAGCGCAAGAATGGGGGAGAAGCTGGATCGACTCACAGAAATGATGATGAACATCATGTCGGATATGAAAGCATGCCTAAACAAAATCAAACAAGATCCAACAAAGCTGCAGAGTAATGTAACTCAAATCAAAGAGGATGCAGAACGGACCGATGATAAAATAGAAAAGCTGGCAGCAACACTAAAGGAAGGCGAGAAATCCTGGAAAACCGAAAGAAAAACAGCTTAAGAAAAAAATCAAAAAGATGGAAAAAAACAATGAAGCGCAGAAAAGAGCTAGAAAACGTAACAATATAGTAATAAAAAGACTACAGATCAAAAAAGGTTCCAACCTGAAGCAACAAATGTGTGACTTTATGAAAAACAGGCTGGACGTTGAAGTCGAACCAATCGAAACCTTCGAAATAGACAGAGGAAGTGATCTGACCAGGAACCAACTTTAAATACAATACAAGGTAAAAGAAGCTGCAAGGAAAGAATTTGAAAAAGGAAGCAAGGTCAGAGTGGGATATAAAAAACTAACAATAAACAACAAAACATATGAATGGCAAACGATCCATCAGTCCTTACGTGCCCAGGCGGAGACTGAAAGGCAGCAAAATCCAAAAAACTAACGGTAAGAAAGCAAGATTGTCTGAAGACGACCCAAGCTACGATAAAGGAAAATGAAACGGCAAAGGGAATAGAAAGCAGAGAGGAATATGAAAAAAGGTTAAAAAGTAAGAGATGTAGAAAGAACCGGAAGAAGAAAATAATAAAGATTGGAACTTGGAATGTTAGAACACTGTTGAAGCCTGGAAAAATGAGAGAAGTGGCAATGAGTCCATGAGATACGGAATTGATGTGATAGCATTGCAAGAACTAAGATGGAAAAACAGTGGTGAAATAAAAAAGAAGAACTATACACTGCTGTACGCCGACGAAAGTAAACAGGAAAGAAACGGAACAGGATTCATTGTAAAAGAAAAAATTACCAACAAGATATTATCTTTTAAAGCAAAAAGCGGAAGAATATCGTATCTGAAAATTGCAGCAAAAACAAATATGTCAATCATAAATGTGTATGCTCCAACAGAGGACGCAAACGAGAGTGAAAAGGATGAATTTTATAGCGAAATCAAAACTCTATGCGAAACAACACCTAAAAAGGACATACTAATAATACTGGGAGACTTCAACTCCAAAAATCGGAATAGAAGATCACATAAGCTCAGTAGCGAGAAAACAAACGATTCACGAGACAACAAACAACAATGAAGACAGGCTGTGCAACTTGGCTGCAGCGACGAATACCACGATATGCAGTACAAAATTTAAACACAAAAGGTTACACAAAGTTACATGGGTATGACCAGACGGAAGAGAAGAAGAGAGGAACCGGTTTGACCATATACTGATATCGAAAAATAGAGAAAATATGGTAAAAAATGTACGAACATTCAGAGGAGCAAATGCAGACTCTGACCATTACCTGGTGGTGGCAAAAATGAGACAGAAAACACCAGAATATAGCAGAACAGGATCATTTAACAGAAGAATAGCGACTGAAGAACTTAAAAACATCGAAGAAAGAAAACAATACGAAGAAAGACTGAGAGAGAAACTATTTAATAACGGAAAGAGTAAAGATACAGAAGAAGAATTAGATAACATCATAACAAGTATGCACGGGGCCGCGAGTAAAACGCTGGGATACAGAGCAGTAAAGAAAAACAAAGAGTGGTTTGACAGCGAGTGTATGGAATACTACAAAATGAAATCAGAGAGAAGATGTAAATGGTTGAGAACGGGAATACAGGAAGACTTAGACAGCTACAAAGAATACGCTAAACAAGCAAGAAAAAAATATAAATAAAAGAAGAACACATGGTTTATAAAGAAAATGGAAGAAATCGAAGATGGCAACAACTTTAATAATACTGAAACCATCTATCAATTGTTAAAAAACGAGAAACCAGTAAACAAAGCAAAGCCAAGAGGTATGAAAGACGAGGAAGGCAAAGTATACCATAATACCGAGAAAGTTAAGCAGATCTGGATTAGTCACTTTCAGAAATTGCTAAATACACAACAAGAGGAAGATATAGTACCTGATGTAACTATGACAGACGATAAACAAGAAGTACCAAAACCATCACACGAAGAAATAATTACCGTAATACGAAAAATGAAGAATGGATGGTCACCTGGAAAGAACGAAATAGTTATAGAATTGGTCAAGAGTGAAGGCGATAAACTGCATGATAGAATATGAGATTTGGTTCAACAAAAGTATGGAACCAAGAAAGAATGCCAACAAAATGGAAAGAAGGTGTCATAATCCCTATAAAAAAGAAAGGAGACCCCGAAGAATGCGCAAATTACAGAGGCATAACACTTCTCAATTCGACATACAAAATATTGTCAACACTGATACTGGGAAGACTGAAAGAAAATGCAAAAGATATCATAGGGGAGTATCAATTTGGTTTCATGAAGAGCAAGTCAATAGTAGGTGCGATACACATAGTGAAATGTACAATAGAAAAAGCAAAAAAACATGACATCGACCTACATATGCTATTTATAGACTTCCAACAAGCGTTTGACAAGATGTACAGAAGGAAACTGTTTGAAGCGATAGAAGAAATGGAGATCCCTAAGAAACTGATAAGATTGATCCAAATGACAATGAAACAAACATCCGTAAGCATCACAACAGCAGAGGGAGAAACAGAGAAATTTGAGATAAACAGCGGGGTGAGACAAGGAGACGCACTGTCGGCTCTGCTTTTTAACATTGCACTGGAAAGAGTAACACAGGGAATGGACATAAAATGATCGATCATCACTAGAGAGGGGCAGATGCTTGCCTATGCAGATGACATCTTAATCACGGCAAGAACACGGAGCAGATAGATAGGAATGTTTACCGAATTGGAGAAGGCTGTAAAGAGAATGGGTCTTAAGATTAGTGAAAAGAAGACAAAGTATATGTGATGCACAAAGAATCCACCAAATAATATGAAGGATCTGGTGATAGGAGATTATACCTTCGAAGAAGTGAGAAGTTTCAACTACCTTGGAATACTTATAGAAAGGAACGACAGCAGAATGGAGGAAATCCGAAAAAGAGTTCAATCAGGTAACAGAGTCTACTACGCCAACAAAACACTACTCAAAGATAGAACATTGTCGAGAGAGACCAAACATCGTGCGAGGTTTGTTTGACGATCACAGCTTTGATTTGGTTTGTAACTTTGATTTGAGAAGGCGGTAATTATTACACATCTCATAAAATTTTATTGTTCTAGCAATTAAGAGAAAAGGAAATTTTGGTTTTTAGCTTTATCCAGTAATCCCAACTTCTCTGTAATCCGAATGAGGCCAGATTTCTATTAGTTCAGATTACCGCGACTGTACTGTACTGTAATTCCAAAAAAATTTTGAAAGTAACTAGTAACTAGATAACGTAATTATTTTTTACTTTTTAGTGTAAATTGCGTTCCGTAGCTACTTATCGAAAGCGAATATGAGGTAGATTTATGAAATCCAAACACGGCTGGAGAGAAAAATATAAATTTCATCGATTTTGAGGAGTTTCCCGGTGTACCTTCAAAGTTCAAGGTCAATGAAATTGGTCAATGAAAGTTCAATGAAATTATAATAGGACCAACTTGGAACTACTATACTTAACTCAACGCAAAAATAATTAATAAACCGATAAAATGTATCTTTTGCTTAAGCGTCATTGCATCACATCCAAGTAACGTACGTAGCGGACATACAAGACATAACGCGAGGAAAGTTGAAATGCATAGTTTCAAACGCTACCAGTGACATTCGTACAAAACATAGCCGACATGAAGTAACGTAACAAAGAGTTCTGTCAACATCAACTTCTCCGTTATGATTTCTATGTTTGACCAATGAGATGGGTTCATTTTACAAGGCAACACCTCTATTTTAAAATTTTAAATTGTAAAGTGAGGTTTACACTTTCCACATTTAAACTTTTAGGTTAAATTACAGCGTGTCGTGTGTTTCTTGTGAGTGTGTTTTTTATTAATATTTGGTTAATTATGGTTGACGGAAAATTTATAGATCTGATACATTCGTATCCGTTCCTCTACGATCTTAGAGAAACCGTTACCGTAATCAACCGATCGGGTGAAAATACGCGTGCGCGTTTTTCACGTCTCTATGTTTTCTATGTTGATGTGATGGAATTTTGATGTACAAAAATTTATATTCGCGTGACTAAACATTAATTTACTGTTTATGTGTTTGCGGTAAACGGAGTGGCTCTTTTCTTATTTTTCCTGCTTCTTCGCTGATGTGCTGGGGTCGTTCTGAAGTACTACAACCCCCTACTACTTCAACAAGATATCCACTGCGGTCGGTTCAACCCCTTGGCGGGAATGGGAAACATGCCGTCAATGATTATCTATTTTCTAGTGTCCTCTCTATAGGAATGTAGTGATAAGCAACACGGCACCTAGAGGAAATTTGGCGAACTAAGTTAAATGAGTAGTATTGTTAGTTTTGCGTATGCTGTAGTAGTAATTTTAAAAGTTTTCGGCAATAAATTAAATTTTGTTATATATAATTCAATATGAGTGCTAATCAGTATTGTTCATCTTGGACAAAGAAAAATTCGGAATTAAGTTTCCATTTATTCCCCACAGCTGAAAATAAATAAAATGGGAATTCAGGAATTGGTAGATAAGAAAAAATGTGGATTACAAATTTAAAAATAGGAAAAACTGTAACAAAGTTTATGAAAGTGTGTTCACTACATTTTACAGAAGATGCTTATTTTACACGAGGCCTTTATAAACACATCTAGATGTTTCAGATTCCTCTAAATATTTTAGACAGTCTTCTTCTTCATGTGCCATATCTGGTTCCCCGGACGTTGGCGACCTCTCTCCTATGTCTGTGTTGTGCGTTTGATGTATTATCACACACATAGGGGACCTACTGCTTAACTCGGGCTCTAAACCGCGGGAAGTGTATACACTTCATCTCCAGAGAGGATGTACCAGGCATATTACACCTCGGTGGTTTGCTATTGCCTTCCAAGAGGAGACGGTCAGAATAAAGTTTTACTGAGCCCGGAGTCGAACCAGGCATTCAGCATTAGCAGCAACGCACTTAACCACGCTAGCTGACGACCGTCTCTAGTGAAGATAGTATTGAAGAGTTTTTAGATATTCAAGAAGTCTTAATCTTAATTCGTAAAATTCTGACGTTTCTGTCCTAGTGAACTTCATGTATTTCGTCTTGTTTTCGTTTATCTTCAGTCCCATTGTTGTTGCTTGCTTTTCTATTTCTTTGAGGATTGTTGTCATTTTTGTCAGTGATCTGGCGATAATTACCAGATCGTCCGCATATGCAAGTAATTGACCTTCCTTTGTTCGTATTGTTCTTTCGCAGTCTGATTTTCTAATCACTTTTTCCATTGCAAGATTAAACAGGGTCTCCGACGGCGCAGTACCCTGTCTCACTCCACCATTAATTTCAAATTTATCGGTTTCAGATGTTAGATCTTCTCATTGTCATCTTTATCAATTGTATCAGCTTCGTCGGGATGTTCATTTCTTGCATAGCTTTGTATAGTTCCTCTCTTTTAATAGTATCGAAGGTCTGCTGAAAGTCCACAAAAAGCAGATGCAGCTCTATATTATATTCACTCGCTTTTTCGGTTATTTGCTTCATTATGTGTAGTGCATCTACCCTCTCTAAAACCATGCTGGTAATCGCCAATTATACCTTCTGTTTCTTCTTTCAATCAATTATGCCGACAATATCTTATATATGACCTGTAAAAGCGTTATGCTCCTGTAATTTTTGCACTCTTCCAAATCTCTTTTCTTATGTATTGGCACTATTTTACCAATTTTTCATTCTTCTGGCATCTCTTCGGTTCTCCATATCTCTAATATCAAGTCATATATTCTTTGCAGTACACTGCCTAATATTCTAATGCAATTTTGAGTGCTGTAATTAAGCATTATCCACCTCGGCACGTAATATACTATTTAACTGCAGTTGAGCTATAAAATACAAACTATCTACAAGCATTCAGTTTAAAGCTCTAAAGAAATATCTGTTGAACATTCGCAAAGAATATTCAATATTTATATAATATGCAATATTCATATTGAGAACTTATGCATGCGCGCGCAGAAGATTTTTTTGATCTAATCACAATTTTCATTTTTAATTTTAACTGATATTGTCGCACCATCTTATCGAGAATAGCTCAACTATCACTTTTAATAAACTTTTCTATTCCCACTCCTTCAGCGCCCCTCTTAAAATCTGATGAAGTAGTTTTAAGGAAGTCTTCGCCTTCGACGCAGTCACTAGCCCTTACAAACTTCTGCTTCGGTTGTGGGTACATCTATTACTATGCGTATTCGGTTTTCAGTTTGAATAGATTCAACTTTTATTGTTTTAGTTATAAATTCTTCGGAGTTAATTATTCTGCTTGTGCTGACAGTTGGGCTAACAGTTATATTATTACTTAAAGAAACTGCGTTGTTATAATAACCAAAATTAAATTTGAAAATTCCTAATAAAGTAATACTCAATGACTTTTCTGTTAAAAATAATAATACTATACATATAACCATTGCGGCGAAAACTAAAAGCATTGGCAATAATACAACATTTATTCCCCAAGGTAATTCTTCTAAAAAGCAATAATTTAATAAAATGTTTTTGTAATTTTTGACAGGAAAACTTACCTAATATACCCGCTGTAAAACTACCCACTGCTTTTCCTATGCGTTCAGCTGGAGTGTAAATTATAATTCCTAGTTGATGAGAAAATACAACTAACGGAGAAATTTCAGTAAAAATATTTTTATATAGCGTGTGGTAGTATTCTTTGCAATCGTCTGACGAACCTAAAATTACATATTTACTAAACAATTTACCTTATTAAAAGTTCTACTTACTGAAAAGAGCCATGACGTAACTCCAATATGTTACTGATTTGGGATTGCAATTATCTGGTATAGAACTAAAATTTTTCAATGTTACCATTTTGTTTATTTTAGCTTCCTAAAAATATAATATTAAATTATTTTCACTGCAAAGGTAGTAAAATTGGGCTTTAGATCACAGTAGGGTATCCGACAGAATTTGAACCGCGGTTTCCTGCTTTCCAATCTGCCGGTGTAGGCTTTATGCCATACTGCTAGCTCTAAATAGTTTATAAAAATAATTTACCTGTAATAAATTAAACCAACAGAAGTTAAAATCTATGATCCATCCAATAAAAATTAATCGCTTAAACATAGTTCCAAGTGATAAATTTGCTTTCAAGAATTGGCGGCATAAAAGAAATACGAAAAAGCAACTTAGGCATATAAGTGTACCGGTATTCCAAAACATGATATAAATGGCATTTTTCAAATACAATAAAATTTCTGAAGTGTCTGGCCTGATCGGTGCCGATAGAGCGTTGCTCAAGATATCATCTATATTTTCCAGTGCAGCAATGCTGTTTTCCTTCGAGCTTGTAAATTCTGTCAAAAAATTATAATTTTCTCTGAGTACTTTGATGTCTAATTTTACATTATAAGTAAGTCCATCTGCGGTTTTCACGTTTGTAGTCTGTAATAACATATTTACTAACCGTTTATAGTGTGATTTCCAAACGTTTTCCTGACATAAATCCTGGATTGGTAACTCGAACAGTCCATCTTCGATATTACGTTCTGGAGATGGATAAAATATTTCGAAGAAAGCTTGGCCATAACACAAGGGTAACATTGCAAACGTTATTATTGTCACATATAAAAACATCTAAAATAATTTTGTTAAAATCTTTAAGAAAGTCAAAAATTCACACACTTACGTTATTGTATATTGTATATTGTACTTGTATATTGCAGTTTAATTGTAAGTTTTCGTTACTAAATTTTTTTATAAAATTATACCACTTGCAATTTTCTTATACTTATATATACTAAAATAAATAAACAATATTTAGTTGGTAGTTATAGATGTTGGATATTATTTAGTTATGTTGGTATTAAGCAACTTAAAAATATAATCTGCTAAATCTTCAGTGTTAAGCTGATATATAACTCATCCGGTCAGCTTCAAGAGGTGGTCCAGGAATTCCGAGCACATAAGACAGGTGGCTTCTTAAGTCAAAAGCATAATTTTTTCTTAAGCTCGCCTCACACGATGCTTGTTTTGCTGATGGTTTCCTTGCTTATTTCTGTGCATGGTACCTAGCATGATGGCTACTGCGCATGGTTGGCTTCACACGGGTTTTGTGCACGATGGTTTCATGCTTCAATGCGCACGCAGTGATAGTGACAGTCTCCCCTTCCATACCCAAACTGATCTTGCTGTTTTGAAGTGTTACAACTCAGACAAATTGGGAAATTGCCCGGATTGGTTGATTTGAATTAAACTTCAAAATTCACTTAGTAAATTTTCGTTGTTCTTTTTACCTTATTTTTTTCTCACTTTGACTCAGTTAATCTCAGTTCGTCTCAGCTCACTTTATCTCAGTTGTGCAACTGAGATGGAAATAAAATAGGTAAAAAGAATACAGCTAATATTAACCATATTAAAACAATTATATTACATCAACCCTTGGTGGTGCAATGCATTAAGTGATTGAATCATAATTACGTCATTTGGTGATCGCAAGTTCGAACCTCACGTCGGACAAAACTTTTTTTAATGACATTTTATAATACAAATGATATGAAATACAGAAGTGACAGAAGCGACCAGTAATGAATAGTATATTACGTGCCGAGGTGGAAAATGCTTCATTACAGCCGAGCGCTAAGTTAGTTGACTGAGGCGCGAAGCGCCGAAGTCAACTCTATACGCGAGGCTGGAATGAAGCTTGACACCGAGGTATGTGTACAATTTTATTCACAATCAGTTTGTAAATAATTAAAGATCATTAAATTTCATTTTATTAACGCACATTTTTTGTTAGTTCCATTTCTTGCCTACCGACAATGCGACATTGCAGGTCGGGAAGTGATCACTTCCCACCCTAAGGTAGGGAAGTAAAACAAAATAGCTTTATGATTGGTTGTCAAGTAAAAGTAAATAATAAACAGCTTCCCAACTTTTTAAAAGTCAGGGATGTGTCGATTACTAACTGATTGTGAATAAAACTCATTGCCAGTCGATTTTACATTACCAGTCGATTTGTTATGTGACTAGGAATGCCCCGCTTTGTAACTCGAGAAGGCATTCGGAAAGCATAGCTTTGTCTACGAGATGTTTTCTGATAAACTTATTTGTTGACATCATTTCAATTCAAACTCGATTGAAACTCGGCATTTCTCGGTAGTAATCGCACGATGCAGCTTTATCATTAGTTAGCGCTGAAAACATGCACGTAAACCATCACAGACAATAGCACCGATTCTATCACAGAAATTGTGCACCAAAACATGCAGTCAAGCATGCACGACAACTGCGCATCCATCAGCGCAGCCATCACAGCTTCACGCAAGGAAACATGCAAGGAAACAAGTATCGTGTGAAGCGAACTATAGAGAGGACACTCGAAAATAGATAATCAGTGACGGCATGTTTCCCATCCCCGCCAAGGGGTTGAACCGACCGCAGTGGATATCTTGTTGAAGTAGGGGATTGCAGTACTTCAGAACGACCCCAGAACATCAGCGCAAAAAACCCAAGAGCGAAGAAGCAGGAAAAATAAGAAAAGAGCCACTCTCTTCACCGCAAACACATAAACAGTAAATTAATGTTTAGTCACGCCAATATAAATTTTTGTACATCAAAATTCCATCACATCAACATAGAAAACATAGAAACGTGAAAAATGCGCACGCGTATTTTCCCCCGATCGGTTGATTACGGTATCGGTTTCTCTAAGATCGTAGAGGAACGGATACGAATGTATCAGATCTATAAATTTTCCTTCAACCATAATTAACCAAATATTAATAAAAAACACTCACAAGAAACACACGACACGCTGTAATTTAACCTAAAAGTTTAAATGTGGAAAGTGTAAAGTGAAAGTGTAAATGGAGGTGTTGCCTTGTAAAATGAACGCATCTCATTGGCCAAACATAGAAAACATAACGATGCGTTAATTTTTTTACATAATGTACAAAATAAAAATTAAAAGTAACGAGTTTAGAAATAGATGGCGCCATGATAGAAAAATATAGACTTAGAGCAGTATTACAGGTGGCGCCGCGGTGTTGAAAAGTAAAATAAATTGTTGTACAGTATTGTGAGTGTTGAATAAATTAATTCCATATTAACAAATCTAGTAGTTAATCAAACTTTTTCGCATACGAAATTTTGTTAGACCGTCCCCAACATCGGTCGGTAGCACTAAAATTTTGGCCAATCAAAATTCAAATAAAATTTATGTAATATTAATTAATTATTGTGAATATTATTTTATCGACGTTTTCAAATTATTCCTATATCCATCTCTTATAATCTCCATCTCTATAATATTCTACAGAATCATGCTAGTAATTAAATAAATAGTGTGGAACCGGCGTTTTTGACATGATCCGATTTTTATTTTTAAGTTGGCAACTGGCAAGTAAAAAAATTGGCTACGGTTGGTAAAAGAAAAATTTGTATATAAACGAAAAAGCTATATCGTATAATACGTGTTTTACACATAGTGTTTTATTGCGTAGCAAGTTCAAAATTTTTTAAAACGTAAATTACACTTTCGGTTTATCAAATTAATTGAATAAAACTACACCATTTCAAAACCAAGCCCCACGTCAGTGTGTGTCAAATTTAATCAATTTTACCGGCCGAACAAACTTTCAGAAAATTTTAAGTAAGTATTCTTATAAATTTTACTAAATACTTTACTTAACTTCCGATTATTGCTATGTTAAATATTAATTTTAATTTACAGAAAAATGGGTTGCTGGAGCCTCGATTTGTTACAAGACGATGAATTCGTAGTAAAAGTGGAACGTTCGTATGGAATAGTTCCGAAACAAAACTATTTGATTTACCAAAGATTGGACAATGGCACTAAATTCACTTCGCTATTCGACCATAACGTTTTAGCTAAATTTTTTACCGAATCCGTTGAAGTAATCTACGCAGTTGTTCGTCTTGGTGAAATTAATATTGACGTTAGTTATGTGTTGGATAAACGGAATGTCAATTATTACAACATTGACAAGAAATTCGATTTGCTTAATAATATAAATAAATAGATTAATATTTTGGTTACGTTTATGTATAACATTTATAAATAAAATTGATAATAATAATTATAATATTTTGATTGCTTTCTTATGTTTTTTAAAATTTCAAATAAAGATCTACAGCCTTATGCATAGTCAACTAAGTAGCTACTAAGTACGCTACTAACGCGGTAGTAGTAGTAGTCGAGCATGCAAGACAGTGACAGTGACAGTGAGTGAGTGAACGTGACGTGCTAGCAACGTGGCAGTGAACGCCAAGTGAATCAAATAAATAAGTGAAAATTGTGTTTGTGACTCGGTTACAGAGTAAAGGTTTCTCCGGCACTCCCGAGTACACAAAAATCGCATCGAAATGGAAGACCATTTTGAACAATTTTACAAACCGGTCTTCGAAGACATAAAATTCGAAGACATCGAATATTTTATCCACAATAAGCCCAGTTTAGCAGCCCTCCCGGACGACGATAGCCTAAGGGGCTGGGAAGAAGAAGGCAGGATGCAACACTATCGCATTATTGCTACCAAAGCAACGATGCTATATTGGCACCTGCATACCATGCGGCTAAACGGGCTAGACATCGTGTCGCCAAACACACAGGACAAAAATAACGGGGTAAGTACATTTACCGTTACTAAAAACAAAACAGAACCACGAGGCAAATCGACCGTTGCTATAACCGTTATGTCGGACAATGGTCTTTTAAACCAAGTGGCAGATAAGAAAGTAGAAAGCAACCCACGTGGTTTCGACGTGGAACCACTATCGTTCAGGTACCGACGATAAAACCGTTACATCGGGCGTCGGACAAGAAAACCACGTGGCAGAGACAGGGCCGGCCGCAGCCCCCAGTGCAAAGGTTAGTGAACCAATATTTGAGGTTCAACTAATGCACACGGAGACTGCGACAAACCCAGAAACCGTAATAGTAGAAGCCGAAAGGGAAAACTTCTTTCCTAAATTTAAAAACTCGACATCGGCTTCGGCAGCAGAAGCGACCGCTCAAAGGGCAGCCCAAGCCGAAAGGCCCACTACTGCTCCAAAGCGAGTACGCAGCGCCGAATCCGATGAAGAAAAATCGGAAAGCAGCGACGCAGACAGTGAAGGGGATGAATGCGCTCCGCGTAAAACCCCTAAAAAACCGGCCAAAAAAACCAGAAGGGTTGCTCAAAAGGAACAGGGAGAACAGATGGATGTTTCTCCCACTCTTGTTGAGTCACCCCCCTGTAACCAAGCAAAAGAGGATACACCCCTCCCTTCAGGGGGGGCAATACCAAAAGTAAGCGGCGTCACCGCACCCAAAAACCCCCCTTCAGGAGGTCCCCCGAGCGCAGTCAAGACCGAGGTAAACCCCCCCCCCCCTCAGGAGGGGCGAAAACCAAACCTAAGAAAGGCGGAATCACCGCTCCCAAAAACCCCCCATCAGGAGGTACCCAAGGCCCGGCAAAGACAGCAGCAACACACCCCTCCTCAGGAGGGGTCAACTCTCAAAATGGCGGCGTCACCGCACCCAAAAACCCCCCCTCAGGAGGTACCCAAGGCCGACAGAAAAACACAAAGACCAATGGAAGCCCCCCCCCGCCAGTACTGCCCACTCGGCTAGCACCAATAGTGCTAGTCGACAAAGATAAATGGGAGGAACTCTCGCGGACAATGGACGCGAGACGAATCCGATTTACGAAAGCCAAGGACTCAAGGGAGGGGCTAGTAATAACCCCTAACACCGCCACAGACGCGAGAGAGCTTTTGAACCTCCTAAAGGTTCGAAAGCTCAATCATTTTACATATAAAGACCCCACAGAGGCACCACTCCGTGTGGTAATGAAGGGAATACCGCGGGAAATAAAAGCGGACAGAATTAAGGCCGATCTGATGACCAAGGGGTTCCCGGTCCTAGATGTGAAGCCGATGGTTCACGGAACCGCCCGAACACCCCTTCCCCTGTTTCTAGTTGAACTAGAAAAAACAAACAAGGGGAAGGAAATCTATAAATTAACGGAGGTCCTAAGGCTGACTGCGCACTTCGAACCTCCCCGCGCGAAAATAACGCCCACCCAGTGCTACAGATGCCAGAGGTTCGGGCATACACAAAGGCTGTGCGCATCACAGACCAAGTGTCTGTGTAACTGTAACTGTAAGAAGAACGCCACCCTCCCCGCAAAATGCGCAAACTGCGGTGGGCCCCACCCTGCAAATTTCCAAGGGTGCCCCAACAATCCATGGCTGAACAGAAGGGTTCTCCCCTCAGGTAGACCCTCCCTCGCCCCTTCACTGTCCGCTAGATTCGGAAATGCCCCTCAGGCAACACGGCCCCACCCCTCCAGTGAGGCAGAGAAAATTGCACTCGCAAACTCCCTGATGCAGCAGGCAGCCGAGCTCCTCAAGCCAAGCACGCCCCCTGCATCTAGGAGCAGCAAGCGCAACCAAAAAAGAAAGCAAAGAAAAAACAAAGAAAGGGCGGCCCCCCCTGCGGCAACTGAAACACACACATAGACACACATTAGATGGCAAGCGCAAGAGTTTAGCCGAGAACTCTACAGCTCGCTTACTGGAATGCAAACGGGTTAAGAAGGCAGAGAAATCTGCTTGCGGATTTCGCACTTAAATACGACCTGGATGCAATCCTAGTAAGCGAAACTCATCTAAAGCCAAGTCACACAACACACTTAAACATACCTCATTATGCTCTATACAGGAACGATAGAAGCGACGGCCGATGCGGAGGCACCGCTATATACGTCAAAACCTGCATGGAGCATCATGAGCAACCACTTCCGGAGACGCTGCAGGGAATAGAAGCAACCTCCGTTAAAATCCTTACAGGAAATAATGGATGGTTGCAAATCACATTAATTTATAAACCGCCCCAGCAGCCTCTCCTGGAAGAGGACATTACGACATTGCTCGGAGGAAACGGCACGCAGGTCATCCTAGCAGGTGACCTAAATGCCAAGCATCCGGCTTGGAACAGCCGCAAAGCCAACCAGGCCGGACGGAAACTTCTAGCTCTGTCCGACAAGGAAAACTTCGTGGTGGATGCCCCCACGGAGTTCACACATTTTCAATTCGACGCGCGAATTCCATATGACCCGGAGGCAGACAGATTTTCAGAAAATCACCGGCATGATGTTCTGGATATCGCGGTGTTTAGAAATCTTAAATTTCTACACCATCTGACCTCCCTGAACGAACTTGACTCGGACCACAACCCAGTGCTACTGAAACTGGGCGACGCCGAGCAAGTTCATTACACAAAGACAACGATTAAAACTGACTGGGGAGACCTCAAGCATCGCTTCACACAAACCCTCGGCCCCCTCCCTGTCCTTCAGACAAAGGGGGACATCGACAGGTATGTTAAAACCTTCGAGGAAAAGGTGATAGAAGCGGTGGCTGAAGCTTCAAAAACCGTGCCGGCGAAAAATTACCAGTACGGTCTTCCACGCCAGATCAAGGAGCTTATAAAAGATAAAAACCGGGCTAGACGCCGCGCCCAGCGCACAGGCTACCCGGCGGACCGTCTCGAATACAGCACCTTGAAAAGGCAAGTCAGGACAGCTATTTCGGAGTTCAAAAATACCAACTGGGGCAACATGCTGAGGGATCTCTCTTTTCAAAATCCATCAGCATGGGGGTTGGTAAAAGCACTCCGAAATAAGAAATCCACGATCCCCCCCTAGACGGACTGCGCGGGATAGCCCTCAGCTCCACAGAAAAAGCGGAGGCACTAGCCGACAGTCTGGAGACGCAGTTTGCACCAAACACTGCCGTCTCCATTCCCGATTTCACCGCTAAGATCGACGCGGAAATCGAAGAATGGCTAGGGGGGGCCGCACACACAGACACCGACACAAACTTTGATTATGACTCTGACTGTGACAAAATAGGCAGCACCTCCCATCAGGAGGTGAAGAGCATAATCAAAGCTCTCAAAAAGAAAAAGGCACCCGGTCCGGATGGAATCACGAACAGGGTTATCACGGAACTGCCCAGGGCGGGGGTGACGGCAGTCACGAGCATCATCAATGCCGTACTGCGACTCGAGCACTTTCCAGGTCGTTGGAAAGTGGCCGACGTCACGATGATACGCAAACCTGGGCATAATCCGAGACTCCCCGTGTCGTACAGGCCTATCAGCCTACTTTCATCACTCGGGAAACTTACCGAAAAAGTTATCCACACAAGACTCGCGAACGCACTGGAAGAAAACCACTCTATTCCTAACGAACAGTTTGGTTTTCGCCCAGGGCACTCAACTACGCAGCAAGTGCTGAGGTTAGTGGAGCACATCACGTTGCACTGGAATAAAAAACAGGCAACGGGTGCAGTGTTCCTAGATGTCGCCAAAGCTTTTGATAAAGTCTGGCATCAGGTTTTACTTCATAAACTCCTGCACGGCGGCATCAACCCAGCACTTGTACGGCTGATAGCGTCATACCTGACAGACCGGAAATTCCGCGTAAAAGTTGATGGATCTCGCTCCGCGGAGAGATCCATCAGGGCTGGAGTCCCGCAGGGATCAATCCTGGCTCCAACCCTGTACATCTTTTACGCGAAGGATGTGCCAATACCGGAACAAACACACACGACACCCTCTGCGCAGCTCATGCTGTATGCGGACGACACCGCGTACTTCGTGAGCTCGCAGAGACCTAAACATATAACACTTAAGTTACAGGCCGCACTGGACGATCTGGAAAAGTGGTGCCGTACCTGGCGCGTCGGGGTAAACCCAAGCAAAAGCACGGCCACCTACTTCACCAGATCGACAGCCATAACAAACCCACACAGATACCCACAGGCAAAACTGTCAATGTTCGGTGAAGAGATACCGTAGAACAACACCTCCAAATACCTGGGGGTGACACTGGACAAGGGTCTGCGCTGGAGTCAGCACATCAAACAGGTAAGTATAAAGGCAAGGGGCGCCATGGCCGCGCTGGGGCCCCTCCTAAGCAAACACAGCAAAATCAGCGTCAAAAACGGACTGACGCTGGTTAAAACAATAGTGAGACCCATCCTCACCTATGCGGCGCCTGCCTGGGGGTTTGCCTCCGTAAACCAAATGAAGAGGATCCAGGTAGTGCAAAACATAGCACTGAGGAGGGCCATGAAAGCTGACTGGTATGTCAGCAATAAAGACTGCAGGAGGACAGTGAAATCGATTCCATCGAAGAATTTATCCGAGGTATGACGGAAAAATTCTACGACGCAGCGGCGGACTCTGAAAACCCACTGGTCCAAGGGCTGGGAAATTACCAGCTGGAGGACCATTTGAGGTACAAGAGGCCGAAATCGATCCTGCAGTCGAACAGCACAACGACGACTATATAACTAACATTGTTTTATAATTACAGGATGAAAAGGCCGGACCAATGACGGATGGCATAGTGCCAAACTGGATGTGCCGCGTAAGCCGAGCGATCTCGAAACGCGTCCCACCGCCTAGTCCCCCCTAAACCGACGTCAAGGTCACAAAACTCGAAAATACTCGGAAACTGCCGGAGTCACGGCTGACGACTGTTCTAGAGGTGCAGATCGGAATGAAAAAATAAAGAGAGAGCGAGACGCGGCCGGTCCCTGCGTGACTACGACAGAAAAACGGATCCGCGACGCGTCAGCTCCACCACAAGCCGCAAATCCCAAGTCCGGTGTCCATGGCAGGGTCAAGGCTTCATCCGTGAACGCCCAAAAAGGATTCGCGGCAAAAATTGTGGGAAAATTCAAAGATAGCCGATAAGGCAAATAGGGTACGATCCCGAATTCTAAAACGCAATAAAGTGAACTAGAGGACAGGCAGTATACCCTAAAATAGTGGTGGCATGCCAACTAAGGAACATGATTCTGATTCTGATTCGAGCATGCAACTTGTATGCATAGACGAGTTAAAAGGGTACTAGCCTTAGTAGGACTACTAAAATCGTTGGTTCGCTAATAAATATCTAGTAAGGGTTTTGGGTATGTTTAAGATCATTTTAACGTTGCTCTGGTTTTGCCATCGGGAAGTTTTGAAAAATTTTTTGTTGGAAAAGTTGTATTTTCAAATTTTTCCCTCAGCTCGGGGCTGTTACTGCCAAGAAGTGTATTCAAAAAAATTAATAAAAACAATTTGAAAGAGCCATCAAAGCAACGTAAAAATAACGGTTTGTAAGAATTATTATAAACAAATAAAATTATTAAACGGAAATTATTACATTCTTTATTTAAACAAAATTAGAAAACAATAAAAAACTTTTAAAAATTACATTATAATATTAAATTACGTTATCTAATGGTTTTTTTTATCGTCCAAACTTTTTTGATGATAAGAAGCAATTATTGCATTATCAATGTGAGGCGAATCTACGCATTTTTTACCTTTCTTCAAATTCTCTTATAATTTCAGGAGCAATGCATTCCATATAAAATTGACATAGAATTGGCAACATTTTGAACGTTCACAGATTTTCATCTCTTTTTATTATTTCTACATAAATGGAGATCTTGTCATTTACACTGGCTTACCTAGAACTTTTACCGCCCGGGGCAATCTTGAAATTTGCCGCCCCCTACCACCCCTCATATAAATAATATATAAAATATAAAAAAATTTATAAATTTATTTTTCTTGTCTTCTTATTTGTAAAACTCTCGAATGATATCGTCAACATTTATAGCATCCGTTAGTTAATTTTCTATTGAAAGTATCGCTAGATTTCGCAATCTTGAATCACTTATTGTGGAACGAAAATAATTTTTAATTAATTTTTATTTGGAAAAGTTTCGTTCACAACTAGCGACACCGATGGCTATTGTATAAAAAATTCTTAACAATATTACAATCTAGACAACAGGGTTTTCCAACCTATACTTTTGAATAAACATTAACATCTGTATTCATAAAAAGTTACAACAGGTTTATAAATCTATTATAAGCAAAGTGTCAAAAAACATTATTAAAACACTGTTATAAGACTGATATAAGCGGTTCGTAACCTAAAACAACCAATCACCTATAACATTCCTGAGAGACACTTTAAGAAATTTTTATGAATACGGGTGTAATAGTTCAAGAGACTCTTTCTCGTTTTCCAAAAATTTTGCTTCTATTCTGTTGATTTACAACATTTTTATATTATTTAATAAAAATAAAAATATTTTTAATCAACATTTTTTTTATATAAAAATGTATGTATGTATGTATGTATAAAATGTATGTATAAAAAATATATGTTTGTACAAAAAGACTGCCCGAGGCTCTACCGCTTCCCCCCCCCCCCCCCCCTATAGATACGCTAGTAGTCATTGACATATACGACAAAATAACATATTTCTTTTGGTTATGTTTAATTGTCCTTGAATCGAAAAAATTATAGGTAAATAATTTCTTCAAAAATGAAATGCAAGGTAGAGATACTTGGTAATAGTAACTGTGCCGTCTTTTTAAAGATATTCCATTTTTATATCCTATTAATAACGAATTTTTAAGATGTGTAATCAAATTAAAATAAAATGAGGTTACCACATCCTGAATTAACAACGTGTAAAACAGGGTTAGGTTGATAACTAACCAAATTAAAAATTTTTTTTTTAAATATGAGAAACCTCATGGTAATGGAAGCGTCGAAAAATTTTATCGTTAATTACTGACCCCTGTCTTAACTATAATTTACAAATTAAAATGAAGGGTCAACGATATAAATGCATTACTAATGGAAGAATTTTATATTGTAATAAAATAATTTTAAATTTACACATATAACAATAATAATAAAGGCGTTCATTCCTAAGGAATATGCTCACTTCCGTTAGAAGTCTTTACAATCCATTACTCCTGATTTTCTGGCACTTTGTTTTGGCTTCTTTCACTACTTTTCTCCACAATTTCCTGTTTCTCCATTCTCTCACTCCCATGACTTCTAGATCTTCTACAACTTCATCAATTTATTTCTCTCTGATTCTTCCTCTATTTCTTGTTTCGCTTGGTTTCCAGTCCGTGATGAATTCAGCACACTTCTGTGGTTTATTCCTCATAAGATGACCGAGCCAGGCAATTCTTCGTGCTTTTACGCATCTCACTACATCTTCTTTACCAATTATTTCCTTTACCTCGCTGTTTGTTCTTATGTAATACTCATTTTCGTTTACTTTCTTTGGACCCATGATTATTCTTATCACCTTTCTTTCAAAGTTTCTCAGCTTCTCTTCTTCTCTTTTTGTCAAGTTCATCACTTCTGAAGCATATGTTAACACCGGTCTAATAATGGTCTTGTAAATTCTCACTCTTGTTCCTACAGACTGACTCTTGCTTTTTAGCATCTTCTTGTTTGAATATACCGCCTTCCATCCAGTTTTTATTTTCTTTTTTATTTCTTCTGTTTCGTCGTTTGTACTGTTTATCTGCATTTCTAAATACTTAAACTTTTGTACCTTTTCAAACACTCGCCCGTCTACTTTTAATTCTTTTTGCTTTCTTTCTGTCCTAGTGAACTTCATGTATTTCGTCTTGTTTTCGTTTATCTTCAGTCCCATTGTTGTTGCTTGCTTTTCTATTTCTTTGAGGATTGTTGTCATTTTTGTCAGTGATCTGGCGATAATTACCAGATCGTCCGCATATGCAAGTAATTGACCTTCCTTTGTTCGTATTGTTCTTTCGCAGTCTGATTTTCTAATCACTTTTTCCATTGCAAGATTAAACAGGGTCTCCGACGGCGCAGTACCCTGTCTCACTCCACCATTAATTTCAAATTTATCGGTTTCAGATGTTAGATCTTCTCATTGTCATCTTTATCAATTGTATCAGCTTCGTCGGGATGTTCATTTCTTGCATAGCTTTGTATAGTTCCTCTCTTTTAATAGTATCGAAGGTCTGCTGAAAGTCCACAAAAAGCAGATGCAGCTCTATATTATATTCACTCGCTTTTTCGGTTATTTGCTTCATTATGTGTAGTGCATCTACCCTCTCTAAAACCATGCTGGTAATCGCCAATTATACCTTCTGTTTCTTCTTTCAATCAATTATGCCGACAATATCTTATATATGACCTGTAAAAGCGTTATGCTCCTGTAATTTTTGCACTCTTCCAAATCTCTTTTCTTATGTATTGGCACTATTTTACCAATTTTTCATTCTTCTGGCATCTCTTCGGTTCTCCATATCTCTAATATCAAGTCATATATTCTTTGCAGTACACTGCCTAATATTCTAATGCAATTTTGAGTGCTGTAATTAAGCATTATCCACCTCGGCACGTAATATACTATTTAACTGCAGTTGAGCTATAAAATACAAACTATCTACAAGCATTCAGTTTAAAGCTCTAAAAAAATATCTGTTGAACATTCGCAAAGAATATTCAATATTTATATAATATGCAATATTCATATTGAGAACTTATGCATGCGCGCGCAGAAGATTTTTTTGATCTAATCACAATTTTCATTTTTAATTTTAACTGATATTGTCGCACCATCTTATCGAGAATAGCTCAACTATCACTTTTAATAAACTTTTCTATTCCCACTCCTTCAGCGCCCCTCTTAAAATCTGATGAAGTAGTTTTAAGGAAGTCTTCGCCTTCGACGCAGTCACTAGCCCTTACAAACTTCTGCTTCGGTTGTGGGTACATCTATTACTATGCGTATTCGGTTTTCAGTTTGAATAGATTCAACTTTTATTGTTTTAGTTATAAATTCTTCGGAGTTAATTATTCTGCTTGTGCTGACAGTTGGGCTAACAGTTATATTATTACTTAAAGAAACTGCGTTGTTATAATAACCAAAATTAAATTTGAAAATTCCTAATAAAGTAATACTCAATGACTTTTCTGTTAAAAATAATAATACTATACATATAACCATTGCGGCGAAAACTAAAAGCATTGGCAATAATACAACATTTATTCCCCAAGGTAATTCTTCTAAAAAGCAATAATTTAATAAAATGTTTTTGTAATTTTTGACAGGAAAACTTACCTAATATACCCGCTGTAAAACTACCCACTGCTTTTCCTATGCGTTCAGCTGGAGTGTAAATTATAATTCCTAGTTGATGAGAAAATACAACTAACGGAGAAATTTCAGTAAAAATATTTTTATATAGCGTGTGGTAGTATTCTTTGCAATCGTCTGACGAACCTAAAATTACATATTTACTAAACAATTTACCTTATTAAAAGTTCTACTTACTGAAAAGAGCCATGACGTAACTCCAATATGTTACTGATTTGGGATTGCAATTATCTGGTATAGAACTAAAATTTTTCAATGTTACCATTTTGTTTATTTTAGCTTCCTAAAAATATAATATTAAATTATTTTCACTGCAAAGGTAGTAAAATTGGGCTTTAGATCACAGTAGGGTATCCGACAGAATTTGAACCGCGGTTTCCTGCTTTCCAATCTGCCGGTGTAGGCTTTATGCCATACTGCTAGCTCTAAATAGTTTATAAAAATAATTTACCTGTAATAAATTAAACCAACAGAAGTTAAAATCTATGATCCATCCAATAAAAATTAATCGCTTAAACATAGTTCCAAGTGATAAATTTGCTTTCAAGAATTGGCGGCATAAAAGAAATACGAAAAAGCAACTTAGGCATATAAGTGTACCGGTATTCCAAAACATGATATAAATGGCATTTTTCAAATACAATAAAATTTCTGAAGTGTCTGGCCTGATCGGTGCCGATAGAGCGTTGCTCAAGATATCATCTATATTTTCCAGTGCAGCAATGCTGTTTTCCTTCGAGCTTGTAAATTCTGTCAAAAAATTATAATTTTCTCTGAGTACTTTGATGTCTAATTTTACATTATAAGTAAGTCCATCTGCGGTTTTCACGTTTGTAGTCTGTAATAACATATTTACTAACCGTTTATAGTGTGATTTCCAAACGTTTTCCTGACATAAATCCTGGATTGGTAACTCGAACAGTCCATCTTCGATATTACGTTCTGGAGATGGATAAAATATTTCGAAGAAAGCTTGGCCATAACACAAGGGTAACATTGCAAACGTTATTATTGTCACATATAAAAACATCTAAAATAATTTTGTTAAAATCTTTAAGAAAGTCAAAAATTCACACACTTACGTTATTGTATATTGTATATTGTACTTGTATATTGCAGTTTAATTGTAAGTTTTCGTTACTAAATTTTTTTATAAAATTATACCACTTGCAATTTTCTTATACTTATATATACTAAAATAAATAAACAATATTTAGTTGGTAGTTATAGATGTTGGATATTATTTAGTTATGTTGCATGATGTAAGGATAGTATGGTGTGCTACGTAGGAAACCAATTTATGGCCACTTTGCGCAGTACGTCACGTTAGGAACACAATCGGAACTACAATGAAATCCTTATGGAATTCTTTATTGTTTAGTCCGATCCAGAACGAATTATACAACTTAAATTAAATAAAAGATATTATTTTTTTAAATTGTAAATGTACGTTAAAGAAGGAAATGTAAGATTTTATTATATTATACTTATTAAATAATAGGTAGATATATTTATAAATTGTACGCTGGTGGTTCCTATAATAAATTAACTTTATTGTTTTTATTTTTTCTAAAATAATACATTTCAATAGAACATGGTTTATACATTTTTTTATTTAAAATTTTTCTACTGTGCTTGAAGTGCACTATCGATGCTATTTTTGTTGAATTGCAAGAAATCTTTCATATGATAACAGTAAAATGTTATTATGCAGATTTTTTTGTTCTTAATTTACAATTAATATTTTTGCTTATTTACTGTTCGGTGTTCATTCTTTGTGCAATCCTGCCTATAAATTAGAATTATTTTGTGATATAAAAATTTCAGTATAAATTTTTTTAAATAATTTACCCACACTTCTAAGCATGTTTATGAGTTATTTCCATTTTCTAACTTTAAGAAAAAGTTGCGCACTGTAGGATTAATATTTAGTAACTTTGTTTATGGCTTGTTTGGCTTTGTTTATATAGACGAGTATTTGATATACTAATAGGGTATAATAAAAATATTGGTGTTCTTGAAAATGCTTATCATCGCTTTTTGTTTCATATAAAAGAAATGCAGAAAATTTTAACACTTTTATAGTTTGATAGTTGGTTAACGCCGAGTACTAATGTTTATAGTTAAATAAAAAGTATTGATCATCTATAATTAATTCATAATGCGAAAAGTTAACGAGTGGATAAGAGATCATCCAGAATTAAAATATGAAAACAATCGATTGATTTACAAGCATGTTAAAGATGATAAGTTGTCATTTTTAGTAATATTGCTTATTTAGTAGTAAGTATACTATATTTTTTTGAATATTTACGTATATTGAATTTACACAATAATAAAAAATAATAATAATAGAAAGTTATAGAAATTTAAGTTAAAAAAATTAAACATTTTGTAAAGTTACTTTCGTTCATAAGTTCTTGACATTTTTGTTTTATTGTGTTACTAGACAAAAATTTTAAAAATATTTCTTTAATGTTTATTAATTACTATATATTTAAGCTTAATGCAAATTTTTATGCATACAATAGCAATTTTTTGAGCTATTTTAAGCGATATTTTCTCGATTTTATATGCTTAGAAGTGCATTCCTTCCGAAGCGTGTTCCTAAACTGACGTCACACGGTGGGAGAGAGAATGACTTATCTCACTTACTCGCTGCGCGGTAGCACACCATACTCTCCTTACACCATGGTTATGTTGGTATTAAGCAACTTAAAAATATAATCTGCTAAATCTTCAGTGTTAAGCTGATATATAACTCATCCGGTCAGCTTCAAGAGGTGGTCCAGGAATTCCGAGCACATAAGACAGGTGGCTTCTTAAGTCAAAAGCATAATTTTTTCTTAAGCTCGCCTCACACGATGCTTGTTTTGCTGATGGTTTCCTTGCTTATTTCTGTGCATGGTACCTAGCATGATGGCTACTGCGCATGGTTGGCTTCACACGGGTTTTGTGCACGATGGTTTCATGCTTCAATGCGCACGCAGTGATAGTGACAGTCTCCCCTTCCATACCCAAACTGATCTTGCTGTTTTGAAGTGTTACAACTCAGACAAATTGGGAAATTGCCCGGATTGGTTGATTTGAATTAAACTTCAAAATTCACTTAGTAAATTTTCGTTGTTCTTTTTACCTTATTTTTTTCTCACTTTGACTCAGTTAATCTCAGTTCGTCTCAGCTCACTTTATCTCAGTTGTGCAACTGAGATGGAAATAAAATAGGTAAAAAGAATACAGCTAATATTAACCATATTAAAACAATTATATTACATCAACCCTTGGTGGTGCAATGCATTAAGTGATTGAATCATAATTACGTCATTTGGTGATCGCAAGTTCGAACCTCACGTCGGACAAAACTTTTTTTAATGGCATTTTATAATACAAATGATATGAAATACAGAAGTGACAGAAGCGACCAGTAATGAATAGTATATTACGTGCCGAGGTGGAAAATGCTTCATTACAGCCGAGCGCTAAGTTAGTTGACTGAGGCGCGAAGCGCCGAAGTCAACTCTATACGCGAGGCTGGAATGAAGCTTGACACCGAGGTATGTGTACAATTTTATTCACAATCAGTTTGTAAATAATTAAAGATCATTAAATTTCATTTTATTAACGCACATTTTTTGTTAGTTCCATTTCTTGCCTACCGACAATGCGACATTGCAGGTCGGGAAGTGATCACTTCCCACCCTAAGGTAGGGAAGTAAAACAAAATAGCTTTATGATTGGTTGTCAAGTAAAAGTAAATAATAAACAGCTTCCCAACTTTTTAAAAGTCAGGGATGTGTCGATTACTAACTGATTGTGAATAAAACTCATTGCCAGTCGATTTTACATTACCAGTCGATTTGTTATGTGACTAGGAATGCCCCGCTTTGTAACTCGAGAAGGCATTCGGAAAGCATAGCTTTGTCTACGAGATGTTTTCTGATAAACTTATTTGTTGACATCATTTCAATTCAAACTCGATTGAAACTCGGCATTTCTCGGTAGTAATCGCACGATGCAGCTTTATCATTAGTTAGCGCTGAAAACATGCACGTAAACCATCACAGACAATAGCACCGATTCTATCACAGAAATCGTGCACCAAAACATGCAGTCAAGCATGCACGACAACTGCGCATCCATCAGCGCAGCCATCACAGCTTCACGCAAGGAAACATGCAAGGAAACAAGTATCGTGTGAAGCGAACTATAGAGAGGACACTCGAAAATAGATAATCAGTGACGGCATGTTTCCCATCCCCGCCAAGGGGTTGAACCGACCGCAGTGGATATCTTGTTGAAGTAGGGGATTGCAGTACTTCAGAACGACCCCAGAACATCAGCGCAAAAAACCCAAGAGCGAAGAAGCAGGAAAAATAAGAAAAGAGCCACTCTCTTCACCGCAAACACATAAACAGTAAATTAATGTTTAGTCACGCCAATATAAATTTTTGTACATCAAAATTCCATCACATCAACATAGAAAACATAGAAACGTGAAAAATGCGCACGCGTATTTTCCCCCGATCGGTTGATTACGGTATCGGTTTCTCTAAGATCGTAGAGGAACGGATACGAATGTATCAGATCTATAAATTTTCCTTCAACCATAATTAACCAAATATTAATAAAAAACACTCACAAGAAACACACGACACGCTGTAATTTAACCTAAAAGTTTAAATGTGGAAAGTGTAAAGTGAAAGTGTAAATGGAGGTGTTGCCTTGTAAAATGAACGCATCTCATTGGCCAAACATAGAAAACATAACGATGCGTTAATTTTTTTACATAATGTACAAAATAAAAATTAAAAGTAACGAGTTTAGAAATAGATGGCGCCATGATAGAAAAATATAGACTTAGAGCAGTATTACAGGTGGCGCCGCGGTGTTGAAAAGTAAAATAAATTGTTGTACAGTATTGTGAGTGTTGAATAAATTAATTCCATATTAACAAATCTAGTAGTTAATCAAACTTTTTCGCATACGAAATTTTGTTAGACCGTCCCCAACATCGGTCGGTAGCACTAAAATTTTGGCCAATCAAAATTCAAATAAAATTTATGTAATATTAATTAATTATTGTGAATATTATTTTATCGACGTTTTCAAATTATTCCTATATCCATCTCTTATAATCTCCATCTCTATAATATTCTACAGAATCATGCTAGTAATTAAATAAATAGTGTGGAACCGGCGTTTTTGACATGATCCGATTTTTATTTTTAAGTTGGCAACTGGCAAGTAAAAAAATTGGCTACGGTTGGTAAAAGAAAAATTTGTATATAAACGAAAAAGCTATATCGTATAATACGTGTTTTACACATAGTGTTTTATTGCGTAGCAAGTTCAAAATTTTTTAAAACGTAAATTACACTTTCGGTTTATCAAATTAATTGAATAAAACTACACCATTTCAAAACCAAGCCCCACGTCAGTGTGTGTCAAATTTAATCAATTTTACCGGCCGAACAAACTTTCAGAAAATTTTAAGTAAGTATTCTTATAAATTTTACTAAATACTTTACTTAACTTCCGATTATTGCTATGTTAAATATTAATTTTAATTTACAGAAAAATGGGTTGCTGGAGCCTCGATTTGTTACAAGACGATGAATTCGTAGTAAAAGTGGAACGTTCGTATGGAATAGTTCCGAAACAAAACTATTTGATTTACCAAAGATTGGACAATGGCACTAAATTCACTTCGCTATTCGACCATAACGTTTTAGCTAAATTTTTTACCGAATCCGTTGAAGTAATCTACGCAGTTGTTCGTCTTGGTGAAATTAATATTGACGTTAGTTATGTGTTGGATAAACGGAATGTCAATTATTACAACATTGACAAGAAATTCGATTTGCTTAATAATATAAATAAATAGATTAATATTTTGGTTACGTTTATGTATAATATTTATAAATAAAATTGATAATAATAATTATAATATTTTGATTGCTTTCTTATGTTTTTTAAAATTTCAAATAAAGATCTACAGCCTTATGCATAGTCAACTAAGTAGCTACTAAGTACGCTACTAACGCGGTAGTAGTAGTAGTCGAGCATGCAACTTGTATGCATAGACGAGTTAAAAGGGTACTAGCCTTAGTAGGACTACTAAAATCGTTGGTTCGCTAATAAATATTTAGTAAGGGTTTTGGGTATGTTTAAGATCATTTTAACGTTGCTCTGGTTTCGCCATCGGGAAGTTTTGAAAAATTTTTTGTTGGAAAAGTTGTATTTTCAAATTTTTCCCTCAGCTCGGGGCTGTTACTGCCAAGAAGTGTATTCAAAAAAATTAATAAAAACAATTTGAAAGAGCCATCAAAGCAACGTAAAAATAACAGTTTGTAAGAATTATTATAAACAAATAAAATTATTAAACGGAAATTATTACATTATTTATTTAAACAAAATTAGAAAACAATAAAAAACTTTTAAAAATTACATTATAATATTAAATTACGTTATCTAATGGTTTTTTTTATCGTCCAAACTTTTTTGATGATAAGAAGCAATTATTGCATTATCAATGTGAGGCGAATCTACGCATTTTTTACCTTTCTTCAAATTCTCTTATAATTTCAGGAGCAATGCATTCCATATAAAATTGACATAGAATTGGCAACATTTTGAACGTTCACAGATTTTCATCTCTTTTTATTATTTCTACATAAATGGAGATCTTGTCATTTACACTGGCTTACCTAGAACTTTTACCGCCCGGGGCAATCTTAAAATTTGCCGCCCCCTACCACCCCTCATATAAATAATATATAAAATATAAAAAAATTTATAAATTTATTTTTCTTGTCTTCTTATTTGTAAACTCTCGAATGATATCGTCAACATTTATAGCATCCGTTAGTTAATTTTCTATTGAAAGTATCGCTAGATTTCGCAATCTTGAATCACTTATTGTGGAACGAAAATAATTTTTAATTAATTTTTATTTGGAAAAGTTTCGTTCACAACTAGCGACACCGATGGCTATTGTAAAAAAAATTCTTAACAATATTACAATCTAGACAACAGGGTTTTCCAACCTATACTTTTGAATAAACATTAACATCTGTATTCATAAAAAGTTACAACAGGTTTATAAATCTATTATAAGCAAAGTGTCAAAAAACATTATTAAAACACTGTTATAAGACTGATATAAGCGGTTCGTAACCTAAAACAACCAATCACCTATAACATTCCTGAGAGACACTTTAAGAAATTTTTATGAATACGGGTGTAATAGTTCAAGAGACTCTTTCTCGTTTTCCAAAAATTTTGCTTCTATTCTGTTGATTTACAACATTTTTATATTATTTAATAAAAATAAAAATATTTTTAATCAACATTTTTTTTATATAAAAATGTATGTATGTATAAAATGTATGTATAAAAAATATATGTTTGTACAAAAAGACTGCCCGAGGCTCTACCGCTTCCCCCCCCCCCCCTATAGATACGCTAGTAGTCATTGACATATACGACAAAATAACATATTTCTTTTGGTTATGTTTAATTGTCCTTGAATCGAAAAAATTATAGGTAAATAATTTCTTCAAAAATGAAATGCAAGGTAGAGATACTTGGTAATAGTAACTGTGCCGTCTTTTTAAAGATATTCCATTTTTATATCCTATTAATAACGAATTTTTAAGATGTGTAATCAAATTAAAATAAAATGAGGTTACCACATCCTGAATTAACAACGTGTAAAACAGGGTTAGGTTGATAACTAACCAAATTAAAAATTTTTTTTTTAAATATGAGAAACCTCATGGTAATGGAAGCGTCGAAAAATTTTATCGTTAATTACTGACCCCTGTCTTAACTATAATTTACAAATTAAAATGAAGGGTCAACGATATAAATGCATTACTAATGGAAGAATTTTATATTGTAATAAAATAATTTTAAATTTACACATATAACAATAATAATAAAGGCGTTCATTCCTAAGGAATATGCTCACTTCCGTTAGAAGTCTTTACAATCCATTACTCCTGATTTTCTGGTACTTTGTACATTCATAGCTTCGTGCATGTTTTGGCTTCTTTCACTGCTTTTCTCCACAATTTCCTGTTTCTCCATTCTCTCACTCCCATGACTTCTAGATCTTCTACAACTTCATCAATTTATTTCGCTCTGATTCTTCCTCTATTTCTTGTTTCGCTTGGTTTCCAGTCCGTGATGAATTCAGCACACTTCTGTGGTTTATTCCTCATAAGATGACCGAGCCAGGCAATTCTTCGTGCTTTTACGCATCTCACTACATCTTCTTTACCAATTATTTCCTTTACCTCGCTGTTTGTTCTTATGTAATACTCATTTTCGTTTACTTTCTTTGGACCCATGATTATTCTTATCACCTTTCTTTCAAAGTTTCTCAGCTTCTCTTCTTCTCTTTTTGTCAAGTTCATCACTTCTGAAGCATATGTTAACACCGGTCTAATAATGGTCTTGTAAATTCTCACTCTTGTTCCTACAGACTGACTCTTGCTTTTTAGCATCTTCTTGTTTGAATATACCGCCTTCCATCCAGTTTTTATTTTCTTTTTTATTTCTTCTGTTTCGTCGTTTGTACTGTTTATCTGCATTTCTAAATACTTAAACTTTTGTACCTTTTCAAACACTCGCCCGTCTACTTTTAATTCTTTTTGCTTTCTTTCTGTCCTAGTGAACTTCATGTATTTCGTCTTGTTTTCGTTTATCTTCAGTCCCATTGTTGTTGCTTGCTTTTCTATTTCTTTGAGGATTGTTGTCATTTTTGTCAGTGATCTGGCGATAATTACCAGATCGTCCGCATATGCAAGTAATTGACCTTCCTTTGTTCGTATTGTTCTTTCGCAGTCTGATTTTCTAATCACTTTTTCCATTGCAAGATTAAACAGGGTCTCCGACGGCGCAGTACCCTGTCTCACTCCACCATTAATTTCAAATTTATCGGTTTCAGATGTTAGATCTTCTCATTGTCATCTTTATCAATTGTATCAGCTTCGTCGGGATGTTCATTTCTTGCATAGCTTTGTATAGTTCCTCTCTTTTAATAGTATCGAAGGTCTGCTGAAAGTCCACAAAAAGCAGATGCAGCTCTATATTATATTCACTCGCTTTTTCGGTTATTTGCTTCATTATGTGTAGTGCATCTACCCTCTCTAAAACCATGCTGGTAATCGCCAATTATACCTTCTGTTTCTTCTTTCAATCAATTATGCCGACAATATCTTATATATGACCTGTAAAAGCGTTATGCTCCTGTAATTTTTGCACTCTTCCAAATCTCTTTTCTTATGTATTGGCACTATTTTACCAATTTTTCATTCTTCTGGCATCTCTTCGGTTCTCCATATCTCTAATATCAAGTCATATATTCTTTGCAGTACACTGCCTAATATTCTAATGCAATTTTGAGTGCTGTAATTAAGCATTATCCACCTCGGCACGTAATATACTATTTAACTGCAGTTGAGCTATAAAATACAAACTATCTACAAGCATTCAGTTTAAAGCTCTAAAAAAATATCTGTTGAACATTCGCAAAGAATATTCAATATTTATATAATATGCAATATTCATATTGAGAACTTATGCATGCGCGCGCAGAAGATTTTTTTGATCTAATCACAATTTTCATTTTTAATTTTAACTGATATTGTCGCACCATCTTATCGAGAATAGCTCAACTATCACTTTTAATAAACTTTTCTATTCCCACTCCTTCAGCGCCCCTCTTAAAATCTGATGAAGTAGTTTTAAGGAAGTCTTCGCCTTCGACGCAGTCACTAGCCCTTACAAACTTCTGCTTCGGTTGTGGGTACATCTATTACTATGCGTATTCGGTTTTCAGTTTGAATAGATTCAACTTTTATTGTTTTAGTTATAAATTCTTCGGAGTTAATTATTCTGCTTGTGCTGACAGTTGGGCTAACAGTTATATTATTACTTAAAGAAACTGCGTTGTTATAATAACCAAAATTAAATTTGAAAATTCCTAATAAAGTAATACTCAATGACTTTTCTGTTAAAAATAATAATACTATACATATAACCATTGCGGCGAAAACTAAAAGCATTGGCAATAATACAACATTTATTCCCCAAGGTAATTCTTCTAAAAAGCAATAATTTAATAAAATGTTTTTGTAATTTTTGACAGGAAAACTTACCTAATATACCCGCTGTAAAACTACCCACTGCTTTTCCTATGCGTTCAGCTGGAGTGTAAATTATAATTCCTAGTTGATGAGAAAATACAACTAACGGAGAAATTTCAGTAAAAATATTTTTATATAGCGTGTGGTAGTATTCTTTGCAATCGTCTGACGAACCTAAAATTACATATTTACTAAACAATTTACCTTATTAAAAGTTCTACTTACTGAAAAGAGCCATGACGTAACTCCAATATGTTACTGATTTGGGATTGCAATTATCTGGTATAGAACTAAAATTTTTCAATGTTACCATTTTGTTTATTTTAGCTTCCTAAAAATATAATATTAAATTATTTTCACTGCAAAGGTAGTAAAATTGGGCTTTAGATCACAGTAGGGTATCCGACAGAATTTGAACCGCGGTTTCCTGCTTTCCAATCTGCCGGTGTAGGCTTTATGCCATACTGCTAGCTCTAAATAGTTTATAAAAATAATTTACCTGTAATAAATTAAACCAACAGAAGTTAAAATCTATGATCCATCCAATAAAAATTAATCGCTTAAACATAGTTCCAAGTGATAAATTTGCTTTCAAGAATTGGCGGCATAAAAGAAATACGAAAAAGCAACTTAGGCATATAAGTGTACCGGTATTCCAAAACATGATATAAATGGCATTTTTCAAATACAATAAAATTTCTGAAGTGTCTGGCCTGATCGGTGCCGATAGAGCGTTGCTCAAGATATCATCTATATTTTCCAGTGCAGCAATGCTGTTTTCCTTCGAGCTTGTAAATTCTGTCAAAAAATTATAATTTTCTCTGAGTACTTTGATGTCTAATTTTACATTATAAGTAAGTCCATCTGCGGTTTTCACGTTTGTAGTCTGTAATAACATATTTACTAACCGTTTATAGTGTGATTTCCAAACGTTTTCCTGACATAAATCCTGGATTGGTAACTCGAACAGTCCATCTTCGATATTACGTTCTGGAGATGGATAAAATATTTCGAAGAAAGCTTGGCCATAACACAAGGGTAACATTGCAAACGTTATTATTGTCACATATAAAAACATCTAAAATAATTTTGTTAAAATCTTTAAGAAAGTCAAAAATTCACACACTTACGTTATTGTATATTGTATATTGTACTTGTATATTGCAGTTTAATTGTAAATTTTCGTTACTAAATTTTTTTATAAAATTATACCACTTGCAATTTTCTTATACTTATATATACTAAAATAAATAAACAATATTTAGTTGGTAGTTATAGATGTTGGATATTATTTAGTTATGTTGGTATTAAGCAACTTAAAAATATAATCTGCTAAATCTTCAGTGTTAACCTGATATATAACTCATCCGGTCAGCTTCAAGAGGTGGTCCAGGAATTCCGAGCACATAAGACAGGTGGCTTCTTAAGTCAAAAGCATAATTTTTTCTTAAGCTCGCCTCACACGATGCTTGTTTTGCTGATGGTTTCCTTGCTTATTTCTGTGCATGGTACCTAGCATGATGGCTACTGCGCATGGTTGGCTTCACACGGGTTTTGTGCACGATGGTTTCATGCTTCAATGCGCACGCAGTGATAGTGACAGTCTCCCCTTCCATACCCAAACTGATCTTGCTGTTTTGAAGTGTTACAACTCAGACAAATTGGGAAATTGCCCGGATTGGTTGATTTGAATTAAACTTCAAAATTCACTTAGTAAATTTTCGTTGTTCTTTTTACCTTATTTTTTTCTCACTTTGACTCAGTTAATCTCAGTTCGTCTCAGCTCACTTTATCTCAGTTGTGCAACTGAGATGGAAATAAAATAGGTAAAAAGAATACAGCTAATATTAACCATATTAAAACAATTATATTACATCAACCCTTGGTGGTGCAATGCATTAAGTGATTGAATCATAATTACGTCATTTGGTGATCGCAAGTTCGAACCTCACGTCGGACAAAACTTTTTTTAATGGCATTTTATAATACAAATGATATGAAATACAGAAGTGACAGAAGCGACCAGTAATGAATAGTATATTACGTGCCGAGGTGGAAAATGCTTCATTACAGCCGAGCGCTAAGTTAGTTGACTGAGGCGCGAAGCGCCGAAGTCAACTCTATACGCGAGGCTGGAATGAAGCTTGACACCGAGGTATGTGTACAATTTTATTCACAATCAGTTTGTAAATAATTAAAGATCATTAAATTTCATTTTATTAACGCACATTTTTTGTTAGTTCCATTTCTTGCCTACCGACAATGCGACATTGCAGGTCGGGAAGTGATCACTTCCCACCCTAAGGTAGGGAAGTAAAACAAAATAGCTTTATGATTGGTTGTCAAGTAAAAGTAAATAATAAACAGCTTCCCAACTTTTTAAAAGTCAGGGATGTGTCGATTACTAACTGATTGTGAATAAAACTCATTGCCAGTCGATTTTACATTACCAGTCGATTTGTTATGTGACTAGGAATGCCCCGCTTTGTAACTCGAGAAGGCATTCGGAAAGCATAGCTTTGTCTACGAGATGTTTTCTGATAAACTTATTTGTTGACATCATTTCAATTCAAACTCGATTGAAACTCGGCATTTCTCGGTAGTAATCGCACGATGCAGCTTTATCATTAGTTAGCGCTGAAAACATGCACGTAAACCATCACAGAAAATAGCACCGATTCTATCACAGAAATCGTGCACCAAAACATGCAGTCAAGCATGCACGACAACTGCGCATCCATCAGCGCAGCCATCACAGCTTCACGCAAGGAAACATGCAAGGAAACAAGTATCGTGTGAAGCGAACTATAGAGAGGACACTCGAAAATAGATAATCAGTGACGGCATGTTTCCCATCCCCGCCAAGGGGTTGAACCGACCGCAGTGGATATCTTGTTGAAGTAGGGGATTGCAGTACTTCAGAACGACCCCAGAACATCAGCGCAAAAAACCCAAAAGCGAAGAAGCAGGAAAAATAAGAAAAGAGCCACTCTCTTCACCGCAAACACATAAACAGTAAATTAATGTTTAGTCACGCCAATATAAATTTTTGTACATCAAAATTCCATCACATCAACATAGAAAACATAGAAACGTGAAAAATGCGCACGCGTATTTTCCCCCGATCGGTTGATTACGGTATCGGTTTCTCTAAGATCGTAGAGGAACGGATACGAATGTATCAGATCTATAAATTTTCCTTCAACCATAATTAACCAAATATTAATAAAAAACACTCACAAGAAACACACGACACGCTGTAATTTAACCTAAAAGTTTAAATGTGGAAAGTGTAAAGTGAAAGTGTAAATGGAGGTGTTGCCTTGTAAAATGAACGCATCTCATTGGCCAAACATAGAAAACATAACGATGCGTTAATTTTTTTACATAATGTACAAAATAAAAATTAAAAGTAACGAGTTTAGAAATAGATGGCGCCATGATAGAAAAATATAGACTTAGAGCAGTATTACAGGTGGCGCCGCGGTGTTGAAAAGTAAAATAAATTGTTGTACAGTATTGTGAGTGTTGAATAAATTAATTCCATATTAACAAATCTAGTAGTTAATCAAACTTTTTCGCATACGAAATTTTGTTAGACCGTCCCCAACATCGGTCGGTAGCACTAAAATTTTGGCCAATCAAAATTCAAATAAAATTTATGTAATATTAATTAATTATTGTGAATATTATTTTATCGACGTTTTCAAATTATTCCTATATCCATCTCTTATAATCTCCATCTCTATAATATTCTACAGAATCATGCTAGTAATTAAATAAATAGTGTGGAACCGGCGTTTTTGACATGATCCGATTTTTATTTTTAAGTTGGCAACTGGCAAGTAAAAAAATTGGCTACGGTTGGTAAAAGAAAAATTTGTATATAAACGAAAAAGCTATATCGTATAATACGTGTTTTACACATAGTGTTTTATTGCGTAGCAAGTTCAAAATTTTTTAAAACGTAAATTACACTTTCGGTTTATCAAATTAATTGAATAAAACTACACCATTTCAAAACCAAGCCCCACGTCAGTGTGTGTCAAATTTAATCAATTTTACCGGCCGAACAAACTTTCAGAAAATTTTAAGTAAGTATTCTTATAAATTTTACTAAATACTTTACTTAACTTCCGATTATTGCTATGTTAAATATTAATTTTAATTTACAGAAAAATGGGTTGCTGGAGCCTCGATTTGTTACAAGACGATGAATTCGTAGTAAAAGTGGAACGTTCGTATGGAATAGTTCCGAAACAAAACTATTTGATTTACCAAAGATTGGACAATGGCACTAAATTCACTTCGCTATTCGACCATAACGTTTTAGCTAAATTTTTTACCGAATCCGTTGAAGTAATCTACGCAGTTGTTCGTCTTGGTGAAATTAATATTGACGTTAGTTATGTGTTGGATAAACGGAATGTCAATTATTACAACATTGACAAGAAATTCGATTTGCTTAATAATATAAATAAATAGATTAATATTTTGGTTACGTTTATGTATAATATTTATAAATAAAATTGATAATAATAATTATAATATTTTGATTGCTTTCTTATGTTTTTTAAAATTTCAAATAAAGATCTACAGCCTTATGCATAGTCAACTAAGTAGCTACTAAGTACGCTACTAACGCGGTAGTAGTAGTAGTCGAGCATGCAACTTGTATGCATAGACGAGTTAAAAGGGTACTAGCCTTAGTAGGACTACTAAAATCGTTGGTTCGCTAATAAATATTTAGTAAGGGTTTTGGGTATGTTTAAGATCATTTTAACGTTGCTCTGGTTTCGCCATCGGGAAGTTTTGAAAAATTTTTTGTTGGAAAAGTTGTATTTTCAAATTTTTCCCTCAGCTCGGGGCTGTTACTGCCAAGAAGTGTATTCAAAAAAATTAATAAAAACAATTTGAAAGAGCCATCAAAGCAACGTAAAAATAACAGTTTGTAAGAATTATTATAAACAAATAAAATTATTAAACGGAAATTATTACATTATTTATTTAAACAAAATTAGAAAACAATAAAAAACTTTTAAAAATTACATTATAATATTAAATTACGTTATCTAATGGTTTTTTTTATCGTCCAAACTTTTTTGATGATAAGAAGCAATTATTGCATTATCAATGTGAGGCGAATCTACGCATTTTTTACCTTTCTTCAAATTCTCTTATAATTTCAGGAGCAATGCATTCCATATAAAATTGACATAGAATTGGCAACATTTTGAACGTTCACAGATTTTCATCTCTTTTTATTATTTCTACATAAATGGAGATCTTGTCATTTACACTGGCTTACCTAGAACTTTTACCGCCCGGGGCAATCTTAAAATTTGCCGCCCCCTACCACCCCTCATATAAATAATATATAAAATATAAAAAAATTTATAAATTTATTTTTCTTGTCTTCTTATTTGTAAACTCTCGAATGATATCGTCAACATTTATAGCATCCGTTAGTTAATTTTCTATTGAAAGTATCGCTAGATTTCGCAATCTTGAATCACTTATTGTGGAACGAAAATAATTTTTAATTAATTTTTATTTGGAAAAGTTTCGTTCACAACTAGCGACACCGATGGCTATTGTAAAAAAAATTCTTAACAATATTACAATCTAGACAACAGGGTTTTCCAACCTATACTTTTGAATAAACATTAACATCTGTATTCATAAAAAGTTACAACAGGTTTATAAATCTATTATAAGCAAAGTGTCAAAAAACATTATTAAAACACTGTTATAAGACTGATATAAGCGGTTCGTAACCTAAAACAACCAATCACCTATAACATTCCTGAGAGACACTTTAAGAAATTTTTATGAATACGGGTGTAATAGTTCAAGAGACTCTTTCTCGTTTTCCAAAAATTTTGCTTCTATTCTGTTGATTTACAACATTTTTATATTATTTAATAAAAATAAAAATATTTTTAATCAACATTTTTTTTATATAAAAATGTATGTATGTATGTATGTATAAAATGTATGTATAAAAAATATATGTTTGTACAAAAAGACTGCCCGAGGCTCTACCGCTTCCCCCCCCCCCCCCCCCCTATAGATACGCTAGTAGTCATTGACATATACGACAAAATAACATATTTCTTTTGGTTATGTTTAATTGTCCTTGAATCGAAAAAATTATAGGTAAATAATTTCTTCAAAAATGAAATGCAAGGTAGAGATACTTGGTAATAGTAACTGTGCCGTCTTTTTAAAGATATTCCATTTTTATATCCTATTAATAACGAATTTTTAAGATGTGTAATCAAATTAAAATAAAATGAGGTTACCACATCCTGAATTAACAACGTGTAAAACAGGGTTAGGTTGATAACTAACCAAATTAAAAATTTTTTTTTTAAATATGAGAAACCTCATGGTAATGGAAGCGTCGAAAAATTTTATCGTTAATTACTGACCCCTGTCTTAACTATAATTTACAAATTAAAATGAAGGGTCAACGATATAAATGCATTACTAATGGAAGAATTTTATATTGTAATAAAATAATTTTAAATTTACACATATAACAATAATAATAAAGGCGTTCATTCCTAAGGAATATGCTCACTTCCGTTAGAAGTCTTTACAATCCATTACTCCTGATTTTCTGGTACTTTGTACATTCATAGCTTCGTGCATGTTTTGGCTTCTTTCACTACTTTTCTCCACAATTTCCTGTTTCTCCATTCTCTCACTCCCATGACTTCTAGATCTTCTACAACTTCATCAATTTATTTCGCTCTGATTCTTCCTCTATTTCTTGTTTCGCTTGGTTTCCAGTCCGTGATGAATTCAGCACACTTCTGTGGTTTATTCCTCATAAGATGACCGAGCCAGGCAATTCTTCGTGCTTTTACGCATCTCACTACATCTTCTTTACCAATTATTTCCTTTACCTCGCTGTTTGTTCTTATGTAATACTCATTTTCGTTTACTTTCTTTGGACCCATGATTATTCTTATCACCTTTCTTTCAAAGTTTCTCAGCTTCTCTTCTTCTCTTTTTGTCAAGTTCATCACTTCTGAAGCATATGTTAACACCGGTCTAATAATGGTCTTGTAAATTCTCACTCTTGTTCCTACAGACTGACTCTTGCTTTTTAGCATCTTCTTGTTTGAATATACCGCCTTCCATCCAGTTTTTATTTTCTTTTTTATTTCTTCTGTTTCGTCGTTTGTACTGTTTATCTGCATTTCTAAATACTTAAACTTTTGTACCTTTTCAAACACTCGCCCGTCTACTTTTAATTCTTTTTGCTTTCTTTCTGTCCTAGTGAACTTCATGTATTTCGTCTTGTTTTCGTTTATCTTCAGTCCCATTGTTGTTGCTTGCTTTTCTATTTCTTTGAGGATTGTTGTCATTTTTGTCAGTGATCTGGCGATAATTACCAGATCGTCCGCATATGCAAGTAATTGACCTTCCTTTGTTCGTATTGTTCTTTCGCAGTCTGATTTTCTAATCACTTTTTCCATTGCAAGATTAAACAGGGTCTCCGACGGCGCAGTACCCTGTCTCACTCCACCATTAATTTCAAATTTATCGGTTTCAGATGTTAGATCTTCTCATTGTCATCTTTATCAATTGTATCAGCTTCGTCGGGATGTTCATTTCTTGCATAGCTTTGTATAGTTCCTCTCTTTTAATAGTATCGAAGGTCTGCTGAAAGTCCACAAAAAGCAGATGCAGCTCTATATTATATTCACTCGCTTTTTCGGTTATTTGCTTCATTATGTGTAGTGCATCTACCCTCTCTAAAACCATGCTGGTAATCGCCAATTATACCTTCTGTTTCTTCTTTCAATCAATTATGCCGACAATATCTTATATATGACCTGTAAAAGCGTTATGCTCCTGTAATTTTTGCACTCTTCCAAATCTCTTTTCTTATGTATTGGCACTATTTTACCAATTTTTCATTCTTCTGGCATCTCTTCGGTTCTCCATATCTCTAATATCAAGTCATATATTCTTTGCAGTACACTGCCTAATATTCTAATGCAATTTTGAGTGCTGTAATTAAGCATTATCCACCTCGGCACGTAATATACTATTTAACTGCAGTTGAGCTATAAAATACAAACTATCTACAAGCATTCAGTTTAAAGCTCTAAAAAAATATCTGTTGAACATTCGCAAAGAATATTCAATATTTATATAATATGCAATATTCATATTGAGAACTTATGCATGCGCGCGCAGAAGATTTTTTTGATCTAATCACAATTTTCATTTTTAATTTTAACTGATATTGTCGCACCATCTTATCGAGAATAGCTCAACTATCACTTTTAATAAACTTTTCTATTCCCACTCCTTCAGCGCCCCTCTTAAAATCTGATGAAGTAGTTTTAAGGAAGTCTTCGCCTTCGACGCAGTCACTAGCCCTTACAAACTTCTGCTTCGGTTGTGGGTACATCTATTACTATGCGTATTCGGTTTTCAGTTTGAATAGATTCAACTTTTATTGTTTTAGTTATAAATTCTTCGGAGTTAATTATTCTGCTTGTGCTGACAGTTGGGCTAACAGTTATATTATTACTTAAAGAAACTGCGTTGTTATAATAACCAAAATTAAATTTGAAAATTCCTAATAAAGTAATACTCAATGACTTTTCTGTTAAAAATAATAATACTATACATATAACCATTGCGGCGAAAACTAAAAGCATTGGCAATAATACAACATTTATTCCCCAAGGTAATTCTTCTAAAAAGCAATAATTTAATAAAATGTTTTTGTAATTTTTGACAGGAAAACTTACCTAATATACCCGCTGTAAAACTACCCACTGCTTTTCCTATGCGTTCAGCTGGAGTGTAAATTATAATTCCTAGTTGATGAGAAAATACAACTAACGGAGAAATTTCAGTAAAAATATTTTTATATAGCGTGTGGTAGTATTCTTTGCAATCGTCTGACGAACCTAAAATTACATATTTACTAAACAATTTACCTTATTAAAAGTTCTACTTACTGAAAAGAGCCATGACGTAACTCCAATATGTTACTGATTTGGGATTGCAATTATCTGGTATAGAACTAAAATTTTTCAATGTTACCATTTTGTTTATTTTAGCTTCCTAAAAATATAATATTAAATTATTTTCACTGCAAAGGTAGTAAAATTGGGCTTTAGATCACAGTAGGGTATCCGACAGAATTTGAACCGCGGTTTCCTGCTTTCCAATCTGCCGGTGTAGGCTTTATGCCATACTGCTAGCTCTAAATAGTTTATAAAAATAATTTACCTGTAATAAATTAAACCAACAGAAGTTAAAATCTATGATCCATCCAATAAAAATTAATCGCTTAAACATAGTTCCAAGTGATAAATTTGCTTTCAAGAATTGGCGGCATAAAAGAAATACGAAAAAGCAACTTAGGCATATAAGTGTACCGGTATTCCAAAACATGATATAAATGGCATTTTTCAAATACAATAAAATTTCTGAAGTGTCTGGCCTGATCGGTGCCGATAGAGCGTTGCTCAAGATATCATCTATATTTTCCAGTGCAGCAATGCTGTTTTCCTTCGAGCTTGTAAATTCTGTCAAAAAATTATAATTTTCTCTGATTTGATTTGAATAAAGTGATTATATGCGAATGCATTATTGCGTTTTTTTGGATGATTATTTTGATATTTTGGAGTTGTTTGAATAATTTTGATATTGAGTGGCTACTGAGCGGTAGCAGATTGATTGATTCCGCTGATTTGGAAGAAGAATAATTTTGAATAATAAATTCGATTTGGATACTTAAAAATTGAAAATTAAAACTACATTCGTGGGAAAGAGTGTGCAATTGATAAGCCGACGCTTTGGATAAGGCAAATCAAACTTTGTTCTTTTCGAATAACATTGCGATTTTGTTTTATTTTTGCATTGAAATCGAATTGGATTTAATTTTAATAATTTTGAAAACAAAGTTAATTTCAAAAAAGTAAAAAATGAAAAACCAGGGTGAAAATATACGTCAACTGGCATCCCTTAACGTGGGGCTCGAAATTGAATATTTGAACTTACTTGTAGACCCTGAGATAAGAAAGAAAATAAGAAAAACTTATAACAAACCGTGCTATGGCGCAAAAACAGTCAAGTTTTGATGAAGTGGGAAGCCCTATTTTTAATCCAGATGCTAACAGCACTGAAACAGATGGACAACAAACACAAGAAAAAAAAATCATCGTCGGACGATATCCTTAAAGTATTGGCAAAAATGGAGGCAAATATAGACAGAAATATGAACAGAAAAATGGAAAAAATGGAGGCAAATATGGACCAAAAAATGGAAAAAATGGAGGCAAATATGGACCGAAAAATGGAAAAAATGATAATATGGAGGATACATGGAAAAAGTCAGAAGCAGAGTTACAAGATAAAATAAACAACCATGATAAGGACATAACTAAATTAAGGCACGAAATGATTAGAAAGAGTGATTTAGACAAAATTGTAAATCCAATTATAAAGGATGTTACGATGAGAAGTTTAACTGAAGATTCTGCAGTTAAAGCAAAAATCGAAGAGCTGATTGAAAATCGAGTATGGGATAGGACCCTCGATGATGAAATAATTCATAAAGTAATAGAACAAAAAGTTAATGACACAATTACAATCTCAAAGTTTACAAATGACATCTCAAGAATTGATACGCACGTAAACGATATAGATGCTAAATTGCACTCATTATCAATGCAGATGCAACAAGGTAACAATATGACTTCTGGCGCATCTGGTTACCAAGACACAACATTCATGCGGAGCATGGTACAAGAAATGAAATTAAACTTACAACATGACAAACTTCCAAAATTCTTCGGAGATGGAAACTACAATCCAAAATTATTTATAAAAAATATCAAACATATGACTGATAAAATTCATGATATCACTAAATTAAAGGCCACTCTTAGATCAATACTTAAGGGTAGCGCTGACAATTGGTTTGGGATTATAGAAGATGAAATAACAAACTTCGAAGAATTCCAAAGAGTTTTTCTCCGACAATACTGGGGAGAAGCAGAGCAGCAGAGGGTTCGGGATAATCTGATAAGTGGGAAGTATAGAGGTATAATGGACCAGACTAGATGCAATTATGCATTGCGGAAGATAAATGCCGCAAAACAGTTAGATCCGCCATTTACCGAGAACGATATTATAATGAATTTGGCAAAGCATTTTGAGTACGAGGTGAATAATCGAGTAGTGATTGAAAACATCAAATCTGCTGATCAATTCATTGAACTCCTGAAGAGATTTGACCAATTGGGACACCAAAACTTCAAGTATAACTATAATTCTTCTTATAATACGTAGAAAAGATTTAATAGAGATGAACATGAAACTTTTCAACCCAACAATAACAACTATAGCTACAATAGATCAACAAATAATAATTACAACAATAACTCGAGAGGAAATTTTAACAATAAAGACTCTAGAGGAAATTACAACAACTATTACCAACGTAACTTCAATCGGAATTATGAAAGACGATCACCTCAACAAAACAGATATTTTCAAAACGATGATGATAATCGCCAGCAAAATCATGATTCAAGTGGCAATAATCACCGCGATACTCGCCAATTTAACAGCCAAGTGAATCATTACCAGCGAGAACCACAAACTACCCCAACCACGACAAACAATAACAACTCATCTAATAATACAACAATTTCGAGAGAAACTAATGAAAACAGAAACACGCATGCACCAGAATCGTCAATCAATGTAGAGACGACGGTTCAGGATTTTTAATAGACGACAAACCGAAAATGATAAATTCCTACCAACACCCGAGAGAATTTATCAAAGAGGGACGTGGAGCCAATAATTACGAAAGTGATGATAGTCTACCTGTAATGTATAGGGATTGTAGGTTTTGAGGGTTGGTGTTCATCACGTGATGCGATACGCAGCCATGGATGACATAGGTAATGGTTGCGGGTTTTGAGTATTGTGAACTTATTTTTACTGTATTGGGAACATAAATAAATGATAGTTAGTTTACTGTGCATTACTTCATCGTGAATATCACAGTGGCGACGAGGCAGTGTTACGAGCTCACATAGGGCATTGGAAAGTGAATTTTAAATGGAAAACGAACAAGTAACAATGGCGGTTACAGTAATTGGTACAGTGAAGGAATTCAACTTAAGAATGGATTGGAAAATTTATAAATCGAAATTAACACAATATTTTGTGGCAAATAAAATTGAAGATTCGGTGATAAAGAGATCAATATTGTTAAGCAATCTCGAAGAGGAAGCGTACTTGCTATTACAAAGTTTATGTGTTCCTACGGATCCAGTCAATAAGGCGTTCGTGGAATTGATTAAGGCATTGGACGATCATTTTCTACCGACGAAATCATATTTTCCTGAGAGATTTAAATTTTATAATTCGCAGCGCGATGAAAATGAATGCGTTGCAGATTGGGCAGCACGCGTGCGAAACCTAGTTTCTAAGTGTGCGTATGAAGGTCAAACATTAAACGTGGTGCTCACAGATAAATTCATAATGGGACTGAACGACAAAAAAATCATGGATCGTTTATTTGAAGAAGATGCAAGTTTATTATCATTGGATGTGGCAATAAAAATTGCTCTCAACAAAGAAGCTTCAGTAAAAAATTACGAACTTCAAGAAGGAAGAGGAGCAACACAAGTAAAAGTGGAAAACGAAATTTATAAAATTGGAAAAAGAAACGAATGGAAAAACAACACAAAAAGTTCAGAAGCATTTAATAATAATAAATTATGTACATCATGTGGGTATGCCAATCATTTTAAAAATTTTTGCAGGTTTAAAAAAAGCAGCTGTTACATTTGTGGCCAGGTTGGGCATTTATCACGAGTATGCAGAAATAAAAATCAACAACCGGAAGTAGAACACCATTTCATGTCGGAGGAGCAGGGCTTTGATGATTGTTTGTTTAAAATTAACGGAGGTAAGAATGATAAACCAATTTTCGTGTGCGCAAAATTCAACAAAACACTGTTACAGTTTGAATTGGACACAGGGGCTACGTGTTCGGTCATATCAACTTTGTATAAAAGAAAGTATTTTGCTAATATTAAATTAATTAATAACGATAAAGTATTTTTTAATTACGGGGGAAATGAAATAAAACCGATTGGGAAGATTCTAATTTCGGTGGAATTTAGAAGCGTGGTGCAAGACATTTATTAATATGTAATTAGGGGTTCGGGTCCACCCTTACTGGGTCGTGATTTTTATTACAAATTTAATTTGCAAATAAATTATATAAAAGAGCAAAGAAATGCCAACTTAAGCAACTTATTTTCGGAATTTCCGGAAGTATTTTCGGAAAAATTAGGACTTTTTAATAGAGGCAAAATTTCAATTAAGATGAAAGAAAATGTTGAACCCAAATTTTATAGGGCCAGGCAATTACCTTTCGCGATTAAGGAAAAAGTAGAGGATGAAATAAATAAATTAGTAAAAGGAGGAATTCTAGTACCGGTGGACTATAGCAATTGGGGAACACCCATTGTTCCCATATTAAAGAAAGACGGAACGATTAGAATCTGTGGGGATTATAAAGTAACCTTAAATCAAGGGATGGAAATTGATCAACATCCTATACCTAGAATTGAGGAAGTGTTTATAAAAACACAGGGGGGTGAATATTTTAGTAAACTAGATTTATCAAATGCTTATCAACAGATGAAACTAGAGGATGATTCACAATTGTACACCACCATAAGTACACACAAGGGCTTGTATAAGTATACAAGAATGCCATATGGAATAGCATGCGCCCCAGCAAAATTTCAAAAGAAAATGGAATCTATTTTGGAGGGAATAGAAGGAGTAAGTTGTTTTGTAGATGATATTATCATCTCCGGTAAAAATAAAGAGGAACACATTCGCAGATTGAAGGAAGTGCTAAATAGATTAAAAGATTGTGGATTAAAAATCAGAAAAGAGAAATGTGAAATATTTAAAAAGTCCATTCAGTATTTAGGTCATGTAATTGATAAAGAAGGGTTACACACCACACAAGAAAAGGTTGAAGCCATTTGCAAGGTGAAACCACCGACGGATATAACCAGCTTAAAGGCATTTTTAGGACTGGTTAATTATTACAATAAATTTATACCAAATTGTTCTACAATATTGCGACCATTGTATGATTTGTTAAAAAAGGATAATAAATCCAAATGGAATGTTGAGTGTGATAACGCGTTTAGGAAAGTAAAGGAAGTTTTGTGTTCATCCAAGGTACTAGTTCATTATGACCCTAAATTGCCTTTAAAGTTAACAGTAGATACATCGGCATACGGCATTGGTGCAGTGCTGTCTCATGTATTTCCTTCAGGTGACGATAGGCCCATTGCATTTGCATCTCGGAGCTTAAATGATAGCCAAAAAAATTACTCGCAAATCGAGCGGGAAGGATTGGCAATTATTTTTGGGGTAAATAAATTTTATCAGTATCTGTGTTGTAGAAAGTTTACGTTGGTAACCGACCACAGGCCTTTACTTTCGATTTTTGGTCCCAAAAAGGGAATTCCCACCTTAGCGGCAAATAGGTTGCAGCGTTGGGCGCTATTATTAGCAAATTTTCAGTATGATATTGAGTATGTAAAATCGAAAAACAATAGCGCGGATTGTTTTTCACGGATACCACTCACAAATTCATTTTTTAACGAAGACAGTACTTTATATATACACTACTTCGATACAAATACACATCTCAATATAAATTGTGAAACGATCGAAAAGGAAACTGTTAAAGACAGAATATTAAGCCAGGTTTTGAAATTTGTAAAAATCGGGTGGCCAAAATGCGTGACCAATGAATTTAAAAATTACTTCAACAACAAAAACGAACTTACAAGTGAAAAGGGTTGCTTATTATTTGGTCACAGGGTGGTGGTGCCTCGCTCACTGCAACAACATTTGTTGCGAGAGTTGCATTCTTCCCACATGGGAGTAGTTAAAACTAAGAGTTTGGCTAGGTCATATATGTGGTGGCCAGGGATGAACGAAAGTATTGAAGGGGTAGTAAAAGGTTGTGTAAACTGTTTGAGATTGCGTCAAAATCCACCGAAGGCTAATCTTATAAATTGGGAATATCCACTTAAACCGTGGGAACGTATTCACATAGATTACTTGGGTCCAATTTTTGGTAAATGTGTTTTAATTGTTGTTGACGCACACACGAAATGGCCGGAAGCATTCGTATTATCAAGCACAAATAGTTTTGCAACAATATCAGTTTTGCAAGGACTGTTTTCAAGGTTTGGCTTACCTGAGATGGTGGTGTCCGATAACGGGACGCAGTTTAAATCAGAATTATTTCAGAGTTTTTTAAATAAAAATGGAATTAAGTTTAAAAATACTGCCCCGTATCACCCGGCCACAAATGGGGCAGCTGAAAATATGGTAAAAACTTTAAAATCCGCGTTGCTTAAAATGGATGATAGTAAAACTGGTGATTTACAGTTAAAACTAAATAGATTTTTGTTTGACTATCGCAATATAAAACACTGTACAACTGAAAAATCACCAGCCGAATTAATGTTTGGTAGACCACTTCGTACAAGATTTGATTTGCTAAAACCTACTAAAATAAATAAAATTGTAAACCATAAGGTGGTAAAAAAAGTAAGAGAAAATCAGTTACAACAACAAAAGTATTATAAAGGTAATAGGAACAAAAAGATTTTCTTGCACGACACAGTTGTTGTAAGGGACTTTAGATTTGCCAAACCCACTTGGATAAAGGGGAAGGTGGTTCGAGTATTAGGGCCAAGAATGTATTTAGTAGCTTTACCTAGTTTAAACAATGTTCAAGTAAAAAGACATGTAAACCAAATTTTGGATTATTCCGAGGGTGCAATTAATGACCAAAACAAGGAAAGCTATGAAACTAATATTAAAATTGAAAACATAACTAATGAAGAGGATTCGCATGATATCAAAGTAATGTTCGAACATGCAACTGAGGGTGTAAGTTCGCCTAGCAGAAATATTGTGCCTCTGCCCTTACGGCGGAGTACTAGAATTAAGAAACAAACAATTAGGTTTTAAATTGTGTAAATATATTGTACTAAATTAAGTAGAGAGGATTGTAATGTATAGGGATTGTAGGTTTTGAGGGTTGGTGTTCATCACGTGATGCGATACGCAGCTATGGATGACATAGGTAATGGTTGCGGGTTTTGAGTATTGTGAACTTATTTTTACTGTATTGGGAACATAAATAAACGATAGTTAGTTTACTGTGCATTACTTCATCGTGAATATCACAGATATGAAAATTAACAATTTAATAAAAAAATCAAGAAATATTAATTCAACAACTAAAAAATATTGAAATTTTCGAAAATGATTCAATAATGTTAAAAATAATCAATTTACAATATGAGTTCATGGAAATGGAAAACTTTATTAATCAAATAATTACAGCTGTAAATTTTGCAAGATTATATATTTTACATCCAACCATTTTAGTTTTAACTACACAGCAAAATTTAATAAAAAACACAAATATTGAATTTTCTTTGAATTCGTATGAATTACTTCAATTGGTTACTTGCAACGTTCATATTGAAAACGACCTAATAATTTTTATAATATCAGTTCCTAAATTTTCAGATGAATATTCTTATTATAATTTGTTAGCAATCCCTATGTCAAATAAAACTCTACTAAATGTACCCCTTTTTTAATAGTATCAAAAACAAATCAATGGATCTCTCAAAGTCAATGCATAGAATTAGAAAATATTTACTTTTGTAATCAACAAGACTTAAAATCACTATCAAAGTGTATAAAAAAAATTATGAATCAACATAGCTTTGAAGAATGTACTTTTGCTTATTCTGAATTAATTAACGATATCATTATACTTACCAGTCTGGAATTAGTCATTATTCCAAAAACACAGCTAACAGTTGAAAATAATTGTACGTTGGATAAAATTATAATAAAAAAACCAACAATCCTATATAATGTAATAAATTGTTCGATAATAATCAATAATATTGCTTTGAACCAATCGCCTGCAGAAATTAAAGTTTTTCCTTTATTTGCATCAGTTGGCGAATTTAATGTACAAACTAACTTAAGTTTAGTTTTAGAAATAAACAAAATTCATAATCATAAAACTGTTAAACAATTCGTTGTACCAAATCTAAATTCGATAACAAACGTTTCTAATCACCATATTGTTTTGTATCTCTTAGTAGGAATAATCTTACTTTTTCTAATTGTTTATTCTATATTATTGAAATATTGTAATCAGAATACAATCTTTTGTAAAAATAATGTAAAGGATTCATCAAATGAGACAATCGTAATGAATCCTCATTAAAAAGAATTAATTTAGTGAACGTGGAAGTTCATACTTGCGTTGGGAGATGTTATATAAACTGCATTTATAAGATATCTCATCTTCGTGCCAATGACTTGATCATATTCAAGCTAATCTGCTAATGCAAGAATGTTAGATATAAGTTAGTTAAGCTTTGAACGGCAATAAATAAAGACGTTAGTTAAATAAACGCTACTTTTCCTTAATTAATTGATGTTTTATTATTCATCGAGACTTAACTCAGTAATTTTGAAAACTTAAAATTCAAAATTATATGAATCATCTCTTCATTCATGCCAACTACCAAAATTTTTGGCTTTCTCACATTAGAGACCTTTACCTCATAATCAGCTCCTAGCTTATCTACAATTTTAATTAGTAATCGTAAACGGAATACTCTTACGGCACTGGTACTAACTTGGTTCCCAAACGGCACTGTAACCCCACTTAAAAGAATGATATCAAACGAAAAATCTCCCGCTACGATAAAAAGGCATATCGGCAAAAACTGCTTGCGCAATAGGGGACAATTCCCCACAATAAAGCCACACTTAAATGCAAATAAATTAAACGGTATCCAACCTATTCTCCAACTTAACAACAAATCGTCCTGACTTGATAAAAATAATTAACTAAAAATTATAGAAACGCCGCGCCGTGATTTAATAAAAATGAACTTAAAACTAAAACTAAGGAACAAAATGTTAGAAGGACATTACAATTTTCAAAGCTTTTTTTTTAATATACTGATTATGCTCGTTAAAAAATTATAAAAAAAAAACTAAAACCGACTTAAAAAAAACTACTGTGAAAAAAATGCACAAAAAAGTAAAAAATAATTACGTTATTTAGTTACTTCAACTAGTTGGCATAAACGGCCAATTATTGTAATCTTTGCAGTCAGTGCCGGCCAAGCTTTTAAGAAATTTAGTTTTACCACGATACACTTAAACACGGTATGTCAGGAAATGTGCCTATAACCGTCTTTGCTGCGCATGACGTCATATGCGAGACTGAACGTTTTATATGTTCTAAAAAATGTTCTGTTCTGATGCTTTATTGTCATCTGTATGTGTTTATAGTGTGATATTATTGTGTAGTGTTATTGACTAAAATTAATTGTTTATGGTAGTGTACTGATTATTATTAACGGAAATGGTTAATTGTGCAGTTTGTGGTTGTACTAACAACAACAGAAAAACTAAAGGCACGGACATTAAATATTTTCGATTTCCTAAAAACTTTATAGGGTGTCCTGAAAAAAATGCTTTTGGTATTGATTTTGATAAACAGAAGGATATAATAAACAAGACATCACAACTAGTCCAAAAAATAAAAGTAGGCAAACACCGGTCACTTCTCCCATTTCAAAAGGGAATATTATTATCCAGCAGAAGTCTACTTGAATTATTTCAGTATGTAAATAGCCTCTACAAAGTAGAATATCTTTTAACTACTAGGTTAAATCAAGATGTATTAGAAAATTTTTTTTCCTATATACGTGGCATCGGTAGGCCAAATGACCATCCAAATTCTCTTGATTTTAAGCATAGATTGAAGTGGTTCATCTTAGGGAAACATTCTTCAGCAATTTTTACTAACAATAAAAACACCGAATAATTTGAAGAACCGTGTCTACTTCAGCCTTTAAGTTCACCGGTTGAAACGGTTCAAGATATTTGTTTATCAGAAAGTGTTTTTTCAAAATTAAATATTAATTTTAAAGATGAAATTCCTTTAGAAGATGATGCAGAAATGTTGCTAACACAATGTTCCTTTATAGAGCCTTTTTATCCAGAGCAGGACACTGAAGTCGAGCATGAAAGTGTGGAACTGGTGGATAAATTTGAATTTAAAACGAGTGTCCATAAAGATGCCTTAATATATTGTGATGTTTCAAAGGGATTCGCACTCGCCCTATGCATTTTGGTGAAATTTTGGCTTTGGTAATTGAGTTGTAGGATTGTAAGATTTGCTAGGTGGGGATCAATGACAGGAAATTCGAGGCTTCTTTAGCCAACTATGGCCGACAGCGGGTGCAAAGTTTGGTATGCCCGCTGAATTTGATTTTTGATAAGTTGAATTTGAGTTTGTGATGTAATTTTTGAAGAATTGTGAGTAATAATAATTATTTTTGAATAAATAAAGTGAATTTGATGCGTATGCATTATTGCGTGATTTTAAAATTTTGATATTTTGTATTTGGATAATTTGGATATTTTATGAGTTGCTACCGAGCAGTAGTTGATTGATTTGGATGATTGATTTTTGGAAAAAGTAATAAATAAGTAATAAATTTTGATTTGGTGTAAAATTGGAAAATTTAAAATTGTATTTGAACGAACGAGTGTTGCAATTGATAAGCCGGCAATTTGGATAAGGCGAGAAATCAAACTTTGTTCCTTTCGAATAGAATTGAGATTTTATTTTATTTTGCATCGAATTAAATTGGACTTAATAATTATTTTTCAAATTTGGAGAGGCTGGATTCATCGCAATATATAACAGGATATGTTGCACATAACTATAGAAGAAAATATAATTTAGGTGACGAAACAAAAAAAATAAATTTAGAAAATGTAACGGACAGTTGGGTGACTTTTATCTCTCGAGGAAGTTTATTATATCCAAATAGAAATCTAATAAATGTTACCATGGTCTTAGAAGCTGAATTTCATAAAATGCACGGTGATTCTTTGGCAAATGAAAAACATTTGTTTAAAGTTTTATGTAAAAACACAATCTTGCAACTCGATGCAAAGGTGCAACTAGCAGTCCCTAAAGAAGTTATTTTGTGTTTGGCTAGGACAAGAACTTATATTAGGTTACGCGATTTAAATAGACAAGTTAGTTTACAAAATTGTCATAAAAAACTAGATCAAAAAATGCGCAAAATAATAGTATATTAAACAACAAGTTTAGAAAAGTAAAGTTTTACTAAACGAATATAGCTTTTAAGTATGAGCGAGCACAGCGAGCGAGTAACTTAAAAGCTATATGAGTTTAGTAAAACTACTTTTCTTACGAGGTTTGTTTATACAATTTTTTCGTATTTTGTGAAAATCTAATCTAATGAATTTAGACGTTTATGAGTAAATTTTTTTTGCGCGCGATCGGTCTAAATTTTTTCGTATGCCTTCCTACCGATAATTTACTGGGGGTGAGTACGAGGCGAGGGGGGCGAATTTTTTACTCAGTTTTTCGATATCTAGCGCCGTTCTTGAGTTATTGCTAATTCAAAAAGTTTCTAACTAGATATTTGTTTAAAATTTTCGTAATCTAGTAACCAAACACGGCTTAATTTATTTACATAACAACAGTTAATTTTTATTTTTTGATTCGAATTTTGTGTAAGTTACATAATATTAATTATAAAAGTGAGATTGTTAAGTTTTCTAGTTTGGATAATAATTCTGTACTTTTAATATACATAAATGTATAGCAATGATTCCAATATTTAAATAAACAATCTTCTATCCAATAGTTTTTTATTGACAGTGACATTACTATGTAGTAAAGTGACATATCTATGTGCTAAAGTACCACTTTATTAAATGATTTTGAATTTAATAAAACAGCACATTATTAGTCAAAATGCGAAAAAAAACTGTTAAAATGTATTAATTTTATTAATATGAAACTGCTATTTTGTTTTTGTTTTCGTATCCTACCCAACCATTTCTGATATTATTATTACAATAATATTATTTTTCATATTATTTATTATTTTTACAATCCCGTGAAGTAAAAATTTTGGCCTAATTATGTATAGTCTATTATTTTTTTTTATATTTACGTTACTGTTTAAACGTATAACTTATAGTTAAGCTCGCAAGTATCTCGCAAATGACGTCACATTGTAAGAGTGAGTTGGATATAGCATGCGCGTTGGCATACCGTGTTTAGGTGTATCGTGAGTTTTACTAATTTAGCCAGATTAACTGGCACCACAAGATGACAAGCTCATCGATGGCGCGCACAAACATTTGTTTTATTGATCTCTGATATTAGAGTAAATAAATATCTGTTCTTTTTACGTATGTTTCTTTCTAAGGAGCTATACTTGCTGGAGAACGGTTTCTTTGTATCTCACTCTTGCTTACGCAACACATCAGTTAATTATAACATCAATTAGGGCTCTCTGGACAAAAGAGAAGCTGGTTATTTTTTATTTATAGCGTGTAGAGAAAGAATTGTCATTCCTCGCAAGAATTGCAGTTTTTCTTCTCATATGGAAAAAGTTCGTGTTACTCCAGTTTTCAATAAAGGTGATCCTGCCGTATTGAGGAACTATAGGCCAAGCTCAATCTTGTGTAATTTTTCTAAATTGGAAAAATTAATACTGTATAATAAACTATAATATAGTTTAACTGAGTCATATTATGACTCAGTTAAACCCATAGAGGTATATATTATATATATTATATTATATTATACATATATATATATTATATACCTCTATGGTTAAACCCGTTCTGTCTCCGTCACAGTACGGATTCATCAGTAAGCTATCCACTCTCACAAATTTGACCTGTTTCTCGCAGTATGTTTGCGAAAATCTCGACAGGTGTAGTCAAGTAGATACAATATATTTTCATTTCCAGAAGGCATTCGATAGAATTGATCTGAAACTGCTTCTCGAGATGTTGACCCGAGTGGGAGTTTCATATAACCTGATAAAGTTGTTGAGATCGTACTTTTTTTGAAGTAAAATTTTTTTAGGCGCGGAAATGCGTCACGGCAATATGGCGGTATCTTTAAATTAATAACTAGTAACATTGGTGCAATAAAGACGAACTAAAATAAATTTGTCATAAGGGGGCAAATTTAAAAATACGGTACATTGAAAATAATAATAATATCCAATGATGCGTTAAAAAAAAATTACAGATCACAGATCACAGAGAACAGATTACAGATTACAGATACTTGATAATTAAACTAAAAAAAAACAACTTTTATGAAATTATAGATTTATAAATTTATTCTTAAAACAATTTAAAAATCAAAATTAACTTAGACGGGAACGAATACTCGTTCCGCCTTTTGCTAACGCCAAACCGTGTCTGCCACGAGTGCAACCCACTCCTACTCTATCTTCACGTTCCCATTTATTTTGGAAACTTAACTCTATGTACAGTGTTTACAAAGTTATAAAATTAATAATTTACAAAATAATAAACAAACTTCAAAATAATTTTATAAAATAAATGAATTAATGGTTTTATGGTTTCAAAACATGACATTTTATAAATATTATCTATTTGTATTATTAAAGAAGAGAAAGTTACCGACATAAGTTTATGCTCCGGTTTACTGTATTTTTGTATTAAGATTTAAGGAGAGAATTATTTTTAATAGTTTGGTTTGTGACCAGTTCTAAAATCTAAACTTCAGAAATTCTATACCTCTTCTATGTTTGACAAAGTAGCTGTAGAAGTGGCAATGATTTACAGTTGTCCACCAAAGGGAATGTAAAATCGGTGTGCCTTGCTCTACGCAATGTGAAATACAGATAAATTAAAATAATAATAGAACATTAGAATATTTTTAATTTTGTTATAAATATGCCGTAATTTTACATTGGTTCACTGAGGTGGAAGGACAAAGAGTCATTGTTAATAATGCTACTGTTTAAACACCATTCAGGAACTTTCTATCATCATAAATTTCTGATACTATTTCTATTTTCATTTTCTTTACAAATTTTCTTAGTTTTGGTCAGTATTATCTTTTATGTTTTTTATTATACTCTGATTCCATCATAAAAAGTTTTATCTCTCAGAATTTTTTCTAGAAAATCCGCAATTCTTTATTTATTTATTAAGTTCTAATTCCAGTGACGGCAGTTCAGCTCCATTGCTTCATAAAATACGGTCGAGATAACAAGGATTCTTTCTATTGACGTCAATCTTTGATTATGTCCACCAAAGTCCTTTTGACTTTATAAGTGACGTAAATATCGCCAGTGTGGGATAAAAATAAAATTTGAATAAAAAGTTAATAATATTACAACAATTAAAACAAAAGAGTGAACAAGTCATTCACGGCTTTGCTTCTACTAAAAACAACAATTATATCGTTAAGGCAGTCACCCCGTGTGACGATCATTTGTTAAGTTATTTTTTGGGATTTTTTTTATGATGAACAATAAAAATATAGAGGTTTAAACTTTTTTTTATATATTTATTAACATTTCAACAGTAAGTCAGAATATTTTCAGATCAAAATTTGTATCACAATTACTCCAAAAGCCAAGATTGTTTGTTGACAATTTTGTCGACGGTCTCCATGATTACGGCTTATTGGCTTATCTAAAATCAAAACACCAAACGGCATTTCAATCTGTAAAGCTGTGGCTATCGAATGAACTTGAATCATTCAAAACTATCGGTAATTAATTGACATGTTTTTGAAAATTAATTTTAAAATTTCGTGATTTTATTTGATTATTTTGTTATGAATAAAAAAAACGGCTCGAAATTCTTCAATTCTTTTAGTTGATTGGATGACCATACATGTTCCAAATCTATCATTAAAATTTCAAAGCAATGGATCATACGGTTTTTGAGATATCGTGGAGACCAGTTAGAAAAATGTAGTTTTAAGAAAATCGCGTTTAAAAAGAAGTTCAATAATAAATAAATTTTTTAAATTGTGAAATATAATTAAATAATCTTAGAATGAACAAGTTAATTAAACGATTTTTAATAATGTTTTTATTATTAAGCTTTCAACGTATTAAAATATTCTGATGAAGATGTTCACCAACGAAGAATAATAGAAAGTGGACACAGCTTTGATTTTGAAAATGTAAAAATATTGGATTTCGAGACTTCAAAGTTAAAAAGAAATATAAGTGAGATGTACTTTATAAAAATCAAAGATTGTGTTAATTACAGAGAAGATGCTATGTGCCTTAGTAAAATCTATAGTGGAGTTTTATAATCTTAGATTTGTTGTCTTAAATGCTAGGTCACACTCAGTAGTTGTGAGATAAGGGATTGGAATTGTGTTAGATAGATATGAGCGCAGACGTCTGAGGGGAATATTAGATTGGTTATCATCAGATGGGTTAATGCTATCAAACTTTTATAGTTCAATGTGCGTATTTAAAACTTTGATAAAATTTTAGAAAATTTTAAATCTTTGACGAAATTGTATTGTTTTTGGTAGTTTTTAAAATTGTTAATATGTTAACTTAATATGATAATTAAGTTAGATCAATGTTATTTCTTCATACTCTCCTGTGATTATAGATTTTGGAATTTTGAATTGCTTAAGACTAGCTTAATGGTAAAAATCTGATTGTTATCTTTGTTCTTGTTTTGTTATATGTGATTGTTTTAGATCCTGAACAAGAAGAAATAATATATCTTTGAATCGTAGATCATTAAAAATTAGTTTTATTTAACACCTACATATTGTCCAATATTCCTCACAAATTTTCACAACTTAATTAATGCAATGGACACGAGTGATGAACATGATAAATTGAATGTCTTCATCATTATCGAAATCCAAATCCAAATCGAGAGAATTAACTCCAAATTCTTTGAATGCTTTTATAAAATTAGAAACGTTGTCTGTTACGGTTGATACCAACTGCTCTTGCTTGATATTGTACTCAGAACTAACTTCAAAATAACATTTCGGTTATTTTTTCATAGGAATGAGTTCCTTTAAATCGCCGAAAAGTTAATACGCAGCTTTTTCGTTCCAGAGTGTCATAGTCGATCCAGTGAAAGGTAACACCCATAAAACTTCTGTGTTTTGTTGACCAAATATCGGCATTGTCAAAATATGTATTATATTTTTAAGGGTTTCTTTTAATGTTTATGAATTCTTACGTAATCGTCATCAATCTTTCTCCCTAGCGTACGTCGCGACATTATTTTTACTTCTGGTTAAAGATTTTTAATTATTTTTATAAAATTTTCATCAACAGTCGATAATGGCTTCATGCTGTTAACAACGTAATTAGTAATATTGTAACGAAAATTAAAACGTTTATTTATTTCTAAAGGGCTAATACAAATATTTACAATACGGTTTATAACAATAAAACGATTACTACACTAACACTATTTATTTACACTATAATTTATTTAAACACTCCGTATATCGTTTATCACTTCACTATTTATTTATGTTCACTTGCGCGTTCGAATTGGAATTGATTCGTCACTATAGAAATCGCGCTGCAGCAAATGCAGCATTTCAGAAAATTCCATAACCCTCCAGGAATTTCTATTCCTTCTGTGCGTTTTCTAGATCGTAAATTCAACCATATTTAAATGACTAATGCTGTTATCATGCATGACTCATCATACATGACGTCATACATTAGTCATCAAATATAATTAGACGTTCTTTCGTAACAATATTTTTGTCTAACGTCTCTTGTGTATGTGTTGATATAGAGTTGCCATGGTTAGAAATTTTGATTTGTTTCAATTTTTTGCCATCGAGTTCTTTATAGGATTTTCTTTTAGATCCTGGCCTGTTACCAGTAATTTTATTGGCAGATTTAAATTTTTCAAATTCTCCCAAAACTTCTGAATGAAGTCTTTTTAAATGAGTTTTAAAATTCGTAGTGGCTTTCATCGTCCCACTTAATTACCACTGATTTTTTCTTTTCTGAACGTAGTTGGCAAATCGCTTTTATCTTACCGTTCTCTTCTTTCAATATCTTGAAATATTTTCCATTTAAAATTGCTGGTACAGAAGTATCAGCAGGTTCTTCTGTTATGTTTTTGTTTGTTGAAGTCATAGTAACAATGTTAAGAATAAAGTTTATAAGATTTATATGTAAATTTATATGTTATCTGGTAGTACTTCTTTTATATATATTGTCATGTTCCGAACCAAAGTTTTACCTACCCTGTTAATTTGCCATTAATTTTGATGTTAAGTTTATGAAATATTTGAATTTGAATTTTGGGAGGTAAAACTTCTTCTTCGAGGCTTCTTTAGTCAACTTGGCCGACAGCGGGTGCCAAGTTTGGTATGCCCGCTGAGTTTGATTTTTGATACGAGATTTTGTCATTTTGAAATTGTGAGTAATATTTTTGATTTGATTTAAATAAAGTGATTTGATGCCAATGCATTATTGTGTTGTTTTTGGAAGCATATTTTTGATATTTGGAATTAATTTGGATATTATTTATAAGTGGCTACTGAGCGGTAGTAAGTTGATTTGGATGATTAATTTTTGAAAAAAAGAATATTTCGAATAATAAATTCAATTTGGATACTTAAAATTGGAAAGTTGAAATTACATTTGAAGGAACGAATGGTCGATATTGATAAGCAGTCAAATTGGATAAGGATAAAATAAAAACTTTGATTCCTTTAATTTTATATTAGAATTAAATACATGCGAGTTAATTTTTGAAGAATAATTATTATTGGAGAACTATTAATTTTTTTGGAGCAAAAATTTTTACTATTTATTTTGAAAGCAATTTATTTAAAAGTGTTATTTTATTTTGAAAGACAATTTTTGGAATAATGAAGCGTCTCTTGCTGCAAAGAATGGATGCCCAGTTAGTTGTAAGATTGATTTATGAATTGAGCAAATTTTAATAAGATTTATATAGCTCGGGTCATTGCAATATATTTATACAAAAAACTTTAGTAGTTGGTACTTGGTAGGGGTACACTATGTAAGGGTAAAAGTCATAATTGTTCGACCCTAAAAGAATCCGATTAGATTGTATTAAGGAACCAGGTAATTTTTGGTTTTTAAGTGGGAAAAAAACCGACCAATCAGAGGTGCGTTACGGAAAGATAGATGCACAAATACACAGACTTGGCACTTAGGATATTATATAATATCTTAATTCTCTAATCTAGTGTTAAAGTCCCCTAAAAAGGTATTAAAATTATATGAATTTCTTTTAACTAATTCAAAAGTTCTTTTTGCCATTATTTTGTTAATACAGATTAACAGATTAAATATTAATACAAAATCTTTCTAGATTTTAAAGTATTTTGTATTTTATGAAGTATTTTGTAATTTGTATTTAAAATAGAAAATACAAAATACATTAGTTTTGGGTATTTGAAATACAAAATGTATTTTAAATGCGTATTTAAAATACATGTATTTTAAATATTGCCCATCCCTGCCTGTAGGGTAGATAACCCAAATAACATATAAATATTCTACGACACAGATAATATAAAAACCCCAGACTGTAAAAAAATTCTAAAAATTAAAATTAATAATAAAAGCACCTTACTTTAAAAACCACTGTTCCCTTTAAAAAGAAAAAAATAATTTTTTCTTCTTCATTCAACAACAAATTCTCAGACACTACTCGAAAAATTAACTTATCGTCCTCCGCCCCCCTCCCCGCTACAAAATTTAAACATTAATTTTGAAGTCTGGGGAAACGGAGATTTGTTCCACTTACGAAACTTGTTTATACATTCCATATTAAACTAGGGGGTTTAAAGACTAGGTGGTGTAGAGATAGTTTTCTGAGATAGAATTTTTCTAATGGGTAAAAATTGTATTTGACCAGCCAGGAACACTCCCACGGTCTTTACAAACATGCTGTCAGAAATGTACATCGCATCCTGTAACCGTTCGGGAGATATAGTGACACAAACATATATATATATTGTGGTGGTATTTTATTAAAAACCTTTTCCAACCTAAAATTACCTCGACTAGCTTAGTGGATTCGGTAGAGCATGAAACACCCAGTAGCGAATTCCTATAGGTCACCCCGTCTGTCTTGCGAGCAAATAAAAACTCTTATTTTTGAATAACGAAAAAATGTTGATTTATTCAATGGAAAATTTTGGTTGCGACAAATCTCGCTATTAGGCTTTATAGTGTAATTATGTTCGGCCACTGATTTTAAAATTTTATTTACTTTATTCCAAACCTTGCTAAATTTTAATCTCATTTGCCGGTATGTTTTAAGTGTGTAGCGAATAATAAAATTTTATAATGTAATACAAGTTTAGTTATTTTTTTTTTAATAAAATGTTTTTACTATGGAAATTTTTAATTTTGAAATACCTTGTATAAATCTTGTGCGTGTTCGTGTAAGCGGCTCGTATCTTCGATCACCATTTGCTTCCGTACGTAGCGAGTATTTACATGTGTTGAAATTAACGAATTTTTCTAGACCATCTGGTGTAGTATTGATTTCCAAAGTCTATTAGATTTTAATTTATCAATCTCAAAACCGTTGATCCAATTTTCAATATTATCCAACTTAACCAACTTTAAATTCAACGTAGGTAAGTGAATTTGCATTAGCATTAAAAATTTTGAATGATTTTCAAAATGGCCTCTGCTTCTAACTTTGACCTTCGTAAAATTTTACTTACGATGTCTTCAAATTTTAATATTTTCAGCAATTCTCTACTGAAATTGACGATTCTTCACAAATATTCACTTTATGGATCCAAAACTAATTTTTACTTAGTTTCTAAGTAAAAATTATACGCCTCGCAAATTAAAAACCCACTACACAAATTTTCGCGTCCACCTCGCATCCAAGTGCACTGGAAGATCTGGTTTCAATCTTAAAAAAATTTATACCCCGTAAGTTCTTCAACTACGTACAGGATGTTGCACAAATTAATATTCTTTTCTTTTATCGTAGATCGTTTTCGAAGCACTGCACAAATATCACTTATTCCAACGTTTATAAAAATTACAATCAAAAAATTGTTACGGTTTGATTTTATTTTTAAGTAAAAATACAAAGGTTGTGAAAGATTTTCAAAAGGTGGCATCCTAATTCACTTTTGAATTCAAATTTAATAGAAATTATTATCATAATTGATAATTCGCACATTTTTAATTTTTAATTTTAACTTTGCGATTTTGGAGAAAAGTTAAAATTTGTAAGTTGAGTAATTATATTTGGACGACGTAGCTAATCAATTTTTTGGTGAAAATTGCGTTATTTTCTCATTCAGATTTATTTGGGATTAGTATTGATTGCTACGATTTTTTTTGGATTTCTTCTTCTAAATTTTACGTTTACTTGAGAAGTTATCCGATCTTCATTTGAAGGATTAAATTCGTTCTTGGACCATTGCTTCGTTTACTTCACTAACAAACCCTCAAACAACATCTAGAGGTACTATGTTTGATAATTTATTCCGCATTTGTTAAGTTAAATTTTCCCCCTCTAAAGTACCTAACTTTGACGTGGTGAGGGGGCTTGTGTGTTTCGAGGATGCGACGGGCGTGTACCTGTTAGGACTCGAACCAGGGAACTAAAACTCCGTCGTGTTCGGTCTGGCTGACCTGCTGGGCTGGGCCGGGACGTAAAACTCTTTGTGCTCAGTACTCGGCTTGTCAAGAAGCGGGATGATGGTCGTCGTGGAGAAACCAGACGAATAAGGTACCCACGTGTTTTTGCCGTGCGTGGAGACCCGTACGGTGGGATGAAGGGGTCCTGGTGGCTGAGTCGGCCCAGGGGCGGATCAGTTCTCCTGTGCCCGACAACACTCCACTTTGGCCTGGATTTCCACTCAAACGGGAGGTCCGGACTAGTCCATCCGGATCAATCGGCTGAGCTGATTCCGTCAGAGGAACAGCAGGACGAGTCCCTAGGAGAGGCGGAGTGTGCAAACACTCTGCCTCTTCGGGAGCTATACCTTCTGAGTAGCCCTGGCGCCGTGGGTGGCGTCCCCCTGGTTGGACTCTGTGATGGGTGGGGAGCTCTGGAAGCTGAAAATACAGCTCAATCTTATGTATGATTTAAAAAACCAAACTGAACCTAAGGCAAAGGAGCCCCTTGTGGGCGAAATGTCAAAAAACACTGAGGGTATGTCCCCACGGGATGTCCCTCTTATAGAAACAACGATGGGTATGTCCTCACAGGATGTCCCGTCTATGGACAGTACTCAGACCGTTTCAACTGTGGGTATACCCCCTGCGGGTGTCCCACGGGAAACTGGCCCAGAGTCTAGCCATAAAAAGCGAAAACTTTGCGGCGCTGAAAAGAAACGTCGAAGGAAGGCCAAAGAAGCTGAAGCTCTCGCAGCCTCAAAGCTACCCAAAACCTCTCACGAGCAGGCTGGGCAGTCCAAACCTCAGGTCGAGGACCGCGCGTCTGCCGGAGCAGGTAAACGCAAAGCGATGGTAAAGGGGAAGGGACAAAACGCCTTCTCTGACGTTGCCGGCAAAAAGAGGGTGAGGTCGCTGGACTCGCAGCCCTCACCTCATAACAACCCCATCAAAAGGGTTAAAGCTTCTCGGCCTACCTCCACTGTAACATCTGGTGCGTCTAAGGCTGCTACCTATACGGAGGCTGCTACCAGGCACTTTCGGGTGGCCCTTATTGACCGCTCCAAACCTCTGTGCAAAATTACACCTGCCTAGAGGGAAATAGTGGAGGAAGCCCTTACCAAAGTCATTGACAGGACCCTCTTGAGGGCCCTAGAGATGGGAACCGTGGCGCCAACGTTCGAAGGTTTCCGTTACTCAGGCCAGATTCTCCGGATCGCCTGTGATAATGGTTCCTCTCTTGAGTGGCTCCAGAAAACAGTGACCGAACTACCACAATTGTGGGAGGGGGCAAAGCTGCAAATTATCCAGGTAGATGACCTGCCCAGGCTGTCTAAAGCCACCATCTGAGTCCCGGGGAAACCCGAGCCCACTGAGGAGGTCATAGGGCGGCTAAGGGCACAGAATCCCTGGATAAACATAAAAGAGTGGTGTGTCTTCTATGACACTGACAAAAGTGACCCCATGGGGAAGCTTATTGTTTTCGGTGTCAACAAAGAAGACAGCGACATCCTCAAGACAAAGAAAGAGAAGCTGAGCTATAGGTTCTCTTCTCTAAGAGTAAAGGTTCAGCGCATCTTACATGATGCTGAAACTGAACCTACCCCAGAGGAAGTAGCAGTTGAGCTGGAACTCATGAGTGTGCATGAGAAACCTCCAACTGGGCCAGCTCAAAACGTAGACCCCACCCCAAGGCATTCCTAATGGCGACCCTTGAGGAGTGGAATTTCATACAGGTCAACCTCCAACACGGCCGGGCGGCCACGGCAACTTTATGCCGCCGCCTGGCGGGGTGTTCGGACACAATAGCTCTAATTCAAGAGCCATATGTAGTCAAGACCAAAATAGTTGGTCTATCTATGCTGAGAGGGCATGTCTTCACAGGCAGCCTATCGGACAAAACCAGGACATGTATCTACATACCTGGTAACATACAGGTCAATCCCCTACCGCAGTTCAGCAATGGCGACCTAACGACTGTCTGGATGAGCTGCGATCTGGGCGACGGTCCAAAAGATGTCATACTGGCATCCGTCTACTTCCCAATTGACTCTCGGGATCTGCCACCCCCTAAGGGCTTGGCGGACCTCGTCAGCCATTGCGAACAACATAAAAGACGCCTTGTTATTGCATGTGACTCGAACGCCCACCATAATGCATGGGGCAGTGACAGTTGCAACACACGGGGTCTGTCATTATTTGAATACCTAAGTGGTACAAACCTGGAAATACTCAACAGAGGAGGCACGCCAACTTTTTATGCGTCGCCTACTCGTTGCTCCGTGATTGATATCACGTTAGCCACGCCGAGTATTTCAATAAAAATCTATGACTGGCATGTGTCCAAAGAACTGACAATGTCAGATCTATGATGGATATGCTTTAAAGTTAAAGCGATCAAAGTGGAACTCAGGCATTACAGGAATCCGAGGAGAATGGATAAGCGGACCTTCTTAGATCTGCTTTCGGGTGCCTTGGAGGCCGATATGCCTGGGGAAGTAGCCACTAAAGTCATATTTAACAACACTGAAGAAATCGAAATATGCACAAGTGCATTACAAGAATCTCTCAGTAGAGCATACGAAGCGGCGTGCCCGCTGAAGGCGGCTAGCTCTGGCAAACAAGCAACACCTTGGTGGTGCGGGGAGCTGGAGCGGCTGAGGAAGGCGGTCACGAAACTTTGTAACAAAACGAAAAGTACGAAAAGCGACTCTGACTGGGCCGCTTTTAGGGTGCGACAGTCGGAGTACAAGAAACTGATTCGCCAAAAACAACGTCAGTCTTGGAGAGACTACTGCAGTGGTATTGAGTCCACCAAGGACGCTGCCAGACTGAGGAAGCTCATCTCTAAAGACCCAAATCATCAGCTAGGCAGCGTGTTACGAGAGGACGGCTCCTTTACGGAGAGCCTTGAAGAAACCGCTGAAATAATGTTGCAAACCTACTTTCCCGGTAGCGGTGCCCCAATGTGGGCAAACATTAAAGGCATTGCCACTAGGGGATGCCCCCAAGAGGGCGTACTATCTCCACTTTTGTGGGACTTGGTAGTAAATGGCCTCTTGGAATGCCTTAACAACAACGGTTATTATACCGTGGCATACGCAGATGACATTACCATACTGCTTACAGGGAAGTTCGAAAATGTCCTGTGTGATCTTATGCAGGGAGCTTTTCGTATCTTGGAAACATGGTGTGATAAGCAGGCTCTTTCGGTCAACCCGGCCAAGACTGAGCTGGTCTTATTCACAAAGAAAAATAAGCTAAAGAGCATGCAAATGCATATGCTGAATAAAACCCCACTAAAACTAGCATCGGAAGTTAAGTATCTAGGCATAATACTTGACAAGAAGGTGAACTGGGGCAAACATGTCAGTTATGAAACTGCGAGAGCAAGCATGGCCTTCTGGCAATGTCGTGGGGCGATGGAGCGATAATGGGGCTTTTCTCCTAGGATTGCCCTGTGGCTCTACACCGCCATAATTAGGCCCATGCTATGTTACGGTGCCTTGGTTTGGTGGCCTAGAACCAAGCTGGCAACAGTGGCGTCCTTCCTCCACCGGATGCAGAGAACGGTCTGCCTGGCGGTGACAGGAGTGATGCGAACTGCTCCCACGGCGGCTCTGGAGGCTCTTCTCTGTCTCCCTCCACTGGATCTCTATGTGGAGGAGCAGGCGGTCAAGGCTGCCCTTAGGCTGCGAGCGTGGGGGCTTTGGACCAGTAGGCAGGGGTCGGAAGGCACTTGGGAATCCTGGGGGGGGGCACTATTCCGATGGGCTCCCTATCTTGGACCTGGATGCGGACAGGATTCCCCCTATTTACCTATTTGATAGGAAATTTAACATTTTGTTAGATACAACAAGAACTGCTGAGACAGATATATCACTGTATACTGACGGTTCTAAAACGGTTGATGACTCAGGTGCTGGAATTTTTTCCCATGAACTGCAGCTAAACATACCTATATCGCTGGGTAAATATGCCTCGGCGTTCCAAACGGAGCTAATAGGCATACTACACGGCGCGAGAGCAATCAAGGACAGAAACATCCGAGACAAAAAAATACAGATATTTACAGACAGTAGAGCGGCTCTTGTGGCACTAAACCGTCACAGGGTCAACTCAGGGCTGATACTTCAATGTTATCGGACACTGAATGAAATATCAACCTTCAATAACCTTACACTCAGTTGGGTGAAAGGACATCAAGATAATGAGGGTAATGTGAGGGCCGATATGCTGGCACCCACCTTATGGGCCTGAGCCTTTTGTCACGCCGGCGGTCAGCACGATCAACACCCTCATAAGAGAGCAGACTCACAAACTACATGGTAGAATATGGGAGAACGTTGTAGCATGTCGTCAAGCGAAGGCAGCTATACGCAGGCCCTCCTGCAGGTATGCTAAATATTATACACAGCTGTCCCGTGGTAACCTACGCATTATTGCGGGGTTTCTGACGAGGCACTGCAAGCTGAACAAGCATCTACACACGATGGGTCTTGTAGAAAGTCTCGTCTGTCGTGGTTGTGGAGCAGAAGATGAAACGGCGGAACATCTGCTATGCAGGTGCCCTGCCCTGGCGTCAAATAGAGGATCCATATTGGGGGAGCTCTGGCCTAATATGGCCAGTATTAGGGACATGCGGCCCTCTAAAATTCTTGAATTCATCCTAAGGTTGGGATGGCTTGGGGAGTAGGGGGCTGGCTTCTCTAAATGAAGATAGCATAATGGGCCAATTGTGGCCTGAGTGCGCATAACTCCGTAAGGGGCTGTCCTTCACCAGAAATCCAGAATCCAGAATCCAGAAGTTGAATTTTTCTAGTGTGTTAATAACGGTTCACCAGCTATTATTTCTTTATTTGGATTACCGATATCAACCGGTGTATCATATCGATCGTGGCGTTACTCCTTTTTTTTACTTCTTGGCTATCTGGTGTCGTATTTCTGTCTGCATGGTTATTGGGTAATCCACCTGTATAACAGCACAACAGCCTGGATAATTCAGTCGAACATTGGTATCGCTATCGCTATCCTGATCTAATCATCAAGAGAGAAGACAACAGAAAGCTAAGATTTTGTTTGTTTGTGCCGTCATTTATTATTGTTAATTATCTTTTTTTGCGCGAGGAATTTTATTGGGCCATTCTTTTGATTATAATTTTATATTTAAAACATCTAATCAACTCGAATAAAAACTGTAGAAATTATTACGGTATTTGTGCGCCAAGTATACGTATACGCGGTAACTATAACGCGAGTTTTGAGCAATTGTGAGCAATTGATAACTTACTTACGTATTTATTTTTTTTTATATTAAAAAGGTAGCTCAATTTTGCGCATTATTGTATATATTTTATTTTTTTTATTAAATCGGAAACAACAAACGGTATCTCTGTTACTCAGTCTCTTCTTTACCTAGTTACTTCTTTTTTTTTGCAACAGCCAGTATTTTTCGTAGTTTAACGTGGCTGTTGATTCGAATATACAAGGTGATTTCTTTTTTTAAACTTCGTGGCGCCCAAAACATTTCGGCTGGCTCTTCGGAGCGTTACTTTAGCGATTTTTTCCCCCTGCGTATTAATCCTCCCGATCTGAAGAAGAATCAGCTCATTCTCTTTTTTTGTATTTTTGTTTTATTTGCCTTTACAAGCTAGCCAAAGGCACACGACCCAACTACCGATAATATTACCAATAATAATTTATTATTATTTTTTTTAATCCTATCTACTTTTAACGGTAGCAAAATGTGTTGCGGATGTGTTTAAGTATAAAATTTAGCCTTTTTAATTTTCCTCTGAATAAATTGTAACTTATTTGCAGTACTTAAAACAAATACAATGACCACGGTCTGGACTTGCGGGTTGACTGAACAAAAAATCACCACAATTTATAAATAAATAAATAAATAAACACAGATTGTACATAGTAACTTCATATACCCTGTGTTTTTTAAAAACAGCCAGAGGTAATTATGATAACATAGTCGTACTTTTCAAATGGTTTTAAAATGAATTAGTAGCTACTAGTTAATAGCATTCTAGAAGCTAGTAAAATTTTGTTATGCATAGTTCTTTTAAAAAGAAAGTTAGTATCCTTTTAGTTGATAGAATACTAAAGTATGATTTTTGAAATATTTATTTGACAACACCGCAAATTGACAGCCGACAACTTAAAAATAATTATTTTTACCTAAAACAGGTACCTAAAAACAGCTTAATATTGTTTTTTTACCACTAACATGAGAAATCACCATTATCTACCCCATTTCTCTAATGAGAAGTAAAATTTCTCACCCTAGGCAAAGAGTATGTAGTGTATAGAGGAACAGCCATGTATTAAAAATTGAAACGTAGAGACAATCCCGTCTACCAGAGGGCGTAGCAAAGCCTTCTATCGGCCGGGAACATTTTTATATTAAATACCTAAATATAAAGTTAGCTACTATATCGATAATTGCAGGTATACCTTTTTGGCGACTGTTCGTACCTGAAGTGGATAAGTAAGAAAAAAGGTTTTTTAACACGGTTTTATCATGGGGTCTTCATAGAAATTTTTAAATAGGGCAGTAAACATTACAATCAGTGTAACCACCATACGGTAGTTATTGTATATATAATAATAGGATAATTTGTATCCTCTATAGCAGTGTTTTTCAACCTTATCGAATAGAGAATAATAGAGCCTTCTTAATCCCCTTATATAATTAATAATTATTTTAACACTAGTAAGAAAAAGATTTTTAACATGTAAGATGCGACTTCTAAATTTGAATTTAGCGCCAACACCTACTCATCGATGACAAGGAAAAATAGCCATGAACCACCACGTTGTGTAATTACCTACCGCACGCCATCTAGTAACCCGTTCTTTCTTCCGTTGTACAAAACAAAATTGTTAACATAGCTGAAACAATACAGATGACCGCTCCAAAAACAAGAGACGATCATAAACGCACAACACAAATAAAACTACATATATTTGGGTTATGTCAAATCTTTTATTTCCTGTTTAAATTTAGGTTCGAGGATCAAGTCTGAAGCAATGATAAAATCATAATTAATTTCCAAACACCCTGTATTTTAACAACTCTGAATAATTACTTAATTTGGTGATCACGGTACTTATTTTTATATCGAAATCCTGTGTAACTTCAGTAATGTAAAATTGCATTCTTAGGGGTCAAAAGTTTATATTTTATATAATTTAATTGTGCACGGTTGGGTCAAGATTATACTTTGTATATAATTATATTATTGTTGGTCGAAACTATAAGTCCATTTCTTTAGTTAAAATTACACCTGCAAATGTGACTCAATTAAACCAAGCAAAGATCGTAATTTAGATTTGAAGTTTCAGGGGGGGGGGGTTTAAAGATGTATTGACTGAAAGTTTGTTGACTCTCGTCTAGGTGGGATTTGGGCATTCTTCTAGATTTTTCTTCTAGACAATCTACTCTAATATTTCAAGGAGGGTCGGAGGGATTTGTGAATTTTCTTCTAGAGTTCTTCGAGAGTAAAAGACAAATCGTTCAAATATAAATTACAATCATGTTCAATTCAATTAAGCATAATTATTAATATGCATCTCAATTGTCATGGGCTTTAAAATCATTTTCAACTTGTGATCGTTAGAATAACTAGAAAAACCATTGCAATCAATTTACATACAAATAAAAGTCACCTGCAAAGTAATCACCCTGTATATGGCATTTCTTCAGTTGTTAAAAATTATATTAAAAATGCAACATTTGATACTTTAGAAAACACGGTTCCTTTGTATAGTTTTAAAGTAATAAAATATTAAATTCCAGTTCGAATGTGGGTTTGTGAAACAAAAATGCAGCTGTTTACCAACCCCCTAATCGGTGTCGATTTCACTTGTTAACACAAAGGACAATCTCAAGAAACCGCCTACGGTAACCTTGAAACGCTCGTAAAATGAACACGCACCCTAAACTCAATTATTTAAAATAATTTAACGGTCAAAAAAAAATACCACTAGTAAAATATTGTTTCAACCATCATCCAAAATTCCCACTAACAATGAATATGTTTAAATTATTATCAACCAAAATTACCCAATTACACCTATTTTAATTATACTGCAATCAACTTTTAATAATGTTAATAATATAAAATTACTTCAATCTTTACCGAAATATAACCCATCTAATAATTAAAACATTTTACTTCAATTGTTTAAATATAATCAACTCAACCCTTGATAACATAATATGCAATAGTGTCCCTGTTTTAAACAATTGAAACTAAAGAATAAAGTTAATTACCAAAATTCACCTAATTTAGATATGACATGTACACAAATATAATTAATATCAATATTATGTTTAATTGGAAAATTCTTACCTAAATTTGTTTTAAAACTTAACTGACTTTACAACCTTTTTGTTTTGGGTTCTCAAACCGTTCTACCTTTCAAACTTAACAAAGCGTCCCTTCCTAACTTAGTTTTAGACCCTCGACGGATCGAGTCGAAATAGTCCGAAACCATGGTACGAAACAAAATTAATATATAGGCAACCCAACAAGCTTACTATCTGAGATATTGTAATCTTACAAACACTAGTGTTATATTAGTTTATAATTTTTTGAACTCGCTATCGCTCGTTTCGCGAAATTCTCCACTAACAAAATAAAATCTCACTTTTAACACCTATATCGTAAATAGTTATTATAATTTATGTAAATTTATAATTTAATTTTATTAAAAAAAATTTTGACCCCACGAGCAAAACATCGCGACCCTTTGGGGATCGTGACCCACAGGTTAAAAAACACTGCTTTATAGTATATACCAGGCCTGGTCTATACGATACTATTATGTTATCGTACGATAATTTTTTAAAATGATACGATCAATTTCCGATAAATCCGATAATTTAAAAATATACTATAAATTATTTAATAATATTAAATATCAAAGATTAAATATTTCATTTTTTAATTTGTTTTTTAAATTTTTGTTTTGAATTTTTTGAAGACTGCACTGATTACTGTTTAAAGCAGAGCCGTATTTAGACTAAATTTTCGGGGAGGGTTTTAAAAAAATAGCAAAATAAATAGCTAATTTATAAAATAACAAAAGAAGTTTTTCTAAATTTAAATTTTGTTATATTAATTTTTGAAATGTAATGTTTGGAGAAAAGTGACTAGAGGGAGGTTTTTTTACCAAGATGGCGGAAACGGCAGAAGCCTATATTTTGCTCCGCTGATTTTTTGAGTATAATTTTGTGCAAGTATTTTTGCAATTAAAATTTTATTTTATTTTTGAGTATTGTTATTAGAAAATTTTGTTTGAAAGTATTTTGTCGAAAGTTACCGCAAAAAAAAATTAAAATTTTGTGAGAAAATTGTGTTTTTATTTAATTGAAATAATTATGTTTTTGCGCGATTTGTCTTTATTTGAGTTCGATATTCAGAGAAAATTTCGATTTTTATGAACTCTATTTAATGGTTGAAAATAATTTGTCAAAGGAGCGACAAATTTTGATTACAGGTTGACTTCTGGGGAGGGGGGGCGTTTTTGTTTATATAATTTTAAAAGTTTTGTTTACTACGATATTTTTAATAAGTTTAAACTTATTCATATTTTAATTTTAAACTCTCACGTAAAAAACCGTTTTTAAATAAAATTTTTTAATTTTAATATTTGAATAAAAATCACAAACTAAATTCTTATTTTACCGATGGCGATAGTAAAATAATGTTGTCAAAACGAAGAACTAAATTAGATTGAAAGAAAATTTCACAAATCTTAAGCAAATATACACTTATGTACAAAAATGTACAAAATATAAAACAATTTATGGGTTTACAATGCCCATTCTAATTTATTGCGGAAGTGTTATTTTAAGCTATTTTGCTGCCCATGATGATCATAAAATTTATGTTCCCTTTAAACTTTTTGGTTCAAACAATTTATTGCAATTTAAAATTTTTACCATAATAGTAAGAATTAAGATAAAATACCTATTTTATTCATTTCAATATAATTATTTTTCAAAAAATCGAAAATTAATTAATAGGAGTAATAACTAACAATTAACTAAGTGGTCGCAGACTTTTACACAGAACTGTAAATATTTAGGGCATTTTTATATTTTTCATCTTCGGTTTTTATATTTTTGCAATTTAGTAGTAGGTGTATTTAATCCAGTGTCGCCAATCGCCGGATTATAATACGAATTTCCGATTTTTTAATTTGGGATTTAATTTATTAGAAATATCTCTTTAATTTTTATTTAAACACTTCAAGTATAATGTTTTTGTTGTAGTTGTAAAAATTATTTTAGTTTTTTCTGATGTTTTACGATTGCAGTCGAACTTTCAGTACTTTATTAATTGATAAATAATTTCAGGGGGGGGGGTTGTAACCCCTAAAACCACCCCTTTAAATACGGCCCTGGTTGGACTTCTTAGATTACAAAAGAAAGTTGTTATCAAATGTTGATAAAGTCCAACGTCTGCTTATCAATCAATAATTTAGATAAAAGAAATAAAAGAAAATAGATAATTACTAAATACATAAGATAATAAAAATGTACAAGAAATGTTACAAGGTTGTATTATAACAATTATTATTTGGTGCAACTACTCAAAAAAATCGTGTATCCAACCATACACATAATTAAATACTAAATTGACTCTTAATTAATAATTAATAATAATTATATTAATTAATAGTAATTTCATATTAGTAACGTTTAATAAATTGGTAAATTCTAAGTAGTATTCTTCATCGTTGAAAATTGAATAAATTGTAAACAAACAAGTGAATATTATTAAAATATCTAATTGACTATTAGTACATAATTACGCATTACAATAATTCTGATTATATATAAATCCACCTTGTACAATTAAAATAAATTTCTTTCTAACTCCGGCCAAAATATTAAAAACTTCAAAATATTTAAATCATAAATCGTTCTAAAAAGCACATTTTGAAAAGTGAACGTGCGGTTTAAAATGATGTAGCTGACAATAGACGTACCCGAAGGCGTTAACCCAGGTAAATATTTTTTGACCTGCTCTTCCAAATGCTACAATTTTACGATACAAGTGTTTCGCATTTGGTAGATGTGTTGTGTTGAAAATTCCTTTCTGAAGACGAACGAGGTACTTATACATTTTATTAACATTGTTTCATAAAAAGATTTGCATTACTATAGTTTTAAAATTATCTAATATTGTATTTGATATAATAAAGATACCTAATTTAACATTATATTTAATGTGGGTATTGTTTCAAAGCTCCCTGCATATTAAAGTATTAAAATAACAACTTTTTGGCACTTTAGTACTTGGTTTTTATATTTTTACCTGAAAAAAACTACAGATATACAGGGTAGTTCAAATGACTGAAGTTATATTCATACTCACTCACAGAAATTACGGTCGCTCAGTTCAACATCGTTGAATCGTTAATCGATATATTGTTATTGGTATAAATAGGGTGTCTCTTGACACACTTTACGTAACTTAGGTGGTGATACAGGACTCTTTTCTAAGAAAATCTTCTCTCGACGGTTCAAATTTATAAAAAAAATGTTAAATGGTTTTCTTAGAAAATTGTTCTCAATTACCACCTAAAATTATGTAAAGTGTATGCAAGAACGGACGATAGTGGACTGCGCCGATAGTCAAAGGATCCAATAATCGGACATGTGAATTGCACCGGGTTCGGTTAGCGAGCCTATGTTGACTGCACCGATGGTCAGTAAGTAATCTTTTTTAGGATTTGTTTAATTAACTTCCGAGTTACTATACAAATAAAACAGATTGTATTTCTATTTTCTTTCTTCATTGCCAGATAATTTATTTAAAAAGTAGAACTACATAATTTATACGCTAGTTGCGTACATAGAGGTATATATTAGAACTACTGCAGGCGCCACTTGCATATAATCCCTATGAAAAGAAAACGGTCCGATTTTACATGGCGTTCTCCCACTCCTTAAAGGTATAAACTCGATTTGACATTGTATAATAACGTGGTAAATATGATTTATATAGACGAGAACTCCTCAAAATTAAATACAACACAGACTTATTATGTTGATAATATTGTAATAATATAATATAATGTTGATAAACATTAAAAAAATAATGTTATAACTCAAAAAATGCCGATTTAGAGTTATATGTGCCATGTTATAGAAAATAAATGATTTTATAGCATGGAATAAAAAAATGTTTGTTTAATAAAAATTAAGTACCTATCTTAAGTTTCGTAAGTAAAAATTATTAATAATTATTTCATATTTGACGGCAATACCGTAAAAACCCTAGTTTTTTGTTGTTTTCTTTTGATAAAAGGCAAGTTTTCTTTTCAGTAATAAGCTCCACAATTATTACACAATAATAATGTAAAAATTTAGTAATAAACAATAGAACCTTTAGAATAAACCTTTAATAATTGTTTATTCCAATTAATGTTTTTCTCAAAACTATGAATTTTGAGTTGTTAGAGTATTCTCTTCGTATCGATATATTATATTATATTGCAGGAAAAAGGCTAACAATTTCTAAAGTCTTGCAGGGCAGTTCTGTAAGAAGTAAACTTACAAAACTAATTTTATTAAAAAATGTATAATTGTTTCTCTTTCGGTGTTTTATAATTTTATTTTCTAGGTATTTTTAAATTAATTCACAATTCTATTTTTGTGTTTATAAGAAAATAATTATATTTACTTATAAAATTAATTTTTACATGTTACATGAAATTGAAGAATAATTTAATTCATAACTTACGTAAAATTGTTCAAAAACTATTTAAATAAATAATTTAGCTTGCGACACGCTGTTATATAACCGTATGTTTCGATTTTCGGAATCTCATCAGGCAAACCTGGAAAAATTATTGAAATGATTGAAAAGTTATGCTATTAAATTCAAAATTCAAACTTGATTAAAAGTCAAATTTATTTGACTTTAGTAAAAACAAAAATTATACATACTTGAAGTCAAAATGAATAAATAAACATATTTTGAAAAATTCTAAAGCGGAAAACTAAACAAACCCAAATAAAAAACCTAAAATGAAACGTTAGTTGTAATTAAAAATTACAGAAGTTGTAGATTGCCCAAATTTCAAGATTTTATGTGTATGAACTTAGTGAAATATACAGGATATTAATTTTTTGAAAATAATTATATATATTTTTTAAATTAGAATGTGAATTTTTAATTAAAAATCACATTATAATATGCCTACAATTATTTTAATTATTTATCACATCCTAATTTCTTATAATTCATTTATTTAAACGTTTAAACATCATTTATCCTATGATTTTGCATTACAAAATTTGAACCGTATCCTTTAAGGAGTGGAGGAAGCGTAAACTTACGTCGGACCGTTTTGTTGCACCTAGTGGTTCCTCCAGTAGTTTTAATATATACCTCTATGGTTGCGTACCTTCTAGAAACGTACGAAGCGCCGTCTCTTGGATAAATTTTGACTAAACTGGGATGCCTAAATTTTCATGTTTATATTATGCTATTCAGTAGAAAAAAAATTAATAGAATTAAATATCCTTAATTACTTTTTATTATGTAATAATTATTATAAACTGTAGCTGATCTTTCAATTTACAAGTTGCAATAAAAAGAAGTGTTTATAGTCGATCCCAGATATGAATAATATAGTTGGCGCGTCGTTTGCAAAGTCTAATTTACACCGGGAAACTTCAGATAATTTAAATAGTAGGTACTTAATCTTGTAGTAATATTAAATATTCACTACAAAAAAGCGAAATGTTATAACCAAATAACTACGTCTATTCGATATTACATTTAACTTTGTCCACATCTATCTTATTTATGACTTTGCCCGATTCAGTTTAGGCAACACACATAGCACTTCAATCGCAAAAATTTCGTTATGGTAATACCGTCTAACTTCAAAGCAATTTCATTGGTTAACATTTGGAGGTAGTTGCTTTAGTACAAATTCCAATATTTTTCTTAAAGAAAACGGACTATAGTTGAAATAATTCGCATTTTACATTATGAGTTCAGTCTTTTGTATCGGGCCCACTTATTTTATCTATAAGTTCTCCGGGATCCATTTGACCACTAATATTGAAACTTTTAATTTTACTATAAAGTCTACAAAAGAATGTCAAGAAATTTAAAAACAATAAATTAAGTTATACTATCAAAGCTAACTTTTCATGCCTTTATATAACCGCCTTTTCATAACTTTAGGGACCGTCCATTAATTACGTGAGGGTTTGGGGGGAGGGAGGAGGGTTCGACATATTCCTTACGCAAGTTTAACTTAAAATATTTCTTTAAATATTTCTCTTTTTACGTTGGTAATCCTTTAATATAAAAGTAAAAATTATTCAACATTGTACATAAACAATAATTAATTGTTATATAGTGAACATCATCGTTTATTCTAATCAAAAATTCGGTTTATGTTATTAACTATTTTTCAGTTGTTTTCTCTCACTAAAAATAGAGTTTGTTTACAGTTTACAAGCATATTTTTTTAATTGTATATATAAACCGGGGAACCACCCAGACCTGACTCAGGTATATTATATAGCAGAAAGTTGCTAGTATGCTGATAACGTACGATTTAATTCAATTCTATTTTAAATTTTCATAATAACCGACATCAAAATTTTTTATAATATTTTAGATAAATTGCCAAAAATTAGCCAGGGGTGTGTTATTTTACATCTATAATATAATAGCTTTTGTCTTTGTATCTCTTCATCTGTCCCGTAACGAACTTCTGCTTGGTCATTTCTTATGTCAGGTTTTCTTTTCACCTTTTCCTACTATATTAGGGGGATGTTATTTTACATTAATTATATAATTACATAATACAAACATTAATTAAAAAAAACGTAAGGTGAGGGGGAGGGTATTGCCACAATTTCATGTACCCTTATGAAGGGAGGGGGGAGTCAAAAATTACAAAAATCGTTCTTACTTAATTAATGGACGCTTCCGTTAGTAGAATTGGTAAAAATTATATATAATTTCAGAAAGAAAGCTTTGGAGGTACAAGAGAGTAGGTATGGGAATAATTGTCAGTAATAAATTAAAGGGTATCTTGAACAAAAATCAAAGATTTTATACACTCGATAAATTTTCTGAAGTACTACTAGGCATAAAAAGTTTGCTGCAAATTTTCTCCCATTACTTCGAAGCCTTTTTATTCATAAGCATATTCATGTTAAACGACAGACGATAATCTTTCATAATAAAAAATTTGGAAAACTATAGAATAATTAATTCTACTATAATTATAAAACGAATTTTAGTTGATTTTTAGTGCTTTTTTTCAATTTTATATAAATTTTTTTTTCTGTTTTGGAACTTTTTAAAGCGCTTATTTTAAAATTATGAGTGCTTATAAATCCTGGCTCTAGTTATAATATATAGGGAGCATATAGAATAATATTTAAATTCAAATTTACTTCTTAATAATTATAATTCTTAATGATTAATTCGTAATTAATTAAACTATTACTAGTATTTAAAATCGTTTGCACTCACCTCCTCTTTTTAATAAACTTTTTAATAAACTTTTATAAAAAAATTTTAATAAACCTAAAAAGCTTATTAATTAACTTATTAATTTACACAAAAAACGATAGTTTTGGTAGCAAAGTAGAACAGTAGGACAAATTTTTACAATTATTGCAGTATTTAATTTTTAGGTTGGATAAACTTTTAAAAATTTGGTGGTGAAGGAACTCAAAGAACCAATTTGGGTGATAAAATGGTTGTCCCCACCGTCACAACACAGCTGAAATTAAAAACAATTGAAACTATTATACGTTTGAATCAAGCAAGCATCGACGCACTAAATGCAAAATTTGCTCATTTCCAAAACCCTCCTCGAATCTACTTGGAAGAATGTAGTGATTTAACTTCTAGAATTGAAGAGTTGGAGACGATAAAGCAAAAGTTATTGGAACAGTCAAACAGAAAACTTCAAGATATATCTCCATGTCTAACCAAGTGTTCTAGTAGCTTTCTACGAGTTTATTTGCCTAATCATCAGCGAACAAGCATACAAGTGCGTGAAGGTGTAACGTTACTGAACGGTTTAGAAAAAGGTTTAAAATTAAGAAATCTTCATTACGAAAACTGTTGTGTGTATTTTGGAAAATCTGGTCTAAGTGTTCAGTGGGATGCTGACCTAAGCACATTAGAAGGCGACGAAATTATAGTTGAAGTTGTGAAAACTGAAGATAACTTTGATACTCGTCAACCAAAATGTAACTTAAAACGGTTTAATAGTTTCCTAAGAGTTCATTTGCCTAATCAGCAACGAACTGGAGTCCAAGTACGTGAAGGTTTAACACTACGAGACGGCTTAGCACGAGCGATGAAGTTAAGAAAACTTAACTGTGAAATATGTCGCGTTTATATAGGAAGTTCGGGCACCACCGTAAATTGGGATGTCGATATGAGTACATTGGAATGTGACGAAATAACGGTGAAAGTGTTGGACAATTATCCTATTCCAATTAGTATTTCTCATAATTTTGCCAGGAAAACCTTTTTTTCTATAGAATTTTGCGAATGTTGCAAAAAATTACTCTTCCAAGGATTTTACTGTCAAACTTGTGGTTTCATGTTTCACCAACGGTGTTCAAATGGGGTTCCGGTTTTGTGTCATCGGGCAAGAATGACGGATCCGTATTACAAAGCTTTAGCAATACTTGAAAAGGAAAGTTTTGAGGTTAACACGGAAAAAATAAGGAAGCAATCGCCAACATCCTCGATTAGTAGTGATAAATATTGGGAAATTTCCTCTGATGAAATATTTGTTGGACCAAGAATTGGATCCGGAAGCTTTGGAACTGTTTACAAGTCGTATTGGTATGGTCCTGTAGCTGTAAAAACCCTCAACGTAAAAATACCAAGTATGGAGCAATTCAAAGCTTTCAAAAACGAAGTCAATTGTTTAAGAAAGACAAGACATGACAACATCGTTTTGTTCTTAGGATGGGTGAGCAAACCAACGTTAGCAATTGTTACTCAGTGGTGTGAAGGTTCGAGCCTATACAAACATTTGCATGTCCTCGAAACCAAATTTGAATTATTTGCTCAAATTGAAATTTCCCGGCAAATTGCACAAGGAATGGAGTACTTGCACGCAAAAAACATCATCCACCGTGATCTGAAGTCACCAAATATTTTTTTACATGATGACTTGACAATTAAAATAGGTGATTTTGGTTTCGCAACAGCCAAAACAAGATGGTGTGGGTCGAACCAGTTTCGTCAACCTGCGGGTTCCGTTTTTTGGATGGCACCAGAAATTATTATCATGAAAGTGGAAAATCCGTACAGTTGTCAGTCAGATGTGTACGGTTACGGTATAGTCATGTATGAAATGTTTTCCGGTGAAAAGCCCTACTCTCATATAAATGACGGCGAACAAATTTTATACATGGTAGCTAAATGCGGTTTAAAACCCGACTTGAAAAAATTGAATCCGAATACACCTAAGTCTTTGGTAAAACTTCTAGAAGATTGCATAAAATTTGAAAGAGATGAAAGACCACTGTTTGGACAAATCTCTGCAGTTTTACAAAAATTTCTACGAAACTTGCCCAAAATACGGCGATCTCTATCGGAACCAAATATGAATAGAGCCGAATTGTATTCTGATAATTTTAGATACATCAGTCCAGAAATGTAATAAACTTATAATTAAATTTTTTAATAAATAAATATATTTTTAACTTGTACATAATTGTTTTATTTTCATCTTTAATTTCCATAGTTTTCTCTCGTAGAAAACATCTTGAAAATTGACTTTAAAGCGTTATCTAATTATATACAAAAACAGTCTTCCCTTACTCGCTTATAATCATCAAAAAATCTTGATTATGTTTATTACCAACACAAAACTATACATTAGATTCAAACTTATATAAATGGCATGTACAGGATGGCGTAAAAGCAGTTAGGATTCGAGTTAGGTAACACACACATTGTCTAGCGATTCTCAAAAATTTGCATCTTCTGTTTTTATTATTTTTAAATTGTAAAAATTTTTATACTTGGTAAAGCATCGAACTTATATTTTCAAATTATCAATCCAAATTGATTGATAATCATAGAATGGAGGGGGAGGGGATAATTGAAAAAACAGCCAATTGAAAGGTCAGCTTAAAATTTAGCTGATTTGCTGAAGCTGAAAAACAGTTAAATTTTAAGCTGACAGACCGCAGTGGCAGCAAATAATTTGCTGACCAAATTTTTCAGCACGAAATGTTACTTGGGCGATGCCGCCATGAATCAGCTTGTAGATAAGGTCCTGGTACCAGACCTTATCGAAAGCCTTGGCCACATCGAGAAACACAGCACCGGTTGCTTGTTTTTTGTTCCAGTACAGGGTGATGTGCTCTACTAGCCTCAGCACCTGTTGCGTTGTGAAGTGCCCTAGACGAAAGCCAAACTGTTCGTTTGAAATGGAGAGGTTTTCCTCCATGGTATTATTCAGTTTTGACAGGATAATTCTTTCGGCAATTTTGCCGAGTTGAAGGAGCAGACTGATCGGTTAGTAGGAAACGGGCAACTTTGAATTGTGCCCCGGTTTGGGTAGCATGATGACATCGGCCACTTTCCATATTGATGTAAAGTGCTCGAGTCGTAATACGCCACTTAGGATGGTCGTCAAAGCTGCTACTCCTTTTCTGGGCAGTTCCGAGATAACCCTGTTGGTGATTCCGTTTAGCCCGGATTTTCGCTTGGATCAGCTCCCTTAGCTCACGTGGAAAACTGTTGCGTTGGTCGCGGGCCAGAATGGTTTTCGTAGCTTTAGTCAGCGCTTCTCCTATTTTATTTTCAAAAGTTTGGACTTACCGGTTCAGATCCTTCCCTGTTTGAAGGACTGGGGAGAACACAAGATTTTGGGAAAAGCTCTGCTTGGAGGTTGATCAGCAGGTTTTGTATTTCAGCTTTGCGTGAGTCTGCTCAGCATCACCCAGTTGAAGTAGAACCGGGTTGTGATCCGAGTCAAGCTATTAAGCGGAGTCAGTTTATGGACTTTGCATTTTGTACTAGCATTATATTATTGTTCTACAAAGTCTTGTGTTATGCTCCAAAATTTTTTCAGTCTTTCCTAGCATTAGTTCTTTGCGGTCTTGGCTTAATAATTTGCACGTGAGTTGAGGTATTAATATTTCAGTATTACAATTACTAAAAGTAAAATGTGACAAACTTTTCTACCTGAAGAGAACATCATTTCACTTGTTTTTGACGAAATGTCATTGCAGGAAAATTTAACGTATGATGCTCGCCGAGACATCTTTGAATGATTCGCAGACTTCGATGATGAGCGACCAAAGTCCTTAAAATTATGCAATCATGCCTTGGTTATAATGATAAAAGGTTTGTATCTAAATTTTAAGCAAATTGTTGGGTATCATTTAAGTAAGGAAGCACTGAGTGTAGATATTTCTTACAATTATTCAAAAAGTGCAAGACACTGAGTTTGTCATTAAAGCAGTTATTTGTGATTTAGGTTCGAATAATGTAAGATTACGTAATCTATTTCCTTTAGTTTCGCTATTATATTACATTGAACGGACAAAAAAAATTTTTTATGATACACCTCATTTATTAAAATGTGTTCGTAATAATTTTAAAAAATATGATGTTCAATATCAAGAGAAAACATATTCTTAGTTTCATGTTGTCAAATTTCATGCTATGGATTCGGAACAAATTCCTAGAATGGCACCAAAATTAACAAAAAGGTGCACAATTTGACCTCCTTTTAGCCTAATGAGAGTATGTTTAGCTGCACGTGTTTAGCCATTCTGTTTGTGCTGACATTTTATCTACTATTGCGTTGAATGATTACCAGCCAATGCAGCACATACAGCTGAATTTATAGAAAATATTGACATTTTATTTAATATTTTTAGGGTAGATGTAAAGAAAATCACGGCACTAAATATATTTGTGTCGTCACCTTTCTTAATTATAAAATCTAGTGCGTCATCGACGGAAACCATTGACAGCTTGCGTAGAATAACAAAATATGAAATAGAAGCTTTAAATGTTGTTTCTTTCGATTTATAGGTAAAATTGTTTAATTTGTACATATTATATAAAATTTTGTAAATAAAACTTTCGATTTATAGAGAAACGCAATTATGGCTTTGTTTTTATTATTCCCAATTATCCTAGTTGGGAATAAAGAAGATTATTATAATTATATTATTTATTTAAACAAAATTAGAAAACAACGAAAAAATTTTAAAAATTACATTATAATATTAAATTACGTTATCTAATGGTTTTTTTTTATCGTCCAGACTTTTTTGATGACAAGAAGCAATTGCATTAGCAATGTAAGGAGGATCTAGGCATTCTTTACCTTTCTTCAAATTCTCTCGTATAATTTCAGGAGGAATGCATTCCTTATAAGATTGACATAATAGTTTCCAACATTTTGGACGTTCACAGATTTTCATCTCTTTCTATTATTTCTACATAATGGAGATCTTGTCATTGACACTGGCGTACGTAGAGCTTTTGCCGCCTTCTACCTCCCTTCATATAAATATTACTGAATATAAATATTGTCGTGTTTCGAAACACAAAGAAACCATTGATTCATTTAGTTTGTAAAGTAATTTTGTTTTGTTTATTTATAAACATGTTGTATAAAGTTTGTTAAGTTTTGCTATAAGAAAGAAAGAGGGGAAAGTAGGAGTGGGACCAGGAGGTCGATGCAAGTAGGTTGTAGGACTTGGGCTACAGCCTTGGTGTCGAATGGTCAAGCGGATGAAACACCATTCCCACAATTATAATTTAAATTTTTGAAAATAAATAAAATAAAAATAAGTCGATGATTTTGTTTTTTTTTAATTAACAAAGTGAAGCAAGTGATAAATAAAATTGGAAGAGTGAAAATTTATTCGATGCATAAAGTTTCAACGCAACAAATTTGTTATAACAGCTGGGATGACACGTGCGCTTCAATACCACAGAAAAGTAACAAAAGTGAGCATTTTAAATTTTAATTTACAAAATTTTAAACAATTTAAAGAGTCTCTTGCTACAAAAAAAATGAATATGCAGCTTTAGATTAATTTGTAGATTGAGCAAATTTATAAGATTTGAATAGCTCGGGTCATTACAATATATAAAAAATAAAAAAATTTATATATTTATTTTTCTTGCCTTTTTATTTGCAAACTTTCGAATGATATCGTCAAAATTTATAACATCCGTTAATTCTTTTTCTATTGAAAGTATCGATAAATTTCGCAATCTTGAATCACTTATTGTGGAACAAAAATTATTTTTAATCAATTTTAATTTGGAAAACCTCTGTTCACAACAAGCGATACCGATGGTTATTGTTAAAAAAAATTCTTAACAATATTACTATGTTGGGAACAGAGTTTTCCAACCTATACTTTTGAATAAACACTAATAGTTCAAGAGACTCTTTCTCGTTTTCCAAAATGTTGCTTCTTCTTGTAGAGCAAGTACAGACATAAAATTCTGAATTCTTTTTATTTTAATATACAACTGTTCTTCGATTCTGTTGATTTACAACATTTTTATATTATTTAATAAAAATAAAAATATATTTTTATAAAAAATTTATTTTATATAAAAATATGTTTGTACAAAAAGAAGCAAAATGCCGTCCCTAACAATGTGTCGCCCGGGGTGGTCTGCCTTTACCGGTCCCCCTTGGTTCGCTAGTGGTCATTGACATAAACGACAAAATAACATATATTTCTTTTGATTATGTTTAATTGCCATTGAATCTAAAAAAAATTAAAAGTAAATAATTTCTTCAAAAATGAAATGCAAGGTAGAGGTACTTGGTAATAGTAACTGTGCCGTCTTTTTAAAGATATTCCATTTTTATATCCGATTAATAATGAATTTTTAACAAGAGTAATCAAATTAAAATAAAACGAGGTTACCACATCCTGGATTAACAACGTGTAAAACAGGGTTAGGTTGAGATTAAAATTTAGAAATTTTTCAAAAGAAATGAGAAACCTCATAGTAATGGAAGCGTCAAAATATTTTATTGTTTATTACTGACCCCTGTCTCAACTATAATTTACAAATTAAAATGGAGGGTCAACGATATAAATATTACATTACTAATGGAAGAATTTTGTTTACAACTTCATTTAAAATACGTGATCGAAAATGTGGCAATTTATAATGTACAATAAAATAATAAAATAATTTTATATTTGCACAGATATTCTAATGTAATTTTGAGTGCTGTAATAAAGCACCTTCCAACTCGGCACGTAATATACTATTTAACTGCAGTTGAGTTATAAAATACAAACTACCTACAAGCGTTCAGTTTACAGCCCTAAAAAAACATTGTTAAATATTCATCAGCAAAGAATATTCAATATTTATTGAAGTGATGTGAAATTTTAACAATATTAATTTCACCACAAACTAAAAAAATTACCACGGCTAGCTGGTTCAGTCGTCGTGCAAGTATCGTCAGGGGTGAGTTCACACGTAAGTCTTCATTAATGACGGAAGAAAAATGCTCCTCCAAAAATAACCAGTTCACAATGCAAATGTTAAATAAATTTTTATTTTTACTTGAAGGGAACGAAGTTTGCAAATTTAACTTATCTAAAACGTCGCCTTATCAAATAAACCATTTGTTCCTTTAAATGCAATTTTAAATTTTCCAATTCCAAATACAAATCGAATTTATAATTTTAACTTCTCTTTCCAAATTAAGTAAACCAATCAATCAACTTCCAGTCAGTAGCGAAATAAAAAAATCTCCAAATCCAATTTCAAATATCAAAATTTTTAAATCACGCAATAATGCGAACGCATCAAAATCATTTATTCAAATCAAGTCAAAACAAAATATTACTCACAATTCTCAAATAACAAAACTCAGCGTAACAAAATCAAATTTCAGCGGGCATGCAAAGTCTCGCACCCGCTGTCCGCCATCTTTGGCCAAAGAAAAGCCACTAATTTCCTGTCATTGATCCCCACCCAACAAATTCCACAATGTTACAACCTAACTATTACAGCCAATATTTCACCAAAATGCATAGGGTGAGTCGCAATCATTTTGAAACACCACATCAAACCCCCGATGCTAATTGCTGTTTTGAGCGCAGCTCTAAACAAAATTCGCAAAAATCCGTGCGTGTTTCAAAAATAAATCTAAAAAAAAAATATTATCTACAACATTACAATATTTAAGCAAAATAAATCCAAATTCAAAAATCAAATAAAATAAAAAAGGCTTATCTCTTCAAAAACAATTTTTCATTCATATCTCCTTCTTTCTACTATCTCCTTCTGTTTTGTTCACTTTTATTTTATTTTTTCTTTCGAATCTTCCAAAGATTGATCCTAGTTTGGGGCGTCCACTTCACTGGTGTCTTCTTTCTTCTCCTCCTCCGACTCATCCAAAACTTCCAAGTTTTCTCATTTTTTTCTATAGCTTTCCGTTTTGTAGCTTCTTGTTTTTTAAATTCCAACCTTTCAGCCTCTACGTTTACCACTTCTAAATTTTCAGCTTCTTGTTTTATAATTATTAGTTTTAGCGCTTGTAATCTTACAGTTTCACGTTTTTCTGCTTCTAGTCTTACCATTTCCAATCTTTTATCTTCTTGTTGTGCCGCTTCCAATTTTTCAATTTCCAATTTTATGGCTTCTTGTTTTGTTGCTTTTAATTTTTCAGCTTCCAGTCTTGTAACTTCTTGTTTTTCAATTTCCAGTCTTTCAGCTTCTTGTTTTGTTGCTTCCAGTTTTAGAATTACCAATCTTTCAGCTTCCTGTTTTTCCACTTTCAACATTCTTTCCTCTACAGTTTCTCTTTGCAATTTCGCATCCATACATTTTATCAATTCCATTAGTTCACCCGTTCGCTGGTTAAGTGCTTGCATTATTTGTGCTTTAGTAACTTTGGGTGGTTGTTCTTGAACATCTACCTGCGTGCCCCGTTGTGTGCTAGCATACATTGGAGATTCAAAATTGGGACTGATCTCTTCGCCGCTTCCACCTGTTTCATTTCCTCGTATATTCTCCGTTGATATACTATCTTCTGTGTCAATTTGTTCCATTTTTGTTTGTTTTGTATTATCTGTCAATGCTTTTTGAATTTATAGAAAGATAGCAAGTCAAATATTTAATTTATTGACCTTGATAGATTTCATCTATCATACAAGCAAATTCAAACTTTTCAATCTTTATTTCCGAATTATTAATTATACCCGAAAACGTTGAAATGATGTGAAATTTTAAAAAATTGTTTCAAAACAAAAAACAGCCTCACGTTCTGGGTGCCAATTAAAAGTTTAGATGAAATTTTCCAATATAATTCTAATCCATAAAATCCAATTCCAGTTTCAATCCAATGTTAAATAAAATTTTAATTTTATTTGAAAGGAACGAAGTTTGCAAATTTAACTTATCTAAAACGTCGCCATATCAAATAAACCATTTGTTCCTTTAAATGCAATTTCAAACCTTCCAATTCCAAATACAAATCGAATCTATAATTTTAACTTCTCTCTCCAAATTAAGTAAACCAATCAATCAACTTCCAGTCAGTAGCGAAATAAAAATCTCCAAATCCAATTTCAAATATCAAAATTTTAAAATCACGCAATAATGCGAACGCATCAAAATCATTTATTCAAATCAAGTCAAAACAAAATATTACTCACAATTCTCAAATAACAAAACTCAGCGTAACAAAATCAAATTTCAGCGGGCATGCAAAGTCTCGCACCCGCTGTCCGCCATCGTTGGCCAAAGAAAAGCCACCAATTTCCTGTCATTGATCCCCACCCAACAAATTCCACAATGTTACAACCTAACTATTACATCCAATATTTCACCAAAATGCATAGGGTGAGTCGCAATCATTTTGAAACACCACAATACGCAATATTCATATTGAGAACTTATGCATGGGCGCGCGGAAGGTTGTTTTGGTAAAATCACAATTTTCATTTTTAATTTTAACTGATATTGTCGCACCATCTTATCCAGAATAGCTTAACTATCACTTTTAATCTTATAAACTTTTCTATCCCCACTCTTTCAGCGCCCTTCTTAATATTAAATTTTCGTTTAAATTAAAGTAATTGTAAAATTGATAAGTTAAATTCGTATCAATTAAGCTTCTTAAACTTCCTGTATCTATTATAAGTTTTACGTTAATTTCTAGTACATAAATAGAAGGTAAATTAAATTTTGTCTAATACACAACACAAAAAGTGTGCTGCTGTTGTTATCTCAAAATTTTTATTATTATTGTTTAATTTCTATTTCTTTTTTAGTTTATCCACCCCTAAGAATTTCTGAGGCTTTATGTAAGCTTGGCAATAATTCACTAAATGGCTTAAGCGACCAAATTTTAGCTATATTTTTCAATTAAGTTGTTTTTTTGTCTTAAACAGAGAAATGGCTAGATGGACCAATCCAAACAAAATTTTGAAATTTTTAAGTTGCTACACGACTATATAGAAATATGATAAGAATGTGCTTAGTTTACAGGACGTTCTCCATGGAGGCACTGCAGGTGCTATCGGCAATGCCACCGATCGAAATGTTGGCTGAAGAGAGAGCCAAAAATTACAAATACTAGCATGATACCACAAAGCGAAGGGAAAACAAAGACAAACGCTATGTTGGGTGGCAGAAAAGATGGGCTCATGGACTCAAACACTGGATCAAGAGAAAGCATGAAGAACTGCACTTTCATCTTACGCAGGACACGGGTATTTTAATTCGTTTTTGTACAGGTTCGGAATACGCAGTAGTCCTACCTGCAGATACTGCTCTGAACTATGTAGATACGGTGATGCACACATCGTTTGAGTGCAGGCAATAGAGAGACATAAGAATAAAACACCATGCGGGAGATCCATCAAACCTCGTGAGTAGAATGCTAGCGTCAGAGGAAGATTGGAAAAACCTGTCCTCTTCATGTTTTGTGAAATTATGAGAGCCAAGGAAAACATCGAAAAAAATAACAAACTACCGAAAGAGTGGAAGAGGCCTAAGCTGTTTAATCATAAGACCACGATGGCGCTAAACCTTGAGTATCCGGAAGTAATACAAGAGTGAATCCCGTATGGCTAATCACGCATGAGAAGGGATTTTTGTGAGTAACATCAATTGATGAGTCCCACACTTCCGGCCTTAAGAAAAGCTGAGATGAGTGCGTAAGGCATTTTCCTCTCCTTTCAATTACGAAGTTAATAGAAAAATTATTCTTACTATCGATTACTCCAAATTTGGCAATTTCTTAAACGCTACTAATATTTAAATATTATGGCGAAGTATTGTGTTTCTAAACCATAAAACCATTAATTCTTTTATTGTATAAAATTATTTGGAAGTTAGTTTATTATTTGGTAAATTATTAATTTTATAAATTTGTAAAAGCTGTACATAGAGTTAAGTTTGCGAAATAAGTGGGAACGTAAAGGTAGGCACTCGAGGCAGATGCGGCTTGGCGTTAGCAAAAGGCAGAAGGAGTATTCGTTCCCGTCTAAGTAAATTTTGATTTTTAAATGGTTTTAAGGATAAAAGTTAACTATTATTTATGTAGAGTTGTTTTAATTTTGGATGATGTTTGGTTATTTTTTTAAATACGTCGCAGAAAAATTTGTTTGACCAAGCGTCCATGTGGACAGCTGGCGGAGCGAAACCACATTGCAAGGTAACAAATTTTACAACAAAAATTTACATTTTTAAAAACAATTTAAAGAGTCTCTTGTTAAATAATGGATGTACACCCAGCTAGATTGATTTTGAAAATAAGAAAATTTTATAAATTTGAATAACTCGGGTCATCTTAGTACATTTATTTTAGAAACATGTTAAAATTTGTAAAATAATAGAAAAAAATTTAAAGTTTGGAGTATTTGTTTGATCTACAATAATAAAATGTTAATTAAAGATGAAGATGTGGTGTGGAACCGGATCATCCTTATAAACTTATAGACTTCTTTTTCTGGAAAAACTTCCATGTAAGAGCATGTTAGAGCATTTGATATGAAATAGCATGGATAGTAAACAAGTGATTAGTTACGAAAACTTAAAAAATACTTATTTATGGTAATTTATATTTGTCATGCTTATTGCTTTAAAGACTTAATTTGATACTTGTAATAATCCACCAAAGTTTGAAAGTTCAACCAATTTTAAAGTAACATTAACTTAATAGCATAATTTGAGAACAGTTTAGTTTATTAAACATTCTTATTATGTATGTAGTATGTACCTACGAAACATAAAGTTATTTTAGAAGTTAAAAATGGATTTTAGACCATTGATACAAGAATCTCTTCAACTTTTATCATGTGTTTGCATGAATCCATTTTATTCAAATTTAACTAATCGCATATTAGCTATGTGCACTGTATCGGTAGTGATAAGTGTAATGATTGATGTTGTTTTAGTTGTGAGTTTTACCTATCACGGTGCTGATTCCACAATGGAAGTATTAACTGTTGTAGGAATTAGTCAGGTTGTTACTATATTATAATAAACAACCATTTTGATGAAACTCTTTTTTCTCAATTTAGATCGTCATAAAAATGTTGTTTCTCCTGTCAAACAAAAAGCAAATTATAATTCTTATTAATAATACTAATATGTTTTGGAAATCGAATCCTTACGATTTTGAGCAACAAAAAGAAAATGAAAAAATATTTTCATTTGCCAGATCTTGTATGCGGTTCTACATTGTAATGCTATTAATAATTTGCTTGGTTTACTTTATAAGACCATTAATTTCTTCGGAAATATTAGAATTGCCGTGGAAATCGTGTTTTTCAAAGATTTTTAATTATGGGGTTTGCTATGTGCTTGAAGTCGTTCAATGCATAATTTTAGTTTTTATACAAATTGGGTTTGACACTCTGTATATATCACTGATTGCTAATACAATCTGCGAATTTAAATTAGTTGAAAAACGTTTCCCAAATTTGAAGGTTAATCCGTTAGTACGTGGTGCTGACAAGGAAGCAATGGAAGAATTAAAAACATTAATTGATCACCACAGTTTGATTTTAGAGTAATAATTAATTTATTATTTAGTATTTTTAGAACACTATTTCTTTTGCAGATGTACTAAAATAATGAAGCAAGTGTACACATTTCCATTACTGGGCTTGTTCTTGTCGAATATGTTTGGCATGTGTTTTTCTATGATTATTATGACTAACGCGTAAGTATGACAAACATAATATATTGCCATGCTCCCTTTGCATAAATTTTAAAATGTTTACCCTTTCAATGAAATTCAAACTTTGCAAGGAGACTCTATAATAATTTTTGTTTCCAATAATATTACCAAATATGGACATGTAAATTTTTTTTGCATAAAATGTTACCTTATATGAGCATACAATTTCTAACAGTTAATTTTTCAATTTTATTTTATTCAATAAAACAACTCTCAATCGTAATTAAAACTCACTTTTAATATCAAAATTATCAAATTAACAGAGACGCGGTCAAACCTAAATCTGCACTTCTTGAACTAACACGGCATAAAGCATTGTTGTAATCTACTCCGTTACCAACCTCATAACGAAAACAAAAAATATACAATAAAATTTTGTTTTGAAAAGCAAACAAAATAAATTTAATAATTTACAAAAATAACAAAACGGTATTTTAAAGAGATTTCAAAACACGACAATATTTTGTTGATAAGTTATTAAGCAAAACAGTGAAAGCTATATTGCTGAGAAAGAAATGCCGTTTATTGGAGCAGTACGATTCAGGAGAGCGTGAAAGAGGGTCTAAGTGAAGAAACATTAGAAAAACCTACTTAAATTTTCAGTATTGCAAAATGTTGTTTTTAGTGCTAACTAGTTATATAAATTAAAATAATACATTAGAATAGACAACTTAAAAAAAGTTTGATCTAAAGCTCAATCGCAAACTGTTTTTTAATTTTATTTGATTTACTTCTAATGATTATTATATTTCAGTAATGCCGATAGTTCAACAAAAATTCAATACGGAATGATGACGATGTTTTACCTTATGGAACTGTTTTTTTATTGCATCTCTGGATCTTTGTTAACGGATGAGGTAAAGTCTAATCTAATCTTATTTAAAGCCAATACTAAATAGATATGATTAATTAGAGCGTGAAAATATCATATGAAGTTTATAAATCAAACTGGTGGATTAAAACACAACCAGAATTTCGAAAAGCTTTGATGATGGTAATTAGACGTTCTAATAAGGCAGAAATATTAACTGCTGGTGGATTGCTACAAGTAAATTTACAAACGTTTACCATGGTATGTATTTTGATATTAAGCAAGTTAAAAACCGTTGTGTATTTGATTTAAATAAATAAGTGAAAAAGACCACGTGCTAATTCACGCTGTGGAAGTGGATTGACGCTGCGATTGAAGATTGAAATCTAAGTTTATGAGGATATCGCTTTTATGTTGGGGTATCAGCTGTTTTCTTTCTTCGACGCCGTCAAAAAGAGCGATCAGGTCGTTATTTAGATTTGTAAATTATCTACAGAAAATGATCTAAAGAGATCACATGGTGTTCCAATGACAGTTTTGCTTGCCTTCCGACATGCGCATGCTTTTTTTATAATAATCACCAGCTCAAAAAAAATGTAATAATTCTATAAAAAACAATAAATGAATAAATTGTTTTTAGACTACTGTTTTGTAGTCTTTACTTAAAAAGCTTTGATTAAAGACTAGTTTTGAGTGTTTAAAAAAGCACACAAAATTTGAGATCGATTGGTGCACAGGTTTTTGAAATATCTTGCTCACCGATTTGAAAATGTAGTTTCGAGATAAACGCGTTTTTAAGTTTGCAATGCAGTTTACACTAAAGCAGAAAAATTATTTTATAACTTATACATAGTGATCTATTCTAGGCCCATATACTGTGTCTTCTTTTGAAGTTGTCGCTTCGGAAATATCAATTTTACTTTAGTTTTCCGTCTCGGGTACTCTCTTCTACGCTTTTTTCTACTACCTGTATGCGTTCAGCGTCTTCTCTTTCAACATATATTGGTAGGAATTAATGTCACAGTTTACTCACATACCTTATAGGATCTGTAATAAAGCTGCAAATCTTATCTAATAAAAGGACATGAAGGATTGTAAGGGAGACAAAGGAGACTTGATACATTTTTAGAAAAACAATGTTAAAATTAAACAACAGAAACAAAATATTTTATTTTTTAGAAACTCTGAAGATTACATTACATACATACAAAAGTGCAAATAGGCGTAGAATAAAAAAACAAAATTTATATGAATAAAACATAGAACATTTTCACAGTTAAATGTTTCTATGCCTCGGTTGACATCAGCACAGTCAGAGTGACACGATTTTAGACAATTTTGGCAGCGAATCCAATTTTCACCTGATCGAGATCTCGAATATAATGAATTGCAATAGATGCAAGCAGCATCTTCTTTATTATCTGATTCAAAATATGGCTCTTGGTCGCTATGGTTTTCAATACCGGGTGTTCATTTTAAAACTTCCAGCAATTAATATCTCAAAGACCAAAAGTCCGATGAAAAAATGTTTCGGACAAAAGTTGTATGATAGCAAGGGGGAAAAAATATGGCATAATTGTTTTTTTATTTTATTGATTTTTTCAAGGTCATTTGAAGGTCAACTTTGGTTTTTTAAATGACACCTTATATGTTTTTTAGTAGATTCATATTTAACATGAATAAATAAACAAATTTTATTTAAAAATTTTTTTTATTAGACGTAGACTTTTCGAGTAAAATGCATTAAAATAAAATTAAAACTTAATGGCATTGTTAATCAAAATTTAATATTTACAAGTTTTAGAAGGCTATTTATTAGTATAAACAGTAGAAAACATGTTTGTAAACGAGTGTTTTCATAACAAATTTTTAAAATTTTTCCCATTTACAGCTAAACAATGATACAGTCTTTGTTGAAACTTGTTCTAACTTTTCTAACTTTCTCAAAAGTTTTTTTCGTAATATTTTTGCAAGCCACTGTGATTCGTAATCTTAACTGTTCAGTATTAGCTGGTGTTCTATTATAAATAACAGATTTTAAATGTTCCCATAAAAAGAAATCAAGAGAAGTTAAGTCAGGGGGCCTAGCTGGCTATTCTATAGGTCCTCTTCTGCCGATCCACTACCCAGGAAATGTACCATCTAACCAGTTTCGAACAGGTATAGTATAGTGAGGAGGTAAAACATTTTCATCGAGCTCCATATGTCCTTCTTTGTCGCTTTGATTCTCTAACGCATCAACTATTAACCTTCATCCGGGCGCGTGGGCGGTAATTTACCGTTTTATTTATAATAACGCGCGAACTTTTGCGTGCAGGTGTTAAGGAGGGTGGAAGTGCTTTGTATTCCTAATTGACTTAATATGACACTAGATAGAAGTGTCGTTGTTACCTACTTTTCATTTTTAATTGTCTCAGCCAACGCCAAACTTGTACAGTCGAATATCGGCGGTAGATTACCAGTTACGCTCCCATTAGTGATATTTATTTTCTTCAGCCATTGCAAGGAAATGTAATTACCGATTTTATATTTTTCGTAGGTATTCACAATTCAAATTACTTTTTTTACAACTTAGTAAACTATACTCCAAATACGTCACTATCGTGACGTCACATATCAGATTTCACATTTTTACTAATGCATATTGCATGTATTGGTGTCATGTCAGGGCATGAAAAATCCGGAAGATACATATACATCGACTTCTTGAGATGGATTCGGATAAAGAAGAGTAAATTGACGATCAAGACGATATTAATTTTGAACCTGAAGTCATTGAACAAGATGAACACAGCAGTGACTCGGAGAAAGATAAAACAAGGCTTAAATGTTACTTCCAAATCATTTTTTTGGAAATCATAATCAACATAATCAAGTACTACACTAATATTTACATTGCTCAAAAAAAGGCTGAAAATGATAAGTCGTCTGATACTCCTATTCGAGATAGGGATTACAAATTAATACCTATCCCTACTGTGTTAGCTTATTTTATTATTCAAATTTTAATAAAAATGAGATTTTAATAAAAATGTTTTATCGTTTAAAAAGTATTATAATGTTTTTCATCGTATTTATCCAGATTTTAAAGATTTTGGATGAATGACGAAAGAAAAACCGAAGACGGTAGATTACCGTTGCGCGCCCGCTAATGTTACGAAAAGGGGCGCGCCCGGATGAAGGTTAAAGGATGGATTGCATCTTCAAGCATTTCGAGATATTTTTGGTCTGTTAAATTTCTATCAATAAATAATGGCCCAATAATTGTATCACCAAGTATACCGGCCCACACATTTACCTTCTGCGGCCACTGTGTATGTTCATCAATAAAAACATAAGGATTTTCATCGCACCAATATCGACAGTTGTGTTTATTGACAAATTCATTTAAAAAAAAGGTTGACTCATCCGAAAAACAAGTGGATTTCAATAAATGTGGATGTGTGGTTAATAATTCAACCATTTTTTTTTTACTAAACTCCAATCGTCTTCCTGGATCATCCTTGGTCAAAGTTTGATGAATCTGCATTTTATATGGGTGAAATTTATGCAATTTTAGCATCTTATGAACAGTACCCACTGATAGACCACTAATAGCAGAAACTTCACGCACCGAACTATTAGGATTTGAAGCATAATGGTATATAACTTCAATTTGAGCTAAGTCATCCAATATTCTAGAATTCTTGGGTGTTTTATTTTTGACGGATCCTGACACCGAAATTTTGAAACAAGGTCTATAGCATACCCATGAGAGGTATTTCGACCAGGCTGTCTTCTACAGTATAAGCCATTATAATGATAAGATTTCGATTTTCCATAGAGTCAACTTATCAATTTTATATTTGTTGGCGGTAGTTCTTATTGGTTTATTTTCATTGACTACTTCTAGGACGGCGCTTTTAAATCGTCAGGGGAGATCTTCTTTCGATTTTTAGATACCCATTTAAACGGCATCTATAATATAACAAATTTAACTTAACTACTATGTTGCTATGAGACTCTTTATTATTAATTTTTAATATAATATTTAAATTCAAAATCAATCCTAATTTAAACCAAGTTGTAAACCTTTTCCTTCCAAATAAAAATATCTTATCCGCGACACCACTCAACAAATGTCTGCCGATAATCAATCACGTCGTCTCTAACTATTCACAAATTTTTAATTTTATTTTCTTAAATTAATTCTAAACAAACTCCAAATTTAAATCCAAGTAAAAATAACTTTAATCTTTAATCAAAATTTTAACTCACAAAATTTTAATATTCTTCGCAAATTTTATATTTTTATTTTATCACTAACCTTCACAATGTTACAAAATTTTATGCTCAAAATCAAAAACAATAATTTTGCACCAATTCTAATAAAATTTTTGATCAAAAAATTCAAGTACGTGTCGCCAGTCTGACATTTACCCCTCCAAAAGCCGCGATAAAAGTTTTACTTTTACCAACTTTATATTTCCAAAGTTTACCTCCCAAAATTCAAATTCAAATATTTTATAAAATAAAAAATTAAAATTCATAGCAAATTAACAGGGTAGGTAAACTTCGTTCGTAACATGACAATATATTATAGCGATTGCCGTGGTACACCATAATTTACAAATAAATCATTATTCAAATAAATATAGCATTATTGACACGCATAAAGGAAGGTTTGGTACTTGTATCAATCCTCCCGAAACCAAACTTATCAAACCTCCCCGAATGACAAATTATTAAAATAAGCAAAATTATGAAAGCAGGCAATTCGATTAAACATTACTAACACTTATGTCATAGGCTAAATCGATTACAGATTCACGTAGTACTAATGAAATTTTTGAAATGTTGTTTATGAAAAAAATGAATGGCGGGACTCTTTACAGAAGGCCCGGCAATTTCTTTCTTTCCACACGGTTGAAAATCGTAATTCCCAACCTTTTATTTGGTGAGGATATCCAAGATGGAAAAAACTAGCTCTTTTCTTTGCGGAAGCCAGGGATGAGTCCGGCGTAACTGCAACAAGTTTGCACTCTCTCTCGTGACAAAAAAAAACGTACCTACTATGAAGAGCGAACTTCATGAACGAGGTTTGAAACACGTTTGAAACACTCACCCAACAACTCTTAAATGAAATACTTCCAATAATTGGAATATTTAAAGGGTGCTTGAGCTTAAATCTAGATCAAAAAAATCAAAAAAAAAATCGAAGCGAGCATATCGGCAATATCGACGAACGCAGCTGGCAATTATCAAAAATATATATCGGTGTTGTACAACTTTGCAGATGAAAGAAACGAAAAAAAGAAATAAGGTAAAAAAACTTATCTTTTTGCTGTTGTTGAGTGGTCTCTATCCCTCGATTCTTCAGGTGTTCAAAAAATCCAATGACGAAAAAAATCAAAAGAATACAATTTCCTTGAAATTGGCGTAAATCCGCTAGAAAGGAGCGGTTGGTAACTCCAGTAATTCTCACTACACAAAAAATCACCGATAACTATCCAAAATCAAAGGCAAAAACCCAATTTCTCTTCCAAAATTCTGGCTCTCCTTTTCTAATCCCAGCACATTTTTTTTTATCTCCCGTCATGCGCCTAAATCGTCTTGCCTCGAAAATATTCTCGTATCATTAAAAATACAAATACGAGGTGTAGCCAAAAAAATCTAACAAAATTCAAAATTTTGTTACATGTTATAAAAATCATAAAATCTTACGGTAGATATGTGAAAACTTACATGGAAGTGCAGGAAAACACACTTTAACCTCTAAAACGTTCAGATTACGCACATTTACTTTTATATTGCATACTAAATTAGTTCATCAACCGTAACCCATGTTGCACCCATACAGAATCTCATACCAATAGTATAACGTAAGATACGAATGTGTTTCAAACCTCCCGATGTATCAAGCCTCCCTTGTCTCCCCTACTGAAGTTCGTACTTATCACATAACAATACAATTTTAAATCCAACACCGCGTGTACTTGCAGTTTGAAATGTTACGTTACCATCACACTGCTTGCATTTCACTAACAAAGAAATGATATGACCTCCGCATTTTTGTAATTTTTGCCACTTATTGTACTGAAAGTTTAGCCTTCCAATAAGAACTCCTCAAAGCAGTAGTGCCAGATGGCCAGAAATTTTCGAGAAAATTGACTTTGAAATATTGTCGAGGGAGTTTGAAGACAAGATGTCTTCAAGATGATGAATGGGTCCACGGTTCTATTCCAACCTTTGCTAGTTTTTTTTTTTTAATTTTTTTCTCTAGTGCGTATTATTTTTCTTAAGTAAATGATCGTAGTACACAAGGGTATCTTTCATGCGTAATTTAGCGATTTCACTGCACAGACTATCTTTGACGGTGTCTTCAGCCCTCGTCGAGGGGCCAGGTAAATTAACGGATAAATATCAGACATGATAACTTTTCAGTAACTACGCTGGATAAAAACTAAACTGTTTATTTTAGTTTAAGATTTTGTAAAACTGTTAGCTGCCTTTTAAAATGTACAGGTCGTGATCGTAAAACTTAAAACTAAGAAAATTGTAACAACTTAAAATTATTTACACAAGGGTTGATTATTCCTTCGCAAGTTGTTTTTTGACTTCCAGGACTCTCTGCACATTTTTGCAGATTCATGGAAATTCCTAGCCTCTTAATACTCCGACATTACCTCAATACATTATGAACAATAAATTAATATATTTAGATAAATAACAATTAATAGTAATTTTGGCTTGGTAACTTTATTTTTGATAATTATTTTGACTGTACTTTTTAGATTCTGAAAAGTTCTGCTTCGTTCATCACCTTTATGCAAGTAATTTATGGAAATCCTTAATTAAGAAGTAACACAGAAAATTATAATTTTTTATTCCACATTAGAATACACTAATTGAATAACAGAATACTTATAATGACACAAATTCTTGCAGATTCCACTATTTTATGCAATTATAAAATTGTAAGATTATAATAAAGATGTTACTCTTTATTTACTTGGTATTATTTATGTAGATTCATCTTTTTTTGCAAGAACAATCGAAATTTCATAATCTGATATTGATAGTTATTCCGTCCTTTAACCATAAATTAATGTGCTGCTTGATGTGAATGCATTATTCCATTATATATTAGAATATACAGCGGAATAACAGAAAATCTAAGAAAGAAATATTCTGTTTGGTGTTCGCTTTCACTTTCAGTTTTCAAAGTATTTCAACTGGAATCTATAAGACAGCTGCATTGTTTAACAGAATTGAATCGTATAAAATTGATAGAAATAAATTTAATAATTAATTTTTAAATGGATTTTTATGGTATCATTTTGAAGTGTCACGACATCGCAGTGCGACTCGACTTCTCAAGTATCAATTTTCTTGATCATTTTTTAACTTTTAGGTTTAATTTGAATATGTTTCTTCTTAATTTTCTTTTTATTAGTTATATGTTCTTATCGCGGAAAAGAGAAAGATCAAAAGAACTTGGCAGAATACTAGATTTCATGAGCATAAAACCAGATTAAATCGAGCATTAAGAGAGTTAAAGAATATGCGAAATCAAAATAGAAATCAAGCAATCTAGGAGTATCTGACAAATCTTACACCTACGGAGACCACAGACTACTCGTGCAATGAGAATTCTCTCAATAGCTCAGATTGCAAACTTCTCACCACACCTGGAATTGATCTATTCCGGTAATACGTGTGATGGAACCCAGATTAAAAACCAGCTCTTATTAATTTTGGAGGCACAGAGCGCGGACCCTGAAAAAGAATCTGCTTCCACTTTCTCAAAATAAAAAACACCGATAATTATATATCGTATAATGAGAGTAGCAATAAATGCAGTCTAATAATTTATTTAACGTTCCTGCAACAATTTCCAATATACAAAAAATGAATCGGCAGCTACAAATTTGGCCTACAAACCACGTCGCAACAACAATTCGTAACTAATAGTGTTCTCAATAAAACCAAACACAGTTTGGTTTGCTTCCAATTCTGAAACAAGGTTGTCGACGTGACCTTCCTCCTCGCTGTTTTTGAGAAACCAGTAGCTTGCTGAACTGCATGGCTGAAGGATGATGAAATCAAAGTTTGAACAGAAAGGGCTAACTATTATTGAAGCACTTATCACTAACACGTAAACACAGTAGGTCGTCGATGTTGGCACATAACATGACTTCAATCGTCGTTTTCAAAATGGTTGAACACCCGTTCATCAATTATGACACCTCGTGTCGAAACCTGGAAATGGATGAAACAAATTACCCAATTAATAGAAGCGTTATTTTAACTAGATTTAATAATAAATCCTAAAAATAATAATCCTAAGAAACACCAGGATATGCAGGACCTGCAGCAGCTTACTAAAAGAGAAGTGCATTTGATAACATATCTCTTTATTATAACACCCCGACTGGAAATGGTGCCTTCGCAGTGGAAGATAGCTCAGATAATCATTATCCATAAAGGAGAGAACCCACCAGAAGAGACAACATCTTCTCGTTCAATTAGCTTGCTGCCACTACTTTCTAAAATATTTGAGAAATTGCTACCACTGCAAAGATTATATTCGTATATTCTGAGAATAAAAATAATTACAAGACATTAGTTTAGCTTTAGGAAACAGCATGCCACCATCGAGCAAGTGCACCGGGTCGTAAGTAACATAAATCAATTCCTTTAGGAAAAAATATTTTGTACTATTGTCTGCTTAGATTTTACAAAGGCATTTGATAAGGTATAACATCTGGGATTGCTGTATAAAATAAGATTGAGACTACTACACACATACTATAAAATCTTCAAATCGTACCTCCTCGATCAAATGTCTCAAGTCAAGTTCCAGGACGAACTTACTGATTTCTACCCAATTCAATCGGGAGTTCCCCAGGGCAGCGCCCCTCAAGCTTTAGATCCGAGGTGAACAGGTTGGAACTAACTACCACCAGGACATCTGTAGACAATTGTAGGTATAGGTTAGTAAAATTGCTAGTTTTTATTTGCAGATAATATTTTAAAATGTTACGTGTAAATTAATTTTCAAAAAAGTAATTTATTCAAAGGCTTCATTTAGTTTTTTAAATCGAATTATATCTGTAAAATTATTTCAATGGTTACTTGCATTTTGTTATACAATGTAAAGCAAAGTCTTTATTTCTAACCACCAATTTAACTTGTATTTATGTTATTTAATTTAAAATTATAAAATCAAAATTAAAATTCTGCTACTCTGTCAAAGCAATTTTGCCATCAATTTTTCATCGGTGGATGAAAAGTTGGCTGGATTAAAACTTTTATTAAAAAGTCGGGATTTTTATTCAAAGGATAACGGTATTTATACTATTATATTTTCAGAACTCGAAACATAAAAGAATATCGTAGTTATTACTATATAATGTAGTTATTAAATACTAATTAACTACATGCGATCATCTTGGAAAATGTAAAAATGGATCTAATTTTAAAACAAAACTAAGTTAATTACCTAATTTGATAAAAGTTTAGTTTTGAAATTACTTCCAAAAATTAGAAGTAGGTACATTTAAAAGTGAAAGATGAATTTTAGACCGTTAATACAAGAATCTCTCCAACTTTTAACTTTCGTTGGCTTACATCCGTTTTTTGACACTTTAATTTTACGTGTTTGTGGAAAATTTGTTGTCTGGCTTATGACGGCGACGCTCATTGATTGTTATTATATTTTGATGGTTACTTACCGAGGGATCGATTCCACTATGGAAGTATTGATTGTTGTGGCAATTACTCAGGTTTGTTATTAAAATTTCAGAAAACAAAAATTTATTTTGTTATTTTAGATCACCACAAAAATGATGTTTTTCTTTGTTAACAAGGTGGAACTTAAGGTACTTATTAACAACATCAACATGTTTTGGAAACCAAATTTTCTCTATTTGAAACAAGAAGAAGAAAACCAAAAAATATTTTATTATATAAAATTGTTCATGCGGTTATATTTCGTGTTGCTGTTGATAATCTGCACACTTTACCTAGCAAAACCATTATTTTTTCCCGAATCTAGTGGACTCCCATGGATTTCGAGCTGTTCCCGATTATTAAGTTTCAAAATGTGTTATATATATGAAATCTTACAAGCGATACTAGTATTTCCGTTAATATTTTGCTATGATGTTTTATTTATAACATTGAACACTAACATAATTTGTGAATTAAGATTGCTGAAAAATCACTTCCCAAATTTAAGCGTGAATCCGGTAGTACGCGGTACTGATAAGAAAACAATGAATGAATTAAGAAATTTGATTGATCATCACAACTTAATTTTAGAGTAAGTTTACTCTTCATACCAGACATACGGTGTCCGGATATTCCGCTACCGGAGATTTCGTTACTACTCCTGAAATAGTATTCCTAAAATTATATTACGTATAGGGAACTGTCAGACAACGATCATCACGAATTTCACAATTTCAACTGCACTATAGGAAAGAGGACACTTTTCTAAGCATATTAGAACAAAAATTTTTGCGGTCCATGCATTAGTTCTCGAAAAAATCGAATTTGAAAAATTTAAATTTACATGTATTTTAGATACACCTTTTAACACGGCTGCATGATTAGCCGATTTTGTGTAAGGCAAAAAAATTAAAAATATCCCTGAAAAATGACAGAACTCGCCAAGGGTGGAACTCGAAGCCATAGAACTCGTACGGGTGTCAATCACGAAAGACAACATTAAGAGTGTATTAAAGCACTCGTACCGTCAACAAAATGAAGAATAGGAACGGAACGTGCTAGTTGACCGTGGCTCGACACGTTGCAACGGGGTGTATCGGGTTACAACTACCTGCTATTATATAACTTTAAAATGCCGTTTTTTCGAAAACGAATGCATGGACCGCAAAAATTTTTGTTGCATTATACTCAGAAAATTGTGCTCTTTCTTATAGTGCAGTTGAAATTGTAAAATTCGTGATGATCGTTGTCTGACAGTAACCTACGTATAATTAAAAATTTACACAATTTTTTTCAGTAATTAGTATTTCTTACTTAATTTTTGATTGGTCTTTAACAAATGTTTTTAAAATTTTTTAGTAACAATTCATAGGTGGTAGCAAAATGTTCGGGAGGAAATGTCCAGTAGCGAATTGTCCTAGAACCAAACACTTCTGTTTTTTTTTGTAGATGTATTCATATAATGAAACATGTGTACAAAGTTCCATTATTAATTATATTTTTGTTCAATATGTTTGGCTTGTGCTTTTCTATGATTATTATTACTTCCAGGTAAGCATAAACAAAAATAATTATTTTTACTGATTTGTTACTACAAAAACTGGTTTTTAGCAGTAAAAATAATACATTGAAGCTGCTTCTCTTAATGGTGACGATTTATTACCTAATTCAAATGTTCTTTTTTTGTGTTCTTGGGTCCATATTAGCCGATGAGGTAAAGGTTTACATTATTCTATAAAATATATTAAATCAAATTTAATTTAGAGCATGAAAATATCAAACGAAGTTTATAAATCTAAGTGGTGGATAAAAACCCAACCAGAATTACGAAAAGCGTTGCTTATGGTAATGTGTCGTTCTAATGTACCAGAAATATTAACTGCTGGTGGTATATTACAAATTGATTTACGGACCTTCACAATGGTAATATGATTATGTGACTACTGGGTGGTAAAAAAGTATCTGCACATTTGTCATTATTAATTTCCTATGTAGGAATGCAATTAGCAAAAAGCTAGTCATTTGTCAAATAATAATAGAAAACCGCATTTCAATTCATTTTTATTCCTCATAAGAACCAAGGCACTAATGGATTGCAAATTATGCTCAAAAATACTTTAAAAAAATTCAAAATCATCAAGGGGGTAATCTTATAGTAACAGCTAATCAAATGTACTGAAGTACATTTCGGCCATTTGTACGCTTATTTATGAATCATAATGGTTTGAATCGAGTCTATATCTTGGCTTCTTGCTGTCCGGACACATAGCTCTGAACCATCACTTCCATGGATTTGGCCTTGCCGACTCACCTGACTGCGAATGCGGGGAAGCAGAGACGTGAGAACATATCCTCCTGCAATGCCCCATACACAATGACGTGAAATAGATAGGGCTCCGAGCACGGAACATCTTCAACACCCCGAGCACTCTAATTGCCAACCGCGACTCTTTCGTTATATTCCAAGGGTTCGCCAACACGGTGTTTAGCAGGCGCCGAGCACACAAGGATAACGTCTGGCGCTTAGGGTTTAACCCGAAAAGTATGCCAGTATGGCAATCAGTGTGCCAGATTGGCTAACAAGAGATGTCAGAAATACAGCGTAGATGAGCCGATAGCAAGAAACACTCGGCGATGAGTGCTAAACCGATATGACCACTCGGACTGACCCGAGAAACCGGACTGAATCACGCATAACATCAGATTGTTACAAGAGCTTATTCTTGATTTCTAAATAAAAGCCGGCTAGCAAAGAGCAGATAAATGGGCGTGGTGTTTCAGAAAGCAAATTAAATAAAAAAACACATCTAAATTAATAACAATTCGTCGGTATGCAATGATAATAATCCTCAGGCAGTTAACCTAAAAAGGTGTGGATCTACGACGGTAGTTTGAAGTAAATAAAAATAATTACTACTGTTAAATTGAATTCAACATCTTAACTAAAGCTTGAACAATTACTTATGACAAAAGATTAAACCCAATGGACAATCAAACTTGTCCTTGTCAAAAAAAGGAACATTAGAGTATCTAAGATAAGAATTACTAATTTAAAGTCGCAAGAAGAATTATGACAATCAGTACAATAATAATTTATATTGGTAGTTTGCTGCGTTGGCAACTTTGATGATGATCGAAGAAAACACATTATAGGTACAGATAATACACAGACCTTAATAGCAGCATAAAGATAGACATTAAGGTAAAAGCACTCTAGCATCCAGAAGTTTGAGTTACACAGTGGCCCATGACCAACCCATGACAGCAGTGACCATAATAAACCAATCTGCTCCCAGTCTCGTTCGATAACTTTTACTTATTTCCATAAACGATAAATTTCTAAAAATTCTATTTCCAAAAGGTTTCCAGATAATTTTATTTCCCATAATGTAAATCGCAAAACGTGTAATAAAGCCAATTAAATAATTTTGCAGAATAAATGTTAAATGATACTAATCATAACAAGGTACTGCGGTGACAGGAACTTCAGGTTGCGTCCTTCGGGGACAAAGTCTGCTGCCTGCCCGTCAAAGTGTAGGTCTTGTAGTGGTTGTGGTTGCTGGTCACCAGGGCTGACCAGAAGTCTCTGAAATGAAACCTCCACGTATAATTTGCATTGCCATCTACTACGGCGTAGACTTCGTTAATCGGAATCTGGTATTAAAAAGTATCGAGGCTTCACCGTGAGTTAACACAACCGATACGGTTCGTATCGTGTCCGGCCCTACGTTACGGACCCCTCGCCAATGGGGTCCGTGTTAGGCATAGACTTAGGTCGATCCTATCGTATAAATGTAACGCATTAGGTGTTAAGTTTGAACTACCAGGGTTCTTTCGTGTGGCAATTTCGTGAACATGTTTGGACATGTGTGGACATGTTTCGTGCATTTTCTTAGTTGATATTTCCTCTAGTGGCAGTTTATTCTTATCTTTCCACTTCTTCTTTATATTTGAGGATCTTTGAAACAAACTATTAAATCCTTTCCCAGTTCCATTCGCTATCCAACGTTGTTAGTACTATGTTGTCGTGAGTTGAGCATTTTCAAATTTCGAGCACCTTCTTTCTTAGTTGACGGATTCAACAGAAGAGTAAATAAAAAAAAGTTCCAGCATAACCCGAATCTCCTAGCAGACATTCATTAAATTCGCTTCTTTCATATCTTTGCTTAATCAAGTTCTTTCTAAATATTCGGCTGTCATGCGTACTACCCTCCAAAAGATACGCAAAAACGGTAGACACGTACGTTTCTGAACGTTACACACTCGTTAAACAAGGGTTCTAGCTTGTATAAGCTTTGTGTAAGATTTGCTTGATAACCTTGGAAACGTCATACGCTATACACGGTTTATTAGTAACATTTCCTTATGCAAGATGTATACAAGCGTTATATACGGTTTATTAGTATACCTATAAATAGTTATCACAAGCTTATACAGAGTAGGCGTTATACACGGTTTATTAGTAATGTTTTCTTATACAACCTTGTATAAGCTCTGTTTAAAATTTACACAACGTTTATAAGTAAGGCTGTTAGAAAATTTGCAAATCAACATGTTTATAAGAAATAAATTAAATTTAGCATTATTATTAACTGACCTATCTACGTGAGGTTGTCCTCCCATATATAATAATATTTTAATATAAAAAAGTATAGAATTGTTAGGTCGTCGTTAGGGCTTAAAAGCTCGCTCGGTTTTATCGTTAAGTCGTTTTTAATTTTTTCGAAAAAAAGTTATTCAATTTTTCAAAAATTTTATTGCTAAGTTAGCCTCCCATTCACAGGCTTTTGATGAAATAAAAATGGAAACCGATAAGAAATCGACTGCTTAGGATTGCTTATAGTATTACTTAAAAATATTTGCTTTTGTTATAATAATTTAAAAAAGATCCGAATGTTTATTAAATAAAAATAATTTGTTTAAATATTTTTCAACACACAAATAGCTTAGCTTAACGCAAGCGCAATGGACATCAAATTTCAATTAGTTTATTATAAAGAAATTAATCACGCCGCGATCTAACGATAAACATAGTATGCGACACTTCCTCAGCAGTCGATTTCTTACTAGTATCAATTTTTATCATTTTTATTTCATCGAAAGCGTGTAAATGGGAACTATAACTTACCTATAACTTAGAAAATTTTCTTAAAATTTAATGAACATTTTTGAAAAAAACTAAAAGCAACCTAACGATAAAAACCAATGACCTTTCAAGACCAAGTAATTACGGAGGTTATGAACTGGATTTACCAAGTTCTACTTACCAAGGGGCTACTGTTAGAAAACCGGACTCACGATTTCAAAAATTTCATTTACACTGTAGGAAAGATGACAATTTTCTGTGTGTATTAACACAAAAAATTTTTAAGATTATGCAATAGTTGTCGAAATAACGGGATTTTAAAATTACGAAAAGCAGGGAGATGTAACATGATATACCCCGATGCGTGACGGTAACTAGCACGTTTGAGTCCCTGCTTTTCATTTTGTTGACGGTACGTGTACTTTGATATAGTACTCTTAATATTGTTGGTAGTCACGGAAAGTGTGGAGAAGACCACTCAACGGCGGAGTGCGCAAAACCACGCGAAGACCCGGCCAAATGCGCGAACTGTGGTAGACCACATCCAGCCAACTACAAGGGGTGCACGGCGTACCTCACCCAAAAAAGAAAGGGACCATCCAGGGGACCCTACCGGGCGCCAAGAGCTCAATCAATCCCCCTACCGCCCATCAGCTCGAGAGGAGCTGGCCACTCCTACCGAGATACTGCCAGAAGACACGCCCCTAATCAAGAGAGACGCCCCAACCAAGAAAGACGCGACACCCCGAAGCGCCAAGTCGAAGGAAGAGAAGAACCGACAAGGAAAATGTTTAACCACCTCCTCTGTGCGTTCGCGGCTATCCCCAGAGAGGCCAAAGTCCACGAAGTAATTATCGACAAACTCCAAGACGCTGCAGACATTATCTACGAAAATCAAGCACCGTGAATGTCTAGACACCGCATACAACCGTCATTGCTACAGATTGCATTCTGGAATGCAAACGGTCTCCTGACAAGGAAATTCCTGCTGCTCGATTTCGCCCACACCCACGACCTGGACGTCATCATGGTAAACGAAACCCACCTCAGAAAAGGAGATAACGCCAAAATCTTTAGGTACATAATGTACCGCACCACCCGCCAGCACGCCCGAGCTGGAGGCACCGCCATCTACATCAAGTCCTCCATCGAACATCACGAAGGACCCACATTGGATCTAAATCACCTTGAGGCTACAACAGTCAACATCCACACTAGGAACCACGGATGGATTTAAAACTCGTCGATCTACGATGCTCCCAATAGGCAAATTCTCTAGGAAGATATCGCCGCCCTCCTCGACGGACCCGGAGGAAAAATCATCGCGGGCGACTTCAACGCCAAGAATTCAACCTGGGCCTGCAGGCATACTAACCAAGCAGGAAAAACCCTCTCCGAACTCGCCACGGACCTGAACTTCTTCATCGCTACGCTGACAGCCCCAACCTATTACTCCGCGGCAGGTACGCCAATCATTATTGACTTCGCCCTCATCAAGGACATCCAGTTGCAGTATCATCTCACTACTGCACAGGAACTCACTTCGGATCATTACCCAGTGCTGCTTCACCTGGGGACGACATAAGAGCAAGGCTTAAACCGACAAGACCAAAAGTCTCATGTTGGTCAAGTCTGTTGGTCATGTTGGTCAAGTTGGTCAAGTCTCACCAAAAGACCACCTTCTACAAAATATGGACGCCATCCCGATCATCTCTACCGAAAATGAATTGGAAAACTACGTTGAAGTCCTTCGGGACAACATTTCGCTATCCATCCAGCACGCAACAAGGAAAATTGACGTCGCTGACATCAGAGATCGCCTCCCTCCGGAACTGAAGGCACTCATCCAAGAAAAACGTTGAGCTAGGAAACGCGTCAAAGCGCATCACGATCAGGAATGGGCAAACAAGATCAAATCGCTCAACTTTGAGGACCAATCGACCTGAAAAATAGTCAACGCCCTAATACGCCCCAAAAACCGCCAGACGCCCGCCATTACCCGTCTCGACGGCACGCAAGCCAAAAGCGATCAAGAAAAGGCCGACACCTTCGCCGGCAACCTGGAAATCCAGTGCAACCCCCTCGACAAGCGCCTCAACCAAGACCATATCGAAATGGTCGAGGATTTCATCACGAGGACCCTTCCAATCGAAGATCTCACACCGATCGAGCCAGCCTTCACTACAGAAGTCACCCAAATCATCCGATCCCTGAAGAACAGGAAGACACCCGGATCTGACGCGATTACAAATCGATCCCTCAAGGCGATGCCACGCAAGGCAGTCGCAGCACTCACCGGCATCATCAACGCCTCACTCCGACTCCGCTACTACCCGCAGAAATGGAAAACTGTCGATGCAGTGGTCATCCCCAAGGCAGGTCAAGACCCCCGTAAGCCCCAAAGCTACCGCCCCATCAGCCTCCTCCCGTCGCTAGGAAAAGTCGCCGAAAGAGTCATCTCCACCTGGATCAAACAAACCATCTTCGATAACAGCATCCTGCAAGACGAGCAGTTCGGTTTCCGACCAGGACACAGCACGGTCCAGCAAGTTCTCCGCCTGGTAGAACACATCTCCCTTGGCTTCAACAAGAAAGAGTTCACCGCACTTGTTCTACTTGACGTGTCGAAGGCCTTCGACAAAGTGTGGCACCATGGACTTCTTTACAAGATGCTAAACGCCAATATTCAACCAGCACTCGTCAAGCTGGTGGCGTCATACCTTGAAAATCGGAAATTCAAGGTCAAATTCGAAGGCACCCGATCATCCGAGCGCTTCATCACTGCCGGAGTACCCCAAGGATCCATCCTCGCCCCCACCCTCTTCAACATCTTCATGAGCGACATGCCAGCTCCAACCGACCCGAGAACGAAGATCACTCTTTACGCGGATGACACGGCCGTCTACACTTCCTCCATGAATCAAGACCTCGCCACCGGCCGCCTACAAAAAACCATGAACGACCTCGAAAAATGGTTCGCAACGTGGCGCATCGGGGTTAACTCAACAAAAAGTACCGCGACCATGTACAGAAAGAAACGTAGACAGGTTCTGCCCCGAACAAACATCTTCATGTTCGAAAGCCCAATCCCATGGACTAACACCTCCAAATACCTGGGAGTCACGTTGGATTACAGACTGCTGTGGAAGGAGCACATCGAATCCGCCACAAACCGTGGAAGAGCTGTCTTCTCAAAGCTCTACCCGCTCCTAGCTTCAAACAGCAAGATGTCACCAGCAAACAAGCTGCGCATCTACAAGGCCATCATCAGACCCACCATAACCTACGCCGAATCCGTGTGGGGGACAGCAGCCCAAACCCACATAAAGAAGATACAAGTAGTAAAGAATAAATGCATTCGGCACGCATTCTCCTGCCCGTACTACGTCACCAATCGAAGACTCCACGCAGATGCCAAGATGGACACCATCGACGTACATATTAAAGGACAGGCAGAAAAATTGTACAAAACCGCGAGCTTCTCGGACAACCCTCTCATCTCGCAGCTAGGACAGTACCAGCCAGGCTACAATCTAGGTCACAGCCGGCCAAAGGACATCCTCACCCGCCCGTCAGCCTGGGTGTAAGTAATACCTAATCTTTACATGTGTGTTTTAGGTTCCCACCAAGCATCGGGTTTATCATACACCCGGATGCCAAGAAACCATGCAAAGACGCCCGGAATTACGCCAAATCGCTCGCTCCGCCCCATGGACACCAAGGGACCAAGTTCATCAAATGCTAGGAACCCCAATTCACGGACCGCACACTCGCCCCACCCCATCGACACCAAGGGACCAAGTTTGTCAAATACTAGGGACCCCAACCCACGGATCGTATACTCGCCCCGCCCCTTCGACACCAAGGGACCAAGTTTATCAAATGCTAGGAACCCAAATCCACGGATTGCAGACGCACTCTACACCGCCGCCCTTCTGACCGCATAACCACGCTTCCAGAAAAGTTCTTCGCAGCTCCCAGGAACCCGCAAATCACGAAAAAATTATCCACCCGGACCAAAAACCCAGCCGGATCAAGCTTAGCGCTTCAAATGAGGAACCACACCTCAATAAATTCCAACGCCCGCTGCCCACATCAGTTGAAGAAGATAAACGTATTCCCCGTGGCACCTCCGTATTGCCAAGAAGTTCATCGTTCATCGTTCATCGGTAGTCGCGGTCGACACCCGGACGAGTTCTATGGCTTCGAGTTCCACTCTTGGCAAGTTCCGTCTTCTTCGGAGTTATTTTTAAATTGTTATGTGTAAATTGTTAGGCCTCCGGACCTGTTTCTTTTTGCCTTACTCAACAACGGCTAATCATACAGCCGTGTTAAAAGGTGTATCTAAAATACATATAAATTTTACATTTTTAAAATCGATTTTTTTCAAAAATTTTTGCATTATTCTACAAAATTTTTGTTCTAGTATGCTTAGAAAAGTGTCCTCATTCTTAGTGTGTACATGAAATTTTGAAAAGTTGTCGTGGCAAATTAACTTTGTCTTAAGCTAAACTGTGGCTAAAACTAAAATGTCAGTAATTTAGCTGCAAAGAATATTAATTTACCACAAAAACTCGAGCAGATAATACCCATATTTCCTTTTTAATCCGAGGAAACTTCCTTCAGCGTATAATCATCAAAATTTTATAAATTATCTGCTAGAAAAACAATTTCTCATATGGAATTATCAGAGAGATGTAACTAGGGTCGGGTTGGAGAGTTTATTCAGTCTTAATATTTTTGTACCGGTTCACCTGGAAAACGAAAATAAAGAAAAAAGGGGGAGGGGGTATTTTATCTTAGGTGATGTGATTAATTAAGCTTTAACAAAGCGACCTGATTCAATGTAAGAGACCTCAGATCACGATTGTGCTTAATAGGTTTTTAACTTTAATTTAACAATTTAACCTTTTTCCTTAGGATTTTTTTAAGTTGTGTACATAATTATTTTACTTGCGATTGATTCTGTTTCAGTTTTCCGCTTAAATCTTGTTTAGCATTTTGGTGCAATAAAATTTGTGTTGATCATTTCTGATCTTATAAGGAAATTCCTCAAAATTATAGTAGTTTATAGTACCGGCAACTTATTTTAATTATTCGACAAAAATTAAATATAAACTTTTCTTTAAAATAAATGCTTTCTTTACAAAATATAATGTAATTTAATATTCTGCATATTTCGATTTAATGAAAATTTTCTTCAATTTAGTAACAAATCAGATACTTTTTTACTCCCTGATTTTATTTAATCATAAATATAAATTTATAATTTTTTCAGATTCTCAGAAGCACCTTCTCGTTCTTCACCTTCTTGCAAGTAATTTATGATAATTCTTAATTGAATATAAAAGTTAATATAAAAAACATATGAAAAAATTGGGGCAATTTGTAGTTATTAGAATTACACCGATAGAAAAACAGAATTCCCAATGATTATCTTGCAAAAATACTTCACCGTGCAATATCTCGAAGAAATTTTTTTTTCTATTTTAGGATTTGTTATTCTAAAAATTACTTGGAACTATAACATATTAAGGTATATTTGAAGAAGGTCTGGTCAAGGTACTTCAGAAATAGAAGATAAACTATATACTTACATAGATGATATTGCTGTGTATTTTGAGTGTAAAACCGGCTTTCCCATTTTATTGGAATTGAGAGCAAAATACGCAGGATCGAGCGAGAGAAAAGAAAGTACGTCCGTGGAACTAATACCAAACGACCGTGATTTTAGAAGCACAGTGAAAAAATTATAATTAAGTGGAAATAAAACCAAATTATTTTTAAATTTAGTTTGATTATATTAGAAAATAATTATTAGTAATGAAGTTAAAGAACAATTGAAGTGAAATTTACTTATTTGAAAGAGAATTTAGTTCTTCATCCTTGTCTTTCTTTCAGGGTTTAGGCTTCGTTGTCTTTTTCGACTTCATAAGTCTCGCCAACGCTTTCTTGAGCGGCCAATATCTTTTTCCCCTTCAGATTGTAAGAGAATATTTTCTTTGAAACTATTTTGCCTTCCATTCTAGATGCAATTTTCTCTATGTTCTAGGATTCTTTTCTTGACCGACAAGATTTGTAATTCGGCGCGAATGTCTTCGTTTCTTATTTGGTCTACTCTTATACTCCCTTTAATTCTTCTTGGGAATTACACATCCACCACCAGTAGTTTTGATTAGTCTTTCTTCGAGGCGATCCATGTTTCGCATATGTTGTTTTGTTATTGTTAATCTATTTATTTTGTTAGCTATGTCGTTGTCTCGGTTGAAGCTGATGTCGCATCCCAAAAAGTTAAACTAGTATATTTGTTCTACGGGATGATTTTCTATAAAGATTTTGCTTCTGATTATATCCTTTCTCTTACAGGCCTCACGTGATCATACTTGCTACACAGTTTCTGCAGAGTAAAATTTACTCTCTAGAGGTCAATAATACAAAAGTATTATTACAAGGTTGTTTGCAAATAGTAGTAGGCAATTTACGGGAGCCGGACAAATGGACGCGGGCCATAAAGACGCAGACCCAAAAAGACGCAAACCCAAAATGACGCGACTATAGTAATAACCTTTAAGTGAAAGGGGAGGTAGCTGATATCTTATTTTTTATTTTTCGCTGAAAGAAGAGTCATGACAATTTTTTACGTAAGAATTTATTTTTTTCATTTAATTTCAAAATTTGAAATCAAAACTGTTAATGTTAATAGATACTGATAATTTATTTAACCCGATTCGATCTGGTATCTCATTGGGTAATAATTACTAGATTAGTAGGATGGGAGGAGAGGTTTACATATTCTTAGAAGAATAGAATTAGAACTTTAGAATATAGAATTAAAAATATAGAAAATAAAAAAAGACTAGCTAAGGTTTTATGAGGACCCCCTTTATTTTTGTAAATTAATAATATACCGTACAATTTAAAAAATATCTTTCAAAAAATATATTTTCAGACAACTCCAAAAATACCACTATACCAAATTTCAAAGCAATATCTTCAGGGGTTTTAGGAAGACTATGAAAAATAAAAATTATAGAAGTGCATGTATATACTTTTCGTTGTCATAGAAAAAACCGCTTCGTAATTGCATCTTTGTAATTGTAATCTTTGTAATTGCACTTGCTATTTTGTAAAAGTTGTATTTTTGAATTGCAAGGTATATTATTAATTGACAAAAAAAGAGGGGGGACCCATAAAGCCGAGCTTTAAAATTAAAAAGTTTTAAAAATAAAGGTAGGGTAACATAGATGGACGGTGATTGGTTATTATGTAACATCTTTAGGTTGGACATTGGTTGACGAAGTTGATAACCCTAAACTTGATTATGGGATTAAGGCAATGCGCCTAGTCCTGTCAAGAAGTGCATAGTTATAAGTAAACTGAGTAAGTAAATACTCTTTTTTTTATTTTTTTGTATTTTTTCTTAAATTTTATTTACAATATATCAATAGCAAATTAAAATAATTATTTAAAAGAAACGAAAATGCTTTCTCAAAAAGGAAAAGAAAAATTTTGTCATGAAGGTCACCGTTTTATATTCGATAGATTTAGTGCATGTAAACAGATGAAGGTTTGGCAATGCGATCAAAAAAATTACGGTTGCAAAGTACGAATGCATACCATTAAAAAAAATTGTTCGAAGAAAGAGAAATGAAGTTAACGCTGTGCCTCCTGCACCAACACGGCTGGAAGACCTGATAATTCCGGAAATGTATAAAATTTTTTAACCACAGGGAATAGCAGAAAACTTTTTGATAGCCGACAGTGGACCAGAAGCTAACAGAATTTTACTTTTTGGTCGGGAAAGTAGTGTTCACGATATTCTACGTGATTCTGAACACTGGTTTGTTGATGGGACGTTTTAAACCGCACCGCAACTCTTTTATCTCTTTTAATGGCTAAGAAATTTGGCGCTGTACATCCTGTGATTTACGCTTTACTGCCAAATAAGCAAGGAAATACCTATAAGAAGATGATACAACTGCTCAATGAAGCTGAGCCAAATTTAAATCCTAGAAAAATTTCTTGTGATTATGAGTTGGCAGCAATCAATGCGTTTCAAGAAGCATTTCTAGCTTGTGAAATTTTGGAATGCTTTTTTTACATGGTAAAAAACATGACAAAGCATTTAGGAGATCTGCATTTATTGGGGCGCTATAATAGTGATGCCGATTTTGCTCTGCATGCGGGAATAATGACATCGTTGGCATTTGTATCCATTGATGACTTAGAAACTTCTGTTGATGAATTAGCCACTACACTTCCTCTTGAATTGCAGCCTTTACTTCAATGGTTTAAAGATTTCTATCTAGGACGACCAAATCGCAGAGGTAATGGCAGAAATAGTCCTATTTTTTCTCCTGAAATGTGGTCTGTTTATTGAAGGGTTTTAACGGATACAGACAGAACCAACAATCATGCTGAAGCAGCTTACAGACGGTTACAAAGCGAGTTATCGATGGATTATCCGACAATTTGGAAATTTATACATGCATTAAAACAAATTTAACGGGGTAGGGATGTCTTTATCGAACAGCTAACTGCAGGCGCTGAACCTCCACGAAAGAAAAAAAATACATTGAATCCGATAACCGTATAAAAGATATTGTGATGGATTACGAAAATCGCAATATATTATTGAATTTCTTCGTGGAATTTCACACAATTACATAATGTAATTTTTATGTTAAAGTTTGTATAAATAAAATTTAACCAATTGACACGCTGTAGATTATTATCTATTAACGTTAAAAGTATTGTTGTCAAATTTTGAAATTAAATGAAAAAAATAAAGTCTTGCGTAAAAAATTATAATGACTCCCCTTTCTTCTAATAAGAAAAAATAAGATATAAGCCCTCTCCTCTTTTCCCCTAAAAGCTACTATTCTGTCCGTGTCTATATGGTTGCGTCTTTTTAGGTCTGCGCCTATATGGCCGCGTCTTTTTTAGGCTCACGTCATTTTGGGTCTGCTTCTTTATGGCCCGCGTCCATTTGGGTCTGCGTCCTTTTAGATCTGCGTCTTTTCGGTCGCGTCCTTTCGGCCGCGTCCATTTGTCCTAGACCCGCAATTTACGTGTTGTAGTGGTATTCTCGGGGGTAATTGAGAACCCTTCACTAACCAAAAAATTTACCTCGGCTAACGTTAATAGTCATACAGCAAAAACTCTTTTCAGTAGTCATTTGGGAGGCAAGCCTCTGTTGCCGGTGAAAGAAAAACGAACTCTTTTTAATGCAAATTGAATCAAAGATTAAAATTTGAGTATTTTGTGTAAATTCGTAAAATTGAATGCACATTTATTTTCAAAAACGTTAATGACACTAGCATTCAATTTTATTAATTTTGCATGTATAATAATTTTACCATGTAAAAGAAATAATTGTTCTAGAATTTAAATAAAGAGAATTTTACAAAAATTGATAGTTTATCTACCTGTTAATGCTCCGCCGTTGTTGTCACAAGGTTAGCTTCCCATTCACTGAAAAACAGTAGTTGTGGCTTGAAGTTGAGTGGTGGCCACGAGCTTCCCTCTACGTTATTGTTGATAATTTTAATTCAGATTTCAAACAAACTTGAGTGTCGCTCAGTGCAATCTTCACAAATAATTATGTGTCTTGTGATAATCCTCAGACAATATCAATCGTAATTAAGGTAGGTTTTCTAACCTTATCAAATCTTGAATCCAAATTTCAAGATTGCGTGTCGTTTTATCGTAACGAAAAATGTGGCTTTCATAAAATAATGAAAAATGACTTTCAGGAAAACGTCTCCTCTGCAAAGACATTTCTTTTCGAAACTTGACAAATGGCATCTACCTTGAACACTACTTCACTTTCCACAAAGTGAAATTTTCACAAGAAAAACTAATTTATGTTCCGAAGAAATTCGCACGTCTCACAGAATCAACGTTCCTCTGCCGACTTCTCCAATCTCTCTAAAGTTCCCTGCTTTAAACAAGACAAAACAAAATCTTGAAAGTAAGTCAAATTTCTATACACCCACGAACAGTTTTATTATCACTTTTGTTTTAGGTCACTGCATTTTATACAAATAAAATTGTGTTGATAGTTTTTGCATTTTAAGTTTAACATAAAATAACTCTGATTACACCATCTTTTAACAATGGTTATCTCATGCAAGCGAAGCGGTTATTAAACATCAAACAAAAATAAAGCCTTGACGCAAAAATACACCACAGTATGTATCTCGATGTATTTGTATTCCCAAGTTAGTTTGATCTTGTATTAAACAAAATAGGTGAAACACTACATTCTTGTCTTAGAGTTCTATTGGTTATAATTTCTTTTGTAATTTTAGTTTATTTGAATTGTAGTGTTTTTATATTGCTATGCTCCCCGCGATCTAAAATATAAAAAAATCATCTGCGCCAGTAAAACATCTCACTACAGTACACACATCTTTTGAGCATGGGACTGTTTTATTTAAGATTTCGTTAATGTTAAGTTTTGTTACCCCCCCCCCCCCCCCACTTAAGCGTACGTAAGATTGTGGCAACACCCTCCCTAGTGCCCTTTCTTTACGAATGTGATAATAATACCCGAATGACAACATTAACCGTGATTTAAATAAGCGGTGTCCACTGTATAACAATTAATTATTATTTATTGATACAATTTTAAATATTTTTTACTTGTATATTACCAACTAAGGGATTATATACCAACGTAAAAAGTATACCAACATTAAAAAAAAAATTTGATTTGAAACAATATGTTAAGTTAAACTTACGTAAAGAATATGTCGAACTACCTCCGCCCTCCCGGAAGGGTTTGTAAGATTTCCAATACCTCTGCCCCTCCCCCCAAATTTCAACGTAATTAATGGACGGCCCCTAAAGGTAAATAAATTTTTTCAAATTTTCGAAAGATGATGAAACGCATGAAAAGTATTAGCTTTGATAGTGTAGGTTAAAAATTATGTAAAAATTGATTTCTTAGTGGAATTGGTAAAAATTGTAAATAATTTCAGAAAGAAAGCTTTGGAGGACATCTTGAACAAAAAGCAAAGATTTCATACACTTGTTACGTTGTTGTATCAACCTCGCACATCCTTTTGCACGTAAAAGATTCTTGATAATTAATAAAAATTTTTCAAAATCAAATTCTTTGTTATAACCCGATTTTTTAGTGGTGGGGTTATATAATATCAATCGGATTATAACAAAGAATTTGATTTTGAAAAATTTGCACAAACTTTGAGATGTTGAACAAGAGAGGGGCTATCGGTAAATCGGAGTAAAACCTGTGTTGTTGCGTTTACACAACGCACAAAACTTCAGGATGTGAGAACTCTGAGGTTGCGGGAGGGGGGGAGAGCTGCCTCTGCAGAGGGAGGTCAAATACCAGGGTCAAATTCTGGACAAGAAGCTGACCTTCACACCTCACATCAGTCACATTACGAACAAAGCGACTAAAGGTCGTATTCACTAACTTATCCTTTAATATAAGATCCTTTATGTAAAGGCATGGTACCTGAAAGGTTCTTTTTATAAACGCATTCTCTAATTCATCCTTTACATAATTTCTTGTACCTGGCGGTTGTCGTTACCTAAAGGTGATTCTTATGTTTTTAATCGTATTAGTACACATGGACTATGTGTTTTGATTTAAAAACATAATCTATAAAATATTTGACGTTTAACGTATTAAAATTATATGTTAAATATTTGGATGTATAATTGAATAATCTCGATGCAGAGATTATGGAGAGGGCGGATGACTTCTGAGTGTTAGCAGCCTCACTAACAGATTTTTAGGCTTGGATCTCAAAAGACACCTTGTTGGTAGAATAAAACTCAAGTCGAAGTTAAGTTTTACGGAGTTCGAGTGATACTGAATTTATTTAACAAAATTTACATACTTATATATCAAATTAACAAATGCTAAATTAACAAATTTATATACAGACATTAATAGGTAATTACATTATAATTTAAAAGGATTTGTCACCTTGCGAGATATGTATAATTAAATTGAAGGAAGTGTTCTACATTAAAGTGGGTTTTGTGAAGTTGCATTTTGTTTAGTGCACGTGCGACCTGTCGACGTCTTTATTAAAGTTTTAATATATTTGTACAATTTGTTGATTTAGTAAATTTGAATAATTGCAATTAGTTTAAATAAAATTACATATACAGGGTGTTCTGCCGTTATAATTTTTAAATTAAAAATTCATGGTTAATTGAAATTAAACAATAATAATAAATAAATTATATTGTGTATTTGAATTTAAATTCAAATAATTTTGTGTGTAAGGTGGTACCAACCACCTTATGAATGATGAACTACATATATATTGTGGTGTTTCAAAAGGATTCGCACCTACCCTGTACATTTGATGAGAATTTTATTTAAATAATATTAAGTTGTAAGATTGTAGAATTGGACAGGTGGGAGCGAATCGACGAAGATATTGGCTTTTGCCGACGAGCCGCACGAGAGAGCGAGCGGGCCGATTTTTGGCTTGTTAATTTTTGACTCAAGTGAGTTATATTTTTGAGAATTGTTATTTTTTGAGATTGTGATAATTATTTTTGAATGAATAAAGTGAATTTTTGTGCGTTCACATGATTGCGTACTTTTTTGGAATCATTTTGATATTTGGATTTTGGATCTTTTTTTTATAAGTGGTTATTGAGCGGTAGCAAATTGATTTGGTCGATAAATTAGAAGAAAAGCATTTGAAATTAAAAATTGAATTTGAATTGTTTAAAATTGAAAAATTTTAAATTTGTATTTGATCGAACGAATGTCGAGATTGATAAGCCAGCAATTTGGATAAGGCAAATCAAACTTCGTGCCTAACAAATAAAATTAAGATTTTATTTTGTACGTTGAATTCAATTGGAATTAATAATTATATTTTTTAAATTTGGAGAGGCTGGATTCATCGCAATATTTATGTAGCTCAATCACAAGTTTTCATTTATAATCAGTCAATCTTAACTACAACAACTAAGACAACTGTAAACGAAAACGATCGTAAACGTGGTCGTGGTTCAAAAACTACGATACAGCAATACGAATTGTATGTGAATTTGCTGGAGAGCGATATATATTTTCGCGAAAATGCATTCAAACCAGGTGTAGGTGGCGACGTCCTCAAATTAAAATGGAAAACTTGGTTCGCGATTTAAATAGTTCGGGTCGACCTTTTGCGTAATTCCTCAAGAATATTATTCAATTGAATATTCATTTTGAAAATAAATTTACTTTTGAAGCTTCAAGTTCACATTTACTAATACGAATAACACTTTAATTTCATTAAAGGCGCCTACTGATCATCCTTTATGTGAAGAATCAACTTGGTGCATTTTGACTCTAACAACGGATCTTTTCGAGTTACAGAATAAGCAAATTCGGTTACTGTCACAATTTCCTCATCACGAATTTCAAAATTTCAACTGCACTATAGGAAAGAGGACAATTTTCTGTGTATAATGCAACAAAAATTTCCAAGGTTTATGCATTGGTTTCCGAAAAAACGGCATTTTAAAATCACGAAAGGCACGGAGATGTATATACCCCGATGCGTGACGATCGGTCTCACGTTGATTTCCCTGCTCTTCATTTTGTTGACGGTACGAGTGCTTTCATACACTCTTAATGTTTAATTTCAGTCGCGGTCGACACCCGAACGAGTTCTATGGCTTCGAGTTCCACCCTTGGCGAGTTCTGTAATTTTTCAGGGATATTTTTAAATATTTTTGCCTTACACAAAATCGGCTAATCATGCAGCCGTGTTAAAAGGTGCATTTAAAATACATGTAAATTTTACATTTTTAAAATCGAGTTTTTTCGAAAACTTTTGCATAATCCTTGAAAATTTTTGTTCTAATATGCATAGAAAAGTGTCCTCTTTCCTATAGCGTAGTTAAAATTTTGAAATTCGTGATGAGGAAATTCTGACAGTTCCCGCAAATTCTATACCTAAAGGCATTACTCCGCCTCGATTTTGAAGGATGGCCTCTTACTAAAGGATCTTTAATTATTACAGATTTCTTTTAGCATTTACGTAAAGATCCTTTCAGAGTTAGTGAATAAGACCCTAAGGCTCTCTGGGCCTGTATGAGCATGATCGGTAAAACGTGGGGACTAAAACCTAAACTAGTACTTTGGTTGTATACCAAAATGGTGATACCCACGATCACATACTCAGCATGGTCTGGTGGCTCAAAGCCATTAAAAAGGAAAGCTCAACACTCTGCAAAGACTGTCTTGCTTGGGTATTACGAGGACAATGGCATCAACGCCCACCGCTTCCATAAAGGCTCTTCTGGGTCTTCGGCCTCTACACCTAGTTGTGGGGGCCAAGGCTCTACTTGCAGCCTACAGGTTGAAAATTAATGGCCATGGTGAAATCAATTCCAGAAGGAGACATCACACCATGATCTTAAACTTAATTAACAGTAATAGCTTGCTTAGCATGCACCCAGATAAAACTAGCACCGTAAAGGACTTTAGAAAGCTCTATAAGGTTTTAATACCGGATAGGGATAAGATTGAAACCCCACAAACGTTGGGGCTTAGGTATGATGCCATCTGATATACAAGTGGATCAAAGACTGAAACAAGTACTGGAGTAGGTGTGCGATGCAGAAGACTGGGGGATGCTTAAAGCATTAACCTGGGACCCCTCGCAACTGTATTTCAGGCAGAAATAGCAGCTATATTTGTCTGTGCTGAAGAGTTGGTATAGAGGAACCTCGCCGAGAGGAGAATCTGTATTATGACTGACAGCCAAGCAGCAATAAGAACCTTGGAAGGAGTTGAATCACACTCCAAGGTTGTCAAACAATGCAAAGATGCTCTGGTAAGACTTGCTTGCCGCAACAGCGTCACACTGATGTGGGTGCCGGGACACCAGGGTATCAAGGGCAGTAAAGAAGCGGACTCTCTAGCTAGGAAGGCCGCTTGTACAAACCTACTGGGCCCGGAAGGATTAAAGATATACTATCAGAACAACACCTTGTTCATTGGGTGGACCTACCTGAACTGAGGCAATCGCGGATGTTCATAAGGGCATCGTCGAGTGAGTCTAAAAAGTACAAAATACTCATGTTGAGTAGGAAACAACTTAGAAGCTTAGTCACAGGGCACTGCTGCTTTGAAAGGCACCTCAGCATTATGGGGCTGGTGGAAGATTCTAATTGCAGGATGTGTGGTGAGGAGGATGAAACCCGACACCACATAATATGCAAATGCCTGGCCTTCGCTAGGAGCAGGCTACGTTACCTCGTTTTACCTTACCCAACAACCGTGGCGATAGCACAATCACCCTTCAACTGCGTTCTCGACCTGGTCAAAGAAACGCAGTTGTTGGAGTAAAAACTCGAAATGAATAGACAATAAGCTCAAGCTTCAGTGCAGTGGGGACATGTACCACACCAAAGTAACATTTTTTCCTGGCTATTTCTGCATTTGTTTGCCAGGGACCAGCTTATTATCTGCTTATTCGACAGGGCTTGTAAATTTACCTAGGACAGCTACCAGGCAGGTACTTACTAGAGCTTGTTTGACAGTGCCTGTAAAGTTACCTGGGACAGGAACCAGGCAGGTACTTATTAGAGCTTGTTTGACAGGGCCTGTAAATTTACCTGTGACGGGGACGTGGCTTATTAGAAGGCCTGTAAATTTACCTGGAACAGGGAACAGGCAGGTACTTATTAGAGCTTGTTACCTGACAGGTACTAATTAGAGCTATTTAACAGGGCCTGTAAATTTCCAGTTAATTGTAAAATTTTAGTAACCTAGGCGATTGGTACGACTCCCAACCAATAGAAACAAATCTTTACTTAATTTATCGCAACCAATAGGATTTATAATCAATAATTATAATAATTTTTGGTTTATATAAAAAAAACTTATTTATTTATTTATTTATTTAACAACTTATTTAGTAGAGATGAGTTATTTAGATCAGATTTATTTATCACACTTGTACTTTGGCCACCGTAGTGTACGGTTGTGTTTTGAGGTTATGTTTATAGAGAGCGAGTCGCAGGTTTTTTTATATATTAGAAAAGAAATTAAGAATATTTTAGTTTGACTAAAAATTTTTAAAACATTGGCGCCACTGACTTTATTAAGCAACCTATTATTAAAACTGTAAAAATAATTTATGTATCAAGAAAACCCAAAGTCAGACAGGTTTCAAATTATATTGAACAAAAACTTAATAAATTCGCATCTACCGCAATCGACGATAGAACAAGAAATTTTATAATAATTCAAAACGTATACCCCGCGCGCCGAATAGCTATTTGCCAGCAGGTTTCCAATTAATTTCTACTACTTTTACTGTATTACAAATTCAAAATATATTGTTGAAAATAAAAAATAATTGAATCGTTTCGGATGATTGTTGACATTTGACTTCGTTGGCGCAACATAAAATTTTTTATTATACGACCTGGTATGTTTCTCTTTTCTTTCTTGTTTATCTGAAAGGCGGCAAGAATTTCTAATTGTCTTTTGACTCTTTGTGATATTAACATTCGACAAGGCGATCTAACAGTTTTCAGACAGGAAGGCTCCCCAAAAGCAACTTGTAATTTGACTTCCAAATTCATAAATCAATTTTCAAAAAAATTGTTGAATCCTCCAGCGAAACAAATAACCAAAATGAAGAACAAAGAAGAACCTATTCAAAAACTTAACAATAACTTCCTGGTCAACTATCACAATTCAGTTAAAGTATTACCTGTTGTTCGGTTCTTATGGAAATTAAACTATTTGAGTTAACCAAAGTTTCCAAAATTTGTGATGTTAACTCTATCAATTATGGCTTGAAAGTGAAATATGTGGTTAAATCGTGTACGCATATTTTCCGTGTTTCCTATCAAAATTCGAAAAGGGAGAATTTGTTTCTAATAAACTTCAATATGCAGAGCCGCACCAAACTGAATGTTACAAATACAGTATATTTGCCTCCAAATAGTGATGTCTCATCATACGAAATGTTCGGCAGCATAGTTGATGGCGTCTGTGATTGCTTTCCTCAGGCTAAACTGTTAATTTGTGGTGATTTTAATCTTTCTAAAGCTAGATGGTCGTTTGATGGAACTAATGTTATCTCGACGGCTAACTCTTGCACTAAAACGGTTTCGCTAAGTGATTGTCTCTTCTTCCATGGACTACTTCAACTTAATCAATTCCCCAATAGTCGGGATGTTTTGTTGGACTTAGTTATTGCTAACTTTGACATTGCAATTGATATTGCTGTCGATCTTTTGTCTGCGACATCAGTTCATCATGAAGCTTATTCTCTCGGTGTTAGTGTTAAAAACTTACCGAAATCCATGCTTGCAGTTGATAAATTTATTTTTGATTTTAGAGCCGCTGATTATGATAGAATTAATGATTATCTTCTTTCTGTGGATTGGTCAATGGTCTGGGATTTAGGTAGTATAGATATGATGGTTGAAGAATTTTACTTGATTCTGTGGAATGTAATTGGTGCTTTTGTTTCCAGAAAATGGTGTGGGTATCAAACTATCCAGTTTGGTTTTCAGGTGATTTGCGCCGTCTGATTAAAGACAAGAAAAAGGCACACAAAAATTACAAGCAAACTAGAAACTTAGGTGATTATTTAGTGTTCTGCACTCTCCGTGATCAAGTTAAGGCTCTTCACTCGGAGCTATACCTTGGGTATCTTCCCAAAATGGAAAAAGATATACATACTTGTCCTAGGGCCTTTTGGCGCCACGTAAATAATTCCAAAAACATTAAAGGTTTTCCTAATGTAATGTTCTTGGATGACAATGTTTCTAATTCAAGTCAACAATGTGTTGACTTATTTGCCGAATTTTTCTCGAATGTCTATAACAATAGTGGCCACTCGAACCACGCATACACTTCTGAAAGGTTAATCGATTTTTAATATTTTAGTTTATCCGAAAGTATGATTTTTGAAGCCATTTGCAAGTTGCCCGATAGCTTCAAATCTGGACCTATGTCATTCTCTTTCATTTTATTAAAAATTATCTATTTTCACTCTGTAAACCCATCTATAACTTATTTAAGTGGTCTCTGGAGAGTGGGTGCTTCCCTGAACTTTGGAAAGAAAGTTTCATTAATTCAATTTTTAAAAAAGGTGATAGAAGCAATATCTCTGATTACAGAGGCATTTCGATTCAATCAACAATTCCGAAAATGCTGGACAAATTGGTTTCCGATCAATTAAGAGAAGCTTGCAAGCATCTTATTGTGAAGCAACAACATGGTTTCTATTCAGGTCGTTCTACAACGACCAACTTATAATAATAATATAATAATAATAATAGCTTTATTCATCAACTCTTACTTACAATAAAAAGAAAAAATAAATACATTTCATAAAGCAGAGTCGATGAAGGGGCAAAACAATCAGCAAAGCTGCTTTTCAGTTCCACCCTAGCACGCATTTTGCGCAAGCATCAGAATCTCCTTAATCCCGCTTCTAAAGGAACGGCTGGTTCCGCCGGTCAAGAACACGTTTCAGGACCCCTGAAACTTAGTTATCTTGTGAGACGGGATAGACAAGTTCCCGCTATAACGAAGATCAAGTTGATGGCGTTCAGATCTTTTCACCATCAACTCTAACAGATACCCCGGGCTACCACGCTTATACAAATTGTACAAAAAGGAAGCGAACAGAAGTTCAAAGCGAGCGTGAATCTTGAGGACACCAAATTTATTGTAAAAAGGAGTAACGTGGCTGCCAAACTCAATATCACAGGCAAATCTCATGCAAGAGTTCTGAAGAACCTGTAGTTTGTGTTTTAAGTTGGCAGTAGTAGTATCATTTGTTTCATATACTCTGGATTCATTTGAAATGCACAAACAAGTTGACACCGTTTATACCGACTTTGCCAAAGCTTTCGATTGTGTTTCCCATGTGGCGCTTTTGGCCAAACTCTCTTCTCTCGGATTCAACTTAATTATGCTTAAATGGTTTAGTAGCTTCTTGATCGGTAGAACACAAAAGGTCCGTATCGAAAACTTTTTATCATCGACTATTCAAGTTTCTTCTGGTGTTTCGCAAGGTACTCATTGCGGTCCAATCCTATTCTTATTATTCATCAACGATATTGGGAAATATTTGCTGGATTCTCTTTTTTTGTTGTTTGCTGACGACTTGAGAATTTTCAGGTTCATCGGTTCCATAAGTGATTGTTCTCTTTTGCAAGATGATCTTGACAATTTATACAAGTGGTGTAAATTGAACAATCTCGAGCTAAATTTTGAAAAGTGTTTGGTGATCTCCTATACAAGAGGTCATTGTACTCCATTTAGTTACAATATTAATGGTAAGCTATTAAATTGCGACACTGAAATTGATGATCTGGGCGTTCGGTTAGATATTCCTCTCACATTTAAAAATCACATTTTAAATGTTTTTAATAAAGCTCTTCAAAAGCTCGGCTTTATTTGTCGTCAGTCCATTCATTTCTCGGCATCTACGGTAAAGATACTGTACTTCGCTCTGTTATATTAATTATTTGAATTTAAATGTGGTGATTATTATTAAGTTGGTATTGGTATTAAAAGGGTATTGGTATTAAGTTGGTAAGACTATACACTGACCACGGGGATATATTGACGTGAAATTCACCCTGGTTGTAATTTTTTTTTACTTATTATTAATTATATCAAAATTTGTTTTTCAAAATTCTTCCAATTAAATATTAGTTAAATTTTTATTTCAATAAAATTATAGAAATGGCAACGCAAATTTCATACGATACCCGTATCGCAGTCCGGCTTATCAATTGCACACTCTTTCCTACGAATGCAATTTTAATTTCCAATACAAAAATAATCCAAGTTAAAGTTTTACTTTGTAATTATTCTTCTTCCAAATCAGCGAAATCAATCAATTTGTTACCGCTCAGTAGCCACTCATAAATATCCAAACCAACTTCAAATATCAAAAATTATATCATTCAAAAAAAGGCGCAATAATGCTTTCGCATCAAATCACTTTATTTAAATCAAATCAAAATATTACTCACAAATTCAAATTTATATCAAAACTCAAAATAATCGCCTCGAGCCAAAATCGCACACCAGGCTCGTGCCGTCACTATCGGCAAAAAGACCTTGAATTACCTCTCATTAGACCCCACCTAACAAAATTCTCAATCTCACCAATTCAATAAATTTAAACATAATTTAAATAGAAAATAAATTTTCACCAAAATGTATAGTGTGGGTCCAAATCACTTTTGAAACATGACATTATAATACCCTCTTTATTTTTTTATAAAATTGAAGATTTTTCGAATTTGCGATTTTCTAAAAAAATTAATAAAATTAACATAGTAGTTTATCTCATACTGTCCTCCTCCACGAATTCATAAAGATCACACAGATTAAATCTTCCTCTTATAACGTTGTTGATCGGATTTATTAATTCGTATGTGTTTTCTGCCACCTTCCGATTAATGAGATACGGACCCTCATATGGCAATTGTAGCTTAGCACACTGATTGCGTGATCTTTTACCTACCCTCAGGCTTTTCACTATAACCTGATCACCTACTTTGAATTTTGTTTTCTTTTTTATTCGACCATTCATTTTTTTCTGATAATTATCACGGTATTTTCTGAGCTTTTCACGTATAGTGTCTAAAATTTGATTATAATTTTTCTCCTGTTCATTTGTCGTCCATGGTCTCTCTGGCAATCTTCCAGTCATGACGTATAAAGGTGACTGCTCAGTCAAGGTGTGTGGAGTCTCATTCATATTTTTCTCAACTTCATGTAACCTATCGTACCAAAGTAGATTGTCGTTGTGGGTCATCAATCTAAGAAATTTTATTACCTCGCACACATATCGTTCGCTGATGTTGCACTGCGGATGTCGGATGGCACAAAAATTTACTCTCACCCCTTGGTCTTCCCAATGCGTTTTAAAATTTTGATTGTTAAAGTATGTTGCGTTGTCAGCCAAAATTGTTCTTGGTTTTATAACCGTGTTCTTAAAGTCTTCAAGCAATTCGATTGTTTGTTCTGTTGTACATGATCTTGTTGGATAAAGCTTCACAAATTTGCTAAAGACGTCAACTACCACCAAAATGTTCCGTTGACCCGGTCCACTTTCAATTAGATTACCTATGTAGTCGATCGCAATCATGTCGCCGGGTGCGTTTACTTTAATGCTGTTGACCGTATTTTGATTGTGGTAATTTTTGTATTTTCCCAATAAACATAATCTACATCCTACCAGAACTTCTTTAATTGTCTTGCGGTCTTTTCTACTATAGTAGTTTTCACGAAACATCAACCATGTTTTCTTCAGCCCGATATGCCCATAACTTTCATGCAGCTCTTTTGAAACTTGTTTAGTTAGATTTTTGTCGATCACGTAAACTTCACAATTGTTAATATTTTTTATTAAGAAACCAGACTTAATTTCAAAATCTTTATATTTATTGTTGTTTAATTTTACCTTTTCTTTCGTTTCAGCTATTTCATCTTCTTTCTGCGCCTCGTTAATACACCTTATTGTAAATGGTTTCTTTCCGGTGTGCATTCTGTTTAATGCCATCAAAACTTCTTTTATTTTTGTTTTACTACTATCAATATCTTTGCGACTTAGAGCGTCTGCGATTACATTATCTTTACCTTTGATGTGTTTGATAGTGAAATTATATTCTTGGATCAGTAGAGACCATCGGTAAATGCGGTTATTTGTAAATTTTGTATTCATTAAGAAAGTCAATACAGCGTGGTCAGTTTCGATTTCGAATTTATTGCCGATCAAATAAAATCGTAATTTTTTTAGTGCAAAGACGATGGCTAGCATTTCCTTTTCAGATACTGTATAGTTGATTTCATTTTTCCGTAAAGTTCTTGATGCAAAGCATATAGGAATCTCTAATCCATCTTTTATCTGTAGTAACGCAGCCGAAACTGCAAATTTTGACGCATCCGTTCTTAATATAAATCCTTTGTTAAAATCCGGGTGTAATAAACTCATATTATCAAACAACATATCCTTCAAATATTTAAATGTTTCTTCGTGTTCGTCTGTCCATTTCCATTTCACATGTTTTCTTAGTAAAGTTAGCAAAGGTAGTAATTTATCGGAATAACCTGGGACAAATCGTTTGTAAAAGTTAATCACTCCAATAAATCCTCTTAGAGTTCTAATATTTCTTGGTCTTGGATATTCTTTAATTTCTTTTATGCGATCGTTGTCAATTTCAACGCAATCTGATGTAATCACATATCCCAAATAGTTTACTTTATTTTTGAAAAATTCACATTTTTCGATATTCAATTTTAACCCGGCTTCATTTAACGCATACAAAATAATCTCTAAATGTCTTTTGTGTTCTTCAATATTTTTACTAAAAATTAAGATGTCATCGACATAATGGACACAAAATTCTTCGAAGCTTCTTAATATTTTTTGCATGTTTTTAACGAGGGCACTACTGCTAGTCGACAAACCGAATGGTACCACTTTAAATACGAACGTGTGTCCATCCACACTAAAACCTGTATACTGTTGCGAATCATCTTCGAGTGGAATTAACCAGAAACTGTTTTTTAAATCCATTTTTGAGAAAACACCTTTCCCTTGCACTCTACCTATTAAATTTTCTATGCCTTGAGGACATTCATATTGATTTTTGGTGATGTTATTTAAATTTCTAGCATCCAGGCATAGCCTTATACTTCCATCCTTTTTTTTTTACTATGACTAAAGGATTAATGTACGCTGTGCTTGCTTCTTCTATGATCCCATCTTGAAGCATTTTGTTTATTTCTTTCCAAACTTGATTTTTATACGCTTGGGGTATTGGGTAATTTTTGCATTTGAATGTCGCACTTTGATCTACTTCCAAACGATGTGAACATCCCTTTGCGACTTTGGCTTCACTATTTACTAAATCTTGATACTTATCTAACAAATTTTTAACTGTCTCTTTATAATTATGCTCGCAATTTCTCAAATTACCTTTTCTTTCTTCGTTATTAACATTATTGACGATAACCACTTCTTCATCACTAATGAGTAATTCTTCCTTATCCTCTCCATCTTCTACAATCCAATTTACTTCCTTTCCTCCGACAGTTATTCTTTTGTTAAGTACATCAATTTTTATTTTTAATTTTGCCAATAAGTCCACTCCAAAAATGCAGTCCATTTTCATGGCGTTTATAATCATCACACTATCCAATACACTACTCCCCCCTACTTCAATATTCACCATCACCGACTTGTTTACACTAGAAAATTTTTTGTTGTTAGCTGTCACCAAATTAATAGGGCTTGTTTTAACTATGTTTCTCTCAAAATGTTCAATATTCTGGTTTATTAGTTCTTCTTTTATTAAAGATATTTCGGCTCCAGTATCCAATAAGGTTTTCATTTGTATGTTATTTATTCTCACCCAGATGTAAGGTAGACTATCATCACTTTCGTAATTATTGGCTCCACGTCCCTCTTTGATAAATTCTCTCGGGTGTTGGTAGGAATTTATCATTTTCGGTTTGTCGTCTATTAAAAATCCTGAACCGTCGTCTCTACATTGATTGACGATTCTGATGCATGCGTGTTTCTGTTTTCATTAGTTTCTCTCGAATTTGTTGTATTATTAGATGAGCTGTTATTGTTTGGCGTGGTTGGGGTAGTTTGTGGCTCTCGCTGGTAATGATTCACTTGGCTGTTAAATTGGCGAGTATCGCGATGATTATTGCCACTTGAATCATGATTTTGCTGGCGATTATTATCATCGTTTTGAAAATATCTGTTTTGTTGAGGTGATCGTCTTTCATAATTCCGATTAAAGTTACGTTGGTAATAGTTGTTGTAATTTCCTCTAGAGTCTTTATTGTTAAAATTTCCTCTCGAGTTATTGTTGCAATTATTATTTGTTGATCTATTGTAGCTATAGTTGTTATTGTTGGGTTGAAAATTTTCATGTTCATCTCTATTAAATCTTTTCCACGTATTATAAGAAGAATTATAGTTATACTTGAAGTTTGGGTGTCCCAATTGGTCAAATCTCTTTAGGAGTTCAATGAATTGATCAGCAGATTTGATGTTTTCAATCACTACTCGATTATTCACCTCGTACTCAAAATGCTTTGCTAAATTCATTATGATATCGTTCTCGGTAAATGGCGGATCTAACTGTTTTGCGGCATTTATCTTTCGCAATGCATAATTGCATCTAGTCTGGACCATTATACCTCTATACTTCCCACTTATCAGATTATCACGAACCCTCTGCTGCTCTGCTTCTCCCCAGTATTGTCGGAGAAAAACTCTTTGGAATTCTTCGAAGTTTGTTATTTCATCTTCTATAATCCCAAACCAATTTTCAGCGCTACCTTTAAGTATTGATCTAAGAGTGGCCTTTAATTTAGTGATGTCATGGATTTTATCAGTCATATGTTTGATATTTTTTATAAATAATTTTGGATTGTAGTTTCCATCTCCGAAGAATTTTGGAAGTTTGTCATGTTGTAAGTTTAAATTCATTTCTTGTACCATGCTCCGCATGAATGTTGTGTCTTGGTAACCAGATGCGCCAGAAGTCATATTGTTACCTTGTTGCATCTGCATTGATAATAATGAGTGCAATTTAGCATCTACATCGTTCACGTGCGTATCAATTCTTGAGATGTCATTGGTAAACTTTGAGATTGTAATTGTGTCATTAACTTTTTGTTCTATTACTTTATGAATTATTTCATCATCGAGGGTCCTATCCCATACTCGATTTTCAATTAGCTCTTCGATTTTTGCTTTAACTGCAGAATCTTCAGTTAAACCTCTCATCGTAACATCCTTTATAATTGGATTTACGATCTTGTCTAAATCACTCTTTTTAATCATTTTGTGCTTTAATTTAGTTATGTCCTTATCATGGTTGTTTATTTTATCTTGTAACTCTGCTTCTGACTTTTTCCATGTATCCTCCATATTATCAATTTTGTTATTTATTTTGTCACACTTTGTGTTTATATCGTTTATATCTTTTTTTAAATTCCTCTCCATTTTTTCTAATTTTCTGTCCATATTTGCCAACACTTTAAGGATATCGTCCGACGATGATTTTTTTTCTTGTGTTTGTTGTCCATCTGTTTCAGTGCTGTTAGCATTTGGATTAAAAATAGGGCTTCCCACTTCATCAAAACTTGACTGTTTTTTCGTCATAGCACGGTTTGTTATAAGTTTTTCTTATTTTCTTTCTTATCTCAGGGTCTACAAGTAAGTTCAAATATTCTATTTCGAGCCCCACGTTGGGCGCCAGTTGACGTGAAATTCACCCTGGTTGTAATTTTTTTTTACTTATTATTGATTATATCAAAATTTGTTTTTCAAAATTCTTCCAATTAAATATTAGTTAAATTTTTATTTCAATAAAATTATAGAAATGGCAACGCAAATTTCATACGATACCCGTATCGCAGTCCGGCTTATCAATTGCACACTCTTTCCTACGAATGCAATTTTAATTTCCAATACAAAAATAATCCAAGTTAAAGTTTTACTTTGTAATTATTCTTCTTCCAAATCAGCGAAATCAATCAATTTGTTACCGCTCAGTAGCCACTCATAAATATCCAAACCAACTTCAAATATCAAAAATTATATCATTCAAAAAAAGGCGCAATAATGCTTTCGCATCAAATCACTTTATTTAAATCAAATCAAAATATTACTCACAAATTCAAATTTATATCAAAACTCAAAATAATCGCCTCGAGCCAAAATCGCACACCAGGCTCGTGCCGTCACTATCGGCAAAAAGACCTTGAATTACCTCTCATTAGACCCCACCTAACAAAATTCTCAATCTCACCAATTCAATAAATTTAAACATAATTTAAATAGAAAATAAATTTTCACCAAAATGTATAGTGTGGGTCCAAATCACTTTTGAAACATGACAATATTATATCTGGGAGAATAGAAGAGACAGTCAGTAAGTGGTAGGTAGTCAGTCAAGTACCATACGAAGTACCAGCATGTAAGTAATTTGTAGATTCTAATAAACGTGGACTTCGGTCGTAAAATAACTAGTAGTGTTATTGTTTGAAATTGGTCGTATGCTGGCACGCATACACAACACGCTCTTGTACGATCTTATCTCGAATATGATTCCTGTGTCTGGTCTCCGTATTATCAAGTTTATATTAATCAAATTAAAAGGGTTCAACACAAGTTTTTTTAAATATCTGCAGTATAAACGCGGTCTGTCTCTAGATGTCTTTTCAGATGAATGTTGCCTTGCATACTGCAATACAAAATCTCTCGAGGATAGAAGAATTGTTGCTGACCTCTGCTTTCTACATGGGCTGTTCAGCAAGAAAATCGACTGCAAAGAATTGCTTGGGCTTTTTAAAATTAAGGAGCCAGTAAGATTCACTACATCCAAAGAAATTTTTGTAGTGAAGCCCTATTCAACCAACTACGGCTTATTCGGCCCAGTTACTAGGATGTCCCGGTTCGCCAACAGCTTCAATGAAGATGGTTCATTGGACTTGTTCAGTCTCTGACCAAATTTAAGAAATTACTTAATGAAATTGATTTTACATCGACGAGTGCTGCACACATTACGTTGTTGTAATTTGTAGACTTTATGCTTTAAAAAAAACAAAAATATTCCTTCAAATATATTTTATTTTTAATTGTTTTTCAGTGCAACTATACAAATATTTGTTATACTAAAATTTTTATCTATACACAGTTAACAATATTACTTTTCAAACAACTGTGAATGAGTGAGGTTTTATCTTTGTATCTAAAATGGGGAGCAGATGCCAAAATGACACCCGAAGATATTATAGATACGATTAAAATTCTTGCGTCATTTGATAGATAACATTAAAATAAAGCGAATAAACCATGGGAGAACTCCATTGTTTCGAATAGTTTAGGAAACAATCAATTTCAAAGTTTTGATTTTTGCATAGAAAACTCATAAAGAGCTTATTCTGTGGGCGGTGCGTGTGCTCTGCGCAAATATAAACAGTGCTTGAATTAGTGGACAAGGCTACCGACAGTTGGATTGTAGATTCCGTACTGTTAAGATCGGGTTATAAATTTATTTAAAATGGGAATTCGAACAATAATCTGTGTCTTTATAGATCTGTTATTTTCCAATTATGTCGGGCTCGGGAAAATTTTTTAATGAGATTAGCGTTTGTCAAATACGAGCCGGAATATTTGTAGCTTTACTTGGACGCTCCGGTCCATTTGCAACCACGGCAAATCTCGGATCATCTCTAAAATTTAGTCAGGGATAATCTTCGAGTGCAAATTATGCCCAAAATTACTTTAATAAAATAAAAACACATCATGAGTGAAGCTAATCTTATGGAAACAGCCAATACAACGTTTTAATTTTAAGTTTTTTTGGCTTTTTTGTCGGAATATTTGAATAATTATTATTTACTTACGCCAGAATCTACCATACTGTTATTAAAAATTTTTTAAATTGGTGTTGTCATTTTGGCATCTGCTATTTCTTCTAAAATGTGAAATAATCTATAAATTAAATAACTAGAAGATATATTAATTTCTTCAAAAGTTTCTACAAGAAAGTGCCGCAGATATTACTTTTAATTGTGTAAAATATTCTAGAATTATAAAAAAATCTTTAGTTAACTAATTTTATCGTAAAGATGCTATGCAAAGCTTAAATGTATACTTAAGTTTTCCTCGCCATACATTTATTGATATTATTTTTTCGAATATTCTTCATGTTATCTGGTATTCCTATGGAGTATTGCCATAAATTACTTGCATAAAAGTGAAAAACGAAATAGTGCTTCTGAGAATCTAAAAAGAATAACCTATTTAGTATTTAGTTCTGATTAATAAAGATACTTGAAGCGCAAAAAGTAATTTTAACTTGAACTTATAAGATAATATAGGAAGATAATTAGGAAGACTACGTAAGAACCAGTTTTGCGGTTTTCGTTTGATTTTAATTGATTTTATATTGCAGTACCTACTGATATAATCACTTAAAAGTATGTGACGAGATAGGGTTTTAAAAGCACCACGAAGGTTGTCTAGATTTATTCCATTGATTGCTACGATTTAAGCGCATTTATCTGGAGACCTTCTTCGATACTAATATTTTTTGCTCAGCTCTGACTCATCACCGTATACGTTCTAGTGGTCGAATGATTCAAGAATAGCCCCCCTGGTCTTTTGAATATTATCAAAAGCTACCTGACCGCTAGAACGCTATTAGTTCAAGAAGACCAACTCAACACTCTGTTGGAAGTGACTAACGGGGCCCCACAAAGATCAGTTCTGTGGCCAACTCTATGAAGCGCCATGTAGGACGGCATATTTGATTTAGAGGTGCCTGAAGGCGTAGAACAAGTAGACTTTGTGGACGATGTTACTGTCATGGCGGCGGCAAAGACCACAATCAAAAGATGGATTAAGGATATAGGCTTAGCACTGGTGCCGGAAAATACGAAACCATCATCGTTACCGGAAGAACAAAGATTCAACAGCCGACCATTATGGTGCGACAGTACACAGTTGTTCCAACTAAACATCTTACGATCCTCGGAGTGACGATTGATAAAAGCTTATCGTTTGCCCCTCATGTCAACAGAGGCTACGTCTCGGCAACCACCAAGCGCAGGGTCCTTTCATCGGTCGTTCACTCCATAATACTTTACGGAACACCAGTATGGTCGGCGGCCATTAACATCGCCAAATATAAAAACACTCTTCTGAAGGTGCAACGCAAGATGGCCCTAAGAATTTTCTGTGGATATCGGACGGCATCAGAAAGCGCTATCCTGGTTCTTGCAGAAATCCTATGTATAAATCTCCTGGTGGCAGAAACAGCCAACTACACCTCGGCTATCGAAAGAACAGTGAACAGAGACGCACTACTCCTCAAATGCCAAAGGAAATGGGATGAATCGAGCACCGGCCAATGGACTCGTATACAGGTACCCAACATCACAGAATGAATCCAGAAAAGGTATGGCGAGCTCTGCTACTTAACTTCTACTTAAAATTTTGCAACTCCCAACTGCACCTACTGTGACGAAATACCCGACATGGTAGAACATACCATCTTTTACTGAACAGAAAAATGGGGAACTGTTGCGTATACTATCCCACGATTTTAACTTTTTCCTATTGAAAATACGTGAAAGGACACTTTTCTAAGCATACTAGAACAAAAATTTTGTTGGATTATAAATTAGTTCTCGAAAAAATCGAATTTGAAAAATTTAAATTTACATGTATTTTAGATACACCTTTTAACACGGCTGCATGATTAGCCGATTTTGTGTAAGGCAAAAAAATTTAAAAATATCCCTGAAAAATGACAGAACTCGCCAAGGGTGGAACTCGAAGCCATAGAACTCGTTCGGGTGTCAACATAGAATAACACATCATTAAGAGTAAATCAAAGCACACGTACCGTCAACAAAATGAAACCGTCACCGACGAGACCGTACCTCAACGTGAGACCGACCGTCACACATCGGGTATATCATATTACATTTGCCTGCTTTTCGTAATTTTAAAATGCCGTTATTTCGACAACTATTGCATAATCCAAAATAATTTTTGTGTTAATATACTCAGAAAATTGTCCTCTTTCCAATAGTCAATAAGAAAAAGTTAAAATCGTGGGATAGGATATGCAACAGTAACCGAAAAATGATATAAATCAATACTACGGATATTCAATGCGATCATCAGACTCAATCAAATTTTCCAAACCTATGAAAGTAACACAAATCATGATGATTCAAAAACTGAAAAAAATGTCCAATGACGTCAAATCGTACAGGCCAATAATTGGCCTGTCTATATTAATTTTCGAGAAACTGCTATCCAAACGAAAAAATGCTATTATAAAAAACCGAAAACTAATTCTTAGTTCGAAACAGACACGGCACAGTTGAAGAAGTCTATCGGGTGGTCAAAAAAATTAATCGACACCTCGAAAACAAACACTTCACTCAACGGCTTCCTTGTTGTGAACCAAGTGTTAGATAGAGTGTGACATGACGGTCTAGTCTAGACCTAGCCTAGAAACTGAATACATTTTTCATGTCCAATAATAAAATCCACTAAAATAAATAAATAAATAAATTATATTAAAATAATATATAAATTAAAATAAATAAATTTTTCCTGAATTATGGGGTTGGAAACAAATTCAAGATCACCTTGCTCAAATTACTACAGCGGATTACATTACACCGGAAACTTATATACAGGTATGGGTGGATGCAGAAAATAATTATCATGGAAACTACCTAAACAAAGATGAGAACGAAAATAAAGATTATGAAGGACACGAAAAATCTCGAATCAAATTCGAGTCGCTGAATTATTATTACAATTGTTTTTTTTTTGTTTTTTGTTAGTAATTACTGATAAATCCAAGTTATATTTTAATAAAACTAATTTCTGCTTATCAACATTTAGTGGCGACAATAATAATAGCTTACTCTCACGGAAAAATTATATAAAAACGGTAATCAAAAGCTAATTAGATGTTATAAATCTTAAGGCTAGTCATCATTTTTCTAAAATAATTAAATTGGTATCATCCATACAATTTATTTCCGTTTGTTTTTGACTCGGCAACGTGTACGCTTAGCAGCGTATATGGAGACTTTATTGTCGCCACTGATTGCAATAAATTATTACGCCGTAAAAGTTACCGTTGTAAAAGTTTGTAAATTCACTTGCATTAATCCACCCGCAGTTAATATTTCTGGCTTATTTGCACGCTGAATAACCATAATTAATGCTTTCCTTAATTCAGGTTGCGTTTTAATCCACCACTTTGATTTGTATATTTGGGCTGATATTTGTACACTCTAATTTAGTTATTATTAAGTTTAGTTGTAATATTCTTTTAAATAACTACATTATAATATACACTAATCACAATATAAATAGCCGTATCTCACAAATATACAAAAAAATATTTAAAGTAAAAATCCAAAAACTATTGGAAATCTTTAAGATATTATTAATCAAGTATGGTATGAAAATGTTAAAATAAATTAAAAAAAACATAAAATCAAAATTAGATCAATAATATCCCTCAGGTATGACATAACTCAAAAATAACAGATCTACGAAGACATAGAACTCGTCCGGGTATTGACCACATCTGACAGCAAACAGTAAGAGTAGTTCAAAGCACACGCACCATCAACAGAAAACCAGAACGCTCCGATCGGAGAAACTTACAAGTCGATTACCGGAGCGCAATCCGTCTCAACGCTATGTCGCGCTTTTTAAAATTAGAAGTGCCTAATCGTAAAATATGTTTGTTACAATGTGCTTATAAAACTGTATTCTTTCTAATAGCCAATATAAAAAAAAGTTCAAATTGTGAAGTGGTTTAACTGACAGTAACTCAATAAGATATATGAAATCAAACAACAACGTAAACAAATTGTCTCTAAGAACTATTAATAGATGGAATGTGCAAATAAGTAAAGGCGATGTGTTATATGTTACTTTTATAAACCTTAAAAGGCATAATTACTATTTTATGCTTATCAAGAAATAGTTCTTAGAAGATGGAAAGAAACAATTGAGGTATGCGGATACCAATAAACAACATCATTATACTTTCGTGTTTTGAAATCCAACTCTGCCATAGCTAGTCCCAAGCACCGTTGCAAAAGGGGGATGGTAAATGACTAGAGAGAAACACTGGAGGAGTGTATGGAAGCCAATACATATACTTCGCAAATCCTAGTCAATGTTGTATATAGAATGCCATGTATGTAATAAAACCAACAAATCTTACTCCATAAGGGAAAGGGTAAAAGAGAGCTCTCGGCGCCTTAAAACCGAGACAATTGGCTAAGAAAAAATCCACTCCTACAGAAAAACCAGGTAAGTCGAGAAGTCTTAATATGGCAACGCCATCACTCTTGTTACCTAACTATATACTCGTAATATATACTTTTTTTTTGTTTTGCGTCGGAAGGTGGAAAGTGTGGTAGTGTGGGATTTTTACCCACTAAAAACCACCTCTCGTCTCGTCCGGAATTTGTTACGATTCCGTCCGTCGCGAGGCCGCACTTGATCTTAGGCGTCGTTAACTTTTTGATTTGCTCTCTGACTTTGTCTTTGCTCTTCTTCTTTCTTGCCGATCATCTCTTTAGACAGCGATTCCATCGTTTCCCAGGCCTCTATGGATGTTAACAAGTAGTTGACCATTGTTTTGGGAGTCAAGGGTTGCCCCATTCGCTCGATTGCAGTGGTTCTGGGTGCTTTGCATTTTGAGTATACGAATACCATATGCTCTACTGAGTCTTTGACATCTGTGCAGTATGCTACTTTTTTAAACCTGAACAGGTACACTTCAAAGCAACCGTGACCCGACAGTATTTGGGTCAGCTCGTACGTCGTTTCCCCATGGTCGCGGTTGTACCAGCCACTGCTCCATCTATTTTGCCACTTCTCGATTGTTTGTTTTCTCATTTCGTTTTTGTTCTGAGTTGGTTGATGGAAGGCGGCTTTTTGCGGCTTTTGGCCGATGCTGCTGTTATATGTGGACCAAAGGATAGGTTGTGGTCTACATGTATCCTCAGTACTTCAATGGTCTTTGACGGTATAATGACTCTATCCAGTAGGTGGATCCGGATCGTTCTGTGCTTGCGTCTTCCGCTGACGAGTACGCTCTGGCAGAAGGCACGAAAAAATCTTTCCTTTGCTTTGCACCCCTTCACCAACCGGATTGTCAGCGAGGCCTATCTCAGTTATTCTAATATATACTAGGGAATCTCAAACTACTCTCAAATTTCATACAAATGAGCCTCAAGAAAAGCCGGGTGGATTACAATTACAACAAACGAAACAAAATAAGGACAAAACGATTGGAACTAAAGGTGGTCACACGAAATGTAAGGGGCCTAAATAACAAAAAAGAAGAACTAAACAACGAACTAAAGAAACAAGAAATGAATATAGCGATCATAACCAAAACAAAGAAAAAACTAAAAAGTACTAAAGATTTAAACGATTACATAATGGTTTACAGTGGAGTTGATCAAAACGTAAGAGCAAGAAGGTAATTGGCAATATTAATCGACAATAAATGGACAAATAATATAGAAAGCTACACGTATGTCGACAAAAGAACAATGGCAGTATGGTTGAAAACGGAGAGAGGTCACCGAACGATCACTGGAGTGTACGCACCGGAAGAGGGTAAAAGACGAGACACACAAATACCATATATACTATGATTCTCTCCAGAAGCTAGTAAAGAGATACAACAAAAATGATTTCTTCATTATGAATGGAGACTTTAACGCGAGAGTCGGTAATATTCCCAACCGGAACATCATTAGAATGTACTGAGAATCACACCTGAATGATAATGGTCTACAATTAAGACAATTCGTTAGTTATGTATAATAGACTCCAAATTGCAAACACTTTTTTAATTTAATGAAAAGTTAAGTACGACTATTTATCTTGCGTTTGGTATATTATGTACCTCATCGGCTATTAGAGATCCACAGATGCAATAAAAGAACAACTGCATAAGGTAAAATATTGTCACCATTCCAAACAACAATTTCATTGCACTATTACTGACGCTAAAAGATATTTAAAAAAATTGAAAAGATTTGATTAAGGATTTTTGTCAATTTTGGGGTAATACTTACTTAGAAGTAATGATAATTAGAGAAAAGCACATGCCGAACATATTCGACAAAAACAGTCCTAACAATGGACCTCTGTACACTTGCTTCATAATCTTGATGCAACTGCAATAAAAAATCTTGTTTTAATTTATTTATTTTCTGTTTAATTTAATTATAATCTTTATAATTTTTTTTATATAAATATATTTTTATTAAATATTATTGTTAAAATGATAACGTGAAAAAAACTAAACGTTTTCTTCACGTTATCATTTTAACAACGGACTCGCTAAAAATCATTATACCCAGCTTTAATTCTTACCTTAAAATTAAATTGTGATGATCAATTAATTTTTTTAATTCATCCATTGCTTCGTCGTCTGTACCACGTACGTCCGGATTAATTTTTAATTTTGGAAAACAATTTTCGACTAGTTTGTATTCGCAAATTATATTAGTTACGAATGAAATAAATAATGCATCAAAACCCATTTGCGTGGAAATCAATATCACGGATTGCAAGAGTTGAAAAGCAAAACAAACTTTATACTTAAAAAATTGAGAACAACAAGACTTCCAAGGAAGTTCATTTTCTTCAGCAAGAACTAATGGTCTTATAAAATATAACACACTGATTAATACTAACAATGAAATGTATAACCGAATACAAAATTTTACAAATAAAAATATTTGTTTATTTTCGTTTTGTTGCTCAAAATCGTAAAAGTTGGGTTTCCAAAACATATTAGTATTGTTTACAAGTAAGAGTAAATTATCTTTGTGTTCCAAGAGAAATAGCATTTTCATGGTAATCTAAAATAATTATCAAGTCTATCATGTCGTTGCAAGCAAATAATAATTTCAGTAAAAACCTGAACAATTGCTACGATAACTAATACTTCCTTCGTGGACTCGATGCCTTGATAATTTAAAGTCAATTCTAAACAAACATCAATCAATGTACTTATCGCAACCACTGCAGAACACTTTCCATAAATACGATTTTTTAAATTATTCAAAAATGGATTTAAACACACAAATGATAAAATTTGAAGTGATTCCCGTATTAAAGGTCTGAAATTCATTTCGTATTATTTTCAAGGCACTTCTTATTTTTATGCAATGTAATATTAATATACAGAACCAAACTACAAAAACTTCTATCAAATTACGTATTTAACTTAATTGTGTTTTAAAACTAGAACTATTACCAAACTTTCAAAGACAATTTCAAGTAATTTTCTAATTACAGGAACGTTGGGATTGATTATGTTTAATGGTGATTGTAACAAAATTTTGAATTTTGTTAGATTCTTTTGGCTACACCTCGTATTTGTATTTTTAATAATACGAGAATATTGCGAGCGAAGACGATTTTGGGCGCATGACGGGAAGATAGGAAGTAAAGGTGCGAAAAGATTTTGGTCGGCGAAAAGGTTGATTTTAACCTTTGATTTTGGGTAATGATCCGTGATTTTTTGTGTAGTGAGAATTACCAAAGTTACCACCGCTCCTTTTTGAGGATTTACGCCAATTTCCAGGAAATTGGGTTCTTTCGATTTTTTTTCGCCATTGGGTTTCTTGAACACCTGAAAGATCAAGCGATAGCGACCACTCGGCAGCAGCAATAAGAGAAGTTTTTTTTTCCTTATTACTTTCTTTTCGTTTCTTTCATCTGCAGAGCTGTACAACACCGATAATATTTTTTGATAATCGTCAGCTGCGTTCGTCGATATAGCCGACGCTTGCTTCAAACATTTTTTTGATTTTTTGGATCTAATTTTGAGCTCAAGCACCGTTTTGAAAATTCCAATTATTGGAAGTTTTCATTTAAGAATTGCTGGGTGAATGTTTAGAGCGTCGGTCGTGGCGAACGTCCCTTCCGGGTTCGCTTCCCATTGCAGAAACGTTTTTTTTGTTACTAGAGAGAGTGCAAACTTGTTGCGGCTACGTCGGATTCATCCCTGGCTTCCGCAAAGAAAAAAGCTAGTTTTTTTTCACTTGGGTATCCTCACGAAATAAAAGATTTGAAATTTCGGTTTTCAACCGTGTGAAAAGGAAGAAATTTCTGGGCCTTCTCTAAAGAGTCCCAGCCATCAATTTTTTTTCATAATCTGTAATCTTGCAACCTTATTACGTGAATCAAAAAATTTTACACCCGTATTCATAAAAATTTCTTATAGTGTCGCTCAGGAATGTTTTAGTTATAATACTGTTTTAGGTTAAATAGTACTTTAAGTATTGTTGTATTCATAAACGCATTATAAGCATATTTTAGCTATAACATCGTTATAAGACAGAATTAGATAATTTGAATCGTAATTTGTTGTAAGTGAACTATTTTTAAAAGGTTGTTATGTAATTTTGTTGGTAGTAAGTGTAAATTAACCTATAAATTTATTTATATTTTTATGAAGTCTTAAATACGACAATATTTTTTAAAGTTCTGTATTTAATTTATAAATCAAATTAAATTAAGTGAAAATAGAATGGATAAGAAAAGAATTTTTTTAAATTTTTTTATTTAACTATTTTAAATGTAATCACCTGGAAGTCAATAGTTTGCATCCAGACTTATATTGTGGAGAAAGGCTAATGCTACAATAAGCGTCTTTGCGCTCTGTAATGATACACGGAGACCATGGAGAAGGCATCTGAACCTTTGTTTCACCACTCTATGGTGTTTCTTGTTGCCATATGTGCCTGGCTATATTGTTGTTTTTTTTTATTTTGAGGTCGTAATAAAGGAGCAAATAAATAAGGTCAAAGTTCATATCTCAAGTCACCAAGCAAACGGCTTCGAAATTTTCTTGATTCAAACCGTTTCTTTAAAATAGATTTGTTAAATATTCTTGAGTCGTGAGATGGCGGACGTGCGTCGACTTTTGGGCTTGAGAAGAGCATTGGCTATCTTCCAAGCGGATTGATCCTTGAAATTCAGGAATTTGATTTTCTCTTCATTCTTGGTGATGGTGGACTTTTACCTCGGTTGAAACTTGTTCTTTCAGCCGATTGTACCTTTTTTTGTTGTCCGGATGAAGAGTTCGTTTCGATGAAGATTTTTGATATCAGCAATGTCGACGGTTTTCTTTGCGTGTTGGATGGATCGCGAGATGGTCTATAGGCTTCTACGTAGTTATTCAATTCCGTGAGTGTTGTGATGATCGAGATCTTGTCTATGTTTTCCAACAGGTGATCGTGGAAAGTTGACCATAAATGTTATGTTTTATTTAATTATATGTCTTATGTTATCTCCCAGGAGAAGAAGTACTGGAAAATGATTCAAAGTGAGTTCCTGTACAGCCGTTAGATGAGCCTGTAGAGGGATGCTTTTTAATAGCGCAATGTCCAAAAAACTTAGGGTAAAACCGGTTACCGAGTAGATTGGAATATCCGGGGCTAAGATGGCGAAGTTCAATTCCGTGGCAAGAGTGCAGAGAGTTTTCTCTTCCATGTTCGAATGTTTCCACTTTTAGGTTGAATGTTTGCCACGGTGCCACCTCTTCGAGCGTGTTCGTGATCGGTGCGGTATAGGTTATACCCGGGAAGCTTCATGATATTACTTACTTTTTGTCAACCTTAATATCGAAATACAATGAGTACTTGGAGTTTAGGTAATATTCCACAACCTCTGCTATCAAGAGTCAGGTCATCTTCAACAAGCCTCACTATATTTATTATAGTTTCTTTATTGAATCTATATATTTTTTTAAATTCGATGTCACAAAGCGTGAATGGAGCAAATCTATTTTTATACATTTTTCTATGGCACGGACACGCACCATCAATCACATTAATAACATTAAAAGCATATTAATAGCCAGTATTGCATCCATATCGCTTATATAATTTGTACCGGTAAAATATATAATTATAAACAAATACTTTTAAAAAAGTTAGGTTAACTTTATAATACCTTTATAATACGCTTATAGTAGGTATGTCACTACTATAGAAACGAACCGCTTATATCAGTCTTATAACAGTCTTATAGCAGTGTTTTAGCGCTATTGAACGTTTATGAATAATGTTTTTTGACACTTTGCTTATAATAGCCTTATAAGCCTGTTGTAACTTTTTATGAATACAGCTGTTAGTGTTTATAACTATTTCGTCATAATATTTCGTCGTCAGTTTATTTACTTTATTATTTAGTTAATTATTGTTTTTATTTGCTGTAAAATTTTTATTGTTGTGGATTACTCATTATTCGTTTGTTCTTATGACCAAATAACATAAATTTACCACATTAAAGAAAAAGTCAATATTCTGTAAATATAAATTTTGTAACCAGTTTTGAAATTAAATGTAACTTTGTAAACTGGAAACATTGTAAACATTTTATAGCCTTGAGGGCTAGCACCTTAAGTCCACTAGACAGCTAGTCAAACAGTCGGAGAGCAAACTAGGGTGAGCTCGTTTAAAAGAGTTGGTGGGTATGCAATAAAGGCAGTCCTCCTCCTCCTCCTCGGTTCTTTTACCCTAATGAGGGTTTGGTGACGCAAGATTCAGTTATGTGCTGATGTTATTCAGGGTTTCTCTACACATGTCTCAATCCGAAGCCAGCCGAGTTGCCTCCCGTAGTCCACAGTTTATGAGATTTTTTGTTTGGCGATCTTCCTCTATGTTTTTTGCGTTCGATGTTTTTCTGGACTATCAACTTCTCCATCGTTCCATCTCTTCTTGATATATGTCCGAGATACCGTAGATACATTTGGTTAACTTCCCGAAGCAGGTGTCGCTTGATGCCGAGTTGCTCTAGAACGGAGTCGTTAGCGCGGTGTTCCGTTCAAGATATTCTGAGAACTCTTCGATAGACCCGCATTTCTAATGCCTCAATTCTTTTCTTGTCTGCTTTCTTTAATGTTCAGGTCTCAGCAGCATATGTAGCCACTGGGAAAACAAGAACATTAACCAATCTCAATTTCGTGGCTCTGGTAATTGAGTGATCTCTCCACACATTAGTGAGTCTGGCTGTGAATGATCTAGCCAAGGTCAGTCTACGTTTTATCTCAGCTTTGCTATCTTCATTGTTTGTTATGAGTGATACCAAATCCACTATTCTCTCAACAACCTCAAATTCGGCCACTTCATGCAAATGCGGAGAGTTGTTATCCGTTCTATTTTAATCATTATTTTGGTCTTCTGTTGGTTAAGTTTGACCCCGTATCTTTCACTGACCTCTGACAGTTTTCTCATTATAACCGCGATCTGTTCGATGTCTTCTGCAATTATTAGGGTGTCATCAGCGTATCTTAAATTACTGATTTTCTGTCCTCCTATAGATATTCCCCCCTTCTATTCGTCGAGAACCTTGCGCATAATGTGTTCGCTGTATATTGTCGTGAAACAAAATATTTCGACCCACCCTGTGCTATATTGAAATAATTTGTTAATTTTAAGTTTAAACGTTTGACTTGGAAAAGTACAGAGTAGGGAGAAAGACAGAGAAGAGAGGATTGGTCTGCCAGCCATGGCGGACAGCGGGTGAAATTTTTGTATGCCCGCTGAGTTTGAGTTTTGATATGAGATTTTGTTATTTGAAATTGTGAGTAATATTTTGATTTTGATTGATTAAATAAAGTGATTTGATGCGTTTGCATTATTGCGCCTTTTTTGGATATAATTTTGAGAATTGGAATTGGATTTTTTGATTGCTGCCGAGCGGTGGTGGATTTAATTGATTTGATAAATTCGATTGATTTGATGAATTTGAAAAGAGCGATTGAAGTTAAAAGTTTGAAATTGGTGTAAAATTAAAAGTAAAATTTGCATTTGTACGAGTGTACAGCTGGCGATAACAAGACATTTTGAACGCGCATGAGGTTAAAAGTGCGAGCCCATATCGAATTTAACAATAAAGTAAATTTGAATTTATTTACGATTTATTTTATAACAAGATTTATTTTGGACAATTGATTTGTTTTTGGATGAGAAGTAATTTTTTATTCGTTTTTGAAGACGCATAGAACCCTTTGACCCTTGAAAATTCCCAACTGCTCCCGAAAAGAGGAGTACCCGAAGTAAAATAAATGATATTTTCTACGAAAATACCATTACAATATGTTAAATAGTATTGGGGACATAGTGCATTCTTGTCGAACTCCGGCCTGAGTTTGAAAAGTGCCCGAGTATCGCCCGGTTTTTCAATCGTTGGTTAACTTTTTAGTTTGGTTACCCTCACTTTCAAGTTAACCTATAGTTAGAATTTATTTGCGTTTTTCAATTTATATTCAGGTGTTGGTAAGGTAACTTCTAGTTTACTGTACATCTGAACTATTAAACGTGATTATAACCTTAAAAATTTGTGTGTAGTTGTCAGACGTCATTGTATGGTTGTATTTATTGCTGTTCATAATTATTGTCTTTTATTCTTTTAGAATCTGTTACGCAACGGTAAGCAATAATAATTTCAGATTTATTAATAGTTTTATTTAAATATTTGATATAAACAAATACCTACAAAATAAATAATTGCAACTCTATCTTTAGGTATTATTCTTCTGATATGGAAGCAGAAACAAATGGTAAAAAACGTGCCTTGAATTTTACTCAAGAGGAAGAAGAACTTTTAGTTGATATTGTGGAGCAGCATAAAAATATTTTAGAATCTAAAAAAACTGGTGCCTTTACTTGGAAAGAGAAAGATGCGATTTGGAACAAGGTTGAGAACGAGTTTAACTGTAGCAATAAAAGACATTTGTTTCGGAATAAAAAACATTTAAAAGAAAAATTTAATAATTTAAAAAAAAATACTAAAAAAAAGTTTAGTACAAATAAAACAAACTTATTGCAAACTGGAGGAGGTACGTTTATTCCTGAAGTACTATCAAAAGTAGACGAATCGATAAAAGGAATTATTGGCAGGCAAATAGATGGCCTGCATGGAAATTATGATGGGGATGAAATAACAACAAAATTTAATGAGAGTGTAGTATCAGGTAAATCAAGATAAATATTAAAATTTAAAAGATATTTATCGTTATTTTTGTTTTACAGATGTACATTCAGATCGAGTTACCAATAATGCTAAATTACCAAATGATGATGAATGTATGTAAAATAATATTGTTATAGTCCAAGTAATAATTATAATGTAATGTATTAATTTAATTTAGGCACGAGTATTGATGAAATATTTGGAGATTTGGAAGATCGATCATTTGAAATTGCCGATAATGGTAAAAGTAAGATAATCTTACTTGATACTAGTTTTTATTTATAATTTTCTATATTACAGTGGATTGGACCACATATTCATCAAAAAATTTAAAGCAAACACCTTCAAAGAAAATATTAACAAGAGCTGGGAAGAAGTACACCGACAAAACTTCTCAGTTAATTAACGAAAAACTATCGTTTTTGAAATACCAACGAGAGTGCTTCGGAAAAGAACATAATGATAAACGGTCATTTTTGAAATACCAAAGAGAATGTTTTGAAAAGGAACATAAGTTACAAATAGAATTATTAATAAAAAAAAACCAAATAGGTGATCAAAAATTATTATTATTAAATATGTAAAGATTAAACAAATATTTTAAAAATTTATTAAAACTTATAATCGAGAAAAATAATTTTGTATCAACTTTGCTCTGGTAGCATTATTTCCTCCTACTTCTTCTTCTCCATTAACGATATTGGCACCATTTGTAAAATTAATTGCAGCCTCTATTTGTTGGTTTATTGGAGGTACTTGTTCTTTTTCATTAATAGCAATGTTGTGCAGTACAGCAGTGGCTACAACAATTGCTTGTGCAGTATCTAAACGAACCCTTAACCCCATAGCAAGAGCTGGAAATCTTCTTTTCCAAACACCATATTGTCTTTCCACAACATTTCTTGTACGAATTTGAGATTCATTGAATAACTCATCATGTTCGTTTCTTGTTTTGCGTAGTGGTGTAATTAAATATGGTTTAATTGGATAACCACTATCACCAACTATTAAACTATCACCATAAAGTCCCATTTCAAAATCACTATGAAGTCTCGAATTTCTAAATATGTGGGAATCATGAGACGACCCGGGCCACCTAGCTACAATATTTTGTATTTTTAAATCTGGACTAGCCAGAGTTTGAACATTCAATGAAAAATATTGCTTTCTGTTACGAAAAATTTCAGCATCATCGCCCCCGGGTGACTGTATTTTTACATGTGTGCAATCCAATGCACCTATGCATCTAGGAAATTTGGCGATATTGTAAAAATCTTGTCGAACTTGAAGTATTTCTGCATTTCGGGGCATTTTTATATATTGCGGTCGCAAACCTGCAAGAACTAAACTGACCCGTAACACGGTTTTACTTGCAGTGGATTTGCTAACTCCAGAAAAATCCCCAGCCGTTCTTAAAAACGAACCACTTGCATAAAAGTTTAATGTAAGCAATAGTTGGTCTCGAGCAGAAAGACAATGATTTCTAGAGTAAAAATATTTTTATTAATATAACGTCTATTATTATTGTCTATTATATTATTTACCTATTTGTAGGATAAGAAATTAAATCCTTTATCTCCTCCAGTACATTTTCGACTGTTCTTGGCGTAAGACGAAATCTATTAAAAAAGTCTTTACCATCGTATTCTTCAAAAAAATTAGGCCTGTAACGAATTACTTTTGGCCTCCTTATTTCTTCATCACTGCTATACGCATTAATATCGTAATCGTCGTAATAATTCATAGCTAACAAAATTAATAACTTCAAAAAATAAATAATTTATTGAATTTATCTGAATAAGTAAATACTGTCACAATGTATGGTTATAAAGTATTAGTAATTCGCTAACTTATAGTTAACCCATACCCCAAGTGTTGGTAAACATAACCACGACGTAACCAACACTTTACGTTAACCTGCAATTGAAAAACGTAATTTTTAACCTAACTAATAGTTAACTATGAACTAATAGTTAACCAACGATTGAAAAACCGGGCGTTGTCTTGCCGATCTTAACCCTTGCAGTATTACCTTCGTATAATGCTTCTATCAGTGCCATAAGATGCGTAGGTACACCCATTTCTTGGAGAAATAATTTGCAAACACAGCAATAAATTGGAATAATAAGGCAAAAAAATAAACTCACCTTATTAATCTGTGTTGAAGGAATCATTCACAATTAATTTCTCTTTTTTTTCTTGAAAAAGAAGTTCACCACCAAACTAATACCACACACACTTCTTGCGCAAGTTTTTCTTTTCAAGGTTGCGTTCTGCTGCTCAACACCTTATACCAGGTGCGTCACAATAAAACGTACTATAAACTGGAATAATTTAGACTCATTACTGATAGTAAAATAATCATATATGACAATAAATTAATAATTTTCAACTCCAAAGAAAATTTAAAACTTAAAAAAAGTTTGACAAAGTATGACATTTGGGGATTCTGTACAAATAAATTAGCTGCTTCCTTGTGATTTCTACCTGCTAATTAAATTGTATATTAGTAATTGACATTATATCATCAAATTCCAAGAAGAATATACAGGAATATTTCCTGTTTGCAAACAGATAAACAAAAAGAGAGTCGAAAATGGAATAAAAGCACGAGAAGCAACCATTCTATGGGTGAAAACATAGAATGTTAGAGGAATGTTTACGGAAGACGCAATAAATTTGCGTTACAATAAATCAAACAAAAAGGAATTGATATAATCGATATAAAACAGTACACCTTCTTTCGCAAAAAAGGATGGAATAGAAGATTTTTGACGGGATTTATTGTGCATAACACAATTAAGCAAACAATAGTATAGTTTAGAATAATAACAGGCAAAATGTGCTACATAACAGTGAGAGACAAAAGAGTAATCCCATGAAGAAAATGGCTTGATGCGGTGGAAGAGAATCTCAGAACAATGAAAGGGAAAAACTGTACAATGCTGGTGAAAGACAAATCGTTCAAGCCATGAGCCTGCAAGATTTGTAAAGAAAATTTTTATTTGTGTATTTCTGCACTTTACGGTTAAATTCTATTATTTGAACTTTGCGATTTGTTCTGCTATTATGTTTATTCATTTCTTACTCAATTATTTGTTAGCTTATTTGCCACATTTTTAAATATTTCCCCTAATTGTTTGTCCTAATCCTAGCATTCACGATCTACAAAAACCCTTTTGTAGCCTACCTTTGCATCCCTTCTTTTGTTTTTTTTTCAAATTTTGCAATTTCTTTTAGCCTTGCATGCATTTTTTGTTCTTCTTAGATCAAATTTTCATCGATCAACTTACTTGATACTTCAATAAAATACTTCAAAATATGCCACCTTTCTGCAAAATTTAGATTCTCCAAAACAGTTAAATCTCGTTTTTTCTTTGTTCACGCAATTCTTCTAGGCCTGTGGCTTCATATCCTTTTTCAATCATGAAAACCACCTTCCAATCAATAAATTTTAGGGTTTTCGCTTTTAAAATTACCTCTAATAATTGTTCCAGCGTGAAGTAGCCGTGTTTACGGTACTATCGTCGACACTTATCTTCTAAAATGCATACGTAGAACAATATTATTTAAAAAAAATTGCAGTGGATGCATAGTACAACAAAGATATTACAGAATCTCAAAAGCTCTTCCGCGGTAATAGCAGAAATCTAATGCTTTGTCGCCAAGAACAATATCCTTTACCCGATATGCCAATAAGAACTGTATTACAATTTTGAAGCAGGATGGTACAGGTTTCCATATTTCCCGAACACTTGAACAGCAGCTCTTACTCAAAATCGTTTCCTTACTTGTGTTATAATGAACACTGTGATTTGAAATGACTTTACAGTTCTCCATCCGCATGTATTCAACCAGTTTTTCAAAACCAGCATGCTCATATATTTCTTACATGCGCACTTTCCCTTCTTAATAGGAATTATAAATTTTCGTCATGCTGACCTTGCTAAATCTTTGGAAATATGCGACGGCTACAAATCGTAGATATGCGATCACATGCGCACATATGGCACGACATAGCAGACTTCAATGAAAGGTCGCAAGCCCTAGACTCTAGGCTTTGAGGTATAATGGATTCCTCTAAGGCCTAGAGGAATCCATTCTGACAGTAACCTTTGTTTTTAAATAGTTGTTCTCTATTGATTTACATAATAATTACTTTGTAAGGTAATTACACCTTAAATTGATCCAATTTAAAAACTAAAGTTAATTGGGTAATTTGATAAAAGTTTAGTTTCGTAAGTAATTTTACAACATAAACCTACTCTACATGAAAATAAGACGTCTATTTTAAAAATCAAAATGAATCACAGGCCGTTAATTCACGAATCTCTTCAAATTTTATCATTAATAGGTCTAAATCCGTTTTCTGTTAAATTAATTAATCATTTCCATAGAAGATTCACCTGTGGGATTGTGATGGCTATCTTTATTGATGTTTCTTTATATTTGATTTTTAATTATCAAGGTAACGATTCCACACTGGAAGTATTGATTATTGTAGGATTTTCGCAGGTTAGTTAATGAATTTTAAATAATTAAGTTTGTTAAAATTAAATAATAGCGTTTTAATTATCAGCTTACAATGAAAATGTCCTATCTTTGGACATATAAAAATGAACTAATATTGATTATAAAGAATACCAATATGTTTTGGAAACCCAATATTTACGAGTTTGAGCAGCAGGAAGAAAATAAAAAAATATTTTCTTTTGTAAAATTTTGTGTGCGGCTATACATTGCATTATTAATGATAATCTGTTTGCTTTATTACATAAAACCTTTATTTCTCGCTGAAGTGAATGAGCTTCCTTGGAAGTCGTGCTGTTCTAAAGTTTTCACTTTCAACGTTTGCTATGTGTTACAAGTCATTCAAGCTCCAAGTTTGCTGTTCACAGGATTAGGATTCGACTTTTTATATATATCATTGATCACTAACATAATTTGCGAATTTAAATTGGTTAAAAATCGTTTCTCGACTATAAAAATTAACTCGGCTGTCAGTGGCACAGACAAAGAAGCAATGGTTGAATTAAAAGGATTGATTAACCATCATAATTTAATTTTAGAGTAAGAAGCCATTGTTAGTGTTAAATTGATATTTAAGCTATTCTTGTTTATTACAGATGTATTAAAATTATGAAACAAATTTTGAGAAACCCAATGTTGGGCTTGTTTTCGTCGAACATGTTTGGTATGTGCTTTTCTTTGATTATCATGACCTCCAGGTAAGCCTACCGTAAAATGTGTATTTTAATAATTATTGTGTTTACGAGTTATTGAAAAATATTATGTACAAAAATTGTGTATTTAATGTATTATCAAATGTTATTTTAGTACCTCGAATGCTACAACGAAACTGCTATTTGGGATGGTGACAATTTATTATCTGGTTCAGTTATTCTTTTATTGCATATTTGGATCTATGCTAGCCGACGAAGTATGAATAATATATTCAACTATTTAAAATACAATTCTATACGTTATTTTATTTTAGAGTGTGCTAATATCGGAGCAAGCTTATAAATCAAAATGGTGGATTAAAACGCAACCAGAATTGAGAAAAGCTTTGGTTATGGTTATTCGACGTGCAAATAAACCAGAAATATTAACTGCCGGTGGATTAATGCAAGTAAATTTACCAACATTTACAACGGTAATTAATCAGAGAATTAAAGCAAATTTGTAGCACGGTAATACTAATGAATGTCTAAATTTGCTGAGCAACATGTGATTTTATCGATAGAAATAGCATTTTTTCACGAATCTACACATGTGTGTAGAAGAAAAATAACAATAAACTTATTTTGTACTGTTGCGCTTGAGCAACCTTAAATGAGTTGTAGAACCCTTTATTTATCTTAAAATAATTGAGAGAAATACCAATTCGATAAAACTACGTAATTTTCAAGATTTTTGCATGACCGTTCAATTTCAGCCTGAAGTTGAATTACTACATTTATGCCCGTTTGCACCACTTATATTTAAAGTTTAAGTTATACTTAAATCTACTTTTAACTAATATAAAAACGGAATAAATCGCACTTATCTCTTTAAGAAAGGCGAACGGTATTGCGGCTTAGGTTTCAATTTTTCAATTTTTCCAAAATTATTAAGTTTCATTCATTATAAAGAAAAAAAATCGTTCGGTTTTCATGTTATATTATACAGTAACGGTACAACTCTCAATAAGTTTTGGCTAGCCACTTCATTTTATGAAAGAGTTCTCAAGTCAGATTATCTCGGTGGTTTGCCATTTCCCGCCGAAAAATAAAGCTCTTGCTCCACTCGGGCCCTAACCAAAGATTTCCGCTTGGTAGTCAAAGCGGAGACTTCAGTAATTTAAGATTTTTTTTTATACTTATCCTATAAAATTTTCAATTGAGATACAATTTTTAAATTCTTGTCGATACTACTCATTAAGATAATTTTACTAAATTGCGTCGGGGACATTAGCTGTCATGTTACAATGCAAATTTTGTAAACCTTCTATAATTTTCTATTTCATTTCTTTTAAATTTATTAATTGAGGAAATGAAATTTTGACATTCACTATTATTCTGTTGAGTTCTTTTGAGATCATTAAAACACTGGAAGTTTTATAGTGAAACTTTTAATTAAATTGGCACAAGAAAGATTTAAAGAGAAATTGTAACTAAACCACAAAACACAATTTTGAATTCCCACATAAAAATGTAAAAAGTGGTAAACTTCAATAGCAATTAGCAAAGTGCGGAACCGAAAAATTATTAATTTTTGAGTGGTGGACGATGCCCAAATAGACAGGCGTAAACTTTGAAAATTTTGAAATTGTCGGTTGCCAATGTCCAAGTCAAACAGACATATGTTTGGTGCGGCGTTAACGTTCAAGCCAAGCAAAATTTGTTAGCTATTATCACATAATATATTATTGTAATGTATAGGGTATTCTTCTAATAATTTTAAATTTTTTTCTCCAAATGAAATTGCAACCACACTTCAATTATAATAGCACGAGACTCCTTCAGTCCTATGATTTAGCTATCACTTAAAAAATCTTGCAAATCAATCACACACTGCTCAATTAAACTACTGAACTCAAAAAAATAATTTATTTTTACACTTAAAAAAATAATTTATTTTTACACTTAAAAAAACAATTTATTAAACATGTGGCTTAAAACTAATAAAATCGAAAATCAAACATTTGTTCTACTCGCCATCTTGGCCGTTATTGCCAACCTTTTTAAAACAAAATCTTTTCATTTCTTCTCAGTTAAATTCAAACAAAAATCATCAAATAAATATTAACTATTATACATAACAAATATTTAATTGTAGGAAAATACACGACAACATATTTGATAAAGAAGATAAAGAAGAACGACAACAATATAAAAAAGAAGTTGCGGAAAATCAAACATTGAAACATGAAGGCAATTTGGGATGAATGTGAAAAAAATAATGAATTATTAGAAAAAGAAGAACAAGAAAAGAAAATGTTATCGATAAGAAAGTAACAAGAAAATAAAGATAACCAAGATGTTAAAAATAAAATAATATAAGATATCAGAAGCATAGGAAAAGAAATAATGACAAGGTTGGACTCGGTGATACACGGTGGAGAAAAACAGATCAAAGAAAGGTTATGAAAAAGAAAAATTAGAGTGTAAAACGGAAAAATAATAGATTGATTGAAAAGAAAAGTTTTAATTTATTTGGTTGTTTGATCCAGGAAATTTTGCATTAAGAATGGAAACATGATAAAAAAAATAAAAAAAAAAATTTGGAGATTAAAAGATGGAACATTAACACTTACTACTACTAGAAAAATAAAAATTTGACAGATAGAAGAAAAAAAATTAGAATTGGACCACAGGAGTAATAAAAATTGAACAAACTAAAATTATAAAAATTGAAAAAAATAATGAAACGGAAAATTCAAGATCAAGAAAGACAAAAATTAAAAATGAATCGGAGAAAGATTTGAAAATATGGAAAAGGAGGGGTGGGAAAAGTTGGTGCCAAAAATGTGGACCTCCAAGAAGAAAATTTATTTATGGAAGTATAGAAGAAGAAAATTTTTTTTTTTTTTTTTTTTTATTAACTAATATATATATTATTATCAATCAGAATAATTAAATACATTCTATAAGATAATTTGATGTCTTGTCTTTGTAGGGGAATCCGCCCAGCGGCTGTATCCGCAATTATTTTTCTTTATGTCTCCATCAATAAATCACGAGGCCATTTTCGCTTCAATCTTCTATGGATGTTCCCTTCAAGAAGTTGGGCTATAGTTGGATTAGGATGATCTTCAAGTTTGGTGTTATATCTTTCTGCTCGTTTTTGAATTTCTTCGTGTACATGGGGTATTTGAAGATCTGCATGTAAGGTGTGATTGCTTATGTACTACGGTGCGTTTACTATCATGCGTAGAGTTTTAGATTGAAATCTCTGGATGATATTGATGTTAGACATGCTTGAACATCCCCATAATTCGAGACCGTAAGTCCATATGGGCTTGATGATTGCTTTATAAAGTCGAATCTTGTTTTCTATGGATAGGGTAGACCGTCTTCCGATTAGCCAGTACATTTTCTTTATTTTGATATTCATTTCTTTTCGCTTTTTCACAATGTGAACCTTCCATGTTAATCTGCTGTCCAGGTGTAACCCTAAGTATCTAGCTTCTTTTGCACATGGTATAACAGTATCGTTAATATAGACCGGTGGGCATAAACTGCGTCTTAATGTGTATGTCACGTAAGTGGATTTTGCTTCGTTAACCTTTATTCTCCACCTATTCAGCCATTCCTGCAGAAGTACGAGATGTATTTGTATGTTTTGTGATGCGGTAGCAGGGTTCTCGTCCGTTGATATAACAGTAGTATCATCGGCAAATGTTGCTGTTTCCGTGTGATCTGTAACAGGTAGGTCATAAGTAAAAAGCAAATATAGTAGTGGTCCAATAACACTTCCTTGTGGAACTCCTGATCTTATAGGGCAAATGTTTGAAACCTCCTCATCTTGTTGAACTTGAAACCAACGATTCTCCAAGTAGGACTTTAATAGGAGAAAGTAATGATATGGCAGATTCTTTTTAATTTTATACCACAGACCCTTATGCCATACTTTATCGAAAGCCTGTTTGATGTCAAGGAAAACCGCCCCGCAGTATTTTTTCTCTTCCAAGCTTCTATAGATTTTATCTACAATTCTATGACATTGTTGGATAGTTGAGTGCTGTCTTCGAAATCCAAATTGATGCGCAGGTAAAAATTGTTCTAGGAGGTTTTCTTCATTCATACGTTTTAATAAGAGCTTTTCCATTAATTTTGATAGAAGTGGGAGCAAACTAATTGGTCGATAAGAATTTACGTCCGTTGGGGGTTTTCCAGGCTTCAAAATTAAAATTATTTTGGCAAATTTGAGCTGTATTGGCCAGTGTGCTAGTCTCAGGATAGAGTTGTACAGCATCGTAAGAAATTTTATTCCCAACTTGGGTAATTCAATTAATATTTTTGCTGTTATAAGGTCATATCCAGAAGATTTCTTTTTATTTAGTTTTCTTATTTCCTGCTCAACTTCATAAGAAGTAAACTTTTTTATGGGCAAAGACATTTGTAGCGGAGCTTGGAGAAAGTCATTAATTTCTTTGTCTGGTTGTTCATCGGAATAGGGTTTAAAAACTTCTTCTAGATGTTGAGAGAATAGTTTAGCTTTTTCGATGTTTGATCTTGCCCATGATGAATCAGAATTTTGTAGTGGAGAAACAGTGTTTTGGGGTCTCTTAAAACCTTTTGTGGCCTTCCAAATAGTATTATCTTTCACCGACAGATTACCTAGATAGTGCTTAAATGTTTCGTTTTTCGCTTCTTTTATTATTCTTTTAAGGTGGTTTGCAATTCTGTTATATTCCGTTTTATCAAGAGGATGATTATAACGGTGCCATCTGGCTCTTGCTCTTCGTTTTTCAGCCAAAACTTGACGTATTTTTATAGGTATGTTGTACTCATTATATGTTTCTTTTACCAATGGAGTTGCTTTCCAACTAGCTTCTTGGATAGTTGTTACAAAGTGGTTAGCCGCCTCTTCCAATTCTTCGTTTGTTTTTATTGGTAACGTAAAGTTTAGATTTTGTTGAATAAGTTCTTTGAATTGGTTCCAGTCTGTTTTTTGGCTATGGAGTGTTGCTTTATGTTCTTTTCTAATAACCAGATTACTAATAGTAAGTAGAACTGGAGTATGGTCTGATGTTAATTCTAAGCTTGATTGGACTTCCATGTAATTTGACGCGACTCCATTGGTTATGTAAAAATCCAGTAAATCTGGTATTTTATCTGGATCAGTAGGCCAATATGTAGGTTCACCTGTAGATACGGTGTGATAATTTTTAGCGTTAATCATTTTGAGGAACTCTCTTCCTTTGGTAGTTATCAACCTAGAACCCCAGTGTGTATGCTTTGCGTTGAAGTCTCCACCTGCTATGAATTTATTACCAAGTGAGTCAAAAAACGGTTTCAGATCTTCTTTTTTAATGTTGTGCCTTGGTGGGCAGTATATTGCTGTAATTTTTAGTGACTTGTTCAACTTGTTAATTTGAACTACAGTTGCTTGTAAAAAGTTGGTTTCATACTTATTTAGTTCGTGATGTACTAGAGTTTCTTTAATTAATATGGCTGTTCCACCGTGAGCTGTTCCATCGGGGTGATTAGTTGAATATATTTTATATCTTGGAATTTTTATATAGGATCTTGGGGTAAAGTGTGTTTCAGATATGAGTAGAATATCTATATTATGTGCTAATAAAAATATTTCTGTTTCTTTAACTTTTGATGTTTGGAAGCCATTAGCATTCCACAAGGCGATTCTTAAGAAATTCGCCATTAGCCTATTATTCTGTTGATGACTGTATTTAGTAAATTTATCATCTTGTTATTTTGCTGCATTAATTGTTTGAACATTTCTTTAAACTCGTTAAGGAATTTTGTTAATTGAGTTTCCTCAGTATGGTTCGTTGTTTCGAATGTATTATTTCTTAGTGCTTCTGAATATGATCTTGGGTTGTTTAAATTATAATTTGTTTGATGGATCGTTGGCTGGAATGAAAGATTGGGGTGGGATAAATTTGCATTGTGGAATGTTGATGCGTTTTGTCTTCTTTGCTGTTGTTGTTCTTCTTTCTGTTGTTGGTCTCTTTTGTATTTGTTTTGCAAGTTTCTGTAGACTTGGCAACCTTTGTAGCTCGCCGGATGGGAACCATTACATAAGTAACAAGTAGCCGGCATATCTTTTGTTTTTGTGCAAGTTTTAGTGTCATGTGGTCCACCACATTTAACGCAGGCAAACGGACGATTACAATATGTTTTGGTGTGATTAAACATCTGACATCTCGTACATTGTACAATACCTGTGTTTCTCTTAGGTGGTTCAACTCGAATTACTCTATTTTGTAAATATCTTAGGTTGTAGATACTTTTATTATTCTCTGATGGTTCTAGGTCCACAAAAAATAATGGTAGCGATTCCTTAGTTATGCGGTGTTGTACATTGATAACGTTACGTACAGTGTAGCCTTTAATTACTAGTTCATCTTTTATATCTGATATTGGTGTTGTTTGATGCAGGTGTCTGATCACCACTCTATATGATTTTTCTTCTTTCAGTTGATATGTATGGTGGATGATGTTTTCATTCTTCATATGTCTTACTAACATACGGTAGCTATCTACTGTATTGACATTAATTTTAATTACATTATTTGAAAAAGTTTTTGTTGTGATTTGCTCTTGTTCCACTACGGCATATAAATTTTTGATCATATCTTGGTAGTTAATTACGCCATGTACAAAGATAGGAGGTGGCTTATCGATTTTCGGTTGTTGCGTTTGTTCAGTGTTTACTTCACCATTTCTGGAATCATTATTTATTGATTGAAGTGGTAAATACCTGTTTGTTTGAATCACCGGTGGCAGTTCAGTAATCGGACTGCTAACTCTTTTTCTTTTATTGCTTTTCATGACCTGCCATGGATGTGGGTTATTAGTTTCGGTATCTTCCATATTGAATGTAGGGTTTAAAGGTAAATTTAACCCATTTAGGGTATTGGTTTGTTCTCCAGTGTAAACTGATGTCATTTTGAGGTATCTATATTATTAATCAACCGCCCGAGGTACGGTCAATATCCATAGAGCTGAAAGAACGAAAACACTACACCCAGCCCGTTTTTCACAATTCAGACTTCTAAATATTTTCAAATATTTAGTATTTAATATTCAACAAAATAAATATTTTAAATTCTATCTATTCAGGTTTTTATCGCGCGATAACGGAGCACTTTAAAACACGTCTTACACGCTTCGTCTCTGGCTCGTCAATCAGAAGAAGAAAATAACCGCAGAACAAAAATTTGGATGAAAAATTGGTATGAAAGTTTATACGATTTCATGTAAAGCAATTTTACTTGACATGATTAGTATTTATAAAACATTTGTTTATTTTAATTTAATTTGAAAAGTTTGATTTTGTAAACGGGTTTAGTTTAGAGAGGAAAAGAAAGATATTTTATTTTGATTTATTGATTCATTGATTCAAAATTTTAAAATTTTATTTGTCAAACCACGATAACTGTATAAATCTTAATCGTGAATTCCCTGCGGTTCACTCATAAAAATTCATAGGGGGTAAAAGATGTCGTGTTACGAAGTGATTTGGTTGCCGCTGTAGTTATTTTGTAAATTTGTTTAAAAATTTGTTTCATAAAAGTTTATTAGTTTATGAGTTCATTAAATATATTTTGAAGGTTGGCAAAGAGTGGAGAAAGATAAACGTTTTTTGTCAAAGATGGTCGACGTAGTGGACGTTTCGATTTGTGAGTCCTTTCAATTTAATTTGATAAATTTATGATTTTTGAAATATAAAAGATTTTTTTTTTTAAAAGTGTTTAATTGAGATTAATTGATTAATTGAATTTATGGATTTAGAGAATAAAGTAAATGGTAAAAATTTTATATTTCAAATTAAAATTATTAAAGGAACTATATTTTTTGTTGATAACAGCACACCTGCTATAACGGCATACGTATAAAATTTAACATTGCCATTTTGAAATATTTTATTTAAAGCGAAATTAAAATTTATTGAAGAGAGATTTTAGAAAAAATAATTAATTAGAAAATTTTTATGCACAACAATAATAGTCACCACAACTTTAGAAAAATTATACATAACAGTATTATAAATTTTCATCGGTTTTCATCATTTAACAGTTCTTGCCTCTAAGTGTACGATTTTAACTGGGAGTTACTGTATATAGCATATATTTAACAGACTTTGTTTTAGATTCTCAGAAGCACTCTGTCGTTCTTCACTTTTATACAAGTAATATATGGCAATTCTTAATAAGAACACACGAAGAAATTCACATTCAAAGAATGTGTGCAATATTTTAGTAATATAACGTTAGAATAAAACAAAACTTAGTATGTATTTGTTCAGAAGTCTTAATAATAATTTTAGTTGATGTTATTTTTATAATGTATACATTTTATGTGTACATATTTAAATATGTGATGCACTAAGAAAAAAATTTGTACCTTTAATAAAACCATCCTCAACAATATTATATTATTTGCGTTAATACGAAATTAACTGATTCAAAAAATTGTTTTTGTTACAGTATAAAATTTGCTGTAGCAGCAAATATAATTTGTTAGAGTCATACTGTTTTAGTTTCTTTTTAAATCCACGCAAATCTCAGAAAAAATTAACTTGCTCAAATCTCTATATTATTTCAAGTATGGTGAGCTTTTATTCACATTTGACCATAAAGATAAATTTGATCTTTTTCGAGTAGGATTTTGCTTGAAAAATATAAGAGGGTGGATTCACAAAGAGAAAATATACGATACATTTGAAGAGCGATGATATGGTTTTTAAGTTAGAATCATATAGTATAACAATCATGAATTATTATCGTTTCGAGCAATTACCGCTTAGTGTCAATAGTGACCAGGTTACCTATTTTTGCTAGTGGATATTCACGTCTACGAAATTGACGGAAGAGCTATTAGGGTATTTAATATTACCACTCCAAAATTTGGCAGTCTTATTATTCTCGATCTTAGAATAGGACAACTCGGCGACAAGACAACTCAGTGCTAGGTCAACTTTTCGCTGATGCTGCAGACAGCGCTGGCGTGTGCACTGAGTAGCCGTGCATTTATAGATCTGTATAATGCAGCCGTTTCTAACCTGGAGAACAGACGTTGTTTAGAGCCGCTCATTCTGAGTCAGATGCGACTTTTACTATTTTTGATCCGTCGCGGGTATTTCATTTCCCCGGTACCCACCTATTTCTGGGAGACATTTCCCTATAACCGCCTGAGGTTCCCGATGTGGAATTACTAACCCCTACACGAGGTTACTAGTCAAATATGGAGAAACTGTAACAATACAGTATCTGCCACGTTTGCAGACCATACAGCTGTAATGAAACCTAGTGGTGATCTAAATCTTGCTTCTCGATTCTTGTAATGTCACCTAAACAAAATTGAAGGCTACATCAAAACATGGCGTATCAGCCAACACCACAAAGTCAGTGCATATCATCTTCATCGTCAGAAGAAATACTTGCTAGGTATGGTAAAATCCTTTCGGGAGCAAGAAACAATCAAATACTTAGGCTTTCACCTTAATAGACGACTGGCGTGGGTCAAGCACATTTTGTATAAGCGCATTCAACGGGAACTCGTGTTCCCTCGGAAACCGGTTTGTGGCCAAAATTCACCTTAATCATAGACAATAAATTATTATTACATAAAATAATTCTAAAACCTACACGGACTTATGGTATTCAGCTGTGGGGCTCTGCCAGTGATTTCAATATTGAAAAAGTATCTGTGACGCTCCCCGGTATGTCCCAAATAAAGTCATTAGTGCTGACCTACAAATTAGCAATGTAAAGAAAGTAATTTTTTCCATAAGCAAAAAATATCAGTTGCGACTGGTAGATCATCCCAAATCATTAGTGTCTAAAAAGGTATGATTCCATGGACTTGTGCATTATATTTAACAAATTATTTAAATTAAATTGTCTATATTTTAAATTATATTTTTTATATTTTTGAAAAGTAACAAGTAATCTAAAAGGAGGTTTACCAATGCATTAACTCTCTACTATGTTACTTATTTTTAATCTTATTAACGTCGAACAGTATTATTTATTGTCCTATGGACAGATTGTAATGTAATTGTGGAGTCAATAAAAAAACATTTTTTTTTTGAACAATTAAAACGAAAATAGACAAAATCCTTCGTCACACCATTCCTTATATATTGCAATGTCTCGAGCTATACAAATTTATAAAATCTTACTTAATTTTTCAAAAATCACTTCTTGCTCGGATACATTCATTATTTTATGCAATGAGACTTTTTTGCTTTTTTTTGTGAATTGTTATAAAATTAAAATTGAAAATTTTTTTTGTTAATTTGTTACCTTACATGTGGTATTCGAATTGCACGTAAACGTTCCACATATGCCCACCGGTCTAACAAATTTGCTGCGATGTTTGTCTGCGCAACGACCAAAATTTAATTTAATAATGTCTTTATTTTCTTTAATTTTTCAAATTTTTAGGTGTACTTTAATAAAACAACTTTCTTTTTAATTTTAACTCACTCTTATTTTTTATTCTTATTCAAAATTATCAAAATTAAATTTTATGCTCCCTAGCAATCCTTATTTAAAAAAAGATTCTGTGCCATCGATTTTTAATTTTCCTGAACGACTGCAAAAAGTGCAAAAGGAACGCCGAATTGTTAAAAAAGAAACCAATATAAACAAAAACAAAGTCATAAATATAGTACCAGACTCTTTAAATGTAAGTGTTTAATTACCTTATAAAAATTATTATTATTAAAACTAACTTATTTTTAAATTTTTAGGTTGAATATACAGCGGCAAGTATTAATAATCAGTTTGTTAACGCAAGTGATCAAAGTACTCAATGTTACATGTCTTCACCGAAGAAAATATTACTTCAAAGAAAAATTAAAATATTGCAACAAAGATTAAAGTGACGTAAGATTCGAATTAAAACTTTTTAAAAATTTTTACACACAAAAACTGGAAGATATGTTTATGTTATTTTAGATGCCTGCCATATGCTAAAATTGGCTAGAAAATAAAGATAAAGATAAAGCAGATAAAGCAGAAATTGAAAGTAGTGAAGGTAAAATTTTGTGGACTTATGTACATAATTTAAATAAGATTCAAAATGACATTGGTTTCAAATTTTACAAATAGTAAAATGAATGTGTTAAATAATTAATTATTACAAATCATTGAAAATTGATGGTATTAACCTACATAAACTCATAAACATAAAAGAAAAACTTTTGTATTAGGGTTTGCATGTTGTGCCTATTCTATTAGAGAAATTAGATATGAACTAATAAATAGAACAGAAAATCCATTAAACTTTGTATTAACATACAAATTTTCGCAAGACTATCTGGAGTTATTTTTTTCGTCCATTGGGTCAAAGAGAGAATGGAATAATAAACCTAACAAACTTCAGTTCAAGTGGGCCTTAAAAAATTTATTATTTAGAAATATTGTCAAAGTCAGTGAAAATTGCCAATATTTTGAAGATAGCAGTTCAACAAATGAAACGGTCAACAAATGATGGTAATGACGAAGAAGAAGATGATGGCGAATATGATTTAATAGACAAGTACTCCTTAAAATTAAATACCACAGAGGCATTTATGTTGATAATAAATTATATAATATTGCCAGCTATTTAAGTACAAAAATAATCAAAAGTATTATCTGTAAATTTTGTGTTAATATGTTACTTAAATCATACACTGATCATCTAAATTATAGTCGTGTTGATGGCTTTTCTCCGTTTACAAAATACTCACATGTATGTATGCAGAGGAAAACTAAAATTAGTTTCAGATGAAACTTTTAAAATAATTAAATCGTGTGAAAGTTCGTTTAATTATCTTGTAATAAAAAAAGATGGATTAATGATGTAAAACGAAAATCCGTTTGGGATATATGCCCATCCAATATGTGACAGTGGTATGTCTCATGAATTGGAGTTAACAAATTTAATTTGTAAATTATTTTTTACTTTAAGATTACATATTTACGGAAAAAGGCTAACCATTTTGTTACGGTTTAATTTTATTTTTAAGTAAAAATTCAATGGTTGTGAAAGATTTTCAAAAGGTGGCATCCTAATTCACTTTTGAATTCAAATTTAATAGAAATTATTATCATAATTGATAATTCGCACATTTTTAATTTTAATTTTAACTTTGCAATTTTGGAGAACAATTATAATTTTTGTAAGTTGAGTAATTATATTTGGACGATGCGACGTAGCTAATCAATTTTTTTGGTGAAAATTGCGTTATTTTCTCATCCAGATTTATTTGGGATTAGTATTAATTGCTACGATTTTTTTGGATTTCTTCTAATTTTTACGTTTACTTGTGAAGTCATCCGATCTTCATTTGAAGGATTAAATTCGTTCATGGACCATTGCTTCGCTTACTTTACTAACAAACCCTCACAAAACATCTAGAGGTATGTTTAATAATTTTATTCCACATTTGTTAAGTGGAATTTTTCTAGGGTGCTAATAGAGGTGCACCAGCTATTATTTCCTTTATTTGGATTACCGATATCAACCGGTGTATCATATTGATCGTGGCGTTACTCTTTTTTTTTACTTCTTGGTTATCTGCTGTCGTATTTCTGGCTACATGGTTATTGGGTAATCCTACTGTATAACAACACAACAGCCTGGATATTTCAGTCGAACATTGGTATCCCTATAGCTATCCTGATCTAACCATCAAGAGAGAAGACAACAGAAAGCTAAGATTTTGTTTATTTGTGCCGTCATTTATTATTGTTAATTATCTTTTTTTGCGCAAAGAATTTTATTGAGCTGTTCTTTTGATTATAATTTTATATTTAAAACATCTAATCAACTCGAATAAAAACTGTAGAAATTATTACGGTATTTGTGCGCCAAGTATACGTATACGCGGTAACTATAACGCGAGTTTTGAGCAATTGTGAGCAATTGATAGCTTACTTACGTATTCATTTTTTTTTATATTAAAAATAGCCCAATTTTGCGCATTATTGTATATATTTGTAAGGAAAATGTAATTTCCTCATTTTAAATGTTGCCGCGCTCTCACGCGCGTCGGAATAGATATTGTCATTATCAGCATAACATTATCAGAAGTTTTGTAAAGTTTTGTAAAATAGTTGTTTGTTAAAATTTTAATATATATATATAGGCGGGGTTCCTACAGCTTTTGCCGCATCCCGCATTTTGATCGCCACACTTCTCTATCTTGCCAGTCTTCCTCCTTTATTGCTCGATCCGCCATTATCTCTCTTATCCCTTGCATCCACGACCTGTTGGGTCTTCCTCTTCTTCTCCTTTTGTTTGCTGGTATATAATTTATAGCTCTTTTTGGCCACCGATCCTCGGACATCCTCATCACATGCCCATACCATATTAATTGCCGAGACTCTATTCTGTCCACGGCTGTATACGTCCTGTTGGTTTGTCGTCTAATTTCTTCATTTGGGATGTGTTCCGTTCGGGAAACTCTACACGCTCGCCTTAGGTAATCCATCTCGGTAGCCTCAATAAGTCTCTTGTCTCTGCTCGTTATTTGCCAGCATTTTGCTCCGTATGTTAAAATTGGTTCCACTACTGCTCTATAGATGGTCATTTTTGTATGTAACCTAATCCTGTTGGACCATAATAAAGAATTTAAAATCCGAATACTTTTCCGACCTTGTTGGGCTCTACTACATATGTCTCTTCGTGATGTTCCTTCTTCTGAAATTATGCTGCCCAGGTATTTGTACTCCCTGCTTTTTCTTATTTCCTTGTTTATTTGGAGCTCCACATCGGGTTCGCGCATGTCGCTTGTTTGCATTAGGTATTCCGTCTTTTTCTTGTTCATTGTCAATCCCCACTTTTGGTACTCTTCTACTAATTTCCTATACATAAAATCAGCGTCCTCTTCATCGTTTGCAATGATAATCTGATCGTCCGCAAATAAGAGGGTTGTCAAATTTGTCTCTCCCACTTCTATTCCCATATCCCGTGTTCGTCTCCTCCATGCGTCCAATGCTTCTTTAATGTAAATTTTAAACAGGGTGGGAGACAGGCAGCAACCCTGTTTTAAGCCTTTAGTAATTGTAAACTTTTCCGATGTATTGTTTCCCCATTTAACCAAGGCCTTTGCATCTCGATAGATGTTCCAGATTGATCGGATATACACCTCACTAATGCCAACTTTCGTCATACTTTCAAAAAGTTTTTTAATTGGAATAGAATCGTAGGCCTTTTCGAGATCTACGAATACTAGATGAGTGGGCTAACTTCTAGCTTTTCTTTTTTCAATGATTTGCTGTATTACAAACACGTTATCCATGCACGATCTTCCGGCGCGAAATCCATTCTGTTCCTCTATGTCTGAAAACTCGGTTTTAATTCTTTTCTTTAGTATTCTGCCATACAACCTCCCTACTGAACTAGTCACGCTGATTCCGCGATAATTTTCACACATCTTACTTCCTCTTTTAAAGATGGAGCTTATATAAGCTAAATTCCAATCATCTGGGACGTCTTCTCCATTTATCATACATTTGTTGAATATTTTTACCAGAATTTCGTGTAACACTTCCTGTCCATACTTGACCAATTCAATAGGAATGTTTCCCGGCCCCGCTGCTTTTCCGTTCTTTATTTCTACTAGAGCTTCTTGGATTTCTTTTACTGTTATTTCCCTTACGCCGGTACGTCCTTCGTTCTTCTTGATTTTAATATTTAGATCGTTTTTATCGAATTCTACCCGATCCTCATCATAAAATTTTAATTTGTTTGTAATTTGGTGGCATTGAATTAATGGCTTAAATGTTGTTTCTCGTATTGCAGGTAGGATTTGTATTTATGTAGTCAATTGTTAACAATAAAAACCTCGTATTGTAGAGAAACTCAATTGTGTCTTAATTTATGGTGTCGCCTTGTCGATCAAAGGGATTAATATTATAAAACGACATTTTTTGTAACGTATCAAGTTAGAATAAAAAAACAAAAAATTCGTATTCAAAGTAAAACCTGGAAAATCAAATTTTATCGCCATAACCTCTATCATCACTGAAGACAAAAAAGTATATTTGTTACCAGATGAATATCAGTCAGTATCATCTCACAAAGAAGTCTGCAGCACACAAACTTACACAAAAATAAAAAATACTTAAAAAAAAGGCACCAATCCAGAAGTGTTTGGATAACTTCGACAAAGGAAATGATAAAAACTTACTTTAATGAAGAAGGGAATATAAATTTTGAAGATCAATATTTAGAGGAAGCCTGTGCAAATGATCTAACTGTTACACAAGCAATGGATGACAACAATCCAATTGTAAAAATTTTAGAAAAAATTGTTCTAAATCAAGATAAAAATAAAAAGCAAAATGTAAGAAAAGTAACAGAAAGATTTGTTTTAGGAAAATTTGATGGTCGGAACGCTAATGTATATCAGTGGATTGAAAATTTTGAAACAGAATGTACAAGATTTGATGTAGCGATGGCTGAAGAAAAAATTGAAATTTTCAGAATATTCCTTGAAAAATCTTACATGGATTGGTACAACTCTATGATGATAAAAATGACCCTGCTGTCGAAATGGTCAGATTGGAAACAAAGTTTTTGTGAAACTTATGCAAACAAAGGCTGGTCTGCTAGTAGATTCACTATATCGTTTAAATACCAAACAGGCTTTTTATTAGAATATGCTATAAAAAAAGAAAAACTTATGCTGGAGATAAGAAGGAAAATTGATCAGGGCATGCTGATTGACATAATTGCTGCTGGTTTACCAAATTTCATAGTGGATAGGATCAATAGAGAAGAAATTCTGGAAACTAGAGACTTGTTTAATGAGATTGGAAAGCTGGAGCACTTTGTCAGCAGAAATAAATCAATAAAACAAGGAAATTTTGCAAAATTTAATACAGAAAAGAAACAGAAATGTAGTATCTGTGAAAAGCTCAGAAAAGGTGTGCGATACCACTCCGAATCTTCATGCTGGTTCAAATCAAAAGATACCGATACTAATGAAGAAAATCAAATAAAATTTATTAATAGTTCAGAATTAGAATGCACACTTTAGAATGAAAATTCAAAAAAACTAGTTAAGCCGCCATTAATTAAGATAAAATTAGTATTGAATAAAGATCATGAAATTTTTGGAATCTACGACTCAGGCTCAAATGTCTCACTAATAAACTCAAGATTATTAAAACTAAATGAAAAAAGAACAACCGATTCCAGCTAATTTAAAGACGATTAATGGCGTTAAAAAGACAGCCGGTATAGTAACAATAGATTTAAAAATTTTCAATGTAGAGAAAAAAACTAAGGTTTTTATAATTGATAAAGAAAATTTTGATTATGATTTTTTGATTGGGCTGGACTGTATCAAGGATTTCTACTTGACTTAAGATGAAAACTTAAAAATTAGTCAGAGGGTGCCAACAAAAGAAAACATTATTTCTAAGAAAATAATAAATAAAAATATTAAAAATCTTGAAAACGGATATTTAGTCAACTTCAACAAACACATTGAAGAAAAAAATTTTGAGATTTATATAAACCATTTAAACTACGATCAACAATCAAGAATAGATAAATTAATACAAGAACACAGGTTTATTTTTGCCAGAGATAAATATGACATTGGCACAGTAACCGGTTACGAAGCACATATTGATTTATTAGAAGAAAAATACTGCAGTAAAAGACCATACCGATGTACAATTGCAAATAAAAAAGAAATCGAGAAACAAATTGTAAAGTTGCTGGACAAAAAACTAATAGAGGAATCGTACAGCCCATTCGCAGCTCCGGTCACTTTAGCATATAAAAGAGAATGAAAATAAGAAATCCAGATTGTGCATAAATTTCCGTGATCTGAATAAGATTGTTGTGCCTCAATCGCAACCGTTCCCAATTATTGAGGACCTAGTGGTGAAGACGAGAGATTGTAAATTTTTCTCAAGACTGGATATAAACTCGACGTTTTGGTCAATACCTCTACGCATTACTGATAGACACAAAACCGGATTTGTCACCCAAGAAGTCCATTTTCAGTGGACTTGTTTACCATTTGTCCTTAAGACCTCGCCAGCAATATTCCAGAGAATAATGTGTAACATAATAAGAAAACACAAACTCGCAAACTTCACTGTAAGTTATATAGATGACATATTGATTTTTTCTAATCCATTCCAGGAACATACTGAGCATCTCACATAACTATTCCAGGCAATAAAAAGTGAGAGAAATTTTAACCTAAACCACTTTTGCAGCTGATTCAGTAAAATACCTGGGCCACATAATACAGAATAACTCTGTGAGACCAATGAAAGACAACCTCATTTCTATAAAAAAATTTCCGATTCCAAGAACACAAAAAAATGTAAGACAATTTCTAGGGAAAATAAACTTTTATCATAAATATGTACCAAACGCAGCAATAAAATTGAACCCATTACACAATCTATTAAGAAAGGGACAGGCATTCACTTGGACCAACGAATGCCAAAAATCGTTTGATGAATTGAAAAATATATTATGTTCACAACCAGTATTAACAATCTTTGATCCAAATTTACCTATATATTGTTGTATTATTTTATACGAAATGCACCATTTCCATGTGAGTATTCTTTCATTTATTATTTCTAATGATTTGAGTTATCGGTACTTACTAAAGGCATATGTAACAATAAAAACTACTTACAACACAATAAGAAATTTCAAGAGTGTCTGAATTTTGTGGTTCATCGTGTATAAGAACATAAAAGGTGAAAAAGTGAAAAGTGGAGACGACTTGGATGAAGAGAGCGGCGAAGTGTGGTACTAGAGCGGCATGGCGGCTTAGTTTTTCGAATGCCGTATGAAAATTTTGATGTCTGCGAATATTGCGTTAATCTTCAGGATTATTGAAGAACTATCGAGTATTTGGGATTTGCAAGTACCTGAAATAAGTGAATATAAAAATCGATTCGTAATTTGAATGGATGGATGATCGATGTTAATAGATGAAAAATTAGTAACGACCGCATGGGAAATAAAATTAAAATTTATACGTACCCGTTGAAGAAATTACATATTAAGAAAATCCAACTAGATGTGGAATGCTGGAGCCACTAATCGATGCAATTGAGGAATAATCAAGTAATCTCCTCTTAAAAATTAATATTTTTGCAGATACAAATTTTTGTAATAAATTCAACACATGTGCGTATGGAGCGACGAAGTCTATCTGCTACCGTTAGTTATTCGTCTACTGTTATCAAGATTACGACAATTCGCGAACGTAGTTTCCTTCAGTGGCGCACTAGCTCTTATTAAAATTTTGGTAAATACAAAAATTTTCGTTTTTATAAACTTTATTTGTGCCATTTACATTAGATATAAATTTCATTATTTTGTACATGTTTACACACTGCGTAATTACGAATCAAATTAAGGTCATAATTTTTAGTTTCGTTAAATATAATTTGATTGATAATTACCGCAACACATTACACACAAAAAGCCTTATTGGAGAAGTATTGTTCTCAAATCAAGTACTGATAATCAAAAATTCTATAAACTTATTTACTCTATGGAATTGGTGTATTTTATTTGTATATAACCTGCATCCCAAAATTGTTCAAGTAAGCCACCTTGAAACCTCCCTGAGAAGTCTTAGCTCTCCGATTTGTAAAGCCGTACAGATTGGTGATATTTTGCCGTTTGTCACGCATTCAAAAATATCATTACAATATATCTATACGGATACTAGTTTGCTAGGAATAGGAGGTGTGTTGAAGCAACCGCAGGAAAACAAAGAAGAAAAACCCGTGACATATTTCTCAAAAAAATTAAATGAAGTTCAAAAAAGAAAAAAGCTATATATCTCGAGTGCCTGGCAATCAAAGAATGCGTGAAATATTGGTAACATAAATTGCTAGGTAGAAAATTCACGGTCTTCTCAGACCACAAACCATTGGAGAAGATGAATATATGGACTGACGAAGAACTAGGAGATCTAACGTACTACTTATCCCAATATGACTTTGAAGTAAAATATTCTCCAGGGAAATACAACTTAGAAGCCGATTGTCTTAGCAGAAATCCAGTTTTAGAACCAAATGAAAATATGGATGAACAGTTGAAAGTTGTAAACTTAATAAAACTTGAAGATATCTTGAGGGATCAACAGGAAAATAAAGATATACAAGAAAATAGACATAAGTTGATATAAAAAAAAAATGTTTACTATAAAAGAGTAAAAAGAAAAGAAAAAATTATTTTATCAGAAGAGTTCAGCATACAAATTTTGAAAAACGTACATGAGAGCCTATGTCACATAGGGATTAAACAAATGCAAATGAAGATTGGACCATTTTATAGTGCCAAGAATTTGACAAAAAATATTAAAAATGTATGCAGAAGCTGTACAGTATGTATTAAGAGCAAAACAAGAGGTCAAGAAAAATTTGGATTAATGTCACATTTGGGCCCAGCCACAAAGCCTTTTGAGATTGTTTCTATAGATACAATCGGAGGTTTCGGGGGTTCTCGGTCTACAAAGAAATACCTGCATCATCTGGTGGATCACTTTACAAGATATGCCTTTGTCCTAACATCAAAGACACAGAATTCAAATAATTTTGTTAAATTGGTGAATAGCATCGCGGAGTCGGATGAAATCGGTATGATTCTTTCAGATCAATATCCGGGAATTAATTTAAACGAATTTAAGAAATTTTTGAGCGAGAAGGTTATACCTATAGTTTTTACTGCAGTGAATTCACCTTTCTCAAATGGATTAAATGAAAGATTTTATCAAACTCTAGTAAATAAAATCAGATGCAAAATTAATGAAAATAAAAAAATGACAGATTGGACAACCGTAGCACGGGAATGTGTGCGTAAGTACATTGATACATTGATTTGCGCCATCATATTTGTTGTACGGTGCGGATGTTACAATGTTGCCAAGTGAGCTCAAAGAAAAAGATTCCAAACAAAATTGGATTCAAGACAAAAAAATAGCTTTGGAAAATACTATAAAATCACATACTTATAACAAAAAAGTTTACGACAGGAATCGTGAACACTTCGAGTGTTCAGAAAATCGGAATCAAACCTTTTCCAAATCTCAAAGCTAACTCCTGCCCAGTCATTATTTGAAGAAAAGAAGGAACAAGAAGATAAAGAAGAGGACGAATTTTAGTTGTTTGTAAAAATATTCTGTAAATATTTTCTTCCCCAGGAAGGGTGATGTAAGGAAATAGATATTTTCGATACAAGTTAGGAAAACTAACATTTTTCCATTCAAGGCGGAGGTTGACGATCGAGGCCGAAGGCCGAGATTGTAAACCGAAGCCGAAAATGTCGTTTCTCGTATTGCAGGCAGGATTTGTATTTATGTAGTCAATTGTTAACAATAAAAACTTCGTATTGCAGAGAAACTCAATTGTGTCTTAATTTATGGTGTCGCCTTGTCGATCGAACGGATTAATATTATATATTTTATTTTTTTATTAAATCGGAAACAACAAACGTTATCTCTGTTACTCAGTCTCTTCTTGACCTGGTTACTTCTTTTTTGCAGCAGCCAGTATTTTTCGTAGTTTAACGTGGCTGTTGATTCGAATATACAGAGTGATTCTTTTTTTTTTAAACTTCGTGGCGCCCAAAAATATCAACACTTCGGCTGGCTCTTCGGAGCGTTACTTTAGCGATTTTCCCCTGTGTATTAATCCTCCCGATCTGAAGAAGAATCAGCTCATTCTCTTTTTGTATTTTAGTTTTATTTACCTTTATAAGCTAGCCAAAGGCACACGACTCAACTACCGATAATATTACCAATAATAATTTATTATTATCTTTTTAATCCTATCTACTTTTAACGGTAGCAATTTCTAAAGTAGTATTGCAGGCCAGTCTGTAAGAAGCAAACTTACAAAACTAATTTTATTTAAAAATGTATAATATTGTTTCTTTTTCAGTGTTAAAATTTTTAATTTTGTAATTCTATTTTTGTGTTTATAAGAAATCTATATATTGTCTTGTTTCAAAGTGATGTGGACCCACCCTATGCATTTTAGTAAAATTTTGATATAAATTATTAAGCTGTAACATTGCAGAATTTGCTAGGTGGGGACAAATCACAGACAATTCAATGCTTTTTGCCAACATGGCCACCGGGGCGGACATGTAATTTTAAGTTCTTGAATTTTTGAAAAGTAGTTCTTTGAAATGGTGAAGTTTATTTTTATTATTGTAATTTGAATACTGTTTGAGATTTTTTGACAAACGTGGCCATAGTCGAAATTGATAATTTTTGTAAGTTGAAGATTTGGTTTTATTATTAAAGAAGATTTATTTTTTGATGAGCTAATTTTTTGAATGGAATTATAATTTTGAAGTTAGTATTAGTTTAATTGGAATAAATATTGGAAATATAAATGTGGTGTATAAGGTCAAATATGAATGTCAGATGTATTACATAGGCCAAACGAAACAACTACTAAAAAATCGCGTACACCAACACCTACAAGACGCAAAACATAAATCAAGCACAACACGATTGGCCGAACATACCCTTAACACGTTTCACAAATTTGACCTAAACGATGTGAAGATCCTAGCTACAGAAAACAACTACCACAAACGTACGTTTTTGGAGGCTGCGTACATCGCCACCACACCTAATAACATGAGTAGAGGGGTAGGGCCAGTTCTAGATCACTTTTTTCAAAAGTCAAAAGTCCCGAAATGTAAAAATTTTTCTAAGTTCTAATCTAATGCTTATCATAGGTATTATAAGAATTTATTGCAATTGATAATCACTTAAGTGTTTTGTATGATGATACAAAAATGTGCACTTAATATTAGAAAGTCTATAGGGTCACTTAAATTAATATCGCTTATCAAAGTAGTTTAACTACTGCGACCAAATAAGCACTTAAATATATTTTGATAATATACATTGACATTCTTCCGCCATATTGTTTCTGGATTATATAAATCCTGTAATATTTTGATAAAAGCATAGTTCGATAGACGTCTATCGCTTAATGTTCGTATAACAAGTGTTTTAAATATTTAAGAAAAATGTCTTCGCCTACTAAAATATCAACAGTCATCGTTCGAATGATGAAAGATGCATACTTAGAATTAATAAAAAATCCTGAAGATATAGAAAAATGAATAAAATTAGGATTTAAAAATATACGATTATTAAATTCAGCTCTTAGCATCAATGAATTAAGTAATGGTAGTAGAAAAAAAATTGAAAATCATCTAGGATTGATCAAAGGTAAAAATTTTACTCATTATTTATTCATTTAAAAAAGCATTTTTTATTTTGTTTGAAGGTTATATAACACACATTAAAGCTTTACGTAGGGGAAGAGGCTCTATAGTAAATAGAGTGAAACGTCGAAGTGATTGAATTAAATGGGAAGAAGTACATTCTGCCTTTAAGAACCGCATAAGAACAGGTGTAATTATTAATTTAAAACATGCGGATCCTATCACCTTTCTAGAAGATGCTCAGTTTCTTTACGCCGCCAGAGTAAAAAATACGTTAAAGTCCCAACCGCTACTAAAAATTAATGTTGATTTATGCTGTGAGTTTTCCAATCACACAGGTGAAGAAATTATTAAAGAATTGAAACACTTTAATACTCCTAATGCTATAGTGGATTCGACTACAGATTTGAAGGAATGGTGGAGTTAAAATGTTCAAGATAATATTTCAGTACAATTGGAAGATTTTCAAGAACGGGGTAGTGGCTAGAGTTTAACCAGCATAATAAACGTAGCTGTTAATTTTAATCGACATGAACCATTCAGAGGATCATCATACATACCCTTACCTAAAGACATCGCAAATAAGAAAGCATGCATCAACATTAGGAATGAAGATCAGGCATGTTTTGCCTGGGCAGTGATATCAGCATTATATCCTACACAAATGAATAATAATAGAATATCTTCATACCCTCACTATTCTGATGTTCTAAATCTAGAAGGAATTTCATTGCCAATGACTCTAGACCAAATTAAAAAGTTCGAAAAGAAAAATAATATTTCTATAAATGTTTTCATATTAAAACCTATTGGAAAACGTCACGATGTTGTACCCACCTTACTAACAAAGAATTTTACAACAGATGATAAACACATTAATCTACTTTTACTGGAAGATTCTTATAATAAGAATAATGATAAAGAAGACGGTGAGAATAAAGAGGATGCTGATGATATGCCTATAATAAAATACCACTTCTGCTGGATTAAAAATCTCAGCAGATTAGTCAATACTCGGCTGAATCAAGATCACCATAAAAAAAGAATATGCAACAGATGTCTTCATTATTTTAAAACTGATGAGAAATTGAAAAACCATGAGATTGATTGCGAAAACATTAATAATTGCAAGGTTCACATGCTTGCCCATGGTGATGTAGTAAAATTTACGAATTTTAAAAATAAGGAGAAGGTACCATTCGTTATATATTGTAGTGAAATTAACCTTTGGTTAATTTTTATTTATTTATTTATTTAATTTTCCAATCAAAAAATATTTTTATTTGAAATAATTCGTAAAACTTCAATTTTGTTTCAATATAAAATATTCAAATGGTAATGTTAAATTTTACGATACCGATATCTCAGTTTGGCTTATCAAACAAATTTGTCGTTCCTTCAATAACTTTAATATGAAAATTTAAAAATTTTCACCATTTACTTTATTTTTAAATTATTATCTTCTTCTTTCGCTATTATCTTCTTTTTCTTATTCCAATTATCATCGATGGCTTCCGTTCCAATTATAGTTTCCAAATCATTCAACTTTTCTTCAAAAATTAATTTACTCCAATTATAAATATCAATAAAACACTTTCATCAAATAAAAACTTCTTATATTTTCAAACTATAAACTATTTAATTAAATTAATTAAATTTTCGGACCAATCAATTACACGTCCATCATGTCGACCATTTTTTGACAAAAGGCTTCGTATCCAAGTGATCGGTCCCCACCTAGCAAATTCCACAATGTTGCAACCCAACAATTAATACAATAAATTTACAAAAATGCATAAGGTGGGTCCGAATCATTTGGAACACGACAATATTATATGGATATGGAAAGTATTTTGAAACCTATAAATGAGCAACGTGGTGTAAAAACTCAAACGTATCAAGAACATGTAGCATTTAGTGTAGGATATTACTTCAAGTATAATTACGATAATTCATTATCTTATTATAGAAGTTATCGTGGAAGTGATTGTGCTAAATGGTTTGCTACCGAACTTCAACAAATTGTCGAAGATGTTGAGCCCGTATATTGGGCTGCACAACCTATGTCTTTATCTTCAAAGGAGAAGCAAGATTTTCAACGAGCTACTACCTGCCATATATGTGATAAAAAGTTTAAACCTAATGACTTTAAAGTGCGTGATCATAACCACATAACTTCAGAATTTCGAGGTGCAGCTGATAACGAATGCAACATTAACTATTATGACTCAAAAACGATACCTGTTATTGACTGCAACTTATCAAATTATGATAGCCATTTCTTAATTAGAGATATCGCACTACAAATTGAAGGAAGGGTATTTCTACTTCCAGTGAACAAAGATAGATACATTTCATTTACTAAATATATATAAAGGGTAGTAAAATCATATTTAGATTTATTGACTCATTCAGGTTTCTACCATATAGTTTGGATAAATTAGCATCATATTTAACTGAATTAAAAAATGTTAAAAGTGAATACCCAAACAACCTTCAATATAATTTAATGAGGCGTAAAGGGGTATTCCCTTATGATTATATAAAGTGTGCTGCTAATCTTGAGGAACCCAAATTACCAGAAAAATATAAATTTTACAATCGACTAACGGAAAGCACAATAAAAGATGAAGAGTATTCTCATGCTCAAAACGTTTGGAAAATGTTCAACATTCAAAATTTAGGGGAGTACTCTGACTTATATTTAAAGACAGATGTACTGCTATTGACTGATGTTTTTGAGAATTTCCGCGATACTTGTTTTAATGCTTATGGACTAGACCCTGCACATTATGTATCAGCTCCAGGTCTTACTTGGGATAGTATGTTGAAATTAACCAAGGTCGAGTTGCATCTGATCACAGGCATTGATATGTTAATGTTTGTTGAGCGAGGTATTCGAGGAGGTATCTCTCAATGCAGTAATCGGTATGCAAAAGCTAATAACAAATACATGCCTAATTACGGCCAGACTCAACCCGAAATTTATCTTCAATACTACGATGTCAATAATTGTAAGTATATTTTCTTTAAAAAATTTAATTTTTTATGATTTACTTATGTTTCTTTCAGTATATGGTTGGGCTATGAGTGAATTTTTACCAAGTGGAAATTTTTCGTGGCGTAAAAATACCGATATAGATGTGAGTCAAACCCCCGATGATAGCAGTATAGGCTTTATTTTGGAGGTAGACTTAGAGTATTCAGACACATTACACGATGAATTACATTCATCACACATTCAGACACATTACAGATTATGACCGAGTTTGTAGGTCTTAGATCTAAAATGTACAGTATACGTGTGGAGGGTGAAGACGCTGTTAAAAAGGCCGTTAAAAATTACGTAGTAAAAACTAGAATTTCTTTTAATGATTATATAGATAGTTTAATTAACAATAAGCTAATTTTAAGGGTACAAAATAGTATTAGGTCTGTAAACCATATTGTGTATAGTATTAGTCAAACGAAAATTGCTCTGAGTTCAAACGATGATAAGAGATGTATGCTTCCTAATACCTCAGACACATAGGGGTCATTATAGATTAAAAAATAAAAATAAATAAATAAAAAATAATACAAGTCTTTTATTATTCGAAAATATATGAAGTATAATAATTATTATTTAATTGAGTATTTAGATATCCATGTTGGTTTTTGATATCCCATCCACTTAACATATGGCTGATCGCCTCGTTTACGTAACACTTTTTCAATTAGAAAAGTATCAGCGTAAGCTGTAGTTTGAAGTTCTCCGTATAAAACATGCCTTTAATCGGATTTCCGCTAAGATCTTCAATGTTGTAAGTCGTAGGACTTCTTAGATTAACCCTAACGATTTTAAACAATTCTGCAGTCCAATTTGCGTTGTAACCTTTATCGAATACAGATTTGTACTTGGAAATTCGTACAAAATCACCAATTTTAAATTTTATTTTTCCAATTACCATCCATAAACCATCCACGTCTTTGTAATGGTGAATAAATTAATGAGCAACGTCATCGAAGCCACAATTTTGAAAGAGCAGTACAAAGGCGAAGACGTTTTGATTCTACGCATCCCTATGATTCCGAACGACATGCCAATCGACTTTAAACGGTCACAATTTCCAGTGCGGCTTGCATTTTCAATGTCGATAAATAAATTGCACGGGCAGTCGTTAAGGGTTTGTGGCATTAATCTTGAAAATGCACGTTTTACACATGGCCAATTGTATGTGGGCTGTTTCCGCGTCGGAAAACATCATCATTATTTATTTACGCACCAGAAAATAAATTTACAATGTTGTATATTAAAAAGCATTACAATAAATACTATGATTAAAAAATTTTTTTTTATTTATTCCAGTTTTAAGACAGGACAACGTCTGTTGGGTCAGCTAGTAATTATATATATTTTTTTACATTAGTATGTGTATTTTTAATTAAAAACCACATTATAATATGTCTACACATTATATATGTTTACTTCGGACCGTTTTGCTCGTTTTTTCCTTATTTTTTAATAAAGTTTTACATGTACACAATAATGGTACTAATAAATATCCAAAAATTAAGACAATTGAATTTGTATTATTTTTGGAATTAATTTTCATAATAATTTACATTGCATTATCCTAAATGTGAAAATTCAAAATATTTGTCACTAAAGAGTAAAATCCTCGCGCCGGCACTGTTTCGAAAAACTGTTTACATGTGTACGCAGCTGTACATTAGCATCGAATAGTTTTTAGTCAACAGTTTTTGTTTGTTTTTGTTCGGACGCGTTGTGAAATGTGCGATTTCTATACTTATTGAAATACCTATATAATAGTAATGAATCTATTTCTATTAAATCATTGGTGTTTCAAACCAGGTTTTTTTTTATCAATTTTTGGCTGCCTTAAATGCAACAAAAGGTGATTGATTTACACTCATCTGTAAACAGGCTCGATAGTTTGAAATTTGTTTTAGGTGTGAATTTTTGTGAGGGATAACTGGATTTGACATAGATTTGTCCAAAACTTTATTTAGTGCAAGTACCTAGTATTCAACATGATTATAATGATGTTTATTAACTCAAGAGCAAATTTGCTGTCTGCGAAATGCTTCCAACTTGTAAATTTTGACAGTAAGTAACTATTTAACGATTAATATTATTCAGTATTAGCAATGTATTTTTTATGTATTATTAACAATGTATTATTTTAGTAATTAGTAATGGCCAATGCAGCAGGAATCTTAGCACGAATTCACTGACCAGTTTGATTTGTCTCGGTACCGTCTTTGCAACCTCTGCCTCAAAGTAAGTTGCATGTTCATATTTATTTCTTATTTTTTAAAATATATTGTTAGGTGTATAATAATAGGTAATTTACGAAAAATTTATATGTATAACAATCCCGTTGTGAGTTCGGGTTAACTAAATTTTCTTACAACGAATACGATCAATGTTCTTCGTAACTATAAAAATATACTTATTATATCTTTTCACAGGGCACAAAATAAATTATAACAAAAAGAAATCAATTGATGTTGGTATTTAGTAGTTTTCGATGAACAATATTTATGCAACACTTTACTCACGGCTGTTGTGACGCGAACCAGTTATAAATTTATAGTGGCGAGAAACCATTCACATATCGCTAGCTGAGAATTATAGTGTTCTATCTGACTTTCTTAATTTTACAAAAGAAGGATTTCAAATAATGCATTCTGAATTATTTGAAATTTCTGTACTTTTTGTCATAACACACAAGATAATTGTGTAATAAACAAAATAAAATTAAAATGGAACCTGGTAAATGACACTAATAATATTTTTGAATTATTTGAAAAATATTGGAAATGCAGTTAAAAGAATATGAATTCGAAATACCAGTTACTTTATTAGTTTATTGATTTTTATTGTTCTACGAGTATGTAATAACTAGAGCTGAGATTTTAGGTTATAAAAAATTGAAAAAAAAGGTAACTAAAAAGGTGTCAAAAAAGTTACTTTTAGTACGAAAAATCGAGTTTTAGGTAAAAAAAAAACATATATTTTAGGTAAAAAAGCTGATATTAAAATGACGAAACAGTAATAAAATTTTTTTCAATAAAGTAATAATAATTATAATTCTTAATAATATTTTTTATTGCTATAACAAATTAGTAATTTTTCTATGTTTTCCGGTGTTAAACTATGCCTTCTGTCAGTTAAAATATTTTTATACAGTGAGAAAGATCGCTCAACATCGCATGACGTAATTGGAACATATTTGTAACTTGGGGCGTCCATTACAGAAATATTTTCTGGTAGGATGTCTTCCCCCGAAAAAATTTTGGAAAATGACATTAAAGTGTCATATCCCAGATTTCTTGAAATAACTTTTTTAATTTTTTCTTTAATTATTTCTTCACAAGTTTCCAAATGATGAATGGTGTTAATAAATATATTGCAGGATTCCGTTAATGGAAGTCCCACCGTTTCCAGTTTTGTAATTGCCTCATGCAAAATTGTAAAATTTGTTGCGAGGTAAATTAGCTTAATGCACACTGCAGAATTTGGGTCAAATTCCAAAACAACCTTAAAAATATATAAAATTAAAATAAATTAATATTTAATTGAAACAGTCAGTACCTGCTTTATTTTCTCAAAATTTTGACTATAAAATATGGCTGCTCTTAACCAAGTTCCCCATCGAGTGAGTATTGGTTCTGGTGGAAGTGAAATTCCTGGTAGAATATCTTTATAACGTTCTAATCTAGTAGGGGCCTTCAAAAAAACTTTTTTTGTATTCGATATTAAGGTGTCAACTAAATCATGTTCATGTCGTATTAGTTCACAAAACCTGTTCAAAGCGTGAGCTAAGCAAGTGAAATGCACAGCAAGAGGATAAAATACTTGCAACATTTTTACAGCCTTTAACATATTGTCGTGAAACAAAATATTTCGACCCACCCTGTGCTAAATTGTAATAATTTGTTAATTTTATTTTTAAACGTTTGAATTGGAAAAGTACAGAGTGGGGAGGAAGGACACGAAATTCGTGGCTTTTTGTGCCAACTATGGCCGACAGCGGGTGCGTGATTTTGCAGGCCCGCTGAATTTGATTTTTGATACGTTGAGTTTTTTGATATTATTTTGAAATTGTGAGTAATAATTTTGATTTTGATTAAAATAAAGTGATTTTATGCGAACGCATTATTGCGTTATTTTTGAAATTTTGATAATTTGGATATTTTTGATGCGTTGTTACCGAGCGGTAGTTGATTTGAATTGGTGATTTGGAAAGATTTAATTGATTTGATAAAATTTGAAGAGAGTGATTGAAATTATAAAATTTAAAATTGGTTTTAAAATTGCAAGAATCAACATTTGCATTTGTACGAGCGAGTGGCAGATGGTGATAACAAGACGTTTTGGATACGCATAAAATTAAACGTATGAGCCCAGTAAAATTTTACATTACATTGAATGTAATTTAAATTTGGATAATTTATTTTTGAAAAAGATTTATTTTGGAGTATTTGATTTTTTTTGCATTGGAGAAGTTTTTTTGATTGATTTTGAAAACGCAAGAACCCTCGACCCTTGAAAATTCCCAATAAATCCCGCACACCAGAGTTACCTGAGCAAATATAAGTGTGTAAATATTTTCTAGTAAAATACCATTACAATACATATATGCTGCTGCATCTGAATAAATTATTTTCACCTTATTGTATTGGATTTCATTAGGCCATAATACAGCTAAAAAAAAGTATAATTTAAAACACGGATTAAAAGCACAAAAAATATTACCTACACATAGACATATTGACAAATCTTGCAACAGTTGAACTATTAGTTTTTTCCATAACTTTTGAACTTATTAAATGGTGAATGCTGGCTTCCTCTGATGACATTTTTCCCACTACCAGATTAGCTGTACATCTACCCATGACATCAGTGGTTTCATCTATAACAATCCAAACGTCTGAATTTCCAATGTATTCTCGGATTGATGCAATTGTCTATAAATCAATACAAAATCTTTATCATTTACCTATTGATTAACAGTTACCTGATCGTAGCATTTGGGCAAATAATTTTTACTTAAAGTTGTTCTATGAGGTATTTTTCTTTCACAGTACTTATTTAAAAATTGCCTAAATTCAGGGCAATCCAATTTTGCCCACGGAATGTTGGCTGCTACTAAAGAGTTACATAAATCAAATAAAAATTTTGATTTTTCATTTTCCTTAGATGTCTCCGGTAATTGCAACTGTTTGTCAGTTTTCACCATGTTTTTTTTATGCTTTTCAGACAACTCATGTTGAAGGAAGTGAGATCTTTGTTCACAATATATCTAGAATTATTAATTTGTCAACGTTTTTAAAAATATTTTTTAAATATTTGTTACTTACGATTGGGGAGCAAGCCCTGCAAAATATTTTATCCATATTGTCAATAGAAAATATCTTTTCTTGGCCAGCAATCCATTTTTCTAATTTTGAACGTAACTTTTCTTTTACTTTAGGCATTACGATATTTTAATTTAACAAAACTACACTGCACTTGCACTAAACTTTACGTAAGAATGACAAATTAATATTAACTGATGTACAAATAATTGTACAGAGAAGGGATTAATCCAGACGCAAATAAGAACGTTTTCAAAGAATGTAAATAAGCATTTTAGTAGTACTTATTTTGCAAATTCTTCTTTCTTACCTCACGTTATTTTTTCTCGGTAAAACACGGAGTGTTGTAACAGCAGTTTATTGTTTTTCTAAGTACGCAATTTTTTTAATTTAATTATTTCTTAAGCCAGTTTTTTCTAACGATACGAAAATTGCAAAAAAGGTAAGAAAAAGGTAAAAAAGGTGCTAAAAACGAAAAAACGACAAAATAGGTGAAATAGGTAAAAACAAGTTAGGCTCATATGAAAGGAAATTTTTGGAAACGGATTTTGCTATTATTAGGTTTTACTTATCTAAATCCCCCGTTAAAAGGTAAAAAACCTGAATCTCAGCTCTAGTAATAACTGAACATCTCTTAATTTCAAATCTTTATTGAAACACACCATACCTGATTTTGTTATCTCACAGTAACAAGACAAATACTATTGTTACTACCATTACGACTTATCAATATATATTATCGATACAAATTGCTTACTCTATGAAACCTTATTTGTAATTTACATACTAAATCTAAATGTTCTAAATCTAGAACACTATTACAATAATAAATTAAGTTATCGATTACTTAATATTTATATGTTTATACTACAAGTATCTACATAAAAATAAGTAATCAGATTATTAGAACAACTCTTTATTAATAATACCTACAAATAAAAGTTATTTCAAACAAAATTAAACTAAAAGTTATTGTGTTAAGTAAATAAATAAAATATTAGACTTTTCCGGAAGTTTTTCCTTCTTTAACTCTTTGGTTTTCCCACTTTTAGCTAGCTTCTTAATTTTATTGTCATCTTTAAATTCATAAAACAAGGTTTCAAAATATTTATATTATATATTTCCTATCTACTTCCGGTATAAATTTAAATAACTTATAAAGGTTTATCTTTTTTTTCTTTACTTCATCTTCGGTTAATAAACAGTTTGTTGGTTTCGGAAACCTCCGTGAAGTTGGCCTCCCATCTGAAACATTTTGATATAAAAAAATATGGAATCGTTAGGTCATCGTTAGGTCTTGAAAGGTCACCCGGTTTTATCGTTAGGTCACTTTTAGTTTTATCAAAAAAAATTATTCAAGTTTTGAAAAATTTTCTTGGTAAGTTAGCATCCCCATTAAACGATTTCGACGAAATAAAAGTGGAAACCGGTACGAAATGCACTGATAAGGATTGGTCACGTATATTTATCGTTAGGTCACCTTTCATTTATTTGCAATTAATTAATTTCAATATCATGTCTCTATTGCGCATGCGCTAAACAAAAATATAGTTGTGATGAAATTTTTCTTATAAAAGTAAGAAAAATATAACATTTTGATATAAAAAAATATGAAATCGTTAAGTCATCGTTAGGTCTTGAAAGGTCAATTGGTTTTATCGTTAGGTCACTTTTAGTTTTATCAAAAAAAATTATTCAAGTTTTAAAAATTTTCTTGGTAAGTTAGCCTCCCCATTAAACGATTTCGATGAAATAAAAATGGAAACAGGTAGGAAATGCACTGCTAACGATTGGTCACCTATGTTTATCGTTAGGTCATAATTAATTTGTTTGTAATAAATTAATTACAATTTTATATTTCTATTACGCTTGCGCTAAACAAAAATATTAGTGTGTGCAAAATTACATCTTGGGACGCGTTCTTGTCAACTCTTGACTTGGGGTGCGTTCTGTGCGTTCTCGCCAACACTTTTGTACATAACGTGCGCTCTAAATGGTTAGAAAAGTTTCGTAAGCGCGGAACTCGAAAGCAACTATAGAGCGTAATCAAAACGTTTATAGTGCGAAGATCTTCTATTTAAGTAGCATCTATTATTGATGTACTTGACGTTGACGGTGATCCACAATTACAATATTAGAATTCACTAATGCACTGGGTGTTGAAACAAAACACTTAATCCATACAGCAGCTGCACTGTCCCACATAGATATGTAGTATATGATAATGTGATATAGATATGTGGGATATGTAGTATACATTGTAGATACAGTGTATCTTCTTATTAGAAATAATAAAACACTTTATGAAAAATAATGATTTTAGTATTGTAACTCGTTCTTTTTTAACATTAACACTATTTTTAATAATGTTTTCAATAAATTTGCTTTTATTTGAAGCAAATAATTATTTATTGATAAATTTGAAAAAGTTGCTTCAGTAGGTTTATGGAAATAATCAAAAGAGTGCATGTTATTATTTTTAATTATTATGAGATCGAGGCAATTGATTCTATTGTTAACTTTTATTTCTTTTGTTAATTAAAATAAAATATGAGTTTTCTCATAATCCTTTTGAAGATAAAATTATTATGTTAAGAAGATGTCCCGGTCCCGGCTTATGCAATTTAAAAAGACCATAAAGCCTAGGAGCTTATGAATTCCTAATTAAAAAATATTTTTTAATTACAATTTCTTGAGTAGTTACCGAGTTGGTTTTATTTTTTATTATTTTCTAATAATTCCTAAACAGGATGTCCCGGCTTATGCAATTTAAAAAGACCATAAAGCCCAGGAGCTTATGAATTCTTACAACTAATTCCTAATTTAAAAATATTTTTCAATAATTAAAAAAGACTTTATGGTCTTATGAAACTGTTAGCCCTCCCCCTTAAAAAATGTAATTCTTCAAAAATATCTCTCCCCGCCCCATTTCCTGCGTTTTGAACGATAAAAGCAGAATTTTGCTCGCTTTTCTCTCTAGTTCATCTCTTGAAGTGAAAACGTTTGCTATACTTACTGCGAATTTTAATTGTGTTAAGTTAAAAATATTTTAATTCTAAAAAGTGTTTGTATAATATTCAAATCCACCGTAAAATGCTACAAAATAGAAGATTCTCACACTTCGAACGCATCGTTTGATATATATAAATTTTCTATGCTTTATAGCTGCTTTCAAGTTCCGCGCTTATGAAGCTTTTCTAACCATTTAGAGCGCACGTTATGTACAAAAGTGTTGGCGAGAACGCACCCCAAGTCAAGAGTTGACAAGAACGCGTCCCAAGATGTAATTTTGCACACACTAATATTTTTGTTTAGCGCAAGCGTAATAGAAATATAAAATTGTAATTAATTTATTACAAACAAATTAATTATGACCTAACGATAAACATACGTGACCAATCGTTATCAGTACATTTCCTAGCGGTTTCCACTTTTATTTCCTCCAAATCGTTTAATGGGGAGGCTAACTTACCAAGAAAATTTTTCAAAACTTGAATAATTTTTTTTGATAAAACTAAAGGTGGCCTAACGATAAAACCAAATGACCTTTCAAGACCTAACGACAACCTAACGATTCCATATTTTTTTATATCAAAATGTTATATTTTTCTTACTTTTGTAAGAAAATTTCATCACAACTATATTTTTGTTTAGCGCATGCGGAATAGGGACATAGAATTGAAATTAATTAATTTCAAAGAAATAAAAGATGACCTAACGATAAATATACGTGACCAAACCTTATCAGTGCATTTCCTACCGGTTTCCACTTTTATTTCGTCGAAATCGTTTAATGGGGAGGCTAACTTACCAAGAAAATTTTTCAAAACTTGAATAATTTTTTTTGATAAAACTAAAAGTGACCTAACGATAAAACCGGGTGACCTTTCAAGACCTAACGATGACCTAACGATTCCATATTTTTTTATATCAAAATGTTTCAGATGGGAGGCCAACTTCACGGAGGTGTTTCGGAACGGTTTTTATTTTGTGCAATAAGGCCTGTTGGAGGTTTCATTAGAATAATCCAATTTAGAATAAATAGTGAAAGGTTTGTTACATACGTACTTTAATTGCTTTACCGAACAATAAGGAATTGGTTTAAAATTAAAGATCTCCTCTGATTTCTGATAATCTTTCTAGTCGTTTATTTGCATCTGGATAACTTTTAGTGGATTTTTCTTATTAACAGTATTCAACTCTCTTAGAAGACCTAGGGACTGCAAATCTCAGCGTTGTTACTTACTAACTTTTTTGAAGTCAGCATAGCTCAGTCGTTGATGCAAAATTAGCTGATGGAATTTTGGGAGGGTTGTAAATAGCTTAATTTTTTTGGAATTACTCAAGAAAAAATACAATTAAAGTAATATTAATTTATAATAAGTAAATTAAATTTTATTACATAAAACAATTAAAGAGTCTTTGTTTCAATAACCGAATAATATTCTAAACACAAAAAAACCTAAATCTAACAAATTGCTTACCAGCTATTTATTTTACACAAAAAGTTATGAATAGGTAGTTAAGACCTATTGCAGCTGTTGACCCAGCTAGAAATTAACACAGTGATGCATTTTGCATTAAGATTGACACTCGTACGGTTAATAATTGCACCAAGATTAATCACCCTGGACTGGTGTTAAATTTGAAGACACAAAATTGTTTTTAGTCACTATTGGTTCATAAAAATAATTATTCAAGTAATTTTTAAATTGTTTCTGCCAATTCACTTTGTAATTTCATTTGCAAAAAGATAAACTTGTCGATAAATCTTTACGAAAAATTATTTTTTTTAAAAAAGGTAAAGTTATGTTTCGGAAGGTAGTCATTAAAAAAAAGGCCCCGGCGTCTCTCAATTATTTCTTATATATAAGTTTTTCTCCTTCCATCAAATTTTAACCAGAGCCGTGAGAAAATAATATTGTTAAGGATCTAAAAAAAAAAATCCTTTAACACACGAATAAAAGATATTTAAGCAATATTGTAGAATATTATTATTGATTTGGAGATTATTTAGATTAGAAGTTCCCACGACTTTTAAGATAAACAAAAATATTGAAACAAAATTTACGGGTTATTTTTATAAACACCGAAAGTACCTCAAGCTAATTGATTATAAAAATAAGTTATTTAATTATATATGAATTACTTTATAAAAATATGATAAAATTTAAAATGAAAACTTTGTAATACGATATAAAGGCCCTTATTTCACGATTATTTTAAATCATCAGTCGTATATGAGTTCTGTGGATGCAAAACTCGGTAAATACAAACGTCATAGTTTTGGGTATTCACAAAAAATAGTTTTCACACTGAAAAAACAATTTATTTCAGTCAATGCAAAATTTATTTCTCTCAAATAAATATATTCTTATATTTGGCTAAATACGCGGTAGGTATTAAATCAAATAAATCATAGAATTGACAGATTTATTTGGACCAATTAAATTAATATTCATGTCGAATATAGACATACATTCAAGCCAGATAAATGTGTATTTAATGCAATTTGATAAGTTGGTAAGTATAATGATACCATTTATTTCTCCCAATTAAATGTGTGTTTAACGCAATTTGATAAGTTGGTAAGTATAATGATACCATTTATTTCTCCCAATTAAATGTGTGTTTAACGCAATTTGAAATTTAAATTAGTTTAAATATACTATTTATCCATGTCAATTGAATGTATATTTAACGCAAATTGATAATTAGATTGGTTTATATCTTCTATTTATGTGTGGTAATTAAATGTGTATTTAATGCAATTTGGTATTTAAATTAGTTTAATTATACCATTTATTTGTCCCAATTAAATGTGTATTTAATGCAATTTGATATTTAAATTAGTTTAATTATATACCATTTATTTGTCCCAATTAAATGTGTATTTAATGCAGTTTGATATTTAAATTAGTTTAAATATAGTATTTGTTTGTGTCAATTGAATGTATATTTAACGCAGATTGATAATTAGATTAGTTTGAATATACGATTTATTTGAGTCAATTAAATGCGAATTTAACGCAATTTCATAATTTGATTAGTTTAAATATACTATTTATTTGTGTCAATTAAATGCAAATTTAACGCAATTTGATAATTTGGTTAGTTTAAATATACGATTTGTTTGTGTCAATTAAATGTTTTACTTACCTTGAATACAGCTGCATATTCAACTTAAATATCGATACACGATAAAGCCAAATAAAATTGTATTTGACGTAAATTGATACAGTAGAGTCTCTAAATAGTGAACAGCAAAAATCATGTTTGTTTTTTAAATATTAATTCCCAATTTATTTTTTCCTGTCTTCTTTTTATGCTATAAAAAAGAATGCAAGAAACAGATTTTTATAGCATAAAAAGAGGACAGTAAAAAATAAATTGGGAATTAATAGTCCGGTCAAATTAGACCAAAAAATAGGAGCGAGGTTACAATAATTCACACATGGCTGAAAATTGGTAGGATTGTTCAAAACACTATTATAAATGAAATGTAAAAAGTCCTCATCGATCCGACACCTGGAAAAAAATTTACTCGGGGTCAAAGGTCACAAAAACGGATTTTTCGCAATTTTCAGCAAAACGGTGAGTTTTATCGTAAAATTAGTTCAGACAAAAATTGTAGATCAGATAATTATCTATAAAAAATAAAAAACAACTTGGCACCAGTCTACATAAAATGCGTCTTTGCATCCTAATATTATTGAAAATTCAGAATAACTTGGCAAATCTTTAAAATTAAATTTAGTGGAACATTGAAACGTCTGATCAAAACCATGTTCAGTGAATAGTCGGCTGCAAAGTTTCAATTGATACTTGAATGCTACAGTGTAAGCTATGTTTCGCCGTGTTGTAACAATGTGTGCGTTTATTTTACCAATTCTATGAAATGCTTCAAACCTAATTGAAGAATAGTATCGAGGAGGACCTAGCAGATCAATAACTGTAGGGTAGTGAATCAACAAATGAAATTTTGGTTTTAAATTTACATTAAATAATTTCATAAAATTAGTATTATGTTCGGCTATTAATTCTTTTAAAAAAATAACTTTCCTTTTGTTAAAATGTTTGCTGTACAGTGTACTTACTAAATCATACAATATTAAATAAAACTGCCAAACTTCGTCATCTTCATCAACTAAATTTCCAATAATTAAACCAAAATGCACCACAAAAGACATCATTTCCGATGCTGACATTGTTATCATGCATTTCTGAACGTGTTCATTTTTAATTTTCGGAGGTGGATTGCCAACATCCAATGACGATATATGATTGAAATAATCTATTCTATGATTTAGATTTGTTAAGGTAAAATACTTTTTAACGTTAATAAAATTGTTTAAAATAAACCCCATATCGTATCTACAAATCCCCTCTTTGTACATCGTGCATTACATCTAAAGAAAAATTAATACAGTTATTATAAAAATTTAAATCATTCCAAGTACACTTTTCTTTGATACCAAAAATTAATCTTTCTAAATCTTCTAAATTATTAATTGAATTTCTCAGTGATTGGCTACTTTCTCAGACTACTTTTTGACAATTTACTTTGTCCAATTTGCATATTTTACAATAATAATTACTATTGAATCCCTCGTTAAATCCCAAAATTGAATTAACGCCAAGGTTATCACCAAGAATGGCGACTACTGAAAAAAATACTTGAGAAATTTTACCATCCACAATTACGGAAATACCAGTTTCTTCCTAAATTCGTAATTCTTCAATTACATGTTTAAAGATTTCTTCATTGGTAAACATATCCTTATAAGCAGATTCAAATAGCTGCAGAACAAAAATATTCTCTAATTTAGAAGAATATTTTGGGGGTAACGAAGCAATCGAAAGATATACTGCACCTAATTTGTGTGAACCTGCCCGTGATCCTAATGGATTACCTGGTTCAAATTCGTCGAAGTATATATATAGTGGTATAATTGTTTTTTTCTGTTGAAAATATAGCTGTGAAATATTTTTCCAAATTTTCCCATGAACCACGCTACTTAGCAGATCACTTCCATCTTGACTCAAATTATTCATATGATTACGTATGGTTTTTAGAACATTGGGTAGTTCTAAAAACGCTTTTAAGACATTTCTCATAGGAATAACTTGTGTCGTGAATTTTTTAATGCCATGTTTCAAAACTTCCCTGTTACTCTCAGGACCTTGGATTTCACCTATTGTAAAAGAAATAGGCTTGAAAAAGAACTTTGATTTTTCAAAATATTTTATTCTCAAATATTCAGTCTCCATCCCACTAAATGAGGAAAGAGTTGATTGTACTAGATCATTTAGTGGTAAACTATCCTCACATAAAATATTGTATTTTGAAACAAAGTTAGAAATTTTCTGCTGAAATTGCTGTCCTACATCAGTAACAAGTTCATTAACTTCTTCAACAACCATCTGCACTACAGATCTTGGAACGGAATTATTATTGTAAAGCTTTGAAATGAATCTTAAAAATATTGAAGTATTAGGTTAGCTTAAATTATTACATGAAATTTCATTAAGCTGGTTTTCTTGCTCGCAAGTAGATATTATGTCATCTGTGTCGATTGGATTTTGAAATTGATTAATATTAAGTGAAGAATTGAAATTACCACTAGCTGGAATTACTTTATGATTTTTATTGAAATGTTTTTTTAAAGAGTAAGTATTTCCAAATATTCTTCCGCACATTTCTGTAGGACAAGTGTAACTTGGAAGTTTCGGATGAAAAATTTTTAAATGATATATGTATTTAAAAAATCTGAAAAATTTGCTGTGCAAAACTCACACTGTAGCATTTTGAATAAGTATTATTGTTAAACAAGGCTACCTATGTACGTACCTATGTACGAGAATTAACTATATAAAACTTAAGATTAACTTTGCAGTATTAGCAAAAGAAACTGAATAAAAAATGTTTAAAAATTATAACAACAAATGTTTAAAATAAAAAGAAAAGAATAAGCAGACAACAAGTAAATGTAAAAATAAAAAAAGAACAAAACTTAAACCTAACTCACTTCACCTTTTTTAATTTGTTTATGAATCTCAAAACAAATGGCTGCTTATTGTCATAATGGGCGTGAATGTCATACACATACCACTGAATTAATGTCCACAAATGATCGGATTCTGGTGGATAGGCACAGTTAAACACAATAAATGTTTTAAAACACACTTCAATCGCCTTCAGTATGCTGGGGACCTCATATAAAGTGAAATCCACGCTCACATAAATGTTTTCGATTTCTGTTAATGAAGGTGATTGAATTATTATAAACGGTTGCACTGTAAGATGATATTTGGTCATTTTTCTGCGCTTTTCCGCAATCGCAATCGGAATGTCATCTGGAACCTAAACCAAAAATATTTTAAAGGAAGTTGAGTTAGATTTCGGCAAAATATTTAAAAATTGTGAAGAAATGTGTATCAAAACATGACTTTTCATAAATTTAAAAATTGCTGAAATTATTCTTTTATAGATACATAGTACATGGTCTAAATTGTATATATCGCCGAAACTCTTTTGCAAGCGTTTCACTTGTAGTCCACATATACTGCTTTCTTTTAAAAAGAGATTTGCATTCGATATACAACCTCTGCATTTAAAATAAATCAATTGTTTTTTCAGTTTGTGTCATAGTTTTAATAAAGGAGCGCATTTAGAAGTCTCTTTGATAGTTCCATATTATGTACACACAGTAATAAAGAAATTTTCAAAGCCATAAAAAATTATAACATGAAGTTCCCAAAGCGACAAATTTTTTTAGGTATACATAAGTTAAACATCTAAACCAATTTAAATTTATAGTACAGGCCCACGATATAGTAGGTAGAGTGCTTTCTTGAAATTATTTTGACTTCTGTGGGCACATCAGGGTTAAAGGCTGAAACTTTCAAAAATAAAGGGTTAGCAGTGGCGGATTTAGGGTCATCCCCATATAGGAGTTGCCAGACTTGAACGACGGGGCCAGGCTTGTACCAGTCCTGGGCAATCGAGCCTCGGCAGTTCAATATTGGGCCATACCTGGGGCAGCCCTGAGTAACCAAGCTTGGGCTGTTCGGTGTTGGTCCATACTTGGGCCAGATCTGGACAACCAAGCATCGGCTTTCTCAATGTTGGTCTAAGCTTGGGCCAGCCCTGGGCAACCGAGCTTGGGCTGGTCGGGATTGGTCCATACTTGGGCCAGACCTGGACAACCAAGCATTGGCTTTCTCAATGTTGGCCTAAGTTTGGGTCAGCACTGGGCAACCGAGGTTGGGCTGTTTGGGGTTGGTTCACACTTGGGCCAGACCTGGACAGCCAAGCATCGGCTTTCTCAATGTTGGCCTAAGCTTGGATCAGCACTGGGCAACCGAGGTTGGGCTGTTTGGGGTTGGTCCATACTTGGGCCAGACCTAGACAACCAAGCATCGACTTTCTCAATGTTGGCTTAAGCTTGGGTCAGCCCTGGGTAACCGAGCCTCGTATATTTGATATTGGCCCAAGCTTTGGTCAGTCGTGGACAACCGAGCCTTGGCAGTTTGATGTTGACCCATGCCTGGGTCAGCCCTGATTAATCGATCTTCAGAGTTTGGTTTTATAAATAAATAATTATTAAAAAGAAAAATAATTATATAAAATGCATAAATTAAAATTATATATTATTATTCTTGTTAGTTATTATAGTCAAATTCATTTTAACTCAAGTATGGCTAAATCGTTTAATGCAATAAGATCTAATGCATTAAATTTGGTTATCTTTGTCATACATACAAAAAGTAACTATATTAGAAAAGTGACAGAAAATAAAAATACTTCGAGATTTTTACTTTTTTTCGATGCGCCATACATTTTTCCAATTTTGTACTTGATTTGGAAAGAATAGACATTTCTTTATATAATATACACAAAATATTTACTTTATTATGCTTAGATGTGGTTCTAGCAACCTCTACTTCTCTACTTCATTTTGCAAATGTGCCGGTCTATCGACAAACTTCATTAAATCAAGAGGTAATTCTAAATCCGTTTTGCTACAATTTTCAATTTTTTCTTTCATAGAACGCTTTTGTATTACGTCTAGTTTATGCACTCAAAAATTTATTTAAAAATACATATATTTATCTATATAAAATGAGCACTAAATTTCAGCCGCAACTAAAGATTCTCGTGGGCATAGAACACTAATTGATTTGTTCTTTGCATTATTTTTATTATATAATTATAAATTATTTTTCTATTGTAAATTCCTTTAAGTTTTTAAGGTAAAATTTTTTTTTATTTCGTAATAAGTAAAAGTTTACACGATACATGTCTACAAAGGGTAAGACGGCAATTAAGTTCATCCGGTTTAAGATTAGGATACCGAATATAAAAGATTGAGGAACATTACAACCTTTTATTCAAAAATGGTTCTGAATTTCAACGAAAACAATCGTAAGTGTCGGAATTGACAAAAGTAATTAAAGTTCTGGGAATGGTAAACCACCCCCAGATGGGCAAAATTTTACAAATTTTGCAATTTTGGTAAACTCATACGGCTTAGATGTACATAATTGTTTATAAACATCTTTATATACTATACTCATATATACTCAATATACATCTCATTTGTATTATTAGTTCTTTGCTGTGTGCATAAAATTATTTTCGGTGAATTTTTGGCGATCGACATGTCTACTTCTTATTATCGAGTTAAAAAATGCCGTACGTTGAGAAAAAAAAATGAAATTTCATATAAACAAAATAATTCAGAAATCCAGCACGAAGTTTTAATTGATCAAGATTCTAACAATGGTGTGAGTGAGAACATTAATTCTAGTGATACAGGATTACGTGGTATAAAAGTGCGTAATGATTCTATTGACAGTATAATAGACGATATTAGTGATCAATCTTCAATTAATTCATCAATTCAAGAAAACGATGAAAATAATGAAGAAATTCTAGTTAATTCTTCAAATAATTCATCGCTTCAGCAATATGATGAAATTATAGAAGACATTATACCTAAAGCGAAATTGAGCGAAAAACTTCGTCGTTGGACTTTAGATAATATTAATATATTAACATTAAATGTAGTTACGCAATTGTTAACAGTACTAAGGGAAGAAGGACACGAAGATTTACCCAAAACTGCTCAACAATTATTAGGAACAAAACATTGTCGACCGATGCAAACGGTGCTCAGCAAGCGAGACACAACTGGCCATTACTTATATATTGGGATAAAAAATGGTCTCCAAAAAATAATATCTACAGATATTTATACCGAAAAAACTATAACAGTTCAGCTGCATATTGATGGAATTTCCATATATAATAATTCGGTAATACAAGTATGGCCTATTGTTTTAAAAGTTCATCATCAAAATTATGAAAGTAAACCAGTTGTCGTTGCATTATACTGTGGTGATTCAAAACCTTATTCAGCTGAAGATTATTTAAAAGACTTGGTAGAAGAAGCTAATAAATATATATTGAAAGGAATAATTTTAAATGATGTAAATTATGCATTTAAAATTTTGTGTGTGGTTGCAGATGCGCCTGCAAGAGCTTTTATTAAATGTTGCAAGTGTCCAGGTGGTTATTTTGCTTGCGAAAGGTGTACTACTGAAGGTATTACCACAAACCGAAAGCGTGTGTATCCACAAATCGATTGCGATCTCCGGACAAAAGATTCATTTATTGACAAAAAACAATCAGAGCATCATCTACAGAACGTCAAGTCCGCGCTATGTGAATTAAAACATTTTGATCCTGTAAATGACGTAGCTCTAGATTCTATGCATCTACTGTATCTCGGTGTGATGAAGAATCTATTAGAAAAGTTGCTTATAGTGAAAAAACATACAAGTCGGTTGAAAAGTAATCAAGTTAAAATTTTAAAAAATATAATGGAATCAATATCATCAGATATTCCTGATGAATTTCAAAGAAAATTATATGAAATTGATCAAGTTTCAAGATGGAAAGCCACGCAATTTCGTTTTTTTTTATTGTATATTGGGCCGCTTGCTTTTAAAGATGTTTTATCAAGGAATAAATACCGACATTTTTTATTACTGTATGTAGCATGTAGAATTTTAAATGACCATTCTAATGCAGTAAGGTATGCAGATTATGCTCAAGATCAACTGAGAGACTTTTTTAAATTAATGCCTTCAGAATATGGTGAAGATTCACAAGTATTGAACATGCATAACTTAATACACATAGCAGATGATGTTCGTCATTTTCAAGTTCCTTTGAGTGAAGTATCGGCATTTTGGGGAGAAAATTACATAAGTTTATTTAAACATTTAGTGAAATCACCAAACAAACCACTTACACAAATAGCAAATCGATTGTATGAGTTAGAATCTGGTGATTATGTAAAAATAAAAAAAAAAAGTGCCTTATGCAAATGCAAGTACGAACCATTTATAAATTTATTTTTACACAATCAAAAACGGTATTCTAAAGTTCAAGAAGTAGAATTACGTGGGGTAAAACTTTCTTGTAATCATCCAAATAATATTATACAATTGCGCAACGGTAAAGTATTTATAATTTTTAGTATATTAAATGTTAAGAAGAATTGCGCGATTCGTGAAAATATGAATAATTTATATGTGTATGGTATTATAGAAAATGAAAGAAGAGAAGTTTTTGATTTTCCGACTTCATCCATTGATGTTGGTGTGATGGAAATAATTTCTTGGAAACAAGATAAAATAATGTTTAACATTGAGTGTGTACAGCGAAAATGTATATTATTTCACATAAATAATTGTCAGTATGTATTAACGTTGTTACATGTATAAATTAGTTAACAAAGAACAAATAATAAAATAAATACTATTAAAAATTCAATTTATTATATAAAAATTTCCACCGAGCTGAAAACAAAATATCAATGCAATTTTAAACTCAAGTTCATTTATACCTTAATTAGAAAACCAATTAGAAAAAGTCTCCCAATTACTTGTTTATTTTTAAATTAGTACAAAAGTGTTCAAAATCTACACGACAAGTAGATCTACCAAACCAATTTTTAAGGGTGAAATGTATCACGTGGACAACATGTTCAGATTTCAGAAAGATCCTTTGTCTGGTTTTATCATAAAATCGTTGCTAAAATTCTTAATAGATATTCTACGGAAGTAGCCTTTTTTCGTTACTTTTTACATTTTACGTTAAATTAAAATATAATATTGTAATGCAATAATAAAATTTTTAAATCGCGGTAATTTATACTTAAATTTAATTAAATTATTTATAGACAGGTAATACAATAAATAAATACTTAGTTTATTTTCTTGTAAAATGGAAAGGATGGACATTGTGTGCTGGCTAAACTAAACTATTGGTAAACTATTACAATAGAATAGAATAGCCATACTTGCACTTTTTAATTTAAAGGCAGTCATCAGACTGTCTGTACATAATACAGTTAACCCCTTCATTATGATAATTTTAAAGTACACCCTTAATTATCTAAAAATTACCTGTATTCTGGTTTTAGTACAGGTAATAAACTTAAGTGATAAAGAATTTAAAAAAAATATTGTTATTAATGAAAACCATAGGAAACAGGTAAAAATATTGTAAAAATTGCATAAATGAACTGAATTTTATTTAAAATCAAATTTTTTTGTTAAAGGGAGGGTCAACGATATAAATACACTATTAAACAAACACTATACTTCAATATTTTGTAGCACCCCTTTTTGAGCGTATTATTACAGCAATCCAGTGGCGTAGCCAAAGGGGGGACTGCCCCCCCCCCCAAATTATTAATTCGTAATTTTACAATAACTTCAAACCATGTATAGATTTCTATATAAATGATTTTCAAAACACTAATGATACTATATTTGAAGGCTAATGGCTGATTTTGCATCAGAAATGAAAAAACCATGAAGGAGCAGCTTCCAAAATATACAATGGAAGCTCTTAATCAGTTTAATATTGATGTTTCCGAATATATATATTATTTTAGGAAAAATAAAAAAAATAGGTTAAGCGGTTTAGCTTTATTAGCAGTTCACAGGAATATGCCTATATTAATGTAGAAGAGGTTATATCGTGGGTATTCTGCGAAAATGCATTAAGTCAAAATTATTTTGTTGTTTTTTGTTTAGTTAATCATGCTCTGTTCTTGCTTGGTGAACGTTATATAGGCTGCAAAAACGCACTAAAGTCATATTTATAGAACTAGCCAAGATAAATTTCTTTCATAAATCAAAAATACATAAAGATGTTCTGAGAAAACAAACTTTCAAATTCAATTATGTCAAAATTATAAAAATTGACTTAATGCATTTTCGCAGAATACCCATGATATATACTTTTGGAATAACAAAAAACGCAATGATTTTACAATTATAATTATATTAGAATAATAATAATTTCTATTATTCTATTAAACTCTATTTTCGGAGAAATTATTTTTTATTGTAATTTTTTAACTTTCTATTGAGCGCATGATCTTGAAAATTTGAAAAATTTTCTTCTGCGGCGCTATTAAAAACTACTCGCTGCGCTCGCAGCCCCCCCCCCCCTCGAACCAAATTTCTAGCTACGCCACTGCAGCAATCCTGTTGAGCAAAACTAAAATACAAACTAAAATTATCTTAAAAACCTAAGCCATCAACAATGTTCCTTGGGTGTAAAAGATTAAACTTTTCAGGTAGCAGGTAAGTGTAGGTAAGGTACAGCTAGTTTTATGACTATTTCCGAGTAATGTCTTTCAACAATGTGCCAAAAGTTTTTGTTCTTCATTCTCACGAAAGATATTTTTCCGTTTTCGAAAATCAGTCTTATCTATAGCGTGGCCAAGTGTTTAGCTCCCGAGTTTTTAAAATTGTTTCTTGTTCTTGTTGTAATTAGTACTATAGAATCATGATGTCAGATTCCCAATATTTATTCGTAGTCGTTGAGTTTAACGAACTAATAAATAACAAAAAGTGCGTGGAATTGTTGCCCATCTCATGGTTGTTTGAAAACGATGAGATGTGTTATTATCCTCCCAAGAAGGATTTCATGAAAGTGGAGAAATGGGTGGAAAATCAACGTGTTCCAGGTGAAGCGTGGCCGACGTATCCAATAACGATAATTGCTAAAGCTAGTAAGTAATAACTACATTATGTAAATTATTAAATATTTAATTCTTCTCGTTTGAATGAGAAGTCCTGCAATTAAGCTTTTTAAATAATAATTATTGTTATTACTTTCAACATTGGAATAAACTCTACTATTATTTCAGGAGATTACGATCAAGGACTACGAAAATTAAAAAGATCGTATAAAAAAAAAGACGTGAATAGTTCTGACAGCGAGTCACAATTGCAGACAACAAGTGCTTCAGTTTCTCAACTTTTAGCCACACCGCGACCATTAATAAATTATAAAGGCAATATTCAGAATGATTCTGCCTGTGTAAGGCCAACAGCACACCTACTAAACCCAATTCATGAAGAATCTGAAGAAGAATTGACGTTACCAGGACAACCACGTATTAATTCCAATTATGCCATTAATTCATATACATTAACTTTATTTTAACTTAAAATTTATTATCTAATTTGAAAATTTTATTTTGTTAGTTTTCTTTAAATCAAAATTTCATTATAAAATTTTACATTATTTTAAAATATTTCATATTATTTAAAAATTTTATTTTATTCTAAACATTTTTTCTGTTTTTATTATGTTGAATTGTATAGTTTTAATGTTATTATAGATATATATGAGTTCAAGGAAGCCATTGAAGACTTAAAAAAATTTATAAAAACTGAAATATCAAATGCAAAGAGGAGTATCTTGTATGACTTAGACCAGAAAATGAATGTTCTGAAGTTGGAAATAGGTAGAAAAGGTACCATTACAGCTGACCATCCACATCCCTGGAAACTTATCGACACAGACTTGCCAGCAAATGATTTGGAATCATTTTTAAAATTTGAAGAAATTTTAAAAATAGACACTACAAAGCAGGAAGCATTGGTATACGTTTTTTTAAAATCTTATATTTAAATTTTGTAACTTGTATAATTCACAGAAAGAGATTTTCCGATTGGAAACTATCGGATCTACCAATTACGACGCCGATATTTCATCGATATTAAAAAAACTCATCGGAAAAACTGTTCAATTGCAGTACAGTGGATGTGGCAGAGTTGTTAATGGGGTGGGAAAAAAAAATTTTTCTGCTACAGAATTTTATAAACATATGAATGGTAAATTAATATCGTTAAAAAAATTACTCGAAGTAATTATATTTTAATCATTTTCAATTTCAGATTTTCTGATGATCAAGTACAAGGAATCGAAAGAAATCTTAAAAATAGTACACGCTACCAGCAAATTTTTTTCCGGCGCGAAAGATCGAGACGGTGGCCGAGCTCAACGTACAAAAAAAATTTAAAATTGAATTTATTTTTCCTAAATTCCTGCTTCCCATTATAACGGATAAGAATAAAAAATATCAAATTATAGAGATCTTTTTTCCGTGCCATAACATTTGATATTTTGTTCTTTAATTATTAATAAAAAATCGATAGTAAGATTAAGAAATATAGCTCGATTTTAGAAAATATTAGCAGGCTTGGTCGTCGTATTACATCAATTTTAATCTGTCAAAGTAACTTGTTCGTAATATTTTTTGGTTTTCAAACAAAGACATTAGTAATGCGGCTAGTAAATAAGGCGTAATCTGACGATCAAGCCTGTTAATATTTTTTTAAAACGAGCTATTTCTTAATTTTACTATCAAGTTTTTAACAATAATTAAACAAAAAAATATCAAGTGTTGGATATCTGTAGAAGCGGAAAAAAATCTCTTTAATTTGATATTTTTTTATTCTTATTCGTTACACGGAGAAAGCAGGAATTTAGAAAAAATCAATTTTCTATGCTAATTTTGTATGTTCAACCGGTCACCCGGTTTAAACTACATCGTTCAAATTTTTGTTTGTAAATACTAAAATCATGACATTGTTTCAATCAACTATACAATATAACTATGTAATTAAAAAATTTTTGGTTTTATTAACTTGTTATAGTTTAGATTTTATTGTATTTTTACATGCCCATGTAAAAGGGTCACATATTATTGTAACTGTAAAAATATTTGTAGGATGTAAATTTATAAGTTCAATATATTATGTATGTATAAATTATTTACAACAACCAGCAGGTTCTATTTTTTTAATTTTTATGCTGAATTTCCAGATTTCACATAATGACATGTAATAATTTTTTAAAAGTGAATTTGTAATTTTGCATAAATCGTTTTAAATTAATTTCACATTATTTTTCCTACCCAGTTACATTATAAAATTATTTTAATTTTGCATGAGCATTACTGTATTATTTATTTACAAAGATTTTCTATGTGTAAAAAAAGTGTATTTAAATCTGCATTATAAATATAATTTTAATATAATAAAATACTATTTAATAATACTATTTACTTGTTGATTTACTTAATTATTTCTTAAATTACGTTATTTATTTAAATTATCAGCTATCGTTTATCCTTATTAAATAAATTTTTACAACTTATCAACTTTAGCTATCAAGACTGGGGTTATACTATGCAATAATTTTAATTTAGTTTAAACAATTTTATTTTATTCCAAAATTTTATTCAGTCTTGGCTCAAGCCAGGTTTCAGTATTGGGTCAATCCTTATTACCAGTTTTGGCCCAAGCTAGGTTTCAGTACAGGGCCAATCTTTATTACCAGTCTTGGCCCAAGCTTAGTTTCAGTATTGGGCCAATTCTTATTACCAGTCTTGGCCCAATCTAGCTTTCAGTATTGGGCCAATCCTTATTACCAGTCTTGGCCCAATACTGTATGCCAATCCTGGCCCCTAGTTATCATCCCAGAGTCAAACCAGGGCTGGGCCAATGCTGGTTTGCATTCTTGGGCCAAGGTTACGAAGTGTTGGCGCAACTTTGGGCCTATGCTGGGCCCGTCGTCATTTCCTACATGGGTCTGCGCCCTACGCCCTGTCCGATATGGTTCCCTGTTTGCTTGATAGTAATTATTATAAATATAACATTTACATATGTAGTAGCAGTCATGGAAATTGTAATAATAATAAGAATTACCTTAACAGACACAATAATGCCTGCCCTGCTCTCCGCGGTTGATGGTTTCCACTTTTTTGTTTTTGAACCTCTTGGCGGTAAAAAGGAAGCTAACAGGAGGACTCTTATTCGGTTTTTGCAATCTAAAACAGAACATAAGTATATTAGGAACCTATAAAAGCAAGGATAATAATAATTAATAATAAGCTACAAAACTCGGGATGATATCAGAAACATGTGATATCATCATAATGATATCATATAATGTGAAATAAATTTTAATTATCTTCATTTAAACTTGGCGAATCCAAAAGATCACTTAAAATTGCATCTTCCGAATTTAATGGACATAATCGGCACTCTTTGGTCTTTTCAACCAACACCGGAAAGTTTTTTATTAAATCTTTTTTTTCCTTGTGTAAGGAATTGAAATCTTCTTCAATCTATTACATACTTTAATTATAATATATGCGATACTTATAGTCAGAGTTTTAGAAAAACATACCAATATATGGCCAATGGAGTATTTTAAAATGGTCCATTCTTTAAAAACGTCATTTATTGTTTGGATTTTATTAAATTCAATTTTATTGCGACGAAATTGAAATGTTTTCTCCCAATGGTATAACACAGTTCGCAGAGGTTCGCTATTGTTTTTTAGCCATACAATTGATTCCTCAATTTGAAGTTCTGAAAATAAAAAATAAATAATACCACCATATTAACATATAATATTTGGTATTGTTTTTATCAAGACAACATGTCGATTTAAAATTAAAGCAAAGGCAAAACTAATTTTAAAAAAACAAGTTTTTTATAAAAGTAACTTGCCCAAATTCTCATTATCTTCGTTTTTTTCTAAATTTTTTTTCTGTTGGTTACTTTTTTCTATAATACCTGCGTCACGCAGTATTGTTAACAAATTTTTGTTTCCCCCTGGAAACTCCGGCGATATCTCTCCGAGAATCTGATTTTCTCACAGGAGGAAGATAGTAGCAATTTCTCTCTTCCTCCGGAAATAAATCTGTAATTTTGTAGGAAATTTCCTCAAAACACTCATTTGTTATTCTCCTGAAATCATACAATAATAAATTATTTAGATATTTCCTATCAACTTATATATGTATATATCTGTACCTCAGAGGCAGACTATGTTAAGTCCAAAATGATAACGCGTTTACCCGTTTATCGAGAAAACTTAAAAGTTCATCCAATTTTGGTATTTCATTATCGCTGACAGATTTTTGCATTTCATAATCGCGCCTTAGATTTTCGTTTAGTTTTTGAAACACCACATACACAAATTGATAATTGTTTACATCCACGTTAAAGTTTTGCAAAGCACTGCGTATTTGTTTTATTTTTATAACAAAATCTTTGAGCATCGAGTCATGTTTTATCAATGGTAAATTGTGTAAGTTACCCATATGCGCATTTATAACTAATTGCGATCGGTCGTATCTATCGCACAACGACTTCCAAGCAATCTCATAATTTTCACTCGACACCGTTAGATTGTCCACAACTGACAATGCTTCATCTTTTAAATACATTTTTAAATACATAAATTTATGCACCGTTTGCAAAATTTTGTCGTTGTGTATCATTGACACGAAAAGGTCTTTAAAACTAGGCCACTCTGTATACACTCCACTAAATACATTAATTTTTAAATCTGGGAGCTTTGCTCGTGAAGTGTGTAAAGCGAATTCTTTTCCTTGAGTGTTTTCCACCGCCGCGACACTTGCACTATTAGTATCAAATTTCCGCAATTTTTGTTGAATATCTGCTTTTAGTTGGTGGTACCGTTCCTCAAATTGCACTCGCTCTGGACTCTCATCTTCTTCAGCTATTCCAGATAACAGTTCGATCTCTAACTGTATCTTATCAAATTTTTCGCATAGTTGTGTTAGCTGTACAGACTTCACCCGCAAAATTTCCGTAACCTCAGAGTCAGAATATCCTTGCACATAACTAATCATCCTTGTTACGCTTCCTTTTATGTTGCCTCGCATTCGCTTTAATGTTTGCAACGCCGTTTCTGCTGTTGGTTGCGTTTCCATGTTGCACAAATTTTTTTAAAATAGCGCGCACTTTTACAAATAAAATTTAAAATTTTGCAATCACTTATTTGCACTGTCCGTATTTTATACAATCCGTAACTTGCACTAATCCGGCTCGAAGGACCATTTAATGTTGCCACTTCAACATTAGAGTTAAAAAATTAAATTGAAACGGATTGTAAAATTATTTTAATTATTTTATTTTTGGTGAATAAAGTGCAGATAAAAATTTGTTGTTAATACTAAATTTATATATTACAAAACTTAAAACTAATACAAGGCAAAAGCGCGCATTTAATATAAATAATACTTTAAAAATTATAAATTTCGCTTAATAGTATACCGCATAATTATGTTCCCCGCTGGAACTTAACTTAACTCTATTCAACGCACAAGAGCAAGTCTTAATTGATAGTGGTTGTTCAACGCACGTCTTCTCAAAAGATCTGCCCCATATACGCATAATTCCCTTCCACCAAATCACGCATAAAACTACTTCATAAAAGTTAAGCAGAAAAGGATTCAAAAAATTACAAAAAATGTTGGTTGTGAATTTCCAACACTGATTTTACTTTATATCTCTAGGTATAAGGTACTAAAAAAAAAAATTTTGTTCTGATTTTCAGACTTTACATGATGTTTTTTCAAATTTCCTTACATGTTAATCTACTTTTGTGAGTAACTGTAGATGCAATGTAGTGACACATTTAAAATTCAAAACATACCAACATAAAATATACACTATAAATTTTCGCGCGCCGTTAGACTTGTTCAGTGTGAACAATATTTCTTAAGGCTGTTCTCTGAGCCTATCCATCCCAACGTAAAAAAGGAAATTCCGTGTTGTGCAAAGACAGCAAACTTGACGTGTAGAAACTTTGTAATGCTTTTAAAGTGTAAACGTGTGTAGAAAAATTAATACGAATCAAGGATCGCCTACCCACGCACGTAAACAGATATTCTTACTATAAGCTGATGTTGCAGTTTTACCGAAGTGCAATACAATTTTATAATTATGTGCTCTAATTATAAAATAATATTCGTAATGTTTTTAAAATTATATTTTTCAACAATTTCATTAAATCTTACGATGACTTGACCATCGTTTCTACCTAATGCAAACACGTACACATCGCTACCTCGAAAGAATAACGACACAACTCAAAATTTGGCAAAATTGAGTTAAGTATTAAAATCGACAGAATTTGGCTATATCTTATCATGTATAACGTCACAATGCAAAATTTTAATAACCTGCTGTTATTATAGCGGCAGTGCCATTATGCATGTAATGCAAAGTTACTACTTATCAGTAGTTTAAAAACGCTCTATTGAAAAAAGTGCTTTTTTTAGTTTTGTCGTTATTCTTGCCAGGCAGCGACATGTACCTTATATTTGGTAAAATTTGTTGATAAAATATAACATTTACTGGACGCTTACTCAAAAAGATAAATTATTATTTAGAATTGTTTTTGTATTTCATCATGATTAGTGTTCCAAGATTCTTGGGAATTATAGACAAAATAGGGCGCAACAATGAAGTAATAGAAATAACAACTTTTTATTTATTATAATAAAAATGCAAATATATTTATAAAATTTTGAGATAATATTAAAACAATAAATTAGTGTAAAGTTTAAATAAATCAATTTGTTTAAAATAATTATATTAATAAATTAACTACAAATTATACCAATTGAGATAAAAGCATAGCGCCAATAGAACACTGAAAAAAGAAATCCACATGATGAATTTCTTCCAAAAGTTATTTCTAGAAGGAAAAAAAATTTGTGTTCATAGATACAGTTATAAAGTGCGTACCTATTTGTGATTAGCTTATGTAATATAAAATCCTAAAAGAAAATTAACATAATTTTTTTATGTAGTATGTAACATTATACTATGCTTTATAATCGCAAGACTGACTTACTATCTTCGATAAGAATTGTAAAAGATGCAAGACATTCTTTCTCAATTTATATACTTTTCCTACACGTCAATTATAATTACGTGAAGCAATTTGAACTTTAGGCCCTAAAAACTTTTAAACCAATTAAGATATCAAAATTCTGTCTGAGCCAAAAGTTTCTAAAAATCGAGATTTACAAAATATCGGAAGAACTCAAATTTAATGGTTTTTTGGCTTTTTTGGAAAAACCAAAAAAAGGATATTTGTAAAGGTTTGTAATAATCTACACACATTCTGTCAAAATTTCAAGTCAATTGGTCCAGCCGTTTAGAACTTATAAAAAGGCACTAAAAGAACAGCATTAAATGTTAAGTGATAGATGAAAGTTGATTATCTCTTAAATGATAAGTGATAAATGTTAAACGAGGAATGTAAATGCTTACACACAATTCCTATTGTTTATCTTCTTAAATGTTAAGTGTTAAATGATAAATGTTGAGTATAAATCGATCATAACACTTCTGCTTATAATAAATCTTTTCGATTGATTAAATTGGAAATGCCATTGTCCTGGAAGTTTCACGTGCTGCCTGAATAAACTTTTCCAATCAAAAGTTGCCACTTGCTAACGCTTTTAACAGTGGAATGTTTTGCTATTATTTCACTATATTAGTTAGGATCCGTAAAGATAGTTTTCTTTTTAACTTACTTTTCAATTAGACCAAAAATCCTGTTCGAAGGCAAGAATGAATGCCCTGCTATAGGGAAAATCATTTCAACAATTTTGATATTGGGGGGGGGGGGGGCTTTATTTATTAACCAAAATGACAGCATAGTCATCGTAATGACGTTGTTGTTTTGACCGCCACAACCGTCAGCGAACAATGCAATTTTGTGGATCTCGTCTTCAAAAGAACGGTTGATTAATAAGTCATAGACGGCTTAAGCAGTATCATTGGAGTTTTTTGCTGCATCAACTTCCGTTCAAATGTACGGCTTAACATTTTTTGGCTTCAATTCTGTCTTTGAATTACCATGAACTATTGTAAAATTGTAATAATTAATTTGCTGGGAGAAGTAACAAGCTTGATCAGGTAGTTTTGGCACCGCAAAATTTTTGATATTATTGATAGTATTTTGAATAACAAACAATAAAAACTTAAATACAAGCTGATATTTAGCCAAAAATGGTAAAATTGTGAAAAGTAAGTGACTTGTCACTTTATAGCAGAAACCAAAAATTATATATTTTTAATTGGTAAAATAAATACAACACCAATTTTTAGATTTTGTATGAACAAAAAAAACATACTTTATGTTTATCAGTAAACGTGAATACAAAAAATAATAAAAAAATTATAGAAAACTTGACAATAAAAAAAATCATTCCAAGAGTTCTGCATCTTGCTCTCTTGCATTTTCTTCTGGAAGCAGAGATTCATAAAATACGTGGTGTATGGTCGGTATAAAAGGTAACAAAGTTTTTATATTATCAAGCTTTTTCTTAGAAATTCTCGAAGGTTCGTTGTATTTCTTGGGTAACGAATTTAAAGTCATCTTTGCAGGCGGTTCTTTCTTAGATTGAATTTTTGGTACAAATCGTTAACAGCATATTTCACAAAAAAAAAATTGGGTGCGTTGCTGTCAAACATAAATGAAAAAATTCCGGCAAAATCAAATTTTCGTCCATCATCCGTTTTAGTTGCTTTTTTAATATTTTGTTGTAACCTGATCATTTCCAAAAAATTGTCTTGTTTCAGTTGTGTTACTTGAAAATGATTTTTTTATTAGATTTCTTGAAAATATTAGAGGAGCGTATTTTCGATGATGTTTCTACCATTTTAGTTTGCAAAACCTTTACAAGAATACTTCTAATTTCATCACTACCCCTTTTTGCCATGTCTTCTGTCCATAGGTACACGTGCCTTTTTCCTAATCCACAATCGTAGATTTTCAAATTATAGAGCCACACTTTCCTACAGTAAAATGCTGGCCCTGTAGTAAGTTTGGGTACTGGCATTGCCTGCTGCAAGCCGAAGGATATAACCAATTTTTCATTATTAGTTTTCACATCTTCACTCTCCATTTTCAGTAAGTCCTGCATAGCTTTCGCCCTTATTTTGTGTAAATCCAAAATTTCTGTGAGGCTGTTTACTAGTTTCATATTTCTTTCATTTCGACTTTCATATTTTGAAATACGGTTGATGTGATCTTTAACGTACTGGATGGCTTCATCACTTATCTTGTTGGGTTTGTTGTGACGTTTACTACGATAATCTTTTTTTGGCATAGGTGCACCCGAGGCCTTTAGAGATACAATATTGTTAATTCTTCCTCTACAGTTTTGAAGACCATGCACACTCATAAACTCAGTTTTGCATATTTGAACAGATTCTGAATTTACTGTTACGTAGTATGCTGCACTGAATTTCCTGCTGGATTCTTGTTTCTTGACTTTTTTTGGGGAATGCCTTTTCTTTTTCATTGTTTTAATTCATCCAAAGAGGTATGAATTTTGTATATCAAACGATTCAAGCTCCCAAAACTTCTGAAAGATTATTTCGTGCTGGTCGTCAAGTTGTGTTCTGCAATTCTTTGAGCAACTACAGGATTGACTAGTTTGACAATTTTCTTAGTGGCTTCACTATAATATTCCTCCCTATTGTTTCGTTTAATTTTTCTTTTGTTTCGGTTATATTCAGGTGCCCTTCGTTTGCGCCAACGCGATGATATCTTTCCAACTTTTTCTACTTCGACTATCATATTTTAACGATATTATTTCATCACATTAGATAAAAGCACTCAAACAATAAATGTTGACTATTCGTTTTTTTAGATAAAAGTTATCATTATTAAAAAAAAAATTATCATTATAATAATAATGAATAACCGAAAGGCTTGGCGTGAAGGGTGCGAAATACGATTAAACAAATTGTAAACAATTTGCAAATATATATATATATATATATATTATTATTAAAAAAAAATTATCGTAGTATAAAAACGCATATACAAAACTTAGGTTGAAAATTTTACAACGGATAGAGTATGACAAGCCACAAATTAAAAAAAAGCAATTTTACTCAAAAAGATAAATTATTATTTAGAATTGTTTTTGTATTTCATCATGATTAGTGTTCCAAGATTCTTGGGAATTATAGACAAAATAGGGCGCAACAATGAAGTAATAGAAATAACAACTTTTTATTTATTATAATAAAAATGCAAATATATTTATAAAATTTTGAGATAATATTAAAACAATAAATTAGTGTAAAGTTTAAATAAATCAATTTGTTTAAAATAATTATATTAATAAATTAACTACAAATTATACCAATTGAGATAAAAGCATAGCGCCAATAGAACACTGAAAAAAGAAATCCACATGATGAATTTCTTCCAAAAGTTATTTCTAGAAGGAAAAAAAATTTGTGTTCATAGATACAGTTATAAAGTGCGTACCTATTTGTGATTAGCTTATGTAATATAAAATCCTAAAAGAAAATTAACATAATTTTTTTATGTAGTATGTAACATTATACTATGCTTTATAATCGCAAGACTGACTTACTATCTTCGATAAGAATTGTAAAAGATGCAAGACATTCTTTCTCAATTTATATACTTTTCCTACACGTCAATTATAATTACGTGAAGCAATTTGAACTTTAGGCCCTAAAAACTTTTAAACCAATTAAGATATCAAAATTCTGTCTGAGCCAAAAGTTTCTAAAAATCGAGATTTACAAAATATCGGAAGAACTCAAATTTAATGGTTTTTTGGCTTTTTTGGAAAAACCAAAAAAAGGATATTTGTAAAGGTTTGTAATAATCTACACACATTCTGTCAAAATTTCAAGTCAATTGGTCCAGCCGTTTAGAACTTATAAAAAGGCACTAAAAGAACAGCATTAAATGTTAAGTGATAGATGAAAGTTGATTATCTCTTAAATGATAAGTGATAAATGTTAAACGAGGAATGTAAATGCTTACACACAATTCCTATTGTTTATCTTCTTAAATGTTAAGTGTTAAATGATAAATGTTGAGTATAAATCGATCATAACACTTCTGCTTATAATAAATCTTTTCGATTGATTAAATTGGAAATGCCATTGTCCTGGAAGTTTCACGTGCTGCCTGAATAAACTTTTCCAATCAAAAGTTGCCACTTGCTAACGCTTTTAACAGTGGAATGTTTTGCTATTATTTCACTATATTAGTTAGGATCCGTAAAGATAGTTTTCTTTTTAACTTACTTTTCAATTAGACCAAAAATCCTGTTCGAAGGCAAGAATGAATGCCCTGCTATAGGGAAAATCATTTCAACAATTTTGATATTGGGGGGGGGGGGCTTTATTTATTAACCAAAATGACAGCATAGTCATCGTAATGACGTTGTTGTTTTGACCGCCACAACCGTCAGCGAACAATGCAATTTTGTGGATCTCGTCTTCAAAAGAACGGTTGATTAATAAGTCATAGACGGCTTAAGCAGTATCATTGGAGTTTTTTGCTGCATCAACTTCCGTTCAAATGTACGGCTTAACATTTTTTGGCTTCAATTCTGTCTTTGAATTACCATGAACTATTGTAAAATTGTAATAATTAATTTGCTGGGAGAAGTAACAAGCTTGATCAGGTAGTTTTGGCACCGCAAAATTTTTGATATTATTGATAGTATTTTGAATAACAAACAATAAAAACTTAAATACAAGCTGATATTTAGCCAAAAATGGTAAAATTGTGAAAAGTAAGTGACTTGTCACTTTATAGCAGAAACCAAAAATTATATATTTTTAATTGGTAAAATAAATACAACACCAATTTTTAGATTTTGTATGAACAAAAAAAACATACTTTATGTTTATCAGTAAACGTGAATACAAAAAATAATAAAAAAATTATAGAAAACTTGACAATAAAAAAAATCATTCCAAGAGTTCTGCATCTTGCTCTCTTGCATTTTCTTCTGGAAGCAGAGATTCATAAAATACGTGGTGTATGGTCGGTATAAAAGGTAACAAAGTTTTTATATTATCAAGCTTTTTCTTAGAAATTCTCGAAGGTTCGTTGTATTTCTTGGGTAACGAATTTAAAGTCATCTTTGCAGGCGGTTCTTTCTTAGATTGAATTTTTGGTACAAATCGTTAACAGCATATTTCACAAAAAAAAAATTGGGTGCGTTGCTGTCAAACATAAATGAAAAAATTCCGGCAAAATCAAATTTTCGTCCATCATCCGTTTTAGTTGCTTTTTTAATATTTTGTTGTAACCTGATCATTTCCAAAAAATTGTCTTGTTTCAGTTGTGTTACTTGAAAATGATTTTTTTATTAGATTTCTTGAAAATATTAGAGGAGCGTATTTTCGATGATGTTTCTACCATTTTAGTTTGCAAAACCTTTACAAGAATACTTCTAATTTCATCACTACCCCTTTTTGCCATGTCTTCTGTCCATAGGTACACGTGCCTTTTTCCTAATCCACAATCGTAGATTTTCAAATTATAGAGCCACACTTTCCTACAGTAAAATGCTGGCCCTGTAGTAAGTTTGGGTACTGGCATTGCCTGCTGCAAGCCGAAGGATATAACCAATTTTTCATTATTAGTTTTCACATCTTCACTCTCCATTTTCAGTAAGTCCTGCATAGCTTTCGCCCTTATTTTGTGTAAATCCAAAATTTCTGTGAGGCTGTTTACTAGTTTCATATTTCTTTCATTTCGACTTTCATATTTTGAAATACGGTTGATGTGATCTTTAACGTACTGGATGGCTTCATCACTTATCTTGTTGGGTTTGTTGTGACGTTTACTACGATAATCTTTTTTTGGCATAGGTGCACCCGAGGCCTTTAGAGATACAATATTGTTAATTCTTCCTCTACAGTTTTGAAGACCATGCACACTCATAAACTCAGTTTTGCATATTTGAACAGATTCTGAATTTACTGTTACGTAGTATGCTGCACTGAATTTCCTGCTGGATTCTTGTTTCTTGACTTTTTTTGGGGAATGCCTTTTCTTTTTCATTGTTTTAATTCATCCAAAGAGGTATGAATTTTGTATATCAAACGATTCAAGCTCCCAAAACTTCTGAAAGATTATTTCGTGCTGGTCGTCAAGTTGTGTTCTGCAATTCTTTGAGCAACTACAGGATTGACTAGTTTGACAATTTTCTTAGTGGCTTCACTATAATATTCCTCCCTATTGTTTCGTTTAATTTTTCTTTTGTTTCGGTTATATTCAGGTGCCCTTCGTTTGCGCCAACGCGATGATATCTTTCCAACTTTTTCTACTTCGACTATCATATTTTAACGATATTATTTCATCACATTAGATAAAAGCACTCAAACAATAAATGTTGACTATTCGTTTTTTTAGATAAAAGTTATCATTATTAAAAAAAAAATTATCATTATAATAATAATGAATAACCGAAAGGCTTGGCGTGAAGGGTGCGAAATACGATTAAACAAATTGTAAACAATTTGCAAATATATATATATATATATATATATTATTATTAAAAAAAAATTATCGTAGTATAAAAACGCATATACAAAACTTAGGTTGAAAATTTTACAACGGATAGAGTATGACAAGCCACAAATTAAAAAAAAGCAATTTACGTTATTTTCCAGCTGATAGTCAGCATCCTTATCGCTGTCATCAATTGGGAAGTCAAGATGTTCACCATCACTGTCATTATCTTCACTAAATTCACTTACAGTAGTGTGAAAATGAACCGCACCACTACCTGAATTTCTTTAAAATCAATTGTAGCTTACAAACAAAAGGTCAGGGGTTATTGTCAATTTAGGTACTGATACGATAGCTTAACGTTATTATTGATGGCCCGGCGTAGCGTAATCGGACCTCCAGGGTCGTACTCAGCGAAATCGCGGCGACTGGGTGACGTCTACGAGAGGTAGACTACCCAGGTAGTTGTTTTGCTTATTGCTTATGGCTCGAATTCTTACAATCTTACTCTGAAAAAGAAGTACACCAGAAAACTTCCAATAAGGATTCGTGACGGTAGGTATAATGAGTAATAGAATTGTTGTATTACAACGCAGGTTCTTAAAGCTAAATAAAAGGGTCGACCTAGGCATGCATGAAATTAATACTAAACAGTTACACAAATAATACAATGAAGCCACTCCAACAATTTGGAGGGTTAAGGCTGTCTGAGACAGCGGCCTAAAAGGCGATATGATAGCGAAATTCGATGCACTTTACAATTTAAATATTTACTCACATTAGTAAGTCGGATTCGATACACAGCAATTGTAACAAACTTGGAGCGGTGTAATGTCAATAGAAGTAATAATCAGTCTTTAGATATACGAAATAAATTTAGAGATTATTTTAACACGAACGGATTCGTACCATGGCAATGGGAAGCAATTAAAAAATTCAATTTTTAATTAAATTTAATCAAATTACTTATTATAAAATTTAAAGTGATATTAAATTTATTGTTAGTCAAATTTAAAAAAAATATTAACTTAACAATAAAGTTTATTTATTACATTACATCCGATTTTTTCTTTTGAAACCATTTTTTTCTTGCATTATACATAATGGTGTCTATTTCGAATCTTGCTTCGTTGACTATTTCAAGATCATCAATTTCCGATAGTCCTTGAGCTAAGCATTGTCCATAAAGTTGAAATTCATTTACTACTGGCATTGGTGTTTTAAAATTATGTTGCAAAGACTCTAAAGTTTCCACAGTTTTTTTAAACATTTTATCAGTCTCGTTGCTTTGAAGCTCTTCTTGGTGATTATTTGCAAATTTTCGTTTCTTTGAATTCGAAGAGGCCATCGAAGGCGTTGCTTCACTTTCGTACACATCGTTTTCGATTTCATTACTGTTCATAAATTCTTGAATTGATAAATCAAGTTGGGTGTCCCCAGTATCTTGCATCTAAATGCAACAAAATAATAAATAAAAGTAAACATTGAAAAACAAGTACTTACTTTTAAAGCCAAGGAGCTTTCTCCTTTCCTCGCTTTAATGTACGGAATCAAAAATAATAATTTTTCGTACCACCACACGGTCGGTTCATATAAATCTTCGGTCCCAGCACCACTCCGTTTGCTTTCTTTCACTTTATTGTGTTCGTGTGTGAACTGCGACCTAATATTGGTTATCTTTTACTTTACATCCTCTATAGTAATGGTTTCAGCATCAGACTTCTTCATGCATTCACAAATTTTGAAAATCGCATCTTTTCGTGCGTGTTTATTTTTATACAAGCTGCTGGTTGTATCAAACAAACACGGATAATTTTCGTGGCATTCAATTAGCTTGGCAGTTAATCTATTAGACCAATCCATTTGAACAAATAATCACAAATACTTCAATAAATTCAACAACAAATAAATAAATAAATTACCTTTCGTTTTAGTTTATACTTGAAGTATATTTAAATTCATAATGAATGTTTACACCACGTTTACGCACAACACCTAACCTTTCTTTTTTAAACTTTGGCAACTAGCTTCGTATATGTTCGCCACCTTTCGTTCGTATGTTCTGTGTTTTCACATAGATGAATAGACGCCGTTCTATTCCGAAAGAGTACCTATGTTTTGCTAGTTTTTACGTATGTTTTTTCTTATGAGTGATCGGCTATGAGAAAACATACAGTGTAAACACCGAAATATTTCTCATATGAGAAGTCCTGTGTGAAAACATATAGATGTAAAGCGGCTTTTAAACTTACGATGCACTTTGCAACTCGAGATTGGAGCGTGTCGGTCGTTCGAGATTGACGCGGGAAATTTACAAAAATTTAAAAATCTAATCATAACCGTAACAAATAACGGTAAATGAAATGAAATTTCAAAAATCCTAATTGTCGACCGTAAAAACTAAGAATAAGAAATAAATAGTTGAGATAGAGGTCGTTATAATCTACAAAGTAGATGAATTTCAAAATACAAATTTGTAGCAGGACATCGGTAGTCAGGACCGTATTAGGAATCAATAACGAATGAAACAAATAGAAAGAAAAAAAAAAAAAATAGAAAGAAAATTTTTTTTTTTTTCTTTCTATTTGTTTCATTCGTTATTGATTCCTAATACGGTCCTGACTACCGATGTCCTGCTACAAATTTGTATTTTGAAATTCATCTACTTTGTAGATTATAACGACCTCTATCTCAACTATTTATTTCTTATAACCGTAACAGTACGTATACCTGTATCATTTTATGACCCTCTTAACGCAAAAGCAATGACAATAGTATTTTTTTAATATGTCTAATTCTGTAAAATTTGAAAATTAAAAAAAATATTTATAATTAATTAATAAGTTAATTAAATTTAAAAAAATAAAAAAGATAGAATAAATTGATTTTAACTTGTTTGGGTACACTAAAAATAAATAAGCATATTTATTTTACTAAAAATTTATTATATTAATATTGTGGCACTATTTTTTAAATCTATTAATATTTTGTTGTACCTCCCCTTGATTTAATAACAGCGGCAATACGGTTTGGCATAGAATTAACTAAATTTTTTAAATAATCTATGCTTAAACCTTCTTTCCACACTTTAATTATGGTACTAATTAAGTCTTCTTTGTTTTTTGGCCTTTCCTTGGAAATTTGCTTCGCCATCATAAACCAGCAATTCTCAATGGGATTTAAATCTGGGCTATTTCCAGGCCATTCTAAGCGGATTATCTCATTTGCATCCAAAAAATTTTTTACCTGAAAAAACAAATCGTTTTAAATGCTTGCTTACTTATCAAAATACAACATGCAAATAATAAATTTCGAAATAACTAAAGTACTTACGATTTTTGCACGATGGCAAGGTGCAGAATCATCCTGAAAAATGCATTACCCACATCGTGAAATTGCTCTTCAATTGTGGGCATTAAACATTCTTCAAGAATTTTAATATAGTCTTTTGCCTTGACATTCCCGTCTATAATGTGCAAAGAACCCACACCTTTGCCTGAAAAACATCCCTAAACTATTACACTCGTCGGAAACTTGACAGTTGTTTTAAGACATTCGTCCTTAAAACGTTCGCCTTTTCTTCTTCTGACGTAGTTGATGCCGTCTGTTCCATGGAGGTTAAATTTGGACTCATCAGAATAAATCACTTTACCCCAATCTTCTACAGTCCAATTTTCGTGGTTTTTCGCCCATTTTAACCTTTTACTCCTCATGACTTTTGTTAAAAGTGGCTTTTTACAAGGGCGACGAGCTTGCAACCCCATGTCTTTCAATCTCCGACGAACAGTTGATGAACATACGGCAACCCCCGTAGATTCTTTCCATTCTGCATTCAACTGTGTCGAAGTTCCGGCTCGATTTTTTAGACATAAACGCTCTAAAACCCGATCATCTCTCTGAGTAGTTTTTTTCTGTCGACCACCACGTTTTTTGTTTTTGACACTACCACTTTCACTATATTTTTGCAAAAATCGTACAATTGTTGAGTGACTACATTTAACCCGACGACTTATAGCCCGCATAGAAAGATTTTCACGTCTATATCTATATTTATTCATATTTAACAGATATTTCACTATGTCAATGCTAAAAATAGGCTGAACAAACTATTAAAATTTTTATTTTGTTCTGTAAGTGTCATAAATAAATATCAGTTTGAGTACCTAATTGGTCAACAACCCTCTTTCTTTTGTTTATATAATACCAATGATTTTAAAGCAATTCAGATAGCGATGCGGTTCATTTTCACACTACTGTATATTATCGTTCAAAATTATCTTTTTATCACAAGAACTTAACGAACTTCTACTCGCACCTGCCATTTTTATCAAGTGGCTTATGACGTTATAGATAAAGATATGCAACATCTCGGTGTTTGCTAAATATGTAATTACATTGCATTGTTGCGTCATCATCATTACAATATTTTTGCAATACTTTGGTAGTGGCTTGTCATTATATTTCACAACCAATTGGGCTTAAAATTTCAAAAAATATGAAATGTGGCTTATCATTTTGTAACAATAAGCTCTTCAATTACTACACTAAGATTAACACTGAGTCTGGATTTATTTATTTAAGAAATCATATGTATTTATACCTATATGCAGCTTTCCAGAAACTTCCATAGAATTTCTACACATTTCTATAGATTTCGAGACCGGGAGACTTTTACCTGGAGTAATTGAACAAAGCAAGACGATGGCGATGTAGAGAACAAAGATTTTAATACATTTCAAGACAATTGTTTAGTTTTTTTTATTATTTAAAATTTGTTTGAAAATGTATTTGAAGATTATTCAAGTTGAAACTTCAACCTATGCTCTAATATAAATTTCAATATTGTATAAACCGCCAGATTTAAATAATATGAATTCTTAAGGCAGTATTCTAGTCTAGAAAGCTGAAAAAAATGAAAATTTTTGTTTTTATATTTTGATAGTTTAGATATTTAAAAATCTCGTCTTAAAAGGATTTTTTGAAATTCGAATTATTTTAAAAGCTATATAGCCCAGTCAAAATAGACATTAAAATAGGGTAAGCTTGCATAAATTACGATCCAGCTGAAAATTGGTGGAGGTCTTCATTTCATTATTACAAATGAAATGTCAAAAGTCCCCATCGATCCCACATCTGCTAAAAAAGTTATTCAAGGTCAAAGGTCGAAAATTTTAGTTTTTTGCTTTTTTTCGCAAATGGCGAGTGTTATCGTAAAATTTGCTTACACAAAAGTTGTAGATTATTAAATTCTCTAAAAAAATTGTCTATGCTTTTTTTTTACGAATCATCATTTCAGAAATATCGCAATTTCAAACATCGTCAATCTTGATAAAATTTTAATTAGACAGTGCAAATATTAAATGAAAATTGAAACTATTGCATTGAATTGAAAAAATTGTACTATTGCGAATGATTATATTGAAATTAATAATAATTGTATATTTATGGAAATTTCAATCTCTTCATCAAAATCATAAGAATCTTCATCTGCTGTATTTGATCAATTAGAGCAAGATTGGCCTGAACAGTACACATCGGTGAATAAAACAAATCTACTTTTTTACACCCACAGTTTTTATTACAGCCCTTCAGGCAATTGCAGAAAATGATGTTGAGAAGTTTTTCTGGAGCATGTGGGAGTAAAGTTTTAATTGGCTCCAAACTATCATTAATTATTTCCCAACCACAGTCTTTTGGATTCAGTGGGTTACCAAGCTACACTTGAACTTGATAATACACTCGATATAAATGTTGTTGAGCCGATGCAGATGTTGGAAGAAGACAGGATAATTGCACTCTCTTATTTTGACCTTGAATAACTTTTTTAGCAATGTGGGATCGATGGGGACTTTTGACATTTTATTTGTAATAATGAAATGAAGACCACCAATTTTCAGTTGTATCGTAATTTATGCAAGCTGAAATGCTATTTTGACTGGGCTAATAGCCACTTTAGTGTCGTGGCAACTCGAACGGTTTAGACGGAACTATTCTAAGAAAAGTATTAAAAAATACTTTTTATTTTTTTTTGTATTTTAAAAATTTTTTTTTATTTAAATATTCAATTTGAGGTAGAAGAAGGTCCGATGTATGGAGCCAGAATTGCTGATTGAAGAAATGTAATTATAAAGTATCAATGTACCTTTTTTTGTGTTTGGTGGGAGGGGGGAAACCTTGCATAGCCCCCCCCCTATGTTTTTTTTTTAGTCTGATCTTGTCATTACTGGGGTGGATTTTCGGCCTTATGCCGTTCGCGTTGGTTGATCTCCTCCCAACTAGCACAAGTCGTTGGTAATTAGACTAATATGTTTTAAAAATGATTTGTTATAGTATCCATGTTTCAAAATCGTTTTTTAAATTCTTTGCTTAAGATAAAATTGCTGTTGAAAATAAAATTATTATATTATTTGGTCGAAAGAACATTTTATGTATCAAATAATAAAATTGTTTAAAAGCTATTTTATTACTTAGTTTTGAGAACGTTCTTACAAGGATATTAATAAAGACACTTGCTTATGAAACATAATAGGCTAGCGATTGCTTTATAGTAATTCTCCAAGACAAGTCTCCAACTTCTTTAAGAATTTTCTCTTCGCAGTCATTTTTACTACCTCCATCATGGGTATTTTTAGTAGTACCTTCGTCTTGTGTATTTCCAATACCTTTCATCTTGTAAGATAAACTTTTAGGCCTTTTCTTACTTTTTGAGCAACGTACATTAGCGATTTCATATCTGCGTCCCGAGTTTCTAATTACATTTTTTAAAAAAACTTCACATTCCTGTACCGTAAAATCGTTGTCAGCTAGATAAACTAATTTGAAAAAGAGATTGATAACATTTTTATAATATTTAAAAGGAATTTTCTCCTTTCCCATGTAGCACAAATATTGGCGCAATATTGGTGCAATATTTATTTTCAATATTGCGCCAATATAGAATGTGAACATTTTCCACTATTGGTCCAATATAGATTTCCATTATTGGTCCAATATTGATTTCCAATAGTGGTCCAATAATGATTTTCAATATTGCCCCAATATAGAATGTGAACATTTTCCATTATTGGTCCAATATAGATTTCCATTATTGGTCCAATATTGATTTCCAATAGTGGTCCAATAATGATTTTCAATATTGTGCCAATATAAAATGTGAACATTTTCCATTATTAGCCCAATATTGATTTCCATTATTGATCCAATATTGATTTAAAATATTGGTCCAATAATGATTTTCAATATTGCGCCAATATAAAATGTGAACATTTTCCATTATTAGCCCAATATTGATTTCCATTATTGATCCAATATCGATTTCCACTATTTGTCCAATATATATTTCCATTATTGGTCCAATATTGATTTCCATTATTGGTCCAATGTTGATTTCCAATATTGGTCCAATAATGATTTTCAATATTGCGCCAATATAGAATGTCAACATTTTCCTCTATTGGTCCAATATAGATTTCCATTATTGGTTCAATATTGATTTCCAATGTTGGTCCAATAATGATTTTCAATATTGCGCCAATATAGAATGTCAACATTTTCCTCTATTGGTCCAATATAAATTTCCATTATTGGTTCAATATTGATTTCCAATGTTGGTCCAATAATGATTTTCAATATTGCGCCAATATAAAATGTGAAGATTTTCCATTATTGGTCCAATATTGACTTTCAATATTGGTCCAATAGAGATTTTCAATATTGCGCCAATATATAAGGTGAACATTTTCCATTATTGGTCCAATATAGATTTCCATTATTGGTTCAATATTGATTTCCTATATTGGTTCAATATTTATTTTCAATATTGCCCCAACATAGAATGTGAACATTTTCCATTATTGGCCCAATATTGATTTCCATTATTGGTTCAATATTTATTTTTAATATTGCCCCAATATAGAATGTGAAGATTTTCCAATATCGTAATATTTAATTTATATTACGTATTTCATTGAAACAAAATATTTTAGTTTGAATATATTTATTTTATATTTTACATATTACATTACATGTACATAATATAACAAGAACACATTATATTATTTGCTAGTATTTGTGATAAACCGCATAATTATTTGTTTCGTTTATTCATTTTTGTTGCCAGTGTTTTGGAGACATCTTGTAATAACACCTAACATCGCGTAGTAAATCTGAAATTTAAATTTTGTATAATTATATATATTTATAATATATATATATATACTTACCGCCACGTTACCGTCTATCTCGAGAATCGAACCCATGATCTACGAAATCCATCACCGCTACCACTTACCTACCAAGCTTACTCATTTAAATTTGTAACGTACTATACAAAATATGCGTTTTGAAAATGACATATAAAAGAAGTTACCAGATGACTATGCATAAATTTACCAGTTCCTCGGTTCGGCACACCCCCGCTAGGCCAAATATTAGTGCGACCTACAATGAAATAAATTATTGGTAAAAAATTAATAAAGAAATAAAAAGTACCTACTTTGGCTACCAAAAAATTCTTACAAGGCGCCTCTTTTAAAAATTTCGCCACGTGGTCAGAAGTTAGGACACGCGATTTTTTCGGCACATATCCTTCGTTTTTCCGCTTCATAAAAGCGAATAATCTGTGGAAATTGCCGATGTCAATCTTGTTTTTTCGTTTAGTCACGGCCTTTTTCATCGAATACTGCGACCACCTGGTCACCCCTCGACCACGAGGTGATCGAGGATCGAGGTTCTCACGTCAAAACCACAAATGTAAATGAATGTAAAACTATGGCGCCAACTCACAACCAAAAAAACGCCCAAAATCGCAACTAATTTATTACGTGGCGCAAAAATTAAAATTCAATTATATATTTTATAATCTTTTAATGTAATTAAAATTACTTATTTTAGCTAAATGGTAATTAAATAAAAATGATTTGGTAACATTTATCAAAAAACATACAAAATATAATTTGCAAATAAATAAAATTAGAACTAAACGCACAAAAGCGCATGTGCTAGTACGCATGTAGGAGAGGGGAGGTCAGTCCCTCGCCTCTTGACGATTTGTGATGATAAAGGGGGGGGGGCTTATAAAATTGTAACGGTACATATCGTAAATTGAAAATTTTTTTGTTATCGAAAAATCAGCAATAATATTTTTTATAATAAATAAAATCTTTTGTAATTAAAACTCGCATTTGAACAATTTAGTTTATTGTTGAATGTACAGAGTGCATTCAAAATTTTAGTGACTATGTGTATTTATTTAAATTAAAAGTGGTGCAGTAGTTCTACTGCTACAAAATAATCTTCAAATGCAGTTACCCAACATTTGCATTTGATTTCTTTTATCGATATTTTGTATTTGAACTCGCCTAAATTTGATATACGATAAATTCCAACTTCTTTAGATGGAAAAGGTTTGTTAAAAAAATGTGTACTGGTGTTGAAAATGTTAATAAATATTGAAGATAGATCTAAAATTTTGATTACTTTGGCAACGTTGCCACCTTGTGTTATAATATAACAATTTTTTTGGTCGAACTTAATTTCTTCTATACAAAATTCATGTACAGGAGTACAACTAAAATTGGCATTTTCTCTTTCATAAATTCTCTTGATCATTTGTTGCAGTGGTTTGTTAGGTGTTCTTAATAATTTTAATAACGAACCAAGCAAATTCTCAAAAGGAAAGCAACTTATTGCTTCTAACTTTAGATTTGCCTTTACAATATCAACCACTAAATGTTAAAAATTAATAAAATTTTATCTCTAGCCCCACCAGCCCATGAGCACAATGTCATGAATTTCCTAGAGAAGAAATTGTCCATCAGCATGTAAGCATGGTCGACCCCATTTCCTTTTCCTCTATTACCACATAAAAACGTCATTCTCTCAACATATTCATCAAATATATTTTTGTTTTTTAACTTTTCTTCTAATGCACTTAATTCTTCCACGGTCTCTATTTGTTTAATGGGATTTACACTGGTCGGCGCCTCTTTAGAAGCACTAACACACGTTTTTGGTCTGGTGTTTATCTTTTTTATGAGTTCATCAAACATCACTTCTAATTTTGCGAGTTTCTGAAACATTTTGTTTTGGTTTTGTAAAATGGTTTGCATCGTCAAGGTAATATCAATTGATTCAGAATTGTTTGCATCAGAGGGTACAAAATTTACTTCAGGATTTATTATGTCATTTACATCTTCAAAGTAAATTAGCTGGTGCTGGTTATCAATCGGATCATTTAAATAATGTGATTGATTGATTGGCTCTATGTAACAAAATTTGTTTCCTGTAAGATATCGGTTACTTTGTTTTTTGGCAATATAACCCTGGCCCTTCTTTTGATAACAGGGGTTCTGGGAGGAACGTCTTCCTCCTCTCTTTCTGTATCATCGCGATTTGACATTCGTCCAACTTCTTCTGCAGCTAGTTGATACTATTGGGTAAAGGTGGCGTAGCGAGAATTATTTTCAATAAAAGAATAGTTCAAGTTTAATATTTTATTTTAGCAAAAATGCATCTACACACTTGTATGGTCAAGAGCGGTCACTTTAATAATGATAATTTCACACTTGCAGTTTTCAAGTTGCAAGTTGGGGCGGTATGGTTGGCATATATAAGAATTTATGGTTTCCGTTCTTTGAACGAGGGTGTTAATATGTTTCACATTCTCAGCTTTAACTTATAACCAAATTGTCATTTGCTGGATTAATTGTTTTGCATATTTTCTTATGTACAAACCAATAGATACGATGCAAACTTTCCTCTTTTTAACTAACAGGGCATCTCAAACCACGTTTCTTCCGATTGCGAATCTATCTGCTTTACGAGCTTGTCTGCTCTAGTTTTCGGCCACGACAAAATCCCATCCTTTTCCGATGAATGAGGTACAATCGACAAGGTGTTTTTGCCCTTTACAACGGTTTGCACTATTTTAAACATTCTATAAAATAATAATATAAATTAATACTCATCATGTACTTTATGGTAATATAAACAAACCTTTGCGTATGATCCCCTATTCGCTTATTGTTAATAATTATTAAAACACAAATTAAACCATACAGCAACCTGCACTCTCCACAGAACTCTTATAGCATTATAATATTATATTAATAGCATAGCGCGAAGTCGACAGTAACGTGATCCAGCTTGTGATAAAATGTGATACCCTATAAAGACGTTATACAGCAAAACAAATTTAAAGCAATTTTGTAAAAGTACTTCTTTGAATTTTTTGTCGTATATTGAAACTTTTGAGTTCCCAATAAAAAAAATTTGTTCGTTTAGTAAAATCGTAGATAATTTAGTCCTATAGTAAAGCAAAATAATTACGGTCACGACTATCTCGTATTAAAAGAATTCCGGATGCAACAATAATAATTTATTAAAATACGCCATATTTTTATTTTCATGTCTACGGCTTGTGTGAAATTTTAAATCGGCCATATTGGTAAATTTGTATAGCCAAATTTAATTAGTAATATAATTTTTTAATTGTTCACTCTACGAAAACAATAAAATCAATATTATTAATTTATATACTCACTGAAATAGAAAAAATAACCATATGTGAAAAATATTATATTATTAATTTCAATATCTTAACAAAAAATAATATAAACCATTAAAAATAGTCGAAAACGAAATCCATCAAAATTACACTGCAAATACGTATGTATTGTCATGTAAGACAGCATAAAATATAATAATTAACAAATAAAGAACGCTTTGCAGTTTAAGGAAGACATGCACGTAACGATACGAAATAAACTTTTACACTTATTACTTATTAAAGATGATCATTCGAACAACAAATTAACCACAACATACAAAAATCATACATCGCTCACTTAAAAATTTATAAAAATCAACTTTAATCAGCTTCGGAAGCATATAAATAAAACTTAAATTAACACGGAATCTTTATTTTTCAATATAAAGCTTGCATATTTCACACACATCTTGAATAGACAGGTTGGATCAAATTTACATCAAAAGATTTTCACAAATTGGGACTTGTCTCAAATGATTTTTGTTTTTCTTGTGTAACGATGATGCATCGGAATCTAGAAAAGATTATTTCGCTAAAAGTAGTTTTAACTATAAAATGTTATAGGATTAGTATGAAAGACATTTTCAGTGACATGTTTGTATAATTTAAATTTAAATCAAGTGTTAGTTTTAAGAAAGAACATTAAAAACTTAAAATGGATTTTCGGTGACAACTGTCAGATTGGTTTTTGCAAGATTAAAGAATGAAAAATAAAGGTGCAGAGCCCTAACATGTATCAAAAATGCGCATTTAAAAGCTCGAATTTTCGATGTAAAAAACTAAGATCCTAAGAAAAAATTAAAAATGAAATTTGGAAAGCGATGTTTATCAAATCACATGGTTTTGAAGAAGATTATTTTTGCAATTTGCGGAAGAACGGCTGAAGATAATGAAGTAAGATTTTTTCAGTAGTTATCAGAATATGTGATTGAATTTTTTGCAAAGTTTGAAGAAGATCGGAAGAGATTTTGTAAAAAAGTATTTTAAGGCGAATGTGATTTTTCAATTTTATTCTATAAAGTATAAAAGGCCGTCCAAAAACAATGTTATTTCAGTAGCTTTTTGTCATTTGCCAAGTGAACTTGTACCAATCTAACCTCATAAAATAATTTTTGAATAATTTTTAATTACCAAGGCATCATTAGTTGACAAAAAATTTTGAAATTTCGATTTATTTAATTTAAATAAACGTGCGAATTTATTGTTGTCGAAAATTTTTTATTGTAAAGAATATTGTTACCTGATTTTGGAAATCATCAAATATTTTTGAAGCAGAGATTCCTGACGTCGTAGTGCACCGTTGAGTAAAATTTACAATTCTACTTGTGTATAATCTGGCCAGTATTATTCTTTTAAACATTATTCCTCACATAATTAAGTTTAGTTTAAGTATCCTGACACCATTACAAATTTATACACTTAAAATAATAAAAATTTAAATCACTTTTGTGAAAAAGTAAACATTACAAAAGATAACCTACCTATTTATGAAAAAAACAAAGTGTGGTTAAGATACCGATCCAGAATCTTAACTTAGCTTTCTTGTACTTTTATATTAAATTTTTAACACATTAAATAATTGCACTTGCCATAAATATTTTCATTTTCTTACACTAATTCATTATTTTTTTAAATTTCTACACGATACAAAACAATTTATAGCAACAGGTAAGTCTCAAATTAAAAATAGATCACCAAACCTTAAGCAGTCCATACACGAGTTCGTCAACCCACGGACGACGGTTAACCAGCGGACATCGCAGTATATTGCAAGAAAAACTCTACTCCCAAGTAGTTTTACCTTTGGGTTGAACTTGAAAGGGATCTACGTCTTTACGCCTAAAACTAAACGCCTAAAAACACTTACGACTAAGTCAGTACGCCTAAGTCTTTACGCTTAAAGAATTTTGCACCTAAAGGTTTTTTACGCCTAACATCATAGACACCTAAAACTTTTACAACTAACGAAGTCTTTACACCTAAAAGATTTTTTGACTAAAACCGAATGTATGCATAAAATAGAAGATATTATTATGTATGTTTCTGTTTATTTAAAAAAATTACAACATTACAAAAGCAAAAGTATATATATATATTATAGCACTACAGGCCTTGTAGACCCATGGCTTGTTTTGCTATTTTAGCCCATATCTTCCGATTCTTCGCTTTTTCTTTCCAATCTATGATGTGTAAACAGTCCAAGTCGTCCTGTACTTCTTTTTTCCATCTTGACTTTGGTCTTCCTCTTCTTCTTGTTCCACTCATTGTCATTCTCCAAATGATACTTGGCACTCTTTCTTCCCCCATTCTCACTAGGTGTCCCAACCACCTTATCCTTTGTGCCTTCACTATTCCAACTATGGTATTTTCTCCATACAGCTCATATATTTCGTGGTTGTTCCTTCGTTGCCACCTTCCATCTACATATTTTCCACCAAAAATCTTTCTCAGAATTTTCCTTTCCCATACATTTAACATGAGTTGGTCTTGTTTCGTGAGTGTCCAGGCCTCGCCTGCGTACGTTACCACCGGACGTATCATTGTTTTGTACACCTTTATTTTTACATTTCTAGAGAACATGCCACCAGTCAGTATCCTTTGTAATGCATATGCACTTCTATTTCCTGCCGTAATTCTGGCTTTGATTTCTTCATTGTTTCCAGGCACTCTTGTTATTAGTGTTCCCAGATACGTGCATACTTGTACTTCTTGAAATTTGAATGTTTCCCCCTGTTCTGATCTTATCTGTAGGTATTTGTCTTGCTCGAAAGGTCTATCGCTCCACACCATATATTTAGTTTTTTCGACGTTTATCGCGAGTCCCATTTTGTTTGCAGCCCTTAAGATTTTTACTACAATTTGTTGCAACTCTTGTTTTGTTCTTGTTATGAGCGTTATGTCATCTGCGAAAGCAAGGCATTGCTGGTGTTTGCGGAAGATGGTATCGCTTCTATTAATTTTACTTTCTCGTAATGCTTTCTCCAATACTACATTAAACAAAATTGCAGAGAGCGGGTCACCTTGTCTTAGTCCACTCTTGATTTCAAATTTCCTTGACAGTCTTCCATTAATTTTGATCTTATTTGATGTTTCTTCCAAAGTCATTTTAACCAATCTTATCAACTTATTGGGTACACCAAATTCTTTCAGAGCTAGATATAGTTGATTTCTATTCACACTGTCATACGCCTGTTTAAAATCAACGAAAAGTAAGTACGTTGGTATTTTGTGCTCGTAGCTTGTCATTTGCAGTTCTTTTAGGACATATATTTGGTCAATTACCGACCTGTTCTTCCGGAATCCACTTTGGTATTCTCCTATAATCGCTTCCACATATTGACTCAACCTATTCTTGATACACGTTGCCAGTATCTTATACGCAACGTTCAACAATGCAATGCCTCTATAGTTGTCACATTTCGTTTTATCGCCTTTTTTATGTATGGGGCAAACTATCGCTTCTCTCCACGACTTTGGCATTTCTTCATTAATCCATATTTTCCCAATCAGTTCGTGCACCATTACTTCAATTGTACCTCTCCCATATTTAATCATTTCAGCTTGTATTTGATCTTCACCCGCACTTCTATTATTTTTCAAGCTCCAAATAATTTTTTGAATGTCTTCCAATTTAGGCTTTTCTACTTCTGGCTCATTTGTGCTGTCGTTAAAAAGTTCACTTGCTTCTTCTTCATTGGTTTGTCTATTTAGTAGCTCTTCAAAATACTCGACCCATCTCTCCATAGCTTCCGTTTGACCTCCTACCAAATTTCCTTGTTTGTCTTTGCAGAGCGTTGTTCTTGCCGTATATCCTTTTTTTACTTTTTTAATGCCCTGGTAGAAATTTCTGACCTCTCTGTTTTTAAAATTCTGTTCTAGGGTTTCTAATTTTTCTATTGTATACTTTCTTTTCTTATCTCTGATCAGTTTCTTACATATTCGTCTTTGTACTTCATATTTTAGTCTGCTTTCCAATGTTTTTGCTTCTAGCATTCTTTTCCTTGCTTTCTCTCTTTTCTTGATTTGTTCTTTGCATTCCAAATCATACCATTCTTTATGCTTGTAGTTTCTTTCAGTTTTTTGTTTGGATGCTGCTCTTTTCATAATTCTAGCCAAGAGGTTTGCACTTTCCTCTATATTTTCCGCTTCCTGCTCTTTTCCTGCTTCTTCCTCTATAGTTCTCCCATATTCTTCTTGAACCATCTGCTTTTTAAATTCTATTCGAAGTGGCATCCTTAACTTGTGTCTTTCGTTTTCTATTTTTATTGGAATGACTGACTTTAATTTTGCTCCCAATAGAAAATGGTCAGAATCTATGTCCGGTCCTCTATATGTTCTCACGTCCCTGATGCATGTCTCACTTCTTATCTCTACTAAAATATGGTCTATTTGATTTACATTTTTCCCATCTGGTGTTGTCCATGTCCCTTTATGTATTTCTTTGTGGTTGTATTGGGTGCTCATTACTTTCATATTGTGTTCAATTGCAAAATCTACGACTAATTTTCCATTTTCGTTTGTCTCTGGATGCATGCTATACCTCCCTATGGTTGGTCGATACGCCACTTCTCTTCCTATTTTAGCATTACAATCTCCGAGCACCAGTTTCATATCATATTTGGGAATTTTTCGGTATTCTTTGTCTAATGTTTCGTAGTACTCTTCTTTTATCTCTAGTGTTTTTTCTTCGGTTGGTGCGTGAATGTTGATTATACTTATTTTTTGGTATCTACCTCTTAAGCGTAATAGGCAAATTCTATCGGATGTTGGTATAAAATTCATGACTGCAGGTTTACATCTGTTACTCACTACAAATCCCGTTCCCAATCTTCTATTATTTCCGCTGCTCATAAAGAATGTGTATCCCTCCATGTCAAAAATTCCGCTATCTTTATGCTTTGTTTCTTGTATTGCCATTAAGTCAATGTTGTAATTTCTCATTACCTTTATAAGTTGCTTCAACATTCCCCCCTCAAAAATTCCTCTTACATTCCATGTTGCTATAAATACTATTTCATTGCTTCGTTTCTCTTTTACTTCTTTTTTGTTATTTTCGAAATCCAACTCAATTCAATTAATGTTGTAAAAATTACAACATTACAAAAGCAAAAGTATCAAATTAAATAAAAAATTTTAAACTGCCTGAAGCTCGAAGTTGTGAGCGATGCTCCGAAGGTAAACTTTAATATCAAAGTTTCCATCCCTCACATAGGACTCTACGATTCTTTTGATATTTTCAGCGGTTTTCCTGTAGCGTTTACGACCTGGCGAAGCTATAGATCCCGACACGTACTGCTCAATCTCAAAATCCTTTCCACACTGCTTCTTTTTTAATAACTATAAACTTTGGGTCTTTACGGGTTCCATTATTACAAAGCCGGTCAATCTAATTATCTTCAAAATATTCAAGAAGAAATCTGATCAAGATTGCTTATCAGTATAAATTCAGTCAAATAAAAAATGTACCTATATAAAATAGTCGTAAAATCTTTTAGGCGTAACTTCGTTAGGTGTAAAAGTTTTAGGTCTTCATGATGTTAGGCGTAAAAAACCTTAACTGTAAAATTCTTTAGGTGTAAAGACTTAGGCGTACTTACTTAGTCGTAAGTGTTTTCGACATAGTGGTTTTAGGCGTAACGACCTGATACCACTTGAAAGCCCAATTTTATAAAGAAATTAGATTTATTATTATATTTTATGATTAGCCATCGGTGAATACAAAATGTTTAACTATAAAACAAAAACGGAAAGTAAGACAAGGCTTTTAAAATATTTATATTTTATTGAGAATAATTAGAAAATCAAAGTATCTTGAAAACGTTGCACAAATATTGCGTTCACAACAAAAATGCTGTTCTAGAAACGTTCTTCAGATTGCAGCAAAACAGATTTATTAACTCTTACTCAGCATTACCGTGATAATAACAAAACTATCATATAACAACAAAAGCTTTATGTAACTAAAATATTTCATAAACCTGGGCCTTTTGCTAGGCTGTCAGCTATTGCTTGTGACAGTAGGGCTTTATTTCTTGCGTAGTCGTTGTTACATTCTGCTACTCTCGCGTCGTCGATATTTCTTGACCCCCTTGTCCTGGTGAGCAGTCTCCTTGACCTTGAGCACTGCCGATGTAATGCAGCGACTTCCGGTGTCCACCAGTAGACGGGTCTTTGCCTCATAGCAGACCTTCTCGGTATTGAGCAGTCGCAGACCTCCCTAAGTAATCCTCGGAGTCCCGACTTACTCAACTCTTCTCGAATTCTTCTATCGTATTGGAGATACTCTGGCCAAAACATTACAACACTCAAAATGAGTTCAAAATATGCTATGAATTTCAGAAAAAATAGTAAAAAAATTACATTGATAAATAGGGTGGTTTTCTGGGGGTGGAAATTAAAATAACATAATAAAGTAATGAAACTTTCGATATATTGAGAAATTAACCTACAAATTCATGGAAAAATAATAAAAAAATTATTATTGATGTATTGGGGTTATTTTCGAAGGGTTGAAATCAAATTAATTTTAATTCAGAAAAAATAATATAAAAAATATAAATAAAATAATAAAAAGCTATAATATAAAAATATATATTGTTAAAATTTAGATTCGCTATCCTCGTCGTCATCAACTTTATCTTCATGTTCACATGAATTCGTAGAAGTTCCCTCGTCCTGTTTTAAAAACTCCAAGGCTTCAGTAGAAAAAGGTTTTCGATTCTTGACAATTTTCATTCTACTGCAAACTTAGGTAAACATCGGATGTCAAAAGCAATTGATTCATCACGTCTTCATTGCACTCTCTTCGCCAAAATTATCGCGCAAAATTTTGCCGGTATAGGCGAACATATTTATTGCGCGCCTTTGCTGCTTCCTCCGATAACTGCCCGATTGGAAGTAGAGCATGTTCAATGACTAAAGCTCCATGTGTCAAAATTTTATGGAGAGTAGGCGTCATTGGGTACCAACTATACAAACTGACATATAGTTCTGCAGTGAATAGATGATTCAACACTACAACCTGTGAACAAATAAAATCTAGTGCTAATATCAAAACTTTCAAAATATCAACAGTTTTTCCTTGCAAACCTCATCATATCTAATGCCTAGTCTACACGAACATAGTACTTGTCATTAGTACTTGTCATTTAGTATTATTCGGCATAGTGACAAGTAAGAAGTAATCGTTTTACGTACTTGTTACTTGTCATTATGCGGAATTAAACCATGTAAACGCTTTTACTAATACTAAGTACTATTGAGCACATTTACACGTTTAAACTAGGCATAATGGATTTTTAAAGGACGGGCGGAAAGTGGCGGAAGTTTTTTTTTCTAGCAATCTAAGTAGAAGGTTCATAGAATATGTTCACATAAAAATTTCAGCTTAACTCTGTTTAACTCATACAAAAATTCTCATCGTTAACTAAAATATTACACAAAATCGGCAAAAAAATACTCATGTCTTCCAAATGAAATTTATAAGTGAAAATAAGTGACATTTTAGTCAATAATGTATTTAAACCAAGGTACATACCTTTGTCAGAAGAATCCATAGTAGTTTTTTTCATTTTTCACTAAACACAACAGTTTGGCAATGCACAGAACAGCGATGACAAAATTGCAAGCACCGGGAAAACAAGTAATTATTCCAAGAGGTTAATTACGACTGAGGTGAAAAGCGCGTGGCGTGGGTTAGAAGCGTAATTAATCCGTTATCATGTCGATGAAAGGGTACCATTGTCTTGTAATCACAAAGGTAACTCTTAACTTAACATGAATTTTGGGATTCGGACTTATGGCCGGTTTTTTATGTAAAATACCTCTATGTGCGGCGTTGGTACTCGTCTAAGGTATTTATTTATTAGGGTAGTTTAGTTTTATTTGACACTTGGGGTTTAAAAGGTTAAAAAGGTTTAAAAAAAATGAGCGAACTTAAAACTAATTAATTAGAACTTTAGACTGCGTTTTTAACTGGTTTTAATATTTACGTTAATCTAAGCTAAACTTAATAATAGTTCAACCACGTGGGGCTGCGGTGGTATTGTCATGGGCGGTTTCGCGAACTATGCTTTTGATCAAAGCAAAATTAATTTTGCAATTGCTGAGTTGTGCGCTTTTGTCTGTAACACTTGCAGTAAAAAAAGTGGAAATTTTGGGTGGCGTATAGCGATTTCGCTGTTACTTTTAGCTTTGCCACGTGGGCTGTGTTAGTGCTATCTGATTTTAAATTGCACTGTTGGCTTTTGGCACAGCAGTTTTGTGAAGAATACTAAAATTAATAGTATCCACTCACCTTGCGCTTCTTGCTCGTGCTCATCCAGTCCTTGCTGTAGTATTTCACTTAGTTCAGTTAATTTTCTTTGATTCTATCGTCACGTCTATCTCGGCTCGTGTCTGGCTCGCAACTACCCCAACCTAACCTTTTTTTTTTTTGGTGCGGAGGGAGTGGAAAAATCCTCATGGACACCACCCCAATGTTCTGAGGTGGTAGTGTCGGACTCTTACCGACTAAAACCCCACTCCTGATGGTCGGCCGCTGTTACTCAGGAACTGCGTGGTACGCGTACAGCATTCTTCTCGCGGATCCTGGACTTGGTGGTTGCCTTGGTAGGCATTGGTGTGTTTTGGCACTACACTACCGTATTGCGGGGGTTTGCCTTGCGGACTTGTCTTTGTTTCGCGGTCGGGGGATTTCACTAGGTTTAGTGTCATTGCTCACGGGTTTGCCTTGGGAGACTTGTCTTTGTTTCGCGGACGGGGGGATTTCACTAGGTTTAGTGTCATTGATCATAGGTTTGCCTTGGGAGACTTGTCTTTTCCGGGGTTGTGGTTTCGCGCGCGCTTTTAGCGTCCTTACGGCACTTACATTACGCGCACTTGGTTGCCCTTTCGGGACTTGGTCTTTGGGTGGGCGTTGACGTCACACTGCTGCCTGGCGTTCGCGTTCGTCTTCTTCCTTTTTAATTAGGATGGTCCTAATCATCTTCGCTACTAAGCGCCACTCGTCCTCACCTTTTAGCATCTCTGCTATGAGGTTTTCTGGCTTTAGCGTCGTCTGGAGCTGGAGTTCGACCGCGGCGCGCACTTGTGTCCACTCTTGACATTCGAAGGAGTGTTGCACTGTGTCCACTTCCTGACAGTAGGTGCACTTCCCTTCTTCTAGCTTGCCTATCCTGGCTGGATAGGCGTTGAAGCAACCGTGGCCTGTTAGGGCCTGGGTCAGATGGAAGTCTGTTTCACCGTGTGGTCTTGATAGCCATTGGCTTATGCTTGGGATTAGTTGTCTGGTCCAGATTACGGTGGTTGAATGGTCCCATCTTTCCTGCCATGCAGCGTTAGTTTCTTTCTTGTGGTCTTCTTTGCCTAGCCTCCGGTGATGGTTTTGGCTCTTTCTATCGCCATCAGGTCGATAGGGGGCATGCCAGCAATCACTAGTACCGCGTTTTGTGAAACCGTACGGCATGCTGAACAGATCCTCAGTTCCGCTTTCCTCTGCACCTTTGCTAGCTTTTGTCTTTGGGTTTGTACTGTCATGGCATCGACCCATACTGGGGCTCCTTAGAGCAGGATGGAGTGGACTACCGATGCCAGTACTCGCCTCTTCATCTGCCGTGGTCCTTTAAGATTGGGCATAAGCTTTGACAGGGCGGTGCACATACGTTCTGCTTTCTCTGCAGCATTAGTTATATGTTGCGAGAAGTTCCGCCTCCTGTTCAGTGTAATGCCCAGTGTCTTGACCTCGTTCTTTGGTTCGATTTTGTGGGTTCCCATTTGGAAGGTAATAGGCTGGATTTTTCTCTTCCCAGTGAGGAGAATGGCTTCCGTCTTGTGTGGGACTAGGTCGACTCCCCTGGACTGCACCTAGTCGTTTATCAGCCGTATCGCTTCGTCCGTCTTTCTCGTGAGTTCGTTTTCGGTGGTTGCGACGGCTATTATGGTGAGGTCGTCCGCGAATCCTATTAGAGTGACGCCTGGAGGTAGTTCTAGTTTGAACACCCCGTCGTACATGACGTTCCAGAGTGTTGGCCCCAGGACTGACCGAACCTTTGTGGGACGCCGCTGGTTATCGGGATCTCCCCCTCCAACTGTTCTTCTTGAACGACCAGTAGTCTTTCAGACAGGTAGCTTTTGATGATGTTGACCAGTGACTCATCTATCTTCCTGCCTTCCAATTCGGCTATAATAGTCTTCCATTGTACCGAGTTGAATGCGTTCCTGATGTCTTGACCATGGCCTGCACAGCGTCTATCGTTGACCTTCCTTTTCTGAAACCGTATTGGTGGTTGTCTAGTCCACCGCTTTGTTCAAGCTGTTGTTGCAGCCGGTTCAGGATCATCCGCTCGTATAGTTTGCCTGTGCAATCTAGGAGGCAGATTGGTCTATACGAGCTAGGTTTGTCCGGGGTTTATCTCTTTTTCTTAGAAGGACCAGCTTAGCTCTTTTCCACGTCTTTGGAAATACTCCTTCTTTGGCGTGGTGGTTTAGTGCTCCCAGGATGATTTTTGGGCACTCTGTTGCCAGTAGTTTGGTCACCTTTGACGGTACCTTGTCTGGACCTGGGGCCTTTCCGATGGACATTGATTTTGCAGCTTGGGCTAGTTTGCCTTCTGTGAATTCCTCGAATTGGGCAGGTTGTTGTATACACCCTTCCGCCTGGTGGGATGGGAATAGCTTGTCGATGATGTTTCTTAGATGGTCTTCGTCCAGGCTAGGGATCGGCGCTCTACCTAGTTTCTTGGTTGCTATTTTATAGCCTAGACTCTAGACGTTCCCATCTATTTCCTTTAGCAGAGCCTGCCAAGAGCTTTTTTGACTGGCTTGGATTTCCCTGTGTAGCTCTTTTCTTTTCTCTTTGTACTTGGTTTTTGCTGCTTCTGTTTCGGTCAGTCGGTCCCTGCCTTGGAGATGTTGGTATTCTATTCTTGTTTTGATACACTGTTTACGCATTTCGGAAATGGAGGCATTCCACCAGTAAACGGCGCGTTTCAAGAAAGCACGGCGGGGGGGCATACTTTTCCAACAGACAGTTTGTAGCACAGTTTTTAGCTCGTTGGCGTCGGTCGGTACTTGTTTGATATCGGCTATGGCTGCTATCGCTTTTTCTGGGTCGAGCTTTCGTTCGTTCCAGCCTTCTGTTCTTATTGTCTGGACTTCTTTTCTGTTGTTCACTTTGAAACTGATGTAGAAGTGGTCGCTGCCGGTTTCTTCTTCGAGCTCCTTCCAGTCGCTGACCGTGGTTTGGTGGCTCGCCGATGCAAACGTCATGTCGATGCACGAAAATGACTCACCGCGGCGGAACGTTGGTGTGTTGCCTTCGTTGCAAATGTACATATTGGCAGCCGCGATTACTTGGAACAGTTCTTCCCCTCTGGCATAGCCGTTCGGGTCGCGCCTTGCTTCGCATTGGCCACCTCCCCATTCCGCTGATTTTGCGTTAAAATCGCCTCCTATAATCACGGGAGTGTCTGACCTCAGCGCGTGTTGAAATATTTCGTCGATAGCCGTTTCAAAATCCTGGTGGCTGATGTTTGGCGAGATGTAGCAACTGTAGAACGTGGCGCCCCTGTGGGTGATCCACGCGTAGCACCGTCCCGTTCCACTTTTGCTGACCCCTTTGCCATCAACTACCCATATTGCAGCGGTACCAGTAGCGTTGGTTTACCAATGTTGCTAGGATGCAATCCGCGCCGCATTTGGTTCACTTGCGAGGACCACTGTAATGTCTTCGTTGGCTGCCGTTTGGTCCAGTAGATCCTGTGCCAATCTAGCTGTATGTAGATTGATCTGTAGTATCTTACTGGACTGCATCCCCCTCCGCATCTAACTCAGGTGGGAGTGGCCTTGGGGCATTGTCGGAATTTGTGCCCAGGTTTGCAGCAGTTCCAGCAGTTTTGGGACTTGTCTGGGCCTCCGAACGCTGATTGTTTGTGATTGGGGTCGAAGGCCCAGCAGCGAAAGCACCTATTAGTGCTCACTGGGCATGCGTTTATAAGCCTTATTTTCACAGAGCACCTTTCTATTAGCTTATTTGCGTTTATTTGGTCTACTTTGACGGAGGCGGTTTGAGTCTTGTTGACGGCGTTATATGATAAGGATTGAAGGGTTATGTACCCTTCAGCTCCCGTGATGAGCCTTAGACTCTCAACCACCTCGTCTTTTGTCGTGCTGGTGTCCATACCCCTGATTGTTAGGGATACTTCCCCAAATTTCGCTACCACTTTCTTGTTTGGCATGGCGACTTTTATCTTTTTGAATAGTCGAGCCTGCGCGGCTGCGTTGCTATCAAGGGTAATTAGTGCGTTTCCGGATTTTGTAGCCCTAATGGCTTTGATAATATTTATTCCTCCGGAGCTGAGGCTGCTTTTCAGCTTGGCGATGGTTTCCTTGTATTCGGCTTCGTCGCCTGCCTTGTTTAAATGGATTGCGATAGCCGGATCGGCGTGTTCTCGCGCAGCTCTCCTCGTGTTGGCTCGAGGAAGCCAACCTGGAAGGGTGGTTCTGGGTTTTGTGTTTTGGTTGGTCTGGCTACAATTTCTGCGGCCGTTCCCGTGTGCACTACTGCATCCGTTGCTGGAGTTTCTTCAACCTCGGTTGGTACGGCTATTTCCTCTACCTCGGTTGTTGCCGCTCTGGGTGGCTCGGATGTCGAGTGTGCTACGGGTGTGATTTCTTGGGTTGGAGCGTTCTGACCTTTCTTCTTCTTCTTGGGTTTTTTCTTCTTTGCGGGCGGTTGGTTTTATTTTGCGGGCGGTTGGTTTTCTTTCTCTTTTAGTTGATGGTTGCGGATTTCGCGCACTTCCACCTGTAGGCTGGTCATGGTGGTGACGATAGTTGGGAGCAGAGTCCCAACTTCTGCTAGCGCCATCAATTTGGCTTCTTGGGCCACTATAAGATCTACCAAGTTTGAGGCCGCTGCTCTCACTTCTATCGGGGTTTTATTGTTTTTGAGTAGGACTTTTCGCCACTCCTCAATGACCAGTTGAGGTTGGGATACGTTGTCCTCCACCTTGCGCACTTATTTATGCACTATGGGTCGAGTTATTGTTAGCTGTTTGTTTTTTCGCGCAAACTTAAGGATTAAAAGGTTTTAATCTTAGAATTATAATTAAAAACTTAAAACTAGATATTTAAAACTTTAGTTTACGGTTTTATCTTGTTTTTATTTTACACTAGCCTAACTTAATTTTATTATAGTTCTACCACGTGGGGCTGCGGTGGCGTTGTTTAAGACGGTTTTGCGAATTACTCTTTTTGGAGTAAAGAAAAATTAATTTTCCAATTACTACGTTGTGCGCTCTCGTCTGCGCTACCCGTTGTAAAAAATTTGGAATTTTTTGGTGGCGTATAGCGGATTCGCAGCTATTTTTAACTTTGCCACGTTGGGCTGCGTTGGTGTTTTCGAGTTTTTTTTTTTGAATTTTGGCGCGGTAGTGTTGTGAACTTGATAGAAATTAATAATTTCCACTCACCTTACACTTCTTTACGGTCGCCATCAGGTCATCGGTATAATAAATTCACATAGTGTTTGTTTTGCACGTGGTTTTGGGCACACAAATTTTTGGCTTTTTTGACATTTTCCCACTGTGGTCCTGTGCGGTCTCCCTCACAGAACTGGGGTTTAAATTTTTAGATTTTTCGGCCAAAAATTACCGGTGTTATGCGTTTATTTCACTTTATGTTTATTTAGCACGTGGTTTTTTAGCGCACAATTTTGGGCTTTTTTCGAAAATTTTAGACTGTGGTTCTGTGCGGTCTCCCTTACAGAGCTGTGTTTCAAATTTCCGAATTTGTTGTCCAAAATTGGAGGTAGTATGCTTTCGTCTTGGTTTCCACTTTTACTTTTTCACTTTTCCGCACAATGGGCCATCGTAAGAAACTCAAATTTTTTCTGGGCACACACATCCACTAATGCAGTGCGCTTGCCAAATGCGCTATTTTTAGACGACTTTTACGGTGCCGACATACACTTTAGCACGTTAGCTAACCTAACCTAACCTTTTTTTTGTGCGTTGGGAGTGGGGAAATCTTCAAAAGACACCACCCAGATGTTTTGGGTGGTAGTGTCGGATTTCTACCGACTAAAATCCCACTCCTTGAAGGTGCTGGGAATCGCAGTTGCATTACTTCTGCGCAACCTTCCGCCTAATCTTGGTTTTCTGCCTTTTCGGGACTTGTTTCTTCTTTTTGTCTTTCCAGTTCTTCCCTGGCTTTTGTATCAAGGATTTCCGTTATCATTCCGCTTACTATCTCCCAGTTTTCGGGGCAGACCAGCATCTCTTCAACGATGTTCTCCGGGTGAAGCTGAATACCCAAAGATGTTTGTGCGGTTTCTCTGGTTGCTGCCCAGTTCGTGCAATGGAAGATAGTATGCTCTGCGTCGTCGACCATTCCGCAGTAGTAGCAAAACGGGGTGTCTGCTCTGTTGAACCTGTGAAGGTAGCTGCGGAAGCAGCCATGTCCGCTTAGTGCCTATGTAGTCTCGTATGTGACTTCGCCGAAATTTCTTTCTGTCCATGGGGCGATGGCCGGGATCAACCGGTGGGTCCATCTCCCCTTGTTGGATTTTTTCCACGATGTTTGCCATTTCTGCTGGATTTCGTTTTGCGATCTTTGGTATTCCTCTACTGAGTTTGCTCTGTACTTGGCCGTCCTCATCTCCGCCTTCAGGTGGATTGGCAGGAGTGATGTTAGTACCATGGCCGCATCGGAGGATATTGTCCTATACGCTCTACAAGTACATATGGCACATTTGCGTTGGACCCCTATCTGCAGGACTGATGTTCGGGCATTCTCTAGCGATGTACCCCTTTTTTCCACACTCCCAGCAGCTCTTCTCGGTGGGGCGGCGGCATTTCCAGCTCCCCACTCTGTGTCCCGTTTTCCCGCATTGGGAAAACTGCCGCAGCAGTTCCAGCACTTCTCGCTTCTGTCGCGACCTCAGCACTCTCTCGTATCGAGGTCGGAGGCCCAACACCTAAAACAGCGGTAGCACCTCCTGGCACGGCACGCTTTATTTAGGCCTATTCTTATTTTCGGTGTTTGTAGCACCTTCTCTGCTCCTGCAGGGTCCATCTCCACTGTGGCTAGCTGAGTACCGCTGTATGACGACACAAGGGACCGAAGGGTTATGGTTCCTTCGGCCCCGGCGACAGCTCGCAGCCCGTTCTCCACCTCTTCTTTACTCGCCGCTGCATCTATGTGGCGCACCTGTATCACGATGTTGGTGGCACCCCCCGACCTGTTGGTTGCCAGGCCCCCCGTTGTACGGACCTTGTCGTCGCCGAACTTGCTTTTAAGTTGTTGGCACAAAGACGAGATGTTTCCGTCGTCTGTGCTGCCATCGACCTCTATCAGGAGGTTGTTTCCTTTAGTAAGGCGAGTTCTCATTACGGCCTCCGCTGCTTCCTTGCTGATGGTCTCTTTTAAGTTTTTTAGTGTGATGGCGAAAGGCACTCCGCTGTCCAGCTCTATTATGACAGCTGATGTTTTGCGTTGTGCCCTTTCTCGTGGTGTTAGTGTTGGGGAGGCCCGGGGGTCTTCATTCTTCTAGGCAGGCTGTTTCGTGGTTCCACTGCGGCCTCTCTTAACTACCGTCGTCCACTCTTCTGGTTTTGGATCTTCCACGCCCGTGGGCTATTGCCCCTCTGTATCCTTCCCTTCTGTCGTTGGATCCGGATCCGGCTCTTTCGTATCCTTTTTGCTCTTTTTTTTGGGTTTTTTTTGTTTTTGCATTTTTGGGTTGGGGACCCGGCCCGTGGGATTTGGGGTACTCTGCGCCAGGGGTTCGGGTCTCCTGGCGCTCTCGGCATCCGTCCGCACGGACACCTGCGGCTGCGCCACAAACGGCGCGGCTTGATTCGTCGGTTTTGTCTCCGCGCGCAGCACTGCCGTCGGAGCGTCCTCCCTCGTTGAGGGCGACTTGAGGGTCAGCGCAGCCATCTTAGTTTAGAGATTACTCATGGTCTCTAGGTCCGACAGGGGAAAGCTTGTGTTGAGCTCCTGCTTTCCAAAATTTTTCATGAGCCTTGACAAACTTTCAATCTTTTCATCTTGCCGGAGCATTCATTTGCTACCGGCATCTAATTTCTTCGATAGCACATCTGCGCTATCGCTGGCTTTGTCTGTCAGCCTACTGGCCAATTTATCAAAGCGTAGGTCCATATGCGTACTTGCTGCATTCAGTGATTCCTTGATGTCTTCTATGCGCAGCCTCTCTGCTTCTCTGGCCTTACGCGATTCTTCCTTAATCTTCATCGCGTCTGATTGAATATGCTCAGAGTTCTTAGTCAGCTTAGCGATGACATCCTGATGTTTTGCCACCACTTTTTGGAGTTATGCTAACTGCGACTGCAGTCCTTCCAGTTTTACACTTGTTCTTAACTCTTCTTGCCTATTTTCAGTTCGCCTCAGTGCTTTTAGTCTCGTGAGCTTAGAGGTGATGCTCTCTCTAAGGTCCTTGCAATATGGCGCGGAGAGCCCCTCGGCTTTTGTTCTTATCTTATCGTTACATTTGCCAATGGTCTCGTCGATTAGGGCTGTAATTTCAACCTCTACGTTGAAACCCCATTTCCCTGGAGTTGTATTTGGGGAACTAATCGGTGTTGTGTTGGCAGACCTGGAGGTGTTGATGTGCATTACCTTTGCTACTTCTCTCCGAGTACTTATCTTCGGTTTTACTACCTTCATAGCCTTTTTCTCGCCTTGGTCGTCAACGTTTCCAGTCACCTTGAGAAGCAACTCGGCTTGGGCATCCACCGAAGTTGCTAAGTGGTCGCTGGTTGACGGTCGTGAGGCGCCCACTCCGACGCCTTCCACGACCGGCACTGAGGGATCCCCCCTCTGCACCGTAAACGAGTTTTCCTTGTCTTTGTCCATTTCATGCACTGTTCAGGAGATTTTTGGGCAGTGCCTCTTACCCTGTTTGCCTCTCGCGTCAGCCTCACGGACTTCCCTCCTCCACCGAGGTTGGTTACCCGATCTCAGAGGATCCTCCGCGAGTTACCGGGGACCACCAACGAGGAGGTGCGAGTAGGACTTTAGCCCCCAAACCTGTGGAGGTGACCTAACCTAACCTTTTTTTTTGTGCGTTGGGAGTGGGGAAATCCTCATAGACACCACCCCGATGTTTTGGGGTGGTAGTGTCGGACTCTTACCGACTAAAACCCCACTCCATTGAAATGCCGGGATTCGCGAAAGCATTACTTCTGTGCATTTCAAACCTTTATGCTTCGGCCTGGGTTCGGCAATCTCCTTCGCCACTATCACTGCTTTTACGTAGGCTTCTATTGTTGCCCACTTTTCTGGGCTGTCAAGCATCATGTCTACTATATTATCTGGCGTTAGGGATCATCCTAGCGCTTCCTCTGCTGCAAGACGCTGCCCGCGCCACTGCCTGCACACAAAGAATGTATGGTGTGCAGTGTCCTCGTCTTCACAGTAAGGGCAGCTGTTGTTATCTGCTTTTTTAAATCGGTGGAGGTATTCCTCAAAGCAGCCGTGTCCGGTGAGAAGCTGGGTGGTCTCGTAGGTGATAATAATAGTAATAATAATAATAGCTTTATTCATCAACTCTTACATACAATAAAAAGAAAATAAATACATTTCATAAAGCAGAGTCGATGAAGCGGCAAAACAATCAGCAAAGCTGCTTTTCAGTTCCACCCTAGCACGCATTTTGCGCTAGCATCAGAATCTCCTTGATCCCGCTTCTAAAGGAACGGCTGGTTCCGCCGGTCAAGAACACGTCCAGATACCTATTGTAGATCTCCGCCGATCGGTACTCGAAGGAGCCCTGAAACTTAGTTGTCTTGTGAGACGGGATAGACAAGTTCCCGCTATAACGAAGATCAAGTTGATGGCGTTCAGATCTTTTCACCATCAACTCCAACAGATACCCCGGGCTACCACGCTTATACAAATTGTACAAAAAGGAAGCGAACAGAAGTTCAAATCGAGCGTGAATCTTGAGGACACCAAATTTATTGTAAAGAGGAGTAACGTGGCTGCCAAACTCAATATCACAGGCAAATCTCATGCAAGAGTTCTGAAGAACCTGTAGTTTGTGTTTTAAGTTGGCAGTAAGGTATCCATAATAAACCACACTGCAGTAGTCAAGGTGACATAATATTAAACTCTGCACCAGATGCAACTTAATCGTCGGGGGAAGAAGATATTTGTACCCGTATAAGGATTTCAGTTTGTAGTATCCTATACCACAAATCTTAACAACGTGCGTCCCAAAACTCAAGTTACTGTCGCAAATTACGCCAAGATCCCTAACATTCTCACTAAACTCCAGTACGGAGCCATCAAGTTCAACGTCAAGAGATCGAGTGCTGTCGGTTAGAGTACAGCAGTATGTACTTCCCACACGTAAACAAACCGTTTTATTGGGGTTAAGGATTAACCCATTGTCGCCAGATCAGAGCTTAATAGAAGTTAAGTTATTATTCAAATTTTTGCCTGTATGGGTTTTTTTTGTCCTCGTCGCCAACTGTTGTATCTTCGGGATAAATTGTAGGTTTTGTAACTTTGTAATTGTGAATAAAAACGTAATATTCGTAACTCTACTTTATTTTCTCAATAATATATATCGATACCCGTTAACATCTAATATGTAGAATGTAATGCACATTTTATTGCTGCGACTGCGCTCTTTAAAACATTTACAATCCGTAACAGTTACATTAAATTATAAAACGTTAATCATAACTCATAATCAAAACAACGAAATTTATTAATTCCATACCTGTAATATTTGAAGATATATCTTCAAACGAAGGACTTTGAGGCCCATCAAACCAATAATGATGATAATTGTTATTTGTAATAGTCCATCCACAATTTTCCGGCTTCAAATTGGATGGACATCTCATATAGGCGTTACACCATATACTGCATATATATATTGTTCGTTTAATCTGTTGCAATAGTTCTTCTTTACTACTTATTAGTAGTAAAGATACTGGAAGCATCGAGTCCTTTCAACTTACTTTTGGTTAATGATTCACTTTTTTTTACTGCTGAATGCCTTCTCAAAAAGTTCGAGTCGTCCTAGATTGACATCATTACTTTTCAATGAGTAAAATTTACATACATACTCTTCGATGACACTAAACACATGATGTGATGGAGTAATTTCTGAAGGAGAAATGTTAAGAAGATCGATGAATGCAAGTTGAAATTTTGACTCTTTTTTTAAAATATCAACGGGCCTCTTCTTTCCTTTCCTGTAGAAAGCTGGATTATAATCATTGCCAGTAAATAAGTGACAGATAGTTAAATCATTGCTAATTTGCAAGAACAGTTGCTTGGTTAGAGAGCGCATGCTGTTCTCTTCCAGTTTTTCTGCCATTTTCTTTTTGAGAATTGGGTCGTCGTTTATCATTTCGACCAAGACGTTTCCATTTTTTGTCGCCCTTACTTTTTTGATGTTATCGATATCATCTCTCTCTGCTGTTTTGAGTTTCCTCAAAACTTCTTCGTATGGTAACGCTTCGGACACCTGTATAACCACAGTCGACGGACTTCCCCTAGTGTTCCTTTTACTTTCTTTCTGTTCTTCCAGCCTTATTTCTTTTACTTTTCCCCTTTCTCTTTCTCTTTCCTTTTCTTTTTCTTCTTCTTTTTCTTTCTCTTTTTCTCTGTTAGCCTTTTGCCTTCCTCTTTTTTCTTTCTTTTTGCTAGTTTGCACTGTCTATTCTGCTCCCGCAGATTTGTGCGTTTTGTCGTGAGTTTCCTCGCCGTAACTTATGACTCTTTGCATGATGGCTTTCTGGGCATTTACCTCTTTTTCTAGCGTAGTTTTTGCACTTTTTGTGATCTCTCCTAGTGCCGTTTTTGTGTTTGGTTGTACGGGTTTGGTTTTTCCCAGTGCCTGCATAATTTCTTCTTTGAGATCACTCAATGTGCATCTATCTCTGGTTTGCGCCTCCACGACTTTTTGTAGTTGTTCCTTGTAACCTGCGGTGTTAGCTTTTAATTCCTCCAGTGTAGCCACTTGTTCAGTATGGAGCGACATTACAAGACCCTTGGTCTGTATACCAGCAATCGCAGCTTCTACCATAAAATAACGTTCCTGCATGTCTTCAACTTTGGATTTAAGTACCATGATCGTTTCGGTGTTTTCCTTTATGGCTTCCGCCGTTACACTGTCGTCTACCTGGGGTGCGCCAATTCCTCGAACCATGTCTAAAGAGGTTTTGAGATCTTCCAATACCTGCACATGTGCGTGCACGTCTTGTGCTGGGAAAACCATCTTCCAATACTCAAGCCCTTGTTTTATATGGCTGATTTCTTCCCTTTGGTTCTTCATTTCCGTTAAAAGGCGTTCCTTTTTATCTTCAACTTTGGATTGAAGAACCCTAGTCATTTCCGTATTTTTCTTGATCTGCTCTGCTAGCGCCATTTTTGCTTCTGCGCACTCTGCTTTGGCTTTAGCCACTTCGTGTGTGGCAATTTTTAATTCTTCAAACAGCTTTACCTAGCTTTTTTGAAGTTTGTCCATTTGTTCTCCTGATTTTTTGGCCATTTTAGTCAAACACTCGAGTTCTTTTTTCTGAAGTGTTTCCTGTTCTTTTCTTTCTTGCAATTGTTCTAGCACTAAACTCAGTTCCTTGCTCCAGCCCTCAGAACATGCAGTCTTGACTTCAACGTCGTGTGCTTTCTTTATTTGACCCAGGTAGTGCTGGATATCGTTTTTTAACGGCGCATAAGTAGCCTTGCATTGCGACGAGCGCAATGTTTCGTTTATCTTCCTTATCGCTTCGTCTATGATCGAAGCTGTGCTCTCTCCAACAGAGGTGCTTCGGGTCTTAACTGTTCCAGGTGTTATTTTAGGGGATCCCTTGCCAGTAACTGAAGTTTGCGCACCGACCTGGCTTGGAATCGGTCGAGGGTGGCCCACTCCTGAACCAACTTCCTCGACCGGTACTGGGGTTCCGAGTCCCTGTACCGTAGCTTTTAAACTTGGTTTTTTATCTGTCATAATTTTTTTTTCCATTTTTGGTCTTTTTTTTACCAGGAGTGCCGCCCTGGGGTACTACTCGGGACGCCCTTTTTCCCGGGCGCCACTCAGTCTTTGGGATGGAATAACATGTAACTCTAATTTTCCTTCTCTCTTCGTTCTTCTGTAGAGTACCTCTCACGTCGGCCTTGCAGACTTCCCCTCTCCACCAGGATTGGTTACTCGATCTCGAAGAGTCCTCCGCAAGTTACCAGGGACCACCAGCAAGGAGGTGTGAGTAGGATTTTGGTCCCTATTGTTGGCTTGTCCCTATTGTAGGCTTCTATTGTTGCCCACTTTTCTGGGCTGTCAAGCATCGTATCTACTATATTGTCTGGTGTTAGTGAACATCCTAGCGCTGCCTCTGCTGCAAGTTGCTGCCCGCGCCACTGCCTGCACACAAATCATGTATGGTGTGCAGTGTCCTCGTCTTCATAATAAGGGCAGCTGTTGTTATCTGCCCTTTTAAATCGGTGGAGGTATTCCTCAAAGCAGCCCTTTCCGGTGAGAAGCTGGGTGGTCTCGTAGGTGATCGCTTCATGGGTTCGATTGTACCACTTGTCGATGTCCGTTAGGAGTCGGTGTGTCCACCTTCCCTTCGTGCTCTCGTTCCACCTTTTTTGCTATGAGCGCAGCGATGTTTGGCGCAGCTCCGTTCTTGTTAGTGGAGATTTGTGAAATTTTGCTCTACGCTCTATGGCTAGCAGGTCGGCGGGTACCAACGACGACAACACTAGGAGAGCGTCTGTTGAGGTGGTTCTGTACGCTCTCGCCACTCGGAGTGCCATTCTTCTCTGGACACGGAGGAACATTTCTAGGTAGCTGGTATTCTTCTGCAGCTCTTCTGCCCATATAGGGGCCCCGTACAGCAGAATCGATTCCGCTACTGAGGCGAGGACCCGCTTCTTTGGCTCAGATAGCCCGCCCAGGTTTGGGAGGAGTCTTGAAATGGCCGCCGCCGCTTTTAACACTGTTTCTGCTGCAAGACGTATATGCTCTCGGAAAGACAGGATACGATCAATGTGGACGCCAAGGATTTTCATTGTTGCGGCTGGGCTGATGTTGTTCTCTACCTGTATGCTGATAGGTTTGTGTTGTCTTCTCCCGCAGACCAGGACCGCATCCGTTTTCTCAGGAACTATCGACAGATTTTTATCGGTTAGCCACGCGGAAATATCGGCTATAGCTGTGTTGGTTTTCGCTATTAGGTCCCCCTCTAACTTCGCGGTTGCCACTAGTATGAGGTCGTCAGCAAATCCCACGAGTTCCACCCCAGGCGGCACCGGCAGTCTCAATATTTCATCTTAGCTGATATTCCACAGGGTTGGCCCCAGCACCGATCCCTGAGGCACCCCTCCGCTCATTCGCAATCTTACGGTTTTTCCGCCTCGTGCGCGGTGATCCAGCGATTCTCCAAGTAGGTAGCCACGAGTCTCTGGAGGTAGGGACTTATATTCCTCCGGGCCAGCTCGTGGAGGATGTTATTCCACCGTACTGTGTTGAAGGAGGCGTTTCTTATGTCTAACGCCACCACAAGGGCATATCGCCTGGTATGTCTTGTACCTGATTTTGCCCGGCGCGCTTCGTTTACTATTTTTTCCAAAGCATTGTTGGTCGACTTGCACCTCCTGAATCCGTACTGGTTTTCCGAAAGGTTTTCTCCGTTTTCGATTTCGCTCTGCAGCCTGCCGAGAAGCATGCGCTCAAAAACCTTGCTTACATGGTTTAATTCAGATTACTAGGAGGGTTACAATCGTTACAAACTTGCGGAGCCATTTTTTTGAGTTATGGGCGGTGGTTTTTGAAAAGCTTTTTTTAACTCGAAAGCAGATATTAGAGGTGGGTGTCCTCTCATTTTTCTCTTAACATTGCATTCGTCAAAGTCTTCTGCATCAAAACATGTTTTGTAGAAAATTGAATGTTGATAACCCTTTTGAACTTTAAAAATTTTGATATTATTCCACACAATTTTTTCTCCTTTTTCGTTTATAGAAAAATTATTCCCTATGGAACGAGTTAACTCCTTCAAGTTATAAATATCTTCAGTACACAATTTATTTACAATGTATAGCTGACCTATCTTTCGAGCAGACTTTATAATAGGTGGCCACTGGCAAGGTACGTGAATTGGTCCACTTTTCAAAATTCGCTTTTTTTGACGCTCGATGGTAGAGTGCATGGCATCACCTTCATTCTGGGTGTGTTCTACCGTAAGAAATTTGTGAGCAATAGAAGAAATATTACTATTTTTAGGAGAATTTATTATATACAAGTATAAGAACATAATAAATTTATTTTTATTTTGCCCATTGCAATTATCGGTCTAAAAAACAACTTCATTTCCATTACAGAAGCTAGTTAGGTATTTCAAAACATAGCTATCTATTTCATTGGCCCCTCTGTAAGCTATTCCTTCGTGCCAAAAGAAGCAGATACTTTGCTTTGACACAATATCATCATCATCATCATCATCCGCACGTTATAGACATGTAGTCCGTTACGCCACTCAATTATTTTGGTCCGCCCATCTTTTCTTTGGTCGTCCCACGTTTCTTTTCCCTCTGGGCTTGTATCTAAACATTTGGTTTGGTATGCGGGTTTCATCCATTCTTTCCAGATGCTGCAGCCAATAACCTCTATATTCTTCAATGCGTTCACACAAATTGAATATTGCTAGTTCATTTCTTATGTCCGTATTGCGCTTTCTGTCCATCCTTGTATATCCTCCTATAGCTCTGAGGAACTTCATTTCCGCACTCTGCAGACGCCTTTGATTTTCTTTTGTTATCGTCCATGTTTCACTTCCATAAGTGATCGTTGGTATCGATATCGTTTTGTAGAACTTGATTGCTGTTAACACAATATCATAAATTGTGAAATTAAAGCAGCTCAATCGGCTTTTATAAAAGTATGTAGAAATATCTCCACAAGGTGTAGGGAGAACTGCTTGTAAATCATAACAAGCTATAATTGTTTTTGCATTGCTCTCTTTTGCTTCTAATGTGTCCTTTTCTTTCTCTTCCCGAGCTCTTTGTTTATTAAGAATGTGTAGGTTATAAGGATCTTGTTGGCAAGATGTTTGTTCATTATTTAGGTTTTTAAAAGATTCACAAACAGAACATTGGTTCTTTCTAGGACTAAAAAATGAAATGTTGAATTCTTTGTTAAAAATGTCTGCATACATCCATTTTAAAGCAACTGTTTGATTTACAATTAAACATGAATTTTTTAATTTAAAATTATAACAGCAGAACACCCTGTATATGTAATTTTATTGAAACTAATTTGCAATATTCAAATTTACTAATTCAACAAAATGTAAAAATATATTAAAACTTTAATAAAGACGACGACAGGGTTGCACGTGCACCAAAAAAAATGCAATATCACAAAACCTACTTTAATGTAGGAAACAAATACAATTAATTTATGCATATTTCGCAAGGTGACAAATCTTTTTAAATTATAATTTAATTACCTATTAATATCTGTATATAAATTTGTTAATTTAGCACTTGTTAATTTCATATATAAGTATGTAAATTTCGTTAAATAAATCGAGTATCAATCGAACTCCGCACCACTCAACTTCGACTTGAGTTTTATTCTACCAACAAGGTGACTTTTGAGATCCAAGCCTAAAAATTTGTTAGTGAGGCTGCTAACACTCAGAAGTCATCCACCCTCTCCATAATCTCAAAACCGAGATTATTCAGCAACAGTTAAATTGTTATTGTTTTGATATTCTTTATAATACCTGTACATATCGGATAAGGTGAGTGAGCCATCTAAATATTCTCTTGTAGTTTGAGCGCGTAAGTAATGCGATTCTATTCGATGAAATGAATTAATATGGTCTTTAATTCCGGTTTTAACAGTTTCATCTACTTTATTTACTCCTTGTAGCTTTCCTCTTAAATCTTTTTCTACTGAACCTGATTTTTTTTACGCCAAGTTGTTCTTATAAATTTATCGCTGATGCTGAGTGTACTCATAAAAATTTTTTTACAAACTTTTGTTCTGTTTTTCTCAGAAGACAGATAATAAATGAAATTTGAACCACGTCTACTGTTTTCTAGACAACGACGATACTTTACACTTAACACTTCTACATGACTTGCAACAAATTGCCTTTGTAAATTAATATCCTTTAAGCCCCAAAACTTGTAATGTATATTTTGTCTTTCAGTCTCTGAAAATTTTTCACTGCATTTTGATTTGCATAATACACACTCTGGTTTAATACATTTACCCTTTATTTCCCTTTTCCCTTCTGAAACATACGCTAACTCCGAATTCACTTTCAGTTTTTTTATATTACGTTTCTACAACTCAGGATTACGTAACCTTCTTCTGCAATTTTTTACTAGCACATTGTTATCATCGCACGACACAAGCCTAACTTCAACATCTGTTATGCATGTTGTGTCCGACTCCGAAATATTAATCAGTTTACTTGGCTGTAAAGGTTCTGGCTCATTTTCAGAAAAATCTGTTTCAGAAGACATACTATCTTCTGCACATAAATAGTTTTTATCCCTGACAGAATCATCCGAATCAAAATTTTCGTCAGCAGATTAATTATTGCTTGCGAAAGTCTGCTTTGCTTGAGTGTGTGGTAAACTTTGAGAATTATTTTTATTAAGTTCCACCTGTAAATATTTAAAAGTGTTATTGTTTTCCTATATTTAAAAACGTGTTTTCTATACTTGCATTTAATAACAATCAGTGACACACTTGGTCATCTTCCCTTACTGTTTCATTCAATTTTTCCTCAAGTAGTTCGGCATCAAAATAAGTACTATCGTCGATAGTTGCATTATTCTCGTTATTAACATGATATTGGGTAAGTTCATTACTCTCCAATAATACCATCCAATATAGCACAAAAAATGGACACAAATTAATATTTTAATGGTAGTTTAAATACCTGGTTTGAGGTAGACTTGTTGCAATTTAGCGCCAACTCGAGGATTCGTTTGCCAAGGGAAGTCATATTTTTAACAAAACTTAAATATATTTAAAAAAAATAGGAGGGTTTTAACAAAGCACAAAAGAGTACTCATAAAACCACATCTTTTAATGTTTGCTTTTATTTTTTTGGGTTAAAATTAATTACTTTTCACGCGGAAGACCCATGCAGTACTACCACAACTGTTAAAGCTTAATATCTGTGTAATGCAATGTAGCCACAATTGCAGTTGCGGCTATATTGCAAGAATTGTTTTGTATAATGCCATAGGAACTTATCTTACCTCAGTTTGTTTCTAAACAAAATTTTGCTGTATTGTAGCAAAATTTAGCAAAATATTTGTAGTATTGTACAATAGCTATGATTGCAAACAACTGCAATACAGCAATAACTAAAAACAGACCAATTTTGCACTTGCAACCCTATTGAACTGGCGCTGCGAATTGTTTCGGCAGATTAAAAGAAAAATTTTCAAGTTTAAAAGAATTGAAATTTCGATTAAAAGATGATAAAAATTACCAAGACTGCTGTGAATAGATTTTAGTATGCTGTATTTTGCACAATGTAATAATCGATTTTAACATTGACAGGTATGAGAATGATCAAAGACTAATTCAGATTAATAATTACCCAGAAGAATTTCACAACAATGACAATGTAAGAATTGCATTAGCAAATTACATAATTAATAAAAACAATGGAAAAAAACTAAAATTTATTTTTTTTAACTAATACACATCTAATTTCTATTTTCAATTTCTTTCATTGCAATTCTTTCCTTCATTTCCAGTTCCTTCGACGCTAGTCTTTCCTTCATTTCTAGTTCAAGTAATTGAAATTTCTCCCGACTTTCTAGATCATTTTGCTTTAATTCTAGCTCTTTTGTTACTCTTATTTGTTCTAACTCGTGCTTTTATTGATTTATTTTTAATTCTTGTTCTCTGATTGCAAGTTCTCTTTCTTTAATAAGAAATTCTTTGTCGATCCTTTCTCCGTCGAAATCTAATTTCCTTTTTTTTATCGATACAATACCTGAGTGCACTTTTAAAATATCGGCAACTGCCGTACGAGAATAAATACCCTTGTGGCTACCAAATCCTGTTTTACCACCGCTACATGTTGTTGCATCAGTTGTGGCAGGTGGTAGTGGCACATTTTTTTCATAATATTCTGAAGTGGCAGGCGATATTAAATTGTTTCTAAATGTGTTGAAACTTTCGGTGTCCACTGTAATTGGCTGAAAAGCAGTTTCTTTGCTACCAAAGATGACCAAATCTTCAAAATGTTGACACATTTTTAGCAATATTTCTAAAATATATAGATTACTATAAAACCACATTTCAAAATAAATTATATTACCTTTAATAGATTCTCATTCTATTCCACCAGCACCTGGTTATGTTTTCCAACTTTTAGCTTTACTGTAAGAATTTCTCAAATTCTTAACTTTGTATCTTACGAGATTCCATTCAACATATATTTTATGTTGTTTTAAAAAATTTGTATAAAGCTTTTGAGCAGTTGGTTTCTTTAAAACATAAACAACTGAAATAAACAAAATATAAGTTATCTAGTAACTTACCTCAAATTCTTTTCTATTAGTTTTTAAATAATTAAGTAGGATGTTAATTTCAGACTCGTTTCATTTTTTATTAGGTCCAGTTTTTCTTACACGTGTTTTTTTTAGCTATAAATTGCAAATTTAGTGTATAAAAAAATTACAATTACTTAGGTGTATCCTTACTTCCTTCCTTGTAGAAACGTAATAAAACAAATTTATAAACGTAAACTCAACGCACTTTTTAACTTTTAACTAACACCTTAAGCCTGTTTGACACGACGTTAAATTTTTATAAAAATTTGACTCATATTTTTGACACAGTAGAAATAATTTTCTGTTTGCAACGATGTCAAATTTGACAAGAAATTTAACACGTGCGCTTGCGTATTAACAAACAATTTAGGGAGATTTTTCAGAAATTTAATTATTTAAAGTCTATATATCTCGAGTTCCTCTGTATAACAGGATAACAGTTGTAGTAATCAGCTGTTTTTAGATTTTGTCACAAACGTAACCTAAAAATTGTTTTCGAGTTTGCGGTGCGTAGTTTGTATTGCTTGTTTGGTATTATTATTTGAGTGCTTTAGTTTTATTTGATTTTTCTGTGAACTGTGAATAATGTCCGATAGCAGTGATGATGAAATGTATTCACTAGCTTCATTAACATTATTAACAACGATGTTAATTTTTAAACGAAGGAAACAAAGAAAACAAAAGTTGTGGGCCAGGGAATGGTTAAAGAGACGAGAACTAGGCAGGGGAGTTTTGCAAATGCTAAACAATGAATTACTTGTGGAAGATCCAATAGCATTCACCAACTTCTTGCGTATGCCAAGTGTCTTATTTGAAAAATTACTTGGTGCTGTAGAAAAAGATATATCCCGAGTAAATACATTTATGCGTGATAGTATTTCAGCTCGAAGTAGGTAAGATGTTACAAAGTAATATATTGCATAACTATATGTTTTTCTGTATTTTTAGATTACAAGTCACGCTACGATTCCTTGCAACAGGTGAATCCTTTCGTTCCTTAATGTACTCAACACGCATCCACGAAAGTACAATTTCTAGATTTATTCCCGAGGTTTGTCAAGTAATATACACAAATTTAAAGAATGTATATCTAAAGGTTGGTTTATTAATAAATAATACCAAAAAGTTGTATTTTACTATTGATATTATATGTAGGTACCAAACTCTGTTGAAGAATGGGAAGAGATAGCTGCTCGGTATTACGAAATGTGGGATTTTCCAAATTGCCTAGGAGCTCTTGATGGACGCCATATTAAATTCAGAGCTCCAAGATCAGCTGGCTCATATTATTACAATAATTACAAAGGAGATCATAGTATTGTATTATTAGGACTCGCAGATGCCAACTACAAATTTACTTACGTAAATGTAGGTGCGAATGGAAGAATTAGCGATGGTGGTGTACTACGCGAAAGTTCATTGTCTCGGGCAATTGATGACAACAGTTTGAATTTTCCAAACGCTAAGCCCTTACCTGGACGTAACGACATAATGCCTTATGTAATAGTTGCTGATGATGTTTTCCCGTTATCACTGAGAATAATGAAGCCGTATCCAGAAAGAGGTCTAACGCATGAATGTCGAATATTCAATTATAGACTTTCAAGAGCAAGGCGCATTATTGAGAATGCTTTCGGAATATTGGCTAATCGGTTTCGCATACTGCTGAACCCCATTGTTTTATCTCCTACAAAAGTAGAACTTATAACTTTATGTTGCGTAGTGCTACATAACTTTTTGGTAACTGAACACAATGTATCATATTGTGATAGCAGTTTGGATGAAGCCATTACAAGTAGTTTCGAACAAATTCCACGATCTTGTGGTAACAGAAATAGTTCCGATGCTCGAAAAATTAGAGAGGAATTTAAATTATTTTTTAACAGCACTGGAGCAAGGGATTGGCAAGAAGATCGAGTTGCCAATAACAATATGTAAATGTTAATTTCCCCAATTGTAAATGCATTATTAAAATAAAATTAAATTACAGTAATTCATTTTTTATCTACAATCAATATAAGACACTTTCATTGGATATTATTTATTTTATTTATTTCTCAGTATTCGAAGTAGATCCCGATTTTCGTACACCTTCAAACAATAATTTGGTAATACTTTCTTCCACTTCGTTTGCAACATCTGGTTCCATTTGCTGTGGCTTATGTGCAACATATTCTGCAAATGCGTTATGCGGATTTCGCTGAGATGTCCCCAGATTTTGCTTTTTTGCTTGCATAACGTCCGTAATGTGTTTTATTGCATCTGCTGCATCTTCAATAACTTTATCCGAGTTATTCAATTTTCTTTTTTTCCCCGGAATTTGATTTGAAAGCGATGGACTTGGTGTACCACTTGGTACACATCGACTTTGAACCGGGGTAGCTGTAGTTGAATCAAATTCGAACGGAACATCATCGATATAAATGTCTTCCTATAAGTTAGTATAAAACAGATAATTAGCAATTATATATCATTAAACGTTTAATGTAAATTATATTTACCGTATTATTTAATATCTAATTATTGAAATCTTTGTCGATATTAATTTCGTATCCAGAAGTTCCGCCACCGCTGGAGTGTGCAATGGCATCTATAGATGTTCTTGGAACGCAATGGTCCAATACAAAATTCATTTCGTCGTAGTACCAAAGGGTTGGTACATATATCTGCAAATGTATTTTTGAAAAAAACTACAAAGTAATAAATAGTACAACTTACATCGTCATCCGCAGCACCGCTATGAATTGATTTTTGCGGTTTACGGTGCTCCGTGAGAAAGTTGGCTTTTAAACCGTGAAACTTTGCTGTTATCTCTTTCACGGAGACATTTTCTTTCGCCGAAATTAATGATTTTTGTATAGCTTCTAGTGCCCTTGTACGGCTATGTTTGTTCTTATACTCTTTGCTTTTTACCTAATAAATTAATAAATATTAATAAATAAATTTATAAAATAAATACATAATTCGATAATCTATGAAAAAACAAGTTCTTACCGCATACAAACATGGATGTTTTTTATATTCCTCAATTAAACACGTTACCTGTGTGCGAGACCAAGACATTTTTTATTGAGGTTATGGGAATTCTTCGTATACTCCAAAACTTCAAAACAAAACTGGGCGAACTCTAGACCACAGCACATAATATAGACGGAAAAATGTCTACTGCGCACATTTACACGCACTTTTACCCCCAAATTTAGAACATGTTCTAAATTTTTCACATGAAAATTTAACACAAAAATTACTACAAAATTTTTGTCACAAACCTAACCTAAAAATAGTTTTCGAGTTTGCGGTGCGTGGTGAAATTTCCGTGAAATGTTCGTAAACATTCGTAAACTTCAAAAACCAAACTGGGCGGACTCTAAGCTTGAAAATGTCTGCTGCGCACATTTGCACGCACTTTTAACACCAAATTTAGAACAAGTTCTAAATTTTTCACATAAAAATTTAACACAAAATTTACTGATAAATTTTCTGTATGCAACGGTGTTAAATATTTTTATAAAAATTTACATGAAAATTTTATGTCAAATTTAACGTCGTGTCATACAGGCTTTACTTTAAATCAGCTGTGTGCACTTCGCCGTATAAGTAAAAATACATCAACGCAGAAAAGTGGCGTACTGGTTTAACTTTACCATACTAGAAATACACGGTCGAGGGCTACTTACGAATACCACGAGGTATGGTATTTGCTCTTATGGGAAATTACTACACAGTAAGATAACACCCTGGTAAACTTGATATCTACCACGGGATATACCAGAGAGTGTGAATACCCTTATTATAATTTGTTGTTTATTATCGATTGCTTCGTTTAATATTGGTAGTGCCGTTCTGGGTTCATCACAACATTAATATTAGAGTGGATCGCATTTTCTTGTTCATCTACAGTAACTGGGTTAGGTATTTCATCTAAGGATTGAGCTAAAATTCTTTTTATTTCTTCTATTGTTGGGGATGGTATTCTGGCTAATTCTAGTTTGGAATAGAGGTCGTACATTCGGATATTTCTTTATGAATCGTCGAAATTGGCAGTTACTGACAAATTATCGTAATCTTTTATTGCGTTGTGTTATGCTTTTTTGTATTCGATTTTATAGTCATATTCTTCCAAATTTAATTTTAATCTCATTAGCCTTCCACTTGGTTCCTTTAAATTGAAATTCACTCGTTTATACGAACTCGTTCGGTCGGGTTAACTTGAGGATGATATTTGCCATTGAACTAAATTTTTGTACACTATAAGAATCGGTGAGTTTTTTGAACTCTTTAGATATAAATTGTACACCGTTATCACATTGTAAATAAAAATTCTACCTGCCCTTGCAGGAAGACAGTATTTTCTTCACACTCTGGAAAAAATCCAGATTTTTAAAAAAATAGTGAAGAGGCCCACGATGTTAAAGCTAACCAATTTAGAGCGGAGAGCGAGAGTGTGAATTCAATTGAATACTGCAGTACGGCTTCCCCGAAAAGAAACACAAATAAAACAAAGCGTATTTATTAACTCTAAATACAAGAGATCAAAAAGGTATAAAAGGTTGTCAATCGTTTACAATTATCGGCGTAGTTGGCAAAAAGTTATGACAAAAAAATCGTTCTCAAACGAATGTTCGGGTGCACGGACAAACCGTTGTCGAAAACTATGATGACACTCAAAAAAATATTATAGTGTCGAATGAGAAATCAAAGCTGCTCGCAAAAGTGGCTCGTTGGGTTAGAAAAGAAAAAAAACACTTACCCGGGTAATTACAAAGTTTATCAAATACAAAATTTTCCACCTAACGGAAACCAACAGCTTATGAAGTGATGGAAGTAATCGCAATCGTTGTTCAGCTCTCGAACCTCGGGAAAAAAATGACGTTGAGCCGTTAACGCTTGGAAGTCTGCGGTACCCCTGCACTTGAACCAAAAAGGAGGAACTCTGGAAGTCACAACTTCAAGACGTGATGTAAAGTAAGGAAAAATGAAAAATCTTCAACTGCGTTGAAAATTTCCGTCCGTAATTAATTAAAAATGGCACAAACCAAATTATAATGATAAGCAGTTGTGATTAAGAATATTTCAATTCTTGCAATTTTCGTTCTTATCCAATTATTATCTGAATAGTTGGTGTATCCAAATTCATAACAAAAAAGAAAGGAAGGTAAGGTAAGGTAAGGTAAGGTAAGGTGCTTCCTAATTACAGACGAGATATCACCTTAACCGTGTCAAACCTGTTATCAAACCTCGCAGTTTTGAAAAATCATAGGCGTCGCGCTAAGCTTGAACGCAGTGACGTGCGCAAAGTAAAAAAACAAATTAATAAAATTTGTTACAACATAATATGATTTGAGGGACGCCAAAAATGAGGAACTTAATTTTCTATAAATTTCACAACTCCAGCTACAGTGCTCTTCACCTGGGGTGTCCTAAAACAAATTTTTAAAACCAATCTGTGTCAACCAACAAATGTTGATTTCCTCGTTTCGATCGAGGTAATGGCCCTAAAAGATCAACGGACAGAAGTTGAAAAGGGAAGGAAATGTTTTTATACTGGCGCTAAGACTTGGTCGACCTAAGTTTATACTCTTTTGCGCTCCGCAAAACAGTTTTCATAATTTTCGTAAAATATGCGGAGGTTGGTTCATCATGACACTGTTTTAAAATTTCTAGGCGATATGCTGTGGGAACGACCAATTTCCAATCTGGAATATTCGATTTTACTGTGAGGGAGGTAGGGATATATTTGTATAAACGTTCATCTTGTATTTTGAAGTAAGGATATCCGTCGGGTTCTCTTTAAAGGTGATCAATTATTTCATTATATCATTCATTTGGGGGTTAAATTTTTGATATGAAGGGAAGTGATATCACGAGATAACAGAGGGACGAAATAAATTTGCCCGGACGAAGACGAACTTCGAAGGTATGTTGAGTAAGTGACAGGGAGAGATAAACACCCACTAGGGTTCTGAATTCGATGCATAAATTGCTATGCGGCACAGTCAGTAATAATAATATAACGAAAATTAAAACGTTTATTTAATTCTAAACGGCTAATTCAAATATATACAGATACGGTTTATAACAATAAATTAATTACTACACTAACAAGGAGAGGGTCTCTACTGTGGGTCACGGATTTTAAAACGCTTTTGGGATAAAAAAGTACTTTGTATTAACAAACTATAGGTCAAGCGGCAGCGTGCAACTCTCAAAAATAATAAAGTTGAAATTTAAAATTTTTTATTCATCTACTTGCTTGGTTGGATTAATTTGTAAGTAAAGGTATGTTTTGCAAGCAGCAGCAAGGAAGTTACTGCCGGTGTCGGCGACAACTGCAATACCTGTTTTGCTAGACGCGTTGCAGTGGAACTGCAATAGACTGTTTATTTAACACTTTATCCGCCTAGTCGGTTTTAAGTTTCAACGAGTTTATCATTTTGTTATTTTGTAAGAATACTATTTATCTCGAGGCATTGATTACCTATGCTGTTGGCAATAAAATAATAAACAAATGATTATGATATCATAGGAGTTCCATAGTCATTACAGTTCAAATTCTTGTCAAGTTCACTTGTAATTGTGTTTGATTTCAATTTTTAATTTTAAAATGAATAAGTCGATTCAGAAGAACAATAAACTTGTTGAGCTCTTGTTAGAAGAGGAAGAAGATGATGACAGAGTAATTGAATATTTACATCCCAAAAAGAGGAAATCTACCAATAATTTCCTAAAAATGCGAGAAATCGAAGAGTGCTACGAAATTTTAATAAAAAGACATTTGGTGGAAAATGACAAAAAATTTCGTGAATTCTTTCGTGTGAACCAAGAACAATTCCAGTTTTTAGTAAAATTAGTGGAAGAAGAATTAACTCTTCTGCCATCCAATAGAGTCCGTAGGCCAATATCAGTAGCAGAAAAGGTAGCGGTCACCTTGAGGTAAACGCAAAAATAATTTCTATACCGTGGAATAGCTTGATTATTCATTTTAGGTATCTTGCCACTGGTGAATCATTTCGATCGTTGCAGTTTTCTTTTAGAATTTCTTACAGTTATTTCAGTGAAATAGTGAAGCAAACATTATCTGCGATGAAAAATAAATTAGTTTCAAAATTCATGCCTGATCCTACTCAAATAGATTTTAAGAAAAAAACTGAAGAATTTTATTTTAAATGGAATTTTCCAAATTGCATTCTTGCAATCGACGGCAAGCATGTACGAATTCGATGTCCAAGCAATACAGGATCATTAAATCATAATTATAAAGATTATTTTTCAACTGTATTGCTTGCCATGGTTGACGCAAATTATAAATTTATTGCCGTAGATATCGGTTCTTTTGGAAAGGAAGGGGATAGCGGTATCTTTTTAAAATCTAATATCGGTAAACAAATTTTGGATGGTTCTTTTCCATTTCCAGAAGACTGTTTACTTCCTGGTACAGAAACAACTGTACCACATGTAATTGTAGGCGACGAAGCATTTCGTCTACATAAACGTATTATGAAGCCGTATACGAGAAGAGCAGCAAGAGAAGACCCAACAAAAGCAGTATTTAATTATAGGTTAAGCCGCGCCCGAAGAGTTACTGAAAATGCGTTCGGCATACTATACCAAGTGTTCAGGATTTTTTACCAGCCAATACATATTGAGCCAGAAACGTGTGACAATTTGGTCTGGGTAGCGTGTTGTTTACACAATATGCTACGTGATGATTATTTGAAAAAAAATCATCAGAATTTCCATACAATAAGTGATGAACCACTACCGACAGACAATATCATTCCTATTGCGGCAAGCGGTGGATTTGCAAACGCCGAGGGCTTTGCGGTGCGAGATGTCTTCAAGAATTATTTTAATAACGAAGGAGCCGTTCCATGGCAAGGCAACAATGAAGCATAATTTTAAAAACATAATTAAAAACATAACTTTCTCTATGGGGGAGGAGAGTTATAAATAATTTATATAATTTTATTTTGATTTAAAGAATTTTGTTTTATTACTTTATTGGTTAGATAGTTTTGTTTATTAACTATGTATATTAAAAGTCATCTATATATTCATTAAATTTTTTATTATATCTGATCTGACGTTTCGCATTTTTCTTCTAAACGTGCTATCAGTGATAACACTTCTATTTTTGCATCATTAATACCTCTCGGAGGTAATTTTTTTATTGACAAAGCAATACTCCTACAAAAGAGGTCGATATCGTCTTCGTGACTAATTGTGTTATTTTGGGCCATTATGGTCGCAATTACTTCATTCCTCTCAGCGGAGCGTTTTTCTAATAAATTAAGTAATTGATTGGAGTTACTTTTTCTTTTCTTTTGGAACGACTCCGCCGAGGAAGATTCTGCCGAAGTACCGACGTTTTCCTCTTCTTCCACGTTTTCTAGTTCGTGAACATCACTCTCCTCTTCTTGCAATAAAATTACGTTTGAAGTTGAACTAAAATTTATTCAACATTATAAAATCAGTAATATATAAAAAATTACTATCTACGTACGCTCTTTCGTTCTGAACATCATTCAAAAAAGAAAGATGAACAGCTAACGGCCATTTTCGTTTTCTTTGAAGAATCGAAGAAGAGCCTGTTCCCATTTTTTTCCTTCCTCTGTTGCTCTGTTGTTCCTCTGTTGTGAACAGGTTGCTAAATTCTTATATGTACGAATGTTTGTTTATTAATATCATGATTACTTCCAGGTGATGGGTGCATTTGCTTAAAATGTTGTCGCAATTTAGCTACCATAGAGGATGGTTCTGTCGCATCGTGACTGCTCCGAAAAATTTCGCCGGGTATTCTAAGTGTTTCGCCAAACACGAGTTCAGCTGACGATGAATTTAGGTCTTCTTTAAAGGCAGTTCGCATGCCGAGTAGTACAATCGGTAGAGCTTCTACCCACGATTCGTCATTGTTGATGGCGTGGCACTTAATTGCACATTATAGTTGCCTATGGATTCTTTCAACCATCCCGTTGGCCATGGGATGGTATGGAGTTGATTGGATGTGGTTCATACCAAGTAATTTTGCAAGGTTTGCGAACAAATTTGACGTAAACTGTCGGCCCTGATCGGTTGTTATTCGAAGGGGAACACCATATCTTGCAATCCAATTAATTAAGAATGCCTCGGCAACAGTTTCTGCAACTATATCGACAATTGGCATTACTTCGATCCATCTTGTGAACCTGTCGATCATTGTCAGGCAGTACGTATATCCTTTTGAGCTAGGATGTGTCCAAATGGATGTGTTCGAATCGTCGTGTGGGTGATGTAAACTTACTGGTTGGAGCCACTGTGTGCCTTTGGACTTTTGAACGTTGACAGGCAGTGTAGTTTCTACACCAAACTCTAATGCTTTTTCTCATTTTAGGCCAGACGAATTTTGAGCAGATTAGTTTTGTTGTTGCACGTATGCCGGGGTGCGCTAATCCATGCAGGCTGTTGAACACTTGGTTTCGGAATGGCTCGGTTACATATAGGCGAATATTATTTGTTGAGGTGTCGCAATAAATGGCTACTTGATGTTCAGGATAGTATATCTTTTTGAGCTGTAGTGATGTTTTTGATTGGTCACAAAATAATCTGATTTCAGGATCAACGTCTTGTGATTTCTATAAGTCTTTCACGTTAAGCGATTGTGTGCTGATATTATTTACATTATCTATTCGAGATAAGGTGTCTGCTGGGATATTTTCTGTACCCTTCACATGTACAATGTTGGTTATAAACTGTCCGATGTAATCGAGATGTCTGAATTGCCTTGGTGTGCATTTTGCAGGTTTCTGGTTAAATTACGAAAATGTGAACTCACGTCCTTCTAGAAAATGACGAAAATGTTTAATACCTGAATATGCAGCAAGTAGTTCTCGATCGTAGGCGCTGTACTTTGTTTGTGCGGTGATAAATTTCTTGGCGAAAAATCCTAACGGTTGCCATTCATTGTTGATTTCTTGTTGCAGGACTCCGCCCATCGAATCGTTGGATGCGTCTACCATTAAAGATAAAGGTGCAGTTGGTGAAGGATGCGCCAAAAGGGCAACTTTTGCAAGTGGATTTTTGAGGTTGACGAAAGCTGTGGCGGTCTCATCAGACCATTCGATTTTTGCATTGCTCGACTTTTTTCCACTCAACAATTTATTTAACGGGCCTTGAATTGATGCTGAACATGATATAAAACGTCGATAGAAATTACACATTCCGAGAAATCGACGTAACTGCTTAATCGTTGTTGGTTTTTCGCTGTTTAAGATGACATCTACTCTTTCTTGCAAGGGCTTGGTCCCGTCTTTGCCAATCGTATGTCCAAGGAAGGTAACTTCTTTTACACCAAAAATACATTTGGCTGGATTAATAACGATCCCGTAATCTTGTAGGCGTTGGAATAATTGTCGTAGGTGTTCAACATGTTTTCTGTGTGATGTTGAAGCGATCAAGACGTCATCGATGTATGCATAACAGAAATCCAAATCTCGCGTGACTTCGTGTATGAAGCGTTGGAAGGTCTGTGCAGCATTTCGTAAACCAAATGGCATTCGTGTGAACTCGAATAAGCCAAATGGTGTTGTAACTGCCGTTTTGTGGATATCGTCAGGATGGACCGGTATTTGGTTGAATGCTTTGATAAGGTCGATTGTTGAGAATATGGTTTTACCGGCCAGCAATTGACCAAAGTCTTGAATATGCGGTATAGGATAGCAATCGTGAATCGTTCTGGCATTTAAAGCACGATAATCCCCGCAGGGTCGGAATTCCTTGTTTTTCTTCTCAACGAGGTGTAACGGAGAACACCAATTGCTCTTTGAAGATTGAACGATGCCGTGTTAAAGCATATAATCGAACTCCTTTTTTGCTATGCGGAGGCGGTCTGGAGCGAGTCTTCTTAGGTGACAGGTAATGGGCTGCCGGGCAACGTTTCGATTCTGTGCATGGTTTGGTGTGAAGTTGCTGCTTTCACCATGTTTGGGTTTGTAATGGCAGGATATTCCTTAATGATTTGGTTGTACTCGTTGCCAGAGTTGACGGTACGGATTGTATGATGCACCTCTTTTCTTAGTTCACCGATTGCTTTGAGGCCCGTGGTGTCGTCGGTCAACCGGCCATTGCGGATATCAACTAGTAAACGGAAATAATGAAGGAAGTCAGCACCAATTATTGCTTTGTTTACATCTGCCACTACAAAGCGCCACGTCAGTTGCCGTCTTAGCTGGAGGTCAAGGTTGAGTGTGATAAATCCGTAAGTATTGATGACAGAATTGTTAGCAGCATATAACTTGAAATCTTGCAACACGCGTTTGTCTTTGCAAGCTGATTTCGGAAATACACTGATGTCCGCTCCGGTGTCGATCAGAAACTTCGTAGTTGTCGTTTTATCGGTTATGACTAGGCGGCGTGCTGTGTTACGGAGGTCGATTCCCGCGTTTATTGACCTCCGAAAGAGTTTTCCAAATTGTTGTACGAACACGGGTGTCTACACTTTCGAGCTTCGTTACCAAATCTGTTGTGATAATAACACCAGCACGGTTTCTCTCGGTTTCTTGGTTCGCTCGTGGATTTGTTTCTGCTACGGCTAGGACTTCGCCTTTTATCGTTTATTTCAGTCCTCAACTGATTGATTTCTGCCATCAATAGATCGAACTGACCTGGTTGTATGTTTTTGGTGCCGGCAGCAATCTCAGAAGAATTAACTGCTGCTATCTGTGTTCTTGTTGGATTTGTTTCTTGAATCTTATCAGCTACTCGACCCATTTCATCCAAACTTTTGTTGTCCATCGACGCTAATATCGCTTGAGTATTTCCGGGTAAATGGCCTAACCAGAGAGTTTTCAATAGTGAGTCTGGTATGTTGGTTGCGAGGTCTCGGATGTGACGGAGAAATTGGGATGGCGTTCTATCTCCTATTTCTTCGCGTTCTAATAATTGTTTTATCTTATGTTCCTCGGACACCGATAATCTAGCGATCAGCTCTGTTTTTAATTTCTCGTATTTTTTCGAAGCCGGAGGATTTTGTATTATGTCCCGCACTTCTTTGGCATGTTGTTGTTCTAAGTTACTTGCGACATAGTAAAACTTTGTGGTGTCTTGAGTGATGCCGTTGAGTGCAAATTGCATCTCGATTTGGGCGAACCACGTTTCGGGATCTTGTTCCCAAAATGGGGGAATTTTGATGGACACTCTTGCGATCGTTTGTGTGTTTGAGGGTGTTGCTGCGGTGTTGTGAACTGGATTTGCCATTGTTCTAATTTATTATTTGATCACGTCGGTTTCGTCATCGAATGCGTAATGGTAACACACCTGACATTTTACTTGTACCACCGTCGGCATCTTTGATTTCATTTACCGAGGATGGTTTAATTTTATTCACTGTTTGCTTAATAAATAAGAACCGTTTTTGCCGATTAGCGAAGACATTGCGCCGGTGTCCAACAACGCGGTTACTTTAATGTTTCCGATATTTAGTTCGAGATGAGGTTTATTATCACAAAGTTTTGTATCATGACCAGTGAGACAATACTTACGGGTTCATGAAAAATTCGCACTTGATTTAGCTATTTTTTCCAGTCTTTAGGATCGTGAAATTGTCGAAGTATTTTTCTTTTGCGGCACTTTGAAGACTTCAATTTTGACGCGGAAGTATCTCTTTGGTAGAACGATTTTGTATTGTCAAATTGCTGACGTCCGGGATTGAAGCAACTTGCATTTCGTTTCCCCCGCAATTATTTGGCACAAAATTTATTGAACACATCGGACAGTTTGCTTTAGTGACATTTTGAAAGCCACATGCGAAACCAAATTTTCTTTTATATTTTATACAGTTATTGTAACTGTATCCTAGATTTTGGCAATTTCAGTACTTGGAACGTATTAGATTAATTCATTGGACACTTTTTCTTGAACATGCGAAACGATTTGGTGTTGTACGGTAGAAATATTTTTAAGGCTTCTCTGCTGACATGGTGATATAAAATTCGAGTTATTATTCTTAAACAGGATTTACACGTGTACAGTAGCTTAAGCAAGTGACTAAATTAAATTATAATGCTTGTCTACACACGTTTAGTAAATTTTTTAGCAGCTTTGTTTAGTAGGTAAATAAAAATGGCACGTCGTCAAATAATTCGTTCTTTGGTAAAAAAAACTTTATATTTATTCAAAGAATTACCTGGTGTTACTAAAAAGATTTAAGTAAACCAAAGCGTGATTGACATTCTTTACAAACATTCTCTATAGAGTTCTCTATACAATTTTATACTTGTTTTCTCGTTCCAACGAAAAGTCATTTTAAACAATATAACAGCTCAAATAAAAGAATCTTAATTTTTTAAAAACTTATTAAATCAGCTGATCAACTCACTAAGCGCCTGCCTAAACACGTAGCTAAAATCGTTGTCTACACTATCAACTTGCGGTTGTTCACGCCATAGTATTGAAGATAAACGTTTGGTTGTGTCTCATCGTAGTTGAACATGTATTTATTATTAGCTCTAGAATACCTATTGCCGCATTGGGATATACCCCCCCGGACTTCTTCTAAATGAACATTTGATTGTCTATGTCTGTGATCAAATCTAATTCTACCTTGGTTAGCTTTAACATGCTATCCCACGTAAGGCCTGGGGCTGATACATAATGAGCAGGATCCAACCCATATGTATTAAAGCATGTCTTACGAAAATGTTCAAAAAAATCTTGCAATAGTGGTACATCTGTTTTCAAATATAAATCAGAATACTCTCTTAAATTTTTAATGTTAAATGTATTTAAAGATTTTGAGCATGAAAGTATTCTTCATTAGATATCATGTTTTCGGTGAGCAGGTTATAAAAATTTATTTGTTCGTGTAATTTCTTTTCGTCAAGATTAGCAACAGACTTTATATAGTCGTATGGAAATATTCATTTACGTTTTATTAAATTAAATTTTTCTTTAAGAGAGAATTCACTTTTAACAATTTCTAGTACGTTTAAATGAAGCTAATTTGTCTAAACTGTAAGGTAGAAATCTAAAAGAGCCTGTGGATGTGCTCTACGATCACAAACTCATAAAAAAACGATTGCAATAAGTAAATAATTCTTTTTTTACACTCTGTTATTGCACTACTTGATCCAGAATGTGGCTTGAACTACTTGATTTTTCGAAAATAGAAAATACTCATAAAAAAACGATTGCAATAAGTAAATAATTCTTTTTTTACACTCTGTTATTGAACTACTTGATCCAGAATGTGGCTTGAACTACTTGATTTTTCGAACTGGTCTTGCCTCCACTGGTGAGTGTGTTGCCAACCGGTAAGGCGCGAAGGCGACAACTCTTAAATTTTAATAAAAATAGTAGTCACCACAAGCCGATAAACTTAAACTTTATTTTACTGTTTTATATATTTTGTAAAAGAAATATTTTTTCCGAGCGTATATTGTGAGGACCGGCTATGCAAAAATTCCGTTTAAAGTGAGGTCCACGACAAAGTGAGGTCCATATACGGACCTCACTTTAAAAAATTGTTAGTTTTCAAGTTTACCGCTTGGGGGCGCTCTTTTAGTGTATATATTCCATACATGTATATTTAGTTAACATTAAATAAAAGTGTACCATACAAAGTGAGGTCCAGAAAACTGGCAATAGCGCCTGGTACTCACTATGTACGAATTCCTTTAGTATGACCTTGCATCAATTAATATACTTACTACTCGTGATAAGATGAATCATTTCTATATCACAATATAAGACTCGTTATAGATTTCAGGTATTTCTATAAATCTTTACACATAGGGATTTTTTAGAAAGAAGGATCGAAAAAGTAATTGAATTTTCGATTAGTCGACTTTTACGATTTACTAGACTGGTCGACTTACATTTTATAGAAAATTCCGAGCCCTACTTTTAATTCAGCATCTTATTTTGCTAATTCATTAAACTAAAATAAAGAAACTAATCGCATGTCTAAGGAAAAGTTGAGTATTTGTAAGACCAAAACATAGAAGAACACCATGTTACTTTTATTTCATTTTTTATTTCAAGTAATAAAAAGTTTAAACAAACTTAAAACATATTTTATAAAATCAGAAACTTAAAGTGTAATTCTATAAAAATAAAAAAAAAACTTTAACATAATTTATTAAAAATAAATTTGAAAGTTATTTGTTTTTGTAATTTTGATAGCTGTTTACTATAAATATTTTAATTTTTTGCCATGTTTTATTCAATAATTCTGGATTTTTATTTTTTAATTCGATGCACTCTTCTTTTTTAGGTGCAGTTTTATTTTTTAAATGTTTTTCAAAAAATTTTAAAGTAATTTTCTTTTGATCTTCTGTCCACCGCTCTAAAACACGGGGTTTTTTCTTTTGGACACAATTAGATTTTTTAGAAATGTTCCGTTCATTATTGGTCATATCTTCTAGAACTGCAGTACGCCTTTTGCGAACATTTCTAGATTTCTTTTTAGTTGCGCTTTGCTGATTTTCCTGAATAAAAACAAACATATTAGTATTAAGCAACACATTTTGCAAACTATTTTGTATACCGTAATGTTATTTTTTGTGGCTTGGGAAAATTCGTCTTCAGGTTCACTTTCGTTGTCCGAGTTTTCTATCATATCCAAATTGATTTCGATATCATCTAAGCTCTTGCCTTTATACTTAGACGCTTCTCCCCTTTCGTTTAAAACTAGAAGTTTAGACACCTTGGCCATCTGATAAACATCGTCTGGCAATCGGTAATAATTTTTATGGACTCCGGATGTGTGGCCCATAAAATTAGCTAGCTGTTCTAAATCTTGTTTAGAAAGATTGATAACTTGTGACATTGTGGCTAAATGTTTACGTAGTTTTGTGGAAGTAATTGCATTTGGATTTTTAACGCCAGCCAATCTTACATGCTTGTAGATCGTTCTAGATATGCTAGACACGACTTTGGTGTTTGCAAATAGAAAATTATTTTTTAGCTTCACAAAATTTTTACTAACTTCTAGCAACAGATTGACGGTCTTCACCATTTCTTCTGTAAAAAGAACTGGAACGCCACGATCTCGCTTACCTCTTATCACAACTTTCTTAAAAGATTTCATTAAAAGCTTTTCACTTTCGCTGATACAATTGTCAAATTCGTTAGTAGTCTCTTTGTTAATATTATCAGTGTAAGAAGACACTGTCATTTTTTGTAGTTCCCCTACTCGCCTTCTATTAAGTAAAAGTAGCTGAACATAGCATACTTCTTGAAGTGATTTAAAAGCTTTGTCATTTTGAGGATTAGCTGTCAGCATATTCTTCAATTTTTCATTTTCTGCAATTAAATACGTTTTTAATAAAGTGAGATCATCTGCTAAAGGAATGGCAGAAGGCTTATTCCATTTCTTTTGTTTTAAATTTTTATTTGCTATTGTCGCAACTTCGTAACGCCATTCATTGGTAATCATCTCCTTTAATAATTGTAGTTCTTCTATTTCAGTAGTCTTAGTTTTAAATTTTTTTCCGTAGATTTTAATGGCTACATCACAGCACTCTTTTAACTGTGTGCCCATATTCATCGCTAACGTTGGTGCACCATATAACTTTGTTTCTTCGTCATATCTAGTTATTAGTTGTGTACATTTTACAATAATATCAAAATTTGTCGTATTTAGAGCTTCTAATAAAGTTTTGATATTCAGTTTTTCTTTTAATTGTACAAGTAGGGATCCCAATTGTCTCATTTTTCGTGACGCAACAACATGAAAACTTTTCTCAGGATGACCTTTTAAATATCTTTGTGCTACAGCACATATAAGGGTATCCGTTTTAGCAGCGAAAGAAGCTTGATCTGCTTTCATCCTAGGAAAGATTTCTTTCTTTAATATATCATTATCTTTATATGAAGAAAACAAAGATTGACCCTCCGATTGTGCATTTCTTCTTTGCCCAGTTGACTTCTCGTCAGTACTCCAAAAACAACTTTTCATGTGGCGAGCTAAATAATCTTTTTGGTACATTCCCAAGCAAAATTTACATGGAAGATGTGATTTTGAAGTTATTTCTGATGCGTTCATAAACCTTGGTTTTTTAATTGGAATTACATTTTCTTCCGTCGTACTTTTAAGAAAATTACCTTTATTTCTTAATTTATTAAACAAAAATTTTCTTTTTTTATCACCGGTTGAGCAAGCCAAAATTTCTTGAACTTCTATCTCTGAATTATGATGCCTAATGACATGTCGCGAAAATTTTAATACTTCATTGAAACAGTAAAAACAAAAATCTCTTTTATTCCATGATCTTTTTTTGCTGTATTTCTTTTTTCTTTGAAATTTTCACTTTTTTCTTCAACGGTATCTTCTACTTCTTTTTCAGTCTCCGTTTTTGTTCTTTCTGTATTAGATTCGATTTTTTTCTTGGTTTTCTCAACAGAGTTTAACGGTTCAACTATCAAGTTTTTATGCATCCTAACAATCCTACCATCTTCTTTTACTTCTTTATAATTTTTTGCTGATCGTGAAGGTTTAATAATCTAAATATAAAAATATTTTTAATAACGTTATTTGCAATTAAAGTATAGCAACTTACGTGGACATCTAAAATTTTAATTTTGGCAGGGTTATCAACACTGCTGTCTAATTCGTTATTAGCATTCGAGCTATCCAACTCTTCGTCGCTACATGACACTTCATCCCAGTTAGGTATGTATTCTTCTCCACTATCTTCGAATGGATCCTCTAAATCGTTAATACTTGATGATACCGCGTTAATATCTTCTTTAACGTGAACATTATCAAATTTCTCAAAATGTAGGTTTCTTCTAACTTCCCTCAGCCGCATATTATAATTTGTATCAAGTTTTGTTGTAGAAACATTTTGGCATTGCAAAGCTTCTAAGGTTGACCTTCCGGGACTTTTATGTAATGAAATTTCATAAAATAAATTTGAAAAATCTGCAAGAATCAGATTATTAGTTATTTTAAATAAATGTTGGGTTTAGTTATGCAGTGTATGGCTCGTCACCATGAAACACAAAGAATTAAGTATAACGCACTTATGCACATTCCTGCTTTCCCTAAAAATCGCACTTTTCAAAAATGTAAATTCTCTTACGAACTTTTTATGTATGAATTATTTTCAATTAATAGCAGGAAAAACTATTAGATACTCAAAAAATTAAACAACCAAATATTTTCAAAATTCATTTTAGTGATTTTTGAAAGGTTAAAACTTCAAATGTCGGAATCGAGAAGAAAAAACAAGCATTTCAAATTTTGAAGTTTCAAGTTTATGGTTTGGAAATCTTTTGCCATACAAATGTTTTTAACTACCATTATTAGGTAATAAAAAAAAAACGAGAAAAAATTGTCCAGATTTTTGTTTTATAATAAGTATAATAGTATCCACGAACTAAAAATCAAATGATACCAAAAATTTGTTTTTTATCAAAAAAACTCGTAGCTTCAAAATTCTATTTAGTTCACCTAGATTTGAACAGCCTTTCAAAAATCACTAAAAAATTTTGCTGAAAATTTTTGGACCTTCAATTTCTTTAAGTACTTTAAAATATTACTTGGAAATACTTTGCAGATATTAATTTTAGAAAAAAGTAATTACTAAAAGTAATCATATTCGCATTATAATTTTTAAATAAAATTATAACATGAGAACAGAGAATTAAGCGCCTTTTAAAATTTAGCACTCGAAGCACAAGCTTCTATTGTTTCTTGATTAAAACGCCACTGGATGTTAATACTAAAGTAACTTAAAAAATGAATTAAGGCTTTTACAACCGATAGTTGAATTTGCTTAACTTTTAGTGTGATTTTTGAACTAGGTTGTGTGTTGCTTTCATTGGAGCTGTGTGATAGTACGAGCAAGAGCGGTCCAAAAACCCCAACAAAAGCTAAACCAATCCCTAATTTAATGGCTTAAAATTGCGAAATTCTAGAAATTAATTAAACTTACTCGATAATAGCATACGGAATTAAAAAAATTATGAAATCTCAAGACTTTCAATTTTCGGATCAGTTATCATAATAGTCAAATAAATTGATAAATTAAATTTTTATAAAAATACGGGTACTAATAAAATGCACTTACTCGATAAAAGTATGTCAATCTCTTTTCTATTTAGTCCTTTGTATTCATAATTTGGAATTTTTAAATTTCTCAGAATTTCAGAATCATCATTCTTCTTGCTGCATTTTGCCAATTGCAAAATTTTTAAAGTTCGGTTGTTCATCTATGAATAAGATCAAATTAAACTTTCATATAATGAAATTAAAGAGTGCACTTGAAACAAAAATTTAGGTAAAATAATCAAATTATCAGGTCCCCTTGTTACCAAATAATAAAAATTATTCAAAATAAAATTTCTTACCTTATTAACCTTTATCAAGCATTACAGGATTAACACTACCACTTATATTATAAAATATAAAACGTTTTTTGCGAAATAAGCAGACTTAGTCGAAAACACGGTTTAAAAATAAAAAATGCTGATTTAGCATTATGATAACATGGCAACACCGTCGGACCTCACTTTGTCTGCTCCATGATTAAATAATTGTATAAAAGACCTCACATTGTTAGAAAGGAAAATAATTTATACAGACCTCACTATAATAGATAAACGGCCGGTCCTCGCTACGTTTAATATACACGTAAAAAAAAAGAAATGTTTTCTTTCATATTTTTCGAGTATACTAATGCTTTTATGATTTCCAACGAGAAAATAAGTTTTTTTACTTGATTTTGGATGCTCTAAGTCTACTCCTTCTAGTAGTCCTCATTTTATAGGCTACACAGTATGTCCTCACTTTGTTACCTGACCGTAAAAGTATATATTTTTCTCTATTTTTACTGGAAGTAAAAATACACGTTCTTCAATTTGTTGAGTTATGTCTCGAATTGTAAAATGGCAATCATAATTTGACATACGATCGTTATAGTTTTGGAATTATAATAATTAATATTACATTCATTAGCATATTACATACCTCGAAATTTCGATGTTATGTGATTGTGATTGCGACCTTAACATAATTTTGTATAAACTGTTGTTCACATAAGTATATGTCATGTACTCGCATTTTGAAAATCTTCCTCTTCTTGAAATGATAAGTGCATAGGTTGTACGACCTAATATACTGGCTCATCATCTTCAACAATTTGTTCAAGTTCAAGCAAACCACTTAACACATTTACTTCCACGATGGCTTCTATAGGTGTAGAGTAGTGTAACAAGGGGGATTCTGCACCAATTATTTCTAACATAATCAAAAGCTTGTCCTTTAATTTTTGAGATTAAGAGTAGGTTAAAAAAATTCACCTACTTTATTATTGTGAATAAAGAGGATATATTTTCGCATTGAAAAATAAAGTTTTGTAATTCGGCAGTTTTCCCATCAAAGTCCGGGATAAGTTTAAGGTATGTAACTAAATCCCTTGTGCTTTGTTGGTCTGCATTATCATTTGCCATTTTAAACAAAATTTTTGAGAATATTTATGATTTTAATATAATAATAATAACAACGTGATCGGTTGCCAAACAAAAACTATATAACAATAAATGGTAAAGAAATGTGGTGAAAACTTACGTATTTCCTTTAACCCTTACTTGCCACACTTCTATGGAGTGACGTACTTGACAAACTGGGATGCGTCGCACCTCAGCGATAAAACTTATTTTTTAAAATAATCTATTGAATATTTTAACTTGCCAATTTTTTATTACTTCTCAAGAGGTAATTTTTTGTGGTGATAAAAATTGAAATATCGAAAAGAAATGATAACATTTTTGTTTTTAATTTAAGCAAGTTTGCTCAATATATTGCTATGCCCTCAACTTTACAAATTTATAATTTTTCACCCTCTTGTGAAAATTGTTGAGTTACACAGATTATTTTATTTTAGAATGAGACTCTTAAGTAATTTTAATTAATTTCAATAAAATTCAATGATATTTATTTAATATTTAATACTTAAAACACAATTATAAAGGCCATAGAACGATAAGAATACCGAATCGGCCCCAGAGTATCGGGCTCATAATTTTAGGAAATGTTGGTACTCATAAAATACTTCGCTGCAGCAAGTTTCAGATTTTTATCTGTTACCGTTTCTGAATAAGTCGAAAAATACTGAAAATCAGTAAAAATTGTTCTTCTCAGCACCTTGTGAATCGATTGATCTAAATACAGGATATGTTTTGGGGCATGGTGGTAGCTTCTAAGAAAAAAATATAAGCAATATCTGTTCATAAGAACCTTTAAAAAAACGAGGTTATTTTCTTTATTTTAATTTTTAACCACGTTATGATAACGATAAAAATATGAAACTATTTTTTTTGAATTCCTCATTCAATTTTCGATGAAATTATGATCTTGAAAAATTTTTAAAAACATTACGCCATATTGAAAAAAATTAAAAACCCATTTTTTGCTCAAAAATCAATTTCTTTTTATGATTTAACGCTTGAAATGATAAATATATGTTGATTCTGTTAAAGATCTGAGTGCATTAATTGTTAGATTTTTAAATTCGCTAATTTTCTTTAAATCTTGTTCATATCGGGTAGTAATGTGTTCGGCAAAAGAAGTAATTTCTGAAAGTTTTTTATTTTGAGTTTTCTGATTTGAAAATATTATGTCTAAATTTTTGCTATTAGTTTGGAGATCATCGTCATCTAAATTCCCGGTGATGAATTTTATCGTTTTACCTAGAAAGTTAATTAGTCCGCGCCTATGTTTGAAGTGTAACAATTTTTCTAACATGTTTTCAGTTGATAGTAATTCTGATTTTAATTGATTGTAACGGCGTGATGTAAGTATGTTTTGTGGTACTTTGTGCTCTAAGATAACGGTGTTGGCTATTAAATATCGTAGGCTAATTTCTAATTGCGTGAGGTTGTAGTGAAAGTAAAATTTGTGGTAATGTGAATGAATTTTTGCTATTCCTAATTTCTCGCCGAAATATCCATTAGTCTGAATCGGTGTTATTTGCAGCGGAGTCGTGAATCGCACTAGGCCCAGGTTCATTAGGATCCTGTAAACAAATAACTTTTTTCAGTCTTTTCATCTTCCTAACGTGGGAGCCCGTTAGTTTTCCTTTGGCTGATTTACCTTCGATAGTATTGTCAGATTTCTTAATAATTTGAATTTTGTCATATAACGGGTCTGTTTTGCCTGGTTTATTTTTTCGAATAAGCACTGTATCTGTGTTAATGTCAGGTGGATCTTGTTTATTTTGATTTATTTTTTCTAGTATCGATTTTTCTTTTTCCTTATTTTTATGATAGATTTGATCGATAAAGGGTAATAGTTCGTTTTTTTGCTTGTTGTTGTACTCTTCATAAATTGTCATATCTAATGCTATGTCAATTTCGTGTTCGTAAGGTCCGTAGAGAATGGAAAAAGGTGAAAATCCTATTGACGAGTGAATAGATTGATTATAAATTAACGTGGCAGTAATGATTTGATTTTGCGGGGTTTCGTTCGGTTCTTTTAGCTTCAAAATTCTTATTTTTTCGATTAGAGTTGAATGTAATCGTTCTATTGGCGAGTTAGAGTTAGGATTATTGATGGTGGTAAAATGTAATTCAATTTTATGTAATTGACAATATTCTTTAAATGTCTTGTTGAAGAATTCTTTTCCTTGGTCACAAACGATTCGTTTTGGGTAGTTATGATGGCTAAAATAGTGCCGAAGTTTATTTAGTATTGTGAAGCCTGTTGCGTCTTTTAAAAAATAAGCTTGGGCGTATCTAGAAAATGAATCAATTATGGTTAAAAATTTGCTGTTTTGAAAAGAGAACGTGTCTATAAAAATGGTATCAAATGGTTTGCTTGCTAACAGAGGGCCTTGTAATTTAACGTTGTACGGGTGCCTTTCATATTTTGATTGTAGGCATAATTCGCATTTATTTATCTCATTTGATATCATCGATTTCATGTTCGGCCAGAAGTATTTCAATTTTAGTTGGTTATATGTTTCTACGATACCTGTATGGGTATCGTCGTAATATTTTGCAATTATATCTTTCTGATCTTCTTCGTTTATTAAGTCTTTATAGTATGAGTTGAAAAAGACAAATTTAACGGTACTGTTAAAATATGTCTTGCATAAGTCGCTTAAGTCATTTCGTAAATCTGGGTCTTTACAGTAAATTCCATATGTTAGGTTTGGTCTAATGATTTCCTTGATCATCCTAGATAAGTCTTCTTTTTTGTTTTCTCTTGTAACAGAAACAGTGTAATGATTTCTTTTAAAAGGTCTTTTTAGGTTGATGTCGAACTTGTCTCCAGCGATAATAATCAATCGGTTACTGAAATTATTTACGGCTTGTTCAGATATTGGAATTACTTTTCCATCGTCTTCTTGGCTAACAGAATGCACTGTGTTATGCAAATCCTCAAGAATTGTTTCAAATTCCGAAGAATTCTCGTGTAACGTATTTTCTAATATTTCATCGAGCTCGTCGATGTTTGGTGGTTCTTGTAGTTGTGGTATGATTGACATTTTGTCGAGTTCCTTATTGTTTATTTCAGTGCGTGACAAAGCGTCGGCCACTACATTTTCTTTTCCTTTCCTGTAAATGACATTAAAATCAAATTCTCCTAGTTTTAGTTTCCATCGTATAAGTCTCGAATTTGGTTCTTTTATTTTGTGCATCCATACCAACGGATTGTGATCTGTTTCTATAGTGAACTTTCGTCCATACAGATAAGGTCTGAAATGTTTCGTATCATCTATAATCGCTAGTAATTGTTTTTCTATGGTACCATAATTTTTTTCAGCCGAATTGTGTGTTCTAGAATAGTATGCCGTGGGTTTATTGCTTTGGCTAAGTACGGTCCCTATGGCGACGTTTGAAGCGTCGGTAGTCAAAATAAATGGCTTATCAAAGTCAGGGTATTGTAACAAATTTTATTTAATTTGTTTTTTTACTTTGCGCACGTCACTGCGTTCAAGCTTAGCGCGACGCCTATGATTTTTCAAAACTGCGAGTTTTGATAACGCTTTTGCTAGGTCGTTTTGATAACAGGTTTGACACGGTTAAGGTGATATCTCGTCTGTATTAGGTAAAATATTTTAAATTTTACATCGGTTTATTTTATCATTTAATGATTTTAGGAAGCACCTTACCTTACCTTTCTTTTTTGTTATAAATTTGGATACACCAACTATTCCGATAATAATTGAATAAGATCGAAAATTGCAAGAATTGAAATATTTTTAATCACAACTGCTTATCAGTATAATTTGGTTTGTGCCATTTTGGATTTATTACGGACGGAAATTTTTAACGCAGTTGAAGATTCTTTATTTTCCATCACGTCTCGAAGTTGTGACTCCCAGAGTTCCTCCTTTTTGGTTCAAGTGCAGAGGTACCGCAGACTTCCAAGCGTTAACGGCTCAACGTCATTTTTTTCGAAGTTCGAGAGCTGGACAGCGATTGCGATTACTTGCATCACTTTATAAGCTGTTGGTTTCCGTTAGGTGGAAAATTTTGTATTGATAAACTTTGTAATTACCCGGGTAAGTGTTTTTTTCTTTTCTAACCCAACGAGCCACTTTTGCGAGCAGCTTTGATTTCTCATTCGACACTATAATGTTTTGAGTGTCATCATAGTTTTCGATAATGGGTTGTCAGTGCACCCGAACATTCGTTTGAGGACGATTTCTTTGTCATAACTTTTTGCCAACTACGCCGATAATTGTAAACGATTGACAACTTTGTATACTTTTTTTGATCTCTTGTATTTGGAGTTATTAAATACGCTTTGTTTTAATTTGTGTTTCTTTTCGGGGAATCCGTACTGCAGTATTCAATTGAATTCACACTCTCGCTCACCGCCCTAAATCGGTTAGCTTTAACATCGTGGGCCTCTTCACTTTTTTAAAAAATCTGGATTTTTCCAGAGTGTGAAGAAAATACTGTCTTCCTGCAAGGGCAGGTAGAATTTTTATTTACACTGGCGCCCAACGTTTTGGGGCCCTATTTTAGTGTTAATCCTGCAGACTGGTTCCTCCGAAAGAATTGTTGTCGTTCGGTGCAATTATCGGTTATCGCGAAGGAAGTTGCCGGTAGTTTTGGTACTTTTTGCGGGAGCTGGAGCGACTCAATTTCGAGACGATTTATTAGTATTGCATTTTTGTGCATCTTTTGTTATCAAACCTTGAGTTTGATTGTTGCGACTTGCAATTTTTTTGACAAGGTGTTTCCTAATTTTTGTTGTAATTGCTATCACAGTACTGAATTTACTTTTGGTATCACCTTTAGTGATTTTTTTGGATTTCAAATTAGTGAAATTTTTTGCTGTACTGGATAGCCTGTTTGGTTTATAAAGACGAGATTAAACCTTATTACCACGTTTAGGACTTTTGTTTACAGTTATCTATTTTTTCTATTTTCTTATTTTCGCTATTTTTGTTATTATTTTGAATTTGTTACTGCTGTTTGTGATTTTTAATTGTTTTAGTGTGTCAGATTATGTGAGTTGTTTACTCTGGGAAAGTTGTTGAGCTGTATTATGGCGTTATTTGTTTTTCGGGTTAAATAGCAATTGTTTGCTAAGCCGAGGGTCGCTTATGCGGAAATGCCAGAAATTTTGTTCTGGTCGGTCCCTATTTGTTTTTGATGTCTTATTTAGTAAGATGCCTTTGTATTCCCAGGGTGACAGCATTGTATTGTGTATTTTTTTGTTTTTGCTCATGAGGCAATTCATTACTAGGGCGGTTGGAAGGGTAATGTTGTCACTTCATAGTCTATTTCACATCTAAGATTAGATAATATACTAGGGCGGTTGGTAGGGAAATGTTTGTCACTTACTTATCTAATTACACCTCAGATTAGACATCATTATTAGGGCGGTTGGTAGGGTAATGTTGTCACCTCGCTGAACAATTTACACCTTAGATCAGATAACATTTTTAACCTCTTTATCTTTCTTCCTTGGTGGATTATCCTTGTTTTCTGGAATATGATTTTGTGGGAGCCCACTGGATATCTCTCTTGTGAGGTATACAGTGCCCTCTTTATCGGACTGCTGGATAAGCGATGGAGACGTCCATTCAGGTTGGGAAACTGGGGTTTATATTTCTTATGATTTTTTTATTTTCAATTTGTGAACAGAACATCGGGTTCCAAATTGCGCCATCCGAGATTTATCTCGTTATACTAGAATTGCTTGCCACCTTTATTGTAGATTAGATTTGTCGATCCAAGGATCGAAGTTTTGTATTGTAGTCGTTTTTGTTGATTATTTGTTGTTTCTATGTTCTAAGGACGATGATTGCCTTAGTCTGAAACATTTTTTTTGCTGCTGGGTGTATTTGTAATACGCTTTCGAGCCGCTGTGAATGGGTCCTATGTGGTCCATTCTTTTTTCGCGTCCATAGTGCCGATTGCCAATGGATTGTTTTTGAGTAACTAATGTAAAAATTAGTTTTTGGTTATGTGTTTCGTACTTTTGATACAGATCCTATGTGGTGCTGTATCTACATTGAAGTCGATCCATCACGTTATAGAACGGGGGTGGATCGCAATTTTTTTGTCTGGCTCATAGTAGCGCATTAGCGCTCTGCCATTGAGGTTCGCGCTTCGGCGGAAATAATGGTAACGTCTACGTTACCAGGGTAGAACACTCACATGTTTTTTGTTCTTTTGTTAATTTTTTTTGGAGCTTGCATTTTACATGTACTCTAACACAGCTCAATTATTTTTTTCATGTCTACAGTAAAGGAGGTAATAATTCACTAAATAGTAAACGTATATTGTTATAAGTTTTCACTTATTATGTAGTTATGGTTAAGAAGTCTGATGTTTATCAGGACTTGGTCATTTAGAGTTTTTAGTTTCTTCTACAGTAGTAGCGGTAGCGGTTTCGACGACAGTACACACTTACACATCAGAGCAGTATAATGAGCCTTTTATCTGGCAGAGAGACCGTCTTGACCCGAGTCAGACATTTTAGGGGAGGGCAGTGTAACAAATTTTATTTAATTTGTTTTTTTACTTTGCGCACGTCACTGCGTTCAAGCTTAGCGCGACGCCTATGATTTTTCAAAACTGCGAGTTTTGATAACGCTTTTGCTAGGTCGTTTTGATAACAGGTTTGACACGGTTAAGGTGATATCTCGTCTGTATTAGGTAAAATATTTTAAATTTTACATCGGTTTATTTTATCATTTAATGATTTTAGGAAGCACCTTACCTTACCTTTCTTTTTTGTTATAAATTTGGATACACCAACTATTCCGATAATAATTGAATAAGATCGAAAATTGCAAGAATTGAAATATTTTTAATCACAACTGCTTATCAGTATAATTTGGTTTGTGCCATTTTGGATTTATTACGGACGGAAATTTTTAACGCAGTTGAAGATTCTTTATTTTCCATCACGTCTCGAAGTTGTGACTCCCAGAGTTCCTCCTTTTTGGTTCAAGTGCAGAGGTACCGCAGACTTCCAAGCGTTAACGGCTCAACGTCATTTTTTTCGAAGTTCGAGAGCTGGACAGCGATTGCGATTACTTGCATCACTTTATAAGCTGTTGGTTTCCGTTAGGTGGAAAATTTTGTATTGATAAACTTTGTAATTACCCGGGTAAGTGTTTTTTTCTTTTCTAACCCAACGAGCCACTTTTGCGAGCAGCTTTGATTTCTCATTCGACACTATAATGTTTTGAGTGTCATCATAGTTTTCGATAATGGGTTGTCAGTGCACCCGAACATTCGTTTGAGGACGATTTCTTTGTCATAACTTTTTGCCAACTACGCCGATAATTGTAAACGATTGACAACTTTGTATACTTTTTTTGATCTCTTGTATTTGGAGTTATTAAATACGCTTTGTTTTAATTTGTGTTTCTTTTCGGGGAATCCGTACTGCAGTATTCAATTGAATTCACACTCTCGCTCACCGCCCTAAATCGGTTAGCTTTAACATCGTGGGCCTCTTCACTTTTTTAAAAAATCTGGATTTTTCCAGAGTGTGAAGAAAATACTGTCTTCCTGCAAGGGCAGGTAGAATTTTTATTTACAGTATGTCAAAATGGGTGCGTTTGTGAGTAGCTCTTTGCATAACTCAAAACATTCCTTGTAATCTTCGTTGTTATGATCTATTTTGGAGTCCTTCTTTGTCTAAAGAAGGACTCCAAAATGTCATTTTGTCATGGGAGAAACTATTTTAGCAAAATTAGCGATAAAGCGTCTATAATACCCTACGAGTCCTAAAAATGATCTAATTTCTTTTACCGTCTTTGGTATTGGATATTCTTGGACTGCTTTTATTTTAGATGGATTGGGTTTGATTCCTTCGGGCGTTATGATATGACCGAGAAACGCTACTTGTTTTGACAAATATTCTGATTTGTCCAGTTGCACTTTAAGATTCACTTCTTTAAGACGTTGAAATATTGTCTTAATATGAACTAGATGTTCGTGCAAGGATTTCGAAAAGATGACCACGTCATCCATGTACACAAAACAGAATTTGTACAGGTACTCTTTAAGAACGTCATCCATTAACCTTTGGAAACTTGCAGGTGCATTTTTAAGGCCGAATGGCATACGGAGATACTCGTAATGTCTATTATTCACGGTAAAAGCTGTTTTCTCGATCGAGTCTGGATCCATTTCGATCTGATGGAATCCTTGCGCCAGGTCTAACGTTGTAAAATAAACGCATCTACCGAGGTTATCTAAGATCTCTTCGATACGAGGAAGCGGATATTTATCTTCTATGGTTTTCTCATTAATTTTGCGATAGTCGATCACCATTCTATATTTTTTCGTTCCGCTCGCGTCCATCTTCTTTGGGACAACCAAACAGGTGCTCTATACGGTGATATTGATGGTTGGATAATCTTATTGTCCAGGAGTTTTTGGATTTGGTTTTGGATTTTCAGTTGCATCGATTTAGGATGTCTAAAAGATTTTACGTAGATCGGATTTTCTTCAGTAGTCCTGATTTTGTGTTTAACGCGGTTAGTAAAGGAGAGGTCGGTGTCTTCATAATAAAATATTTCGCGAAATTTTATACATAAGTTTGAAATTTCTCTTTTCTCCTCTTGGTTTAAATGTTCTGTTCTTATTAATTCGCGGATGTCGTATTTATTCGATGGCTTGACTATTTTTGGTTGTTCTAGATCTAGGTAATCAGTGGGTAATACATTAACTCGTTCATTAAAATATATCTGGACTCCTTCAATGGAGTTTGGTATTTTACATATTCCTTCTTTCGCTGTTGCAACGCATTCTGGGATTTCAAAGTCGTCTTGTATTTTTTGTCGAGGTATAAAGACTTCGCCTTCGTCAATTGAAACAGGAATATTGAGGCAATTTCCATTAGAGCTATTTATGTTTACTTGATTGTCATTAAATTCAAGGAAAAATGGTATGCGAATATTTCGTAGAGCAAGTATTTTATTTTTGTAATCCAATTATGCTTCAAATTTTTCCAAATCTTTTGTTCCTATAAGAATGTCAAATCTTTTGTGCCAGTTTATTATTCTAATTTTCATAGGTTCTTCTATGCCTATTTCTGCTAATATGGGGTATTCTAAATTTTGATTTGATTTAGTTACGTTATGTAAGCTTGAAACTGAATGGTTCAAAGTAAAAATAATCTTTAAAATTTGAAGCTACATCAACATTAATAATGGAATTGGTAGCACCGGAATCTATTAAAACTTTAAGATTTAAATAAGGTAAATAAAAGAATGGCAGTTTGGCTTATGAACAAATTGAATTTAGGTCGACGGAAGTTGTGAATTTTCCGAAGCTGGTATATGAAAAATTTCTTCTTTGTAGCAATTTTCTTGTATTCCGTTTGATTGTTGGAAATATAATTCTTCATCTTCGGGTTGTCTTATTTCAAAATTTTCAGAAGTATCTTGGTTAAAATGTCCTTCCGTTTCGGTTTCATTATTGATTAGTTCTTCTGAAATAATTGCGGGTCTATTCGCGGCTTGGTATTGATTAGGTTTTCTAGAAAATGCACTAGTTTGCACTGACATTGGTGTTGGTTTACTATAAAGCGTTCTTTGCATGGTTGAACCAGGTTTTGCTCCAAAAACTTGTTTGTTTGTAGGAAATCTTGCTTGTTGTTGGAAAGGTTTATTTATGGAACCGGCAAACGGTCTCGGTTGGAATTGAGGCTGTTGTTTTTGTTGAAAATTTGAAAAATGGGCATTTTGAATTGGAAATGTTTGTCTAGGTGTAAATTGTGCAGGTCTCGCTGGTTGTATAAACGCAGTGGGTTTCATATCGCGTTCATTTTGCAGTTTTCGCACGTATTCAATGTAATTATTTTCTTTAATTTTATTGTCGTACATGCGGTATTTATTTAAGGCTTATTCTAAGTTGTTTAAGTCAAAGTTCATAATATACGAAAGATAGGGTTCTAATAATCCCGAACGAAACATTTGTACTGTTTGTCTTTAAAATAGTGATTTTTTAAATAAGAAAATATTTGGATTTTCTTCATGCAATTGTACATATTGTAATAGATCGTTTTGAGCTAATAAGATTTTGTCATAGTAATCATTAAAAGTTTAATTTTTTGTTTGAATGGTACTACGCAAAGCGGAAATTAGCAGTTCTTCATTGCGTTGGTCACCGTATTTTCTTAAAAGTGCTTGGCGTATGCCTGGCCATTCAACTTCATTATGAAAATTAAGGTAATCTCTAGCTTCGGTTTTTATTTTAGCTAACACCGATACATTAAACAAGTAGTATTGAGTTGGCGTTAGTTTGTTATCTATAAATTTTACTAAATTATCTACACTCAATATGAACGTGGATAGATTGCTATCCGGTTTAAACTCAGGTAATGAATTTGTTAACGCAGTCAGCTCTTGAGTTTGAAACTGAATCAACGGCGGTAGCTGTTGAGGTGCATTATTAACAATCGATTGAGCTGTCGCGGGATACATTTTATAAGGTTCGAAACGACTTTTGTTAAAAGGTGTACTAATTTTTTCTAACTGTGAGGTATTCGTAATTTCCTCTAATTCTAATTCAATGTCGCTATCTGACATTAAGTTGCAATAATAATAATACAAAAATAAAAGAAGAAAGGATTCAAAAACTTACAGTGATAGGAGGATGGTTGTCGTTCCCACTTTCAAGTTCACGTTTCGCTCTAGATGACTCCTTTGCTTGGTGTGTGTGATGATTATTTTCTTTAGATTCTTTGGATAATTTCTGAGATGTTGAAACACTCCAAATTCAGGTTGGCTCTAGGTTGTCACAGGACGGTGATGTAGAAGTTTGTTAATTTCTTGATCTTCCCGTAGTTGACCCAATAAGTAAACCAGAATAAGTGAAATTATCCTGTTCGCAGCGCCAATTATGTTTCACACACCAATAATTATATTTTTAAAAAGATTTATTTAATTTAAAGTTACAAAAATACAGTCATGAATGTTACAAGCTTATGCCTAAATTACAGTATCAAAGGGTATATCTTAAATGATCATGATGAATGCTTCTATTTATTAGGTCATTAATATAACTTTCTATTTATGTGATTTGAATAAATGCAATTTATTATAATTAGGTAGGGCGGATGTAGTACGCTTCCTTCAGGTAGAAGATATTGGTTCGATAGAAGTTGGTGGACATAATTATATAAATTAATAAAAAATCTCAAATACAAATTAATAAAAAAATCTAAAATACATATAATTAATAATTCAAAAAGCAACTAATTAATAAACTAAAAAACACAAATCGGTTACTGTCAGAATTTCCTCATCACGAATTTCAAAATTTCAACTGCACTATAGAAAAGAGGACAATTTTCTGTGTATAATGCAACAAAAATATTTTTGGATTATTCATTAGTTTTCGAGAAAACGGCATTTTAAAGTTATTAAAAGTAGGTAGTTGTAACCCGATACACCCCGTTGCAACGTGTCGAGCCACGGTCAACTTGCACGTTCCGTTCCTATTCTTCATTTTGTTGACGGTACGAGTGCTTTAATACACTCTTAATGTTGTCATTGGTGATCGACACCCGTACGAGTTCTATGGCTTCGAGTTCCACCCTTGGCGAGTTCTGTCATTTTTCAGGGATTTTAAATCTCTAATCATGCAGCCGTGTTAAAAGGTGTATCTAAAATACATGTAAATTTAAATTTTTCAAATTCGATTTTTTCGAGAACTAATTTATAATCCAACAAAATTTTTGTTCTAGTATGCTCAGAAAAGTGTCCTCTTTCCTATAGTGTAGTTGAAATTTTGAAATTCGTGATGAGGTTTTTCTGACAGTTCCCCACAAATCATTTCATAATCTTCTGTGGTCTGTATTGCTGTGCATAATCTCTAAATCGAGCTCCACATTACCGGCGCCACTTGATACGCTTTCTTAGGCTGGAAGTACTTACATTAGGTCACTCATCGGAGGCAATCCACAGCATCGATTGTAGTGAGAATCTTATCTCAGGTTGGGAGTGATTATGTATGCAATAAAGACACAATAAAAGTCCACATAATAAAAATTATAAGGTTAATGATTACTAAAATTAATAAAATATATTGTTACGAAAATTAAAACGTTTATTTATTTCTAAAAGGGATAATACAAATATTTACAGATACGGTTAATAACAATTACTAAACTAAGAATAACACTAATTACACTACAATTTATTTAACACTTATTTACACTATAATTTATATTTAACACTAAGTCTGGATTTATTTAAACACTCGGTATATCGTTTATCCCTTCACTATTATTTATGTTCACTTGCGCGTTCGAACTAGAATTGATTGTCACTAGAAATCGAGCTGCATTTATACTTAAATGCAGCCTTCCAGAAAATTCCATAACCTTCCAGGAATTTCTATTCCTTCTATGTGTTTTCTAGATCGTCTAATTCAATGATATTTGAATGACTAATGTTGTTATCATGCATGACTCATCATACATGACGTAACACATTAGTCATCAAATATAATTAGACGTTCTTTCGTAACAATATTAATTATTAACTTGTGATAAATTATATTAAATTATGAATTATTTATTGAGCTTTCGGCGAGATGTATCGCCTTCGGCGGAATAATATATCTCGCCGAAAGCTCAATAAATAATTCATAATTTAACGTTTATTTAACTTGTTCATTTTTTAAACTTATTTAATATAAAATTAATAAAATGGGTTATGATTACCTCAATTAATAAAAGTTAAATAACATAGTAGTTCTTACCGATATTTAATCATTAATCTACTATGTATTAACAAAAACGAAAAAACACTATCTTCACTTGAACGACAGAACTTATAAACTAAAGAAAACTGATACAACAAAAACACTAACAAAAAGTATGTGCACTTAAAAATACCTTTTCGGTCGTTTTCAAATGGGCAGTTGATTTCGAGAGCAGGTTCATCGGGAATCTATCTCAGGTATCGCTTATTTTGAAGGCTTCATTTATTTGCCTACGTATTGTGTTATAGTAAGTTGCGGTATTACTAAAATCTGTTACATTACACTTAATTCGTTAAATTAACTGGCGGTACTTTAATAAGCTATATTTACTATTTAAAATGGCATAATCGTTACCGCACAGAAATCAAAACTGTCTCGCACATTAACAAGGTAAATCGGTATAATTGAATAATTGACGAATTCAACGAATTAGAATTCGTTACTGTACAAAAATCGAAAAACGTCTTATGCGTTTATAAATTGGCTTTATAGCTGTTTATTAATTAGCTTGTTTAGTTAATTCAACACTTTTTTTATCTGAACTTTTCTATTCCAGCATTTTTTTGTATGGAGAACTTGTTATAATTTCATTTCTTTTTGCTGTACGACGTCTCAAGTTAGTGATTGGGACAGATTGTTTGAAGGCTTATGCCGGCCTGACGCATTTCAAAGGTGTATCGCCCTACACCCATTGCACGGTGAATCACTCAAGGAATTTTTGCGAAGTTAACTTGAAGCTGAAGTTAACTGATTTGTAGAGTTGCTATAGAGCTCTGCGGATTTCTGCTGCTGACTTTTATTTAACATACCCCGCTCGTTTCGCTCTTTGTTTATTAAGTTTCACATAATTTTTATTTTTTCTTCTTTATTCAAATATTATAATTCTAAACCTGTTGAAATGTTAAGCAATGTCTTTTTTTTATTGTTTTCTATACCATGTTTTTCTACGTATGTATTTTTTACTTTACAGTTAAAATTAATTATTTTAACGCTTTTGCTTCGTTTGTTTAATTTTATATAAATATTGAACTTTAAAATGCATTTTTCTCGCAAGTTACTTTGTTGCATTTACGGTCGTGTTATTCTCATAGTGTGATTTGTATAGTAAATCTCGAGACGTGACATGTCATAGATCACACATGTATACATCGCTTGAAATCTTTCATAGATGCAACTTCAATATACGACGGAAACCCAACATTAAATATTGATAAAATCGGCTTTGATGTTGATGTCGATAGGATGATTGCCATGGTTCAATGTAGACCAGTGCTGTGGGACAAAACGCAAGAAAAATACAAAGATAAATTTAAGACGCAGGAATTCACTGAACTCACGTCAGTCGTGAAGTAATCTTCCAACACTTCGCTTACATTTTTGGCTGTGATAGTTGCCTGATTTCTCCCCATTTCACTCGAAGGGAGATCTTGAAACCGAGATGGACAACGTGTTTTCCCTTTCAAAACCATCTTGGTCTCGTACGAAATTGTACAAAACTACACAAGCTTTCACTTCTTATTCTTCTTTAACTGAATTTAAGCCTAAAGGCTTGTTATTTCCAGCATGTGGTCAATCTGCGGTGTTATCTTGCGATATTGACTGCCAACTATCTCGCCATCTAGTTCGTGGTCTTCCTGGCGGTCTTTGACTATTCACCTTTCCGTCTCTTGCGATTCTGGCTAATCGGTCGCGGTTCATTCTTCCAACATGGGCGTTCCACTCTCGTCTGCGTTGTGTGCCCCATCTTACAATATCTTGGACTTGGCAAGTTTCTCTTATGGCGCTGTTTCTTACACGATCTCTGAGCGTCTTGCCAGCTATGGTCGTCAGTACCCTCATTTCAGCTGTTCTGACTAATGCCTTAGTTCTGGTGTTATCGGCACGAGTTTCGATTGCGTATGTCATCACAGGTTTTGTAGATTCGCACTTTGCCTTCAGTTTTGAGAAATTGATTAGTCTATATTACATTTTTTAGGCATCCTGCTATTGCCGCCGTTTAGGAATTTGACTAAATCCTTATCTTGCCAAGTCTCCATAGGCAGACACTTCAACGCCGAGGTATGTGAATGTCATTACCTGCTCTATGGTTCTATTATTTATGACCAGTTTACATCTGACGGGTTCTCTAGCTATAACCAGACATTTGGTTTTTTCCTCCGATATTTTCATGTTGAATTTTTCTGCCGCTTTGTTGAAACTATACAACATCCGCTGCAAATCGTCTTCTGTTTCGGATACGAGAGCCGCATCATCCGCGTAACATACCAGTTTAATTGTCCCCGTACTAAGTCTGTAGCTTTCACTATATCCATATAATAGGTAGGATCCAAGTTAATTGCGCGATGGAGTTGATGGAGTTCCTAAGTATTCTAAAAGTACATTCTATATACCTGCGAGCTCTGCATAAACGATAGTTGTAGATCCGTTTCTCCACTGTTAAACTATATTCACCGTACGGTTTGATGAGATACTTATGTAAGCCAAAAGCATCATCTCCTATGAGGTAGTTAAGGCATTTTAGGGTTTTGTGTGCCTGGAAGACACTTGCCCTCAGGTAGATCCATGGTGCCGTTTATGATAGATCATCACAGTTGACAGTTTGAAACGCGTTAGAATTGCAGTCTTTCCCATACCCTCCGACATTAGTAGCGTAAACAAATCGGTATTCTGCATCAGCTACTGCCATCAAGACTATACACGTATATTTCTTTATAGTTCGTATGCATTGAGTTGAGAGAGTGGACAATTCTTATGTTTCCCATCAACTGCGCCTAAGCAATTCGGAAAATTATCGATAGCTTCAAATTTCTGAGTAATTAATTTCCATTTCTTCGTATCTATAGTAGGAATACATTCCGATCGTAATACCGTCCAGACTTCTCTAACGATCTTTTTGCTTATGGTTTTGCTTTTTGCTATTTGCTTATAAATGCTATTACAGCTATTAATATTTGTTTCATAGTGTATTATGGCTTTTTTCAAATTTTTGTGATTGTTATTGTTAAAGATCGACAAAATATAATTATTTGTAATAGAAATTTGGAAAAATTGTTTAAAAGTTGGTAACACATGATATTTTTTAACTTTTTTTTTTAAATCAATAAATTTAAAATAAATTTAAAATGAAAAGGCGTCCACCAAGCTGACCTTATTAAGGTGGATGTAAAAGAAAAGGTAACCTTTCGACTCGGCGCCAAACAATGGATAACGGTAGCTGCTGGGGTGATGTGGCTCTCGCATTGGATAAAAAGGCAGTTGCAGATGATTTCAACAAGATAATACAGGTTGTCTCATCCAAGGGATCAGGATTACGTACGCGTTTAACCACGAAAACTTGGCATTTGAGGTTAGGTACAAGGTCTCTTGACCAAAAATTACTCAAAAATATAAAATTGGGTTGGTCAGCACTATGCAGTGATGAACAATTAAGGTAGCTGCGTTACTTTACTTCAAAGGATGACTTCCAAAATCTACGGTACATGAAGTTTTATGGGAAAAAATGTTTGTTATACATATATTATAAAAAAAGATTTGGAGGTCATCCATCCGCTAGTTGACTTCCCAATTTCCCAACCTTTAGGCACCTGTTACACTGAATGTTTTGGTATTCTTTCATATGCATGCATCATTATGGGTGGAGTTAGTTAGGTACTTCCTTTTTTAACAAGTATCTTACGACTTTTTGGCGATAGAAAAGAAACCCGACTTATCTGTGTTTACTATTCTTTTTGGATCAGTAATATTAATGTTAGATAAAATAAAGTATTCCTCCATTTTCTTATGCCAATTTCTGATTCCTTTTTACTTACGGCTGCTCGAGATGCGCATCAATTTTGTGCTATTCGTTTCAGGGTGCCTTTTAGTAAATAATTCATCAGTGACCACCTGGTCGTCCATCGGTAAAATTCCTCAGACAACCCTCATCACGAATTTCAACTGCGCTATAGGAAAGAGGCACTTTTCTAAGCATATTAGAACAAAAATTTTTGCGGTCCGTGCATTAGTTCTCGAAAAAATCGAATTTGAAAAATTTAAATTTACATGTATTTTAGATACACCTTTTAACACGGCTGCATGATTAGCCGATTTTGTGTAAGGCAAAAAAAATTAAAAATATCCCTGAAAAATGACAGAACTCGCCAAGAGTGGAACTCGAAGCCATAGAACTCGTCCGGGTGTCGACCGCGACTGAAATCAAACATTAAGAGTATATCAAAGCACTCGTACCGTCAACAAAATGAAGAGCAGGTACGGAACGTGCAAATTTACCGTGGCTCGACTCGTTGCAACGGGGTGTATCGGGTTACCACTACCTTGCTTTTAATAACTTTAAAATGCCTTTTTTTCGAAAACGAATGCATGGACCGCAGAAATTTTGCTTTACATTTTTTATCAGAAAGCAAACACTGTAGAGCAATTGATCTTTGTTTACAGGGAAATCCATGCACCCTATATTAATGATCCATTGAACTAATAGGTTTTCTTCATTTACAGTTAGTACTGAAGGTGATCAGCTATGACATTCCGCAGGGTGAATGCCCTGTATTTTTTAATTTTACAAGCTGAACATAAATTCATAAATTACTCGTTACATTCGTTTTCTTTTTATTATGCTTAGACACACTATAAACAGCCAGAAGCTAATTACATAGAGTTGTAACGTAAAGGGAAATTGACAAGGAGTTTTGTGGAAGTGAGGTTCTTCAAAGGGACCTACGACTTAACTTGGAATCCGAACCATGATGGAGGACAAAGCAACTAAATTTTCAGCCCGGACTGAGGATAGAACTCGCGGTTCCTAATCAAGAGTAATCCTAGGGGCTTACTAAGTTAGCTTCTTCCGCAAATTCTTTACATATCACTAACTTGACTAAAGATATAATGTTGTTTCAAAATACTGGAGCACGGGATAGTCTACTTCAGGGTGAAGTTTGCAAAATCAATGAAATTTATAGTTACCCTGCATGTTTAGAAAATTTGCAGTGAGGTTGAATGTGAATGTGATCGCAAATTTTTAGTAGATGTTTTGCAACTGAACTAATATTCTTATATTGACAATAAAATTGGTTTTATTACATATTCGAAATTTCATTGTAAAAATAGTGGTTATTTGTGTCAAAATATCTGAACCCACCCTGAGGTACGATTATCTCATCTCCCGCAATTAAGAGGTTGGTCCGGAGCACTTTAAAATTCCTGATAAAAATATCATTGCAATATAGAGATCTGCAGACTAAGCGGTATAAGTAAAACCAACTTGAGGGTCAATGCAATTTTGGATAGTGTCGGCACTCATAATATTAGTGGTTCTAAATCTTACATTCGTAGACTTGAGGTACCATAACTATAGATGATTGACGTTGTGCGATGGCTATTGGTTGAGTTTCATCAGCGTTTAAAGCGCGTTGACAAACTCGCAGCCTAGTGTCGTTGTTGTCTAGAGGTAGATACCTGTTGATGTTCCTTAAAGGAATTGAGCCTTGCAGAAACATTTAATTATTTTCTGTTAAGCTAATCTGTATATTGGGCAGTGGAATACATACAGCGTCAAAATCACCTGTTTCAATGTCCTAATGTCCTATCCTGTCCTAATGTTAGCAAAAAATTTAATGTACTGAGGTTTTTCGAGTACGGTTGAAACCATAAAACGTTTGGTAAAACATGTTTAGTTCTGTCAACTAATTCATATAATTAAATTCAGAACGAATCAATTTGAATTTTTAAAAAGATTTATTTATAAAATATTGAGCACAACAGTTACAAGCCGGAGAGCATAGAGAACTAACGACTAGAGATGAGATTTTTAGGTTGAATAAATTCAAAAAAAGGTAACTAAAAAGGTACTAATAAAAGCTATTTTAGGTTAGTATTTAGCAGTTGTAGCTAAAATAAGCACTAATTAGGTAACAAAATTTTAATGGCCTTATATATTATCTTGACTTAAAATATTATAGTAACAGTAACTAACTAACATTTTTTCAATATTTTCAGTACTAAGGTTTTGTCTTTTCTCAGTTACAATGTTTTTATATACTAAAAATGACCTCTCTACATCGCAAGATGTTAGAGGTATATATTTACCTATACAAGACTGCTTCAGCAGTAGAAATATTTGGTAACATTGCATCTTTACCGTTGCCGGTAAAAATATCAAACAAATTGTTGATAGGTTTATAACCCGGATTGCGATCTAATACTTTATTTAATTTTTCTACCACTTTTTTTCCAATTGTACCATTGCACAGTGTTAATTCATTTTTCAATTTTAAAAATTCATTAAACGATGTAGTTAGTGGTAATTCCACGGTTTCCAATTTTTTTATTACATCAATAATATTTTTAAAATTAATTTTAATATAAGTCAAGTCAGATTGTAAAGTAGGATTTTTAAAGCATTTTTTTTGCTTTTATGATTGATTTAGCCGATTCGTTATCCAATTCCATAATAACCTAAACAAAAATAACTGAATAAATACTGAAATTTAATATATTTCTACAATTACCGTCTTAATGCCATCAAAATTGTCACAATAAAAAATTGCTGCACTTAACCATGTGCTCCAACGTGTTACAATTGGCTCTGTGGGTAGTGGAATATTTGGCAGAACTTCTTTGTATCTTTCGATTCTACTAGGTGCTTTTAGATAAACTTTTTTAACATTTGCAATTAAATCATCCACAACTTCATATTCACTACGAATAAATTCACATACACGATGAAGAGCATGCGCCAAACACGTGAAATGAATTAAGTTCGGATAAAATACTCTTAAAACTGTTGCACATTTCAGCATATAGGCTGCTGCATCTGAGTATAAAATTTTTACTTTTTCGTATTTAATTCCAAGAGGCAAAATAAGATTATCGTTTTCCACTGTATATATATTTGTTTTTCCAATAATCCATTGGTTTAATTTGAAAGATTTTCGTTTACACTTGGGCATTTTAAATAAAAATAACACAGTAACAACCAGTTAAAATCCGAGTTAAAACCGAGGTAAGATTAACACTGACTGCAAAATCTGCATAAATGCAAAAGTAGAAACTGCCAAGATGTTAAATTCACCTTCATATCGTGACATAAGTAGACTGTCGCCGTAGAACTTCCGATAAAGATATTACTTTATATTATAGTTTTTAGGTTCAAAAAATTATTTTAGATTAAAGCGTTCTCAAAGCTAAAAATCTGTAAAGAGTTTCAAAAAAATTCTAAAATAGGTTGTAAAAATTTAAAAATAGGTACTTTTTTGCAAATTGTTTAAAAAAAGGTAAAAACAAATTGGGTTCAGATGACGTATTTTTCCGTTAAACAAATTTTAGTTCTAATAATATGTAAATAGCAGCTTAAATAACAAAAAGGTAAAAAACTAAAAATCTCATCTCTACTAATGATTAGTGAATTTTGGATTAACATCCCTTTTAAAAGTTTTAATATATGATCAAAGTGTTTACAAAACTAGTGCATTTATAGAAACATATATTCGTATTGATAAAAGTATGAGATGCATTAGCACCATCTTGTTTCAATTGTTATCTGTTTACTTTATTGCGGCTGTAATAATGGTCTTCCTGTGTGAAGCGATCGTGGTGGTCACGTAACTCCTCCCTCGTTAAGTATTTTGGACGCCCTTGTTCAAACCAGGATATAAGTTCATCTCGACGGCGTCTTCCTTGAAGATTTTGATGATTGTTTTCTTCCTGCATATTCGGTCGTATAATTGTTTTCTGAATTTTACCAAAACACCTATAAAAGTTATAAGAGACAGTATTATAATGGTTGTGGCCGAATAATGAACATAATGCACGAGTGGTTGCAATGTAGGTGGTCTTTCTTCAATCTTCTTCAGGTCTTGCTTTAATTGTTCTAAGTTTCCAAGGTGTTCTGTCTTGAGTTGAATTTAGTATAAGCCTTTTAGTTCTCCTTCATGGGTTTTAGGTATTTGAATTGAAAAGTTAGCGGATCTAAGGTTTATGTTCTGATCTTTGCCTTGAAGTGTGTACTTGTTTATAAACGTACTCCAAGCTCTCGAATTGAACTTGAATTACTACTGTAGTAAATACTTTGCAACAATACCAATTGACTACAAAGGAGTAATAGTTCTCGAATTGAGCTCCGTTGAATTACTACTGTTTACAGCGCTGTGGCCCGCCGACCGTCGATGGAATCTCTAAGGAAGGGATGCGTGACAGAAATGCGCTATCATACCTCATAAATTCAAGACGTTCGTATGCCGCGCTAGAAATTACAAAATAATAATTGTTAACAATAAAAAATAAATGAAAATAGGGAAACGGTTCTGAACATGCCGCCCCCGTTGAAATGAAAAGCATTTCAATATTAATTCACAATGAAGTACAAACATTAAATATAGAAACAAAAAATCACAAAATGTAAACAATTCAAGCAAATAAATCAAATAGTTCTCAACAAATAATGTACACAAATAGATAAATAAATCAAATTCCAGAAAAAATTGCGAAAAAATTGAACACAAATAAAATTCTTGTAGAAGTACACAGCACTTTGATTAAATAGCGTAGCACAAAAACACAAGTGATGATGCTGTCATGTTGTCAAGATGCAGGTAGAGGACAAATCTTGGCGAATGATCTTCGTATCAAGCCACCAGGTGTAAGTAACGTGGCAACTCGGTTGACGTTGTCGGTGCCGGGATGAAGCGCAACAACTCGACCTAATTTCCATTTAAAGACAGGTAAATTGTCGTCCTTCACTAGAACGAGCGAACCATCGACCAAATCGGAATGATGATTTTTCCATTTCGTGCGCTGTTGAAGCTCCGAAATATACTCCTTGCTCCAACGTTTCCAAAAGTGTTGGTGCAAACTTTGAATTTGTTGGAAATAAGTAAGGCGATTGTCAGGAATTTCAGTGACGTCTGGGTCTGGCAGCGATGTAAGTGCATGTCCAATCAGGAAATGACCAGGAGTTAAAGGTTGCAGGTCGTTAGGATCGGCGGACAGTGGTGCGATAGGTCGGGAATTTAGGATTGCTTCAATTTGGCACAACAAAGTACAGAGTTCCTCAAAGGTAAAAAGTGAGGCGCCTAAAACTCGTTTTAAATGAGATTTGCTGGCCTTCACACCACTTTCCTAGAGACTTCCAAAATGGGGGCTGTGGGCCGGGATAAAATACCAAGTTATACCTTCGCCCGCAAACGCCTCAATGATAGAATTTTCTTGAATTTTTAAAAACTTTCCTAATTCGCGTAATTTATTGTTAGCACCAACGAAGTTTGTACCGTTGTCAGAATGAATATGAGACGGTTTACCGCGCCGAGATATAAATCTGCGCAAAGCTAAGATAAACGCGTCGGTAGACAGGCTAGTTACCAATTCGAGGTGAATGGCCTTGCTGGTAAAACAAACAAAAATGCATAGATAAGATTTATCAATTCTTGAGCCGCGACCCTTACTTAGTTTGTAATGAATGGGTCTAGCATAGTCAATTCCGGTTACATTAAACGGTTGAGATGTAGTTACTCTTTCTAACGGTAAATTACCCATAATGGGTCTAGTGACAGATGGAGAAGCTCTAAAGCATATCAAGTACTCGTGTACTACTTGTTTGACCAAATTTCTTCCGGAGGTCATCCAAAATTTGTCGCGCACTGAGTATAAAAGCAGCTGTGGTCCGGCGTGAAGCAATCTCAAATGTTCACGTCTCACAATAAGTTTAGCTAGGTGGTGTTTACCAGAAAGAAGAAAAGAGTGTTTTTTATTAAACGAATAATTTGAATTAATTAATCTTCCTCCTACGCGTATTAAATTATCAGAATCTAAAAATGGATTTAAAGAGAGCACCGAGGAGGTGGTCTTTAAAGGCCGTTTTTTAAATAGTTGGTTATATTCGTTATGAAAAGAGTCTTGTTGTGAAAGTTTGACTAAAATTTTTAATGAATTAAAAAGCTCGGCTGGAAATAATGGACCAGCTGTTCTTTGCTTCTTGGTGAGAGAGCAATTTTTACGAAATCTTAAACAATAAGCAATAATCCGTTCAAGCTTGTTTAAGTTAGAAAAATTTTCGAAAGGAAAAGAAACTTTGTTTTTAATAATTAAAACGTGCGTTACGCCCTTGAACTCGGGTAGTTCAACAGGTTGAATTTTAGAAATGGGCCATGAGTTTTCTTTCTGTAAAAGCCAGGGAGGTCCATTCCACCATAAAGTTGAAGTTTTTAGAAATTGGGGGGCGACGCCCCTAAATAATAAATCTGCTGGGTTAAATTTCGTACTAATATGACACCACAAGGCGTCGGCGGTGTGCTCTTGAATGTCCGCAATGCGATTGCACACAAAAGTTTTTAACAAATTCGGGTTTGTTTTTAGCCAGCCTAATACGATGGTAGAATCTGACCACAGAAAATATTTGTCAATCGGTAATATTAAAGATTTTCGAACTTGTCTTAACAGTTTTGATAACAAAACCGCTCCGCATAATTCCAATCTCAGAATCGTGACTGGTTTTAACGGAGCCACCTTAGATTTTGAACAAAATAACGTAACATGAACAAAATTGTTGGAATCGGTGGTTCGGATATAAATGCAAGCACCATAGCCCTTGAGTGAGGCATCACAAAAACCGTGCATTTGAGCGCTAACAAAATTCGCGCAAGTAACATGCCGAGGTATTTTGACGTCATTTAAATATAATAAATCGTTGCGATAAGCTATCCACGTTTTATCAAGTTCTGCAGGAATGTTATCGTCCCAATCTAATTTTTCTAACCAAAGACTTTGCAAAAAACACTTTGCCGTAAATGTACAGGGTGTGACAAGACCTAGCGGATCAAATATTTGAGAAATGTCAGAAAGCATTTGTCGTTTGGTTATTTTTACAGTAGATAAATTTGAAATTTGAAACATAAAATTATCGTCGTGAAAGTTCCAAATAAGCCCAAGTGTTCTGGCTTGCTCGTGGTCACCAAAATTTAGTAAACCCGGACGCAGGTCCGACTTAGGAATGTTTCCTAAAACTTGTGGGTCGTTGGAGATCAACTTGCGTAATTTGAGACATCCGGTGGAATACGTTATTTAGCTCGGTGCAAATGTGTTTTGCATCGTCAATATTATTCGCGTCGCTTAACAAATCGTCTACATAAAAGTCATTTTTAATTGTCGAAGATATTAAGGGTCAACTAGTTTCACAATCAATGCCTAATTGAAATAATGATCGTATTGCTAAATAACATGCCGATGAAGTGCCGTACGTAACGGTATTTAAATCGTAAGTCGAGATAGGTTATTGATCGCAAGAAGAACGCCAGAAAATTCTTTGCAAATGCCTTTGATCAGGATTGATCAATACTTGGCGATACATCTTCTCATACATCGATGTATCGATGTACAACTCTATTTACTCTTTCAACTGGATTGGCTTGAGCGTGATAGTAGGCATTAAATAAAATCTGAATTTTGTATGAAGAAGCTAAATTTTTGAATTCTTTACTTCGAAACTGTACGCCATTATCGGTAAGCAAATATTGAGGGGCTCCAAATAATAAAAGAACACCTTCTAATTTTTGAACTACTTGAGAAGCGGTAGCTGAACGCATCGGGAAAAACAAAGCAAATTTGGTAAAACAATCTACGACTGATAAAATATAAGTGAAGCCTTTAGTGGAACGGGGAAGAGGTCCTACTATATCGACCGATATCATTTGCCAAGGTTTGTTGACGACAGGATGACGAGACATAAAACCAGCAGGTTTCTTCTGCTCGGGCTTGTGAGCTAAACAAACGGAACATCTATTAACATATCGGGTAATATCAGCTTTCATTTTGGGCCAATAATATCGTTGGGCCAAACGTTCAAAAGTTTTAAAGATTCCTAAATGACCAGAAGTAGGTTGATCGTGATATTTACTCAATAATTCTTTACGACGAGCTTTCGGTACAACTTCATGCCATTCAGGTTCGTCATTACTTAATGCTGGATATTTAGGTTGAAAATGTTTAAATAATTTACTGTCCTGAATTCTCCATACGCGAAATCTAAGTGAGTTATTGCGCACGTTTGTAACCATACGGCTCTACCACCTATCGGCACACGAGTTATCCGAAATATTAGTCGAGTTATTTAGTTGATCGGAAAAATCAGGAGTGTTATTAATTTGAACGGGATTAACGAAAATATTTTCAATTTCTGGAACTGTACGTGATAGAGCATCAGGAATCAAGTGTTCTTTACCTTTTCTATGAATAATGTCGAAATCATATTGTTGAAGTCGGACTGCCCACCGAGCAAGTCTTCCGGAAGGAGATTCTAATTTATTTAGCCAAATTAATGAATGATGGTCTGTTACAACGGTAAAATGAGATGCTTCGACGTAAGGTCGCAATTTTTCGATTGCCCAAAGGACAGCTAAGCATTCTCTCTCGGTAACCGAAAAGTTTCGTTCACTTTTTGTTAACGAACGACTAATATAGCAAATAACACGTTCCTCGTTATCAATATTTTGGGTTAAAACGCCACCAATTCCAAAAGCCGAAGCGTCAGTTTGAATAACAAACGGGACGGTAAAATCAGGGCACGATAATATTGGAGCCGATACCAAACAATCTTTAATAGTCGAAAACGCTACTTCGCAAATTTCTGTCCATTCGAATTTACGATTTTTCTTTAAAAGAGCCGTAAAGGAGCAACAATAGATGAAAATTGCGGTATAAAACGGCGGTACCACGATGCCATACCAACTATTTGGCGAATTTCCTTAGCATTTCTAGGAGTTGGCATGTTTACGATAGCCGCAATTTTATCAGGGTCTGCTAATAAACCTTTCGAATTAACAACGTAGCCTATATATTTGATTTCGGGTTGACAAAAATGACATTTATCTCTACTTAATGCCAAACCAGCATTTCGCAAACGACGCAAAACTTCTTCTAAAGTTTCAATATGTTTTTCGAAAGTAGGAGCGCAAATAATAATGTCATCTAAATAGACAAAAACGTAGGGTTCTAATTCTGAACCTAAGACTTGATCAATTAAACGTTGCCAGGTAGCGGGCGCGTTATGAAGACCGAAAGGTATCCGAGTGAATTGAAACAATCCACTTCCGGGAATCGTAAACGCCGTATATTGTTTAGAGTTTTCTTCAACCGGTATTTGCCAATAAGCAGACTTAACATCTAATGACGTAATAAATCGAGCGTCCCGAAGACGGTCTAAAATAGCCGAAACGTAAGGCAACGGGTAGGCATCTTCTTCGGATACATGGTTCAGTTTTCTGAAGTCGAAAAAACGATAACTTTTATCTTTTTTCCTAACCAGTAATATCGGGTTGGACCACGCACTTTTAGATGGTTCGATAACTCCCAACTGAAGCATCTGGTCTAGTTCCTTATCGATATATTCTTGGACTTTTGGGTTAACTGGGTAATACCTTTGCTTAATAGGAGGAGAATTTGTTTTAATTTTATGTTCAACCAAATTTGTTCGACCAAGTTCGTTATTATTTGATTTAAAATGTTCGTCAACCACATTCGTTAATTTTTGACGCTGTTTGAATGAATCGAAAGTGGATTGCAATTGAATTTCTTTTGTTGTCTGAACGCTCGCAAGTTGTGGATCAAAAAAATGCCATTGGTCGTTACGTAAATCAGGGAGAAACCCACTTGATTCCCAAAAATCAACTCCGAGAATTAAAGTGTGTTTAACTTCAGGTACAACAATTACTTTAAGGCTAACTACACGATCTTTTAACTTAATACGAACGTTAATTGTGCCTAAACTAGTGACTGAATTACCGTCAGCTACAGTACATATGGGTCGCGAATTTTTCCTAATATGTAATTTAATTCCAAATGATTGCAAAATTTCCCAACCGTCTTGGCCTAAAATTGTGTGACTGGCACCAGAATCTAATGAAGCTAAAATGTTACAGCCTAGAATATTAACAGTGACGTGAGGACGTTTATCTTCAGCAGAATTTTCTAATACAAAATCTAGAATTACTTTATTCTTTTCTAATTTGGCTTTACGTTCAGTAATTAATTTTGAAATATACAAAGTCGAATTTATAAACGTACGGGACGACAACTTACGACCATTCAACGGGTCCCATCGAAGTTTTCCAACGATGAATTATTCTGATTGCACTTTGCGCAAGTACGAGTCGTCACGCCAGGACTTCCACATCGATAGCAATACCTTTGTCTTTGCGGTTCGGGACAATTAGCGGAAAAATGATTAGGATCGTTACAATTCCAACAAGTGTTGATAGCGGCAGTTCTACTTGAAGTACGATTATCTCGACCTCGACTTAAACTTCCACGTCCACGACCTCGACTAAAATTTTGCTCTCAACCGTAAGTTGAACGAGGAATCGAAATAGTATTAACAGGCGTATCCCTAATGTTTGAATTAGGTGTTATACTAAGATAAGCTAAGTCGATTTCAAGGTCGCTCTTCTTCCGAGAAGGCGGAACGAAATTTTCAATGGCAAAACGACGTTCTTCGACAGTACGTCCGTGATTTAATAATTCGTCAAAATTAGAGATTACCGCTAGTCCTAACTGACTCTGGTAAAAAGGCGTTAAATTTCGTAAAACAATGCGTAATTTTTTATCTTCGCTCAAGGGTTCTAACAAACGTGAAAACATTGTTTGCATAATTGAAACGTAGATGCTTATGTTTTCATGAACGCCCTGTGTACGACGTTTAATTTCGTCCATTAATCTGTTGTCATAATCTATTGGTCTAAATTCTTTATTCAATAGCGCAACTAATTCGGGCCAAGTAGTGGCTTTACTACGATTTGCTCGAAACCAAATTAAGGCTTTATCAGAAAGTAAATCAATAGCTTCATCAAATAATTGCGTTAAGTCGATACTTCGAGCAATTACTAACTCATCCACACGTTCGAGAAACGCACTAAGCGATAACGACCGAGATTTGCCAGAAAATTTAAGATTCCATTTGACTACGGGAGTGGATTTTACAAAAACTTTTCTTGATTCATTTAAAATTGATTAATTTGAAAGTAAAGATGCATTGACGGGTTCGGATTCGTTAACGTTTTCTAATATAAAATTTTCAGATTTACTTACAAGTAATTCATATTTCAACATAAACATGGAAAAGTCTACATTAAATTTTTCTTTTAATAATTCATCATCCGAAGTCACTGGTCTTAAATTATTTGTACGATTAATATAATGCGCTAATTTAGTCTCAATGGTTAAACTAGTTTCTTTTGCCGGGGACGTTTCGAAAGCAACTAACAATTTTTCAATAATTTCTATACTCTTCTCAAGGGTATAGAAATGGGTATGCTACACGAGCGCAGTGTTTGTTTCACCATCAGATTCATTTTTGAGAACTTTCCTAAACGCAATACGTAAATCTTTTACTAATGCATTTGACGGCAAACCACAAATTTTGTAACAATTAATTGTTACATTTTTTGTTTCTCTGAATTTGTTTAATTTTGTTTTGGTGATTGTTTGGATTTCTGTAAATATTGTTTTTATATTCATTAATGAATGCGTGATACATTTTATAAAGATTTCGATTAATTTCCAGACGTTTTTCCAATGATAAAAATCGTCGAAGAGCAATGCTATAAGTCTCGCCTAAATTAGGGTTATTTTCATTGAAGGGTAGTATTACAGTGAATCTACCATGTTCATCGCGAGTAGTAGTATTTTTGAAGAAAGTTTCACACGCGTTTTCTTCCGGTAAATTTACTTTAGTTGTATTTAATTCTTCGACCGTCCAGAACAATGCCAATTGCTCCTGGATTGTGGCGTTGTCATCGTTATTTGAAGACGTGAAGCAACATGTTAGTGCATGTAATTTATGATGATTATGAAATGTGTATATTGGGACTGATATCACCCAACCAAAATGTGTCTTTTGAGCAATGGGCATGTTCCTACCTAATTTAATTTGACCGATGCACAAAATGTTCCAAAATACTTCAGCACCTAACAATGATTGTATTTCACCGCTGTTATTAAAATTAGGATCGGCGAGTATTAACTCTGAAGGTAATTTTAAGTTTTCTTTGGAAAACGATTGTTGAGGTAATTGTTGCGTTATCTCTGGCAAAATCAGACGCGAGATTGAACAGGTAAAAACATTATGTAACGATTCTAATTTTAAGAAATAAATAGTTGAGATAGAGGTCGTTATAATCTACAAAGTAGATGAATTTCAAAATACAAATTTGTAGCAGGACATCGGTAGTCAGGACCGTATTAGGAATCAATAACGAATGAAACAAATAGAAAGAAAAAAAAAAAAATTATTAAATTCAAACGCCTTAACGAACGACATGTTTCGGACTTATTCGTGGTATTACCCAACGAAATTGACCTCATCGGGCTCATATTGACAAAGAACATATAAAATTAAACTTACCTTAAACTTAATTTTATAATTTTATATGTTCTTTGTCAATATGAGCCCGATGAGGTCAATTTCGTTGGGTAATACCACGAATAAGTCCGAAACATGTCGTTCGTTAAGGCGTTTGAATTTAATAATTTTTTTTCTTTCTATTTGTTTCATTCGTTATTGATTCCTAATACGGTCCTGACTACCGATGTCCTGCTACAAATTTGTATTTTGAAATTCATCTACTTTGTAGATTATAACGACCTCTATCTCAACTATTTATTTCTTATTCTTAGTTTTTACGGTCGACAATTAGGATTTTTGAAATTTCATTTCATTTACCGTTATTTTTTAGATTCTAATTTTATTTTAGTTTTGCATGAAATATGAGATTGTGCTCTGTTTATTCCCGAAATTGGAAAGTTTATCTTGTCGCGAAGTTATAAAGTTAGATTGGGACCCTGAATCAAGAAGGATTCGGCACTTTATTTGTGAGCCTATATTATTATAAATGTAAACAATTGCAATGGATAAAGAGCTTGAGTCGTAGTATAAGAACTACTATTTAATCCTACTGTCGTGGCCGTTTCTACTGCTGAAATGGGTGTATTGGAATTTGAGGATTCTGATACATTAGACTGCCCAATTGAGTTGTCAGTAGCTAGATGCAATAATGTATTGTGCCTTTGCTTGCACGTATGATGATCTACAATTTTTAGTTGTATGATTAGTTCGGAAGCAATTTTTTCTACCCATAAATTATGTTGTTCATGTGTTAGTATTCTCAAAAATTTAGTTACTTCCTGTATTATTCTTTCTGAAGGATTACCCTGTGGATGCCTTATGGAGCAAAATATTACCTTAATGTCATGTTCTCTTAAATGATTTATAAATCTTTCATTATTGAAATAGGTTGCGTTATCCGCCAAAATTTTCTTAGGTTTTATGATATTGTTTTGAAATAGTTCTAAGTATTCTAATGTGGTAGTCGTATTGCATTGTTTTGTTGGATATAATTTTGTAAATTTCGAAAAAACATCATAAATGATTAAAATGTGATGGAATCCATCATCCGTTGGTACCAAGTTACTTAAATAGTCAATTGCTACTAAATTTCCCTTATTATTTACTTTTATGCTTTTTGTTACATTTTGATTTACATGATTCTTGTACTTTAGTTCACTACCCCTCAAAGTTCTTGATGTAAAATAAATGGGTACTTCTGCATTATCTTGTATCTGCACTAAAACTGCTGATACAGCAAAATCAGAAGCGTCCGTTTTCAAAATAAACTTATTATTAAAATCTGGATGGATTAATATCAAATTATCGTAGAATGTGTTCTTTAAATTGTTAAATGACTCCTCTAACTACTTGGTCCACGTCCACTTGACTCCCTTTTTAAGTAAATTTAATAGCGTTAATGTTTGACTCGAATAGTTATTAATAAATTTTTTATAATAGTTCAACCTCAACCTCAAAAATCCCCTTAAAGTGCGTAGATTGGTTGGCCTTGGATAGTTTTTTATTTCCTCCAATCTTTCCTTATCTACGGTTACCCCTGAATTATTTATGCTAAATCCCAAATATTTTACCTCACTTCTAGCAAATTGACACTTTTGAATGTTAAGTTTTAACCCCGTTTCCTCTAATTTTGAAAATATGATTTTTATGTAATCCAAGTGTTCCTCCCAACTTTTACTGAAAATTAAAATGTCATTAATGTAATGGATGCAAAAATGTTCAAACCTCCCCAAAATCATCTGCATTACTCGTACAAGTGCCGCTGAAGACGACGCCAAACTATACGGTACTACTTTAAATTGGAAAACATTTCCTTCTACACTGAATCCCGTATATTTCCGCAAGTCGTTATCTAAGGGAATTTGCCAAAACGAGTTTTTCAAATCTAACTTGGTAAACAAAGTATTCGTTCCAATTTTACCTAACAACGCATCTATATTTTGCGGAGCTTCATATTGTGGTTTGGTAATCGCGTTTAGTCTTCGTGCATCTAAACATAGCCGCATCGAGTCATCTTTCTTTTTAACTACCACCATTGGATTTAAAAATGGTGTACTTGCACGCTCAATAATGTTGTCCTCAACCATTCTGTCGAGCTTCTTCCAGACTTGTGTCTTGTAGGCTTGTGGTATTGGGTAAATTTTATATTTAAATGAGTTTTCATTGATGATTTCTAATTTGTAATCATACCCTTGAGCAGTTTTCGGTGTTTCATTTATTAAAATTATATGTTTATACAAAATGTTCCTAATGCAATTTCTAAATTCTACCGGGCAATCTAATTCTATGTTTTCTAAATTGAAGTTATTAATATTATTTGTCGTCATTTCCACATCTTCTTCCTCAACATTATTTTTAACTACTTGTTCTTCCTACTTAATATATTCCCCATTCACCTCAATATTTCTCTCTTTCACATTTATTTTAACTTTAAACTTATTTAACAAATTCATTCCTAATAATCCTTATAATCCATCATAATACCTACTTCCATACTGACTTTTTCTATCTGTATGTTAGCTACCAACATTTTATTAATAATACTTAATTTTTTATCATTAGCTGTTACCAAATTTATGCTTTTTATATTTAAAAGTTTGTTTTTAAACAATGCCATATTCTTTAAAATTATTTCCTCATTTATGAGAGATATTTCCGCTCCAGTATCTACAAGACATATTAAAACTACTTCATCTACTTTAATCTTTATTCTGGGTAGAATGTTTGTATCTAAATTGTTGTAATCATCATTATCTACCGTGATAAACTCCCAAGGGTACCGATAGGAGTTTGTGCCTTTAGTGCATCTAACCTTACTTAAAAATGTTGAGCCGTCGAAGTGGACGCACTAGTTCCTCCCTCTCTAGCATTATTTTCTGGTGTCCCCTCCTGTATCCTAACATTATTTACTACTCTGGTATTTTCACTTCTAGCGCTACTCTCGCCGTTGTTTCTCTCTCTAGCTATATCTCCTCCACTCCTCCTTCTTTGGTGTCCCCCTTCAAACCTATTTTGGTGACTACCATATCCCCAATAATACTGTCCTCTGCCATAGTTAACATTATTATTTCTGTATTGATATCTCTCTACATCTTCGTGTTCCCTATTCGTGAAATTTTGTTGTCTATACCTATCTTCGTAGCCTCTGCCATAGTTAACACTTTCTCTATTATTTAAATAACTCGCCCTATTTAGGTTGCTAGGTCCTACTCTATCGTTTTGGTTATCAAACGTCCTACCCACGTACGCTTGGCTTATAAACTTCACCGAAAGGTCAAAACGCTTCAACAGTTCTAAAAATTCTTCCATTGTATCCACCTTTTCTACCTCCACTCTCTTAACAATGTCCGATTCAAAGTGCTCCGCCATATAACGGATCAAATCTTTTTCACGGGGGTATTACCTGTTGAGCCTGGCTAATTAATCTCAACGCATATTTTTCCCGCGATCTCTCATAACCCTTATACTTTCCTGTTGTGACCTCTCTTCTTACTTTACTCTGTTCTGCTTCCCCCCAATATTGTTTTAAGAACATTTCCTTGAAGCCAGAATAGGTCTCAAATTTCTCTTTCACCATGGCGTACCCGGTCACTGTTTCCCCTTTCAATGCACCCCTGATTATATTTTTTATTCTATTAATATTTGTTAATTTGTTTATTTTTTGGTTTAAGTTATTTAAAAACACTCTCGGATTGACTCTGTTGTCTCCATGAAAATAAATATTGCTATCCCCTTCATATCTATTTAGTAACTGTGCAAGTTCCCTCATATCAAAGCCAATTTTCTCCTCCTTTTTGTTCACTTTTTCTCTTATATTGTCTAATTCTTTACTTATTTCTTTTAATTCCAAATCCTTTTTATCTTTTACCCTCGTGATCCTTACTCCTAATTTATCCTCTACTTTAATCAAATTTTCTCTCTACTCTTCGGTGTTTTTATCTAAGATTTTATCCGTTCTTTCTCTTTCTAATTTAAATTTTTCCTGTATTTTTTGTTGATTGACCTCTACTTTTTTATCCACAGTTTTTAGCCCGCTAAACATTTCTATTCTATTTGCTTATACTTTCTCATCTATTAACATTATTTTATTGTTTAACTTTCCTAATTCGCCTTTTATTTCTATTTTCATTTCACTTATTTCCTCTTTTAATTCCCCCTTTATCTCTGTCATTTTACTATCTAGATTTTTTATTTGACCCCCTAAATTATCTATCTTTTTATCCATTTGACCCCCTAAATTATTCATTTGATTCATCATTAGTTTTATTAATTCAGATATATTCGGTTCCCCTGTTCGTTTTTCCGTTTCTACCTCTTTACCTTGTACGTCATGTACTACCACAATTACTTCTCTATCTTGTTCCTGTTCCTCTAACCTACTTTCTACTTCCTCATTTCGCTCTATATCTACTTCCCCCAATTCCGCCATAGCAACCTTGCTTCTCGTGTTCATATTTATTTAATTTAAATTTATTTTAACCATCAGCAAAATACAAAATCTAATACAAACAACGTTCGCAGTTTAAAATTTTTATGCACTAACCTTTTTAATTTTGTTTTGATCTCAGGTTTCTTCGCGCCGTTCTTCGAATATTTATCTTCACCAAATTTTTAGTTTCGATAAATTTTCGAGCACTCAGTTGGGATACCAATTTAATTTATGCAATGTTGTTGTGAGTTTCCAATAAAATTCATGCGATGTAGCTCTGCTTTAACTGACGTCCGTGGGTTAGCAAACTCGTGTATGGACTGCTTAAAAGTTTGTTGACCTATTTTTATTTGTGACTTACCTGTTGCTGTAGCTTGTCTTATATCGTGTAGAAATTTGAAGTAAATAATGAATTTGTGTAAGAAAATAAAAATATTTGTTGCAAGTGAAATGATTTAATTTGATGATTTCCAAAATCAGGTAACAATCTTCTTTACAATAAAAAAAATTTTCTTCAATAATAAATTCGCACATTTATTTAAATTAATTGACTCAAAGTTTCAAAACTTTTCATCGACTACTGATGCTTTCGTATTTAAAAATTTTTCCAAAATTATTTTATGAGGTTAGATTGGCACAAGTTCACTTGGCAAGTGATAAAAAGCTACTGAAAATGCATAAGATAAGATAAGATAAGATAAAATAACTCTTTATTTTCTTGGTTTTTATACATTTAAATAAAAATTATCACATTTTTAAATAAATTATTTACAATGTATGCTTTTCCTCGCGCCTACAATAGTTAATCGAGGTGTTCTCTGAATGTATTTGATCTTGCACTTTTGTTTCGCTTGTTGTTGTTGCCGGGAAAATGAGTATAAAAACCCAGCGAGCATGGTTGTTGCGTTTTGCGCTTTAGGACGTGTGGGTTTTGGTAGTTTTGGAACCTTTGAAATGTCTAAAGTAAAATATTATGTAGTAATTTGTGAGTCCGCCTGAAGGGCATTGTTGAGTTGGTCAGTTTGGCAATATGTGCAGTCTTGTCGTTTTTTTGTACCGTCTCTGTGAAAAATTTTGTTGCGTCTTGGTGAATTTTGTTGGGGAGAGTACGTACGTCGGCCAGTTCGTGCAGTTCATACTTCTCCGTGTCTCTTGGTAAACCAGTGATGACTCGGAGACATTTGTTCTGCACGACCTGGATTTTGTTAATGTTTGTCTTGGAGGCGCTGCTCCAAATCGGGGATGCGTAGGTTAAGATCGGTCTTATCATGGTCAGGTAAAGTTGTCTGCGTATTTTTGGGTCGAGTCCGTTTTTAAAGGTTAGTATGGGGTATAAGGCGTAAAGCGCTTTAGTGCCCTGGGCAGCTGCGTTTTGTAGGTGGGGTCGGTATGTCAGTGTTTTGTCGAGTGTTACTCCCAGGTATTTAACTTGGTCAGTTTTGGTGATGTCCGTGTTGTTAATTTTGAGCTGTATCGTGTGTTGGTCTTTGATTTTGTGGGTAAATAAAGTAAGGGTCGTCTTTGTCTCGTTAAGTTTTATTTTCCATTTGAAGTAATAAGGTTGTAAGAGGTCAAGATGTCGTTGTAGGTATTGTATTGATTTGTTTTTTTGGTAGGAAGTGGCAATAAGGGCAGTGTCGTCAGCATAAAGTGAGATTGTCGTGTCCTGATGAGTAGGCAGGTCGTTTATATAGTACGTGAATAATAATGGGGCTAAGATGGAACCTTGGGGTACGCCTGCTGGGATGGGGTGAGGATCGGATAAGGAATTTTTAATTTTGACTTGGTAGGATCGGTCACGTAAGTAATTGTTTATAATTTTAGTTAAGTGTTTAGGATGGTTTGTCTTTATCATTTTGTGTATAAGTCCGTCGTGCCAGATGGTGTCGAAAGCTTTTTCTATGTCCAGTGTAACTAGTGAGGTTGTCTTGTTTTGGTTGAAGTTTTTTGTGATTTTGTCAGTTAATGTTGCGAGTTGTAGTACTGTGTCGTGTTTTGGTCTAAAGCCGAATTGTTCCGGGCGTATAGTGTTGTGTTCGTCGTCGTGCAGTTTCAGTCGGTGTAGAATTAATTTTTCCAGGATTTTTGAGAGGACAGGTAGGAGGCTGATGTGGCGATAGCTGGTGGGAAGTTGTTTCGGTTTACCGGGTTTTTGGATGGGTATAACTATGGCGTTTTTCTAGCAGGATGGGAAATATTGATTTTTTAAACAGGAATTTAGGATGTAATAGATTTGGATTATGGTTTTCTTTGGGAATTTTTTAATGAGTGAGGCTCTGATATGATCATTTCCGGGGGCTTTGTTTTTTAGTTTTCGGATAATTTGTCGAATTTCTCGGGGGGATGTGAGGTCTTCAGGAGGGGTGGGGTATGTGTTTTGTTGGAAAGTGGAAATTGTGTTTTGTACTTGTAGTGTAGTTAAAGGGTCGTTTTGGTTTGTAGTTAGTTTGTGGTGTTCTAAGTATGCGTCGGCTATTGCATTTGCTTTGTCAGTGTTTGTAATTTTGGGTCCCGTGGCAGTGAGTATGGCTGGCATTTGTTTGTCTTGTGCTTTGTTTTTAAGTCCTTTAGTGATTGTCCAGAGTCGTTTTAAATTTTGTGGCGTGATGTCTGAGAGTGCTTTTGTCCATTTTTAGTTTTTGATTTTGCTGATGGCTTTTGTTATGTCTTGTGTGATTTTGTTGATTTGAGTTTTGAGGCTTGGGTAGTTGTGGGCTTGGTAAATTTTTCTTAACTTGTTTTTGTTTTTAATTTTTAAAAGTAGGTCAGGTGGTAATGTCAGTTTGTGTTTTGGTGATTTTTGTTCTTTTGTGTTTTCAGTGAAAGCTTTTGTTATTTGTTCTGTGAGTGTGGCTATTGCGTTGTCGATGTCGTCGTTTGTGTGAATGTCTGCGTTTATTGGTAGTTCGTGTAGTTGCTTTGTGAGTTTCTTCCAGTCAGTAGTTTGTATGCAGTGTGGAGGGTTTATTTGGATGTTTGGGGATGTGATTTCTACGAGGATAGGTAGGTGGTCAGAGCTGAGTTTGTTCAGGGTTCGGATGTACTGTACGTTGAGGTGTTTCGTGAGGGCTAGGTCTATCGTGGTCGGTCTGTGGTGGGGTGTGTAAGGGTAGTGGGTGTGGTCGTTTGTTGGGAAGGAGAGGAAGGCGTTGCTGCTTGTTTGTAGGTAGTCGTGTAGTTCGTTTCCGTTTGTGGTCTGTCCGTAGTTGTTCCATGTCGGGTGAACTGAATTGAAATCTCCGGCAATAATGACTTTGCCGGAGTTTTGGAGGATTTGGTCAAGTTTGGGGAAGTCGTGTTTTTTTGTTGGAGAGAGATAATAATTTACAACTGTTAAGTCATTTGTCTGGAAGATTTGCGTCTCGGCTTGTGTGGGAGGTATGTCAATTATTGTGAAGTCGATAGTGTTTTTTGCATATGTAAGCAGTCCGCCTTGTGTTGTCTTTGGGCTGTTGTAGATGGTGTAGTTGGGTATTTTTGCTGGGGTCTTTTTGTTAAGTTTTGTCTCCTGTATTAGTACGATGTCCGGTTCAATTTTGTCAACTAGTACGTGAAGTTCGTTTTGTTTATTTGTCAGTCCGTTGGCGTTCCATGATATAATTTTTAAGTTGGTTTGGTGGTGTCTAAACATTGTCGTATTTGTTTGCTATGTCGGCAAGTATTCTAATTTTGTCTAGGGTGTCCGTGACCCCGGCGAGTTTTTGCTTGATTTCTCGTATAAGTTGGATCATTTGGTTGATGTTTATTGTTTGTTGCAGGTCTTTTAGTTCAGCAAAGAGTGTTTTGAGGTCGCCGGGGTTTTGTTGGGAGTCCTGTTGTTGTAGGTTTCGATTGTAGGTCTGTTGCTGGGTCTGGGGGGTATTGTTTTGAGTAAAGTGAGTAAGTTGCTGGGTCGGTTGTGGTAGTGAGAGGTAGTTGTGGTCGTTTGGTTGGTAGGTAGGTTGTCGTGACTGTTGGGGTTGGCGCGCGTTTGCTCGCTGGATTCTCATACTCACCCTCTCGGCGTAGGACAAGTAGGATGTGCATCCTGCGTAGTTTGCGGGATGGGGCTCACCGCAGTTGCAGCAGACCACGGCATCGTCCGTGACTTTTCGAGGGCAGTCCCTGGAGAGGTGTTGTTGGGTGCACTTGATGCACCTTGGTAGCATGTGGCAGTTTGAACTACCGTGTCCAAAGTTTTGGCACCGGTAGCATTGCGTGCGGGTATTTCTTCGGGAATACTCCTCAAAGTGGACGATGACGGGGCCTATGGATCTAATTTTCTTAATATCCGCTTGGGTGGTGGCAGGAGGGAAGGCGATGAGGAAAGCTCCTGTAGTTTCGCCGTACTTATTTTTCAAAGTCGTGACGGCGCTTGGGGTGATGTAGTCGGTTTTCATGTAGGCTGCGATATATGATTCTTCCAGGTATGGCGATCCTTTCATCACCATTTTGACGGTTTTGTCTTCCTTTAGTTGGTAGGTATACCCTTCAAGGGACTTGTCCGAGAAGATTTTAGTCTTTACGGCTCGGTGGTCATCGCTTGTTTCCGTGTAGACCCATGTCTGCCCACGGACGTGTTTGATCTGTATTGGGCCTTTGGCTGAGGGGGTGATGGCATCTACGAACGTTTGGATTCGGCCTACCGGCTTGGTCAGGATGATCGGAGGTGGCTTTGCGGCTCTAGCGGTTGAGTTTTTTGGAGCGTTTGATCTCCCAACGGTGGTCCAGCCCTGGGCCTGACTGTTGTTGGCGGGTGGCGGCGTGGGTCTTGTAATCTGTTGGGGGGCGTTCATGAGGACCCCGAAGCTGTTAAAAATAGGTAGAGGAGTTTGATGCTCCACTTCCACTTGCATGTTTTCCAGTTCGGCGGCTGGTGGTTTTGGGGCGGCCATGTCTTCTGATGTGCTTTTGAGTGCAAGCACTTTGGGTGGATCGCTGGTAATCGCGCTGATGGATCTCTTTTGGCGCTTCGGCGCAGGCGATTTTGTGGCGTTTGATGCTATTTTAGCTAATCGTGCTCTGAAGTTAGGATCATCAGATGGGTAGTCGTTGTCTGACTCATTGCTTTCGCAATAATCTTGATTGTTTGTTATGTGCGTATTTATTTTACTAAATGGCGAGCTTAAAAGCGTGGTACTACGCTTGATTTTATACTTCGTTACTGACGTTGCTAATGCTTGTTGAAAAACAATTTAGGAGCTAACGGTCCGTATGGTTCGAAGGTACAATCGCGACTCCCTGAAAATTCATTGTTTTTGAACGGCCTTTTATAGTTTTTGGAAATAAATTGAAAAATCACCTTCGCCTTGAAATACCTTTTTACAAAATCTCTTCCGATTTTCTTGAAGCTTTGCAAAAAGTTCAATCACATATTCAGATAACTACTGAAAAATTCTTACTTCATTATTTTCAGCCGTTCTTCCGCAATTTTCAAAAATAATCTTCTTCAAAACCATGTGATTTGATAAACATCGTTTTCCTTAAATTTCATTCTTAATTTTATCTTAGGATCTTAGTTTTCTACATCGAAAATTCGAGCTTTTGAATGCGCATCTTTTGATACATGTTAGGGCTCTGCACTTTTACTTTTCATTCTTTAATCTTGCAAAAACCAATCTGACAGTTGTCATCGAAAATCCATTTTGAGTTTTTAATGTTCTTTCTTAAAATTAACACTTGATTTAAATTTAAATTATACAAACATGTCACTGAAAGTGTCTTTCATACTAATCCTATAACATTTTATAGTTAAAACTACTTTTAACAAAATTATCTTTTCTAGATTACGATGCATCATCGTTACCCAAGAAAAACCAAAATCATTTGAGACAAGTCCCAATTTGTGAAAATCTTTTGATGTAAATTTGATCCAACCTGTCTATTCAAAATGTGTGTGAAATATGCAAGCTTTTTATTGAAAAATGAAGATTCTGTGTTAATTTAAGTTTTATTTACATGCTTCCGAAGCTGATTAAAGTTGATTTTTATTAATTTTTGAGTGAGCTATGTATGATTTTTGTGTGTTGTGGTTAATTTGTTGTTCGAATGATCATCTTTAAGAAGTAATACACAAGTTTAACTATTCATATTAATTTACAATTGTTAGTATTTTTAAAATGAGTGTATAATAATTTTTCTCGTATTGTTACGTGCATGACTTTGTTAAACTCAAATCGTGGTCTGCTTGTTAATTATTGCATTTGCTGCTGTCTTACATGGCAATATATATATAAAATTTCTATAGCGCAAGACTCAAGAAAAAGATAGATTCACAAGATTAAAATAGAAAGAAAATAGAAATTACAATGCTGTGGTGATACAAAACATGATATACACTTGGATTAAACATTATACAAATAAAAATAAATTAAATACACAATGTAAATGAACATAGTGCTTATCGAATTCAATACCTAGCGTCCTTTTGACCTTAACGTATAAATTCGCGAGCAAAACGCGGCACATAGTTCTAAGCGAGGTACCGTTATTGTTTTCAACGGCACAACCCGACTTTTTGCACACAACAAATGACAATAAATGTTTTCCTGACTGTCGACGCTACGTATGTAGATCGCTGCACACTACGCCACCTCGGACGAATCCGAAAAACCGTGTAATTCAATTCTAATCGGCTTTTTACAAAAAACATTTTTTTTTTATTTTCATACAATTTAAAATAGGTAATTGATCTATAAATTTACAAAAGCTATCGTTCAATTCTGTTGGGATAGGATCGTCCAATGACAAGTTGTATTGCAACAATCTTTGTTAAATTAATTTCGCCGCAATAATAACTGGACCTATCGGCCCAAGAGGGTCAAATATTTGAGCGATTACAGACAATACATTTCGTTTTGTATTTACCTCGACCGCTCCCTTTCTCGACTCTCCTAACTTGTCTACCGAATGCCTTAGCAGGTACCGCACGACAAAACGCCCGTTAGGCAACGGGCCTAGTGACAAAGTGTGACTCCGACCCTGAATCTAACAACACTTGGCTCATACCGCTGAAGGTACTACATATAACTGTACTAGTATTTCCCTCTGCTTTCCCAACCTGAGTGTGGGCAGTTTCACTGGCTTCGTTTGCCTTAATTTTTTTTTCTCATCGTGTAACAAAGCGTGGTGTTTTCTGTTGCAAGTTTTGCACCTAGGCGCGTTACAGAAAATGACTATGATTTTTCTTTAGGCAGTTTAGGCACAGATTTGACGCCTTAACTGCTTCAAACCGTTTTCCGACCGATAATTTAATAAATTCTTCGCATTTACCTAACATGTGCTTACCCTTGCAATAGGAACATATGTCGATTATTACAGCAACGAAATTGCTTACGCTCTTTTTACTTTGAAATTTAATATGCGAGCTATTGTTTGCATTTAAATTTTCTAACATTCTGCATTTTGCCTTTAAAAAATTACCCAAATCTGTCATTGCAGTATTTTTCTCTAGTTCGCGTTGCGTTTTATTGTCTAATTTGGTAGATACTAAATAATATAATAATAATAAATAAACTTTATTTAGTGTATAAAAACCATTATTTCATTACTACCTTGCATTGTATATACATAAAAAAAAAAATTAAACTACAATCAAATAAATTTCACGCCCATATACTCCTTAATTTTTCTTTTAAAACATAATAATCTTGTCTCCACCTTGATCTCTATAGGCAAACTATTAAATAGTTTCAAACCACTATACATGAGCATATTCTGAGCCTTATTCTTCCTAAATAAATCTAATCTAAAATCATGCTTATTTCTTAAAGGGTATCCATGCACATCTTCAACATAGGTAATGCCTTTACACAAATAGCTAGGTTGCATCTTGTATTTTACCTTGAAAATAAACATTAAAACATGCACAACAATACGCTGGTATACACTATACCACTGTAGAGTCCCTAGTAGCACTAATCTATTAGTAAATCTCTCAACTCTAAAGCGTCATTCACATCCAAGTAACGTACGTAGCGGACATACAAGACATAACACGAGGAAAGTTGAAATGCTAACTAACTAACTATTAAAACTCTTTATTTGTTAATGATATTTACAGTTTTGTTACAAAAAGTAACGGTATTCGGTCGGTGGCCTTACAATACATCTGCGCCTATTGCTTCTATTTACTATTTATTTATTTATTTATTATTATCAGATAGTTATGACTTGACGTTACGTTAACATGGTTTAGCAAGATTACAAATTAAAATTAAAATTAGTGGTTTTGAGCCGGGGAAAAACGAGTTAGTACAAAAACCCAGCGGATTGGTAGAAATTTTGATTAACAATAGCAATAACGATAACAAAAATAGAATTATTAAATAATAACAATTAATTAACAAAACAACTGTGGGGATGGTTTTGGGGGTAAATTAGAGAAAAACGCTGTGTATAAGTTTGTGTTTGATTTTGAATGGTGCGTGTGAACGTGTTATTCGCGTAATGTTCGCAGTTGTCGGGTTATTCGGGGATTTTTTCGTGAAGAATTTTGCGGCTGTGTCATTAATTTTTGCTCGGATGGTGAGTATTTGCGCGTGCTCGTGGAGTTCGAATATGTTAGTGTGTTTAGGCATCCCGGTGATTAGGCGGAGGAATTTGTTTTGGAGTCTTTGAAGGAAGTCGGTATTGGTTTTAGCGGTTTTGCTCCAGACGGGACTGGAGTAGAGGATGATAGGACGGACCATTGATTTATAGAGTCGGATTTTTAGGTCGGTTCGGAGTTTGGTTTTGTGATGCAGGAGTGGGTAGAGGGTGTGGTACATGGCGTTGGCTTTGCGCGTGATGGTTGTGCAGTGTTTGCGAAATGTGAGTTTGTTGTCGAGTGTTATTCCGAGATATTTGACCGTGGGTGTGCGTGTGATTATGATGTTGTTTAGTGTTAGGTCGCGGGTGATTTGGTCCTTTTTGTGCGAAAAGGTGGTTATCGTTGTTTTGTCGGCATTAAGTTTGATTTTCCATTTGTTATAGTACGGCTGTAGTGTGTCGAGGTGGCGTTGGAGGTATTCAATTGATTTGTTTTTCTTGTATGATTCTGAAATTATTGCGGTGTCGTCCGCGAAAAGCGCGAGTTTTGTGTCGTGTATTTTTGGTATGTCGTTGATGTAGTAGGTGAAGAGGAATGGGGCTAACACGGAGCCTTGGGGGACTCCGGCTGGGATAGGATGAAGGGTGGAAAGGAATTGGTAGACTTGTAACTTGGTAAGAGCGATTGTGAAGGAAGCTGGTTATGACTTTAGTTATGTGTGGGGGGATTTGCGCCGTGATTAATTTATGAACGAGGCCTTCGTGCCAGATGGTGTCGAACGCTTTTTTGATGTCGAGGGTGACGACCGAGGTTGATTTTTTTGTGTTGTAATTTACCGCGATGATGTTAGTTAGGCGCGCGAGTTGGAGTGTGGTACTGTGGAACTTTCGGAAGCCAAATTGTTCGGGGATTATGATTGGAGATTGGAATTCGTGTTGCTGAAGGCGGGAGAGGATGATTTTTTCTAGGATTTTTGAGAGGGTGGGTAGGAGACTGATAGGACGATAGCTGGATGGAATATTTTTGGGTTTGCCAGGTTTAGGGATGGGGATTACAATTGCATTTTTCCATGCGGTAGGGAAGTATTGATTTTTTATGCATTGGTTAAGGATGTAATAAATTTGGAGGATTGACTTTTTGGGAAGGTGTTTTAGGATTTCGGCGGAGATGTTATCTTGACTAGGAGCTCGATTTTTGAGGGATTTTATGTGTAATTTGATTTCTTTGGGAGTGACAAGGTCATCGGATGGGGTGGGATGAGATTCGTTTAGGAAATTTTGATAGGATTGGTGTACCATGCTTCGGGTTTGGGGGTCAGAAAGGTGGAGGGTGAGGCTGTGATTTAGGAGGTACGCATCGGCAATTGCGTTGGATTTGTCCAGGTTGGTGTTTTTAGTGCCGAGAGGAGTTTGAAGCGGAGGAATTTGGGTACGGGATTTTTTGGATTTGAAGGATCTGGCTATAGACCAAAGCTTTGTAGGCTTTTGAGGAGTGATGTCGGTAAAGGTTTTGTCCCACAAGTCGGATTTAATTTTGTTAATCGCGGTGTTGATTGCGTTAGTTAACCGGTTTATTTGAGTTTTAATCGCGGGGTGTTTATCGCGTTGATATATTCGCCGTAGTTTATTTTTGTTTTTGATTTTTTGCAGGAGTTCGGAGGGGAGTGTAAGTTTAACAGTGGGCGCAGTTTCCTTGGTATTGCTCGCGTGTGTGTTATTTGTTCGGTGAAATTTTGAATTTCCGTGTCAATGTCGCGGTTTGATTGGATGCTTGTGTTTAATTGTAGTTTGAGCGCGTCGCGTCCGAATTGCATCCAATTGGTGGTGAGTTTGGGTCGCGGCGGAAATATTGGAAGTTGAAGACTTCCAATTGCTATTTGAACCGGTAGGTAGTTGGAGCTGAGTTTGTGCAACGCAGTGACCTCGCGGATGGCCACGTTAGAAGAAAGGACAAGATCGATGGTCGAGGGGTTGTGTTGGGCGTTTGACGGGTGATGTGTGTGTTCGTTGGTGGGGTATGATATTAAGACCGCGTTTTGCGTTGGTGTAGCGGTGTAGAGTGTTTCCGTTTCTGTTTGATGTTGCGTTGTTCCAGTCCGGGTGTTTCGCGTTGAAGTCGCCTGCGATGACGACTGCGTTTTCGAAGTGAATTAGTTGGTCGAGTTCGGTAGGGTCAATGGGAAGAGAGGGAGAGTTGTAAAAGTTAACGAGTGTGAGGTTATGAATTTGTATAGCTTGCGTTTCGGCGGTCGTAGTGTTTGTTGGCGTTTCCGTCGCATTTAGCGCGTCCGCGATGTAAATGAGAAGTCCGCCGGCGGACGTTTTAGGCTGGTTTATCGCAGTGTAAAGTGGGATTTTAGGAGGGACTCTTTTGTTGAGCTGTGTCTCCTGGATGAGGATGGCGTCGGGTTGGGATTGGGAAACTAGGAGGTGGAGTTCATTAAATCTGTTGAAAAGCCCGTTTGCGTTCCAAGAGATAATGTTGATCTGATTTTTAATTGGTGACTGTTTATGAGTCGTACTTTAACGCGATTTCCGATAAAATTTGGATTTTGGAGAGCATGTCGGTTGCCCCCGCAAGTCTGACTTTGAGTTCGCGCACGATCGCGATCATGTGGCCGATGTTGAATATTGAGTTTAGATCTCTGATTTCGTCAAGAAGCGTTTTTAAATCGTTTGCGTTCGCGAACGCTGGGATGGTATTGCTAGGGGGCGCTTGAGGAGCCTGCCGATTTACGGGAGGAGTTAGGTTTTTCGCGTACGATGGGGCGCTTGTTATTGGCACCCATGGGTTGACAGTAGGGGGACGATCTAACTTGTATGAGAGAGATGGAAAGTTTTGAGCATTTAAGTTGAAAGTTTGGCTATTATGAAAATGTTGAGGATTTTGAGACCCGCGGTTACCAATCGAATGTGTCTTTGCACCTACCTTATTCGCGTACTTTGCATAGGCAGGGCAGTCTTTGAAGTTGGCTGCGTGGTTTCCGCCACAGTTGCAGCATTTGACTTGGTCATCCTTGATCTTCCTGGGGCAGTCGGCGGTAATGTGGCGTTCCGTGTCCAAAGTTCTGACATCGGTGGCACTGGGTTCTGGTAGTCCTTTTGGCGTATTCCTGCCATTTGATAATTGCTCCTTGCACTTCCTTCAGCTGTATGATTTGTTGGGCCGGGGTGTTGGGTGGAAACTGTAACAAAAAAGATCCTGAGTTACTACCTTGTTTTGTTTTGAGGTTTAGGATTGAGGTTGGGGTGAGGTTGAGCTCAGCTAGGGCTTCACGGATCATCCTGTCGTCCAGGTACGGTGATCCCTTGAGTACAATTCTTGTATTTCTTTCGTCTTGGGGGGTGAACGTATACCCGGGCGCTCCTCCTTTGAATAGGTCTTCCTTGAGCTTGTAGAAGTCCTGCGTACTTTTTGCGTATATGTACGTGTATCCGCGTACTGCCTGGTAGCTTATTGTCTGCTCTGTAATTTTCCCGCATTGCGCCTGGAACGCTATTGAATCTGCGACAGGATGGGTTAGTATTATTGGGGGGGGGGGTCTCTTTGGCTTTAACTATATTTATTTAACTATATTAACTAGTAAAGCATAAATATAACGAACTACGAAAGTGGTTCGTAAAAATACATAAAGTACCAATTCTTATTATATCTACATATTTATTATTTTATTATACCAAGTATTATTTTCATCTGTTTTTACATTTTTAAAATTACAAATAATCGTTTGACTGATGTATTCGATAAAGGAAGATAATAATTTAGAAAAATAAAAAACAATTTAATACTAAATTTAATATGATTATGATCTTTTGGATACAGGGTTTTATATAAATAATTCTATAAATTAAACACAAAATTCATAATATTCCTGGAGAATTCTCCACGATTCGGCATCAGAATTCGGCTGTAAGGATGCGTGGCAACTCTATCAAGTAAACGGTGGAAAAATGAACCATTCGGCATTTAGAAGATCAATTGCTCAAGGTCTTTTAAAAACACATAGAAAAACTTATAAAAAGAGGTCCGGTGCGCTTAATTGCTAACATGCACGATCGTTCTCGATTTGATCGGCTTGACCAGCTTGTTGTTTATAAAGAAACTCACATCTCACATAAGAGTGCAATTTAGATGTAAAAATACAATGTTGGTTGGCATTCCAAATTTTGTTTTATTAAATTGCTATGAAAAATAGTAGTATCGAATTGACTTATCTGTAATTTGTTTACAAATATGGTTTGTAGTTTCAATTTTTATCAATTTGAATGTCAACAAGCACTGCCAAGTCAAAATATTGTACTCAATAGCAATATTGAGACTATAGATTGACTATTTTCAAATTTTTTGAACAAAATTATAAAGTTTCGCCAAGCTTTATAAGTTATCAATACTTACAGAATAGAGAAAATTTACTAAGACTTCATGAGGCTATCAAATTTCAATTATATCATCAAATTTTTTATGTTGATTATTAGCAACACCTACGTCAAATACTTATCTTTCTAATAGAGATTTATTTTTTTTAATTTTGATTCAGAAAGTCTGCGTATGCATTCGGGTAAGACTTATTTTGATCATTATTTGCCATTCTAGAAAAACCAGTCGCATTCAGGCTTTTAGTATCTTCGTCAAGGGACCTAGAAGATCTCCTTTGTCTCTTAACTGTCTGTTGGGTGCGTTCAGCTTTTCTTTTTACCGATTTATGATGGTTTATTCTTGCTTCGGGAGATTGAGAATCTGTAAACGACCCTCCGTAAAAATTTACTATTTCTGAAAATAAAAACTGTTAATATAATGTTTGGCGAGATTTGTTCACAATGTAAAAAAAATTAAAAAATAATTTGTTTTTTCGGCATCAAGTGTTCTTATAATTTTGCATTTTTTCACCGATTACTAGTTATCCTATACAAATGTGAGCATGCAACATTAGTTCCGAAAGGATAGTGTTAATTAGTTAATAGTTATGGTTTGAATTACTTACCGAAACTGTCTTCATCTTCATCGAGCAAAATATAGTAGCAATAGTGATCAATATCCTGGCAATCGTAAACTGTAAAATCCTCTCTTGGTATTAGAGTTTGTTTGCCTGAAAAAACATTAAATTGCAATTTACATTCTTGTCTGTTTTTAAGAAGAAAGTCTACTATATAAGCTATTAAATAACAAAATGTAAAACAAACTTTAAATTTATACTTACGGGGTCGCTTTCTTTCTAATAATATATTTCTGTGGATTCAACTGGATTGAACAAAATGTCTTCAGCAATGGCTAGTAGCATAGCAAAATTGTCAACTTGATCTAAAAAATTCTTATTACAATAAAATCAGTAAGTTGAATAAGATTCCGACGAGTGCTAACTCGCAGAAATCTTAGCTTGAGAAAAATCTATGAAACTTGTAATACATGCCTGACATATTTCTTATAACTTTATGTAATTTTAAATGTGGTTTAATCAGCAGTCAAAACTTAAAAGTAAAATTAATAATTTTACGTATGTAATAGGAGTATTTTATATTATTTTTGAATTATCTTTACCAACCAAAAATTTGATTTTACTGGCGAAACAAATTTGTATTTACCTGCTTAATTACTTCTTTATATACAAAAATTGGTGTTATTACCAACCAAAAATTAATATACTGTCATTGGAGTAGATTTTATTTTAATCCCTTCACTATTTTTAACCGACTTCAAAAAAGGAGGAGGTTATCAATTCGGTTGTATTTTTTTTTTTATTTTTTTTATTTTTTATGTTTGTTACCTCAGAACTCCGTCATTTATGAACCGATTTTCAAAATTCTTTCAGCGCTGAATCAAGTATAGTTCCAAGTTGGTCCTATTATAATTTCAATTGTATTGAACCTTGAACTTTGAAGATAAACCGAAAAATCGTCAAAGTTCTCCTCAACTTTCTTCAAAATCGACTTAATAACGCATTAAGTACTGAGTACCTGTATCTGTTTTATTACCTGTTCCTACCCGCTGGGTCAGAATCTTTCCTTAAGTACCCTACTTTTATTAATCTTCTAAGTAGTATGTTAAGTATAAGGTAAATAGTAAACACATTTATATCAGCTATGATCGGATTTCCAAAATTCTTTTTGCGTTTAGTAGGTCTACCCATACTCGCTTTCGATAAATAGTTACGGAACGCAACATGCACTAAAAAGGATAAAATAAAAAATTAAAAAAGAAAATAAAACCGACTTCAAAAAAAACTACTGTGAAAAAAATGCACTAAAAAGTAAAAAACAATTACGTTATTTAGTTACTTCAACTAGCTGGCGTAAGCGGTCAATTATTGTAATCTTTGCAGTGCCGGCCAAGCTTTTAGTTTTTTTGAGTACCCTGTATGCTTATATAATCCGTTTAATAGAATGGATTAATTATCGGATTATATTGTATTATCCGAGTGGAGGGAGTGCATACACGAAACAACCTTTACATATTTTTTAAACTTTTTTTTTATTGTTAGCTAATCCTAAACAAATCGGCTTGGTAGTCCGCCAAATTTTTTACATCGCCCCAGGGTTCCTTGGCCAAAACTAGTTGGGAACCGCTGATCTAGAGAAATATTTTTAATGGTATAGCGCTTGATAAAACGGTCCAAACCGAGCAGAACGGAGAGTTAAACTTAACAAGTGCAATCCCGGAATATCTTGGATTCATACTAAAATCTAGTAATCTGAGATAAAATAATAGAAACCCGTATTTAGATTCATTTTTGGTAAGGACCGGTGTTCTAATCCCAAACCATACAGGTGAGTATCCTCAGACCGGGTGTGGCATTCAAATACTATTTAAATACTACAGCCCAAATGTTAATTTCAACCAAATTCCAGAAGATTAATTTTCATCTTGATATTCAGTTGCAAGTCCAAATTATTATTTATTGTTTATTTATCGAATTGGATATAATTATTACATATCAAATTTTATAAAAATTTGTGTACATATTGTTGTGTTTCAAAGAGATTTGCATTTGTTCATTTTGATAGAAAATTTGATTTTATAAAGTTTAAATTGTAGCATTGTAAATTAGAGATGTGGAGGCAAATCGAGAAAAATAGGAGGCTTTTTGCCGAAGATAGCCGCACGAGCCGCTCGTTGATTTTTGACTAGGTGAAGTATTTTGAAATTTGTGATATTTTTTTGAAATAGTGAGTAACATTTGGATTTGTTTTAAGTAAAGATATTTTTATACGTTCGCATTACTACGTAATTATTTTGGATTTTTTGATATTTTTTTATAAGTTGCTACCGAACGATAGATTTGATTGATTTGGTTAATTTAGAAAGAGCAGTTAAAATTATTAATTTCGATTTGAATTTAAAATTGGAGAATTCGACCCTTGAGAAAATTATTAAAACTTTTAGATTGGATTTAACTTACGTGCGATTTAATAATTATTTTTGGAAAATTATTTATTTATTTAGATTGAAAAATTTTTTATTTTATTTTGAGAACCCACCTTGAGATAAGAAAGTCTCATCTCCCGCAAAGAAGAGGTTAGTACGGAGCAATTTAAATGTACGTGAGAAAATCAAAAGAATTTTGAAAGTATCACTGCAATATTTTATAGAGTATTCACAAAATTAAATACATAACATAGTATGCTTGATACTATTTTATGATTTTGTCAAAATACACAGTTCCCTGGCAACAGTCCCCTGCTTTGTAATGTGGCAGGGGACTGTTTAGATTTAACAACAGTCTCTTTTTTGAAATTACTTTAGTTATTGATACCCTATTTTAATCTTATGATACTCTATGATTTGTTCCAGACTTGTTAGATTTGTCTCCTAAAAAGCAAAAGCTATCCAGAGAAGAATTATTATAGAAAAGAGAGATGCGGAACGTCTAAGGTACCAAAGTAGTAAAAATGATCCTTAAAATAAGGAAGAGATAAAAGAAAATGAGAGGTTAAAATACCAAAAAAAAAGTCAGAAAACTTGCCAAAGATAAAACTCCACGTGAGCATAGAGCTGGCCTCTAGAATTGGAAAAAGTACTGTGCTGTTTACTGGAACAAAAAAAGGAACTAAACAGAGTTACCAACAACCTTATACGTAAAAACACACCGTCCTCGGATTCTGAACGCCTTGTACCAGCTTCAGGACGCATAACCCCAGTTTCAAAACAGCATCCTCCAAGTCCCAGTTACACAGTTACGAGTGCATATATACAGGAAAGAAAAAAGTCAAAAAAGCATAGAAAGAAACAAACCAAGGAGATAAATGAAAAGATTGCAAGATTACAGAAAAAACTTGAGAAGTACATGAAAAGGTTGGCTAGACTTGAAGGTAAAACAAGAAAGAGTATTGAAGATATACCAGATACTAAACTGTTGAAGATGTTAGCTAAACCTGATGGTAGAGAAGAAGTGGTTAAGAAAGCATTATTTGGTGACGTCTTTAAAAACAGCTCAAAGAAAACTATTCGAGGCTAAAACGTATCGAAAGTAAAGGAGTATTTAGAAAAACTGTGTCTGGACAGATGATCCATAAGTATAGGCATTGGATACATAAAGATGCTGCTGTTATTTATAGAGGCACAAAGAAATCAGAGCTGCTCAATTCTTTATCCGTACCTAAATTACGACGAGTGAGATTAGTAAAACGTGCGGAACAGGTGATTCAAAAGTTTTATGAAGATGATAGTAACAGCCGTATGGAAGCAGGAAAACAGAAATTTGTTACCAAAAACAAGCTTAAAAAGCAAAAAAGGTATCTGCTTGATACAATGCGTAATCTATACAAAAATTTTTGGTCAATAACTTCAAAATTAGCTATCAAACATTCTGCCGATTACGTCTGTTCTGGGTAGTCAAGCCTAATGGTCAAAATTGTGATACATGCCTATGTATGGTCCACAGTAACCTGGACATGATGTTAAGCGCTTTGTACGACGCAAAGATATTACCTTACAATGATCACCAAAAGTTACTGGAAGACTTATGTTGCGATCGATATAGCGTAGAATGTTTATCGAGAAGAATAAGACAAAGGTAAATTTAAAATTTTAGCTGTAAGCTATCTTGTTTTTTATTTTAAGAATCTACTTCTTTTGTTTAAGATATTTCAAAAGTGCTGCTTTAATTTTTAGTTTATTCTCCAATCTGAAGCAATATAATTATAAAAATGTCGATCCAATGTGATATATAAAAATAAGTCTTTGCACAACACGGAATTCCTTTTCATTCGTTAGGATAAGAGTTTTTAGCGGTGGGATTATAGGAACCCTTGACCATCGGTGGAAAAAGAAACACCCCAAAACACAGTACTTGTCGGTAATCAAAAATCTACAGTTTATCACGTGATAAATAAATTGTTGAAAACGATATAGTACCACCAGCGCCACCTAAGTATTTTTGTGTAACTAAGAAATGGTAATGATCTGTACTATGCTGAAAGTTTCCCTCTCTCCTGGCTGCAGTGTGCTTTTAACGTATAATTTAAATATGAAAAGATCGGTCTTAAATATATTACTGTATGAATAGTAAATCAAATAACTAATTTTTTAATTTTGTTTTTTTTTATCTTTGGTTGACCATCAACCATTTTTAAAAAACATATTTCATTTGAATTCCAGATATCTTCCGTTATATTTTCCATATAACCATACAACGAAATTTTCTCAATAAAAATAAAGTCTTTTTTATCTTATCTGATTAATCACCATAAATATCCAGAAAATCTCTCGAAAACCTACTTACATTCAGAATCACTCGAAATTTAATTTTTCTTTAAAATAATTTCATTCAATTTTAAGCTTTCAACCATTTCTTTCTAACATTAATCTCCTTTCTCTCGTTTACCATTGCGCAATCTCCTCCCTTCTTCCAAACCAGAAAATCAAGAAGTCCAAGTAAGTGCCAGCAAACAAACAGAGAAGCTCCGCTATGATCAGAAGATAAATAAATTACTCAAATTGAATGATGTGCAAGCTGTAAAACTCCACTTAAATCAAAAAAATGCACCAGGGTACGACCTCATCACTGGAAAAGTCATAAAAGAGCTGCCTGAAAAGGGTATGACACTACTCACCTTCATCTTCAATGCTTCTCTTCGCTTAAATGTATTCCCACAACAATGAAAGGTGGCGCAGATAACCATGCTGCCTAAGCCTGGCAAGCCGCCTCAAGAACCTACTTCATACAGATCAATCAGTCTCTTGCCGATATTGCAGAAAATGTTTGAAAGATTGTTATTACTGAGGATCCAGTCAATCTTGTTAAAGAAGGACATAATACCATACCCATAAAAATAAAAATTAAGCTTCAACTAACTCACAAGTACGTTTGGATAAAATTCAAAAATGGATGAGGAGATGGCGTATAAGAGCAAACAATACCAAATCCGTGCAAATCACCTTCACGACAAAAAGTGAGAATTGCCCACCCGTAACACTAAATGGTCACAAATTACCACAGGCAAATGATGTAAAGTACCTGGGTATGTACTTAGACAAACGCCTCACTTCAAGAAATATATTTAGTCAAAAAGAAAGCAGCTTGATATCAAGTATAAAGAGTGGCTTCTGAATCGCACCTCTAAGTTGTCTTTTGAAAACAAGTTACTGTTAAATAAATCGATTATAAAACCCATTTGTACTTATGGTGTGCAGTTGTTGGGAACGGCAAACAATTCCAATAACGAAATTCTCCAACGATATCAATCTAAAGTGCTTCGCACCATTGCTAACGCGCCGAGGTATGTACCCAACGAGGTCATACACAACGATTTACAAGTTAAAACAGTGAAAGAGGTAATAAAAGTGCATAGCGAAAAATATAAAAATAAATTAAGGGACCACCCAAATAAGCTAGCTACAAACTTTCTTATAAACTTACACATCCTAGAAACTTATATTATCGTGAAATGGATTAGTTCTTAGGGGTTTATTCTTGATTTTTGTAAATGACTGGGTGGATGCTGTGATCTGCAAAACGTAAATTTACATCGGGAATAGATCAGATCCCTATCTTTTTGATAAAGAATTGCATCGACCTTTTAATGGATCGTCTTATACATATTTTGAATCTCATGTTTACATAAAATTTACCTGATATATGGAAGAAAGCTCGTGCTACTCCAGTTTTGAAGAAAGGTGATCCTGGCGTATTGAACAACTATAGACCAATATCAATCTTATGTAATTTTCCTAAATTGGCAGAAATGATCTTATATAATAAACTATATGACTCAATCAAATCCGTTCTGTCTCCATTACAGCACGGATTCATCAGAAATCGATCCTCTTTCACGAATTTGGCCTGTTTCTAGAAGTATGTTTGTGAGAATCTCGACGAGTGTGGTCAAGTGGATACAATATCTTGTCGTGTTACAAAGTGATTTGGACCCACCCTGTACAATTTGTCACGGTCCAGAACGTGGCCAAGGAGCACACGCGCGAAACCTACCTTTTGTACTACCCTAGCTAGCTCGTGGCGATGGGTCACGGGGGTGTATCGAAAGGATACCGCGGAAATACCAAAAAAAGGGGGGGGTCAAAATACTTGTTGAGTTGTCACAATCGGGAACAATCAATCTCATGGGCGCCACTCGAACTAAATGAGACCTCCCACCAATAACAAGCTCCGCTATGCTTGTTCGAGAAAGCGTTACGGAACCTTTCTTATGTAGAATCTGCTTGGTGGTCGTAGGGTACAGTTTTATTAACAATAAAGACATCAAATGGATAAACATATAATATATAAATAAGCGGTAAATAAACAAATAATTACGCCTAAGGTAGGGAACACATTAAACAACAAAAGTATAACCGAAAAGAAGGAATCTTCTCGATTTCAAATATCGATACAAAAGAAAAACAATTACACGACAATCCTAGTCAAGAAGATTACGAAATGGCCAAATGAGTGAAAAATCAACAGTAACTTCTTGACTTCGGTTGCGGTAAAAAAAAAGGTTAGTAAAATCTAAATAACTACTATAGTACAAAATGTTGACATCTAGCTCAATAGCAAAAAAATAAAATGTAAACAATAAATAAAATGATTTCGACAATCTTTAAAGGTGGTACGTTATAGAAGTTTCGTAACCTATAACGATATGTTGAATGTTGAAGTCGATACCAATAATGCAGGTAATACGTAGACACAAAATTCATACACAGTTAGTTTAAATAAACAGTACAATTTTACCTTATAGGTGTCCTTGGCCACCAGCAGCATCCGAGAAGGTAAAGGTACTCTGTCGGCTTGACTTCGTATAATAATCTTCTGGTACAATCGACGGTAGTAACAATTATTACTTGTACGGGATAACGGTAGTAATGTGGAATTTTCACAAAGGGTAGTAGGAGCGATACGTAAACTGTCTACAGGCATTAATTTATCAATAGTAGGGCCAAATGGTTGCATTAAAAGTTAATCGAACTTTTCTAAGCTTATGGCGGTAAACTGAGCATTCGAGGTTGTGTTAATTGACTTGAAGAAATTCTTAATATAAACGGCAGCCGGTAAAAGTAATAACAAAAAGAAAACGTACTATTGCAGTTTCTTCGAGATGTAAAAGAACGTTACGAGTGATCGTGATATCTTAATAAATATGCACATAAGTGCAAATTGCTATAACCAGCAAAAGCAATCGTTAGCAACCCGGAAGTAATAAATTCGCACAACGCGATAAATAATCGAACGGTAACCAAAACTTCACATAAAATCGGGTGCTATTAGCTTTGAAAGCGGTAAGATGATCACTTTTTCACATGTCTTTCCAATGGCGGTCAATGAACTTCTCCGTGTTCCGCTAACATCCCTCCACGCGCAAGTACGCATCAAGACCCGCAAAATTTCTCCACTAGTTCGCAAAAGAGACGCTAGGTGACGCCACGTGACGGTAAACAAATTAAAATAAAAATAAAAGTGCGTCTAAACTTAACTACTTTCAAAAATATTAACTTAAAAATAAGATGTCAAAATTACATCACAAATTTAGTAAAATTTTGATATTAACTATTAAGTTGTAACTTTGAAGAATTTGCTAGGTGGGGACAAATCATAGACAATTGAAGGCTTTTTTGCTAATGGCGGCCGGAGCGGTTTAATTAATTTTTGCTCCGTGAAGATTTTTGTGAAATAAATTTTCAATTTAAATTTTGAAAATATTTTGATTTGATTTGACCGTGTAGATTATTCTGATATTGTGAGTAGAAGATTATTTTTATTTGATTAAAATTGATTTATTTTTGAAGTAAACGAATTTTTAATTTGAAGTATTTTTTAAATTGTATTTGCTTGGAAAGTGAATAAAATTTAAATTCGAAAAGTAAAATTACTTTTAAAAAGCGACGTGTGCATTGAAAGATAAGGTACTGCATTTGATAAGTTAAATTAAAGAGTCCCATGCACGGCGAAATTTAACAATTTTGAGTATGGATTTTTTTTTAAATCTTTGTATGAAGCAATCATAGAACCGACCACCCTCGAGTAAGACTATCTTTGATTCCGCAACTCAGAGCTATGCCGTGGTAGAGAAAAGTGAGGTGGTAATTTTTTTACAAAACATTTCATCATAGTATCTATTGGCGCCCAACGTGGGGCAAAAATTTTATACACGTGAAGCAATTGATAAAGATGAAATAAGGTAAACTAAATTACACGTGCAATTAAAATTTGTACAAATAAAACACGAAATTAAAAATTTGGTTTAGAATAAAGATTCTCATAAACAGATTTTTGCGAAATAAAATGAAAATTATTGGGTTTTGTAAATTATTAAATATTATAAATCGTTAACAATTTAAAATAAAATTCAACATCAACAAGAAAAACGGGAAAACATAGTTGATGCGGAGGAAGATAGATAAAGAGGTGATCACCACGGAAGAATCGCCAACAACACCTATTGGTGCCAGCACCAGGCGAGGTACATTAGATATGGGGGTGCAAACATCAAAGGATTTGCTAACAATAATGACGGAACTATTTAATGAAAATAAAATGGAAATTTTACAACAATTTGATGAAAAATTCAAAACATAAGTTAGAAGACACAATGTAAAAGTGGAAAAAGCGGAACGAGATATAATCTTTCTCAAGAAAACCTCGATTACACGCGAAAATCTTGAAAAAAATTTTGTAAAAAAACAAGGTACAGCATTAGCTACAATAAAAGAAAACATGAAACAAACGATAGAACAAATAAAGGGAGGGATAACGGAGAAAATAATGGATACAACGATTGATCCCACATCAGAAATTTGCCAGACGATAAAGAAAGTAAAAGAAATTGAAAATTACGTAATCGAGAACAGAAACAAGATCGTCGAAATTGAAGAAGAGGTTAAATTGCAATTACACAATCAAAATAAGACGACGAACGAATTGGAGGAAACGCGGAAAGAACTGGATGCAATAAAAATATCCAACCAAACCTTCACACATGTCCGAAGCAATAGTACATTTAATAGATCGATACATGAAATATCCTGTTATATAGGGAGAGATCCGAAGCTGAAATTTTATGGTCACAAGGGCATAAACCCGAAGTAAACAAGCTCTGCAGCCCTTGTTTACACTATGCAAGGAATTTTAGACAAACATAGCGATTTCTGTGCACATTATGTGAACGACATTATCAGTTTTAGTGAAACGGTTGCTGAACATGAACATCACTTACAAATAATTTTAAAAGCTTTCAACGACGCGGGTTAAAAACTAAATTTATAAAAATGCCAATTTTATAAAGAAACGGTTCATTAGACAACTCAAAAACCATTTTTTTCTTTGTCCTAAAATTTATTTTATGATTTTTCTAATTATTATGCTTCAAAATAAGGGAAAAGTTCTCATATTCCATATAAAGTTTGCTTTTCTAGTAATAGTTATGATAATAATCAATTTTTTGAGTTATCATAGACATATTAAATAGTTCTGGTATATTGAAAAATACTCCGAAAAAATGAGGGGGTTTTAACAATCACACACTGTCTACAGATGTCGCTTAAGTGATAAACAACAATTGAATGTTTTCTAAAAGACGCATAGAGGTTAAAATGTTGTCAAAAAGATGTAAATGTGATGCTGATGCATTTTGTTATAAATGTGGTGTATTTATTAAAGTGCGAAATACAAAATTTTATTTAAATGCATGTGAACAGATTTGTGAAGCCTATGAAGCCCATTTTAACTCCCCTCTTCGAAATCTAGATAAGTCCTGGGCTCCACATGTTGCTTGTAGTAATTGCAAAAGTTGAAAATGTCGGTCGTTAGCTATAGCGGTTAATTCAGCTAATGCTGAATGTCTGGTTCGATTCCGGGCTCAGTAAAAACTTTATTTTGATCGTATTCCCTCGAAAGGCAATGACAAACCACCGAGGTATAATCTGCCTGGTACACTCTCTCTGGAGATGAAGTGTATACACCTCCCGCGGTTCGGAGCCTGCTTTAAGCACTAGTTCCTCTATGTGCGTGATAATACTTCAAACGCACAACACAAACATAGGAGAGAGGTCGCCAACGTCCGGGGAACCGGATATGGCACATGAAGAAGTTAAAAACATGTTAAAAAATTTTAAAACTATGGGTTGTAGAATATCTCTCAAAGTACATATATGCTGCACGCTCATTAACTAAATTTTAAAACAATATGGGAACAATTCTCCTTCTTCAGAAGAACAAGGAGAACATTTGCATCCAGATATTATGAACTTTGAACAACGTTATCAGGGCCAATACAACGAAAGTATGATGGGGAACTACATTTGGGGTTTAGTGAGAGAAAGTACTTATGAACATGGAAAAAAGAGTAATAGGATTCACTATTTTGTAATCTGATATGATCGTAAAAGTTAATAAAAATTACATACAATTACATTTGTTTCGATTTATCAATAAATAAAAATTTCAATTATGGATTTTCTAAAATACTGGTCAACCGCTCTCGTGGATACAAAAGCAAACTTTTTCATGCCATATATATTTTTTTCGGCTAACTATCAATAGATTTATCAAAATTTCATATCTTCTTATCAAAGTCAAAAATCGTATTGACCTGTGTTATTTAGGTTACGTAATAACGGGAAATGGGATCAAGGTAGATGATCAAAGGCTGCAAGACATACGAGTGTATTCACGTCCATGGAATTTAAGAACATTGAACATTGAGAGGATTTTTGGGCCTCATAAATTATTACAAAAAATTTGTCCCGAATTATTCGCAATTGACAGTACCGCTGATCATACTATTACGTAAAAATGTAAAATGGATGTGGGGACCAGATAAACAAGCCGCATTTGCATTGATAGCTGTAATTTATAAGTGAGAACCATGAGTGAATATAAAAAAAGTTTTGAAAGTTTAAAAATAATTTACATCAAAAATTTTTTTGGAATACAATCCTGATACAACTTTTTTGATAAATTAAATCATAGCAATATCTTGATTTCTAGAAGGCATTCGATAGAATTGATTATTTGAATACATGTAAATGCAACGTTTTAACCTTTACAAGATGGGGTAATACAATTTTCGGTAGCTATGTATTAAGTGTTAGCGGTATTAACCGTTGCCAATCCTATATTGTTTGATGCTGGATTGCGTTTTGACGAGCATATGCAGTGTATTAGAACAAAAGCTTTGAGAATGTTGGGTTTTATCTGACTTAATTGTAGAAATATCAACAGTATTGTTGTTATTAAGCGTCTTTACGTCTCGTATGTTTTTAGTGTTTGGGAATATTGATTACTAATCTGGTATCCAATCTATGCTTCTAATAAATCGGTATTAGAATCTGTTCAGAGACGTGTGCTAAAATTTTTGTATTTTATTGAAATAACTTGTATATCCAATCATAGCATTTAATCATTTTGTTTTACTTAAGGAATTTGAGTTTCAATCACTAACACGCGAAGAATTCCTGAGTCAATTGTATTTTTATATAAACTGTTGCATGGATTTATTGACTGTAGCGTACTACTATATAGTACTACTATGTAGCAAGAGATAATAGTCGTAGTAAATTGTTGTTCTATTTATCTAGGTATAATACTAACTATTGTAACAACAGCTCACAAGCAGAATCTTAAAGGAAAAGGCTTTATTTCCTATTCATAATCTTTTTCATTTCTTTGCAAGCAAATCCTTGCAAAAAAAGTAAAAGGTAAGCATGCGCGCGTGCCGCCTGCCAAGATACAGTCTTTCTAGTTTATGTACATAGACGATTTTGACAGTTGTACGTGTACTTGAAGTTTTGAAGATGGCAAGTGACAAAAAGGTGTCAGACGATCATTTAGAGTCACAAGCCACTAGCGATGAGCAATCTGAATGCAAATTTATTGCCGAAGGGATAAAACGATACCCGCAAATATTGGAAAAATCTTAACTCCCCGCGAAAAAAGCGAAGAAACAAGCGGCTATTGAGAAATTTGTCACAGAGTATGGACAGCTGTATGGAAAAGAAATGATCGCACAAAGACTAATGAAAAAGGTGGGCAATATGAAGACGAGATTAAAGAAGAAAACCGACAAAAACAAATCGGGTAATAAGAGCATTCCCCGTTGCGACAATGGAAAACTATAATGATGGAAGCGATGGATGTGAATAGAAACCATATCGTCGCACAAATCCCAAGTAAGCAAATAAACATTTTAGTTTTTCGAAAAAGTGTTTTGTGCATTTTTTGGTTTATGCTAAAAATTTGATATGATTAAATAAAAGTACCACAGAAATTTTTATTATATATTGTTTATTTACGATTATATTTCTCACGATTTACCATTATTTTTGTTTTATAGATGGCCTAGAAATATGACCATCATTGCAGTTTAACGATGATGCCGCAGTCCAACGTACACCACAACCTATCCGAAAAATTGACAAACAAAACGTGAAAGCAACTGAAGAAGTAGTCATAGCACATAAAACCGAGGAAACGAAAAAGCTAACTATAAGTCAACTTCAAAAATTAGTGCTATTGAAATAATTGGAGGCAGGCAAACAGGAACAGGTTCCTAGCCAGAAGTGGAAGAAGACGAAGAAAAAGGAACAACTTAAGGTTCTCAACTCAAGGTATTTCAGTGCGGAACTGAAGAATCAAGTCCTTCTTCCCGCTCGGCATGGGTCGCCGAGCCTATTGCCGCCTCAATTCAGGGAACACCACTTCGAAACTACGAAGTTGACGAAAGATTTGACTACTTAGGGGTGTCGTACACAATTTTTGAAGGTTTCTCTGATAGAGAACATTTGGAGAGACTGAAGAAAGCTACAACGATGTGTGGCTTGTTACCGCTCAAGCCTGTACAAAAGGCATCCCTATTGAACCAATACATCCTCCTGAAGACCTTGCACTACTTTACCATAGATTCTCCTTCCAAAACGTTAAAAAAAATTTTGCACCTGCATGAAAGAACCACCGACCACTTATTCTATACAAAGAAGCGGGATGGGGGCTACCTTGTCTCACTCAACGCTATTAAAGCGCTGTTTGAGATGGCAAGTGATAGAGACCTGCTCTTGAGAGAATTGGCGGTGAGAGGCAACTTCGGTGGACGGATACGAAGACATGCGACACAATTAAACATCAGAATGCCCGGCTCCAACTTAAAAATTTTTCAAAAGAACATTAGTCTTAAAAGAGAGGAATACTCCAAATGGGCACGACTGGAATCCCAAGGGAAGGGAGCCAAGGCCATCCGTGACAATCCGGTGGCAAACGCCTGGCTACTCAATGACATCGCGCTGAAATCAGGCAAATATATTGTCGTGAAACAAAATATTTCGACCCACCCTGTGCTAAATTCTAAAATTTGTTAATTTCATTTTTAAACGTTTAAATTGGAAAAGTACAGAGTGGGGAGAAAAAAGATAGTAAAGGCTTCTTCCAATATTTTTTTGGAGAATACCACTATATCTTTAATTGGCGCCCAGACAGAGGGGCAGAATTTGATTCAATTACATCTATTTTTTGGAGCCCGTATGGTGAGAGGAAAATTTATTATTTATTTATTTGGATTGGAAACTCTTTTATTTTATTTTGAAAATTTTACATTAACGTTTAATTTATTGTTTTTTTTACATTAAAACTAAAATTGGCACCAAGGCGCAAAAACCATTTTATTTGCTCGTTTTGATTACCTCGTAAATTGGTTACAATGGGAACGTTAAATCTAGAAATAATTTTACGAGAAATAAGAAGGAAAAGGAATGAACAAAATAGAAAAGAAACAAAAGAAATGCTTGAAAATTACAGAAAAGAAACAAAAGAAATGCATGAACATTACAGAAAAGAACTGATGGAAACAATCAGAAATGCATTTCAGAATGAATGGGAAGAAAAAGAAAAACAAGAAGAAAATTGAACCGATGGAACAGGAAAAAAATTAATTTTTTGAAGAAAAAACAGAATTATTCGAAGAAGAGGAACTAATGGAAAATAATGAATCAATTGAAAAAGAATTTATGGAAGAAAAAGAGTTCAATGAAGACGAAAAAGAGTTTTTTGAAATGTTTGAAAAAGAAGAGCTAGAAGAAAATGAATTGATGGCACGAAATAAAACAGAATCATTTGAAAAAAAAGAAGTAATAAACAAAAATGAGTCTATGGAGACAGAAGAACCATTAATAAGAGGTGAAGAAGAGGAAGAGAAATCATTAAAAAAATGCACAAGGGTGTGAAGCGGAAATATGATCAAATGGATGATGTTGAAAAAGGAAGGAAGAAGATTTGGAAGTGGTGGACGAGTCGAAGGCGGCAGAAGAAGATGCCGGTAAGATGAACACCTCGTACCAAGATAATTTTATAGAAGGTAAAAAAGGAAAAATAGATGGAAACAGTAGGAGCTTGGATAAAAGTTGATACAAGATAAAAATTTGGAAGAGATAAGCGATTTTTTTTTGATTTTTGAATTTGTTTTATTTTTGATAATTTGAATTGCTCTACATTGTAAATAATTAGTTTTTTTTTTTTAATTTTAATATTTTTGTTTTGTAGCACGACATAGGATTTGCGAATATTCGTTCTAGGCTGCGCCCATAACTCCAATTTGCAACAAGGGCTTTAAGATGTCGTGAAACAAAATATTTCGACCCACCCTGTGCTGAATTGTAAAATTTTGTGAATTTAATTTTTGAATGTTTAATTTGGAAAAGTACAGAGTGGATAGTAAATGAACAGATAAGGGCTTTTTTGGCCAACTATGGCCGACAGCGGGTGCAAAATTTTGTATGCCCGCTGATATTTGATTTTTGATGCGTATTATAATTGTGAGTAATATTTTTGATTATGATTTTGAATAAAGTGATGTTGATGCGAATGCATTATTGCGCTATTTTGGAAGTATTATTTTTGAGATTTGAAGTTAATTTGGAATATTTTTTGATAATTTGCTACCGAATGGTAGTGTATTGATTAATTTGGTTAATTTGGAAAGAGATAAGTTGAAAGTTGTAAATTGGATTTGGCAAAATTAAAATTGAAAAATTAAAAATTATATTTGCACGAGCAAATGTGTGAAAGTGATAACAAGGCGATTTGGATAAAGGAAATCGAAACTTCGATCCCTTTAAAGAAGTATTAAAATTTTGCATTTTATGTTTGAATTCAAATTATATGCGATTGGAGATATTAATTTGAATAACTGCCGTAACTGCCATAGAGTAGAGCTTCAATGCTGCCGACCATTGAAAAGCTAGTCGAGGTAAACTAAGAAAAAAAGATAGTAAAGGCTTCTTCTAATTAATTTTTGGAGAAAACCACTATAATATACATCTGTTAAAAATACGCACAAACACCTACGGTGTTTACCCCTTATGCAGGCGATGCCACCTAAAGACAGAGACGTTTGGGCATGTACTTGGAGAGTTCATAGCGGGAAAAGGGCACCGAATTTTTCTGTTTCACTTTTTTCTTCTATTAAATTTCTGTCGGTAAGGTACGTATCCAGTTACGTACGTATTCAGCTAGATTTTGGTTTCGCGAGATTTTAGTTCGGCGGGATTTTGGTTTGGTGGGATTGTGGTCCAGCGGCATTTTGGCTGCGAGATTGTGACCTAGATATTAACCCTAGCTATGCTACCTACGTAAGTCGTGGTAAGCGTTTGGGTATCGTATTATATTTAATTTTACGTACGATAGCATTCTAGGGTTAAACGAATAGCGAGAACGACCGATTATTGGCGATCAACTATAGCGAGAACTATTCCATTTGATTCTTTAGAAGCAAGGTACGTCAAAATGACGTCATGCGCCAAACGAACAAAAATAGGTTTATAAGATATCATACCATGTAATTCATTGTATCATGATAGCCACTGTCCCCCAACAATACTGTATTTGTCGTCCGCCACGTGACTTCATGATCAGAAGAATTTTAATTTTAACGTGCGTGCAGTGGATAACTCCTATTGCAGTCGGGAATCTTATTTTTACTACCCATTTGACTTTGGCTTCCATAATTTCATTTTCGGTCGATAGGAACTTGATCCGCTGATTCGCTTTGTCGATAATGAAGCCGAGAGTGGTATTGACAATTATAGAGCCTGTAGGCTGTGAACATCCTAGTTCTTCACCGATACCGCTCGGGAAGCTCGGATCTGCCATGCACCCTAAAAACACTTTCATTTTTTGTACTGGCGAAAGCGCATCTCCCCTGGTTTCCAGATTTACGCCAATGAAGTAGTCGGCTAACCACTGCACGTTTCTTTCGTCAAACCGAAATAGGGTTTGGAAGTCGCACTCACGTGGACCAATATTTTCATTGGCAACATTGTCATGTTCTTCATCGTCATGTACCTCGTTGTCAACATTGTTAAATTGAAGTGATATATTATACAATACAGCAGTAGCACATATTATTGCAATCGATGTGTTCATTTTGGTTGTAAAACCCTTTTATAGGCAAGGAAATTTTTTTTCCACATTCCAAACACTACTACATTTTGGGTAGATATAGTTATGTGCAGAATTATAACGTCGTTTCTGTTCATTTGACAAACAACAATGTCTAAGATTTCACATGACAGGCCAGCAACGACCTTAAACAAAATGAATAATATAAAAACAGGAAAGAGCGCACAAGAGCAAGTCTTAATTAATAGTCGTTGTTCACGCACGCCTTCTCAAAAGACCTGCCCCATATACGCATAATCCCCTTCCACCAAATCACGCATAAAAACTACTTCATAAAAGTTAAGCAGAAAAGGATTCAAAAAATTACAAAAAATATTGGTTGTGAATTTCCAACATCCTCCCGCCACAAAAAAAATGAAAAAATCTTATAAGTAAATACACAAGTAACACAGAATTACAAAAAAAATAAATTTTAGCATGCAAAAAATAGTTTAAGTAGATTAATGAACAATTTAAAAACATTAAAATATCAAAACAATTATAGCACAAATTTGCATGCAATATAGTTTAAAAATACAAAATAATAAAACAATTCACATAAAAATTAATAGGTAATACAAAATAATAACATAGTACATACTTAATAATATATTCGCCTAAAAACTATTGGTCAATTGGTAGAACGCACAATTTTGTAATCGGTCGCGTATAAATACCTTTGGCCGTTTTTACATCAGCCGAACGCACACAACCGTCGCTCTTAGACACATTTACTTTAATTTTTGTTTGATTATATTCATTATTAAATATATTATAAATTTCTTGTAATTCGCGATCTGCGCCATGAAATGTTGACTGATTGTCACTTGTAATTGATTCGCAAATTCCTCGTCTTCCTATAAAACGCCGTACCGCTGCTAAAAATGATTCCGTCCACAAATCATTAACGAGTTCTATATGCAACGCTTTAGTAGCTAAACATACGAAGATGCAAATGTACCCTTTTGTAATTAATGACTTGCGAATTCGAGAATTCTTAATTTGGACTGCACCCGCGTAGTCCAAACCTACGTTCAAAAACGGACGGATGTAATTGACACACTCTTTTGGCAACGCTGCCATTAATTGGTTAAGACCCGTTGCGCGAAATCTAGAGCATTTTATGCACTTATTAATTACATTTTTAATGTCCCAACGCGCATTTATGGGCCAGTATCTAAGCCTTAAGTTTGCCAAAACACATTTTAATCCCGCATGTAATAGTCTTTCATGTTCGGCTTTAATAATTAATTTTGTAACGTGATCCTTTGCTGGTAGGATTATTGGGTGCTTATTTCCAAAAGTTAATCGTTCATTTCTTTCCACGCGACCTCCAACTCGTAGCTGTTTAGTTTCCGCACAATAAAATGGATTTAATGCTTTTAAATCACTAGATTTTATAACATATGATTCTTCATCTATAGGCATATGTTTTAAACATTCTATTTCACGCTTGAAATATTGGTTTTGAATAATAAAAATTAATTTGTTATGTGCTTCGTCCAGCTCCATTACTGAACGTTTACTTAATCGCTTTATTTCTTTATATTTTGAATTGTATAACCACCGCTTGGTTATAGCAACAAACCTTACTAATCTTCCAAAATTTGAAAATCGCTCAAATAGATTACTACTTATTTCTCGCCGTGTAATGTTTATTGCGCCTTTTCTTTTTATTTCTTCAACATTTATACTATTCGCATTACAAATTTTTGATTTTGGCCAACACAGTTCGCTTTGGTGAAGCCAATTAGGACCTTGAAACCATTCGTGGCAATTTTTTAATTGAACCGGATCTAAACCCCGCGAAATAGTATCCGCGATGTTATTCTTCGAATCCACATGTTGCCAAGTGCAATCTTTTGATAACTCGATTATTTCGCAAATTCGGTTTCCAACAAAAATACTTAGTTTTTTAACATCACAATTTAACCACGATAATAAAACCGATGAGTCGGACCATAAAAATATTTTGTTTATTTTGAACTTGAATGCGTCTTTTATTTTCTTAATTAAGCGTACAAGAATTAACGCACTACATAGTTCTGCTCTAGGGATCGTTAAAACTTTTATTGGGGTGAGTTTGGTTTTTGACGCCACAAAATTAACAGAAACATCCTCATTATCATAAATCGTTCTAATATATACGACTGCACCCATAGCATGTTTTGAAGCGTCACAAAAACCACAAAGCTGCATTGATTTAAAATTGTTACCCTTGAAATAATATCGCCTTATTTTAAAATCACGTAATAGTTCTAGATTATCGAAAATTCTTTTTAATTCTAAGATTAATGTTTTCGGTAACTTTTCGTCCCATGTAATATTTTCCATCCAAATACGCTGCATAATAATTTTTAACAAAACTACAGTTGGAGCAAAAAATCCAACGGGATCGTAGATGCTAGCTATTTTTGATAAGACACCTCGCTTGGTATATATAATATCTTTCATATTTGCAATGACTACCTCAAAATAATCTTGTTCTGGCGCATAATTTAAAGCTAATGTTTTTAAAGAGCAATCATCGGATATGTTTGGATTTAATAATTCCAAATCTTCATTCGGAATTCCATGCAAAACTTCTTTACAATTTGACGCCTATTTGTGTAATTTGAAACCCCCTTTTGCCATTAACGCAATTAGCTCGTCTTTTAACATAATAAGATCGGCTATAGTATTTTCACCGCTTAAAAAATCATCCATATAAACATCATTTTTTGCTACCCGACTTGCCAATGAAAAGTTTTGTCCTTCGTCATTTACTAATTGCAATAGTGTGCGACACGCCAAAAAGGAGCCGCCTTTGTACCGTAGCTGACCGTATTCAGCTGCAATACCTTTATATTTTCAGTAGGTGATTCTCGCCAAAGTATCTGTTGATATTTGCGCTGACTTGGGAGTATTTCGATGTACCGAAACATTTTTACGATGTCGGCAATTATTACATACTTATAACTTCGAAACCGCATAATTATATTAAATATCTCCTGTTGTAACACAGGTCCCCGCAACATAACATCGTTTAACGAAAGCTTTTCTTCGCTCGATCGCGCGCTTGCATCGAATACAACCCTTAACTTGGTTGAAGATTTATCCGGCCGTAAGACTGGATGATGTGGAATAAAATACCCCAGTTCGCCTTTATCTATTGGGTTACAATTATTGATAAACTTATTTGGCACTTCTACCGCATGATTCAAATTTAAATACTCACGAATAAATTTTTTATATAAAAGAAATGGTTATTGTTGCATATCCCATCCCACGATTTTAACTTTTTCCTATTGACTATTGGAAAGAGGACAATTTTCTGAGTATATTAACACAAAAATTATTGTGGATTATGCAATAGTTGTCGAAATAACAGCATTTTAAAATTACGAAAAGCAGGCAAATGTAATATGATATACCCGATGTGTGACGGTCGGTCTCACGTTGAGGTACGGTCTCGTCGGTGACGGTCTCATTTTGTTGACGGTACGTGTGCTTTAATATAGTCTTAATGTTGTGTTCATTTGATGTCGACACCCGTACGAGTTCTATGGCTTCGAGTTCCACCCTTGGCGAGTTCTGTCATTTTTCAGGGATATTTTTAATTTTTTTTGCGTAAGGTGAAAAAATAAAACAGGCCCGGAGGGCGCCGAAGGCGTTCGGAGGGTCTGTTTTGTTTTTTTGCCTTACACAAAATCGGCTAATCATGCAGCCGTGTTAAAAGGTGTATCTAAAATACATGTAAATTTAAATTTTTCAAATTTAATTTTTTCGAGAACTAATTTATAATCCTACAAAATTTTTGTTTTAGTATGCTTAGAAAAGTGTCCTTTCACGTATTTTCAATAGGAAAAAGTTAAAATCGTGGGATGGGATACGCAACAGTACCCAAAGAAATAATTCGGGATTATTTTTAAACCTTTTTTTCTAATATAAGAAATCGTTTTAACGCTAAATTATAAGAATTATCGTCTAAATTTTTTACAAGTTCCATTTTTAACGGAAGTCCTACACTATATTTTCCCATTTTATCGCGATTAAGGTCTCTAACATAAATTTTTTCGCAAAGTTTATCGTCCGCGCTAATAACTGGATCTTCTAATGACTCCAGTTTCCAAAATTTTGCCATAATTTCGCTTAAGCTATCGTATTCTTCCTTGTGCGTATGTAAACTAATTTTGACGAGCGCATTGCTGGATCGAGAAAATTCAGTATTAATTTTGATTACTTCGCCCGAAACGACATATCCGAAAACTGTTTTATATAGTGAAGGTTTATTTTCCCCAAGTTTAATAAATTCGGGACGCACACAACTGAAAAATAAGCCTGCACCTATTAAAATGTCAATGTCATTGGTAATATTAAAACAATCATCCGCAAGATTGATACATTTTGGTATATTCCAATCTGAAATATCGACACTGTGCGAAGATATAGGCACAGTAATTTTGTTCATAACAACACAGGAAAAATCAGCTTCAAAGTTTGTAAATCTTGACCGTATTGTCACGTTTGCCCCGCTAGTTAAATTTAAACCCTTTGCTGCTATCCCTTGCACATCAATATTACTAACAAATGTCGTAAGATTTAACCTTTTTACCAAACTGTAGCTGATGCAGCTCACCTCGCTTGCAGAATCCAGCAAAATTCTTGCAGTGTACCATCTGTTGTCTGCACCAAGTACGTTGACGATGGCCGTTGACAGCAATACTTCATTTTCCATGTTATTTCTTATTCCAACGCTGCACGACGCCAACGGAACACCATTTTCTTCTTTTCCTTTTGCTGCAGTACCGCTTTCACTTATTTCGCGTTTAACGTTAGGGTTATAGTCCACATGAATTAAAGTATTGTGGTACTTGGACCCACAAGTTTGACACTTAAAATCGCGCTTGCAATTAATAGCTAAATGTCTTCCGAAGCAAATAAAACACAATTTATTTTCAGCTATAACACCTCTTCTGTTATGAACCGAGTCACTTAAAAATTTTGGACACTTATTTAAATAGTGATTTTTACCGTCTATAGGGCACAACGCGAAATTGTTTTGTTTGATATTATTTGTTGCATACGTAATTTTAGTCTTAGGACGCGTATTTTCAAAGTTTGTAAAAGGTACTATTTCGTACGCGTTTACCCGTTTATCGAGAAAACTTAAAAGTTCATCCAATTTTGGTATTTCATTATCGCTGACAGATTTTTGCATTTCATAATCGCGCCTTAGATTTTCGTTTAGTTTTTGAAACACCACATACACAAATTGATAATTGTTTACATCCACGTTAAAGTTTTGCAAAGCACTGCGTATTTGTTTTATTTTTATAACAAAATCTTTGAGCATCGAGTCATGTTTTATCAATGGTAAATTATGTAAGTTACCCATATGCGCATTTATAACTAATTGCGATCGGTCGTATCTATCGCACAACGACTTCCAAGCAATCTCATAATTTTCACTCGACACCGTTAGATTGTCCACAACTGACAATGCTTCATCTTTTAAATACATTTTTAAATACATAAATTTATGCACCGTTTGCAAAATTTTGTCGTTGTGTATCATTGACACAAAAAGGTCTTTAAAACTGGGCCACTCTGTATACACTCCACTAAATACATTAATTTTTAAATCTGGGAGCTTTGCTCGTGAAGTGTGTAAAGCGAATTCTTTACCTTGAGTGTTTTCCACCGCCGCGACACTTGCACTATTAGTATCAAATTTCCGCAATTTTTGTTGAATATCTGCCTTTAGTTGGTGGTACCGTTCCTCAAATTGCACTCGCTCTGGACTCTCATCTTCTTCAGCTATTCCAGATAACAGTTCGATCTCTAACTGTATCTTATCAAATTTTTCGCATAGTTGTGTTAGCTGTTCAGACTTCACCCGCAAAATTTCCGTAACCTCAGAGTCAGAATATCCTTGCACATAACTAATCATCCTTGTTACGCTTCCTTTTATGTTGCCTCGCATTCGCTTTAATGTTTGCAACGCCGTTTCTGCTGTTAGTTGCGTTTCCATGTTGCACAAATTTTTTTTTTTAAATAGCGCGCACTTTTACAAATAAAATTTAAAATTTTGCAATAACTTATTTGCACTGTCCGTATGTTATACAATCCGTAACTTGCACTAATCCGGTTCGAAGGACCATTTAATGTTGCCACTTCAACATTAGAGTTAAAAAAATTAAATAGAAACGGATTGTAAAATTATTTTTAATTATTTTATTTTTGGTGAATAAAGTGCAAATAAAAATTTGTTGTTAATACTAAATTTATATATTACAAAACTTAAAACTAATACAAGGCAAAAGCGCGCATTTAATATAAATAATACTTTAAAAATTATAAATTTCGCTTAATAGTATACCGCATAATTATGTTCCCCGCTGGAACTTAACTTAACTCTATTCAACGCACAAGAGCAAGTCTTAATTAATAGTCGTTGTTCACGCACGCCTTCTCAAAAGACCTGCCCCATATACGCATAATCCCCTTCCACCAAATCACGCATAAAAACTACTTCATAAAAGTTAAGCAGAAAAGGATTCAAAAAATTACAAAAAATATTGGTTGTGAATTTCCAACAACCTGTACGAGAAATATCCCTCTCGGTTAGGAAATACTTCCCCATAGACACCTCCTAGATTACCAATTTGAATGTGTGTACCATCAACACACCGACAAACCGACGGGAACCCTCGATAATTTGGAAATTTATTTATTTAATAATATTCATTCGTTGCTGATAAACATATTGCCTACATTTTTCAGCCAACAAAATTGAACATCTTTTAAATGTTGCTAACACTTTGTTGACTGCTTCCTCTTAAATCGCCGCATACTGCCTAAAACAATAATTTAAAATTTTACATCTTAGCAATACAATTTGAAACAAATTACCTGAAAGCTGCTAGAGCTATAGTATCGTAAACAAATCAATAATTGTGTTAGCGGAGAAAATGGTAACCCACGGTTATTGGGTTTTTGCAGTTCTCGTGCTACCAAAGGTAAAACAACATTTACGAGTTGATCTTTATTGAACCGATACTTTCTCTTAAATTAGTTTTCTTCTTAAAATTCCATAAGATTTTCATGATATACCTCTGATATACCTGTATTTTAACATAAATATTATAATTTATTATAAAAATTATTTTATTCATACCGTTTGGGAATTCTTTGAATATCTTTTATTTCTTCTTCGTAATGCTCTAAAGGATCAAAATATTCCTCTAAATCGTCCATTTCATCAAAATACAAATTTCGGGTTAATAAACGTTGTTTTTGGGAGATAAACTTTATTTTTAGGAGGTTAATACACTTTGACAACATAACGAAAACGCATGCACAAAGGATCGACGATTAATCTTGGCTAGAGCAGGTTTGCTGAAAAAGGTTCAATACTGATTTCGGATCGTGTTAGATCTAGATTAAGTACGACTATTGGTAGCATTTTCGAACGATTTGAGGATTTATCCGTGAACTCGGATTGATCCTCAACTATTAAGTACGAGCATAGAAGGCTAAAACAAAACACTCTTGCTCAAAAATTGCATCAAATAAATCATTAATACTTGCTAGAAAAGCTTTTCGGGACTAGATGCATATTTGCTGAAGCAAATCTTTCAATTTTTAACAAATGGTACATTTTATAAATTTCAAAAAAGTGAAACTTTATTCTTTGAAGTAATACCTTCTGCCTCTAGCTTAAATCTCTTCCTTCTTTTTTTTATGAATAAAATTTGAAGTAACTGCTTTGATTTCTGCAAGTAAAAGCAAATCCTTTTTCTTATAAATGCAGCCTATTGTGTTCTAATTTCAATACAGTTGCTCACTTATTGAGTGATATTAATGTGGATACCGTGAGGGAGATTCGTAACTGTGAGACGGAAGTCTACGGTCAAGACTTTTGATTACAAGAACTGTAATATACTGTCGTGTTTTGAAACATAAGAATCATTATTTTATTTATTTTGTAAATTATTATAATTGTTGTATCTTCGGGATAAATTGTAGGTTTTGTAACTTTGTAATTGTGAATAAAAACGTAATATTCGTAACTCTACTTTATTTTCTCAATAATATATATCGATACCCGTTAACATCTCATATGTAGAATGTAATGCACATTTTTTTAAAACATTTACAATCCGTAACAATCCTCCCTCTGTAAGAAAATACAATCACTTGAAAATTGAAGAAAAAAAAAAACAATGTATAAACATTTACAAATCTAAAAATGAAATCGATTGGGAGGTTTACGGGTACGTTCCGAACGTCGTAAGGTGCAAGCGTCACTTGGGATGGATGTTGATACCTGTTGGGGCAAATCTGGCAATTCCACCTCTGTACTATTACGCCCTATTTCGCGATTTGCACTTGACTGTACTGGAGTCGCCGCATCATGAGTATTATGATTTTGTAATGCATTATGATCAAGCAATGTAGTGGAATCTCCCACAGGTACAATGGAGTTAAAATTTCGAGTAATTGTGATGGGAGTATTTTCTCCAATTGACCGAATCTGATTAATGTGTCTTTTCCAGATTCGTCCGTCGTCTAATTTAATTAAGTAAATTAACTGACCTAGTCTTTTATGTACTCTACCGAATTCCCATTTATTTTCGTGAACGTACTCACGCGCTGTCACTCTTTCTCCCTTCTCTAATAGTTTAACCCTTTGTACGTTTTTAACCCCTTTAGCATTAAAATCCGGCTTGAGGAGATCTAGCCGGGAGCGTATTTCGCGGCCAAACATTCGGAAGGACGGACTTTCCTCTGTAATGGAATGTTGACTTTTTCGGTAGTGTAGCAAAAAATTTTGTAAATTTTTTTCTGTGTTCCTTTTGTCATTATTAAACATTGCCCGTAAGGCTTTTTTAAATGTTTGTACACACCGTTCGGCTAAACCGTTGGTTGCAGGGTGAAATGGGGGTGATAATTTATGAATTATTCCGTTTTCTGACAAGAAATTTTTAAATTCATAAGATGTAAATGTAGGACCATTATCACTCACTAAAACCGAAGGTATTCCAAAAGTGCTAAATATTTTTCTTAACAACGGTATGGTGCTTCTTGCAGTCATGTTATTTACCGTATGTATCTCTGGCCATCGTGAATAAGAATCTACTAAAATGAAATAATAGCAGTTCATGAATGGACCAGCAAAATCAACATGTACTCTATCGAAAGGTTTAGTACTAGTTTCCCAAGGGTGAATTGGAACAATACTGGGACTGTTCCTGTATTTGTTGCACTGAACACAATTTTTTACTTCATTTTCTATATCTGAAGTAATACCTGGCCACCAACAGTAGCCCCTAGCAAGTTGCTTTATTTTGGTAATTCCCAGATGAGAAGTATGTAACTCCTTCAATACTCGATCGCGTAATGATTTTGGTATAATTGCCATTTGTGACCTGAACAAACAATCTTGTTGTAACGTTAATTCTGTTTGATCAATATTAAAACGATCACTTTTATTTATCCCCTTACCATTGAGTAAACCGTAAATTAATTTTGAAAAACTTTTATCGCGTACTGTTTCCTTAGCTAATTCTTTAAGTGTAATTGGCAAGGTTTCAATTTGAAAAATCTCAAACGCATCGGTTTCATCGTAACGACCGATTTCATTTGAATTTGCAGGCAGTCTCGACATTGCATCTGCATTAGAATGTAATTTCGTATTTTTATATTTGATGTCATAGTGAAAACTTTGTAAGAACAACGCGTAGTGTTGCATTCGAGTTGTAGTGAGCAAATTGGAACTTTTTAAGGGTGAAAAAATATGCAACAAAGGTTTATGGTCTGTGTAAAGTAAGAACTTCCTACCAAAAAGAAAATAGTAAAATTTCTTTATCCCAAAAATAATACTGTATGCTTCCTTATCTATTTGAGCGTATCTTTGCTGTACGGTAGTAAGGGTTTGTGATGCAAATTGTATCGGTCTCTCCGTACCGTCTTCGTAAACATGGGAAAGTACTGCCCCCACAGCATATGGGCTTGCATCTGTAGCCAAAACTATCGGCAATTTTGGATCAAAATGTACCAATACTCTCTCGGAAAGTATTTCTTTTTTTACGGCTTCAAAAGCATTTTGACAATTTCTATCCCATGAAAATTGTACCCCGTATTTAAGTAAAATTGTATAGTGGGTGTAGGATGCTACTTAAGTTCTGTAAGAATCTACCGTAATAGTTTATTAATCCCACAAAAGCCCGCACTTCAGATTTATTTGTGGGTATTTTCGCATTTTGCATCGCATCAATTTTTCTTTTACATTTATGAATTCCGTTTCGATCTATAATGTAACCGCAATATTTAATTTCATTTTGCATAAATTGGCATTTTTCGTAATTTACTCGAATGTTATAATCGGATAATCTACCTAAAACTAACTCTAACCTTTTGTAATGCGTATCGTCATTTGGTGCTGTGATTCTGATATCATCGATAAACACCGAAACGCCTTCAATATCTTTTAAAATGTTTTCTATTTCCCTCTGCCAAATTGCAGGTGCACTTGCTATTCCGTACAGTAGCCTGGTGCTCTGATAAAGACCTTTGGGTGTATTTAATGTTAAGTATTTTCTATCCTCGGGTCGTACTTCAAGTTGTAGATAAGCCTGTTGCAAATCAAGCTTAGTAAATTTGTCTCCCCCTGCCATGGATGAGAACAAATTTTCAATAGAAGGTAAGTGGGTGTTCGTCCACTATTAAGTTTTTAAACGACCAACACAATTAAGGTAAGAACGGTAGACACATTGCCTGATTTTTAGACCGTCTAGCCATCACACGATGTGTTTCTGACTCATTAGTCTTCATCAGTACCGTTTACTTGGTGTTATCACTTAATTGTGTGCACTAAACCAGCTACTGGTTCACAACTTTATGTGGACCGCTATATGCGACGTCACTACACAAAAATAGGAACCGCGCCAACGTGCGTTCTCGAGTGATACTCTAATCTAAATAATAAAAGTTAAAATTCTTGCGATTTGCATAAAAGTTTTAAAAACTAAACGACCAACACAATTAAGGTAAGAACGGTAGACACATTGCCTGATTTTTAGACCGTCTAGCCATCACACGATGTGTTTCTGACTCATTAGTCTTCATCAGTACCGTTTACTTGGTGTTATCACTTAATTGTGTGCACTAAACCAGCTACTGGTTCACAACTTTATGTGGACCGCTATATGCGACAGAATGCGACCGCTAATGAGTCAGAAACACATCGTGTGATGGCTAGACGGTCTAAAAATCAGGCAATGTGTCTACCGTTCTTACCTTAATTGTGTTGGTCGTTTAGTTTTTAAAACTTTTATGCAAATCGCAAGAATTTTAACTTTTATTATTAAGTTTTTGTTCAATGTGATTTTAAAGTCCCCGCAAATTCGAATTTTTCCATTGGATTTTAAAACCGGAACAATGGGTGTAGCCCACTCCGAACTAGGAACTTTTACCAAAATCCCTTCTTTTTCTAATAAATCTAGCTCATCTCCCACCTTTTGTAACAAAGCATAGGGAACCTTACGCGCTTTAAAGAAAATCGGTTGTACATTATCTTTAAATTTTAATCGAGCCTGCAGGTTTTTAATTTTCCCCATATCGTTTCTGAAAATAATAGGATATCTTTCCAACACTTTTTGTAATCTATTCTGTAATTCAACCTTGGAAATTTGTTCAAAAGTAATGTTTAATTGACGAATCCACTCGCGTCCCAAAATCGGACCTCGATCCGTATTAACAATATACAAATTTAAATCTTTTGATAAACCCCTGTAGAAGCATTGTACCTTAGAAAATCCTACCACACTTATTTCGCTCTTGCAATAGGTAATCAACTGAATAGTTGTACTTTTAATTTGTAAATTAGGAAACAATTTTTTGAATTGAAAATAACTCATGATACTGACGGCTGCACCACTGTCAATTTCGAAATTTATCTTACGATCGTGTACTTGAAGTGAAACTGTAAACTTACCCCTGTATTCAGAATGCTCTGTTTGAATTGAGAAAATTTCCTCTATCTGGTTTGTATTAGTGGTATCTTTCCAAATGACCTTTGACCTTACATTTATTACAAAATACATTGGTTTTTGTGCACTTGTTTGCTAAATGTTGTGGCGAACCACATCTAAAACAGAATAAAGTTTTATTAATTGTCTTCCTATCTCTGTTGTACGTAGTCTTCGTATCTTGATTTCCGGTTGAAGTCGTAACCCTGTTTCGAAATCTTCCAGACTCCTTGAATCTCACGTCCTTTATATTGACACTGTTTACATTTGTATTGGTATTATGTAATTGGGCTGCATCTCTTGCGGACGTCTCCATACTGACCGCAATTTCCAACGCTTTTTCGATCGTCAGTTCACTATGTTCGAGAAGTCTTCCTTGAATATTTTGCGTACGCAGTCCGAAAACAAATTGATTGCGCAGGGCCTTTTTTAAATAACTACCGAATTTGCAGGTAGTAGCAAGACGTTGTAAAGCCGTCAAATACTCCTGGGCGCTTTCTCCTTCTCCTTGTTTTCTCTGCAAAAATCTGAAATTTTCAGCAATTTCCAACGGTTCCGGATTGTAATGAGTCTTCATCACTTTTACGATTTCCTCGTAAGTTTTAGAAACTGGATCATCAGGTGAAATCTTGTCACATAACAAATCGTACGATTCGGCTCCCATGTAGTGTAACAAATAATCCGCCCTTTTATCATTTGGAACTGCAAACACTCGAAACGCACTTTCCAATCGCATGAGCCATCTGTCAAACTTTGCAGATGGGTCGTATGTTTCAATCGAAAAAACTGTATGAATAGAATAATGTGCACCTCCAACCTGAGCTGCACCTGTAGCTGTTGCACCAGTTGTATTAGGCATCGTAAAAAAAAATTCGTAACTTGTAAATTTTGTGTACTTGCTTCGTAATTTTTGCCTGTATGGGGTTTTTTTTTGTCCTCGTCGCCAACTGTTGTATCTTCGGGATAAATTGTAGGTTTTGTAACTTTGTAATTGTGAATAAAAACGTAATATTCGTAACTCTACTTTATTTTCTCAATAATATATATCGATACCCGTTAACATCTCATATGTAGAATGTAATGCACATTTTTATTGCTGCGACTGCGCTCTTTAAAACATTTACAATCCGTAACAATAATATTAATTATTTATTTGTAAACATATTGTACATAGGGTTTCATTTGTAAATAATTAGGTTAGTAACGATGTAAATAAGAAAGAACGTTTTATGTTAGCTGCAAAATGAATTTGATTACTTGATAATTTGTAATAAAAAGTGATTCTGATTAAAAATAAAAGTTGTTTTGATTAGTGTGGAAGATAAAAGTGTAGAATTTTTGAAGGTTTGTGAAAGTTTGAATTTGTTTTGCAATGCGAAAGCTGAAAAATTATAAATTGGAAGTTGAATTGTAAACAATGCAAAAACAAAAAAATTAATTAAATTGGAAGTAAGGTAAATTTGAAATTAGAATTATAAAATTATAAATTAATTAAAAATTGGAAAATTTGCGAACATGGAATAGGCGCGCAAGGTCTACGATCGTACACCATGCTTCTTTAAACCGTGATAACTCGTAAAAAATCTCATTATGTCGGTTAAATCTTTGAGTAGCTGTCGATAATGTGTAAATCTTTGGGGTCAGTAGTTTTTGAACTTTTAAAGTAGTGTATTATTGTTTTTATTTGGATTGAAACAGGGTTGGCCTACGAGCGTAAACCACGCGACTAACGACGTTACAGTTTTTATCTGTTAGAAAATTTTTTATTATATTTTTTTATCAATTATGTAAGTATAGTATATATTATAAGGTGCTTTGTAGTAAAATTTTCTAAAATTTGAATTAACAGTATTAAGTGTACATTAGTTATTAAATTAAATTGTCTTCTCCACCCCCGAAAAGTCTACGGCGGAATGAAGAGTCATTTAATAAATTAATTAATCCGCAAGAGTGGTTAGAAGAACTGCTCAGTGAAGATGACAAACCGATTTCTGAGCATAAAGATGAACTGGAAGAAGAAATTACAGAAACCCACGACCACGATTCGGAATCAGAACAGGAGTTATCCAGCGATGAAGACGAGCAGTTACAGGAAAATAAAAATTTTTATCTAGGCAAAGATAAAACAACAAAATAAAGAAAGAATGCGCCGAGGTCACAAGTTCGTATTTGCTCCCACAACTTGATAAAACACCTTCCGGGCACTAAAGGTACTGCGCGTGATGCAAAATCTGCAATCGATTGTTTAAAACTTTTTGTGAATGATACCATAATTCGATTTTACTGCTTTAATAAATATGTATATATTGCGATGTCTTACAACAATTTCGGCCCTCTACGTTGGGAGCCAATTAAATTATGCGATGTATGGAGCTCTTTATTACCAACCAGCTGCTCGTGCATGGACTCCTTAACGATATCTAATCTGCATACGCCAGTGACTAGCTTAATTAAGAAGGGGATAGTTCTTTTTAAGTGCAGAAAGTGTTGATTTGTTGAATTTTGTGTAAGGTGAAAAAAAGGAAACAAACTTTTGATATAAGTGACGTGATTTAATGTTTTTAATATCTTTAACTGAAACTTCTTTCGGTAACACCACAATAATATAAGCTAGGTTAAAGCACTTGGTCGGTGCATTAACCACACTTTTATTTGTATAAACTACTAGGTAAATTAATTTTTTTTTCATAATTGATTTCTTTTTCTTTTGCAACAATGTTATAATTTAAATTATTTTATTAATATAGGAGTGTAGACTTGGAATGGTGTCAGAGTGCTTAAAACTATTCTTAATTAAGTGAAAAATCTTTATATTTACGTCTGGTACCAAGGTATACACTGATGAAATAAATTACTTAAGCGTAGAACTACTATGAAACCGTTTGCTTCTAACATACAGGATAATTTCCAAACTCAGGTAACAATTCTTCTTCAAATTTAAACAATTATCTCCAACAATAACCTTGCACCGTTATTTGATTAAATAAATCGAGGATTCAAAAAATTTTTATCTGCCACTGATGCTTTCGTTTTGAAAAAATTTAAAAATTAATTTGTCAGGATACATTGGCACAAGTTCACTTGGCAAGTGATAAAAAGCTACTGAAAATTCATAATAATAATAAAATAAAAATACTCTTTATTTTTCTGTGTTTTTTACATTTTACCTAAAATTATCACATTTAACTAAAACTATTTGCATGTTAATTTGCCTGCGCCTATCTTACGATGTATCAGGCTGTTAATGAATGTTTTTTATCTTGTACTTGTAATCACTTGTAGTTTTCTGGGTAAAAATGAGTAGAAAACCCAGCGAATTGATGTTAAGTTTGTTTTTCCAGCTTGTATGTGTCTATAGTAAGATATTGTGTAATAGTTTGTATTTCTTCCTGAAGGGCATGGTCGAGTTAGTCAGTCTTGCAATATGTGCCGTCTTGTCATTTCGTTGCGTGGTCTCGGTGAAAAATTTTATTGCGTCGCGGTGAATTATGTGTGGTAGAGTTTGCATGTCGGCCAGGTCGTGTAGGTCATATTTTTCTGTGTATTTTGGTGCTCCGGTAATAACCCGGAGACATTTGTTTTGAACTGTCTATATTTGTTTGATGTTCGTCTTGGAGGCGTTGCTCCATATCGGGGAGGCGTATAGTAGTATGGGTCTGATCATTGTTTTGTATAGTAGTTGTCTGAGTTTTGAGTCGAGTTTGTTTTTGTTGGTCATTAGAGGATACAATGCGTGAAGCGCATTACTTCCTTTTGTGCGGTAAGTTGTAGGTGTTGTCTGTATGTTAGTCTTTTGTCCAGTGTCACTCCTAGGTACTTTACGGTGTTTGTCTTGGTGATATTGACATTATTGACTTTTAGTGGTAAGTTATGCTTATCTTTTTTGTGGCTGAAAATTGTGATGGTTGTCTTCGTCTCGTTTAGTTTGAGTTTCCATTTGTGGTAGTAGGGTTCAAGTAGGTCAATGTGACTTTGTAAGTAGGTGATGTTGTAATTTATTGTGATTTGGTCCGTTGGTGTGGCTAGTTGTAGTACGGTACTGTGGTTTGTCCTGAATCCATATTGTTCGGGGAGTATAGTGTCGTAAGTTAAGTTGTGAAGTTGTAGTCGGTGCAATATAAGTTTTTCTAATATTTTGGATAGTACTGGTAAGAGACTGATAGGGCGGTAGCTGCTGGGAAGGTTTTTTGGTTTGCCCGGTTTTAAAATGGGGATGACGGTGGCGTTTTTCCAACAGGTTGGGAAGTATTGATTTTTGAGGCATGCGTTTAGGATGTAATAAATTTGAACAATGATTTTTTTCGAGAATTTTTTGATGAGTGAAGCTCTAAAGTTGTCGTTTCCGGGAGCTTTATTTTTGAGTTTTTTGATAATTTTTCTGATTTCTAGGGGGGAGGTTAAGTCTTCGGTGGGTGTGAGGTAGGTAGTCTGCTGGAATGTAGTTGTAGTGTTTAATACTTGTGTTTCTGTTATCAGGTCGTTTTGATTTATTGTAAGGTGGTGGTTTTCTAAGTAAGTGGCGGCTATTGTATTGGCTTTATCGATGTTGGTGATTTTTTCTCCTTGGGGGGTTTGTAGTGCTGGGAATTGATTGTCTTTGTTTTTGGTTTTTAAAGCTTTCGCTATGGCTCATAGTTTGTTCAAATTTTGTGGTCTAGTTTCCGATAATGTTTTAGTCCATTTGTCATTTTTTATTTTGCCAATAGCCTGGTTTATATCTTTGGTTAGTTTGTTAATTTGTATTTTTAGCATTGGGTAGTTGTGAGTTTGGTAAATTTTGCGTAGTTTGTTTTTGTGTCTGATTTTTAATAGTATGTCTGGTGGGAGGTTTAGTTTGTGGGTTGGTGGTGGTTTTTCTGTTGTATTATCAATGAATATTTCTGTTGTTTGGTCAGTGAGTTTTTTGATTGCATGTTCGATGTCTGCATTCGTTTGTATGTTGGTGTTTATCGGAAAGTTTTGTAATTTTAGGGTAAAATTTTTCCAGTTTGTCGTCTTTATTTGTAGGGGGGGATATACGAGTATTTTAAAGGATGCAATTTCTATGAGAATTGGTAGGTGGTCTGAACTAAGTTTATTTTTTGCTTCTATGGAGCGTACATTAATGTGTTTGGTAATTGCGAGATCTATTGTGGTCGGTCTGTAGGCAGGGTTATGGGGGTAGTGAGTGTGGTCGTTTATTGGATATGAAAGCTGGACATTGCTATTTTGTAAGTAGGCATATAGTTTTTTACCGTTGGTGTTGGCTGTGGGGTTATTCCATGTCTGGTGCGTTGAGTTAAAGTCTCCGGTAATTATAACTTTGCCGGAGTTTTTTAGTATTTCGTCGAGTTTTGTAAAGTCATGTTTTTTGGCAGTAGAGAGGTAGATTTGAAATATTTGTGTGTCAGCTTGTGTGGTAGATATGTTGATTGTTGTAAGTTCTATTGTGTTTTTGATGTATGTCAGTAGTCCTCCGTGCGCGTTTCTTTGTTTTTTTATTGCCGTGTAGTTTGGTATTTTGGTCGCAAGTCGTTTGTTGAGTTTTGTTTCTTGTATGAGTATGATGTCTGGTTGCAGTTGGCCGATTAGTACCTGGAGTTCGTTTAGTTTTGGCGTCAGTCCGTCTGCGTTGCAAGTTATGATTTTTAAGTTTGTCGAAGTTTGTCTAAACATCGTATTTGTCAGCTATGTTTGCTAATATTTGTATTTTTTCTAAGGTATCAGTCACCCCAGCCAATCTGAATTTAATTTCTCTAATGATTTGTATCATTTGACTGATGTTAATTGTTTGTTTCAAATCTTTTAATTCGGAGAATAATGTTTTCAGATCGCCGGGGTTGTCTTGTCCGTCGAGTGCCGTTAAGTTTTGTGCAAGTTTGTCTTTGCATCTGTGGAGGATTGAATTGGGTGATTTGTTGCGTCGGTCTTGGTAGTGGCGGAAAATTTTGTGAGGATGGTTGGTAGTGATTAATATTTTGTCGTGGGGTTGGGATAATTTGTGGTCTGCTTTGCTGCATTCGCTGAGTTTGCATACTTACTTTTTCCACATAATTTAGGTATTTTTTACTATTAGCGTAGTTTGCCGGGTGGGATTCTCCACAGTTGCAGCAGCGAACAGCAGCGTCGTCCGTTGACTTTCTTGGGCACTCTGTGGTAAGGTGAGGTTCTAAACATTTCACACATCTGGGGTGCATGTGGCAATTGGAGCTGCCATGTCCAAAATTTTGGCAGCGGTAACACTGTGTGCGGGTGTTTCTTCTTGAGTATTCCTCGAATCGGACAATAACGTAACCAATCGATTTTATACGTTTGATTTCGTGGATGGTAGTAGCGGGCGGGAATGAAATTAAGAAGGCACCGGTGGTGTCTCCGTATTTATTTTTTAGTTGGGTGACTGTAGTAGTTTTCAGATTGTGTTCGATTAGTAATCTTTGTTGAACATATTTTTCTTCTAGATAGGGAGACCCTTTCATCACCATTTTCATGCATTTGTCTTCTTGTAGTTGATATGTATAGCCCTCAATGTTTTTGTCACTGAATATAATGGTTTTCACTGCTTTGTGGTCCACATTTGAGTCCGTGTAGACCCATGTTTGTCCGCGCACATGTTTAATTTGAATTGATCCTTTTGTAGCTGGTTTAATTTTGTTAATAAAGTTTTCGATTTGACCGATGGGCTTAGTAATGATTATTGGAGGAGGTTTAGTTACTTTTGGTTCTCGCTGGTTTTTGGGAGCATTTGACCTTCCAACAGTTGTCCATCCTTGGGCTTGGGGATCATTTGCGGTGTGGGGTTGTCGCTGTGGTGAAAGTCGTGGGGTGACTTGTTCGGGAGCGTTCATTAAGACGCCAAAGATGTTATAAATTGGAAGCGGTGTTTGGTGTTCCACTTCCATGCTGGTTGAGTTTACCGGGGCACTACTTGAAATGTTGAAAAGTGGCTTGGGTGCTAAATTTATAGAATTGTCTTTGATATGCACTGTATTGTTCATAAACTGGTCGAATTCGCCGGAGTTTTTACGACGTTTTAGCGCGCGGTAGCTATCATCGTTCTTTATTGAGGTTTTTACTAACCTGATATTTAAGTTATCATCGATATATTCAAAATTCTCATTAGGAGGGATTGTAGAATTGTTTGTATAAGCAATATTTGCTATTTCCGAATTGAAAAGTAATTGTTCCCTAGAGAGGTTCAATAATTCACTAGAGGGGTTTCTAAGATTGCAATTTTTTTTCCTTAGATACAAAAATGGGCGTTGCCGATACTTCGCTGCGGAATTTAGGGGTTAACGTCCATCTACAACTAAGGTTGGATCGCGACTGACTCACTGAAAATTCATTGTTTTTGGACGGCCTTTTATACTTTTTGGAAATAAATTAAAAAATCACATTCGCCTTGAAATACCTTTTTACAAAATCTCTTCCGATCTACGTGAAACTTTGTAAAAAGTTCAATCACATATTCAGATAACTACTGAAAAAATCTTACTTCATTATGTTCAGCCGTTCTTTCGCAATTTGCAAAAATAATCTTCTTCAAAACCATGTGATTTGATAAACATCGTTTTCCTTAAATTTCATTTTTAATTTTATCGTAGGATCCTAGTTTTTTACATCGAAAATTCGAGCTTTTGATACATGTTAGGGCTCTGCACCTTTATTTTTCATTCTTTAATCTCACAAAAACCAATCTGACAGTTGTCACCGAAAATTCATTTTGAGTTTTTAATGTTCTTTCTTAAAACTAACACTTGATTTAAATTTAAATTATACAAACATGTCACTGAAAGTGTTTTTCATACTAATCCTATAACATTTTATAGTTAAAACTACTTTTAACAAAATTATCTTTTCTAGATTACGATGCATCATCGTTACCCAAGAAAAACCAAAATCATTTGAGAGAAGTCCCAATTTGTGAAAATCTTTTGATGTAAATTTGATCCAACCTGTCTATTCAAGATGTGTGTGAAATATGCAAGCTTTATATTGAAAAATGAAGATTCTGTGTTAATTTAAGTTTTATTTTTATGCTTCCGAAGCTGATTAAAGTTGGTTTTATATTCATTTTTAAGTGAGCGATGTATGATTTTTGTGTGTTGTGATTGCTTTGTTGTTTGTATGATCATCTTTAAGGAGTAAGACACATGTTTAGCTTTTCATATAATTTCAACTGTTAGTATTTTTTTTATGAGTGTAAAAGTTTCTTTCGTATCGTTACGTGCATGTCTTCCTTAAACTGCAAAGCGTTCTTTATTTGTTAATTATTGTATTTTATGCTGTCTTACATGACAATATATATCAAAAAAGTTCTCGGTAAATTTCAGAGAAATCGACGAAATAGAATATAAATAGAGATTTCTGCTCTTATAGGTCTTCTTTTTATGATAGTAATGTTAAGGTCTTCCAGAAAAACTATTCATAAGCTGTGGGACAATTCTAAAGGAAATGGAGTTGAGGCATTATTTGACTATGAGTGAAAAAAGATTTAGGTTTTTAATATGGTGCCTCAGATTTGATAACTTTAGAACTAGAAATGAACGGAAAGAACTGGGTAAATTATCACTAGGAGGTTTTGTTACAAATGCCAAACATATGTGGGCAAAGAACATTTGAGGGATATTTGTACTACCTGTGTAATTAAAGCATAATGCAAAAATGTACAAGTGAAAAGTAAACTACAAAGTGCAAAAATACACTATGTTTTACGTTCATCAATCATTATTGTTATAGGTGTTTGTTCTAAATTGACAAAACAATATTTATATATAATTATGTAGTGTCTAAATTGCCGTACACAAAAAAAAAACAGTGTTTACTTATTGTAAATTTTTCAAAAAATTAAATATTTCATGTATGATGTTTTTAAATACATATTCAATCGTACATATAGTTTCTTTTAATTTAACCAATTACTTTGACATCAATATTTCTGAAAATTTTTATAAAATATGTTTAAAAATAACCAAATGAAGCATAGTTAAAAAAAAAAAAAGTATAAATTACTGTAAGCATAATAACTTATAAGGTCTACAGGTGTAGACCACGCGCCTAAATTCGTAAGTAAAATATACGCGCCTACTGGAGGGTTAATAAACTTATCAAAATTATTTATTTAAAATTTTATCAAAGATAAAAATTAAATTAAATGAATTTAGAAAAAATAATATAAATAGCAGGTACTGCTTCAGTTAAGTTATTTTCTAAAAAAGTAATAAAAAAAATTAGATAATAATTAATTTTAATTATTATTATTTTTCTATTTCTAGGGTCCAGGGGTTCTAGCGTTTTCAAAATATAAAAATAAAAAAATTTCTTGTGCAAAAAAATAATAAGTAGTTTTCTAAAATTTATAACTAATCCAAAATCCAAATTTAAATAAATGTAAAATAAAATTTTATTTTGTCTTTAAAGGGAGCGCAGTTTGATTTTCAGCCTTATCCAAATCGTCGTTTCATCAATTTCAGCATTTGTTCGCTCAAATATAATTTTATATTTCCAAATAATTAAATGAATAGCTTCTAAAATCCATAATAATTCATAAAAAAATACAACTTACCAAAACAATAATTCTTCTTTAATAATCAAACTATATGTACGACTTCCGGACTGTGCCTGTGAAAGACCTGTGCGGATAACAGTCTAGGACTGCCGTACTGGTCCACGGTTGACAGCAACCCGATGAACTATCGGGGGGGGGGGGGGGGGGTAGATTACGCGAGCCTATATTCGTGAAAGCGTTGTCATGGTTAGTTCTCGAGTGTAGCGGAACCCTTCGCTGGTGCGTATCGGCCATACCGGGCACGGGTTCTTCGAGCACGCAAAAAGCTGTAACCTGGATACAGACGGTGCCGCTACGTCCTACAAGCTATGTTAGCGTACGCTTACACCAGCGACTTGGGGTTGCAAGTGTCTGCAACACACTTACAACTAAAACAAAAGAAAATAGAACTAATGACAATAGAGCATATACAATGGGAGAGCCAACCCACGCAGGAAAGGGGGGTAATAAGCTTCCGCGACAACCCGCTCGCGAACGCCTGGCTGCTTAGTGACTCGCTTCGCGCGGGAAAGTTTATAGACTTAATTAAAATGCGCACAAATACCTACGATGTTCGCGAAACTTTAAAACACTCGGGCTTTCTCCACGTAGATGCCACATGTCGACACTGTCACACCAAACTAGAGACGCTCGGGCATGTTCTTGAAGAATGCACCGCGGGGCGGAGGCCAAGAATACACCGGCATAATGAAATCGTAAGAACGATCGCAAAACGTGTTGAAAATAAATACACGATATACGAGGATCAAACGTTTCAGGCGGAAGATGGAGCGTGGCTTAAAGCCGACCTGGTTATTAGACACCGGGCGGGTCTATATAGTCGACGTCACCGTACGCTACTAAACGGACTGCACTCTGCGGTGATTGAAAAAACGCGCAAATACGGTGTGTTTGGGTGGCTAAACATACGTTAGTCGTAAATCCTTGGTACGGACCTGAGGAAGAGTTGGAAGTACCGAGTACTTACCGCCAAGCAAAGCTAAGAAGGTGCGAGTGTTGTGCTGTGTGATCGATGCTCCTACTGAGAGGGACTCTCTTTGTACTAAAAGAGTATAATATAATCGCTCTCTTTTACGTGAGAATTGTACATCGCAGGAGTATCAGCAACAAGGTAGCAAGTATCGCGCTGCGTGAGTGACATTCCCTCTAATTGGAAGGTTTTTCTTTGTTTTAAAAGAGCATAATATAATCTTTCCATATTATTGTGGGTATAGCATCTCGCAAAAGCAGCAATTATTAGCTCCTCTATTTTTTTTTCTAACTTTTCTGCTTATCGGCGCCTCCGGCAACTCCTGGGTCCCAGCATTCGAAGCCAACTTTAACCATCACAGGTAAGATACAACTAACATCCATAGGCATAATTACCCATCCTTACTAATACTAAAAATTTCCTATTATCTTTGACATTGGCTGGCGTATAATCACCTCTCTATCCCATTATCCCTAATCCATCATCATTAATATTCACATTTATGAACCTAAAAGCCTTAAATTTGTTTATAAAATAAGAATAAATATGAAACACCATAATAAAAAATTCAATCCCTTGACTAAATTGTCCCCAATAAAGGATGCTGCACCCACAGCTAGAGGCTCCGATAACCACTCGATTACCTATTGAGAAAGAACATAACCTAACAATGGTTAACCATAACATAATGGACCTCAGTATACCCGACATAGAAGAGGATTTACCATATACATTCTGCAGAGAAAGTACTCCAGTCGAAAATGCAGAGAGAGGCAGCAAACGAAGGCGTCAAGACTGACACCAAAACAACGAGCAGAGAGATCACATAGTACATTAGAGCCGTTTTAAATTATCATAAAATTGATAGCAAAAATATGACAAAAAATTGCGTCCAATTTTGTTATAGTGTCATACACGAAAATGACTTCACAAATTTGCATCCTAAATTTGATACCAAATATTTAGGACCTGTTCTATTTTTCTTCACAAAAGTGTCTGCAAATCGGCACAGAAAGCAATTTCTGGTACGTTGAGGCCCCGTTATTATAAAATTAAAAATTTCAATTTAGCATACAGATGGCGCTCACATTTTGGTTGTAAGTATCTAGTGACTGTATTTGGTTGGTACCAAACTGTCAATAGTTGTTAATATATAAAAAATATAACCTCAGAAAATATTGTTATAGTAAAAATTAGAAATTTTTTTTAGATTTAAATTTTTTGAAACACTCCTGAGTTTTTGCGAATTTTGTTTGGAGCTGCACTCCAGTGTTACCAGATTTACTTACTTAAGGTGGGGGTTCAAGGCCACAGAGTTGATTCGCACCTGGCAGATGGCGGATATTAGGGTATGCAATGAATAGATCATTTGTGGAAGTTCTTCTATTAAGATATAGGTGTCGCTCTATAAGTAGTAAATAGGGGAATACCCGCAGTCGAGAAAACATTTTTAATAACGCGAAGCAATGAAATATATACGACATCCTGATGTCTTTATAGTCGTAACGTAAACAATGAGTAACAACTACGTATTAGTTTACACCATTACGAAAGGTCAAAGAGATCCGTCTGTAATTGAAACATATTTGTTGAAAATACTTTTCTAAGATGATTATAATCTTCTCAGTACCTATACAAAAATGATGAAGCTCATTTAATTTCAAATGAAATGAACAATTTTGAACTTTTATTACAAAATTTATTTTAATTAATGATTATAAATTAATTATAATTACACATAATTATATTATAAATCAACTATTCACCAAAAATTAAAAATACCGTAACAGGGTGGATCTTAGGTTTCAATTTATATAAACCGAACAACTACACATGAATCAATTTGATAAAGCGGTGCGTATTTGAGCAGCGCCGTAACTACAAAATTTGGGCTCGTGTTCAAAGTTCCTCGTCGGCCCCTTTCCTAAGCGTTAAAAAAAAATAGCGCAATACAACAGCGCTTATAATAATTATTATAAATACCTACTATTCATATTTTACTATACGGTACAAATTATTTAAACAAAATTTTCAATTATATTAAAAATTACAAATACAACTTATTTAAAGTATTCTAATGAGGTGCAATTTGTGCGCAATTATTGTCTTTCAAGCGGTGGTTCCTGGATGATATTATAAATTTTAAGACTTCTGTTATTAAGTTATTGGATTTTATTTTAAGCAACAATTTTTCATCATTTTTCAGTTCTACTGAAATAATCCCTACATGTTCCTTGTTTTTTACAATCTCAGTACGAATACAAAAATTTGGAATGATTAAGGGTGGGAATTTTGCAAGTACCTACCTCTTTTTTACCTCAAAAACGGCTTAATAGAGTACATTAAAATTTGGAAGGTACATGCGGAACACCATGATGGCACAATAAGACATATTTTATATTTTGGTATTATAAAAAAAAATCATTAAATAATCTTGAAATAAACAAGTTAATAAAACGTTTAATAATAATGTTTTTATTGAGCTTTCAACGTTTGGTACACGTCTTCGTCAGAATAATTCAATATGTACATATATTGAATTATTCTTACGAAGACGTGTACAACGTTGAAACGTTGAAATAAAAACATTATTATTAAACGTTTTATTAACTTGTTTATATCAAGATTATTTAATTATATTTCACAAGTTAAAAAATTAATTTATTATATAAAAAAAATCTGCTAGGATTTTGCAAGTTGTTTCACTAGGGACGGTTTAGTTCAAAAACGGCTAAACGGATTAATTTAAAATTTAGAGGGTAAATGTGGAACACATGAGGGCACAATAAGACATATTTTATATTTTAGTATTTTTTAAAAAAATCTGTTTTCAGTCAAAAAATTTACTTTAATTTTTTTTTTAATTAAACTAAATCATAGTTTATAATGATTACTATGATGAAAGAAGATAGTATAAAATATTTAAATTTTATATTCATTAAAAAGTTGAAAGTTTCGCGACGGTTTAGAATCAAAACGGCTGAACCGATTAATTTGAAATTTGAGTATGATATTTATGCCATAAAGGCCTACAATAAAACATGATTTTAAAATAAATAGTTTTTCAAAAAATTTATAAGTATAAAATATTTAAATTTTATATTCATTGAAAAGTTAAAAATTTCGGGACGGTTTAGACTCAAAACGGCTGAACCGATTAATTTGAAATTTGAGTATGATATTTATGCCATAAAGGCCTACAATAAGACATAATTTTAAAATTAATAGTTTTTAAAAAAATTTATAAGTATAAAATATTTAAATTTTATATTCATTAAAAAGTTGAAAGTTTTGGGACGGTTTCGACTCAAAACGGCTGAACCGATTAATTTGAAATTTGAGTATGATATTTATGCCACACAAGCCTACAATAAGACATAATTTTAAAATTAAATGTTTTTAAAATAATTTATAAATAAGTATAAAATATTTAAATTTTATATTCATTAAAAAGTTGAAAATTTCGGGCCGGTTTAGACTCAAAACGGTTGAACCGATTAATTTGAAATTTGAGTATAATATTTATGCCATAAAGGCCTACAATAAGACATAATTTTAAAATAAATAGTTTTTAAAAAAATTTATAAGTATAAAATATTTAATTTTTATATTCATTGAAACGTTGAAAGTTTCGGGACGGTTTAGACTCAAAACGACTGAACCCAAGTAACACACGATCGTATAATATACGTATATTTTTGGGATAAATAGTATATTTTTGGTATACGTCTAATTTTGGTAAGTCTAATATACGTATATACGTATACACTTTATATACTATACTTAAAATATTCGTATATTATACGATGCTTATATACTAAAATATAACTTACATTCAAATGTAGAATTTTGATCTAGACAATACGTTTAGTAGATGTTTATTATACGCATAAATTTACCATATTCACAATAGTATATTTTTGGTCTACGATATATGTTTAATAAACGTTTGTTATAAACGTAAACACTTAACATCATTCCTTTATAAATTTTAAGCATGATAGGTAGAATTTTCAGCTCAACAATTCGTATTATAGATGTGGATAATACGTATAAATTTACCATATTTAAAATAGTATATTTTTGGTCTACGATATATGTTTAATAAACGTTTGTTATAAACATAAACACTTAACATTATTTTTTTATAAATTTTAAGCATGGCAGGTAGAATTTTCAGCTAAACAATTCGTATTATAGATGTGGATTATACGTTTAAATTTACCATATTTAAAATAATATATTTTTGGTCTACGATATATGTTTAATAAACGTTTGTTATAAACATAAACACTTAACAGTATATTTTTATAAATTTTAAGCATAAAAGGTAGAATTTTCAGCTAAACAATTCGTATTTTAGATGTAGATTATACGTATAAATTTACCATATTGCAAATAGTATATTTTTGGTCTACGATATACACTACGCGCACTTAAAACCCTCGCACTTGAACTTTTACCTGCTACCTGAAAAGTTTAATTTTTTACACCTAAGGAACATTGTTTATAGCCCTTTTGGTAATAGCTTAGGTTTTTAAGATAATTTTAGTTTGTATTTTAGTTTTGCTCAACAGGATTGCTGTAATAATACGCTCAAAAAGGGGTGCTATAAAATATTGAAGAATAGTGTTTGTTTAATAGTGTATTTATATCGTTGACCCTTCCTGTAACAAAAAATTTTGACTTTAAATTTTTATTTAATTTTTATTTATTTAATATTTATTTTTATTTTTATTTATCAGTTCATTTATGCATTTTTACAATATTTTTACCTGTTTCCTATGGTTTTCATTAATAACAATTTTTTTTTAAATTATCACTTAAGTTTATTACCTGTACTAAAACCAGCATACAGGTAATTTTTAGATAATTAAGGGTGCACTTCAAAATTATCACAATGAAGGGGTTAACTGTATTATGTACAGACAGTCTGATGACTGTATGGCTATTTTATTCTATTTTAATAGTTTAAAATATTCTATTTTAATAGCTTAAAATATCTTAAACCTAAAAAAATACAGGTGCGAGGGTTTTTAGTGCGCGTAGTGTATGTTTAATAAATGTTTGTTATAAACATAAACACTTAACATTATTTTTTTATAAATTTTAAGCATAAAAGGTAGAATTTTCAGCTAAACAATTCGTATTATAGATGTGGATTATACGTATAAATTTACCATATTTAAAATAGTATATTTTTGGTCTACGATATATGTTTAATAAACGTTTGTTATAAACATAAACACTTACAGAGCCGTATTTACGGGTGGGGTTTTAGGGGTTAGAACCCCCCCCCCCCGAAATTATTTATCAAGTACTGGAAGTCCGCTTGCAATCGTAAAAAAATCAGAAAAAACAAAAACAATCTTTACAACTAATAAGAAAAACATTAAACTTGAAGTATAAAAAAAATTAAAACTAAAGATATTTCTAATAAACTAAATCTCAAATTAAAAAATCGGAAATTCCTATTAAAATCTGCCGATTGGCGACACTGGATTGAATACACCTACTAGTAAATTGCAAGAATATAAAAACTGACGATGAAGAATTTAAAAAAATCCTATATATTTACAGTAATATTGAAATAAATGAAATATATATTTTATCTTAATTCTTAATATTATGGTAAAAATTTTAAATTGCTATAAATTGTTTGAATCAAAAATTTAAAAAAAAAATAAATTTTATGACCATCATTGGCAACATAGCTTAAAACAACACTTCTGCAATAAATTAGAGTGGGCATTGCAAACCCATAAATTGTCTTATATTTTGGTGTAATTTCGTTCTTCATTTTGACAATAAGGGTATTCACACTCTCTGGTATATCCCGTGGTAAATTTACCACGTGTTAAATATACCAGAGAGTGTGAATACCCTAATTTATTTACCATCCGTAAAATAAGAATTTAGTTTGTGATTTTTATTAAATTAAAAAATTTTATTTAAAGACGGTTTTTTACAAAAGAGTTTAAAATTAAAATATGAATAAGTTTAAACTTATTAAAAATATAGTAGTAAACAAAAATTTTAAAATAGCACAAACAAAAGTTTTATCCGCGATGCCCCTCAGAAGTCAACCTGTAATCAAAATTTGTCGCTCCCTCAACAAATTATTTTAAATCATTAAATAAAGTTCACAAAAATCAAAATTTTCTTTGAATATCAAACTTAAATAAAGAAAAATTGCTCAAAAAAATAATTACTTTAATTAAATAAAAACAATCTTCTCACAAAATTATAAATTTTCCAATAACAATACTCAAAAATAAAATCGTAATTGCAAAAATACTTGCACAAAGTTATACTCAAAAAATCAGCAGAGCAAAATCTCGGCCTTCGTCATTTCTGCCACCTTGGCAAAAAAAACCTCCCTCTACTCATTTTTCTGCAAACATTACATTTCAAAAATTTATATAACAAAATTTAAATTTAAAAATATTACCAAAACTGCACTTATTTTGCCGATTTTAGCATGACTGACGGTTTAAGTTGGGACTTAAATTTTTTTATTTAGGTATTTATTTATTTATCGAGTTCCTTCTATTTTTTATTTTATATTTGTTTTTTAAATATGTTGTACTTTATATTTTTATTTTTTGTTTTAAATTTTAGTTTTTTTTGTATTTTAATAAATTAGCTATTTATTTTTTAATATTTTTAACCTCCCCCCTTCCCGAAAATCTAGTCTAAATACGGCCCGGAACATTTAACATTATTTTTTTATACATTTTAAGCATAAAAGATAGAATTTTCAGCTAAACAATTCGTATTATAGATGTGGATTATACGTATAAATTTACCATATTGAAAATAGTATATTTTTGGTCTACGATATATGTTTAATAAACGTTTGTTATAAACGTAAACACTTAACATTATTCCTTTATAAATTTTAAGCATGGCAGGTAGAATTTTCAGCTAACAAATCGTATTATAGATGTGGATTATACGTATAAATTTACCATATTTAAAATAGTGTATTTTTGGTCTACGGTATATGTTTAATAAACGTTTGTTATAAACGTAAAGACTTAAGATTATTTTTTTATAAATTTTAAGCATAAAAGGTAGAATTTTCAGCTAAACAATTCGTATTATAGATGTAGATTAAAAAATTAATTTATTAGATGTAGATTATACGTATAAATTTACCATATTTAAAATAGTATATTTTTGGTCTACGATATACATATGTTTAGTAAACGTTTGTTATAAACATAACCACATCACAACGAATCTAATGAAAATTGTGAAATTAATGTCAATAAAGAAAAAGAAGTGATAGATAATCCTATTGATATTACGAGTACATGCAATATCTCTAAGATTAATACTATTGATAATTTGCTAAATAATCAAACCTTGCCGCCATGCTTTGATTTTAAAGACAACGTCGAAGAACAGGAACAAAACGTGTTCATTTATACCTAATAAATTATTTTAAATTTTTATTTGAATTTTAATTTAAATATAATATTATTATTACATTTAACCATGCGCTTTAATTTTTTTAACTACGCGCCATTGTAACTCGTAAAGTAAAGTAAGCCAACTAAAAATTATCATAAGCTTCGTAGGTAGATGGTTAGAGTGGTTGCCTCATGGTCTTGACACCGCGCGTTCGAATCCCGTAGATGTCAAAAAAAATGTAAGTACAATTTAATAAATTCCTGTAATAATGAATAATGAAATGTAATAAATAAATAATGTAATAATTAGAATTTCACAGATAGTAAACAGGGATAAACGCTGCCTAAAAAAATAAGCATAATTAAATTAAATTTAAAAAAAATGCTCTAAATTTTTTTTTATCTATAATTGTGATATAAAAATACGAATAATATACGTACATTAAATATGTATAATATACGTAGACAGTATACGTCTATATATAGGGATACGTCATGACCAAAAATACGTATACGTATACGTTTATGCTATACAGTTTATAGACGTAGCATAATGAAGGATAATATACGTACATTGAATATGTATAATATACGTATACAGTATACGTCTATATATTGGGATACGTCATGACCAAAAATACGTATACGTATTCGTATATGGTATACATATTATAGTCGGTTTTAACGTTTGGTCTAGACGATTTTTATACGTCTAATATACTATTATGTGTTACTTGGGAACCGATTAATTTGAAATTTGAGTATGATATTTATGCCACAAAGGCCTACTATAAAACATAATTTTAAAATTAATAGTTTTTAAAAAAATTTATAAGTATAAAATATTTAAATTTGATATTCATTAAAAAGTTGAAAGTTTCGGGACGGTTTAGCCTCAAAACGGCTGAACCGATTAATTTGAAATTTGAGTATGATATTTATGCCACAAAGGCCTACAATAAGACATAATTTTAAAATTAAATGATTTTAAAATAATTTATAAATAAGTATAAAATATTTAAATTTTTTATTCATTAAAAAGTTGAAAATTTCGGGACGGTTTAGACTCAAAACGGCTAAACCGATTAATTTAAAATATATAAAATATTTAAATTTTATATTCATTAAAAAGTTGAAAATTTCGGGACGGTTTAGACTCAAAACGGCTAAACCGATTAATTTGAAATTTGAGTATGATATTTATGCCATAAAGCCCTACAATAAGACATAATTTTAAAATTAAAAGTTTTTAAATAAATTTATAAATAAGTGTAAATATTTAAATTTTATATTCATTAAAAAGTTGAAAGTTTCGGGACGGTTTAGACTCAAAATGGCTGAACCGATTAATTTGAAATTTGAGTATGACATTTATGCCACAAAAGCCTACAATAAGACATAATTTTAAAATTAAATGTTTTTAAAATAATTTATAAATAAGTATAAAATATTTATATTTTATATTCATTAAAAAGTTGAAAATTTCGGGCCGGTTTAGACTCAAAACGGCTGAAGCGATTAATTTGAAATTTGAGTATAATATTTATGCCATAAAGGCCTACAATAAGACATAATTTTAAAATAAATAGTTTTTAAAAAAATTTATAAGTATAAAATATTTAATTTTTATATTCATTGAAACGTTGAAAGTTTCGGGACGGTTTAGACTCAAAACGACTGAACCGATTAATTTGAAATTTGAGTATGATATTTATGCCACAAAGGCCTGCTATAAGACATAATTTTAAAATTAATAGTTTTTAAAAAAATTTATAAGTATAAAATATTTAAATTTGATATTCATTAAAAAGTTGAAAGTTTCGGGACGGTTTAGACTCAAAACGGCTGAACGTTTACGACGTGGTAGTTTTTTGTGAGGTTAAATCATCAATATTCGTTTGACGTTTGGGAAGACTACCAGCACAGGGCCGTACTAGCCAGTGATGTACCGCGGGAAACAGGGTGAGCTGCCTTATTTTATATACTTTTTTGTTTGTTTGATTCGTCACGAAGCGTGTGACGATATTGCGCTTATTTTCCAAGAGTTCGGGTAGTGTAAAATTACGTGGCTACGAAGAAGATTACTTTTTGCCAACCTAATTTATATAGCTTGTTTGCCAGAATCGAGAGACAACCTCGATTGTATGATTGTTGTATAACCAACTCAGATCTGAATCGGTTAATAATTCTTATTCAACTGCGCCTGACCAATATTACACATATATTTACTTTTTTGCTTGTTACCTACTTGGATATTTTTTTCTTTTTGATAAATTTGTTATTAAATTTGTTTGTGTGCCTCTGTCTGCGTATTATTTTTGAATTCCAGGTATTAAGCGTTCCTATCGTACGCTGGGCTATCTGTACATTTATTTTTGCATTTTTCAGGGCGATCAACTTATCATTGGCGATAAAAAGTGCATGGCGCTATTGTTTGTGGTTACCAAACCTATTAGTTTGACGGATCGGGTATTCATTCCCGATCGCCTAACCCCCCCCCCCTAAACTTCCCTACGTGAGCTTGGTTAAAGAGCATAGCCAGATCAGAAGCCAGTGGTATAGGTAGGTAGAAGCGACTTAATATGGCTGTGGATTTGCGAGCAGGTTAGGCTGCCGCAACAGGTACTCAGTACTTAATGCGTTATTAAGCCGATATTGAGGAGAGTTGAGAAGAAATTTGACGGTTTTTCCGGTTTATCTTCGAAGTTCAAGGTCTAATAGGAATAAAAGTATAATGGGACTAACTTGGAACTAAACTTGATTCAACGCCGAAAAAATTTTGAAAATCGGTTCATAAATGACGGTGTTCTGAGGTAACAAACATAAAAAAATACAACCGAATTGATAACCTCCTCCTTTTTTGAAGTCGGTTAAAAATAACATTAACCAAACAGGTCGTAGAATTTGGGGTCAAATTCAAATTAGTTTTATTCTAGTCGACCAAACAAACATACTCTGAAGGGGGGGAACTTAACCGTACTGTAGGGGATTTTTTAGCCGCCACTGTAAAAATTGAAATTCAAAATTGCCACCGATCAAGCGTGCGCATGTGCGTTTGAAATTACCGTTTGAAATTACCGTTTATAAGTAGACGCCGCACATTCCGCCATCACAATTTGTCAGAAGTGCCGGTCTCATATTAATTCGTTTAGTTGTGAATCTACGACACGTGATTGTAGTGTATCTAGAAGCCGGTACTGCAAGGTGGTATGTAAACCGTTATTATACAGGTGTACACACCACCTTAAGCTGAGGCACTACCAACTTAATATACTGAAAAAACAGTATAAATATCGGCCACGGTATAAGCAGAAGGCAGTAAGTGGTCTGGGCCCTAACAAGTGACATCTAATATAATTTGTAAATATATTGTATTAAATTAAATAATAATTGTTTTTGTGAATACATAATATTGGCGACGAGGATGGGAGCCCTATTAAGACTACCCGTAAAAGAAACCACGAATATACCAGAAGCGCTATATTCGTGGTTTCTTTTACGGGTAGTCTTGATAGGGCGTCCGCATTACCAATATTTTTCCCTTTCTTGTCTTCGCATGGACCTATGCCCGATTCGCTTATAACGTGTCCAAGAAATTTTAACTTTGTCTTGAAAAATTCGCACTTCTTACCATTTACTTTAACGTTATATTTCTGTAGCTGTCGCAATACTTTGGTAACATTGTCTAGGCACTCTTGTAGCGAATCTCCCGAAGTTATTATATCGTCCAAATAACATTTCGTTCTTGGTATTCCCGCTAGTATTGTTTCTATAAGAGACTGAAAAATTCCTGGCGCCGTACTAATGCCGTATGTCAATCTTAGAAAGCGAAACAATCCTAAATGAGTATTGATCGTGAGTAATTCTGTAGAAGACTCATCAACCTCCACTTGTTGGTAGGCTCCTTTTAAATCTATCACCGTAAAATACTTACTCCCACTTAACGATGCAAAAATATCTGCTGGGGTCGGTATCGAGCAGCAGTTAGGTTCCAAACTCGGGTTTAACGTGCGCTTAAAGTCTACGCATATCCTCACTTCTTTGTTTTCTTTCTTGGGTACCACCACTATGGGACTTGCCCATGCACTATTTTCTACTTTTACCAAAACTTTTGATTCGACCATTCGGTTTAGTTCTTCTTCTACTCTTGCCTTTAGTGCATACGGCATCTCATACGCTCTATGAAACACCGGTTTTGCGTTTTCCTTGAGTCGAATGCTGGCCTTGAATCCTTTCATTGGCCGTGACAAGTCTTCATTGAATACATCTTCAAATGATTCCCATAACTTCTTTCTTAACTTATCAATTTCTTCGTTATCTGTAACGGTTTCTGGTACTAGGTTGATTTTCGCTTCTTCCGATACTTGCCCCATTAATTTTCTCCAATTCGGATTTATTGCGGATAACCAATTTCTACCCAATAGCGGCATGAATTTGTTTGTGCTATCGATTAGTACCAATGGCAACCCTTCGTAATAGTTACCTTTTATCCACGCATTCACTAGCGACTCACCTATTATCTTAACACATTCTCCCGTGACCACCCTGAGTTTGAACTTGACTGGTTTAATTTCACATAATCCGTGCAACCGACTTCGCGAAGCAGCCCTTAAAAACACCCCTAACCCTATCAACGTGACGCAAGTGAAGTCGTACCTGGGACTGCTAAATTATTATGGACAGTTCATTTCCGGATTGTCATCAAAGTTAAAGCCGTTGTACGATTTATGTAAAAAGGAGGTACCGTTCGTCTGGACGGCGGAATGCGAAAAATGTTTCAAAGAAAGTAAGGAATTATTGATCACGGATAAAATTCTAGCACATTTTGACCCAGAAGCACCCTTAATAGTAACATGCGATGCTAGCTCATACGGGGTAGGAGCAGTTTTAAGTCATCGTATAGAGAGCCAAGACAAGCCAATCATGTTTGCTTCCTCAACGCTTTCGGAGGCCGAAAAGGGATACTCACAGATCGAACGAGAAGCACTGGCAATAATGTTCGCGGTGAAAAAGTTTCACAAGTTTTTATTCGGGCGTCAATTTACGTTAGTCACTGATCATCAACCACTACAATTTATATTTGGCAGTAAGTCAAGAATTCCTATTACATCGGCGAACCGCCTCCAGAGATGGGCAATCATTTTATCGGGATATAGGTACACCATCGAATACAAGAAAGGGAAAAATATTGGTAATGCGGACGCCCTATCAAGACTACCCGTAAAAGAAACCACGAATATACCAGAAGCGCTATATTCGTTTAGCACAGTGGAATGTGCACCACTAAGTCATGTGGATGTGGCGGCGGTATCCAAAAAGGACGCAGTGATATTAAAGGTATTGGAACTCACATGGAAAGGTTGGCCAGAATCGATCAAGGACATGAAGTTCAAGCCATACTTCGCGAAGCGGCAGGAGTTATCGACCGAAGCAGGTTGCCTTATGTGGGGCAACAAGGTAGTCATACCAGAAGAAATACGTCGGTCGGTACTAGAGTTGTTCCACGAACAACACATCGGGGTGGTACGAACTAAAATGTTAATGCGGTCATACTGCTGGTGGCCAGGAATGAACGAAGACATTGAAACATTCATTGCTCTATGTAGTCGTTGTCAAGAAGCGCAAAATAACAGAACAGATACGCCATTACGACCATGGCCTGTCGTGAGTAATAACTTTCAAAGAGTCCATATCGATTTGTTCTATAAGTATAATTACAATTTTTTAATTTGGGTAGATAGCAAGACCAAATGGATAGAAGTAAAGTTTTTAAACAAAAGTACGACAGCAAGAGAGATAATTGTCGCATTAAAGGAAATCATCTCTGTGGTCGGTTTACCTATGGAAATAGTTTCAGATAATGGCCCCCCTTTCAGTTCACAGGAGTTTATAAAATTCTGTCAATCTAATGGTATAAACCCAGTTAAGTCTCCCCCATATCACCCGCAGTCAAATGGGTTGGCAGAAAGAGGAGTGCAAACGGTCAAAAAGGCCTTGGAAAAAGCGATTCCAAGATCGGTACGGCAACTAACGGAAAGTGAAGTAAAAGAGCGACTGGCACATTTCTTATTTACGTATCGGAATACTCCAAGCACTGTAACGGGAGTGTGCCCATCGGAGCACGTATTACGAATGAAGCCCAGGATCAAATTTGATTTGATTAAGCCAACATTGGTCGCCCAAAGCAGTAGTGTAAGTAATAGGAAAAGGAATTCGACCCAACCGGAACGCAACATGAAGTTATATAGCCAGGGAGAAGAGGTGTTTGTTAAAATTAAAAACGATCCAAACAGTGAAAGGTGGATAAGAGGAAAAATTGTGAGAGTAGTAAGTTTCAATACGTACCTGGTTACAGTAGATGGTATCATAAAACATGTTCATAAAGACATGTTACGAAGTACTCCAAAAGCAATCTTAGTTACTCAGGAGCAAAAATCATATGAAAGAGCCGTTGCATTACCGGAAAAAACCACGTTAGGACTTCAACGAAGCCAGGAAACCGCCGTAACAGAAAATATAAAGATAGTACCTCAGCAAAATCACGAAACCGCCACAACAACAGGAAATAGCCAAGTACAGCAGGATATAAAAGAACAACAGCCAACGAGGGAAGTAATCTCGCAAGGACAAGGATCACCGACAGTAATTCCGGTCAGAAGGAGTAGTCGGATATCACGTCCACCGGAACGGCTCAACATTTAGAAGGGAGAAATGTAGTGTATCTAGAAGCCGGTACTGCAAGGTGGTATGTAAACCGTTATTATACAGGTGTACACACCACCTTAAGCTGAGGCACTACCAACTTAATATACTGAAAAAACAGTATAAATATCGGCCACGGTATAAGCAGAAGGCAGTAAGTGGTCTGGGCCCTAACAAGTGACATCTAATATAATTTGTAAATATATTGTATTAAATTAAATAATAATTGTTTTTGTGAATACATAATAGTGATTATTAGTTTTTTGTAATTTTATTTCGATTTTCAGCCAAGTAAGAATAATGAGCGATCGAGAGGTAAGTTTTTACGTATTATTTGCTTAATCGCCACGTTTCGTACGTGGTACGTACTATGCCGGTCGCTTCTTATCATATTTTCGCAACCGTCATTTTTATTTTGCTAATTTTATTATCGATTTAACAAATTTTATCGTTCGCCTATTGATTTAATAATTTTATTAATTTCAGGGAAGCCGTTCGCCAATGGGGCACAAGTCTATTAACGATCGCGATCATTCGCAGCACCCTAGACGCGATGATTCACCTCGAAATCATAAAGGAAAAAGTTATTCTAGGTAAGATTTTCTTTTTAAATGTCGAAGAGTAACCTGTGACGTTATTGGAAGTATTACAGCATCAATTGTATTTCTTTCGATTCACACAGGGAGATTATTGTGAGAAGTTTTGCTTTTGGTGTGCACTCCCAATTGTTCACTAGACAAACTCACTTCGTCTACATTACATAGACCAAATTTACTGTTGTTGTTTTTTTAACGTGCCGACGACTTGTGCAATGACAATATTTTTAGCACAAAATGTCATTTGTGCGTTACGTATCAATTATGTCTAAATTTAGATTTGTTTAGACCTCATGTTTATTATCGGTAATTAAATTGAAATTAATCTTGCGTTAATGTTATGAGAATTTCATAACCTAGCATTTTTACATGCTTTTTGTTAAAATTAAAATGGCTGTCTCAATAAATATAAATTTGCATTTATCAAAATACTTGTCTCAAGTTGTAACTTACGACGTTTAGTTACAAGTCAGTCGCCACCTTTATGTTGGTTTGTTTCACTTATACCCGGTTTCATAAAACTCTTAACAAAGCATTAAGTAGATAATCTACCATTAAGTCTAAATTTGAGTTTCATAAAAGTCAGTTAACACTAATCTCTTGTTAAAATTTAATTGGCAAAATTTTGTCAGTCAAATTCTTAATAAGAGATTATTTCTAACCTGAAACTTAAACTATTTACAAAATGACAGTTGTTTATAATTATATAAGTTTGGTAAGTAACTAATGATAGTTACTAGAAAGTCCTAATGCTGTTAGGAATCACATAGTAAATACAATATTTCAATAAATACTTTAATAAAAATTATTTTAATAAATTAAATATTATTTATCATTCTTTCAATTTTTAATTGAAGCAAAGTGATTTTAAGAACATTTTTTGCTTTGGCTGCTTCAATATTGGAGTTAAGCAAAGACATTTCCAAAGCGTCCTTTTGTTTGACTGCTTCAAATTTATATTTATAATATTTTTGAAGTTAGGAAACATAGTGTAAAATTGTCAAAAATCAAATATTACTGTTATGTTACTAAAAATCTTAATGAAAGATCTAGGGACATTTCATTAGTTAATTTAACAAGATATATGCTTTATGAAACCCACCAAAATTTAATGGCTACTTAAAGTTAACAAACCATTAGTTAATTGGAGATTAAGGTATTCTTTATGAAACCGGGCATTAGAGCAGTTTTACATTATCATAAAATTGGTAGCAAAAATATGACAAATAATTGCGTCTAATTTTGTTATAGTGTCATACACGAAAAATGATTACACGAAAATAACTTTGATACCAAATATTTAGGACCTGTTCTATTTTCCTTCACAAAAGTGTCTGCAAATCGGCGCAGAAAGCAATTTCTGGTACGTTGACGCCCCGTTATTATAAATTTATAAATTTCAATTTAGCATACAGATGGCGCTCACATTATTTTGGTTGTAAGTATCTAGTGACAGTATTTGGTTGGTACTAAACTGTCAATAGTTGTTATAGTTATTAATTATATAAGGGGATTAAGAAGCCTCTAATCTTTTTTTTCGAGAGGATTAAAGGCTTGTTAATTCCCGAATGTAATTCAACGTTTTATCCACGACCAGGGCCAAAACCACAATTCAAAATTTTGTTTTTGAGAAACATCAAATTCGACAAATTGATTTTGACCAATACCTACTGATTTTGCGCTAAAAACTAATCCACTAGTGTATTAAAAGGCCTCTAATCCACGGAAAACGGACCTATTAAACCTTCCTAATATAGTGGTCGTGGATAAATATATAAATATAACCTCAGAAAATATTGTTATAGTAAATTATTAGTATTTTATCAACGAATTCAGGGCCGTATTTAGACTAAATTTTCGGGAAGGTTTTAAAAAAATTACAAAATAAATAGCTAATTTTTTAAAATATAAAAGAAATCTTTTTAAATATAAATTTTGTTATATTAATTTTTGAAATGTAATGTTTCGAAAAAAGTGAGTAGAGAGAGGTTTTTTTGCCAAGATGGCGGCAACGACAAAGTCCTAGATTTTGTTTATTTAGCAATAAACTCATAATAGGGTTCATGTTACGAAAGTGGAAACTACCTTGTTTTTAAATTTTATAATTCTTTTTTGGTGCTTAAAATTCCCATATTTTAAAGTGTTTCAGAATTAAGTAATTTGGTGATATGAAGTAAAATTCAGTTTACGTTATGCAAATTATCATAGGAATTCTCTTAGCAGTTGTCACAAACAAATATTTCACCATTTACAATATAGGATTTGTCACACGGAAAGTGAAATCGTAACCAGCATAACTAATATCAGTAAAACTCGTGAGAAAAATTCTATGATATCTCGCGAAATTTATACTGCATTGTTTTGTCATTTTATTGTGATTCTAAATAACTGAATGGTTAATATTAAGTTTTGCTATATAAATCACAAATCTATTTATTATTTTGTAATCTTATAAATGAAACTGTTTCGTTCGGAAAATAATGTTTGCACCTTGCTCTTTAAATGTATCGATAATAAATTTACTATAGATATTGCCATGATTTCTTTTCATCATATCAAACTTTTTTTCTATAATAGAGTTATAGAAGTTCACACGGTTTATTCACCGAATAATATAATCCGAATAATAATAATCGTTTTTCTCGTTTTACAGAAGCCCCAGTCGCACGCGGAAGATTTACAGGGAAAGCGAACGCGACCGCGATCGACGTGGTAGAGAGGACAGAGTTCGAGATCGTGGCAGTCGAAGATACAGGTACTTATAAAATAAGGTTTTCTTGCTTTTCTATTTATCTTACACCAAATACGGGATCGCAGTTTTATATAAAATATTTGCTGTACGATTAAATTATTAAACCCTCTTCAAATCCGACAATTTTTATGCGAGTTGCGAATTGTCGACACGTAAGCCTCCTATTTTTGTAATTACTTTAAGTTCACTTTTTTTATAATAGACTGTAACATTAGATTTTAATATCTGATCTTACAGGTCTCGTAGTGGTTCACGTTCTGAAAGACGTAAGAAGTCTTCTAAATATTGTCGCAGTAGATCCCGCTCCCATTCACATGGGAGAGGTTATGGTCGTCGATCGCACTTAGACAGCCCTATGTCCAGTCGCAGGCGCCATCTTGGAATAAGGGACAATCCTAAGCCATCCCGCTGTCTAGGAATATTTGGACTGAGCGTTTACACTACCGAAGAAGATCTGTACGAAATTTTCTCCAAATATGGTCCAGTAGAAAGAGTTCAAGTGGTTATTGACGCTAAGGTAATTATCTTTATAATAATTTCTTTACAAACCTACACATTTGGGGAAGTTATGAACTTTTAGTTTCTTTTCTCCTGATAAAAGTAGGAAGATTAATTACTTCGGTTCCCGTGCTGACACTTAACAGCTAATGCTTGCTCAGCTCCGTTAACTTGATGACATTTTTAATGCTTGATTTTGTTAATGTGAATTTGATTTATGTGACATGTTTATTTAGACCGGTCGTTCCCGAGGATTCTCGTTTGTATATTACGAGAGTTCCGACGACGCTAAGATGGCCAAGGATCAATGTAATGGTACAAAAATTAACGGAAAGAACATAAGGGTCGATTTTTCAATTACGGAACGAGCTCACACACCCACACCTGGGGTTTATATGGGTAAACCTACCTAGTAAGTACTCCGGTTTTCTTGTTAGTAAAATTTGAGCCAAAGCTATTCTTCATTCTAATCAATAGATAACTGGTTTAGGTAGTGTAACTCAATATTAATCATATCAAATTTTTTAGAATAAACCAAAAAATGCACAAACACTTTTTAGAAACTAAAATGTTTAAGTTATCACAAAATATAAATACCCCGTATGTATATTATCGCAAACGTTTTCACCATACTATGGCATCATCAGGCGATAAGCAATGACAAATTTCCAAAATGAACATGAACAGCATTTTATATATATTCGGCGTAGCAGTAAATTAAATTTAACTGCGGGTTGCGCACCTAAATTTTTTTAACATAATATACAATATAAAATGAAAGATAATTGAACCTAGTAATTGGAAAGTCATTTTTTGCTACATCAGATGTTTTTCTAGCCTAAACTTTTTTTTACATTGAACGTTAAATTATTTTTAATTTCACTCTTGTTTTTTTTTTTTCGTACTTTAGAATTTATTTTACATGTGCAATAAAAATTTTTGTAGGCCCTTAAAAGTTTGTAAGCCCAAGGCTGAGTACCGAGTTTAGCTAATGGATAAACCTAGTTTAATCCTAGTTCATCGCCTGATGATGCCATAGTATGGTGAAAACGTTTGCGATAATATACTGTAATGGTATTTCGTGGAAATACCACAAACTTTTTATTACCTCGGGTTACTCTTTGCGGGAGCAGTTGGCAATTTTCAAGGGTCAAAGGGTTCCAAGCGTCTTCAAAAATTTTAAAATAAAAAAGAAATCTTTCCAATGTAAAACAAATAAATACTCCAAAATAATTACTAAATCAAATCCAATTTCAAATTTAATCCAAACTCCAATTTAAACAAATCAATATTCTTCAAAAAACCAATTTTTGTATCGCAAATAAATTCAAATTTACAAATTCAATGTAATGTAAAAATTTTAAATGTTAAATTTTAAATGGGCCCGCTTGTTTCAACCTTATGCCCATTCAATTCGCCTCGTTATCAGCAGCTGGCTTCGCTCGTACAAATGTAATTCTAATTCTTTGAATTTTAAAACCAATTTTAAATTTTATATCAAAACTAATAATTTCAACCGCTCTCTCCAAATGAACCAAATCAATCAAATCTACTACCGCTCCGCAGCAACGTATCAAAAATATCCAAATTCTCCAAATATCAAAATTAATCATCCAAAAATTACGCAAATAATGCATTCGCATCAAATTTCACTTTATTCAATCAAAATCAAAAATATTACTCACAACTATAATTCACAAATTTAAACTTATATCAAAACTCAAAAACTGCCCCGAGCTGAAACAATATGCTCGAGCGGGCGCTGTCGGCGAAAAACCCATATCCTGGTCGGTTCGCCCCCACCTGTCTAACTTCCACAGTCTTACAACTTAAAATTATTTAAAACAAAATAAAACTTTTATCAAATGTGTACAGGGTAGGTCGCAATCATTTGAAACACCACAATACATACGGTATATTTATATGTTGTGATAACTGAAACATTTTAGTTTCTAAAAAGTGATTGTGCATTTTTTTGGTTTATTCTAAAAAATTTGATATGATTATTCTTCATTCGTTTGAATACATTTATTGGCTTTTTTGAAATTTCCAAAATACACTGCAAAATTCGTGAACATTTTTAAATTTTGTTTTGAGTCTTTGGGAAATTAGTAAATGGGATAATTTAGATCAGAAATTTTGGAGTTTTGTGTTTTTGTAAAGGGCTATCCCGTATATTTTCTCTCGATTTTCTTTTGATTTGTTTGTAAAAATTAATATTTTTCAGCGTGTCAAGCGATCGCTGGGATCGCAGACGAACAGGTGGTGGTGGTGGCGATTGGGACAGAGAGTAAGTAATTTTTAACTTTTTTTAGTAACTTTTGGTTTACAATTGCTTTGTACTGATTACTCCAGGTCGCGTTATCGCCCAACTTCCTCACCTTACTACAGGCGTTCCTCGAGGCGCTACGAACGGTCACGTTCAAGATCGTACTCTCCTCGTAAGTATTTCTAACTCCAACAAAATTTTATGTTGTGCATGGCCTTTATTGGTTTTCAATCAATAATGGGATTTTTTTGTTGATGTTTTAAACATACAGTTGGTTAAAGATAAATTAATTCTTGAATTCAAATTTATTTTTAAAATGTTAACCCTTTGCAGCCCAATTTATGTGTTTGGGATGCCAAATTTTTAAAATTCTTCACAAGATTTTTTTTCCACTTCTAATATCATTTTTTTTACCAATTCTTCCCACACTTGCATTGGGTTCTTCTGGACCGATTGATCGTTTTTGACTGCTTCTTTAATGTTTCTTCTCCTATTAGCAGATTTAGATGTGCGCAAGTACTGAAGACCTAGAAGTTGATCACAAAATTTAAATTTTAAGTGTCTCATTTGACTTTTAGTGTAGGCCTTTGTAGAAACCAACGTCATAGTTAATTTTACTTAAAACTTAAAGTAAAAGTTTCTAATTGGGTATAACAAGATTCAAATGAAGACACAAAACTATTAAGCGGAAGATTCATTTTGGACTGCATAGGGTTAAGAAGTCGAAAATGTTTTAAACATCTTACACGGTCTGCTTTTAGGTATTTTCTTTTATATTATTAAGATCATGCCTCTGCTATGAATTGTACTAGTTTTAAATGATTGATAATGGGTTTTTGTTGTAATCCTACTTACAGGTCGTTATTAAACCGAGGAAGAGCACTAATAACGGAACGCGGAGATTTTGATTAACATACAAAATATTCAAATGTTAAACGACTTACGATTTAATTTAAACTTTCACTAGGATTTTTTTATTAATAATTTTTTTAGAGACTCGTTTTATTTTAAAAAATTACATCTCTGTATCTGGGTGGTTTGTGAAATCACCTCTCGTGTTTGCAGTCGCTGCATTTAGTTTAAGTCGTTTTTGCCGTGTTTTAACAATTCTGGCAATTTTCTTTTATACCTTAATTAATCTTTGTGTATTTAATTTTTCATTTAGTTGTACATACAATAAAAAAACTTGTCCTAAGATTTAGCATAATAAATAATTAATTTTTACACTAATATTGTTTTCCTTTGTTTGAAAAGGGTTAAGAACAAGACCCAATGGATGAATTTCAAGTTTGTTTAAGAAATAAGAAATTTCTCCGATGAAAAAATTCATCTCTCTCTGTGAGATAAATGTAAATAATGTCAATCGAAAATTCAATTCAATCAAAGTCACTTTGAATTTGTCAAGAGAACTGAAAATTCGTTTGCAACTCTCTTGAAATTGTGAAGAATGAAATTTTAGGGTTGTATCTGTCTAAAGGTTACGAAGACTACCAAATAATTGTGGTTGTCGATTTGAAAAGAGAATAGGCAAGATTTTGAGAATGATTCTTTCGAGAAAAAAAATGATCAACTTGATCGGTTTATTTGCTTTTGCATTTATGTGAGGTAGAATAATTTATACATTTTGTTTGTTTATTTCATTTAAGTTAATAAACATTAAAATCTATTTGACGCTGACTTTATATACCTCAATCATTCCTGCTACACCAAATTTCCTCACTTTTATTTTATACCAAGACTTGAAAACTGTAGAAAACTACTAGGTTTTTTTAATTAAGTAGTTATATAATTAGTATAATATATTAGTATAAGAGCCGATCTTTCCATCCCCTTGTAAAGTTTGTTTTATCTATCAGGCAGATAAAATTAAAAACCACTTTAAACATACTTTTAAGAAAATCGGTCTTTCCAAACAAATTTATCATAACTTTAACAAAAAGGTAGTTTGAACAATTTTTTGTGTGTGTATGTTAGGTTGGCAGTGAATTGAATGACGTTAATTAGTAAAAATCAACAAATATTAAAGTAATTCTGTATATCTTCACATACACAATTGTGTATGTGAAAAAAGGGTGTAAGTCCAAGATCTGTTCTTTTGTATATTGAGTGAAATAGCAAATTTTAGATATTCTTATTCTAACTATATGTTTCCCTGAATATAGTACTACAACTTTTGTATGCATGTCAATATGAAAACAGTAAGAATTACAAAACCACACAGTTTTTTTATGATTTCTTAAAACTAGCCATTTTGGACTTACACCTTTTTCTCACTCAGCGATTCAAATACAATTAATTTATGCATATTTCGCAAGGTGACAAATCATTTTAAATTATAATGTAATAACCTATCTGTATATAAATTTAATATCTGTAATATCTGTATATAAATTTGTTAATTTAGCATTTGTTAATTTGATATATAAGTATGTAAATTTCGTTAAATAAATTGAGTATCAATCGAACTCCGTAAAACTTAACTTCGACTTGAGTTTTATTCTACCAACAAGGTGACTTTTGAGATCCAAGCCCAAAAATTTGTTAGTGAGGCTGCTAACACTCAGAAGTCATCCACCCTCTCCATAATCTCAAAATCGAGATTATTCATGGTCCTTCGAACCTACAGCAACCAAAACACAGCCAACAACGAGATTATTCATGAACCGCTATTAACACCCTAGAAAAATTCAAATTAACAAATGTGCAATAAAATTATCAAACATACCTCTAGATGTTGTGTGAGGGTTTTTTTAGTAAAGTAAGCGAAGCAATGGTCGAAGAACGAATTTAATCCTTCAAATGAAGATCGGATAACTTCTCAAGTAAACGTAAAAATTAAAAGAAGAAATTCAAAAAAAAAAATCCTAGCAATCAATACTAATCCCAAATAAATCTGGATGAGAAAATAACGCAATTTTCACCAAAAAAATTGATTAGCTACGTCGTTCAAATATAATTACTCAACTTACAAATTATAACTTTTCTCCAAAATCGCCAAGTTAAAATTAAAAATTAAAAATGTGCGAATTATCAATTATGATAATAATTTTCATTAAATTTGAATTCAAAAGTGAATTAAGATGCCACTTTTTGAAAATCTCTCACAACCATTGAATTTTACTTAAAAATAAAATCAAACCGTAACAAATTGCTAGCCTGCTTTTACGTATCGGTAGGGGAGCACCAACCATTCAAGTGCAAGAAACCTTCCTTGCACTTCACGAGGACAACTAATTATTATTTTTTAATGGAGAATTATTTGTAAATAAAATAAAAAATATTATTTGATTGTTGTATTTTTTTAAGAAGTTCAGGTAAAGGGAGGTTATCAAAAGCTTATGTAGCTGGATATCTTCATGGTACTATAATAGTACCATGGATATGTTAATCAGTACTTTTTCATTGGAACGACGCTGGTAGTTTCAGCAAACAAGCTTTTTAAAACAAATGCTATAGTTAGGTTAGGTAACCTAACCATAAGTGCTTGTTCACAATGTACGTAAGACATAAGACGCAAAGTCTAACTAAATGGTTTTAAAATGAATTAGTAGCTACTAGTTAATAGCATTCTAGAAGCTAGTAAAATTTTGTTATGCATAGTTCTTTTGAAAAGAAAGTTAGTATCCTTTTAGTTGGTAGAATACTAAAGTATGGTTTTTGAAATATTTATTTGGCAACAACGCAAATTGACAGCCAACAACTTAAAAATAATTATTTTTACCTAAAACAGGTACCTAAAAACAGCTTAATATTGTTTACCCTTGGCAAGTACATTGTTATAATAAACCAAAGGATTTATATGATTTACATAATATACTTTTCGCCTCCTATTTAAATTTAGAATAATATCTTAAATTATTTGAATTTCTTCGATTTCTTCATCAACATTTATACAATCTTCTATTAGTTTTAAAAGAATTTTTTATTTAATTAATTTAATTAGTTTTATAATTCAGCATTTTCCCACTTAAAAATATTACATTAAATACTTATTTTATGTATAATACAAATAAATTCAATAATTTGTAATTGAACAAGTTAACTAATAAATACTAAACAATATTTGATAATGTTTTTTATCACAAGTTAAAAATTAATATATTATGTATAATATGGTATATTATGACTAAATATAATTTTCAAAATTGTCCATTCTTTGTAAAATGTAACCTTAGAATGGTCTTAAACATGCTCAAAACCCTCACTAAATATTTAGTAGCGAACCAACGATTTTAGTAGTCCTACTAAGGTTAGTACCCTTTTAACTCGTCTATGCATACAAGTTGCATGCTCCACTACTACCTGACCGCATTAGTAGCTACTTAGTGTACTTAGTGTACTTAGTAGCTACTTAGATGACTATGCATAAGGCTGTATTTGTTTATTTAGTTTATTTTTTTGTTATATGCGTGCGCAGTTGCATATATTTCTTATGTTCATTGTGAATACTTTTGCGGCTTATGTCAAAATTATGTTTTATGCTTATTTGTGCTTATGCACGTCTTATGTTTTATGTACATTGTGAACAAGCACTAAGTAGGTTACATTTCTTGGTACAAAATTTCCCATGCGTTTGCGTATCTTATAAAAATTTATAATCAATGTATTTTGACATGTGCTGTTTATACTGTGATCCGAAATTGTAGATCGCTACCCACATTAACATATTGAACGCCCTCGTTGTGTTGACAGATGTTTTGTGGTTGACAGTTACAAATGTTCATGGTAAAAATTGGTATATTTTATTAAAAATGTTATCGTCTATGGTAAAAAAACACCAAAGTAAACAATCTGCACGTAAGGAATCGCAAGGTTAGTAAAATTTGTGGTTATGTTTACAACATTTTTAATGTCTGAACTTTTAGAAAATAAACGAAAAGAGGCCGTAACTTCGGCCAGTGATTTGACTCAAGCTCTTGTAGATCACTTAAATGTTGGGAAATGTCTTACTAAAAATTATTTTTCTTCAATTAAGTTGCAAATATTTTAGTGTCGCTCAAGCCTATCTCAACCAGAAACGTTTGGACGCCGAAGCTAAACAACTTCATTCGAGAGCTATTAACTTTTCTAAATAAACTCAACAGTGGCTACATTTGGTGGAAACTTTCAGCAGTGCGCCGAAGGAATTAGGCGACGTTGAAAATTGGGCAAAAACAATCGAAGGAGACATTCGGACAATAACTATGGCTTTAGAGAACGTTTACAAAGATTCACAAGACACTCCGCCACAGTAGAAAGAAAGGATTTTTAAGTTGTAAATATTTTATTCTTAATTTATTGTACAAGTTGAAATTTATATATTTTAAATGTAAATATTATTTTGTTTATCAAAAACTTTATTAATTTAAATTATTTATTTTGGATCACATTGTCCCAGTCCAAGCTTCTAGGTGAATTTTATATGCCCAACTAAACAATGAAAATTAACAGCTTTATTCGAAAGACGAGGGTTAAATTTTTTTTTACTTGAATTTGTTACTTAACGAGGAAGTTTTTACTCTCAGTTGAACCAGTTGACTGCTACACCACTAGCACTGCTGTGAATTATCCGGAAATGTGCGAAAGACTTCGTCAATAGATCCATAACATTTATGAATGGCAATTAAATTAATATGAGTCACAGAATTTGTTGGAATTTTATCGTCGCTTAAGGAATAAAAATGCAAATGACATTCGCATTTTTTTATTACATTTATCATCATCGCTCTTTATATGCCGCATAAATTCTTGCAGCATTTAAATTTGCTAGAACAATAAATTAAGCAATTTTTATAGTTTAATGTCCTGTTAAATTTGCGCAATTCAACGCATTTACGATCGCATCTTGTTAACATTATTTCATTAACTGTATAAAAAGAATCACACTTGGTAGACTAAGTGGTTAGTTTATTTTCTCTGTCAAGATAAAGTTCCTTTTAAATTTGATCATGATTCATTATTTTATGATTCCATTATTAATATCACTTATGAAAGAAAGGCGAAGGACAGGACCGTCACGAAATTTTTATGTCTTGATTTCTTTGATTGGGTATATAATATTTACCCTCTCCCCAGATTTTGGATTTTGTTTTTTAATTATTGTTGCTTGCTTCTTGGCTTATATAAAAATAAACTTTAATTTTGGTTAACCAACTTTAATTTAATAAATGAGAAAAACTAACAAATAAAAAATAATACTGTACAAAAATGCTTTGGATCTCTTGCTCCTACAATATTCTTATTAATACTGTCGACCAGAAGAAGGGTCCTTAAGTCGTTAACAATAGTTTATATGAAGGGAAAATTCTACCTGTTGGGTAAAACCCAATTCGCTGAACAATAACATGTTTTAGGCGGCAAATATAAAAATTCCACTGAACATACCGCCCGCCTTGAACGGATCGCTTTGAACAAACAAAAAAAACAATACGAGTGTATTTATATGCAATTGCACTAATTGTTTAGGGGTTACACGCACACCTTGGACTCGGCACGTCGCACTATGGAACTTGAAGTTTGTACGCTTACAACACGAATCACACTATCTTTGAATAGTACGAGAGCTAGCAACTTCGGAAAAACAAGAATTTTAAGAAATCTGTTTTTTTAATATATCTTTTCTTATGCTCTCACAAATAGCGTGCGGGTAACCTGGCTGCCGGTAAACGTTGCGTTTACTACTGCGCAACTCACCTGCGCAGAAAAAAATATTAATTTTAAAGTAATTTTAAGAAGATTTGTTTTTTTATCACTTACTTTTAAACAGTAAGCAAAACAAAAATTTATTATTGCCAGACATATTTATTGTTGACAACAACGTGCCAGATTTTATTTTAATATTATTTTATTTAGTTATAAAGAAGCACAAAATTAATTTGCCAGACACTAATTCGGTTGCTAAGTTACTAGCCAGACTGATTAAATGTTGTAAAAATAGTACGTATGTTAGAAGAGTTTATTCAGTTCATCAGTGGTTGTGTGAGAAAAATAAACGAGACGTTAAATATCCCACGATTCCAGACAAAGTGCGCATGCGCTAAATTATTTGTGCAACCTACCGGCGCATGTGCAGTTTTTTTGGGACTTCGTGTTTTTAAAATAACTTAAAAAGTTTTTAGACTTTTTAAGTATTTATGTGGTATTTATGTAGTGTTTAAGTAGTATGTGATGTTAAAATAATAAAACCTAACAAAATGTTAATAGTATATTATCTATGCGGGAGATATGAGATGCATTACCGGCGAAAGATTTAAAAGCCAGAGGGCCGTAGGCCCGAGGGCTTTTGAATCATGAGTCCGGTAATGCATCGTTATCTCACAAGTTTGATATACTATTTTATCTACTTCCTTGTTTAAATAGCATTTAATAATAAATAATAATTAAAATAATTTACACTTGACAAATGAAAACATAAAAAGCTGTTTATCTCGAAAACGAGACAAGATATCGAAAAAATAACTCAAAAATGTCCCCCCCCCAGCCTTCACACCCCCCCGCCGAGGGTAATGTTCTCGCTACCAGATGCATTAATTAGCGCGCCCTAACTCCAAGAAATATTGATGAAAACTCGATTGAAACAAATAAAGTTATACAAGTTATGAGAAATCTAGTGATTGAAAAATAAAACAAATGAGTAATTTGTCAAAAAAAATTGTATAATTTCATTAACATGGTTGATACTTTTGATGTTGATGAAGCCGCGGCAAAGCTTGTAGAACAACGATTGCCGACGAAATCAAAAAAGAAATATGAAATACAGTATTTTATTTTATTTTATTCATGTTTATGTGCTTGTCGTGTAGTTATTGTAGTTAGTGCCGGTATTACATATGTCAATATATAAACGTCAGATAATATTACCTCCCTTGGGAATTTTACAATTATTAATCAATGCAGTAAGTAACCGCGATCATATCCACGCCATTTGATGGAGATAAGTACGCATTTATTTACCGGAAGTAGATAAAATAATAAATTTTAACTGTTAAGTAAATAATTACATACTACAAAGAAAACATAATATTTAAAGAAACCAAAATGACAATAATTCACATTGAACATGGTTGAACTTAGAATATCCGAATAAACAAGAAATTAGAAATCTGAAAAAATTACGCTATAGAAATGATAAAATTTACTAAAAATTAGAAAAACCTGTAACATATAATATAAAAGCTTTTATTTCACGATTATTTCCGATCATCAGTTATGTATAACAGTAAAAATAAAAAGAAGTAAGAGCAAATATACCAAACAAAATTGAAAAAAATTTAAAAATTAATAAATTAAACAAAATTTAAATGATGCGCTTACCAAATAACCAAACTGAGCCACGCCATGTGTCTAATTGAAACTTTAGGCTAGTTAAATGAAAATGGATCCGAAATCTCCTTACAAAGGACGGGTTGAAGCAGAGACATACAATGCCATCATAACTTCGAAAACTAAATTTGAAAGAAAATTTCAAATTTTACCACGTTTTTGCACCTGAAGCACGTTTACTATAAAATAGAAAATAACTTAAAAAAGTTTTTAGACTTTTTAAGGCAGTATTCTAGTCTAGAAGCCCGAATTTCATACATTTTTTGACGGCCGATAAAAAAAAAGCAATTAATATTTTAACTATACATTTTTTTGTCATCGATTTATATATATTTTAGAAATTTCCAAAAAAATTTTCAATAAAAAATATATAAATTTCACAAAGTTACACGCTGTTCAAGTAGAGATGAAAAAAAGAGCGGGTTCATGGTTGACAGGATTCCAACTCTTCTAATCGTCTGAAAAAAAAGAAAGATAGTTTCTTAATCAGTACAAATGTCATTTTGGTTGGAACGAGGAAAAATTTAAAAAAAACAAATTTTCTTGCGAAAAAGAGGCTACTTAGGAAAAAAGTTGACTTTTTCAGTTATTTTTTAACTTTCCGAATTTTTAAGAAATAGTAAATATTGAAAATTATGATTTTTTGTTAGTTCCTACCATAAAGGGATATATAAAAAAAATTCATGCCAAATTTCAAGAAAATCGGTCAATTAGAACTTAAGATTTTAAGTCAACCGATCGAAAAACGTAGTTTCGAGAAAAAATTTAAGTTAAGTTTCATGCAGTTTAACTGATAGAACAATACATATTACTTACATTTCTTCAATCAACTATTTCGGCTCCATATATTAGGCCTTCTTTTACCTCAAATTGTATATTTAAAAAAGTAAACTTAAAAAAATACAGAAAAACAATAAAAAGTATTTCTTAATACTTTTCTTAGATTCGTTCCATCTAAACCGGTCGAGTTACCACGACACTAAAATGGCAATAATTTTTAAAATAATTCGAATTTCAAAAAATTCTTTTAAGAAGATATTCTTAAATATCTAAACTATCGAAATATGAAAACAAAAATTTTCGATTTTTTCAACTTTCTAGACTAGAATACTGCCTTAAGTATTTATGTGGTATTTAGTAGTATGTGATGTTAAAATAATAAAACCTAACAAAATGTTAAAATAATAAATTTTAACTGTTAAGTAAATAATTACATACTACAAAGAAAACATAATATTAAATAGAAACCAAAATGACAATAATTCACATTGAACAGAGTTGAACTTAGAATATTTGAATAAACAAAAAATTAGAAATCTGAAAAAATTACGCTATATAGAAATGATAAAAATTACTATTAATATTTGCTCTTACTTCTTTTTATTTTTACTGTTATACATAACTGATGATTGGAAATAATCGCGAAATAAAAGCTTTTATATCATGTTACAGGTTTTTCTAATTTGTAGAAATTTTTATCATTTCTATAGCGTAATTTTTTCAGATTTCTAATTTCTTGTTTATTCAAATATTCTAAGTTCAACCCTGTTCAATGTGAATTATTGTCATTTTGGTTTCTTTAAATATTATGTTTTCAAACTATAATTTAAACATAATATATAAAAATTAAAATTTGAATACTTTACAAACGTATTTTTTGCCTGTCTCTTTCTTAAAAATATTGCATTCGGCTATTTTTCGCGTGTAATAATCGAAAAGTTCAAGTTAAAGAAACCTTACTTTTAATGTACACTACAACATTAAATCGGTCTGGCTCGTAACTTTGCAACCGAATTAGTGTCTGGCAAATTAATTTTGTACTTCTTTATATCTAAATAAAATAATATTAAAATTTTAGCCATACGAAAATGGTTTGAAATTAATTTTTTTTGTTTATAAAAAATAAAATCTGGCACGTTGTTGTCAACAATAAATATGTCTGGCAATAATAAATTTTTGTTTTGCTTACTGTTTAAAAGTAAGTGATAAAAAAATAAATCTTCTTAAAATTACTTTAAAATTAATATTTTTTTCTGCGCGGGTGAGTTGCGCAGTAGTAAACGCAACGTCTACCGACAGCCAGATGGTCCCCACGCTGCTTGGGAGAGCACAAGAAAAGATATATTAAAGAACCAGCTTTCTTAAAATTCTTAGTCGAAAACGTTGCTAGCTCTTAGACTAGAAGGAATGAAGCTCGCTGCCGCGTCCCATGATCCACTTGAGAGGAAGGAGATTATCTTCCTTTAGAAGTACTAACGTCCCGACGTTCATCAATGCATTTTGACGTGTTTGTTTGGATCGTTGTTGAAGCTGGCATAGGTACTCCGTCGACCAACGTTTCTAAAAATGTTGGACCATTTGTTGCAGATGCTGATAATTGGACAGCCTATTTGTAGGGACTTCTTGCAAGTCCATTTGAGGTAATGCGCGAAGAGACTACCGATGAGGAAGTGACCAGGGGTTAGTGCAGAACAATCGGATGGATCACTGGACAATGGGATTAAATGACGAGAATTTAAACAGGATTCTACTTGTGTCAATAGCGTATAAAGTTGTTCAAATGTGAGAATAGTGTCACCTATGACACGCTTGATATGATTTTTGGCAGATTTGACAGCGGCTTCCCACAGACCTCCAAAAGTGGGAGATCGAGCAGGTATAAAATGCCAACGTATAGCCTTGTTAGTTACATTGTCGCGGTCCAAAACGTGGCCAAGAAGCACACGAGCGAAACCTACCTTTTGTACTACCCTAGCTAGCTCGTGGCGATGGGTCGCGGGGGTGTATCGAAAGGATACCGCGGAAATACCAAAGATAGGGGGGGTCAAAATACTTGTTAAGTCGTCACAATCGGGAACAATCAATCTTATGGGCGCCACTCGAACTAAATGAGACTTTCCACCTATAACAAGCTCCGCTATGCTTGTTCGAGAAAGCGTTACGGAACCCTACTTATGTAGAATCTGCTTGGTGGTCGTGGAGTACAGAAGTTTTATTAACAATAAAAACATTAAATGGATAAATATATAATATATAAATAAACGGTGAATAAACAAATAATTACGCCTAAAGTAGGCAACACATTAAACAACAAAAGTATAGCCGAAAAGAAGGAATCCTTTTGATTTCAAATATCGATACAAAAAAACAATTACACGACAATCCTAGTCAAGAATATTACAAAATGGCCAAATGAGTGAAAAATCAACAGTAACTTCTTGACTTTGGTTGCGGTAAAAAAGGTTAGTAAAATCTAAATAACTACTATAATAGAAAGTGTTGACATCTAGCTCAATAGCTAAGAAATAAATCATAAACTTTGTGCGGTTAATGTAAACAATAAATAAAATAATTTCGATAAATTCTTAAAGGTGGTACGTTATAGAAGTTTCGTAACCTATAACGATATGTTGAATGTTGAAGTTGATTCCAATAATTCAGGTAATACGTAGACACAAAATTCACACACAGTTAGTTTAAATAAAAAGTACAATTTTACCTTATAGGTGTCCTGGGCCACCAGCAGCATCCAAGAAGGTATTGTAACGAGCTCTCGAACTGCAAGGCCGAATGGGGTACCGTGAACGAGGTAATGAGCACTCATAAGATTGACCCTCCCAAGGTGGACATAAAGGTACTCTGTCGGATTGACTTCTAACAATAATCTTCTGGTACAATCGACGCTAATAACAATTACTTGTACGGAATAACGGTAGTAATGCGGAATTTTCACAAAGGATAGTAGGAGCAAGACGTAAACTGTCTACAGGCATTAATTTATCGATACTAGGGCCAAATGGTTGCATTAAAAGTTAATCGAACTTCACTGAACTTATGGCGGTAAACTGAGCATTCGAAGTTGTGTTAATTGACTTGAAGAAATTTTTAATATAAACGGAAGCCGGTAAAAGTAATAACAAAAAGAAAACGTACTTTTGAAGTTTCTTCGAGATGTAAAAGAACGATACGAGTGATCGTGATATCTTAATAAATATGCACATAAGTGCAAATTGCTATAACCAGCAAAAGCAATCGTTAGCAACCCGAAAGTAATAAATTCGCACAACGCGATAAATAACCGAACGGTAACACAATTTCACATAAAATCGGGTGCTATTAACTTTAAAAGCGATAAGATTATCACTTTTCTATGGCACGCCGTTTTGCTATTTAATAATACCAAAATAATTTTGTATTCGAAAATTGTTAACAAAATAATTGTTCACAGAAAAATTAGTGTTCATAAAAATGTATTAAAATTATATTAAAGCATAATTTCAATTGAACAATTGAAATTCATGTTTGGAAATATATTGAAGTAAATATTTGTATGGTTCGACATTAAAATAAAAATTTGGTCAATTATAATGTTACTTTAAAATTATATTTATTTGGGTCTTCAATTATTCTCAGTTTAAATTAAAATTCATTCTTTTACAGTTTTGCTACAATATAATACATATAAAAATTGATAGTATAAACCTGATTTATTTTTTTTGAATTAAAATTATGTACATAATTTTAATTCAAAAATAAAAATTGATGGAATTAAAATTATGTACATAATGGAAATACGGCAACGCCGCAAACAGTGACCTGTAGATAGAGTAGGAATCTGCATCCATTACATGTCGAACGAACATCGACGAAGTTATGTGGTTGTGACATTGTGACCGTAATATTCACGTGCAATATTAAGTGATAATCTTTGTTTTTAATACATTTAACGTTTGTATATTACAATGGCTACAGATAGTGACATTGTCCATCGTTTAGTTAGAGCAGCAAATAATGCTGCTAATCAAGAAACTACGGAAGAATCTAATTTTTCTTCTGTAATTCATGCCACATGGCATGATTTTAGACGGCAAGGGGCTACGACGAGTCATTCAAGAAGAGGCAGAAAGCGAAAACGGACTTTCAAGAAAAGAGTTGTGTTGACAAAACTAGCACACGCAGACTTTTATCCATCCAACGCGGAGTTAAAATTGATCAAACAACGCGGATTAGGTAAGTTTATATTGTTTTCTCTCGTTGACTAAGATCCAGTTTACCTGCACAAGAGCGAAACTGCATCATGGCCCTTTCTTTTTTAAGTATGTAATTTTCTACTTTTTAATCGACTACTTTTCTTTCAACTTAGAAGAATCTGATGAATCATTAGTAATAAGTCGAGATAGCTCTCTGGAAGAAATAAAGAATCTTATCATAGAACTTTATCCTCAATATATACAAAATCTGTTAAGAATGTGTGGATTCAAACTGGCCAAATCATTGAAATCAAAACAACTTAGAATTCTTGATAACGTTCAAAATGGTGGAGATCTCGAAGATAAAGTTTTTCAAGGAAAATTATAGTTATACCTAACAATGATTTTCCTAATAATTTAGAAATTCTACCAATTTTCCAAGAAGTATCAACTCGAAATGTTCAACGACCTTCAGTCACTGAAAGTCCAAGATTATTGTCACCAACCATTGAGCATAGTGAAGATATTGAAGAGGAAGATATTGAACCTGAAACGTTTAATCAGCAATTAACAACTACTAACAATGCAATATTCCCATCTCTTTCGGAAGAGGCAGAAGTTCAGCTTCTTGAAATTTCTAGGAAGGACTGTTTACATGAAATGATGAATGTTTATAAAGATGAAGAAATTTTGAAGAAACGTATGCATATTTCTTTTATTGGTGAAATGGGTATCGATGGTGGTGGCCTCACTAAGGAACTGTTTCATATTTTTTTTGAGAAAACTGAAGGAGTTTACTTTCAAGGAGAAGATTGTATTGTTCCTTATTTGCCACTGAATAAAAGAAACGAGCAAGATAAATTTATTATTATTGGACGAATCTTACAGCATATGCTACTTTTAACAAATACGATTCCAACAAAACTTTCTCGGATAACCTTAATATTAATCGCTCATCCCAATCAAAAAATTGATAATAATGTATTATTACAAGAATTATTTAATTTTGTAAATCCGTATTTGCGAAAAATTTTGAAAAAAGGTTTAAAAAGTTTTTCTTCTCTCACTGAAAAGGAGCTTGAAGTAATTCAGGACTTTTTTCAATCTAATAAATTTCTAGCTAGACCTAGTTCTGAATCTTTTTCAGAACAAATCTGTATAATAGCAAACGAAACTTTTGTTGAAACTCCGAGAAGGTTAATTCAGAAAATGCGTAACGGTGTGTCACCCGAAAAATATTCTAATTTTTGGAATAATTGTGATTTTAGTGTGCTTTTGGATTTTCAAAATCCTACTCCAACCAAAGTTGTGAATTGCTTAGTGACGGACCCTCACCTAACAAATGAAGAAAATGAAATTTTGCATTATCTTACAATGTACATCAATTGTCTTGATACGGACAAATTGAAAAGATTCATATTTCTGATTACTGGTTCTTCGTCAATGCCTTTTTATATTAACCTAAAGTTTAATGATTTTATAGGACTTAGTCAAAGGCCGATGTTCAGTACTTGTACTGACACTTTGACTCTGCCAAAAACATATGGTAACTACAATGAACTGAAAAATGATTTGAATACTTGTTTGAATTCTGATGAAGCAACTGAATATAAATCTTACTAGCATACTAATTATGCTTATAATGTTTTATTCTTATTTTTAAATTGTTTATTAGGTTAAGTTCATAAGTATTTTATCAATGTATCCATATGCCATAAAGCATCAAGTTAATATTCTGTTCAAATTAACATATCGAGAAGCATTACCAATGTTATTTAAGCAGGTACAAATGAGCGTTTAAAAATCGTTTGAAAACATTCATAATTGCAAATGTTACACTCGTACGGTGTCTCCCCTGTATGAATTCTTAAATGATTTTTCAAATTTACTTATATAAGTTTTTCTGAAGCTTTTATCCTGTAACTTATTTACAAATCAAACATTCTAATTAATGTCTATATGTTAAATATCTAACAAAGAGCTTAATCAAATACAGTAGAACCCCTCTATAATAAAGAGGGTTATAACAAAAAATCTGCTATAACGTGCAAATCGTTTAATTCCTTGTCGTTTTATTAAAAAAAATAAAGATAAAATACAATCCTATCAACTTCACAAAACGTAACCAATATTTTAATAAAAAAAAAATTATATTGAACAGCTGAAATAAATTTACAGTTTTGGAGTTTAGGAAGTCAATATTACCTAATTATTTAAAAAGTTCACACATGATATATATTTTTCTCGGTCAGACTTATTTTCAGTCAAAATGTTTGTCAGATAAGTATTTTGTTCTTGAGTTAAGTCTAACGATGAAGAAGGATTATCGATATCATTATTGTTAATTACTACTGTAGAAACATCTACACCCAATGCTTGTAAAGATGCAGAAAGTCTGTCATAAAGACTTATACTATCACCATCAAAAATTTCACGCACTGCTGTCGAATTTGTATAAAAATTTTCCAACATTCCTCCTAACCATAGTTGGCGTGGTGTGCGATTGTTTTCTGTTCGTATATTATGAACATTCCATGCTGATCGGAACGATGACAATTTCTTATCAATTACAGATTTATATACAAATTGTACACAAAATCTGTGAGTGAGATTGTCAATATTTAATAAATTACAGTTTTCCAATTCATTTAATTCTTTGTAAATGGAATCACAAACTTCTTTGTACACATCCACTCATAGTCTTTCTATCCGCTGGTTATGAACCGATTTTCCAGTAATGTGACTTCCACGAGAGTAGCCACGTATTATATTCATAAGAAAAGCAACAAGAATATTTTCATATCCATGCTCTGATCGGACACGTGATGGTAATCCATAGCTTTCTACTGCACTAGTAAAATGATTGATAACAGACTGGGCTTGAATAGACAATTCACATTTCAAATATATGATAAATCGCGAAAATCCATCGATACAGCCGTGGATAATAAAGCCCCATCTGTAAAAAAAATATAATTAGATTTGCATTAATTGAAAAGTTGTAATTGGAGAAGTTTGTTATTTAATTCGACAACGTAAGTTTTTCAACAAAATATTGTGAATAAGTTTAGCACCTTGACAGTTTCAGATGTGCATCCATATGCCATAAAGAATTTGGAGTAGGTACTTTATAGCTTCTCCTTTTAATAGACTAGCTCCATCGGCTAGCAGTTGCTATTGGATCTACTACATCTAAAGCTTGTCGTATTTTCTTTCGTTGTACTCGTATTCCAGATGCTTTTAAGTATGCTTGCATCATCTATAATTAAAACTAATTTATAAGTATCATATTCATTTATCTGTATTATTATAAGTATTATTTACCGTTTGTCCACAATTCGGATGTTGTTCATGTATCTCCGAAATCTTCAACAGCAATTCTTCCTTTGAAATTATTGTATATCTCCCGCGCATCAGTAAATTTAACTCATAGAGTTTTTTATATATAGTTTTTTTTGAGCATCCTATCAGAGTAGCCATAGCAGTTGCTGTATATCTTTCATTGTATAATAATTTCAACTGATTTTCATTTATTGGAACGGTTGGACGACCTCTCCCTAATACAATAATTATTATTGAAAAATGATAATAGTTAATATTGGATAATAATACGGGCATTACTTTAGCACTATTAAATGAAAATTGAGATTAAACTGTAAACTCAAATACACATCAAAATTCAGAAACGTGTAAATAACATAATCAAAATGATTACTATTCTGTAAATAAAGAAAGAAAAACTAAAAAGAACTTACCACTCGAAAGAAATCTTGGCACTGTATAGGCTTGCGATTCTTGTCTATTATTTCTCAAGAGCAATAATCTGTCAATCGCATTCAAAAGTGAATTATAGGTGCCTCCAGAAATGATGCTTGAGATTCTACACAAATTGTGTTTTGCTGTACATAATGCACGATGATCTATATTCAAAGTCGATTGATACGACCTTGCAGCATTACCGATTACTCTTCTAATTCTATTCAAGGTTTGAGCAACGTGTCTGTCCACTTGATTATAAGTGGACTTATTGAATTGTAAAAAAATGTTCTCTTCCGATAGAGAAGACTTACTCAGTATCACACTAAATATGTATAGAAAATTGAAACCATATAATAAGGTTATGTTACAATAAACAACAAATACAAAATAGTGGAAAAGTCATACCGATTAGGTAGGAATCTACTATACCCACTCTTGTAACACTTGCAGTGTTGCCGAATTTTCATTATGTACATAATTTTAATTCCATCAATTTTAATTCTTACATTTGTCATTATGTACATAATTTTAATTCTTTATTTTCTATTTTCGAATTTTTCGAAAATAAAATTTCGAATTAAAATTCGAAAATAGCAAATAAAGAATTAAAATTATGTACATAATAAAAAGTCGTAAAATTTTTCTTGTAGCAAGATGTGATAAATAATCGTGTTTGAAATTATTCTGTCACACAATTTTCTTGCTTTCAGTAAATAAATTTTACGTCATGTTAGAATTGTAATTTTTATTGCGCTTACTTTCCAAGAGTTCGGGTAGTGTAAAATCACGTGGCTACGAAGAAGATTACTTTTTGCCAACCTAATTTATATAGCTTGTTTGCCAGAATCGAGGGACAACCTCGATTGTTTGATTATTGTATAACCAACTCAGATCTGAATCGGTTAATAATTCTTATTCAGCTGCGCCTGACCAATATTACACATATATTTACTTTTTTGCTTGTTACCTACTTGGATATTTTTTTCTTTTTGATAATTTTCTTATTAAATTTGTTTGTGTGCATCTGTCTGCGTATTATTTTTGAATTCCAGGTATTAAGCGTTCCTATCGTACACTGTGCTATCTGCACATTTCTTTTAGCATTTTTCAGGGCGATCAACTTATCATTGGCGATAAAAAGTGCATGGCGCTATTGTTTGTGGTTACCAAACCTATTAGTTTGACGGATCGGGTATTCACTCCCGATTGCCTAACCTCTCCCTAAATTTCTCTACGTGAACTAGGTTAAAGAGCATGGCCAGATCAGAAGCCAGTGGTATAGTTAGGTGGACGCGCCTTAATATGGCTGTGGATTTGCGAGCAGGTTAGGCTGCCGCAACAGGTACTCAGTACTTAATGCGTTATTAAGCCGATATTGAGGAGAGTCGAGAAGAAATTTCACGGTTTTTCCGGTTTATCTTCGAAGTTCAAGGTCCAATACGAATAAAATTATAATGGGACTAACTTGGAACTAAACTTGATTCAACGCCGAAAAAATTTTGAAAATCGGTTCATAAATGACGGTGTTCTGAGGTAACAAACATACAAAAAAATACAACCAAATTGATAACCTCTTCCTTTTTTGAAGTCGGTTAAAAATAACATTAACCAAACAGGTCGTGGAATTTGGGGTCAAATTCAAATTAGTTTTATTCTAGTCGACCAAACAAACTTACTCTGAAAGGGGAGAACTTAACCGTACTCTAGGGGATTTCTTAGCCGCCACTGTAAAAATAAAAATTCAAAATTGCCACCGATCAAGCGTGCGCATGTGCGTTTGAAATTACCGTTTATGAGCATGGTTTATAAGTAGACGCCGCACATTCCGCCATCACAATTTGTCAGAAGTGCCGGTCGCATATTAATTCGTTTAGTTGTGAATTTACGACGCGTGATTATTAATTTTTTTTTATTTTTTTTCGATTTTCAGCCAAGTAAGAATAATGAGCGATCGAGAGGTAAGTTTTTACGTATTATTTGCTTAATCGCCACATTTCATACGTGGTACGTACTATGCCGGTCGCTTCTTATCATATTTTCGCAACCGTCATTTTTATTGTGCAAATTTTATGATCTATTTAACAAATTTTATCGTTCGCCTATTGATTTAATAATTTTATTAATTTCAGGGAAGCCGTTCGCCAATGGGGCACAAATCTATTAACGATCGCGATCATTCGCAGCACCCTAGACGCGATGATTCACATCGAAATCATAAAGGAAAAAGTTATTCTAGGTAAGATTTTCTTTTTAAATGTCGAAGAGTAACCTGTGACGTTATTGTAAGTATTACAGCATCAATTGTATTTCTTTCGATTCACACAGGGAGATTATTGTGAGAAGTTTTGCTTTTGGTGTGCACTCTCAATTGTTCACTAGACAAACTCACTTCGTCTACATTACATAGACCAAATTTACTGTTGTTTTTTTAACGTGCCGACGACTTGTGCAATGACAATATTTTTAGCACAAAATGTCATTTGTGCGTTACGTGTCAATTATGTCTAAATTTAGATTTGTTTAGACCTCATGTTTATTATCGGTCATTAAATTGAAATTAATCTTGAGATTAATGTTATGAGAATTTCATAACCTGGCATTTTTACATGCTTTTTGTTAAAATTAAAATGACTGTCTCAATAAATATAAATTTGCATTTATCAAAATACTTGTCTCAAGTTGTAACTTACGACGTTTAGTTACAAGTCAGTCGCCACCTTTATGTTGGTTTGTTTCACTTAGAGCAGTTTTACATTATCATAAAATTGGTAGCAAACATATGACAAATAATTGCGTCTAATTTTGTTATAGTGTCATACACGAAAAATGATTACAGGAAAATAAATTTGATACCAAATATTTAGGACCTGTTTTATTTTTCTTCACAAAAGTGTCTGCAAATCGGCGCAGAAAGCAATTTCTGGTACGTTGACGCCCCGTTATTATAAATTTATAAATTTCAATTTAGCATACAGATGGCGCTTACATTATTTTGGTTGTAAGTATCTAGTGACAGTATTTGGTTGGTACTAAACTGTCAATAGTTGTTATAGTTATTAATTATATAAGAGGATTAAGAAGCCTCTAATCTTTTTTTTCGAGAGGATTAAAGGCTTGTTAATTCCCGAATGTAATTCAACGTTTTATCCACGACCAGGGCCAAAACCACAATTCAAAATTTTGTTTTTGAGAAACGTCAAATTTGACAAATTAATTTTGACCAATACCTACTGATTTTGCGCTAAAAACTAATCCACTAGTGTATTATGAATTCTAATTCACTAGTGTATTAAAAGGCCTCTAATCCACGGAAAACGGACCTATTAAACCTTCCCAATATAGTGGTCGTGGATAAATATATAAATATAACTTCAGAAAATATTGTTATAGTATATTATTAGTTTTTTATCAACAAATTCAGGGCCGTATTTAGACTAAATTTTCGGGAAGGTTTTTAAAAAATTACAAAATAAATAGCTAATTTTTTAAAATATAAAAGAAATCTTTTTAAATATAAATTTTGTTATATTAATTTTTGAAATGTAATGTTTGGAAAAAAGTGAGTAGAGAGAGGTTTTTTTGCCAAGATGGCGGAAACGAAGAAGTCCTAGATTTTCCTAGATTTTGTTTATTTAGCAATAAACTCATAATAGGGTTCATGTTAGGAAAGTGGAAACTACCTTGTTTTTAAATTTTATAATTCTTTTTTGGTGCTTAAAATTCCTATATTTTAAAGTGTTTCAGAATTAAGTAATTTGGTGATATGAAGTAAAATACAGTTTACGTTATGCAAATTATCCTAGGAATTCTTTTAGCAGTTGTCACAAACAAATATTTCACCATTTACAATATAGGATTTGTCACACGGAAAGTGAAATCGTAACCAGCATAACTAATAACAGTAAAACTCGTGAGAAAAATTCTATGATATCTCGCGAAATTTATACTGCATTGTTTTGTCATTTTATTGTGATTCTAAACAACTGAATGGTTAATATTAAGTTTTGCTATATAAATCACAAATCTATTTATTATTTTGTAATCTTATAAATGAAACTGTTTCGTTCGGAAAATAATGTTTGCACCTTGCTCTTTAAATGTATCGATAATAAATTTACTATAGATTTGCCATGATTTCTTTTCATCATATCAAACTTTTTTTCTATAATAGAGTTATAGAAGTTCACACGGTTTATTCACCGAATAATATAATCCGAATAATAATAATCGTTTTTCTCGTTTTACAGAAGCCCCAGTCGCACGCGGAAGATTTACAGGGAAAGCGAACGCGACCGCGATCGACGTGGTAGAGAGGACAGAGTTCGAGATCGTGGCAGTCGAAGATACAGGTACTTATAAAAAAAGGTTTTCTTGCTTTTTTATTTATCTTACACCAAATACGGGATCGCAGTTTTATATAAAATATTTGCTGTACGATTAAATTATTAAACTCTCTTCAAATCCGACAATTTTTATGCGAGTTGCGAATTGTCGACACGTAAGCCTCCCATTTTTGTAATTACTTTAAGTTCACTTTTTTTATAATAGACTGTAACATTAGATTTTAATATCTGATCTTACAGGTCTCGTAGTGGTTCACGTTCTGAAAGACGTAAGAAGTCTTCTAAATATTGTCGCAGTAGATCCCGCTCCCATTCACATGGGAGAGGTTATGGTCGTCGATCGCACTTAGACAGCCCTATGTCCAGTCGCAGGCGCCATCTTGGAATAAGGGACAATCCTAAGCCATCCCGCTGTCTAGGAATATTTGGACTGAGCGTTTACACTACCGAAGAAGATCTGTACGAAATTTTCTCCAAATATGGTCCAGTAGAAAGAGTTCAAGTGGTTATTGACGCCAAGGTAATTATCTTTATAATAATTTCTTTACAAACCTACACATTTGGGGAGGTTACCCAAGTAACACACGATCGTATAATATACGTATATTTTTGGAATAAATAGTATATTTTTGGTATACGTCTAATTTTGGTAAGTCTAATATACGTATATACGTATACACTTTATATACTATACTTAAAATATTCGTATATTATACGATGCTTATATACTAAAATATAACTTACATTCAAATGTAGAATTTTGATCTAGACAATACGTTTAGTAGATGTATATTATACGCATAAATTTACCATATTCACAATAGTATATTTTTGGTCTATGATATATGTTTAATAAACGTTTGTTATAATCATAAACACTTAACATTATTTTTTTATAAATTTTAAGCATGGCAGGTAGAATTTTCAGCTAAACAATTCGTATTATAGATGTGGATTATACGTTTAAATTTACCATATTTAAAATAATATATTTTTGGTCTACGATATATGTTTAATAAACGTTTGTTATAAACATAAACACTTAACAGTATATTTTTATAAATTTTAAGCATAAAAGGTAGAATTTTCAGCTAAACAATTCGTATTTTAGATGTAGATTATACGTATAAATTTACCATATTGCAAATAGTATATTTTTGGTCTACGGTATACACTACGCGCACTTAAAACCCTCGCACTTGAACTTTTACCTGCTACCTGAAAAGTTTAATCTTTTACACCTAAGGAACATTGTTTATGGCCCTTTTGGTAATAGCTTAGGTTTTTAAGATAATTTTAGTTTGTATTTTAGTTTTGCTCAACAGGATTGCTGTAATAATACGCTCAAAAAGGGGTGCTATAAAATATTGAAGAATAGTGTTTGTTTAATAGTGTATTTATATCGTTGACCCTTCCTGTAACAAAAAATTTTGATTTTAAATTTTGATTTAATTTTTATTTATTTAATATTTATTTTTATTTTTATTTATCAGTTCATTTATGCATTTTTACAATATTTTTACCTGTTTCCTATGGTTTTCATTAATAACAATTTTTTTTTAAATTATCACTTAAGTTTATTACCTGTACTAAAACCAGCATACAGGTAATTTTTAGATAATTAAGGGTGCACTTCAAAATTATCACAATGAAGGGGTTAACTGTATTATGTACAGACAGTCTGATGACTGTATGGCTATTTTATTCTATTTTAATAGTTTAAAATATTCTATTTTAATAGCTTAAAATATCTTAAACCTAAAAAAATACAGGTGGGAGGGTTTTTAGTGCGCGTAGTGTATGTTTAATAAATGTTTGTTATAAACATAAACACTTAACATTATTTTTTTATAAATTTTAAGCATAAAAGGTAGAATTTTCAGCTAAACAATTCGTATTATAGATGTGGATTATACGTATAAATTTACCATATTTAAAATAGTATATTTTTGGTCTACGATATATGTTTAATAAACGTTTGTTATAAACATAAACACTTACAGAGCCGTATTTACGGGTGGGGTTTTAGGGGTTAGAACCCTCCCCCCCCCCGAAATTATTTATCAAGTACTGGAAGTCCGCTTGCAATCGTAAAAAAATCAGAAAAAACAAAAACAATCTTTACAACTAATAACAAAAACATTAAACTTGAAGTATAAAAAAAATTAAAACTAAAGATATTTCTAATAAACTAAATCTCAAATTAAAAAATCGGAAATTCCTATTAATATCTGCCGATTGGCGACACTGGATTGAATACACCTACTAGTAAATTGCAAGAATATAAAAACTGACGATGAAGAATTTAAAAAAATCCTATATATTTACAGTAATATTGAAATAAATGAAATATATATTTTATCTTAATTCTTAATATTATGGTAAAAATTTTAAATTGCTATAAATTGTTTGAACCAAAAATTTAAAAAAAAAATAAATTTTATGACCATCATTGGCAACATAGCTTAAAACAACACTTCTGCAATAAATTAGAGTGGGCATTGCAAACCCATAAATTGTCTTATATTTTGGTGTAATTTCGTTCTTCATTTTGACAATAAGGGTATTCACACTCTCTGGTATATCCCGTGGTAAATTTACCCCGTGGTAAATATACCACGTTTACCAGGGTGTTATTTGACTGCGTAGTAAACTCCCATAAGCCCCATAAGAGCAAATACCATACCTCGTGGTATTCGTAAGTAGCCCTCGACCGTGTATTTCTAGTATGGTAAAGTTAAACCAGTGCGCCGCTTTTCTGCGTTGTTATATTTTTACCTCTAATATGGCGAAGTGCAAACAGCTGATTTAAAGTAACAACTACTTACAAAAATAATAACAGCTGATTGTGCCGAAAGTAGGGTTAAAGTTAAAATACCAACACTCAATACCACGAGGTGTGTTTACAGATATGGTATAAATGTGTGGTAAATTTACCACGTGTTAAATATACCAGAGAGTGTGAATACCCTAATTTATTTACCATCCGTAAAATAAGAATTTAGTTTGTGATTTTTATTAAATTAAAAAATTTTATTTAAAGACGGTTTTTTACAAAAGAGTTTAAAATTAAAATATGAATAAGTTTAAACTTATTAAAAATATAGTAGTAAACAAAAATTTTAAAATAGCACAAACAAAAGTTTTATCCGCGATGCCCCTCAGAAGTCAACCTGTAATCAAAATTTGTCGCTCCCTCAACAAATTATTTTAAATCATTAAATAAAGTTCACAAAAATCAAAATTTTCTTTGAATATCAAACTTAAATAAAGAAAAATTGCTCAAAAAAATAATTACTTTAATTAAATAAAAACAATCTTCTCACAAAATTACAAATTTTCCAATAACAATACTCAAAAATAAAATCGTAATTGCAAAAATACTTGCACAAAGTTATACTCAAAAAATCAGCGGAGCAAAATCTCGGCCTTCGTCATTTCTGCCACCTTTGAAAAAAAACCTCCCTCTACTCATTTTTCTGCAAACATTACATTTCAAATATTTATATAACAAAATTTAAATTTAAAAATATTACCAAAACTGCACTTATTTTGCCGAATTTAGCATGACTGACGGTTTAAGTTGGGACTTAAATTTTTTTATTTAGGTATTTATTTATTTATCGAGTTCCTTCTATTTTTTATTTTATATTTGTTTTTTATTGTAGCTTTTTTTATTTTTTAAATATGTTGTTCTTTATATTTTTATTTTTTGTTTTAAATTTTAGTTTTTTTTGTATTTTAATAAATTAGCTATTTATTTTTTAATATTTTTAACCTCCCCCCCTCCCGAAAATCTAGTCTAAATACGGCCCGGAACATTTAACATTATTTTTTTATACATTTTAAGCATAAAAGATAGAATTTTCAGCTAAACAATTCGTATTATAGATGTGGATTATACGTATAAATTTACCATATTGAAAATAGTATATTTTTGGTCTACGATATATGTTTAATAAACGTTTGTTATAAACGTAAACACTTAACATTATTCCTTTATAAATTTTAAGCATGGCAGGTAGAATTTTCAGCTAACAAATCGTATTATAGATGTGGATTATACGTATAAATTTACCATATTTAAAATAGTGTATTTTTGGTCTACGGTATATGTTTAATAAACGTTTGTTATAAACGTAAAGACTTAACATTATCTTTTTATAAATTTTAAGCATAAAAGGTAGAATTTTCAGCTAAACAATTCGTATTATAGATGTAGATTATACGTATAAATTTACCATATTTAAAATAGTATATTTTTGGTCTACGATATACATATGTTTAGTAAACGTTTGTTATAAACATAACCACATCACAACGAATCTAATGAAAATTGTGAAATTAATGTCAATAAAGAAAAAGAAGTGATAGATAATCCTATTGATATTACGAGTACATGCAATATCTCTAAGATTAATACTATTGATAATTTGCTAAATAACCAAACCTTGCCGCCATGCTTTGATTTTAAAGACAACGTCGAAGAACAGGAACAAAACGTGTTCATTTATACCTAATAAATTATTTTAAATTTTTATTTGAATTTGAATTTAAATATAATATTATTATTACATTTAACCCTGCGCTTTAATTTTTTTAACTACGCGCCATTGTAACTCGTAAAGTAAAGTAAGCCAATCTAAAAATTATCATAAGCTTCGTAGGTAGACGGTTAGAGTGGTTGCCTCATGGTCTTGACACCGCGCGTTCGAATCCCGTAGATGTCAAAAAAAGTGTAAGTACAATTTAATAAATTCCTGTAATAATGAATAATGTAATGTAATAAATAAATAATGTAATAATTAGAATTTCACAGATAGTAGACAGGGATAAACGCTGCCTAAAAAAATAAGCATAATTAAATTAAATTTTAAAAAAATGCTCTAAATTTTTTTTTATCTATAATTGTGATATAAAAATACGAATAATATACGTACATTAAATATGTATAATATACGTAGACAGTATACGTCTATATATTGGGATACGTCATGACCAAAAATACGTATACGTATACGTTTATGCTATACAGTTTATAGACGTAGCATAATGAAGGATAATATACGTACATTGAATATGTATAATATACGTAGACAGTATACGTCTATATATTGGGATACGTCATGACCAAAAATACGTATACGTATTCGTATATGTTATACGTATTATAGTCGGTTTTAACGTTTGGTCTAGACGATTTTTATACGTCTAATATACTATTATGTGTTACTTGGGTATGAACTTTTAGTTTCTTTTCTCCTGATAAAAGTAGGAAGATTAATTACTTCGGTTCCCGTGCTGACACTTAACAGCTAATGCTTGCTCAGCTCCGTTAACTCGATGACATTTTTAATACTTGATTTTGTTAATGTGAATTTGATTTATGTGACATGTTTATTTAGACCGGTCGTTCCCGAGGATTCTCGTTTGTATATTACGAGAGTTCCGACGACGCTAAGATGGCCAAGGATCAATGTAATGGTACAAAAATTAACGGAAAGAACATAAGGGTCGATTTTTCAATTACGGAACGAGCTCACACACCCACACCTGGGGTTTATATGGGTAAACCTACCTAGTAAGTACTCCGGTTTTCTTGTTAGTAAAATTTGAGCCAAAGCTATTCTTCATTCTAATCAATAGATAACTGGTTTAGGTAGTGTAACTCGATATTAATCATATCAAATTTTTTAGAATAAACCAAAAAATGCACAAACACTTTTTAGAAACTAAAATGTTTAAGTTATCACAAAATATAAATACACCGTATGTATATTATCGCAAACGTTTTCACCATACTATGGCATCATCAGGCGATAAACAATGACAAATTTCCAAAATGAACATGAACAGCATTTTATATATATTCGGCGTAGCAGTAAATTAAATTTAACTGCGGGTTGCGCACCTAAATTTTTTTAACATAATATACAATATAAAATGAAAGATAATTGAACCTAGTAATTGGAAAGTCATTTTTTGCTACATCAGATGTTATTCTAGTCTAAACTTTTTTTTACATTGAACGTTAAATTATTTTTAATTTCACTCTTGTTTTTTTTTCGTACTTTAGAATTTATTTTACATGTGCAATAAAAATTTTTGTAGGCCCTTAAAAGTTTGTAAGCCCAAGGCTGAGTACCGAGTAGCTAATGGATAAACCTAGTTTAATCCTAGTTCATCGCCTGATGATGCCATAGTATGGTGAAAACGTTTGCGATAATATACATACGGTATATTTATATAATGTGATAACTTAAAAATTTTAAAATAGAAAATAACTTAAAAAAGTTTTTAGAATTTTTTAAGCATTTATGTGGTATTTAGTAGTATGTGATGTTAAAATAATAAAACCTAACAAAATGTTAAAATAATAAATTTTAACTGTTATTTTAACATGTTGTTAGGTTTTATTATTTAAACATTTTAGTTTCTAAAAAGTGTTTGTGCAATTTTTGGTTTATTCTAAAAAATTTGATATGATTATTCTTCATTCGTTTGAATACATCTATTGGCTTTTTTGAAATTTCCAAAATACACTGCAAAATTCGTGAACATTTTCAAATTTTGTTTTGAGCCTTAGGGAAATTAGTAAATGGGATAATTTAGATCAGAAATTTTGGAGTTTTGAATTTTTGTAAAAGGCTATCTCGTATATTTTCTCTCGATTTTCTTTTGATTGAAAAATTAATATTTTTCAGCGTGTCAAACGATCGCTGGGATCGCAGACGAAGAGGTGGTGGTGGTGGCGATTGGGACAGAGAGTAAGTAATTTTTAACTTTTTCTAGTAACTTTTGGTTTACAATTGTTTTGTACTGATTACTCCAGGTCGCGTTATGGCCGATCTCCCTCACCTAACTACGGGCGTTCCTCGAGGCGCTACGAACGGTCACGTTCAAGATCGTACTCTCCTCGTAAGTATTTCTAACTCCAACAAAATTTTATGTTGTGCATGGCCTTTATTGGTTTTCAATCAATAATGGGATTTTTTTGTTGATGTTTGAAACATACAGTTGGTTAAAGATAAATTAATTCTTGAATTCAAATTTATTTTTAAAATGTTAACCTTTTGCAGCCCAATTTTATGTATTTGGGATGCCAAATTTTTAAAATTCTTCACAAGATTCTTTTTCCACTTCTAATATCATTTTTTTTTACCAATTCTTCCCACACTTGCATTGGGTTTTTCTGGACCGATTGATCGTTTTTGACTTCTTATTTAATGTTTCTTCTCCTATTAGCAGATTTAGATGTGCGCAAGTACTGAAGACCTAGAAGTTGATCACAAAATTTAAATTTTAAGTGTCTCATTTGACTTTTAGTGTAGGCCTTTGTAGAAACCAACGTCATAGTTAATTTTACTTAAAACTTAAAGTAAAAGTTTCTAATTGGGTATAACAAGATTCAAATGAAGACACAAAACTATTAAGCGGAAGATTCATTTTGGACTGCATAGGGTTAAGAAGTCGAGAATGTTTTAAACATCTTACACGGTCTGCTTTTGGGTATTTTCTTTTATATTATTAAGACCATGCCTCTGCTATGAAATGTAGTTTTAAATGATTGATAATGGGTTTTTGTTGTAATCCTACTTACAGGTCGTTATTCAACCGAGGAAGAGCACTAATAACGGAACGCGGAGATTTTGATTAACATACAAAATATTCAAATGTTAAACGAGTTACGATTCAATTTAAACTTTCACTAGGATTTTTTTATTAATAATTTTTTTAGAGACTCGTTTTATTTTAAAAATTACATCTCTGTATCTGGGTGGTTTGTGAAATCACCTCTTGTGTTTGCAGTCACTGCATTTAGTTTAAGTCGTTTTTGCCGTGTTTTAACAATTCTGGCAATTTTCTTTTATACCTTAATTAATCTTTGTGTATTTAATTTTTCATTTAGTTGTACATACAATAAAAAAACTTGTCCATAGATTTAGCATAATAAAAAATTATTTTTTACACTAATATTGTTTTCCTTTGTTTAAAAAGGGTTAAGAACAAGACCCAATGGATGAATTTCAAGTTTGTTTAAGAAATAAGAAATTTCTCCCATGAAAAAATTCATCCCTCTCTGTGAGAAAAATGTAAATAATGTCAATCGAAAATTCAATTCAATCAAAGTCACTTTGAATTTGTCAAGAGAATTGAGAATTCGTTTGCAACTCTCTTGAAATTGTGAAGAATGAAATTTTAGGGTTGTATCTGTCTAAAGGTTACGAAGACTGCCAAATACTGCCAAGTTGGGTAAGTTAGGGATTGGTGTTAACTTACTTAATTGGTTGTCATCATACTTATCAAGCCGGCATCAAAAAGTCAAGATTGTCAACTCTTATTCACGTAATATTCTGGTAAAATCAGGCATTCCGCAAGGCTCCCATCTTGGTCCGTTATTGTTTGTACTGTATATTAACGATATTATATCGGTTTTCAAGAATTGTGAATTTTTATTGTATGCAGGCTCCCATCTTGGTCCGTTATTGTTTGTACTGTATATTAACGATATTATATCGGTTTTCAAGAATTGTGAATTTTTATTGTATGCAGATGATCTCAAGATATTTAGGATTGCGAACTCGGTGCATGATTGCGCTCTAATTTCCAAGGATCTTCGTTCTTTCGAATCATGGTGTAGTGCGAACTTTATCGAGTTAAATGTATCTAAATGCAAATTTCTCAACATTTCTCGGAAGAGGAATCACATTGATCACACTTATAGCCTGTTAGGAAAAAACATCGAAATTGTTTCCAATTTTAAAGATTTAGGCGTAACGATGGATTCTAAATTTGGTTTTACGTCGCATTTGAACGAAATTGTTAATAAGTGTAACAAAATGTTGGGATTCATCAAAAGACATACTCAAGAATTTAACAGCTTGAGAGTCCTAAACTTGTTGTATGCTGCCTACGTGAGGTCGCATTTAGAATATTGTTCTGTGGTTTGGAATCCGCACCATTTGACTCACATCTCCCGATTAGAAAAACTTCAAAGAAGATATGCCAAATACATTAGTTTCAAGTTCCGCATTCGTTTGGAACCAATTACGATTTGCTGCTAGGATACCTAGGTTTATCAAGACTGGATGCTAGAAGAGATTACCTGGACCTGCTGTTTATGTTCAAACTCTTGAACAATAATATTGATTGTCCATCGTTGCTTCAAAAGATCAATTTTTGGGCTCACCCGTGCTCAGTTCGGAAGCCAGATCTTTTCTTGGTAGATTTTCATAGGACCAGCTATGGGATGCACTCCCCAGTTACAAGGTTGCAATACCTTGCAAACAAGATTCGAGTTGATTTACACGCAAGTTCTTCTACCAGTTTTAAATTGTCAATTAGTCTTGCTTTAAATATGTAACTTGTGTTTTTGTTTATATTTTGTGTTTATTTATTTTGTTTTTTCCCATTGTTTAAAGGAGCTACTCCGTGAATAAAGATTATTATTATTATTAAGACTGCCAAATAATTGTGGTTGTCGATTTGAAAAGAGAATAGGCAAGATTTTGAGAATAATTTTTTCGAGAAAAAAAATGATCAACTTGATCGGTTTATTTGCTTTTGCATTTATGTGAGGTTGAATAATTTATACATTTTGTTTGTTTATTTCATTTAAGTTAATAAACTTTAAAATCTAATTGACGCTGACTTTATATACCTCAATAATTCCTGCTACACCAAATTTCCACACTTTTATTTTATACCAAGACTTGAAAACTGTAGAAAACTACTAGGTTTTTTAATTAATTAGTTATATGATTAGTATAATATATTAGTATAAGGGCCGATCTTTCCATCCCCTTGTAAAGTTCGTTTTATCTATCAGGCAGATAAAATTAAAAACCACATTAAACATACTTTTAAGAAAATTTCATAATCCAGAACAATTTCATGTTCCTCGCCAATCAGATTAATTTTGTCAATTTTCTAGCATCCAGCATCTAATTCGGATGACGTTTCAAAAGCTGTCACATAGCAACTTTCAAATAATGAGGTTAGAAATCCACTTTTAGACTGTTATCAGCTGGTTCAACTAGCCTATAAGTTATAAGCCACATAACCAACTTTACAAGCAACTTTTAATAAAAAATAAGTTGGAAAGACAGATATTTCAATTAAAAAGCAGATAAATTTAAAAGCAACTTACAAGGAGATAGAAAGATCGGCCCTAAGTATAATAAAAATTCATTCGTTTAGTGTAGGATAATAATGTATTGGCTTTTGACCTGACATTATTTTGATAAAATATAATAAAATTGAACCAAATTTGGTATGTACATTTATCTCGTAATTTGCAAACTCATAAGAAATATTCAAATTGAGATTAGCGGTTTTGTCAGAACACCAGTGAATTAATGATGTAATTAATCTCTCTTGTGATTTAAACTGCCTATGCTAATACACTTTATAATCTGTATTCTCTTGACTTCATTAAGGTTAACCTTTTAAATTCAGTCCATTGAATTTTCTTTCCATTCTAGTTTTACACGTTCCTAGGGTTGAATTGCAATTAAAAATAGGTGTACAAGAATGGAACAATATTTGGAAGTAGATGCACACAATTTTATCATTGTTCACCTCTCGACACCTTCTAGGTTACAACTATGGTGGGATTTCTTCTACAGGAAAGCAGTTCTAATTCGCAATTTAAAGACTCATATATTCTTACAACTAATGCTAATGTTACCTTTAAATTTCAGACTGATTAATTGTTCAGTTGTTGAACAAAAATTATAGAATTTGATAATCAACTGAAATATACCTACTTATTAATTGCTGTTTTGGAAAGATTATAGCTTCGTGTAATGGTAGGTCATAAGTTTAAGTAAATAAAAATTTAGAGCATCATGAATAATTTTTATAAATATCCGCTATAATTGGCGTTTAAAAGCGTTGAGTTAGATGTTGATTTTGAAAGTTAAAGCTAAATTACCTATTACTGCAAATAGTGAATACAAGCAAAAATTAGAAATGAATTAGCTCACGTGAGCTGATAAATTTTTAATTATTATTCCTTGACTAATTTCTAGCCTGCTTTTACGTATCGGTAGGGGAGCACCAACCATTCAAGTGCAAGAAACCTACCTTGCACTTCACGAGGACAACTAATTATTATTTTTTAATGGAGAATTATTTGTAAATAAAATAAAAAATATTATTTGTTTGTTGTATTTTTTATAGAAGTTCAGGTAAAAGGAGGTTATCAAAAGCTTATGTAGCTGGATATGTTCATAGTACTATAATAGTACCATGGGTATGTTAATCAGTACCTTTTCATTGGGGCCACTCTGGTAGTTTCAGCAAACAAGCGTTTTAAAGCAAATACTATAGTTAGGTTAAGTAACCTAACCATAAGTGCTTGTTCACAATGTACGTAAGACATAAGACAAACATAAGACGCAAAGTCTAACCTTTGTTATAAAGTTTGAAAGGTGTTTGAAAGTTTATTTGTTTATTTAGTTTATTTTTTTATTATACGCGTGCGCAGTTGCATATATTTCTTATGTTCATTGTGAACACTTTTGCGGCTTATATCAAAATTATGTATTATGCTTATGTTGTGCTTATGCACGTCTTATGTTTTATGTACATTGTGAACAAGCACTAAGTAGGTTACATTTCTTGGTACAAAATTTCCCATGCGTTTGCGTATCTTATTAAAAATTTATAATCAATGTATTTTGACATGTCCTGTTTATACTGTGATTCTGTTGAGATTTGGAAGTAGGCAATGATATTAAAGAAGGATTAAATAAAACACGTCGTTGCGTTGATGTGGTATGTGCATGACTGGTTTATTAGGTAACGCGCAAGTCATAAAGTATCATATGGTTACAATGACGGTGAACCCGTATGCATATTCTCAACACCCTCACTCATTTAACAATAAAAGAAAAGATACAGTTAACAATGTAAATTTCATAATTAACATTACTACAATAATGCAAAATAAAAAAATATTAACTTTTTAAACAAAAAAAATATCTATGCAAGCTTTATAAACTAATTTTAAATAGTTTTACTCACAAAACTAATTTTTTAATGTCCACAACACCAATTGTTTTATTACACACATAAATTTTTGAACTGCTTACTGCTTTTGTTAAATGGACTGCTGCCATTTCCTCAGTTAGAATATAATTTATTTCAATTATCCTACTTCCAACTTTTTGATGGATGTAATGGTGTCGAACATCGATATGTTTTGAACGTCCTCTGTATCCATCCGATTTAACCAAACTAATGGCACTTTGATTGTTCGATATTATTTCCAAAATCTTTCCTCGCTGGCTTGGATCGAGTTCCTCTGCTAGTTGTTTTAGCCATATAGCTTCTTGACGTGAAGCTGAAAGAGCTATGTACTCAGCTTCACTACTTGATAAGGCTACTGTTGGTTGCCGTTTACTTGCCAATGTTATCGCACCCGAAGACATTGTAAATACATATCCCGTACAAGATTTTCTTTTGTCGACATCAGATGCCCAGTCCGAACCGGAGTACCCTTGTATCTTCGAATCGTTATTCTTTTTGTAGCATATTCCAGTATGTAGGGTTTCCTTTAGATATCTAAAAATTCTCTTAACTGCACTCTAATAAGCCTTACCATAATTATTGTTGAATCTGCTCACATCATTTACGGCAAACGCTATATCCGGACGGGTTCCTTGTGCTAAATATAGCAAACTTCCTACGGATGGAATTTTCTTCAAGTCGTTTTTATCCTCGTCTTTTGAACACATGTCTGTCGATAGCTTCTGATTCATATCGCTTGGAGTTTTTACTGGCTTGCAGTCACTCATATTGAAACGCGCTAGTATTTCTTCAGTATACTTTGCCTGATCCAAATAAATGTCCCCGTTGTTTTGATTTCGAGTGATTTTTAGACCTACTATCTCGCTGGCATCTCCCATATCTTTCATTTTGAACGCTTGGCTAAGCGTCGCTTTGAGCCTATCTCGAACGTCTTTTTCTTTCCAAAAAATTAGGATGTCATCCACATAGATTGACACAATAAGATTTTCTGTAAAATACACGCATGGGTTCATTTTGGATTTTCTTAGTCCAAAACCTTGTAGTGTTTCATCCAATTTCTTGTTCGATAGCCTCCCACTTTGCTTTAACCCATAAATGGCCTTGTTTAGCTTGCAGACTTTTGTCGTTCCATCAGCATGACCCCCAGGTTGTTCCATATAAATTGTTTCTTCAAGGTCACCATGTAGGAACGCAGTCACCACATCCATTTAGTCGATTTTTAACCCTAATTTAACGGACAGAGCAATTAGATAACGAATCGTACTATATCTTACCACAGGTGAGTAGGTCTCACTGTAGTCGTCTCCTGGCTTCTGCGAACACCCCTTTGCTGCCAATCTCGCTTTGTGTTTGACTAAATTTCCATTTTGATCTTGCTTGGTTTTAAACACCCATTTCGATTTTATCGCTTTGCGATCTTTTGGCAGGTCTACGAGTTCCCAGGTATCATTTTGTTTTAACGACTTCATTTCTTCTTCCATTGCAGCTTTCCATTTTTTACCTTTTATGTTCGACAAGGCTTCTTCCAAGGTTGATGGATTCATATTTCCTTGACCTGTTGCGTTGTATGTCACAAATTCGTCGAGTTTTCTTGGTTTGACACTCTCTCGTTTTGGTCTGCTTGATTCGGCTTGATTGTTTTCTGGGATTTCTTCATTAGGAATGTATGTTTCATCTTGTGATGAATTGTCATTTTCCTCGAATGTAATTTCTTCAACACTTTCTTCAGAATCATATTCATCGTCTTCTTGATGATTTTCTTCTAGATGTTGACTTACCGAATCGAGATCCCTCACTGAATCTAAACCAATTTCTTCTTGAATAAAGATTTTTTTACTAGCGTCTTTTTCTATGAATATTACATCATGACTAGTCACTACTTTATTTGTTTCTATTTCGAAGCACCGATATCCTTTCGTTGTTTCACTATATCCGACAAAAATCATTTCTTGTGACTTTTTGTCCCATTTTCGTCGTCGTTCTTTTGGAACATGAGCCATCGCGCGCGACCCGAATACTTTTAATTCTTGATTATCCGGCTTTTTTCCAATCCAAATTTCCAAGAGAGTTGCGTTATTCAACACAGAACACACATAACGATTTATGACGTAAGTTGCCGTATTTACAGCTTCTGCCCAATACGCCTTTTCAAGTTTAGCATCAAATATCATACACCTTGCCTTTTCGATAAGGGTTCTGTTCATCCTCTCTGAAATTCCGTTTTGCTGGGGTGTGTACACGTTTGACGTTTGGTGTTGAATCTCATTTTTTCGTAAAACATCTTCGAATTCTTTACTGCAGAATTCACTACCGTTGTCGGTTCTAAAGATTTTTATCTTTTTTCCAGTTTTATTTTCCATGTTCGCCTTGAAATCCTTAAAACTTTCAAATGTTTCATTTTTGGTTTTCAAGAAGTACACAAATACCATTCGAGAATGATCATCGATAAAAGTTAAAAAATATTTAGCTGCACCGATAGATTATTCTTCCATTGGTCCGCACAAATCTGAGTGTATTAAATTCAATAATTCCTCCGTTCTTGAACTTTTATGCGTAAATGGTTTTCTTGATTGCTTACCCATTAAGCATGTCTCGCATTTGTTCATTTCTTCTTCACCACCAATAAATTTGATCCCATTCACAATTCCATTCCGCATTTTACACATGTCCTTGTAATTTATGTGACCTAATCTACGATGCCACGTCATCGCGTTCACTTCTGAAGAATTTGCAACCATGCAAAAATTAGTTTGTCCATTAACTTTGTAAACACCTTCATCTAGCCGCGCTCGTAAAAGACACATTTGTTGTGAGTCATATACCGCCCCGCCGTCTTTATTAAAAACAACAGTGTTTCCTTTGTTCGCTATTTGCTTCACGGAAAGTAAATTTACCGCCAAGTCGGGCACACACAAAACGTCTTTTATTTCGAATTCGCGATCGTTCACCGACAATGAGCGATTTCCCGCCATTGAAGTAGTCATTTTTGCATTGTTAGCAGCACTGATTTCAACTATTTCACAAACTTTTTTGTTTACAAGTAATTTTTCATGTGGTGTCATATGATGTGACGCGCCGCTGTCAAGTATCCATTCATAGATACTTGGTACTTTCTTTGTTACTGATAACACTACTTTGGCTTTGACCTTTTTAGTTTTGTTTACTCGATCTTTGCATTTTCTCGCAAAGTGACCCTTTTTTCCACAAACAAAACATTCCAACGTTTTGGTTTTTTGTTTTTGTTATGCTTTTTATCTTTCCCCGCGAAAGTATTTGCCGTGTTTAAACCACCTTTGTTTGGTTTTTTGTACGCGTAATCAACTAACTTTGATTTTATGTCGTGTCTGGAAATTGTAACTCCACTGTTTTCTATGGCCATAATCATTGACTTGAATTCATCCGTTAGTTCCGCGAGTATATTGGCCCCGACCCATTCATCCGAAACCGAAAAACCGACTTCCGATAGTGTGTTAGAGGTATCAATAATTTCTTTAACATACTGGTTCATTGAATCGCTTTTATCTAACCGAATTCCCAATAATTTTCGCAAAAGCCCGATTTTTCGTGTCACACCTTTGTCTTTGAACAAAGCTTTTAGTTCGGTCCACATTTCTAATGCCGTCCTATACGTTTAAATGTGTGGAATCTACACTTAATGCAATCCTAGCCTCTTGGTTTTTTTTAATTTTTTAGTGTTAGTTTTCGTATTTGGCAATGGATTTATGCATTTTTCAAGACCCAAAAATTCTAACATATTTTCCATGGCGAATGCCCAAGTATCATAATTTTCGACGCTTTTTAATTTCTCGATCGTAGAAATTACGTCGTTTCCTGACATTATTAGGACTTGAATCGAACTTGTAACACGAAACCCGTTTACACTTCGCAGTTTTCACTTGTTGAATTCTTGTTTAGCTACAACCAAGCAAGCACTTTTTACCCGGCACCAACCGTTAGTAATGACCTTGAACAAATTGCGTAGTTTATTTATTATAAAACTTTCACTAGCAACAAATTCACTTTTATTTATTCTTAATTAAAGATCCCGCGCCTAGGTGTACATCTGGGCCACCATAACCTGTTGAGATTTGGAAGTAGGCAATGATATTAAAGTAAGTTTAAATAAAACACGTCGTTGCGTTGATGTGGTTCGTGCATGACTGGTTTATTAGGTAACGCGCAAGTCATAAAGTATCATATGGTTACAATGACGGTGAACCCGTATGCATATTCTCAACAGATCCGAAATTGTAGATCGCTACCCAAATTAACATATTGAACGTCCTCGTTGTGTTGACAGATGTTTTGTGGTTGACAGTTACAAATGTTTATGGCAAAAATTAATATATTTTATTAAAAATGTTATCGTATATGGTAAAAAACACCAAGTAAACAATCTGCACGTAAGGAATCGCAAGGTTAGTAAACTTTTAGGTTATGTTTACAACATTTTTAATGTCTGAACTTTTAGAAAATAAACGAAAAGAGGCCGTAACTTCGGCCAGTAATTTGACTCAAGCTCTTGTAGATCAATTAAATGTTGGGTAAATGTCTTACTAAAAATTATTTTTTTTTAATTAAGTTGCAAATATTTTAGTATCGCTCAAGCTTATCTCAACCAGAAACGTTTGGACGCCGAAGCTAAACAACTACATTCGAGTGCTATTAACTTTTTTAAACAAAGTCAACAGTGGCTACATTTGGTGGAAACTTTCAGCAGGGCACTGAAGAAATTGGGCAACGTTGAAAATTAGGCAAAAACAATCGAAGGAGACATTCGGACAATAACTATGGCTTTAGAGAACATTTACAAAGATTCACAAGACACTCCGCCACAGTAGAAAGAATGGATTTTTAAATTGTAAATATTTTATTCTTAATTGTACAAGTTGAAATTTATATATTTTAAATGTAAATATTATTTTATTTATCTAAAAGTTTATTAATTTAAATTATTTATTTTGGATCACATTGCCCCAGTCCAAGCTTCTAGGTGAATTTTATGTGCCCAACTAAACAATGAAAATTAACAGCTTTATTCGAAAGACGGTTGTTAAATTTTTTTTTAGTTGATTTTCTAAAATTTGTTACTTAACGAGGAAGTTTTTACTCTCAGTGGAACCAGTTGACTGCTACACCACTGGCACTGCTGTAAATTATCCGGAAATGTGCGAAAGACTTTGTCGATAGATCCATAACATTTATGAATGGCAATTAAATTAATATGAGTCACAGAATTTGTTGGAAATTTTACGTCGCTTAAGGAATAAAAATGCAAATGACATTCGCATTTTTTATTAAATTTGTCATATCGCTATTTATATGCCAAATAAATCCTTCCAGCATTTAAATTTGCTAGAACAATAATTTAAGCAATTTTATAGTTTAATGTCCTGTTAAATTTGCGCAGTTCAACGCATTTACGATCGCATCTTGTTAACATTATTTCATTAACTGTATAAAAAAATAATCACACTTGGTAGACTATGTGGTTAGTTTATTTTCTCTTTCAAGATAAAGTTCATTTTAAATTTGATCATGATTCATTATTTTATGATTCAATTATTAATATCACTAATGAAAGAAAGGCGAAAGACAGGACCGTCACGAAATTTTTATGTCTTGATTTCTTTGATTGGGTATATAATATTTACCCTCTCCCCCAGATTTTGGATTTTGTTTTTTAATTATTGTTGCTTGCTTCTTGGCTTATATAAAAAAAAACTTTAATTTGGGTTAACCAACTTTAATTTAATAAATGAGAAAAACTAACAAATAAAAAATAATACTGTACAAAAATGCTTTGGAGATCTTGCTCCTACAATATTCTTAATTAAATAATCTTGAAATGAACAAGTTAATAAAACGTTTAATAATAATGTTTTTATTGAGCTTTCAACGTTTGGTACACGTCTTCGTCAGAATAATTTAATATAATGTTTACAAGTTTATATGGAAACCGATTGATAACGTATTGTCATTTGAGCAATCTATGATCTAACATATGTGATTGTGTGATAAGAAACAACCTGCAGTGAGTTTCCTTCAAGGTAGGATAAACTTAACACCAATACGTGATGGTAATTAGACGAGGAGATGGTTGTATATATTGCTCAGACCATCTATATCAGTTTTTCTGTTCATTGAATTCTTTTCTCTTTTGATGCTAATCATTTCGTGAAGAATTCTTTCTTTATAATTAGTAACAGACTTAATAATTTTTGCGTTTTTAAAATCTGCATCATGTCCATCGACTAGTATATGTTTCGCAATGGCAGTAGAGTCTGGTTTATTACAGCGAACACTTGAGATATGACCACTCATTCTTTTGTGCAGCCAATGGCTGCACAAAAGACATTTTGGGTAAGAGTAAATACTACACCAAGGACTCATGGACGTTTATAGAAGGTATAAAAAACCAAACCGTACCTGATAAATATGTACTGATCTCACTTGACGTTAAATCTCTCTTCACGAATATTCCTATTGATTTGGCAATCAAAGCAGTTGATGAAAAATGGGACGAAATCAAGAACCACACAAGTATCCCCAAAGAAAAATTTCTAAATGCGCTAAAACTATGCCTGGAAACTACATACTTCCAATATAATGATAAACTATATCAGCAGATTTTCGCTACAGCAATGGGAAGTCCAATATCAGCTACGATCTCTAATCTGGTAATGGAAATTTTGAAAGAAAACCGTATATCAACAGTTCCATTTCAACTACCATTCTTTAAACGCTATGTAGATGATATTATAACAGCAATTCCAGAAGGTAACGAAGATTTAATTATCAGGCATTTCAATGAATTTCATCCACGACTCCAGTTCACTATCGAAAAAGAAGAACAAAATAAAATAACTTTCCTGGACATACAGTTAATACGTGAAAATAACTGCCTTAAATACAAGTGGACCCAAAAACAGACATGGTCAGGAAGATATCTTAATTTTAACTCTTACCATCACAAAAGCCAGATAATAAGCACGGCCATAGGCCTCGTCGATAGATCTCTTAAATTAACCCATGGAGACTACAGAAAGCAAACTCTAAAAGTAGCTAAAGAGACTCTGTTTAAAAATTGTTTTCCCGGACCCTTGCCTTGGTTAAGAAAATTATTAAAGATCGTGTGAGCAAACTCTATAACGGTAACATTGCCAAGAAAGAAACATCCAATTTTGCTGTTATGCCTTATGTCAAAGGATTAAGTGAAAAACTGAAGAGAATTTTAAGCAACCACGAAATCAAACTGACATTTAAATCAACCAATAACATAAAACAGCTGTATACGAAATTAAAAGATCCGGTTCCTACAGAGAAAAAATCTGATCTAATCTATAAAGTTGAATGCAAGAATTGTAACCTAGTATATATTGGACAAAAGAACCAATGGCTGCACAAAAGAATGAGTGGTCATATCTCAAGTGTTCGCTGTAATAAACCGGACTCTACTGCCATTGCGAAACATATACTAGTCGATGGACATGATGCAGATTTTAAAAACGCAAAAATTATTAAGTCTGTTACTTATCACACAATCACATATTTTAGATCATAGATTGTTCAAATGACAATACGTTATCAATCGGTTTCCATATAAACTTGTAAACATTATATTAAATTATTCTGACGAAGACGTGTACCAAACGTTGAAAGCTCAATAAAAACATTATTATTAAACGTTTTATTAACTTGTTCATTTCAAGATTATTTAATTATATTTCACAAGTTAAAAAATTAATTTATTACAATATTCTTATTAATACTGTCGACCAGAAGAAGGGTCCTTAAGTCGTTAACAATAGTTTATATGAAAGAAAAATTCTACCTGTTGGGTAAAACCCAATTTGGTGAACAATAACATGTTTCAGGCGGCAAATATAAAAATTGCACTGAACATACCGCCCGCCTTGAAAAGATCGCTTTCAACAAAAAAACAAATACAAGTGTATTTATATGCGATTGCACTAATTGCTTAGGGGTAACAAGCACACCTTGGACACGGCACGCCGCACTATGGAACTTGAAGTTTGTACGCTCACAACACGAATCACACCATCTTTGCCGGGATGAAACTTGCTGACGCGTCCCATGAACCACTTGAGGGGAGGCAGATTATCTTTCTTTAGAAGTACTAACGTCCCTACGTTCATCAATGATTTTGACGTGTTTGGATCGTTGTTGAAGCTGGCATAGGTACTCCGTCGACTAACGTTTCTAAAAATGTTGGAACATTTGTTGCAGATGCTGATAATTGGACAGCCTATTTGTAGGGACTTCTTTCAAGTCCATTTGAGGTAATGCGCGAAGAGGCTACCGATGAGGAAGTGACCAGGGGTTAGTGCAGAACAATCGGATGGATCACTGGACAATGGGGTTAAATGACGAGAATTTAAACAGGATTCTACTTGTGTCAATAGCGTATAAAGTTGTTCAAATGCGAGAATAGTGTCACCTATGACACGCTTGATATGATTTTTGGCAGATTTGATAGCAGCTTCCCACATATCTCCAAACGTGGGAGATCGAGCAGGTATAAAATGCCAACGAATAGCCTTGTTAGTTACATTGTCAGGGTCCAAAACGTGGCCAAGGAGCACAAGCGCGAAACCTACCTTTTGTACTACCCTAGCTAGCTCGTGGCGATGGGTCGCGGGGGTGTATCGAAAGGATACCGCGGAAATACAAAAGATAGGGGGGGCCAAATACTTGTTGAGTCGTCACAAGCGGGAACAATCAATCTTATGGGCGCCACTCGAACTAAATAAGACTTTCCACCTATAACAAGCTCCGCTATGCTTGTCCGAGAAAGCGTTACGGAACCCTTCTTATGTAGAATCTGCTTGGTGGTCGTGAAGTACAGAAGTTTTATTAACAATAAAAACATTAAATGGATAAACATATAATATATAAATAAACGGTGAATAAACAAATAATTACGCCTAAAGTAGGCAACACATTAAACAACAAAAGTATAACCGAAAAGAAAGAATCCTTTCGTTTTCAAATATTGATACAAAAAACAATTACACGACAATCCTAGTCAAGAAGATTACAAAATGAAAATGGCCAAATGAGTGAAAAATCAACAGTAACTTCTTGACTTTGGTTGCGGTAGAAAAGGTTAGTAAAATCTAAATAACTACTATAATACAAAGTGTTGACATCTAGCTCAATAGATAAGAAATAAATCATAAACTTTGTGCGGTTAATGTAAACAATAAATAAAATAATTTCGATAAATTCTTAAAGGTGGTACGTTATAGAAGTTTCGTAACCTATAACGATATGTCGAATGTTGAAGTGGATTCCAATAATTCAGGTAATACGTAGACACAAAATTCACACACAGTTGGTTTAAATAAAAAGTACAATTTTACCTTATAGGTGTCCTTGGCCACCAGCAGCATCCAAAAAGGTATTGTAACGAGCTCTCGAACTGCAAGGCCGAATTGGGTACCGTGAACGAGGTTTTTGTGTACTTGTAAGGTAATAATGTAATTAAATTCCACACTGTAATTATAAATGTAATTTATTATTACAAAGATGCTTCGCATGTTAATTTACATTCATAGATGGCGCTCCATATTTCCAAGCGCGCCGTAGTACAAAAATGTATGAACATAACAGTCCTCCCCTTGTCATAAAACCTTTAAGGTATAAATCGTTCAGGAGGATTCCGTGAACGATTCGAACGTCGCAAGGTACAAGCGTCACTCGTATCTGGTGCAGGTACTGGCACGGGTGCATTCTGTATTTCTGAGAACTGTGGAGGCACTTCTAGTTTTGTATCTGAATTTGTTTTAATTCTTTCAGGGATTGGCGAGGTTGTTGTAATGCAAGTTTCTGGAAAGTTTGGTTTTACTGTAGTGTCAGACGTAGCAAGGTTCTCAGTAAGTGAAAAAGGCATTAAATTTCTATTAACTGTAACAGGCGTATTCTCCCCAATTGATCTAATTTGATCGATATGTCTCTTCCAAACACGCATATCATCAAGTTTGACCAAGTATATTAACTTTCCTAACTTATGTTGTACTCTACCAAATTCCCACTTATTATTGTGTGTATATTCGCGTACCGCAACTCTCTCCCTCTCTTTCAAAGACCTAACTGTAAAACCTACTGAGTAGTTGGTATCATTTTGCTGTAGTGGTTTTAAGTAATCTAGTCTGGAACGAATTTCTCGACCAAACATTAAATAAGAAGGACTTACTCCTGTAACTGAATGCGGACTTTTCCGATAATGTAATAGGAATTTTGATAAATTTTTATTAATATCCCGTTCATTTTCACACATTGCCCTTAAGCAAAGAGTATGTAGTGTATAGAGGAACAGCCATGTATTAAAAATTGAAACGTAGAGACATTCCCGTCTACCAGAGGGCGTAGCAAAGCCATCTATCGGCCGGGAACATTTTTATATTAAATACCTAAATATAAAGTTAGCTACTATATCGATAATTGCAGATATACCTTTTTGGCGACTGTTCGTACCTGAAGTGGATAAGTAAGAAAAAAGGTTTTTTAACACGGTTTTATCATGGGGTCTCCATAGAAATTTTTAAATAGGGCAGTAAACATTACAATCGGTGTAACCACCGTATGGTAGTTATTGTATATAAAACAATACGATAATTTGTATCCTCTATAGCAGTGTTTTTCAACCTTATCGAATAGAGAATAATAGAGCCTTCTTAATCCCCTTATATAATTAATAATTATTTTAACACTAGTAAGAAAAAGATTTTTAACATTAGTGTTATTAGTTTATAATTTTTTGGACTCGCTATCGCTCGTTTCACGAAATTCTCCACTAACAAAATAAAATCTCACTTTTAACACCTATATCGTAAATAGTTATTATAATTTATGTAAATTTATAATTTAATTTTATTAAAAAAAATTTCGACCCCACGAGCAAAACATCGCGACCCTCTGGGGATCGTGACCCACAGGTTAAAAAAGACTGCTTTATAGTATATACCAGGCCTGGTCTATACGATAGTATTATGTTATCGTACGATAATTTTTTAAAATGATACGATCAATTTCCGATAAATCCGATAATTTAAAATTATACTATAAATTATTTAATAATATTAAATATCAAAGATTAAATATTTCATTTTTTAATTTGTTTTTTAAATTTTTGTTTTGAATTTTTTGAAGACTGCACTGATTACTATTTAAAGCAGGGCCGTATTTAAACTAAATTTTCGGGGAGGGTTTTAAAAAAATAGCAAAATAAATAGCTAATTTATAAAATAACAAAAGAAGTTTTTCTAAATTTAAATTTTGTTATATTAATTTTTGAAATGTAATGTTTGGAGAAAAGTGACTAAAGGGAGGTTTTTTTACCAAGATGGCGGAAACGGCAGAAGCCTATATTTTGCTCTTCTGATTTTTTGAGTATAATTTTGTGCAAGTACTTTTGCAATTAAGATTTTATTTTATTTTTGAGTATTGTTATTAGAAAATTTTGTTTGAAAGTATTTTGTCGAAAGTTACCGCAATAAAAAATTAAAATTTTGTAAAAAAATTGTTTTTATTTAATTAAAATAATTATGTTTTTGCGCGATTTTTCTTTATTTAAGTTCGATATTCAGAGAAAATTTCGATTTTTATGAACTCTATTTAATGGTTGAAAATAATTTGTCAAAGGAGCGACAAATTTTGATTACAGGTTGACTTCTGGGGGAGGGGGGGCGTTTTTGTTTATATAATTTTAAAAGTTCTGTTTACTACGATATTTTTAATAAGTTTAAACCTATTCATATTTTAATTTTAAACTCTCATGTAAAAAACCGTTTTTAAATAAAATTTTTTAATTTTAATATTTAAATAAAAATCACAAACTAAATTCTTATTTTACCGATGGCGATAGTAAAATAATGTTGTCAAAACGAAGAATTAAATTAGATTGAAAGAAAATTTCACAAATCTTAAGCAAATATACACTTATGTACAAAATATAAAACAATTTATGGGTTTACAATGCCCATTCTAATTTATTGCGGAAGTGTTATTTTAAGCTATTTTGCTGCCCATGATGATCATAAAATTTATGTTTCCTTTAAACTTTTTGGTTCAAACAATTTATTGCAATTTAAAATTTTTACCATAATAGTAAGAATTAAGATAAAATACCTATTTTATTCATTTCAATATAATTATTTTTCAAAAAATCGAAAATTAATTAATAGGAGTAATAACTAACAATTAACTAAGTGGTCGCAGACTTTTACACAGGACTGTAAATATTTAGGGCATTTTTATATTTTTCATCTTCGGTTTTTATATTTTTGCAATTTAGTAGTAGGTGTATTTAATCCAGTGTCGCCAATCGCCGGATTATAATACAAATTTCCAATTTTTTAATTTGGGATTTAATTTATTAGAAATATCTCTTTAGTTTTAATTTTTATTTAAACACTTCAAGTTTAATGTTTTTTCTGATTTTTTTACGATTGCAGTCGAACTTCCAGTACTTATTATTATATCAGTACTTATTATTAATTGATAAATAATTTCGGGGGAGGTTGTAACCCCTTAAATACGGCCCTGGTTTAAAGTGTTTAAATAAAATTTGTAATGTAAATCTAGTTTACAAATATATGAAAGATTTATATCTGTTACTCCACATGCAATAAATATAATACATTCGGTTTTAGAAGAATTGCGAAAAAACAAATCGAACTTTTTTAAAACAATAATTGCAATAAATTAATATGTAATATTAATGTAATATGACAAGCAAAAAGCAGAACCCAAAAAAAGAATTTTAAAGCATGAATAATATTTTATGTATACTTCTAAAATAATGATAAATGTTTAATAATAATATTTTAATTTGATTTGATTTAAAAAATAAAATTCAACATGAAATTAAATACATAAAAATTAAAAATTGTGCCGAGAGATCCGAGTTGAAGCGTTGATTTGTTGAAGTTTAAAATTATTTTAGTTTTAACTTTGGTTTGAAATTTTAATAATCTTTAAAATTCGAAGTAAATAATAAAATTGTCTGGTTTTACGATACTTTGAAATTCTCTTCTTACTTTTATAACCATCTACCTGAAGGGATTACCAAAATCGTAACAGACAAAGACAGCTTATCATGCTGTCTCATTTAATGCTTACTCATTATATAATGCTCGTTTTTGCCGCTGAGGGCGTTACCAATCGACTACAATTTTATTGTAGGGTACGAAAAATGCTAGTGACAGGTATACCCATAAGAGCTGTTCCTCTATACACTACATACTCTTTGCCTTAAGGCATTCTTAAATGTTTGAACATACCGCTCTGCTAACCCATTTGTAGCAAGATGGTAAGGAGGGGATAACTTGTGTATTATACCGTTTGAACGTAAAAAAAGTTTGAACTCGTGTGATGTAAAAGTGGGACCATTGTCACTGACCAATACTGATGGTATCCCAAAAACGCTAAACACTCTTCGCAATATCGTAATTGTATGTTTTGCCGTTATATTCTTTACCTCGTATATCTCCGGCCAACGTGTATAAGCATCCACTAAAATTAAAAAATATGAATTCATGAATGGTCCCGCAAAATCTACATAAACTCTCTCAAATGGGCTTGAAGTTTGCTCCCATGGATGTATTTTTACTTTTATGGGGTTGTTTTTATATTTATTGCACTGTACGCAACCCTTTACTTCATTTTCAATATCTCGTTCAATTTCCGGCCACCAACAATAACTTCTAGCCAATTGTTTTATTTTAACTATACCCGAATGGCAGATATGTACTTCCTGTAAAATCTTTTTTTGTAAGGTCCGGGGTATAACTGCTGTTTGCAACCTAAATAAGCAATCCTGTTGTAAGGTAAATTCAGTCTGCTCAACATTGAAACGATCGGCTTTATTTACTGTTTTCCCGTGGCGTAAAGCGTGAATCAACTTGGAAAAACTAGCATCTCGCAATGTTTCTCTTGCCAGCTCTTTCAATGTAATTGGCAAAGCCTCAATCTGAAAAATTTCGAATGCATCAGGTTCATCGTACATACCCAATTGTGTGGAATCAATTGGAAGCCTTGACATAGCATCTGCGTTAGAATGCAAATCCGTACTTTTGTACCTAATATCCTACTGGAAATTCTGTAAAAACAAAGCATAATGTTGCATTCGGGTTGTAGTTAACGTAGGCAACTTCTTTGAAGGCGAAAAAATTTGTAACAAGGGCTTATGATCTGTATACAAAATGAAACTTCTACCGTACAAATAATAATAAAATTTCTTTATTCCAAATATTATGCTATATGCTTCCTTGTCGATTTGTGCGTATTTCTGTTGTACTGCCGTAAGTGTTTGTGAAGCAAACTGTACCGGATAATATAATTAATTATAATTTAATTTATTGCAATTAATTTATTAAAAAATTTTAATTCTTTTTTCGTGATTGATTTCAAATGCATAATTTTTTGTTGTAGGAATTGATTTTGTTTTAATTTACATTCCATAATTTATAATTAATTATTTCTATTTTTTTTTAATTATATTATCTACGTTAATTTTGTTCGTATCCAATTTCTTATGTTGTCGAGCGTCATCTATCTGTGAAAATTAATTTTAATGTTATACACATTTTTTTTTACTTACCGGGATTCGAACCTACGAATGTCCGTTTGTAACCCTACCCGTTAACCATTGCTCCACGAGACCTATGTATTAGAAATGTGTATCAATTGTGATTTATAAATATTATTGCAAAAACGCGAAACATTTTATATAACGATTTTAGATTTTTAGATTTAAAAAGTATTTATTAATTTCCAATTTACATTTTTTGTCAGACCAAGCAGCACAATGTTGCCGGTTGGTCTTACATTAATATTTGAATAACATAATAGAAGTACCTCGTGGTGACACATAACTTCAGTTACAAATAGGATAAACTTACATAGTTTTTAAACAAATTAGTTTAGATTTATGAATTTACATTTTCTTATTTAGACTAGTTTACAAAATACATTTGTTGGAAAAATTAATTAAAAAAACCAACTTATAATAATTAAGATATTTACAAAATGAAAAATAAATATATATGACTAACAATGAATAAACTATAAAGATTTAACAAAATATGCACACAATGACAGCTATGATCGTAATCAACATGAAAACCATTGTTAATAAAATCATAGCAACAAAGGAACATCAAAGAATTGGTTTCGTAGTCAGGTAGGACCTAACGGCTACCTATTTATTGAAAGTAACGGGATTTCACACGCGTCACTTCAATGTCCAGGTGTACTTGTACCAGTGGCGTAGCAGTTTTATATAACGCGAGTATATAATAATGAATTTTTTATTAAATCTTGATTATAAATTTCTTATATACGAATTTTTAAACAAATTTTACCTGAACTTATACCCGTCACCTTTTAAAAAGATTACAATGCAAGTAAAACTATATCCCAATTAAAACAACTAAAATTTTTTGAAATAATGGAAATTTAAATTTTTTTTAATTAACTACCTCTCGGAAACGTTATTTTTACTTTGTGCTTAAAAATAAAAATTTCTACCACTGAAACTTTTGGTTAGTGTTCTAAAGTGGTGATTAAAAATTACTTAAAGGATTCTAATGACGTTACGCAATTTCTGCACAATTATTGCCCTTCAAGCAGTGCGGTTCAAAGATGATATTATAAATTTTAAGACTTCTGTTATGGAGTTATTGGATATTATTTTAATCAATAATTTTTCATCATTTTTCAGTTCTACTGAAATAATACCTAATTGAAAATGAACGTTTCGCAGATACTGAAACTGGGATTGTTAAATTCAAGAAACATTAAGTTTATTATTTCAGTAAAGCTGCTGGATAATGAAAAATTGTTGATTAAAATAAAATTCAATAACTCCATAACAGAATGATTTTTAGATTTTATATAATCTTTGAAACACTGCCTAAAAATAATAGTTGCGAAAAAATTAAATCAGAAACGTCATTAGAATAGTTTAAATAAAACTGTTAAATAGAACTTATACTGTCATATAGTTGAAACAACTCAAAAATGTCCCATACGTTACTTAAAACTTTAGAGCTCAATATTCAAAAATTGCCATTAATTTTAATTAAATTACGACTTCTTCTATTATTATAATATGTAAAGTTTTGAAAAAAAGCGTTCACTTTAAATTTTCGTTCTTTACTTTCGATTTGAAAATGATTTTTTATCTTAGTAAAAAACGTTTTGGTCTTCCCATTCTTCTTTCCGAAACATCTGCTTTTTTTGCCAAATCAATAGCATTGCTTTAATTAAAAAGAATTTTTAATTTTAGTACAATTAAAAATATTTTCGAAGGTTTCTAAATAATTTTTAAATAATTTTGCTTTACTGATTTCATCTTTATCCAACGATAATAATAAATTAGTTAACATTTTTGTTACATCTAAATAAACTATGGAAAACCCTAAAATATATGCACAAAAGAATTTTAAAATTTGAAAAATTTCAAAGGGATAAGCGGTACTTAAATTAGGTAATTCTACCGGAACAGCCTTACGCCTCTACCTTAGTACATTGTTGCATTCTAGCGACAAATTTGATAATCTATTAAACAATTCTGTCATATTGTATTCTTGTATTGAAAATCTACCGTTATAATCTTTTACGTTTCTACGAAAAATATTATATCGAAAAAATGTGTTTTATTTAATATTTTACCAAATTTAGGCTACCGAGCAGATAGAACACTGATAGTTACGACGCTGGCTGGCTATTAAATCAAAATCAAAGCAAAAAGACTAGAATTTGCGAAAAAATACAAAAATTAGAAAGTTTCGGATTAGTTAAAAGTAATTTGGTCAAACGAAAGCAATATAGAGGTATAGCAATTTAACATGATGAATTTTATAATTAGACTTAAAATAGTATATTAAACAACAAGTTTAGAAAAGTTAAGTTTTACTAAACGAATATAGCTTTTAAGTATGAGCAAGCACAGCGAGCGAGTAACTTAAAAGCTATATAATTTTTTCGTATTTTGTAAAAATGTAATCTAAAATCTGAATTTAGACGTTTATGAGTAAATTTTTTTTGCGCGCGATCGGTCTAAATTTTTTCGTATGCCTTCTTACCGATAATTCACGGGGGGTGAGTACGAGGCGAGGGGGGCGAATTTTTTACTCAGTTTTTCGATATCTAGCGCCGTTCTTGAGTTATTGCTAATTCAAAAAGTTTCTAAATAGATATTTGTGTAAAATTTTCGTAATCTAGTAACCAGACACGGCGGCTTTATTTTTTTACATAACAACAGTTAATTTTTATTTTTTGATTCGAATTTGGTGTAAGTTACATAATATTAATTATAAAAGTGAAATTGTTAAGTTTTCTAGTTTGAATAATAATTTTGTACTTTTAATATACATAAATGTATAACAACGATTCCAATATTTAAATAAACAATCTTCTATCCAATAGGTTTTTATTGACAGTGACATTACTATGCAGTAAAGTGACGTATCTATGTGCTAAAGTGCCACTTTATTAAATGATTTTGAATTTAATAAAACAGCACATTATTAGTCAAAATGCGAAAATAGTATATTAAACAACAAGTTTAGAAAAGTAAAGTTTTACTAAACGAATATAGCTTTTAAGTATGAGCGAGCACAGCGAGCGAGTAACTTAAAAGCTATATGAGTTTAGTAAAACTACTTTTCTTACGAGGTTTGTTTATACAATTTTTTCGTATTTTGTTAAAATCTAATCTAAAATATGAATTTAGACGTTTATGAGTAAATTTTTTTTGCGCGCGATCGGTCTAAATTTTTTCGTATGTCTTCCTACCGATAATTCACGGGGGGTGAGAACGAGGCGAGGGGGGCAAATTTTTTACTCAGTTTTTCGATATCTAGCGCCGTTCTTGAGTTATTGCTAATTCAAAAAGTTTCTAAATAGATATTTGTGTAAAATTTTCGTAATCTAGTAACCAGACACGGCTTTATTTATTTACATAACAACAGTTAATTTTTATTTTTTGATTCAAATTTTGTGTAAGTTACATAATATTAATTATAAAAGTGAGATTGTTAAGTTTTCTAGTTTGAATAATAATTTTGTATTTTTAATATACATAAATGTATAACAATGATTCCAATATTTAAATAAACGCAATCTTCTATCCAATAGTTTTTTATTGACAGTGACATTACTATGTAGTAAAGTGACATATCTATGTGCTAAAGTGCCACTTTATTAAATGATTTTGAATTTAATAAAACAGCACATTATTAGTCAAAATGCGAAAAAAATACTTATTTTCATTTTTGCTTTCTAATTAAATTAATTTAAACTATTTATGCAGCTTTTACGCAGACCAATAGAAAATTTATGGACAAAAAAAAATGAGTAGGTAGCACTTTGTAAAACAAATTCAAAAGAGGAATTAAAGCAGGTAATTCTTGAAGAATGGGAGAGTATCCATAAAGATTATGTTTGTTACAACTTACAAATTAGTTGCTACCATGCTTTGAAAGCGTAATTAAGGCTAAAGGTCCCACAAAATATTAAAATTTACTAATAAATACTTCAAAATGACTAAAAATCCATAAAACATAAAAATCTATAGGTGGACCAACTTCTTTTGAGAACGGTTTTTATTTTTTATTTACGTTGGTAATGACTTGGACGAAAAGTAATGAAAATTAGCGTTAAAGTCTATAAATTATAATACCCTCTAGAATGATTTAAAATACATTATGATTAAAAGAAACACAATCAATTTATTGTAATTGTGTCCGTTTGGACACCGATTTGGTTTGGTTACCAAACAATTATAAATAACAAGTTTCTTGAATTAAAGAGATTAGCAATATTATGATTATCCGATTAAGATACCAACGGCAAAATTTTAGTATATAAACAAATAAGTATGGACACATCTTATCAAATCAAAAGTACTGTCACTTATATTTTTTATACAAGTGACAAGTATATAACGTATAACGAATATAATATTATATAACAACAAAGAAATAATCAAACTAAACATTAAAATAATGAATTTTAACTGTTAAGTAAAGAATATTATATACTTAGTACATAGAAAAATAATATTTAAAAAACAATAAAAACGGCAATTATTTACATTTAACAGGTTTGGACTTAAAATATTCGAATAAGCAAGAAAAATGAAAATGAAAAATTACAAAAAATTTTTAAAGTCTGACTAAGAATTTTGAAAAAGTTTCGTTATAAAAATATGATAAAAATTATACATTATGATTAAAAATTTTTATCATATTTTCTTGTTTATTTAAATATTCGAAGTCCAAACCTGTTAAATTTTTCGTTTTTATTGCTTTATTATTTTTCTATGTAAAATTCATTTTTTTAATATTTTGTTTAGTTTGTTTATTTTAACATTACATACTACTATAAGCACCCATGTAAGTCGGCGCCGCTGCCTAACTTCGGCTCCGATTATCTTTTTAAAATTAGCTAACTGAAATTTTTCCAATTTTGAAATTCCTTTGTGTATATATTTTAGGGTTTCGTCATAGTTTATTTATCTCATAGATAAGAGAGAATGAATTATTGGATAAAGGATTAGACTATTACATAGTATCCCAAAAAGGGTAGTTTTTATTACAGATAAAATGTTCTATCGATTTCGACAATTTGTAATATTCTAATTTTAAAATTAAAAATTTTACAGTTGTAAGAATTAATGTTATTTTTAAAAAAAATTTCAGATTGCAGGTAGGTAAAAATAATTACAGCAATTTGTAATACAGTAGAAGCTCGATAACGTGAACATTTGAATTTATGAACATTTCGATCCTGTGAACACCAATGTTTTCTATAGCTACTCGGTAACATGAACATTATTACACTCGATAACGTGAACAGCGAAATTTTACAATTGTTAATGTTGTATATTAAATATCTTGACGTCTACCATTGACTTCTTATCACTTGTACGTGATTAAATATAAAATAAAGGTATCCAAAGAAATGCATATCTACATAATCATAAGAAATTCGTCTAATTGTCGACAAAATACAAGGTGGTGATGACATTGTAATATTTTTATTTTATAATGTTAGTACGTAATTCTTTTCAATACACAAAACAATAGTTTTTCTACACCCCCGTTAGTGTGAACACTTGCACTAGTTTGAACATGCATTTGGATTTTTGTGTATCGAGCTAGAAATCTTAATAACCCTTACGGGACGGGAGGTCGACATATTTCTTTTGTAAATTTAACTTAAAGTATTTTTTAAATTAAACTTTATTTTTACGTTGATAATCGCTTAATATACAGGTAATTGTAACAAAATTGTAACAATAAACAATAATTAATTGTTATACAGTGGACGCCGCTAATGAGAATCACGGTTACATAGTGCGCAAAATTAACCAGCGGAATGCAAAATGAGGAGAGGCCAAAATTAATTTGAAATAGACACCATCCTATTCTGAAAATTACTTATTTGTTTTGCTATGACTTGCCTTATTATTTAGCTATGACTTTAATAATATCAAAAATCATATAGTCTGAACGTAAAAAAATTTCTCACGTGAGAAGTCAAGTGTCAACTCACGTGAGAAATCACATAGTGTCAACTAGCTTTTAAAATAAATAAAAATGTAAGTAACTACTTGCGGTTTAATATTATCGTGAAATAAATAAGTTTAATATACCTGGAGTTTTGTGAAGAATTACCTGAAGACAGTGGCGCAGCCAGGATTTTGTTATGGGGGGGGGCTAAAAGATGTAAGCTGTGCCGAAGGCGAGCACCGCAGGCAAAATTTTTCTGGAAAAAAGGGCGTGGTCATCTTATTTTCGAGTATAATTATTGTGTTATCACTATTACCTACCTTAAATTAAAGTTAGAATTGAAGTACGGCATTTCAGAATTATAAATGCTATGCTATTATGCTAATGCTATTATAATATGATTATAATTCCTATTGGTTGCGATAAATTAAGTAAAGATGGGTTTCTATTCGTTGGGAGTCATACCAATCGCCTAGATTAGTAAAATTTAACAATTAACAGGCAATTTACATGCCTTGTTAAATAGCTCCAATAAGTACCTGCCTGTTCCCTGTTCCAGGTAAATTTATAGGCCCTGTCACACTAGCTCTAATAAGTATCTGCTACGTCCCCGTCACAGGTAAATTTACAAGCCCTCTAATAAGTACCTGCTACGTCCCCGTCACAGGTAAATTTACAGGCCCTGTCAAACAAGCTCTAATAAGTACCTGTCAGGTTTCTGTCCAAGGTAACTTTACAGGCACTGTTAAACTGGCTCTAATAAGTACCTGCCAGGTCCCTGACCCAGGTAAATTTACAGGCCCTGCCACACTAGCTCTAATAAGTACCTGCCACGTCCCCGTCGCAGGTAAATTTACAGGCCCTGTCAAACAAGCTCTAATTAGTACCTGCTTGGTCCCTGTCTTTGATAAATTTACAAGCCCTGTCGAATAAGTACCCGGCAGGTCCCCGGCAAACAAATTCAGAAATAGCCAGGGAAAAATGTTACTTGGGCAATAAATAGCAAGACATGTTATTATTAAAGTTAGTTATTATTTAGTTATTATGTAGTTATTATTTGGAAATAATAAATTAATTTTAAACTGAAACTATGTAACATATTACTTAAAGTTAGAAAATAAAGAACCGTTGTTATCCACCTATTGAGTTTTCAATACGACGAATCTGGATCATCCAAAAGTGTTCAAATGATATAAAACCAATAATATTTCAAAAGTAAAGCAAATTTGGTGGAATGAAGAGCTAAATAACAGGAGAGCCAAGACTACTAAACTTCACGAGAAATATCAAGTAGAAACAGAAGCCTTAACCAGGCAAGCAAAACTCGATAAGTATAGAGAAATGCAATTACTATACAAAAAACAGATTAAACACGTAAAATTACAATCATTCAAAAAATATGCGTCAGAAGACCATAACGTATGGAAATTCCCACTCAAAATGACTAAGAGGAACAAAGAACTTAATCTAGCAAAGGTCAAGAATATCGATACGGTCACATCAAAAAACATAACTGAAGAAAGATTTTTGAAATACTTTATCAAAGACCAACCGATAAATAACACAGATACCCAACTCAGAATAATTAGCGAAATCACAGCCTGTAGGCGGATGCGACGACGAAGAACTGAGTGCGACAGAATAAAAAGAATATATATTTAGCATCAAAACAAACAAGGCCTCCGGAAAAGATGGAATACCTATGAGCGTACTCGGGCATTTGTGGTACTGTGATCCCGTATGGATAAAAAACTTTTACGGAGAATGTTTTAAACAAGGTAAATTTCCGAAAATATGGCTTGGTGGCAGGCTTGTGTGGCTTAGCAAGGCGGGGGGCGGATTGAGACTTTTACCATATTGTCAGCATTGGTAAGGTACTAGACAAGGTCCTGACTTCCAGATTAGTTTATTTCCTTGAAAAATATAATAAGATTAGTAATAATCAATACGGATTCGGGAAGAATCGTAGTACGATATTGGCACTACAAAAAATTATAAATTTTATCGACCGTAATTTTCTATATGACAGACACGTACTTATTACCTCTTTAGATATGCAAAATGCATTTAACGTGGCTTGGCACCCCCTGATTATACATATATCGCTGGGTTAAAATTATAAGGTTCTATGTTACAATGTACTGGAGCCGAGATAAACGCGTTTGAAATTTTGGGTATTGGTTATGGTAGTTATATTTAATATATTCGTAATTCAACTTACTAGCTGTTTCAATAAGTAATTTCTGTCTAATATATAACAAAATCAAAAAAAATGGGCCCTAATTTTGAATTCTATAGGGACCTCTAAAATAACATAGAACTTTGTTTTATCAAAACTGTTTATTATAATTAAAGAAGGTAACATAGAACTTAAAAGTATTGATATAATATAAATAAAACGTAATATAAAAGAAAAGAAACATCATTACAAGTTAAATTAAGAAACTAAAGTTGTTTTGGGATACTGGCTTCAGTTATTTAATAATATTTTGCCTTTTTGGTGTGGTGTTCTTAGTGATTGTCCGTTTTCAAATAAAATGGTTCTATGTTGGTTTCTTATAATTCCCAATTTCTTAAGTATCATCCACAACCACCAAATTAACCGTAGAATTAGTAATTAGAATTAAACGTAGAAGTTTGCCGCATTTAAATTCTGTGCAGTTGTTCACAACCTCGAAATTAGTACTTAACGCGAAATTAGTACTTAGTACTTAATGCAGAACCTTGCAAGGTCCAAGCTTTTTCACATAAATTAGTCGTCAAGTCACTACTACGCATGCTTCAAAATCATTCAAGTGTCATCTGTGATTTCTAACCTAAAACCTGTTCCCAAGCAACACCAACGTCGGTTTTGTACCTGTATAACATTGAAGTATAACGAATAGGTACATATATTTTCAGACCTGTAAATTAAGTATTATAAAGGTACTTAAGCGGTACATATTTTTTCATACCTGAAAGTTAAGTATCAAAAAGGTACTTAAGCGGCACTTAAGTTTTCATTCATATTTGCACTGTACCCTTGCAGTATAGTTTCAATGCATATAATTTCATACCGTTATTATAAAGCCAAATGATGTATCAGATATGTAATGAAATTTGAATAACTAAAATATATTGAAACATATGATACCGTTTAGATGCAGTTTTAAACTTAACGTCTCGGCACCAAAATTGTAGTAGCCAATATGTACAGGTATATTATGAATTGATGGTTACGATTTTTACATTGCCGGTTTAATATCTAATAAGTGCAGTTTAAATAGCAATGTTTTGGTAGTTACAATTTCATAGTATCTAATATATAAAAATGCATTATTAATTATTTAAAGTTATGATTTTAGCTTAACTATTTTGATACCATTATTTAACATAATATTTTGTTTTGATTTCGTGTTTGAAAGAATACATAATTTATATACATATATTTATAAAATTAATTTTTCCATGTTACATGAAATTGAAATAAAATTTAATTAATAACTTACATAATATTGTTGAAAAACTATTTAAATGAATGATATAGCTTGTTTTGGGTTGGTTTAGTTCTCCAGTTTAAAATTTTTCAAAATAAGTTTATTTACTTATTCAAGCTTCAAGTAGGTATAATTTTGTTTTTACAAAAGTCAAAAAAATTTGACTATTAATCAAGTTTGAATTTAATAGCATAACTTCTCAATCATTTTAATAATTTTTCCAGGTTTGCCTGATGAGATTCCGAAAATTGAAACATAAAGTTATAACATATTATGTAGCAAGCTATATCATTCATTTAAATAGTTTTTGAACAAAATTATGTAAGTTATGAATTAAATTTTATTTCAATTTCATGTAACATGTAAAAATCTATAACAGTATATAAGATACTTTATTCATTTGTAAAAATTAATTTTATAAAAATATATTATCACATGTTAATAATCTTAACCATTTTAAAGAATTTATGTTAACTGTTTTAAATTGATTGCTTTAAAAAGTTTAAAAACACAAAAAAAGGCTTACAAAATATAAAAAAAAAGCACTAAAAATTATCAAATTGTAATTTTTATTAATTATTACTTAGACATTCGTTTTATAATTATAAAAAAATTAATTATTTTATATTTTTCCAAATTTCCTACTATGAAAGATTGTCGTTAGTCGTTTAACACCTGCTTATAAATCAAAAAGCTTTGCTCGACATCTACCGTAGTAATGAGAGAAAATTTGCAGAAAACTTTTTGTACCTACAAAAGAATGTCATGATATTCGAAAACAATTAAGTTTCAAAGATAACTTTCATGCTTTTTAAAATTTTTACGTAATTTTTAAGTGGCCAAAAATTAGCCAGCGGAATGCTATATGAAAAAGAGCAACATTAATTTAAAAAAAACGTAAGTTGAGAGAGACGGTGTTGAAACAATTTTACGTATCCTTACGTGAGGGAAGGGGTGTCAAAAATTAGAAAAATTGTCCTTACGTAATTAATGGACGCTTCCTTAGTAGAATCAGAATAAATTATAAATAATTTCAGAAAGAAATCTTTAGAGAACAAGGGAGTAGGTATGGGTATAATTGTCAATAATAAATTAAAGGACATCTTGAACAAAAATCAAAGATTTCTTACATTCGTTAAATTTTCTGGGGTACTACTAAGATAAAATAAGTGGACCCGATACAAAAGACTGAACTCATAATGTAAAAAGCGAATTATTTCAACTAAACACTTGTTTTTATTGCTACTTGTAAATTTTGATAACAAAACATTGTTTATTTTCTTTTATATAAAATTCATCATGGATATGTACTCTTACCAACCTAAACCACTTAAAAGACCATCTACAGTTTATAATAATTATTACATAACAAAAAATAAAATATCTAATTTTACTAATATTTTTTCTACCGAATAACATATAAACATGAACATTTAGGCATCTCAGTTTAGACAAAATTTATCCACAAGCATGGTCCACAAGACGGCTTTTCGTATGTTTCTGGGAGGTACGCAACTAGGGTATTAAAAACAGTTAGTTATTGGTCTTTATTTAAAAATATTTTACACGTGGTTATAATTTTTTTTAAATCAAATACTAGTGAGCACCGAGAATCTACGTCAAAAAGCATAAGTTTCGTAAAATCTTAAATAAAACACATTCCTTGGATATAATATTTTCGAGGAGACGTAAAAGATTAAAATAGTAGATTTTTAATAGAAGAGAATACAATATAACAGAATTGTTTAGATTATCAAATTTGTCGATAGAATGCTACAATTTAAGTACCATGTTTCCGGTTTAATTTACCTAAGTTAGGCACCGCTTATCCCTTTGAAATTACCTGAAATCTTAAAATTCCTTTGTGCATATATTTTAGGGTTTTTCCATAATTTATTTGGATGTCATAAAAATGTTAACTAATTTATTGTTAACATCGTTAGATAAAAATGAAATTTTTTTCAGTAAAGCAAAATCAATAAAAAATTATTTAGTAACCCTTGTAACCATATTTTTAATTGTACTGAAAAAAATAGTATATCATAGGCCACGGTTGTGAAGACCGTCAATTAAAATTAATAAAATTAATAAAAAACTCTCTTCGTAATTCGATAGGTGAGGTAAGATTTTTCGATAGAAAATAAGGATGCAAAAAATTGGACGTTTCAAAAATGATTCAAAATTTTAGTATTCGTACTGCAATTGTTGAAAACAAGAAACATGTAGGGATTATTTCTGTAGAACTGAAAAATGATTAAAATAAAATCTAATAACTTCATAACAAGAAGTCTTAAAATTTATAATATCATCTTTGAACCACACTGCGCAGAAATTGCGTCAAAAACGTCATTAGAATACTTTAAATAATTTGTATTTGTTATTTTTAATATTTTAATATAATTTTGTTTAAATAATTTGTACCGTATAGTAAAATATAAATAGTACTACTTATAATTATTATAAGCGCTGTTGTATTATGCAATAATTTTTTAACGCTTAGGAAAGGGAGCCCCACGACAAACTTTGAACACGATCGCAAATTTTGTAGTTATGCCGCTGAAAGTAATAACATATACAGTATGACACGTGTTCTCTAATTTTCTGCTAATTTTATTTTATTTCAAATAATTCATAATATAATAAATTGATCTGAAACGTTTCTAAAAACTTTAATTTATTCTAATTCAACACTGATATTTTTAAACTGAATTAAAATAGTGATTAATGAGTAATTGAAATTGACAATCAAATAATGAATATCCTGTGTAAACTTACCTTAAAAATGAAATCTAAATTATTTTATATACTTTTGTATAATTATAAAAAATATAACAATATTTTGTATTAATAATAATTAACAATAAAATAAAAATATAACAATAAATATTTTTTTTTAATAATAAAGTAAAAACAGTTATTTACTTGTCTTAATTTAAAAAATATTACACGTGGTTTTAAATTATTTTGAATGAAATACTAATTAAAGTAATAAATTAAAGTAATTTATATAAATTATATTCCTTGATATTTTTAAACTGAATTAATATAGTTATTATTGAAAAGTTGATATTGACTATCATCAAACATAAATTCTCTGTATACCCTTCGTAGGCGTGGGGGTTAAAGTAGTTACCTTTAGAATAGAAGGGCTAAAGCAGCACAGGTTCGAATCCCCGTTCGGAAAAAAAATGTAAGTAAATATTATTAGGTGATTAATGTTAAATTTCGGATATTTCAGGAATGAACCAAACATCAACCAGAGCCCAATGAGCAACATCGTAAATTCTAATTAAATAATTAAAATTTATAGTACAAATTTAAATAAATGTGTAATGGTATCTGAATAAATATAAATAAAACACCGCTTGACGCAAGTCATCAATTTAAATATCAAATTTCTAAATAATTACAAAAATTAATTTTTTTAATTATTATTGTATATTTTTTAATTTTTTTTTTAATTAAAAATCAGTGCCGATTAGGCCCGTAAATTTTATGTACCCAAACGACACTGTAAATTTTTAAATATTCCGTTCATAAAAAATCAACATATAATAGGTACATAAATGATTCACCAATTCAGTAACGGAAAATTGGGCAAATCAATACCGTACCGTTACAAAAATTCCTGTACATTAAAGTACATAAATGATACATCAAAACAGTAACGGCAAAAGCGGTGGTAAATCAATGCCATACCGTTACGAAAATATCTGTACCGGATCTGTACAAAAATGACACCTTAAAACAGTAACGATAAATTGGGCAAACCGATGCCGTACCGTTATGTAAATATCGTTACCGTATATATACATTTTTGACGGATTTGTGCTGCTTGGGTTAACTTTTGTGACCTGAATTACATTTAATATTAAAAGTACAACGCTATGGTATTAACCTGTACCCGATTTAAATAGAAACATTAGGTTATCTAGCAATAACAACAATTTACCAAGTGAAATACTTAAGTTCCAAACATTGACACTAGATGGAGTCACACTAATTTGCGTATTAATTTAAGCATTGTGAATGCTACCAAAACATTAATTTATGTTCAAATTTCAAGTACTAATTTATATACTAATTCTACGGTTAATTTGGAGGTTGTGGATGAGGCTTTATTGCGCATACAAAGTTGTATGTAATAACATAGAACTTTGTTGATATATTCTAGCATTCTATATACAACATCAGGTTCTATGTAGAATTTATAGAACTTTGTTTTACCAAAATGAAATTTTCAGCACATAGACCTTTGTAAATGTGCACATAAAACCATTTTTAGACTTCTCATACTATCGTTACATAAATTAAAATGTTGTATGTGCACCATAGAACCTTGTGGTATCAATAACTCATATAGTGTCAAAAATGTAACATAGAACCTTATAATTTTAAGCCAGCGATATTCTACAAGAAATGCAATGTCCTAATACCATTTTATACATGAAAGGTTACTATTGGTTTAATAAAATTAGAATATTGTAATACGTCTGAACAAATTGCGGACATATTTACTAAACCGCTAGATAGCGTAAAGTTGATGAAATTTAGAGAAAAATTTATAAAAATTTGTAAAATTTAAAATCTGAAATTTTATGTAACAATAATATTTTTTCTTGTGTTGGAAATTGTTTTTTTAAAAATTAATATTTTTTTTATTGTAAGAATCTTTAATTTAAGAGGGAGTGTTAAGTAAAGTAAATTACAGATGGCAATAGTAATGTAGATTTATGTTAAGACAATGACCTGTAAAACGCAAGCGTAAGATACGAGTTAAAAAGTTAAGCACATAGTGACAAGGGACGCGTTGATAAATACACTTGTTTGTTATTTTATTGCGCTCTGCGATACTGATTTATTTTAAATTAAACTGTTATAAAACAACGGATTTTTTATTATAATCCAAAGGTGAATCCATAAATTTTCTAATCTAAAAATAAATATTGAAAACTCATTCGACTAGGTAGTTACTCACCGTTTACTGTACCTGAAAATATTTGGGCAAAACTTTGAAGTCGTTCTTTTTATAAAACCGTTTTGGGTCCATAGCAGAACGCATTTGCAAAACTTCTAAATTGTTTTTAATTTGTGGAGTGATTTCGAGGGCACTTAAACCATACCAAGCTGATCCATCTTACAGGCCTCCCGGAACGGTAACATCAATCCGAGCATCTATAACATCATCGTCAGCTACTTGAAAGATCGCGCGATTAGACTGGGACGAGAGAGGACACAAACCGATATGGAAGCGACAAGTGGTGTACCACAGGGGGTCGGTTCTTGGCCCCGTGTTGTGGAACACTATGTATGACGGGATCCTCCGGCTACAGCTTCCTACGGGAGCCACCCTTGTGGGATTCGCAGACGACTTGACCTTAATCGTCTGCGATCGAGACACAAAAGCGGTGGAAGCCAAGACGAACTCGGCTATAGCCACCATCGTCCACTGAACAGGCCAGAAAGTGTTGATGCTGGTTCCGGAAAAATCGGAGGCGGTCATGGTCTCTGCTCGAAGGAAGGTACCAAATATTGGTACCTTCTCCAATCCATCTAAGAGATTCGGTGCTAGTACTTGGAGTGAGGTTAGACATACATCTTCAGACATACAACTTCGCCGAGCACATCCGGAACATGGCGGCCAAAGCGGAAGTATCGGCGACAACCATCTCCCGCTTGATGCCTAACGTAGGAGGATCCAAGCCCACAAAGAGAAGAGTGCTGTCCATGGTCGTGCATTCGATCTTATTGTATGCTGCTCCTGTGTGGTCTTCGTTCATGGAATTGCAACATAATTAGAAGAGGCTATTGGCAGTGCAAAGACGCGCTGCGTTAAGGGTGATAAGCACGTACAGAACGGTGTCTGGTGAAGCGGCATTAGTATTAGTAAAGTATTAATAAAAAACATCTACTATGGGGAACAGAATGCCAAAGTCAGCACCGCACAAGAATGGCAGCGCAGGTGGGAGGCAGCCGAGGTCGAATAATGGACGCGGCGACTCATAGCCAACATCGATACATGGGCCGCCAGAAGACACGGAGAGATGAATTTCCATTTTACGCAAGCATTTTCTGGCCACGGATGTTTTAAAGCATACCTCTATCGGTTCGGTAAACGAGAATCCCCAGCATCCGATCATTGCGCGGCGGACGACACGGCCGAACATGCTCTATTTATCTGTGCTAGATGGGCTAAGGCTAGGACTACGGCCGAGCTGGGAGTGAACTCTAAACTCACACCTGACAACGTGGTGCTCATTATGCTGCGCTGCCCTGAAAATTGGAAATGGGTAGAGACCATGATCCATACCATAATTAGTTCCAAAGAGGCAGCAGAGAGAGAGGAAGAGAGAGAGGAGGAGGCTGCTGCACGCATACATAACAACCAGACGCAATAAAACGACGTAACAAATCAGATCAACTTCGACAAATCAACCAGGTTGCGAAAGTAATGCCTTACGGCGGTTCTCGTGACCAAACAGGTGGGAAGGCTAGACACCACCATGGCAGGTGATTCCCTGGCCATGAAGAAGGAAATTTTTAGCCAGTAAGAATCTGGCACTACCACCTCTATAGATCTAAGAGGTAGTGCCTATGCAAGGTTTTTTACCTCCTTCCAACGTACCCAAAAAAAAGAAGCTGGTCCTTTAGCCCTTTCCCGTTCTTTCTAAAATAAAACCTGATAAAGTTTAAGCTAAACACAAAAATTACCATTTACCCTTCTAAGTTTAACCAATTCTCTTTTAGAAGTTGCCAACTTTTCTTCGGGTACAATCGCTGAAGTTTTGAAAACAGGAGCACTTTTATTATTTTTATTCAGAAAATTATAACAAAATTTTGAATTTTGTTAGATTCTTTTGGCTATACCTCGTGTTTGTATTTTTAATAATACGAGAAGATTACGAGCCAAGACGTTTAAAGCGCATGACAGGAGATAAGGAGGAAAAGGTGCGGGGTGATGAGAAAGGAGGCCCGATTTTGGTCGGCGAAAAAGTGAGTTTTACCTTTGATTTTGGGGTAGTGATTGATGATTTCTTTGTGTAGTGAAAATTCCTGAAGTACCACCGCTCTTTCTTGCAGATTTACGCCAATTTCAAGGAAATTGTGTTTTTTGGATTTTTTTTGCCATTGGGTTTTTTGAACACCTGAAAGATCAAGCGATATAGCGACCACTCGACGATAGCAATAAGATAAGTTTTTCTTCCTTATTACCTTTTTTTCGTTTTTTTATCTGTAAAGTTGTACAACACCGATATATATTGTCGTGTTTCAAAAGTAATTCGGACCCACCCTATACATTTTGGTAAAAATTCATTTTCTTATTTAAGTTGTGTTTAAATTGATTTTCAGTTGGAAGATTGTAAAATTATCAAGGTGGGGACGAATCACCGAAAATTCAAGGCCTTTTGCCAAAAATGACCGACATGATGGACGTATAATTGATTAGTCCGAAAAATTAATTAAATAAGTTTATAGTTTGAAAATATAAGAAGTTTTTATTTGATGAAAGTGTTTTATTGATATTTATAATTGGATGTATCAATTTTGGATGATTTTTGAGTGGTTTTGAAAATAAAATTTAAACAGAAGAAATTAAAGATAGAGAAGATTGAAAAAGGTGGAATTGGATGGCAATTACAATTACAATTGAAAATATAAGTAAAAGTTTGGTAAATAAAAATTTTACATTGCTATATTAAAAATTTATTGCAGGAACTATAAAATTTGTTTGATAAGCGGGCTGATGCGATACGGCTATCGTAGCATTTTGTATTCCCATTTTGAATATTTTATTGTAACGAAAATTAAAATTTAACCAATTATTATTAATTAGAAGATATTATTGAAAAAAAATTTTAAATTAAATACGTGGATATTTTACATCTCAATATATTTTTGATAATTGTCATCTGCGTTTGTCGATATAGCCAACGCTATCTTCGAATGTTTTTTAATTTTTTGATCTAGTTTTGAGCTCAACCACTCTTTTAAATATTCTAAATATTGGAAGTATTTCATTTAAGAATTGATCGGTGAATGTTTAGAGCGTCGGTAGTTGTGAACGTCCCTTCCGGGTTCGCTTCCCCATAGTAGGAACATTTTTTTGTTACGAAAGCGAGTACAAACTTGTTGCGGCTATGCCGGATTCATCCCTGGCTTCCGCAAAGAAAAGAACTAGTTTTTTCCATCTTGGGTATCCTCACGAAATAAAAAGTTGAGAATTTCGATTTTCAACCGTGTGGAAAAGAAGAAATTGCTGCGCCTTCTCTAAAGAGTCCCAGCCATTCATTTTTTTTTCGTAAAATCCCCAGCCAAATTAAAAGAGAATTTTCTTTTCCCTGTCCAACCCATTTCTTCTTGAAACTTGTCTTGTCTTGATTTTACAATCTATCTCAACAAAAAATAATAAATGATAAATAAAATATAATTTGCACAAAACTAGATTTCCAAAACGTAAAATACTTATCATTCAAAAGAACGACATATCAACAAAAAAAAGGATTGCAGTGATACCGCTACAGGCTGGTTCACAAAAGAAAGAATCCTCCCCAGTCCTGATCTGCATACGAAGTAAACGGATGACCTACATTACCTTAGTATTTTAAGGATGATCATAAAAAGATAATCAAGCCAAATTCAGGTGACTTTAGTCACTTGTAAAAATAGTTTTAAAAGAAATCGTATTTTCTGTTATCAGAAAATACCAAAAATATTCGTTCAACGCAGTTCAACGTAACTTGTGAACTTAATTTATATAGCACTAAAATTGTCTGCCAGATGTGTATTAACAATCAACATTTGCAAATTTCAATATTAACCAAAATCAAATATTACTAATTTGAGAATTCAAAAATTAAATCAATGGTAGGATCAAAAAAATGTAACTTTCCTTAACCTAATTCACAAATTATTCACTTAGAATCACTTCAAAGAAATATATTACGTTTTCAAAATCGCCGATTTCTGTTTTTGTGGTTTTCTCGCCAGTGCAGTGCTGCCAATAGAATTGTTTTTTTTTCGCCAAAAAATTACCAAAATTACAAATTACAATTACAATTACAAAAATAAATATTAATTAATTATTAAATTAAAATTACCCATGAAATTACCCACCCACTCCAAAGTTGGCCAAATCCGGCTTGACACGTTTTTAGTATGTTCGGCGATTAAAATTTTTTAAAGTTCACAACTTTAAAAAAATATTTTCGTCAATTGATCAAATGACTATAGTAACAAAAGAATGTGTTATGCACATGTATATCTTCCAAAGCTTCTACGGAAATTTTGCACACTTCTACACAAAAATTCCAGATCAACTTACCTCGTCCTCCCCTCCTAAATCAACTTCTATAGAATATTAAGTAGTTTTCGATTGTTATCTTCTCTAGAAGTAAAAGAAGGACATCTACTATTATAATCAATAGATAAGTGGTTTAGGTAGTGTAACTCGATATTAATCATATAAAATTTTTAAAATAAACCAAAAAATGCACAAACACTTTTTAGAACTAAAATGATTAAATTAACACAATATAAATATACCGTATGTATTGTCGTGTTCAAAGAAATTCGCACGCACCCTGTGCATTTTAAAGAGACAAAGAAAAAAGAAAACAAGAAATAATGACAATCAGACAAGAAATTACAGATATCAAAAAAGAAATTAGATGTGAAAATAAAAAAACTAGGGCAGATGTGAAGAACAATGAAGAACTGATAAGACAAAAGATAAGACAGCAAGACAAAAAGTTGCAAGATTATTTTATTTGTTGTATTATTTATTATTATTATTTGATTTGATTAATTTTTGAATTTGAATTTATTTTATTTATAAAGATTGTAGTGTTGTGGTAGATTTTTTTTGGAACCAAGTTCCTTATGGGAGGATGCAAAGGAGGTACCCTAATCGGAAAAAATGTCCGTAACGAAAATGCGTAAGATTTTTATATCGTTCGATAATTACACCATCTGGTGGTCAAAAGTGGAACATCTGCTCAGCATTAGTACATATTCGGAAACCACAAGTCATAGGTTTGCAAATTTCTCTAGAAAAAAAGGTTGCCTTCACTGGGATTCGATTCCTGGGCTAAAATGTGTCGGCGGAGCCCTTTGCTCTACGTCACAATGGGTATCGTTAAAATTAATAGTGATACGCTATATAAGATACTCTTTGCGTATTGCGAATTAAAAACGCGTTAAAATTGTTAAACCGACGAATAATTTAAAAAAATTTAATTTAATAATTTAAAAAATTAATTTTAAAAGTTTTCAGCCGAAAATAAAACCACCAAAATTTAAAAAAAAATCGATTTTTAAAAATGCCACTTAAATGCAAAAAGTTATTTAAAACCGAATGTGCAAAAAAAATTTCGAAAACTTCAAAGATGACCGCGATGATTGCGGATTTACATCGACTTTGACACAAGTAAGTAATAGTATATTATAGGCCAAGGTTGTGAAGACTGTCATTATAGCCATAGCGCCAAGATTATATTCCGAGGTGCTTCGCACCTCGGAATATAAGGCGCGTAGGCTATAATGGTCTTCACAACCGCGGTTTATATACGATTTTTTCCACTACTAGGTTTATTGGCATCATTTTAAATGCTTGTGAATAAAAAAATTTTCAAATTTAAAATATTTATTTCAAATGACAGTTTTGTTTATTTGACTTATTTCTTGAATTCGTTATAACTCAAGAACGGTGCTAGATATAAAAAAACTGAGCAAAAAATTCCCGCCCCCCCCCACCAAGCCCCCTTACTGAATTATCACTAGGAATACATAAGCAAAAATTCAAATCGATCGCGCGCAAAAAAATTTACTCATAAAAATGAAATTCGTATTTTATACTTAAATTTTGTTTTGTTTTGTTAATTTGACAGTAGTTGTTGTCAAATTTAGTTTTTGAAAATTATCGCTGAGTTTTTTCTGCTTTAAAAAATGGATAGTGAAAATTTAAGTTGTACGCCGCCCGAAATTCGAAATATGGCTAAACAAGTAGCAGAAAATCTACTACCTGAGAAATCAAAAGATCTTTATATGAAAGTGTATATTTCATTCAAAAGTTGGTGCAAGGATAAAAACGTCACTGGCATTTCTGAAAATGTACTTCTGGCATATTTCCAAGACTACGGAAAAGATAAAAAGGCTTCCACTTTATGGTCACACTATTCAATGTTAAAATCAACTCTTTCGTTAAAAGAAAATATAGATATAGCAAAATTTTTTAAATTAATAGCATTTTTAAAATGTCAAAATAAACATTATCAAGCCAAGAAATCATTAGTTTTTACCCACGAAGAAATAACAAAATTTCTCACAGAGGCACCTGATGAATGTTATATTGCAACTAAGGTAGGTTTTTCTTATTAATTGTTTAAAAAATGTTGTTAAAAAAATTTTATTTAATGTTTAAAAAACTAACAATAAATTATCATTGTAGGCAGTCCTTGTAATTGGTGTCGCAGGAGCATGCAGAAGTGATGAACTCTGTAATTTTTTATTGTCGGATGTAGTCATAAAAGATGATATGATAGTTATAACTATTCAAAACAGTAAAAATGGATCATCTAGAAAATTTGTAGTGATGGAGGCACTCTGGGTGCAAACAATTTTAAAATATTTAAAAATCTGTTCTGCCATAGATATGAAAAAATTGTTTATTTCTATAAGAAATGGCAAAGGAACAAGACAACATATTGGGCATAATACAATAGGGCAAATGCCAAAAAGAATTGCAATGTATTTAAAATTGGAAAATGTTCAATTGTACACGGGTCACAGCTTTCGCAGAACGTCAGCCACTATATTGGCATCCAACGGTGGTAATACACTCCAGCTCAAACAGCACGGAGGCTGGAAATCATCTACTGTCGCCGAAGGTTACATAGAAGATTCGTTGGCAGTTAAAAAAAGTATCGCACTTATGGTGCAAAAACCGTCAGCAACTACATCCCATGTTCCCAACGATGTTGAAATACCTTCAACATCTGCATCGTATGGTCCTACAATTGAAGAAACAAATACTTTCACCAACACTGAAATTAATATACCCACCACAAGTTCTTCGACCACCTCTACATTGTTAAATTTGGCTTCGTCAGGTATAACTATGAATTGTAATAATTGTGTAATTAACTACAATTTTTATAAATAAATTGTCAATTATTCATGAATTCAAAAATTTATAATTTCCGTTAATTTCAAACAAAATTAGTTCGTTGTTATTTTTGTAACCTAAAAAATAGAATTTATAAATAAATATTATTTTAAGAGATTCTTTGTTTGAATACATCACCAAAATTATACAAAAGCATTGTTTTAAGCACTTCTTCGTCTTAAAATACTGAAATTTTTCAATAAACTTGTGAATTTTCGCGTTTAATGAATTTGTAATGATTCTATAATAATTTGTATAAATAGTGGTTTCTTAAATTAATAAGAGGCGGCGCTTTCGCTTGCTGTCATAATTATTTCGAGTTTTTAAAAATATTTAAAATAAAATTAATCTATTAAAAAAGCGTTTTGAATAGTTTAAATGCAATTAAATAGAATCTCCCGGTTATACAAAATCGTTTTTTAACAAAATTTTCCTTATAAATAATTGCCAAACTATAGAAAAATATCAATATGTTCATTATTAACCACTAGTGAATAATGAAAAAATTATTAACCACTAGTCGAAAATGAGTCATTTCACAAGCGATTAGCTTACGTTATAATGGTAGCCTATAAGACTAGTAGTGGAAAAAGTAGTTTTTGATTTTTATCGATAAAAAAATCATAATAAAATATTTATATCCGAATAATTATTTATGTTTTACCTCGACTAGAACTTGAAATTAATATTTATGTAATAAGGTACTTCGTTCCTATCTGATGTCCCACGACACCACATTTTATATTTTTTTAGATTTAAATTTTTTGAAACACTCGAGTTTTTGCGAATTTTGTTGGGAGCTGCGCTCCTGTGTTACCAGATTTACTCACTTAAGTTCCCCTAGATATGCAACGTTTGCCGCTAAAAATCCCCTAGTAAAAAAAACCATAACGCAAACAAATTTAAAATTATCGTTAAATCAAGGATCCAATTATCAATAAATATCACGTTCAATATAAAATAGTATTTTATTATAATTTAAAATACAAAAATACATGAAAATTTTGTTTCTTTTTCAATTTAAAGTTAAAAAAAACATTTTTCAGTTTAAGCGATAGTATCATAAATACAAAATATTTTTTAAAGAAAATATATTAATAGATGTAATAATAAAAGCAATAAATTCACCTACAATTCATAAATTGTTAAACAATTAAAATCTTTTAAAATTTTTAAAGCTCAGATAATGACTGTATCTATCATAGTCTCATCAACTTCACTATTGTACATTTCTGAACTACAAAATTTTTTTAACATTGCTTTTGTGAGTTCAAATTATGCAGAATTTGGTAAATTATACTTCACTCGCAGAATGGCTTCAGAAGTCTTTACCGACATTTCCAAACGATTCCCTAGATTTCCTCTAGATTTTCCACTAGGACGTTTAAATTCCACTAAATTTAGATGAAAATCACCCAACCTGGTAACACTGCTGCGCTCAAAACAGCAATTAGTAACGGGGGTAACAGATGTCGTGTTTCAAAGGGATTCGCACCCACTCTGTGCATTTTTAAAGAAAATTTTGTTTCAGTAAATTTGAAGTTTTAGCATTGTAAAATTGAAAGGTGGTGGCGAATCGAGAAAAATTCAAGGCTTTCTGCCAAGATGGCTGTGCAAGCCGGTCGTTAAGTTTTGGCTATGTGAATTATTTTGAGATTTTGCAATATTTTTGAAGTTGTGAGTAATAATTTTGGTTTTAAATAAAGTGATTAGATGCGAATGCATTATTGCGCTGTTTTGGAAGAATTATTTTTGAGATTTGAATTAAATTAGATATTTTTGAGTTTGATTATTGATGAAGAATTATTGTTTTGGTGAGCTGTATTTTTTTATGAGTTATTCTGGATTTTAGAAGCTATTAATTTGATTATTTGGAAATATAAAATTACAGTAAAATTATATTTAAGCGAACGAATGTTCGAAACTTCGAAACTTCGTTTACTTGAAGAAAGCTAAATTTTACATTGAATTTAGATTATTAATAATTTTTAGAGAACTACTTATATTTTTTCTGACAAGAAATTTTTTTATTTTTTTTTTTTTGAAGATGCTAGAACCCTTCGCCCTAAAATAATTCAAGGTGTCCGCAATCCAGGACTAACCTGTATTTTTTTTTTATTCTTTTTAATTATTTGCGAAAAAAAACTATAACATTATGGAATGTTCATCCGAAAACGAGCAAGTAGGAAAGTGCTGCTTTTTTTTATCGTTTATCGGCGATGTAGTGGCTACAACTGACTGTTGCTTGCACAGATTTTGTGGCGGTTGTTAGAGGAATGGTGCGACCAAATGAATACATGTCCATTAGATAGAAAGACCATCTCAAAAATTATTTTTAGAGAAATTAAAAGTGGAGAAATCATAGATTTAAAAATATACACGAATAAAAATTTGTCCGAACTTACAGAAAGCTTTGGTTATTTTGAAGAAGGAAGTGATGGTTTTATTTCTTTCCGAAGTCACTCTCCAACGATTTCTGAGGTAATCGAGATAAGCTCGGATGACGACGAAGAAGACTTAATGGATGTAAGCACAGTTATGATCGATTACGATATTAACTTCAGTGATGTAAACGATATTGATATGATAGATGATGACATTTATAATGAAGGTGTGTTCAGCCCTAATTTGAAGAATCCTTCAAGCTTCGCTATTTTTTATTTATTGTTTCGGCCTACTTTATGTATTTATTTATTAAAATAAACGTAAACTGTGGAAAGTAAAAATTATTCTAGTTTATAATTTAGTTGACGAGAAACTTCTTGTCCGACTCTTTCGAGTCGGTGTCAGCCAAGCTGGCTAAATTACAAAAACTAAATTTCTTAAAAGTTTGGCCTGCACCGACTGCAAAGATTACAATAATTGACCGCCTATGTCAGCTAGTTAAAGTAACTAAGGGCCAGTTGTACAATGTGAGTTTAAAATAGAAAATTTGGGTTAACCAATAATATTTCTTAAAAAACAGCTTTTCGACATATTTCATTGGTTAACTCAAATTTTCTGGTTTAAACTCACATTGTACAACTGGCCCTAAATAACGTCATTATTTTTTACTTTTTAGTGCTTTTACTTTTTAGTTACTTTTTTTTCACGGTAGTTTTTTTTTAAGTCGGTTTTATTTTTTTTTTTTAATTTTTTATTTCATGCTTTTTAGTGCATGTTGCGTTCCGTAACTATTTATCGAAAGCGAGTATGGGTAGACCTACTAAACGCAAAAAGAATTTTGAAAATCCGATTATAGTTGATATAAATGTATTTACTATTTACCTTATACTTAACGTAAAACTTAGAAGATTAATAAAAGTAGGGTACTTAAGAAAAGATTGTGACCCATCGGGCAAGATCAGGTAATATAAAACAGGTACAGTGTAACCTTTTTTTACCCTTAGCTCATGAGCGGTTACAGAACGTCTTCGTCACCTACAAAACTATAATTAATTTTCAATTATTTAAATCGTAGGTCGATAACCTCACCTACGTTTACTTTGGTTTTATTGACATTTATTTAGTAAATTTTAGCTAAAGCAATTGGCGTTCCTGGTTTGATAAGCGGGCACATTTTTCCAACTTCTGATTAGCATTGATTGTGACAACAGTAGAAATTATTGAGATCGGCTAAAAGTTAACGAGATTGAATTATCAGTTGGAAATCATTAGTGTTTATTAAAGTGCAAGTTAGTAGGATTTCACTTACCGTAAATTCGGGATCATTTCACTAGTGATTATTATTTCGCTAAAATCGAAGATTTGTGAGCGTTATCTGCTTCGGTAGGATTATTTAGCCACTGGTAACGAGATTGAAATTGATTTGCACCGACCTCAGTTTAGTTATTTATATATGTCTTATCACTTACTACTTTATCATCAACACCGTTCTTTTATCCACCATCAACACCGATACGTTTATCCTTAAATCGAATTAACACAGAAGCTGCTGTCTGCGATAATCTGTTACGACGTGATAGTTTTTTTGTGAGGTTAAGGGCCGGTTCTACCAACTTTGATTAAATGGTTGGTTAACTAATCACGGTTAGAAAAATTTAACCGACATTAACTTGAAAGCGTTTCACCAAGTTTCACCAAACGTTTTGTAGTTATGATTAGTAAATTGGCCGAACTTCGTGTATAATCGTTTTAAGCTTGTAAAAGCTATTCTGATTGGTTGATAGATATTTGAATATTGTAAATGTGTAGGCTGTCAACCTGTACTACCAACCGTGCAAGTAAACATTCGTCTGTGACATTCGTAGTATTATATGAAATAAACAGAATATAAATAATAGCATATTATTTAATGAGCATTTAATGTAGGCTATAATTCTCGACGATAAAGTTTATACGTGAGCCGTGGGCGAGTGTATAAGCATCCGACTGAATGATTCCTATTATGTGCGAGTTAAATACGATGTTTTATATACGAATCTAAATAAAAAATTTCATGTTTACAAATTTTTATTTGATAAATTACTAATTATTGTTAATTTTGAAAATGAGGTTCAAAGACAATGAAGCTGTAAACAAATTTTGGCGGTGATCTTAGCAACCGCGTATAATGATGATCTGATCTAATATATTTTTACAAAAATTCAATTATTCAAAAAAAATTTAAAACAAATGACACCTAAATAAATTGTCAAAGATTTTTATATAAAAAATCTTATATAAAATTAATTTATATTATCGATACCACGTGTATGTATTACGTTTCGCTTTTGAGGTTACTTTTATTGAAATTGTCCATATTATCTTTACTTGTTTGTACGAAATGCGCATGAATCTTGCTTTAACCCTGGTTAAACTCCTTTAATCAGCCAAAATTGGTCGATTAGTTTGAGGGCTGTTTAACCATGATTAAACTGCTTTAACCATGATTAAATAGATGGTGGAACGCTCTTTTTCATTTAACCATGATTAACTCCAACTAACCGTGATTAAAGCATTTAACCAGAGTTGGTGGAACCGGCCCTAAATCATCAACATTGGTTGTTTGACGTTTGGAAAGACTACCAGCACAGAGCCGTACTAGCCAGTGGTGTGCCGCGGGAAACAAGGGTGAGCTGCCTTATTTTATATACTTTTTTGTTTGTTTGATTCGTCACGAAGCGTGTGACGATATTGCGCTTATTTTCCAAGAGTTTGGGTAGTGTAAAATTACGTGGCTACGAAGAAGATTACTTTTTGCCAACCTAATTTATATAGCTTGTTTGCCAGAATCGAGGGACAACCTCGATTGTATGATTGTTGTATAACCAACTCAGATCTGAATCGGTTAATAATTCTTATTCAGCTGCGCCTGACCAATATTACACATATATTTACTTTTTTGCTTGTTACCTACTTGGATATTTTTTTCTTTTTGATAATTTTGTTATTAAATTTGTTTGTGTGCCTCTGTCTGCGTATTATTTTTGAATTCCAGGTATTAAGCGTTCCCATCGTACGCTGTGCTATCTGCACATTTCTTTTTGCATTTTTCAGGGCGATCAATTTATCATTGGCGATAAAAAGTGCATGGCGCTATTGTTTGTGGTTACCAAACCTATTAGTTTGACGGATCGGGTATTCACTCCCGATCGCCTAACCCTCCCCTAAATTTCTCTACGTGAGCTAGGTTAAAGAGCATGGCCAGATCAGAAGCCAGTGGTATAGGTAGGTGGAAGCGACTTAATATGGCTGTGGATTTGCGAGCAGGTTAGGCTGCCGCAACAGGTACTCAGTACTTAATGCGTTATTAAGCCGATATTGAGGAGAGTTGAGAAGAAATTTGACGGTTTTTCCGTTTTATCTTCGAAGTTCAAGGTCCAATACGAATAAAATTATAATGGGACTATTCAATCGGTTCATAAATGACGGTGTTCTGAGGTAACAAACATAAAAAAAAATACAACCGAATTGATAACCTCCTCCTTTTTTGAAGTCGGTTAAAAATAACATTAACCAAACAGGTCTTGGAATTTGGGGTCAAATTCAAATTAATTTTATTCTAGTCGACCAAACAAACATACTCTGAAAGGGGAGAACTTAACCGTACTCTAGGGGATTTCTTAGCCGCCACTGTAAAAATTAAAATTCAAAATTGCCACCGATCAAGCGTGCGCATGTGCGTTTGAAATTACCGTTTATAAGCATGGTTTATAAGTAGACGCCGCACATTCCGCCATCACAATTTGTCCGAAGTGCCGGTCGCATATTAATTGGTTTAGTTGTGAATTTACGACGCGTGATTATTAATTTTTTTTTATTTTTTTTTTGATTTTCAGCCAAGTAAGAATAATGAGCGATCGAGAGGTAAGTTTTTACGTATTATTTGCTTAATCGCCACGTTTCATACGTGGTACGTACTATGCCGGTCGCTTCTTATCATATTTTCGCAACCGTCATTTTTATTTTGCAAATTTTATGATCGATTTAACAAATTTTATCGTTCGCCTATTGATTTAATAATTTTATTAATTTCAGGGAAGCCGTTCGCCAATGGGGCACAAATCTATTAACGATCGCGATCATTCGCAGCACCCTAGACGCGATGATTCACATCGAAATCATAAAGGAAAAAGTTATTCTAGGTAAGATTTTCTTTTTAAAATGTCGAAGGGTAAGCTGTGACGTTATTGGAAGTATTACAGCATCAATTGTATTTCTTTCGATTCACGCAGGGAGATTATTGTGAGAAGTTTTGCTTTTGGTGTGCACTCTCAATTGTTCACTAGACAAACTCACTTCGTCTACATTACATAGACCAAATTTACTGTTGTTGCTTTTTTAACGTGCCGACGACTTGTGCAATGACAAGATTTTTAGCACAATAAATTTTAGTCTCGATAAATATAAAATTTGCATTTATCAAAATACTTGTCTCAAGTTGTAACTTACAACGTTTAGTTACAAGTCAGTCGCCACCTTTATGTTGGTTTGTTTCACTGAGAGCCGTTTTACATTATCATAAAATTGGTAACAAAAATATTACAAAAAATTGCGTCCAATTTTGTTATAGTGTCATACACGAAAAATGATTACACGAAAATAAATTTGATACCAAATATTTAGGGCCTGTTCTATTTTTCTTCACAAAGGTATCTGCAAATCGGCGCAGAAAGCAATTTCTGGTACGTTGACGCCCCGTTATTATAAATTTATAAATTTCAATTTAGCATACAGATGGCGCTCACATTATTTTGGTTGTAAGTATCTAGTGACTGTATTTGGTTGGTACCAAACTGTCAATAGTTGTTATAGTTATTAATTATATAAGGGGATTAAGAAGCCTCTAATCTTTTTTTTTCGAGAGGATTATAGGCTTGTTAATTCCCGAATGTAATTCAACGTTTTATCCACGACCAGGGCCAAAACCACAATTAAAAATTTTGCATTTGTGAAACGTCAAATTTGACAAATTGATTTTGACCAATACCTACTGATTTTGCGCTAAAAACTAATCCACTAGTGTATTATGAATTCTAATCCACTAGTGTATTAAAAGGCCTCTAATCCACGGAAAACGGACCTATTAAACATTCCTAATATAGTGGTCTTGGATAAATATATAAATATAACCTCAGAAAATATTGTTATAATTATTGTTATAGTATATTATTAGTATTTTATCGATGAATTCAGGACCGTATTTAGACTAAATTTTCGGGGGGGTTTTTTAAAAAATTACAAAATAAATAGCTAATTTTTTAAAATATAAAAGAAATATTTTTAAATTTAAATTTTGTTATATTAATTTTTGAAATGTAATGTTTGGAGAAAAGTGAGTAGAGAGAGGTTTTTTTGCCAAGATGGCGGAAACGACGAAGTCCTAGATTTTGTTTATTTAGCAATAAACTCGTAATAGATTTCATGTTACGAAAGTGGAAACTACCTTGTTTTTAAATTTTATAATTCTTTTTTGGTGCTTAAAATTCCCATATTTTAAAGTGTTTCAGAATTAAGTAATTTGGTGATATGAAGTAAAATACAGTTTACGTTATGCAAATTATTATAGGAATTCTCTTAGCAGTTGTCACAAACAAATATTTCACTATTTACAATATAGGATTTGTCACACGGAAAGTGAAATCGTAACCAGCATAACTAATAACAGTAAAACTCGTGAGAAAAATCCTATGATATCTCGCGAAATTTATACTGCATTGTTTTGTCATTTTATTGTGATTATAAATAACTGAATGTTTAATATTAAGTTTTGCTATATAAATCACAAATCTATTTATTATTTTGTATAAATGAAATGAAACTGATAAAATAAATGAAACTGTTTCGTTCGGAAAATAATGTTTGCACCTTGCTCTTTAAATGTATCGATAATAAATTTACTATAGATATTGCCATGATTTCTTTTCATCATATCAAACTTTTTTTCTATAATAGAGTTATAGAAGTTCACACGGTTTATTCACCGAATAATATAATCCGAATAATAATAATCGTTTTTCTCGTTTTACAGAAGCCCCAGTCGCACGCGGAAGATTTACAGGGAAAGCGAACGCGACCGCGATCGACGTGGTAGAGAGGACAGAGTTCGAGATCGTGACAGTCGAAGATACAGGTACTTATAAAATAAGGTTTTCTTGCTTTTCTATTTATCTTACACCAAATACGGGATCGCAGTTTTATATAAAATATTTGCTGTACGATTAAATTATTAAATCCTCTTCAAATCCGACAATTTTTATGCGAGTTGCGAATTGTCGACACGTAAGCCTCCCATTTTTGTAATTACTTTAAGTTCACTTTTTTTATAATAGACTGTAACATTAGATTTTAATATCTGATCTTCCAGGTCTCGTAGTGGTTCACGTTCTGAAAGACGTAACAAGTCTTCTAAATATTCTCGCAGTAGATCCCGCTCCCATTCACATGGGAGAGGTTATGGTCGTCGATCGCACTTAGACAGCCCTACGTCCAGTCGCAGGCGCCATCTTGGAATAAGGGACAATCCTAAGCCATCCCGCTGTCTAGGAATATTTGGACTGAGCGTTTACACTACCGAAGGAGATCTGTACGAAATTTTCTCCAAATATGGTCCAGTAGAAAGAGTTCAAGTGGTTATTGACGCTAAGGTAATTATCTTTATAATAATTTCTTTACAAACCTACACATTAGGGGAGGTTATGGACTTTTAGTTTCTTTTCTCCTGATAAAAGTAGGAAGATTAATTACTTCGGTTCCCGTGCTGACACTTAACAGCTAATGCTTGCTCAGCTCCGTTAACTTGATGACATTTTTAATACTTGATTTTGTTAATGTGAATTTGATTTATGTGACATGTTTATTTAGACCGGTCGTTCCCGAGGATTCTCGTTTGTATATTACAAGAGTTCCGACGACGCTAAGATGGCCAAGGATCAATGTAATGGTACAAAAATTAACGGAAAGAACATAAGGGTCGATTTTTCAATTACGGAACGAGCTCACACACCCACACCTGGGGTTTATATGGGTAAACCTACCTAGTAAGTACTCCGGTTTTCTTGTTAGTAAAATTTGAGCCAAAGCTATTCTTCATTCTAATCAATAGATAACTGGTTTAGGTAGTGTAACTCGATATTAATCATATCAAATTTTTTAGAATAAACCAAAAAATGCGCAAGCACTTTTAAGAAACTAAAATGTTTAAGTTATCACAAAATATAAATACACCGTATGTATATTATCGCAAACGTTTTCTCCATACTATGGCATCATCAGGCGATAAACAATGACAAATTTCCAAAATGAACATGAACAGCATTTTATATATATTCGGCGTAGCAGTAAATTAAATTTAACTGCGGGTTGCGCACCTAAATTTTTTTAACATAATATACAATATAAAATGAAAGATAATTGAACCTAGTAATTGGAAAGTCATTTTTTGCTACATCAGATGTTTTTCTAGCCTAAACTTTTTTTTACACTGAACGTTAAATTATTTTTAATTTCACTCTTGTTTTTTTTTTTCGTACTTTAGAATTTATTTTACATGTGCAATAAAAATTTTTGTAGGCCCTTAAAAGTTTGTAAGCCCAAGGCTGAGTACCGAGTTTAGCTAATGGATAAACCTAGTTTAATCCTAGTTCATCGCCTGATGATGCCATAGTATGGTGAAAACGTTTGCGATAATATACTGTAATGGTATTTCGTGGAAATACCACAAACTTTTTATTACCTCGGGTTACTCTTTGCGGGAGCAGTTGGCAATTTTCAAGGGTCAAAGGATTCCAAGCGTCTTCAAAAATTTTAAAATAAAAAAGAAATCTTTCCAATGTAAAACAAATAAATACTCCAAAATAATTACTAAATCAAATCCAATTTCAAATTTAATCCAAACTCCAATTTAAACAAATCAATATTCTTCAAAAAACCAATTTTTGTATCGCAAATAAATTCAAATTTACAAATTCAATGTAATGTAAAAATTTTAAATGGGCCCGCTTGTTTCAACCTTATGCGCATTCAATTCACCTCGTTATCAGCAGCTGGCTTCGCTCGTACAAATGTAATTCTAATTCTTTGAATTTTAAAACCAATTTTAAATTTTATATCAAAACTAATAATTTCAACCGCTCTCTCCGAATAAACCAAATCAATCAAATCTACTACCGCTCGGCAGCAACGTATCAAAAATATCCAAATTCTCCAAATATCAAAATTAATCATCAAAAAATTACGCAATTAATGCATTCGCATCAAATTTCACTTTATTCAATCAATCAAAAATATTACTCACAACTATAATTCACAAATTTAAACTTATATCAAAACTCAAAAACTGCCCCGAGCTGAAACAACATGCTCGAGCGGGCGCTGTCGGCGAAAAGCCCATATCCTGGTCGGTTCGCCCCCACCTGTCTAACTTCCACAGTCTTACAACTTAAAATTATTTAAAACAAAATAAAACTTTCATCAAATGTGTACAGGGTAGGTCGCAATCATTTGAAACACCACAATACATACGGTATATTTATATGTTGTGATAACTGAAACATTTTAGTTTCTAAAAAGTGATTGTGCATTTTTTTGGTTTATTCTAAAAAATTTGATATGATTATTCTTCATTCGTTTGAATACATCTATTGGCTTTTTTGAAATTTCCAAAATACACTGCAAAATTCGTGAACATTTTTAAATTTTGTTTTGAGTCTTTGGGAAATTAGTAAATGGGATAATTTAGATCAGAAATTTTGGAGTTTTGTATTTTTGTAAAAGGCTATCCCGTATATTTTCTCTCGATTTTCTTTTGATTTGTTTGTAAAAATTAATATTTTTCAGCGTGTCAAGCGATCGCTGGGATCGCAGACGAAGAGGTGGTGGTGGTGGCGATTGGGACAGAGAGTAAGTAATTTTTAACTTTTTCTAGTAACTTTTGGTTTACAATTGTTTTGTACTGATTACTCCAGGTCGCGTTATCGCCCAACTTCCTCACCTTACTACAGGCGTTCCTCGAGGCGCTACGAACGGTCACGTTCAAGATCGTACTCTCCTCGTAAGTATTTCTAACTCCAACAAAATTTTATGTTGTGCATGGCCTTTATTGGTTTTCAATCAATAATGGGATTTTTTTGTTGATGTTTGAAACATACAGTTGGTTAAAGATAAATTAATTCTTGAATTCAAATTTATTTTTAAAATGTTAACCCTTTGCAGCCCAATTTTATGTGTTTGGGATGCCAAATTTTTAAAATTCTTCACGAGATTCTTTTTCCACTTCTAATATCATTTTTTTTACCAATTCTTCCCACACTTGCATTAGGTTCTTCTGAACCGATTGATCGTTTTTACTGCTTGTTTAATGTTTCTTCTCCTATTAGCAGATTTAGATGTGCGCAAGTACTGAAGACCTAGAAGTTGATCACAAAATTTAAATTTTAAGTGTCTCATTTGACTTTTAGTGTAGGCCTTTGTAGAAACCAACGTCATAGTTAATTTTACTTAAAACTTAAAGTAAAAGTTTCTAATTGGGTATAACAAGATTCAAATGAAGACACAAAACTATTAAGCGGAAGATTCATTTTGGACTGCATAGGGTTAAGAAGTCGAAAATGTTTTAAACATCTTACACGGTCTGCTTTTGGGTATTTTCTTTTATATTATTAAGACCATGCCTCTGCTATGAATTGTACTAGTTTTAAATGATTGATAATGGGTTTTTGTTGTAATCCTACTTACAGGTCGTTATTAAACTGAGGAAGAGCACTAATAACGGAACGCGGAGATTTTGATTAACATACAAAATATTCAAATGTTAAACGAGTTACGATTCAATTTAAACATTCACTAGGATTTTTTTATTAATAATTTTTTTTCTCTCGTTTTATTTTAAAAAATTACATCTCTGTATCTGGGTGGTTTGTGAAATCACCTCTCGTGTTTGCAGTCACTGCATTTAGTTTAAGTCGTTTTTGCCGTGTTTTAACAATTCTGGCAATTTTCTTTTGTACCTTAATTAATCTTTGTGTATTTAATTTTTCATTTAGTTGTACATACAATAAAAAAACTTGTCCTTAGATTTAGCATAATAAATAATTAATTTTTACACTAATATTGTTTTCCTTTGTTTGAAAAGGGTTAAGAACAAGACCCAATGGATGAATTTCAAGTTTGTTTAAGAAATAAGAAATTTCTCCCATGAAAAAATTCATCTCTCTCTGTGAGAAAAATGAAAATAATGTCAATCGAAAATTCAATTCAATCAAAGTCACTTTGAATTTGTCAAGAGAATTGAAAATTCGTTTGCAACTCTCTTGAAATTGTGAAGAATGAAATTTTAGGGTTGTATCTGTCTAAAGGTTACGAAGACTACCAAATAATTGTGGTTGTCGATTTGAAAAGAGAATAGGCAAGATTTTGAGAATGATTCTATCGAGAAAAAAAATGATCACCTTGATCAGTTTATTTGCTTTTGCATTTATGTGAGGTAGAATAATTTATACATTTTGTTTGTTTATTTCATTTAAGTTAATAAACATTAAAATCTATTTGACGCTGACTTTATATACCTCAATCATTCCTGCTACACCAAATTTCCTCACTTTTATTTTATACCAAGACTTGAAAACTGTAGAAAACTACTAGGTTTTTTTAATTAAGTAGTTATATAATTAGTATAATATATTAGTATAAGAGCCGATCTTTCCATCCCCTTGTAAAGTTTGTTTTATCTATCAGGCAGATAAAATTAAAAACCACTTTAAACATACTTTTAAGAAAATCGGTCTTTCCAAACAAATTTATCATAACTTTAACAAAAAGGTAGTTTGAACAATTTTTTGTGTGTGTATGTTAGGTTGGCAGTGAATTGAATGACGTTAATTAGTAAAAATCAACAAATATTAAAGTAATTCTGTATATCTTCACATACACAATTATAATTACAGTCAAATGAAAGAGTCTCTAAATGGAAGCGGTTCAAGAATTTCATGGAAGATAAAGTTCGCATGCTGATAAATGTTGAAATACAAAATAAAGACATTATTAAAAATTCAGCAATTCTAAGAATTGGAAATTCCAATTTCCGTTTTCCTTTTGCAATTTCAAACGTTGCTTCGATGGCATTTCTAGTTCTTTAAAATCACGCATTGTTATATAAAAACTTCTTGTTGCTAAAAACCTCAATGTCGATAACAATTATTGCTGAAGAGGTGAAACTGCATGATTTCTAATTGTTCGAGGTTGATTCTATTTTAAATGTACAGCTTTTGATCTCTATTAAAATAACACCAACCAAATTAATAATTTCATAATCCAGAACAATTTCATGTTCCTCGCCAATCAGATTAATTTTGACCACTTTCTAGCATCCAGCATCTAATTCGGATGACGTTTCAAAAGCTGTCACATAGCAACTTTCAAATAATGAGGTTAGAAATCCACTTTTAAATTTGCAATTTAAAGACTCATGTATTCTTACAACTAATGCTAATATTACATTTAAATTTCAAACTGATTAATTGCTCAGTTGTTGAACAAAAATTATATAATTTGATAATCAACTTAAATACCTACTTATTAATTGCTGTTTTGGAAAGATTATAGCTTCGTGTAATGGTAGGTCATAAGTTTAAGTAAATAAAAATTTAGAGCATGATTAATTTTTATAAATATCCGCTATAATTGGCGTTTAAAAGCGTTGAGTTAGATGTTGATTTTGAAGATTAAAGCTAAATTACCTATTACCGCAAATAGTGAATACAAGCAAAAATTAGAAATGCATTAGGTCACGTGAACTGATAAATTTTTAATTATTATTCCTTGACTAATTTGCTACCGTTAAAAGTAGATTGGATTAAAAAAAAATAATAATAAATTATTATTTGTGATATTATCGGTAGTTGGGTCGTGTGCCTTTGGCTAGCTCGTAAAGGCAAATAAAACTAAAACACAAAAAAAGAGAACGAGCTGATTCTTCTTCAGATCGGGAGGATTAATACGCAGGGGAAAATCGCTAAAGTAACGCTCCGAAAAGCCAGCCGAAATGTTGATATTTTTGGGCGCCACGAAGTTTAAAAAAAAAAAATCACCCTGTATATTCGAATCAACAGCCACGTTAAACTACGAAAAATACTGGCTCTTGCAAAAAAAGAAGTAACCAGGTCAAGAAGAGACTGAGTAACAGAGATAACGTTTGTTGTTTGGGTTTAATTAAAAAAAATAAAATATATACAATAAAGCAGGGAATAGACATGCTACTTAGTAGCACGAAAGCATGCTACTAGGTAGCACGAAAGCATGCTACTAGGTAGCAAATGGCTTTTAGTAGCATGTGTATACAGCCTTGCTATTAAAAAGCTTGCTACTGAAAAGCGTGCTACTAAATCGCAAGGCATTTAATTTTTATCCTGCTATATCAAGACTGGCGCGGCGGGGGGGTGTGGAAAAAGCATGTGTGAACGCTTACATAGATAGCTACAATGCTACGTACTAGCATGCTATCAGCTTTGTCAATGTGTCAAAATGTCTCGATAGGGTGACAGCAAAACTTTAAATATTATAATTGACTACCGACAGTACGAGTGTTTGTGAACACTTGTGAACAAGAACATAGGTTCTTCTTTGTACAAGAATAAACTTGCACGTGAAAGTGATTACAAAGAATTATTTGTGTTTATAGGTGACGAAAATATAACTATGAAAATAATAAAAGCTAAAATAAAAGATCTGCGATCGGTGTATCATCACGAATTAAAAAAAATAAAAGACTCAATCCGTTCTTAAGCTGATGAAGCTCAAATATATAAACCCACAATACTGTGGTTTGAGGAAATGCATTCCTTCTGGGTGACACTGTGGAATATAGAAAAACAATATGCATCTATCTTCATTTTTCATTTCTGTAAGTAAACAGTTTGCCTTCTACTAAGCCAGTTTTTCACCCAAATTTTCCTGTTTCTCTTTCTTCCGGGTTTATTGCAGTCTAATTACACACTGTGTAGCCAGTAATAATAATACAATATTTATTTGATTTTGTAGTGAAACTTCCATGGTCAGGTTTGTTAGCACGTAGGTACTACAAGCCTAAACTTTTAGCTGACAAGTTGTGTGTATTCCTGTCAGACTTGATAGTCTGCTATGAGAAAGCATGCTATTTCATTAGCAAATGTATTTTGCAACAAGCATGCTACTAAATAGCATGCTCTTTAAGCATGCCCTTTTAATAGCATGTGTATCTAGGCCTTAATGCCCAAAATTGGGCTACCTTTTTAATTTAAAAAAAAATGAATACGTAAGTAAGCTATCAATTGCTCACAATTGCTCAAAACTCGCGTTATAGTTACCGCGTATACGTATACTTGGCGCACAATACCGTAATAATTTCTACACTTTTTATTCGAGTTGATTAGATGTTTTAAATATAAAATTATAATCAAAAGAACGGCCCAATAAAATTCTTCGCGCAAAAAAAGATAATTAACAATAATAAATGGCGGTACAAACAAACAAAATCTTAGCTTTCTGTTGTCTTCTCTCTTGATGGTTAGATCAGGATAGCGATAGCGATACCAATGTTCGACTGAATTATCCAGGCTGTTGTGTTGTTATACAGGTGGATTACCCAAAACCATGCAGCCAGAAATACGACACCAGATAACCAAGAAGTAAAAAAAGAAGTAACGCCACGATCGATATGATACACCGGTTGATATCGGTAATCCAAATAAAGAAATAATAGCTGGTGAACTGTTTAATTTACAATTAATCATGAATTTTTTAATTTAAAATTATAACCGCAGAACACCCTGTATATGTAATTTTATTAAAACTAATTTGCAATATTCAAATTTACTAATTCAACAAAATGTAAAAATATATTAAAACTTTAATAAAGACGACGACAGGGTTGCACGTGCAGCACAAAAAATGCAATATCACAAAACCTACTTTAATGTAGGAAACAAATACAATTAATTTATGCATATTTCGCAAGGTGACAAATCATTTTAAATTATAATGTAATAACCTATCTGTATATAAATTTGTTAATTTAGCATTTGTTAATTTGATATATAAGTATGTATAAGTAAGTTGTTTTGAAAAATATACATGACTCTACGGACATCAAAGAGATAAAACGTAATGTAGAAGCACTCGGCCATGAAGTAACGAATGTGTGGAATATGAAACAAAATAGAACAAAATTATCGCTACCAATGTTCTTCATAGATATGAAACAAAAGGATAATAATAAAGAAATATACAAAACAAAGTTATTCATGAATTCAACTGTAGTATTTGAAGCGCCTCACACCAAAAGGGTTATTCCGCAGTGCACCAGGTGCCAGAGGTACGGCCACACAAAAAACTTTTGCAACATGAGTCACAGATGCGTAAAATGCGCAGAATCACACCAAACTACCGACTGTCCGAGAAAAGTAAACGATGATCAGGTTAGATGTGTAAACTGCAACGAAAACCACCCCGCAAACTACCGAGGTTGCATGGTACACAAGCAACTACAACAGAAACTATATCCCCAATTGCGAAATAAATTTTCAAAAGGAAACCAAAACGCAAACATAGAACAGCAAGTTACCTACTCCCAAGCAACAGCGTCAAAGGCTCAACTACCTCAAGCAAACCAATATGTAAACCAACCAACAACCAACCAATTTACAAACAAACAAACAACCAACCAATATACAAACCAGCATACAACTAATAATGGAGAAACGTATCATCTTCAACAACAAGAGGACATGAACGAACTGAAGTATATGTTAAAACAATTAATCACACAAATGGGGACAATGTGTAACCTCATTACCGCCCTCGTCAACAGAACGGTATAATGACGCAACAACTATTGAAAATTGGAGTGTGGAACGCCAACGGCTTATGTCAACGAGTTCATGAGGTAAGACATTTCTTACACAATAATGCAATTGATGTTCTATTGATCTCAGAAACACACTTCACTCAAAAAAGTCACATCAAATTTGATAAGTACAAAGTATACCATACAAACCATCCAGATGGAAAAGCACATGGGGGCACGGCAATCATAATTAAAAACACCATCAATCATTATGAATTAAATAAATATGACAAAGAACAAATACAAGCAACTACTGTGGCAATAGAAGGAAAAACAACTACATTGAACATCTCAGCTGTTTACTGTCCACCAAAACACGTCATTAAGAAAGAAGCATACCTCGATTACTTCAAAACATTGGGTAATAAATTCATCGCCGGAGGGGATTTCAATTCAAAACACCAGCAGTGGGGATCCAGAATAACTAGACCCGATGGAAGACAGATGCTTGCTGCAATGAACCAAAATAATATGAACTACCTATCTACTGGAGAGCCTACATACTGGCTGTGGTAACCGAGGTAGGACTTGATTGAAAGAACGTTCAAACTCAAGACATATATTTTTAATATCCAAATACCCAATTGATAATAATGTATAATGCTGCACACATTTACAATCTTTATATAAATGGCTGTGTGCCAACATTACCACATCCTTACCCTTATTTACAAGTTACACATTATTTATTACAATTCCTTAATTAAATTTTTTGTAATTGCTTTTATAAACATTTAATTAATTTAATCTGTTCCTAGAACGCAAATTATACCTATGTGTATTGTTTTCATCGACATTACCTGAAATATGGTTTTCATCACTAATTTCTATAACATCATTTGCATTATCAGTAACAATGCTTTCAGCTGTAGTCTCAGGTAAATCGGAAGAAGTGTCAAAAGAAAATCTAGATTTTCTATTAGTTTTCATTTGATTTGAATGTCTAGTTACAATTTTCCCATCTGCCGATTTAACATCGTACATTACTGATCCTCTTTTATTTACAACTGTCCCTTGGGACCAAACAGGATTATTTGTTACTGAAAAATCTTTAAAATCTACCTTTTCACCAACATTAATATTCTTTGGTTTTCCACCGTAATCGTTTATGTGTGTTTCAATTTTTTTATTGACTGCTCTATCATGGTTAGGAAAAATTAAATCTAATCTTGTTTTAAGTTTGCGCCCAAACATTAATTCTGCAGGACTTACACCTGTCGTTGAATGAGCTGTATTACGATAATCAAAAAGAAATTGTTGTGTTGCAATATTCAATTCACGATTTTCCTGATGCATCTTTCTTAAAGCTACTTTAAAAGTTTTTACTGAATTTTCTACTGCACCATTGCTAGACGGATGATAAGGTGGAGAAAACAATTGACGTATGCCGTTTACGCGCAAATAATTTTTAAATTCCGTAGATGAGAATGGCGGACCGTTATCAGAAACTATGGTATCCGGTAACCCAAAATGTGTAAAAAGTATTCTCAATCTGTTGATTGTGCTTTGAGCCGTTGTAGTGTTCATCTCACACACTTCCAACCATTTTGTTTGAGAATCTGTTACAATCAAAAACTTTTTATTGAAAATAGGACCTAAAAAATCTATATGCAATCTAGACCAAGGTTTCTTTGTTTGCGGCCAAGGACTTAAACTGCTTTTTGTGGGATTGTTACTGACAGATTTACAAGTTATACAATCAGGACACATTTTTTCTATGTCCGTATCAATATTTGGCCAATAAATGTAACCTCTTGCCAAAGATTTGCATTTATTAATTCCTAAATGATTTAGATGAATTTCTTTTAACATTTCTAATCGCAATGACTCAGGAATAATCACGCGATGTCCCCATAAGATTAATCCTTCTTCCAAGTGTAATTGATCAAACTTGTTTTGATAAATTTTTAATTCTTGGGGAATATCCCCTGTTTCTGGCCACCCGTGCAAGATATAATAATACAGTTTATTGAGTGTCTTGTCACATTTCATTTTATTTAAAATTGTTTTATACTCTATTGGTAACCTTTCTTGCAAATAACTTATGTGACCAATATCGTCATTTTCAATTTTGCAATCGCTTTTACGTGGTAGACGAGAAAGACAATCGGCATTGCAATTTTTATCTGAATTTACAAATTTAATTTTGTATTGATATGTAGATAAAATTACGCTCCATCTTTGTAATCTACTAGCCGCAAAAATTGGTATACCTTTCTTATCTCCAAATATTGTAACCAAAGGTTTATGATCAGTTATCAGCAAAAATGATCTACCGAAAATATACTGGTGAAACTTTTTAACACCATAAATTATTGCTAAAGCTTCCTTGTCTATTTGGCTGTAGTTCTTCTCCGATGGCGAAAGCGTACGTGATGCGTAAGCTATGGGTCGCGAATCTCCATTAGGAAATTCGTGAGATAAAATAGCTCCTATACCATAAAAACTTGCATCAGTAGCTAACGTCAAAGGCAAACTCGGATTATAATGTACCAGCACCTTTGAAGACGTTAATTCCATTTTTATTAAATTCATTGCTAATTGTTGCTCTTTTTCCCATTTAAATTCCACGTTTTTTTTTAATAATTTATATAATGGATGCAATTTCGTAGAAATATTTTCAATGAATTTAGCATAATAATTAATTAAACCTAATAACGCTTTCAATTCCGTGACGTTCGAAGGATTGGGTGCACTGAGCACTGCCTCAATTTTGTCTCTTGAGGTGTGTACACCTTCTTCATCGATAACAAAACCTAAATAATTTATTTTTGATTGTAGAAAATTACATTTTTCTATTTTAATTTTTAATCCAAATTTATCGAGTTTTCTAAATACCTCAATTAACAATTTGTTATGTGATTCTTTATCTTTCGAATATATAAAAATATCGTCTACAAATATAGAAACACCGTTCAAATCCGCAAAAATACTTTCCATTTTTTTTTGAAAAATGCCCGGACTCGAAGCAACTCCATAAGGTAGTCGATTATAACGAAATAAACCCTTATGAGTATTAATTGTTACTAATTCTCTGGACTTATCGTCCAGCTCAAATTGAGCATAAGCTTGTGATAAATCAATTTTTGTGAAGCATTTGCAATCACTTAAATTACCCACCAAATCTTCAAATTTTGGTAAAGGATGCCTCTCAATACATAATTTTGGATTGAGGGTGACCTTAAAATCACCGCATATTCTTATTTGCCCATTTTTCTTTAACACCGGAACTATGGGAGTAGCCCATTGAGAAAAATTTACGGGAGTAATAATATTTTCTTTTGTTAATTTAATTAACTCTTCCTCCACTTTATCTTTCAAGGAAAATGGCAAAGATCGAGCTTTGCAAAAAACTGGTTTACTACCGTCCTTTAAATGTAAAGTTATTTTGCCCTCTGAAAAAGTTCCAATGCCACCATCGAATACTTTTGGAAATTTATGAATTAAGAATTTTGCAACGTTTTCTTTTTCTGTTACTTTATTTTTTATTGAGCTTTTTATTTGAAATATATGATCAAGTTTAATTTTAAACACATTTATCCAGTCTCTTCCCATGATGGGTGGACCTGCATTTTTAATCACGTAAAGATTCAATTTTTCTGCCTTAGTCAAACTGTCGATAGAAACATTTACCTTTATGACACCTAGAATTAAAATATTGGTTCCAACGTAAGATTTTAATTTTAATCTTGAATTACCTAATTCTAATCTAGAAAAATATTGATAATAAAGTTTTTCGGAAATGGCTGAGATTGAAGATCCCGTATCGATTTCCATTTTGAAAGAAACTTCATTTATTTTAACTTTAATTATGAATGGTTGATTATCAAGCTCATTTGTTATAGTATTGAAACATGTTCCTTCAAATTGAATATCGACGTTATAATCGTCGTGAACATTTACAATTTCGCTTTTAGACAAAAATTTATTAAATTTAGTTTTATTAAATTTTGGGTTTCTTCTACTCACGTGGCGTCTTCTATCTTCGCTATCTTGGGATGGCACTTCCTTGAACCAACAATTTTGAGTTGCGTGATTGGATCTTCCACAATTGTCACACTTCTTTGATATACTTTTGTTGCCACATTTCCTAAAAAAACAATCTTCTGACATGTGATTTTTTCTTCCACATTGACTGCATTGCATGTTGTTTCTTCTAACTAGTTTCATTCTATCTTTTTGTGAACCCCAACTAATCTTGTTTACAGATGAGCCTGTGTGCACCAAACTTGTATCGTTCTCTGCCGATTCCATGTTGATGGCTATTTCGTAAGCCTTGTGGTAGTTCAACGCCTTTTCCGCAAAAAGTCTTTGCCTTACATCATCATTTTTCATACCAAATACTAATTGGTCTCTGATGTTTTCTTCTAACGCGTTACCAAAATTACAAGATTTTGCAAGTTTTTTTAGATTTGCAACATATGTTGAAATCGATTCCTCATTTTCTTGTTTTCTTTGTCGAAACTTATATCTTTCCGCAATCTCTGATGGTTTGGGTTCCAAATGTTTTGTCATTATTGTCACCAATTGGCCAAAAGATTTATTTTCTGGCATTTCAGGATCACATAGTGCTACCATTAATTCATAAGTGTCTTCTCCTACAAGCGTAATTAAAGTTGCCGTTTCTTTATCTGCATTCACATTATTTGCCTTAAAATATTGCTTTAGGCGTGCAATATACGAAGTCCAACTACTTTCATTTAATTTGAATTCACTTATTTTACCCACTGACATCTTGACTAGTTAATTTAATATCTTATTTTAACTAAGATTTGCTTGATTTTAACTTTTTTTTTAAATTTAATTTAATTAATCACTTTCACTTACTTATTTTAATTAATTTTCATTAAAAAGATGTTTATCCATCGTCGCCAAATGTGGTAACCGAGGTAGGACTTGATTGAAAGAACGTTTAAACTCAAGACATATATTTTTAATATCCAAATACCCAATTGATAATAATGTATAATGCTGCACACATTTACAATCTTTATATAAATGGCTGTGTGCCAACATTACCACACTGGCCAACAGATCGCAGAAAAAAACCTGATCTTATCGACTTCTGTGTAACTAAAGGCATAAACACTAGAGAATGCAAAACAACATCATGCTTTGAACTAGCAGCAGACCACTCGGGGATTATAGTCACTATGTTCTCACAAATAGTACTGACAAAAGGCCAACCAATGCTCAGCAATAAACATACAAACTGGGAATTGTTCAGAAGTAGGCTAAATGAAATAACAGATCTGAAAATACCACTAAAAACCGCACAAGATATCGACGAAGCAGTGAATACCCTCACTAAAAGTATTCAAAAAGCTGCTTGGGAAGCTACCCCAGAAATTAAAAACAAGCTTAAAGAAGAAAGTTGTCCTATAGTAATTAAGGATATGATTGCTGAAAAACGAAAAATCAGAACCCGCTGGCAAAACATGAGAACAGACGAAAATAAAAGGGCCCTAAATAAGGCTACAAAAGACCTAAAAAAATTAATATCGGATCAGAAAAATCAAGAAATTCAGAGCTACTTAGAAAACCTAATGCCTAACGAATTAAATGATTATTCACTTTGGAGAGCGACCAAAAAACTCAAGAGACCACAGCTGGAAATCCCCCCCATTAAAGATAAAGATGGAAACTGGGCTAAAACAAATAAAGAAAAGGCTGCTACATTTGCCAACCACCTGGCAGGAGTGTTCAAACCTTTCCCGAGTGAATCAACTGCAGAAATTGAAAAGGATATTTGTGAATATCTTGAAAGTCCTTATCAAATGAGCCTACCTATGAAAAAGATTAAATTTAGCGAGGTAAAACAAGTAATCAAATCAGATTTAAACTCAAAAAAAGCCCCTGGTTTTGATCTGATAACGGGAAGGGTTTTGAAGGAGTTACCGGCGAGGTCAATTCAGGCTATCACACAGATCTTTAATGCATCTATCAGGACTGGTTGTTTCCCAAGTGAATGGAAAATCGCGCAGATCATAATGCTGCCAAAGCCCGGAAAACCAGCGGAAGAGGTCAACTCGTATAGGCCGATTAGCCTGTTGCCAGTTTTGTCGAAGGTCTTTGAAAAAATTCTAATTAATAAAATAAAACCAATTATTAATGAAAATGGACTTATTCCGGATCACCAATATGGCTTTAGGAACAATCACGGAACGGTTGAACAGGTTCACCGTATTGTCAATAAAATCAATAATGACTTAGAGGGAAAAAGATATTGCTCCGCCGCCTTCCTTGATATAACACAGGCCTTTGACAAGGTTTGGCACACTGGCTTATGCTATAAATTGAAAAAACACCTTCCACATGATATCTACGAATTACTGAAATCGTACTTGTCCGAAAGACATTTTCTTGTTAAACACCAAAACGAGTACACTGACCTTCGACCAATATCATCAGGCGTACCTCAAGGAAGCGTACTGGGGCCAATGCTTTACCTCCTACATACTGCAGACCTGCTTACGACGAGATTGACCACAACTGCAACTTTTGCGGATGATACGGCTGTCTTGGCATCACACACCAACCCTGTAACGGCTTCAAAAAATCTGCAGATAAATCTTGATAAAATCCAACAATGGTTGACGACATGGAGAATCAAAGCCAACGAAAGCAAGTCTATTCACGTTACATTCACGTTGAATAAGGAAGATTGCCCGGCAGTCTCACTAAATGGACAACAACTCGTACATTCGGAAAGTGCAAAATACCTTGGCCTACACCTAGACCGAAGATTAACTTGGCAAAAACACATAATGACAAAAAGAAAACAGCTTGGTCTTAAACTAAACAAACTATACTGGATGATAGGTAGAACAGCTCAACTATCGCAAGAAAACAAACTACTGATATATAAGGTCGTATTAAAGCCAATTTGGACGTACGGTATCCAGCTTTGGGGTACAGCCAGCAATTCAAATATAGACATTTTACAACGGTTTCAAAACAAAGTGCTTAGAGCAATAGTGAATGCGCCCTGGTGCGTACCAAACATAACTATACAAAAAGACCTGAAGATACCGTCACTAAGGCAAGTAGTGCGGGAATATAGTGAAAAATACAGTAAAAGAGTGCAGGTGCATCCCAACAAACTTGCAAACACACTTATGGACAAAACAGAAGAACCAAGACGACTAAAGCGATTCAAACCATCAGACCTAACTCTTAGATTTAATCTCGAATTATAAAATATTAAGTTAAACTCAAAGACTTTCGGGTTTGTTTGAATATCAGTTTCACATGTAGTAAAGTAACTTAATTGTTATTGTACTGTATAGCTCTAAAGGAGGACGACCACTGGGAAGTCACTCCACATGTCTTGTAGTTCGTCATATTAAGTACTTATTGTCACTGTAAAGACAGATTGTATGATATTGGAGTCAAATAAAAAAAAAAAAAAAAAATGTAGGAAACAAATACAATTAATTTATGCATATTTCGCAAGGTGACAAATCATTTTAAATTATAATGTAATAACCTATCTGTATATAAATTTAATATCTGTAATATCTGTATATAAATTTGTTAATTAAGCATTTGTTAATTTGATATATAAGTATGTAAATTTCGTTAAATAAATTGAGTATCAATCGAACTCCGTAAAACTTAACTTCGACTTGAGTTTTATTCTACCAACAAGGTGACTTTTGAGATCCAAGCCCAAAAATTTGTTAGTGAGGCTGCTAACACTCAGAAGTCATCCACCCTCTCCATAATCTCAAAATCGAGATTATTCACGGTCCTTCGAACCTACAGCAACCAAAACACAGCCAACAACGAGATTATTCATGAACCGCTATTAACACCCTAGAAAAATTCAACTTAACAAATGTGGAATAAAATTATCAAACATACCTCTAGATGTTGTGTGAGGGTTTTTTAGTAAAGTAAGCGAAGCAATGGTCCAAGAACGAATTTAATCCTTCAAATGAAGATCGGATAACTTCTCAAGTAAACTTAAAAATTAAAAGAAGAAATTCAAAAAAAAAATCGTAGCAATCAATACTAATCCCAAATAAATCTGGATGAGAAAATAACGCAATTTTCACCAAAAAAATTGATTAGCTACGTCGTTCAAATATAATTACTCAACTTACAAATTATAACTTTTCTCCAAAATCGCCAAGTTAAAATTAAAAATTAAAAATGTGCGAATTATCAATTATGATAATAATTTTGATTAAATTTGAATTCAAAAGTGAATTAAGATGCCACTTTTTGAAAATCTCTCACAACCATTGAATTTTACTTAAAAATAAAATCAAACCGTAACAAATTGCTAGCCTGCTTTTACGTATCGGTAGGGGAGCACCAACCATTCAAGTGCAAGAAACCTTCCTTGCACTTCACGAGGACAACTAATTATTATTTTTTAATGTAGAATTATTTGTAAATAAAATAAAAAATATTATTTGATTGTTGTACTTTTTTAAGAAGTTCAGGTAAAGGGAGGTTATCAAAAGCTTATGTAGCTGGATATCTTCCTGGTACTATAATAGTACCATGGATATGTTAATCAGTACTTTTTCATTGGAACGACGCTGGTAGTTTCAGCAAACAAGCTTTTTAAAACAAATACTATAGTTAGGTTAGGTAACCTAACCATAAGTGCTTGTTCACAATGTACGTAAGACATAAGACGCAAAGTCTAACTAAATGGTTTTAAAATGAATTAGTAGCTACTAGTTAATAGCATTCTAGAAGCTAGTAAAATTTTGTTATGCATAGTTCTTTTGAAACGAAAGTTATGCCCGTTTTCCCCAACAAATTCCTAACGTTAAGAGTTTTTTAACTTGAGATAAGAAACTCTTATGTCAAATTTGGTTTTCACCAAGCGCTAAGAATTCCTTAGTGGTATTAAGAAATCCCTAACCTTAGGGATCCGATTTACCGACCCCTAAAGTGTTAGGTATTCCTTAGCGGTTGTATTATACTATTTATAGGTTATAAATTAGTGTTTGTGCATGTTGATTTTGAATAGCCGTGCATTATTCTACACTCTTCTCTAGCCATGGATGCTATTCGACTTTTTGATAGATTAGAAAGATATGATGATTCATCAGATGATGAAGTTGTACACTTCATCACTTCACTTCAGAAAATAGAGCTGAAGAAAATTATAACCGTGCACACATTCATACCAGAAATACAGTTGAAAGACAATATGGTGTGTGGAAACGAAGATTTCCTGTATTAGCTATAGGGATATAAGATTAAGATTGCATCGCCACCGTGTAAAAATGTGAACTAACTTAAAACACATTCGTGGGACGGCAGTGCTTGTGTTTTATGGTGTTTTGAGAGTTTTTCATTTTTTTTTTCCAAGCAAACTTGTTAATTAGTTTTTATTTGTGCTAAAACAATTTACGGTTAGTGTTAAGTAGTTCATCTTCCTGCAGTTACATAGTATATATACGGTTAGGTGAGTTTTAGATCGCTTATTTCAACGTGGGTGTTTATGTTTAATTTTAAAAATTTACAGATATGTCAGAATCTTACGAATTAAGATTAAGTCTTCTTGACTATCTAAAGACTCCTCAAGACTATCTTGACTAGAGACGGTCGTCAGCTAGAGCTGTTAAGTGCGTTGCTGCTAATGCTGAATGCCTGGTTCGACTCCGGGCTCAGTAAAACTTTATTCTGACCGTCTCCCCTTGGAAGGCAATGGCAAACCACCTAGGTGTAATATGCCTGGTACATCCTCTCTGGAGATGAAGTGTATACACTTCCAGCGGTTGGGAGCCCGCGTTAAGCACTAGGTCCCCTACACAGAACCCTATGTGTGTGATAATACTTCAAACGCACAACACAGACATAGGAGAGAGTTTGCCAACGTCCGGAGAACCGGATATGGCACATGAAGAAAAAGACTATTTAAAATATTTAGAGGGATCTGAAACATCTAGATGTGTTTATGAAGGCCTCGTGTAAAATAATCATCTTCTGTAAAATGTAGTGAACACACTTTCATAAACTTTGTCACAGTTTTTCCTATTTTTAAATTTTTAATCCACATTTTTTCACATCTACCAATTCCTGAATTCCCATTTCATTTACCACGCGTGTTTGTATTTTTCAGCTGTGGGGAATAAATGGAAACTTAATTCCGAATTTTCCTTTGCCCAAGATGAACATTGAGGCACTGAACAATACTTATTAGCACTCATATTGAATTATATATAACAAAATTTAATTTATCACCGAAAACTTTTAAAATTACTACTACAGTATACGCAAAACTAACAATACTACTCATTTAACTTAATTCGCCAAATTTCCGCTAGGTGCCGTGTTGCTTATCACTACATCCCTATAGGTATACGTTTGAAATTGCAAACAGCTATATCGGTTGTGATAGCTTGTGCTGTATTGCACAATATTTGCATTGAGGCGAAGGAAGCACTTCCACCAAATGAAGTTGAGGGAATAAATCACTTGATCGAGAATGGTCAAGTGACTGCAGAAATTCAAAATAATGCAAGATATGGTGGAACGCGAGACATTATTGTAAATAATTATTTTAATCAACCATAACTTCTGTGTGTTTTTATAGTTTATTAATTACATATTTGTCAAGTTTATTTTTATTTTATATTAAGAAATAATAAATGTAATATTAACAATTTATGGTTTATTTATTTAACATGGTCGTTACTTGTTATATTTTTGAAGAGTGCAGTTGCCATCACTTGAGGATTCACATTGTTATCTTATGTATGTACACCACATATTAACGGTTTATATAATCCTTTACAGTACCTGCTTCATAATTAACAAAATTAACTACATAATAATCATACACAACCGTAATGCCGCCATTAAATATAACCTACAAATTCAACTATGACATTTATGACCCTCATTAGTTTATTTGTCCTCCTTAAAGAATACCTAGCAAGGGAACTGCTGGTTAAGAAACTCTTATGTTGGTGAAATGCAAATTTCACTTTATGGAATACCTAGCGTTAAGAATTCTTTACTAAGGAATTCTTAAATAAATGTTGGTGAAAACGCAAGGTAAATAGAATAGAAGGTATGATATTGCGCAGGTAGTGACGTTTAAAATTCAATATGGCGGACGCAGTGAGACAACTTCTGTAGTTGTGAAATTGCAGATACTCTTTAAAGTATGAATTTAAATATTAATTAGAAGTATTTCAGATAAAAACACACATGTTATAAAACCGTTTTTCGTTTTCTAGTATTTAAAAATAAATTTTCTTCTATAGATTAAATGGTAGATACTCTTTAAAGAGGAATTTAAATATTAATAATTATAAAGTTTTTCAGATAAGAAACACATTTTACAGAACTACCTTTATTGCCTTTCATTTTCTAGTATTTAAAAGCAAAAGTTATTAAAACAACAAACATTTTATAAACAAATCTTTATTGTTTTTCTTTCTTAGTATTAAAATTTACTATGAGCTCTCTATTTAATTTTTTCATACGAAAATACATTCGTGACCTGAAAAACAACCATATTACGCTTTCATCGCTAATCAATAATTTAAATGTTTAATATTAATTATTTAGATACTCTTGTAAACTTTTTGGATTTCTTCTTTTAAGACGATCAAATCGCACTGTATTAACTTTTTTTGAGCTTTGGGGCAAATATTTTGTTGGGATCGCTTGTTTGTTTATATTTTTTAAACTTTTTATAAATGTTATAACGTCCTAAGATGATCTACTTGGTAATCATCTTCAACAAAGTGAACTGAACACACACGAACAGTCTTTGTATTTATTTCGTCACTGCGTCCGCATAAATGCACCTAATTTTTGCATAATTTTAGATCTTCGGAAAAACTTTGTAAATTATATTCACAGTAGCATACTTACCTTGATTTCTGTTATTGCAACTCAGCACTGCACATAACATCTTTTGATAAAATTCACATATACACAAACTTCAAATCAAATTTATTACTGCAGTACTACTGAATTCTACATAAAACCAATATAATAATAATAATTTATTACATACCAATATAATAATAATATCTTATTATATACTAATGTAATAATAATAATATTATTTTATATTAAAATTGGTTTATTTCAAATCAAAAAATATACTACCAAGATATGTATGTATCTTTAAGACCGCCATATTTGAATGCGCAGTAAAGGACGAGTTTTGGTTCATGTTTAGATCATACCTTCTATTCTATTTACCTTGGTGAAAACGGGCACTAGTATCCTTTTAGTTGGTAGAATACTAAAGTATGGTTTTTGAAATATTTATTTGGCAACAACGCAAATTGACAGCCGACAACTTAAAAATAATTATTTTTACCTAAAACAGGTACCTAAAAACAGCTTAATATTGTTTACCCTTGGCAAGTACATTGCTATAATAAACCAAAGGATTTATATGATTTACATAATATACTTTTCGCCTCCTATTTAAAATATTATAAATATTCCTCCTATTATAAATATTTTATTCTTAATTTATTGTACAAGTTGAAATTTATATATTTTAAATGTAAATATTACTTTGTTTATCAAAAACTTTATTAATTTAAATTATTTATTTTGGATCACATTGTCCCAGTCCAAGCTTTAGGTGAATTTTATATGCCCAACTAAACAATGAAAATTAACAGCTTTATTCGAAAGACGAGGGTTAAATTTTTTTTTACTTGAATTTGTTACTTAACGAGGAAGTTTTTACTTTCAGTTGAACCAGTTGACTGCTACACCACTAGCACTGCTGTGAATTATCCGGAAATGTGCGAAAGACTTCGTCAATAGATCCATAACATTTATGAATGGCAATTAAATTAATATGAGTCACAGAATTTGTTGGAATTTTATCGTCGCTTAAGGAATAAAAATGCAAATGACATTCGCATTTTTTTATTACATTTATCATCATCATCGCTCTTTATATGCCGCATAAATTCTTGCAGCATTTAAATTTGCTAGAACAATAAATTAAGCAATTTTTATAGTTTAATGTCCTGTTAAATTTGCGCAATTCAACGCATTTACGATCGCATCTTGTTAACATTATTTCATTAACTGTATAAAAAGAATCACACTTGGTAGACTAAGTGGTTAGTTTATTTTCTCTTTCAAGATAAAGTTCCTTTTAAATTTGATCATGATTCATTATTTTATGATTCCATTATTAATATCACTTATGAAAGAAAGGCGAAGGACAGGACCGTCACGAAATTTTTATGTCTTGATTTCTTTGATTGGGTATATAATATTTACCCTCTCCCCAGATTTTGGATTTTGTTTTTTAATTATTGTTGCTTACGATACGAGTGTATTTATATGCAATTGCACTAATTGTTTAGGGGTTACACGCACACCTTGGACTCGGCACGTCGCACTATGGAACTTGAAGTTTGTACGCTTACAACACGAATCACACCATCTTTGAATAGTACGAGAGCTAGCAACGTCGGAAAAACAAGAATTTTAAGAAATCTGTTTTTTTAATATATCTTTTCTTATGCTCTTACAAATAGCGTGCGGGTAACCTGGCTGCCGGTAGACGTTGCGTTTACTACTGCGCAACTCACCTGCGCAGAAAAAATATTAATTTTAAAGTAATTTTAAGAAGATTTGTTTTTTTATCACTTACTTTTAAACAGTAAGCAAAACAAAAATTTATTATTGCCAGACATATTTATTGTTGACAACAACGTGCCAGATTTTATTTTTTATAAACAAAAAAAATTAATTTCAAACCATTTTAGTATGGCTGAAATTTTAATATTATTTTATTTAGTTATAAAGAAGTTCAAAATTAATTTGCCAGACACTAATTCGGTTGCTAAGTTACTAGCCAGACTGATTAAATGTTGTAAAAATAGTACGTATGTTAGAAGAGTTTATTCAGTTCATCAGTGGTTGTGTGAGAAAAATAAACGAGACGTTAAATATCCCACGATTCCAGACAAAGTGCGCATGCGCTAAATTATTTGTGCAACCTACCGGCGCATGTGCAGTTTTTTTGGGACTTCGTGTTTTTAAAATAACTTAAAAAGTTTTTAGACTGTATTTATGTGGTATTTATGTGGTATTTAAGTAGTATGTGATGTTAAAATAATAAAACCTAACAAAATGTTAAAATAATAAATTTTAACTGTTAAGTAAATAATTACATACTACAAAGAAAACATAATATTGTTACGAAAGAACGTCTAATTATATTTGATGACTAATGTATGACGTCATGTGTGATGAGTCATATATGACAACGGCATTAGTTATTCAAATATAGATGAATGTACGCTCTAGAAAATGCGTGGAAGCACCTGAAAATTCCTGGATGGTTATGGAATATTCTGGAAGGCTGCATTTAAGTATAAATGCAGCGCGATTTCCTGTCACAAATCAATTCCAGTTTGAACGCTCGACTCTTAACATAAATGAACAGTGAACATAAATACAGTGAAGTGATAACGTTATACCGAGTGTTTAAATAAATATAGATCTAGTGTTAAATATAAATTATAGTGTAAATAAATTGTAGTGTAATTAGTGTTAGTGTTAATCTTAGTTTAGTAATTGTTATTAACCGTATCTGTAAATATTTGTATTAGCCCTTTAGAAATCACTAAACGTGTTAATTTTCGTTACATTGGTGTCAGGTGTGAGGTTTAACGCGTAAAGGGCTAAAAGACAGTAGTGATTAACTAGTTTGTATTCGCGAGTGAATGCCGGTTACCCGGTCGCAAAGTGCGAAAATGGAGACGGAAATACTTCAACTTTTAAGAGACAATTCGGAAACTCTAAAAAAAATGGAAGTTAATTCGAAAACTCTAGAAGAAAAAATGGAAATTAATTCGAAAACTCTAGAAGAAAAATTGGAAATTAATTCGAAAACTCTAGAAGAAAAATTGGAAATTATAAGGAAAAATATCTCATCCAAAAAATATTAGTAATACGTAGAACGGATCTCGGGATATTGGAAATTGTAAATCAAACTACAGAGATTTGAAATGTCAACGTTTCGGAAGATTTAATCTTCCATCTTCAGGACTAGAAGAAAGACAAACAAAATGAGCCCTAAAGCGGTGCGAAAAAACTGATTACACTCACCATACAAATCATGATGTTATACCATTTGACTAAGTACATAAAAACACGGAGAGTAACAAATTCTGAGTTGGTCACACTCAAACAAGTCCGCAATGCATAATAGTTACCATTAATAAAAATAAAAAGATATGGACGAAGAATCTGCCGGACGAAGAAACAACAACTACTGTAAGAAACCTAACGGCGGTGGTAAAATCGGACAATGAAGCCAATATTGCCAAGATAAAAATAAAACCACCAACGTTTGATGGAAAGGTACCCTGGTCTACTTACCATAAACAGTTTGAAGCGGCAGCCAGTGCCAATGGATGGAACGACTTGGAAAAAGCTATTTCATTGGTCGTCGCTTTACGGGGAGAAGCACTCAACATTCTGCAGACCATCCCCGATTGTCAACAACAAGAATATGGACAGCTGATATCGCGGCTAGAAAAACGGTACGGAAACGGCCATCTTCAGCAGGTTTACCACGCACAGGTGAAGAATCGTTGTTAGCAATCAGCCGAGAGCCTATAAGAGTTTGAAGCCGATATTTCACGATTGGTGAGGCTAGCCTACCCTACCGCGCCGGATACTTTCTTGGAGCAATTGGCAGTGCAAACCTTCATAGATGGTACCAGAGACAACGAAACACAGCAGGCCCTAAAGCTAGCTCGGCACAGCAGGCTCGATGACGCACTGGCGCATGCGTTGGAATTCGAGACTGCAAAGCAGACATCTCAACGAGGGAATCACCGAGTACGATGTGTTACGGAGGAACCGGAACAAAAGTTGACTGAATCCGGCGAAGTTTTAGAGGAACTCCGGCGTATCGGAGCTTATATTTCATCACAAGGGAAAGGACCTAGGTGTTGGAACTGCAACGAATTGGGTCACGTTCAACGCCGCTGCCCTAAGCCAAGAAAACAACCAAGAGTCGGAAAACTAAAATGGGTCGGCCAGAAGGGGCGAACGCCGACCTCTACCGATAGTGCCCCGGAGATTACCATCTGTGCTGCATCACCGACTAATGCAATAAACAGTATTTACATCGACGGTAAAATAAATAAAAAAATCTTCCAGTTACTGATTGATACGGGGGCAACAAAAACAATCGTACAGCCCGACGTAGTACAAGGACGTGGAAAAACATCACCGGTAGCGATGCGTCTTCGAACTGCAACGGGCGAAGAAATCCCTACGCATGGAAAGATTTCTGTGGACATGGAAATAGGAAGCAAGGCATTCAACCATCAAGTAATCGTGGCTGACATCACTGATGACGTTATCCTGGGAATGGACGTTATAAGAAAATATGGGTTCCATTTGGATATGAAAAATGATGTAATTGGAGTTGATGGTGAAGAAATTCCATTCCATTCGTCAGAAGACGCAGCGGTACGAGTTTTGTTAACCGAAGATGTTATCTTACCGGGAAGAACAGAGAGCATTGTGATGGGAAGCCTGGATGGAAATCTCCGGAAGGGCTATATCCGTGCCATCGAACCAACCAATAATGGAGCGCTCGGCAAAGGTTTGTTGGTTGGCAAGGCTCTAGTAAAAGTTATGGAGACAGTCCCGGTAAGAATTCTTAACACCAACCCTAACTCGGTATCCTTGAAGAAAAACACGATGGTGGGACAATGTACGGTGGTATCTCACATTGCGAGGTGTTTAGGAAATACCGAAGAAAGTCCTAAAAATAAATGCCCCCAACAATTAGTAAACATGCTGACTTCTTCGTGCAAGAATCTCGATCAAGGCAAAGTGAACGAGGTGAAGAAGTTAATCCAGAAGTACCACAACGTGTTTGCCTTGGATGAAATTTTGAAAGGACGAACTCAGGTAGTAAAACACAAAATCAATGTTGGAAGTGCCCAACCCATAAGACAACACCCGAGACGGCTTCCATTGGCCAAACGTGAAGAAGCCGAGAAGATTATTGAAGATATGGAAAAGCAGGGGGTGATCGAACCATCACGTAGTCCATGGGCGTCTCCAGTCGTCTTAGTAAAGAAGAAGGACGGGTCTACAAGATTTTGCGTTGACTATAGACAGCTGAACGCTGTGATAAAAAAGGACAGCTACCCTCTGCCCCGAATTGACGACACCTTGGATACCCTCTCCGGTTCAAAATGGTTTTCTACTTTGGATTTGAAGAGTGGATATTGGCAAGTGGATTTGGAACCCAGTGACCGCGAGAAAACTGCGTTTACCATCGGAAATGGATTATGGCAATTCACCGTAATGCCCTTTGGATTGTGTAATGCTCCGGCCACCTTCGAGCGTTTGATGGAGACAATCTTGAGAGGATTGTCATGGAAAACGTGTCTTGTATATTTGGATGACATAATTGTGGTTGGAAAATCGTTTGAGGAACACTTGAGAAATTTGGAAGAAGTGTTCCAACGATTGAAAGGGGCTAATCTGAAGTTGAGCCCAAAGAAATGCCACATTTTTCGGACAGAAGTAAAATATCTTGGACATGTTGTATCCAGAAACGGTGTAAAGGCTGACCCAGACAAAATCAAAGCAGTAGAAGAATGGCCAATCCCAAAAGACCAACATCAGCTCCGCAGTTTTCTTGAGTTGTGTACGTATTACCGACGTTTTGTACCTGGATTTGCTAATATTGCCAAGCCATTGACCAAGTTGACCGAAAATGGACGCAGTTACACCTGGACTGAAGATTGTAACAAAGCTTTTAAACAGCTGAAGCAATCGTTAGTCAGCGCGCCCATTTTGAGCTATCCTCAAGCAGAGGGTAAATTTATATTGGACACCGATGCGAGTAACTTGGCCATAGGAGGTGTCCTTTCACAAATTCAAAATGGACAAAAAAAAGTTATCGGTTACTTCAGCAAGATCTTGTCAAAACCAGAAAAAAATTATTGCGTAACCAGGAGAGAGCTGTTAGCCGTTGTTAAGTCCGCCGAACACTTTTATAAGTATTTGTACGGACGGAAATTTCAGCTAAGGACAGACCATGCCGCGCTAAAATGGCTTCTACAGTTCAAAAATCCAGAAGGACGAGTGGCAAGGTGGATCGAGCGATTGCAGGAATATGACTTCGACACCGAACATCGTGCAGGAACAAGTCATCGCAATGCAGACGCTTTGTCCAGGCGACCATGTCCAGTAAACTGCAATCATTACTCGCGGCTGGAAGAAAAAGTCAACTTTCTCCGAAGAACTACTGTAACCGATGATAATTGGCAACCTGAACAGTTACTTCGAGAGCAAGAAAACGACCCGGACCTGAAATTTATTTTGGACTGGAAAGTCGAAGGACAACGGCCATCTTGGGAAGAAGTAAGCGCCCTGAATAGTGACGTCAAAGCGTATTGGGCCCAATGGGACTCCTTAAAATTAGAAGATGGTCTTCTGAAGCGATCCTTGGAGAACGACAGTGGTACTGAGTGTAAACTTCAGTTGGTAGTGCCGAGAAGCCGAGTGTCGGAAGTGTTGCAGCATTTGCATGATGGAACTTCGGGAGGACACTTCGGCATAAAGAAGACCCTAGGAAAAGTTAGGGAAAGGTTCTACTGGGTGAACTGCAAGGAAGACGTCAAGGAGTGGTGCCGTAAGTGCACGCTATGTGCATCGAAAAACGGACCATTGGGAAGGCGCAAGGCACCTATGAGACAGTATAATGTGGGAAGTCCATTTGAGAGAGTGGCAATCGACATTGCTGGTCCATTCCCTGAAAACCGACGCCGGTAACAGGTACATTTTGGTGGCAATGGATTATTTCACTAAATGGACCGAAGCTTATGCAATACCTAACCAAGAGGCTGTTACCGTTGCAGATGTACTTGAAAAGAGCTCTTTTGCCGATTTGGAGTCCCTCTAGAGCTACACTCCGACCAAGGTCGAAATTTTGAGTCAGCGTTATTCCAGAACGTCTGTAGCATGCTGGGCATTAAGAAGACCAGAACAACACCTCTTCATCCTCAATCAGATGGCATGGTGGAGCGAATGAATCGAACAATGGGAAGGTACCTGGCTAAGGTAGTTTCAGAACATCAACGGGACTGGGACCAATATTTACATCTGTTCCTGATGAGTTACCGGTCATCCGTTCACGAAACCACTGGACAAACGCCAGCGTGTGTAATGTTTGGACGTGAAGTACGCTTGCCATGCGATCTTCATTTTGGGAGCAAACCTGGAGAAGAAGTTGCTGGGGATGATTATGTTGGAAAATTGAAGAAAAAGATGCACGACATTCATGACGCCGTTCGGAAGAATATTCAGTTGGCCAGCGATCGGATGAAAACCCAGTATGACGTGAAGGCAAAAGAAGGTGGTTTTCAGCCTGGTGATTTGGTGTGGCTTCATAATCCACAAAGAAAACGTGGATTGTCTCCAAAATTGCAAAGACAGTGGGAAGGCCCATACGAAATCGTTAACAGAATCAACGACGTCATATATCGAATCCGAAGACTACCAAGAGGCAAGCCAAAAGTGATTCACGTCAACCGATTAGCTCCCTATGCCGGTGACAACAACAGCGATTCCGAAGATGATGCCGGAATACGAACAATAACCTACAGATCTGGAAGCCATTCTCAAGAATCAAACTTTGAGAAGTTTATGTCCACCTACAAAGGGACCGCCAAAGCAAGATTTGGAGTCACAACTGAAGTGCAACAAGATCTTTTTGAGGTACCAAAGGATTACTTACTTGCGCACTGCGTGGCCTAAGATCTTCGCATGTCCCGTGGAATCGCCGTGGTATTCAAGAAGAATTTTGGACGTTTGGATGAGCTCCAATCACAGCAACTTGCTGTCGGTAAAACCCTGAAGCTACGTGACCAACAACGATTGATTTACTACTTGGTAACCAAGAGGTTTTCCCATCAAAAACCCACCTATAAGGACTTATGGAGGACTTTGTTGGAGCTTCGCAGGGATATGATAAGCCGTAACATCAAGAAGCTGGCGGTGCCCAAGCTTGGCTGCGGTTTAGACCAATTAGACTGGAGGACTGTCCGTAACATGCTAGAGGTCGTGTTCCAAGAAACGGAAGTTAAAATATTGGTCTGCAGTTACAATCCAAGCAGTACACCAAAGGAGCAGAAGAGCGTCGACTGTTATTTCTACCGCCAAGGAGTATGCAGAAATGGTAACAATTGCCGCTACCGCCACGATCCCTTCTATAGATGTCAAGTTTCCGCTGTTCTGGGACAGAACAGATTTAAGGAGGGGGCAGTGTTACGAAAGAACGTCTAATGATATTTGATGACTAATGTATGACCTCATGTGTGATAAGTCATATATGACAACGGCATTAGTCATTCAAATATAGATGAATGTACGCTCTAGAAAATGCGTGGAAGCACCTGGAAATTCCTGGATGGTTATGGAATATTCTGGAAGGCTGCATTTAAGTATAAATGCAGCGCGATTTCCTGTCACAAATCAACTCCAGTTTGAACGCGCGACTCTTAACATAAATGAACAGTGAACATAAATACAGTGAAGTGATAACGTTATACCGAGTGTTTAAATAAATATAGATCTAGTGTTAAATATAAATTATAGTGTAAATAAATTGTAGTGTAATTAGTGTTAGTGTTAATCTTAGTTTAGTAATTGTTATTAACCGTATCTGTAAATATTTGTATTAGCCCTTTTAGAAATAAATAAACGTTTTTAATTTTCGTTACAATATTTAAAGAAACCAAAATGACAATAATTCACATTGAACATGGTTGAACTTAGAATATCCGAATAAACAAGAAATTAGAAATCTGAAAAAATTACGCTATAGAAATGATAAAATTTAATAAAAATTAGAAAAACCTGTAACATATAATATAAAAGCTTTTATTTCACGATTATTTCCGATCATCAGTTATGTATAACAGTAAAAATAAAAAGAAGTAAGAGCAAATATACCAAACAAAATTGAAAAAAATTTAAAAATTAATAAATTAAACAAAATTTAAATGATGCGCTTACCAAATAACCAAACTGAGCCACGCCATGTGTCTAATTGAAACTTTAGGTTAGTTAAATGAAAATGGATCCGAAATCTCCTTACAAAGGACGGGTTGAAGCAGAGACATACAATGCCATCATAACTTCGAAAACTAAATTTGAAAGAAAATTTCAAATTTTACCACGTTTTTGCACCTGAAGCACGTTTACTATAAAATAGAAAATAACTTAAAAAAGTTTTCAGACTTTTTAAGGCAGTATTCTAGTCTAGAAGCCCGAATTTCATACATTTTTTGACGGCCGATAAAAAAAAAGCAATTAATATTTTAACTATACATTTTTTTGTCATCGATTTATATATATTTTAGAAATTTCCAAAAAAATTTTTAATAAAAAATATATAAATTTCACAAAGTTACACGCTGTTCAAGTAGAGATGAAAAAAAAGAGCGTGTTCATGGTTGACACGATTCCAACCCTTCTAATCGTCTGAAAAAAAAAGAAAGATAGTTTCTTAATCAGTACAAATGTCATTTTGGTTGGAACGAGGAAAAATTAAAAAAAAAACAAATTTTCTTGCGAAAAAGAGGCTACTTAGGAAAAAAGTTGACTTTTTCAGTTATTTTTTAACTTTCCGAATTTTTAAGAAATAGTAAATATTGAAAATTATGATTTTTTGTTAGTTCCTACCATAAAGGGATATATAAAAAAAATTCATGCCAAATTTCAAGAAAATCGGTCAATTAGAACTTAAGATTTTAAGTCAACCGATCGAAAAACGTAGTTTCGAGAAAAAATTTAAGTTAAGTTTCATACAGTTTAACTGATAGAACAATACATATTACTTACATTTCTTCAATCAACTATTTCGGCTCCATATATTAGGCCTTCTTTTACCTCAAATTGTATATTTAAATAAGTAAACTTAAAAAAATACAGAAAAACAATAAAAAGTATTTCTTAATACTTTTCTTAGATTCGTTCCATCTGAACCGGTCGAGTTACCACGACACTAAAATGGCAATAATTTTTAAAATAATTCGAATTTCAAAAAATTCTTTTAAGAAGATATTCTTAAATATCTAAACTATCGAAATATGAAAACAAAAATTTTCGATTTTTTCAACTTTCTAGACTAGAATACTGCCTTAAGTATTTATGTGGTATTTAGTAGTATGTGTGTTAAAATAATAAAACCTAACAAAATGTTAAAATAATAAATTTTAACTGTTAAGTAAATAATTACCTACATACTACAAAGAAAACATAATATTAAAAAGAAACCGAAATGACAATAATTCACATTGAACAGAGTTGAACTTAGAATATTTGAATAAACAAGAAATTAGAAATCTGAAAAAATTACGCTATATAGAAATGATAAAAATTACTATTAATATTTGCTCTTACTTCTTTTTATTTTTACTGTTATACATAACTGATGATTGGAAATAATCGCGAAATAAAAGCTTTTATATTATGTTACAGGTTTTTCTAATTTTTATTAAATTTTATCATTTCTATAGCGTAATTTTTTCAGATTTCTAATTTCTTGTTTATTCAAATATTCTAAGTTCAACCCTGTTCAATGTGAATTATTATCATTTTGATTTCTTTAAATATTATGTTTTCAAGCTATAATTTAAACATAATATATAAAAATTAAAATTTGAATACTTTACAAACGTATTTTTTGCCTGTCTCTTTCTTAAAAATATTGCATTCGGCTATTTTTCGCGTGTAATAATCGAAAAGTTCAAGTTAAAGAAACCTTACTTTTAATGTACACTACAACATTAAATCGGTCTGGCTCGTAACTTTGCAACCGAATTAGTGTCTGGCAAATTAATTTTGTACTTCTTTATATCTAAATAAAATAATATTAAAATTTCAGCCATACTAAAATGGTTTGAAATTAATTTTTTTTGTTTATAAAAAATAAAATCTGGCACGTTGTTGTCAACAATAAATATGTCTGGCAATAATAAATTTTTGTTTTGCTTACTGTTTAAAAGTAAGTGATAAAAAAACAAATCTTCTTAAAATTACTTTAAAATTAATATTTTTTTCTGCGCAGGTGAGTTGCGCATTAGTAAACGCAACGTCTACCGACAGCCAGGTGGTCCCCACAGAACATATAAGTAGGAGAAGGGAACCTCGCATGTTAATTCATCGCAACACGGCCCTCCTGCGGCCGTAGGGCACAACTAAAATTTTTGCGCGGCGTTTGAATAGCTCTGTATAATTTCATAATTTTATTACAAGATTTAAAATTTTAAATTCTTAAAAAATTTATTTATAAATTTTCTATAATAAACAGAGGTAATTATAGAAAATAGATAAATAAATTTCTTGAGAATTTAAAATAATTATCTGATAAATCTGACAACAGGAGGTTGATTATCAATGAAAATTCAGTCAAATTAAAAATGTATATGAAATATATTAATCACAAGTTAATACAGAAATTTATAAAAAAAAACAACAATTTGTATGTACAACAAACAGTAATATATACAAAAAAACAATAATATTAAATAAGTATTAAAACGAACAAGTTATATAAACATTATTTTTAATTCTTTATTAATTATGTTAACATGGAAACCAAAATACAACGTATTGTCATCTGAACGATCTATGATCGTGAGTTAAGGAACAACCTACAATGGGTTTCCATCAAAGTAGGAAAAAATTGAAATGCTCCGATTTTAATTTAATTAATGTTTTAAAAGATTTTTGGTTGTCGAGATTAAAAGCAGACTGTATATATTCAAATTTAGCAAACTTGTGAGGTTCGAATTCAATCTTGCATTTTAATAATGCATTTCTAGTACATTTTAAAAGATGTGGAACATCAAAAATAGTAACAATCGGCTGTTCGTTAACAAAGAAATAATATGGACTTTGTTTGGGGTGTCTCTCTGAACATAATGAGACATAGCTGACTTACTAGTAGGACCCTGATCACATACTGTAGCTACAACATTTAAACCGATCCTCTGAAGTTTACATATAATTTCTTTAATAAGAGTCTTTAAATTAAAAGCAGAAATAGTTCTGTATGTGAAGTAATAAGCAATTATTTGCTTCCATTGCTTTCTTACACCTTTGATCATAAAAACAAGAGCATGATCTGCAGCCCTATTTGTTCTACCTAAAGAACCTAAGTCTTCAAAACCACATATTACTTGCTTATGATGTAAAATGTAAAAAAAGTATATCGCGAAACCTGAAATTGAAAAATAATTTCTTTAAATGGTGTAGTATGCTTATATTACACTTATACTTAACTTGCACAACAAAATAAATTTTCACTTCACTAAACGTGGAAAGCCTTCTTGTATAAAAACAGGAACTCGAGGAACTCTGTGCAGAAACTTAGATAAAAATATAACTCATAACCTAAAATAATACTAAACAAAAAATCAAGGAAGATAACCAAAATAACACTGTAAGGCACTAGAAATGTGCTAGAAATCACTAAGAATCTTACCAACTTTGATGCCTTTTGGCGAGTGTAACCGAAGAGTTCCGATGAGGCACCCGAAGATCGTGTTGCCGTAATTTCGTATCTTAGCTTCACCCCCATGGTGGTCCCCACGCTGCTTGGGAGAGCACAAGAAAAGATATATTAAAGAACCAGCTTTCTTAAAATTCTTAGTCGAAAACGTTACTAGCTCTTAGACTAGAAGGAATGAAGCTCGCTGCCGCGTCCCATGATCCACTTAAGGGGAAGGAGATTATCTTCCTTTAGAAGTACTAACGTCCCTACGTTCATCAATGCATTTTGACGTGTTTGTTTGGATCGTTGTTGAAGCTGGCATAGGTACTCCGTCGACCAACGTTTCTAAAAATGTTGGACCATTTGTTGCAGATGCTGATAATTGGACAGCCTATTTGTAGGGACTTCTTGGAAGTCCATTTGAGGTAATGCGCGAAAAGGTTGTCCGATGAGGAAGTGACCAGGGTTTAGTGCAGAACAATCGGATGGATCACTTGACAATGGGGTTAAATGACGAGAATTTAAACAGGATTCTACTTGTGTCAATAGCGTATAAAGTTGTTCAAATGCGAGAATAGTGTCACCTATGACACGCTTGATATGATTTTTGGCAAATTTGACAGCGGCTTCCCACAGACCTCCAAAAGTGGGAGATCGAGCAGGTATAAAATGCCAACGTATAGCCTTGTTAGTTACATTGTCAGGGTCCAAAACGTGGCCAAGAAGCACACGCGCGAAACCTACCTTTTGTACTACCCTAGCTAGCTCGTGGCGATTGGTCGCGGGGGTGTATCGAAAGGATACCGATGAAATACCAAAGATAGGGAGGGTCAAAATACTTGTTGAGTCGTCACAATCGGGAACAATCAATCTTATGGGCGCCACTCGAACTAAATGAGACTTTCCACCTATAACAAGCTCCGCTATGCTTGTTCGAGAAAGCGTTACGGAACCCTTCTTATGTAGAATCTGCTTGGTGGTCGTGGAGTACAGAAGTTTTATTAACAATAAAAACATTAAATGGATAAATATATAATATATAAATAAACGGTGAATAAACAAATAATTACGCCTAAAGTAGGCAACACATTAAACAACAAAAGTATAGCCGAAAAGAAGGAATCCATTCGATTTCAAATATCGATACAAAAAAACAATTACACGACAATCCTAGTCAAGAAGATTACAAAATGGCCAAATGAGTGAAAAATCAACAGTAACTTCTTGACTTTGGTTGCGGTAAAAAAGGTTTGTAAAATCTAAATAACTACTATAATACAAAGTGTTGACATCTAGCTCAATAGCTAAGAAATAAATCATAAACTTTGTGCGGTTAATGTAAACAATAAATAAAATAATTTCGATAAATTTTTAAAGGTGGTACGTTATAGAAGTTTCGTAACCTATAACGATTATGTTGAATGTTGAAGTTGATTCCAATAATTCAGGTAATACGTAGACACAAAATTCACACACAGTTAGTTTAAATAAAAAGTACAATTTTACCTTATAGGTATCCTGGGCCACCAGCAGCATCCAAGAAGGTATTGTAACGAGCTCTCGAACTGCAAGGCCGAATGGGGTACCGTGAACGAGGTAATGAGCACTCATAAGATTGACCCTCCCAAGGTGGACATAAAGGTACTCTGTCGGCTTGACTTCTAACAATAATCTTCTGGTACAATCGACGCTAATAACAATTACTTGTACGGAATAACGGTAGTAATGCGGAATTTTCACAAAGGATAGTAGGAGCAAGACGTAAACTGTCTACAGGCATTAATTTATCGATACTAGGGCTAAATGGTTGCATTAAAAGTTAATCGAACTTCACTGAACTTATGGCGGTAAACTGAGCATTCGAAGTTGTGTTAATTGACTTGAAGAAATTCTTAATATAAACGAAAGCCGGTGTATATTTTTGTTGACTTTTGTTCTGTAATGTCGTCGGACGTTTGAATGAAAACCTTGTTTATTCATAAATTTAATAATTTTCCAAATAAAATACACTGCGTTATAAATATGGTGAATAATATAAATTTCAATTCAACAGCAAATAATATTGTCTTTAAATGCGAGCAATTTGGCTGATATAAATATCTCGAGCTCTGCATCGCAACTGCCACTCTCGCATCGCGGTAGGAAAAATTTCAACCCCATAAGTTGGTGGGGCGCGCGCACTACACTAAAATGTGATTCTTTAACATGCCCCAGGCCTTGGAATGACGCACGGAGAGCTTCTTCCAAAATCACTTAAACGTCCTTCCTCCGCTGGCAATGGACAAATCTTGGCAAACGATCGTCGTATTTCACCACCTTGGGTCTTTATAACAGCGACCCTATTCACACCATCTATACCTGGAATAAGCCGAACAATTCTTCCTAACCTCCATCGTAAAGGGGGCGCATTATCTTCTTTTATCAACACCATGGCACCTAGTTGCAGCTCGCCCTTGGTTGTCTTCCACCGTAAGCGCTGTTGTAGCTCAGATATATATTCTCTTTGCCATCTCTTCCAAAAATGCTGCTGCATTTGTTGAATGTGTTGGAATCTCGATAATCTTCCAGTAATGATGTTTTTGACATCTTCCTCTGGCAACGACGTAAGAGTTCTTCCAACTAAGAAATGGCCTGGAGTTAAAGGGACAAGATCATTAGGATCGGAAGACATTGGGAAAAGAGGTCTAGAATTTAGCACTGCTTCAATTTGTACCAACAAACTGTAAAATTCTTCAAATGTTAAATGTGTATCGCCTAACACCCTTTTCAAGTGATGCTTACAGGACTTCACCCCAGCTTCCCACAATCCCCCAAAGTGGGGCGAACTTGCAGGAATGAATTTCCAATCAATATTTTCACGAGAAAATTCATCACTTAATTGATCCCCAAAATTGCGAACAAAATTTCGTAATTCCGAATTTGCGGACACAAAATTAGTGCCATTGTCGGAAAATATCTGAAGTGGCTTTCCTCTACGAGCAACAAAACGTTTTAATGCCAAAATGAACGAGTCTTTTGTCATATCTGTTATTAATTCTAAGTGAACTGCCTTTACTGCAAAACATACAAAAAGTCCCACGTAACACTTATTTAGTTTAGCACCGCGACCTTTTTTATCTTTAAAATGAAAAGGACCGGCATAATCGAATCCGGTTATGTTAAATACGGGACCGGGTTGAAGTCGCGATTCAGGTAACGAACTCATTTTTGGTTGGACACCTTTGGGATTGTGTCGAAAGCAAGTTAAACATTGACGTACAACCCTTTTTGCCAAATTTCTTCCCAAAATAGGCCAAAATTTCTCTCTTATCGAAGCTAACGTAAGTTGAGGACCGGAATGCAACAATTTTAAATGCTCATTTTCATACAATAATTTAGTTAAATGATGCTTTGAACATAGTAACATAGGGTGCTTTTTATCTGTGGCAAATGTTGTATTTTGAATTCGCCCCCCAACTCGTATTATTCCATCCTTGTCTAAAAATGGACTTAGGCTTAAAAGTCTACTTTTTCGCTCGATTACCTTTGATTTTATTAACGTGTTTGCTTCGTTTGGAAACGATTCGCGTTGCGCTAGTTTTATTAAGCATTTTAACGCGTCATTCACCTCGATTAGGGTGAGATTACCGCGATTCCGATCATTCCTGGATAATTTACAATTTGTTTTAAAACGAAATAACCAAGCGGTAACGCGCTTCAGCCTTTCTACCTTTGAAAACCGTTCAAAGGGAAAACTCGAAATTGACGTAGCGACAAAAGTTTGGATATGTTTTCGCGTCTCTGGGACTTCCTCGCCTTCAACTTGGGTATTGAATGGCCATTCCGATTCGTCGTTTTTAAGCCAATGCGGCCCGTGCCACCAGAGACTTAAATCCTTTAAATCTGTTGGTTTTGCTCCTCTCGAAAGTATATCTGCTGGATTGTCAGCGCTTGGAACATATCTCCATGTGTCGGAATTGGTTAAGTCTTGCGTTTCTGCGACACGATGGCTTACGAAGGTTTTTAATTTATTTGGCGCAGTTTTAAGCCAACCGAGAACAATTGTCGAATCGGTCCAAAATATTCGCTGGTCGATTCTTATCCTTAACGAATCTGAGACCTTCTTTGCATGTCTTGCTAAAACTAAAGCACCTGACAATTCCAAGCGTGGCAATGTTAAAGTTTTTAGAGGTGCAACCTTTGTTTTTGCACATATTAAATCTACGTTGTTTTTTCCGTTTTTGTCGAATGATTTTACAAATACGCACGCTCCGTACGCGCGCTCGGACGCATCAGAAAATCCATGCATTTCAATGCGAACTGGATCATGACAGATTACGTGTCGTTTTATTATTAACGAGTTTAAACAAGGTAGCTCTCTACGGAACTCAGACCATGACGTGTGAATACTAGCCGGCAATGCTTCATCCCACGACAATTTTTCGAGCCACAGCTGCTGTAGCATAATTTTTACATTAATTACGCAAGGACTTACGAGGCCTAAAGGATCGAAGATTTGGGCTATTCCCGACAAAATTGTACGTTTTGTAAACCTTTTGTTTACTGGAATTTCACAAATATCATATTTTAAATTATCCGTATTTGGGCACCAAATTAAACCTAAAGTTTTCGCGTTTTCATTTTTACCGAATTCTACCGTTTTTGTGGACGTGTTACTATCTGTTACGTACTTGAGCCCTTCGCGTTTATTTGAATAGAATTTACGCAAATCAAAACAACCTTGACGTAAGATGTCTGCGACTCCCTTTGCTATAAGGGCAGTTTCTTCAATTGTGTTACCACCGGTTAACAAGTCGTCCACGTAGAAATCCGATTCAATAATTTTTGCTAGCTCGGGCTGTGCTACTTTGTTTTCTTCAGCTAGTTGAAAAAGACATCTTATAGCGAGAAAAGACGCGGCTGTAGTTCCGTACGTAACCGTAAGTAATTCATATACTTCGATGGGTTCATCGGAGGATTTTCGCCATAAAATACGCTGAAGACATTGCTGATCCGATCTTATTCGAACTTGGCGATACATCTTGGCTATATCGCCAGACACTACAAAAGGGTGCTGTCTGAATCTTAACAATATCGCAATGAGATCGTTTTGCATGGTTGGACCAACCAATTGCAAATTATTTAACGAGACGCCTGTATCAGTTGGCGCTGAAGCGTCGAATACGGCTCTTAATTTGGTCGTAAGACTACTTGCGCGAAGCACTTCATGGTGTGGCAAATGATACACGATTTCATTTTCATTGCGGTTTTTTACCTTTTTCATATGCCCTAGTAATTCGTATTCGTTCATAAAATCGACATACAGCCTTTTAAACTCTGGGTTTCTCTCTAATTTTCGCTCTAAAGATAAAAACCGTTGTTCCGCACGCTTGTAGGACTCGCCCAACTTATTGATGTTTTCTTTAAGTGGTAAAGCAACGATAAACCTTCCGTCCGCAGCGCGTCTTGTGTTTTCACAAAAATGTTTTTCGCAAGCTTTCTCGTCTTGGGAGAGAGGTTTTGCCGGTAAACACTCTTCCATTTCCCAAAATTTGCACAACTGTTCTTGAACAGTGCAATTCTGACTAAAATTACAAATAGTTGCTTTTTCCTTGTTTTTTCCTACCGGTCCCGACACGATCCAGCCAAATTTAGTTTTTTGCAAAACTGGCTTGTTTTTCCCTAAAGCAATCTGCCCAATACAAATTACGCTCCAAAATAAATCGCCTCCAATTAACATGTCAATTTCGTTTGACTTGTAAAAGGTTGGATCCGCCAATTTAATATTTTGTGGTATATCAAAATCCGAAATTTTTAATTGAGTGCTTGGGAGGCTTTCGGTTATCTTCGGTAAAATAAAGCAGGTTATTTTGGTAGCAAACTTATTATGTATGGATTCTATTTCCACTTCACATTTAAGATTAACGTTAGAACTACTATTGTTTAATCCTAGAACGGTTAAATCAGTACCTTCGGTTGCTAATTCTAAGCGTTTACATAATTTTTCAGTTATATAACTTGCTTGAGATCCAGAATCGAGTAAAGCCCGAATTGTATATACAACCTTGTTTTTGGCTGCAACCTGAAGCAATACCGTGGATAGTAGCACATACGCACAAGACGCACACGCTGATAAAGTAACGTTATTTACAGCCGTTGTAACCGTACTATCGCTTGTTTGTACTTTCGCTTCTTGACTTTCAAAATGTAGAAGTGTGTGATGCTTTGCAGAGCATTTTTTACAAGCACTTCTACGACATACATTACTGAAATGTCCACCTTTTAAACAATTCAAACAAAGTCTTTTATCCTTTGCCTTTTCTGATCGCTCACTTGGAGAGAGTTTTAAAAACTCCTCGCAATTTTGAATATAATGTGAGTTGTCGCAAATTTTACATTTTAGTACAACGTCTTTGTTTTCAATAGCTAAAAGTCCCCTGGTGGTACTTTGTTTGTACTTTGCTTTGTCAGGATGATTTACGCGCGATATTTCTAACAAATCCGCTCTAGTTTTAATAAGAGCTCTTAAATTGTCTAATGTCGCGGCTTCGTTATTTGTTTTGTAACCCTCCCACTTTTGCTCAGTAAAACGATCAAATTTTGACGCGACCATGTATATAATGAGTGCATCCCACTTGTCAACTGGTTGCCCTAATTGTTCTAAAGCGCGAAGATTTTCATTTACCGTTTCTATAATTTTTAATAACCCTTCTCCACTTTCTTTCATCAGGGGTTCTATTGTGAACAATGCTTTTATGTGACTGTGGATTAAAAGTCGGTGGTTATCAAAACGATCTAGCAATGCTTGCCATGCAGATTGATAATTTTTAGCAGTTAATTGTATCGACTTGATAACGTCACGCGCGCATCCTTGCAACGTAGATCGTAAATAATGAAATTTTTGAACTTCGTTTATGTTATTGTTATTGTGAATTAGAGAAGCGTAAGTGTCCCTAAATTCAAGCCACTCCAGATACCCTCCACTAAATTTGGGAATTTCAATCGTCGGGAGTTTTATTGCTTGATTTGAATTTTGACTTATGATCGCGCTTGTTCCGGTTTCACTTAAGGCATCGGAACATCGAGATGTTGCATCGGCTTTAAATTGATTATCGTTAAGAATTTTCTTGGCAATTGCTAATTGTTTATAGTACGCATTTTCAAAACTTTCTCGTTCTTTTATTTCAAGATCTAAATTTTCCGTTGTAGATTCAATTAAATTTTGAATTTCCTCATAGTCGTCTAACACCCGTTCGAATTTATTTAATCGATCACCTATCTGAATTAAATCTGTATCGGAAACTGAGGGTTGTTCCTGTATTTGCACTAAAAATTTTGAAAATATTGTTACCTTTGACTTTAAACTGGCTCGCGACCTAATTTCAGTTTGAATTTTAAAGAATGTAATCTTACTTTAATTTACAAAAATAATAAGTGCTAAATAAGGATACAAAAGGTTAGGAATGTTATGAAGGACTCACTTATCTTTTGTACTCGATCGGCAGCTGCGGTTTCCACCTGCGCGTTCGCTATGGGTAGGGTTGTCCCGCTGGATCTATTTTCAACGTTCGCTACAAGCAGATTTTCCTGCTTGCGTTTTCTTTTTTCAACTTGAAGTTTTCTTCGATTCTGCAATCCGTTTCGAAGGACCATGTATATTTTTGTTGACTTTTGTTCTGTAATGTCGTCGGACGTTTGAATGAAAACCTTGTTTATTCATAAATTTAATAATTTTCCAAATAAAATACACTGCGTTATAAATATGGTGAATAATATAAATTTCAATTCAACAGCAAATAATATTGTCTTTAAATGCGAGCAATTTGGCTGATATAAATATCTCGAGCTCTGCATCGCAACTGCCACTCTCGCATCGCGGTAGGAAAAGTTTCAACCCCATAAGTTGGTGGGGCGCGCGCACTACACTAAAATGTGATTTTTTAACAGCCGGTAAAAGTAATAACAAAAAGAAAACGTACTCTTGAAGTTTCTTCGAGATGTAAAAGAACGATACGAGTGATCGTGATATCTTAATAAATATGCACATAAGTGCAAATTGCTATAACCAGCAAAAGCAATCGTTAGCAACCCGAAAGTAATAAATTCGCACAACGCGATAAATAACCGAACGGTAACACAACTTTACATAAAATCGGGTGCTATTAACTTTAAAAGCGATAAGATGATCACTTTTCTATGGCATGCCGTTTTGCTATTTAATAACACCAAAATAATTTTGTATTCGAAAATTGTTAACAAAATAATTGTTCACAGAAAAATTAGTGTTCATAAAAATGTATTAAAATTATATTAAAGCATAATTTCAATTGAACAATTGAAATTCATGTTTGGAAATATATTGAAGTAAATATTTGTATGGTTCGACATTAAAATAAAAATTCGGTCAATTATAATGTTACTTTAAAATTATATTTATTTGAGTCTTCAATTATTCTCAGTTTAAATTAAAATTCATTCTTTTACAGTTTTGCTACAATATAAAACATATAAAAATTGAAAGTATAAACCTGATTTATTTTTTTTTGAATTAAAATTATGTACATAAATTTAAAGATTCAATTAAAATTATGTACATAATTTTAATTCAAAAATAAAAATTGATGGAATTAAAATTATATACATAATGGAAATACGGCAACGCCGCAAACAGTGACCTGTAGATAGAGTAGGAATCTGCATCCGTTACATGTCGAACGAACATCGACGAAGTTATGTGGTTGTGACATTGTGACCGTAATATTCACGTGCAATATTAAGTGATAATCTTTGTTTTTAATACATTTAACGTTTGTATATTACAATGGCTACAGATAGTGACATTGTCTATCGTTTACTTAGAGCAGCAAATAATGCTGCTAATCAAGAAACTACGGAAGAATCTAATTTTTCTTCTGTAATTCATGCCACATGGCATGATTTTAGACGGCAAGGGGCTACGACGAGTCCATCAAGAAGAGGCAGAAAGCGAAAACGGACTTTCAAGAAAAGAGTTGTGTTGACAAAACTAGCACACGCAGACTTTTATCTATCTAACGCGGAGTTAAAATTGATCAAACAACGCGGATTAGGTAAGTTTATATTGTTTTCTCTCGTTGACTAAGATCCAGTTTACCTGCACAAGAGTGAAACTGCATCATGGCCCTTTCTTTTTTAAGTATGTAATTTTCTACTTTTCTTTCAACTTAGGAGAATCTGATGAATCATTAGAAATAAGTCGAGATAGCTCTCTGGAAGAAATAAAGAATCTTATCATAGAACTTTATCCTCAACATATTCAAAATCTGTTAAGAATGTGTGGATTCAAACTGGCCAAATCATTGAAATCAAAACAACTTAAAATTCTTGATAACGTTCAAAATGGTGGAGATCTCGAAGATAAAGTTTCTCAAGGAAAAATTATAGTTATACCTAACAATGATTTTCCTAATAATTTAGAAATTCTACCAATTTTCCAAGAAGTATCAACTCGAAATGTTCAACGACCTTCAGTCACTGAAAGTCCAAGATTATTGTTACCAACCATTGAGCATAGTGAAGATATTGAAGAGGAAGATATTGAACCTGATACGTCTAATCAGCAATTAACAACTACTAACAATGCAATATTCCCATCTCTTTCGGAAGAGGCAGAAGTTCAGCTTCTTGAAATTTCTAGGAAGGACGGTTTACATGAAATGATGAATGTTTATAAAGATGAAGAAATTTTGAAGAAACGTATGCATATTTCTTTTATTGGTGAAATGGGTATCGATGGTGGTGGCCTCACTAAGGAACTGTTTCATATTTTTTTTGAAAAAACTGGAGGAGTTTACTTTCAAGGAGAAGATTGTTTTGTTCCTTATTTGCCACTGAATAAAAGAAACGAACAAGATAAATTTATTATTATTAGACGAATCTTACAGCATATGCTACTTTTAACAAATACGATTCCAACAAAACTTTCTCGGATAACCTTAATATTAATCGCTCATTCCAATCAAGAAATTGATAATAATGTATTATTACAAGAATTATTTAATTTTGTAAATCCGTATTTGCGAAAAATTTTGAAAAAAGGTTTAAAAAGTTTTTCTTCTCTCACTGAAAAGGAGCTTGAAGTAATTCAGGACTTTTTTCAATCTAATAAATTTCTAGCTAGACCTAGTTCTGAATCTTTTTCAGAACAAATCTGTATAATAGCAAACGAAACTTTTGTTGAAACTCCGAGAAGGTTAATTCAGAAAATGCGTAACGGTGTGTCACCCGAAAAATATTCTAATTTTTGGAATAATTGTGATTTTAGTGTGCTTTTGGATTTTCAAAATCCTACTCCAACCAAAGTTGTGAATTGCTTAGTGACGGACCCTCACCTAACAAATGAAGAAAATGAAATTTTGCATTATCTTACAATGTACATCAATTGTCTTGATACGGACAAATTGAAAAGATTCATATTTCTGATTACTGATTCTTCTAAAAGTTTAATGATTTTATAGGACTTAGTCAAAGGCCGATGTTCAGTACTTGTACTGACACTTTGACTCTGCCAAAAACATATGGTAACTACAATGAACTGAAAAATGATTTGAATACTTGTTTGAATTCTGATGAAGCAACTGAATATACATCTTACTAGCATACTAATTATGCTTATAATGTTTTATTCTTATTTTTAAATTGTTTATTAGGTTAAGTTCATAAGTATTTTATCAATGTATCCATATGCCATAAAGCTAATAATGGAACAGAATATTAACAATTATTTTTGTTTCTTGGCAATGCAAATATACTTCTATAAATTTAATGTTTAATGGAATAGTTTAAAACCTTCAAGCCTCTCTAACATTAAAAAAATTCTATGAATTATTATGATACCATAGTAAAAATTTAATTCGTCGAGTTAACTGTTTTCGAGTATCAATTAAATCGTTGAATTATAATTCTAACATAACGTAAAATTTATTTACTGAAAGCAAGAAAATTGTGTGACAGAATAATTTCAAACACGATTATTTAACACATCTTGCTACAAGAAAAATTTTACGAATTTTTATTATGTACATAATTTTAATTCTTTATTTTCTATTTTCAAATTAAAATTATTTACATAATAACAAATGTAAGAAATAAAATTATGTACTTAATTTTAATTCCAGAATAAAAATTGATAGAATTAAAATTATGTACATAATGAAAATTATTTTTTGCGGCGTTGCCGTATTTTCATTATGTACATAATTTTAATTCCATTAATTTTTATTTTTGAATTAAAATTATGTACATAATTAATGATTTTGAAATTAATGAAAAATAAAAATGTACGAATTAAAATTATGTACATAATTTTAATTGAATCTTTAAATTTATGTACATAATTTTAATTCAAAAAAAATAAATCAGGTTTATACTTTCAATTTTTATATGTATTATATTGTAACAAAACTGTAAAAGAATGAATTTTAATTTAAACTGAGAATAATTGAAGACTCAAATAAATAAAATTTTAAAGTAACATTATAATTGACCGAATTTTTATTTTAATGTCGAACCATACAAATATTTACTTCAATATATTTCCAAACATGAATTTCAATTGTTCAATTGAAATTATGCTTTAATATAATTTTAATACATTTTTATGAACACTAATTTTTCTGTGAACAATTATTTTGTTAACAATTTTCGAATACAAAATTATTTTGGTGTTATTAAATAGTAAAACGGCGTGCCATACTTTTCACATGTCTTTCCAATGGCGGTCAATCAACTTCACCTGTTTCGCTAATCTCTCTCCACGCGCAAGTACGCATCAAACCCGCAAAATTCCTCCACTACTTCGCGAAAGAGACGCTAGGTGACGCCACGTGACGGTAAACAAATTAAAATTAAAATAAAAGTGCGTCTAAACTTAACTACTTTCAAAAATATTAACTTAAAAATAAGAAGATGTCAAAATTACATAACACGACTCTTAATTGAAGAGCGATTTCTCAAAACGGTCTTAAGCAAAACTCAAACTACTGTGACTAACCTAATCTAACCTTAACGAAGATGACTAACCTAACCTTAACTAATAAAACTGAACTATACAAAACAAATTTTAAAATTAACAAAAATCTCCTAACTGTCTCGAGCGTATAAAAAAAAAGTTTTACTCCCTCTGTGTGTCTCGAGGTAGGTAAGATCCGATAACGTGACCAAAACCGAAGAGATAACTTACATGAAACGACAGACGGACAGACAAACGACGGAGTCATGAATGGACGAGACAAAAAACTAAGTTAATCAGGCGTAAGTTTAAGATCTTTGGCGTGCCAAACACCCTTAACATGTACGGAAGCGTCAGACAATTCATAAGTAGCTGAAGACAATTTCTTCCTTATCAAGAACGGGCCGACAAATTTAGGTTCTAACCTTGCGGTAATATAACGCAACGCGTCAGATAAGACATGATTACGTCCCAATACAGAATCACCTACTGCGAAGTTTGCGGGACGACGACGTAGATCGTAAATAGATTTACTCTTTTCATAGGCTGCTCTCAACCTGGCAACTATGTCGTCATATAGTTTATGAAGAGCCATAGGCTTATCTTTAAGATAGGCTCGATCGCCAAACGATAGTTCAGTATCTTCATAAAGTTCGGACGTACCGTTTTTCGCGCCATCAAGACAAATTTCGCGGCCAAAATTAGCAAAATAGGGTGTAACACCCGTAACCTCATGAATTGCGGTACGCATAGCGCAAGTCACACGAGCCAGAAACTTATCCCAAGTACGGTGGTTGTCAGCCACGTACGACGCTAACATAGTCTTTAAAACACGATTAACCCTTTCTACGGGGTTAGCCTGGGGATGATAAAGAGCATTAAAAGTCACCTTGACATTATAAGTCGATAACATATTACGGAATTCACGACTACGAAATTGTACTCCATTATCACACAATAATATTTTCGGAGAATCGTAGACCAAAATTATCTCTTTTTCAATTCTACGCGTAACGGTTGTAGCGGTAGCCGCACGTAACGGAAAACATAAAGAATATTTCGAAAAATAATCCGCCACTACTAAAATCCGAGTATAACCTCGAGTTGAACGCGGTAACGGACCGACAAGATCAAACGAGATCATCTGACACTGACGTGTCACAACGGGATGACCTACCATAAGGCCAGCAGGTTTTTTCTGCTCAGGCTTGTGCGTTACACAAGTATTACAACGATTAACGTAACGGGTAACGGAACAACGCAATTTAGGCCAATAATACTGTAGAGCGATACGATCAAAAGTCTTTTTAATACCTAAGTGTCCAGATGTCGGAACATCATGACAAGATCGTAAAATTTCGGAGCGACGATGGTTGGAGATAACTTCTTTTCCAATTATCTGCGTCCTCTCTTAAGTCAGGATAATCTGGACTGACATGTTTATATAAAATACCGTTAGTAATTTTCCACTTAGGAAACGCTTGAGGTTTCTTTTTGACACGAGCTAACATAGAGTTATACCAACGATCATTCATTTTCACAACAGGAGCGTTTGGGTCAGTGGTAGTGTCTGCCGCAACCATAGGACTATCTGATATAACTTCGATAATAAGAACGGCACGTGAAAGGGCATCCGGAACAACATGTTCTTTACCTTTCCTATGTAGAATTTCGAAATGGTACTGTTGGAGGCGTACGGCCCAACGAGCTAAACGACCGGTAGGTTCTTTTAGATTATTCAACCAGACGAGCCAATAATGGTCAGTAATGACCTTGAATCTGGCTCTTTCTACATAGGGACGCAATTTTTCAATAGCCCATAGCACCGCCAAACATTCTCGCTCAGTAACCGAAAAATTCTGTTCCTGACGAGTCAACGACCGACTTAAATAACTGATAACTTGTTCGGAGCCTTCGATCTCCTGAGTCAAAACAGCGGCAATGCCATACCCAGAGGCATCTGTCTGAATCGTAAAAGGAAAATCAAAATTCGGGCACGTCAAGATAGGTGCACTAACTAGACTGTCTTTCAAAGTGTTCATCGCGAGTTCGCAAGGTTCTGACGAACTAAATTTCTGACCACGCTTAAGAAGAGAAGTCATGGGGGTAATGATAGACGAAAAATTCGAAATAAACCGACGGTACCACGACGCAATGCCAATAACTCTACGTACTTCAGATACGAACTTAGGAGTCGGAATCCTCATAATGGCCTCTACCTTTTGCGGGTCTACCGATAAACCTTGTTCGTTAACCACATAACCAAGGTATTTAAGTTCGGACTTTACAAACTGACATTTTTCTTTACTAAGGGTTAAACCGGCATTACGAAGACGTTTTAAGGCTTCTTTAAGAATTTCCATATGCTTTTCAAACGTTGGCGCACATACAATGACATCGTCTAAATAAACTAACACATAAGGTCCGAGTTCGGCACCTAAAATTTTGTCGATAATGCGCTGCCACGTTGCAGGTGCATTGTGCAGGCCAAATGTCATTCTAGTAAACTGATAAAGTCCACGACCTGGAATTGTGAAAGCGGTATACTGCGTGGATTCTTCTTCCAACGGAATTTGCCAATAGGCTGACTTGATGTCGAGAGATGATATATATTTAACTTCGCGTAATCGATTTAAAATCGACGAAATATATGGTAGAGGATATGCGTCACGATCAGAAACCTTAATCCCCTTGCGGAAGTCTACACAAAAACGAAAGCTACCATTGCGCTTCTTAACTAATAGTACAGGACTAGACCACGCGCTATTCGATTTCTCAACCACTCTCATTACCAAGATTTTCTCTAATTCCTTATCAATTTGTTTTTGTAAGACAGGCGAGACCGGATAATAACGCTGTTTTATCGGCGCCGAAGAAGTCGTAATTTTATGCTTTACCGAAGTAGCACAGCTTAAAGTTTCACCGATAACGGGAGGGAACGAAGATTCAATTAACTCAGCTAACACTAATTTTTGTTCGGCAGTTAAAGATAATTCCGGTGAAACTGTAGATTCAGGCTCTAAACTACAAATGTCGTCAGGACGCGAGAACTTCCATTTGCCTCAAAAATCGTCGGGATCAAAACAAATTGATTTCCAAAAATCTATTCCGAGAATCAGCATATGCTTGACTTCAGGGACCACAAGTACATTAATAACGGTAATTTTCCTATTTAAATGAATTGGTAAGTGGACATAACCTAAAATGTTAGTAGTGCTGCCATTGGCTAGGGTGCACTTCAAATTAAAACGGTTATTCAAATGAAAACCTAATTTGGAAAGGATTTTCCTTCTCCACCTTTTCCAACCTTTTCTACCCAAAATAGTGCGAGTGGCACCAGAATCTAATAGGGCAGGAAGTTTCTTCCCCATAATCTCAACTGAAACGTACGGGCGTTCGTCATCACAAGCATGTTCGATAATGTAATCTAGAAGGACTTTATTCTTCGTAAAGCGAGAGTCGCGATCCCTGCAATTTTTTTCGAAATGATGGGACGTGCGAAAAACTTTAGAGGCAGTAGTCCCATCTGAAAAAAACTGAAAAAAAAACACTGAAAAAAAAAGCGGTGTATATTTAACGAATTTTGTCGTTAATTTTACTACAGGTTTAATCTGATGTAAGTTTTGTTAGTATTACTACAGGTAGTTCGTTAATATTACGAAGATAGTTACAGATAGTTAGTTAGTATTACCCAAATGTGGTAATATTTAAAAATATATTTGCAATATTATCGAATATATTCGTCCGATTTATAATCCAAAAGTAATAATATTTACAAATAGATTTGTAATATTTATGAATATATTTTCAATATTAACAAATATATTGTGGTGTTTCAAAATGATTAGGACTCACCCTATGCATTTTTGTGAAATATTGGCTTTAATAATAAATTAAGTTGTAACTTTGTAGGATTTGCTAGGTGGGGATCAATCGCACGAAATTCGAGGCTTCTTTGGCCAACTATGGCCGACAGCGGGTGCAAAGTTTTGTATGTCCGCTGAAATTTGATTTTTATGCGTATTATAATTGTGACTAATATTTTGATTCTAATTTTGAATAAAGTGATTTTATGCGTATGCATTATTGCGTTGTTTTCGGATGATTATTTTGATATTTTGATAATTTGGATATTTTTGATCAGTCGCTGCCGAGCGCGAGCAGTAGTCATTTGATTGATTTAAAGTGATTTGGAAAGACAATATTTCGAACAATAAATTGAATTTGGATACTTAAAATTAGAAAATTTAAAATTACATTCGTTGGAACGAATGTCGAAATTGATAATCCGACGTTTTGGATAAGGTAGAATTGCAAGTGTTATCCCTTTGAAGAATATTAATACTTTGCATTGGCTTCTAAATTTAGATAATTAGTTTTTGGAAAGGAATTTTTTATTTGGATGGATAATTGTTAATAAAGAAGAATATTTTTTGATGAGCGATTTTTTTTAATGCAAAATTGAATATTTTGGAAAATTCTTTTTTTGATTTTGAACTGGTAATTATATTTGGAATGGTAATTATTTTTGTCGCACGGCGTAGGGACAATATAGCAAGCGTTTTCACGGACATTAATTAAATTTTATCATTTCAACTTTTGGCACTTGTTCGCAAATATTTAAAGGAAAATTATCTCAACTAAATTGACGTCCCAACGTTTAGGGGCATTTCAGTAATTCGGAAATAAAGATTAATAAGTTTGCATTTGCTTGTATGATAAACTAAATCTATCAAGGTCAATGATTTAAATATGTTACTTGCCGTCAAGTAACATAAATAACGTGTTATATACCTCTATGATTAGTACATATTCGGAAACCACGAGTCATAGGTTTGCAAATTTCTCTAGAAAAAAAGTTGCCTTCACTGGGATTCGATTCCTCGGCTAAAATGTGTAGGCGGAGCCCTTTGCTCTACGCCACAATGGGTATCGTTAAAATTAATAGTGATACGCTATATAAGATACTCTTTGCGTATTACGAATTAAAAACGCGTTAAAATTGTTAAACCGACGAATAATTTAAAAAAATTTAATTTAATAATTTTAAAAATTAATTTTAAAATTTTTCAGCCGAAAATAAAACCCCCAAAATTAAAAAAAAATCGATTTTTAAAAATGCCACTCAGATGCAAAAAGTTATTTAAAGCCGAATGTGCAAAAAAAATTTCGAAAAATTCAAAATGACCGCGATGACTGCGGATTTACATCGACTTTGACACAAGTAAGTAAAGTAGTTTTTGATTTTTATCGATAAAAAAATCATAATAAAATATTTATATCCGAATAATTATTTATGTTTTACCTCAGTTCCGGGATAGCTATAGCAAGTGTAAGACGTGTTTTAAAGTGCCCCGTTATCGGCGAGATAAAACCTCAAACGTATACAAATTGCTCGAATTTTGTTCGATATATTCTAAATTCTTAGTTATTTTAAAAACAAAAACAAGTTATTAAAAACCATTTCTCCTAATTTAACCGCGCCTCGGACGGTTAATGAAATCAACCTTACAACCTACTAAAAAAAAAAAAAAATGGCAGCAAAAAATTCAGATTTAGCCCAAATTCAAATACAAAGTGATCTCCTTCAGGCTGGAATAATCAATATGGAAATACCAGTAACTAACAAACACCCATGGCAAATTGTGGGAAATAAACGAAAACGTGTCAGCTCCCCAGAAACAGAAACAGCGCCAACATTAATTCTAACAAACAGGTACCAATCCCTCTCAAATATAAATAATGATAACCAAAATAGTCAAATAAATATTGCCAGTAATGATCTACCACAACAATTAAAAATTATTAAACCACCCCCTATCTTTGTGCACGGAGTAGTCGATTATAATCATATGGTTAAAAACTTAAACGCCATAGTTGAACAAGAACAAATAACAACTAAAACTTTATCAAACAATGTGGTAAAAATAAATGCCAAAACTACTGATAGCTACAGAAAACTAGTGAGACACATGCAGGATGAAGAGATTATACATCATACATATCAACTAAAAGAGGAAAAATCTTATCGAGTGGTCATACGACATCTACATCAAACCACACCTATAGAGGAAATCAAAGATGAACTGCAAAGCAAAGGTTTTCCAATAATAAACATAGTAAATGTCCAACATCGTATAACGAAGGAACCATTACCATTATTTTTTGTCGACCTTGCACCTGCCGATAACAACAAAGAAATCTATGATCTGAAATACTTAAAAAATCAAACCATTCGAGTTGAACCTCCAAGAAGAAATTCAGAAATAGTACAGTGCACAAGATGCCAAATGTACAACCATACAAAAACATACTGTAATCGCCCTTTTGCTTGTGTTAAGTGTGGCGGACCACATGACACAAAATCTTGTAGTAAAACCAAAGAAATTCCAGCTACTTGTTATTTGTGCAATGGACCACACCCAGCAAATTATAAAGGCTGCCAAGTATATCGTGAATTACAAGACAGATACAAAAGAAACACACAACAAGAACAACAACAACGACAAAACAAAATAAGATATACCACCTCAGCGTCAGCATCTTACAATAATATTCCAAACCAACAAAATCCACTAAACCAATTCTCACAACCAGCGCAACATTTTACAACTCAGTTTTACCATAATAAAAATTATAAGCCAACCTACTCAGAAGCGTTAAAAAGTACAGCACAAGAAGAAACCCCCACTCACGACATACCATTAACAAAATTTCTTAATGAGTTCAAAGAAGTGTTTCAACAACTTATGCAACAAAACAACATGGTCATGAATCTAATGCACACAGTCATAAATAAACTAATACGTTAATGGAAGGTTCTTTAAGAATTGCATTATGGAATGCTAATGGCATTCAGTCAAAAATTCAAGATATTGAACTATTTTTAAAAACTAATAATCTAGACATTCTTCTCGTATCTGAAACACATCTAACCCCAAGGTCTTACATCAAAATACATCAATATAAAATTTATTCCACCAATCATCCTGATGGAACAGCACACGGAGGAACCGCTGTTATAATTAGAGAAAGTATTTTACATCATGAATTAAATAAATACGAAACTAATTTTCTACAAGCAACAACTATTCAAATCAACAAACTGCATAACTCGATAAATATATCGGCAGTATACTGTCCACCTAGACACAATATCAAAAAAGAACATTTAATACCTTTCTTTGAATCACTTGGTCAGAAATTTATTACAGGAGGAGATTTTAACGCAAAACATACAATCTGGGGATCCAGATTAATTACAACTAAAGGAAGAGAATTTCTAAAACTCATTAACGAAAAAAACTATCACATCCTATCAACAGGTGAACCAACATATTGGCCTACCGATGTAGACAAGATTCCTGATTTGTTGGACTTCTTTATTACCAACGGAGTTTCATCTAGTTTTGTAGAGATACAATCGAGTTTGGAACTAACCTCAGATCATACCCCAGTTATACTTACCATCAGTAGCACCATAATTAGAAAACAGCCACGAGCTTCACTATATAACAAGAACACTAACTGGAACGAATTCAAAGAAGAAGTAAATCAAAAATTAAGCTTGTCGCTAAGAATTAAAACTAATGAGGAATTAGAAGAAGCCACTAATTATTTTATAACAACCATACAAGAAGCAGCTTGGAATTCAACTCCTACGATTAAAAATAACATAAGAAACTCATATAATATTCCCGAAGCGATTAGAGAAATCTTAAAGCAGAAACGAAGAGCCCGTGCTAGATGGCAACGAAGCAAACATCCCTCAGACAAAACAGACTACAACAAACTTGCCAATCAACTAAAAAGAAAAATTAGAGAAGCCAAAAATCATACATTTTATAATTATCTGCAAAATCTTGGAATAAAAGATCACTCTATTTGGAAGGCAACGAAGGGGTTTAAACGACCCCAAGTCACGATTTCTCCTCTTCGCAACCCAGATCAAACGTGGGCACGAACAAATGTGGACAAAGCAAATTTATTTGCACAACACTTAGAGAAAGTATTTAAACCATATGGAGATGAGTCATATGAAGAAATAGAACAATTTCTAGTAGCGCCATTACAAATGTCTTTGCCAATCACCAAATTTACCATCAATGAAGTAGCAAAGGAGATCAGAAAACTAAATAAAAAGAAAGCGCCCGGCTACGACTTAATAACTGGCAAAGTGCTGTCTGAACTACCTCGTTTAGGTATCAAGATTTTAACGACACTATTTAACTCTACTCTAAGATTATCTCATTGGCCAACACAATTAAAATTTGCCCGAATTATAATGATTTTGAAGCCAGGAAAGCCTCCCACTGAAGTTACGTCTTATCGACCGATAAGCTTACTATCAATAGTATCTAAACTTCTGGAAAAGCTGATACTGAAACGAATAAATGATAACGATCTATTAAATGATTTGCTACCAACACATCAATTTGGATTTAGGCAACAACACTCGACCATTCAACAAAGTCATCGCATAGTAAACCACATCAGTAGAACTTTTGAAGAGAAGCAATATTGTTCGGCGGTATTCTTGGACATAAAAAATGATAAGGTGTGGCACAAAGGACTTTTATACAAAATCAAGCAAGGTCTACCACATCATTACTACCACCTATTAAAATCATATCTTGAAAATCGATACTTCCAAGTGCAACATGATGATGAAATTTCTGAAACCTATGGAATTACATCTGGAGTTCCCCAAGGCAGTGTTCTGGGACCGGTGCTTTATTTGCTATTTACATCTGATTTACCTACCACACCAAACACAGAAACAGCAACATTTGCTGATGATACGTGCATATTAGCAACACATGAAAATGCAATTCAAGCATCAGAAAAGGTGCAAACACATTTATATCTGCTACAAGAATGGTTGAGAAAGTGGAAAATAAAAGTAAATGAGACAAAGTCAGTTCACGTCACATTTACACTCAATCGTGCACACTGCCCACCCGTATACATTAACGATGTAGCCATACCTCAGGAAAAGGAAGCAAGATACCTCGGACTACATTTAGATAGCAGACTTACGTGGAAGAGACACATTATTAAAAAGAGAAAGCAGATGGATCTAAAAATTAAAAAAATGAACTGGCTAATCGGAAGAAAATCTAAACTCTCTTTGGAAAACAAATTAATAATATACAAGGCTATCATCAAGCCGATTTGGACCTACGGATTGGAGCTCTGGGGATGTTCAAGTATGTCCAATACTAATATTATACAAAGGTTTCAATCAAAGGTACTACGAATGATAGTGGATGCTCCATGGTACGTAACCAACAAGACCATACACTGTGATCTAGGAATAGGATACGTGACACAAGAAATTTTGAAAAAAGCAGAAAAACACCATATAAGACTGGAAGATCATCCCAACCCAAATATGCAACAACTGCTCGAAGAAGAAGTTTATAGGCGATTGAAACGTAAATGGCCTAACGATTTAAGACACCATTAGATATCAAGAAATGGACTACGCTGAAGGGCGTTCCCGATGCACATTTTAAAGTTAGAAGTCATCACATCAGCTCATAGAACTATATAATTGTTATTGTAATAATTTTAATCATGTTCTGATTGTTGATATAAAGTAAGAGCAATAAAAAAAAAAAAAAAATGTTTTACCTCGACTAGAACTTGAAATTAATATTTATGTAATAAGGTACTTCGTTCCTATCTGATGTCCCACGACACCACATTTTATATTTTTTTAGATTTAAAATTTTTGAAACACTCCTAAGCTTTTGCGAATTTTGTTGGGAGCTGCGCTCCAGTGTTACCAGATTTACTCACTTAAGTTCCCCTAGATATGCAACGTTTGCCGCTAAAAATCCCCTAGTAAAAAAAACCCTAACTCAAACAAATTTAAAATTATCATTAAATCAAGGATCCAATTATCAATAAATATCACGTTTAATATAAAATAGTATTTTATTATAATTTAAAATACAAAAATACTTTAAAATCTTGTTTCTTTTTCAATTGATTTGCAAATCCCAGCCAACCTGCAACTTCCTTATCATACTATATTATTTGGGTGAAAATTGCTCTCTTACTTCAATTTAAAGTTAAAAAAAAACATTTTTCAGTTTAAGCGATAGTATCATAAATACAAAATATTTTTTAAAGAAAATATATTAATAGATGTAATAATAAAAGCAATAAATTCACCTACAATTCATAAATTGTTAAACAATTAAAATCTTTTAAAATTTTTAAAGCTCAGATAATGACTGTATCTATCATAGTCTCATCAACTTCACTATTGTACATTTCTGAACTACAAAATCTGTTTAACATTGCTTTTGTGGGTTCAAATAATGCAGAATTTGGTAAATTATACTTCACTGGCAGAATGGCTTCAGCAGTCTTTACCGACATTTCCGGACAATCCCCTAAAAAAATGTTTCCTGTAGATTTTCCACTAGGACGTTTAAATTCCACTAAATTTAGAAGAAAATCACCTAACCTGGCAACACTGCTGCGCTCAAAACAGCAATTAGTAACGGGGGTAACAGATGTCGTGTTTCAAAGGGATTCGCACCTACCCTGTGCATTTTTAAAGAAAATTTTGTTTCAGTAAATTTGAAGTTGTAGCATTGTAAAATTGAGAGGTGGTGGCGAATCAAGAAAAATTCAAGGCTTTCTGCCAAGATGGCTGTGCAAACCGGTCGTTAAGTTTTGGCTATGTGAATTATTTTGGGATTTTGCAATGTTTTTGAAGTTGTGATTAATAATTTTGGTTTTAAATAAAGTGATTAGATGCAAATGCATTATTGCGCTGTTTTGGAAGAATAATTTTAGAGATTTGAATTAAATTGGATATTTTTGAGTTTGATTATTGATGAAGAATTATTGTTTTGATGAGCTGTATTTTTTTATGAGTTATTCTGGATTTTGGAAGCTATTAATTTGATTATTTGGAAATATAAAATTACAGTAAAATTATATTTAAGCGAACGAATGTTCGAAACTTCGAAACTTCGTTCCCTTGAAGAAAACTAAATTTTACATTGAATTTAGATTATTAATAATTTTTAGAGAACTACTTATATTTTTTTTGACAAGAAATTTTTTTATTTTTTTTATTTTTGAAGACGCTAGAACCCTTCGCCTTAAAATAACTCAAGGTGTCCGCAATCTAGGGCTAACCCGAGACAAATGTATTTTTTTTAATTCTTTTTAATTATTTGCGAAAAAAAACTACAACATTATGGAATGTTTATCCGAAAACGAGCAAGTAGGAAAGTGCTGCTTTTTCTTATCGTTTATCGGCGATGTAGTGGCTACAACTGACTGTTGCTTGCACAGATTTTGTGGCGGTTGTTAGAGGAATGGTGCGACCAAATGAATACATGTCCATCAGATAGAAAGACTATCTCAAAAATTATTTTTAGAGAAATTAAAAGTGGAGAAATCATAGATTTAAAAATATACACGAATGAAAATTTGTCCGAACTTACAGAAAGCTTTGAAGATGGAAGTGATGGTTTTATTTCTTTCCGAAGTCACTCTCCAACGATTTCTGAGGTAATCGAGATAAGTTCGGATGACGATGAAGAAGACTTAATGGATGTAAGCACAGTTATGATCGATTACGATATTAACTTCAGTGATGTAAACGATATTGATATGATAGATGATGACATTTATAATGAAGGTGTGTTCAGCCCTAATTTGAAGAATCCTTCAAGCTTCGCTATTTTTTATTTATTGTTTCGGCCTACTTTATGTATTTATTTATTAAAATAAACGTAAACTGTGGAAAGTAAAAATTATTCTAGTTTATAATTTAGTTGACGAGAAACTTCTTGTCCGACTCTTTCGAGTCGGTGTCAGCCAAGCTGGCTAAATTACAAAAACTAAATTTCTTAAAAGTTTGGCCTGCACCGACTGCAAAGATTACAATAATTGACCGCCTATGTCAGCTAGTTAAAGTAACTAAGGGCCAGTTGTACAATGTGAGTTTAAAATAGAAAATTTGGGTTAACCAATAATATTTCTTAAAAAACAGCTTTTCGACATATTTCATTGGTTAACTCAAATTTTCTGGTTTAAACTCACATTGTACAACTGGCCCTAAATAACGTCATTATTTTTTACTTTTTAGTGCTTTTACTTTTTAGTTACTTTTTTTTCACGGTAGTTTTTTTTTAAGTCGGTTTTATTTTTTTTTTTTAATTTTTTATTTCATGCTTTTTAGTGCATGTTGCGTTCCGTAACTATTTATCGAAAGCGAGTATGGGTAGACCTACTAAACGCAAAAAGAATTTTGAAAATCCGATTATAGTTGATATAAATGTATTTACTATTTACCTTATACTTAACGTAAAACTTAGAAGATTAATAAAAGTAGGGTACTTAAGAAAAGATTGTGACCCATCGGGCAAGATCAGGTAATATAAAACAGGTACAGTGTAACCTTTTTTTACCCTTAGCTCATGAGCGGTTACAGAACGTCTTCGTCACCTACAAAACTATAATTAATTTTCAATTATTTAAATCGTAGGTCGATAACCTCACCTACGTTTACTTTGGTTTTATTGACATTTATTTAGTAAATTTTAGCTAAAGCAATTGGCGTTCCTGGTTTGATAAGCGGGCACATTTTTCCAACTTCTGATTAGCATTGATTGTGACAACAGTAGAAATTATTGAGATCGGCTAAAAGTTAACGAGATTGAATTATCAGTTGGAAATCATTAGTGTTTATTAAAGTGCAAGTTAGTAGGATTTCACTTACCGTAAATTCGGGATCATTTCACTAGTGATTATTATTTCGCTAAAATCGAAGATTTGTGAGCGTTATCTGCTTCGGTAGGATTATTTAGCCACTGGTAACGAGATTGAAATTGATTTGCACCGACCTCAGTTTAGTTATTTATATATGTCTTATCACTTACTACTTTATCATCAACACCGTTCTTTTATCCACCATCAACACCGATACGTTTATCCTTAAATCGAATTAACACAGAAGCTGCTGTCTGCGATAATCTGTTACGACGTGATAGTTTTTTTGTGAGGTTAAGGGCCGGTTCTACCAACTTTGATTAAATGGTTGGTTAACTAATCACGGTTAGAAAAATTTAACCGACATTAACTTGAAAGCGTTTCACCAAGTTTCACCAAACGTTTTGTAGTTATGATTAGTAAATTGGCCGAACTTCGTGTATAATCGTTTTAAGCTTGTAAAAGCTATTCTGATTGGTTGATAGATATTTGAATATTGTAAATGTGTAGGCTGTCAACCTGTACTACCAACCGTGCAAGTAAACATTCGTCTGTGACATTCGTAGTATTATATGAAATAAACAGAATATAAATAATAGCATATTATTTAATGAGCATTTAATGTAGGCTATAATTCTCGACGATAAAGTTTATACGTGAGCCGTGGGCGAGTGTATAAGCATCCGACTGAATGATTCCTATTATGTGCGAGTTAAATACGATGTTTTATATACGAATCTAAATAAAAAATTTCATGTTTACAAATTTTTATTTGATAAATTACTAATTATTGTTAATTTTGAAAATGAGGTTCAAAGACAATGAAGCTGTAAACAAATTTTGGCGGTGATCTTAGCAACCGCGTATAATGATGATCTGATCTAATATATTTTTACAAAAATTCAATTATTCAAAAAAAATTTAAAACAAATGACACCTAAATAAATTGTCAAAGATTTTTATATAAAAAATCTTATATAAAATTAATTTATATTATCGATACCACGTGTATGTATTACGTTTCGCTTTTGAGGTTACTTTTATTGAAATTGTCCATATTATCTTTACTTGTTTGTACGAAATGCGCATGAATCTTGCTTTAACCCTGGTTAAACTCCTTTAATCAGCCAAAATTGGTCGATTAGTTTGAGGGCTGTTTAACCATGATTAAACTGCTTTAACCATGATTAAATAGATGGTGGAACGCTCTTTTTCATTTAACCATGATTAACTCCAACTAACCGTGATTAAAGCATTTAACCAGAGTTGGTGGAACCGGCCCTAAATCATCAACATTGGTTGTTTGACGTTTGGAAAGACTACCAGCACAGAGCCGTACTAGCCAGTGGTGTGCCGCGGGAAACAAGGGTGAGCTGCCTTATTTTATATACTTTTTTGTTTGTTTGATTCGTCACGAAGCGTGTGACGATATTGCGCTTATTTTCCAAGAGTTCGGGTAGTGTAAAATTACGTGGCTACGAAGAAGATTACTTTTTGCCAACCTAATTTATATAGCTTGTTTGCCAGAATCGAGGGACAACCTCGATTGTATGATTGTTGTATAACCAACTCAGATCTGAATCGGTTAATAATTCTTATTCAGCTGCGCCTGACCAATATTACACATATATTTACTTTTTTGCTTGTTACCTACTTGGATATTTTTTTCTTTTTGATAATTTTGTTATTAAATTTGTTTGTGTGCCTCTGTCTGCGTATTATTTTTGAATTCCAGGTATTAAGCGTTCCCATCGTACGCTGTGCTATCTGCACATTTCTTTTTGCATTTTTCAGGGCGATCAATTTATCATTGGCGATAAAAAGTGCATGGCGCTATTGTTTGTGGTTACCAAACCTATTAGTTTGACGGATCGGGTATTCACTCCCGATCGCCTAACCCTCCCCTAAATTTCTCTACGTGAGCTAGGTTAAAGAGCATGGCCAGATCAGAAGCCAGTGGTATAGGTAGGTGGAAGCGACTTAATATGGCTGTGGATTTGCGAGCAGGTTAGGCTGCCGCAACAGGTACTCAGTACTTAATGCGTTATTAAGCCGATATTGAGGAGAGTTGAGAAGAAATTTGACGGTTTTTCCGTTTTATCTTCGAAGTTCAAGGTCCAATACGAATAAAATTATAATGGGACTATTCAATCGGTTCATAAATGACGGTGTTCTGAGGTAACAAACATAAAAAAAAATACAACCGAATTGATAACCTCCTCCTTTTTTGAAGTCGGTTAAAAATAACATTAACCAAACAGGTCTTGGAATTTGGGGTCAAATTCAAATTAATTTTATTCTAGTCGACCAAACAAACATACTCTGAAAGGGGAGAACTTAACCGTACTCTAGGGGATTTCTTAGCCGCCACTGTAAAAATTAAAATTCAAAATTGCCACCGATCAAGCGTGCGCATGTGCGTTTGAAATTACCGTTTATAAGCATGGTTTATAAGTAGACGCCGCACATTCCGCCATCACAATTTGTCCGAAGTGCCGGTCGCATATTAATTGGTTTAGTTGTGAATTTACGACGCGTGATTATTAATTTTTTTTTATTTTTTTTTTGATTTTCAGCCAAGTAAGAATAATGAGCGATCGAGAGGTAAGTTTTTACGTATTATTTGCTTAATCGCCACGTTTCATACGTGGTACGTACTATGCCGGTCGCTTCTTATCATATTTTCGCAACCGTCATTTTTATTTTGCAAATTTTATGATCGATTTAACAAATTTTATCGTTCGCCTATTGATTTAATAATTTTATTAATTTCAGGGAAGCCGTTCGCCAATGGGGCACAAATCTATTAACGATCGCGATCATTCGCAGCACCCTAGACGCGATGATTCACATCGAAATCATAAAGGAAAAAGTTATTCTAGGTAAGATTTTCTTTTTAAAATGTCGAAGGGTAAGCTGTGACGTTATTGGAAGTATTACAGCATCAATTGTATTTCTTTCGATTCACGCAGGGAGATTATTGTGAGAAGTTTTGCTTTTGGTGTGCACTCTCAATTGTTCACTAGACAAACTCACTTCGTCTACATTACATAGACCAAATTTACTGTTGTTGCTTTTTTAACGTGCCGACGACTTGTGCAATGACAAGATTTTTAGCACAATAAATTTTAGTCTCGATAAATATAAAATTTGCATTTATCAAAATACTTGTCTCAAGTTGTAACTTACAACGTTTAGTTACAAGTCAGTCGCCACCTTTATGTTGGTTTGTTTCACTGAGAGCCGTTTTACATTATCATAAAATTGGTAACAAAAATATTACAAAAAATTGCGTCCAATTTTGTTATAGTGTCATACACGAAAAATGATTACACGAAAATAAATTTGATACCAAATATTTAGGGCCTGTTCTATTTTTCTTCACAAAGGTATCTGCAAATCGGCGCAGAAAGCAATTTCTGGTACGTTGACGCCCCGTTATTATAAATTTATAAATTTCAATTTAGCATACAGATGGCGCTCACATTATTTTGGTTGTAAGTATCTAGTGACTGTATTTGGTTGGTACCAAACTGTCAATAGTTGTTATAGTTATTAATTATATAAGGGGATTAAGAAGCCTCTAATCTTTTTTTTTCGAGAGGATTATAGGCTTGTTAATTCCCGAATGTAATTCAACGTTTTATCCACGACCAGGGCCAAAACCACAATTAAAAATTTTGCATTTGTGAAACGTCAAATTTGACAAATTGATTTTGACCAATACCTACTGATTTTGCGCTAAAAACTAATCCACTAGTGTATTATGAATTCTAATCCACTAGTGTATTAAAAGGCCTCTAATCCACGGAAAACGGACCTATTAAACATTCCTAATATAGTGGTCTTGGATAAATATATAAATATAACCTCAGAAAATATTGTTATAATTATTGTTATAGTATATTATTAGTATTTTATCGATGAATTCAGGACCGTATTTAGACTAAATTTTCGGGGGGGTTTTTTAAAAAATTACAAAATAAATAGCTAATTTTTTAAAATATAAAAGAAATATTTTTAAATTTAAATTTTGTTATATTAATTTTTGAAATGTAATGTTTGGAGAAAAGTGAGTAGAGAGAGGTTTTTTTGCCAAGATGGCGGAAACGACGAAGTCCTAGATTTTGTTTATTTAGCAATAAACTCGTAATAGATTTCATGTTACGAAAGTGGAAACTACCTTGTTTTTAAATTTTATAATTCTTTTTTGGTGCTTAAAATTCCCATATTTTAAAGTGTTTCAGAATTAAGTAATTTGGTGATATGAAGTAAAATACAGTTTACGTTATGCAAATTATTATAGGAATTCTCTTAGCAGTTGTCACAAACAAATATTTCACTATTTACAATATAGGATTTGTCACACGGAAAGTGAAATCGTAACCAGCATAACTAATAACAGTAAAACTCGTGAGAAAAATCCTATGATATCTCGCGAAATTTATACTGCATTGTTTTGTCATTTTATTGTGATTATAAATAACTGAATGTTTAATATTAAGTTTTGCTATATAAATCACAAATCTATTTATTATTTTGTATAAATGAAATGAAACTGATAAAATAAATGAAACTGTTTCGTTCGGAAAATAATGTTTGCACCTTGCTCTTTAAATGTATCGATAATAAATTTACTATAGATATTGCCATGATTTCTTTTCATCATATCAAACTTTTTTTCTATAATAGAGTTATAGAAGTTCACACGGTTTATTCACCGAATAATATAATCCGAATAATAATAATCGTTTTTCTCGTTTTACAGAAGCCCCAGTCGCACGCGGAAGATTTACAGGGAAAGCGAACGCGACCGCGATCGACGTGGTAGAGAGGACAGAGTTCGAGATCGTGACAGTCGAAGATACAGGTACTTATAAAATAAGGTTTTCTTGCTTTTCTATTTATCTTACACCAAATACGGGATCGCAGTTTTATATAAAATATTTGCTGTACGATTAAATTATTAAATCCTCTTCAAATCCGACAATTTTTATGCGAGTTGCGAATTGTCGACACGTAAGCCTCCCATTTTTGTAATTACTTTAAGTTCACTTTTTTTATAATAGACTGTAACATTAGATTTTAATATCTGATCTTCCAGGTCTCGTAGTGGTTCACGTTCTGAAAGACGTAACAAGTCTTCTAAATATTCTCGCAGTAGATCCCGCTCCCATTCACATGGGAGAGGTTATGGTCGTCGATCGCACTTAGACAGCCCTACGTCCAGTCGCAGGCGCCATCTTGGAATAAGGGACAATCCTAAGCCATCCCGCTGTCTAGGAATATTTGGACTGAGCGTTTACACTACCGAAGGAGATCTGTACGAAATTTTCTCCAAATATGGTCCAGTAGAAAGAGTTCAAGTGGTTATTGACGCTAAGGTAATTATCTTTATAATAATTTCTTTACAAACCTACACATTAGGGGAGGTTATGGACTTTTAGTTTCTTTTCTCCTGATAAAAGTAGGAAGATTAATTACTTCGGTTCCCGTGCTGACACTTAACAGCTAATGCTTGCTCAGCTCCGTTAACTTGATGACATTTTTAATACTTGATTTTGTTAATGTGAATTTGATTTATGTGACATGTTTATTTAGACCGGTCGTTCCCGAGGATTCTCGTTTGTATATTACAAGAGTTCCGACGACGCTAAGATGGCCAAGGATCAATGTAATGGTACAAAAATTAACGGAAAGAACATAAGGGTCGATTTTTCAATTACGGAACGAGCTCACACACCCACACCTGGGGTTTATATGGGTAAACCTACCTAGTAAGTACTCCGGTTTTCTTGTTAGTAAAATTTGAGCCAAAGCTATTCTTCATTCTAATCAATAGATAACTGGTTTAGGTAGTGTAACTCGATATTAATCATATCAAATTTTTTAGAATAAACCAAAAAATGCGCAAGCACTTTTAAGAAACTAAAATGTTTAAGTTATCACAAAATATAAATACACCGTATGTATATTATCGCAAACGTTTTCTCCATACTATGGCATCATCAGGCGATAAACAATGACAAATTTCCAAAATGAACATGAACAGCATTTTATATATATTCGGCGTAGCAGTAAATTAAATTTAACTGCGGGTTGCGCACCTAAATTTTTTTAACATAATATACAATATAAAATGAAAGATAATTGAACCTAGTAATTGGAAAGTCATTTTTTGCTACATCAGATGTTTTTCTAGCCTAAACTTTTTTTTACACTGAACGTTAAATTATTTTTAATTTCACTCTTGTTTTTTTTTTTCGTACTTTAGAATTTATTTTACATGTGCAATAAAAATTTTTGTAGGCCCTTAAAAGTTTGTAAGCCCAAGGCTGAGTACCGAGTTTAGCTAATGGATAAACCTAGTTTAATCCTAGTTCATCGCCTGATGATGCCATAGTATGGTGAAAACGTTTGCGATAATATACTGTAATGGTATTTCGTGGAAATACCACAAACTTTTTATTACCTCGGGTTACTCTTTGCGGGAGCAGTTGGCAATTTTCAAGGGTCAAAGGATTCCAAGCGTCTTCAAAAATTTTAAAATAAAAAAGAAATCTTTCCAATGTAAAACAAATAAATACTCCAAAATAATTACTAAATCAAATCCAATTTCAAATTTAATCCAAACTCCAATTTAAACAAATCAATATTCTTCAAAAAACCAATTTTTGTATCGCAAATAAATTCAAATTTACAAATTCAATGTAATGTAAAAATTTTAAATGGGCCCGCTTGTTTCAACCTTATGCGCATTCAATTCACCTCGTTATCAGCAGCTGGCTTCGCTCGTACAAATGTAATTCTAATTCTTTGAATTTTAAAACCAATTTTAAATTTTATATCAAAACTAATAATTTCAACCGCTCTCTCCGAATAAACCAAATCAATCAAATCTACTACCGCTCGGCAGCAACGTATCAAAAATATCCAAATTCTCCAAATATCAAAATTAATCATCAAAAAATTACGCAATTAATGCATTCGCATCAAATTTCACTTTATTCAATCAATCAAAAATATTACTCACAACTATAATTCACAAATTTAAACTTATATCAAAACTCAAAAACTGCCCCGAGCTGAAACAACATGCTCGAGCGGGCGCTGTCGGCGAAAAGCCCATATCCTGGTCGGTTCGCCCCCACCTGTCTAACTTCCACAGTCTTACAACTTAAAATTATTTAAAACAAAATAAAACTTTCATCAAATGTGTACAGGGTAGGTCGCAATCATTTGAAACACCACAATACATACGGTATATTTATATGTTGTGATAACTGAAACATTTTAGTTTCTAAAAAGTGATTGTGCATTTTTTTGGTTTATTCTAAAAAATTTGATATGATTATTCTTCATTCGTTTGAATACATCTATTGGCTTTTTTGAAATTTCCAAAATACACTGCAAAATTCGTGAACATTTTTAAATTTTGTTTTGAGTCTTTGGGAAATTAGTAAATGGGATAATTTAGATCAGAAATTTTGGAGTTTTGTATTTTTGTAAAAGGCTATCCCGTATATTTTCTCTCGATTTTCTTTTGATTTGTTTGTAAAAATTAATATTTTTCAGCGTGTCAAGCGATCGCTGGGATCGCAGACGAAGAGGTGGTGGTGGTGGCGATTGGGACAGAGAGTAAGTAATTTTTAACTTTTTCTAGTAACTTTTGGTTTACAATTGTTTTGTACTGATTACTCCAGGTCGCGTTATCGCCCAACTTCCTCACCTTACTACAGGCGTTCCTCGAGGCGCTACGAACGGTCACGTTCAAGATCGTACTCTCCTCGTAAGTATTTCTAACTCCAACAAAATTTTATGTTGTGCATGGCCTTTATTGGTTTTCAATCAATAATGGGATTTTTTTGTTGATGTTTGAAACATACAGTTGGTTAAAGATAAATTAATTCTTGAATTCAAATTTATTTTTAAAATGTTAACCCTTTGCAGCCCAATTTTATGTGTTTGGGATGCCAAATTTTTAAAATTCTTCACGAGATTCTTTTTCCACTTCTAATATCATTTTTTTTACCAATTCTTCCCACACTTGCATTGGGTTCTTCTGGACCTATTGATCGTTTTTGACTGCTTCTTTAATGTTTCTTCTCCTATTAGCAGATTTAGATGTGCGCAAGTACTGAAGACCTAGAAGTTGATCACAAAATTTAAATTTTAAGTGTCTCCTTTGACTTTTAGTGTAGGCCTTTGTAGAAACCAACGTCATAGTTAATTTTACTTAAAACTTAAAGTAAAAGTTTCTAATTGGGTATAACAAGATTCAAATGAAGACACAAAACTATTAGCGGAAGATTCATTTTGGACTGCATAGGGTTAAGAAGTCGAAAATGTTTTAAACATCTTACACGGTCTGCTTTTGGGTATTTTCTTTTATATTATTAAGACCATGCCTCTGCTATGAAATGTAGTTTTAAATGATTGATAATGGGTTTTTGTTGTAATCCTACTTACAGGTCGTTATTAAACCGAGGAAGAGCACTAATAACGGAACGCGGAGATTTTGATTAACATACAAAATATTCAAATGTTAAACGAGTTACGATTCAATTTAAACTTTCACTAGGATGTTTTTATTAATAATTTTTTTAGAGACTCGTTTTATTTTAAAAAATTACATCTCTGTATCTGGGTGGTTTGTGAAATCACCTCTCGTGTTTGCAGTCACTGCATTTAGTTTAAGTCGTTTTTGCCGTGTTTCAACAATTCTGGCAATTTTCTTTTATACCTTAGTTAATCTTTGTGTATTTAATTTTTCATTTAGTTGTACATACAATAAAAAAACTTGTCCTTAGATTTAGCATAATAAAAAATTATTTTTTACACTAATATTGTTTTCCTTTGTTTGAAAAGGGTTAAGAACAAGACCCAATGGATGAATTTCAAGTTTGTTTAAGAAATAAGAAATTTCTCCCATGAAAAAATTCATCTCTCTCTGTGAGAAAAATGAAAATAATGTCAATCGAAAATTCAATTCAATCAAAGTCACTTTGAATTTGTCAAGAGAATTGAAAATTCGTTTGCAACTCTCTTGAAATTGTGAAGAATGAAATTTTAGGGTTGTATCTGTCTAAAGGTTACGAAGACTACCAAATAATTGTGGTTGTCGATTTGAAAAGAGAATAGGCAAGATTTTGAGAATGATTCTTTCGAGAAAAAAAATGATCAACTTGATCGGTTTATTTGCTTTTGCATTTATGTGAGGTAGAATAATTTATACATTTTGTTTGTTTATTTCATTTAAGTTAATAAACTTTAAAATCTATTTGACGCTGACTTTATATACCTCAATCATTCCTGCTACACCAAATTTCCTCACTTTTATTTTATACCAAGACTTGAAAACTGTAGAAAACTACTAGGTTTTTTTAATTAATTAGTTATATAATTAGTATAATATATTAGTATAAAATAATCAATAGATAAGTGGTTTAAGTAGTGTAACTCGATATTAGTCATATCAAATTTTTAGCATAAACCAAAAAATGCACAAAACACTTTTTCGAAAACTAAAATGTTTAAGTTATCACAATATATAAATATACTGTATGTATATTATCGCAAACGTTTTCACCATACTATGGCATCATCAGGCAATGAACTAGATTAGTATAAGACTAAAGTAAACTAGTATAAGAGCCGATCTTTCCATCCCCTTGTAAAGTATGTTTTATCTATCAGGCAGATAAAATTAAAAACCACATTAAACATACTTTTAAGAAAATCGGTCTTTCCAAACAAATTTATCAAAACTTTAACAAAAAGGTAGTTTGAACAATTTTGTGTGTGTGTATGCTAGGTTGGCAGTGAATTGAATGACGTTAATTAGTAAAAGTCAACAAATATTAAAGTAATTTTGTATATCTTTACATACACAATTATAATTACAGTCAAATGAAAAAGTCTCTAAATGGAAGCGGTCCAAGAATTTTATGGAAGATAAAGTTCTCATGCTGATAAATGTTGAAATACAAAATAAAGACATTATTAAAAATAAGAAGACAAATGCGGTAGCGTGGAAAGAGAAAGAGAACTGCTGGATGAAAATTCAGCAATGCTAAGAATTGGAAATTCTAATTTCCGTTTTCTTTTTATAATTTCAAACGTTGCTTCGATGGCATTACTTGTTCTTTAAAATCACCCATTGTTATATAAAAACTTCCTGTTGCTAAAAACCTCAATGTCAATAACAATTGCTGTAGAGGTGAAACTGCATGAATTCTAATTGTCCGAGGTTGAATCTATTATGAATGTACAGCTTTGATCTCTATTAAAATAACACCAACCAAATTAATAATTTCATAATCCAGAACAATTTCATGTTCCTCGCCAATCAGATTAGTTTTGTCCATTTTCTAGCATCCAGCATCTAATTCGGATGACGTTTCAAAAGCTGTCACATAGCAAATTTCAAATAGTGAGGTTAGAAATCCACTTTTAGACTGTTATCAGCTGGTTCAACTAGCCTATAAGTTATAAGCCACATAACCAACTTTTAATAAAAAATAAGTTGGAAAGACAAATATTTCAATTAAAAGGCAGATAAATTTAAAAGCAACTTACAAGGAGATAGAAAGATCGGCCCTAAGTATAATAAAAATTTATTCGTTTAGTATAGGATAATAATGTATTGGCTTTTGACCTGACATTATTTTGATAAATTTGTTGGTATTCTGCTAAAATCATTTATGAAAAATGTCGAGAATTAAAAAATATCTATATAATAAAATTGAGCCAAATTTGGTATGTACATTTATCTCGTAATTTGCAAACTCATAAGAAATATTCAAATTGAGATTAACGGTTTTGTCAGGACACCAGTGAATTAATGATGTAATTCTCTCTTGTGATTTAAACTGCCCATGCTAATACACTTTATAATCTGTATTCTCGTGACTTCATTAGGTTAACTTTTTAAAATCAGTCCATTAAATTTTCTTTCCATTTAAGTTTTACACGTTCCTAGGGTTGAATTGCAATTAAAAATAGGTGTACAAAAATGGAACAATATTTGGAAGTAGATGCACACAATTTTATCATTGTTCACCTCTCGACACCTTGTAGGTTATTTATAACTATGGTGGGATTTCTTCTACAGGAGAGCAGTTCTAATTCGCAATTTAAAGACTCGTATATTCTCAATTCTTAATATTACCTTTAAATTTCAAACTGATTAATTGCTCAGTTGTTGAACAAAAATTATATAATTTGATAATCAACTTAAATATCTACTTATTAATTGCTGTTTTGGAAAGATTATAGCTTCGTGTAATGGTAGGTCATAAGTTTAAGTAAATAAAAATTTAGAGCATCATGAATAATTTTTATAAATATCCGCTATAATTGGCGTTTAAAAGCGTTGAGTTAGATGTTGATTTTGAAGGTTAAAGCTAAATTACCTACTACTGCAAATAGTGAATACAAGCAAAAATTAGAAATGAATTAGGTCACGTGAGCTAATAAATTTTTAATTATTATTCCTGGACTAATTTGCTACCGTTAAAAGTAGATAGGATTAAAAAAAAATAATAATAAATTAGTATTTGTGATATTATCGGTAGTTGGCTCGTGTGCCTTTGGCTAGCTCGTAAAGGCAAATAAAACTAAAACACAAAAAAAAGAGAATGAGCTGATTCTTCTTCAGATCGGGAGGGGAAAATCGCTAAAGTAACGCTCCGAAGAGCCAGTCGAAATGTTGATATTTTTGGGCGCCACAAAGTTTAAAAAAAGAAATCACCCTGTATATTCGAATTAACAGCCACGTTAAACTACGAAAAATACTGGCTGTTGCAAAAAAAGAAGTAACCAGGTCAAGAAGAGACTGAGTAACAGAGATAACGTTTGTTTCCGATTTAATAAAAAAAAATAATATATATACAATAATGCGCAAAATTGGGCTACCTTTTTAATATAAAAAAAATGAATACGTAAGTAAGCTATCAATTGCTCACAATTGCTCAAAACTCGCGTTATAGTTAATTAAAAATAAAAAGATAATTAACAATAATAAATGACGGCACAAACAAACAAAATCTTAGCTTTCTGTTAGCTTTCTCTCTTGATGGTTAGATCAGGATAGCGATAGCGATACCAATGTTCGACTGAATTATCCAGGCTGTTGTGTTGTTATACAGGTGGATTACCCAATAACCATGCAGCCAGAAATACGGCACCAGATAACCAAGAAGTAAAAAAAAAAGAGTAACGCCACGATCGATATGTTACACTACTATATAGCTGGTGAACCGCTATTAACACCCTAGAAAAATTCAACTTAACAAATGTGGAATAAAATTATCAAACATACCTCTAGATGTTGTGTGAGGGTTTGTTAGTGAAATAAGCGAAGCAATGGTCCAAGAACGAATTTAATCCTTCAAATGAAGATCGGATAACTTCTCAAGTAAACGTAAAAATTAAAAGAAGAAATTCAAAAAAAAAATCGTAGCAATCAATACTAATCCCAAATAAATCTGGATGAGAAAATAACGCAATTTTCACCAAAAAAATTGATTAGCTACGTCGTCCAAATATAATTACTCAACTTACAAATTATAACTTTTCTCCAAAATCGCAAAGTTAAAATTAAAAATGTGCGAATTATCAATTATGATAATAATTTTCATTAAATTTGAATTCAAAAGTGAATTAGGATGCCACCTTTTGAAAATCTCTCACAACCATTGAATTTTACTTAAAAATAAAATCAAACCGTAACAATCTAGCCTGCTTTTACGTACCGGTAGGGGAGCACCAACCATTCAAGTGCAAGAAACCTTCCTTGCACTTCACGAGGACAACTAATTATTGTTTTTTAATAGAGAAATATTTGTAAATAAAATAAAAAATATTATTTGATTGTTGTATTTTTTAAGAAGTTCAGGTAAAGGGTGGTTATCAAAAGCTTATGTAGCTGGATATCTTCATGGTACTATAATAGTACCATGGGTATGTTAATCAGTACCTTTTCATTGGAGCGACGCTGGTAGTTTCAGCAAACAAGCGTTTTAAAGCAAATACTATAGTTAGGTTAGGTAACCTAACCATAAGTGCTTGTTCACAATGTACGTAAGACATAAGACGCAAAGTCTAACCTTTGTTATAAAGTTTGAAAGGTCTTTTAGTTTATTGTGAATACTTTTGCGGCTTATGTCAAAATTATGTTTTATGCTCATTTGTGCTTATGCACGTCTTATGTTTTATGTACATTGTGAACAAGCACTAAGTAGGTTACATTTCTTGGTACAAAATTTCCCATGCGTTTGCGTATCTTATAAAAATTTATAATCAATGTATTTTGACATGTCCTGTTTAAACTGTGAACCGAAATTGTAGATCGCTACCCACATTAACATATTGAACGCCCTCGTTGTGTTGACAGATGTTTTGTGGTTGACAGTTACAAATGTTTATGGTAAAAATTGATATATTTTATTAAAAATGTTATCGTCTATGGAAAAAAAAACACCAAAGTAAACAATCTGCACGTAAGTAAAATTTTAGGTTATGTTTACAACGTTTTTAATGTCTGAACTTTTAGAAAATAAACGAAAAGAGGCCGTAACTTCGGCCAGTGATTTGACTCAAGCTCTTGTAGATCACTTAAATGTTGGGTAAATGTCTTACTAAAAATTATTTTTCTTCAATTAAGTTGCAAATATTTTAGTGTCGCTCAAGCCTATCTCAATCAGAAACGTTTGGACGCCGAAGCTAAACAACTTCATTCGAGTGCTATTAACTTTTCTAAACAAACTCAACAGTGGCTACATTTGGTGGCAACTTTCAGCAGTGCGCCGAAGGAATTAGGCGACGTTGAAAATTGGGCAAAAACAATCGAAGGAGACATTCGGACAATAACTATGGCTTTAGAGAACGTTTGCAAAGATTCACAAGACACTCCGCCACAGTAGAAAGAAAGAATTTTTAAGTTGTAAATATTTTATTCTTAATTTATTGTACAAGTTGAAATTTATATATTTTAAATGTAAATATTATTTTATTTATCAAAAACTTTATTAATTTAAATTATTTATTTTGGATCACATTGTCCCAGTCCAAGCTTCTAGGTGAATTTTATGTGCCCAACTAAACAATGAAAATTAACAGCTTTATTCGAAAGACGGGGGGTTAAATTCTTTTTTTACTTGATTTTCTAAAATTTGTTACTTAACGAGGAAGTTTTTACTCTCAGTGGAATCAGTTGACTGCTACACCACTGGCACTGCTGTGAATTATCCGGAAATGTGCGAAAGACTTTGTCGATAGATCCATAACATTTATGAATGGCAATTAAATTAATATGAGTCACAGAATTTGTTGGAATTTTCACGTCGATTAAGAAATAAAAATGCAAATGACATTCGCATTTTTTATTAAATTTGTCATATCGCTATTTATATGCCGCATAAATCCTTCCAGCATTTAAATTTACTAGAACAATAAATTAAGCAATTTTATAGTTTAATGTCCTGTTAAATTTGCGCAGTTCAACGCATTTACGATCGCATCTTGTTAACATTATTTCATTAACTGTATAAAAAAATAATCACACTTGGTAGACTATGTGGTTAGTTTATTTTCTCTTTCAAGATAAAGTTCCTTTTAAATTTGATCATGATTCATTATTTTATGATTCAATTATTAATATCACTTATGAAAGAAAGGCAAAGGACAAGACCGTCACGAAATTTTTATGTCTTGATTTCTTTGATTGGGTATATAAAACGTGGTTGAACTAACTGCTCGTTTGCACTACTCCTCGAGTGAATATCCCTGAAATTGAACTGCCGTCTTCCGGGGCGTACCTCCAAGCTCGCACGCTTTTCGGGTTGCCAACCTAAAGGTGTTGACGCCCGTTATTTAAAATTTAAATTTTAAATAAGGGTCGCCACAGTATTAATTCGCGAACAAACGTTTGCTACCGTTCTTGGTCTACGTTAGAACTAAGTCTAAGTCTAAGTCATGAATAGCCTTTGTGGAATACCGGGGCGAGTGCTCATACTTTCTTCAGAATGACTGGTGTCTTGCACCTGAAGGCATCGCGTAGAGGAATTCGCACACTACCGTCCGCCGTGGGAGCCGCTGACTTTAGATACGATTAGAGCCGCATCAAGACTGTCGGATGGTTAGAAAATTCGATGGGGTTTCCGTGGAATCCCATCTGGAAGATTGCTGATGGCGAGGTGTGGCAAGCGGGGTGGGCCTGTACGTAGCTGGCCCACCTTTGGCAGAAGAGTTGCCTTGTTGACTTCGTTCATGTCGAGGCAGAGGCAGAGAGGCGTTTCGTAGGTGAGGCGAGGTCTTGGCCTTGGTCGCAGGAGAATCAGTCTCTAGAGCAAGGGAATCCACGCCGAGCGCGTCGCCGGCGGCGCGCTCGTCTTTGCGTTACCTGGACTTGGGAGGGAGTCAGTGCTACGGGTCCGATTAGAGCCGTAGCCGGCACTCCGGCCTCCCTCCCTTCGTCGTGGCGGAAACCTGGTCACGGTACCAAATTAGCCGAATGCGAGGGTGTCCTGGGACACGCTTGGTTTTGGCTTGGCTTTGCACCGTTGGGGAAATTGTATCGCCCAATTGCGCAAGGTCGTTGTCATATAAAAACAAAAAAAAAAAGAAATGAAATGAAGTGAAAATGAAGAATGAAGGATGAATATGACAAGTGAAAATGAAAAATGGCTGATAGTAAGTGGGTATTAGCTGTTTTATCTACCCAGCTGACTTACTGCTGCAAATAGCTGAAAGAAAGGTGGGTTATTATACACAAACATATCGATTGTTGAGAATATTTTACACAGTTTGATCCAGGATCAACCTGGGGACCCTGACTCTCCTGTAATTTCCGAGTTGGTAATTACCTAGCCCTTTGATTAAAGGTTTGTCGGAATCAGCCAGATCGTCGTAGAATTTAGCCGTGGTGCGGCGGATAAATTCGCGGATAGGTTCCACGCCGAAATCTTCCTGGATCTTGGTATTTGAAGCGAAGAATGGGACCTTCATTGCTCGCCTTATTGCTATGCTTTCGACCACGCGGATTTTCTTCATATAAGTTTCTGCCGCGTGTGCCCAAGCGGGAGCTGCATACGTCAAGATAGGCCTGATGCATGCCGTATAAATTCTTAATTTATTTTTAATGTTTAACTGACTTGAATATCTGAGGAGGGGTTGGAGGGATGCTAGCACACCTCTAGCTTTGTTGCACGTCGCAGAAATGTGGTGGCCCCACCGGAATCCGCTGTCTAGCGTCACCCCTAAATACTTGGATGTAGCGCTCCATGGGATTTCGGTGTCGAACATTCTGAGACGTGCTTCAGGTTCTCTCTTTTGAGATCGCGTGAAATGTGTTGCCGTACTTTTGCTAGGATTGACACCCATACGCCGAGTACGGAACCAGAACTCGAGTTTGTCAAGGTGTCGCTGAAGGCGTTTCATTATAAGTTTGGGTCGACGCTCGCTGCTGTACACCGCTGTGTCGTCGACATAGAGCGCCATTTCAGTGTGTGTATCTTCTTCTCTGTTTGGAATAGGCATATCGCTGATGTAAATGTTGAATAGTTTGGGGGCTAAGATGCTTCCTTGAGGGACACCGACTGTGATGCACTTTAAAGTGGAGTGCGTGTCCTCAAGTTTCACGCGAAACTTTCTTTCCTCCAAGAACGAGCCCATTATTTTTATCAACTATGGGTGTAATTTAGCCTCCATCATTTTGTAAAGCAGTCCCTGGTGCCATACTTTATCAAATGCTTTGGTTACATCTAGAAAAACAGCGCCCGTTGCGTTGCTTTTATTCTTACCCCAGTTTAGTGTTATGTGCTCCACCAGCCTAAGTATCTGATGGGTGGTGGAGTGTCCCGCTCTGAAGCCGAACTGTTCGTTCGGGAGGGTGTTATTGTCGCAGATATTTTCGTCCAGTCTTCTCGCTATTAGCCGCTCTATTACTTTCCCCAGGCTGGGTAGTAAGCTGATGGGCCGGTATGATTTCGGGTTACTCAGGTTCTGGTTTGGCTTTGGGAACATGACAACGTCAGCCACTTTCCACCTAGATGGGAAGTGACCGTGCCGTAGAATGGCGTTCGCAATTGCCCGCACCGCCGCCGTCGCCTTCTTTGTTAATTCCGATATCATCCGGTTTGTTATTCCACAGGGACCTGGTGCTTTTTTTTTATTTAGTTTTTTACGTTAGAACTAATTTTTAAATTTTATGGTTATAGCGTTGATTGAAGAATGGTATCAACCAATAGGATAGAATAATAAATGAATAGGATAATACGTATAGCTTAGGCCCATTACAATAGAATTTTTGTAGCCCGAAATTTTTGCGCCACCTGTTTGATTGAGTTGGAACCTTGGAACTTTTGGTGTAATTAAATACTGTGTTATTTTTTTAAATTATATTTTTTATTAATATATAAGTAGTTACATGAAATAAAACTGCATATTTTAATTGTGAGAAATTTTTTAAAATTTATTTTTAGTTTTTAAACAATTTTTTTACTTTTTACACTTTTAAACAATTTTGATTTATTGTCTTTATCAAAGAGTATGTAGTGTATAGAGGAACAGCTTTTATGGGTATACCTGTCACTAGCATTTTTCGTACCCTACAATAAAATTGTAGTCGATTGGTAACGACCTCAGCGGCAAAAACGAGCATTATATAATGAGTAAGCATTAAATGAGACAGCATGATAAGCTGTCTTTGTCTGTTACGATTTTGGTAATCCCTTCAGGTAGATGGTTATAAAAGTAAGAAGAGAATTTCAAAGTATCGTAAAAACAGACAATTTTATTATTTACTTCGAATTTTAATGATTATTAAAATTTCAAACCAAAGTTAAAACTAAAATAATTTTAAACTTCAACAAATCAACGCTTCAACTCGGATCTCTCGACACAATTTTTAATTTTTATGTATTTAATTTCATGTTGAATTTTATTTTTTAAATCAAATCAAATTAAAATATTATTATTAAACATTTATCATTATTTTAGAAGTATTCATAAAATATTATTCATGCTTTAAAATTCTTTTTTTGGGTTCTGCTTTTTGCTTGTCATATTACATTAATATTACATATTAATTTATTGCAATTATTGTTTTAAAAAAGTTCGATTTGTTTTTTCGCAATTCTTCTAAAACTGAATGTTTTATATTTATTGGATGTGGAGTAACAGATATAAATCTTTCATATATTTGTAAACTAGATTTACATTACAAATTTTATTTAAACACTTTAAACCAGGGCTGTATTTAAGGGGGTGGTTTTAGGAGTTACAACCCCCCCCCCCCCCAGAATTATTTATTAATTAATAAAGTACTGGAAGTTCGACTGCAATCGTAAAAAAATCAGAAAAAACAAAAACACTAAACTTGAAGTGTTTAAATAAAAATTAAAACTAAAGAGATATTTCTAATAAATTAAATCCCAAATTAAAAAATTGGAAATTCGTATTATAATCCGGCGATTGGCGACACTTGATTAAATACACCTACTACTAAATTGCAAAAATATAAAAATGCCCTAAATATTTGCAGTCCTGTGTAAAAGTCGACCACTTAGTTAATTGTTAGTTATTACTCCTATTAATTAATTTTCGATTTTTTGAAAAATAATTATAAAATAGGTATTTTATCTTAATTCTTACTATTATAGTAAAAATTTTAAATTGCAATAAATTGTTTGAACCAAGAAGTTTAAAGGGAACATAAATTTTATGATCATCATGGGCAGCAAAATAGCTTAAAATAACACTTCCGCAATAAATTAGAATGGGCATTGTAAACCCATAAATTGTTTTATATTTTGTACATTTTTGTACATAAGTGTATATTTGCTTAAGATTTGTGAAATTTTCTTTCAATCTAATTTAGTTCTTCGTTTTGACAACATTATTTTACTATCGCCATCGGTAAAATAAGAATTTAGTTTGTGATTTTTATTCAAATATTAAAATTAAAAAATTTTATTTAAAAACGGTTTTTTACATGAGAGTTTAAAATTAAAATATGAATAAGTTTAAAATTATTAAAAATATCGTAGTAAACAAAACTTTTAAAATTATATAAACAAAAACGCCCCCCCCCCCAGAAGTCAACCTTCAAAGAAAAATCGCCCAAAAACATAATTATTTTAATTAAATAAAAACAATTTTTTCACAAAATTTTAATTTTTTTTGCGGTAACTTTTGACAAAATACTTTCAAATAAAATTTTCTAATAACAATACTCAAAAATAAAATAAAAACTTAATTGCAAAAATACTTGCACAAAATTATACTCAAAAAATCAGCGGAGCAAAATATAGGCTTCTGCCGTTTCCGCCATCTTGGTAAAAAAAACCTCTCTCTAGTCACTTTTCTCCAAACATTACATTTCAAAAATTAATATAACAAAATTTAAATTTAGAAAAACTTCTTTTGTTATTTTATAAATTAGCTATTTATTTTGCTATTTTTTTAAAACCCTCCCCGAAAATTTAGTCTAAATACGGCCCTGCTTTAAACAGTAATCAGTGCAGTCTTCAAAAAATTCCAAACAAAAATTTAAAAAACAAATTAAAAAATGAAATATTTAATCTTTGATATTTAATATTATTAAATAATTTATAGTATAATTTTAAATTATCGGAAATTGATCGTATCATTTTAAAAAATTATCGTACGATAACATAATACTATCGTATAGACCAGGCCTGGTATATACTATAAAGCAGTGTTTTTAACCTGTGGGTCACGATCCCCAGAGGGTCGCGATGTTTTGCTCGTGGGGTCGAAATTTTTTTTAATAAAATTAAATTATAAATTTACATAAATTATAATAACTATTTACGATATAGGTGTTAAAAGTGAGATTTTATTTTGTTAGTAGAGAATTTCGCGAAACGAGCGATAGCGAGTCCAAAAAATTATAAACTAATAACACTAGTGTTAAAAATCTTTTTCTTACTAGTGTTAAAATAATTATTAATTATATAAGGGGATTAAGAAGGCTCTATTATTCTCTATTCGATAAGGTTGAAAAACACTGCTATAGAGGATACAAATTATCGTATTGTTTTATATACAATAACTACCGTATGGTGGTTACACTGATTGTAATGTTTACTGCCCTATTTAAAAATTTCTATGGAGACCCCATGATAAAACCGTGTTAAAGAACCTTTTTTCTTACTTATCCACTTCAGGTACGAACAGTCGCCAAAAAGGTATACCTGCAATTATCGATATAGTAGCTAACTTTATATTTAGGTACTTAATATAAAAATGTTCCCGGCCGATAGATGGCTTTGCTACGCCCTCTGGTAGACGGGAATGTCTCTACGTTTCAATTTTTAATACATGGCTGTTCCTCTATAGGGATGTAGTGATAAGCAACACGGCACCTAGCGGAAATTTGGCGAACTAAGTTAAATGAGTAGTATTGTTAGTTTTGCGTATGCTGTAGTAGTAATTTTGAAAGTTTTCGGCGATAAATTAAATTTTGTTATATATAATTCAATATGAGTGCTAATCAGTATTGATCAGTGCCTCAATGTTTATCTTGGGCAAAGAAAAATTCGGAATTAAGTTTCCATTTATTCCCCACAGCTGAAAAATACAAAACACGCGTGGTAAATAAAATGGGAATTCAGGAATTGGTAGATGTGAAAAAATGTGGATTAAAAAATTAAAAACAGGAAAAACTGTAACAAAGTTTATGAAAGTGGGTTCACTACATTTTACAGAAGATGATTATTTTACACGAGGCCTTCATAAACACATCTAGATGTTTCAGATCCCTCTAAATATTTTAGATAGTCTTTTTCTTCCGGTTCCCCGGACGTTGGCGAACTCTCTCCTTTATCTGTGTTGTGCGTCTGAAGTATTATCACACACATAGGGGACCTACTGCTTAACGCGAGCTCCGAACCGCGGGGAATATATACACTTCATCTCCAGAGAGGATGTACCAGGCATATTACACCTAGGTGGTTTGCCATTGCCTTTCAAGGGGAGACGGTCAGAATAAAGTTTTACCGGAGTCGAACCAGGCATTCAGCATTAGCAGCAACGCACTTAACAGCTCTAGCTGACGACCGTCTCTAGTCTAGATAGTCTTGAAGAGTCTTTAGATAGTCAAGAAGACTTAATCTTAATTCGTAAGATTCTGACATATCTGCAAATTTTTAAAATTAAACAAAAACAACCACGTTGAAATAAGCGATCTGAAACTCACCTAACCGTATATATACTATGTAACTGCAGGAAGATGAACTACTTAACACTAACCGTAAATTGTCTTAGCACAAATAAAAACTAATTAACAAGTTTGCTTGGAAAAAGGAATGAAAAACTCTCAAAACACCATAAAACACAAGCACTGCCGTCACACGAATGTGTTTTAAGTTAGTTCACATTTTTCCACGGTGGCGCTGCAATCTTAATCTTATATCCCTATACACTACATACTCTTTGTCTTTATTCAATTTATTAATATAAGCTTTTATTAAAACATTAAAATATTTATCTAAAAAAAATTTATATAAGAATCGCATACTATATTACAAATAATTTTCTTAATAAGATCACAATTTTTTAATTTTGTTTTCACATTACTTGCATTTTCTTCTAAAAATACAGTAAACATGCTTTTAAAAGTCCGATTTATGTAATTCGCGAATAAAATTAACGATGGGGGCGCTGTTAAATTTTCAAAATGGCCGTCAGATGCGAGTGATCGAGTTTATAGTTGTATTTACAGTGATCGAGTGAACCTTGTAAATCTTTTTGTGTGTTCGAATTATTAACGAAAAAAGTAAAATGACGAAACAAATTCTTCTAAAATCTTTATTTAAGTACACTAATAGCAGCACAACGTCGAGAAATTTTTGTGAAGGTGAGGAAGGGCTAAATGCCAAGCATGTTATTCTTTGTGGGGTAACACCTTGTGTTAAGTTTGTTTATGAGATTTATGCCCTCGTACTACAGAATTCCGCATTATTATCGGCTCCTCATTTAATAATTGGGTCTATTTGTAAAAATACTTTGGCATTAAGTGATTTGGCACTTCGGCATTAAGTGAAAACATCAATATTATGGACAAATTAACCTGGGGATGGCAATTCTAAATGTCAGTGTGGGATTTTATAATATACTACAGTAAAGATGGTACAATGTTCGTAAATACCATAGAATTAGACGAAACTTTTGTTAGTGAAATGTTGGCGAACATTAAACAAAAATATTTTTGTAATCTTTTGTATGAAATTTGTAGTTTATAAGTTTATTTAAAAAATCAGAACTGCTGATTTTGAGTTGAAATATTGTTGCCAATTGGTCAGACTTGGTCAATATTTAATTTTGTTGAAAAAACCAAAAATATTTATAAGTAGAGTAAGTAACAATAGTCGAAACTTGTTAAAAATTGTTCTATTAAATAAATATCATGATTATTTGAAATTTAGTGTTAACATCGTGTTGAATTGCATCCATACACACAACAAAACTCTTTGCTACGTTTCTCAACAACGGTTGACATTTCAAAATTTATTTAAAAGCTTTAATTACTTAAATAATTTCAACACGTTAACATGCAACTAAAGCATAAACCACGTTTACTACTCGCATCGAATTGTTCTCAATTCTGCCACCAGACGTCGCATCCTTAATTTTACTCGCAAATTAGATGCTGTTTTAGCAATTTCATTAGGAAAATATAATTTTGATAATTCTGTTAAAATCTTTTAAAGAGTGGGGGAAGCGTAAATTTAAGTCGGGCCGTTTTGTCCGTTTTGACCGTTGGTGCTTCCAGTAGTTTTAATAATACAATATACCTCCATGCGTAGTGCCTACAAATATAAATATTTTTTAATAAAGTTTTACATGTACACAATAATCATGGTATCTACTAATAAATATCCAAAAATTAAGAAAATCGAATTTGTAGTATTTCTGGAATTAATTTTTATAATAATTCACATTGCATTATCTTAAATGTGAAAATTCAAAATATTTGTCACTAAAGAGTAAAATCCTCGCGCCGGCACTGTTTCGAAAAACTGTTTAGATGTGTACGCAGCTGTACATTAGCAACGAATGCGCTTCGTGCGCATGTGTCTTGGCAGTCAACAGTTTATTTTTGTTTTTGTTCGGACGCGTTGTGAAGTTACATGTGCGGTTTCTATACTTATTGAAATACCTATATAATAGTAATGAATCTATTTCTATTAAATCATTGGTGTTTCAAACCAGGTTGTTTTCATCAATTTTTGGCTACTATAAATTCAACAAAAGGTGATTGATCTACACTCATCTGTAGACAGGCTTGATAGTTTGAAATTTGTTTTAGGTGTGAATTTTTGTGAGGGATAACTGGATTTGACATAGATTGGTCCAAAACTTTATTTCGTGCAAGCAGTATTCAACATGATTGGAATGATGTTTATTAAATCAAGGGCAAATTTGCTGTCTGCGAAATGCTTCCAACTTATAAATTTTGACAGTAAGTAACTATTTAACGATTAATATTATTCAGTATTAGCAATGTATTTTTTATGTATTATTAACAATGTATTATTTTAGTAATTACTAATAGCCAATGCAGCAGGAATCTTAGCACGAATGCACCGAGCAGTTTGATTTGTCTCGGAACCGTCTTTGCAACCTCTGCATCAAAGTAAGTTGCATGTTCATATTTATTTTTTATTTTTTTAAATATATTTTTATAATACATTTTACTGTAATTGACTAGGAAGTAGAAATAAATTATGGTTATGTAATTCACGAAAAATTTATATGTATAACGATCCCGTTGTGAGTTCGGGTTAACTAAATTTTCTTACAAAGAATACGATCAATGTTCTTCGTAACTATAGAAATACACTTATTATGTCTTTTCACAGGGCACAAAATAAATTATAACAAAAAGAAATCAATTGATGTTGGTATTTAGTAGTTTTCGATGAACAATATTTATGCAACACTTTACTCACGGCTGTTGTGATGCGAACCAGTTATAAATTTATAGTGGCGAGAAACCATTCACATATCCCTAGCTGAGAATTATATCTGACTTTCTTAATTTTACAAAAGAAGGATTTCAAATAATGCATTCTGAATTATTTGAAATTTCTGTACTTTGTCATAACACACAAGATAATTGTGTAATAAACAAAATAAAATCAAAATGGAACCTGGTAAATGATACTAATAATATTTTTGAATTATTTGAAAAATATTGGAAATGCAGTTAGAACTATATGAATCCGAAATATCGGTTACTTTATTAGTTTATTGATTTTTATTGTTCTACGAGTATCTACATAAAAATAAGTAGTTATTCAGATTATTAGAACAACTCTTTATTAATAATACCTACAAATAAAAGTTATTTCAAACAAAATTAAACTAAAAGTTACTGTGTTAAGTAAATAAATAAAATATTAAGACTTTTCCGGAAGTTTTTCCTTCTTTAACTCGTTGGTTTTCCCACTTTTAGCTAGCTTCTTAATTTTATTGTCATCTTTAAATTCATAAAACAAGGTTTCAAAATATTTATATTATATATTTCCTATCTACTTCCGGTATAAATTTAAATAACTTATAAAGGTTTATCTTTTTTTTCTTTACTTTATCTTCGGTTAATAAACAGTTTGTTGGTTTCGGAACGGTTTTTATTTTGTGTAATAAGTTCTGTTGGAGGTTTCATTAGAATAATCCAATTTATAATAAATAGTGAAAGATTTGTTACGTATGTACTTTAATTGCTTTACCGAACAATAAGGAATTGGTTTAAAATTAAAGATCTCCTCTGGTTTCTGATAATCTTTATAGTCATTTATTTGCATCTGGATAACTTTTAGTGAATTTTTCTTATTAACAGTATTCAACCGGGACTCTAAATCTTACTAACTTTTTTGAAGTCAGCATCGGTCAGTCGTTGATGCAAAATTAGCTGATGGAATTTTGGGAGGGTTGTAAATAGCAGTGGCAGCTTGTCTTAAAGGGCACAGGGGCACGTGCCCTCCCAGCCCAAAACCAAAAACAAGGTTTAGCTTAAAATAATTTATTTATTTTTTAATTATGTTGAAATAAAAACCCTTTATTCGCCTGATTCTACTCGTTTTTTATTGTAAAAAAGACACTACATGTTTCGGGGTAGCCCCATTTTCAAGTGTTAATTACATTACGAAAAAAGGCTTATAGCCACTTACATTCTAAAAAGTTTTGAACTAGTCACGTTCAGAATTAAAATTAAATATTAAAATATATATTCAATCTTGAACCATGATTAAGTATTGAAGGCTATCGCCTCACGTGTACAGTATATCTATTAGTGGTCCGCTCATTTTATTTATTTGCTCGTTGATAACATTTTCCGGGTTGTTCTTCAGCATCTTCTTTATCTTCATGCTTTCCAGGCGGTCCATTGTTGGTCCTTTGTCACAAATATGCAGTATTCGTAGGTTGTGCTCATATACATCGTGGTCTTCCTCCAGCAGGTGGTCTGCAAAATTTGATTTTCCCCTATTACAGTCTCCAGTGGGCTGTGTGTTCTTTTTAGAATGTAAGTGGCTATAAGCCTTTTTTCGTAATATAAATAACACTTGAAAATAGGGCTACTCCGAAACATGTAGTGTCCTTTTTACAATAAAAAACGAGTAGAATCAGGTGAATAAAGGGTTTTTATTTCAACATGATTAGTAAATTCTACTACATCGGCCAAGAACAAACTAAATATATTTTTTAATTATTTTTTATTTATTTTCTAATTAATTTTTAATTCATTATTAATTATCGAAAGCCTGTTGAAAGTCTACAAACATATGTTTGATTTTTAAATGAAAGATGTATATTACTTTACATTATTATTTATAATATTATATACAATACAATAAAACAGCAATAAAATTATTATTTATAGTATAATATATTTAAGTGATTTAGGTAAAATTTTTTTTTTGTATTGGCTGCTTAGTATCCTGAACGTTGGTTTCCCAATCGAAACCAATTATTCCCTACTTTAGCAAATTCTGCGCTATCCCACGTAGGAAATTTTCTTAGTATCAACTCTGAAATTTAGAAAATACAACTTAATATAAAAAACAATCAAAAATCCTGATAAAAGATCCAGGAAACCTGCAATTAGTAAAATGCATTCATGAAATATTTCAAACCTTCGATAATCCTAATTAGCTGAAGTTTATTAATTTTATTTTTAGTGTTTTTTCCTTCCCACGTATTCGGCCTCGCAAATAATGGGGAAAAAATTTGAAGCAGTATACGCTCTGTGTGCTCTTTTTCATTTGCTCCACCAGCTTGACTAATAATCCTTATCTAAATAAATATTTTTATTAATTTTAAATGATTTACTAGTTTTATTATTGAAATTATTATTGGCATATCAGAACTACTTATCAAAAAGCTATAATAATTTAATTTATGTTAAGGAAGTTTTAATTAGAATTGGAATTGCACAAATTTCCTTTTGATAATTAGCTCCTCAATTAAATAACTACTGACATCATAAATTGTTATAAAATTAATTTAAATAATTCAATTATAAATATGAACTTACAAATTCTTGTTCATACATCTTGAGCAGCACTTCAAAATCAGCTACGGCTTCTGGAGTGTCCAGTGGCAGCGCTGCTTTGATTTCCGAGGATCTTCATATTGACGCTATTATTACTAGCGCCATTATTGTAAGACATCCTTTGTTTTAAATCTTGCACTTCAAGCACAAGTTTTCCGAGTAGGTTAATGCAGGTATCTACCTTTTCTGGAAGCAAATAAATAAATAAATGTAAATTAAAGAAATCTAGAAAACATTGTTAATAGTTTCTTGTAGGCTATCAGTTTTGTAATTTCAGTTTATTTCAAAATCTCTGCACAAACATCTCTGATCAAAACCCGTTTTTATAATCGAACTGGAAACAACAACCTTCTGAATGTTTGAAAGTCTCTAATTTATTTTGCAAAAAGTTAAAAAATAAATATATATGAATAAAAATATTACTCTCGAGTTGGCAGTTGGCGTTGATCAAAATCATATAGGTTCGTAGCTTAAGTTGGTTAATTTTTTATGGATGATTCCCTATGGACATTTCACCATAATTTCCATCAAGGAATTCTTCGGTCAACGTACGGTCGTTGTCCGTTGGACTTTCAATGTCACAGATTTTGTTGAATTTGGGCAATTTAGCTGCTGTGAAAAAAGACCAAAAAGTGATGTCATAAAATAATGAACGAAATATTCAAAAGAATTGTACCTTTTGGAATCCTGTTTTGAGTATTTACGCTGGACCACTCTTCCTCTGAACTTTCCGAATTATCAACTTTCTTATTATTGCCCAGCAGCACAGTAGTGGATCGCCTTGGGCGCTTCTCTCGACCCAAGAAACCTTCATCCTCCTCTGAAGTATAATCAGTATCCTCGGCTGATTTTCTGGCTTTAGCCAGCGTATCTAAAATTTAAAAAAAAATAATTTCAAATATTGCAACTAATATTAATTTTTATTTAAAATATAGGTTACTGTCAGAATTGCCTCATCACGAATTTCAAAATTTCAACTACACTATAGGAAAGAGGACAATTTTCTGTGTATAACGCAACAAAAATTTTTTTGGATTATTCATTAGTTTTCGAAAAAACGGCATTTTAAAGTTATTAAAAGTAGGTAGTTGTAACCCGATACACCCCGTTGCAACGTGTCGAGCCACGGTCAACTCGCACGTTCCGTTCCTATTCTTCATTTTGTTGACGGTACGAGTGCTTTAATATACTCTTAATGTTGTTGTCAGTCGCGGTCGACACCCGGATGAGTTCTATGGCTTCGAGTCCCACCCTTGGCGAGTTCTGTCATTTTTCAGGGATATTTTTAAATTATTTTGCCTTACACAAAAATGGCTAATCATGCAGCCGTGTTAAAAGGTGTATCTAAAATACATGTAAATTTAAAATTTTCAAATTCGATTTTTTCGAGAACTAATTTATAATTCAACAAAATTTTTATTCTAGTATGCTCAGAAAAGTGTCCTCTTTCCTATAGTGTAGTTCAAATTTTGAAATTCGTGATGTTTTTCTGACAGTTCCCAAAATATATTTAGAATAATTTGAAGTTGAAGTTCGGCGACTCAAAATTCGGCATCGGCGATTCCCATTCGGCGACACAAAATTCGACTACGTCGATTCGGCGACGGGAAATTTATTTAAGTGTTAAAATTTAAAATTTATAAAAAAATTATTTAATTGAAAAGGCTGAATTGTATTGAAATGGAGAAAACAAAGGAAAGATAAATACAATAAATATTATTGAAAAGGAGCAAAAAACAAAAGAGGGATCCACTTAAGGGGGGTAGGGAGATAACCAACTTATAACGACGGGTTTTTAAGTACAAACGTTGATTGATTCTTCAATCAACGGTACAAGTTCGAAAAGCCATAGGCGTCCGCACTAAAGTTTTTTAGTTTAGATTTTAAATTTAGAAGAATAAATTGAATAAACCTAAAGTATATTTCCCTTCGCCGAATCCACGTAGTCGAATTTACTGTCGTCGAATCGGAATCCGAATTAGAATCGCCGAAACTGCCATACCCGAATATCGGATCGCCGAATTGACTTGTTAAACTTAAAAGCCACAACGAAAACTTACAAATAGAAATGCTCACGGCTTTTTTGATTCCATTCAACATCTATTTTATGTTCTTTTAAAAAATTTGTATAAAGCTTTTGAGCAGTTGGTTTCTTTAAAACATAAACAATACTTAAAATAAAGAAGCGACTTCCTCAGGGCGTGGGCAACAATGTTTCAACAGGAAAGTGAACTTCAGAGAAAAAAACACAGATAATTTAACATAAATAATGTAATTAAACAAATTTTCATCAGCCCCTCTTTTTATAATTTCATACAAAAACATCATACATCTTTTAATTCAGCAAATTTAAGAGCTCTGGCTGCAGCCAGCTGCTGAAAAATTAAAACAAAACAAAATACAATTTCTTAATTCTATTCTCCAATACAACGGTCCTGGTTACCTAAATCGGTTTTACAATTTTTAAACACAATTTCATCTGACCTTTGTCGTAGCTGGGCTCGGAATGGCATTATTAGCACCAAAATTATTACACAAAATATTCACGAAAATTTCGAAAAAAAGTCGAATTATTGGGTGATTACTTAACAAATTTCAGTTGACACTTCCGAACTGCAATTAATTACAAATTTTAATTAATCTATTTCCGGACGCGTCGGTTCTACTTTACGTTTGTCAAGGTAATGCATTTCTTCCAGTGGCATTACTTATTCCGCGCCTCTCGATACATCTCTTTGTGTCGCCTAGCAAGAAAAAAACCTGACTTTTCTATTTTTAACCACCGGTCGCCTCTTACGAGCACGACTGCTTGTAATTCATTCTTTCTTTATATCAATATTCTTACTTTGTAATTATTTTTAATTCATAGGTGTAACAGACTGTCACCGAAATGACGGTGTTCGTTTTATTTTCATGAATTTTTTTCAAACCTCTTTGTAGGTCAAGTTTAATAATTTATTTATATAGTTAGTCACGTAATCTGGTAGAAGCGATCGTTTAGGTAGATGTCGTAGGGATCTCTCGAATGTGTATGTCCCAAAATTAATTCAAGGGTAGTATAACCGGTAGATGAATGAATGGAATTATTATAGGATATAAGTGCGTATTGAATCAGAGTTTTTATCCATGTTATTTTGTCCTATGTTCGCATTATTCTTAGTTGTCCAATAAGCGTAGAATGTAATATTTCTATCAATCCATCGGAAGATGGATTACGAGGGATAATAAAATGTACTTGAATTTTGTGTGCCTTTAGTAATTCTTGAACCGTTGCATTTTTTATTTCGGTTTCATTATCGGTGGTGATGTTTTCCGGTACTCCATAGTATCGAAAATAATTTATTAACGCCGTAACAATTTCTGGTGCATTTTTGCTATACTTATTTGAATTGCTTGTCCTACTTTTGAGAATGCATCGATTAGCGTTAAGAAATTTTCACCTTCAATCGAAAATGTGTCGATCTGAGAGAAAGAATAATTCAGATTAACAATTACCCAGAAGAATTTCATTTAAATGACAATGTAAGAATTGCATTAGCAAATTACATAATTAATAAAAACAATTGAAAAAAACAAAAATTTTTTTTTTTTTAACTAATACACATTTAATTTCTATTTTCAATTTCTTTCATTGCAATTCTTTCCTTCATTTCCAGTTCCTTCAACGCTAGTCTTTCCTTAATTTCTAGTTCAAGTAATTGAAATTTCTCCCGACTTTCGAGATTCTTTTGCTTTAATTCTAGCTCTTTTGTTACTCTTATTTGTTCCAACTCGTGCTTTTCTTGATTTATTTCTAATTCTTGTTCTCTGATTGCAAGTTCTCTTTCTTTAATAAGAAATTCTTTGTCGATCCTTTCTCCGTCGAAATCTAATTTCCTTTTTTTTATCGATACAATATCTGAGTGCACTTTTAAAATATCGGCAACCGCCGTACAAGAATAAATACCCTTGTGGCTACCAGATCTTGTTTTACCACCGCTACATGTTGTTGCATCAGTTGTGGCAGATGGTAGTGGCACATTTTCTTCATAATATTCTGAAGTGGTAGGCGATATTAAATCGTTTCTAAATGTGTTGAAACTTTCGGTGTCTACTGTAATTGGCTGAAAAACAGTTTTTTTGCTACGAAAGATGATTTTAGCAATATTTCTATAATAAATAGATTACTATAAAACCACATTTCTAAATAAATTATATTACCCTTAATAGTTTCTCTTTCCATTCCACCAGCACCTGTTGATGTTTTCCAACTTTTAGCTTTATTGTAAGAATTTCTCAAATTCTTAACTTTGTATCTTACGAGATTCCATTCAACATCTATTTTATGTTCTTTTAAAAAATTTGTATAAAGCTTTTGAGCAGTTGGTTTCTTTAAAACATAAACAACTGAAATAAACAAAATATAAGTTATCTAATAACTTACCTCAAATTCGTCTCTATTAGTTTTTAAATAATTAAGTAGGATCTTAATTTCAGACTCGTTCCATTTTTTATTAGGTCCATTTTTTCTTACATGTGTTGTTTTTATCTATAAATTGCAAATTCAGTGTATAAAAAAATTACAATTACTTAGGTGTATCCTTACTTTCCTTCCTTCATCATCCACTTCTAGATTTTGACTCTCCATAATTTTTTTTTAATATAACTTGTAGAAACGTAATAAAACAAATTTATAAACGTAAACGCAACGCACTTTTCAACTTTTAACTAGCTCCTTACTTTAAATCAGCTGTGTGTACTTCGCTATATAAGTCAAAATACAACAACTCAGAAAAGTGGCGTACTGGTTTAACTTTACCATACTAGAAATACACGGTCGAGGGCTACTTACTAATACCACGAGGTATGGTATTATTTTGCTCTTAAGGGAGATTACTACACCGTCAAATAACACCCTGGTGAACTTGGTATATTTACCACGGGATATACCAGAGAGTGTGAATACCCTTATTATAATTTGTTGTTTATTATCGATTGCTTCGTTTAATATTGGTATTATTGGTATGGTTTAATATTGGATCTGACAAATCATGCCTAGTTGAAGGACCTGGTTGGCTAAATTTATTTTGTGACGTATCTTCCTCATCTAATACAAAAATAATCAACCTTAGTGTTTAAAATAAGTAAAGCTTTACGTACCTGTACACGATTGTGCCTCCAATGCCAGATTAATTATTAAATCAGTACGCGACAACATGATTTTCACAAAATATTTTTTTAATTCACTGCATTCAACACTAAAGTTTACCACAGAATGAAGAATTTTACCGATTGCATTATACTTATCACAGGTTGTATACGTACATATTTTTTATAAACAAAACTGAATTCTAAAGAACACAATCTTATCCATTACTGTTGAAAGTAAATTGATAACAATTTGCATATTCTAATGTTAAAAAAATGTAACGCCTGAATTATACCTTCGGTTATTGAAACTTTTAATGTCAGAAAGATCTAAGAGCTGATACATTAAGTTGCCATTAAGCAATATGTCATATTTGTAGATACATCTACAACAAATCTCTCTCTCTCTCTCTCTCTCTCTCTCAAACCTTACAGCCTTCTGACACTAAATAAAATAGAATTTTGTCATTACGAAATCTTAGGTAACTCAAAACAGCTATTTTTGTATTTACACCCTTCTGACTCTAAACCAGCGATTCTCAACCTTTTTTTTGTCGCGGCACACTTTTAACGATTTCAAAATTTGGCGGCACACAAAGAAAAAGATAAGTTTAAAAATGATTTACTTACGTGCTATAGGTAAAATAGTTTATGATAATAATTTTAAATGTGCGAAATTTTACTTACGTGTTACTGCATAAAATAGTTTATGATAATAATTTTAAATGTGCGAAATAAATTAATATGTACTACAAAAATAACAGTTTATTAAGGAATTAATTACAACTTAATAATAAGAATACTTTTAATGCGAAATTTGAGCTTGATGTTTTTTGATAAATTTATTTATATTTGGTCGTAAAAATGACAATGCTACTCTCATATCGTCTTCTACATTTAACAATCTTGATCTTATTTTAGTTTTAATGTTTGTTAATGCTGAAAATCCGAATTCACACAAATAAGATGTGGAAAATTGTAATAATATGTTTAAAGCTTTTTTGGCTATCATTGGATAATCACATCTAATGTTAATCCAAAATGAATTAATTGATTCTTCTGAATGTTTTAAAATTAAATCTCGATTATTGGAAAGCAAAATGAGTTTTTCCTCTTCATTCAAAGTCAAATACAGAGGTATCCGTTATTAGAAATGGATTACGAACCCAATTAAATTTCTTTATATCTAATTTTGGGAAATAATGAATAATTCTCTCCTCTAATGTTGTCAAATGGTCAATAACAATTGTTTTAATAGTTTTATAACAGTCTTTTGGGACTGACTCAAACTTTTCTAAATCGCCTTTCTGAGCTTTATTCTTCCATAAAGTTATTTGTTTTTGGAATCCCTCCAGCTTACCGGTTGAGTTTAAGATATATTCATTAGGCTCTTGTATACTTGAATTTATTTTATTAAAAATAACAAAAATGTCTGATAAGTTAGCCAGTTTAGTACACCATATTTTATCTTCCAACAAATGAACAAAATCATAATTTTTATCTTGTTCAAAAAACATTTTCATTTCGTCTTTTAATTCCAGCACACGATATAAAACTTTTCCTCTGGACAACCACCTTATTTCCGTATGCAGTAACAAGGATTCGTACTTGGCTTCCATAGCTTGGCATAATTTACTAAATAAGCGACTTTTTAATGGTCTTGATTTTATATAATTAATCATTTTAACACATTGTTCCAGAATTATTTTCAATTCTGATGGCAAATATTTTGTAACAAGTGCTTCTCGATGCAAAAAACAATGGGTAACTAATATATCCCCATTCAGTTCTTTAACATGTGCTACAAATCCTTTTAGATGTCCAGTCATAGCTGGAGCACCATCTGTACAAATACCAATAGGGTCAATGAGGGTAATTGGAAATGGTTTTCAACATACTAGTTTTAAAATTATTTCAACTTTTTTTGATGAGTTAATTTTTAAAATTGAATGAAATTATAAGCTCCCCCCAACCATTAACTATAGTGTAAAAAGAAAAAAATACGCTTTTGTCACTTATTTTCTCCATAAATGTCTGTTTCCAATTACCCCCTGGGTGTTTCCAATTACACTTAAAATTGGGGAAAATGAAAATAAAGTCTATATTTACTTTGTATTTACATATATAAGCTATAGGGGAAATGGAAAACTTTCAGCATTATTCAATTATTATTTTCGGTGTTTTTAAAATTTTTAAAACTTATATTTCTTAATAAATTTTTGAAATTTGCTAAATGTGGTTACTAATTTCTGTAGGTAAATTTATTATACATAAAAACTTCTATAATAATAAGAACTTTTATTGAAAATTTCATTACAATTCTACAACTGGTACACAACCATTAAACTTATACACATATTTCTTATTATTATTTAATATCAGTTCCGGCTTAGGCAACATTGCTTCAATCATTTCTAATGTTGCACTAAAAATATCATGGTCAACTATAGCAAATTCTGAGCTATTCGCGTCTTTTTGTTTTAAAACCTTGCAATACAATTTCGCCAGTGGAGTCGTTGATGGACATAATGCTGCATATTATATTTGTAAATTGTTTTATTTCTTTTTCTTCCATAATCAAACACCACAAATGGGTTTCTAGCAGTTTTTCTACACTTTTGTAGGTGCTCGGCTTTTTTGAAGCTTAATTCGGGATGTCGCGACATAAAACTGTAGTACCAATTCTGTCCATGACGTCCTTCTTTAAAAGGGGTCATAATATTATTATCCTGAACATATTTTTGAACAAAATCAAACAGATCTTCTTTTGACAATGGATAGCCCATTCTGGATCTCTTAATTAAGCCATTTACAAGTTCATTCTCTGCTAGTGGAGAAAGAGCTGTTCCTCGACCAGCACCCATCTTTCCGGAAGTTATTTGGCGTCCTTTTATACAATTGTATATTGTCGTGTTTCGAAACCATAATTTATTTATTTTGTAAAATAATTTTAAAGTTTGGATTTTGTTTTATTTATTTATAATCACATTGTATAAGGTTTGTTAAGTTTTGCTGTATAAAAGAAAGTGGGGAGGGTAGGAGTACGGCTGGTAGGTTGTAGGACAGTTAGGCTACGGCATTGACGTCGAATAGTCAAGCGGATAAAACACAATACTCGCAATTCTAATTGAAATTAAAATTGATTGAAAATAAATTAAGTTAATTTGAATTGTTTTTTTTTTTAATTTAATAAATAAAGTGAAGTGAAAATAAAATAATAAAAGTGAAGAAGATATGAAATTTTAGTCGATGCATAATTGCATAGCAACAAATTTGTTGGACCAGCTGCAGGATACCATGTGCGCTACAAGACCACATTAAAAGTAACAAAAGTGAGCATTTTAATTGAACTTACAATTTTTAAGGAATTAAAGGAGTCTCATTGTTAAAATTAATGGATGAAACCCAGCTAAAAGTGTAATTTTTGGAATTAAGCAAATTTAGAAGATTTGTATAGCTGGGGTCATTACAATATATTTGATATTGGCACACCATACTTTTGAAAAGCTTGTCTATATGTCAAATTATTAGTTTCAACATTCGCAACCGCTTTCTCTAAGTCTTCTTTGGAGTACGTGGAACTTGGTTGCTTTTTTATGTAATTTCTTGGCATCTAAATGTAATATTAGAAAATTAGAATGTATTTGGGGTAAATGAAAACATGATGTTTATCTATCACATGTCGTTGTTAAAAACTCAGCACTTGTGTTGTGTAGTTAGGTTATCTTTTACACAAGTAATTGTTCTTTAGATTAAATAGCACAGACTATATTTTAAAAGATATGAAAATAAAACATACACTTACCTCAAAATGGCAATTTTGCGGCAAGCTGGTAACATAATTTCTTCAGCCAAATTGTGAGGTTTTAATTTAACAGCAATCGATTCAGCTATTTCGTAAGAAGCTACTTGAGCCTTTTCAGACACACTGATTTGTTTTTCAAAAACTTTTACTTGCTTGGATTTTGAAGATAAAGACTTTTGAAAGTGGCTTTTATCTTTTGTTGAAAGCGAAGGATGATTAGTGACCAAGTGACGTTGGAGTTTGCTCGGAACCATAGCACTATTTGATAATTTACAACCACATATCACACACTCGGGAACAACTGTATCATTTTCCATTGTAGAGTTAAATCCAAATTTCAAAAAATCATCATTGTATTTCCGATGAACAACGTATTTTTTGGAGCAAGAAGTATCTTTACTTGTACCGGGTGTGGGATCATTAACTTGGTCGCTAACGATATCATTATCACTATTATCATCGTTAAGCTTTCTTTTTTTTAACCATTTATCCATTTTCAGAAGGTTCTGTTAAACTAAAAATAATATTGTCGAAACTTTATTAAAAAAAGGCGAATCAAATATTACCTTTAAATACGATTTATTCAAGTTTGAGAATACAATACTGCAAAGGCAATATGTTTATATAATTTTATAAATTGAAACTGCAAGCAAATAAATTAATAGTAAACTGAATCACATACATTTATCATTTACCAATTTTAACGAAAGAAAATGTGCAGTAACAGTAATATCGAGGGTTTAGACTCTAAACTCCAAACCCTATTACAATAAAATTATTTTTGAAGTCTTTTTGACTTTTAGCAACATCTTTGCGAAATTCTTTAACCCAATCAGGTTCAACTGATTGATTTTAACGTATGTTCGTTGTAACTGTGCAACAACAGTTTTATTCCTGCATCAGTCCACTTATTTCGAATTATTCCAGCCTCATTCACGTCATTCATGTCATTCATTTCTGGATGAAAAATAAATAATAGATTATTGTTTAATAACTTGCCTTTTATTAAATCATCAATAAAATTACTGGTATGATTTTCCTTAAAGTCAATACTCTGCTTGGCTTTGTAAGTTTTAGCGTCGGATTTTAACTTGTCCCACATCTTTTTTTAGACTTGGTGTATTTCTGTAACAACATTAATATGATATATTATATATAATTATTATATATAGAAAATTTTACTTACCTTTTGATAATACCAATCGCATTAAACGAATTTGTAATATCCATCCAAGCATCTAATTTGCTTTTGTTGGTAAACTTATCAGTTTTACTACTTAGTAAAACCTCGTTTTTCCTTGCACAGGATAAAAGTTTAAATTTTTCTTCCGTGGTAAAATTTGGAAATCTTTTACGTTCAGCCATTTTCTGTAATTAACACTATAATTTATTATGTATTCACAAAAACACAATTACAAATCACTTAACACAAGTAAAATTTGTATACAAATGAAATTTTTCATTGCTGTTTGCCGGTATATCACGTTTTTCTGTTTCATTATGTTGGTAGTGTATCATCTTAAAATGATGTGTACACCACATATTAACGGTTTATATAATCCTTTACAGTACTGGCTTCATAATTAACAAAATTAACTACAAAATAATCATACACAACCGTAATGCCGCCATTAAATATAACCTACAAATTCAAATATGACATTTATGACCCGCATTAGTTCATTTGTCCTCTTTAAAGAATACTTAGCAAGGGAACTGCTGGTTAAGAAACTCTTATGTTGGTGAAATGCAAATTTCACTTTATGGAATACCTAGCGTTAAGAATTCTTTACTAAGGAATTCTTAAATAAATGTTGGTGAAAACGGGCATAACTCTCCTTGTAAACTGCAGGTAGAACATTTTCCCATTTTTATTATCTCGTCCGACATTATTTAAAACCAACAGCTTACAGCTAATAACTAACAACCTCGAAATAATAATTAAGGTTATGTCGAATTAATGACGTTTGCGCAGGTTGGCCGACAAATTATTTCGATCCATCCCGGTTAATTGAAGCGGGGTCTCAGTGTAATTTACGAACGCTTTTTACATTAACCGGTACAATTTCGAAAGTGAATAGTTAAACTGGTCTTCACCGGTATAATTTTTGTAAAAATGTCTAATATGTTTCTCAAAAGTGGAACAGATTTAGCTTTAGAGACGTTGCCAAAGAATTAAATATCTCCATTATAATATTTAATTCCTTTTGTTGAGCAGGATTTAAATTAGTGGATTTTGCAAAACCTTCAAGGAAAGCAATCTCCTTTTAAACTTGAGATTCGAAAGTAAAATTATTAATATGTAGTGATAATTGAAATAGTTTACAAAAGTTTGCAGTAGAAAACCATAAGATAATTGAGGTACTATAAGGAAATTTACCACTATTTCTAACCTGTGGAATCGAATGCGTAGGGGAGAGGCTGGTACAGTGGCCACCTTTTTTTTTAAATTCTTGATAAAAAATTGCAGATTGTAATATTGAAATTGTGTTTATTGCAGTTAGAAGTGTTAGTATGTCTGCTTTATAACCTCCCTTATTTGAAAGACGAAAAACCTTAAACAGAGCGGGACAATGACATAAACATGTGTAGTGTAAATGTGGCCACTGTACCCAACTACATTGTACAGTGGCCACCTAGGTAAAATACTATGGCCACTACTTTTTTTCGATTTTATAAATACATTTTATTATTATAGGTACTCGTATTACATTAATATTGACAAAAAACATAATAAAATATTAGGTATCTCCTTTAACAAATATTGTACGCTGTCAAATCGATGCTAAAAGTTAATAAATTGGCGGTTCTATTTGTCCCACCTGATGTTTTAGGGTGAGGGAGGTGGAGAATCACGTCCTGCTTTGAAATAGAGGCACAATCCGGGATTTGTGCATATGAGAAACTCGTACCACGTCTTCTTAAACAAGTTACCACGTATTCATCATCAGTTAATACTTCTGTTACTTTTGCAACGTAATATTTGGATGTCTTTTTCGTGTTAAACTTCACTAGAAGAAATGATTATATTCCAATAATTTGTAATTCTTCGTCACCACTATCCGAAAATACATCGACATCATCAGAATCTATAACGTCAGCCATTTCAATATCACTATTGCTTTCACTGGATTCACTTTTTTTCTTGGTAATGTTCAATTTGCCAAAAGATGAAATTTTTCTTTTTACTCCCCTCTGTTTCTTAATGCCACTATCTCTAGTTCTTTTCTTTGCAGTCTCCTCTTCAATTTTCTTATAGATTGGCGTGTTAGTAAGAATTTCCGTACTCTTCTTCTTTCTTTGTTTTTGGTTTTTTACAGAAACTGATGACGCTTTTGGATAGGGGTTTAATATTTCGGGCGAAATAAAACTTTTCTCAGGTGTTTGTTCATCACGACTTTTATCTTGATAGGATGATGTTGATGGAAGAGATAGATCTCGTTCTGGCGTTTTGTCTCGATTTATATCGTTATTAGATGCACTGTTCTTTGTATCTTCTACTTCTTGTACATGGACTATGTCAGTAACAGTTGCAGCCATAAAATCGTCGTCACTAAAAATTTGGTCATTACATGGATATATGACTGTTGCTTGAAATGCCGATATATAATTTTTTTGACAGAAGGCAAGTGGATATGCATTACGTAAGTTCTCAGCAATGCTATATATGGTTAACCTTTTCCCTGGATTTTTAAGTAACCATAATTGGCATTCGTGACAGTAGTATCTTTTAAGAGGGCCATAAACACATTTATCAAGTGGCTGGAGCCGATGACTAGTGTGAGGCGGCATAGTAAGCAAAATAATATTACTTTTTTTGGCAAGTTTTATAGTTTCTAATGAAACGTGGCTCTCATGATTGTCCATAAGCAGCAAAACTGGACAGGCCTCTGTTGGTTTAGAATGTTGTATAAAATGTTTCATCCACTGCAAATAACTCTGCCGTCATCCAACCGGAAAATGAAGCAACACCCACAGTACCCGGAGGTGCATTTTTAATCCTAAAATCTTTAAAATGCTTTCTTGGGCACTGAATTACCAATATTCTAACCTTTTTTTTTTGCATCGTGCAGGGCGGTGAGAATCTTGAAAAAGACTCCGGATCGATCTAATCCGGGAGTGTGAGGTTTCACTCACTAAACTTATCCCCCTCTATCCTCAAGAGATCCGGCATCGCCTCTCGGCATTTCTTCAGATCTACTTTGAGGCGGTTGTCGAGGTTATCAGCCTGCACTTCTTGGTCGTCCATGACTAGTTGGACGACTACTCTTCGTCGCTGTTAGGTCCTACATGATCGTCAGGTCGCTGTTTGGCTGCGGCTTGCTCTTGCCTCTCAGCCATTTCCTTTTTTTGCAGGATTTCCGTAATGAATTTGAGGATCCTGTGCCGAGCTCCTCTCATCTGTTAACATGCACTATGGTTTCTGAGACCTGATTTGTTGGCCAAAACTAATTAAATTACTTTAATAAAATTACTGATATGGTATTTAACAGGTATTACATTTCGTGATCCAACTCTATAGTATCTAATTGATCAGTGGATATTATTTCACTTAAAACAAGTTCTTCTGTATCACCAGAATCATTTTCTTCTGTATCACCAGAGTCATTTGCTTGTAATCGTGAAGGTTCTGGGGGTTTTAATTCTCTCAGCATATTAATTAGTTCCTGAGGAAAGCTTAATTTACGTTGACGATTTATACGTGTTTTTAAATTTAAAGTTGAAATTACCGGATCAGAGGTGTCCATAGCCCTATTAAAAATATCTGTTAGGTTATTTTGCCTACTGCATTTCCTAGCGTGAAATTGTCGATCATGCTTATATATTTTATTTCTTGCTTCAGATCCCTCTTCCCCGAAATAACCAACTGGTAACAAAGAATTTTCAAAAATTTGTTTGCTATGTATAAGAACTTTATGCACTGTTGCAGGCATTGGATACCAGGAATACTTTGACATATATAATCTGGCAGTTTCGTGACAATACTCTTCAAATTTTTGTGTATCTATTTGATACTGACAAGATAGAGCAATCAAAATAATCTTAAATTGTTTAAGTAGCGTTTCGTCAATATCAGTAATTTCTGAAAACTTTTTTGTATCTTCAAATGCTCGTCGTGCAGTATTGCCGTCATTTGTACTACCAAATCCATTGGCCTTTGGTTTGTCCACATGTAAATTTAATTGTGTTAAGAAACGTTCTTGTATTAGTATTTTTCTTTCGTTATATTTTTTTTTGTTTTCGGTGCCTCTAACTTGCCATTTACAAATATGATAGCGATAGGATATATGGACTATACACTCGAAAAAACGTATCCATGCATGTAATGAACTTATTCCATATTGTAATGTATTTGGTTTTGGTTCAAATAATGTAGTTGTTTTGAAATCCATAACTTTTAAAAACATTTTTGGAGTAGCACCACATATCGGACAAGCCTGACTTGATTTTGTTCCAGTCAAAGTATTTAAAACTTTACCATCAATTAAGGTCATAAAAAGTTTATATTTAATTTTTATGACCTTATCTCCAGGTAAAGATATTTTCATCTCGTTGAGTTGTTCAATTTGCATATCAATATTTTGTTTTTCTTTCAATATATGCTCTGCTGACTCTTTCACATACTCTAACTTAAGAGGTCTACAAAATCGCACAGATTGTGGGGTTCGATTGTTCCATAAAATGGTATTGTCTTTTGACTGCAAACGGAGAGGTATGATTGTCGTTGCAAATAAAGATGCATCAGAGTGAGTTTCAGGAGTGTTGAATTTCTGATTGTATACTGATTGGCCGGAACTTCCATCAAAACCATAGCTGAAAATGATTTCAGCATCCATTTCATTAACCTCCCCCAATGATTCAATGTACTGCATAATAACTTCTTCTTGTAATAGCACTATTCTATTTGTCGTGTGTTCTAGAAGATTGCTTAAAGAGACTTCGGCCACAATATCGGTAACATTTATATCTAACGGTCTACATTTAGATTTACATTTCCAAACTTCTTTGTAGTCCGGATAAAGATTACAATTTTTTGAAAGCGCTCCTTGTCGCATATTCAAATATTGCTGCTTGCTTAAATTATTATCCAAAATAAATTCTAATGCTTCTTCGGCAGTATAAGTGGAAATACTTTCAGAAGGCGAAAAAAGAATTTTTCTAATTTTGGAGGGTCGAGATGGAGTTTTCATCACTTCTTTTAGAACCGCCTCCAAATTGTGATTTCCTTGTTTACGTGCAGCCATATTAGCAGCTTGTACCATTAACGACGATTCATGTTTCTTTTCATGCGATAATTGTGAAGCTTCTCGTCTTTTTGATCTGCTTGATTTTTCATTAAATGAAAGACTTGGCCGACCAGTAGATGTTGATGGTGTAGGTTCGCTTGTCTCAACAACAAAATCACCTTTAAGCCAAGCAGCGTTTTTATTTTGAAAATAATCCTTACGCCGAGAAGCTTTACACCATCTTTCATCAAAATTGCGACACAAACGACGAATTTTTTCCTCTATGTTTTTTTCATTTGATAAATTAATATTATCTCCAATCTTTCTCGTTATATGATCATGAATTATCGAGAATTTTTCGTCCTTATTATCTCCTTGCAACCATACTTCTAAGAGATCTTCGATCTTGAAATATTGCATGTCTAGGGAAAAAAAATCATTTTGTCAAAAGTTGCAACTAGTAGCAGCTAAAATAAATTTGAAAGCAATCTCTAGTAAATACTGAATACAATCAAGCAAAAATTATCACCGCCAAACGCCGCCAACTTTTTATAAGTCAATTAAAAATTTTTGTTTTATATTGCACAAAACGGATATACATAATAGATTCTAAATTAAATGTATTAAAGATACCTACCTACAGTATATACTGAAACAATCTTCAAAACATAAAAATTCTATAAAACACAATAAAGGCACACTTTTACACTTCAAATTTGAATAATAATCTACTAGGAACAACTTTCGCTACTTAGTACAAGTACAAATAAAGGCTGCCTTGTGGGGTGACCGTGATGTAGAAAAACAAAAACTGCGTTCAACTCTTGTCCGCTAGGGTGTTTTGCTTCAACATTAATGTAGAAAAAATTTTTTTTTTACATTTTTTAAAATTGATTTATGGCCAATAAATAGCTTTCTAGAAACCATAGTGACATGTGCTGGACGATGTTCTCGGGGGTGAGCATTTTCCTGAATTTCAGCGAGAGAAGCTGGCGTTGTTTGTCCCAACGCCAGTACGAGAAGAAGGTGTGCTCGGCGCTGTCGGGTTCCGCGCAGTATCGGCATGTGTCGCTGTCTGTCCTCTTGAACCGGAACAGGTACTCGTTGAAGCACCCGTGGCCGGAGAGCATCTGCGTGAGATGATACGTCATCTCGCCGTGCCCTCTTTCGACCCACACCCTAATGTCCGGTATAAGTCGATACGACCATCTTCCGGTCTCGGAAGCGCTCCACCTAGTGAAATATTATTGGTTTTATAACATTTAAACACTTTTGGATGATCCAGACTCGTCGTATTGAAAACGCAATAGGTGGATAAAAACGGTTCTTTATTTATTAGTTTAAGTAGTAGGTTACATAGTTTTGGCTTAAAACTAATATACGTCCAAATAATAACTACATCATAATTAATTAATAACTAAAAAATAACTAACTTTAACAATAACATATCTTGCTATTTATTGACCTCAACCAAATACTGTGATCAGCAGTTGTCGGTCGTTGTCACTAAATAGATCGTTAGAAACGAAATATGCAATGAGCTGCACATCAAGCAAATTACATTTCATTGACTCCGGATATCAATAAAAATTGCAACATACTTAAGGCATGCTTCACACTACATATTAGCAGTTTAAACTTATATTACACTAGTTTGCCACTGCGCGAGCAAATCACTCGCGTTGCAGTCGTGCCCCTCGGCCCTCCTCGCCCTTTCCCGCGCCAAAAGGTCCACTGGGGGCAAGGAGGCCAAGACCAGAGAGGCGTCCGCGGATATTGTTCGGAACCCGCACACCACTCGTAGTGCCATCCTGCGCTGCACGCACTGCAGTCTGTCCCGGTTGCGCTTTGTTCCATACCTGTCGGGATCTACCGCTGCATACCAAACCTGTGCGGCATACAGCATGATAGACTGTGTGACCAGACCCAACGTCCTTCTCCTGGCCGTTTTCGGTCCTCCTGTGTTGGGCATAAGGCGGGCGAGTGATGTTGCCGTCGCCAGCGCCTTAGCCGAGACCGCTCTGATATGTGGGGTGAAACTAAGGTGCCTGTCCACCACCACACCAAGGATGACGACCTCGTTTTTTAGGGCTATCGGGTCGCCATTTAGCCGAAGTTGGACGTCGGGCTCCCTTCTCCTGCCGCACACCACCACGGCCTCTGACTTCTCCGGGACAAGCGTGAGACTTCTTGTCTGCGCCCATGAGGCGACCCGGTGTATCGCCTCATTTGCCTTGTCGGCAAGCCTGTCCCCGTCCTGGTCTTGCACGGCAACGGTGATGTCGTCCGCGAAACCGACTAGTCTCACTCCCCCTGGGAGTTCCAGCCGGAGGATGCCGTCGTACATGATGTTCCACAGCGTGGGTCCGAGCACCGAGCCTTGCGGGACCCCGCTGGTGACGGCGACTGTCGCATCCTCTTCTTCGCCCTCCAGTCCCAGCTGTAAATGTCTCTCGCTGAGGTAGCTCGCCAGCAGGTTGAAGGTTTCCGGCGAGATCCCTCTTTCTCTCAGCGCCGTGAGTATGTGCTTCCATCCCGCCCCCCTGCCGACGTACGTCGGTTTGTTCCCGACGTTGCAGACGCCGAGGCCCGCGGCGCCCAAGATGTCGGCGAGCGCCTGACCTCTAGAGTCCTCATCCGGGGAACCCCACTCCGGCGACTTCGCGTTGAAGTCGCCACCGACCACCACCATTCCAGTCGATCCGACCGACTGGGCTACTAGCAGATCCAGCTGCCTCGCGAACTCTTCCAGGCCATCTGCTGGGGAGTAGTACACGCTGATGAAAGTGATGTCGCGTATCCTCACCCATGCGTAGCCCTCTCCACTCCCGCTGCCCTGAATGCCCTTGATCGTGGTTGGCAGGTAGATGGCTGCCCTGCCCGTGACATCTCTTATGTAATCCTTGGAGGCAGCGAGGTTCGGCTCGGACAGCAGGACCACGTCCAGCCCCATGTCTTTCGCCGCCACGGCGAGTAGTCGCCGCCACGGCGAGTAGGTCGTGAGCCGCTCTCGCCGTGTGGAGGTTCGCTTGCAGGCACCGGATCTGCTTCTTCCCTGGGGGGAATCTTGCCCTCCCCTGTGCGTCCTGTTATTTAAAACCCCTGCTTTTTTCGGTGATCAGGCAACGGTTGCATGTAGCCTGCCTGACGTTTTGGAGCCGCAGGAGACTTTCCGTGCTGAGGTGGTATGCGCACGCCTTTAGGTCCGCCTCCATGTACCCCGGGATATCGTACGCTCTCAGATATTCCGCGTACAATTCCTTCAGAAATCGGGGGTTTACCGGGAGGCCCTCGCTTTGGATACGACATCTAAGTCTTATCCGGTTGTTTCCGGATACGGTGTGGTCATCCGGCTTGTCGTGGAAATATGCCACGTACATCCTGATATTTTCCCGGATGGTATCGTCTCGCAACCTGGCCACCTGGTACCGACTGGCATTCTCGGCTGCCCTAATCATCCGACTGATGACCGGCTCCAGTGGGCCCTCTGTAGGGGCCTCTCCTAGCGGGGGTCCAACGAGACGTTGGCGTCGAAATCTCCCGCTTTTGCCGCCGCAATGGCCTCTCTGTCGCTGGATATTCTTATATCCTTCTTGGCCTTTGACCCCGCAGCGGTGCTTTGGGCTGCCCCACTCTGCTGGATACCTCCGGGCACCCATGCTGTTCGGGGTGCCTGTCTTCGGGGTGCAGGGGTTCTGTTCGCGCAGCCCGTTCCCTCTCTGTGCCCGGGTTGTTGACATTTGGCACAGATGTTCAGCCAGTTCAGGCACTGGCTGCTTCTGTTCGGGCCCTTGCATTGGACCGCGATATGGCCCACCCCCATGTATCTATAGCAGGTGGCGGGTGCATCCTGCCCCTCGCGGACCGTACACTTCGTCCAGCTCACAGTCAGCGCGCCCACCGCGACTAGCTTCTCCGCGCTCGATGGCCTCAAGGTGATCGCGGCATTCTTTGTTCCCCGGGGCGCCGATCTCAGCGCTCCCACGGTCACGTCCTCCGCTTCTCCCACCACCCGGGCCACCGCGTCGGCGACCTGTTTTCTAGTCGCCGTGGCTTCGAGGTCTCCTTTTGTGTGAGGGTCCTCACTTGGAGGTCCCCCGCCACCTTCACAATTTTCCGCCTGAGCGGCTCCGCCTTTCCCTCCCCGTCCGCCATGGTAACGATGACGTCCCCGGCCATAGTGGTCCGGACCGATTTGACCTCTACGCCCACATCCTCCAGGTTGATTTTCCCCACTATGTCGGCATAGGTGGAGTTGCCGACCTTGATGACGATCGCCTCGGGCCGGATCTTTTTGGGTTTTGGGGGGTGTGGCAGGGGTGGGGGCGAGGTGGGGTGTGTTAGGGGCGTATGGGAAGGGTTTGAAGGGGTTTGGTCCAATTGTTTTGATCACCCCTCGTATAACTCGGTATCTCGGATGTTCTTGATGGGACCCCGTATATTACTGTGACGTAATATAGGTGTGGTCCGGTCCCAAATTCGCGAGTTTGGCCCCCCTGTATGTCGCGCCCTAAGTGTTGTAAAATTTCGGGTGTTACGCAAGCCGTGAGCGTCCCCGCAGATGTTGCCGCAATGTCTCGACTAATGCTGGCCACTCACACTACGGTTTACCGGAGAGGTCTACCTGTACAGGTGTACCTGCGCAGGTAGACCGGAGCGTTTATGGCAACGGACCTGTGAGGGTTTTTTAACCTGTACAGGCGACCGGAGCAAATTCGAAAATTAATATTTTTCATCGACACCGTACGGTACACCTGTACGTGTGTGCATGTACTCCGGTCACCTGCGCAGGTCGTGTCAGTTGTTTTCTACTAGAAAAAGAAGGCACTGGCCTATCAATGCCAATGCGTCATGGTCTTCAATCGATGCCATCGCGAAATGAACTGAAGACCGCTCCGGTACACCGAACGTCCCCATTCACCATTCCGGTAAACCTGCACAGGTAACATCTCCGGTAGACCGTAGTGTGAGTGGCCAGCATTATGTCGGAAGGACGCCCTCTGCAGTGCCCGAAATTTCCCCGAATTTATTTTGATGATCAAATAAATTAACGTCGAAGATATGTGACGTAATTAATCACACCACTGGTAACCCGTCTCCACGTGTGTCACGTCGACCGCGTTGGAATGCGAACACGCCACTTTTCCAAGGTTCCCCTTAACGGTGCCTTTTGCACGTGTGTTCGTTTCACTTACAGTTGTGTGATTCACCTAATCGGAATGCATCACGCCACTTGCACTCCTTCCGGTCACGTACCCATGCACTTGAATTGCATTTGCATTACAATTGCATTGAAGTTAATACAATTATTTCAAGTGTTATTTATGGTGCACTTTTTTGTGTTTTTTGGGTGATTTTTCGATGTTATGTAGCGTGGACCGGTTTTGTGTACACGGAAAAGGTGTTTTCGTCGGCAAAATTTGGACGCCGGATGTTGTGTAGGCGTGTGATTGTTTTAGGGAGTGGCACTTACCTGTAAGTAAATTTCTCACTTTAATTCACTTTTTTTTAGTGCACTTCACTTTTGGCAGTTCTCCCAGGCACTGGAGGTTGCCGAATTTGTTCGTGTTAGGCACTTTTAGTCCCAAATATACTAAGGGTGTGGCACCGAAACTTCTGGGACCTCAAGGGCTATTCTACTGTAATGCAAAACTGCCCGAAGTCAACCAGGATAGTTTTGAGCACTATCTTTATTTGTTTAATAAAAATTTTCCACTTTGTGTACTTTTTTCCGCGGAGTACTTTGCCATACGTCCGACCCGTATGACATCCAACTTGGTACTACCCCAACCTAACCTTTTTTTTTTTTTTTGTTTGCGTTTGGAAGGGGGAAAGTCTTCATAAAGACACCTAACAGCCCGTACTGCTGGTAGTGTGGGGTTTGACCCACTAAAAACCCCCTCCCGTTTGGTGCAATCCGGCATCGCCTTTCGGCATATCTTCAGATTGTACCCGCCTATCTTCTGTCTTTTCAGGACTTTTCTTCTTAGGGTTGCCGTCTCACGGTTGGCGGCGTGCCTCTTCCTCTTTTCTTTCGTGCGCTTCCTTGGTGGCCATTATCTCATTGATGGCGTTTGAGATATCATTCCATCTTTCTGTTGTTTTCAACATTTCTGGCACCAAGGAGATGGGATTCAGCTGGTGGATGCTTGCACTCATTCTGACGTCCTCCCATCGTGTGCAGCGGAACAGGGTATGTTCCGCTGTATCGTCTTCGGGGCAGTACCGGCATGTTGCGTCTTTTCTCCGTCCAATCCTTTTCAAGTATTGGTTGAAGCACCCATGCCCCGTTAAACATTGGGTAAGCCTGAAGTTTAGGTCGCCCGAAGCTCGTTCTACCCACGGCTTGATGTTTGGGATGAGTATTCTGGTCCATGCTCCGTTTGGATTGGCTGTCCACGCTTCCTGCCATTTATATATTAAGGCTTCTCTATTGAGTCTCTTTCCCTCTTCGGTTTTGGTGCGATAGTTTTGTGCTCGCTCCTCTGCCAGCAGCTTTACAGGGGGAAGTCCCGAGAGTACTTGCAAGGCCTTCCCGGAGACCGTTCTATAAGATGAGCAGACTCTCAGTGCAACAGTCCTCTGCGCCCGTTCAAACTTTCTCCGGTAACTGTCGACGTCCATCGCTTCGTGCCAGACCGGTGCCGCATAGAGGATGACGGAGTGAATCACCGATGCCAGCACTCTCCTCTTTGTGTATTTTGGTCCCCCCAGGTTCGGCATCAGCTTTGTTAGGGCTGTGGCTAGTTGTTGTGCCTTCGCAGCCGTTGTTTTTACGTGGGGACCAAAGCACATTCGTTTGTCTAAATGCACTCCCAGGACTTTCATGGAATCCCCCACTTCCACCTCGTGGCCCATGACGCTGAGGTCGACACAGCACTTCCTTTTTCCGCTTGCCAGCATAGCCGCCGTCTTTTCAGGGATCACTTGTAATCCTCTGCTTGCAATCCATGTGATGATGGTTTGGATTGCTTCATCCGTGAGGCGTTTCAGATCTTCTGCTGTTCTGGCCGTGACCACGAGCGTCAGGTCATCCGCGAAGCCGACCAGTGTAACTCCCTCGGGCAGACACAGACGAAGAACGCCATCATACATGAGGTTCCACAAGGTTGGCCCCAGTACTGATCCTTGTGGAACACCGCTTGTGACTTCGTGTTCCTCCTTTACTAATTCCTCTTCTATAAGTATGGACCTGTCGCTCAGGTAGCTTTTCAACAGGTCCACCAGATATTTGGAGATATCTCTTCTTATCAGTTCCCCTATGATCTCTGACCATCTTGCAGAGTTAAACGCATTTCTTATGTCGAGCGCTACAATGAGACAGAACTTGCGTGTTCTCCACGTGCCTGCGTTTGCCTCCGCTATTAGTTTTTTAATTCTTAGCAGTGCATCTATTGTTGACTTTTCCTTGATGAACCCATATTGTTCTTCAGATAGACCCCCAGCAGCCGCAATTTCGCCCTGTAGCCTCCCAAGGAGAAGGCGCTCAAACAGCTTGCCGAGGTTATCGATCAAACAGATTGGCCGATATGATGAAGGATTCTCCAGTGGCTTTTCTCCCTTTCGTAACAAGACCAGACTCGCTTTTTTCCAGTTCTTTGGATAGGTCCTGGTTTGTAGACACTTGTTTAGTACCCCTAAGATGGTGTCGGGGTGTTCCTTGCGTATGTATCGAATAACCTCGGCCAGGATGCCATCTGGACCGGGCGACTTACCAACCGACATACTTCTAGCCGCCTCTTGTAGCTCGTTGTGGTCAAACTTCTTTGGGTTATCGCTGTCTTCTTCTGCCCTTTCGGGACTTTGCTCTTCTTTCGGGTGAGCCGGAAATAGTTGTTGGAGTATTTCCTTCATCCTATCTGGTGTTAGGCCTGGAATGCTCTTTCTTGCCAGCTTCTTTGTTACTAGTTTGTAACCTCTGCCCCAAACATCTTTGTCCACTTCGTGTAACAGATCTTCCCAGCATTTCCTTTGACTGATTTTTATGGCGTTTTGCAGTTCTTTCTTTGCAGTCCTATATGTCTCGCGCGCTTCTGTGGTCTGATGCCGCTGTATCTGCCTTCTGGCTGCAATACAGGTTTTTTTGCGCTCGGCTATATCCCCGTTCCACCAGTATACACTTCTTCGCTTTATTGCGGTTTTTCGTGGCATACACGCGTCGCACAATGTTGTCATAAGTTGCACCAGTGCTTCTGGTGAGTCGGGGCGCATTTGTTCTTAGTTTGCAGACACAGCCGCTTCCAGTTTATCTAAACTTAAGCGCTTTGTTGTCCAGCCTCTTTGTGTATCGGGCTTCTTACGTCCATCTATATCTTTATTTTCCGTTATCTGGAATTCTATGTAGTTGTGATCGCTGAGGCTCTCCTCTTCTAACACTCTCCAGCTCTCCAGTCTTCTGTGTACTTCCGGAGTGGCGACAGTGATATCAATTACCGACTCCGAGGCTGCTCTAAGTTCTGTTGCATCTCTTCGAAAGGTGGGGGTGTTTCCCATGTTGCACACTTCCAGTTGGGCGGACGCCAGGGCCTCTGCTAGCAATTCCCCCCTATCGTCCGTGATGCTGGATCCCCACTCTCCGTTTTTGGCATTGAAGTCACCCCCGGCGACCACCCCGCAGCCCCTACCTCTTATACTTTCGATTAAGTCTTCGATGTGTATTTCATACTGCTGCATTGTTATGTTAGGTGAGAAATAGACGCTGTAATAGGCCACGTCCGCTATCCTCGCCCACGCAAATCCATGACCGCTGCCACTGTCCGTCACCGTCGCGCTTCTTGTGACAAGGACAGCTGCCTTGCCGTCTTCACTCTCAAACCAGCCCGAGGCCTCTGGTCCGTTATATTCTGATATAAGTGCAATATCAGTCTTTCTTTGCAGAAGTGACTGTCGCATCACTCGCTGCGCGTTCGAACTGGTGTTCAGGTTTATTTGTAATACCCTGATTTTCTTCTTCGCTGTCGATATTTCTTGGGTGAGCACATTTCCGGCTGTTTGTCCGGTGGGCCCCTCCGCAGTCGAAGCATTTAGTGCCTCCTTTGCAATTAGCAATCACCCCTTCTTCCTCTGCATGTCTGCGCGGGATGTCCGCTTCCCCAGCATCTTGGGCAGAAGCCAAGAAAAAACTCCCGGATCCTACACCCAGACACCATACCGACCGTCACCCTACCCAGCTTGAGTAGAGATTCGGCACTGTCTTCGTCGCATGTGACCACTGCCATCTGGGTTCCTCCGAAAGCTGGCCGTAGGGACCGGATGTTGAGGTGTCCCTCCGCCGCCACATGTCTTCTGAGGCTCTCCGTCAATTCTTCTTTATTGACCAGCTCGTCTAGGTCAAGTATTTTCACCTCCCTGCTGCGGAACATCTTGTGAACCGCCGTCTCAGCCATTTTTTCTTTTACCAGCGAGTGGAGTTGGGCGACGCTCCCTCCACTCCCAGATGGTTCAAGCAGGACGTCGCCCACTCGCGTCTTCATAACCTTGCCGACCGTCGTGCCGCTCTCCTTCAGGCAGGTCTTTAGCCTCGTGAGGACCTCTTTGTAGGAGAGGCTTTCCGTCGTTTTAATTAGGACTCCCGGTGGCTTCTTCCGGGGGCCTTTTGCCGGAGGCGTCGGTTTTACAACGACTGTTTTGGCTGTTTTTTTAGCCTTTACACTGGCTTTCCTTTGTTTGCGTCTGTCCCGAGGGTTCACGAAGCCATCGTCCTCTTCCGTTGCACTGTTTTTGGCAGCCACTTCGGCTATCGTCAATCTTTTAGATGGGACGTGTAGCAGTTCTGGAGCGTCTCTCTTTGTTCAGTCGTCACCTCCTCGTCGGAATCTTCTACATCCGGGACAGCCTCTTTTGTGGTCTGCTGATCACCCAGCCGCTTTAGTTGGCATGTGAGATCATCGATCTTCTCCGCCTGGTCGGGGGCAAAGGATGTCTCGAATTGACTTCCGTGTTTGCCACCTAACGTTATTCCGAGCGCCGCCACCGCTTTCACGAGTTCCGTCCCTTCTAGTTTCATCGTCCTTGTCTCCTCCTGGCAGTCAGCCAGTTGGGTTGCAATCTTCTGCAGGAACTCTTGTTGATCCTGCATTATCTGTGCCAGCTCGGGCGCGTGGCCGCTCTTTACTTTGTCCCGATCTTTAGGGAGATTGGTCTTCTCCTTCTGGATGGTCTTTTGAATCTCCGGAAGCTCTTCAAAAAGTTGTTTGACTTCAGACGCCGTATTGTTAAACCGTTTGGTTTTGAACATGGCTTTGGCTCTTTTATATATTGAAGCCAATCTAGTATCCGGGTCGAAAAACGGCTCTCCAGATGTTGTTGGAGAGTTTCCCGCCGAGATGGCCATTTTCTGCTTAGTTTTAGCAAGGCCAGCTAGGCTACATTTATCCTCCTTCATCTCCAAATGTGGCGAAATTAGGACCTTCAAATTGCCAGTATCCAGTTTTAATTTCTGCGTTCCAGTAGCAGTTAGCAGGGGACTGGCCTGGTTCTCCACCAATACCCCCCGGCGGTCGCTGGCTGACGGTCGCGAGGTGCCCGCCAAAACACCCTCCGCGACCGATACTTGAGTATCCCTCTCCTGCATCGTAAACGTTATGTCCTGTTCGTTGTCCATTTTCATGCAATTTCAGAGATTTTTGGGCAGGGCCTCTTACCCTGTTTACCTCTCGCGTCAGCCCCACGGACTTCCCTCCTCCACCGGGGTTGGTTACCCGATCTCAGAGAGTCCTCCGCGGGTTACCGGGGACCACCATCGAGGAGGTGCGAGTAGGAATCGAGTGGAAGAGGCTATAAGAGACGCTTCACCACTCTATTCGGTCCCCACCCCAACCTAACCTAACCTAACTATGTGGCCAACTTGTTTCTGTCCTTTTTAGCTATTACCTTTCCAGTTTCCTGAACGGTTGTCAGCGCAGTTTCATCAACATTATTAATTTGACTTGGTGTAAAACAATAGCGTTCATAAATTTCTTTTAGGTTCTTAAAAAATTTGTCAACAACGGGTCGATTAAAGCCCATTGCTCTTCCAAGTGACGTTGCTTCTGCTGGTCTTAACGATAGTTCAGGGTTTCGTTTCATGAATTCTGTAAACCAAAATTTTCCAGCTGTCTGGTTCTCTTTCCACGATATAGGTATTTTTTTGTTGTTGACAACTGCTAGATCAAAAGCTAGCTTTCTAGCACCTTTTGGGTTTAATCCATGGTGTAACCTTGTCAAACTTTGCATGTGTTTGCTGTGCTGTTTTTCTTCTTCTAAGGAGAAAATTTGATTGACAGAATAATTTGGGGTCAGCCTCGGTGCTCCTTCAAGAATTTCTGAACTCCAATCTATATCATCTTTATTTTGGCATTTATTCAGGTATCTTCTTAGCGTAGTGCGAGGGATACTGTATTTTGTAGCAGCAGCTTTTATAGATAGCCCACCTTCCATGACATCATACATAGCTTTTCTCATTTTCTCTCCTGTAGTTTTTCCAATACCAGGATTTTTTGGTTTTGGGCGTGGCATATTTAGATCTATAAATAATATTTAGTTATTATTAATATATATAATTAAAGCGATTCATTATTAAGAATAGTGTATTTTCTAGAATAAGGAACAGTGGCCACAACTCTTTGCAGAAAACACCACTGACCACTGTTCCTTTGGCATGGCATGGCCACTGTACCAAAAAGCTAGCAGGTTAAGAAACGTAACCTACAACTTACTTTACTAAACTTGGAGGAAATCTTGCATGAACAGTATATACTTAAGATTATTACATGCAATATACCCTTAAATCATTTTACGAATGATCTTTTATAAAGCTCTAAATCAATTTTAAACTTACCTATTAAATTTACTTAGAGCACTAAAACACACAAGGATTCACAAAGCATAAATGACTGCACAGTTACGCGCGCAAACTGTAGTGCCACGTGTTTGTGCTATGTGTACTACCTATTGTGAAAGATGGCGTCATCGTGTCTATTATAACTAAAGAAATATTTAGAAGTGACCACTGTTCCTGGCTGGCCACTGTTCCAGCCTCTCCCCTAATGGTAATACACCTGACACTTTACTTGTACCACCGTCAGCATGTTTGATTTCATTTACCGAGGATGGTTTAATTTTATTCACTGTTTGCTTAATAAATAAGAACCATTTTTGCCAATTAGCGAAGAAGCCAACAACGCGGTTACTTTAATGTTTCCGATATTTTGTTTGAGATGAGATTTATTATCATAAAGTTTTTGTATTATGACCAGTGAGACAATACTTAAGAGTTTTTGAAAAATTCGCACTTGATTTAGCCATTTTTTCCAGTTTTTAGGATCGTGAAATTGTCGAAGTATTTTTCTTTTGCGGCACTTTGAAGACTTCAGTTTTGACGCGGAAGTATCTCTTTGGTGGGACGATTTTGTATTGTCAAATTGCTGACGTCCGGGATTGAAGGAACTTGCATTTCGTTTCCCACGCAATTATTCGGCACAAAATTTATTGAACACATCGGAGTTTGCTTTAGTGACATTTTGAAAGCCACATGCGACACAAAATTTTCTTTTATATTTTGTAAAATTATTTTAACTGTATCCTATATTTTGGCAATTCCAGTACTTGAAATTAGTACTTGGAACGTATTAAATTAATTCATTGGACACTTTTTCTTGAACATTCGAAACGTTTTGGTGTTGTACGGTAGAAATATTTTAAACGCTTCTCTGCTGACAAGGTGAGATAAAATTCGAGTTATTATTCTTAAACAGGATTTACACGTGTACAGTAACTTAAGCACCTTACAAAGCAAGTGGATAAATTAAGTTATAATGCTTGTCTACATAACGTTTAGTATTTTTTTTAGCAGCTTTGTTTAGTAAGTAAATAAAAATGGCACGCCGTCGTCAAATAATTCGTCCTTTGGTAAAAAAAAACAACTTTATATCTATTCAAAGAATTACCTGCTGTGTTACTTTTTTTTTGCAAGCGCTGGAGGAGGGGAAAATACTTTATGTACTGATCCCAGTCTTTCCAAGGACCGGGAGTGTGGGACTAACATGTGCTACCCACTAAAAACCCCTCCTCAATTGTGACTGTCCTACCGGGGTTCACTAGGTATTTCGTCCGGTAGGTTCAGGTAACGCGCGTGTGATGTTGTTTGCAGCTTTTACGCTTCTCGAGTTTCTGCCCTTTCGGGACTTTATTCTTCTTTGTCAAAATTCTTGCATTAAATCCATTTCTTCTTGTCTTTCATCTCTTTCTTTCTGAGTGAGTACCTCTTTAATGAACGTCGCAATTGCGTTCCACTGTTCCTCTGTTTGGAGCATGTGTGTCACCAAGGTGTTGGGTGTTAGTCTGTCTACCCCTGATTGCTTTCTGGTCGCTTCCCATTGAGTGCACTGGAACAAGGTGTGTTCGGCTGTGTCGATTTGCTCGCAATATCTACATTTTGGAGATTCTTTCTTACTGATTCTTGCCAGGTATTCGTTGAAGCAACCATGGCCCACCATTGCCTGTGTCAGGTGGAAGCACAGCTCTCCATGGCTTCGTTCTGTCCAGGGTACGATGTTTGGTATCAGTCGTTTTGTCCAGGCACCCTTTTCACTATTGTTCCACTTGGTTTGCCACTTTTCTAAGGTTTTCAATCTTTCTTCTTTTTTGCTATTTTTATCGTGGGAGTGTTCATAATTAGCGCTCCTTTCCTGCGCCAGTAGGTCGATCGGCGGCATTCCCGTCAGCACCAACAGCGCATCAGTTGGTGTGGTTCTGTAGGCCGCGCTAACTCTGATGGCCGTTTTCCTCTGGGCCTTCTCGTAATTTTTTATATAGCTTGCCACGTTTGCCGCTTTTATCCAGACAGGTGCTGCGTATAACAGGATGGAGTTTACCACGGACGCCAGGACTCTTCTTTTTGTGGGCTTTGTTCCGCCCACGTTTGGCATTAATCTTGCAAGGGAAGTCGCCATCCTTGTCGCCTTCTCGGATGTTTGCAGGAGATGTTGTTTGAACGATATGTCTTTGTCGAAGATCACTCCCAAGATCTTTATCGTTCCTCCCGGCATTATATCACAGCCTAAGAGTTTCAGCGGAGTTATGTTGCACTCTCTTCGGCCTCTGACCAGCATGGCTTCGGTTTTTTCTGGCACCAGCTTCAGCCCTCTTGCTTTCATCCACACTTCAATGCCGTGTAGTGTCTCTCGAGCGTTTTCATAGAGAGTTTCTAACTCTTTTGTCATTATGACCAGGGTTATGTCATCTGCAAAGCCCACGATTTGCACGCCTTCAGGCAGGTTCAGTCGAAGCACTCCATCGTACAAAATGTTCCAGAGGGTTGGTCCCAATACCGAACCCTGGGGTACCCCGCTGGTAACTTCCTGCTCCTTAGTTAGCAATTTTTCCTCTATTTTGATGAATCTGCCGTGCAGATAGTTCTTCAAAGTGTTTCTTAGGTATGAGAAAATTTTCCGCCTTTCGAGTTCTTCAACAATGTGCCTCCATCCCGCCGAATTAAAGGCGTTTCTCACGACCAGCGTAACAAGCATGCACCGCTCTCTGGTTCGGTGAGTTCCAGACTTCGCATGCTCCGCCATGTTCCGGATTTTAACGAGAGCATCCACCGTAGACATGCCCTTTCTGAAGCCAAACTGGTGTTCTGACAGCCCACCTGTCTTTTCGAGCTCTTCCGTTTAGTCGATGAAGAAGCATTTTTTCCATGAGTTTGCCCATATTGTCTAGGAGACATATGGGTCTGTAAGACGTTGGGTCTTCCAGTGGCTTGTCACTTTTTCTGAGTAGCACCAGTCTAGCCTTTTTCCATATGGCCGGAAACTCTCCGTTCCTGATGCATTTGTTTATGACGCTCTGCATAATTTCCGGACGACTTTCTGCTATGGTTTTGATCACCTCGGTCGGCACTTCGTCTGGTCCCGGTGATTTCCCCGTAGATAGGCTTGCCGCTGCCTTGACGATCTCATCCACGGTAAAGAACGGGAAGTTTTCCAAGTTTACGTCTGTTGTTGTGTGGATGAGTCTCGGGTACTTTGGAAATAGTGTTTCCACGATTTTCTCAATTCTGTCAGGTGTAAGTCCAGGAATAGTTGTTCTGATCAGCTTTTTTGTAACCAACTTATACCCGAGGCCCCAGACATCGTTATCGACTTCTTGGAGGATCTTCTGCCAACATTTCTTCTTGCTTTTCTCTATAGCCTTTTCAGTTCGCTTCTGGCACTTGTTATTTCGGCGTTCGATGGAAACTGTCCTTTTCTGTGGGCTCTTTCTAACCGCCTTCTGGAAGCTATGCAGGCTGCTCTACACGCTGCTATCTCGTCGTTCCACCAATAAACTTTTGTTTTATTTGCTGTTATTTTTGTTCTCAGCATGCTTTCGTCGCACAGAGCTTGTATAGTTTCGACCAGCTCTGTTGGATCTTTCGGGGGTTCGATGACTTGCAATTTTTCTGTGAGTCTAGTTCTGTTCAGCTTTTTTACCACCCACCCCATTCTTGGACGCTCTCTCGGTCTATCTGGCTCCTTCAGCGCGAACTGTATGTATCGGTGATCGCTCAAACTTTCGACATCTTTCAGTACCCTCCAGTTAACGATCTTCCTTTGGATACCTGCCGTGGCCATCGTGATGTCGATTACGGATTAATCTTTTCCTTTAATCTGCCCTCCATCGCCCTGAAGATAGTACAATTAGTTGATGTACCAGAGTGGCAGGTATCAAGTTTAGTTTTGTTTTTGGTGTTGCTAAAAGTACAATTTAATCGCTTATTTCAGAAACAACCTAAGTCACATTTTGGCAGTTTGCAGGAGGTGAATTAAAACGTTTGATAAGTTTATCTAAACATTTTCAAAAAAACTCGAGCTTGAGGTCAAAAGTTTGCCACTAAAGTAAGAGTTTATCATAAACAAAAGCATTATAAATTAAATTATGTGTTACCCCCAAAAAATACATGATTGTTTATTAAAATCAAAATTATCAAAATGTGACTTAGGTTGTTCCTGAAATAAGCGATTCAATTATTACATTTTTGCTCTTCACGTTTTACATCCCTGAAGATCCCCTTTATTATAAAATTAGGATGTAAAATAGTTGGTTCCTCAATTTTCAAGTTTGGGTTGTTTTCTAAAGTTTTTTTTTATTTCGAGTTTTTGATCCTCATTATCAAAGGTAATTTTAAATTTGTTGTAAGCTAATTTTTTGGTGGAAACTGGCACATATGATCTTTTACGGAAAGAGACCACTTCTTTCCATTTCTTGATTACATCCTCGTGGCTCTTTAAAGGATTGTTAATAGGTGTTACAATGAATGACGGGAGATTTTGGGGGTTTACTGTCGTGACTGCCCTGGCATATAAAGGCTGGATTGGAGTAGAAATTTGTTCTTTTTTTGTTGACTCTAAAAGTCCATGTATCTCTTCTTTGATAATTCGTCTAAAATTCCATTAATTGGACAGTAATTGCACTAGGTGCCAAGTCACAAATTTTTTTGACCATTATCCCCATTTCTTCGGCACATTTGAGAATTGCCGTTTTAACTGACCCCTTCAATCTCCCGCCAGATTCAATTTCCTTAATTAGGGTCATCTCCCAGTTTAAAAGCGATTCAGCAATTTCTATAGGATTGCTCATATTTAATTTTTAATTGTCTAATTTACTAAATTTACAAATTTTCCAAATTTTTTCTTCTTAAAATTGACAAACGTCAAAACCAAATATTAATTTTGCACTAAAATTATCCAAAATTACAAATTTTTCATATAATTTTATAGATTTTATTTAGATTTAATTTATGGTATGTCATAATAGTTAATGATGTTGCATTCGTTATGAGCTGCATCTCGAAATTCGGTAGTTATATGGTTGTGATCATGCACTTTAAAGTCATTGGGCTTAAACTTTTTATCACATATATGGCAGGTAGTAACTCGTTGAAAATCTTGCTCTTCCTTAGGTGATGAAGACATAGGTTGTGCAGCCCAATATACAGGCTCAACATCTTCGACAATTTGTTGAAGTTCAGTGGTAAAACCATTTACTTCTATACAACTTCTATAATAAGATAAGGAATTATCATAATTACACTTGAAGTAATATCCTACACTAAATGCTGCATGTTCTTGATACATTTGAGTTTTTACATCACGTTTCTCGTTTATAGGTTTCAAAGCACCTTCCATATCCATATACATATTGTCGTGAAACAAAATATTTCGACCCATCCTGTGCTAAATAGTAAAAATTTGTTAATTTTAAGTTTAAACGTTTGACTTGGAAAAGTGCAGAGTGGGGAGAAAGACGGAGAAGAGAGTCTTGTCGTGGGCCAACTATGGCCGACAGCGGTGCGTGATTTTGCAGGCCCGCTGAATTTGATTTTGATACGTTGAGTTGAGTTTTGATATTATTGTTTGAAATTGTGAGTAATATTTTGATTTAATTGATTGAATAAAGTGAAATTTGATGCGAATGCATTAATTGCGTAATTTTTGGATGATAATTTTTGATATTTGGAATTGATTTGGATTAATTTTGATAAGTTGCTACCGAGCGGTAGAAGATTGATTGGTTTTTATTGATTTGGAAAGATCTGGTTGATTTGATAAAATTTGAAGAGAGTGATTGAAATTATAAAATTTAAAATTGGTTTTAAATTTGCAAGAATCAACATTTGCATTTGTACGAGCGTGGCCAGATGATAGATAAGCCGACGTTTTGAACGCGCATAAGTTTAAAACAAGCCAGCCCATTTTAAGTTTAACAATAAATTAAATTTTCGATTTTTAATTTGGTTTTTGAAGAATTTATTAAATTTGGATAAATTATTTTTGAAGAAGATTTGTTTCGTCACAATATCGTCACAGGAATTCACTCCTGAGGTCGAATTGCTCCACCGCAAAAAAAAGAGCTTGTCGAGGTATTTGTAAAGTTTGGTAAAGGGTTTGGCTGTTACATAAAAACAATCAAATACCACTACAATATATTGTAATGACCCATTTTTATAAACTTCATGAAAATTTCTCTTTGTTAATTAATTAATTAATGCAAATTACTGGGCATCCATTTTTTGTAGCAATCGACTCTTCAATATTTCAATAATTGTAAAATTTATAAATTTAATGCTCACTTTTGTTAGTTTGCGTGTGTGGTTGGAGTGCACGTGTTATCTCAGCTGTTGGCCTCACAAAGTTGTTGCTATGCACCTCTTGCACGTTGGTTTCCTCCAGTTTTATTTACACTTCACTTTATTTAAAATAATTAAAACAAACAAAACTCTCAACTTTACTTAATTTATTTATAAAATAATCTAAGCAATTTTCAATCATCGGGTATGGCGACTTCCGCCAGGCACCACGGCTTTCGCCTAATTGTCCTTCCATCGACCTGCTGGTCCCACTCTTACTCTCACTTCCCCTACCTTTTTATTTACATAGCAAAACCCAACAAGTTTATACAATGTTTTAAATAAATAATAACAAAATTGAATTTTAACAAATTATTTACAAAATAAATCAATGAATGATTTTTGTGTGTTTCGAAACACGACAATATATAACGAATGGTACCATCTCCTTATTTTTAAAATTTGTAAATTTTACTACATCACCCTGAGCAGGCATGTGAACCTTACAATTATTCATGTTTCTGCAATCAACCTCATGGTTTTTCAATTTTTCATCATTATTAAAATAATGAAGACATCTATTATATTATATTTTTTTTATGAACACTTTGACTCAGCCGAGTACTGACCAATCTACTGAGATTCTTAATTCAGCAGAAGTGGTATTTTATTGCAGGCATATCATCATCTTCTTCATTTTCACCGTTCTCGTTATCATTATTATTACTATAAGAATCTTTCAATAATTAAAATCGTGACCCCCAACTGTTAATTTCAGAACAATGGTGGAATTCGTGGTTTTTTTGGGGTCAAATCAAACAAATGATCTTTCCTCTTTCTTTACTCTTAAACTAACTAGTTTCAACCTTAATTCAGGTCTTCTTCAGAGTCTGAAAATAACAAATACACAGGTAAGATCATCAAGGCATCACTCACAATAGGAGCCCCAAAAAATTCACTACAAAAAACCGCAAGGACTCACCAATAAAAGTAAAAACAAAATTCAACAATTGATAACATGTGACAACTTCCAAAATCTTTCCGAAAAAACTTAACATTAGTATAAAAATTTCACAAAGTAAAACAAATCAACAAATTCAAACAAAATGTATAACGTTATCTTTCTACAGGGTCGTCCCTGTTGGTTATATCGTAGTTGTGTTGGTATACCCGTTTTCTCAAATATTGGCCGGTTTGACCGATATATGATGAACCACATTCACAATCTATTTCGTATATCAAAATAAACGACCCATATATATGACCCAAAAAAAACCACGAATTCCACCATTTTTCTGAAATTATAAGAATCTTTCAATAAAAGTAGATTAATGTGTCTATCATCTGTTGTAAAATCCTTTGTCAGTAAAGTCGGTACGACGCCGTGACGTTTTCCAGTAGATTTTAATATGAAAACATTTATAGAAATATTATTTTTCTTTTCAATTTTTTTAATTTGTTCTAGTGTTATTGGCAATAAAATTTCTTCCAGATTTAGAACATCAGAATAGTGAGGGTATGAAGATATTCGATTTGGATTCATTTGTGCAGGATATAATGCTGATATCACTACCCATGCAAAACATGCCTAATCTTCATTCGTAATGTTCATACATGCTTTCTTATTTGCGATGCCTTTGGGTAAAAGGTATGTATGATGATCCTTTCAATGGTTCATGTCGATTAAAATTAACAGCTGAGTTTATTATGCTCGTTAAACTCCAGCCACTACCCCGTTCTTGAAAATCACCTAATTGTACTGCAATATTATCTTGAACATTTGCACTCCACCAATCCTTCAAATCTCTAGTTGAATCCTCTATAAATTTTACATGATTCTGTTTATGAATATGATACAATTTCCGGATTGGTAACCTTTGTATGAATAAAAAAAATTTAATTTGTAACCTTTTTAAGATTTGAAATAAATAAAGAAATCAAGATTTTTAATTCTGTTTTATTTCTTCTATTTCTTCTATAATAATAATAATGAATATAATATATTGAAATACCCGCAGCATTACATTTTTTTATTAATTTTCATTTTATCAATAAAATATTTTCTTAAAATATTTATTTAGTTTGCAATAAAATTTTAAAAATGGGCACGTTAAAAATTATTCGATACCGGTATCGCAGTCCGGCTTATCACCAACAATTTGTTGTTCCTTGAACAAATTTTTAATTTATAAATGTAAAAATTTTACTAAGTACTTCATTTTAAAATTATTATTTTTTTCTTTTTTCTTGCTTTATTATCTTCTTTATCTTATTACAACTATCTTCGATAGCTTCCGTTCCAATTATAATTCCAAATCACTCAACTTTTCTTCAAAAATTAATATACTCCAATTATAATTATCAATAAAACATTTTATTTTCAAAAACTTTTACTTGTATTCCAAAATTTATAAACTTATCAAAAATTACTCGGACATAAAAATTACACGTCCATCATGTCGACCATTTTTGGCAAAAGGCCTCGATAAGAACCTCACTTCTACCAACTTTAATTTTCAAAGTTTTACCTCCCAAAATTCAAATTCAAATATTTCATAAACTTAACATCAAAATTTATGGCAAATTAACAGGGTAGGTAAAACTTTGGTTCGGAACATGACAATATAATTATCAGTAATGATAAAATAGACGGTGGTAAAACTTGACCTAGGATTGGATACACTCCCTTATCATTGTATAAGAACTTTTCCGAAAAAAAATTTTCATCTACCGATATTAAATTCCAAGTAGATTGTTTTGTTGAGTTGATATCAATGAATCGTAATTTGTATAATAAAAATATTCGAGGTTCAGTTAAGTGATGAATGTTGACTCATTTCTACTTTTTTTTATATTCCATTGGGAACCATGTTAAGCACGATGCTTCATTAAGATTCTCCAAACTATACCTCTTAATATAATTTAAACCTATTGTAATATTTTCCACGCTTGTAGGAGCTGACACGTACAAAGTATTATTTAAAATTTGTGCAAATGAAATAATGATAATTATTAATGACATATTTCATATTTCCAAACTCATTCTTCTGGTAATATTTCTCTTCCGAACCATGTTTGAATTTGCAGATATACTCTTTTGAAGTGTCCAAAAGCGGCATCTGCAGCAGGTGGCAAAGACGACAGTTTAACGCAGGCATTTTTAGCAGTTGCTTTAAAAAAAGAGTTATATCTTAATATATTTAGATCTTTTATTTTTTGAGCAGCGTATAAAGCAAGTGTGCATGTAAAACCAGCGTTAAAAATGTTATTAGTATCTTTGCATTTATTTTTAAAAACTGTCGCAGGCCAGTCCAGCCGTTTCTAGAAAATTTTTGCAAACACGTTTTTGCAACGCTGGAAAAAAGCTGACGGTGTGTCACAGCCAGTGAATGCACATAAGAATAGATTATGCTGTTTACACTTTGGTAATACTCTTTCTAAGCTCTTAGATGAGTATTTTGCCTTTAGATGGTTTTCGAAAATAAATTTCTCGTTCTGTTGGTGAGAGTTCAGTCAATAAAACTAAAACATCTACATCTTCGGACACTACAACAATATTTTTGGACTGCAGATTAATAGTGGTTTCAATTATTAATCTGTCGGCATCAACTTCTGCTTGGCAAGAAAATATTTTATTTTCCGCAAGTGTTTCTCGTAGCATATCTATGAGCCTATTCTTATTTTTGGCATTTGCTAAAAACTTCTTGTGTCCTATTTTGAAAGACGTGGTGTTATTGTTGAACCGTTTGAGCGGACTGCGCAAGTTTAAATACCCCCTTCATGATGAGGTTTTTAAAGGAATCTTCTTTATTTTTAACTCTTGTCCAGATTGTTCCATCGCCTCAGCAGATTTAATATTTTCTCCCAAGATTTCACCGAAGAGAAAGGTATCAAGATCCGCTTCGTACCATCGATTGCTATTGGTGTACATTCGTAATAAGGCGGCCGGCATCACTGATCAAACTAATGGGTTGATGTCAAGGCTTTCTTTACATAGTAACATGGATAAAACTTGTCCAAGAGCCGACAAGCCAGCCCCTAACTGAGTTTGAGAAGCTTGTAGTTTCTCATCTCGCTTTAATGAGGCTTCGGGTTCTGGGTCTGGGTTGATCGCTGGTGGTTTCAATTTTAGACAGTTGTTTTGGGGAGAATATCACACCATTAGCCATTTTACTGTAGGATTTTACCTCGACTTCAAAGCCCTTCCTTAGAATGGCATGGGAATCCCATGGCATTGTGTTGACATGTCTTTGTGGATATTGTTTTGTACCGTTTCGTTTAATGTTGAGGTCTGACCTAGAAGCTTACGGATTTCTTTACTTAAAACGAAATTTTTCTCATGGTTGATTATAGTGTGTTGATTTTCAACTACAAGCAATGTTTTTGTATTATAATAATAATAAAGCCATACATTCTGTAGAATTAGGTTTCTCTTGCGAGACTTACAAATCCATTTTCTGAGGTGGATTAGTCCTTGTTTTTACATTCTAAACTAATTACAATTCACCTTTCAAACAAACTACTAAAGAATTCCTAAACGAAAATATCAATTCTGCTATTCTTCTTCTCCTTCATCACTATCTCTCGCAATTTCTTCCGATTTTCCACTTTTGTTCTCCAATTTCTGATTCCCATATTCCCAATGTCCGCGATGACCTAATCGTGCCATCTTAGATTGGATCCTCCTTGTTTACGAGTCTCCATTTGTTTCCATCTGGTGTATATAAACATTTTTTTATTGAATATAGAATTCTATAGTTAATAATTTTGTTGAATAACTTTCTATATGTAATACAAAAGGTTCGTTGACCCTGTATATAGAAAACTATTGTATATAAAATATAATTTTTTGTGTTTGTACATTTTGTAGTATTGTAACTAAGAATTTTTTATTTCAAAAATTTCAATATGTAGTATTACAATGGTTCCCTGTATATAGGAGTTTTTTAAACCAGTTTTGTAACGTAGGATTTATGACTAACTACCTTAGTTGGGTTTTATTTAGGTACATTGACCTATTATTGTCCAGTTTACAACAAGAGTTCATTGACTCTCTAATGGTCTTATTTAAGTAGATTTATTTGTTAACAAATCTTTGCCGGTACATTGACCTTGACCAGATATATTGTGTATAATACCAGTACATAGAGTTTGACCAGGTATATTATTGTGTATTACCTATTGCAATTTTTTTATTTTTAACTATAATGTCTGCGCTACGTATCATTCGCTTTCTTCTGTTGACGAGCGTATTACGTTTATTCTCCGTGGTGCGCTACTGTTAGCGCCACGGTCACTTATGGTTATGGCGCCCTTTCGCTTTGTTGTCGACCTTGATCTTCGTAATTTTTTTTTTAATTTCTGAAATTTAACTCTTCAATAAGAGTAGTTTTCTTCGTTAGATGATGAGTCAGATGAACTTAAGTTTTGTTTACCCATTGTCGGTGCACGATATATTTTATAATTATAGTAAGAACACAAAAGAAAACACTGTATTTTACAATACAAAAAAGAGAATTGATCAACTTGGGACGGTCGGTATTACAGGAAGCACGAATACAATAAAAAAGCGTTATTAACTTTCAAATGTGAACTTACAGCGTAGAATAGAGGTACTACATAATTATCATCTGAAGAAGAAAACGCAAGTATAATTGATTCGTCCAACAACAATCGCCATGAACTCACATATTCTTCTATATTACGAATTGCATAAACAGTGGGTCCCGATTTTTCTCGCAATATGTTATGGGTACTTCGACGACCTGGAATGGCAGTATCACTAGTTAAAACTTCCTATATGGTCCCATTTCGAGAATTTAATTGTAAATTATCTTGTCTTTTTTAGTTGATGTGGTGTATTTGAAGATGTGCCGGAATCATCGGAACAATCAGCTTTCCGTCTTTTTCTACAATATCATTTTACTTCTTCTTGTACTTTTTTTATAGCTATTCAAAAAAATTAAATTTTTTTATCATTTAATTTCCGTAATTGTGTAGATGATTCTTCCGTAAGAATTTCCTGTTCAATAATTTCGTTTAAATGATTTCTTATTAATAATTTGAGTTGGTCAAACCTGTCAATGATAGTTTGCCACACTAGCTCGTAGTTTTCGTCTGTAAACTCAAGCGTACTGATTACTTCTGCGGCCTCATTTGTTAAACTATTTTTTAAATAGTGTAACTTTTGAATGTTATTTATTTCAGAATTTTGATGGATCATACTTGTGTAGGTATTTTTGTATTGCATCCAGATATTAATATCATCTGATAGGGTAAAGTTGGGTATATTGTACCGGGTTTACAAAAATGCTTGTAAAACCTAAAAAAAAATTATTTTTAAAATAAGTACGTGGCTTGTTAAAAAGTATATCGTGGGCTTACTGGTAAAAGTTGGTAACTAACAAAAAGAAAGGTTTGAGATACAGTCAATTGAAGTATCAAATCTATTAATTAAATCTGGATTTTCAGTAATCGCAATTTTTTTTTGTTTCATTGTTACATTAAGGTCGTGGTAGTATATTGTTAACAAATTTTGGCCAAAACATAATAAATAATATTGTTAACAATGGTACAACCCCATAACGACACATACACGCCAAATCTTCTTTTTTCTCCTTTGAAATAGGTAACTGTCGTTTGTAGGCAGACTGAAGTTCTGTTTGTATTTCGGGGCCTTCCTCTGCCGCGCATATAAATTTTGGTGTAAGGGCCAGTGTTATTGTATCTGTGCAATATACCGCCAGGAAAGGTTTTTCAAATCGCAGAGATTTTATGCGTAACCATGATACTGTGTTACCATGTTCATCCCTGTTTCTGTTTTTTATTATCTGTTTAGACAGTGCTTTGAGGCCTACCATGTCTTTATAAGTTAGCTCCTTGACAATGTACGCAGGCGCGTTTTTTCTTTGTCGTCTAGATCTCGCTGTTCTAAAAATATTGAGCCAGTCAATCATAGAATATACTGGCATATTTTTCTTTTGATGCTCTATCGCACTATGTACAGAGTCTGCTTCCATGTAAAAATGGCCAGATTCGAAAAATTTAAGCTCTAGAACAGTGATGTGACTAGTCTGAACAACGTGGTACAACAAAGCGGCAATGTGCTGATTCCTATTCTGACCACCACACGTATCGGAAAACAGGGAAATTTCCGTTATTGTTTCAGGTATTTGCTTAAGCCAATAAAGCAGGGCACATCCTACTTCTGAACTACTACGTTTCCCATTTAATTCATTCCATGCAATGCAGTAAGCATTGTTTGGGAGCATAGTCTCATAAACTACTAAATTATATACACATATTTTGGTTCGTAATACATTTGTGAAGTATCATTGTTAGGAATTTGCAAAACGCTCTGCAAATCGAACGTAGCTGATAAAAAATTTAGGTCGGTTTCAGATCTGATTTTGTCAGTGGCTTTGGCACTTGGTGCTTCTTTATGTCGTTCCCTATGTTTGTCTTATTCCTTTTGCAATTCTGCTTTTGTTTGATCAGTTGCCTTGTTAAAGTTGTTAAAAGTCACACACTGATCTTTCCTTGGATGATAGAAGGAGATATTATAATCGGTACACAATATTCGTCTGTAAGTTATTAAAGAAATTGGAGTAATGTTATCGTTTTTGCATTCTAGTACATAAAGCTCATGCAACTTTGAAATAAACAATTTTGTATCCAATACAAGTATGTACAATGTTATGCTGTGTGCACATTACCTAATAAGTATCATCTAGAACTTTTGTATTTATTTTAAAACTCAAAAATTTTACTCTAAAAATTGCGAGGTTATAACTACCTTTGAAAATGTTTCTTTTTCTTCATAGGGCTCGGATTCTTTATTTCTCGCTTCTTTAATAGCAAGTTCACATAGTCTCTTGGTTCTTTTTCGATACATAGCCCTTTATGTGTAATATAGTACAACGAAACGAAGCAAATAAACATAAAACACGCACTTTGAACACACACCACTTGTTAAAAACTCGGTCCAAAACACTTGTCACTTACAAACTTATTGCGCTAGAAATTGATCAGCTCTATAATGCAATATTCTGCAAAAAACAAGGAAGTGATATTTTTTCCTATAAGTAAATAAAATCCAATTGGTTTTTGAACAACAAGTTCTTTTGTCATAAATGGAAAGATTCGAAAGGGCCGTCACTCAAGAAGTGTAGATTTTTAACTGTTGAAGGTAAGGATACTAGTATTTGTTGTCCCAAATGCCCAAATTGCTGCGGTATTGTGGGACAAATATGACAAAATGGTGCAGTGAGAAACAATTGAATTCTTGGTGTACACAACAACTGTGTGCAGAAAAATTTGAGCACGGGAACCGCCAAAATTGAAAGCTTCAATATCTTGATTACATTTTGCAGCGTAAAATGTGAGAAGTCCATAATGTATGACTGCATCCTTTATTGTCAGTGATTATTTTAGTGACTTCTTGGTTTTATTTTGATGTATTGTTTCTCTCGTGTAGGAAAAAACGTTGAAGGTCCTCTTCCAGTTGCAGTATCATGTCTCGAGGTTTCATTTTCTTTGTCTCCTTTTTTATACTTTATGACAAAGCATTCTTTTTTAGTTTTTGGGTCTACGAATGAAATTTTCTTGTGCACCCATTGTTTAAACAGAACGTTTTTACTGCTTCCTATAATAAAACACTTGTTTAACATTAGTTGCTTAGTATGTTCATCAGTCCCTTGTTGTCACCTTAGTCCCTTGTCACATATGCTATCTAGGGACTGATGATTTTCTTGTAAAACGAACTCTCTTTCTAGCCACTTGTCGTCCAACTTTGAACATAGGCTTCTTCCTCTATCGAGAAAGGTTACAGCACTTAGACTCGGCACTTCGGCCTCGATCGTCAACCTCCGCCTTGAATGGAAAAATGTTAGTTTTTCTAACTTATATCGAAAATATCTATTTCCTTGGTCACAAATTCGTTTTCGTTTTGGGTAATTATGGTGATTGAAATAGTGCCGAAGTTTATTTAGTATTGTAAGGCCAGTTTCGTCTTTTACCAAATAACCTTGGGCGTATCTAGAGAATGAATCAATTATGGATAAAAATTTGCTATTTTGAAAAGAGAATGTCTCTGTAAAAATGGTATCAAACGGTTTGCGTTCTAACAGAGGGCTTTATAATTTAACGTTGTACCGGTGTCTTTCATACTTTAATTGTAGGCATAATTCTCATTTATTTATTTTATTTGATATCATGGATTTTATGTTCGGCTAGAAGTATTTTAATTTTAGTTGGTTGTATGTTTCTACGATGCCGGTATGGGTATAGATATTTTGCAATTATATCTTTCTCATTTTCGTTTATCACGTCTTGATGGTATGAGTTGGCAAAGACAAATTTAACAGTACTGTTAAAATATGTCTTGCATAAATCGCTTAAGTCATTTCGTAAGTCTGGGTCTTTATAGTAAATACCATATGTTATGTTTGGTCTAATTATTTCCTTGATAATCCTAAATAAGTTTTCTCTTTTGTCTTCTCTTGTAATAGAAATAGTTTAATGATTTCTTTTAAAAGGTGTTTTTAGGTTGACGTCAAACTAGTCTCCAGTTATAATAATCAATCGGTTACTGAAATTATTTACGGTGTGTTCAGATATTGGAATTACTTTTCCGTCGTCTTCTTGGCTAACAGAGTGTACTATGTTTTGCAAATTCTCAAGAATTGTTTCAAATTTTGACGAATTTTCGTGTAACGTACTTTCTAATATTTCAAACATCGTTTGATGGTTCTTGTAGTTGTGGTATGGTTGACATTTCGTCGAGTTCCTTATTACTTATTTCAATGCGTGACAAAGCGTCGGCAACTATATTTTCCTTTCCTTTCCTGTAAATAACATTAAAATCAAATTCTTCTAGTTTTAGTTTCCATCGTATAAGTTTCGATTTAGTTTTTTTTTGGGCATCCATACCAACGAGTTGTGATCTGTTTCTATAGTGAACTTTCGTCCGTACAGATACGGTCTGAAATGTTTCGTACTATCTATAATTGCTAGTAATTCTTTTTTTATAGTACTATAATTTTTTCAACCGAATTGAGTTCTAAAATAGTATGTGGCGGGTTTATTGCCTTGGGTAGGTATGGCGACGTTTGAAGCATCGGTCGTCAGAATAAATGGTTTATCAAAATCGGGATATGTCAAAATGGGTGCGTTTGTATGTAGCTCTTTACATAACTGAAAACATTCCTTGTAATCTTCCGTTGTTATAATCTATTTTAGAGTCCCGCTTTAGACATTTTGTCATAGGAGAAACTACCTTAGCAAAATTGGCGATAAAGCGTCTATAATATCTGACGAGTCCTAAAAATGATCTTATTTCTTTTATCGTTTTTGGTATTGGATATTCTAGCGACTGCTTTTATTTTAGGTGGATTGGGTTTGATTTCTTCGGGTGTTATGATATGGCCAAGAAACGGTACTTGTTTAGACAGAAATTCTGATCTGTCCAGTTGTACTTTAAGATTCACTTCTTTAAAACGTTGGAATATTGTCTTAATATGAACTAGATGTTTGTACATGGATTTCGAAAAGGCGACTACGTCATCCATGTACATAAAACAGAATTTGTACAGGTACTCTTTAAGGACGTCGTCCATTAACCTTGGGAAACTTACAGGTACATTTTTAACGCCGAAGGCATACGGAGGTACTCATAATGGCCATTATGCACGTTAAAAGCTGTTTTCTCTATCGAGTCTGGATCCATTTCGATCTAATGGAATCCTTGCGCCAGGTCTAACGTTGTAAAATAAACGTATCCACCGAGGTTATCTAAGATCTCTTTGATACGCGGTAGTGGGTATTTATCTTCTATAGTTTTCTCGTTAATTTTGCGATAGTCGATTACCATTCTATATTGTTTTGTTCCGCTCGCGTTCATCTTCTTTGCGACAATCCAAACATGTGCGCTATACGGTGATATTGTAGGTTTGATGATCTTATTGTCAAAAGGATCACAACTTATAATGACAGTTGTTGATAATTATTTAGTCAAGCGAAAGTGTTTTTAAATATGAATATGAATTGTGTAGACTTTAGATGTCGATAGAGTGAATATTGTTGACAGTGTTGAAGAGATTGAATCAATCAGAATTCCAAAGAAAGTTTATAATCGGTTTGATTGCTTCAATTGTTATTCGGATGAAGAATTTTCTAAAAAGTTTAGGTTAAGTAGACCTACTGTTTTAAATTTAATAGTGAAAATTCAAGAACAGCTGACAAATCGAACGAATAGGTATCTTGTTTTTTCTAATTTATACTTATTTTATTTTAATTTTATTATTTTTCAGAAATAATCCTATTTGTGCTATGGATCAACTTCTAATAACTTTGCGTATCTATGCTACTGGTGGCCATTTAATGACAATTGGAAATTACATTCATTGCGATAAATCTACTGTCTCGCGAATTATTGCAAGAACTAGTAGAAGTATTGCTCAACTAGGAAGGAATTATATACATTTGCCAAGTGATAATGCAGAACTTGCCAAACGACAAAATGATTTTTTTGAAGTTGCTGGTTTTCCGAAAGTAGTTGCTGCGATTGACTGTACACATATTAAAATTATCTCACCAGGTAATTATTTAAAAATTGGGTATACTTTTGATTTTACTTTATCATTTTTCATTTTAGGTGGAGACAATGCGGAAATATTTAGAAATAGAAAAGGATATTTTGCTATTAATGTTCAAGCAGCAGCAAGTGCTGATTTACTATTTCGAAATGTTGTTGCTTGTTGGCCAGGGTCATCTCAGGATGATGATGATCTCAACGATATTTAACAATAGTTGATTAAAATATCAAATTAAAAATGGTCACATTGGCAATTCTTTTTTATTAGGTGACTGCGGTTATATGAATCGGTCGTACCTACTAACGCCATTGCTCCGTCCTCAAAATAATGATGAGAGAGTATAACACACGCCACATACAAACAAGAGTAAAAGTAGAACACATTTTCGGGATGTGAAAAAGGCGATTTCCAATTATGGCTTATGGTTGCTGTTTAAAAACAAACACCACTCTCGATGTAATTGTAGCATCTGCTACTCTGCATAATTTTGCAAGATTGAAAGGAGAGCCGGAACCTATAGTAGAAATTGCAACAATTAATTCCTAATGGTAATATTTCTGATATCCCAAATAATGTAGAAAATAGGGATGCTTATGATGCTAGAAGAGACTTGATACATACATATTTTCGTTCGAAATTACTTAAAAAAATTACACATTAAAAAAATTCTATATTTAATTGTATTATGTACTACTAATGTTCTAATTGTATATACTATAATATTATTTATAATTATAAAAAAATTTTAATTTTAAATGTTATTATTTGTTTTCTTTTTCTTGCAATTCTAATAATAGAAGACGTGCAAGATGATGCTCATTTATATGCAAAATCTTTTTTTTATTTTCATCATCTAGCTTGTGCAATTCTTTTTTATGTCGCCTTTCTTGCTGAAACAGTTCTTCTTTATAGCGACCTTCCTGTTGAATGACCAACCTTTGTTTAATTAGAATATCGAGCTTAATCTGATCGATCAACGAAATGCTTTTTTTTTGCAGACACTCTAGAAAATCTTGCAGATTTTACTTTTGCCGCATTTTCTGTAAATTCTGGCTCTGTTTGAATTTCTACAAGTTCAATATCAGAAGCTATTATTTGTATGTCATCTAGTAACATGTATGAAGTATTTGGGTGCTCCGTAAAGCTTCTTTCAACTGCAAAATTACAATTATATCAAATAGCATTTAAGGAATAAGTTTATACAAAAAAAAGATATTGTTTACATACCAGCAACTTCTACTCTATCTCCATCATTATGGTTATATAGACCCTCGATAGTAGTTTTATCTACTATTGAGAGAAATAGATCTTGACTTGGGGTAAAATCCGAATCCTTTGAGCCTCCACCTGTTTTGTAAGTCTCGATTCTATCTTTTGAGGCGTTTTGCCGTGCTTTTTGCTTCATGTTTCGAAGGTAAGAAACTTCTCGATATACTTTGCTTCTGGAGTTAAATAGATCTTTAATTTTAACCCAGGCTTCTTCCTTATCTTGGTTGGTAGTAGCATTAAAATATAGATTAACGGCAATAATATTATATTATGTATAATCAATTTATGTAATTTACTTAATTATAATTACAAAATATCAGTATGTAAAAATTTGTTTTGTTTTGATATTTATCCTCTGTCATTTGCAATTAGATTTTAGATTTTTTAGATTTTATTCGATTTTACGCTGTTGCCAAAGTGACTGTCAGCTAAGCAGTTGCCCAGATAAGGCGACTTCATAATATTTTGGTGCAACTCAACTCAGGTCTCAGTTGCAGCTTAGACGCGGTTAGACCTTAGCCAGGCAACAGCTTAAATTGCGATTGAGAAACTGGACATCATCGGACCTCACCTTTACCGGTGAAGGTCTCCTTAATAAAAAATTTCGCGAAATTTTATGTATAGGTTTGAAATTTCTCTTTTCTCTTGGTTTAAGTGTTCGGTTTTTATTAATTCGCGGATATCGTTTTGATTTGATGGCTTGACTATTTTTGGTTGTCCTAGATCCAGGTAATCAGTGAGTAATACATTAACTCGTTTATTAAAATGTATCTGGACTCCTTCGATGGAGTTCGGTATTTTATATATTCCTTTTTTCGCTGTTGCAACCCATTCTGGGTTGCAAAGTCATCTTGTATTTTTTGTCGAAGTATAAAAACTTCGCCTTCGTCAATATAAACAGGAATATTGAGGAAATTTCCATTAGTGCTATTTATGTTTACTTGATTGTCATTCAATTCAAGAAAAAATGGAATGCGAATATTTCGTAAAGCAAGCATTTTAGTTTTGTAATCAAATTTTGCTTCGAATTTTTCTAAATCTTTTGTTCCTATAAGAATGTCAAATCTCTTGTGTCAGTTTATTATTCTAATTTTCATAGGTTCTTCTATGCCTATTTTTGATAATATGGGGTATTCTAAATTTTAATTTGATTTAGTTACGTTATTTAAGCTTGAAAATGTGAATGGTTCAAAATACAAATAATCTCTAAAATTTGAAGCTACATCCACATTAATAATGGAATCGGTAGCACCGGAATCTATTAAAACTTTAAGATTTAAGTGAGGTAAATAGAAGAACGGCAATTTGGCTTGTGAACAAATTGAATTTAGGTCGAATAAAGTTGTGGATTTTCCGAGGCTAGTACATGAAAATGTTTTTCTTCGTAGCATTTTTCTTGTATTCCGATTGATTGTTGGAAATATGCTTCTTCTTCTTCGGGTTGTCTTATTTCGTAATTTTCATAATTATCATGGTTAAAATGTCCTTCCGTTTCGGTTTCATTATTGAATAATTTTTCTGCAATAATTGCGGGTCTATTCGCAGCTAGGTATTGCGATTAGATTTTTTGGAAAATGCACTAGTTTGCACTGACATTGGTGTCGGTTTACTGTAATGCGTTCTTTGTATCGTTGAACCAGGTTTTGTTCTAAAAACTTGTTTGTTCGTAGGAAATACTTGCTATTGGAAAGGTTTATTTATGATACCGGCAAAGGGTCTTGGTTGGAATTGAAGCTGTTGTTTTTGTTGAAAATTTGAAAAATGGGTATTTTGAATTGTAAATACTTGTCTAGTTGTAAATTGTGCAGGTTTCGCTGGTTGTGCAAATGCAACGGGTTTCATATAGCAATCATTTTGCAATTTTCACACGTAGTCGCTGTAATTATTTTCTTTAATTTTATTATCGTACAAGCGGAATTCATTTAGGACTTCTTCCAAGTTATTTAAATCAAAGTTCATAATATACGAACGATAGGGTTCTAATAAGCCCGAACAAAACATTTGTACGGTTTGTCTTTGAAATAGTGATTTTTTGAATAAGAAAATATTTGGATTTTCTTCATCCAATTGTACATATTATAATAATAGATCGTTTTGAGCTAATAAGATTTTGTAATAATAATCTTTAAAAGTTTTATTTTTTGTTTGAATGGTACTACGCAAAGCGGAAATTAGCAGTTCTTCATTGCGTTGATCGATGTATTTCCTTAAGAGTGCTTGACGTATGCCTGGCCATTGAACTTCATTATGAAAATTGAGGTAATCTCTAGCTTTATTTTTTATTTTAGCTAACACCGACACATTAAACAAGTAATATTGAGTTGGTGTTAGTTTGTTATCTATAACTTTTACTAAATTATCTACACTCGATATGAACGTAGATAGATTGCTATCCGGTTTAAACTCAGGTAATGAATTTGTTAATGCAGTCAGCTCTTGAATTTGAAACTGAATCAACAGCGGTAGTTGTTAAGGTGCATTATTAACAATCGATTGAGCTGTCGTGGGATACATTTTATAAGGTTCGTAACGACTTTTGTTAGAAAGTGTACTAATTTTTTCTAACTGAGGTATTCGTAATTTCCTCTAATTTTAATTCAATGCCTCTATCTGACATTTAAGTTGCAATAATAATAATACAAAAGTAAAATAAGAAAGGATTTAAAAACTTACAGTGATAGGAGGATGGTTGTCATTCCCACTCTTAAGCTCACGTTTCGCTTTAGATGACTCCTTTGCTTGGTGTGTGTGATGATTATTTGCTTTAGATTCTTTGGTTAACTTCTGAGGTGTTGAAACACTCCAAATTCTAGTTGGTTCGAAATCGTCACAGGATGGTGATGTAGAAGTTTGTTAATTTCTAGATCTTCCCGTAGTTGACTCAATAAGTAAACCAGAATATGTGAAATTATCCTGTTCAGTTATGTTTCACACGAACAATTATATTTTTAAAAAGATTTATTTAATTTAAAATTACAAAAATAGTCATGAATGTTACAAGCTTACGCCTAAAGAACAAAACAAACTAACCCGAAGCTTGATTTAACATCAGCTTATATAATTGTTGTGTTTTTGTGGATTCGTAAGTCAAAAACTGTTAAAATAAGAAAGAAAAGCGTGTCATGCATGTACTATGTGCACATGTATTATCGATAATATCAAAATCTATCTACATTTTAATTACAAGGTTGCCAGCGGCGTAAATTAATTATCATTTTGATTGTTTTATGAGAAAAAAAAAATGAAAACATAAAATTATACTTTCTGAGTTTTGTGGTGTAGGTGCATTCTTTATCGCTTGGATTTTTGTCATTGATGGTGTTATGCCATCTGTATTAATTTGGTGTCCCAAATATTCAATTTGAGGTTCGATGAAAGTACATTTTTTAAAATTTACTTTCATGCCTGTTTGGCATAGTCTTTTAAAGATTTCTTCTAGATTGTTTAAGTGACTTTCATCTTAAACTCCCGTCACCGCTATGTCGCCAAAATAAACTGCGGTGTTATTTAGAGTTTTTATATATAACGACAAAAAAGTGCTGGTACGTTCGCTATTTATTCCAGTCATATTAGAAAAAATAAATGCATTGACCGGTAAAAATCTGGATTTTGGTATACAAGCTTATTAAGACTTCCAGATAAACATACTAAATTGCCCAATCGATACATGTTGCGCTCGAGCCGCCATCTTGGAAAAAAATACACTTTTTTGGTTTTTGGACTGTATTTAGGGAACTATTGATGATATCGCAAAAATGAGTGATATAAAAAAGAAAGTTTATTGAATTTACTATAAAAAAGTTCATATACATTTTGTCTCTATCTCTAATAATTCAGTAGTAATTTGCCGTTGAATACAGAGGAAAGTCTTTCGTGGTCGCTAGAACGACGTGAAAGTTCTTATAAAGTGTTTTCGACAGCTCCGATACCTGCGAAAATCATGAATGGATAAAAAATCATTGAATAAATTAAGAATTATGCCAGTATCATCCAGATATATGAATTCGTACATTCTTACCAATCAAAACCGTTGCATGCGACTCGTACTAGGCGTAGAATCCACTGAAGTACCAACTTCTGACGAGGAGGTGGATCATCGATGTCAGGTTCTTCGAGATCGTCGTCCTTAACTTGGCTGTGACGTGTGATCATAGATTCGTCGTCGAGCTCTCTTTCTATAGAACCCTCTTTTTCGGAATCGAGACCTCTGTTCGAGTTAAAATATGCAGTACCTTGACAATATCCACAAATCGCCGCTCATTTTAGACCTGCTTTCCGACATCCACACGATGCAGTACATCTCTTTTTACCGGTCTACGACGTTTCGTCCAACATAATAATCCTCGAACCATTGCAGTATGGGTTGAAGTTCTTCAGGCAACACTCCAGCTAACCTGTCTATAGCTTCGTCTAAATCAGCAGTCGGTACAAATGCGAGAGATACCACCATTCTAGCATACAGAGCGAAATTGGAATCTGTATTGTAATTTCTGCTTAAATTTAAATTACTTAGCTGTTTCTTCATATTTTTTACCAAATGGAAAAAACACCCATGCATTTCCACTGTTGGAAACGCGTTTTTGAATGCAGAAATTGAAGATAATTCAAAATCACATGATATACGTGCTGGATTCAAATTTGGTTCCAAATTTTTTAGCATATTTATCATTTCTGTATATGTTGCAGCTTGCTTATTAGGAAGAAGTGCGTATAAAAATGGATGCACTCCTCCATGCTTTGCTGCCAAAATCACGTACACCTGTGAAAATAATGGTGGCGTAATTATAAAGGTGCCATCTATGAACCAATGGTCACATTCGTTCAATATTTGCAATAAAAACCAAATTAATATTTTTTAAAGTTCAAAATATTGAATAGAGCAAAACAAAAACAAATACTTACGCGGAGATTTCGTTCGCGGCCAAATATTAAAATTCTTCCGGGAACTTGACCACTATCAGCCAGTAAAAAGTTTTCTTGAATCCCGGTCTGGGGTTCGTATACTTTATATCTATCAGGAATAATTAAATCTACGACACTTTCAGGCGCAGGAGGGACAGCTTGTACAACATTTCTCCTTCTTTGGATAATTTTCGTAATGCCCCTTGGTTTGGCATAGCTCCTAAGGCACCTTCCGATATACCGTCAAGGCAAGCATCGATAACTTGGGAAGTTCTTTCCGGGGTTTCTTCTTCAATTCTTCTTTTCATTCGAGTTACAGCTAAATCAACTTCAACTTTTGCTGCCGAACTGTCGTGCAAATGTTCATTAATTGTTTTGACTACTATGCCATTTTGAGTGTGAATTCGAGCTTTGCAATAATCTTTTCTTTCACATCGCCAAAATATTTTTGATCCGCAAGCGCTCATGCGGTCAAAAATGTAGATAAATCCATCACTTGTGAATTTTTCTTTTTGGCGTTTACTTACAATGGTGGCCATTATTTTTTGTACTTTTTGTATAAAATCTTCGTGCGCTTTTCTCAGTTATCGTTGTTGGATTACTGTGGTTGATTTTGCTTATATAATTGCTGAAAAAATGTGTCGACATGTAGACGGCGCCGGCGGTGTTGTAGTTGTGGGTTGAGAATTTGCAGTTGTTGCATACGATTGTCTTGGTGTGCACTTGTGGAGCTAAAATGTCAACGCGTACATAAACTGTAAAAATACGTTGAAGAATAGGCGCGATTTATCGTATTTTAAATTTCCTATTAAGGATATAAATAGATGTGAGGAATGAAAAAAAATTGCGGTAATATTCGTATAGCAGTAACAGATAATAAAAATTTATCTTATAAATTAATTTGCGAGGAACATTTTTTTAGCTAGTGATATAAAGAGTATCCTGTCAGGAAATATTTGATGAAAAATGCAATCCCATAATAAGGTACTCAGTTGCAATGGACGCACTTTACTTTAAATTAAAATTAAATTTATTAAATTAAATTAAAATTATTATCTAATTTATTTCACTAGTTTTTCTTATAATTTTAATTTCCTTAAAAACATATGAAATAAAGGCATGAATGTACTAAAAGAGAATAAATTCAATAATTTTTTAAATAAATAACAGAAATTTTTAATTCTTTATATAATATTTTATTTCGTAGTTCAAAGGTAGAAACGTTACGCACTAGGTATGACTGAGACACATATAATACAGTTTATGGTGGGGATCTGTTTGCCGTGCGACGAAAAGCAGCGAGCGCTATAAAATAACAAATTTTAAGATGTTACTAATTATTTAATATCGTGTTTAATATTAAGCAAAAAATTTTGATTTTTGAACTTATTGATTCTACACATATATCCGCAACTATTACCAAGAATAAAAAATTTTGGTTAAGGGCTTCGTTTGGCAATTAGCAGTTTATAAATAAAAATTGTAAAATATTATTAAATTCTTACAAAGTTCGAACCGAAATAATTGCAATTCAAGATTTGATTCTCCATAAGCGACTTCATAATTTACAGTTTGCAAAAACAAAAAGAACATGCATTTCGTACAAAAATTATTTCAAACCATATAACCATATATTAAAATATTCCACATTTTATTAGCTTTCTGTTAATACTGTTATCTCTTTTTTTTAAATAGCGCTCTTTTGCGCGTTCTTATTTTTGATTACCTTCGGATTATGAATATATAATGCGAAAGCTCGACAAAAAAATACTACTTGCATTATTATAAACCACGGATGTATATAATAGGTGAGCTTACAACAGCAAATCTTATGTCGTAGAAAGTCAGACGCAGTGCTCGACAGAGACAGACAATGCCTACCGTGTAGTATTACTAGAGGTTTAATGTAACATTGGAAATATTATTTTTGAAATCTACAATGAATAAAACACCTTCACAACAAATTATTTACTTAATACAATGTTAGGTACAATTATTATAAACAATATTTGATAATATAATTTAAATTAACAAGTTTGTATAGTACAATAAAAAGATAAAAAATGTAATAATTTTATTAAATTCCAAATAACTAAATTAGTATTAATTATAATCATTATACAGTATAATCTTATAATTATAATACTGTTGGTGGCGGCACTTGCTCACCACCCTCACCACTGAGTTTGTTGGCTAAGAGGCAGTGGGGTGTTGAAATACCTGATATGGGAGGATAAGCAAAAATTTCCTATTGCATTGCGTATCTTTACTATTTATCAATCAACGATATAATGTATTTAATTCTTAAACGGTACCAACCGAGGAATTTTAAACTGTAATCCTTTGTAAAATGTGTCGTTTAAAAGATACGAGGTTTTCAAAATAATCAAAAGAAAAATCTCGATTTTTTAAATATTTTTTTACTTACTTTAATTCATAACTCGAAAGCCGGTGGTTTTAGCCAATAAAATTAAATAAAATGAATTGGTAACACAGTAGTTACATTAACCTATTTTCTATACATGTATATTATAGTTTTAATAAATTTATTATTTATATTACTTATCTATTAATGTATCAATTTAAAGTAGATCAAAAATTTTAAAATATTTTATTCTCGCGCCGAACTGGATTACGCCGAATCGGCTCGCGCCGAACCGGATTGCGCCGAACCGTCCTCGCGCCGAACTGTCCTCGCGCCGAACCGTCTTTGCGCCGAACCGTCTTCGCACCGAACCGGCTGCGCCGAAACGTCCCATTTCGCCTTTTTACAATTGCATGACAATAGTGTTAATACAGAATCTGGAGCAGGAGCCTGCAGTGTTCGAACAGGCTGAAGGAAATTGTCGACTTTCTTCCAACCCCAGAGTTCGGGAGATTTTTCATGACCGAACCATTTCTGGACTTGATGGTAAACGCGAAGCGAGTGCTGCTGATCCGCTGCAGCCGTAGGGGGTAACAGCGCTAGATTTGATTTACTCTTGTACGCAGATTTTTTGAACATTTCATAACGATGTTGGTTTAATGACTTCTCACCAGCAGGTGCATTATACACAGCTAAGAAAAAGCGTTCTCCAGTCTGACCTTTGACTTTGAACATAAAATATTAACATGTACCTTTTGATCGCTGTAAATAGATGCAGGCCCCATAAACTTGCAGAGAAGCATCGCAAAATCCATGCAATTCAATTTTGTTTGGATTGGAATAAACGGCATGTCTTGGTATCAACACATCATTGAGAACGGAGAGTTCTTGAATATAAGAACTCCATTGAGTTTGTATATCAGGTGGAACAGGATCGTCCCATGAAGATTGTTCCATCCACAATCTTTGCATCATAATCTTCGCGACTATTGTAACCGGTGCCAACAAACCAAGAGGGTTAAATACTTGAGAGGATTTGGATAAAATCGATCTTTTTGTTGCTTTAACGTTGTCAGCCGCAATATAAATAGAGATCATAAGATGGTCAGTTTGACATGACCATATCAGCCCAAGAGTTCGCGTGTTTTCATGTTCATGTTCAAGTTTGCTTGGATGAATATCATCGTTTGAAATGCTTGAAAGAATCTCAGGTTCATTTGAAATCCATTTTCTCAAATTAAAACAACCACTAGTGAGGATATTTGAAATTTTTGAACAAATTTCAATGCCTTCCTGAATATTATCACAACCAGTGAGCAGAACATCAACGTAAAAATCTTGTTTTATGATGCGCAAAATTTCAGTCATTAAACTTTGGCAATCATAACCTAGCTGAATTAGCAAACGAATAGCTAAATAAGATGCCGAAGCAGTACCGTACGTGACAGTATTTAAATTATAAACTTGCATCTCGTCTGTAGGCGCGTCACGCCACAGAATTCTTTATAAAGGCCTTTGGGCCGGCTCGATTTGAACTTGTCGATACATTTTCTCAATGTCCGCCGAAATAGCATACCGATGCTGTCTAAAACGTATTATAATTGTAAAGAAATCCTGCTGGATCGTGGGACCGACCATTTGAATACTATTTAGAGAATGACCGGAAGTGGTCTGCGCCGAACCATTAAAAACAACGCGTAGCTTAGTGGTTAAATTGTTCTCATTTAGAACCCCGTGATGTGGTAGAAAGAATGAAATTTCTTCCTTGGGGTCGCACAACGACATGTGGCCCAAATTTTTATATTCGTTTATAAATGAATGGTAACGAATTGACAATTCTGGCTTGCCTTGAAAGCGTTGCTCCAGAGCATGAAATCTTTTTGTCGCTACAGCAAATGAGTCACCTAAGACTGTAATGGGCATCTTAAGAGGAATAGTGACAACAAAACTGCCATCATCGTTCCTGCGAGTATGTTTGGCGTAATGAATTTCACACTCATTTTCTTCTATGGAAAGTGACTTTTCCTGGGGATACGAATCAATTTCCCAAAACTTATTAATTAATTCCTGTACTGAACTGATGGGACCAGCAATGATCCATCCAAACCTTGTATTTTGTAACGTAGGGAGATTAGGACCTAAGGCCACCTTTCCCATGCACAGTAAATCAAAGAAAGCTATTGGGCCTATTAAAAGGTCGATCTTTGCATCTTGATCAAAATTGGTGTCAGATAATTTAATGTTATCTGGAATCTTGAAGACATTTCGATTAACAGTAAATCCTGGAACAAGGCCAGTGATTTCATTAATTACGAGATATGAAAGTGATATTTTAAATGGTGAGTGACATGCTTTTACTTCCAGGTCACATCTTGAATTAGCTCTTGAATTGGATTTATTCAATCCCCAAACAGAAACATTAACCGTTTTAGTAGGCAAACTTAAACGATTGACGAGCTTTTTACATATAAAATTAGACTGAGAACCTGAGTCAAGCAAAATTCGAACATTGTGGAACTTTCCACGAGGATCTAATATTCTTGCGGACACCACCGGCAATAAAACTTGAGTTGTGCCTACGCACAAGGCGGTTATAACCTAAATACTCTCAACTGGGCTCACCGGCCTGCTAGCACGGTCCTCATGTGGAGCCTGGTTTACTTCCTGAATTTGATGTAACATGGTATTGTGTTTACCCTTACATCTTCTATATCTGTAACTTGAGGAACATTGAGTGGTAAAATGTCCTTTTGCCAAACAATTAAAGCAAACCTTTAATTCTTGGACTTTTTTGGACCTCTCGTTGGGGGGTCAATTCTAGGAATTTATCACATTTTGATAAATGATGATTTTGACTGCATAATCCACACACTGAATTTCGTGTGACCAACGATTTAACGTGAATTTTAGGTTTTTCAATAATTACTTGTTTCTTTTCTATATTTTCTAGGAGATTTGCTTGACCGCTTAGAAATTTATTAAACTGTTCCAATGTTGGAATCGAGCTTTGATGAAACCAAGTAAATAATAATAGCTTCAAATAACTGTTCCGTAGTTGCTAATGACTTCGCAGCACTCATGTGCTTGAAAACTGAATCGTGCATTTGGCGTAATTTTTGTGAAGACTTGCGTTTTAATGGTTCTATTTCTACAATAGACATTAAATGATTTTTGATTAAAAGTTTAGGGTGATCATATCTGGACAATAACGTTTTCCAAACAATTTGGAAATTTTCACTAGTGAATTCCAAAGATTGGATTACATCAGCAGCCACTCCAGTCAAACTGCTTTTGAGGTAGTGAAGTTTTTGAATATCATTTATATCCAAATTATCAATGATAAGATTTTGAAAAATAGCCTTGAACTCTAACCAATTCTCAATTTTGCCAGAAAATTTAATTAAATTAATTTTTGGTAAATTGATTTTATTATAATTGCGTGAGCCAAAATTTCCAGAGCCTACACTGCCTGACCTTGAGCGTTCCGATGTAGGAGTATTTGCTCCCGTAACTACTGCAGACGCAATTAAATTACTAATTATATGTTTCGCATTTGAAATGGCCGCAAAGTAATTATTTTCAAATTCTTCGACCTGACCTATGTCGGAAGTCGTATGTTCCGGAGAATTAACAATTTCATTATGAATTAATTCAAATTCATCAAGTAACAATCTGACAACTCCAAGACGTTCTTGCAATTCAGTGCACCTTTGTTCATTAACATTTATGTTATTGATCAAGTCTTGATCAATGCCTTTAACGAAAGTTTCAAATCTAGTTAACTTTGACTTAATTAACTGACGTTTGGTCTTTAATGATTCCATGATTAAACAAAATAAATTATAAAAATATAAGTTTATTTTTAACAGTGTAGAAAGTATTGCAAACTTTGTTAATGTAAGATGAGATAAGAAAAGAATTTCTTGATAACGCGACGCGCGAAATGTTTTCTAGCCTTGAATTGCTTCGCAAAATAAATCTGAACGTGCGCAACGCGCGAAACTAACTTTTTTATTTCTATTTACCTCTGAGCTCTTTGCACAAAACTGTGTTGAAAAGAAAGATAGGAAATAATGAACTATGGACATACCTTTTAACTTCATAAAATGGAGTCGTCCGCTTGTACGTACAATAATTTTTTCAACAATTTTGAATATGAAATCCGTGTCGATGGACCATGTTGCGGACCCTGATTATTGTCATGAGCCCCTTTGGAATAATTTGAGTGGACTGTATGCTGGCGGTTCTTTTCGGATTTTTCATTTAACACAAAAGAATAAATTATTGAGTGAAATCTTTATTCGAATACAAGTATGCAATGTTGTCATTAAGACAGACGGTGGAATAATGCTTTGTTTTTACAAGTCGCCGGCTGGCGGGATTGCTGGCGAAGCTGCGCAAGAACACAAAGCGGCGACAGTTTTGGTTGCAATTTATATGTCGTCAATATAATTACAAATCTTGCCTTGATGTAATAATTTATTAAAAATAATATTTATATAACGAGTGAAAGCATTCGGACTTTGTTTCAATCCATACGGCATATATAGATATTCAAATTGTCCTGCTGGAGTAACGAACGATGTATACTTGACTGATTCTGGATGCATTTTAACATGCAGAAAAGAGTTTTTTAAATCTAGACTTGTAAAATAATTCTTATCTTTTAAATTACTAATTTGATCATCAATCAAAGGCAGCGGAAAATTATCGTGCAACGAAATTTTATTTAAAAATCGAAAGTCAGTGCATAATTGGTATTCGCCATTTTTTTTCTTCGCTAAAACAATAGGGAAGCAATATTCAGATTTGCTTGCCTGTATTATACCTCTCTCTAACAAATCGTTTACTATTTCATTTACAGCATTATTTTCAACAAAAGATAATCTCCTTGGCTTAAAATAAAAAGGTGCATGCTGCGGTTCTACAATAAGTTTTAATTCAAAGTCATTTTTTGGTTTTTGAGGTCTGAGTTGTTCTAAATAATTTTGCACAAACGTATTATTAACTAATTCAGTATCTCTTACATTTAATTTTGAATCTATATTCAAATTTATCATTTCCCCTTCCCCAACATAATTTATTGACATGATACTATTTAATTCATCATCGGCCTTTTCTATTGTTTCTGTTGCTCTAATTTCAACATTTAACCCTTTCAATATAATATGTATATTAGGATTTGACATAAAATGTCTTCCTAACAAACATGGAAAAGGAATAACTCCATCCTTAATTACAAACAAACTTAAATTAATTTCTACATCACCTGTTACAATACAAACATTCGGTTTTCCTAACCGTTCTAATTTACTTTGATTTATTCCGTTGAAAATTCTCTCATCGATTGGATCGAATGCCTGATTTTTAACTAACGAGTAAGAAATTCGGATCGGACTGCCACAATCTAAAACAGAATTAGTAGAAAAGCGATACTTATTTGAAGTCAATTCAATACAAATAGGTAAGATGTATGTTTCTTCATCATTCTTCTCTAGCAATGTTATTCTCATACTGTCCGCTGGATAGGCTGTCTTCTCCTTCTGCCTGTACGTATTCTTCGGACAATTTTCTCGTAGATGCCTCGTCGACCCACATAGATAACAAGATCCTTTCGGTCGGATTGGCTTCGGACACGAGCTTGAAAAATGCTCTAAGGCATTACAATTATAACGTCTGGTAGGGACACTACCAGATTTAGTCGAACCATCACTTGCTTGTCTCCAGTTGTTTCCAATAACCTTCTTGTCGGGCACATTTACATGTACTTCTCGGTTGACATCCTTCATAATTCTTAATAATTGGTTAAGACTAAGAAACTCTTTCATCTTTGCTTGGTTTTCTATTGCATTATTATCTAAACCTTCGATAATATAACTTATTAATTTGGATTCTCCTAACTTAAGTTTGTTACCCAATAAAATCTTTTCTTGAAAGTACTCCACAAATTTTTCGTTTTTTCGCCATGTTCGTCGTTCAAATGTATGCATTAAAACAATTGAATCTTCCTTAAGATCAAACAGTCTTTGCATTTCTTGACGAAATTCACCAAGAGATAAAGCACCATGATCGGGCTTCGAATTAAACCACTTCGGAGCATAACCCTTCAACTTTGAAATAACTAATAGCACCGTTTGTTGGTCCGTTAATTTGTATGTGTTTCTCGCCGTTTCAGTACGTTCTAAAAATATATCTACGCTGTCATCGTGACCTTCAAAATGAGTTAATAACATAGCTAGTTCCGACGTTTTTGCTGAAGCCTGTCTACTTTCACTATTTGCTAAATTGCATGCTCTAACTGTAGCTTCGATAATATCAGCGATCGAACAAACAGATGCTTGATCAGTAGCGACTTGATTAACCATTGTAAAATTTTCTTGTCTTGCACGTGTTTAACCACAAAATTAAAAATGTTTTTTTCTTTATCCCACTTCTGAAAACTTGTAGGGATAGCTTTGCGGGCGCGTTTATAAAAATACACAATTATCAGGATTAACATAGATTATAATAAATTCATTCAAATAGTAGCTTCTTACAAGTTTTACTACAAGTTTCATTCGACAAAATTTCCAAATACATCTGAATGCTTCAAGTTTTACTCGTCTAATGCTCCCAGGCACAAACGCCACAGTCCCCGTCAAGCCATGATATAAGGAAAAGAGAAGACATGACATCGAGTGGTTCAGAATTCGTTCGGTGCGCGCATGACTTCATCTTGTGAGCAAAATATTTGATGCATTGCGTGGCATGCATTAAATATTCTTCTTCTTCTTTAATTAGGTCTGCGACCTGTTTTTACTTAACAGCAACCTCGGTGATGTTCCGAAGTTACTATTAGTGCTATGAGCATATTTATTGTTTTACATCCAAGGTAGCTTGCTAGGCTTATCTCAGTTGTGCCAGTAACTCTGGTTTTTGTTGTTGATGAAGGCAAGTCATCAACCCAGCGGGACCGCCGGCTTTACGTGCCCTCCGAATCACGGAGACAATCATAAGAAATTTTAGACTCTCCCCAGATGCAAACCGAGTACCTTAATGTCAGCAGTTATTCAGCTAACAAACTAGGCTAATGACCGTCTCATGCATTAAATATGAATATAGATTACTATAAAATGTGATATTCTTTTTAAAGGCTTTTTATTTTATTTTATGAAGTAAGGCTCTGAGCATTATTTAATTTTGTGAATTATTTACATCGTATATTTTTTTTAAATTATACTAACATAATTATTTTAAAAACTGAATAGGTAGGTTAACAAATAAAACTAGATTTATTTAAAATAATTATCATTTATTTTGCACAGGTTAAAATATTTATAATTTAAATACTTACATTATATTTCTAAACAATATCCCACGTAATAAAAATATAACAAAAAGTATGTTAATTAAAACAATCGATTAAGTTGCTACTCTAATTTATTATTTTCGACATTTTTATTTTTCTAGAAAGAGCGGAATTTTTTAAATCCTTATTTAATTCCTTTATTCTGAAATACATTCTTGATCGAAAAAATAACATTTTTACTTGATCAAGTATGAAATATCAGAACTTATATTAAATAATGTTTTCAAATAATTTTTCGAAATAAATAAACCATCAGAATTAACAGATTTGAAAATATGTTCAATTTTTTCAGTTTTAACCATAAACTCTAAAGAGAGTTTTGATAGGTCCCCCTCACTAAGATGTGAAAGCCAGGTATATTCTTTTGTCGTTGTAGAAGCTATTGAGGCATCCGGTTCTTTGAGTTTATAACAAATGTAACCAGCCAAGTTTTCTAAACCGTCATATTGAATGTCAGTTAAGTCACTTTCAACAATGTCGGGAGGTTTTTCACAATCTTCATTTTGTTCTACTAGAGAAAAATATTTTCCACACAAATTTTCCTCATCAATAGATAAATCATGAGTTATATCATTTTCAACGTTCCCACAACTTGAATATGAGCCCCATATGAAATATGAACTGTTCGTGAATTTGACCTTTCATTTAAAGATTGATGTTTATTACTTATCATTTCTACTACTAAAGGTAGTTCTGCAGTTTCTAATCTGACCTTATTCCATTCTCGTTTAGTGATAGGATCAAATTTTGTGGTATTCAAATAGGTTATCAATGTGTTCGATGAGGGTTGTTGTATTACATTAAGTGCACATAAATGTTTTTAAGTATTATTTAATGGATTTTGCAAAGCTGCATGTGATTCTTTGTTTATATTTTCTAATTCAAAGAGAGCTTTAACATGATTGTGAATTAATAAAGATTTGTTTTTAAACCTAGTTTTGAGAAGTTCCCAAATTTTTTTTGTAAAATGGTTTATTCGTAAAATAACTATTATTATTATTATTATTTTATAATTTTCTGAAGAAACCTCAAATGAATGAATAACCGAAGCTGCTTCATCTGTGAGAGTTGATCACAAATAATGGAATTTCTGAATATCATTTAATGATTAATTTTCATTGATTAATAATTTAAATATATCGTAAAAGTTTATCCATTGATCATACTCTCCAGAAAATTTAGGTAAAGTCAATGTAGGAAATTTTATAAGATTTAAATTATTAGTTTGTGGTTTTCGCACGCTTGCAACGGAAGAATGATTACTAGGGGATGGGGTTACAGAATGATTACTGTTGACACTGTGAATACTTTCACTGTCCGAATTGTTATTTTGTAAATTTGCAGTTTTTAAAATCGCAAGTGCTTTGCCCTTTAATGAAGAATATTTGGTTTCGAACTCATCACGTTCGGTTTCATGTGAATTCGTAAATTCACTTGGATCAAAATTTTCAATTTCATCTTGTATCGCATTAAAATCGTTTAAACTTGTTACTACTATATCCAAGCGGATACGTAATTCTTCTATAGCTGTTAAATCGTTTTTATTTATTTGTTTATTTAAATAAATTTTAAACCGTGTCAAAAGACTCTTTAGTTTGCCTCGATTTTTTATTAAAGCTTTTAATTCGTTATCTGGCATTTTTAAGATAAATACTACAAATGTGTACGAATAAATATGTAGAAAATGAGTTGGTAATGTTTATTGCTGTATCGCAAAAAAAGATTAAGAACCCGTAAAATAATAGAGCAATAATTCTTCTCACAAAAGGTGGAAATATAGCTAAGGAATATAAAGGAATGTGACTTACTCGCTATCAAAGGGGTCGACGTCGACCATGTGTTGCAGTTCCTTCGGCGATCGTTCCTTGCTTGTTATTCTTTTGCTGAGACAAATGTTGAATTTGTTGCATTAAAAAATACAAAAATATAAAAATATTGAAAAGTACTTCGTATATCTGCCAAATTTCGATGTTGGATGAACAAGTATTGTTGTCACAATATTACAAATTTGCAGCTCAATCCGTCTCGAATAGACTAATGTTGGGTTGATGTTGTGTTGTAGATAAACCAATTTGTAAAAGGAACAATAATTTATTTTTAAACTACAAGTAGTGGATTGTAAGGTTGAAGTAAACGTGTGTATCATTTGGCAGTTAAAATACTAATGCTTATATGTATGAACACTGGAGTGAAATGCCCGCTAAGCGGAGATGAAAGTAAAGTGGGGCAAATCGCCGCAACACACATATTATAATTTCATTAGTCATTAACTCATTACTATCAGTCATCACAAATCTTTGTTTAGAAATGTTAAATTTTAAAATACATTTTTTATAAAATATCAAGAAACGAAGGAAAACTAAAAAAAATCTATAAAAAGCTGAAAAAATCACCAAGAAAGGACCAAATAAGCATTTAAGCATTTCTGCTGCAAAAAAGCAAAATAAAAATAGCCCCAAATGTTTTCATTTTGTACATAAGGTGTATATCCAAACCAATTTTATTCTCATAAGCAAAATGCCATAAATACGCACTTTAGTGATAAGGTGTAACGTGTAACGAATCACCTTGCTAAGAAGTTTATCAGATAATCGGTGCGATTCTGATTGCAACATGGTTACATAACAATATTATTATGACTAGATTGTTACCCTATGTTATAACCAACGTTGTAACAATGTCACCAAAAAGCGGTATTCTGTTTGAACACGCTTAACCATGATGATTATAACTTATGCATAACCAAACCTTGTTATAAATAGTTCAAATGTATTGTAAAAATAGTACAAATGTACAAATTATGACAGATGGATCCATCAGCTGTTGTGATTTAACAAACATAACATAACCTTAATTATAATGAATTTTTTAATATATCAAATTAAATTTTTATTCAAAATTATTTTAAATTTCATTAATGTACAGTTTACACACTATGTAATAGGTTTAAGGTGGTACATACTATTTTAGTGTTAGTGTACAGTGCGAGTTGAAACCAAAAAATTAACCAATCATATTTCTTGAAAAACAGCTTTTTGACGTATTTCATTGGTCAATCCAAATTTTCTGGTTTTAACTCACACTGTACAAGTGGCCCTTAATTTTATTGTGATTTTTTTGTGTTTGGAACTTGGAAGAGCTAACATCTAAAATTACAACATGATTGAAAATAAAAGAAGAGGAAAAATTGAAATTTTCATTTTTAGTTCGTTTTCGAATGGAAATCGAGGGTTCGTAAGAAGGCACGAACCTTTCATCAAAATTTAGTTCGGACAGGTGGAGGTGCTTGTATTCACGGAGACTTGTCCAAATTAGAAAACGATTAATGGGAGCCATTGGTTGGCTAGCCGTTACTGGCAATGAGGAGCTGCCTCAGGAAATAGACCCTGAGGAACCAGTCCATAATGTGGAAATTGGAAGAAAAAGAAGTCGTGATGAATATCCAACAGCGGAGGAAGATATGATTAAAATTGTAGCTGAGGAGGCCGAAGAGGAACATTTACCTCAAAATAACAAGTATCCATAACAAGTATAATGAATTAAAACTGTTTTTATTATTAATTTATTTCTTTTAGGTACACAAAGAACAGTACCAAGAAGAAGAAAACGAGCGCGGTACGAGACAAATAAGACGCAGCTGAAGAAATCCGCAAAGCCATACAGCAAATCTGCAAATCAATTAAGTACAGCTGTATCGCAGCTCTCGGGCAGCATTAATTTATTAGCTTCTGCCATCAGCAAGTTTGCCGATGTCTTAAATACTAGGTAGCTATAATTGTATTTATAAAATATTTATTTATTTTGTTTATTAATAAATATAAAATTTAAAAAATTATTCTTCTAATGAATTAATTAGAGTCCTTCGGATCATACGTCTTTGCGTTAAGAAGTCGTTATCATAATCTAAAAAAAATATCATTACTTCAAATAGCACCAATAGTATTGTGTTTACCATCTCTATTAAAAACTTCTAATTGAGGTGGCAGTAAAGGTAATTGGTCTTCCACTTTTTCGTCCAAATTTAAAATATTATATTTTCTACATATGTTATGTAAAACTACGCAGGCATATATAATTTTACCAGCAATAGTATGACCGTTGTGCAGAGTGCGATGTTTCAACAGGCATTTAAACCTTTGTTTAAGTACACCAAAGGCGCGTTCGATTACATTTCTGGTACAACAATGGCGTTTGGTATATCTACCTTCCGGAGTATTACGAGCGGCATCAAGAATTGGTGTCATCATTCAAGGTTGTAGTGGATATCCAGAATCACCAAGTAACCACATGTTCTGATGTTGTTCTGTATATCTTCTCCTAAGGAATCTGTTGATGGTTGACATTTCCCATATAGCAGCGTCGTGAGTTGCCCCAGGATATCAAGCATTTACATTTAAAAATGACATATCTGAATCGCACACCTTAAATAAGTGCAATTTAGTTAAAAACCAAGTCATTTTAAAAATATTTAGATCTTACGGCCTGCACATTAATGCTGTAATAACCTTTTCTATTTAGGTAACAAATAGGAGGATTTAAATTATTTGTTTCGGAAGGAGATATAATTGCAATGTGAGTGCAATCTATTACTCCAACAATATTTGGAAAGTTGAATTTGTTTAAAAATCTGTAAAATATGTTGGCAAAATTCTAACTAAATACAAGTAGAACATTTGTTACCTTTTGTTACCGATTCTGCTAACTACTGGTTGACTTATAGCCAAATTTAAGTCCTGCCCAACAGAAGTTTGTTAACTCCCATTTGCATAAAAATTTAAACAAGTTACTTTTTATGTTACTTCGACATTTTTTATTATTGTAACGAAAATAACGTTTATTTAATTCTAAAGGGCTAATACAAATATTTACAGATACAGTTTATAACAAATACTGCCTTCCAGAAACTTCCAGGGATTTCTACTCATTTCCCGACTGTTAATTCAGCTATATTTGAATGACTAATGCTGTTATCATGCATGACTCATCACACATGACGTCATACATTGGTCATCAAATATAATTAGACGTTCTTTCGTAACATTATAAATCAATTTAATGAACTAATACCATACCTGCAAATGAAACGGAATCTTGTTTTCTCTTGCAGTATAATTGGCAAATTCCTGCAATTCGGGAATCAAATCCAACATAGCAACTTTATTTTGCCGAAATAATTTAACGAATTTTTCCTCTGACATTTGAAATGGATCACTAGTATCTCGAATAAATCTATATTCTAAACGTAGCTGCTCTCTAAAAGAATTAAAAACTTTAAACTAAAATCTTGTTGTAGGCTAGATTTATATACATGTGATTCGTGTTTTAACTATTCATCATGTTGTACTTACTGAGCTTCAAGATTTTCATAAACATTTTCAAAATTTAAGTGAAAATTAACACCAATTAGATCCATTTATATAAAAAATTTCGCAACTGAACGTATAACAATAGTCAAAATGAACATAACTAGCACTAAAATGCAGTTGTTATCATAACCATGAAATTATAACAATAATGGTTCACAAACCACGCCTCCATGGTTATGTCGTTGCTAAAAATTGCTAAAATAACCATATTGTTACAAAATAACCAAATTGTTATGATAACAAGGTTGTTAGGTCAAATCAGAATCGCACCAAATGTTTTCTGTTTTGGATAAGTAAGAGAACAATTTTCACCCAAATAATAATGTATGAAAAGGAAGTTGCAGGTTGGCTGGGATTTGCAAATCAAACGCTATCTCAGTTTGTCGACGTTTCGGACGCCTTTATGGGTCCATTCTCAAGACTAAGAAAAGAGAAAAACACAATATGAAACCGACAAAATTCAAAAAATAACGCTTTCAACACAGAAACAAACACCGAAAAAACTCACTGAAACACCGAGTGGTGTTGGCTCGTTTGATTTCAGCATGTAAAGAGATATACATATATGTTGCACGAAAGGTCACTCTCAACAAAGTCAACAATGTTAAAAATATAAATAATAAATAAATATGACTATGGTTAAAAACATTAAAATACAATTTCGTAAAATACTGTAAAATTATTGTTCTCTATAGCACCTTATTAAAATAAATAGTTATCAATTAAAACTAATTGATAGTGATGGAACCGTAAAAATATTGTGTTGGCTTGATAACATTAAATTCTTTTAAAGGCATCTTTAAGATCAATTTTTGAAAAATACTTGCTGCCTCTAGAAAGGTTTGCCATGATCCCATGATGCTTTCAAAGCGAGGAAGCAGGTAATCATCTTTCTTTGAAACATGGGCGTTGATGGTTACAGGAAAATCACCACAAATTCGTACGCTGCCATTTGACTTGAAAACTACAACAATAGGTATTGCCCATTCTATTGGTGTTGAGAGTGTGTCGACTGGTTCCAGTACATCTTCACGAGTCTGTTGAGCTCCGCAGCAAATTTATCTTGTAGTGCAATGGGTACAGGTATGGGTTTGAAAGCTTTAGGTTCCACATCAGGTTTCATCGCGATTTTCACCATGTGTCCACGAATGGCGACCAACTTCCTGTTGAAAAGTTCACTAAACTCCTTCAAAAAGTTTTGGAGTTCAGCCGTCGGCTGTTCTTCAATGTTGTTGGTTTTGTTATGAACTACTTTTACTTGACAAATTCTGAAACTATGAAGTAGAAGTAATTTGATTTGTAAACACCAATTGAGGCCAAAAAGTGGAATATCATTTGATTTCGTAACGTAAAGACGTATAAATTATGTTTTTTGTTGAAAGCTGTAACTTGAACTTTGGTCATACCTAACGTTTCGATTTCCATATCAGTGTAGCAAATTAAATTCTGTTTTTTTTGTTAATGTTGGTTTACCAATTAAACCCCATAATTCCTTTCCGATTACTGAATATGCTGCTCATAGATCATCGAGCATTTCAATCATCTTCTTGTTGTTAAGTTTAACCGTTAGCATTACCTTCTTTGAAGATTTTAGGTTTCGAATGTTTACTGTATTTGTTGATGAACTGTGCTCTTACCTTCAAAACTTGAATTTTCACTGTAACTATCGTTTTCTTGCTTATAAACATGACGCGTATAAAGCCATATGTTCTGTTTACGGGCTTTTATTTTTGCGTTCCCAGCTGTAACATAATATCGTGAAAAATGGCTAAAACTACCACACGCTGAGCATTTCTTCTCATTTGCTGGTTTTCCTGTTTCCTGACTGGATTAAACCACCCAGCCAGGGAGTACATTACTGCGAATTGATACAGTAATTAAATAATGAATAATTAATATGGTAAAAGTAACAATAATTATGGTGAACTTAAATAACAGTAGTAACAAGGTTATAAATATAGTAACAATAATAATAATAGTGAAATAATGATAACAATAATAAATGATAATAAATAATAACAATAATAATAAGCAACAAGAACAGTAAATTTCTTCTTCTTCTTCTTGTGCCTTCTCCTACCGGAGGTTGGCAATCAACATGGCTATTTGTATCTTCGATACCGCAGCGCGAAACAATGATCTTGTGCTCTTACCATACCACTGCCTAAGATTTTTAAGCCACGATGTTCTGCGACGACCAGGTCCTCTTCTTCCATTAATCTTGCCTTGAATTATTAGTTTAAGCAGTTCGTATCTTTCGCCTCTCATTACATGTCCACGATACTCTAATTTACGTTTGTTGACTGTGTACATTATTTCCAAGGAAGTACCCATTCTCTGTAGCACCTCAACATTAGTGATGTGATCCACCCATGAGATACGCAGTATTCTCCGATACATCCACATTTCGAATGCGTTTAGTCTCTTACAGGAGTCTTCGGTAAGGGTCCAAGCTTCAGCACCATATAGCAAGACGGGTAAGATGTAACATTTTAAAATTCGCTTTCGTAGTTCTATGTTGAAATCGCGATTAGATAATAGATTTCGCATTCTTCCAAATGCATTTCTCGCCTGCTCTATAGGACATCTTATCTCCTGGTGTTGTTCTCAGTGTTCATATAGATTGCAGCCCAGATATTTATATCTTTCTACTCTTTGAATTGGTTCATTCTCCAATGTCACCCTCGTCTGGATATTATCCGTCTTACTAATAATCATATATTTGGTTTTTTTGATGTTAACTTTCCACTCATATTTTTTACTGGCATTATTGACCGTGTTGACCAAAGTCTGCAAGTCCTCTGCACTCTCTGCCATCAAAACCGTATCATCCGCGTATCTCAGGTTATTTATTATTTTTCCATTAATGCTTATTCCCTCCTCTCGATCGCAAAGAGCTTCACTGAATATTCTTTCGGAATAGATGTTAAAAAGCAATGGCGACAACACACAACCCTGTCGGACTCCCCTTAAAACTTCTATTTCTTCTGTGGTATTGTCCTCCACCAGCACTTTTGCTCGTTGATTTCAGTATAAGTTCGCAATAATTCTAATATCACGGGTATCCAACCCTATTTCTTGGAGAATCCTAACGAGCTTCCCATGTTGTACCCTGTCGAACGCTTTCTCATAGTCAATGAAACACAAATGTACATCATTATTTACGTCTCGACATCGCTGAATCAACACATTCATGGAAAAGAGTGCCTCTCTGGTTCCGAAGCCATTTCTGAAACCAAATTGCGTGCTACCCACCATCTCCTTGCATCGACGGTATACTCTTCCGTGGATAATCTTTAAGAACACCTTCAACGTGTGACCCATGAGGCTTATGGTACGGTAGTCCTTGCATGTTTTAGCATTCGCTACCTTTGGAAGCACAATGAAGGTCGACTTTAACCAATCTTCAGTTATGTTGCCTGTACGATATATGATGTTAATTAACTTGACCAGAATATCTACACTGTCATCGTCTAACAGTTTTAATAGTTCAACCGGCACCTCATCTGGTCCAGGTGTTTTATTGTTTTTAGTGTTTTTAATGGCATATTCCACTTCATTTTTATTGATAGTCTCTGTCGTGTACTTTATGTCTTTCATGTCGTGATTGCTCGTTCTGTCATCTTCAAATAGATGCTCTACATATCTTTTCCAGATATTCAGCTTCTCCTCCATGCTCATTGCAATATTTCCATTTTCGTCCACTAGCATACCACTACCTCTATTTTTGAAATGTCCAGTAGCTTCTCTTATCTTTTTGTAAACATTAAATATGTCGTATTTTGCTTGAAGCTGTTCTATCTCATTGCACTTCTCTGACATCCACTCCTTTTTCAGCGAAGTATTGGGAAATGAGACCGACGATAATGAAGAGTATGAGAACAGGATACCAGAGGAAATAGAAGTGACTGAAGAATGTACAGCTGTACCCACCATACAAGAAGTAGCAGAAACAATAACACAACTGAAAAACAACAAAGCACCAGGAGAGAACGAAATAACGGTGGAAATGATCAAACACGGAGGAGCGGATCTTGTGGTCAGACTACACGAGCTAATTGTGAAAGTATGGAATACTGAAAGCATGCCAAACAGATGGAACAGCGCAATAATATGTCCTATTTATAAGAAAGGAGAAAAAACAACATGCGAAAATTATAGAGGAATTGCTTTAGTAGACACTGTATACAAAGTTATAACCAAGATTATAAAGGAACGTATAGAAATCTCCACAGAGAAAATTATAGGTGAATACCAAGCGGGTTTCAGGAAAGGAAGATCTACTACGGACCAGATTTTTGCAATGAAAGAAATACAATACACATGTAATGATTACAAAATACCACTACATGCCCTGTTTATAGATTTCAAACAGGCCTATGACAGAATAAACAGAAGCGCACTATACGAAGCAATGAGAGAGATCGATATCCCGGAAAAACTTGTCAGACTAACAAAAATGACACTAACGAAAACCAACAACAGGGTGTATGCAAATAACCACTACTCGACCAATTTCCAAGTCACGAATGGATTAAGACAGGGGGATCCTCTGTCGGCCCTTTTATTCAACATAGCATTGGAGATAATAATAAGAAGAAGCAAAATCTCACGATCTGAAATGATATATAATAAGCCAAACCAGCTATTAGCGTACGCCGATGATATTACCGTACTGACGAGAACAAAGGGTGAACTTGTAAAGGCGACGAGAAATATAATTAGAGAAGCACGAAAGATAGGACTAGATGTGAACCAGGGGAAGACAAAGTATATGAAACTGGAAAACAGCAAGGAGGGAAGAGGAGTGGAAGATTTCTTAGAGGTGAAAATAGATGAAGGAGAAAACATGCCTTTTGAGAGGGTAACGACATTTACATATCTTGGAGTTCAACTGACGGACAAATGTGAAGAAAGTACGGAAATCAAAGCAAGACTGACAAGAGCATCGAGAAGCATAGCAGCGATGAGACACTTTTTAGCGGCAAAGAACGTATCCAGAAACGCCAAGTTACGTATATATAGGACAGTCATCAGACCAACGATACTGTATGGTTCCGAGATATGGACCCTGAACGTCTCTGATCAGAAAAAGTTGGAGATTTGGGAACGAGGAATCCTTAGAAAAGTTTTCGGAGGTGTAAACACGAAACTGGGGTGGAGAAGAAGAACCAACTATGAGTTGGAAGAACTGTATGGGGAGCCCAACATAACAGCGGTGGTGAGGGCGAATAGAATAAGATGGATGGGACACGTTGAGAGAATGACGAACGAGAGGATGCCAAAAATGGTTCTAAAGAGACAACCAATAGGTACGCGAAGAGTGGGGAGACCAAAGTCCAGGTGGAAGGAGGCAGTGAGAAGCGACCTGAAGAGACTGAAAGTGGATGGATGGGAGGAAAAGGCAAGAGACAGGGGGGAATGGAGAAAAGTCGTCAACGCAGCCCTGGGCCTACAAGGCCTGTAGCGCTTACTTATATATATATGTATATATATATATTGGTAAAAGGACACTTTTCTAAGCATATTAGAACAAAAATTTTCTTGGATTATAAATTAGTTCTCGAATAAATCGAATTTGAAAAATTTAAATTTACAGGTATTTTAGATACACCTTTTAACACGGCTGCATGATTAGACATTTTTGTGTAAGGCAAAATAATTTAAAAAAATCCCTGAAAAATAACAGAACTCGCCAAGGGTGGAACTCGAAGCCATAGAACTCGTACGGGTGTCGACATCGAATGAACACAACATTAAGACTATATCAAAGCACACGTACCGTCAACAAAATGAGACCGTCACCGACGAGACCGTACCTCAACGTGAGACCGACCGTCACACATCGGGTATATCATATTACATTTGCCTGCTTTTCGTAATTTTAAAATGCCGTTATTTCGACAACTATTGCATAATCCAAGAAAATTTTTGTGTTAATATACTCAGAAAATTGTCCTCTTTCCAATGGTCAATAGGAAAAAGTTCAATTTTTGTGATCACATACGTGACAGTAACCAAGAGGTGCTTTACGTAATTTTACTTCAACTGGAATTTCTTTTCGAATCCTATTTACTGTACCTACTATGGTAGTTTTAGCTTCTTTCAGACACTTAGCTAATTTTACAGACGTGAAAAAATTGTCTGTAGTGGCATTTCTGCCTTTGTTTAGAAATGGTTTCATAAAATTCCATACCACACTTTCAGGAAGGCTTTCATCTGCAGGACGATGTTCATCCTTTCCTAGATAAGGTAATGCATTACACATATATTTAGTTTTAGGATCTCCAAGCATCCAGAATTTAATCCCAAACTTATCTGGTTTATTAGCCATATATTGTGTAAATCGACACCGTGCTTTTGTGGGAAACAGTTGCTCATCAATTGTTACAAATTCACTGAGTTTGTAACAGATTATGTAATTTTCAATAAATCTATCCCAATCTATCTATCACCACTATCTATCCATAAATATCCACTATCTATCAATAAATCTATCCCAAGTGCAAATTTGTCTGTCTTGAGGCGTTCAGATCGAGTTTGCCGTTCGTCAAATCTCAGATATCGCATTATACTACGAAAACGGTTTCGGGTCATGATATTTCCAAAAAATCCTATTTCCCAATCTTTAGACCATAAGAGATTATAATCCATCCCTCCGCACTTATAAGACCCACGAACATACAGCAGAGCAATAAATGCATCGAGTTCTTCTAATGTAATAGTCCAGTCATTTTCACCTTTACGACGAGCTTCAGCTTCACTACACAGTTTTATGTGTCGCAAAATTTGTTCAGACACAAGCAATCGCCATGAACTCAACATGTCTTTTTAAACTATGTGCCGTTTAGCATAAGGCGTTGGCCCTGGTGTTTCCCTAACAATATTCTGAGCGGATGCTCTTTCTGGAGTTTTATGTTGAATGTCAATCACTCTTCATGCTGTTTGTTTGTCACTTCCAAGGAAGGAAGATTCAGTAGAAAAAATATCTGCTCTAGTATTAGCTTCTGAAGCTTGACGAGCCTTTAGCGGACGTACACGCCCACGTCCCTTACCTCGCTTACTTCCACTATTTTTTGGTTCAGCGCCGACTTTTTCATCTTGGAAAGTAATTGTTTGATGCCTAACCAAGAAACATGCTGCAGCTACAACAATAAACATTATCATTTACTCCGAAATATATGAAACATAAAATCTAAACAAAAATTTTTTCCTTGCTTCTTCCTAATAATAATTTAATAATTTATTAATTTATTAAAATAAAACCTAATATTATTTATGTAGTTTTGAACAATAAATTTATTTTCTAAAATGACGAGTTTTTCTAAGATTAAACATCTAAGATTATTGTTTACATTCCTTCAGTAGCTCTAGATGCATTTTTTGTTTGATGTTCTATGCTTCTTTCATCAGAATCAAAAGATTCACTGCAACTCATTTCATTTGGAGAATGTACTGATTCGTTGTCTTCGCTACTATCATCTGACGTACTATCAGAATCATCTTCCCCGGAGTTATCTATTGCCATCTTGTTGGCGATTTGTTCAAATTCAGAAGCACTGAGATATTTTTTACGCCACATTTTTAAAATATTATGTATACACACGACACACTAAATGACACTTGTCTACAAAATAACTGACTAATAGCAATGCAGTATGCAGTTCTTTATTTTTCATACGGTGCAGCGTTCCTCCAACGCATGCATGAATCACGCGATCGGCCTCTGCGTGAAGAAGTGAACAGCCTTATTGACCATCACAAAAAATCTCTCTAAGTTTGTTTTAATATACCCGTTTGTATTTTAAATATCAATTCGGACAATTAAGTAATGAATTTGCTGGTTTTTCCCTTTATTGAAGGCAAGGGTCAAAATGACCCCTTGGCGTTAATAGGTAGAAGCTATCAAAAATTAAGAATGACCTGCCAAACAAGCCTAATTTTTCGTATACATGATTATAACAAATAAAAATTAAAAGTCAAAAATACCCAGCCCTGTAGTGCCCATGAATCAAAAGATTCAGAACAATTATTTTTGAAATTAGTTTGAAAAGTGTCAAAATGACCCCTTTGGCGCTTCTAGTGTTAAACGTCACTGCTAATCTTTTAATTTTAGGTTAACTTTACTTTTAGGTTAGTTTTAATTTTGTCACTGTCAGTCGAATTTAAAGTTTTCATCTCTGTATATTTTTTATATGTCAGTGTCAGTCAGTTAAAGTTAAATGTCAAAAAAAAAATTGAATTAATTTCATAAATTGATGAAGGGAAGACCAAGAAGATTTAATTCGAAGCGCCGAAACGCCCATATGAAGAATTGGCTAAAAAAAGTGCTTTTTACAATTTCGAGAATATTGAAAGGGTCGGTGTTATTAAAAGAACAGATGTTCATATGAGCGAATCGACGCATCGAGTATTTAGGGCAGCATTCAACCAAATGTTGCATAGTCTGCCTACTTTTTGAATCACAGGGGCATTCTTCAATAGGGCTGATCTTAAAACGGAAGAGATAAGATCTTGCATAAGAGTGTCCCGTTAATACCTGCGTTAGCTCAAAGGAAGTTTCATAGGCGTCTCTAAATAAATCAGCATCCCGAATTGTGAGCAAAAACTCGCGGGTGGTCGAACCTTGAACTGCGTCCTTGTATTAGGTTTCCCAAATACTCTTCATTTCAAGGCGGATCGACCGCTTGGCGTAGCTCACTTGTATGCGGTGCTGCAGTGAGAAGAAACTGCCGCATCTTTTGCACATAGATCAGCAACTTCGTTTCCACCTATACCGCAGTGAGCCTTCACCCACACAAACGAGATGTCGGTTTGTTTTTCAACTTCAGAAGAGAAAAGTGGATGGAAGTGACCAACGGAATCGTGCTGTCTCTGTTACGAATAGAAACAAGAGAGGACAGGCTATCGGAGAATAAGCACGCAGACTGTATTCTCCTGGGGGAAATTTAATTCAGGGCCGCGTCGATTGCATAAAGTTCGGCTTGAAAAACATTACATGACTTATGCAGTCGAAATTTGTGTGTTTCCTGCCGACCCTCATGATAGATGACCACCGACGCGCCGACTTCCCCGCCTTCCAACTTGCTTCCATCCGTAAAAATGGCAGCAGACCGTCTCGCTTAATCGATCAACCTCCTTCGAGTCACTTACTTTCACGAACTCGATCATTTGCCTTTGGCAGGGATGCAACAACATCTCTGCTGGTGACGTACCATCCTGTAAGATAACGTCATCAGGAAGTTGATCAAATGTTCCGTCCGCTTTAACCTCCTCTATCTTTGCAACTTCCCTCACCTTGAGTTCGAGGGGTGTGAACAAGGCAGATATTTCCGAGACAGTTCTAAAACCTCTTATGGCTCTAATGGCGAAAGCCCTTTGAAAAGAACGCAACCAACACCGCACATATTTATAATTTAGCGCTCCACACCATACACTAGCCCCATAGGTCAAAATGGGCTCGACATCGGAATGATAAATGGTCTCGACGTTTTCAGGGTGAATACCCCACGTCGGACGTACATATTTACATAAATTTTGAAATATTCTATTAGTTTTAGCAATCGTTAATTTAACGTGCTCTGTGAATTTCAAGTGCTGGTCTAAAGTTATCCCTAAAAGTTTAATAAACGGTTCGAATTCCAATTTCTTTGTTCCAAAATAAATATTTGTTAATTTTGATTTAGATGTGAAGGCTATCGCTTGAGTTTTCGCGGCGCTGAATGTCGCGGCACCTCCAGTGCCCCACTCGGCGATTGATCCTAGTGCAATATTAGTTACGTTTTCTAGTTTCATTGCGTTGGCCGCGCTCGCTATTAAAAGGACATCATCTGCAAATACTTGCAAATGACATTTCTCAGGCAAGCCTATATCTAGGAGTTCGTCTAACACAATGTTCCAAAAAGTAGGTCCACAAACAGAGCCTTGGATGCATTTTTTGGTCATATTTTTCAGCGACTTTCCGTCAGCGTAAGCCAGCTCCACAGACCGATCTTCGATATAGCTCTTGAGGAGTCTATATAAGTTTGGCATTTGATATTTTGAAGTCTGTTAAAAAGAGCTGGCCACCAAGCGTTGTCGAACGCCGCCTTTATGTTCAGGGATACCCCAAGTACCAGGCTCTTATGATTTTTCTTATATTGATTGCATTGTGTAACATTTACATTGGCCTGATGTTGGAAGCCGTAGTAGGTTAGTCGGTTTGTAAATAGTTTTCTAAAAGCTTTCCAAAAACCGAGAGAAGTCCGATCGGTCGATAAGCCGATAAGTCGTTTGGATCCGGCCTATTCGGCTTTGGTAAAATCTTTACGACGCTCTCTTCCACGGCTTTGGAAAGTGTCCAATCTTCAGGCATGAATTGAATAGAGATGTTATAAATGTTAAATTTTCCTCCGCAAACACAATGCAGATATCAGACGTTAGATTATCTAACCCCGGTGCTCTATTCGGACTCATGCTACTCAACGCGCTCCACACCTCTCCCTCTGTAAACTCATCCTCATCTTTTGTATCGCATATGTATGGCGAGTCAAACATGTGTCTTAGTTCGTTGTGTCTGAGTCTCGTATCGTTAGTATCGTCAGGGTAAAAGTGTTGTAATAGTTTGGTGGCTGTCTCGTCACTGTTAGTAGTAAATTCGTTGTCGCACATTAACGTTAAAGGAGGGTGTCTTAATGAGGAGTCTTTGATCAATCTGTTTGTCATAGACCATACGTTCTCTTTATTTTGAATACTACAGAAATCTTTAAAATGTTTTGTTGCAGTGCTTCTGACTAGCTCACCGTATTCCTGCTTTTGCAGTTCATATTCTTGGAGAAGATGAGTCATATCAACGTTTTGATTGCTGCAAGAATGAACACGCGTGATGCAGTCTTATGCACTTCTTTTTCAATTTTTCTTATTCTTTAGACCACTATGGATTATACGGTTTTGATTTTCCACGTATTTTCATTGAGGCAAAACAAGAGTTTCGAATGTCCTCTGTGAGTCTATCTACTGTAAGGTCTAAATTGTTAGAAGATATGTTGTCGAAATTTGTCGCTAATAATTTTGATTTATCAAAATTTTCAGATAATTTTTCTCTGAAAGTTTCCCATTTGGCAATTTTATTCCTAAATAAATATGTTGAATTAGTGTGATTTACACTAACTTCGTTTTCTACTAAAATTTGGAAAGTAATCGGTCTGATTTCGGGCAGATTGACTTATCAACGCACCACCGTGAAAGCCGGTTGACGATACTTTCGGAGGCCATCATTACATCTATAAAAGATGTTAAGAGGTTACCATTTCTGGTAACCTGGAATGTCGGTGAGCCTCCTTCATTGCATATGTTTAAGTCATGTGAATATGCAATGCTGAGAATGTCTTCACCACGGCAATCACTTTTATGGGAGTCCCATATGGGGTTGGTCCCATTCACGTTTCCACCAACGATGACATGCGACCCTTTGATGTCGTGTAGGAATTTGTCGAGGTTTACTAACGTGTCGGTAATGTCCATGTCTGGCTCGATGTATATGCCTTTAATGTACAAGTACCGCTGTTTAATTGGAAGTTTTACTATAGTAATATTTGTGTCCGAGTATTGGGACATGCTAAGCACTGCCCCAACACTCTTCTTTATTAAAATTATACTTTTTGGACGTGTGTTGTTATTAGCGGACTTGTTACTTTGGAAAACATATACACCCTCCATACTTTTAACATGATTAACTCGTCGCACATATGGTTCACTTAACAGAGCGACATTTCTGTCACTCTGCATGAAATAAGAAATGAATTCAAGATAACCTATGTAAGAGCGCATCAAGTTGCACTGTACAAAATTTAGATTAATACTCCCCCGTAATCGATACAATCCCTTATTCTTTCTTCCATCAATTTATGAATCATACATGCGTCAGAGGTAGCATTGTGGTCTGTTTTAATTTTGTAGTTCGATTTTATGTTGTTTCTCGAACAATTTATACAGTTCGGTGGGTTATCTTTGTGTTTACAATCGTTAAAATTGTGTGGTCCTGAACAGAACGAGCACACAGCTTCTGCTTCCCTGCAGAATTTTGATGTATGACCATATTTACAACAGCGGAAGCATTGCTTGATGTTGATGTACTCTCTTACATGTACCCGGTCATGGTCCACATTCATTTTTTCGCTTTTTATAATGTTCTGAAAAATAATAGGTTTCGTTTGAATTATTGCATTATATAAATTTTTGTTCTTGTTGTTTTTAATAAAAATAAGCTCCATGTCTTCTTTTTGGCTTATTAAATTGCTAATACTGGAATTTTGGTTTTTGAGCACATCCAGCAACTCTTCCTTATCCACGTTCCTGGATATGCCCTTTAAAATTATATGAGGATTATTTAATTTGAGCTCCTCATATGAGAAGTTGGGATTTTCTTTTAGAGATTCCTTTAGATCTTCCATCTCTTTTGATGTTGACAGTTCAACTTTTAAGTTGTTTTCAAATTTAGTTATATTTAAGGATGCATATTTTTTACTTTTGAACGGTACACTTTCCTTTCACTTTTTAATTAGGTCCGTGTATGAAATTTTTCTAGTTGATTTGTACGAAACTATCAATGTTGGGCCCAGTTTTCTAACGTTATTTATTCTAGGATAGGAAAGGTAACCTCAGAGAAGCTTCTTTCCGTTTTATTCCTATCGTTAATTTGGTGTATATTTGAATTATTTAAAATTTTAGGATGGCATTTTAGATCTTCTTTTAAAGTTTGCATTTCTTCTCTTACTGCTATTTTTATCCTATCAATTAAATCCATGTTGTTTCTGTTTGTGTTGATGTTTTCTGATTCTTGAGGAGGTGCACTTCCCAATATTATAATTTCATTTAGCTTGGCTCTCACATTTTCCATTATGGAATTTTTAATTTTGACCTTACATGATTTAAGTTCTTTCTCTATGCTTTCGCATAGCGAGACAATCTTGGTGTGGTTATTCACTACCTTTTCCATTATTCCCTTATAATTAAATGATACCGTAATACGTTTGCTGGTTAGGTTACCTAACCTTTTTTTTTCTTCGAACGTTGGGGAGGGGGAAATCCTCAAAGACACCACCACGGTGACGTGGGATGGTAGTGTCATACTCGTACCGAATAAAACCCCCTCCCTATAACACGGTGAGCACCTGGTACCGCTTTCGCATTGCTTCGCGGTGCCCCCCGTGGCCCCTGCATGGCCTTTTCAACTTTAGCTTTCGTTGGTCTGCTGTTGTTTTCTCTCATCGTTTTCCTTTGCCTTCATCACGTGCCTGATGTAGTCTGCTACGTGATGCTAGGCCTTTTCACTTCGTAGCATTTCACCACAACATTATCTGTGTTAATCTTTGTCTCCATTTTGACTTCAAGGTCTGCTCTTTTTTGGTTTCAGTTCGTACAAGCAAACATCGTGTGTTCCACTGTATCCTCTTTATTGCAATACATACACGTCGGTGTATTCCTTAATTTCATACGGTGGAGGTAGTTGTTAAAACAGTGATAATCAACTTCCCCGTGTTTTCGTTCTACCCACGGGGCCAGTCTTGGTATGAGTGCGAAGGTCCATCTATCTTTGCTATCCCCCTCCCACCTTTCCTGCCACATCTTCATTGCCTCCTGTCTAATCTCCTCCTTTTCTTTTCCTTTGGGTTTTTCTGTGAGAAATCGGTATCTTATTCTCACCATCAGGTCGGCCGGCATCGTGCTAGATATAGCCCTCAACGCACTCTCGGATGTCGTTCTGTATGCACATATCACTTTCTGTAAAACTTTCCTTTGCACCTTTTCTAGTATCGTTCGGTATGCCTCGACGCTCATTGCTTCATACCACACCGGCGCCGCATACAGCATCACACTGTGGACCACCGAACTGAGTACTCTTCTTGTATCCGTTTTCGGACCCTTCATATTAGGCATTAATTACCCTAACGCCGTGCAGGTTTTTTCTGCCTTTCTGGCAGCCTTCTCGAGGTGATCTCGAAATACCAGCCTCTTATCGAAAGTGACTCCCAGATTAACGAGGTTCTTCCGCGGCTCCACCAATGTACCCTTCACCGAGAAGTGCAGCGGTGCAACTACTCACCGACCGACCGGGAGTATCACCTCTGTCTTCTCCGGAACCATATCTAGTCCGTGATTTCCCATCCACCTGTCGAGCGCGAACAGCGCTATATCTACTTTTGCTGCAAGATCTTTCTCTGTCTTCGCGGCCGCCACCAGCGTGATATCGTCCGCAAACCTCACAAAGTTAACCCCCGTCGGCATGTCCATGGTCAACACCTCGTCATTTGCAAGATTCCAAAGCATTTGACCCAGGATCGATCCCTGTGGAACCCCGCTCGTTACCTCCACTGTATCCACTGTACAACTGCTCTTTAATGCGGAGTGTTTTATTGCTAAGGTAGTCCGCGATGATGTTTTGAACATACCCCGCGATACCGCGCTCTTGCATGGCCTCCAGGATATCGCGCCACCGCACCGTAACGAGTTAAAAGCGTTTCGAACGTCTACGGTGACAATCGAGCAGAGTTTCGTGGTTCTCCACGTTTCACTCACTTCCGTTTTGGTCGCCACCACAATCCGGTTCAAGGCATACACCGTCGATCTACCCGGTCTAAACCCGTATTGGTTTGAGGCCAACCCCCGTACGCTCGATTTCCCCTTGGAGTCTTCCGAGAACAAGTCTCTCTAGCAGTTTTCCGAGGTCATCTAGCAGACATATAAGCCGATATGACTCTGGTCGGTCAAGAGGTTACTTCCCCTTCTTAAGAAGTACCAGGCGTGCCACCATCTATATCTTCGAAAAGTTTTTTGCAGCTAAACACATGTTGTACACCCGCAAGATCTCCTTTGCACATGTTTCTGCAGTTGTTCTCACTACCGCTGATGGTATCCTATCCAAACCCGGAGCTTTATTGTTGACCATCTTTCTTACAGCTGTTTTTATCTCTTCTTCGGTGAACGGGGGCACATCGTCCTCTCTCACCGTGCAGTTTTCCCGCGCAAAGGGTGGATGTGTTGGGAACAGTGTCTCCACGATATGACCTACTCTTTCCGGGGTCATACCTGGGATTTTTGGGCAACCCAGTCTCTTCATTACTATTTTGTAGCCGAGACCGCAGACGTCGTTCTCGACTTCTTCGACCATCTTCCTCTAATGATTGGCTTTGCTTGCTTTAATGGTCTTGGCGAGTGCTTTCTTCGCGTCCTTCGCCACCTCCTCTTCTCGCTCATTAGTTCTTCTTCTGTGACTAATTCGTCCATTTCCATAATCTTTATCTCTCTTCTTTGGGCTAGCCGACGAACTGACTGCTCCCCCATCTTTTCCTTCAGGTTGGTGTGAAGAGTCGTTATGTTATTTTCACCCTCTAATGGCTCTATGAGTAAATCTCCTCCCCTTGTCTTTGTCAACCTGCTGACTGTCATGTCGCCTTCTTGGAGGCAAGCTTTCAGTTTTGTCAAAGCATCCTTGTACGTGAATGTCGCCGTCGTCTTTATTAGGACAGTCGGAGGTTTCTTTTTTGGGACTTTAGACTGGGTTCGCGTGTTCATTTGTGCAGTTTTTTCCGTATCCACTTTCTTTTGGGCTTGTAAAGCTTCGTTTTGGGGCGCATTTTGCGACACCACCTCGGCCAAGGTCTTCCGCTTCGGTTTTTTATATGTAACCGTTTGAAACAGAACTTCAAGTAGCTCCTGAAGTCTACGTCTCTGATCCTCCACTTCCTCGACATCCGATAATCCTTCTATCTCGTCGCATGAATCTATCGGGATGCCTCTTTCCCTGTTGACATTTTTCCTCCTTTTGGTGGTCGTTTGAGGAGTATTCTCCACCATTGGGTTCATTATTGCCGGGAACTTCTTAGGTACGGCCCCATGGACCTTTTGTTCCTCCAAATCTGTGTTGCTCGTAGAGTGGGTTGTCACCACTTTCTGCCCCGTTTCCCCCACACTATCTATTATGGCTTTCTTGATATCTGTAACCGTTACTACAAAACCTTGTATTTGAGCAACCAGGTCTCGCATCTGCTCTGTTTGGTGCGGTGAAAGGAATTCTCAAATTCTCTCTCGTGCAGCCCCCCAATCGCTTTTCCAGAGACGCTACTGCGGACCCTAGGTCTTGGATGTGTTTGTCTGCCTTTTGCATATTATCTTGGAGTTTTCCTAGTACGGACTTGTTTTTGTCTATTGTTTCTCCCAGTTTGTAGAGGTTATTGGATAAAACCTCCGTTGTATCTTTTTGCATTTTTTGAAATTTTCCGTCGATTTCTCTTGCCTTTCGAGCTTCCTTTTTGATCTTTAGTGCATCGGATTGGACATGCCCCGAGTTTTTTTCAAGTTTTACCACGATAGTGAGTTGTTCTTTCACCGCTTCTTGGAGCTTTGTTACCTGGTTTTGTAGTTTCTCTATTTTTTCTTCCATACGGGTTTCTCGTTGGTTTTTCTCTGAGATTCTTAGGATTTTAAGCTTTTGTAGCTTGCTTGTGAGACCGTCTCTCAGCGTAGCAATATATGGTCCAGTAAAGCCTCCCGCCTTCGTCTGAATTTTCTCGTGGCATTGTCTTAAGGCATCATCGATTATGGAGTTAAACTCGTCGGTGTCATTGCCTCGACCGACTGGGGTGCCGGATGGAGTTTTCTTCGCCGATCCGGTGGATCACACACAAGGGTGTTCGCACACCCTTCTTTTTTGCCAGTACTGTAGGTTTACCCTTGTTCGTGGTCTTGTTTTGTTGCCGTATTCACTTTAGTGGTTTCGGCATTGGTCCTTCCTGCATCATTGTCCGTTTCCTTTTCCGTTCTCGTGTCAGAGTCGTCAGAGTTTCCAGTAGCATTTAAGTACGCTCCGGCCTAGTCGTCGGTAGCGTAGAGCAACGGTCATAACGGTCGAGTGGGGCTTGTTCCACCAACCACATCATCGACCGGCACTAGGGTGTCCCTCCCCTGCGCCGTAAACTGTTCCTCATGTATGTTTTCCATTTTCAAGCCATTTCTAAAGATTTTTGGACAGGGCCTCTTACCCTTTTTACCTCTCGCGTCAGCCCCACGGACTTCCCTAATTCACCGGGGTTGGTTACCCGATCTCAGAGAGTCCTCCGCAGGTTACCGGGGACCACCATTGAGGAGGTGCGAGTAGGAATCAAGTGAAAGAGGCTATAAGAGACGCTTTACCACTTTATTTGGTCCCCTAGGTTACCTAACCTTTTTTTTTAGTGCGTTGGGAGTGGGGAAATCTTCAAAAAACACCACCCTGATGTTGTGAGTAGCTATTGAAGCATCCGTGGCCGGACATTGCCTGCGTTAGGTGGAATGATAACTCGCCGTGCCCCCTTTTCGTCCATCTAGCAATGGAGGGGATTAGTTTGCGAGTCTAGGTGCCCTTTGTGGATAGAGACCATCGGGTCTGCCACTCCACCATCAGCTCCTCTCTATGCGCCTTTCTGTTGTTCTTCGGAGCATAATTTTTACTCCGCTTTATCGACAAGAGATCTATCGGCGGAAGTCCAGCCAGGACAAAAAGCGCCGCCCCCGACACCGTTCTATAGGCGCAGCAAACACACATTGGTGTAAGTAGAATCCGTCTACCAGTAGGCAATTTAGAATTTCCACGCTTGGTATTTTTAAACTGAAAGAATTTTTTCAATATCAACGTACAAATTATTTGTGATTTGGATTTAAACATCCTTAATTTAAACGCAAGATTCCCAGGAAGCGTACATGATAGCGCCATTTGGCAGGAAAGCAATGTTCAACGAGAGTTAAAAAACGCGTACAATAATGGAGATACAACGTTATGGTTATTAGGAGATTCTGGTTACCCCCTGCAACTATACCTAATGACACCAATTACTGATGCCGATCCAAACAGTTCACAAGGAAGATATTACAAAGCTCATTGTAAAGCACGTAATAGTGTGGAACGTTGTATCGGCGTTCTGAAGGGTACATGACGATGTTTAAATAAGGACAGAACTTTAAATTACCACCTCACTTTTGTAGCAAAAATTGTTTATACTTGTGGAATACTGCATAACTTCATGCGATCGCACAACCTTCTAGGAGAAATCGATGATGATTTTGCAGAAGATTTTAATGAATATAATAATTTCGAAGTTAATAACAATTTATTGCAATTAGGTAGGCAGGCTCGTGAAGGTATTGTCCAAAATAATTTTAGTTAATAGATTTTTGATATTTATAATTGGATTTTTTTTATATTATTAGACACAATAATTATTGTTCTAATATACAAAACATTGTATATTAGGAACACCTTAATCCTAATCTTAAAATTACCTAATCTAAATTTTCCTCTGGCACAACATCAATAAAATTATAATTATGATTATTAATTTGAAATTCCAATTGTTGTAAATGAAGACGTTGCCTTTCAATTTTGACCAACTGTTCTAAATGTTTGTTTATGCTTTCTAGTGCATTATTATCAGAATGGGCATTTTCACTCAATCCGCTGAGCGCAGCATGAAGTGACATATTTTTTTTCCTCGGTGTGATCTTCTTTTTTCCTTGAAAGGAGTTATCACCTATGCCTAAAATTAAAAAGTAAAATGATAAGTTTGAAACATTTAATTACTAACATTAGCTGTATTCTTTTTACCTATTTTATTTCCATCTCAGTTGCACAATTGAGATGAAGTGAGCTGAGACGAACTGAGATTAACTGAGTCAAAGTGAGAAACAGATAAGTTAAAAAGAACAACGAAAATTTACTACTAAGTGATTTTTGAATTTCATTATTTTGAAGTTTGGTAGTACTAATCAAATTGTTTTTTGTATTATTGTGTAATGTCAACATAAACTTCAAAAAGACGAATTAAAATTTTAAGGTGCAGTAGATACTAAAAAGATTGCAATAAGTGACAAGTTTCATTCAAATCAACCAATCTGGACTATTTCCCAATATGTCACTTCAACACAGCAAGATCAGTTTGGGTATAAAAGGGGATAATTTTGTCACGTAAAACTCAGTTCGGCACGGCACAGTACTTCTGTCAAAACGGTAAAAATAATAACCTTTCAACTGAGTAACTGAGTATCTCAGTACAATCTCACTTAAAATAGGTAAAAAGAATACAGCTATTGACTACTAGTTTGTGGGCACTGCTCTGGTGGAATTTGTGTACACCGCATAGGTGTAACTTCGTCATCATCATCGTATCCAACTTCAGTTGGTTTTATTTCAATTGTCGAATCATCTTAAAGAGATATATTAATGGTAACGTAAGTTTATATAATACTCCTTACCAATTCCTAATTCGGGCAAATTCATACCATCTACAACTACTTTTCGAGTTAAATTCATTAGTTTTTCCTCTAATGAATTTAACGGAACTTCAGGAGGTCCCTGATTTCCAGTTTGCCGAAAACTTAAATTTATTGCTCTTGCTTTGGAGCGAACACTACATTTCCAATTACTAAAAGTCTGCAAATACAATAAAAATTCTATTACAATAATTAATATAATATAAATTAGAAAACTATACAAATTTTTACCTTTTTCCACGCTTTCACATCTTTTTGAGGCCCGCCTGCACTATGAAACGTATTTGTTATATTTGACCACATTAATTTTAATTTGTTTGAGTCTTCTCCAGGTTTGAAAGCGTTCTCTCTGAAGTAGGGATCGCTTTCTAAAAGATTGACGTATAACCTAAATTGCTCTTCGGTGGTTTTAGAGCCGCGAATTCGCTTATTTGCAACTGACTGATAATGAATTTTGAATTGTGTCAAAACTCAAAATCTAACCAATGAAAATGTATCAGGTCCATACTATACGTTTAAAAACAATAGTTGTTTCCTTTACGTAAAGATCAACCTTTATGATTAAGGGACGTCTTACGGACGCGTTCCAGGATGGCTTTTCAAAGGTTTTCTTTCAGCTATCTTTGGGACGGTTGTCTTTACCTAAGGAATCCCTTACACAAGGGAAGAGTTACAGAATAACCCCCTTAGTATATGAAAAATTTTCTAATAGCCGTATTCACCAAGCTCTGTTAAGTTGCTAATAGAGAGTCAAGTCAATAACGTTTGTTAATATGACACTTTTGTATTCACCAATGACTGTTAGCAGTTAACGGCCTGTCAAGTCGTCTAATAAGTTAACGGAGCAATATCGTCTTTTAACCTTAGTTACAGACTGATAAATATTATTTGGTATATTATGTCAAAGTTTTAATTGTAATTAATAATTATTATTTATTCTATATTTTGATAAAAAGTGGGTAAGCATTTGATTGTGATCCAACTAAAATTAATGTATTTTTATTATTATGTTTATGAATAAAGAAAAGAAAAGAAGTTATAATTTCACCAATTTCACAATTTTTGTATCTTTACTGAGAGATTGATTTGTTTCGACCCAACTATTAGTGGGGTTCCTATTACTTGTGTTGCTATCGTCTCATCTTAATTTTTTAACAATTCTTTCATGATGGTCCTGGTCAAATTGAAGATTTGGTTTTAACGAACTGATATTCGAGTGCCCCGTGAGTTTTATAAGTTCTTGGTGTTGAACTACAGCTTTTGCCATAAGAGATACAGCGCTGGTTCGATTAGAATGGTTTGTTACTTTATTTTTTTCCGTATCAATTCCTATTCTTTTTGCTGATGTTTTAGTCCTTTTTGACATTGTGTTTTTACCAATAGGACAATTTTTGTACCATCCAATAGATTCAGGCTTTCTCCAATTAGGATTCGGTGTTAGAAAAACTCGATCAGTTCTTATAACGGGTGTTCTTTTAGATGACATTTTCTGGAATAATCTAAGGAAAATTATTATTAGTATATTTTTAACTATAATAAAATTTATTTGTAATTTATACCTAACTGGACACCTGCCTGGCTTTTCAACATTTTTTACCAACCTAATTTCTGATCTCCACCCTGCTTTCTTTTGGTAAATACCAGATTGTACTGAATTCGTCCAGTAGAAACATTCTTGTTATCTTTTTCCATCACAAAATATTGAACTAAACAGTTTGGCCCTTCATTTCTGCGCCATGCTAATTCAAAAGCTGCAATGTGATAAAATCGACGTTGTAAGCCATCGGGTGTATTTTCATCCTAGAGACAAAGTATTTCTTCATATTCTTCTTGTTTAAAGTTTGAAAAACTGACCTTTCTTTTTTCCGGATTAATTTGTAGAAGTTTCCGCTTAGAATTACGTGCATCTCTAGCTAATTTAAATTCAATGTCACTAAAAGGGTTGACATTTCTCTTAAATTCATTAAAATATTTTTCACGAATTAATTTTGCAGTTACATTCCACATCGTTTTTACTACAGACTCTTTATAGTCACTTCCATCAGCTTTCTTCATATTATAACCCCAATCAACTAAAATTTGGTTTAGCTTTTCTGACGGGGTATCTGCTTTAAAGAAATAATTTCTTTTTGCACAAAACAGTTCAAATTGATTCCAGACAGATGCATGGGACTTTCTTGTATTTTCTGGTACACTATCAATAATTACTTTTTTAATTGAAGCAATGGATTTTTCACCAAAACGTGAGACATTCGTCATAATAATGAAAAAACTAATTATAATTTATTTATTTTGTTTTGTTGTTTTTGTTGCTTAGCTTCTAAGTAAGAACAGCCTTCTAGAATTTTGTTTTTTTAATTTATGTCAAAAAATATCTTTTAGTTTTTGCAAGGAATTCTCTTAATGAATATAACGCTTGCTAAAATTTCCATTTAAATTTTGTGTGGAATGCAACTCGTACCGGTTGATGGTAAAAGCACTCTGGCAAAATTTAAGCACTTGTTATATTATATATGATAATTGGCTACCGAGCGATAGTGTGTTGATTTCGATAATTAATTTTTGGAAAAAGAATATTTTGAGTAATAAATTAAATTTGGATACTTAAAATTAGAAAATTAAATTTACATTAGTAGGAACGAATATCGATATTGATAAGCAGGCAATTTGGATAAGGTAGAAATCAAAAATACGATCCCTTTAAATAATATTTTACATTTAAATAGGATTTTATTTAATAATTATTTTTTGAGAAATTATTTATTTGCATTAAAAGAATTTTTATTTTATTCTGAAAAGGAATCTTGATATTATTTTTCATCATTTAAATCACAGCAGTATTTTATTAATATAAAAATTTAAGGTTGAACTGGTGAAAACAGGAGGTGGTACGTCTAAGCAGACATCTGCAGCTATGGATGAGAAAGTATTGCAATTAATCGTTGAAAATTAGCAGTAATGATACTATTAATTATTGTAATGAGAATAGTGATGAGTTTGTAGACGATTGTATATTTGGTGATAATGTCTTCATTGAAGAGCCTTCAGTAAAGCAGAGCAAAGTATATCAAGCAAGTGTGTTACGGGTATTTTCTCCACGACGCAAACCCCCGCATACAAAAGGGTGCCGGCCTCGCTGCAGCGGAAGGGGGGGGTCTAACTAAATAAATTTTAGTGCGCGTCGGAACGTAATATCGTCAAATTTACGGATGGTCTGTCATAAATAATAGAGGCGCCACCAATGGATTAATTCCAGGTTTGTACCCCAACAAACGAGTCCCCACTGGTAAACAAGTCTGTCGCGTAAAGGATACTTACCATAAATTAATGTTACAATTATAAATTACAAAATCCAGAATTACTTAGACCGACCTGTCGGATATTCGGCCACCTTTACAAAAAAATAATCTATAACAGAAAGTACACAAAAAAAACCAAAAGACATAAAATGATAAAATTAATAATTTTAATGATGAGAAAATATTTAGCAATTTATACAAAGTAGTTATTAAAATAATCTAAATTAATTATTGACAAAAACAAAAAGAAAAATGACAAAATTATTAAATTAAAAAAATAATAAACGGTCCCGTTTTGGTAACTGAAGTTTAGATATAAATTACCTATATAATCAATGAACAAATATTTCTTAAGGCTACTGCTTAAAATATTTTACGATGACAATGAACTTGAAACATAAATGAGGTAATAAACTTTTGGTTGATAGTTTTACATTAACACGTTTGAAATTATTTGATACAAAAAAAAATGTAAAAGTCAAAATAAAAATAAAATCACGACACTCGAAACTGTATGTAGTACATAAAAAGAATACAAAAAAATAACTCACAGTGATGACGTTTCTTCAAGCAGGAAGCCGAAGGTATCCATCAGGTGTCCATCCAGTAATTCTGCTTGATGTTTAATTTTTGTCGATTAAAATTTATCCGGGTGACTTGGTTACCAGCGAGAGATCAAAATTGAAGTGGTTAAAGTCCTCAAAAGGAGTATCGTGCTCTGACAAGCACTTGCAGTAATTTTCGATTTACGTGGGCTTAAAATTCGTCCCTCGATTTCAAGGTAAAATTACCAAAATAACTTCATAAAATCATCCACAAACTCAAACGTTAATTACCCGCTACGAAATTATAACACAACTTCAAACTGGAATCTCCAAACACACAAAATACCAAATTTTCACCACACTTGACAATATTTTAACCGTGAATAAAAAAAAAACAAACTGGATTCAAAACTTTCTTATAATTTAATTGTAACAAATTTAATAATTCCGCAGGTTAATGCGAGGTATAATTGAGTGATACAGATCTTGGTGATCGACTGACTAAAAAAATGAACTATACCAAAATTTTTAACTTTTCATTAATTATCAATGACATGGAGCCTTTTGTTCAAGTTGACCAATAAGAAAATTTTAAAATTAGTGACTAATTTCCACGAACAATACTTAGGCCCCAAAAATATCATATTTTTAATATCGGCGCCGGAAAGATATAAAATTTATTTTTTTTTTCAAGGAATTCTTAAGAAAATTGGATCATACTGATGTAATTTTTCTGAACAAACAACTTTATTGGTAAATAATGCGACCGAGTTTGGTAATTAAATTCTAATTTTAAAAAAGTTAGTTACAAGGTGTCTTCAAAAATTAAAATCATCTAACAAGTGATATTGATACATTTCAGAACAATAATTCTAAAGAGCAGGAAAAATCATCGACACTAACTTCAAAACAAAATTCCAAAAACAGACCAAATGTGGAATTGAAAAAAATTCCACTATTAATAATAAGAGATTTGATATTTTAAATCAGAAATCAGAAATTCTTGCCATTATAAAAGAAACAGAGCAAGAAAATTTGAAAGGGAAAAAACTTGATAACGAATTAAAACAAATAATAAAAGAACGAGAAAAACTTGATCTTGCAATCAAGCAAATTGAATACGATGCAGTTATTGCAAAGTCTGTGTAAAATTTTATTATCCAAGTTTTTTTCTTATTTATCAATTATCATTACAGTAAATTAGGGTTTTTTTTAATGTGTACTTCTTATCTTTCTGTTTTTTATTGTTACTTACATATTACTACCACTACTACTTATTAATTTTATTCTACGGTCTACTTTTTATTATTTGTTCTGTATTGCATAAAATAAAAATTTAGTTATTGAAATTGTGTATTAATTAAAGAACTTCTAACTGATGTATTGTTTTCTTGATTACTACTATTATTGTAAACTACTTCAATATCATCTCCTGGAACATTTTTGTTTATTAAATCTTCAAATTCATCTCGTTCTTTAATGCACAAATTATGTAAAACAGCGGTGGCTACTATTACTTCACACATTGTTTCTGTTTTCAGTCTCATTGCTATTGATAAACAGGGAAAGCGTCTCTTCCACACCCCAAATAATCGCTCTACTGGATTTCTTGTTTTAATTTGGGAAGAATTGTAACGTTGCTCTGCCGCTGTATGCGGTTGTCCTAATGGTGTCAGCAAATACGTTCTACAGGGATAATCACTATCCCCTAGAAGGTAATGATTTAAAAATTCTCAATTCTCTAACCGTGCTCTTATATGAAAATCATTAAATATAGTAGTATCGTGAACCGATCCAGGCCAACGAGCAACAATGTCGTTGATTTTTAATTTAGAGTCACAAACCGCTTGAACATTTATGCTAAATATCCTTTTTTATTGCGGAAGACTTCTACTTGGTTGCCTCCGGGGGACTGAATTTTTACGTGCGTGAAATCTACTGCACCAATCACTTCTGGAAAGTTTACAATTTTATAAAATCACAATGTTGTTTTTCGTTTCTTTTCATTGGTGTCAGGTGATTTTATAAATTCAAAACGTAGGGCAGCAATTTGTCTAGTGACATTTCGAACAATACGGGATACAGTTGATTATGACACATTGAAGTGGTCACCGACATTAATTTGAAACGTACCTGTGGCATAATATCGAAGACAAATTAATATTTGATTTAATTTAGATATCGGGTTATTTACTTTGTCGACCGGTTCTAACACCCCTTGCAGCATAATAGACAATCTTTCAATGGTACTTTTATTCATACGAAATCGTTTTCTAAAATCTAGATCATCCAAATCTTCAAACAAATTATTTCGTTCTTTCAATATTTTTGAACGTCTGATAAATCGTCACTATCGTCGGAAGATGAATTTAACAAATCGTGCAAGTCCACTCTGTTCATTTCACTATGATTTTTTTAAGTAATAATTATTATAACCTACAATTTTGACACATAAAATAACATGAAATGTCATACAACTACATTTCTAACATTTCTACATTTCTATTTATACGAATTTATACCAGTGAAATTACCTGGAACTAGTTTTAAAAACAAAAATTCTAGTAACATTTTAATAACAGCTAGTTTACTATTTTTGCTTTCCAATGTGATGGTCAATACGAATTCATTTTAACAGACTGTCAAATATTAACAGTTTGGTACTTATCGGACTGTTAATTTGAAAATGGTGAATACGGCTCTAAGTCCATAAATTAGAATTGCCAAATTTGGAATTTATAATTATCGGGCACCTTGTATATAATACCTCATAACCTCGAATGTGTGAGCTTCAAATACCAGCTATGTTAGATGACTCATAGGGCTTCAGGTGGTTGATAATTTTCCTGGATTAATGTTTTTCCGGAAAATTTTCCAAGTCCAGAATTTCAATTTTCCGACCAAAAATGCATGGTACCAACTGATTTTATGGACTTAACCTCACTTATCCGAAAATTACTGAAGTCTGTCACTGTCTAATTTTTTGAATTTACACTTCGTAACTAAAATACTTAAATTTAACAGAAAATGTTTAGCTCACCAACGATTTTGATATATTCTTGTAGAGAAAACTTGCAAGTTTCACATATCACAAACTCAGAATTTTTCGAACACAACTAAAACCAAAAATTAACAACATGCGTAGGAGCAACATAAAACGACCCGACTTTGACCGCAACCCAACCAACCTCAGGTTACCTAACCTTTTTTTTTTGTTTTGTGCGTAGGAAGGAGGAAAATCCTCATGGATTTCCCAGACCCGTGTATGGGGGTATGTCAGACTTTTAATGACTAAAAACCCCCTCCCTAGATGGTATTTAACACCGTTCACGGAAGCACGCGGAATCGATCTTTGCTGTGCGCCCGGAATCGAAATAATTCTTCAAGCCTTTTCGCTCTTTCGGGGCTTTTTTCTTTACGGATTTGGGCCGGCTTGACGTTGCCGCTTATCCTCTTCTTTTTTCGTTAGTATTTCGGTAACCATCTTTTGGACTTTGTCCCACCTCTTTTCGGAGTCCAACATACCGGCGACGGCGTTTTGCGGAGTGAAGGGTCCGTCCCCCTCCAGAGCTTCTCTAAAGTGATTCCATTCTGAGCAGTAAAAGATGGTGTGCTCTGCCGTATCGGGTGCCTCCTTGCAGTAGCTGCAGTGCGGAGATGCAGTTTTCCCAATTTTTGCAAGATAGAAATTGAAGCACCCGTGCACCGTCAGAGCCTGCGTAAAGTGGTAGCAGAGCTCGCCATGTTTTCTCCGGATCTATACTGTTATCCGGGTGATCAATGTGCGCGTCCATTGGCCGGTAGTTGAGTCTCCCCATCGCATCTGCCATTGGCGGATTACCGCCTCTCTGTTTTTTGGTCTTTCGGTGGGGGCTGAGTAATTGGCTCCCCTCTCTAAGACCAGAAGATCCATTGGTGGGATACCCGCTAGCACCAGGATGGCGCTCTCGGATACCGTGCGGTAAGCGTAGCAGATTCTCAAGGCCATTTTTCTCTGTACTTTTGAGAGTGAGTTCCGATATTTGACAGTTGTCATGGCATCCGACCATATGGGAGCTCCATATAGAATTATGAAGTGAATGACAGACGAAAGGACCCTGCGCTTGGTGGTGGTTGGGCCTTGAATATTCGGTATGAGTCTTGAGAGAGCCGTGTAGCTCTTCTCCGCCTTTTGCACTACCCTGTTGATGTGGGGTGCAAACGTTAAGCTCTTGTCTATCGTCACTCCGAGGATGGTAATGCTGTTACTTGGGAAGACTTGATGCTGTCCCGCCATGATGGTCGGCTGTCTGATTTTTCTCCTCCCTGTTGCCATGAGGATCTCGCACTTTTCTTCCACCAGCGCCAACCCCCTCTCTTCGATCCACGTTTTAATGGACCGGATCGTCTTGTTGGCATTTATTTTCAGTGTTTCGATCGTCTTGGCGGCTACAATAACGATGACGTCATCTGCGAAACCTACAATTTCTACGTCTTCGGGCATCTCGAAATTAAATAACCCATCGTACATGGCGTTTCAGAGGGTTGGTCCCAGAACGGAGCCCTGTGGGACGCCGCTGGTCACTTCCATTAACATGTTGAGTTGGTCCTCTTCAACTGATAATGTCCTCGCAGTCAGGTAGCTCCTAATGATGTTTGCCAGCCCAGGTGTTATGCCTTTCGCTGACAGAGCCCAATTATGTGCCGCCATCCTGCGAAGTTGAAGGCATTGCGGATGTTTAGTGTCACCAGCACCACCATCCTCCTTGTCCGCCATGTACCCGCCTTTGCCTTTTGGATAGACTCAACTATAAATTTCAGAGCGTCTATAGTCGATCTGCCTCTCCTGAATCCGTATTGCTTCTCGCTCAATTTTAGCTCTCCCTGTAGCCTACGGTGGATCAGCTTGTTACGTTCACTTTTAATTTTGGTTAATAAATGAAAAGTGTTCGTAACTTTAGAAATTAACTCATTGAAAGCACCTCGTATTTTTTAAAGATTGCATAATAATAAATTATAATGTATTATCAACATACGCGGCAGACTACTAGCTATAGATAGGTTTATCTGCCGACCATCAAAGAAAAACCAACGCAAGTAGCAGGTGTTTGAAAATGCAAGAGAAGTTTCCCATCCGAACTTGCACCTGCAGTTAAACATTAAGTCCGTTGTCTCGAAAGAACCAATCAAAAATTAGGATGATGTCAACTTTTTGAGCAACGAGACGAACGCAGTTTCAGTTTTTTCAAGAAAGATCACCAATATAGTTGATAAAGAAAAAACTCATGTAAATTATGGTTTAGGTACTCGAATTAATAATTGTATGGTTATAAGGGTTTGGAAACAACAAAAAAAAAACAAAATATATTAATAGTGCCGGTAAATAAAGTAAACAATAGCGTTTTTAATTAATAGTGTCTTCAATGATAACAGTCTAGGTGAATTTGGTATAAATAAGGACAAAGAATATAAACAAACACGAAAATCTACAAAACTTCGAAAATAATTGAACTTCGATAACAACAAAGTTATAAATTTGTGATACGGTTTTGTGTTAAAAAGTAAAAACTACAGTTAATTTTAATACGTGTAAAGATTTTATTATAAGTTCTGTCGAAAAGTATATTAAGTGCAATTTTTGATCGATAATAATTTTTTATGGTCTTCTAAATACATCATCTTTAGCACGAATAAATCTGCGAAACTGATCAACAAATCTGCTAAAGCCACGACGAATATTCGTACTTAAATAATGAACTATATGGGTAAAGTACCATTTTAATATGTTATTCAAAGAATGAGCCAAGTGTAATTATTGTAGAAATCATTAGTATAAGTTAAGTTTCTTGTTTATTTTTTTTGATTATTTTATTTAAATACTAATCAGAATGAATGAAGCGTGAATGTTATGGTTAAAATTAGTAATAAGTTGATTATATTTAAAATTTCTTATATTTGTGTAAATAAAATTATTGTTATTGCAAAGATTTTTAATTTTTCTAATAAGCTAAAACCAATAAGTCAGAATTTCTACCAGGCCCGGGAAAAGTTTTATTCTCTCCGTGAGAGCCAGTCGGAGAATTGTTGGTAAGTTTAAAAAAATTAGGGATACGCAATAAGCTTTTCGTACTGTTTGTATGTTGTATTTAGGAGGCATATGGGCCTATATGATGAGGGGGGCTCGAGGGGCTTTTGTCCTTTCCGTAATATCACCAGCTTGGTCTTTTTATGGATTTTCGGGAAGTTTCCAGTCTGGGCACATCTGTTCAATACGTTAAGTATTGGAGTGGGGTGACTCTGAACAACCATCTTAAGAACTTCTGATGGAATGCAGTCCGGGCCCGGCGCCTTTCCGTTTTTCAGCTCTTTGGCTGCTTCCTGGAGCTCTTCTGTAGTGAATGGTGTGAACTCTGCGACTTGACTTTCCCACTCTTGTATGTTATAAGTGGGGAATAGTACGTCGAGTATTTTCCTGATTTTGTTTTCAGTCATGCCGGAGATCGGCTGTCGGCCGAGCTTGGACGTCACTATTTGATAGCCCACACCCCATACGTCCTCTTCAACTTGTTTGATAATTGTCATTCAGCATTTCTTTTGGCTCTTCTCGATCATGATTGCCATCTCCTTTCTGGCTGTCATCATCTTGCTGTCTCTTCTTCCAGGACCCGCAAGTTTTGGACTCTCTGGGGTAGCGAATGTAACGTTCAGTATAGAGGACGACCCTCCCCTGATGAATGTGGGAGTATCTCCACAATTTAGGACTTCGAGATCTGCCGCCGCCAAGGCTTCCGCGAGCATTTCCCCCCTGCTGTCTTGTATATTACACCCTCACTCCGGGGACTTCGCATTGAAGTCACCCCCGATGATTGCGTGACCTTTGATGTTGCGAACTATGTCGGTCAGTTCATCCAGAACAGTTTGGAATTGTTGAAGGGTGCAGTTTGGGGTGAAGTAACAGCTGATGTAGATGCATTGCAGGTACCTGACCAAAACAAAGCACTTCCTGCTGCCCCATTTTTGGACCCGTCTCCCATCGGAGGCCCATATCGCCGCCAATACTGAGTTACCAGACCACCAGTGCTCCGGCGCGCGATTCGGCTCGCTCACCAGAACTATGTCGATCCCGCGCGCCAGTACGTTGTGCGCCAGCAGGGCTTGGGCTGCCCTTGCCGTGTGCAGGTTTGCCTGGAGCACTCGAATTTCTCCGTTCGCTGGTGCTACAGCCCCGGCTACTGAGTCTGTGACAGGATCGTTTGCACTCCACGCAAAAGGACGCACAACCGCAGTCTTTGGCTTTATGGCCTTCTTTGCCGCAGTTCCAGCACAGCTCGGATCTATCCAAGTTCTGTCTGCAACCCCCGGCGTCGTGATCAGAGGCCCAACACCGAAAACACCGATACGATCTCCGTACCCGGCACTCATTCACCATTCCGATGCGAATTTTCCTAGCCTCTAGCACTTTGTTTGCACTGACAGAATCGATGATCACCGTGACCGTCTGTGTATTCTCGTACGCCGGCGTTAGGTCCCGCAGGATTATGTGCCCTGCGGGTCCCGTGATGCTCATAATGTCGTTGTATACAGATTCCTTTGTTGATAGGAGATCAATATCCCTTATTTGGATTGTCTGAGTTCTTCTGAGCGGGTTCACTTCCATGTCGCTTCCATGTCACTCTTTAATACTTGAATAAGTGCCTCCTTGTCTTTGCTTTCAACCTCGACAAGGAGGTCTCCGCCTTTGGTCTGTCTGACTCTCTTTACAAATCGAGTATATCCCGTGGTTTCCGCCAGTTTTCTAAGGGCGAACTTGTAATCTTGCCCCCCTTTCAGTTTTATTAATACTGCTGGAGTCTTCTCTAATGGTTTCTCCATCTTCTCTTTGCCCTCCGTGGTGGGGCTCTTTACGCTGTGTTTCGGAGGTGCATTTGGTTTTTACTTCCTTCGGCCGCGGACTTTTTAAAACCCATCTCCGCTCTTCTGTTCATCCTCTGGGCGGGGAGCTGACTCCTTCGCCAGACGGCTAGAAGGATTCTTCATGTTATTTGGCTTCTCTTGTAAATTTTCTCCATAGGCGGTACCCACCCGCGACGCGGGAAAAGGTGGGCGGAGGCGTCAAGACCACCCTTTTGCAGTTGTCTTTTGCTCCTCCTTAGGTGTATTAGCTGGAGACACCCTGGCCACTGCGGTTACCATGCCTCTAAAACTGAGGGTCATTTCTCCCACGCACTGCAAAAGCACGTGTAGACTGTCTCGCATATCCCGCATCTCTTCTAGCAGTGACGTCACCGTCCCTGCCTTAAGACCGCGGCCTTTTAATTGCGTGACTAAGTCACGTATTTGGTCTGTTTGCTGTGGCGGGAGGGAAGCCTCAAATTCCTTCTCGTGCAGTTCTCCTATTGTTTTCTCCACCGACTGTACAGAAAACCACACTTTTTTGACGTTTGTGTCTATGCTATCTGTCTTTGTCTGGAAGTTTTCCATCGTAGTCTGGGTTTTCTCGATGGTTCCTTCTAATTTGCTTAATTTTTTCGTTAAGCCATCCGTTATATTTTCTTGCTTTATTTTATACTTTTCTTCGGCTTCTCTTGCCTTCCGTGCTTCGTCTTTAATCTTTAATGCGTCCGATTGGACATGCGCCAGGTTCTTCTCGAATTTTCCCATAATGGTGTGGTGTGGTTTTGCTTTCAGGGTTTCCTGGAGCTTGACTATCTGTTCCTGTAGTCTCTCCATTTTGGCTTCCATTCGAGACTCTCTTAGGTTCTTTTCTGCAAGTCTTAAGGCTTTTAGCCTCTGCAGCTTACTTGTGAGACCGTCTCTCAGTGCCGCTGAGAAGCCTCCCACCTTTGTCTGGATTTTCTCGTGACATTGTCGTAGGGTGTCTTCACTGATGGTATCGGACTTCTCGTCCGCGTCGTAATTCCAACCATCGGGATCTATCCCGGGGAGTTTATGGGGGTACTCTACGTCGTTCTACTGGTGAGTACCGACAGCGGGGTTCGTACCGACTGTGGGGTTTTCACTGTCACCGGAGTTCGCATCTCTTACGCTTTGATAGTAGCGTAGTTTTAACCTTGGTTGTCTTACTTTTAGTGGTATCCATTTTCTTTTCCCTTTTCTTGCCAGAGTCGTCAACTTTTCCAGTAGCTTTTGGTTGCGCCCTAGCCTGGTCATCCACCAGGGCCGCAGAGCAGTCACTTGCTGACGGTTGTGTGGCGCCTGCTCCGGTACAGCCATCAACGACCGGGACTGGGGTTCTATGCCCCTGCACCGTATCCGTACTATCCATAATGTCGTCTATCATTTTGATTTTCTTTTCTTTGTTGTCGCTCGGGTTGTTGTCGCTATTTAACTCCCGGATGTCATGCAGCCTTCGGCACGACTTCCGCCACCTTGGCTTTGGAGGGTACAGCTGTTTGTCCCATTGAGGGTACCTCTCACGTCAGCCTTACACACTTCCCTCTTTCACTGGGGTTGGGTACCCAATCTCGGAGGGTCCTCCACAAGTTACCAGAGACCACCAACGAGGAGGTGTGAGTAGGATTTTGGTCCTCAGGTTACCTAACCTTTTTTTTGCAAGCGCTGGAGGAAAGGAAAATACTTTATGTACTTACTCCAGTCTTTCCAAAGACCGGAAGTGTGGGACTCAGATGTGCTATCCACTAAAAACCCCTCCTCAGTAGTGACAGTCCTACCGGGGTTCACTAAGTATTTCGTCCGGTAGGTTCAGGTAACGCGCATGTGTTGATGTTTGCAGCTCTTACGCTTTCCGGGTCTCTGTCCTTTCGGGACTTTATTCTTCTTTATAAAGGATCAGACTTCTTGCGTTAGTTTCATTTCCTCTTGTCTTTCATCTTTTTCTTTCTGAGTGAGAACTTCTTTTATGAACGTCGCAATTGCGTTCCTCTGTTCCTCCGTTTGGAGCATGTATGTCACCAAGGTATTGGGTGTTAGTCTGTCTACCCCTGACGAGTTTCTGGCCGCTTCCCATTGGGTGCACTGGAACAAGGTGTGTTCGGCTGTGTCGATTTGCTCGTAGTATCTGCATACAGAGTTATTTCTTTTTCCGATCCTGTGTAGATAAGCGTTGAAGCATCCGTGGCCCAGCAAAATCTGCGTGAGGTGGTAGTCGATTTCGTCGTGTGGTCGTGCCACTCATTTTTCGATTTGTGGAATAAGGAGTCTTGTCCATTCTTCTTTTTGGCTATTCTCCCACCTAGCTTGCCATTTTTGCATCATACGCCTACGCTCTTCTTTTCTTTTTGCATTGTCATGTCCGTTGTCGTGGTTTGCTCTTACTTCCAGTTTTTGCTGATCCACTAGCGAAAACTGGATGTATCTATTGAAATGATGTGAAATTTTAAAAAATATTAATTTCACCACAAACCAAAAAAATTACCACGGCTAGCTTTCTCAGTCGTCGAGCAAGTATCGTCAGGGGTGAGTTCACATATAAGCCCTCATTAACTACGGAAGAAAAATGCTCCTCCAAAAATAACCAATTCACAATGTAAAATACAATTTAAGTTCAATGTAATGCAAATATTAAATTGTTATTGGGCTCGTACTTTTAATTTTAACGTTTATCTAAATCGCCTGCTTATCACTATCGACATTCGTTCCTACGAATGCAAATTTAATTTTTCAATTTCAAGTATCTAAATCGAATTTATTATTCGAAATATTCTTTTTTCCAAAATTTAATCATCCAAATCAAGCCAAGTCGATACACTACCGTTCGGTAGCAAACCATCAAATAATCCAAATTAACTTCAAATCTCAAAATTATGCTTCCAAAATAACAACGAAATAATGCACACGCATCAAATCCACTTTATTCAAATCAAATCAAAATAAAATATTACTCACAAATATCAAAATTATCAAAACTCAGCGGGCATACAAAGTCACGCACCCGCTGTCCGCCATCGTTGGCCAAAGAAGCCACTAATTTCCTGTGATTGATCCCCACCTAGCAAATCTTACAATCCTACAACTTAATTATTATAGCCAATATTTCACCAAAATGCATAGGGTGAGTCGCAATCATTTTGAAACACCACACTATGGTCGCTGAGACTCTCAATGCTTTCCAGCAACGTCCAGTCGGCCACCTTGCCCAATATGTTCTCGGTGGCTATTGTCAAATCGATAATAGATTCAGAAGCCTCTCTATTTTCCGTTGCCTTTCTGGTGAACGTTGGCACACCGCCCACGTTGCATATATACAGGCCAGATGACGCCATGGCTTCTGTAAGAATTTGTCCTCTAGCGTCTGTTTTTCTTTTGCCCCACTCGTTGTCTTTTGCCTTGAAATTGCCTGCCACAATGACACCCCCGCTACGATCTTTCACGCTGTCGATTAGTTCATTAATTTTATCTTGGTATTCTTCGTTGCTTTGATTTGGGGAAAAGTATCAACTGTAATAGTTCACACCTTGTTCCTTTATCCATACGAAGCCTTCTCCTGCACCGTTTTTTTCTATTTTGCATATTGTTGGTTGTCCATATGGCAGCCTGGCCCGTTACGTCCTTCCACCAGTTACTTTATTGCTGACGATGAGTCTCGCTCAGTAGAGCCGCATCTATTCGTCTTTTCTTTATCGTCTGCGCTAAGAGGTCTTGCGCTTTCGCCGCCCTGTGGAGGTTGACTTGCAGCACTTTTATTTTCCGCATTGGCTAGGTTCTGTTGTGTCTCTGCCTTATGACCGGGGGCCCCGCAGTTGATACAGCTGCCGCCCCTCTTTCCGTTGCAGCTCTGGGCGGGGTGTCCACTCCCCCAGCATCTTGGGCAGAACCCAAGAAAAAACTGCCTGGGGACCAAAATCCTACTCGCACCTCCACGCTGGTGGTCCCTGGTAACTTGTGGAGGAATCTCAGAGATCGGGTACCCAACCCCGGTGGATGAGAGGAATCCGCAAGGCTAACGCGAGAGGTAACGACACGCTATGAAAATGGACCAAGATAAAGTGAATACGTTTACGGTGCAAGGGGGGGATACCCTAGTACCGGTCGTGGACGAGTGTGCCGGAGCAGGCACTACGCGACCGTCACCCAGCGACTGCTCTGCGCTCCCAGTGGCCGACCAGGCCGGGACGCAAAAACAAGCGACTGGCGACGAAAGGAAAGGAAATTCCGGGAGAGACTTGGGGTCGGAGGTCCCACCCAAGAAGGGCTTCAAGAAACAAGACAAGTCGGAAGACCCTGTTGGAGCGCAAATCGACGACTCCATAAAGCAGATAACAGAGGGCCTTAACACTCCTCAGACTAGGTCGATATATCTCCCGTACAAGAACCTCTTGATAAAACAACTCCAACTTATCAAAAGAACACACGAGCGAGAACACAGCATACGAACTGCGGCAGCAACAACAAGAAGGACGGATGACCCGCCAACGCAAGGAGCATCGAGAACGATCTGCATGTCTTCAGCAGACCTACGGGGGATCCACGAAACGGTAGCGAAGAATCAAGAATCCGTAGAAAAAGCTATGCAAACCATCAAAGCACAAGGTGAAGCCATAAAAATCCTCCAAAACCAGAATAAAAACTTGATCGATGAAATCAAGAAGACACGAGCAGAAGCAACGCAAAGCAAGGAGGCTGCAAAAGACACTCTTGCTAAAATCGGAAAACTAGAGGCCGCGCTACAGCACACAGCCCAACACAGGAAAGAAAAAACCTCAGAAGTGCCCGAATCTACCATGGCACATGTGGTGAAGGCCAAAAACCAGGCGTTGGTAATGTCCCAAATTGCTACCAATAACGCAAAAGAGGAAACAAACCTGCAAAAGCTAGAGACGGCTCAGAGAGAGATCATGAGCCGACTTATGGACGATGGCAACACGAAACCGGAAGAGAGGTTTGAAACAGTAACTGCCGTAAAGTAAAGCCGCCAAACAAGAAAAAAAAGAGAAAGGTGGCCTGGCTCGATAGCAAGGAAAGAGCACAGTAGAAGGGATGCTGTAATAATTGGGGCCTCCCCCGAAAACGTAATAAGTAAAATGAGCGAAGTCAGGACCGCACTTAGGGGATCGGAAGCCTCCCTGGTTAGCGGCATAAGACAAACTAGACAACGAAATATCTTGGTGGAATTACTAGAAAGAAATCAAATCCACCAATTAAAACATGTCCTCAAGGATACAGTTGAGGTGGCAAGGGACCTCATAGGGTCGAAGAAAATATTCGCGATAAGAGACATAGAAGAAATAGCCACCATGGAGGAAGTAAAGGAGGACCTCCGAAGATTGGCTACAGAAGACAATCTAGTGCTCCGTGGTCTTCGACCGTACTACCAGGGCACCCAAATCGCAAGAGTTGAGGCCACGGGCGAAGCAATAAAGGTCATGGAATGTACGAAAACCATGAGAATTGGAGTAGTTAACACCTGCTGCGTACACGAAGAGCGCCAAGTAAAGAGGTGCAATAGGTGCTGGCAAACTGGCCACGCAGCAGAAAACTGCGTGGCACAAGATAGAACTGGAATGTGCCTAAAATGCGCCAAACCAGGTCATCGCGCATACAACTGTACGGAGGCAAAGCCCTTTTGCCTCACGTGCAAGCAAGAAGGGCACAGAACGACTAGCTACTTGTGCCCAACCGCAAGAGAACGTCGCCGCAAAAACGGCGTTCCTGCAAGTAAACCTCAACCATGCTAGGGCAGCCCAGGACCTACTGCTGCACACCATCGCAGCAAAAGAGGTGGACGTTACGATCATCAGCGAGCCACATAGAACAAATGGACGGCTGCTGGACCGAGTCCATCGACGGGAAGGCAGCTGTCCTCACACACGACCGAGTGGCGGTCCTGAGCTCTGGCCAAGGTCAGTGCTTCGCATGGGTGGAGACCCCTGCGCTGGTGGCGTACTCCTGTTATATTTCACCAAACTCCACACTGCATGAATTTACAGAAGAAATCTGGAACTTAAGAGATGACATAAAAAAGCGGTCCAAGCCTATAGTCGTCGGTGGCGACTTCAACGCCAAGGCAACCGAGTGGGGGTCCCAGAAAAACGACGCCAGGGGAGTTCTCCTGGCGGAGGTACTGGCAGAACTAGACTGCTCCATATGCAACGATGGCAACACCGCGACCTATGAGAGGTACGAGTGCGGGTCCTTCTTGGATGTCACGGCGGTCTCGTCAATACTGGCGAATAGGTTAACCGGCTGGGCGGTGATGGACGAGGAAACGGCAAGCGACCATAGATATATCTCCTTTGAGATTGGCCGAACCTCCAATACAGACAGACTTCCTCCGACGGGATGGAATTGGAGAAAAATCAGCAAACCTGATCTTCGGGCACACCTGCGCAGCCCGGATCTACAGCGCACCGTCGACAACATCGGACTGGGGGAGTTCCTCGGGAAGCTGTGCGACGCCGTGATGCCTGGGAGGGGTCCCGCATCAAGTATGGGGGCCTACTGGTGGACCGAGGAAATTGCCCAGTCAAGAAAGCGATGCGTGATCGCTAGAAGAGTCTACCAGCGACTAAGGAGGGCCGCCCTCCAACATGCGAGAGACCCTCCTGAAACCCGTTGCGAAGAAGCAAGACAAACATTAAAAAGACTACGGGAAACACTCACATTCAAGATCAAAGACAGCAAGAAAAACAAATGGAAAGACCTCATCGAGGAAGCGAATAGGGATGTCTGGGGAAGGGCTTACCAAAAATAGTGACCAAGAAATTGGGCAGGCCATCCATTCCTGGCCTGACTGAGGCCCGCCTCAAAGAAATTATCCAGACCCTCTTCCCGGAACATCCTGAATTGTCGTACCGCATCAAGCCAGTGGACGGGGGGCCCCGCCCTTCAATGAGAACGAACTTAAAGCAGCTACAAAAAAAATGCCGAACAACAAGGCACCGGGACCAGACGGAGTCCCGACGGAACTCATTAAAGGGCTTGGGAGTAGCGCGACCAGATGTTCTGCTCGAAGTTTACAACAGGTGCCTGCGAGAGGGCAGGTACCCGGAAGAATGGAAGAGAGCTAGGCTGGTACTACTAAGAAAAGGCACCAAACCCTTGGAGCTTCCTAGCTCCTATAGACCAATCTGTTTGCTGGACCACGTCGGAAAACTCTTCGAGAGACTGATCCTAAACAGGCTCCAACAGGTGATCGAGGAGACCGGGGGTCTCTCGGAGAGACAATACGGCTTCCGAACAGGCAGATCAACTACCGACGCTATAGACAGCGTGGTCCGGAGAATAAAAGAGGCAAAAGGCGGTACACGAAGGAGGAGACGGTACGCGGTTTTGGTGACCCTAGATGTCAAGAACGCGTTCAACTCCGCGAGGTGGCAATCGATCTTGGCTCTATAGCTCGAAAGGAGGGATGTGCCACCATACCTCCTCAACATCTTGGCGAGCTACTTTCGCGACAGAACACTGGTGGTGGACGAGAAACTGTGGCAACAGACCCTACCGGTGTCCAGCGGCGTTCCACAGGGCTCCGTACTCGGCCCGCTGCTATGGAACGTGATGTACGACGGCGTCCTCAGGCTCCCCACTCTACCAGGGGTGAGCATCACCGGCTTTGCGGACTACATCACGGCCGTGGTGGAGGCCGAGACGGCGGAAGAAATGGAGCGAGTAGTCAACGCTACCATTCAAGTGATTTCTACGTGGATGGCAGAAAGGGGTTTGCAACTGGTGCCGGAAAAGACTGAGGCAGTTGTGGTCTCAGGAAAGAGGTGGATCAGGCCGGTCTATTTCTCGCTAAACGGCCGCACCATTCCAACGTGCGAACAGGCCAGGGTGCTGGGTGTCGACATCGACCGGTACCTATCGTTCAAACCCCACATTTCAAGGGTTGCGACCAGAGCATCGGCAACATCGGAGGCTCTCAACAAAATTATGCCGAACTTGGGCGGACCAGATCAACAGAAGAGAAGACTCCTGAGCGCTGTGGCTGAGTCCGTTATGCTGTACGCCGCTCCGATATGGGTCTCGGCTCTCCAAAGGGTGACGTACAGGCGCCTGTTAGAGACAACCCAGAGGAAGTGCGCCATAAGGATATGTAGAGCTTATAGGACCATATCCACGGAGGCGGTACTCGTGTTGGCGTCCCTTCTGCCAATCCACCTTAAGGCGAAGATGAGAGACGCCAAATACAGATCGGGAAGCAAGATCCTCTTTACAAACAGGTGTACGGATATCCAGGAGAAGTGGCAGACTACCTGGATGACGTTGGAAAAGGGTAGATGGACCCATCGCCTGATCCCAGTCATAGCGCCATGGGCAAACAGGAGGCATGGCGAGCTTTCTTACGAAGCCACCCAAGCCCTGAGTGGACACGGATGTTTCAGGAGCTACCTACATCGCTTCAAGAGGGCAGATACCCCCAACTGCCTCTTCTGTGGAGAGTTAGATGATGCAGAGAATTCCATATTTTCGTGCATCCAATGGACCAAAGACTAACCGCCCAAATGCAGTTGGGGCAAAGTCTGTCCCCATCCAACATCGTGAAGCTGATGCTGGGTAGCGAAAAAAACTGGAAAACCATCGACAGAATGCTAGTGGATATCATCTCTGCCAAAGCTAAATTGCAGGATGAATCCCAATGAAGAATTCCACAATGAAGAAAAAAGTCCCGAAAGGGTGAACAGCAGTAGGAAGCAAGAGAGTGTACGGAAGAAATGCCTAGGCGATTCCCGACACCTCTAAGGAGTGGGGTTTTAGTCGGTAAAAATCCGACACTACCACCCAAACCATCCGGGTGGTGTCTTTTGAAGATTTCTCCACTCCCAACGCTCACAAAAAAAAAAGAAAAAACTGCCTGACCTGCAGCCCGAAACCATACCCACCGTGATTCTGCCGTGTTTCATCGGCGTGGCTGCGCCGGCTTCATCACAAGTAACCACCGCCATTTGTGTACCACCGTACGCTGGGCGGAGAGATCTTAGATGGAGGTGTCCATCCATGCCCACATATCGCCTTAGGCATGTTAACAGCTCTTCTTCTTCTACCAACTCGTCAAGATCCTGTATCTTCACTGTAACTTTCTAGACAAGCTTATGGACCTGGACATAGACCAGCTTTTCCTTGAGTTTTGAGTAGAGCTGCGTGTTGTTATTGCCAACTCCAGGTTCTATGAGGACGTCTCCGCCTCTTGTTTTAACTATCTTTCCCACCGTGTTGCCGCAGTCCTTCAAGCAATCTTTAAGTTTTGTGACGACATCTTTGTATGAGAGGGCTTCTGTTGTTTTAATCAGTACCGCTGGGGGTTTTTGCTGGCTTTGCTTTTAACAACTTTGGTGTTGGCTGGAACTTTTCTTTGTTCCTCTTTCTGTTTCTTTTTTTCTTTTGCCATGTCTTTTGTCCTGTCTTTCTTCTTGTTTCTAACCAGAGTAAATTCTTCTTCTTCTTTGCCATCCGATATTATTACTTCTGTGTCTTCTAATTGATTGAGGTCCGACATGTTTGGGTCCTGATCTACGTTCGACGCTGCCAACACCGCTTTTCTAGTTCTTCTGTTTCTTTGGACTACACTCCACGGCGTGCTTGTCCCCGTTGGACCCTTCTCCACTACTTCTGCGTATGCCTGCGTTTGGGTGTATGTTTCCGGGTTATTAGCCATGAATGAAGTGTTTGTTCCCTCCTCTCTATAGATCTTTTTGTCTTTTTCGGTATCTGTTACCGATTTCAACGCTGGTCTTAATTCTTTGGCGCTAACTATTGCTCTTTCAAATACAGATACTTCCTCGCTTGGAAGTGCTTTTTCGAACTGAGACTTTTTCAGCTCTTCAAGTTTCTTTTCTAGTTTGTTTAGTATCAATTTTGATTCATTTTCTGCCCTGCCATTCATTTTTGCATTCTTATTTTTGTTTTGGAACCTTGTTAAGTTGTCGTCTATTTTTCCTATTTTCTTTAGTATTTCATGAATTTTCTCATTTTGTTCGGGGACAAATGAAGCTTGCACACCATCTACTGTCCTTCTGAGATCTTCCAATAACTGACCTTGAGCCTGGAACTCTTGCGCTGGAAAAATCGCTTTCCAGTACTCGAGTCCCTGTTTTATGTGACCAATTTCTTCTTTAATTTCTGTCTTTGTATCTCTTGCAGACTGTTTGTCTTTCATTGCCTCTGTTTTAGTTGCGCCGATTTCCGCAATTAATAGCTTGTTCTGTTGTTGCATTTTCAGTATCATCTCTCCCTGCGCATTTACTTTTGCTAGCAATTTCTTGTTCGATTTTTGTAGATCGGTAATGCTTGACTGGAGGCACTTAACTTCTTCGGGAATACTGTTGTCTCTTTTCTGTTGATCTCTTAAGAATTCCAGAATCTGTTGCAGATTGTCACTTCTTGCATCCGAGACTGTTTGTCCATATTTGTGGGCCTCTTTGATCCGCCTTAATTGATCGAATACCAAGTCCTTGAAGGATTTTGGCACCGACTTGCACTGAACAGTTCTAGCTTCTGTATTAATATTTTTAATAGCAGTCACTATTAGGGCCGCAAGATCTTCCTCTGCCACTGACTTTCTTCTGAATCCGTCGCCTGTCTTGTTTTCTGTCCCAGTCACTATTTTTGGCGTCCCGGCCTGGTCAACCACCAGAGACGCAGAGCGGTCGTCGGATGACGGTCGGCGGGAACCCGTTCCTACATCCCCATCTCCGACCGGTACTGAGGTATCCCTCCCCTGCACCGTAAACATGGTACCAATATCGTAGTCCATGTTCATGCTTGTTCTTGTTTTTGGAGATTTCTGTTGGGGCTTCCTACTCTTAGCCAGGTTGTCCCGATTTAAGCGCCGGAAACTCGTTTTTCGCACTCTTCCGTTGGCATTACCCAGGGTCCACCACAAGGAGGTGGAAGAGTACTTGCTAGCTTTTGGTGAGACAGGCCTTACTCGGAGTTTTGTTGCTGCACACTTTCTGGCAAAACATGCAACCCCCGAGACCCGTACTAGCTGTCGGACCCCTAACCTAACCTAACGTAGGTTAATGTTGTTACATTTACAGGTTTAAAATAGTCAACTAAAATTTTAAAAGGTTTAGCTCCCACTTGGCTAAGCATTAAATTCCGTTTCTTCGTGTTGTCAGTATTGAGATAATTTATTTGTCAGTAGAATATTAAAAAAAAAAGAAGGTTTAATTTGGTAAAAAGTGTATTTGAAATCAAAATTTGTTTTACATGACATACATGTAACATTGCTGAATAAGCACTAACTTTATCCGGCAAGTTACAAATAGCTTGCACTGACTTTGTCATTGACAAACATACAGAGTAATACGTAATACCAAAGCGAACATTTAAATTTAATACTCCCCAAATTTGAGAGCTTTTAAACGTCTAAAAATAAAAAAAAAACTTTGCTAATAATTTAACAAAACATGATTAGAACAAACATACAATGAAATAATTTCAAATTTTCATGCCAAGATTTGACCGTAACGCACTGCTTAAAGCTTTGGTCATTATGTCGGCAATTTGTTCTGCAGTTTCTACGTATTGAACACTAATTTCTTTATTTTCAAATTTTTTACGAATGCAATGGTATTTAATATCAAAGTGTTTAGTTCGCTTATGGTACTCGTTGTTTTTTACTAAACGTATAGCACTTCGATTGTCGATGTTTATTGGTGTTGGAGTTTCTTGGTTTTCGCCAATATCATATAACAATCGGCGTAACCAAATAGCTTCTTTTGTTGCATGTGCCCCCGCAACGTATTCTGTTTAGGTGGTTGAAAGGGTTATTATCTGTTGTCGTTGGCTTGACCATGTAACAGCACCACCGTTCATTTTAAAAACGTAACCTGAAATTGATTTTCACGTGTCCTTATCGTTTGTGAAATCTGAATCTGAATATCCAATCAATTTGTTTGCGTCTTCAACTTTTCCATGATATTCAATGCCATAACCGTTCGTGTCTTTTAGATATCTAAATACTTATTTGACAGCGTTGCAATGAATTTCAGTTGGTTTTTCTAGAAATCTACTGAGAATTTCAATTGAATACGAAATGTCTGGTCGACTTCCTATTGCAGCATACATTAAGGAACAGACCGCTTCGCCATAACGAAATTTGACACTACCTTGTGTATCGTTATTGTTCTTTGTTAAAGTCACGTGTGGATTAGCAGGTACACTTGATGACTTGCGCCTTCGAGATTGAAACGCGCAATTAGTATTAGTTGAATGCAATTGCTTTGATGAATAAAAATTATTTGTTGTATTTTGGTTTCTTATTACCTCAAGTCCGACAAAATATTTTAGTGCACCGAATGTAACTTCAAATTCACTTTCGAGTTTATTTAACACTACTTTAAAAACAGATTGGTCTTTGCTCATTATAAGTCCATCGTCTACAAATAAAATTAATAACACTTTTGTTGTTTCAATTTTACCTGTATAAATTCATTTGTCCGAATCGCATTGTTTGAAACCGAATTCCTTCAAAAAGTTGTCGAACTTTCTGTTCCAGCACCTGGGCGCTTGCTCAGAGCTCGTAGAGCGATTTCTTCAGTTTGCAAAACAAGGTTTGGATCTATGTTTGTTCCTTCAGGTGGTTCCATGTACACCTCTTCCTCGGGTTCATCATTCAAAAATGCTGTCGAATTGCATAATTTCCAAATCATTTTTTGCTGCCATTGCTAAGAGAACTCTAATGGAATCGTACCTTGTCGTGGGCGAGAACGTCTCTTTGAAATCGATACCTTCTTTTTGTGCGAAGCCCTTGGCACAAAGCCGTGCCTGTTTTTTAACAGGAAAACCCACTTACTACCTATGACGTTCGTGTCTTGAGTTTTCTCTGTTAATTCTTAAGTTTCGTTCTTTTTGAGTGCAGTTAACTCTTCCTGTATTAATTCTTTCCATTTTACTGAATCCTTGTAGGACATTGTTTCGTTATAACTTTGAGAAACCACTGAAAAAAAATTAGTAAATTCTTCATACCTTTTTGGTGCTCTTATGCTTTCCTTCCTTCTCAAATTGTATCCTTCTTACACTGGTGTTTCCGATTCTTCGTGTTGTTCAGGTTCGGACTCATTTTCAAATTCTTGTTCGGGCGGGATTTCTTCGTTCTCTTCATCGTTGTTATTGTTGGTTTCCACTGTTATTTTGGCAGTGTTTTTTCTGATGCTGGGTATATTCGCTTCTTCTTTGAAAACCGAAGCCGAAACGTAATTGGCGCAGTCGGTAGGATTGCTCAGCGTTATTAATTCGACAAAAATCGCGAATTGGTAGTGTTTTGTTTCAACAATTTACTGAGCAAACTTATAGCAAAATTAAAATCAAATTGAATTCAACGACAATACAAGTTACAATACGGACAGCATAGCCGAGATTTGTATTACGGACCACATCGCCGCAGTTGAAATCAACGCCAACGGAAGTCGACGGACTACATCGCCAAGACTTTCTACTCAAAAATCAAAATTGAAGTTGTCAACAATCAACGGACAACATTGCCGAGATTGGAAGCAGCTACAATAGCAGTCAACGGACCACATCGCCGAGGCTGGTAATTTTAACAACAAAAGAAGTATGAAAATTCAACAAATCCTGTAAGTTCCATTTCATTTACCTAAAGATTTATAATAATTATACATGTTGAATCGGGATTATTAGTTAGTATAAATAATAATAAGGATATTATTGATCCTTGCGTATATTGATTTTTGTTATATAACTATTATATGTCGGACACAGAAATCGTTAATCGTGATAGAAGTCCTCTTCGTAGAGAACAAATTATAATGGCAGTACCAAGATTAGAAAAATTTCATATCGACACGATACCAGAATTTGATGGTACTTGTGCTAAGTTAACGGTTTTCATTTCTGCTAGCGAATATTTGTTAAATAATTATACGGATAGAATCAATTTTAATAATATTCAAAACGAATTTTTACTTAGAGCAATAATCGGAAAATTGAAAGGACGCGCGCTAGAATTAGTAGGTAGTCGTGAAAATTTAACTACGTGGATTGAAATAAAACAATTACTTTTAAGATTTTTTTCGGATCCGCGAGACGAAAAATGTTTACTTGGAGATTTACTTCACGTAAAGCAACAAAGAAACGAAAGCGCTGTAACATTTGGTAATAGATGCCAAGATTTATTATGTTTAATGTTAACAAAATTGCAATTAGAAGAACCCGATATTAATGTACGACAAATGAAAACCCAAATTTACGAATCGCAAGCGTTAGACGCATATTTAAGAGGTATCAGTAATAGTCTAGCCATTAGATTAAGAAACCCTGATAATTTAGAAAAAGCGATTAATTTTGTAAGAGAAGAAGAAAATTTCGCGTATTCAAAAAATAACTTTTCCAGTAACAATTATCATAGTAATGCGAACTCCGGTACGCGACAACTCGGCTCTGGACAACTCGGCACCGGACAACTCGGCACCGGACAACTCGGCACCGGGAAAACTCGGCACCGGGCCAACTCGGCACCGTACATCTCGGCACTGGACTACTCGGCACCGGACAACTCGGCACCGGACAACTCGGCACCGGACAACTCGGCACCGGGAAAACTCGGCACCGGGCCAACTCGGCACCGTACATCTCGGCACCGAGACTAGGGTGTTACGGTTCAATTTTGCTATAATGGAATTTAAATTGTTTTGTAATAATATTCGAAAAGTGGCATGTTAATTCACTTTAAAAAGCACATGCACATTAGGTGCATTTACACACACAATCCCGGCCCGCGTGCTGGAACGCGTTCTAGCACGCGGTCCAGGATTGTGTGTGTAAATGCGACGACGTGCCACGTTCCACTCGAAACGCCGTTCCAAAGATTACAATATAATATTTGTTCATTCTTTTTTAAAAGCGTTCTTAATGTTTCAGAAATATTACTTCTTACGATATTTTACGCAAAATGTAATTTGTGTAAGGTTTTGTAAATTCATTATCGACAATTTCGGAGGTTCTAAATAAATAAATAAACTGCATTCTTCTATTATTAATTTAATAATTGACTGCTTAGATATAGGATGACACTAAGCACCCAGGTATCCGTTCAAATTGTTTTGCGAAACTAATTTTTGGTAATTAATAATAAATATACAAATACAAATCTTACAAAATATCGTAAGAAGTAATATTTCTGAAACATTAAGAACGCTTTTAAAAAAGAATGAGCAAATATTATATTGTAATCTTTGGAACGGCGTTTGGAGTGGAACGTGGCACGTCGTCGCATTTACACACACAATCCTGGCCCGCGTTCCAGCACGCGGGCCGGGATTGTGTGTGTAAATGCACCTAATGTGCATGTTATCATTGTTGATAATAATTCTTGTTGAAATTTAAAATTTTTAAAGTGAATTAATATGCCACTTTTCGAATATTATTACAAAACAATTTAAATTCCATTATAGCAAAATTGAACCGTAACACCCTAGTCTCGGTGCCGAGATGTACGGTGCCGAGTTGACCCGGTGCCGAGTTTTCCCGGTGCCGAGTTGTCTGGTGCCGAGTTGTCCGGTGCCAAGTTGTCCGGTGCCGAGTAGTCCGGTGCCGAGATGTACGGTGCCGAGTTGGCCCGGTGCCGAGTTGTCCAGAGCCGAGTTGTCCGTGTCCGTGCGAACTCGCATAGATCAAGTACAGGTCAACAGCGTACATTTAACTCAACTCCGCAGCATAGTAATAATAATTTTAATATGTCATATCAGCAAAGTAAACCTACTTATTTTAATAATAGACCAAATTTTAATAATAATTTTAACAATAATTTTAATAGCGGAAATTCAAGAAACTTTCGCTTTACGAATTTTAGACCTAATAATAACTCTCATTATAAACCTTTTCAACCCCAAATGCCGTTTAGACCAAATCAAAATTATCAAAGTAATGCAAACAGACAAGCACCAAATTTTAATGATAATAAATCAAAACAGTTTCGTCCAGAACCAATGGACACATCGAGCGGAAATACTCGACGAACTCAAAATAATTTTAACCAACAAAAATTTGTATCGGAAGAATTATATCAAACGGATATAGATCAAAATCCTGAATTTGTCAATGACGAACGCGAAGATCAAAATTTTCATTGGGAGGACCCACAAAACGACACGAAGTGATAGATGTATCGAATATTAATACTTCCGCGTTACCATATATAAAAATTCCTCACGTTAATTTAAAGTTCATGCTGGACACGGGATCAACTAAAACCCTAATTTCGGCACAAGTAGTCGAAAAATACTATCAAAATTTTATTAAAGAAAAACCTTTTAAAATTAGATCTGCACATAAAACTACATTTCATAAATATATTGCACGAATTCCATTACCCAAAATTTTTCAATCTAAAGAATATTATGATTTTTGCATATTTGAATTTAATCCCAAATATGATGGATTAATTGGTATGGATTTATTGAAACATTTAGGCGCGAATATCGATTTAAAGAAAAACGTTTTATATACTAAATATGGTGTAATACCTATATATTTTGAATCATTAAAAGCGAAACAATTTAAATTATTACCGCGACAACAACAATTTTTAAAAGTTCCCATAAATTCGAATAATTTAGATATAGGAATAGTAGAATACATAAAGTTAACCGAGGGTGTAGAAATTCCCCAATGCCTAGTAAATATAAAAAATAGAGAAGCAATTATTAGTATTAGAAATAGTAGCGAATCAGAAAAATTGGTAAACATAGAACCCTTGAACGTATTAGAAACGGAAGATGCGGAAATGATAGATGTTAAGTACGACAATAAAATAGATAGGTTATTGAAAGACAATTTAAAAAATCTTAGATTAAGTCATTTAAATGAAGAAGAGCGTAAAGCTATTAAACAAATATGTTACGAATTGTAACAATTAATTGTTACATTTTTTTGTTTCTTTGAATTTGTTTAATTTTGGTTTGGTGATTATTTGGATTTCTGTAAATATTGTTTTATTTTGATTTAAAAGATGGGGTTGCCAGCTTTACAATTTTGGGATAGGTTTTGTGTGGTAGAAAAGGTCACGATACACCTAAACACGGTATGCCAACGCGCATGCTATATCCAACTCACTCTTACAATGTGACGTCATTTGCGAGATACTTGCGAGCTTAACTATAAGTTATACGTTTAAACAGTAACGTAAATACAAAAAAAAATAATAGACTATACATAATTAGGCCAAAATTTTTACTTCACGGGATTGTAAAAATAATAAATAATATGAAAAATAATATTATTGTAATAATAATATCAGAAATGGTTGGGTAGGATACGAAAACAAAAACAAAATAGCAGTTTCATATTAATAAAATTATAGCTATTATTACAACTAGGGTAATATGAATAGTATATTTCCCGAGGTTGGCTATACCAAGACAACTAGACAACCAAGGGTTGTCAATAGTTTTCTTCTGATTGAAAAATATATTATTAAATATATCAATATTTCATCAATAATAAAATTTGAGATTTTGAATTTGCAATAACTCGAAAACGGCGCTAGATATCGAAAAACTGAGCAAAAAATTTACCCCCCTTTGCTCGTTCTCAATCCCCCTAGCAATTTGTCGAAGGAAGCTTTATGTAAAATTCTAGATCTATAGCGCGCAGAATGCGCGCAAAATAATTCAGAAAAAGTTAGGTTGGTTTTTAAAATATAAAAATAAGTAGGCACATTTTATATTTTAAACGTCACTTAAATGTCACTTTTTAACAGGGATGGCTTTAGTATTTACTTTGCGTGTTTGATTGTCCAATCACCGTGCGCAAAGTATACTTTAAAATGACGTTTCATATTTCCCTAGGGACAATATGATATGACGTTTCATATTTCCCTTGGGAAATATTAGTGTGTTATGACATATTGTAACTAAGGCGATATTGCTCTATATTGTGTCAATCAGAAGAAATAGCTATTATTACAACTAGGGTAATATGAATAGTATATTTCCCGAGGTTGGCTAGTTACATCTCGAGGGCAAAGCCCGAGAGATGTATAGACAACCAAGGGAAATGTATTCATATTTCCCGTGTTGTAATCAATAGTTTTCTTCTGATTGAAAAATATATTACTAAATATATCAATATTTCATCAATAATAAAATTTGAGATTTTGAATTTGCAATAACTCAAAAACGGCGCTAGATATCGAAAAACTGAGCAAAAAATTTACCCCCCTTTGCTCGTTCTCAACCCCCCCTAGCAATTTGTCGAAGGAAGCCTTATGCAAAATTCTAGATCAATAGCGCGCAGAATGCGCGCACAATAATTCAGGAAAAGTTAGGTTGGTTTTTAAAATATAAAAATAAGTAGGCACATTTTTTATTTTAAACGTCACTTAAATGTCACTTTTTAACAGGGATGGCTTTAGTATTTTGTTTTGTATGTTTGATTGTCCAATCACCGTGCGCAAAGTATACTTTAAAATGACGTTTCATATTTCCCTAGGGACAATATGATATGACGTTTCATATTTCCCTTGGGAAATATGAGTGTGTTATGACATATTGTAACTAAGGCGATATTGCTCTATATTGTTTCAATCAGAAGAAAATACATTTTAACAGTTTTTTATTTTGCGCATTTTTTGATCTAGTTTTTTATGACAATTTTGTAAACTAACTCGTCTATTTAAATCGCGTAACCTAATATAAGTTCTTGTCCTAGCCAAACACAAAATAACTTCTTTAGGGACTGCTAGTTGCACCTTTGCATCGAGTTGCAAAATTGTATTTTTACATAAAACTTTAAACAAATGTTTTTCATTTGCCAAAGAATCACCGTGCATTTTATGAAATTCAGCTTCTAAGACCATGGTAACATTTATTAGATCTCTATTTGGATATAATAAACTTCCTCGAGAGATAAAAGTCACCCAACTGTCCGTTACATTTTCTAAATTTATTTTTTTTGTTTCGTCACCTAAATTATATTTTCTTCTATAGTTATGTGCAACATATCCTGTTATATATTGCGATGAATCCAGCCTCTCCAAATTTGAAAAATAATTATTAAGTCCAATTTAATTCGATGCAAAATAAAATAAAATCTCAATTCTATTCGAAAGGAACAAAGTTTGATTTCTCGCCTTATCCAAATTGCCGGCTTATCAATTGCAACACTCGTTCGTTCAAATACAATTTTAAATTTTCCAATTTTACACCAAATCAAAATTTATTACTTATTTATTACTTTTTCCAAAAATCAATCATCCAAATCAATCAACTACTGCTCGGTAGCAACTCATAAAATATCCAAATTATTCAAATATCAAAATATCAAAATTTTAAAATCACGCAATAATGCATACGCATCAAATTTACTTTATTTATTCAAAAATAATTATTATTACTCACAATTCTTCAAAAATTACATCACAAACTCAAATTCAACTTATCAAAAATCAAATTCAGCGGGCATACCAAACTTTGCACCCGCTGTCGGCCATAGTTGGCTAAAGAAGCCTCGAATTTCCTGTCATTGATCCCCACCTAGCAAATTTTACAATCCTACAACTCAATTACCAAAGCTAAAATTTCACCAAAATGCATAGGGCGAGTGCGAATCCCTTTGAAACACCACAATATATTATGGCATCTTTATGGACACTCGTTTTAAATTCAAATTTATCCACCAGTTCCACACTTTCATGCTCGACTTCAGTGTCCTGCTCTGGATAAAAAGGCTCTATAAAGGAACATTGTGTTAGCAACATTTCTGCATCATCTTCTAAAGGAATTTCATCTTTAAAATTAATATTTAATTTTGAAAAAACACTTTCTGATAAACAAATATCTTGAACCGTTTCAACCGGTGAACTTAAAGGCTGAAGTAGCCACGGTTCTTCAAATTATTCGGTGTTTTTATTGTTAGTAAAAATTGCTGAAGAATGTTTCCCTAAGATGAACCACTTCAATCTATGCTTAAAATCAAGAGGATTTGGATGGTCATTTGGCCTACCGATGCCACGTATATAGGAAAAAAAATTTTCTAATACATCTTGATTTAACCTAGTAGTTAAAAGATATTCTACTTTGTAGAGGCTATTTACATACTGAAATAATTCAAGTAGACTTCTGCTGGATAATAATATTCCCTTTTGAAATGGGAGAAGTGACCGGTGTTTGCCTACTTTTATTTTTTGGACTAGTTGTGATGTCTTGTTTATTATATCCTTCTGTTTATCAAAATCAATACCAAAAGCATTTTTTTCAGGACACTCTATAAAGTTTTTAGGAAATCGAAAATATTTAATGTCCGTGCCTTTAGTTTTTCTGTTGTTGTTAGTACAACCACAAACTGCACAATTAACCATTTCCGTTAATAATAATCAGTACACTACCATAAACAATTAATTTTAGTCAATAACACTACACAATAATATCACACTATAAACACATACAGATGACAATAAAGCATCAGAACAGAACATTTTTTAGAACATATAAAACGTTCAGTCTCGCATATGACGTCATGCGCAGCAAAGACGGTTATAGGCACATTTCCTGACATACCGTGTTTAAGTGTATCGTGGAAAAGGTCATCGACGACGATCCAATATGGTCGTTTAAGAGCGTCATAGAACAAAAACCACAAAAACAGCAATTTGTGATTTGAAAATATAATTTTAGTTTTAAAGTGAAATTTAGTGAATTCGGTGAGTCACATTTTAATTGATTCTACTATTGATTTACTTTTTTTGGAATTCTCAAATGAGAAATATTGGTTTTTGGTTAATATTAAATTTTGCAAATGTCGATTGTAAATTCACATCTGGCAAACAATTTTTGTGCGATATAGATTAAGTTCACAAATTAAGTTGAACGAATAACTTTGGTATTTTCTGGTAACAGAAAATTTGATTTCTTTTACAACCATTTTTTGCAAGTGACCTCAGTTGCTTGGACTTGACTTGATTACCTTTATATGTTTATCCTTAGGAAATACTAAGGTAATTTAAGTCATCCGCTCGCTTCGTATGCAGATCAGGACGAAGGAGGAATTTTTCTTTGGTGAACCGTCCTGTAGCGGTATCACGTCAATTATTTTACTGTTGATAAATATTTCATTTGAATAATAATTATTTGACATTTTGGAAATCTAGTTTTGTGCGAATCATATTTTATTTATTATTTTTTTGTTGAGCTAGTGGAGCGACAAGAATTTTGTAACGTCGTTTCATTCCTCAGCTGGCGCCCAAACAAATTCTCCTTTTATTTTACGTAGCCACCATTCTTTTAAAGGACTCACGAAGCTGTAAAGCTACCCAGCTTCTTCGACAGTGGGTAAAAACCCAAGAGCTAGCCTATCTACTATTGTCATCAGTAGAGACAAAAAGGGTTTCTGTAACCAATAGGAGAATAACGTTACAGAATATAGAGACATTTTTCATTGTGAAGGTTTACCGTTATCATTTACAAGTATAGTAAAACACGAGATAAAAACTAAAGACGACGTACCAGTATTTAAAAAGGCATATAGAATGCCATACTCGCAACAAAAAGAAGTAGATAATCAAGTAGCCGAATTATTAGAAAACGATATCATACAACACTCGGAAAGTGGTTGGAGTAGCCCGGTAATTGTAGTTCCAAAAAAATTAGACGCGTCAGGCGTACAAAAATATAGGATGGTGATCGATTATCGATTATTGAACGAAAAATGCCTTGACGACAAATATCCGTTGCCTCATATTTCCGATATATTAGATAAATTGGGTAAATGTTCTTATTTCACAACATTAGATTTAGCATCCGGTTACCACCAAATTGAAATGCATCCTAAAGATCGAGAAAAAACAGCTTTTTCAACACCTAGAGGTCATTATGAATGCGTGTATGCGTGTATGCCTTTCGGTTTAAAAAATGCCCCCGCGACTTTTCAACGGGTAATAGATAACATTTTGCGCGGGATTCAAAATGAAGCATGCATTGTGTACTTAGATGATATAGTAATATTTTCTACATCACTTCAGGAGCAGATAGAAAAGTTAAAATCGGTATTTGATAGGCTTAGAAAAGCAAATTTTAAAATACAAATGAATAAATCGGAATTTTTAAAAAAAGAAGCTCAATTCTTAGGTCATATAATTACGCCAGAAGGAGTAAAACCAAATCCGGCTAAAATTGAAGCAGTAATAAAGTATCCAATACCTAAAACGACAAAAGAGATTAAAGGATTTTTAGGCTTAACCGGATATTATAGAAAATTTATCAAAGATTATGCTAAGGTTACAAAACCATTAACTACTTGTTTAAAAAAAGGTCATAAGATTGAACACACTAAGGAGTTCATAGATTCATTTAATAGATGTAAAAATATTTTAGTTAACCATCCCATACTACAATATCCAGATTTTGAAAAACCTTTTATAGTATCTACGGACGCTTCTAATGTGGCCATAGGCGCCGTGCTTTCACAAGGTACCGTAGGATCGGACAAACCGATTTGCTATGCATCGCGTACGTTAAACGATTCGGAAAGAAAATATAGTACAATTGAGAACGAATTGTTAGCAGTTGTTTGGGGAGTCAAATATTTTAGGCCTTACCTATACGGTAGAAAATTTGTTATCTATTCAGACCACCGCCCTTTAGTCTGGTTATCAAAATTACGGGAACCAAATTCGAAATTACAAAGATGGAAAATCAAATTGGAAGAGTACGATTACGAAATCATATATAAAAAAGGTAATTATAATAGCAATGCAGACGCGTTAAGTAGGATAGAAATTAAAAACGATCATTTTAGTTTCAAGGACTTTGAAACCAAATTCACTTATAAAGAAATAGAAAAGTCACCCAGAATTATAGAAAAAACAGACGATCTTTTTAAATCTCCTTCAAAATTTTCTTTATGTCATTGCGTTAGCAAAGATTTGTATATGAATGCTGGAATAGCTATCGAGTTTAAAGAAAGATATGGACAAGTCCAATATTTAAAAAGTCAAAATCCACAATTAAATTCATTCGTCTATTTACAAGAAAATCAAAGATACCTTTTCTATTTAATAACTAAAGAAAAGTATTATGAAAAACCAACGTACGAAAGTTTGTTTAATTGTTTAATTAATTTAAAAGAATTTTGTTTAAAAAACAATATTAATAATTTAGCAATGCCAAGGTTAGGTAGCGGACTGGATGAACTAAAATTTGAAAAAGTAAGTTACATGCTTAGTTACATATTCGGAAGTCAGTTTAATATACAAATATATAATTTAGAAAGTAATAATTATGAGAAGAAAATGGAAGTAGACTTAAACGCTATAGAAAACGAATCCATGTTGAATAATTTTGATGAAAATGAAATCGAAGATGTATTAGAAGATTTGTTAATAAATAATAATCTATCGGAAGAAAATATTATGTTAGAAGAAGGGTTAGATTCCATTATGGAACAATTAGATAATTTAGATAGTACTATACATTCAGTTAGTCAAAATAAAGAATTAGCGCATATTAAAATATGTTCAGATGTAATAGATTCAAAACCAAATCAGTATTTCATTTATGAAGTACACGCACTCATGAAACCGGTAAAAATTGAAACCATCGGAAAAATTAAACGATATCATGTTGAGATAAATAGTAACGACGAAGAAAGCATAATTAAATTTTTTAAAGAATATACGAGCGAAGCAAAAAAATATTACATTTATTTTGAAACCGAAACATTATTTCAACAATTTAATCGCGTAGTACAAAAATTGTTTAATGCCAGTGGACCTGAATTAATTTATTGTACGGAGAGAAGAGAAATTTTACACGAACAAGAAATGATAGAAAAGGCAATACGAAACCAACACGAAGGCAAAACAAACCACCGAGGCATTACCGAAACGTTAAAACAATTACAAAGAAAATATTATTTCCCGCTCATGCAAGAACATGTAGCAAAATTTATTGCCAATTGCGCCAGATGCAAAAAAAGTAAATACGAAAGAAACCCACCAAGAATTGCAATGATGTTGACGGAAACTCCGCACCGTCCCTTTGAAAAACTACATATTGATGTTTACACGGTAGAAAATACTAAATTTTTAACGATAGATGATGCATTTACAAAGTTAGGTCAAGCACTTGAAGTTAAATCGAAAAACGCCATAGACATATTAAATGCATTAATTAATTATTTTTCATTTTACGGAACACCCGAAACTATTAGTGCAGACCAAGGTTTAGAGTTTCATAACCATATAATTGAGGAACTACTCGAATCGCACAAAATCAAAATTCACTTTACCACACCTCATCATCCCGAATCAGATGGTATAATAGAAAGGTTTCATTCTACTTTAGCCGAACATATTAGATTGTTAAAAACAGATCACAATGAACCAATAACCATCTTGATAAAATACGCAATTATCGCGTATAATAATTCGATACACTCTAGTACAAATTTAACCCCATTGGAATTGACATTAGGTCACACGAAATTACGTGATCCGTATGATTTGTTTTACGACAAACAAATGTACAACGATTACCTCCAAAAACATAAAGAAAAATTAGCTTTAACATATGATCGAGTCAATGAAAATTTAATACAAAATAAAAAAAGAGTTGTAACCAAGATGCATAATAAAATTAATAACCCCTTCAAAGTAGGACAAGTAGTTTACGAAACGAGCTATAAATATAAAAGAAATAAAACAGGCGAAAAATTTAACGGTCCCTTTATTTTAAAAACATTGCTTTCTAATAATAAAGCAATAATTCAAAAGGTCGGTAGTTCAGATAAAAATCGAGGTCGAACAGTACATTTAAAAAATCTAAGACAACCCATTGTTCCAGAAACATCGCCACCGCCCTCGTCACCGCGACCATCCACTTCAAAAAATGTTCAAATGTAGAAGTAAATAAAAATTCGAATAATCAAAGATTACTACCATTAAAACTAGGTATAGCCCAAAATGTACTTGATTATTGGAAATTGATACAAATTTATGATTTGTCTAGTTTAAGATTAGAATTAAATAATTTGATTAACAATTACGATAGGTTAAACATTTCATTTCGTGAAACCACGTATGGAAAAGCATATGCTAATGAGATGTTTACGTATAGGTATTTATTAGAATATAAGTTTTCACAAGTAGAAATTAAATATAAGCAAATGACAATAACAAGTAAAGATAATAATAAACGCCCCACACGCGGATTGATTAACGGGTTAGGCTCAATTTGGAAGGCTATTACTGGTAATCTAGACCAAACCGATGCGGAACGATATGATGCGGCCATTTCACAAATTAAAGATAACGAAAACCAAGTTAAATCTATAGCCGCACAACAACTTAGTATTACTGAGACGGCATTGAAAGTATTCAATAAATCAATGAATCAATTACAAACTAATCAAGTATTGCTAGAAGCCAGAATAAACGAAATCGCTAACATAATGCAAAATGTTACCACCATGTACTTTAACGAAGTAGATAGTTTTGTCTTGTTAAATACTATATTTAATCAATTACTTTCGGCAGTAGAAATATTAATAGAAATTTTAGATAATGTTGAAAATTCCATTACGTTTGCAAAATTAAATTCATTACATCCGTCAATAATAATGCATGAAGAATTGAAAATAGAATTAGCAAAAATAAATTTGCATCTAACTAATTTGAAATTGCCTTATAATTTGGAAGAGGAGAACCTCATCAATTATTATTCGATAATTAATACTAAAGGATATATACGCAAAGAACAAATAATATTCATTTTAGAAATTCCGTTAGTAGAACTAAATTCATATGATTATTATAAACTTTATTCCTCACCTGTGTTACAAAAAACCTATTTTAAAATTATTATTCCAAAATCTCCTTTCTTAATGTTGAACGACGAACAATATGGATTAAGTGATAACATGTGCAAAGAAATCAATCAATTAAACTATCTGTGCAACGAACAAGTTACGAATTTCATTACTAAAAATAATCCGTGCGAAGTAGATTTAATCAGTCTAAGTGATAATTATAAAAATTGTGAAGTTCGGGATAGTTACTTAACCAAAACTAAAATTCAGAAATTGATAAAGAATCAGTGGTTAATAATAACTGTAAAAGCTACCATGGTTACTACCAATTGTTCAAATAACTTAGAAAAACTAATATTAAACGGAACATATTTGATAACGATTCCAAAAACTTGTAATTTTAAAATTGGTAAATCAGTGTTAAAAACATATCAAAATTTAAGTCCATTGAATAAACAATTTAATATACCACCAATCCCGCTACCCGAAGACAACGATGATCAACACCTTATGAATATCGATCCCATTCATCTGGACGACATCAATCTCGACGAACTAAAGAATTTGGAAATACAGTTAAAACATGCCCAAAGAAAAATTTCGTCCATTAAATCAATACCGTTTGAATATGACAATATCAGTGCTTATACAATTTTAATTTATGTAATAATGTTTATTTTTGTTTTATATATAAGTATAAAGTATTACCCATGTCTAAGAAAGAAAGTTAAAAAAGTTGAAATTCAAAAAGTTGAAAATTCAAAAAATGTTAATCCTTTAGAGGAAATCAAATTAAAAAATTAAGTCATTCAACTGTAATTTTTCATCTTAGGCGCGGAGGAGTTACGTTTCCCACAGAATAGCTATAGTTAGTAATAAGAATATTATTATCATTTTGTACTAAGAAATATTATATTAAAAGATAAGCTTTTGTAAGTTGACTATTTTTCAAAACTGTAAGAAATGGTCAACAAACACAGCAGAGTGTAATTCGCTTTCATCAAGTAAAGTTTAGGTCTTAATAAAATCTTTTATTTTGTTTTTAAAAACCAAAATATCTAAGGCCCAAACGTAATTGGCACTACATATAAATATCAAAATTTTTTGACTATCATAGTTATACTATTTCGTTTTACTATATTATTTTACTATATGTTATTAATTACTAATAACAAAACTATCGATAGTTCAAATGAAGATTAATTATCCAATAATTTGCCAGTCCCATCACTAATAGAGGTACGTTGTACCTCTGCTCTAGATTACTTATTTTTAATAATAATAATAATTGTAATATTAATTTTTTATCGTTAAATATATTGTCGTGTTCCAAAATAATTCGGACCCACCCTATGCATTTTTGTAAAATTATTGTATTCATTATTAAGTGGTAACATTGTGGAATTTGCGAGGTGGGGACGAATCACCGGAAATTCAAGGCCTTTTGCCAAAAAATGGTCGACATAATGGACGCATTAATTGATTAGTCTGAATAATTTTTGATAAGTTTGTAATTTTTGAAATACAAGTAAAAGTTTTAGAAGATAAAGTGTTTTATTGAAGCTATTATATTGGATTGAATTAATTTTGAAGAAAGATTTCAGTGGTTTTGAAAATAAAATTCAAACAGAAGAAATTAAAGAAAAAAGGATAAAAGGTGGAATTGAATTGGATCAACAATTACAATTGAAATAATTAAGAAAGTTTTATATTTAATATTAAAAATTTATTCAAGGAACTACAAAATTTGGTTGATAAGCCGGACCGCGATATGGGTATCGTATAAAATTTTGCGTTGCCATTTTTAAAATTACTTATATTGAAAACGAAATTAAAATTTAACAAATATTTTTAATTATAAAGATTTTTGAAAATTGATTTAATTAAATAATTAAATTACTCTCAAGGGTGCAGTACACTTCAATATAAAAGGATTATAATGTTTTGTACACTTTATGAAGAAACAGCCGTAAAGAACGTTCAAAATTTTGAACTTTCTTTACAGCTGTTTCTTAACAACTAGTTGTATTGTAATAAAGTAACAAACCATCGTAACAATTCATTAGCAAAGTCGCTGTAAATTACGTATCTGTGAGAATCGCATAATATTCGAACTGTAACACTTATGCCCGTATTAATAGTCACGGATTAATCCGAGATTCAAGATTAATTCTCGGATTGACCTTAAATGCGTTTAATAGTCGCAACAGAAACATAACCCTCAGATCTGGGTGTTATAATAATCCTGCGTTTCCCTTGGATTGAACCTCAGATCGGAGATTATTTATGTTAGCGCATGTGGACTTTAGGCGAAATATCGTAACGGTCCGGTCGTGTCTATTCGAATTTGTTGTTTAAAAATTATTATATAGCAAAAATGGACGAAGATGGAAATGGTGAATTTTTTGATTATTTAGAAGAAATTATTGATGAAAGATTACCAAAAAGGTAAGTACAACATAATACTTAACTCTTTACATAAAAACAGTAATGTTCTGTTTTATTAGATATATTAGGGATGCAAACAACCCCTTGGAATTTTATGAGGCTAATGAATTTAGAAAAAGGTATCGTTTTACCAAAGATGTAACTGTTCATATTATATTACCATTAATATCAGAACAGTTACAAAAGAATAATAATCGTGGACTACCATTTTCACCCATTACACAGCTGTTAATTTGTTTACGATATTATGCTACAAGTAGTTTTCAGGTTAGAATACATTGCTTTAAATAATATTATTACAAATTATTACTAACGGTTATTTTAGGCTGTATGTAGAGATTTGAGAGGAGCCAGTCAACCAACCGTCAGTAACATTGTAAAGAGATGTTCGATTTTGTTGGCTGAAAGATGTGGTGACTTTGTAAAATTTCCTTCGGATATTGCAGGGCAGCGAAGAAACATAAATAAATTTAAAAATTATGCAGGGTTTCCAACAGTTTCTGGGTGCATTTATTGCACGCATATTAAAATAAGTAGTCCTGGTGGAAGTGATGCTGAAGTTTACCGCAATCGAAAAGGCTACTTTTCATTGAATGTTCAGGTATTTAATACATGTTAGTAATTAACAATATGTACTACATTATCTTTTATTTAAAGCGGTTGCTGGCCCTTCTTTGGAAATAATGGATATAGTGGTTAGACATCCAGGATCTCACCACGACAGTGTAATTTTTGATCGCAGTGGTGCAAGAGTTCGATTTGAAAGACAAGAGGTGATGGGAATTTTGTTGGCAGACAGCGGTTATCCATGCAGACCTTATCTTTTAACGCTAGTTTTAACACCTAGTATGTATAAAATTAATTTTTTGTTAAAGGCAGTTAAATGAAATTTTATTTTAGATAACGAACATGAAGAAAGGTACAATGCCGCACACATTCACACTAGAAATTCAGTAGAAAGACTGTTCGGAGTATGGAAGAGATTGTTTCCATGTCTTCAAAAAGGATTAACTATAAATTTAAATACATCTGTTGCTGTAATATGTGCTTGTGCTGTGTTGTACAATATTCATCGTGAGCACAATCAAATTGAAGACGAAGTTGTAGAATTTAATAATGAAATAATACCACATGCCGTAAACAACAATAATATTGGATTAGCCTTTAGGCAAGAATTTATACATCGTCATTTTTAATAAATATTTTTTTTTTACAAAATTTAAAGTGAATTGTTTAATCTTTCTAAAGTTATTCTGGGTATTTCTTCATCATATCTCGCCTTATTCAATTCCGATATAGCTTTTAGCTTTTCCAAATTTGCAATTTCTAATCGTATTTGGTGCAATTCTGCATCGGCTCCGACCAACGATTTTACCCTTTTTATGCGTAAATCGCCTTCCTCACACGCTTTTCTTTTAAGAGGTGTTTCTGAAAAGAAATCATTTATTTATAATTATTTAATTATAGAAGGGAAACTTTACCTCTAGTTTTTGGTGTTGCTGGTGTCGCTGGTATCGGTGGTACTTCCTCTTCTAGAAATGATATTGGTGCTGTAAATAAAAATTAAATTATTTGTTTAATCTTTAATAATAAATTATGAACTTACATTGATACCTAGTATCACTACTGGGGCCAGGTTGTGCAACATCTACAGGTGTTTTTGCTACAAATATGATAAAATAAATTACACATTAAATTTCAAAATGAAATTGTTAACTTACAATTTTCATGGTTTTCCGCTTCCATATGGCTTGTATTACCCCTTTCCAATGCAGCCGTGCTGTCGAAGTGCTAGCAAGATACACATCCATAAACGGAGATGCATCTGCAACTAAAGCCATTAATGGGTCATTTGATCTTTTAGGAGGCAGACCTCCTCCAGTCATAAGGGCCTCATGTTTCTTTATAGTTGTTTGCTTCCTTTTTCTATATGAATTAAAAAAGACATTATTAAAAGAAAGATACTAGATATTTTATAATATTACTGAAATAAATGTGGCTTACTTTTGTTTCTAATTTTTCCACAGCATCTTCAGCTGGGAACTGCACCGAGTGGTGTTCACCTTTGGCTGTCCATTATATTCTGCAGTCAGTTTTTCCCACTCTTTTAGCTTTTCTCTCACCGTGGAATTATCGGTTTTTTTGCTTTCTAACAGCGGGTGATCTCTAACGAGAGTTGCCAGCAACTCCCTTTCCGTATTAGTATAATGACTGCTTTTTGCCATTATAATATTATCTATAAATTAATGTAGCTGATTATTAACAATGACCGATTTGCTAACCAATATAAAATTTCATCTAAAAACGTTTAGTAATATAATGTTACTTACTTATTTAAAGAATTTATCACTTCAATTAACTATCAACTAATTAACGGTAACGCAAATAACACAAATAATAATTATTAATAATACCACACAAATAATAAAGTACAATTTCAAATGTATAATAATTAAAATTTCAAATTATATGCCAACATTTAAACACTGTCGCAAACATAAAGTTGGGGATATTGCAAAGTCACTAAAAATATTACAAAATCTGAGATTCAATCTAGGATTCGGCGAAACTACCCGAATCCATGACTATTAATTGCGACAGCAAAGATTGGTAAATCTCGGATCCTACAATCTCGGATTAATCCATGACTATTAATACGGGCATCAAAGCCATAAAGTGGTTGTAATATCTAGGTTGTTAATACATTTTTTAATATTATTGGACCAATATATTGTAGTGATAAAATTTTCAAAAAAATTATCACAGATTTGTTTCCAAAAATTATGAAATTTAAATTGTTTAATTTCGCCGTGCATGGCACTCTTTAATTTAACTTTATCGAAAACGTCGGCTTAACTATCGCACCATTTGTTCCTACGAATTTAACTTTTAATTTTACCAATTTTAAATGCAAATTGAATTTATAACTTCAAATGCTTCTTTTTCGAAATCAATCAACTAAATCAATCCACTACCGCTCGGTAGCAACTTATAAAAATCATCAAAATTCAAATATCAAAATTCCAAACAATACGCAATCATGCGAACGCACAAATTCACTTTATTAAATAAAATCAAAATCTTACTCACAATTTCAAAAAAAGCGCAATAATGCATTCGCATACATTCAAACTTTAAATAAAAAAAATCTCAAAATCTGCCTCGAGCCAAAATCGCACAGCAGGCTCGGGCGGTTGCTATCGGCAAAAGGCTTTGTATTTCCGTCGATTCGCCCCCACCTGTCTAATTTCACAATCTTACCAAATTCAAACTTACAAAAATGAAATTTTTCTACAAAAATGTACAGAGTACAAAAATGGACGACATTAGGTAGCCTTCCACTTTGCAACACTATCTAAAAGTCTAGGTCGTCTCGCAAATTCTTTCGGGATACAAACTTTCATTGCCATCAAAGCCTCGTTAATATCGTTTAATTGATTATGTAATAATCTCTGATCTCGTGGACTATTACACCAGCGCAGCAAAAGTCGTTTCATCACCTCTAAACAAATTAAATGTTGATAGTCAATAGGAATTTCTGACACCATTCCAAAATCCAGATTTGAAAAAAGAGATTCTCCTAGGTGGTATTCTTCTTGGTGCATATTTTTAAACGATTCGTCTATCCGTAGAGGATTATCCATTTCCGGAAAAGTGACATAACCATCCCATTCTCCTTCTTGGATACATTTAGAGCAGCCAAAGTACCCGCTATGAGATTTTGTCATCGTTAAATATGCCCTAGCCTGAGCATCACAAATAATAGCATTTAATGAAATTTTAATGTTTTGGTCATTAATCATGATATCATTAATTTGTATATTTTGCATATCATCAACAAACGGATTAATATAAATATTGAAATCGGTAGGTTTCGAAAATCCATGAACAAGTCCTACTAAAAATGGCTCCGTGTAAAATTCAGCTTCAATAGCTGCCAGCAAAGGCCAAAATTGGCTATTTGACGATTTAGAAAAAGACATCCTATCACAATTAAGTTGAATCAAAATTGTTTTAGGGATAATTTCAAAATATTTATTGATGGATCGAATTAATCCGTCAGTAATCCCAAAATGAAAATAAGAACCGCCATTGCCATAACTTTCCCTGTAGTTTTCATAGGTGTTTTCATTAAAGTTCTCACGTCTTTTTTCAACTCATCTTGATGTCCATGAGTTCGCAATACTGATATTAAATTATTAGCAGCTTTCTGCGATATGCTGTTTTCAGATAACCCCAATCGCAAATCTTTACTTAAACTGTTAGGCGTTGATGTAGATCCAACCTCTCGATTAAATTCTACATACTCATGTGCGTCGGTTGCAGTACTATTCGCCACGATAATAAGATTAGTTTCTACATCCATCTTAGTGCATTCACGTTCTTCGGTAAAACTATTAATACTATTTTTGCTGTCATTAAATGAATGAGAAAACACCACTAAAGTACCAATATTTGATAAAATATTTTGTGCTACTGCACTAGTCTTTTGCCGATTGCAAATTTCACCAACTCTCGTATTATTAATTTCTTCACTAATCAATTGGTTAATTCTTCGTTTTAGTCATATATTTTATATCTTTAGGCATCTTAATTTTTTATAAGAATGATACGACTTGAATTTTAAATCGTCTGAAATAAAACAGAAACGTTTTTTATAAATTTGGTTATAGTTTTCTATAGTTGTATACTCACTGCGTTGTAAATTTTTTTTGTAATAGTTGTATGCTCACTGAGCTGAATAAATTTTAAATATTCTGCGTATTTTTTATGCAAATGATTTAATTTTATATTTTAATAACTTTTCTTAATGATACTTTACGGCAGCGTTGCGAAAGTTTAAATGGTCGAATGGCATTGCCATCTTGGTTTTGTAATTCTCGTACCAACATGGCAAAATTATGGTATTTCTGATAAAATTATCGTATTTATCGTAAGCCCGTGTTTCACTATAAAAATTGATATAAAAGTTTGCATACAAACGATGTGACGTCTCGTGACACAAAAATATTTTTAAAACATGTCCCACTGAAAAATATTTGGTGTAAAGTTTTATAAAAACAAGATCAGCTAGGTTTCAACAGGCAATGGGATGCCTCCTTTTATAAGCATTTTAGAAACTGTTCCAAAATGAGAATTTTTATACAAATGTTTTCGTGACGTCATGAAAATATAACCATCATAAAAATATTTTTACAAACGTCATTTTTATAAAACCACTGCGCTGTCACAGTATCCAAATTAGAAATGTAAATCTCTTCCAAAGCTTAATATAAAAAAAGGGAATAGCGGGATATTGGAACGATCAATAAAACAACTGAATTGTCGGTCAACGTTTCGGCTTATTTACTATATGTCATCCTCAGGACTAAAATAGAAAGACAATATGTTAAACAAAAACGGTTACAAGTATGATCTCACACCAACCAAACAATTCATGATGGAATTAGTTTTAGCGCAATAACATATTCTTCGGAAGAGGGAAAACACAATCTGTCGAGCAACAAATTCAACCACGTCAAATTCAAAAATATAAAAGTTATACAATATATAATCCATAAACCAATAATTAATTAAAATCGAGTGTAAAACGTACATACAATAACAAGATTATCTCAAACAAATTTTCGAAAAATGTAATAACAATTATTGCCCGGTCACCACTTTAAAGGTACATATATTCACAATAAAGCAACATAACAAGAACAACTATAACATTCAAAGTTACAAAACCAGAAAATCTCTCCGAAAGAAAATATAAACAGGAACCTGAAAAAAGGTTCGGCGCAATAAGGTTAACCGTTAGTGTGAGAATCAATCCGACACAGCCCGACAACAATAAACGAGTAAATAGATAAATAATTAAACCAGTAAATCAGGAACACAATAACACTATAAAATAGCAAGTCAAAAAGGGGGAACATTATACAGGGAATAAAAACGCGTTAAAAGGTAAAACAACAAGCTAAATCAGTAAAAACCTCCAACAACAGTAAAAAAACCAACACTACGGTGGATCGGCTTTAATTTTTTCACGATAGCTTCTCAACAAATTTTTGTATCCTACATTTATATATCCATAATCTGTTTGTTTGTTAATATTGTTGTCCGTGATAGATATATAAGCGGCCTCCAGAAAAGTTCTCTTTTGATAATTGGATTCCGTGTTGAGTATATTGACATCGTCAAATGAAATTCCATGTAGGCCATTGCTCATAAGTTCGGCCAGACCAGTCTTCTTCGACCTAGTTTTTATGTCGTATTGGTGTTGTTTGATCCTATTAGACAATCTTTGTTTGGTCTGACCTATATACCGAGCATCACAACTACTACACTTCACACTGTAAATAAGGTTGTTCCTGTCAAGTATAAAACCAATTGGCCAGGATTTCTCCCCGCTACTGGTGTTATAATGGAACCCTGTAACATTTCTTGTACATTTTTATTATGTTATGTATTTAGTAATTATCTATTTTCTTTTATTGCGTTTATGTCAATTATTGATTGATAAGCAGACGTTGGACTTTATCAACATTTGGTTACAACTTTCTTTTGTAATCTAAGAAGTCCAACACAGATAAGAGATTTGCTTTTATTATATATCGTAGGTTCCTCTTCATATTTTTCAGTTTTTAGAATTAATAATTTATTTTACATTATAATAATTATCGATCAAGTTGTTTTATTTATTTTTCGATTATAAAAAAACTCCACGTTACATTCTGACAAAACAAGGTGTTCAACCATAACACTGGTTGCCGTGTTAAATTCGTTAACATTGCAAACGTGGTGTACAAAATTTTCTAAAAATATCGAAAAATATTATTACCACGCGAAAATATATGAATTACTAATTACTAAAATCAAAAAATTTTGAAAAATTTTTACAAGATGAGCGTTATTTTTTCGAATTACTTTTACCACGAGGTGATATTTCCGGCCGGTCTTGGGCCAGTTTATCATCGTGACTGGAGCTATATGCAAAATTTAGTGAAAATATTAATTTATATCAAGATATTCAGTCTAAAATCGAAAAAAGTGAAATAAAATTATTATAAATGCGACTTGGCTGGGGCGAATCGGCGACATTGCTGACTTTAAATCGAAATTTACCAAGTCCGTAAAACGTGGTCGTACAAAATTTTGCAAAAAAAATGGAAAAATATTATTACCACGCCAAAGTATATGAATAACTAATTACAGAAATCAAAACTTTTTTATATGATTTTAAAAAAATGATCATTATTTTTGCGTATTGCCATTACCACGCGATCAAATTTTGGGCCGGCATTTTGGCCGAATTATCGTCTCGACTGGAGCTAATATGCAAAATTAAGTGAAAATATCAATTTCTATGAAAATATTCAGTCTAAAATCGAAATTACAGCATGTTGCTCGGAGATAATTGCAAAAATTGTAATAAAAATTGGATAAAAGCGATAAAAATCGATAAATTTGTAATTAATAAATGATTGCAGCAGTTCACGCGTTGTAATTGTAATACATCTCTAAAAAAATTACTATTAACTTAAATTTTAAGACCGGGTTTTTCATATTGCCGCCGCGTATAACAGTATAACAATAAATAAAAAACAGTTATTTACTTGTCATAATTTAAAAAATATTACACGTGATTTTAAATTATCTTTTATAAATGAACGTCGTCGGCTTTTTTTTCTCAGAGATATTATTATTTTTAAAAGTTTATTTAAGAATTATATATATTTCTTATACGATCTTCCGTTTATTACACATATTTCTTAATTTACTGATTTTTAATGTACATCTAAAATTTAAATCTCTATTATCTCAAAACTATCAGTATGTTACTTATCTGGTTCTTGCAGTGAGCCGACGTAATACTAATTAAAGTAATAAATTATATTCCTTGATATTTTTAAACCGAATTAATATAGTTATTATTGGAAATGGAAATTAGCCATCATCAAACTTATATCCTTTGTATACATCCTTGGTAGGTGTGACGCTTAAGTAGTATACTTTCAAATAGAAAGTTCAGGTTCGAATCCAGCCGCCGTTCAAAAAAAAAGTAAGTAAATATTATTTTGGTGTTTAATGTTAAATTTCAGATATTTCAGAAATGCATTCCCAGGAGAAGTGAACCAATCATCAACCAAAGCTCAATGGCTGTAGCAACATCGTAAACTCTGATTAAATAATTAAAATTTATAGTACAAATTTGAATAAATGTGTATTATCTGAATATAAATAAATAAACAATTGGCGCAAGTCAACGATTAAACATCGAATTTCTAAATAATTACAGAAATTACTTTTTTAAATTATTATTGAATATTTTTTAATTATTTATTTTAATTAAAAATCAGTGCCGATTAGGAACGTAAATTTTATGTACCCAGACGACACTGTAAATTTCTAAATATTCTATTCATAAAAAATCAACACATAATATGTTCATAACTGATTCATCAATTCAGTAACGGAAAATTGGGCAAATCAATACCGTACCGTTACGAAAATTCTTGTACATTAATGTACATAATTGATACATCAAAACAGTAACGGCTGAAGCGGTAGTAAATCAATGCTATACCGTTACGAAAATATCTGTACCGTATCATTACACAAATGACACCTTAAAACAGTAACGATAAATTGGGCAAATCAATGTCGTACCGTTATGAAAATATCGATACCGTATACGTACATTTTTGACGGCTTTGTGCTGCTTGGGAACGATTCAAAAAGTTGAAAAAGTTGTAATCGTCATCATGTGCATAAGTACGCCACGTACTATATACATATATCACTGAAGTTTTTAAATAATCTTGAAATAAACAGGTTAATAAAACGTTTAATAATAATGTTTTTATTGAGCTTTCAACGTTTGGTACACGTCTTCGTCAGAATAATTTAATATAATGTTTACAAGTTTATATGGAAACCGATTGATGACGTATTGTCATTTGAACAATCTATGATCTAAAATATGTGATTTTGTGATAAGAAACAACCTGCAGTGAGTTTCCTTCAAGGAAGGAAAAACTTAACACCAATACGTGATAGTAATTAGACGAGGAGATGGCTGTATATATTGCTCAGACCATCTATATCAGTTTTTCTGTTCATTGAATTCTTTTCTCTTTTGATGCTAATCATTTCGTGAAGAATTCTTTCTTTATAATTAGTAACAGACTTAATAATTTTTGCGTTTTTAAAATCTGCATCATGTCCATCGACTAGTATATGTTTCGCATGGCGTTAAAAAACGGGCTAAGTACACTACCTCATAGGTGGCACGGAAACATATGTGCATATGATGACGATTACAACTTTTCCAACTTTTTGAATCGTAATATCTCAAAATCGGTGGCTCTTAGGAAAAAAGTATTCATTAATTTTTTAGAGATAATTATATGATCTACAATTTTTGTCTGAACTAATTTTATGATAAAACTTACCGTTTTGCATAAAATCGCGAAAAACCAATTGTTTTGACCTTGGACCTTGATTAAATATTTTTGCACGTACCGGATCGATGAAGACTTCTTAAATTTCATTTATAATTATGTTTTGAACAATTTTACCAATTTTCAGCTTTTTGGGAATTATTGTACCTTTGAATGTCTAGCTTAACCGGACTATAAAAGATAATTATTATTTTTAAAGTGACTATTTTTTTGAGTGATTTTTTTATTTTGTATCAATATTCAGAGAAAATTTAACTTTTGTGAATTTTATTTAATGGTTGAAAATAATTTGTCAAGGAAGCGACAAATTTTGATTAGAGGTCGACATCTGCGGAACATTATCGCGGATAAAATTTTGTTGGTGCCATTTTTACTTTGTTTGTAGCGACATTTTTATAATTTTGATTGTAAGATAAATTGCGTTTACTAAAGGACGACGTGTGGAATAGACGATACCACATAGAATTACAAATTTGAAATTATCGGTTCGATTCTCAAGAAAGTATACAATTTTTTTAAGTGTAGAATTAATAGGAGCAAATTATTTCGAAATCGAATCTTGTTTGTAATTTGTCGAATAGGCGAACAAATGAAAATTTTAGAACCCGCACACCAGAGCTACGCCGAGTAAGCAAGTGTTTGGGTATTCTGGAAATTTTATGCAACTATCACATCAATATATTTACGAATATTTAAAGCCATAAAATAATAATAATATAATCTGACAACTGTCGCGTTTCTATGGCTCCACGTACCACTTCATCCCATTCTCAGTAGGCGGCCTCGTTTCTTCTTTTCCGGAGAGTTCAGATCCATATTTTTTGTTGCGACCTGTGGGGTAGGATTCGCCGCATATACTCATACCATACCAATAATTGCTTTTTCTGTACTTCTTCTGTTTCATTCTAATTTTTTTCCTTATTTTTTCATTTCTAATGTGTTGTAGTCTACTTATCCTACAGCTTCGTCACGGGAATTTCTGTCGGGATCAAAAGCAATTACTTCGTTCGTAGTGAAATTAGAAAAACACAACTTCAAGATGAGTAAGGTAAAAGAGTGTTATAAGAACTACAATTAATGTTAAAGTTGCTGCTGCTAAAGAAGATATTAGTAAATTACGAAATCATTTGTCGTACTTATGATCACAGCAGTGCAGTTTGCACGACCAAGCATCGAACTGCGATCTGTCGCTCCGTAGCATGTCGATTTAAGCTTTCTACCACATTGCTGGTTCATATTTAAACATTAATCAGTAAAAATAAAGAATATTACGGTACATTTTTACATTTTCATCTTAAAAAATTCAATGTTGAACACTTTTCTAAACATTTCCTCCTTGCATTTACTTTAAATGTTGCTGAAGTAAGCAACGAAATTGGTATTAAATAAGAAAATTTTGCTATTTTTGGACTCTGAAATTGGTGGTTTATCAGTGTCCTTAAATTACAAGATACCATGTATCACTTCCTTAATGACATACTTTGAAAAAATTATAGGTTCTGTATTTCCCAGAAAATCACACTTATAAAAAATGTAAATGAAATCATAGGAGAGATTAAAATTTTCGATCTTAATTTTTAAAAATATAAATTTATGTTGGTTTTTTCAACAGTAGGTTTTATATTTATATACAAGGTGTGCTAAAACTATCCGCCATCCCTTGGAGAGGTGATAGGTCAGCTCATGACTAACCAGAATATTAAAATATGACCTTAGTAAAAATGTTCTTCTTCTTCTTATGTTCTTCGTCACTGAATGTCTGGGAAGTACGTGTAGAATAACCTATGCTTGGAACAGTCCTCGTAACCCTCGAAAGATTAATTAATTATATTTAAATTTTTGTTTGTTTGTAAATTAAATTGTATAGCCATTCTTGACTAAATAAACGATATTATTATTATTAAAAGCTCATGACTAAACTTTTTCTTATTTGCTAACTTTGAGTCTTCGTACTGTAAAAAAATATTACACATTAACCTGGCAAGTTACTTTAAAAAATTTCTCATGTAGTGTAGATTACAAATGGTATAAGATTTGCTATGTTTTAGTTTAGAAAAACAAATATTACTATTTTACTGCAAAAGGAGCTCATTAAAAAATTATTTCAATAATTAGGAAATCAAATGAAAATACTATACTAATAGGTGGGAAGAGACACAAATAAGGTCAGTTTGAAATTCACTAATTAAGAAAAACCGATAAGAGTAATAATAATTATATACCGCTAATCTGATTGTGCAAGGTCAAATAACATTTTTAAATAAACCACAACTAGGCAACACAATAAGTGAAGAGGGTTACTGACTCCCAGGGGTGGCCCCGGTAAACAACCTACTAACTCGAATAGGGAATGTGTGATACCAATAAAGGTGATACCATATCAGACATTGACAGCGGGGACTTGGCATTGGAAAACACTAGAAAAACACATAGAACACATGCAGCTAAAAGTGAACTTTTTAAAAAGTTTTATAAAAACGGACACCCTGAAAATAGCAATTAAGGAAACAAAAATGAAGGAACTAAAAAATATGACGGGAAAAATTAAAGAAGTGCGAAAAAGCCAGTCAAGTTATTAGGAAGAATTGAAAACGCTAAGGCTCTAAAACAATCAGTTGAAGGATTGTATTACAGCATTAGAAAATAAACTCAATCGAATGGAAAGTAGGGATAAAAGACCAAAATTTTAATCCGAGGCAAATTTAAAGAGTAAAAAGTCAGGTACAAAAATTTTTGAAGGCTGAAGCAAAAATCAATGCAAAGATCACAAAAGCAGAAGTAATAAAACCAAAAACCGCACTTCCCTTCGTGGTAGCTGCGTTCTTCGAATCTTGGGCAGGCAAAATGGAAGCTATGAGGAGAAAGCGATCATTGTATAGTCTCAATAAATACATCGACAATGATAATTATACATTGACATACAAAAGATAAATTATAATTCAAAAAACAATAGAAGTGCTGGTGACGACGAGATACAAGCAGGAATGATAAAATATGGAAGAAAAATAATAGAGAAAATGGTTCATGAACTAATTGAAGAAATATGGAACAAGAAGAAAATGCCAGAGAAGTGAAAGAAAGCAGTAATATGCCCACTACACAAGAAAGGCTATATGTAAAACAAATTGTGAAAATCAATAATAATTATAACTGTCAAATTTTGACACATAAATATTATTTATCAGTCTGTTAGCAAGGTTAACTGCTTCATATGGCTCTGTTAACTTATTAGATGACTTGACAAACTGTTACTGCTAACAGTCGTTGGTGTATATAAAAGTGTCACTTTATCACACTGTTATTGACTTAACTCCCTGATGGCAACTTAACAAAGCTTGGAGAATACGACCGTACGATTGCAACAGAGTGCACGTGTTTTTTAAATTACTTTGCGGTATTTCATGTGGTAAGTCAGTATTTGTTGACTTGAGTATTATTTTATTTTGTAGAAGACAGTTTAATATCCCCAAGTAGGTTAAATATTCCGTACTCATATGCATAAATGTACACATGTATGTAATTCTTAATTGATATTTTTGACACATACAAGGAACTTTCAATAAGAATTCATATAAAATTATCAAACACTGTTATTTTTTTTCCCTAGATTTTTATTACTAATTATGTACTTACACTTTTCATTTTTGTTTTTATTAAAATAAACATGTGCACGTAACAAATTCCTTCAGAACCTCTACTGTTTGTTATAATTACCACATAATAATTGCAACAAATTATAATTTGTTTCATTTTTATGCACGGCACTGCCTTCGGTGCATTTGGGCGTTACGCCTATGGCAGATTTGTATCAATGTTAGACGCCTGGGGATAGATTACTTACCTTAATTCCACTCACTATTTCATTGTCTACTGAACTGAACGGTTTGCTTTGATAGGAAAACCCAACTCAACTGACTAAAAACTCAACTCAAAATTCTATCTATAACTTCTGGAAAACCGTTACTAAAAGTAGAGAACTAATTGAAATTTTGGAAAGGAAAGGAAACTTAAGGAAAACAGTATTATTTAATTGAAAATGCTGAATTGTATTGAAATAGGGAAAACCAAGGAAAGATTAATACAATAAATATTATTAAAAAGGAGCTAAAAACAAAAAAAGCGATCCACTTAAGGGAGGTAGGGAGATAACCAACTTTTAACGACGGGATTTTAGATACAAATTCGAAAAGCTATATGCGTCAGTACTAAGATTTCTATATACATTTCAATTTTAAATTTAGAAGAATAAATTGAATAAACTAAAAATATATCTCCCGTCGCCGAAATGACGGTGTTGAACTGGAATCGCCGAAATGATGGTGTCCGAACCCAGCCACACTTTGCAGTGGGAGTTTCTGATCTTATAAATTAGTTAATGAAATTGATAATTATTTTAAATTGTTACGTGTAAATCAATTTTTAAAAACGTAAATTATTTAATAGCTTTATTTAAAATTTTTTATTTGAATTAATTTCTTAAAGTTAGTTTAATAATTGTTATATTCAATGTAGGGTAGGGTCTTTAGTTTTAGCCACCAATTTAATTTGTATTTATGCTATTTAACTTGATAAATAAAGTAAAGTACAAAATCAAAATTAAAATTCTGCTGCTCTTCCGAATTAATTTTGCCATCGATGCGATGTTTGAAAAGTAACTGAAATAATAAAACTTTAGTTAAAAGTTGGGATATTTTTTCAGAGGATAACGGTATTTATATCTATGTTTTCAGAACTCGAAACATGAAAGAATATCGTAGTAGTTTTTATTAAAATAAACTTCGATAAAGTCTAAAGTTCTAATTAACTTGCATGCAATCATCTTGGAAAATAAAGAAATTGATCTAATTTTAAAACAAAATTAAGTTAATAACATAATTTGATGGAAGTTTAGTTTCGAAAATTGATGTGCAGTTACTTGCCGTGCATCAAAATTAGAAGTACATTTAAAAGTGAAACATGAATTTTAGACCGTTAATACAAGAATCTCTCCAACTTTTAAGTGTCATTGGTTTACATCCGTTTTCTGATAGTTTAATTTCGCGTGTTTGTGGAAAATTTATTGTCTGGCTTATGATGTCCACGCTCATTGATTCTTATTATATTTTGGTTGTTACTTACCGAGGGATCGATTCTACCATGGAAGTATTAATTGTTGTAGCAATTACTCAGGTTTGTTATTGAAATTTCTGAAAATAAAAAATTATTTTGTTACTTTAGATCACCACAAAAATGATGTTTTTCTTTGTCAACAAAGTAAAACTTAAATTACTTATTAGCGACACTAACATGTTTTGGAAACCAAACTTTCTTTATTTGGAACAAGAAAAAGAAAATCATAAAATATTTTATTATATAAAATTGTTCATGCGATTATATTTCGTATTGCTATTGATAATTGTCTTACTTTACCTAACAAAACCTTTATTTTTTCCCGAATCTGATGAACTCCCATGGATTTCGAGTTGTTCTCAATTATTTAGTTTCAAAATGTGTTATATGTATGAAATCTTTCAGTCGATGCTAGTCATTCCAATAATACTTTGCTTTGATTTTATATTTATATCATTGAACACTAACATAATTTGTGAATTAAGATTACTTAAAAAGCACTTCCCAAATTTAACCGTGAATCCGGTAGTACGTGGTACTGACAAGGAAACAATGGATGAATTAAGAAATTTGATTGATCATCACAACTTAATTTTAAAGTAAGTTTTTAAATTAAATATCGTTAAACATTCGCTGTTCGCAGATTTTGTCCCTACTTCTAAATTATTACTAATATTTTACATCCGTTTCTTAAATACTTAAGTTATTAGTTTTTTTTTTTTCTGTAATCAGTATTTCCTAATTAATTTTTATTTTAAAAAATTTTTAGTAATAATTCAAAAGTGGTAGCAAAATGTCCGAAAGCGAAATGTCGTCAACACTCATGTTTTTTGTAGGTGTATTGATATAATGAAACATGTGTACAGGATTCCATTATTAATTCTATTTCTGTCCAATATGTTTGGCATGTGCTTTTCTATGATTATTATTAGTTCCAGGTAAGCATAACCAAAAATAATTATTTTTACTGATTCTTTATTTCAAAAACTAATTTTTAGCGGTACCAATAATGCATTGAAACTGCTTTCCTTAATGATGATGACTTATTACCTTATTCAAGTGTTTTATTTTTGTGTTTTTGGATCCCTATTAGCCGATGAGGTAAAGTCTAGATTAGTCCATAAAATATACTAAATAAAAATTATATTTAGAGCGTGAAAATAACGAACGAAGTTTATAAATCAAAGTGGTGCATTAAAACCCAACCAAAATTACGAAAAGCGTTGCTTATGGTAATGCGTCGTGCTAATGTACCAGAAATATTAACTGCTGGTGGTTTATTACAAGTTGATTTACCAACCTTTACAATGGTAATATGCTTGTATGACTACTAGGTGATAAAAAAGTATCTGCACATCTGTCATTAGCATTCTAGGTAGCAAGTTAACAATGTAAAAATGTCATTCTGAACGTGAAAAATACGTAAATTAATAACGTTTAAGTAACGCCATATTCTTTTTCCCAGTATTTCATTACTACAAAAAAAAAAATAAAACCCACTTCCAAAAACTTGCGGTGAAAAAAATTCACTAAAAAGTAAAAAATAATTACTTTATTTAATCAATAGATAAGTGGTTTAGGTAGTGTAACTTGATATTAATCATATCAAATTTTTAAAATAAACTAAAAAATGCACAAACACTTTTTAGAACTATAATGTTTAAGTTAAGACAATATAAATACACCGTATATGTATTACTATGACCCGAGCTATGCAAATTTATAATTTTCTTAATTCTAAAATTACTCTTTGCTGGAATTCATCCATTATTTAACATGAGACTCTTCAGTGTTTAATTCAATTGTAAATTAAAATGCTCAAATTTGTTACCTTTCATGTGGTATTAGACTTGTAATTTTCACGTGCACGCTCCACATGTGGTATTGCAGCTGGTCTAACAAATTTTGCTGCGACGTAATTTTAACAAATAACCAAATATTATCACAAATTCTTCCAATTTTTATGTTCTAAACACCCACTTCACCACAATTAAAACAAATTTCTTTAAATAAATTAAAATGCACTTTTATTTTTTTATAACAAACATCAAAATTAATATCATTAATTGCGGTAATAACGAACATCCATTCGTCTATTCGACGCGAAGGCATCAGCCCAAGTGTCTCTATTTAAGCCCCTCTTTTTTTTAGTTTTTCGTTCTCCCCACCTTATTTACATAGCAAATTTTTAACTAAATAAATAATAAAACAAAATTAAATTTTAAAATTATTTTACAAAACAATAACATTAACGTTCTTATGTTTTTCGAAACACGACATTTTATTATCGCCTGATGATGTCATAGTATGGTGAAAACGTTTGCAATTATATACAACATACGGTGTATTTATATTGAGTTAATTTAAACATTTTAGTTTTAAAAAGTTTTGTTCGTTTTTTGGTTTATTCTAAAAATTTGATATGATTAACAACTAATATGTTTAAATAATTAACAATGAAATTATCCAGTTACACCTATTTTAAAATACTCAGCTTTTAATAATTCCATTACCGTTAATATAAAATTACTTCAATCGCTACCGAAATATAACCCATTTAATAATTAAAATATTTTACTTCGATTGTTTAAATATAATCAACGCAACCCTTGTTAATGTAATAAGCAATTGTACCCCTGTTTTAAACAATTAAAACTAACGAATAAAATTAATTACCAAAATTCACCAAACTATGATCTGACATGTACACAAATATAATTATCAATATTATGTTTAATTGTAAATTTATTACTCAAAGTTTTTTAACTATTAACCAACTTTCAAACACGACTGTCTTGTTTGAATTTAAAAACCGTCTTCTATCCTAAACTGCCGTAATATTAAAAACCACTCGTCTCCTTTCCTACTTTGAAAATACCCGGAAAGTGTCGGAACTGGTCGAAACGATAAAATAAGATATAGGCAACCCAACAAAGGAATATTCTAATCTTACAACTTCTACGTTGAATTGTTTTTCCAATGTGAAATTTTGTTGAATTTTCCAATTTTTAATAATTCAATGTGCAATAATAATAGAATTATTTTTATTTTAAATTTTTTTATAAAATCATTGTTTAATTTACCTTCGGTTTTTAGTTTTCTTCACAAATTTCTAAAGTTCAACTCATCTCAGGGTTTAAATTGCGGGTTCATTCATTTGAGCTCATTCATGCTCCACGTTCGGGATGCCAATTAAATGCGATGCACCCCTGGGTAAATTTTCTTTCTAATTAACTCAATTTATTTTCAACTCGTCCAATTAAAAAACGTATTTCTTCAATTTTTAATTTTTATTCCAGAACAATAATCCTAAATGATGGTAACGTTAAAATTCACAATACCGGTTTTTCCAGCTGTCTTCTTATCAAATAAAGCATTTTTCATAAAAAACCTTTTTATATTTTTCAAAATTATACACTTGTTTAATTATAATTTTCGGACTAACAAATCATACGTCCATTACGTCGACCAATTTTGGCAAAAGGCATCGAATTTTCTGTGATTGGTTATTACCATCATAGTTATTGGTTATCTAGCAAATTCTACAAACTTACAACTTAATAATTAATATCAAAATTTTACTAAAATGCATAGCGTGGGTCCGAATCACTTTGAAACACCACAATATATACTGTATATACCGCTCCAAAACGAGAGACGATCATAAACGCACAACACAAATAAAACTACATATATTTGGGTTATGTCAAATCTTTTATTTCCTGTTTAAATTTGGGTTCGAGGATCAAGTCTGAAACAATGATAAAATCATAATTAATTTCCAAACACTCTGTATTTTAATAACTCTGAATAATTACTTAATTTGGTAATCACGGTACTCATTTTTATATTGGAAATCTTGTGTAACTTCAGTAATGTAAAATTGCATTCTTTGGGGTCAAAAGTTTATATTTAATATAATTTAATTGTGCACGGTTGGGTCAAGATTATACTTTGTATATAATTATATTATTGTTTGTCGAAACTATAAGTCCATTTCTTTAGTTAAAATTACACCTGCAAATGTGACTCAATTAAACCAAGCATAGAGATCGTAATTTAGATTTGAAGTCTCAAGGGGGGGGGGGGTTAAAGATGTATCGACTGAAAGTTTGTTGACTCTCGTCTGCGTGGGATTTGGGCATTCTTCTAGATTTTTCTTCTAGACAATCTACTCTAATATTTCAAGGAGAGCCGGAGGGATTTGTGAATTTTCTTCTCGAGTTCTTCGAGAGTAAAAGACAAATCGTTCAAATAGAAATTACAATCACGTTCAATTCAATTAAACATAATTATTAATATGCATCTCAATTGTCATGGGTTTTAAAATCATTTTCAATTTGTGATTGTTAGAATAACTAGAAAAGCCATTGCAATCAATTTACATACAAATAAAAGTCACCTGCAAAGTAATCAACCTGTATATGGAATTTCTTCGGTTGTTAAAATAATATTCAAAATGCAACATTGGATACTTCAGAAAACACGGTTCCTTTGTATAGTTTTAAAGTAATAAAATATTAAATTCCAGTTTGGAATGTGATTTTGTGAAACAAAAATGCAGCTGGTTACCAACCCCCTAATCGGTGTCGATTTCACTTGTTAACACAAAGGACAATCTCAAGAAACCGCCTACGGTAACCTTGAAATGCTCGTAAAATAAACACGCACTCTAAACTCAATTACTTAAAATAATTTAAGGGTCACCAACTACCACTAGTTAAATATTGTTTTAACCACTAACAATGAATATGTTTAAATAATTATCAACCAAATTTACCAATTACACCTATTTTAATTATACTGCAATCAACTTTTAATAATGTTAATAATATAAAATTACTTCAATCTTTACCGAAATATAGCCCATCTAATAATTAAAACATTTTAATTCAATTGTTTAAATATAACCAACTCAACCCTTGATAACGTAATACGCAATAGTGCCCCTGTTTTAAACAATTGAAACTAAAGAATAAATTTAATTACCAAAATTCACCTAATTTAGATCTGACATGTACACAAATATAATTAATATCAATATTATGTTAATTGGAAAGTTCTTACCCAAAATTGTTGTAAACTATTATTTAACTATTTATTTAAACAGGACTATCTCGTTTGGCTTCTCAAACCGTTTTCTTTTTAAAAACTAACAAACCGTCCCTTCCTATCTTAGTTTTAAAACACTCGGATCGTGTCGAAACGGTCCGAACTACAAAAATAAGATATAGGCAACCCAACAAGCTTACTATCTAAAGTACCATTTATTGGTTATGCTAGGAACTTTGTCTACTTTCATCTTCATTGATTTGTGGATTTCGGGGTAAATCCAATTTCTCCTTCATCTGGTGATGGAAACTAGCATTGGGATTTGAAAGGATAGATGTCTGGCTAAAAATAGGTAAAAGAAAAAATTATGCGAATGTTAAATAATGAAAACTTTCTATTTTTGAAAAACAGCGTTTAACTCGTTTATTAAAACGTCACAAAAAATAACACATTTTCTAACTTAAAATTTGCTTAATAAAAATTTCCTTCGTGAGACTTAAAAAAATTTATAGTGGTAAAAGACTTAGAAAAGTAAATAAAAATTTTAAGTTTCGCAGGACTCACATATAATACACAAAAATATTATCAGATAGATTTTCAATACTGTTAGAAAAATATCAGGTAAGTTCATTGGAATTAAAATGAGGACAATATAAGTTTTCTGGATCCACAAAATTTTATTTAGAAAGAGATAAAGTTCCCGAATTTTCATTGAGGATGAAGCGAGGATCTTAGAATAACGTTTAGAATGATATGAGATTCACTTTACAGTTTTTAAAATCAAAATATGACTAGAATTTCGACTATCAAATTACCTAATTTGATAAATAAAATCTTTCTTAGTAGACAAACAAATCTCAATTTATATTTGAATTTTCACAACAGTTAAATATTAACATTTCTGCAAAATAAATGTTTTTTTACGAAGTGTAATGTAAATTAGAATTTGGCATAATTATTTCCAATTTAATGGACACTTTGATCAATTTTTGCAAACCAGATGCAGATACTTTTTATTTCCTGATTTTATTTATATTATAAATGTAAGTTTATAATTTTTTCAGATTCTCAGAAGCACCTTTTCGTTCTTCACCTTTATTCAAGTATTTTATGAAGATTCTTAATTGAATACGAAAGTTACATAAAAATGATTTGAAAAAATTAGGACAATATGTCCTGCAAAATGTATTGCACAGATAGATAAATGGTATTCTCAACGATTATCTCACGTAAATACTCAACCACTCAATATCTCAAAGAAATACTTTTCTATTAGGAATTGTTATTCTAAAAATTACTTGCAACTTTTATAGCATATTGTATACTGTATTGTAACAAAAATTAAAATGTTTATTTAATTCTAAAGTTCTAATACAAATATTTACAGATGCGGTTTATAACAATAAAACGATTACTACACTAAGATTAACACTAACACTAATTTACACTACAATTTATTTAACACTAACTCCGGATTTATTTAAACACTCTGTATACTGTTTATCACTTCACTATTTATCTAAACTTTATTTATCTTCACACTTGTAACTTCGAACTGGAACTAACTCGTCACAGAAAAGCATCTGTATTTATACTTAAATGCTACTGTTTGTGATGTAAGTTGAATTTTGAAGAAGAAAAACCCAAATATTTGTTCAACATCTATTAGCACGTCTGCTCAGTACAATGGTGCAGTACAAGAATGATAGCCGCTTTAGCATAGAAGACCAGCAACACAAAAGGTACATGAGCGTAACATGGGGGCTACATATTACAAAAAACAGTTTAACAATTCTGAACAGCTACCTTCCCGAAATTTCCATAGAAGTCCTATACATTCTATGAGTTTCCAGACTGCAATTCTAAGCAATACTTGAATGACTAATGATGCTATCATGCATGACTCATCACACATGACTGATCATATATGGCTCATCATGTTTGACTCATCATACATGACGTCATACATTAGTCATCAAATATATTTAAACGTTCTTTTGTAACAGTATACAACATAAAACATATTTCATTTGAAGTTAGCATGACCAAGGAGTAGAAGATTATCTACTACATATTGCTGTGTATTTTGAGTGCAAAATGGCCTTAGTTTTACTTTAGTTTTATTTTATTGGAATTGAGAGAAAAATGCGATCAAGCGATAGAAAGAAAGATCGGTCCGTGAAAATAATCGTGATTTTTTAAGTGCCGTGGAAAAATGAAATAAAAGCAAATTTATTTTTAAAGTTAGTAAAAATTTTTTAATGAAAAATTAATAATTATTTGGAGTTTTGATAATTGGGAAAATGCTCTCTGAGATCTTTTGTAAAATATCACAGCAATATAATAATAATCAATAGATAAAAGTGGTTTAGGTAGTTTAAAATTTGATATGATTAATATAATGATATCTGAAGAAAAATAACGCAATACTGAAGAGTAACGAAAGATACATGGACCTATATTTTTTAAAAGAAAGAAATTTATTGTAACAGTCTTTATAAAACTAACTTATAAAATACTCATATGCAACAACAGTGATACAACATTAGTGGTTAGTTCATTTTTTTTTTTTTAATAATTTATTTACTGGTTCAACAATATGTACATTTGGAAATGTAAATCTCTTCCAAAGCTTAATATAAAAAAAAGGAATAGCGGGATATTGGAACGCTCAATAAAACAACTGAATTGTCGGTCGACGTTTCGGCTTATTTACTAAATGCCATCCTCAGGACTAAAAAAGAAAGACAATATGTTAAACTTTCTCTTTCTTTCTTTTAGTTCTTTTAGATCTTTTAGTTGAAAGGCAGGATGATGGAAGATTAAGTACGGATGTTTACCGTAAGCCTTCATCTACGGATATACTGTTAAATTTCAACTCGGCACAACCGCTTAAGCAGAAGATGAGTGTGATGTATACGTTAAGAGACAGAATTACAAATTGTGTATCTCATAACATCGTGGGTATTAGACTTCATGAATTCAAATCTCAATTTCTTAAAAATGGCTTTCCCAGCAAACTTATAGATTGTACTCTCTTTAAGAGAAGAATTCGACCCATGAATCTAGAAGATCTCCAGTTAAACGTAACTGCACATAATACTCGTAGATATTTTAAGTTGACTTTTCACCCTTGGCTAGCCAATAGAATAGGCACAATTATGAAAGAAGCACTTACCAGTAGCAAAATTACTATTACCTTCCACAATCGCTTCACTCTTAATAACTTGATTTTTTCGAAAACAAAGGACAGGGTACCTTTATTAGAAAGGAACAACCTTATTTACAGTGTGAAGTGTAGTAGTTGTGATGCTCGGTATATAGGTCACACCAAACAAAGATTGTCTAATAGGATCAAACAACTGCAATACTCCAATACGACATAAAAACTAGGTCGAAGAAGACTGGTCTTGCCGAACATATGAGCAATGGCCTACATGGCTTTTCATTGGACGATGTCAATATACTCAACACGGAATCCAATTATCAAAAGAGAACTTTTCTGGAGGCTGCTTATATATCTATCACGGACAACAATATTAACAAACAAACAGATTATGGATATATAAATGTAGGATACAAGAATTTGTTGAGAAGCTATCGTGAAAAAATTAAAGCCGATCCACCGTAGTGATGGTTTTTTGACTGTTGTTGGACATTTTTACTGATTTAGCTTGTTGTTTTACCTTTTAACGCGTTTTTATTCCCTGTATAATGTTCCCTCTTTTTGACTTGCTATTTTATAGTGTTATTGTGTTCCTGATTTACTGGTTTAATTATTTATCTATTTATTCGTTTATTGTTATCGGGCTGTGTCGGATTGATTCTCACACTAACGGTTAACCTTATTGCGCCGAACCTTTTTTCAGGTTCCTGTTTATATTTTCTTTCGGAGAGATTTTCTGGTTTTGTAACTTTGAATGTTATAGTTGTTCTTGTTATGTTGCTTTATTGTGAATATACCTTTAAAGTGGTGACCGGGCAATAATTGTTATCACATTTTTCGAAAATTTGTTTGAGATGATCTTGTTATTGTATGTACGTTTTACACTCGAATTTAATTAATTATTGGTTTATGGATTTTATATTGTGTAACTTCTATATTTTTGAATTTGACGTGGTTGAATGTGTTGCTCGACAGATTGTGTTTTCCCTCTTCCGAAGAATATGTTATTGCGCTAAAACTAATTCCATCATGAATTGTTTGGTTGGTGTGAGATAATACTTGTAACCGTTTTTGTTTAACATATTGTCTTTCTTTTTTAGTCCTGAGGATGGCATTTAGTAAATAAGCCGAAACGTCGACCGACAATTCAGTTGTTTTATTGAGCGTTCCAATATCCCGCTATTCCTGTTTTTTTATATGTACATTTGTTTTTTCACAGCAGTGTTAGTATTATATTTATAGCTCACATTATATTGTTGGAAAAGTAACTTCCATAAACACTAATAAATTAGTAACTTGACTTAACAAAAAATTTTAATTGGCATTCTTCTCTTCAACCGAGTATGGATGTTTGCGCTACCTAGTTCGTAGTGTATAGCTCCTTCGCTCATGTTCAATCTATCGTAGAATCGTATGGTTGTTTTCTTGATAAATTCGTTGATGATCTGTATTTGTAGTTCTTCGTGTAGTTTTTTGTTACGAATAAACCATGGAGCGCCCACAGATATTTGGAGAACTTTATTTTAAAATACTTGTAGCTTTTTTAATTTTGTTGAAGAGGTATTTCCCCATACTTCACATCCGTACATCAAGAGCGGGCGTAATAGTGATTTATGAAGCATTAAAGCGCACTTGACACGCAAAGATGATCTTCGATTTAGGATTGGATATAATTGAGCTAGTAATTGAGTAATTGAGCTAGTCTTGCATAGGTCTGCTGCAGTTTTGTGTTGATGTGATATTTCCATGTCAAACGATAGTCTAAGTGGATTCCTAAATATTTCACTGCTCGATCTTTAGGGTTCCATTCGATTATTTTGTTGTTAATATTGATATTTGGCAATTCTTCGAACCTTTTTAGTGTGAATATTTTTACTTCGCATTTGGTTTCATTTAGTTTTATGTTCCATTGCGTGAACCACGCGCATAAGGTGTTTATTGCGGATTGAAGTTTTGTAGTTGCTTCGAGCAGAGACCAGTCTTGAGTAATTACTGCTGTATCATCTGCGAACATTGCGAGATCAGCGTTAATTTCAAGTAAGTTACTCATAAATATGTTAAATAATATTGGACCCAGAATGCTACCTTGTGCCTGCTTGTATAGGCTTGTGAGAGGATCTTGTGTTGTTTATATTGACATTGAAACTTCTGTTGTCTAAAAATGAGAACAATATAACTTTGATATATGTGGGAATATCCAGTTGAAGAAGCTTGTACTTCAATCCCTCGTGCCAAACTCGATCAAAAGCTTGAGCAATATCCAAAAATGCTACTGTGCTATATTGTTTAGCTTCGTATCCTTTTTCGATCAGTTCTATTATTTTTGCAAGTTGTTGATTTGCGCTATAGCCTTTTCGGAATCCAAATTGGTAGTGTGGAATAGTATTAGTTTCGCTTAGGGTTTCATTGAGTCGAGATAATATTACTTTTTCAAGTATCTTGGACAGAGTACTCAGTAAGCTGATTGGGTGATAACTATCGAGATTTTTTTTGTCCTTTCCTGGTTTATGGAATATAAAAATTTCAGCGTGTTTCCAGTCCATCGGGAAGTAGCCTCTCTGAAGACATGCGTTAAAAAGTGACGCCAAGAATGAAAGGAATTTTTTGGTTATATGTTTGTGAACAATGTTAGGTATTTGATCAGGACCAGGTGATTTCTTTATTGGAAGAGATTTTATAATTTGTTTAATTTCGGTAGGAGAAGTGGGTTTAATTTTATTAGGAGGTAGAAGATTTTTTGCTAAATTAATTATTTCACTGGTATTATTACTTTGTATTAGGTTAGGTGTAAAGACGTTCATAAAATGATTCGAGAATATTTCGCTTTTTTCTGTGTCTGTATAATACACATGGTTGTTAGCTGTTATTGGAGCGATCGTTTCCTTTTTTCTCAGAATTCTTTTGGTTGTCTTCTACATTCCTGGGTCATTTGGTTTAAGTTCTTCGATATGTTGGTTAAACATTTGTAACCGTACTTCGTCCAGTTTCGTTTTGATTTGGTGTGTTAGCCTATAAGAACATTTTTAGTTTGCGCATTCCGGGTTCTCATGTATTCTCTTCTTACACGACATTTTTGTTTAATTAAATCAAGAATGCCATTAGGTGTTTTAATATAGTTTAAGTGACGTTTGCTCTGAGAGTTTGATTTAGTTGCTTTCTTGACGGAGTCAATTAGTTTGGCAGTGTAATTTTTAATTTGGATGTCGATGTCTTCTTTATTGTTTATTTTAGGGCATTTAATTTCTCCATCAAGAATGTTTTGAAATTCTTTCCAATCAACATTACCATCAATTAGCCGTGGTGAGTATAGTGTATAGTAGGGAATGCTATTAAAATGTAGGACTGGTAAATGATCGGAATCGAGTTTAGTTACAACTGTTTGCGTTAGTGTTTTGTTAAAGTTCTTGGCTATTACGATATCTAGAGTGTCGCGTAAATGAGCATTTCTGTAAGGATAGTACGTGTATTCTTCGGAGGCTAGGATTTCTATTTCTTCTTCTGCCGCTATTTGGTATAATTTAATTCCTGATGGATTACTTGCTCTGCATCCCCATATTACATTTTTCTATTTAGGTCGCCTACTAAGAGTGTTGGGGAATTGTTGAGAAAAATTTCTCTTAAATCTTGATTAAGAAGAGATTTGTTGGGTTGTTTATATGCGCTTATTATGTTCAGCAAACTATTATCCGAGAGTTTTATTTGGATGCCAGTTACTTCCAAGTTTATGCATTTGAATTTCATTAGCCCACAGTGACTGATGTTGTGTCTAATAAGAATAGCAACTCCACCAGAGCCGTGATTTGTGTTACGATCGGTTCTGTACGCATAGTAACCAGTGATTTTGAATGGTAAGTTTTCGACTAAATGTGTCTCCGAGATGCATGCTATTGAGACATTATGTCTCGGTAAAAAATCAATCAGTTGTGGTCGCTGGATTTTAATACCGTTTGCATTCTAATTTAGAATTGTTAATTTTTGAAGGAGAGCGTAATTATTTTTGACCCTGACCTTGGAATAGTTGAGGAATGATTTGATTTAGAAAAAATGTTTTAATTTGATCTATAAAAGGAGTTATTAAGTTGGCTAGAAAATTTAAAATTGAATCTACTATTGATGATGGTGTTTTTTAAAATGTTGAAGAATTAGCGTGGATGTAATTTGATGCTGCTTTGGCATAAGTAGTATGAAGTGTACTTTGGTGAGCGGGGGGTGGTATTTGTTGTTGGTTATTATTTCTTATTGGATGTGCGCTATTGGGTTTAAAACGGTGTTGTTGGTTTTGGATTTCAATATGGTGTTTGCATCCTCTGTAATTAGCCGGGTGGTGTTCGCCGCAATTTACACAGGTTGGTGGAGTGTCAGTTGTTTGTTTGCAGTCTCTATAGTAGTGATTACCAGTACATTTAACGCACCTGTACTCCATTTGGCAGTAGTTGTGGGTGTGGCCGTATCTCTGGCAACGGTGGCCTTGTGGAATATTTTGACTACCTCGTCTTGGTTTCACTGTTACGATAGAATGTTCTAGTTTTTCTAGTTTGAAGATTTCTCTTGATTTGTCATTGTTAATTCGATAGCTACTGTCTGAGTAGGTTCTCGGTATTTATTAAGTAATCTAGTAGTTTTAATGACTGGGTATTGTAGTTGTTTGAGATAGTCATGGATTTCATCGTTAGTTAGCGATAAGGGTACCTGCTTGATTACTACAGATAGAGACTTATTAGTTGGGTCCTGATAGGTGGAATTGTGAATTTCATTTTCTTTGTAATATTTGGTTAGTTCTCTGTAGTCCTCGATTTGTGTAAGGTTAACTCGAATTCGATTTTGACTAGATGTAGTGATATCGCTTTTGTGGAGTATCTGCTTGAGGTGATCTGTCTTCATTTTTTCGTTTGTTTGAACTATCAGTGTCTTCAATGTTAGAATCAATGGTAACTTTCATGTTCTTCTTTCTTTTTGTACTTTATAGGCAGCACTAGAAAGTGCGCCATAAGTCAAAGTTGGGGAGAAAAAGAACGCCAGAAAAAGTGGTTGTGTTGTTTTCTAATTGCAAAGAATTAAAAATTTATTAAATAGCAAAACTATTTATCGATTCGAAGCACTTATGGTCTATCGATAACGGAGCTCAAGTCCGCACGTCTACACAATGCAAACACTCGATGTCGAATGGTTACTTCATAAGACTTATTATAAACTTTAGACTCACATCACAAATTTAGTGGTCTGAATGAACTATTGCGATCTAATAATTTGATTCCATGATTTGGTATAAATAAAGCAGAACTATTACACACATACAAGACAATGTACCTAAGAATATATCTATCTAACATTTAAGCGGTTTTGTTGTGTTTATTTGTATTATTTGAAGATGATAGTGCTCTTGATATATTTATTTCACACCCATATAATATTCTTAAGTAATACAATAAATTCTATTTTAATTTTTATTTGTATTGATACCTGGTAGTAAGAATATATCCTTATTTTTTCTCTTTAGTTATCAATATTACGCTTGTCCTTCCCTCTCTATTTTGGTGATTCCTGTGTCAAATTATGATTAGGCAAACTTCAAACTATGGTACTTTTCACTGAAAAACTAGAATGCAGAATGGACAAGAAATATAATAAGTTGACCAAAACAAACGAATTTGTATTGTCGTGTTTCGAAAACCATAAAAACGTTAATTTTATTGTTTTGTAAAATAATTTTGAAGTTTTGTTTTTATAATTATTGATTGTTTATTTAGAAGGTACATGATTATTAAGTTTGAGAAATAAAGTGGGGAAAAAGAAGGTGTTGAAGGTGGATACAAGAGGGCCTGCCGGCAAGCAGCCGATGGGTCTGTTATTTCCCGTCTAAGTTGATTTTGATTTTAAAAATTGTTTTAAGAATAAAAGTAAACTATAATCTATTTAGAGTGGTTATAATTAAAGTGAAGTGCTGATTGATAATAAATTTGTAATTTTGGATGATATTTGGTTGTTGTTTGAAATAAATTTGCAGCAAATTAGTTAGATCGACGCCGGCAGATGTGAAATCCATGTGCGCTTGCAAGGCCATACATTACAAGGTAAAAGTTGAGCATTTTTAATTTAAAATTGAATAAAAAATCACAGAAGAGTCTCTTGTTAAATAATGGATGAATCTGAGCAAAGAAGAATAATTTTAGAATTAAGAAAATTTCATAAATTTGTATAGCTCGGGTCATTGCAGTATATTTACAAACCTACGTTCTAGAGAACTGCTAGTTAACTAGTTAACTGCTAGCTAGTTAACGCATGTGATAAAATCTAGGCTTAAGTTATAAGATGTATAGACTAACTAGTACAGCTTTCTAAGTAATGATAATAATACAGATTAAATATACTACAGATATCTCGCGCTTATGGGAGAACGGGTGTCCGTTATTCATGTATTTGGAAGCCAATTCCTTAGTATGGAAGCCATTCACTATATATCGTAGAGGCGCTGGCTATTCGTGTTGGTTCGTGGTTAGTAGGTTTCATTTCTCTTCTAGCCACGGTTGAGGTATAATCGTGCTGCCAGCCATTCATTATCACAGACATTTTCTTTAAGGCGGCTTAGAGAAAGAGCGTGGGGTCATCGGGTACTTACGGAGTTGTCCTTCTAGTACCCCACCAACAATATATTATAAGGATAGGCAGCCCTCTATAAATGAATAAAATACATTACGCGAGCTATCTGTAGTATATTTAATCTGTGATAATAATAAAGATTGTAACGTTCATTAGAAATTTAATAATTCATTTATTAAATCATTATTCACGCGACTGTCGATGTCAATTCACAGTTATTCACCTGTTAGAACCACTTGTCTGGTCACCTTAAACTGCACCGGCTTCGTGTGTATCTTCTCCCCGAAATCACCACGGCCTGCGTGATACGGGAAATTGTTGGGTTCCGTCTCGAGGTTTGAAATATTTGATTTTTAATGCAATTTTACAAAATAACTCAAGTAATTAGATCCTAAAAATTAATATTGGCATTTAAGTGCCATAATAGAGGTCATCGAACCAGGAGAAATAAATTAAATAAATATGAAGAGAAAAGTTGTTGCGCACCATACCAGATTAAGTCACAGTTGTATATTAGTTCTACGCAAAGTTTATAATTTTGAACTCTCCAAAAGATTGTCATTAATTAAAAAAAAATTTAAATGTCGCTCAAGACCCGGAGAATTGCAATTCTTTTGAGTCGCGGTAATTTCACACTAACATAGGTGTGCCCCGAACGTTTAAATCAAAATCCGAATTTTACGTATCGCTTCACAAAAAAAGGTGTTTACGTAATGGCAAACTTTAACTTTTCCTAAATAGAAATAAATTAATTTCTGCTCGAACTTGATAATACTGATTATATATAACATTGAAATTTACGCAACAATCAATAAAATAATATAATGACGTAACGAAATAGATAAACGTAGTATAAAACAAATAGATAATTTTGGGTTTCCAAAAAGTTGATGATCCAGATAATATATAAAATCAACGGTAGTATTGAAAGCGAAAATACACAGGACATCAAATGAGTAGGTACGCAAGGATCCCGAAGGTAATAATATAACGGACCCTTATGCTGGTTATCATCAAAATAAGTTAGTAAATGATACGTCTAACCTTATGCTGGTTGCTGTGTAGAAGTTTGATGGAATATTGGACGCTCCTAGTCTCAATCCTCGTAGATCCAACAATACGAAAGAAGGAAGAACCACTATTTTAGGAATATTTCCAATCAAAAATAATTATTCCAAAATATATATCCCACGTGTGCCCGTAAAGATGCAATAAAGAAAAATTTCCAAATGGAGCACTCTTCCGAAATAGAAGCTGTCAGGTCACACAATGGATATCGTGATCCAGAGAATTTCAAGAGAACTCACAACTAAACTGCTACCTTTCTTTCAAAATCGCTTTTGCCTTCCTAGTTAAAAACCCCGTTCTTATTATCTTATCTATACGCACATTTTTCCAAAAATCAAACATGTTCCTGTCATAGAAGACACATCACTCGTTAACTTGTGTCCAGGTGTTCTGTGCCGTCAGCCATCCTATGATCTCCTCAGTGGGCTCAGGTTTCCCTGGGACCCAAAGGGTAGCCTTAGATAGCCTGGGCAGATCGTTGACCTGAACTACATCCAGTTTAGCATTCTCCCATAGTGCAGGGAGACGCTTAACTGTGTCTTTCAGCCAATTTAGAGACCTCTCGTTACCTCAGGTAATCCGTAGGATCTGTCCTGAGTAACGGATGCCCTCAAAAATTGGCGCTCCTGTTTTAGCTTCTAAGGCCCCCGAGACAACCTTGCTTAGAGCTATATTTAGTTGTTCATCAACTAAAATTTTCTGGGCCTCTGTGAGCTTTCTCAGGAAATTTTGGCGATCAATGACTGCCACTCTTAGATGGCTGATTGCAGTCTCCCTGTAGCTTATTGTCTCAGACTCCTTGGTGTTAGTTGTAGGAGAAGGCCCAGGCTCCCCTACCCTCTTCGTCTGTTTAAGAGGCGAGGGCATGGAGTCATGGGATCTAAGTCTCTTTTTCGATGCTTCATCATGATCGGAGGACGTTTTACTATACCTCCTCAATGGTTTCGCATCTGTATTCCGCTTACCACCAGCAGGCAGTTCTTCCGAACCCCCGGAATTTGATATTCCGGCCTGCTCATGTGCAGTTTAGGTGTTGAGACTTTTGATGTTATGTCTCATTCGTTTGGCTTTTCTGCGCCTTCTTTTCTCCGCTTCACAGAGATAACGCTTTTTAGAGCGTCCCTAAAAAGCGTTACTTCTGTGGAGCGGAGGGGTCTCTCAGGACCTACCAACTTATACCGGAAATCGCGCCATGGGTAAACAGAGCCAACGGAAAACTCACATACGAGACCACACAGGCCCTCAGTGGACACGGCTGCTTCCGGAACTACCTGCACACGTTCAAAAGATCCAAATCTTCAATAAAAAAAAAGAATTTTTTTTCTTTGCTTATCCCTTTGAATAAAATTTTCACCCCTCCCAACACTCCTTAAAAAAAGAAAGGGAAATGAAGGGAAAAAGGAAAAATGGCTCCCATAAAACCCCAACCAAATCCCCAAATCCAAACCCGTGGAAAAGGTGGAACGACGCAAGTTGTCCTCCACCTCTACCACCAACTCCCCAGCTAACATCCCAAGCCCCCCTCTATCTACCAGGACACGTGGTGCGGGTAAAGTGACGAACAAAGCTCCAGTGCCGACAAATCCGGCAAGTGCGATTGTCGCGCTGGAGATTGCCATAGACGCTACGCCGAATACCGCGGGTGTTGTGACGGTGGCGGCAAGTAACTGTATTCAGTTCTTTCGGGAAACGCTCGACCAGCTTGCCGAGCGCAAGCGCGAGCTGGACCCATCCCTACACTTGCTAGACACAATGGCAGAGACCCTGAGGGTGTAGCATCAATTGCGCTAGCACGGCCCTATTAGCGTTCGTGGGTGTACTTTACGTAACGGCTAATTCAGAAAATTCGGTGGCTATGAGATGTTACCTCAGGGAGTGAGATTTGTTTGGCTTCTGCTTGTGTTTAAAATGGTTGACGATCCACCTAGAAGAATTGCGGCGCCAAAACTCAAAATAAAACAAATAGAACAGGAAAAGAGATTTATTTTTCGTATTATTAAATGAAATGGAAAGATAGTTACAAGATAGATAACTGGCACTGGTATTCGTCAACGTTACAATTTTATAATGATTGGAAAATTCCAATTCACACTCGTGTATCACTTCTGGATGGTGGTAGTATTGTTGCGGGCAGTGTGACAAAATTACCAGTAGCGATTAGCTATGTAAACTGATAATCAGTTGCTCAAAAAAAGAAATAACAAAAAAGTCTAAATGGAGACCAGTGAAGTAGCAACTCACAGTACCAACTTGTGTAACAGTGCAATATGCACAAAATTAAAGCAAAGCAGCAAATAAATGACAACAGGTATGCTAAAATAGAATCTTGTAAGCCACTTACCCAGTTTACCTTAGAGGTGACAAAAGGTTCTTTCGATACAGATCTGCCTCGATTCCTTGGTATTCAAATTGGTAACTGTTGGTAATCTACAAAATAAATAGCTGCAAAATAACCATTAAAGCACATTATCGTCCACTGCGTGTATGTGAAGTAGCTGATACACAGTATTGGTACAGGAGCCAACCTCCACTAATATTATCTCCGACTTCACGGAAGCAATCGAGATGATATTTGCTACTGATTGAGTCACACTGATCGATATATAATACTGATACCAAATCGATGTTATTCCATATACTAGATTGTCATCGGTAGGGATTCGCAGTGACGGGAACGAGCTCCAAAAGAATTAATATTTTCCAAAATTAGAATTTCAAAATTGCTCTCCAAAATGGCGTCCACAGCTGGATGTTATCTCTACCCCAATAATTCAAATATTCATCCAAACGATGATTCCAAAATAATGGGAACTAATCGGCTTAAAAAAATATCTCAATACCCTCAAGAATCCACAGGAAGGATTTCTTAATTGCAAATTTACGGGCTCTTGATATTCTACCGTGTTCAACTATTCGACTCTATGAATATATTCGAATTCTTATCTTATCACCAAGTGAAAAATGTGTTTAGTTAGGCGAAGTTCTTACCTAACTTTAAATAAAGCCAAGTAAACATATCGAGCGGAGGACGTAATTGTAACATGCAAAATGCATGTTACAAGGGAACTGGCCGAGGCAGCAAGGGCACAGACGGACAGAATAGAAGTGGTTGCTGCCCGGCTAGAGGACATCAGGACTCAAACCGAGCAAAGAGAGGCAGACTACACGTCCAATTGCAGGCGGCAGACGGAGGCCATAAACCGGCTCGGCATCGACCATACGAGGGCCGTAAGCGAGCTTGCCGGTGTCCTCAAGTCCATCGAGGAAAATGGTATGAACACGTCCCTGCCGCTTGCCGACGTGAGCGCAATGGGCAGCCTTAAAGCGGCACTGGCCGAAACCGCGGACACCCTGGGGCACGCGCGGAGTACCTCCGAGGGAGTGCGCAAGGTCCTCGGAGCGGTCTCGGTCTTGACAGAAAAGATCGGGGAAATCCAGGAAGCTTTGGTGCAGGCGGCAACCTCCAAAGAGGAACAGGCGGGGACCAGCAAAAAAAATCTGCCCCCCGCCCCCGTCTCCAACCCCGTTCGAGCATCTACCCTTCCTCTCCCCTCCGAAATCTGATGGAGGAACACCACCACCTAGGCAAATAGCTCCCGCTGCAACGTCAACGCAGCGGAAAATTCCGTCCAACTCCCCGGTCGCAACCGAATCCGGAGGGCCTGCAAAAACGAAAGCAGGACAAAGGCGAAGGCGAAGGACAAGAGGGTTAAGGAGCAGGAAGACAACAAGGGCCGGTCACGTCTCTCCGACGACAAGTCGAGACATTTCAGGAAGATCTGCAGAGACGGAAGATGGGCCCACTGCCAATCAAGCAGCTTCCCGGAGGACGAAACAACCCAACCACAACAACAACGGACGCCTCCCACGGTACCAACAACTGCCGGAAGAACTAAAGGAGAGGCGCTGGTGGTTAAGGTGGATGCCAACCAAACCTACGCCGAGGCAGTGAAGGCCCTCATCACCAAGGTGGATCCCGGAGAGCTCCGGAGTTCTATTGACTCCGGAAGGATGTCGAGAGCAGGCGACATCGTGATAGCCCTCTCGACATCGGGAAAAGCGGCACCCCTGATGCAAAAGATCAAGGCATCGGGAGGGTTCAAAGTGAGGTCGCTGGTGCCCCACACCACGGTTAACATCACGCAAATAGCTGCGGGAGTGGAAGTGGGGAACATCAAAAAAGCCATCCAAGAGGTGGTGGGGGAAGAGGAAGAGCCCGACGTCAAAGCCATCCGAGCGTCGTTCGGAGGCATGCAGAGGTGGCGGTATAGCTGGGTACGGACGCCGCGGAAAGGCTGGTACGGGAGGGCAGCGTGAGGATAGGATGGGCCAACTACAAGGTAACCCTCCTTGAGAACAAGCCCCCTGCCTGCTACAGATGCTGGTCCGAAGGCCACCCAGCCAGAGAGTGCCAGTGCCCGGACAGGACGAACGACTGCCTCAACTGTGGGGTGGCCGGGCACAAGGCGGAGATGTGCAGGAGCGTTCCCCGTTGCCGTAGGTGCGGGAAGGAGGGACACAGTGAGAGGGGCAGCAAATGTCATCGACTGCCCACTGCCGACAGGCTAGTCCCAACGCCCCCTCCCGCAAAAGCGCACAAAGGCAACAAACCCCCGCGCCCAACATCAAAAGCGGGAATCGGCTACAACGCCCGAAGCCCCGCCGCTCCTCGGCCAAGTCCCCCGAGTAGAGGCAGCGACCAAAAGAAGGAGGCCATAGTCATCTCCTCCGACCGCGAAGCTATCTCGGTCGCGAGGAAAGGTCTCCTGCCGGAAGGAGCACCCGTGGAAATCGCTACGGAAGAGGCTACGGACGGAAACCGCCCGGTTTACATCACCGTGCCCCCGCTTGTCCGGATGATGGAAAACGCTGTCTTGCACATGGACAAGGACGCATACGTCCGAAAGTATGCAGTGTCCAGACTGGTGGATGACAAAGTGCGGAGCATGGTTAAGCTCTACTTGGCGTACCTTCACGACAAGGAGAGCGACTTCTGCTTCCGCGACAGCACTCCCCAGGATAGCAGGCAGCGCATAAGAGGAGACGGGCTTCCTACCGATGTGTTGGCACTCCAATCCCTATACGTGGAAAGCTACGTCGTCAAGAGAGAGACAGCTGAGTTGGCAAGCCAGGATCTGCACTCCTTCAGACGGCAGTGCGATTGGAGAGGATGCGGAATACGCAAAGAAATCGCGAGACAAACGCGGCGTACCACAGCCCCTCCACAAAGAGCCCATCCGGCTCCTCCTGGAAGAAGGATTTTTAAAAATCCGGACACGAAAGGGGGCACACGGAACCCCCCCCCCCCCCGGAAGAAACCCGTCCAGTTCCTACAGGCCAACTTGCACACCTCCAGAGCGGCGCAGGACCTCCTCGAAGCAACCGCTAAATCGAGAGAGGTGGACATCGCTCTCCTGTCGGAACCCAACCTACAAAGGTCGTCCAACCTTATCTGCCGACACCGGCAGAGCGGCAATCTACCTGCCGGTTCCGGTCGACATCGAGGAGAGCGGTGCGGGCCCCGGCTTCGCGTGGGCCAAGATTTGGGGAGTTAGGGCGTACAGCTGCTACTTCTCCCCAAACGACAACATCCGAGTGTTCCAACAACAGCTGGACGCACTCGTGACCCACGCGACCAACTGGACGGACCACGAGGATGTAGTCATAGGAGGGGACTTCAACGCAAAGTCATCCGCGTGACTTTAAACGACAAGAGAGGTGAGATTCTCCTCGAGGCCCTGGCAGGCACCAACATTGGGATAGCCAACGACGGAAGTACCCCACCTTCGTGAGAAACCAATCGGCTTCGATATTGGACCTCACTCTTGCCCCGCCCAGGACACTCCAAAAAATAACACAATGGAGGGTCCTCGACGAGGAGACGCTGAGCGATCATAGATACGTCTCCTATACCGTGAAGGATGAAAAAGATCACCCGGCGGAAGATCCCACAACCAACATGGGCTGGCTGTCTCATAAGATCGATAGAGACAAGCTGCTGGAAACCTTCACGGGTGCGGTCGAAGGCGGGACTGGAGGAGCGGATCAACTCATGGCTGCGGTAATAACATCCTGCGACGCCGCAATGCCGAGAAGGAAGGGAAACGGACGTAGACCGGTCCACTGGTGAAACCCTGAGATAGCCGAGCTCAGGAAGACGACAAACTGCCGACACAGGGCTTGCCACAAAGCCCGGACACCCGAGGAGAAGGACGCGGCATACAAAGCCATCGAGGAAGGTACCTATCCCCTCGACTGGAAAAAGGCGGAACTGGTGTTGATAAGGAAGGGCCAGAAGCCCCTAGAAGAGCCGTCCTCCTACCAGCCAATATGCCTCCTGGACCATGCTGGGAAGCTGTTTGAAAAGATGATCCTGCGACGACTAATGCAGGACATCGAGAATTCTTAATCATTAATCATCATTAATTAATTCTTATCATTCTAATCATTAATTCTTTTACATTCCTCGTCGAACGACGCCTTTCACTTTTTTGGTTTTCTAAACGCCAGTGCTTGAGTTGCGTTCGTTTTAATAGTATCCGCAAGATTGTTCCATTTTGCATTCACGTCGCATATTGTTTCTGTTTCTTCTATTTTAAGCTATATTTTGCAAGCGACTTCACTTGCAGTACCGCAGAACCTTGCATAACTGCTCTTATGCAATAATCTAACATGTATCTTGTTAGCCGATGCAATTGAAGCTTAGCACAGGACTGCCGAAGCAGTATAGCGTCGCTGCACGGCGGATCATTTATTTCCTGCTTATATGTAATTTCTGCATAGTGGTTTGCTAGGAACAGCGACTGCAGACGTTCAACATCTACCCATATTTAATTATGAATCATACACGACGGTCAACTTCACCACTGCGATGAGAGCAGAATAATTATGACTGCAAAGCTACCGATGTTCGATGCAATTGTTTTTCAACGAATCATGCATTTAAAATAATTTTTTTGATAAATATTTAGTTATAAAATTAATAATTAGTTTATTTATTTAAAACAGGTCACATATTTTATTAAAAACAATCTTTCTAGAAAGAAAAAAAATTTTATTTCAATTGTAATAAAAATAAAAGTATTTGTAAATTAAATTGACCATAATATAAATATTTTAGAAAAACGAAAAAATTGTGCTCACTTTTAAGAACTAAAATAATGATTCCAGTTTTCACCAAATGATTTTTTTTGTAAAAACTGAAAATATTGCAATTTATGAATTATTTAGAGTAGAATTGAGAGATAGTCCAGTAAAAATTGTTCCACAAACCAAATTTGAATGTTGATTCTCACACGGTTTAAATTTATTTTTTTATGAAAATACGTATTATAGTATGGCAAATGCAGTACCGGTTTGTTCGTGGTTGACACGATAGAATTCGCGAAATTTTTTGTCTTTTTCTACCAAATATCTTTTTATTAAAATTTCGTAGCATCCTTCGATTTCTCGCATTTTTAGGAAATTATTGGTGGATTTCCTCTTTTTGGGATGTAAATATTCAATTACTCTGTCATCATCTTCTTCCTCTTCTAACACGAGTTCAACAAGTTTATTGTTCTTCTGAATCGACTTATTCATTTTAAAATTAAAAATTTAAATCAAACACAATTACAAGTGAACTGGACAAGAATTTGAACTGTAATGACTATGGAACTCCTATGATATCATAATCATTTGTTTATTATTTTATTGCCAACAGCATAGGTAATTAATGCCTCGAGATAAATAGTATTCTTACAAAATAACAAAATCATAAACTCGATGTGTTAAGGAAATGGTTGAATAAAAACAAAGTTTATAAAGTAAGTATTTAATTGGTAGTAAGAACAAATAAAAGAACGTGACTTAAACGATGTTAACCAATAGACTTATAACTAGTAACTAACTTGAGCTACCACGCAGAGCAAGGGGTTGCGTCGTGCGCATTATGTAAGTGACGAATACAATATCCTAACACTCCCTCGTATTCATAACTTACGCCTTTTAACAAAATTAAAAATAAAAATAAATTTTATATTACTTAATTTAATAAAAAAAAACTTACTGTCTACTAATGATTGAATACAAGCAACAATAAACTTATTGTCTAATTTTCAAACAAAATAAAAATTAATTCAAATAACAATCATTCCAAGACAAGCTCGCAAGTATTCAAATTGCTTGTAAGGCAATGCCTTCGTGAAAATATCTGCAATTTGTTCTTGTGTTGGCACATACTTAATGCAGATATCTTCCGTTTCGAATTTTTCGCGCACGAAATTGTAGCGTACATCTATGTGTTTAGTCCGTTTGTGAAACACTGGGTTTTTAATTAATTTAATTGCACTCTGGTTGTCAATGCACAAACACAAATTTTTAATTGCCCTTTCACTAATTTCACTTATTAGTTGTTTGAGCCAAACTGCTTCCTTTGTCGCTTCGGAAGCCGCTATGAATTCGGACTCTGTTGTAGACAACGAAACAGCAGTTTGACGACGACTACACCAAGTTATTGCTCCTTGATTCATTTTGAATACGTAACCGCTGGTTGATCTTCTTGTATCCACGTCGCCCGCATAATCTGCATCCGAATAGCCAACAGGTGCATATTCATCCTTGGAGTACATTATTCCGAAATTCTTTGTAGATTTCAAATACCTCATTATTCGTTTAACTGCATTCCAGTGAGCGGTACTTGGATTGTTTTGATATCTGCTCACTACATTTACCGCAAACATGATATCAGGACGTGCCGAAATTGCAGCAAACATCAGACAGCCCACTGCTTCACGGTAAGGTATTCGTTCATTACCTTTTTCTGTATTCAATGATAATACTACGTTTGGATCAGCAGGAATTTTTAGAGATTTTGCGTCTTCTAAATTGAATCGCTTCAACATTCTGTTTATAAAATTTTCTATGTGTATAAATATAGATCCATTTTCCTCGTTTCTTTTAATTTCCAAGCCTACAAAATAGTTGGGAACACTTAAACTTACTTCGAACGTTTTCTGCAGTTCAGTTGTTATGATGTTTAAAGTGTCTTTGTTTTTAGCCATTATCAGTCCATCATCGACGTACAGCACTAATAAAGTTAACTCTTTGTTAAAATTTCCACTATAAACACATTTGTCTGCTTCGCACTGTTTAAAACCAAATGTTTTTAAAAAGCTATTAAACTTGGAATTCCAACATCGTGGCGATTGTTTTAGACCATATAGTGATTTCTTTAACTTGCACACTTCATTTTGATCGCTTATTATTCCCATTGGAGGTTTCAGGTAAATTTCTTCATTCAAGTCTCCATACAAAAACGCTGTTTTTATATCGAATTGAACGATGGAACAATTGTATTCTACGGCGGTGGCGAGAAAAATTCTAATTGTATCGTAGCGAGTTGTCGGAGCGTAAGTTTCCTTATAATCGAGGCCTTCAATTTGTGCAAATCCTCTTGCACAAAGTCTCGCTTTGTATTTTCCTACCTCTCCGTTAGCCGTTCTTTTAACTTTGAAAATCCATTTTGTGTCGATTGTTCTTTTTCCTTCTGGTAATGGAACCATTTCCCAAGTTTTATTTTTATCTAGTGCTTGTAGTTCTTCATTAATTGCAATTTTCCATTTGTCAGCGTCTTTTGAAGTCGTCGCTTCTTCATACGTATCGGGAACCACACCCTCTGTTAGGTTGACTTCAAAGTCATTAAAGCGTTCCGGTGGTTTTAAATTATCTCGCTTTCTTAACCCATAGGAATGAGTTTGTTGAGTTTCATGTTCTTGTTGACCAATGTTTTCAACTGCATTTTCACGTACTTCATTATCGTTTACCGGAATCAAAATTGTATTTGTTCTAGTACCTGCAATTTCATTGTTTTCATTAAATGTTACATTGCGTGATATTTTAATTTTTCGTGTTACAGGATCAAATAATCTATAATTATTTGATTCGTTTTCGTAACCGACCAAGATTAATTTCTTGCTTTTGGGTTCCAGTTTCCTGCGCAAATTATCTGGTACATGCATAAAGGCTTCGCTACCAAATATTTTTAAATGACCTAACCTGGGCTTTTTATTTGTCCATTTTTCGAACGGTGTTGTATTTGGTGTGTTTACATTTGGTGTTCTATTTAAAATGTAAACTGCAGTATTAACCGCTTCTGCCCACAAATATAATGGTAAATCCTTCGTGTACAGCATTGACCGCGCGCTTTCCACTATGGTACGATTTTCGCGTTCCGATTTTCCATTTTGTTCTGGACAATAAGGAGCACAGGTTTCTAACTGAATTCCTTTATCCTCTAAAAACTTTCGAAAATATTGATTTGTGTATTCTGTACCATTATCGACGCGTAAAGATTTTATAGAATAACCAAATTTATTCTTGCAGTATTGTTGAAATACTTTAAAACAATCTAAAGTATCCGATTTCTGTTTCATAAAATAAACAACCCGAAATCCCGTACTATCGTCTTTAAAAAGAACATAATAACGACACCCTCTTACCGATAACGTTTCGAACGGACCACATAAATCCGAATGTATTAATTGGCCCGGTTTCAAATGTCTTGGTTGTAATTTTTTAAACACATGCCGGTGTTGTTTGCCATATTGACAACCGTCACAAAAGAAATTTTTGTCTTGATCACTTAGATTTATTCCGTCGATAATTCCTTTTGTTACCATTTCGTTTATTGTTTTTAAGTTTACGTGTCCTAATCGTTCATGCCAGGCTTTCAAACTATCATTAGTAGTCAAATTTAATTCATAATTTATTACTGTCCGAAATAAAAGTTTGTACAAATTATTGGTACCGCGAATAGCACTTGCTTTTAATAATCCGTTTTCGAAAATGTCAGCTTTATCGTTTTCTTTAATAACTTTCATTCCCTTTCTCGTTATAGCACCTTCAGAAAATAAATTTTTCTTCAATCCAGGTATGTACCAAACATCCGTAATTACGCTTTGAAACCATTTTTCATTAATCAAACACTCAATTTTAATAGATCCTATTCCTTTAACTGTTAACTCATCGTTATTTCCTAGTTTTACAGTAAATTCGTCCGTTTGCTTCAAATTTGAAAACAAGTTTCTGTGAGGACTCATGTGATTAGAGGCTCCACTGTCAAGAATCCAAACCATTTCATCGTGAATTATTGATTTTACGATTTCCGTATTATTTTCAACATTAAACGCTGAATAGTTACTGTCGGCCGTTATTTCTCTTGGTTCACAAAAATTGTTTTTCTGTGCTGATTTACGACGTTCTGGACAATCTCGTTTAAAATGTCCCCTTTTTCGACAACCAAAACAAATAATTTTGTTCTTGTTCACGCTTTTCGGTTTTCTATAATTATTGACACTAGATGCTAACATTGCATTGTCTGCCTCTTCTGTACACGATAAATTCAATTCTTCATCCATTAAACGAGATGTTAAATTTTTTATCGTATGCTTACTTTCTTCGGAGGACAGCCAACATTGTCTGAAATTTCTAAATTTAGACGGTAATGTTCCTAGTATTTTCGTTATTATAGCAGTATCACTAATTTCTTCTCCCGCATCTTTAATTTGCCGAGCCAAGTTTTCCACCTTAGTGATGTGCTGTATAACAGAATCCTTTGGTGACATGCAATACTTATGAAATTGTTCATGAGCCAACAACTTATTAGTTTCCGATTTTATCGCATATACTGAATCTAATTTATCTAAAATTTCTTTTGAGGTTTCACAATTTTCAATTAGACTTACTTGCGAATATTCCATGGCTGCTGTAATGATACACATTCCTATTGCATCTCTCTTCACCCACGCTGAAATTTCGTCAGCGGTTCTATTGGCTGCTGGTTTTTCCGCGACGCCTGTAGCTATGTCATAGACACCTTTAGCCTTCAACGCGCATTTAACCTGAAATTTTCATTGATGAAAATTTCTCCCATCGAACTTGTTCACTACACAATTTAAGTTATCGGTCATCATCTTGATGTTGACACTTTACTGAATTAACAAATAAAACAATAGTCCGCCTAACAAAGAAACCGATTTAACCCTTTACTTTTCCGTTATTACTTTTATTCGCGTACACTGGGCCCATAACCTGTTAAGAAAATGGTTGAATAAAAACAAAGTTTATAAAGTAAGTATTTAATTGGTAGTAAGAACAAATAAAAGAACGTGACTTAAACGATGTTAACCAATAGACTTATAACTAGTAACTAACTTGAGCTACCACGCAGAGCAAGGGGTTGCGTCGTGCGCATTATGTAAGTGACGAATACAATATCCTAACACGATGAAACTTAAAACCGACTAGGCGGATAAAGTGTTAAATAAACAGTCTATTGCAGTTCTACTGCAACGCGTCTAGCAAAACAGGTATTGCAGTTGTCGCCGACACCGGCAGTAACTTCCTTGCTGCTACTGCTGCTTGCAAAACATACCTTTACGCTTGAGCAGATCTTCGAATTGTTTTTTATATCTTTCGTTATTAAGTTTTTCAACAGCCAGATGTCTCTTTGCTTCGTGTTTTATATCATTTATTATTGTTTTCTGTTTAATTGATGCAACTACAAGGAAGTGATCTGTGTCGGCATTGGCACCCCTGTACGATCTCACATCTCTTATTGACGTCGCTCTCTGCTTTACCACCAGAACATGATCAATTTGGTTCCCGTCTGTGTTTCTTCCACCAAGCCACATCCATGTTATCTTATGTGGCTTTTTATGCTTGAATTTGGTGCTACTTATTATCATGTTAAGTGATAATGCTAGACAGCACAGTCTATTTCCATTATCGTTTGTCTCTTTGTGTTTTGTTTCCTTTCCAGCCACGTTTATTAAGTAATTTTCAATCCCGATTTGCGCATTAAAATCACCCAGGATCACCGTTGTATCGTGTTTCACATCTCACACATCACATCATCACGCATCTGAATTAATCCGATTAATCTGATATATTATAACCTCACTCATTCTCTAATCATTCCAATAAAAATAATAAATTATGCACTACTTAATTTCTCACGAATATCGATAACTCCTAACACATAAGCAATTTGTGCATTTATAAGATTATAATATGTTTTAAATCGTCCACACTACTAGTAACCCACGGAGAGTTTTCTTTTTTTAACGTAGTTAGGCACTGTTGCACACCTGATACACCCCTGAGTTAAATTTAAATTAACCACCTTTACTGATATCTAGTGGAAAGAGATTTCAGCGCGCTTGCAAATCTTCTAACTACAAAAAGAAACAGAATGTTTAGAAACTGGACATCATTAACCAATGAGATTTGAAATTAAACCTATTTAAATTGATGCCAAATATTGAAAATTTGTTAATAAAGCATCAGGTCCATCCCTCCCAATAAAAACATTAATTTTTTGTTTAGTTATTTTGTGTAATAAATTTTAATTTGGTTCGTTTTAATTGGGAGTCTACCCAAAACCGAAAAACATGGCAAGTGGTCTACGAGACAAAAAATTTGTGTCCAATTTTTTTTCGCTGACAGACTTTTTACAGGTCGTCGTCGACACCTGGGGGTCGATGTAGACCACTTTGGAAACTACTGGTTTACATAATATTTTACTAGTAAATACACCACTTTTTGGGTAATACTTGTACGAACCGCCCACGAAATTAAACATTTCTGGATTTTTCTAGTATTGTTCTGTAGCCATCGAATCTTGCGGTTCATCTAATTCAAGAACTGATAGAAATCCTTGTATCGACAACAAGATGGTTGTTAAATTCAGAGATGCCGACCAATGAGTTTTAAATATATCCAAGCAAATGAATCCGTTGACGGAACAAATATTTGGATGCCATACTTTAGTTATAAACCGCACTTTGGTCGTTCAAATGGGTAATTCTTTGGTATTTTAATTTCTAGTTTAAATTTACCGCTTTCATAAATGTAGTATCCGGAGATCCTGTAATTTCACCGTGAATTCTGTGAAATTATTGTTGACCAAATCCACCTTTATGCCACAACCACTCATTTTTTTCTCCAAAATTTCATTATGTATTCTTTTTACTAAAATACTCATCATAATAGTTCTTTTTTTATCTTCTAAATATCTTAACGAATTTAATTTTTATAATTTTTATTCTAATTTTGTTTTTGGTTTTTCTTATGTATATACTACAAAATTTTAAATTCAAATTTATAATTTACAGTTTTGTGTATTTTTCTATCAATATCAGCTGGTATTCAGGGGAGGGGGCAGTCGTTTATACAGTTTATCTGAGCCGGCCAATACATATCAGGAATGTGCAAATTGAAAAGGAAAGAATTAAAATTTTTAATAAGTTGATTGAAATTTTATTGAATACTAGCTGGCCCGGCAGACGTTGTCCTACCCTGTAGCCTACCTTAATACGTCATCTATCAAATTATCGCCATTTGTCAATCCGGCAAACGTTTTTATGACTTATACCCGACTAGAAATTTGTTTCTTCTTCTAGGGCATTCCCTATCATTCTCAGGGCTAGATCAGGTTTTAGTATGGCATGCCATGTTAGGACATCTATCTGAGGCCCTGATCCGGCGTAGATCTAAGAAACCCTATTTGGGCAGTTCATGACTGAACCTGATTGCTGCCTGATCTGGCCCTGTTCTTTAGCACCTTATTGGTCCCCGTCCGGTTTTAATCTGGCAAGCCTAGCCGGGCAGCCATGACTGAACCTGGTTGTTGACTGATCTAACGCCCCTGATCTGGTCCTAATCTTCAACACCTTATTAGTCCCCCGTCTGGTTTTGATCTGGCAAGCCCCACCAAGCAGCCATGACTGAACCTAGTTGCTGTCTGATCTGGCGTCATTGATCTGGCCCTGAACTTAAGCACCTTATTGGTCCCCCGTTCGGATTTAATCTGGCAAGCCTAACCGGGCAGCTATGACTGAACCTGGATGCTACCCAATCTGGCGTCCCTGATCTGGCCCTGATCTTAAACACCTTATTAGTCTCCCATCCGAATTTAATCTGGCAAGGCTAACCGGGAAGCCATGACTGAACCTGGATGCTGCCTGATCTGACGTCCCTGATCTAGTTCTGATCTTAAGCACCTTATTGGTCTCCCGTCCAGATTTAATCTGGCAAGTCTAATCGGGCAACCCTCAGTGAACCTGATTGCTGCCTGATCTGGCGTTCCTGATGTAGCCTTGATTTTCAACACCTTATTAGTCCCGTCCGGTTTTAATCTGGCAAGCCTAACCGGGCAGCCATTGTAACAAATTTTAATAATTTGTTTTCTTTTGCCTTGCGCATGTCACTGCGTTTAAGCTTAGCGCGACGCCTATGATTTTTCAAAAACTGCGAGTTTTGATAACGCTTTCGCTAGGTCGTTTTGATAACACGTTTGACACGGTTAAGGTGATATCTCGTCTGTATTAGGTAAAATATTTTAAATTTTACATCGGTTTATTTTATCATTTAATGATTTTAGGAAGCACCTTACCTTACTTTTCTTTTTTGTTATAAATTTGGATACACCAACTATTCCGATAATAATTGAATAAGAACGAAAATTGCAAGAATTGAAATATTTTTAATCACAACTGCTTATCATTATAATTTGGTTTGTGCCATTTTTTGGATTAATTACGGACGGAAATTTTCAACGCAGTTGAAGATTCTTCATTTTTCGTTACTTTACATCACGTCTCGAAGTTGTGACTCCCAGAGTTCCTCCTTTTTGGTTCAAGTGCAGAGGTACCGCAGACTTCCAAGCGTTAACGGCTCAACGTCATTTTTTTCGAAGTTCGAGAGCTGGACAACGATTGCGATTACTTGCATCACTTCATAAGCTATTGGTTTCCGTTAGGTGGAAAATTTTGTATTGATAAACTTTGTAATTACCCGGGTAAGTGTTTTTTCTTTTCTAACCCAACGAGCCACTTTGCGAGCAGCTTTGATTTCTCATTCGACACTATAATATTTTTGAGTGTCATCATAGTTTTCGACAATGATGGTTTGTCAGTGCACCCGAACATTCGTTTGAGGACGATTTTTTTGTCATAACTTTTTGCCAACTACGCCGATAATTGTAAACGATTGACAACCTTTTATACTTTTTTGATCTCTTGTATTTGGAGTTAATAAATACGCTTTGTTTTAACTTGGGTTTCTTTTCGGGGAAGCCGTACTGCAGTATTCAATTGAATTCACACTCTCGCTCACCGCCCTAAATCGGTTAGCTTTAACATCGTGGGCCTCTTCACTATTTTTTTAAAAATCTGAATTTTTCCAGAGTGTGAAGAAAATACTGTCTTCCTGCAAGGGCAGGTAAAATTTTTATTTACACCATGACTGAAACTGGTTGCTGCCTGATCTGACGTCCCTGATCTTAAGCACCTTATTGGTCCCCCGTCCGGATTTAATCTGGCAAGCTTAACTAGGCAGTCACGAGCGAGCCTGATCTGGCGTTCTTGATGAGTGCTTAACGCATCGACGAGCGTCTATCCAATGATACGAAAAAGCAACGTGCTCATGGTCTCATTAGATATAACAGTTGCATACCCATACCTCCATGAAGTATTACGTATGGGGCGACTAAAGGTTATGGAGATGAAATAGAAATTTATATCTAAAGTCAGATGTCGTTCTTAATTATTTATTTATTAAACCTTTATCAGCCGTAACAATTTTGATTGTTAATCCCTTTAGGTAGAGATCGTTTCTAATAACTTTTTCATTAATTTCTTACCAACCGTAACAATTTGGATCCTTAATCGCTTTGGCAGATGTCGTTGCTTATATTTTGAAAGGTGTCTAGCTCCAAATTTTTTATGGGCCGGCTTTAGGGTAAAAAAAATTGCTTTTAAGTACCTTGAAAATCGAGACTTTTCTTATATGAGTGCTTTTACTAATTTTTGCGTAATTTTTGAAATTAATTAATCCTTCACCGGAAATTAATTTTTGGACTAAAATGCGCTTTACACCCTACCGACATCGGTCCCTAAGGGGGCGGGCATAGATTTGCCCTACAATCTCAGCAGGCACTCACTAAGATTTACCTTGGTAAAAGAAATTTTGCAAAAGGGCAAAATGCTCGACACCATTAAATTAGTTTTATGCATCTAACACAGAAATACTAAACATATAAGTATAATTTTTATTGATAAAAAAGAAACTATTGTTACATCGTTTAATACATTGCGGATTATTATTATTTATTATCATGTTTAATCTACAAAAGTTATGATTTTACCAGGTATTATTTTTGTTTTATGCAATAATCGAGATATTATTCCTTTTTATCACATATGAAGCAATCAATGGCATCACAAAAATGTTTTTTCTTTCTCCACTCATATCAAAAGCCACCATCTTCTGACAGGCAAGATTCAGTGGCCAAATTTTTTTATCTTGAATTTTCTTTTCAACCACCCACATTTTCATACCGTTTGAATCGCAAGGATAGGTAAAAATTGATTTCTTTATTTTTAAAACCGAACCACTTATTTGAATTGAATTTTCATCTTCACACGGTGGAATATATATATCATCAATCTCTAATATAAAGTTATTCAACAGCAAAACTGTGTTGTTGGGAGGTTTCGTCGTTAGAAGTGAAAACTTCTTTCATACTTGATTCGCCTAATAGATATTTTCTCTTCACGATCTGGTGGCAATTGTCTTAACACACATATTGAGATGTATATGTTTTTTAAATCTATTTATTTTTTTTCAATTTGCTACTAATCAAAAATTTTCTATTCAAAATTATTTGTAAAACTTGAATTTAATAAAATATAAAAATGGGAATGCAAAATGCTACGATAGCCGTATCGCATCAGCCCTCTTATCAAACACAATTTGTTGTTCCTTGAACAAATTTTTAATATAATAATGTAAAATTTTTCTTTACCAAGCTTTTAATTATATTTTCAATTGTAATTGTTGATCCCATCCAATTCCACCTTTTATCCTTTTATTTTTAATTTCTTCTGTTTAAATTTTATTTTCAAAACTACTCAAAAATCATCCAAAATTGATACATCCAATTATAAATATCAATAAAACACTTTCATCAAATAAAAACTTCTTATATTTTCAAACTATAAACTTATTTAATTAATTTTTCGGACTGATCAATTATACGTCCATCACGTCGACCATTTTTGGCAAAAAGGCCTTGCATTTTTGGTGATTCGTCCCCACCTTGCTAATTTTACAATCTTACAACTTAAAATCAATTTAAACACAACTTAAATAAGAAAATAAATTTTTACCAAAATGTATAGGGTGGGTCCGAATCACTTTTGAAACATGACAATATAGTTGGTGTTATCGCAATATTTGAGTTTTGTACTGAACGTATTTTATCTAATCGGCGACATATTTGCATTAAAGGCTTGTTCCCATTGCGCAGTAGATATTTAATTTTTCCAAGTGCGTTTTCAAATGAATACGCAGATATATCGGATAGTGAACACTTCATAAACTCAGTATCGTCAGCGAGATGAATAAGATTGTGCATATTTCCAATAAGGTATTCTTTTCGGTAAAAATTTGGTGCCATTTTTACGAATGTCGTTAAGAATACTTTAGCGTGCGCACAGTTCTTAACAGCAGTATTTTCGGAAGATAGAATTTGACACCCAGCATGAAAAAAGAAGAAAATGCTTATAGATATCATTGGACAATTTTTTTTGAATACAACTGGCTCAGCATATAATAATAATAATTGAAACTTGGTAGCTTTAAATTTTTCAAAATACTGTAATCATCTTGTTGTTCGTTGGAATTCTTGTGGTATTTGACGTTGTACACTTATCAACAGTTGAAATAACTGGTTCTTAGAATTTTGGCTTAATCGAATTTTTAAATTTCCACAATTTTCAAATTTCTTTCTAGAAGTTTTTTCATCACTCCTAAATTTACAAGGTGCATAGAGTCTAATACAAACTGGTGCACCATATCTATTGGAGGTTGAATGCGGAGTAAAGGCGATAGATCAATGTGATGTTCAGAAATACTTTGAGTACGGAATGAAGCATTAGTTTGCAGTTTATTATTTTCAATTGGATGTATTATTCATCGTTGAAATCTTTCGCCACGTACCTCTGGTGCTGGTCTGTCACATATGAAAGCTTTTATAAATACTCGAAATTTTCGATTGTTTACAATGATCTCATGTTCTAGAAGCGTATTTACTTCAATGATGAAATCTTCCAAATCCTTTTCTATATTTTCTGGTTTTTGCATGACACAATAAATCGCTACAGGAAATGGTTTGTAAATGTCGGGCATATGCGATATTTTACATAGTATTGGCCAGAATTGTTTTGAGCTCGACTTGAATAACATTAATCCGTCTACATTTATTAATAAAGTTACTTGATTGTTTTCATGTGAATCAGGATTAATTAAATCCTGGAGATTACTCGTTATGCCAAAATATACATATTCACCATCACCATTTTCACTGAGTTTTTTAATATCATGTTGAATTTTACCTATGGTTTAGTTGATTTGGGCAACTCGGGTAAAAGCCGTCTTCTTAATATTGTTAATAAACCATCTAGACGAGCGTGAGGAATAGGTGGATTGCCAGATAGTGCCCACTCTCGTAGCTGTTCAATCTCAGGAAATTCTTTTGTTTGACTATTATCATGTTCTTCAACGCTTATGTTTCCACACTGTAAATTGTCAACGTTGTTATCGTCATCATCATCATCGGTAACAGTATTACCATCATCGTGATCTGCGGTAACAGTATCATCATCATCAATATTATTATTCTCTGTTTCATCAAAGTCAATATAATTGTCATCTTCATTTGACTCACTGACAACGTTTTCACGGGCATAAAGTGTTTCTAACAATGGAAGAGTATCGCCGCTATTAATAGCATAACTTTTCAATCATTTCAATAGTTTTTCCAGGTTTGCCTGATGAGATTCTGAAAATCGAAACATCAGTTATAACAGGATGGCGCAAGCTATATCATTTATTTAAATAGTTTTTGAACAATTTTATGTAAGTTATGAATTAAGTTATTTTTCAATTTCATGTAACATGTAAAAATTAATTTTATTAAAAAAATAAATATTATCTTTCTTTATTATCTTTCTAATATTATCTTCCGAATTTTCCGGTCAATTTCTTCAAGTTTTCCAAGTTTTCTTTATCTATAAACCATACTCGGACTATTACAAATATTTAAAAAAAAAATTATTCAAATCGGTCTAACGGCTCAGCAGTAAAATGCGTAAAACCGCACGAAACATTTTATATATAAAGACATCTAAGATATTAAGTAGATTAAGACATTAAGAAGGATTAATAGGAATTTTTAAATATAATTTTTGAACACACAAATAAGTTAGTACACACATCGAAAAAGACTCACTCCTGGGTGGGGGGGGGGCTTTATTAATGGTACAGCGCTTGTTAAAACGTTCCGGAGCGGAGGGTCGAATTTGACAAGCACAACTACGAAAAATCTCGGATCCACCTTAAAATTTAGTTATCTGACATAAAATAATAAAAGAAAACCCCATTTAGATTCAGTTTTGGCCCTGGTAACAGCGGCGGCTCGTGACTTTTCCATTTGAGGAGGCTAATCTTACAGCTTGATTACAAATTACATTTGTCAAAAAAGAGCAGTAAACACGTGTTTCACGCCCATTGGCTATCTTTTCAGTATTTTCTTTGAAAAAAATGTTGCACAATATTATAGCTACTTACGGAGCTTTAAACGTAAGAGGTATACGACGATTTTTAGTATTCGCGAAGTGATCGATTATATTCTCGTAAAATTCATCATTTGACGATAATAAGGCAACTAATTCCTTTTCAATAGACATTACCGTGACATTACTTAATCGATTTTGGTTCATCGTATTACGAGTATAAGTTTTAATACGTTTAAGCGTCGAGAAACTTCTTTCTACCGAAGCTGATGTTACCGGTATGGTGACAACCACGCATAAAAGTTTATAAAATTCAGGCATGCAACTCTGCAAATCGTTTTTGAAAATAAAATCTAATATATCTGATGGAGTCCTACATTGCCCAAACATTCCGGGGTCATTATATGTTACCGATAATTCGTTTTTGAGCTGGATTTGATAAAAAAACGGATACTGCTCTAATAGGCTATCTAATAAATTTTGAGGAAAGCTTTTACTATAATCTGAAAATTTAGCAAATGTTAATAGATCAAAAAATTTTAATTTATGTAAGTCTGCAAATCTAACTTCAATTTGCACGATAACCGTATCCAAAATTTCCAAAAAAATTTGCTTATAACTCTGTCGCATATCTGGTAAATCAAATGTTGTTTTTCGTTTTTTCTGAGCCGGCTCACAATTTAATTCTAAACTGTTAAATATGTTGTCAAAATACAAATCATTACTACGGTATCTGTGCAGAGTTTCGATTAATTTTGTTAAACGACATTTGGCGAAATTAATATCAGTAAGCTTACTCTGTAAAATTGAAAATACTACGTCTGTCTGTTCAAAAATTAATTTAAAAGTTTCTAATAAAAAGCAAAATTTGAAGTCATTTAAATATTGTCTTAAACCTAGCGCTTCTCTGATAGTTTGAGAGTCGTTTTTAAAATCATCGCTTTCGATTATAAAATTGAACACGTCTATTAATTGCTGTTTTTTTAACTGCACAGTAAATACTGCTCGTGAAGTAAAATTCCAACGTGTAGCAACGTTTGTCGGTAATTTACTGCCACAAATTTCGTTTAAAACATTGGTCCGTTTTGTTGATTTAGAAAAAAATGTGGAAAATCCGCTCAAATTCGAAAAAAAAATTCGGGAATCTTTATTTGAATTACATGCTTTACTCAAAACTAAATTTAACGCGTGAGCATAGCAGTGCGTAAAAAGTGCTTGAGGAGCAATGGATTTTATTTTACTCTGTAACCCGTTTAAATTATTTGCCATAACTGCCGCGCCATCATAGGTTTGGGCTATTAATTTATTTCTAAAATTGTATTTGTCGCAACGAGAGATTAAAAAATTAAACAAATCTTCGGCTGTCCGACCTGAAGAAACATCATAGAAACCTAAAAATCTTTCTACGACTTGACCGTTTACAACGTACCGAGCTACAATTGAAAGTTGCGAAACGCAAGAAATGTCCGTCGTTTCATCAACTTGCCACGAGAAAAATTGAGAATTTTTAATTTCTGTATCTATGTGTTCATTTAAAATAAATGACACGCAATCTATTAATTCATTTTGAATTGTTTTTGACGTCCCGGAAAAAATATTACCATTTACAAAATTATTAAAATTTGAATCATACTTGCTAAATAGTGCAATTAATTCTTTATAATTTCCCCGATTAACCGATGTTGCTGTTTCAACATGACCGCGGAAAGCTAAATCCTGCGATGCCAAAAATATTGTCAAGTCAATTAACCTTTTTAAATTATTTCGATTTTCCCTAACCTGACTATTGTATACTGCAATCGAATTTAGACGTTCGCTGTTTAATACAGTCGCTATATTTTCTTTACCAAATAATTTCAATTTAAACGAAGAAGAAATATGCTCCTTCGATTTCGTATGACGTTCGATGCACCGAGATAAATTTTTCATATCTACAAACCCGATTTTTGACCAAACTGAATTTTCTGTTGAAAAAAGTAAGCACGGCCAACAAAACAATTTTTCTACTTTATTAGAACCTGTTAACCATGCACATTTATTATACCATTCAGTATTAAATCCCCGATTTTGTCTTTTATCCGTGTATTTTAATGTTAGTGAATTTGGACGAGGTTTCATTACAGTATTTACAATATAAACTTTGTTATCATAGCTTAAAGAACTAAAATTATTTAAAAGTAGCCATGCGACAATATCATCGGGGCGTTTAATTTCTCCTAATCGATCCATAATAACTAATAAAAATATTTAAAAGTCACAACGATAAAAAATAAAATTAGAAAAAAACCTGTATTAGAAGCTCAAACAGTTAAAAACGTCACTTCATATATGCATTCAGAATACAAGTGATTATTAATAGATCATAGCGTGCAATGTTATGATAATACCTGCAAGACTGCAGGTGTCGCATTTGATAAGAATCCACGAAGTTGAGTTCAGCCTCACAGCTATATAAAATTGCAAATATTAGTAAAATAACACAGAATAGTAGGCGTTCATCTCTTAGTCATGTACTTTACAAGACAATATTACAATCCAACGTTTAATCGCTCATGTTGATGATGCATCATACTAAGCAGTAGCCTTATATGACGTATCTTGAACAATGAGATTAAATCTAAAAGTACTTTTCGTATTCTGGGTTGCCTAAACTATCTTACGTTTATAAAAGTATAAGGGTAATAGGCTAGCCGATGGATATAATATTATGTGGAAATTTATTTCAAGCGTAAATCAAGTTCAAGGAAATTTTATTATTAAATAAATTTTGTTATATTATAATAACAATACCAATATTATTAAATAAATTTTGGTATATAAAAATTTAAAAAAAAATTAAAAATTGGAAAAATACTAATTTAAAACTAAATAGCAAATCTAACAATTAGCGAGGAGGCTTAGCCTCCGTTGCCTCCATTGACAAACCGCCACTGCCTGGTAAGGACCGGTCTTCTAATCTGAAACGACAGGTGAGAATAATCAGACTTGGTAGCGTTCAAATACTGTTTAAATACTGCAGCCCAAATGTCTATTTTAATCAATTTCCAATAGGCAAATTTGTATCTGCATTGCTATGTTCCCAACATTTCATTTTTAATTAATTCTTCAAATTTTTAATATCAATATCAAATAAAATGGTAATGTTAAATTTTACCGATACCCGTATCGCAGGCGTGGCTTATCATCATAAATTTATACTTCCTCGAATAAATTTTTACCATTTACTCCAACTACAAATCTTTCTATAAATCTTAATAAAATATCTTCATTCAAAATCACTTATATTTCAAAAAAAAACTATGGTATATAAACTTATCAATAATTAAATTTTTCGGACTTCAAAATTACACGTCATCACGTTGACAATTTTCGATAAGAAGCCTTGATAAAAATTTTTCTTCTGCCAACTTTGTATTTCCAAAGTTTTACCTTCCAAAATTCAAATCTAAATATTTTATAAAATTAAAATCAAAATTAATAGCAAATTAACAGCGTAGGTAAAACTTTGGTTCGGAACATGACAGTATATTCAATTGCAAGTTCATATTCCTTAAGTTTTCGGTTCCACGCTTGACCGACCTGAAAACGTCAGCATTGCATTTGAAAATAAGCATTTGAAGAGGTTAAGTTTACTTACTTTTCGATATTATTTCTATTATTATTGAATATATTATTATTATTAATAAGTATATATTTTAGAAATTATACTAAAACATTTTCATTGTGATTTATGACCAGAGTCCGGATTTGTAGCTATAATGCTTTTTCTGGAAACTCAAAGCAACTTAAATTTTTTAAATAATCTAAGCGATTTATCAAAAACGAATTCTTTTGACACAATTTTTTATATGCTTTTTTTGGATTTTTGTGCTTTTTTTGATTTTTTATGCTTTTTTGTGCTTTTTTATGCTTTCCTATGCGGTTTATGAATTTTTGAAGATTTTTAAAATCTTTTTTTTTTTAAATAAAAAAAAAGTTTATTTATAAGTAATTAAGTTTTTAAAATTGTTTATAGAGCAATTTAAACAATAACTATTTATTTCATACACCGTGTTTATATGCCACACTATATTTTTCACCTTGCACGTACTGCTGCTAAGCGGGTTTTTTTCTCCTGACAACTCACGCATCATTAAAATGTGTTAAGCATTCCAGAATTGAAAGCAAATTTAACTTTCATTAAGTGTCACTGCAGATTGTAAGCGATATTATAAAATTGTTGGAAAAGCAGCGAATCGCTCGATTTGGCAGAAAATTTAAAAACGCCACTTTTAACATTTGAGGACAGGTTGGGATTTCTATTAAAAAAAAAATTAAAGGAGGTTTTTGATAAAAATTTGGTTTAAAAATATTGGACAATGTATCTAAAACAATATCTGGAGAAACCATTGTAAATTTGGAAATGGATCTCTCGGTTGTAGCAAAATTCAAATTTGCACCAATCACTAGTGTCGACGTTGAAAGAAGCTTTTCAGTTTACAAAGAACTTGAAGCGATAGAATGAACTTTACTCTAGAACATTTGAAACTATTTTTAATAAACAATTGTTTTTCAAATTAAATTCAAGCCGTTAATAATTTAATTTTTTAATTTTTTTTATAAAATAAACGAGTTAAAAGAACAATAAAATAAAATTTTTTAACCTGTTTATTTTATAAAAAAAATACATTAATATTAACATTTAGGGTCAATAATTTACTATAATTATATTATCAATAATTCTTTTAGTAATAAATTCGTTGCTTTTTTTAATTAAATTGATGTTTTTTTTATAAAATTGATGCGTTTTTTTGGTAATATTTGATGCTTTTTTAAACACTTTTTTTAAAATTTTTATGCTTTTTTATCCGGACTCTATTTATGACTATAGCGATTTGCCCTTCCCTCTCTCGCATGTGAGTTCCATACGGTAAACATATTTTGATAACTTCACAAAACTGCGCCACTGACACTGTAGGGTTTACATCAGCGGTTCCTAAACTTTTTTGTCTGGTAGACTGTTTGCCATGTTTTTTGGTTTTGGGTAGACCCCCTACTCATCTGATATTGATTTTTTCTAATTAAAACGAACCAAATTAAAATAATGTAATATAAAATATTAAATTTATTTTTAAATAATTATTTTTGGTTTCAAGATGGTAACGCACGTTGCCCTACGCCCTTTAAGATCAGCCGCCATTGCTCGTTATAGGCAACAGCCGATTACTCTCAACTGTATCCGACCTTGTATCCGTGCCGGTACCGGTTTCCTACACACTGCCTATATTAAATGTAATTTTCTGAGAGGTTATTTTAAGTTACACCGTTCTTAATTAAATTATTCAGGTAATTAAACGTATTTTTATTAAAAATTGTCCTTTCACTCCACTTTTTGTTTTAGAATCTTTTTTGGCGATTATGTAGGCGTCATCCGTTCAGTTGGTTGAAAAATATTATTCTTAACCTCAAATATATTCTTTATTTAAAAGTTTGTTTGTGATCTAAATTTGTGGCTAGACTACTGATTTAATAATTGGATTGACTTGGATTTAAGTCGAATATTAATATAATTGCTATTGGAATGGATTCAAATGATGTTCGTTAAATTTAAACAAGTCGAATTTGTGTACTCGAAAATGCTACACATTTTTTATTACAATTTGTGATAGTACGTACATTCTTTTATTTATGAATTAATAGTAGTTTTTAATTTTGGTTTTAATTAAATTTGGTGTTTGTAGGTTTATCTACGGGTAACCTATGACGATTGGTGTAACAGGAATCGTAATACAAGGAATGCTTGGATTAGTTTGACTTGTTCTTGTGACCATCTTACTGCATAATTTGAAGGTAAGTTGCATGTACCTTCTTACATAATGTAATTGAATGGATAATATTAATTTTTGAAATACGTATTACTCAAATAGATTACGAACAACCTACCAAATCATATTTTGGTGTGTAATAAACATGATAGTGCATTCATGTGAAATTGATATTTTGTATTATAATCTAAAACCTAAATTACTTCTTATCCGATTTAAACATGAATATTTGCAACTAACAGCTGTGATATAGTTATTAGTAGTTAGTAATTTCGACAATGTTTTTATGACCTTGCTATGAAGTGTTTAAATTAAAACTTTAAAACCTCGAATTTAATGTTAATACCTATATCATATTTTAAATTAACTTTAAATTCGTTATATCAATATGATTTTAAACTAGTACACTGTAAAAACAGATTGGGTAATATTACCCTAACTATTGGAGGCAACTGAGTTACCTCCATTAATTGCAGTAATTTTACCTTTTAATGGAATTTTACTTGCACATAGTAGAATTACTTTCTTCGAGAAAATTGAAATCCTCCACCAAGTGTAATTTTCTTTTCTAATGTAAAATTACTTTTTTAGGATTTTTTAGATTCCCTACCAAAAGGTAAATTTGTTTTGCAATGTAAAATTACTTTTTTAGGACAATCTAAGATTCCCGCCTACGTGTAATTTTCCTGTTTTGGTAGTTTAATTTACCTTTTTCGGAAATTTCAATTTTTTTACTGTAAGGTAAATTTCCCCTTCGATATATATAAATTACCTTCTATGGACATTCTTAGATACTCACTTACGTGTAATTTTCCCCCTTTAGTAGTTAAATTTACCTTTTTGGGACATTCTTAGATACACACTTACGTGTAATTTTCCCTCTTTAGTAGTTAAATTTACCTTTTTGGGACATTCTTAGATTCTCACTTATGTGCAATTTACCCCCTTTAGTAGTTAAATTTACCTTTTTAGGAAACTTCTATTTCTTCAATTTAATGTAAATTTCCCTTTTGATGTATTTGCAAATTCTCCTTTTGAAATATTTTGGTTTACGAAAGATACGTATTATAACTTTGCTAGTCCTAACAGAAAAACATCATTTTGTAAATTTTTGTTTTATATTTCTTGCTTAAATAAACAAACTACTGAAACTTTATAATAAGTATAATAAAAAAATTACGTTATAATTTTTGCTAATTTTTTAGACAAAAAAATAATAAAACAATATAGACATTATAAATAAAAATTGTAATTATAAAGTAAAACGCTATAATAATTATAAAAGTACATAGTTAAAAAATAAAAAGTAAAAGTTTTAAATAAAGATATTAAATTATCCTAAATATTAAATATAAAAAAAATGTGAGTACATAATGTAATAATTAAAGATAAAAATTAAAAATTAAATAAATATAAATTTACAAATAATCATCTTAGTTTGTTGATTAATGATAACAGTTTCATTTTAGAATTTCTTCTTGTATTTTTACTTCCTGCATGAGGTTGAATTTTAAGAAAATATATTTGTATAAATTCCAACGTTAATGATATTTTTAGAGGATACTCCAAATTAAAATTAAAATACAATGCAAACATTAGTTGTAATGCATTTCTTAATGTAGTGCTTTCTTTATTAATGCATTGCTTCTCCATTATGATATAAAAATTTGAAGAATTGCTGTCTTGTCCTAAAAAGAAGACTATTACTCCAAAAATATATTTTGCAAATTTGGCCTGCTTACCTGCTGTATTATTTATTTCAACAATTGCGAGAGAATTGCTGTCAAAATCTTTGATTTCTTGAAGATTCTGAAAATAATGTACATTATACAAAAATTTTGTTTATTATATTAATTAACCACTTACCGATATTTTTCTATAGAGCAAATTTAATTCTTCCTTGAAGAACAACGTGATAATTGATAAGATGTCTAAAAGTATTTCATTTTCTGTTTCATGAATTTCATTAATATACAATTTTTGAATTCCAAAAGTTAAAATCTTTTTTGATTTCAGCAAGATATTTTTACTTAAATCTTGTATATTAATCTGCAATTCGTCCGATTTTGACATCAATTTGCTGAAATGCCAATAAATACCTTGCTGACAGAGCCGGACCGGCCACGTTTCCCTAATTTCAATAATGGAAGGATGATCACTATTGTTTAGAAACAAACGTTGATTCGAATATGTCATTTCCAACATGCGTAGAGTTTCTTGATCAAATTCTGAATCAACGTTTATTAATTTTAAATGCATTTCAGCATTTTGAGATTCTTCCAATGTAATAGTTTCTGAGGTAGGTTCCCAATTGCTGCAACCGGCTTTCATTGCTAACATTTTTCTCCTCTTGTTAATTGCAATATTACATTTACTAGATATTTCATTACTCGATCTTTTATTGTGGCAACAACGGTTTAAATATTTTATTCTATCTTGTAATTTAAAAAACATACCATGATATCCTTCCCCAATTACAATTTCATCGTCATCCCTGTCTTCTAATGATAGGGGATATTCCTTACAAATTTGTTTTGCAATATTTTTTAAATGTTTTGCCGGTATATTAGATCCAATAGACCTAATTTCATCAGCAACAGTATGTACTACTTCAGTAATTACTTTGACATCTCTTTTATTTTTCTGCAATGCTTTTATTCCAAATGTACTAATTTTATACCACGGTATAGTGAACTTTTCCCACGAATTTATTGAAGAATGTTGTTTCTCGACCGATAAATTGTTCTCTGCCTGATTTTCAAAACTTAAATTTCCTTGTGATAATTCTGAAAGTTCCAGGGAAATATTACTACCGACAGTTACTGTACTACAAGTAGACACTAATACTATCTATTGATTTCCAAATTTCATTTGGTTCTAACAAAATTAATGTTTCTTTGGCCATAACTCTAAGGGTGTCGTCGTCATCCACGTAAGTGCCATCACCTTCTAACACTAATGAGGATCCGTTAATGTTCAATTTTTGAGACGCTAAAAAATAAAAAGTATTCCATATTAGTTAAGGTACCTATGCTGTATTAAATTAATAAAATTTACCTTTTAAAATAACAGTTTCATAAAGTCCATCGCCTCCATCCCTAACAGTTACAAATTTTTTTATTGTCCTTGATGAATTCCAAATCTTAAATATTAAATTGGCCATTTCTTTTCTATTCAACAATTATAATGTCATGTTGAAATTGTTCGAAATATAGTTTTATATGTTAAATGTTCCATTTAGAAACATCAAATGTTCATTTGAAACAGAAAATACACAAAAATTAGCTAACGTATAATGTAGAATATTAAATTTTATAATAATATTTCATTCATAAAGTAGAAGAAAAATAAAATAAACCCAAACTAAAATATAATTTTTGAATAATATAATTATTTTTTTTAAAAATGTTGTAATGGAGAAGATTTAAAGTAAAATAAATTTTTATCTGATGATTTCAAAACTAGTAGTGGTTCATGATTCAGTAAATCTTGAAACTGACAACCGATTTTTGAAACAGGAGCAGAAATTTGTTTATCATCAAACACGCCTTTCACTTTATCAAAATATATTTCAACTTGTTTGCCAATAAAATACAAGTCGTCATATGTACCGTTTATTATAATGTTTTCAATCAGACATAAAATATAATCATTATATTCGTTTCTGTTGCAACAAATGTACATACCCGATTTATATGTTATACCTCGAAACAAAGCTTTTTTACAAATAAATTTGCGTTTATCTATTTCTTCGTGTAAAACGTAAGGTACAGCGTCGTCTGAAATTACTAGATCTGCAAATAAACTTCTTTGGGTTGAATGAAGTGACTGTAAAAATTGATGTCTCTCTGACAATGAAATTAAAATATTTTTGAAGTTTGGTGAATGGCGTAAAATATTTTTAAAATAACGATGTTTACTTTCAAAACGCAAAGTCCAAAAATGTCTTATCGGTCCAAATTTCTTTATTAAATATGGATAATGTGTGAAGAAGTGATGTTTTGGCCGTAGTGGGACATTAGGAAACAAAGTTTTTCTTAAATCAATATAATCATTAATAAGAGATTGAAGATGAGCTAACTGAACTACCGATATTTTCACAGCAAAGAGAATGTTGTTAATTTCTCTAAGAATTAAAATAAGTTCCCAACTGGGATCGTCAATATCCATATCATATAAAGCAAATGGTAGAATAAGTAGTAAACGTAAATTTTCCGTTGCACTACCGTGCAACCTGTCACATTTCTTTAGAAGAGGCACTTTTTCATAATCTGTTTCACAAATAAAACGCAAATCTTGTATCTTTGCATTTAAAGAATCGAAGGTGACACATTTTTTTACAACCAATTGATTGAGGCATAGCATTAAATCATATTGTACAACACCTTCATATACGTCATGGGCCAGGCATGGTGGTAATCCGGGGTTACATACATGAAAATATTTAGACCGATTTAATACTGAAAAACGTTTTATTCCATGTACTGGACCACAATTAACAATTGCCGCAGTTGCGTCGTCATCGTAAGAAGCAACAGATCGAAGAGGAAATTTGGTGCCAGTAATAAACTTATTTGAATGAGTTGTACAATATCTACAAAAAAATCCATTTGTGTGAAAGTTTTCGACAAATCTACCAATTTGGTGACTACCTAAATTGTCCCCAGCTACAGCAACGAGTGTACCTTTTATTAATGAATTCCTGATCATAATTCCTTTAGTTTCTAAATCACAAATATCGCGCATTATTATTTCAAATATTTTAGTAAAACCATACTTATTTACATTACTTTCCAAACATAAAGCAACAAGTTGAATTTGATCTACTTTTGATCTATTAAATGGGGGAATATTAGCAAACGTCATATAGACAGCTACAATTTTGTGGATACACTTCGATGAACCTAAAGGGTTACAAACTTCAAAACTGTCTTGATAAAGTATGATTTGCAGTGATTGCGGTGATTCTTTAAACAAATCTATTTTTTCATAACACTCTCCATCTATAAAATCTGCGTATATATCTTTACCAGGAAAAAATTATAAAGACTACCCTAAGGTTTACAAGAAGAGAAGTTTCATGATTAATCCCGATACAACATAAAGGTTCACGAGGATGAAGGCCAAATTCGTCCGAGTCAGAAAATCACCTTTGACCATACAAGTGACAACCTACACTGAACGAAATTATAAATGGATGATCAAAAATCGTATTTACAGCTTAAATCTAATTAACTAATAAAAATAAAAATCAAATACTAAAACTAAAATCGGTATTAATTTCATACTACGGTTTTTAACTTCCAGCAAGTCAAAGTTAAGGAGGGTGGCTTTTATTAGAATTCAGGTCATCCAATCAAAAAACTGATCACACAACTTAAATATTATCGACTTGCTCTCGGTTTTTTCAATATTACAACATTAAACCATGAATGTATTTACAATATTTGCAATTGAAAAATTTCATTTTAAATTAATGAAATTTATTAACTAATTTCCTTGAAAACCAATTTCACCAAATTCTAGAAAAAAGGAGAATTTGTACAAACGATCACTTCAAAGTATTACTATTTTTGTACAATAACTGGAAAGAAAATATATCAATATAAATTTTAAATTAGTAGAAACCCATATTAAAAAAACTCAAAATAAAAAAATCGGGTAATTTTAAACCACAAAGGTAAACAAAACATATGCAAGGTAGTTTTACTTGAAATATAGTAAATTTCATACAGAAATGTAACAGTTTTCAATGCCACAAGTAAAATTACCTATTCAAATACAGTAAAATTACACTATAAGGTATAAATACCAAACAGCAAGTAAATTTACACGCATTAAAAGGGTACTTTTGAGATTACCCAAAAAACAAAGTAAAAATGCTCTTTTTTTAAAGGTAATTTTTACATCAACATGGTGTAATTTTACACTTTTTTTTTACAGTGTATATTAAAAAAGCAACACTTAAGTTCTTTTAAGAAAACAAGTATAACTGTGTTCAAACGATGCAATAGACATAAGTTTATTTAGTAGTTTATAAGTTTATTCTTCTAATATTTTTCTAAAAGTTGTATTTCTTAACTTTACTGTTGAGTATCTTTAGATGTGGAATAAAAATCTCTTTAATTTGATACCCTTTTCATTCTTATCCGTTATAATGGGAAGAAAGAATTTAGAAAAATCAATATGCCATGTTATTTCCCTATGTTTAGTTATTTGGCCGGTCACTCAGTCTTTGATTGTGAATTGTGTATTCTTACATGTGATGAATTGATTAATAAAAAACACTTGTTGTTCTAACTTGTAAACCTTTATTATTCAGTGGACTGTAAGTTTGTTGTAGATGTTTCTTCTTTGAGGTCTTACAAGATAGTCGCTCAAGGTGTTACCTTTTCTTTCCTAGTCGGGTACACACCCTTCCGCAATATAGCAATAAAAATGAGTAATGCCTTTTAACAATACCGCATATGTTTCTAACAGTAATTTTGGCGCGCAAACATGTCGGCCAGCTTGAAACAAAGTTTCTAAATATGATACAATGAAAGATTAACTGGATAATAAACAAAAAACTGCATGGTAAAATAATATATACATAATCCTTAATCTAATATTGATTGTTCGGCTATTCGTTTGGTAATGGACAAAGTTCACGGAGAGAAATGTTTTCAGATATAGTTCGTAAGACGCATAACTTATGCGTAATTTAATCATAAAATACAACTACTACTAGCTATTCATAAATTTATAAACTATCGGTATAATTTATGAATAGTCATGATTGCATCTACGATGATTATAATGCATAACCTATGAAATAAAAAGATTCATAATTCATGCGTAATACTCATAAACACTGATTATATTATGCATAAAATCTTAAGTAGGTAATCACATTATGTGATTTATAAGTCATATCTATTATGATTATAATTCATATCCAGTGAGGAAGTATATTCATTATATACTGTCGTGTATTTTCCTACAATTCGTTTTTATTATGTAATAGTTATTGTTTGATGATTTTTGTTTTAATTAACTGAAAAGGAAATGTAAATTTTTGTTTGAGAAAGGTTGGCAGTAAGAGCCAAGATGGCGAGTGTGAAGGATTTTTGATTTTTGAATTTTGATTTTGAGTTTTGAGTGATATTTGAATAAGTTGTTTTTTTTTTAAAGTAAAATAAATTATATTTTTGAATTCGGTGTTTAATTCAAGTGAATAAGGTGCAAATTTTGGTAATAAGAAAGTTATACAATTGAATTACGAGTCTCATGTTATTGTATGTAAGGGTGGTGAAATTTTACATGGATAATAGAGAAATAAAAAATTAAGAGAATACCACATACATTACAATTTGGCGCATGCAACGTGGAGCTTGAGAATCAGGAACCTACTTGTGGACCCTGAGAGAAAAATGAAAAACAATTAATAAATTAAAATTTTTTTGAAAATATAATCCGGAGATTAAAACGTTAAAAATAATTAAAAGTTAATAATATAATTAGAACAGTTGATAAAAATTTAAATTTTAAAAGGTGTCCTTGAAGAGATAAAAATTTTACACGCGGCGATTGAGATTAAAATAAATAAGAAGTTTTTTGAATGATAATAGGAAAGGGGAATAAAAATTTTCAAGAAAATATTTTAATATTATATTAAAGATGACTGAAAATAAAAAAACTCAAGAATCAGAAGAAATAAATAGTCCTATGTTTAAACCGGGTGCTCACAGTACTAGACGGGGTACAGAACAAATGGACACTGATACGGAAGATCGATTGATGAAAATGTTACAAGCAATAACAGAAAAATTAGAAATAAACACAAGTACTATGAAAACAGTGGAAGAAAAGATGAATCAATCTCAATTAGAATTAAGTAAAAGGTTAGATGATATTAATCGGGAGATAAATGATTTAAAAGAACAACAGACGGAAGATACCCTAGAACCGATAGTTGGGAATTCCACGATACAAAACCCAACTGAAAATTCTGAGATCGCAACAAGGATTGAAAATATTGTTGATTCGCAGATAATTGAAACGACAACAAGCAAAAGTGTTAATATTGACAAAGTTGAGACGCAATTGGTAGAAAAACTGGACAAGTTTGAACAAGTAAAACAAAACATAAATGCAAGTGATAAAAAAGTAAACGCGTTAAATATGCAGGTGCAACAAAATGTTAACAATGTTGATAAAGCGAGATGTGGGTCTAATTATCAAGATATCACCATAATGAGAAGTATAGACCAAGAATTAAGTTTAAATACCCAATATGAAAAACTAACAAAATTTTACGGTGATGGCACTTATAACCCTAAATTATTCATCAAGAATATTCAACATATGACAGATGAAATATACGATGTAAATAAATTAAAAAGAATTTTCAGATCAATTTTAAAAAGAAGAATGCCAAAAAGACTATGGGTAGTAGACGAACAAAAACTTAATTATAATAATATTCTATTAAAAATCAAAAATAAAATAAAAGGATATCGAGAAAACTATATCAAAAAAATACATGGACGAATAAAAAAAAGGACTACGTTTGAAGTGGGTAATAAGGTTATAATAAGAAATTTAAGAATTGGGAAATGTTCTAATAACCAATGTGCGAAATTTATGAATTTATTGAAGACAAAGTTGGATGAAGCTACAAATTGAATCCAATTAATGAAGAGGTATTTTGATTGAAAATTGTATTAAATAATTGTTAATTTGATTTATTTTGTAATAAAATATTTGGTGGTTGATATGAAAATTTTAGGATATTTGTAGGAAAATCCAAGACGGTGTTTATTTTGTTACGCAAATCTTCAATTTGACAAAACAAAACAAAGGGGAATTGTTGTCGTGTATTTTCCTACAATTCGTTTTTATTATGTAATAGTTATTGTTTGATGATTTTTGTTTTAATTAACTGAAAAGGAAATGTAAATTTTTGTTTGAGAAAGGTTGGCAGTAAGAGCCAAGATGGCGAGTGTGAAGGATTTTTGAATTTTGATTTTGAGTTTTGAGTGATATTTGAATAAGTTGTTTTTTTTTAAAGTAAAATAAATTATATTTTTGAATTCGGTGTTTAATTCAAGTGAATAAGGTGCAAATTTTGGTAATAAGAAAGTTATACAATTGAATTACGAGTCTCATGTTATTGTATGTAAGGGTGGTGAAATTTTACATGGATAATAGAGAAATAAAAAATTAAGAGAATACCACATACATTACAATACATATACTAATCACATATTTATGATTAATATTCATAAATTCTAATTATATAGAAAATAACTTTTTAAGCAACTAATCATAATATGTGATAAATAGAGTATAGTTTATTATGTAATATTCAGAATATTGGATTAATAATTATGAATAATAATAATAATTTTGGAGTTAATTTTTTTTCTTATACGGAATAATCACAAGGTATTTCTATTATATATTTTAAATTAATAAAAAGTATATTTCAAGTTTTAATAAATGTTTATTTCTTTATGACGATTACACAATATTATTGCAGCTATAAGTACACCACCATACTTACTACAAATAATTAAATTAAATACAACATATATAACACAAGAGTAATTACATAAAATAATGTTTTAATTTCTTAAATACTAATGCATAACTAATAATAGGTACATAATAATATAATAGTAATATGTAATAAATATATTATATTACTAGCTGACCCGGCCACGCGTTGCTGTGGCTAAAGTTTTTGTTATATTACATTATAGTAAACAATCTAAGAGGAACAATAAGAGAACATCAGTCACGGAGTCCACTATGCTTTTTCACACAGATGGTATTTGTAAAAAAATATGGTGATCTCCTTATTTGACTTTCTACTACTATAACCCTTTAGTACAATGAAATTATTTACGAACAAAGACGAAAATGTTGATGTTGGTATACAAATTCACTGGATTGAGATTTGAAGGGGAAGTACGTTGAACACAATTAATTAAAATATTCTTACACTTGATATTAAGCAGAAGTCAATAGGTACAAAATAAAAATTTATCAGATTTATTATTTCCATTTAATTTTATAACAAATATAAGTATATTACAGTATAATACAGTAAATAACATGTGACGCTTAAACTCATGAATGAGGTAGGCAAGGCAGACAGTCTTAAACTTTTAAACATTAATATCTATTTTTTTGAATTATAAATACTTTCAATTTCAATTTAATTTAACACCAATCGGTGCACAATGTTTTTGGTTAACCTGTCTTTAGCTAGCACAAATAGATTCGACGGTTTCCCAACACGTGAACACGCAACATATAGTTGCCCATGAGAAAAACATGGATTTTCCAAATCTAAACCACAAATGGACATTGTTTGACCTTGAGATTTATTTATAGACATGGCGAAAGCTAAACGAATTGGAAACTGTAGCCTTTTGAAGGGTATGGTAGAATCTGATGGTATCATCGGAATACGTGGCAGCAGGACCACTTTTCCTTTAAACTTCCCAGCCAAAATGGTTGCTTCAAGAATGTTTCCGGTGATCTTTTTGATGACCAAACGCGTACCGTTACATAATTGAGGTGGATTCAAATTACGGAGGAGAATAATAGGGGAACCAATCTTTAATCGAAGATTATGTGGTGGCATTCCAGGGATATCTAATGAATTTAAAAATTCAATCGGAAAATTTACACTTTCATTTTCATCAACAACAGTATCGATTGATTTAAAAGACATCAGATCGCCTGGTAACAACTGTTGTATCTGGAAGTTAATTTCGTCAACATCAACGTTTTTGGCTGCCAAAATCGCCCGTTGACTAAGCCATTCATGATTCAAATAATTATTCTGTATATCCGGGAAAATACTCTGAATCAATTCATTTTTATCCTGAACAACAGTGCAAAAATTGTCTGGTAGTTTAATGCATTGCGTATTTGGTTGCAGTTCTATTTTACCGTTCCCAATATCTAGTAGTTGTTCGGAAAATATTTGTGCTGATGGATCATTTTGCAATTGTACTCGCATATTTATGGTCAATCGAAGTGTTTCAACACTTCGCCATAAGAATGATTGTTTCAAACATGCATTAATCTCATCCGCGAAAGTAGAGCGAGGTATAACCGGTAAGGTCTGCCGGAAGTCACCAGACAAAAGTAAGATAACACCACCGAAAAGTTTATTATTGCTGTTTAAATCTTGCATAGTTCTGTTTAATGCTTCAAGTGAATATTTGTGTGCCATTGTGCACTCATCCCAAATTATTATAGAACTCTTCCGCAACACTGCAGCAATTCCACTATTCTTTTTGATGTTACACATTGCATCTGGTTTATTATGAACGTCCAATGGCAGCTTGAATGTTGAATGTGCTGTTCGCCCACCACCCAGTAAAGTAGCCGCAATGCCTGACGATGCTACTGCTAATGCGATTTTTTGTTGCGACCGTATTTTGGCAAGAATCAACGATATTAAAAATGTCTTATCGGTTCCACCGGGTGCATACAAGAAAAAAAAACCGCCTTGTTCAGCAGCAACACATAATTCACCAGCATAATCCGATCATAAATAATTTTTTGTTCTGCTGTCAGTAATGGTTCACTGTTCATGATAATTGTTGCTAAACTTCCATGGTCATATTGATTTTCTCGTTGTAAATCGGTATTGACTAAGTCGGTGGCTGGACGATTAGGTGATGGCATACCATAATGATTAAGTGGTAAATTTGAAATAAGAACACATAAATCCTCGATCAAGACCAATGCTTCATTATACATCTCTGGTGTATAATCTATGTTTTGGCATTGATTTGTTTGTCTAATTCGGTGCAAGATGTCTTCTGTCGTACAATTTTTATATTTTTCCCACAAAGTTTGTGCTTGCGAGGGATAACATGTCGTCAAAATAATTGCAAACAACTGACGAATGTTATTCGGTGTTGATGTCAACGCAGCATCAGCAAGCGTTAAGTCCCAATGGTTATCGTCTTCTAGCAATTGCAGTTCACGACATGCATCCTGGTATGTATTGAATACTCGACCATTAACTGTTCGTAAAAATTCAAAAGACGTTGGTCCGGGAACATTCACCAATAACAAACGTAAATAGAAGCACTCACGTTGCTTTGGATGTACCGTGTAAAGTCTCCCCAATGTCTTAGCTTTGAATATGCCTGTAATGGAAGGATGTGGTTTGCCTTGTTTCCGTGGCTGCCATTTTTTACTGGATTTGTTCCATGTGAAATAACGTGGAACATCACCATACACCAATGTCTTCGCGAATTGGCCAAAAACATCAGGTTTTTGACACAATGTAAAAAATTCAGTTAGAGTCGTTTTCGGAGCTTCGAACGCTCTTTGGAGAACATTTTCTTTAATGAAGTATACACGTTGACCGTTTTCAAGATGTATTGCCAGATGTTGGACAGCAGGATCTCTTTCGTGGATGGGAAAGCTGAGAATATGCCAAATAGCTTCATTGCTGCTAATGTATCTGCCCATTTGGTATCGTGCTATTTCGTCATTTTTATTTATGTTTTGTACTTCAAATATGGCCAAATCACTGCCTTTGTTTACATATTTACAAATATACTTAATTGATTTAACAGAACTGCAAAGCTCAACATTGATATGAGCTTTGTAAGTTTTTGAAAGTAGTGGTGAGTATGGTACCACCCACTGATTATCAAACTCAACTTGATTTGGAAAGTTCGGCAGTCGCATTGTAAATGTGTGGCCACCATTCTCAGTACTTCTGCGGCGATACATTGGATAACCATCAATATCCGTGATCGTGTCATTCGTATGCGGCTTTGGGAAGTTTTTTTTACATTTTCCATTTTCCATGCACGGTGACGTCATGTTGAAAGCACCGCATGGCCCATGGATCATGTGTTTGGTGACAATATCAAATAATTCTTGATCAATTAATGGGTCTGGAATTTCGGCTGAAATTATTTGATCGATTTCTTCAGGACGGATTCTATCTTTAAGCCAAACCAAAATGTGGGCATGAGGCAAACCTCGCTTTTGCCACTCTATCGTATACAGCCAACAACGTGTGATACCAAAAATTGAATATTTAACAATAAAATCAATTAAGGATTTCAATTTTTGTTTAAACACACGTGCAGTTAAATCATGACGATGAATGGCTTGTTGTCCTGGCAATAGTAAAGTTTGTATCTCTTCCCAATTCGGATTACATGTGAATGTAATAAATAAATCCGGTCGGCCGTAATGACGTACGTAAGTCATCGCATCTTGTATGTATTCCTGCATGTTCCGTGGACTGCCGATGTAGCTTGAAGGTAAAATGAAAGCATTACCGATGTCATTGGGATTTAAATTTCCATCGATGTTTCCAGCAACAGCATCTCGTAAGTGAATATATTCTTCCGATCGTAGTTTTGTCTGGTTGAATCGAAGGAATCGCAAGCGTTCGCTTTCGACCTTAGCATACATATCAACAATGTATTGATGGAACAGCTGACGATATCGAAGGATATAATTGTCTTGATGTTGTCTAACCATTATTCGGTGTGCGTAGTAGTTCATTGAGCTAACTTTATTATTTCTGTAATCACCTAAAAAAATAAAAAATAAAATGCAATACGAAATTAAAATCTATACATACAGTAAGAAAGTAAATAGATAATTGTCAAATTTACCGGTATTTGGATCATACTGTTTGATATTAAGGTGATATTCATCTTGTCCTTGCCAAAATATCAATGGATATTGTAGTGCGTCATATGAACGGTGTAGATCTGAAATCGTACTGACAGTGTTGTCTCGCCGTGTAATTTTTGTAGATCTTTTGTCAACTGGATCACCAACCATGATAACAGCAACCTCATCAACAGTTGGAGCGTTGAATCTACCAGCATGTTCACCTAATGGTACTTTGTCGGCTTTTATGACGATTTGATAATTGTCATTTTGCAGTCGTGGCGAAACTCTTGATCAATTGAATTAGTTGATTGTGATCTTCTAAAAAATTTTCCAATAATATCACAATTGCTCTTTCCTCTGCTTGTTCAATAAAATTATACAGGCACCGAGTCGTCACGCGCTCTTCACAATCGCCCATAAAATAAATTTGAAGAAATTTCGGATTGTTATCAGGCATTGGCATCAGTGATCCGATTTTATGGTACACCTGGCCTTGAATTTTGAATGTAGTTTCAAAATTACGTCCATCGGATGCACGATCGCAAATTTTAGTTGCCCCAAATGACGTCATTTGGAAGCAAGAATTAAATTTGCGTATCTTACGCAAAAATAATTTGGAATCATCTGAATTGCCAGTAAGAAGGGATAATAAAGGCTCCGGCGGAGCGGGTAGAGGTGACAGCACAACTTTTCCTGATGCGCAGCACATGCCGGCTGCTTCATTCCGAAATTTCAATGCCTGACAATATTGACATACTTTATCCATTCCACCGATAGCAATTTTTGAATGCGCTGAGTAGTTAATATCTGGTGCATATTCAAAGGCAAGCCGAACGAATGATGCACGTGTTAATGGGCGGCTGATCCGTTGCCTTTGTCGATCTAGTACTCGTACTGTAGCTATGTTTCGTTCTCGTGCCGCTCTTGTTCTCGTAATATTCTGTTGCAGACGTTCGTCACGCTGTTCTTGAGATTCTTGTGCACGACTTTCTGCAGTCCTGATTCTTTGAGCTGCATTTCTTGTTTCGATTTGTTCTGGTAATTGCTGAGCTCTTTCAACACGTTTGCGTCGTGACCCTTTGCTGCTTGCGTTGTTGAGGTTAGATTTTTTCGGTGGCATTTGACTGAAAGTAATAATTTAATCGTTTAAATATTAGAAAGAGGAACTGAAAAACATGTTGTCATAGCACATTGAAATAATAAGTGCAAAATAATTATCAATGGAGGTTAAATAAAAACAATAAAAAAAAATATTTGTACAACTATTGAAAAAGTGTAGGAAATTGTGTATCATTTTTGCATTGACATTTTAATTAAATTTTATAATTATGTGATAATACTTACATACATATATTCAAATTAAATTATAAAGTTTTGATCAATGAAGCACACATAAGTAAAAAACAGGATTAATTTCACTGTATTATCTTCATTATAATATGAATGCAATTTACACTTCAGTCTAAGTAACACGTGGCCGGCTATGCTAACACCAAAAATTTAAAAAGTGGAAATAATTGAATTATACGGTATTTCGTTCACTACAAAATAAATTTAATTAATTTTATAGCGTCAACAACACGTGGTAATTATGCTGTTAAAATGTAGCTTATATGACACGTTCGTAGATTTACCATAGCAGCGCCATCTATTGATTACTTACTCAACCCAGTCGAAAGGTATCGACATCTGTTAGAATCATTTGGAGTTAACAGATAATTGTGACTGTCAAATAATAACAGACAAATAATTAGCAATAAATTAAAATTGCGACTATAATTTGAGATTTAAACTATCTTATCTCTCAAGTTGGATCGAACTGCACATGGTGTGCAAATTTTATTATAATCGGTTAAGTGGTTTAGGAGTCCATTGAGGACAAACATTGTGACACGAGATTTATATATATTAAGATTATAAAAAATAAAACATTAAAACATTATACTTAAATAAATAAAACTTAAATAAAAACAAAATTTAAACAGAACATGAGTCTTAAAGAGCAACAATTTAAAAAAGTAATGTTACATGTTACTAACCACGAAAGATTTTCCTCCGTCACCGGGAAGTTGATTTAACAAAAACGGTTTTTTATATTGAAGTTGGAGAAAATTAATACAAATAAATTTTTTAATAGGTTCATTAATCATATACACGCAGTAATGCTTATTAAATCCATTAATCGTGTATTCATTCATTACCAAGTATATATTATCTTCGTTTGCTTTAACAAAATCTACAATTTTGTAAACTTTTTCGTTTAAGAAAATATAGTATCCTATTTTGAAGCAAGTTCCTCTATAATCAACTCGACTGAATCTAGTAACAGTTTCTTCAATATTAAATGGAAATTCAATTTTGTTGGAAAAATAATCTGCATTTTTTATACAATCGGATTTCGCATCTTTAAAATTATCAATACTTTTAAATGGATCTTTTTTACTTAAAATATTATTTGAAAATTTAATTGAAAATTTTTTTCCGATTGAGTATTCCAAATTTATTCTCGAGTAAGAAACTTTTGAATATTCTTTCAAATTTTTATTTTTGCTTTCATGTCTCATACACCACAAATGCCTAAGAGGACCAACTGCTTTAATTGCCGAGGGATAATGAACAATATTATGATGCTTCGGTTTTAAATTCTTATTTGGGAAACATTGTAAATATAGCACATGATGTTCTTTAATAATAGATGTCAAGCAAATTAAATCTACATAAATAGCTCAAGTCCTAAAAGGTAGAGATTCGCTGTTACAAAGTCGGAATAGTGTCATGTGTTCTATCCCACGATTTTAACTTTTTCCTATTGACTATTGGAAAGAGGACAATTTTCTGAGTTTATTAACACAAAAATTTATTTGGATTATGCAATAGTTGTCGAAATAATGGCATTTTAAAATTACGAAAAGCAGGCTAATGTAATATGATATACCCGATGTGTGACGGTCGGTCTCACGTTGAGGTACGGTCTCGTCGGTGACGGTCTCATTTTGTTGACGGTACGTGTGCTTTGATATACTCTTAAAGATGTGTTATTCGATGTTGACACCCGAACGAGTTCTATGGCTTCGAGTTCCACCCTTGGCGAGTTCTGTCATTTTTCAGGGATATTTTTAAATTTTTTTGCCTTACACAAAATCGGCTAATCATGCAGCCGTGTTAAAAGGTGTATCTAAAATACATGTAAATTTAAATTTTTCAAATTCGATTTTTTCGAGAACTAATTTATAATCCAACAAAATTTTTGTTCTAGTATGCTTAGAAAAGTGTCCTTTCACGTATTTTCAATAGGAAAAAGTTAAAATCGTGGGATAGAACACGTGACAGAACCCCAAAGTCGAATGCAAGACTTACCAGACGACTACCAGTGCTATGTAAGAATAATGGCCATTCTTCAAATACTTTGTTAATTGAAACAGAAGTACTTTTTACATCCTTTCGTCTTATATTAAAAGTTTGCTTCCATTTCAATTCAACAACGTTCCATGGAGAACTCCTTGTTTTGAGCCATTCCTTCTCCTCAATTTGATTTGTTATATCAATCGTATTATTTGTATCTTCGATTGGACATTCTTCAGCTGAATTTTTGCATAAAATACAAGATAAATATGATAACTATTTACTATAAAAAGTAATATAATACTTATGGTACGATTTTTTCTTTTTTCTCTTAAGGACCCTGTAAACAATCCGGACCTTTTGAAAGAACTGGATTCAGATCGGTATCTATTATATAATCTTCCCGATGATGTTTTTGATTTTTTAACAAAATAATATTCCTACAAACATCAATATCATTACCATTTTTTTAAACAAAGAAACTATGATGAAATACCATCGGTTCATTTTCAAATTTGTTACAAATTTGGATGGCGATATCTTGACATGTATTTAACGTCATTGGAATATTTTTATCAATGTAATGCTTTACAATATTTTTTACCAGTACTTCCTTTTCCGACATTAGAAACTTTTTATTGTCTTCATATATTTTTTTCAATTTCTTTCCAACATCAGTTTCTAAAAATGTATCAATATTCTAAAACAAAATAATATAATCAGAATTTGCAAAACATTTAAATATTTTGTTATTACAAATATATTCGAAACTGTCGATGACGAAATTGAAAAAGTCGTTGATGTTGACTTGGAAGAAACACTTGAACTTCTTGCATCTCCTATTGGCAGTTCCAACATATTTTCTCGTTCATTTACACAGCAGCATGGTATTACAGGGAAACCCTAAATCAATAAAACTCAATAGTATAGTATCTACAATATTGTATCCAAAAATTTAGACTATTTCAAAGTTACAATGTGTCTTACATTTGAAGTTCTCCAGTCATTAACTAGACCTCGAAATTTTATTCGTGCGCCGTGGTTCATACCGAATATTTCTTTTAAATCGTCTTCCTTGATCCACTGGAAGCAATCCATCGTTATACCTCTTTCTAGAAAAATACCTAGGTGATTTATGTTCCTACAAATATTTTTCAGTATATGAAGAACAAACCTTTCAAATATATGAAAAAACTTTCCATTGAATACTTTGATAACAATAAAAACAAATCGTTATCTTTGTTTAATTCTTCTATATCATTAATATTTAGAAGTAGAGTTGAATCTCCAAAATTAAAACCTACAATGGTAATACACACTTAATTTTAAGCATCATCAATTAAAATTATTGTATATAGAGGGTGTTAATTTAAAAACTCTCATTTGAATATTGAACTTCCGTAACTTTATTTTAGTTAGACGAAGAGAAATTCTCAAAACTAAAAATTATTAAAATCTACCTTTTTTGAAAATTTCTATGGAGTTATTAAAAGTAGATCCGTTTTTAAATAAAAACCCTGTTATACTGTTTGTTTTTTTCTTTTTTTCAAAACAATCAAAAAGGTTAATTGGTTAGTAAGAATCAGGAATGTGCATTTTCTTACTAGTATTATTAATGGTTTCAATTTCGATATTAGAATCTGCTCCATCACTAGTAATTTGGTTATTATCCCTGTCACCCATTGTTACATAAAACTATAGATATCGACTTATGTATATTGTATGTATACTAAATTCTAATCCAAGCTAAAATAAAAATACATTGCATGCACACATTAAAAAAAAATGGCAAATTAATTTTATGCACATCATGCAAATGCATACTACCTAATGTGTATTTTATCTTAGTTTACGCAAGAATTTTAAATTTGTGTATTAAGGTGTTTTACTAATATTTTCTATCTTATGTATATTTTGCAAAAAATAATCAACATTTATAAATTAGGACACAAAAATTAGAACTCAAAAAATAGAAGTATAATATGATAATATAATAATTTTCTTACCTTAAACCAGTTGATAACGCGGGCTGATGGTACAAGTTATAAATGCACATAATAACTGCACTAACTGCTTATGGGACGTTTTGATAATTTATCATAATATAAAACTGACTCTTCATAACTTAAGATTAGTTAATCATAGTATATGTGTTTAAAGAATAATTATTATTGGCCTAAGCACATTTAAATAAAAAATTTATGAACATTAATCATAGCCAGTGATAACTAATTCAGCGGAATGCGATAAGTAATTCACAATCCAACTTTTACGTTGATTTTTATTTTATTATTTAATGTACCTCCCAATTTTCCTCATTTTTCTTTTGCAAATTACCCCTCGGCATAATATAAAAATATTGTAACGAAAATTAAAACGTTTATTTATTCCTAAAGGGCTATATACAAATATTTACAGATACGGTTAATAACAATTACTAAACTAAGATTAACACTAACACTAATTACACTACAATTTATTTACACTATAATTTATATTTAACACTAGGTCCGGATTTATTTAAACACTCAGTATATCGTTTATCACTTCACTATTATTTATGTTCACTGTTGTACGTTCGAACTAGAATTGATTCGTGACAGGAAATCGCGCTGCATTTATACTTAAATGTAGCCTTCCAGAAAATTCCATAACCATCCAGGAATTTCTAGTCGCTTCTTTGCGCTTCTCGATTGATATCGAAGCCTTATTTGAATGACTAATGATGTTATCATGCATGACTCATCACACATGACTTCATACATTAGTCATCAAATATAATTAGACGTTCTTTCGTAACAATATAATAATTACTGATTTATGCACATTTTATTAAGTTAACCACATATTGGTGCTTTATTGGCAATCAATATTGTACCAATATTTTAACTATAAAATAAATATTACTTTAATATTTTATTCTACATACTATGTAGAACAATATAGTTCTACAATATAGGTAACATATTACCAATATACATATATATCTATATATAATGGGTAATATCGGAATCGGACTCATATTTTGTAGCTAGGAAAAGCTGAACATAGCTTTTACCATGTGCTTTTGTTATTTATGAAAACAATTCATAACTTTATTACATTTATAAATCGTATTCATAACACATGAATATACCTAACGCATACAAACTGCACACTTTGGAATATTGTATGAGTATTATGCATAATATCTTAATATAATTCATATTTTATAAATTTTATTGAATGTGTAATTTATGAAGACACTATTCATAACTAGTGATTACAGATTTCTCTCCGTGTTGTGTCACCGCACGTTTAAATAACCCCCGAACGGTTTGCACTTCCACTACCCGCACGATACCGTCGGCACCTGGGAATTGTTGAACTATACGTCCCAAATTCCATAATAAAGTTGGTTGATTATCGTCTTTCAAAATCACTAGATCACCAAGCTTTGGGGTTGGGGTGTTGCCACGGTTCCATTTATAGCGTTGTTGAAGCTGATGTAAGTATTCTGTAGTCCATCGATGTCAAAAATGTTGCACAATTCTTTGTGCCTTTTGCCACTTGGATAAGGCGTTATCGTTTGTAGTGGTGTAATTGCGCTCTGGAATAGCCATTAACGGGCCTCCGACGAGGAAATGGCCAGGAGTGTGGAGTCAGATCAGTAGGATCACAGGATAACGATGAAATAGGACGGGAATTTAAACAAGCTTCTACCTGTGCTAATATCGTTACAAATTCATTTTCGGTTAATTTTGATTCCCCCACAATTTTTTTTAAATGCATCTTTGTGGCTCTGACCCCCTGATTCAGCAATGCCATTGAAATTTGGACTTTTTGGAGGCGACCAATGCCATTGAATCTGTTCTTTTAGAAGATATGAATTTATTTTAGATTGGTTTGATTTTAAAAATTGATACGCTTCTTGAAGAGTGCGATTTGCGCCTACGTAATTTGTCCCATTATCTGAGTATATGTTTAAACATTTTCCTCGACGTGCTATAAACCGTTTTAAAGTAGCCACAAACGCATCTGTTGTTAGATCGGTGACTAATTCTAAGTGCGTTGCCTTAGTTGACATGCACATAAAGATGCAAATGTACATTTTTACTAATTTGTAACCCCGAGTTACCCTATCTTTTATGTGGAATGGTCCGGCAAAGTCCGTACAGCTATTTAAAAAAGGCTTGCATGGAGTAATTCGAACATTTGGCAAATTTCCCATAGTATATTCAAAAGGTTTGGGTTTTACTTTAAAACAAATTTTACACCCGTGTATAATTTTTCTTATTAAATTTCTTGCTGCTATAGGCCAATATTTTTCTCTTAATGAATCAAGTAAAGTTTGAGCTCCGCAATGAAGTAAACGCTTGTGTTCGTTTTCAATTATTAACTTAGTAAATGCATGCTTCTGCGGAAGTAAAATTGGATGATGTGAAAGGTAATATACTGGTTTAATGATTTCGTTATTTGTTACTTCTGACATGTGACCTAATGAAATGTAATCATTCATAAATTTTATATACTTTTGTCTTAAAACAATATCTGCGTTTAAACGGCGTTCAATGGATAAAAATCGTTTTAATGCGAAATCTCGTGACTCTCCTAGTAATGGCAATTTTTCATTAAATGGCATGCTTACAATGAACCGACCTGATGGGTCCCTTTGGTGTGTATTTACAAAGTTATCTTCACATATTTGCTCTTCCATAGTGAAAGTTTGATTTCCATTATTGTTCTCTAAATGCTCTACGTTCCAAAAACGTTCTAACTGTTTGTTTAAATTTGTGTTTGAAGAACTGCAAGTGTTTATTAATACTGTATTTGCAGATTGTGACATTTGCATTGTGCCTGCTAAAATATAATCTAATTTGGTTTCAAATAATAATGCGTCTTTGTTGTCCATAACAATTCTTTTCTGTCCTACTAGATTCCAAAAACATTCCCCTCCTAGTAATAATTCTATGTCCTCCTCGGCCGCAAAATTAGGATCGGCCAGCGTAAGACCTTGTGGCATGCGTAGGGGTGTTTGCAGATTAATTTTTGGTAACCTTGCTGTTATATGAGGGAGCATAATGCATGAAACCGTCATGCTAAAATCACAATTTAGATTGGTAAGCGTTAGGTCTGTTTTGAAGTTTGCATTTGATTTTGATTGGTTAATTCCCGTAATACTTGAATTGCACTGTTCTGTGTGCAATCCTAAAATTTTAACGACCTTATTTGAAATGACTGAAGTCTGACTTCCCCAATCTAAACGTGCCTTCACTCGAATAATTTTATTGTTCGGCCCATGTAAAATTACCATGGCTGTGGATAACAGCACATAGGAAAAACTTGGTTTGTTTTGCATTATATGTGAGATGACTGTGGATTTCATTGCCGTTTCAATTGAAACATTTTCAATTATTGAATCTGACTGCGGGCTATGTTCGTTTCCCTCTACCCCTTTTGAATTAATTTTTGGCATTTCTTCATGAAGTAAGCTGTTGTGCTTACGTCCGCATTTGAAACAGTTGGATGATCTGCATACGTTTGCTCCATGCCCATATTTCAAACAGTTATAGCATAAGTTTAGTTTGCCGATCTCCTCGCGACGTTGTTTAATTGTTAATTTTAAAAAATCCGCACAATAATAAATTTGGTGAGGTGCCTTGCAAAATTTACAATTTGCTTTAAAATTGTCTCTCTGCACCGCTGCATTTATATTATATCTATTCGTATATGATTTTACTTTGTCATTCGCGTTTTGATTTGCCGTTTGGTTGGAATATAAAGATTCCAAATTTTCACATCTTTTCTTTAAAAATATCTCAAAATCATCCATGTTTGGAACTTCATTTTTAGTTTCAAATTCGTGCCACAACCGTTTTGTGTTGGCATCCAATTTGGAACATATGATGTGAATTAATAGTGTACCCCATTGATTAGTTGGTTGCCCTAATGAATTTAAAGCGCGCAAGTTTTTATTTATATTGTCCAATAAATTTCTTAAATTGAAGTGGGACTCGCGCTTTACTTGCTCCAATTCAAAAATTGTCGCCACATGATTTTGTACAATAAGACGTTTGTTTTCGAACCTTTCTAATAAAAGGTTCCAACCGATTGTATAATTTGCATTTGTCAACTGCAACGAACTTAAAATGTCCTCGGCTCTACCCTGTAACGATGTTTTTAAATAATGTAATTTTTGTACGTCAGATAAAGATCTGCCCGTTTTCACCAACATTTATTTAAGAATTTCTTAGTAAAGAATTCTTAACGCTAGGTATTCCATAAAGTGAAATTTGCATTTCACCAACATAAGAGTTTCTTAACCAGCAGTTCCCTTGCTAGGTATTCTTTAAGGAGGACAAATGAACTAATACGGATCATAAATGTCATATTTGAATTTGTAGGTTATATTTAATGGCGGCATTACGGTTGTGTATGATTATTATGTAGTTAATTTTGTTAATTATGAAGCCAGTACTGTAAAGGATTATATAAACCGTTAATATGTGGTGTACACATCATTTTAAGCTCATACACTACCAACATAATGAAGCAGAAAAACGTGATATACCGGCAAACAGCAATGAAGAATTTCATTTGTATACAAATTTTACTTGTGTTAAGTGATTTATAATTGTGTTTTTGTGAATACATAATAAATTATAGTGTTAATTACAGAAAATGGCTGAACGTAAAAGATTTCCAAATTTTACCACGGAAGAAAAATTTAAACTTTTATCCTGTGTAAGAAAAAACGAGGTTTTACTAAGTAGTAAAACTGATAAGTTTACCAACAAAAGCAAATTAGATGCTTGGACGGATATTACAAATTCGTTTAATGCTATTGGTATTATCAAAAGGTAAGTAAAATTTTCTATATATAATAATTATAAATAATATATCATATTAATGTTGTTACATAAATACACCAAGTTTAAAAAAGATGTGGGACAAGTTAAAATCCGACGCTAAAACTTACAAAGCCAAGCAGAGGATTGAAATTACGGCAACTGGTGGAGGATCTAATCCGGTTAAAGACGATAAATTGTTAGAAGAAATGTTGTGTATTTTAGGAAGAGGTGGTGTTGGTATTAGCCATGTGAACGATAGCGATGCCGATTTGATACAAGGTAAGATTCATATTACGAAAGAGTTTAAACTTTGTTCTTGCAATTGTTTGTTGTTTTATAGAAGAACATACTAATATGGAATTCGAGTTCGTGGGTAAAGATGAATATGCTGTACCTAGTTTGAGTGTAACGTACTTAGCTGATCTTGGTGCAACCCCAAGTAACATCGCTACCCCTGTTAATTCAGAGTTGAAGTACACTTTGGGTACGTTGCCCCTACTAGAAGAAACCACTAATATACCACCAACACCACCTGCTAGAGTATTACCTTCTAGAAGAAGACCATTACATAAAAAACGATAGGGACAAACTAATAGCTGCAAAGCTAGAATGCGAAGAGAAAAAAAGCGTTAATTGAGGAGGAACATAAACATGCAATAGAAATGAATAAACTAAAAAAACGGAAATTATTGCAAGAAATTGAAATTAATGATTTAATTACAGAAAAACTGAAAGGTAAATACTTGCATTATCTAAACACACGCCACTTGGGTAGTAATTTAAATTGAAATTTTTTTCAGATAACAATGTGAATCCTCAAGTGATGGCAACTGCATTTTTCAAAAATATAACAAGTAACGACCATGTTAAATAAATAAACCATAAATTGTTAATATTACATTTATTATTTCTTAATATAAAATAAAAATAAACTTGACAAATATGTAATTAATAAACTATAAAAACACACAGAAGTTATGGTTGATTAAAACAATTATTTACAATAATGTCTCGCGTTCCACCATATCTTGCATTATTTTGAATTTCTCCAGTCACTTGACCATTCTCGATCAAGTGATTTATTCCCTCAACTTCATTTGGTGGAAGTGCTTTCTTCGCCTCAATGCAAGTATTGTGCAATACAGCACAAGCTATCACAACCGATATAGCTGTTTGCAATTTCAAACGAATACCTATAGCTAATACAGGAAATCTTCGTTTCCACACACCATATTGTCTTTCAACTGTATTTCTGGTATGAATGTGTGCACGGTTATAATTTTCTTCAGCTCTATTTTCTGGGTTTAAGAATGGTGTTAGAAGGTAATTCTGAAAAAAATTGTTTATCTGTGTTGACGTAAAGAGTTACTGATATATTTTACCTTTAACGCATAACCACTATCACCTAAAATAAAGCTATTTCCGTATCTTCCAGTTTCAAACCCAAAACAAATCGAACTGTTTTGAAAAATAGCAGAGTCGTGAGTTGAGCCTGGCCAGCGGCATACTATGTCAAGAATTTTGAGGTCAGCCGAAGACAGAGTTTGAACATTTAATAAAAAGTAACATTTTATGTTACGGAATATTTCTGCATCGGGACCCCCTTTAAAAATATTATGTAAAAAATGCCTAAAGTAGGTACAATATAATAATGTAATATATAATGAAATTACCTGGAGATTGCAATTTAATATGTGTACAATCGATTGTTGCTAACACATTTGGAAAACCATATATTTGGTAGTAATCTGCTTTTGCTTTAGACGTTTCAACGTCAGTTGTAGGAAATTTTATAAATTGAGGTCGCAAATTTGCAATAGCTTCGGAAACTCTCTTTACAATCCTACAATTGGTGCTAACGCTTACACCTGAAAAATCACCTACATGTAACAAGTGGCTACCGGTAGCATAAAACCGTAATGCCAGTAATAACTGATTTATGGGCGATACTGATTGATTTCTAAAATAATAATAATACCCAAAATAATATAATATGCACATTTATAAATATGTAAGTACTATATTTATTTATAATTACCTATCATCGATAAACTCCAGGGATTCTTCTATTAATCGTAAAACCTCCAAAACAGTTTGTTTTCTTAACCGAAATCTTGCGGCAAATTCCACTTCATTGAAACTATCAAAATAATTGTATTTTGGTTGTATTGTAGGTAGTTTGACCATCAAGTTATTATCTGAAGCTGAAACATTTGGCGCACAACTTGCCTCGCTTATAGCCGCGGGCGGATTTAATTTTAAGAACATTTCCTTTAAATGTGATTCAACTTTTGCGGTAATGCTGTAATATTGCTCGTCAAGCTTTACCCTTTCGTCGACGTCTTCCTGATCTGTTAAGATTTCAATTTCTAATTGTACTTCAGAAAATTGATCATAAACCGGTTTTGTTTTGCTTAATTTTGCTTCTAACTGAATCAAAGTGCATTGTTTCACGTTTTCTTTTTCTGAATTTTCAAAAAATGTATTTAATCGCGTTAATTGCCCCTTATAACTAGCCCTTTTAAATTTCAATTTTTTCATTATTTCCTCTGCCATTTTAATTTTAATATTTTACAATATAAACAATACAAATAATTATACTAGCACAAATATCAACCTGAATAAAATAATTAAAAAAAAGGAATGGACTTACCAAGTAAAGGAGATATTTTGTTTACCCTGGCTTTGTTCTTTGTTGAATTTACAGCAATTGATTAGCTGTTCCGTTGTATTTGATTTTGTTGAATTTACAGCAATTGATTGGCTGCCCCGTTGTATTTGATGTTGAATTTACAGCAATTGATTGGCTGTCCCGTTGTATTTGATGTTGAATTTACAGCAATTGATTGGCTGTCTCGTTGTATTTTTCACTAATTATTATCATCGACATGCGGCTCGAAGGTCCAATGTTTGATTGTGAATTGTGTATTCTTACATGTGATGAATTGATTAATAAAAAACACTTGTTGTTCTAACTTGTAAACCTTTATTATTCAGTGGACTGTAAGTTTGTTGTAGATGTTTCTTCTTTGAGGTCTTACAAGATAGTCGCTCAAGGTGTTACTTTTTCTTTCCTAGTCGGGTACACACCCTTCCGCAATATAGCAATAAAAATGAGTAATGCCTTTTAGCAATACCGCATATGTTTCTAACAGTAATTTTGGCGCGCAAACACTCGGTATATATTACATAATTTAGATTGCATAAATGTGGTGGCAGAATGGGATAAAAAAATATACGCTTCCAAATTTGTTTATTCCGGAATACGAACCTAAAAAGTTCGAAGTCTCAAAATCATCAAAATATATAGAAAGGATAAACAAATCTATGTGTTGAAAAATTCCGTAATATGTTTTTTCAGTGATTGTCTTGTATGAAATTATATAAAATAGCTTGTTCACTATTCAATTCACGTACCTGATGTTTCAACAAATGAAGAAATCCTGCTACCTCAAATAATTTCTTTAATGTAAAACGCATATGAATACAAGTTAAGGTCACCTCTTTATTAACTAGCATTCGTTTGGATTTTTTTACATTTGAAACTTATTACATCGATGGGCATGACAAATATACCCAGTTCTTTAAATTTTTTAATACACTTGTATTCAGACATATTATCTTTAAAAACTTTTGCTATGCTTTTCAATATTGATTGTGCTAATTTCAGTTATTAATGCTTCAGAAGTATAATTTCTTTTAAGCACATCGATTATATCATAATTTAAATTTGATAAACAGAAATGAAGTAAGTTTTCAACATCTTTTAAATGTTCAAAACTGTAATTTCTAGGGATTGACTTACGATTATAAAGCTTTGCCATAAAAGATAAAACTTTTCTAGGTGTATTTTCATTTTCAGTTTCAACAGATTTTATTTTATATGGCACATTTTCTAACGTGCCATCATTCACAATTTTATTGTCATTAATCTCTAAAGTATCTTTTTGATTAAAAGCATTTGAAGTATTTGAACTAGAAGAAGCGATCCTACTGTTATATTATATTATAGTTATATTCACTGTCATCATTGTCGCATATGCTTACTTAAAGATTTGAGATCAGGAAATCTTCTGGGACAAGATACATATTCACATGGATATAACAATATCTCAGTATAATATACAGAAAAGTAAAATAAGTAACCCTCAAAACTTAAAAATCTTTTACATAATTATTTTGCACTCCATTATGAAGCGAACTCACATTTCTGATTTGGTTAAGTAAACATCATAGCATAAAGAGTGGAAAGTAGGATCTTGTCCACAGGCTGCATAGGCTATTCCAATTGCACGAGCTGACATATATTTGTCGGCATAACCGTGTTCTGGATAGCAAAGTTGTGCTAAGAGTTTAGGTAGTGGTCTTGAAGGCCCGCCAAAGTTGCATTCATATGAAAGAGTTTGAATGTGTTGGCGTTGGTCAGTAACTATCGATTTTTCAATATTAATTTTCATGCCATAATGGGTTTCAGCATAGGTGGCTAAAAATTCTGAAAATTTTTGAGCGAAGTTAAGTTGTCAAGGAGTAAAAATTGTGTTGTCGTCTCCCATGATTAAAAATCTAAGGATGATGATTTGTAGTAAAGTAAGTCCAAAGGCTAACATTGCGTCAATGATGACGAATAGATTGCAAAAGCTATCGAGTTTTTGAGTATTAAATAATCCAGAAGGGACGCCTGCATATTGCCTTAGGTAAGCAAAACCATCAGTAGTGATAAAAACCATTTTAATGTACCAATAAAATATGAACCCTAAAAGATTGTTAAGCATTGAAGCCATTTTAGGTTTATCCATTGTAGGATGGTTTGGATATTCGAATGTTGGCTGGTAGCCATGGTCAATGATAAGGAGAGAAGGAATAAAATGAAAGTTAGTAAAAGCACTAATTAATCATGTAGAGGTAAAGATGATTCTAAAGTTCGATTTTGATCTTGTAAAATATCTGAATACAATGTAGTATACTCTATTAAATTTTATATCTGACTCGGTTACTAAACCATATACTTGATTTTTTATATATGTCCAAATTTGAACAGCCTCAGGTTGATATGCAGCGTTTAATACAAAATGATTCTTAAAACAAATGTCGATTGCTCTGAGAGTTGGTTTCAACTTCTAAATAATTTCGTTTATTTTTACTATGGACCTCGGTTGTTCCAAATGTTTTACTGTTAGGTTGTAATCAAAGACGTGTTGCTTGTTAGACGTTTACTAATCAACTGCCGGAGCCGCTCTCCCACTCTACATAAATATAATATATTTTATATATTATAGAATATAGAATATTTTAAACTTTTCCGAATTAAAGGGTGGACCATTATCTGAAATTACTTTTTGTGGTATTCCATGTCTAGCAAATATTGATTTTAAGTGCGTTATTACCGTTTCACTGTTGTAACTATGCAATAATGCTAATTCTAAGTATTTTGAATAATAATCTACCACTATTAAATAAGTTTTTGAGTTATAATAAAATAAATCTATGCCTACTTTTTCCCACGGCACTGTTCCTATGTCATGTAGTTTTGTGTTTCCTTTTTTGTTTTTTAAGCATATTTCACAACTTTCAACTAAATTTGTTATATGATTATTTATATATGGCCAATAAATTACACCTCTTACTTGATTTTTTGATCTTTCTATTCCTTGATGCCCTTCATGTATTAATTTTAACATTTGTTCCCGCATCGATATCGGAATTACAATGCTATATTTTCTTAATATTAAACCATTTTCATAAAAAATTTCGTCCTGTATATTAAAATAATTTTTTACAATGTCGGGTACTTTGCTTTTTGAATCCGGCCATCCATTAAAGTATAAATCTTTTAAAATTTGTAATGTTTCATCTTGTTTAGTTTCATTTTGTAATTCATTTAATTTTTCATCACTTACATTTAATCTTTTTATTAGCGCATTAATTTGAATTTTCATTTCGTTTTCTAATTCTTGTAATTCATTATTGTAATCAATAGCTGCCCTTGATAACGTATCAGCTATCAACAACTCTTTACCTGGTTTGTATACTACATTTAAATCATATTTTTGAATTTTTAACAACATTCTTTGTAACCTGGATGGTACATCTCTTAGAGATTTTTTAAATATTGTTATTAACGGTTTATGATCTGTTTCGACTGTTATGCTTTGACCATAAATATATTGACGAAATTTAGTACATCCGTATACTATTGCTAACAATTCTTTTTCTATTTGTGCATATCTTTGTTGCGATTCGTTTAATGTTGATGACGCATACGCTATCGGTTTACCTTGCAATAATACTGCACCTAGTGAATCCTTGGACGCGAGTTAAATAAGTCATAGGCTTAGTTAACAAAAAAAAATGCATTTATTTTACAACACTACAATTTGTTGGAGTACATATAATTTTAAATGATTGTTAATGCAATAACTACATGGCTAAAAATACAAGACTAAGAACTAAAGTTAATTTTACAATCATATATAAAGTTATTATACTTATCTAAGCAAGATATTATTATACTTGACCTGTTATCACTTAAGAATTATCACCTTGCAAGAGATGCATAACTGTGTACGTAACTCCTCCCATGTAAGATATTTCAATAATTTCTGAAGGATAATTATTTAAATTTTAGATGCAATCGGTGGATGAATCTACGTTTCTTGAATGAATGTATTTTATGAACTTTTCTTTGAGGGAATTACGTTTACAAAACGTATATGTTATGGCAAAACCAAAAATTAACAACAATAAGATAGTTAATGCTAGAGATCCAATACCAAAACTATTAACAGGAGGATTATATAATTCTAACAAGTTTTCTTTCTGTTTATTTATTTTGAATTGATCCTCTTTCAGTTGATGCATGTCGATATGTGTTAAATCAATGACTGATAGATTAATAAATTTTTTCGGATTTTTGATCTGGTCAATAGATGGTAACTCTGTTAAAATTGATTGTTGGTCAATAGATTCTAAGTTAAATAATACGTCATCGTGATTTATTTGAACTATACAATCCGGTGTAATGCTGACTAAAATTGATTTTTCTATTGATTTTCTTATTTGATATGTTTTACATTTAATATCGACAATTATTTCACTCGGGGTGCTAACAATCCAGGAGGCTTTGGTAAATGGTATAATCTTTGGATATTGTAACTCAAGGAGATACGGGTTACAAGTTTGATTAGCATGAAATGATATTAATTGGGTTTCGCATAATTTGTCGTTGGGTATAGAGAAGTGATTGATCTGATTACAAAAGTAATGATTGGATATAGGGATACATTGATTTGATTCAATGGGTGTACTATATTCAATATTAAACAAAATTTTTTTATAAGTAGGTATGGTCATTTGAAATTGTTTATTTTCTACAAATGCAGGAAAAGGAATTATATGAATAAATTGGTACTTAATGTCTTTGATCAATGGTATTTCGTAAATAAAAATGAAAATAGTATTTTTCTGATAAGCCTTAAGTTTTATTAGGGTTTCCTATAAATGGAGGTTTTCAAGGGAAACTGAATAAGGTAGTTTTAATTGTTTATTAGTTGTAATTTGAAGTTGTTGCAAATTTTCCGATATACTATCAAGTGCAGTGAGTAAATCTTTATTGTTTATTAACGATAGGTGTATTTGATGATTTTGTGCAAAAGTCAAGGAGTTTTCTAATTCTTCGAATATATTTATTAAAAATTGTAAGGAAAAAGTTGCTTGAGTTAACGTTGTTTGGGTAGAAATTGAATTAAATATAACGTCAATATTTTTGTTCAATCTTATTAAATCTTTGTTTAATAATTCCTGATTATTTTGTAACTGTTTAATGTTTTCGGAAAAAATGTTTATACTGTCATTAACGATCTGCGCTTGTTCTAACAATATAAGTTTTTGTTTTTCGGAATTTTGAGTTAGTTCACTTATTAATTTTTCGTAACGTTGACCGTCTTTAGAATCAAAATTTCCAGTAACGAATTTAATTACGCTTCCTAATCCATCGATTAAACCTCTTCTATTACGAATAGTGGGAAATAGATGATTGATCAATTTGTCCGTTTTTTTATGTATAGATCTAAAGTTATTAATTGATTTAAACAGTTAAAGGAATCGTTAAAGCGTCTTCCCTCAAGAGTACTTATTGTTTTAACAAGATTTTTCTTAAATATATCGTATTCGTTTAGTATAGGTGAATAATCTAGAATTTTAATCAAAGTCCAATCACTTTCTTTTAAATAAGCTTCTCTTAGGATTAATGGATAGAGTCCAGGATTGTTCGTCAAGGGCTGGATCGTAACGTCACTTAAGACAATAGTCTATATGAAGACTGTGAAGATTGTGAAGATTGTGAAGGTTGTGAAGATCTTTCTGCGAAAGGTAAAAGGTCATTAGCATGTCTTTTGATTGTTGCTTTCGTAGATTCATTAATTAAATCGTACGTATCGTGTTCATGTATTTTGGTCACAATGTAAGGTCCTTTAAATTTTGGGTTCTTTTTGTTTCTATTTTGGGATTTTATATAAACTTTATCGTTAATTTTAAAAATGTGAATTTTCCGGGGTTTATTAATTTTTTCATTTCTTGATTCTTTGGTTTGTTTTTGTTTTTCTTCTAAACTATTATAAATATTTTTCATTTTTGTTTGATGGTCATTAATGTACGTTTCTAAGTATGTCTTTGAAAAATCTAAATCAAAAGGATTTCTACATTCAGTATGTCCAAATAATATTTCAAAAGGTGTGTGGTTTAAGTTAGAGTGTATAGTGTGATTGTAGGCCAAAATTGCATAGGGGATTTTTCTGTTTTCTTCCAAATCAGTGAATAATCGGTATCGTTCCATTAGGTTTGAGTGTAGTCGTTCTATTGGAGAATTCGAAGTGTGATTATAGGGTGTAGTTACGTGAAGCATGATTTTATGAAAATGTGCGAAATGGCTGTTTATCAAATTCGTCATCTACTACTAAAATCTGAGGTGTAGTGTATGTAGTTATAAAAAAGAATAATTTGTCTACAATATCCGTTAAGTTTCTGGATCTTAAAAGGTAAGCTTGTGCAAATTTTGAAAATGCGTCTATTATCGTTAAATATTTTTGACCATTGATTTGAAAAATATCCATGTGTAAAGTATGGAAGGGCTTATTAAGTGTTGGTGTCATTTGTAGAGGCTGTTTAAGTGGGTGTCTATTATATTTTTGTAATTTACACGTGCTACAATTATTTATAAATTGTTCAATATCTTTACGTATTGACTTCTAATAATATTTTCTACAAAGATGTTCGTATGTTTCATTTATTCCACGGTGGGTGGTTTTTCCTAAATGGTAGTTTTCGATTACTTCTTTTCTATCTTCGAGATCAGTGACGTAAGTAACTTGTCTCGTGCATTTATGAAATTTGGGTGTATTCTCGTTAGATATTGATATAATATAATTTGAAAAGTCTTGGTATTAATTTTTATTGGGAAAGTAACAACAATAGTGTGTATCTGGTTCGTAATATTCAATTAATAATAATTCATTGAATTTATCTAATTTATTTGATTGATTTAGAAATATTAGGATATGTTTGTTATTATCCAGGATCGTTGTTTTAATTTTCTTTGGTAAGATAGTGTTAGTGTATTTAACAATAATTTAGTTTTTGTAACAAAACTTTTTATTCGGATAAATAATATAAATTAACGTGAACAAGAGATAATAATTATATACAGATTTAACTTTTTACATAATATAACTGTTAGGCGGAATATTTTTAATTGCGTTGGAACAGCTAATCATAATACGACTTGACAATGCTTCGTATTTTTTTTGTTATCAACCGGAAACATTATCCTTAAGTTCCTGAATTTTCAAATTAATTTCCAATGGACAAGTAATGCCATGGAATGTAGCTGCAGTGACAGTGACCTGCATGCATGTGCATGCATGACTGTGCCACCACAATAGTTTCTATAAATTCTATTTGTTTAGGATGATGTTGTAAAGGTTTCTCGCAAATATCAATAGTGGGCGTTGATTCTAATTGAGTATGAATTGTATCTGCTAATGAGTTATCATCATTATTGATTTGTGATATCAAAGGATTACTGACATTTGATTCTTCTTCAGGTGGGGGATTAAATATGGGTATGTCGAAATCGTTCAGGTCGGGTGTATCGTTTCTTTCGGGCATAATGCTTGCATCGGAAGGAAATAAATCTGGAACAGGAGTATTTAGTCTTTCTAGATTTTCGATAAATTTGTCTGTCATTAAATAGATCATCATCAATTGTAGTCGGGTGAATCTGTATTCTAGACAGGGCGTCGGCTACTTTATTAGCTTTTCCTGGTAAGTATTTTATATCAAAATTAAATTCTTCTAATTTAAGTGCCCAGCGAGTTAATTTGGAATTTGGTTCCTTCAAATTACGTAACCACACCAAAGGGCGGTGGTCTGTATATAGTACAAATTTAGTTCCAAATAAGTAAGGTCTAAAATTTTTAGTTGCCCCAATCATTTGCAAGAAGTTTTCTTTCAATCGTAGAATATCTTTGTTCCGTTTCATTTAGAGTTCTAGAAGCAAAACAGATAGGTTTTAAATTTTGGGACAAAACTGCTCCTAATGCGTACTTGGAAGCGTCGGTCGTTAATTCAAATTGTTGTTCGAAATCTGGATAGGCCAACCCAGGTAGGAAATGACGACGGGCTCAGCCTTGGCACTACTCTGTGTTACCTTGGTCCATGCTTGTACCCCAGCCTTGGGCCATCTCCGGTATAACTAGGGAATGATAATTGGGCCAGCTTGGCCCAGTCGTGTCTGCCAGGCTTGGCCCCCAATTATCATTTCCTAATTCTATCAGAGATGGCTCAACGCTGGCGTACAAGACTTGGTCAAGCTTGGGATACAAGATCGGGTCTAACTTGATATACAGGATTGGCCCGTAGTGTTTACCAGGCTTAGCCCCCCAGTTATCATTTCCTAGTTATACCAGAGATGATCCAACGAAGGTTTGCAAAATTTGGGCAAGCTTGGAATACAAGATCGAACCAAGGTTGAACAAACTTGAAGTATCAGATTGAACCGTGCTTATAAGGATAAATGATAGGACCAAACATAAAAATATGTTTAAAGTTAATTATTTGTTTACGAATTTCATAAAATAAATTCACTTTGAATATTTATTTAATAGTAATATAAATGTAGAGGTAATGTTATAGATATAGTACAGAGTATGTTAATTTATTAACACTACAGTATTTTAAAATTATAAATAAATTGTTTAGGGTTTATTAATATGCCCCTGTTTTTGGCGCTGTGCCCGGCCATCTTCTCTATCTTTTGCGCCGGATAAAAAATTACTTACAACTGTAAGTACTTTTAGCTTCTCCCCACTTTTCTAGTATTTCAAAATCAGAAACTCTGAAATTATAACGATAATTCAATTAGAAGAATTTAAAATAGTATTATTTAAAGTAAAAATTCCTCTTTTCGATAATATCGACTTACCACTCATGAATTTGAATACTTGCGTATCCTGGAAACTCCGTTTCCCTGTCCCCAAAACCTTTCTTCCACATCCGCTGTATTCGAGTTGAACCGTTTTCGTAATTATTTTTTTAACGATTGAGGCAACATCGTTAATATAATTATTTGATCCAGCGGTAGCCAATCGAAAAACATCTTTCTATAAATTATACAATAAATTAATATTTAAATAATACAAAATAAAGTCGAATAAATAGTGTATGCTTATTCTGCAAGTAATAATATAGTACATACCAACGCATTTTGTTTGGGAACATCCGATATTAAATTTGTTTCAAAATTTAAAAATTGATCAATATCATCAAATGGTAAGTCTGCCCCAAGAACTTGCCAATAATGCGGTCGATTAGGATCATCAGGACTTTGAGTCGCAGCTATTGCCTTTATTTCATCCAGACTTTGACGTAGTTCGTACATGATGCTTCGCTTCATCTTATACATCTCCGATTGGAAAAAAATTTTTAAATCGCTGACGACTTCCGATAAATCTGCTGAATCTATAATAGTGTTGAATGAATTTGTTGAATAAAATTAAATTTTTAATAGATTAAATTTTAATTTGAGTATCTACTGGAAATTTTTGAGTTACCTTTTTTGCAAATAATTTAACTTTTTTTTTATTTTAATTTCATTAACAATGCTGGCATTGGTAAAGAATGTTTTTTTCTAATATGGTCTTGTTAAACAAAATTATTTTTCAATTAATCAAATTATATCTGAATGAAGTGAGGGCGGACAATTATCTAATTTTTACTTACACAATTATAATTTATTGATTAACAATTATAAATTACCTTTATTAGAATTCGGACGTGATGGTGTTTCCGATTCAAATGTTTTATCATTAGTGTTCTCACTCTCATCTCTTTCATCATTGTTGCTGATTCTTTCTTCGTCATGAGAGTCATCATCTTCCTCTGGCATATATACTTTTTCTTTAATTTGTCTTAAAGTTTTTTTTTTAAATAATGGTCGCGACGTAGACAAAGCTTTAGTAACAGCCGAAGATTTTAGTGCAACGGGATTTTTACTTTCTATTAATTGCGATTCACTGTCTTCCGAAGTGTTTACTTTGTTTTGAATGATCTTTCCAATCTCCTAATCCCTTGATCATAATCGTCTAGAAAGTCAAAAAAAATAATAAAATTGTAAATTAAAATTTAAAACACTACTATTTATACTGGAGCAGTGATAAGCGATTCCAGTCGGGATGCTAGCTAAGCAGATATTAGAAAATGTATGATTCTTATCGTGGTGTTTATGTTGAGAAGTGCAATAAAGCTAGCAAGGCACTTGGCTCGACAATAAGAGCGAAGAAAGCATTTAATATACAAATCGTTGTTCTTTGCTACAAGGACGCAAATTTTATAACGAACATGATTAACAATAATTAAAAGTTTTAAATAAAATAAACCCCGGTATCCCAACAAAATTTAAGCTCGCGTTAATATTAAATAGGGTGTTATGTACAAATCACGGATGTATAATATAAGAGGTGAGCTTACAACGCAAATTTCATGGCCTACGAACGTCCCGTCAATGCTAGACAGAGACAGACAATGTGTTCGAGTTAATACTATAGTGGTCTTATTGAGTAATATCGGAAATATTATTTTAGAGACCCACAAGAAATAAATAAACAACTTAATAACAAATTATTTATTTAATTATTGTGTTAGACACAATTATAAACAATATTGGGTATATATTTTAAACTAACAAGTTAATAAATGTACAATAAAAAGATATGAAATGTAATAATTTTATTAAATTCAGAATAACTAAATTAGTAGCATATTATAATCATATAAGGATTATTAGTTTCAAGATTTAATGTAATTTTGAGAAATAAAAAACGAGAAACAAATTATTAAAAAGCTGAAATTATTAAAACAAAATTAGAAAATTATAATCATAATTACGACTTATGCAATTTTGATTTTTTTATCGACCGCTGAATGTTTTTTAAATTTTCCTTGTTGTCGGTAATACTGTTTGACTTTCATAAAGATATAAAAGTAAACCCCTTTCGATATAATTTCGTCACGATGTACTTGGCACCCAAATTTTATCGATTTGTTTTGTTGATTTAAAAAAAAGTTTCTGTGACTACTTCACGTATCACATTTTCTTTAAAAAATAAGTGTCTGTGACTACTTCACGTATCACATCTTCCTTAAAAAAATGTTTTTCGCACAAAACGTCATTTATTTCTAATTGTTTGTCCGCACGTGGAATCAAAGCACTCCACTCTTTTAATTTGTTTTTAGGCACTTTAAACAGGGAAGCTTTTTCTTTATTACTAGATACCCGCTGTTACAATTAGGTCCAAAACAATCTCTTCGAGGGATTGCCAAAATTTAAATGTTAACTAATTAAACTTTTAGTTTAAAACGTGTGTTTTAATTGTGCATCGCTTATGCACTGTGCAATATCGTGCTCAATCGTGGTACTATTTGTCTATCCCTGTCGCTGGCTCTCCCTCGCACATTGAGGAAGGTCGAGACCCACTACTATGTGATAGACGCATAGGCCGTCAGATCACCTTAATAATTATACATCCATGGTACAAATATTGCAAGGTACAAATTAGGCTTGGTATTTAATAGATACGTGGAAACGGGTAGCATATATGTACATATACAGTTACTTTCAAAATAAAGCGTACACCTAGTAATAATTTAATAATTAATTTTGAAATCCTTTAGCAATATTTTAAGGCAACAACCAGGTTTATTGTGAAGGGTTCTATTATATTTATAATTATAAATATTAAAACAAATTTATGTATAGTGAAATGTATTCTGTCAGCAGGGACGTGCCCAGCCAACTTTTTTGAGGGGGGAGCAATCTAAAATTTGCCAACTTTTTGTAAGTAATACATTGGGTATAAATTGCGACAAAAAAATAGATAATCTTATAAATAATAATAATAGAATTTTATTTACATTATTATAATAGTAGTATTAAGTATTATTATTAGAGTAGGCTAAATATGGAATTTATTTGTTTAAACAGATTCTTCTGTTTTTTAATTCGGACCACACATTAATTGCACTTTCTAAATTAATATTATCAGTAATATCGACTTCGCTCTTAGTGATTAATAAATCTCGTAATCGATCATCGCCCATTCTAGAGCGAATATCATTTCTAATCAATTTTAAATTACTGAATTTTCTCTCGTTTGTTGCTACGGAGTAGCCAGCAGTCATAACAAACTGGAGAACTTCAAAAGCTAACTTGAGCCATTTCATATTCCGAGACTGAACAAGAATATCTTCTATTTTTGTAGCGCTTTTGCAATTATCAAATAAAATTTCTAGTTCTGCTTGCAACGCATCCACGTTTGGCACATTCTTTTGATCCGGAAACATTTCTAGTAACGCAACGATATTTTCATTCTTCAAATTTTGCCTATTTAATGGAAACGCAAAAATTTGAAAGCAGGGTTTTAAACTATTTATACAACTTTGTACATTAGATGACAATAAATTTGAAAGCGTATCTAATATCAATAAAAACTCCTGCCGATAAAATGAATTCAGGTTGTGAACCACTTGGATATGTTGATTTTCATTCAATCGTTTAGGTGCCACACGACGTCTATGATGCTTGTTAAAATCATTTTCACAATCAATATTTAACTTTCTGGCAAATATTTTTGCGCTTTCTATTAAATCATCAATCTCCGTCGCACTATTCCTGATCAAACCAAGCGAAATGATAGTGGATTTTATACAAGTGATGACATCAACAACATTTAAATCCGTACTTTCCAAAAGTTTTTTTAACATTTTTGATTTAAATCAAATAGGTTTCATGAACACGAGGGCAACTATAAAATCAAACGTTAAAATTTTCTTGTAGAGGCCATAAGCTTTTGTTTTAGTTTTAGCATCACTTTGTTTGGAATTAGACATTTCGAGTAGTAAATCAACTATCATCTCTAATGACTTGTTTACTGCATCAACTGATTCTGCTCGAGCTGTCCACCGAGTTTTAGAAAGAGTTTTGAGTTGTAGAGCTGTTTCGATTTCAGTTATTTTATCTTTAAAAAGTTGGAATCTCTTTGTACTAGAAGAGAAAAAAACATACAACTCTTCCAAGGTATCAAATAAATTACCAGCGATTTTGCTAACATTACAACTATGCTCAACAGCAGTGTTTGTTCGATGAGCTTGACAAGCAACGAAAGGTACATGGTGTCCCACTAAATCCGAAATATGTTTTTGGGTGCCGTTAAACTGTCCGGACATTGAAGCCGCAAAATCATAAGATTGAAATACTAACTTTTTGGTGTTAATATTCATATTTGTAAGGCTTTGAAAAATAGCTGTAGCAATTCCTAGTCCAGTTTTATCCTGGGCAACTACTACATCTATTAAGCGTTCCTTAGGATATCCATCCTTATCGACACTTGACAACTGACAATATATCTTTATTTTAAGCATCGGGCGTAGTATCAGCCATTACTGTAATAAACTTACATTCGGAAATTTCATTGCTTATTTCACGACGAACTTCATTTCCGATCAACGTTATAAATTCATTTTGTGATCTATTTGAAAAGTATGAAATGTGATAAGGTCTAAATTTCACATTGTCAATCCAGTACTTTAAAATAGTACTATGACGAGCAACCAGAAAAACAATTTGTCGAAAATTCCCATCTTGATCATCCTCGGTACCTCTAAATGCTAGACCTTGTCTACCTAATGTCTTAGATATATCCAATAAAATTTCAATAGACTTCTTATTGTAAATTTTAATTCTTTCTTCTTCAATTTGGGCATTCCTGATATTACGATCTAAAAGACTGTCAACGTGACCTTCTTTGTTTAAAAAATGCCCATAATCGTTCAATGCACATTTATGTGCATTTGATGAAAAATGTTTGTCCAATTTTCTCTTTTCATTCTTTCCTGTGCTTTTCATTTTTCCCCATCCCGTTACACCATCAGTTGACCAAGCGGTTTCTGCTTTTTCTTTCCCAGCTCCATCAGGAAAAATAAAACAAGCAAAAGTAGTTATTATATGGGCAAACGGCAATCGAAAAATTTTTCTAAGTCCCCAGTTTCTGTAACCGCGCAGGTGCTAGATATGTGTATTAGGGGTTTAATTAAAAGTGGTGTAATGAGATTTTATGTAATTACTTTAACCATTTAATTAGTCTATTATTATGCGACATGTGCACTTATTTTTTAAGAAAATGTAATTGCAACCCTCCATAAAAATTAATAGTAATCGTCTTATTCATCATCTAATAAAATTATCCATTCCTTAGGATAATATATAAAATGATATTAAAATTAATTAATTTTTAATTTAAAAATATACAATTTTTACCATTTACTAAATTTTCCAATTGTAATTGTAAATTCCATCGAATTCCATTTTTCTATCTTTAATTATGTAATTTGCTTCAATTTAATTTTTACTTTCCAAACTCCTTCAAACTTACTTCAAAATTCAATTTATTCCAATTATAAATATCAATAAAACACTTTAATCAAAAAAAAACTTCTTATATTTTCAAATTATAAACTTATTTAATTAATTTTTCGGACTGATCAATTATACGTCCATCACGTCGACCATTTTTGGCAAAAGGCTTCTTCAAACTTTCTTCAAAATTAATGTATTCCAATTATAAATATCAATAAAACATTTTTCATCACAAACTTCTTATATTATTTTTCAATATCATAAACTTATTCAATATTAAACTTTTCAGACTAACAAATCAAGCGTCCATCGCGTCGACCATTTTTTTGGCAAAAGGCCTTGTATCAAAGTGATCGGTCCCCACCTAGCAAATTCCACAATGTTACAACTTAATAATTAATACAATAAATTTACAAAAATGCATAGGGTGGGTCCGAATTATTTTGGAACACGACAATATAAACGATATTAAATTTAATTACCTAATAAATGCATCAAGTAGATCTAGTATACTTAAAGACGCATATTCTACTTTTCATCTAATATACATAATTACGCACTTTTGAATATAATATATAACGATATTAAATTTAATTACCTAATAAATGCATCAAATAGATCTAGTATACTTAAAGACGCATATTCTACTTTTCATCTAATATACATAATTACGCACTTTTGAATATAATATATAAACGATATTAAATTTAATTACCTAATAAACGCATCAAATAGATCTAGTATAGTACTTAAGACGGGGTAGACTTAACTTTTAGAATTAAATAAAAAACTTACCTTCTAATATAATTATGCATTTATTATTATAATTATCCCATAAACATTTTAAATAGGTCTAGTATATCTAAAGACGTAGCATACCTACCCTATAAATGAAAAAAAAATTAAAACATGCCCTGTCTAATAAGTATATATAGGTTTAACAAGTTACTAAAATCATCACAGTTCTTATATTATTTCGTCAAGTTAGAAGTTGAACCTTCTATATAATCAAAATATGGACAATAAAGTCAGTGAAAACAATGAATCAAGTAAGTGTACTTAGAGTGAATTACTTTCCTTTCAAATATAAACTGTTTTAGGATTGGGTTATAAGTTCATAGAAACTGATCTATGAATTACAAACCCTAACCCCCAACAGCTTCATTTTTCAAGTTAAGCTAATTTTTATTTATAATAATAATTTTAACAATATTTTCAATTTGTAATAATCTTTATGTTATTTTAGAGAAGGTCCTCAGAATAATTATTATTCACGACTATCGGACGCTGAGCAAGAGCTTTTAAAGTGCAAATATTGTAAAGCGTTAGTTAAGCGATCGCGGTTTACAATACACCTGTACAAAGCCCACGCAAAATTGAAAGCTTATATCGAAGATGAGAAAAAAAAATCTGAAGAATTACAAAATCGGGAGGAACTAAAGAAACTGGTTGAAGAACAATGGATGCATAAAATGCAGCATAAAAATATGTAATAATAATAAAATTATTTATAATTTAAAAATAAATATTTTTAACAAATAAAAGTTCTTTTTTTATTATGCACTTTATTAATATATTTTCTTACTTTTTTTACATGTACTGTTTTTAATATAATTGAATCGCTTATTTCAGAAACAACCTAAGTCACATTTTGGCAGTTTTCAGAAGGTGAATTAAAACGTTTGATAAGTTTATCTAAACATTTTCAAAAAAACACGAGTTTGAGGTCAAAGGTTTACCACTAAAGTAAGAGTTTATCATAAATAAAAATATTATAAATTAAATTATGTGTTACCCCCAAAAAATACATGTTGATTTAGCAAACTCAAAATTATCAAAATGTGACTTAGGTTGTTTCTGAAATAACCGATTCGGGAACTGTCAGAAAAACCTCATCACGAATTTCAAAATTTCAACTACACTATAGGAAAGAGGACACTTTTCTGAGCATACTAGAACAAAAATTTTGTTGGATTATAAATTAGTTCTCGAAAAAATCGAATTTGAAAAATTTAAATTTACATGTATTTTAGATACACCTTTTAACACGGCTGCATGATTAGCGATTTTTGTGTAAGGCAAAAAAATAAAACAGACCCTCCGGACGCCTTCGGCGCCCTCCGGGCCTGTTTTATTTTTTCACCTTACGCAAAATAATTAAAAAAAATCCCTGAAAAATGACAGAACTCGCCAAGGGTGGAACTCGAAGCCATAGAACTCGTACGGGTGTTGATCACGAATGACAACATTAAGAGTGTATTAAAGCACTCGTACCGTCAACAAAATGAAAAATAGGAACGGAACGTGCAAGTTGACCGTGGCTCGACACGTTGCAACGGGGTGTATCGGGTTACAACTACCTACTTTTAATAACTTTAAAATGCCGTTTTTTCGAAAACTAATGAATAATCCAAAAAAATTTTTGTTGCATTATACACAGAAAATTGTCCTCTTTCCTATAGTGCAGTTGAAATTTTGAAATTCGTGATGAGGAAATTCTGACAGTAACCACCGATTCAATTATACATATGATTAATGTTAATTCCATTATTAATATAATAAAATTATACATTTCTCATTTTATTTTAATATGTAAAACGATATTAAATTTAATTACCCAATAAATACATCAAATAAATCTCATAAAAATAATAATACTATTAAGTATACCTACTTTTTAGAATTAGAACATGTCTTTCATTACCCAATAATATGTATAATACCCCATCTTGTTACCTACCTAAAATATAAATGAGCTTTACATTATTAGAAAAACTGCAGTATTCAACGATTTTATTCTAAGTGCATAATTTTAAAAGTGTTCTAAATAAATAGAAAAACAAAACAAACATAAAAATGTCTTCAATTATTACAGAAACGTCAAGTACATTTGTTCGAGTAATGAAAGATGCTTTTATCCAGTTATCGAAAAATCCTGAAGGACTTGATAATTGGATAAAATTAGGTTACAAAAATTTGCGTTTAATAAATTCGGCAACCAAAAATTGCAAGCCAAGTGTTGGTAACAAGAAAAAAATAGAAAATCATGTTGGATTAATTGAAGGTATTTTCTTTTTTAATTAATTATTTTTCATCTAAAATTCACTTAACATATTTATTATTTTATTTCAGGATATATAATTCATATGAAAGCTTTACGTATACAAGGTGGAAATATAAACCGGCAAGCTAAACGTCGAAGTGAACGTATTACCTGGCAAGAAATAAATTCAGCTTTTAAGAGCCGTGTATGGACAGGTCTAGTGGTTAATTTGAAACATATCGACCCCTTAACATTTCTCGAGGATGCACAATTTCTTTATGCTGCAAGAGTAAAAAATACATTAAAAACGCAGCCTATTCTTAAAATAAATGTTGATTTGAGGTGTGAATTCTCACAATTTAAAAATGATGAAATTATCAAAGACATTAAGCACTTTAGCACGCCTAATGCCTTAGTTGACTCGACTACAAATTTAAAAGATTGGTGGGAAGAATACGTGCAAGATAATATTATAGTGCAATTAGGTGATTTTCAAGAGCAAGGTAGCGGATGGAGCTTGACAGCTATAATAAACTTGGCAGTGAATTTTAATCGTCATGAACCATTCCGAGGTTCTTCATACATACGTTTACCGAAAGACATAGAAAACAAAAATGCTTGTATCAATATTAAGAACAATGATCAGGCATGCTTCACATGGGTGGTGGTATCAGCATTATATCCTGCAAAAATTAATTTAAACAGAACTTCATCATACCCACACTTTTCGAACGTACTCAATATTGATGGAATTGTATTTCCGATGACACTGGGTCAAATTAAAAAATTTGAGATTAAAAATAAAATTTCAGTTAATGTTTTTATGTTAGAACCAAAAAAAAAAGTACATCATGTCGTACCTATCCTCTTAACTAAGAATTTTGTGACAGAGGAACGGCATATTAATCTGCTTATGTTAGAGGATAATTATAATAATAAAGATGGAGATGATGTTCGACCTGCAAGATACCACTTCTGCTGGATTAAGAATCTTGGTAGACTGGTAAATAATCAACTGAGTGCATCTCACCATCGAAAATGGATATGCAATAGATGTTTACATTATTTCCACAATGACGAGAAATTAAAAAAACATCAGACTGATTGTAACAATATGAATAATTGTAAGATAATCATGCCGAAAACGGGGGAAGTTGTAAAATTTACGAATTTTGTTAATAAAGAAATCTATTTAACCCGTAAAAGTAAAACGTGGGGAAAAAACTGAGTGCTATCAAGAACATGAAGCATTTAGTATAGGTTACTATTTTAAGTGCAATTATGATAATTCGATATCGTACTATAAAAGCCATCGTGGAAGTGAATGTGTTAAGTGGTTTGCCCATGAACTTAAACAAATTGTTGAAGATGTTGAGCCTGTATATTGGGTCGTACAACCGATGGACTTGTCATTAGAAGAAGAGCAAGAATTTCAAAAAGCTAGTGTATGTCATATATGTGAAAAACAGTTTTCACAAAATGATTTTAAAGTTCGCGATCATGATCACATAACATCCAAATTTCGGGGTGCGGCACATAATGAATGTAATATTAATTATTATGATTCCAAAACTATAACGATTGTATGCCATAATATGTCAAATTATGATTGTCATTTTATAATTCGAGACATAGTTCAACAAATTGAAGGACGTGTTTTCCTACTTCCAGTAAATAAGGAAAAATATATTTCTTTTACCAAATACATAAAAAACAGTAAAATAAAGTTTAAGTTTATTGACTCTTTCAGATTTCTACCGTACAGTTTAGATAAATTAGCTTCATATTTAAACGAACTAGAAATTGTTAAAAGTGAATTTCCTCTTATTGAACAATTTAATTTATTAAAACGTAAAGGAGTGTTTCCATACGATTATATAAAGTCTGCTACCAATCTTGACGAGAAGAGATTACCCGAACAAATAAGTTTTTATAACAGGCTTACCGAAAGCGCAATATCTAACGATGAATACTTTCATGCTCAAAATGTTTGGAAAACATTTAATATTCAAAATTTGGGGGAGTATTCTGATTTATATTTGAAAACAGATGTACTACTATTGGCAGACGTCTTTGAAAATTTTCGCAAGACATGCTTTAGCACATATGGGTTGGATCCTGCACATTATGTATCAGCTCCAGGCCTTACATGGGATAGCATGTTAAAGTTAACTAAGATTGAATTAGATTTGATCACAGATATAGACATGCAAATGTTCATTGAGAGGGGTGTTAGGGGAGGTATCTCACAATGCAGTAATCGATACGCCAACGCAAATAATAAATACATGTACAACTACAATCCGACACAGCCAGACGTTTATCTTCAATACTATGATGTGAACAATTGTAAGTTTATCCCTATCTTAAATGACTTTTAACGATTATGTTTATTTTTTCAGTATATGGCTGGGCTATGTGTGAATTTTTACCATATGGAAAATTTGCATGGCATAACAATAATAATATAGATGTAAACCAAATCCCTGACGATAGCAGTACAGGCTTTATTTTGGAGGTTGATTTAGAGTATCCAGATACGATTCACGATCTTCATAATGATCTACCCTTTTGTCCTGAGCATCGAGCACCACCCAATTCTAAACAGAAGAAGCTGCTTACCACCCTACATAATAAAGAACGTTACGTTATTCATTACCGTGCGCTTAAACAGGCTCTCAAATACGGTATAAAAATTACAAAAATTTATCGGGTGTTAGAATTTAAACAATCGGCATGGTTAAAACCGTACATTGAATTAAATACATTAATGAGAATGAACGCAAAAAATGAATTTGAGAAAACCTTTTTTAAATTAATGAATAACGCCGCGTTTGGTAAAACTATGGAAGATGTGCGTAAAAGAAAAGTTGTAAAATTGATGACAAAATGGGATGGAAGCTTTAGTGCCAAAGTAATGATAGCCAAACCCAATTTTCATAGTAGAACTATTTTGGATGAAAATTTAATTATAATAGAGTTAAATAAAACTGAAATCGTGATGAGCAAACCTGTGTATGTAGGCATGAGTGTTTTAGATTTATCAAAAACTAAACTATACGACTTTCATTACGACTATATGCAGAAAAACTTTCAATCCAAAGTACTTTACTGTGATACCGATTCTCTAATATATGAAATTTGATGTCCTGATATATATGCAACCATAAAAAAAGACATTTCACGGTTCGATACTAGTGATTATGCCGTAAATAATCAATTTGGTATTCCTCTTCTAAATAAAAAAGTGCCAGGATTAATGAAAGATGAAAATAATGGTCGTATTATGACAGAATTTGTAGGCCTCAGATATAAAATGTATGGTATACGTGTTGAAGGTGAAGATACTGTTAAAAAGGCTAAGGGTGTTAAAAATTATGTAGTTAAAAATCAAATTTGTTTTAATGATTATTTAGATTGTTTAATTAAAAATAAGGTTATTTTTAGGAAACAAAATAGTATAAGATCTATAAATCATAATGTACATAGCATTACACAAACAAAAATTGCCTTAAGTGCAAACGATGATAAACGTTGTTTGCTACCTTATACCTCAGACACATTAGCCTGGGGCCATTATAAAATTAATAAATAAATAAATAATTAAATGTCTTTTATTCTCAATAGAACATACACTTTAAGGATGTATTCAATATTACATAATTATTATTACAGGTTTATTTTATTGAATTGAATATTTAGATATCCACGATTTAGAATCAATACCCAACCACTTCACATATAATCGATCACCACGTTTACGTAGCACTTTTTCAATTAGAAATGTATCAGGATAGCCCGTAGCTTGAAGCTCTTCCTTATAAAACATTCCTTTAATTGGATTCCCGTTAAGATCTTTAATCATATAAGTCGTAGGGCTATCTAGATTGATCCGCTCAATTTTAAACAGTTCCGCAGTCCAATTTGCATTATATCCTTTATCAAAAACAGATTTATACTTTGAAATTCGTACAAAATCACCAATTTGAAACCAATTTTCCAATTTTTCTGCTGTTATTGTAAACATGTAACTTCGTGGAAGATTTCACATCGCAAGGACGCATCATAATTGTTCTATGCTTACGATGATTATAATTAACGGTAACAGTAGCCAGTATATCAATCCATTTATATTTACCACGATAACTGAACTCTTTATACAAATTATTTTTCAGTGTCCGAATGACCCGCTCAACAATTGAAACCTTTTTGATACTGTATGTAGAGTAATGGTTTATTTTATTATTTTTCATAACTTCAGAAAAATTTTTATTGTAGAATTCCTTGCCTTCATCAGTTTGTAAATTTTTAGGCCGACGTTTTTCCTTAAGAATTGAAAACATGGCACTCGTTACTTCTACACCATTTTTCGTTTTTAAGGGTCGCGTCTATAGAAACTTAGAATAACAATCAATAACTAATAAGATATATTTATAACCACCATTATATTTGTAATAAGGTAAAAATTCCGCTAAGTCAGCCTGCCACAGATCATCAAAGCCTTTTATGATTACACTTCTGTGAATTTCATCTACGATTGCACATTTGGACATTATTATTTTTATTCTTATAAGTGTTATGTTTTGCCCCTTTTTCCAATTTTAGTGTTGATAGTTGCAATCGATACCTTAAGACTATTCAACGCAGCATTCCAAGTGTTCTTAAATTCTTTTAAATCTCTCAATTTTATCAATCGTTTCCATATACTTTCGATATTTTAAAAGAGTACCTTCACCACCTTCCATAATATTTATAGCAAGGTCATGTTCCAACACCCACTACTCAAATTTTTTTACATACAATCAATTCTATTTTTTAGAGAATTCATAAACAATATTATTGTATCAACGTATTGTTTATTTACGGCATCAAATTCATCAACACCATTTGATAAGTTTGTTAATCTTTTAGTTTGCATATCATAGTTACGATCTGCAGTAAGTTTAAATCCGATACCGGTGTCACCTTTACGACCTTCTTTTGGTCGCAGTTTACTTCGACCGAATATGTCAATGTTCATTTTTAAACTGAATATGTGATTAGAAACCTTATATTTATATTATGATTTTAGCTTCAACTAACTCTTCTAAAATACTAATAATTTCATTATCATGACTGTTATTACCAGCCTGTTTGGATGCATGTAGAAGCATAAGCCGTTGAACAAGCTCCGAAGGGCTGTCCCAATAAATATATTCAATTTTATTGTTATTATTATTATTAATCTGCTTATGTTTCAATTCAAATCCGTCACCGGTTTTGACAAATAAACCCTTTGTTACTCTTCTATATTTGGGGTCTCTAGTGGCAAGTGTCTGATTTTGCTGATAATACCCCCTTTTATGAGCATATGTTTGCAGTAAAATTTGTTTATACTGCTATAGATCTGTTTTATTATAATTTTTCGGAAATTTTTTAAATATTAATTCGTATAACCCTACAGTACCATCATACACTTTATCACCAATACTAAAATTATCAGAATCTTGATGAAATTCAATTTCCATCCTATCAATCCTCCAAATTGAATAATCAGGATCATAATGGATACCGTAACGATGATCCATCAAATTTTTAGTATCACGTATAGCCATATCAGTATATCGAGTATACAATCTTTCAGTAATGTTTGTAGTATCAGCGTCACTATAATATTCTTCATCATCATCACTTCCTACATCACCATCACTTTTAGCATCATCATATTTGTCAACATCTTGATCACTTTCAGTAGTGGTAATATTCTGATGCCCACTCTCATTACTTTCAACGTTACTCTTTATAATAGGTGTATTCGTGGGATTCATAACCGTTGAAGGTTGATTAGAATTTGCCTTAATCTTTAAATGTTTTGATTCTTTCTTTAAAGTTGTTAGTTCTTTAATGGGGTCAGCAATAGGTTTATACTTTTCCTCTGAACTTCTTTGAATAGCTATTTGACCTCGTTGTAGTTCGAGGTACTTACGCTTTACAGATTTACGTGCTTTAATAATTTTTTTAGTTTATTCAATTTCATCTGGATCTATTTTATTTGTTGGTATACGTTATAATTATTGTCCGACTTGTTGAAACCTATACAACTTGCACGAAGTTGCGGCTATGAATGACAAACACTATTCACTCAAGGTTTATATATGAATCAAATCCTTTCCTATATCGACCATTATTTATATCAGATTCAGTATCGATTACGATAAAACCATGAGGTTATTTCCAACATTCCGCACACATCGTTTTAAATTGATTAAAAGACAAATCAGTTCCGATATGATCATCATATACATGTTTTAAATTCAAAACATCTTGTTTAAATAGTATAATTAAATTTGCATTATCACGTATTAATTGTTTAGGTATTTTTGAATAAGTTTGGCTAAGATAGAATAAGTCAATTAAATTATGCCTTCCCATACAGAAATAATCACGAACACTTGCAGTTTTATCGGTAACCACATCATCAAATACCATGATTGAATGGGGTTTCGCATCACCTACAGGTATGACATCATCGTGTTGAGTAAAAGTGAAGTATCCTAAACCCTTAATTGGTTCGAGAACTTTTTTTAAGTATTCATACTTAGGTTGATGTAAGGATTTTGAAAAAACATATATGTTTTTAAATTTTAAACCGTTGGGCTCTTCTATAAGACTGATAAGCACATTGGTCTTACCGCAACCCGAACTACCTGCTATAATACATCTAATCGAATCGGGTAATAAATTACCATGCCTTTTTAAATAACTTTTTTTAAAATCATGATTATTAACTTGAATAGTATCACGTTATTTAATAAATCTCATCTTGAAGCATAATAAACTAAATAATACATTCATGCGTATATATATATAAATAAAAAATTACCAGTTATCATCATTAAATGCTTGTCCACCGAGGTGAACGGTTGTTTAACACCATAATAAATAAATTACCTGTGGAACTTCATATTCCAGGTTATCAATAGGGATTTTACACTACCGATGGAGGCGCCAGTGACAACTTCAATATGTCCGCCCTAACGCGTATACTTCAGTAGAATGTTGATTTGTTTATACGGGTTTTTACAGAAATTTTTAGTTTTTCGTTAAGCTGTGTCAAAATTAATTAAACTTTTCTATAGGTAAGCAAGAAAATAATGTATTTATTTGCGTAAAAAAGAAAAACAGTTATAAATAATACATGTTTTTAGTTAAGTATAGGTATTTTCATTAAAATGAAGAATTGCAAAATTAATAATACGAATTGTTCCGTTTTCGGTTGTCATTCTAAGAAAGGACGAGATAATGAGCTAAGCTTTCATTATTTTCCTAAGGAAAGAAGTGGTTACGTGTTACGTGTTCATTGAGAATAAGTTTGAGATTCGTGAAAAAATTGATCGAAAGAAAGCTTGGGAACTAAAGTTGTCGATGGGAAAACCTACAACACGTTTTATGAGAGTCTGCTTTTTACATTTTCAGAACGACGATTATATACTACCGGGTAAGCGTAAACATATATTTTTAGGAATAAAATTGCACCTGAAATAGATCAGTGTATTAATTTAAATTTTTTTTAGGCCATCCTTGTAAACATATTGAAAAGTAACGCTGTTCCTTCTCTGAACTTGCCAAAAAAACGTTTTGTGAAAGTTCAACCAAAGCCTAGATCAAATCGCTGTGCTAGGCAATCAAGAAAGGTACGGGATTTATTAAAATATAATATGATTGATGATGTTCCAGAAAAGTCTTCGCCAATGCCATGACTAAGTACTTGTTACGATCAGAATACTGATCGTAACTTAACTGAAGCAGAAAACATTACCATAAACGGTTTACTGCAACTTAAGGGATATAACTAATGTGAAATTTTTTAAAAATCAAACAAAATTTTTTTGCTTTAAAAAATTGTTCAACATCTTGAGAATATTGTGTAAAATTTTCATACCAATATTCGTAGTACTTTTTTAGTTATAGCGCCTTAATCTGGTCAGGATGTAAGCCATAAATCATTCAATTGTAGGTAGCATTTAAATCTGTAGTATACCTAATGTGTTTACTTAAATTTTATTATTTATGTTGCAGTTTCAAAATAACAACGAAAGCCTGAACGCGCTCATATAGTCTTTTGCTTCAAAACGTGTCTTCAGTGGCGCGAAGACAGTTGAAATCGCATCGTACATTGCAACTAGAATTTTCAATAAAGGTTATAAAAGTGTTCTCCAAGTGATGAATAATCTAAAATTAATAATTGGACCCAATGCAGCTGCAATGTGCAAAGAACGAGACGAAAAGAGAATTGCAACTGGCGAGAATCGTGCACTTGAAGAGATTCAACATGGACGAATTAAGCGAAGATAAGCGCAATCATCTCGGCAGAAAGATTTTCAGATAGAGGAAGGTCAATTGTATGGAGCAGGAATTGGAGATTAGCGGTAGGTTATGATTTTACAATAAAGTAATTATAGTAAACTTTTAAAACCGGTTTGCTCGAAACTACATTTTTCAAAACGGTGTAAGTGATTTTTCAGTCTGTACTGGATGAATTGACTTCAAATTTGGAACACATCTTTAAAGAATAAGTAGTTTTGGCGTGACGAAGGCTTTTCTTAAATTTCTTTGCCGTTAATTTTTTATTTAAGAAATAGAGTAGAAAATATTCAGTTTTTTACAAAAATAAACTAAAAAATTTTTTTTATAGCAATTTAATAGAATATTGGGAAAACCCCTCGTCACGCCATAGCCAATACAATGTAATTAACAAAAAAAATTTTTTTATTTTTTTTCAGATCAACCCAATTGCCAAAATCACTTACACCATCCGACCATGCACGACAAACAAGGTTACACGCAATGCCGCGTAGCTCGTACAAATATGATTATTTTTTAATAAAATTTTATATGCAAACTCAGTAAGATAGTTATTAATAAATACCCAAAAATTTCAAAAATCGTACTTGTAGTTTTTCCGGAATTAATTTTTAAAATTTACATTGATTTTCGCCTGCTCACATTAGTGTTACCCCTTAATTTGGCTATCACCAAAGTAGCAGTGGATATAGGTGTACAAGTGAGAAGTGGAGACATATTTACTCCATTTGTTGCTGCCATTGATAGCGATTCAAAGTTATCATCATTAACGGGAAGTCTTCTTTCATAATGTTAGAAACATTAACCAATTTGGTTGTCAAATATTTTCCAGATGAAAGAACCCATAAGTTGAGCATCAAAGAAAGAATTATATTAACATTTATAAAATTGAAAACTGGGTTACGTTATGTTGTGATTGCATCGTTGTTCATGTCAATTACATTTTATTCATAATAGGTTAAGTACATACCACAGCAAATAACTAACAATAATTATTATTATTATATTGTTTTTTAGATTAAACACTGCACTGAATTAAAAAATCTCAGAAAAACAAACTCAAACACTATTAACACTTGTTAAAATATACTAAAATACACTTTGCTGTATGCTTTCAAGTAGTTACATTTGTTGTCGCATGGTGGCGATTGGTTAATGTTAAACCCCATATTGCGGTCCTGGAACTAAATTACAAAAACGTCTGGCTAGAGGTGATCCTGGGATTAATCCTTTAGATTCAGCTTGTAAAGTGCATGATATTGAATATTATAAACATAAAGATTTAGATAATAGACATCGTGCTGATCGGGTATTAGAAGAACGTGCTTGGGAGCGAGTCAAGTCTAAAGACGCAACGCTAGGAGAGAAAGCTGCAGCGTGGACTGTGGTAAACATGGTGAAAACTAAAAGAAAATTGGGTATGGGGTGCGGTAACAAACGTAAAGTAACGCTTGGGAAAGTTTTGTTTAAAAATATATCAAAAGAACTTAAAAAATCTGAATATAATAATAATAATAACAAGAACAATATTATTAAAAAAGCTTTAGCAGTTGCTAAGCGTTCAGTTAAAAGATTAGGAGGAAAACGTAATGTTAAAGTGCCTAGAATAATCCCAGTACCGAAGCAAGGCGGTATTCTACCATTTTTGATACCGCTCTTTGCCGGGTTAAGTGCCGTTGGTGCTTCAACAATGCTAAGGAAGTGTAACGAAAATTAAAACGTTTATTTATTTCTAAAGGGCTAATACAAATATTTACAGATACGATTAATAACAATTACTAAACTAATATTAACACTAACACTAATTACACTACAATTTATTTACACTATAATTTATATTTAACACTAGGTCTATATTTATTTAAACACTCGGTATAACGTTATCACTTCACTGTATTTATGTTCACTTGATTTAGGTTAACAGTCGCGCGTTCAAACTGGAATTGATTCGTGACAGGAAATCGCGCTGCATTTATACTTAAATGCAGCCTTCCGGAATATTCCATAACCATCCAGGAATTTCCAGGCGCTTTCACGCATTTTCTAGATCGTACATTCATCTATATTTGAATGACTATTGTCGTTATCATATATGACTCATCACACATGACGTCATACATTAGTCATCAAATATAATTAGACGTTCTTTCGTAACAGAAGCAAAACAACAACTCAAAGAAATGTTCACGAGCCTGTACTAAGTTTAAAATTGGAAATCGAAAACAAAGGAAATTTTCCTGCAAATACGTCAGCATATGTATTAGTTTTACATGATTCTGTGTACGAATATGAACCAATTTCAGGATTAGTTACCTTTGTATGAAAAAATCTAATTTTGTAATTTTTGGTATTCAAAATAAATAAACAAATATAAATTTATAATTATGTTTTATTTTCTTCTGTAATAATAATAATAACGAATGTAATACAGAATTAATATTGATGTAAAAATGGATGGTGTTAAAACTTGATTCTGTATTATGGACGACAGTTTATGTTTGTAATTAAACTCTTCTGCAAATAATTCTTCATTCTCCAATGTTAAATTCCATGCTGATTGTTTTGTTGTTGTACCGTTAATAAATCGTAATTTGTATAATAAAATGGTGTGAGGTTCTATATGCGCCATCGGTATAGTTAGAATTTTATTCCACTCCCCGATGAAAGGTTCTACATTAAGATGACGTAAAAATAAACCTGAGCACAACGGATTACTAGCTAAATTCCTATTATAAAATGCAACGTTCTCACATGGTCCAGTTGCGAAAGTCGCCATAGTATTATGTTGTATTAAACAAGAGCACAATAAAATACACAGGAAAGCAAAGAATGCTGAAAGATACACACTTTTAAAACAATTTGATGACTCTGAGTCGATGATGGCAATGTTTCGTCCCTAATAACTTTTGAGCCGTTTTAGGTAAGTTGTCGTGGCCTTCTTCTCTTAACACTGATAACAGCTCTGTAACCGCACTTAATGTTAATATGTTGATATTGTTTAATGACCAACAACGAAGTTTTTCAATTAATGTCTTTTCAGGTAAAACTTCTTCAATAATTTCAACATTTTGTTGTAAATTATTTGAAAAATCGTCTATATTTTCTACATTATTTTCATCACTTAGATAAAATGAATTATTTTCAGAATTAATTTGATTATCACTACTACTCGAACTGTTACAAACATCACTATTTGGTGTTGAGTTATTAATTCCTATATCACCTGAACCACCGATTTCACTCAAATTATTTTTATCACTTTGAACAGATTGAATTTCACCGTTGACATTTAAACGACTCTGTTCGTGAAGAAATGTATCAGCTTTTTGTAAAAGACGAAATTTTTTTAAGTTGTAATAAGATTTCGACATTGTGGTTAGTAGTCGCAAGACATGAGAAAAATAACACTTGGAAAAGCAGTTGAAAAAACATCCGATAGAATCACTGTTCGCTGTGATAATCAGTAGTCGAAGTGGAAAATAATTACTGGGGGTATGGGTATTAAATTTATTAATGATAAGAATTTATTGAAACTGAATAGGTATATTTAGCATAAAAATGCTAAATATTGCTAAATATGTTAGGGTACGTTTCTGCAATTTAAACTTCACTTTTAACTTCAACCTCTGGTGATAATGATTTAAATTATATTATTATGCTTTATTTGTATTTGTTATTTGAGGTTGTCCAGAACTGGGTCCTAGGTCTTGGGTTTTAGCTAGGGCCAACATTAGAAAGCTAGAGCTGACTAGTTCACTAGTTTTGGCGCAAGCCTGGCTTAACATTGATAAGCCAGAGCTGGGTTCTGCGGTCCTGGGCCTTAGCTAGGGCCAACATTGAAAGACCAGAGCTGGGTTGCCCAGTTCTGGGCCTTAGCTAGGGCCAACATTAGAAAGCCAGAGCTGGGTTTACTAGTTTTGGCGCAAGCTGGCTTAATGTTGACAAGCCAGAGCTGGGTTCTCCGATCCTGGGCATTAGCTAGGGCCAACATTGGAAGACCAGAGCTGGGTTGCCTAGTCCTGGGCCTTAGCTAGGGCTATCATTAGAAAGTCAGAGCTGGGTTTACTAGTTTTGGCGCAAGCCTGGCTTAACATTGAAAAGCCAGAGCTGGGTTGCCCAGTCCTGGGCCTTAGCTATGGCCAACATTAGAAAGCCAGAACTGGGTTCACTAGTTCTGGCTCAGGTCTGGGTCAACATTGAAAAGCCAGAGCTGGGTTGCCCAGTCCTGGGCCTTAGCTAGGGCTAGCATTAGAAAGTCAGAGCTGGGTTTACTAGTTTTGGCGCAAGCCTGGCTTAACATTGAAAAACCAGAGCTGGGTTGCCCAGACCTGGGCCTTACCTAGGACCAACATTAGAAAGCCAGAACTGGGTTCACTAGTTCTGGCTCAGGCCTGGGCCAACATTGGAAGACCAGAGCTGGGTTGCCCAGTCCTGGGCCTTAGCTAGGGCGAACATTAGAAAGCCAGAGTTGGGTTCACTAGTTCTGGCTCAAGCCTGGGCCAACATTGGAGGACCAGAGCTGGATTTCCCAGTCCTGGGCCTTAGTTAGGGCCAACATTGGGAAATCAGAGCTGGGTTGCCCAGTCCTGTCCCGTGCTTGGCCCTGTGGTCAGAGCCTGGAAGTTCCTATATGGGAATATTGTTTCGTTGGTTAATACCGATTTCAGGTAATTAAAAGATTCAACAAAATTTTGATCATGAATAATTTTATTATCTTTCTTTAAACATTTGCTTAAGAATTTGGTTATTTTGGCAAAATCTTTTATGAATTTTCAATAATAGCCTAAAAGTCCGAGAAAAGATTTAATTTCTGTCCTTGTTTTTGGCAAGGGGAATTTTTTTACTGATTCTATTTTATTAGGGTCTGGTTTTATTTCCGAAGGAGTAATTATGTGTCCTAAATACTGTAACGAAAATAAAAATGTTTATTTATTTTAAAAGGGCTAATACAAATATTTACAAATAGGGTCTATAACAATGAAACGATTACTAACTAAACTTAACACTAACACTAATTTACACTATAATTTATTTACGCTATAATTTATATTTAACACTAGGTCTATATTTATTTAAACACTCTGTATACTGTTTATCACTTCACTATTATTTATGTTCACTGTTCATTTATGTTAATACACGCGCGTTCAAACTGGAATTGATTCGTGACAGGAAATCGCGCTGCATTTATACTTAAATCCAGCCTTCCAGAAAATTCCATAACCATCCAGGAATTTCTAGTCACTTCTTTGCGCTTCTCGATTGATATCGAAGCATTATTTGAATGACTAATGATGTTATCATGCATGACTCATCACACATGACGTCATACATTAGTCATCAAATATAATTAGACGTTCTTTCGTAACAATACTTTACTGATTTTTGTAGAAATTCCGACTTATCTAGTTGCACTTTTAAATTGGTCTGTTGGCATCTTTGGAAAACGTTTTTCAATCTTTGAATGTGTTCTTGTAATGATGTTGAATACACAATGACGTCATCGAGGTATACCATACATTGTGTAGGTATTAATCCGCTGAGAGCGGTGTTAATCATTCTTTGGAATCCGGCTGGTGCGTTTTTAAGCCCAAAAGGCATACGTTTAAAATGGTAGTGTCCTTCTTCGGTTGAGAAAGCTGTCTTTTCTCTATCTTCGTTTTCTAATTCTATTTGATGAAAACCACTTGCTAGGTCAAGAGTTGAAAAATAATTTGATCTACCTAATCGATCTAATACTGTTTCAATATTTGTTAGGGGAAATTTATCCTCAATAGTGTTTTCATTCAATTTTCTATAATCAATAACTATTCTAAATTTTTGCTTTCCTGAAGCGTCCAATTTCTTAGGTACTATCCAAATTGGGAAATTATAAGGGCTTTCCGAATGTTCAATTATATTATCTTTTAACATTTTGTTAATTTGAGTTCCAACTTCTTCTCGGTGACAATGAGGATATCTATAGGTTTTGGTAAAAATGGGTGTTTCCGTTTTAGTACGTATATGATGTTTAGTAAAATTAGTGGAAGATAATGGTATATCAGGGTGATAGAAAATATCTTTGAAATCATAACATAAATTAGTAAGCAACGTTTTTTCTTCTGAGTTTAAGTGATCTAATCTTAAATTATCTTTGAGATTTTGCAAAAGTTTTTGTTTAACAGATTTTGAATTATCAATATCATGATGGTTAAGTTGTATTGATTCTTGTTCAATATAGTCTTCCAAGTAAAGGGGTTGATCTATTGATATATGTTTTGGTTCATCTGAAATATTAATAATCGAAGTCATAAAATAATTATTTTTCAATTTAACTATTGCTGAGGGCATAATAAGGTCGTGAGAAAATTTAATTTTTGGAGATATCTGGATTCCATTTTTGCCTACAGCTGGCAATTTAACGAATCGTTCTGATCTAGGTTCTATTGTTAAATGTTTAATAGAAGCATGATTTGCTGGCTTTAGAAAATTACAGTAATTGCGTTTTTGTATATTCTGTTATTTAAAGTTTCGTTATAATAAAAAGAGACAACTGTTTTTTCGGTTTTTATATGTTGCCATTTATAGTTTATGTTTGCAGGTAATATCGATAATAAATCGGAACCTATGAGTCCGATATAATCTGAATGAAAATTAAATAAGTATACTTGGTGATTTCCTTTTTCATTAAATAAAGAAAGTATGGGGACATCAGCTACGTATTGATGTCGAGTTGTACCATGACTAGTTGTGATTTAGAAAGGTGATTCATAAATGGCTTCTGGGAAATTTTCGTGAACAAAGTTTGAATTTAAAATAGTTTTTGTGCTGCCTGTGTCTATTAACAATTTGTTTTTTGAGTTGGGTAACAGAATGTAAGGTAGGGAAGTAGTGGGGTTGATAGAAAATGAATTGATTCCGAAGCTTGTTAACAAAAATTTTCTTGTCTTAAGTTTTCGTTTTCTGGTTTGTTTAATGATTCAGGTTCGTTAGTGCAATATAGGTACTTTTGGTATTCGGGGTTTTCTTGTTGTTCAGAAAGTGTATTGTTATAGCAATAAGAATGACCGTCGTTTTCCGTTTTGGTAGCATAATCTAAATCTTCTTGTTGATCAAAATTTCCTGGAGAAAATTGTTGATGAAATAGTTCTTGTGATATAAAGTTCCTAAGTTGATTAGATTGTTGAATGTAATTATTATTTCTAAAATTACTTGATGAGAAATTTGGTCTTGGTGGCGGATTTTGTCTACCTAATTGTTATGTAGCAGGACGTTTTTTTACTGTTGATGTTTCTATCGGTTTCTGGTTTGAAATTGTGTTGAAAATTTCTTTGGGGTTTAAAAACATTTTGTACGGGTTTTCCGAATTTCTGTTGAAATCCAGGAAATTGTTGAGGTGGTTGATTATTTTGGGATCTAAATTGTGGATTTTTAATAGAATATTGGGGTTGATAATTTTGAAATTGAAGGTTCGGAAATTGTTGATATTGATTTTGGAATTGATAGTTTGGAAATTGTTGATATTGAATTGGTTTCTTCTGTTGAGGCGTGATATTTTGGTGGGTATTTAATTTAAATGGCGTATTATTTACTTTAGAATTTAAATTTTGAAAATGACGAACATCAAGTTCGTTTTTTACATAAGTTAGTGCATTTTCTAACGTTTGTGAAGATCTACTTCTAATGAAAGAACCTAGTGGTTCTGTTAGGCCACTAATGTACGAAGTTAATCTTAACTTTCTTGCTTCATCTAATTTATATTGTTTTATTTCTAAACTCTCGTCTCCTAAAGACATTTTTGAATTGATGATTGCTAATAACGATCGACATCGGTTATAAAAGTCTACGGGATTGTCTTTAAAGTTTTGTTTTAATTTTGATAGCTCTATTTTAAATTAATTTCGGATCTTTGGTCGCCAAAGTTTTCTATTAATAAATTTTTTAAATCCCTCCAGGTGGGATTGACCAGGTGGGGTTTGACCTGTTACTATTTCTAAAGCCGCACCTTTTAATCTATTGCGGGCTGCCGATAATAACAATATATTGATATAAGCATTTGGTTGGTTAATTTGCCAAAATTGGTTTATGATACTTTCTGCGGCCCTAATGTATTCAGAAAGTTCGGATGGTTCACCATTGAACTTTGGAATTTCATTAAGTAAATTGGTATGGAATCCAGGTGGGTATAAACTTTGTTCATTTGCCATTTCAAGATTATTAAAAAGGTCAACTAACTCGTCGATTTCTAATGAATTGTGATTATGAGGATCAAATTCGTTTAGACTAGCGGATTCTGATTCAGAATTTGAATCGAATAAATCCAGTGTTAACGTTTAATTAAAAATAAATTCACAAAAATTTTGTTTTTATGTTAGTAAACGACTTAAAGCCATGGGTTCCTACTCATGAAACGTTAGTCAGAATGGAAATTAAGTACGCTATTCGTACACCAAACTTCTCGCTTACTACGTTCCAATATGAACTTAATAATAAAAAATATGCAATAGTTAATTACCAAGGTATTCAACAGCTTGTTTTATTTCTGATCAAATTCGTTTAAGCGAATTGTGAATCAGAAGAGAAATCAAGTTGGTTTGGATTCTTTGAGTAATTAAATGCTTATATTAAATTAGTATTTATTAAATTATTTCACTTTTGCAAATTTTTCTCTACAATATTTTTAAATTTTCTTACTCTATTTTTATATTCTTTGAAGTATGATGTCACTCAATGGACTGGTGTCTTCGATAGACGAAACTGGAAGCAGCGATGTGATCCGGGGCTATTTTTGTTCCTCACAAAGATTCAGCAGGGCGGTTACAGGCGAATGGAGTCGATTCACAGGAAACTTGGGACGATTTTTGTTCCTTTGTTTTGATTATCTTCTCCTTGGGCGTGGTAATTTTTCAAATTACAAAATTAAGACTAGAAAGTCAAGTAGCACTTAGATTACATAAACTAGTGTCCTTTTTGTATCCAAACGACTGCGCCAGTTAAATAAGTCATAGGCTTAGTTAACAAAAAAAATGCATTTATTTTACAACACTACAATTTGTTGGAGTACATATAATTTTAAATGATCGTTAATGCAATGTAACTACATGGCTAAAAATACAAGACTAAGAACTAAAGTTAATTTTACAATCATATATAAAGTTATTATACTTATCTAGATATTCGGTGTAATTTTCTAAAAAAGTTGTTATCGCAGTTGTTACTTAACAACTGAAAAATAACAACTACAAATAACAATCTTCTAAGCAACTTAAAATATTTTGCAATTTTGTAATACACAATTTAGCAACGTTGTTATTAACAGAATTTTATAACAATCGTTGTTATAATCTGAATTGAGTAGTACGTCGGTGCTTAAAATTATAAATTTATATAAATTATAAACTTCAAAAACAAAGGTAACTTATAAATTTTATTTTCTTATTAACCTAGTAATAATTTGTTCGTGTTGTGTCGTACGCTTCTTTATCAGTTTTTTGGGTTGAAATTATTTTGAAATATAATAAGTTGAATTAGTGACAATGAATAAATTACCAATAAAAGCTAAAATTCGATCCCAAAAATGCAATGTCAATCAGTATAATTTAATGGTAAATTATATTTTTAACAATAAAATAATGGTCGAAAAGACAAACCAAAACGAGAAAAGTGATTTATGCGAAAAATGGAAGGAATTAACTTCTATTTTAAACAATAAAAATGGGGCTACGAAGACTGTTGAACAGTGGAAAACAGTAAGTTGTATAATTATTTATTAGCCTAATAATTGTAAATTACTTTTACATTTACCTATATTATGTTGCATTTTTAGACCTTTGTTGAATATAAATGTAAAGTCAAAAGTAAAGAAATTACCCGAAATTACCAACAGTCAATGAATGCAACCGGTGGTGGTGTAAATAAAGCTCCAAATTTGAACGAACTCGAAGAGAAATTAATGGGATTGTTAGGATGGGTGTCCGTTAGTGGCGATCCTAATTTAGAAGAAGCGGGTATAACTGCTATTGAAGAAGCGGGTATAGCTGCTATAGAAGAAGCGGGTATGGCTGCTATAGAAGAAATTAGTAGCAATTTAAACAATGGTAATTTTTTGTTTTTAGTTTATCGAGTAATAGTTTCTTATATTATTTTCTATTTAACAGCTAGTACTTTGTCTGCGTTTGATATAAACGTAGGTCAAAGTGTAAAATTACAATCACCTCAAGATGACACCATAAATACCAAGAAAAAAATTAGATATAGAAAATACACGAAAACGTTGACTAATCCAAAAAGTATTTATTTTTCTAGGTTTTTTGATTCATAAATCTTATAACATTAAATTGTAGCACTCCGTCCCTTGAATCGAATGGAACATATTGCGAAAAACTTTGAAAGTACTACTCAAGCCGTGAATAATTCTGTAAATACTTTTTCTTAATCTCCGGGCAATTACTAAAATATTTCCATTATCTTCATTTTGATCATCCTCTTCTTCGATTTCATGATGTTCATCATTTTCTATATCAGGTTCATCTTCAAGTACTTCTAAATTGTGTTCTAAACACATATTATGCAACACCGCACATGCATATATAATTTTACCCGCTTTTGGTGGTAAATAATGCAGGCAACGATGCCTCAAAAGACAACGAAATCTACCTTTAAGTACTCCATTAAATCTTTCTACTGTGTTTCTTACTAAACAATGGAGTTTTGTGTAACGTCCTTCGGGAGTTTCTGGTGCTGCATTTTCAATGGGCGTTAGTAACCAAGGTTGTAACGGATAACCAGAATCCCCTAGAAGCCATCCATTTAATTCACCAGAAAAATATTTTGTTCTTAAAAATTGTTGTATGTTACTCATTTGCCAGATAGCAGAATCATGTGTTGATCCTGGGTACCTAGCATTTATTGCAGTAATTTTTAAATCTGCATCACAAATCTGTTGCAAGTACAACACAAAGAAGCGTATACATTATAACTAGTAATTTGAAAAATGAAATATATTCTTACAATTAACGCATTGATACTGGTGTACCCTTTTCTGTTATAATATGGAGCTGCAGGATACAGTTCATGTTCAATAGGAGGACTTATAATTGCTACATGGGTACCATCAATACATCCAATCACGTTTGGAAAACCAAACTTGTTGAAAAACCTATATGTAGATATAGTTTTTGTATAAATGTATGAAACTCTTTAAATAACCTGCTTTAATAAACTAATTAGATAAATATAATAATTACCGTTGTTCTTGCTCTTCAATCAAATTTAAAAACTCATATCCATACAATAATATTTCGTGAAAAGCCATCGTCGTTACCGTAAAACACCACAATTTAGCAGTTGCTACGATAGCGATAAAATATAAGAACAAGTCGTTAACTTAAACAACTTTGAATTTTAGAAAATAGCAAATTTAGTCATAACAACTAACCCTTCACTTAACAACTTAATTCAGTTGTTATCAATAACAACTTTGCTTAGAAAATTGCACCGATTAAGATATTATTATACTTGACCTGTTATCACTTAAGAATTATCACCTTGCAATAGATGCATAACTGTGTACGTAACTCGCGTCTACTGATAATATTATAGGTTTATTTAAATCAAAATATTGTAATACCGGCGTTTCACTTATCGTTTTCTTAAGATTATTGAATTCAGTTTCATGTTCTGGCATCCACATATATTCTGTGTTATTTTTTAATAGATTTCTTAAATTACAGTTTTTGCTTGCTAATCCTTCTATAAATGGACCTAAATAATTAATCATTCCCATAGATCTCTGAAGTTCTTTTATATTTTTTGGTTGTGGTATATCTTTGATTGCCTTTACTTTATTTATATCTGGTGCAATCCCCTTTTCACTAAATATGTGACCTAAATATTTAATTTCTGTTACTCCAATTTTACATTTATTTTTATTTAATTTCAAATTAACCTGTCTTATTCTATCTAAAACTGATTTTAACGCTTTGTTGTGTTCTGCCTTTGTTTTTCCAAAAACTAGCAAATCATCTACGTACAATACGACGTTTTCAATTCCTATCAAACATTCTGACATTCTTTGTTGAAAAATCTCTGGTGATGATTTTAAACCAAATGCTAACCTTTTATATTTAAATCTTCCAAAAGGAGTGTTGAATGTAGTCAATTTTGAACTTTCTTCGTCTAATTCTAATGACCAGAACCCTGAACTTGAATCTAATACTGAAAAATATTTTGCACCATTTAGTTTTGATCTAATCGTTTTAAAATCTGGTATTTGATATCTAGCTCTCTTTAACGCTTTATTTAATTGCCTCGGATCTAAACAAACTCTAATTTCGCCATCATTTTTTTGTATTATTACTACCGAATTAACCCATTCTGTTGGTTCTGTTATTTTTTCAATTACACCTAATGCACACATTCTTTCAATTTCATTTTTAAATTTATCCATTAATTTATATGGAATTTTTCTATTTGCATCTATATGAGGCTTTACGTTTTTATTAATTTCTAAATGAACCGGCTTTTCTAACTTTCCAAGTCCTTCAAACAAATCTTTATATTCCTCAAATACGTCATTATTATTAATAATAATTTCGTCGTTGTCTTTAAATGTTACCGTTTTATTATTATAAACTTTCTTAATTAAATTTAATTGCGTACATGTTTCTAAACCTAAAATCGTATTACATATTAAATCTACTATGTGGAATTTTATAATCGCATTTTTATCATTGTCATATAAGCATTTTAAATTACACCATCCTACCAGTTTTAAATTTTCACCACTAAAAGTTAAAATTTTTATGTTTTCGATTGGATTTATATTATTTTGCATTTCTAAATTTTTTATAGTTTCTAAAGACATTACATTCACACCTGCCCCTGTGTCTAATTGACATTTTATCTCTGTCTCATTTATTTTTAAATTTATATTCCACGTATTATCATTTTCATTACTGTCTTTTAAATTTTTCACAATATATAATTTACCAACATAAAATTCTTGTGAATCATTGCTTACAGTTAAATTTTTAACATTGTACAATTTATTTTTATACTTACAAACCTTGGCATAATGATTAAATTTCTTACATATCATACACTGTTGTCCATAAGCACGACATTCTTTGTGTCCATGTATAAAACCACACCGCTGGCATATTTTCGTTATCGCCGTTGCCGTTGTTTGATTCCTATAGCGACTTGCAGATCTTGGTCTTTGCTGAGTTGACACATATTTGTTGACACCGTCTCTCCTTGGATAATGTTGATAATGTTGTTGAGTCACATCCTTTTTTATGGCACCTATCATAGTTTCTTGTTTATCCAATAATTGTAACGTTTGGTTTTTTGACATTTCTAAATTTTTAGCAATTTCTATGGCTTTTTCTAATTCAATATCGCCTTCTTCCAATAACCTTTCACGTATGTGATTGTTTTTTGTATTTAGTCCGCATATCATTACACTTTTCACCAAACTTTCACGTTTCTGTTCTAATTCACACGATAAACTTAACCCTGGGCAGTCGCACTGTAATTTCACTGCTTCCGCGGTCGCACTGGGACGAAAACGTCCACGCACAGTTTTCAACATGTTCAACTGCTTTAAAAAATCTAAAATAATTCATGAATACTCTTCAATCCTTCTAAAGTGTGAATCTATGATTTTTTAAGTACAAAAGTTATTATTTTTTATACTATAAATTGGTATCTCACCATAAACGTTAAAAAAAGTGTTTTAGTCTAAATTTTAACAATTACAAAATGTACAATAGTAAAAATTAAATTATCATGGATTGTCCTCATGGATACCCTAACGTTCACTAAAAACCGGGTTTTGATCGTTTCTGCCCAAAAAAGTATAATTATTGGATCGATTGAAAATGCATAATTTCAAGGAGAGGAAAATCAAGAATTTTTATGAAAAATAAATCGAAAATCATTTTGAATGTACAAATAATATTATTTTTATTCAAACAAAAAATTATAAATGATAAAGATTATAAAAATTATAAAATATATTCAGAAAATTGTTCTCTTTCCTGTAGTGCAAACGAAAAATTTGAAATCGTGGGGTGGATTAACAGACAGTAACCTAAAACGTTGATTTATTTCCTAAAGGGCTAAAAATATGTTCAGATAATTCAAATATTTATTTACAAACCTTAATGCGCTATTAGAAGCCTCCTGGATAAAAAAACATAAAACTTTTAAACTGCAGTATAACTGACACGCCAGTCGCACTGGGACGTTTTTGTCCGGTTGACAAATTCAAATCACTGTAACTCAAGAACTAACTGGCCGAAGGAAGCTAGATAACACTTGCAAGAAACCACCTGTACTAAGTTTTTTTTAGATAGAAAACCAGCGCCCTTACCCTTTTCGATTTACTTGAAATTCTCAAGTGAAATTTCGCTTAGGACGAAATCGTCCCAGTGCGACCGCGGAGGGTTAAATTCTTGAGTTCTGTGACGTATTCGTCAAAATTTTCTTCAGTCTTTTGCTTCCTTGAAAACAAATTATTTCTTTCAATTGCTATATTTTTTCTGGGTTTAAATCTCTTATCGAATAATTCAATCAAGTCTTCAAATTTGATCTTTTTTCTATCCACATTGAATGATTGAAAAATGTGCAGCGAATCTGTTCCCATGTTATGCAATAGTATTGCCACTTTTTTTCATTTGCTTCTTTTTCTAACGCATTTGCTGCTAGGTATATCTCAAATTGAAGCACCCACGTACTCCACTTGTCCGCAATACCCTCCGAGTTGACATCTAATGGTTTTAACCCCATGTGCGCCCGATTTACTTTTTCTTCCGTCCTCTCTTCCTTGTTCCTAGGCATTTTTTTTTGCTTTTCTTTACTTTTTCACTATTTTTTATTTCACTTTTGACACCATGTTTTACTGTTAGGTTGTAATGAAAGACGTGTTGCTTGTTAGACGTTTACTAATCAACTGCCGGAGTCGCTCTCCCACTCTACATAAATATAATATACTGCAGTGATATTACAAATATTTTTGTTCTACCCTGTCTTTTAAAACCTCGACTAGCTCAGTAGATACCGGAAAACAAGAGACACCCAGTAGTAGTGAGTTCCTTTCAGTCACCCCGCCTTTCTTGCGAGCAGAATAAAAACTCGTTTCTTTGACTAACGAAAAAAATTGTTAATTTATTCAAAGAAAAATATTGTAGCGACAAATCTCGCTATTAGGCTTTTCGTGTAAAAATGTTCGGCCACTGATTTGGAAATTTTATTTACTATACTTGAAATCCTGCTAAATTTCAAAACCATTTGCCGGTGTGTTTAATGTGTAGCAACTAATAACAAAATTTTATGTAGTATAAAAATAAAGAAATGTTTTTAACTATGATGCTTTTATCTTTGAAATACCTTTTACATATCCTGAGCGCATCCAACCAAGTAGCTCGTCTCATCTATCACCATTCGCTCCCGTACGTAGAGAATATCACACGTGCTGCAACCACCGAATCTCAGCAAACCATCTGGTGCATAAATTATTTCTGAACTCAATTAGATTGCAACCCATCAATCCAAAAAAACCGTTGATCCAATCTTCAACACTATCCAACCCGAACAACTTCAAATTCAATGCAGGTAAGTGAAAATTGTACTCGCATTCAAATTTTTATTTCTTCTCAAAAATGGCCTCCCTTTATCTTCGACCTTCGTAAAATTATAGTTACGATCTCTTCAAACTTATTTACTTTCAGCAATTCGCTATTGGAATCGATGACTCTTCACCAGATATCACTTTATTGGTGAAAAAAAACTAATTTCCACTTGGTTTCCAAGTAAAATTCTCCTATTCGCAAATTAAAATTTACTACCAATTTTATGCGTCTCCACCGCCTCGAAGCGCTCTCGAAGACCTTGTACCTCCTTTATCTTTGCGAGATTATAACCCCCCTAAGTTCTTCAACTACGTACAGGATGTTGCACAAATTAATATTCTTTTCCTTCATCGTAGATCGCTTACGAAGCACTGCACAAATATCACTCTCCAACGTTTATAAAATTTACAAAATAAAAATGTGTTGCGGATGTGTTTAAGTATAAAATTTAGCCTTTTTAATTTTTCTCTGAATAAACTGTAACCTATTTGCAGTACTTGAAACAAATAAAATGACCACGATCAGGACTAACGGGTTGACTGTACAAAAAAAACACTACAGCTTCCAAACAGAACACGACATCTTTAATATCCCCCTATCAATTTTTAATTTAAATACTCCCGTACGTATTTTGTAACACCACAATACATACATGTACAACACCAAACTACCTATAAACAGGGCTGGGCAGTATTTCAATTACATGTATTTAAAATACAAATGTATTTTGTAATTGTATTTAAAATACAAATAAAAATGTATTTTGTATTTAAAATAGATTACTTAATTACTTTTTGTTGCCATTTAAAAATTTTTAAATTAAAAATAAACAATAATTTAAATATTTAAAAAACATGAAAAAGAGATATTAATTTATATTTAACAGGTTTGGATTTCTTGTTTATATTTGAATAAACAAGAAAAATAAAAATTATTAAGTGAAAATTGATAAAAAATTTTTTTTTTTTATTTAGATTTGATGAAGGTGCATCAACTGCCTGGGTTATTAGCACCTGTATGTGTACATTTTTATATTTACATTATATTTTTATTTTTATTTCTTGTAAGAATTTGATCGTATGATGGATAGTGTTTCTTTCGGGATTGAGTGCTTCTTCGATTTTTTGTGGTAATTTGGTTTTGTTTCTTTGATTTGTGTATGTTGGGTAATCAATTAGTATGTGATGTACTATTAGTACAATTTGATCACATGTAGTACATTTTGGTGCGAGTTCTCTATCTGGTAAAAATGAGTGGGTTGTCTTTGTGTGACCTAATCTCGTTCTGGTCAGGATTGTTTCTGTGGTTCTGTTTTGGTTTATTAATTGTTTCCATGGATTGATAAATTTTTTGATTTTTTTAAATTTTTGGTTGGAGCCTATCCATTATTCTTGCCATATTTTGTAGATGTAGTCTTTTATGAAATTAAGTGCGACGGAGTGCAAGATATTTGTTTTAATTTTTGCTTCTTTATTGGTTGTAGCTTCTTTTGTGAGTTTGTCTACTGCCTCGTTTCCCGGTATTCCCATATGTGATGGTACCCACAGAAACGATACTTCTATGTTTTTCGCTTTTAATTGATGATGTGTAAGTTTAATTTTATTTACCATAGGGATTTTTTGATTTTCGTTCTTGAGCGATTCTAGTGTAGCGATTGAGTCGGTGATGATTAAATATAATTTCTTATGATTGTCTTGTATTTGAATGTATTTTAATGATTGTTTTATTGCTATAATTTCTGCTGTAGATATTGTTGTTTCTTTTGGTAACCTATATTGCCTGGCTATGTCTCCTTGTATGAATGCACATCCCACCGTTTCATTTTCTTTAGAGGCATCTGTATAAATTTTTTCGTCGTTGTATTTACTTATTTATTATACTTATGTATTTATTTATTTCGTCGTTGTATTTTGGATAGTTTTAAATTCGGTGAGATATATGCTTTGAGCTGTGTAAAATATTTTAAAATACTAACTAAAAATGTTTGAAATAAAAAATTACGTTAAAAAAATATGAAATAATTAAAACTTAGTAACTTCATTTTTAAGATATTTCTTATTAAATTTTAAATTACTTATAAAATAAAATTTTATTTATAAATTTACCGCCGAACCTGTAAATTTTATTTATAAATTTATAGCTGAATAGAAATTACGTAAAATAATGTATTTTAAATAGAAATGTATTTTGCTAAATTTTTCTAATTTTGTATTTGTATTTTAAATACTCAACTTCTGAGTATATTGTATTTGTATTTCAAATACAAAAAAAATGTATTTTGCTCAGCCCTGTCTATAAAGTAGACAGCAGGCTGCTCTGTAATTTGCAAAAAACGGGATAGGGCCTCTTTTTGTTCAAAAATAACAGTAAGATCCTCTTCGCTCTAAAAAGGTAAAAGTACGCTTGAAATTTATAGAAAAAAAGGAAAACTTACCCCAACATGAAGTAATTTTTGAAAATTTGTTGATACTTGATCCCCTTTTCTGCCTTGACGCGTTTGGGAATATAAAAAGGCAAAATAAGGAAGGCACTATTTTCGTTAAACATTAAAAGTTTTTTTCTACGCCCGATTGTGAAAGTAGGCTTTTCAAGCTATCAGTTGATGGTTGAAAGTTGGCATTTGCCGCTTGGCAAGCGGCAATGAACCATTGCCGCCCGCGGAGCTGAGGTAAAATTGTCTAAAATGAAATACATAACAAACAGGAATTTAAATTATTTATTATGAATAATATTAAACCTTATTGGACAGTTTTGACAATTTTCTATTTTAATTCCAGATTCAATTTTGCTACTAGCTAATAAGGTACTTGTAACGCTGTGGTCATTACTAGTAATCTCTGGTTGTTGCTTTTTTCCAAGTATTCTATGAGATACTGAAGCCTTATTTTCTAGTGATTCCTCAATATATCCCTCTACCACTGTAGTGGACCTCCAACCGCCATGACGTTTTAGGCAAGTTATGTCGGTCCCAGAATCTGCTAGTAAAGTTGCAGAGGATCTTCGAAAGCAGTGCCCAGTGTATAAAGCACAATTAGGCAAATTTAAATATTCTGCTATACGTTTTGGCATGTTTCGAAATGTGTTTCATATTCTTTGCGCTTGCAAATAGCATTCGTGCTGACGCACTCATGCTATTCATTTTGCAAGCGCAACGAATATTCGTGATATCGCCACAAAATATTCGACATATCTACGACTACTCGTGGTATTACAAGTGAATATAACACACTACATAATAACCACAGTATAAATAAATAACTGTTATGGAAAATTGGGACTTTGCGGGTTTTAAATTTAAATATTGCGCGCGCGGGTTTAGTAAGTTGAAGAGATTATCGGTAGAGGTCGCTAGTAGGGAGCAGCAGTTGGTAACGATGGGGAAAAATAAAACGAGCATAAACGGGAGTATAAAAGGGAGCAGAGAGAGATGTAAAGCGTCAGTTCCAATAATGCAAGCGAGGAAGAACAAGTCAAGGAGTAATGGTTAGGTAACGAAGCAACTTATTATAGTAGAAAATATTGTGTATCATATAGTGAATTTAGTAAATTGTAAATATTTGGAAAGCGTGTTGTTATTTATTCTCAGTATTTAAACGCATAAATAAGCTTGACCGCCACTGTGCTAACATCGCGGAATAACAGGTTATGGGCCCAGCGAATAAATACTGCAGATAAAAACAAATTGATCGTAGAAGCGTGTGAAATACGAAATAGAAAGTTACGATGGACGACAAAGTGGAAAAATTGAACAACGTGAATTATAGGCAATGGTCGATGCGAATGCGTGGCATACTAGGACTGAAAGATTGTTTGGACGCCATCGGATTCACCACAAGAACACTAACTCCAGAGCAAAAGAAAATTGACGAAAAATGCAAGTCGATAATTTATCTCTCCGTTGACGATGATAATCTAGATAGTATCGAAGAGTGCGAAACAGCCAACGAAATATGGAATAAGTTAAAGGAAATTCATACAAAATTCGATAGCTACCACGCGGTACTGATGTTAAAGGAGTTCATAAATTTAGAGAAAGGTACCAACGAGAAGATACTGGAGTACGTGAACCGGAGAAATAATTTATACAAGAAAGTGAAAAGTGCGGGTTTCAATTTCGAAAACAAAGTATTGATGGGACTAATGCTAATAGGGTTACCAAAGGAATACGAATATTTGACAAGAACCGTTAAGATCGACGACGACGCTTTAACCCCAGCCAGTTTAAAAATGAGATTAGCAGAAGAAGAAAGACGAATAGAGGAAAGCGAAAGTGGAAAAAACGAAGAAGAATACAGAGCGATGAACACAAGAAATAATGTTATTGCGAGGAACGACAACCGTCACACGGATAGTGTAAGAAACGTAAAGTGTTTTAGGTGCAACAGATTTGGACATATTGGAAGGGACTGCCAAACAAGTAGGGATGCAAACAACCGATACTACAACAACCAGACCTTATACGTCATAAAAAGCAATTTGGGACACGCCAACGACATGGATAACGACAAAACGGTATGGTTGATAGACAGCGGATCTACCGATCACATGACTGGCGATCGAGAAAAATTTACAACGTTTCACGAGAAGTCAAACGAAATTATTAGCGCAGGGGGGACCATATTGAAGTCCATTGGTTATGGAGACGTAAGGGCAAAATGGCACGACATAAACGGCGGAGCAACAATTACATTGAAGGACGTCCTATGTGTACCAGGACTTAACGCAAACTTGTTGTCAACAGCGAAAATGTGCGATAAGGGAATCGTGGTATCTTTCAAACAAAGAAGTTGCACGATTTCGAACGATAATAAAGAGCTGCTACTCAGAGCTAGACGGGAGGGAAATTTGTATACAATAAAGGAGGAACGCATCATAAAAACAAGTTCGTATCATGTCACTAAAAGCAGCGAAGAACTATGGCATCAACGTTTAGGTCATGCCAACGAAAGATACGTACAACGGCTGTTAAAGGATTGTGGAAAAGTGGTTGAGAAAGTTGAAGACGAATACAGGAAAAAATGTGACACATGTGAAACGTCGAAGATAAAGCAGAAGAGTTACCCGAAGAAAACCGAAAATCGAAGAAAGGAAATCTTAGAGCTAGTACACACCGATGTGATGGGACCGATAACTCCTACTTCAAAGGGCGGAAACAAGTACGTAATAACCTTCACGGACGATTACTCACGCTACACCGAAGTATTCATAATGAAGACGAAAGACGAGGCTTTGCAAAAATTCGACGAATTTAGAAGAACAGTGGAAAGAAGGTTCGATAAGAAAATAAAAGCCATAAGAAGTGACAACGGGGGAGAGTATACCAGCAACAAGTTCAACGATTATTTAACGAAGTTGGGGATAACCAGAGAGCTTACCACACCAAGATCGCCACAACAGAACGGAGTAGCAGAACGGCTAAATCAAACCATCATGAACATCGTGCGGTGTGAAATGGAAGAATCCAACATGTACAGCGACATGTGGGCGGAAGCCACCCTAGCAGCTTGTTATTTAAAAAACAGAATACCGACAACTGCAAATGACGGAAAAACACCGTATGAGTTATGGAACGACCGAATACCAAAAATTGACCATCTTCGAGTATTTGGATGTCGAGCGTGGTGTATAAATGAAAGGCGTACTCACAAATGGGAACCGAAGGGAAAAAGGTATATCTTCATTGGATACGATACAAGGGCAAAATCATATAAATTATGGGACGAAGAAAGGAATACGGTAGTTCTAGGTAGAAGCGTGATTTTTGACGAGAACGTCTTTCCATTAAAAACGTCATGTGAAAACCCACCAACGAACGAGAGACAAAAAGTAAACTGGGGGGGGTCATTCGTCGAAGAGAGTACCGAACACACAGTAACACCAGAGGCCGACGAAGATGAATTGAGAACAAAGGAGGAAAGCGAACAAGCTTCCGAAATCGAAGAAGAATCGGGAACGGACGAAGAAGAAAGCGAGGAATCTTCCGAAGATGAATTAGAAACAAACAAAGAAGAAAGCGAGCAGGAAGCAGAACCCTCTGAAAACGAAGAACCACGCCCAGAAACCGATACAGAAGGTCCATCAAGTAAAGAACGAAGACAAACGAGAAGCGGAAGAGAAGTGAAAAAACCAAGTTGGACAAGACAATACGACATGAGGTCGTACTTGGTACGCGGGAAGGAACTGAAAACCGAACCGAGATCGTATAAAGAAGCCATACGCAGCGCTGAAAAAGAGGAATGGTTAAAAGCAACCGATGAAGAATTCGGAAACATAGAAGAAAATAATACTTGGATGATAGTGCAGAAACCCAAATACAAAAGAATTCTAAGAACTAAGTGGGCATTTAAAAGAAAATTGAACGAAAAGGGCGAAGTGGCAAGATACAAAGCCAGATTGGTAGCACTAGGAAATCAACAAATACCGGGAACAGATTATGATCAAACATATGCACCAGTGATACAAAGAAAAACGATGAGACTGATGACGGCATTAAGTGTACAAATGAAACTAGAAATACACCATATCGACGTAAATGCAGCTTATTTGAATGCTGAAATAGACGACGAAGTTTATTTAGAATTACCTGAAGGCTACGAAGAATATTTAAAGGAAAACGTCAATAAACAGGAATATGCGCTTAAGCTAAACAAGAGTTTGTATGGCCTACACCAATCTGGGCTATTGTGGAACAAAACGTTAAACAAGTTCATGATCGAAGAAGGGTTGTCACGGAGCAAAGCCGACCCATGTTTGTATTACGACATCGGAAAACAATTGTATGTTACGACGTATGTAGACGATCTCTTAATTTACGGGAAAAGAAATGACATCATAAATTTCAAAACTGCGATAGGAAACAGGTTTAAAATAAAGGACTTGGGCTTGGCTAAGAGAATTTTGTCCATAAACGTCCAGCAAACTTCAAACGAAATCAGTTTGAATCAGGAAGATTACGTGACAGAAATATTGACGGAATTCAACATGAACGACGCAAAAGTGACAGAAACACCTCTCTGTGCGGGAACGAAATACGCTTTGAGCGAAGACGATGAAAAACTGAGCGAAGAAATGAAGACGCTATACCAAAAGGGAATCGGAAGCCTGATGTACTTGGCAACAAATACCCGACCAGACATATCATACGCAGTGGCCCACATGAGTCAATTTTGTACAAAGCCATCGAAAGGACATTGGACGGGATTCAAACATATATTGCGGTATTTGAAAGGAACAAAGAATCATCGATTAACATTCACAAGAAGTAATGAAAAGATCACCACTTACACTGACGCAGAGGGGAAGCGATATCACAGATAGAAAGTCCTACAGTGGTCAAGTCACAACACTCGGGGGGGGAGCAATAAATTGGTCTTGCAGAAAGCAGAGATGTGTGGCGTTGAGCACGATGGAGGCCGAATTCATAGCATTAAGCGAAGCAGCAAAGGAATGTCTTTGGCTAGCAGAAATAATCAAAGAAATAAATCAAGAAGAATTGATAAACGTACCATCGGTGATAAAAATCGACAACCAGGGGGCAATAAAACTTGCGGAAAATAATACGACTTCCGATCGGAGTAAACACATCGAATTACGAATGTTCCACGTGAGGGATTGCGTTCAAGAAGGAAAGATTAAGTTGGAATACATTCGAAGCGAGGACAACATTGCAGATCAACTAACAAAGATAGTCTCGAAGTTAACGGCACAACAACATCAAATGAAGATGGGGATCGGGAAATCATCCAGGGGGGATAATGAGAGAAATTTCCCATATCAGGGAAGGAATCAGGAATAGATTCAGGGGGGATGTTATGGAAAATTGGGACTTTGCGGGTTTTAAATTTAAATATTGCGCGCGCGGGTTTAGTAAGTTGAAGAGATTATCGGTAGAGGTCGCTAGTAGGGAGCAGAAGTTGGTAACGATGGGGAAAAATAAAACGAGCATAAACGGGAGTATAAAAGGGAGCAGAGAGAGATGTAAAGCGTCAGTTCCAATAATGCAAGCGAGGAAGAACAAGTCAAGGAGTAATGGTTAGGTAACGAAGCAACTTATTATAGTAGAAAATATTGTGTATCATATAGTGAATTTAGTAAATTGTAAATATTTGGAAAGCGTGTTGTTATTTATTCTCAGTATTTAAACGCATAAATAAGCTTGACCGCCACTGTGCTAACATCGCGGAATAACAATAACCACGTTTCAAATGAACTAATAGTTTATATACACCCACAACAATGATACCAACATTTGATACTACAGTACTATGTTCAAACGTTCAAGCTCCATCAAACGTGCACGTAATCGACATCAAAATTTTAGTCATAACCATGGAATCTGATATGACTTCTTGATCTTTTAATTGCTGCATAACTTCTATTAGTTTTTATAGGAAAGTTGCAATGTCATCTTCTGGCTCCTTCGTGAACTTGTAATATTTTTGTTGTAGAAATAAAATATTTGACTTCGATGCTAACTCATTTAGTTTTGAGTATTGACCACGTCTCATTTGCCGTTTCACTGTTCATAATTTGCAGAAGAGTTTTCTTTATGCACTAAGTTAAAATTACACGCCTTGCTTAAGGTCTTGATCAGGTGTTTAAAAGACAGAGACAAAAATTAAAAAAACAAACATTTATTTTAATTAAGGTGGCAAAAAGTATAAATTATTATCAAGCGCTACTAGTAGATGACTCTGTCATCAATAGATCGTAATACAATGCGAGCGGCAAAACTTACCGACGTCTACATTAGTTCGTGCTTTTTTTGCCGCTTACATATTTAGAAAGTAGTTTTGAGTACAAATATGCTCAAATTGACAATCGGTGCCGGTGAAAGAATTCAACCTTGATGTTTACTTTTTATAAACATTTCAAGTTTGAAAACTTGCGATAATTAATATTACTGCATTGGTTAATAATTTATATTATATATATTTTGAAATAATAAAACCTAACAAAATGTTAAAATAATAAATTTTAACTGTTAAGTAAATAATAAAATAAATATTTTGGTTATTATTTTAATTAAAAAAGTTTAATAAAAAAGCGGAGCATTTTGAAATTTTTAAATTTTACTAGTAAGTACAGAATATATAAACTATTGACGGTGACTTATTTTGTTATTTATTATAAAATGGTTATTAGTAAATTACAATAGCTTTTCTACGACTGGTACATCCACTGGTACCAGTGGATTATGAAAATTATTTATAATTTAAAATACCGAACTAATGTCATATCAGTGTTTTAATAATTACTACTACTGCGAAACTTGTTTGGGTTTTTAGAGATAAAAATTACGGAGCATTAAATTGAGCAAATTGCCTTAGGGCCGGTATTATAAACGACAAATAAGTAATTTACTTATGAGATTGTTAAAGGAATATAATATTCGAAAACCACGAATAATCTTTGCAAATTCTTTTAGAAAAAAAATCGCCTTTACCGGGATTCGAACGCGGTGTGTCGTTAGCAGTGCTATCCATTTATCCATAAAGATTCTCGTTAAAAGTCATAAAGTGATCATACTCTTTGCGTATCGGGAATGAAGAACGCGTTAAAATTATTAAGCCGATGCATTATTAAAGAAAATGTAATTTAATAATTTTAAAAATTAATTTTCGAAGTTGAAAAAAAAGTGCAAAATTTTTGAAAATATCGATTTTGAAAAATCCACCCGGATGCAAAAAATTCTCTAAACCGCATGTTCAAAAAAAATTTCGAAACATTCAACCGGGATGATTACGGATTTACGTCGACTTTGACAGATGCCGAAATCGCTATTTTGGCCGTCAAAATTCTATTTCAATTGTAAATTAATAAATAAAAATTTGTAAACATGAAATTTTTTATTTAGAGTCGTAGATAAAACGTCGTATTTGACTCGTACATAATGGCTATAATTCACGAGGATGAAGTTTATACGCGAGCCGTAGGCGAATGTAACTGACTGATATTATATGCTCGTTAAATAATATACTATTATTATCAGTATTATTATTGTCGACGGTCTTTTGCAAACTATGCGATCAAACCAAACAATTAAAACATTTTTGTCAACCCAAAAAATTTATAAAAATTTAATACAAAAAAAAATCTTGAAATGATAACAAGATGAACGGATAACGAGATCAATTACCTGACAACCTGTCGGCCGTGGTCACTGTGAAATTTTCATTAATATTATCAATTATATTTTAAATATTTTTGAAGAAATTGGCACATAATAATTAAATCATAAAGCTTTGAGATGATAAATGGGTAAAATACCTACACATTTTTAGTTTTTAAAAAGATGACAAAACTGTGAGATTGGTATTGTGGTATAATATAGACACGTTATTATCACTTCTTATGTTTACAATTTACACGATATACATAGATAAGACTATACTTTCTTCCAACTCCTTCAAATTTTGTACAGCGCTTTCAAAAGAGAGTTGTTAGAAAATAACACAAACTCAATGTGTTAAGCACGCGCCATCTAGGAAACATTTTAAAAATTACAAATTACATTAGTAACATATGCATTAGAGGACTGACGAAAAATGTTGTTACTGGAGGCATTAATAACAGATTTTCAAAATGTATTCTTCCCTACATATCTTCTGTAATGACATATTGCAAATACAGCATGATTACTTTACTATTTTTATTACAATAACTAAACCACTAGATCGTTCTACAGGCCTATTTTGTTTATTTATTTGTGTAATAATTAAAAACGCTTTTCACCTCTAATTGTAACACATTATCAACAACAGTTGAAATAATATCATGTCATAAACTACAGCACGATATGTCATCTGTACTCTGTTTTTAATCGACAGTAGTTCTTATGGCCAAATAACATTGGTATTTGCCACCTTAAACTACATAATATTATATTATTTAAAAAAATTTAACTTTTCTAGCCTCTTTAACTCTTTTATTACGACATTGAAGTCTATATTTTCCGCAATTTTATTTTCAATTTAAAAAGTTGCCATTTCTGTCAACCTCTATTGTGTTATTGTCGATCGCAGATAAGTTTTTATGAGCTTAAGCTTAGAAAAACTCTTTTCCCCACTTGCTACCGTTACAGGTATAGTGATTAATATTCTCAATAAAATCCATACATTGGAATATAATTCTTTTATGTTGCGTTCTTGAATAAAATTTAAAATATATTGCTATGCCTCCAGCATTTTATTTTTAATTAATTAATTTTCAAAATCAAACTTTCTTTCTTAAATATTTCTTTTAATTTAAATTTGTATTTGAATAAAATTTTAAAATTGGGCACGTTAAAATTATTCGATACCGGTATCGCAGTCCGGCTTATCAATCCAAATTTTATAGTTCCTATAACAAATTTCAATACAAAACAGAAACTTTTCTACCAATTCTTCAATTATAAGCCTTAAATTTTGATCTCTATTACCATCTTTAATTAATCGGCCAATGCTTCTGTTTTATTTTCACTTTTAAAATTATCAAAAAAAATCTTTCAAAATCAACAAATCCAATTATAATAAATCTTCAATAAAACACGTTTTCAAAAAAATCACTTATATTCAAAAAATTTCACAAATTTATCAAAATTATTCAGACACTAAATTTTACAGGTCTATCACCTAGACCATTTTTGATAAAAAGCCTCGATAAAATTTTTCCTTTTACCAACTTTAATTTTTAAAGTTTTACCTCCCAAAATTCAAATTCAAATATTTTATAAAATGAAAAATTAAAATTCATAGAAAATTAACAGGGTAGGTAAAACTTTGGTTCGGAATATGACAATATACAGGGGTAGCATCATCTTCATCGGGCAGAAAAGATTTCAGGCTTATGAACTCATTACACAACACATAACCATCTATATCTGATTTTGATCCTACAGTTAATTTCAATTGGAGATCACCATGGAGTTTGAGAAGGTCTGGTTTTTCTGGAATCTTTTTTATATTGTATAAAAAATATAAAAATTTATATTGTATTGTATAAAAAAAAAATTATTGTATAAATTGTATTGTTTTTATATTGTATAAGATTCTGAGTACTCATTTAACTGTTCAAATCTTTCATTTAGTGAATTTAAAATGGTTTCCAAACGACAATTAAAAAATTCAATTTCAAATTTTTTTTTTTTTATCAGTTATAGGCTCATTTTGGGCAGCTTCACCAGCTTGGCATTTAACACGTCTTATTCTAGTTGTGGCTTTAAATACAGGTTCAATTCCCAGTTCTTCCGCCAAGTCCTTCGCTGTTGAAATTGCACTTTTAAAGCCCGTTTTTCTATACTCTTTCAAGAAAACGTAGCATTTTCTCAACATCTCTGTGGATTTACAGAGATCCATATCTACTAATTGCAGAGATTTGCTAACGACGTTAATCTGGAAAAGTACATCATACCAAACAACCAATGAAACTATAAAGCTGAAATCTTTTAACTGTTCGGCTAGAGTAGTGGCCTCATGAGAAATTTGAACATCTGTTTTTTCAGTTTTAATAGCCAATGTAATTAAAGCATCATGAATAGCACTAATTTGATAACGGACTGCTTTAACACTACTTATTCTTGCTTCCCAACGCGTTTCACTGAGTTTTTTCATAGAATATAATCCTAACTGATCATTTAGAATTTTCCATCGATGAACGGAAGCTGAAAACAATGTGAATAAGCTCTGAATCTTCCCAAACAAAGTGACGAATTTTACCGATGACTTGGCAGCATCGCATAGTACCAGATTGTAGCTATTCTTCTTTGGACCACAACATTTTTTCTCTTCATATTCGCTCAGTTGTCATACCCCTGTCCTCTACGATTGTCCAATTCAAGTCTATGTTTATTTAAAACATTTATGATAACTTCTGTCAGTCCTGCACCTGTCGAATCATCGACTGTTAAAAATTCTATGAAATGCTCCTTGACGGTTATTTTATTTCCATCTGATGATAAATCAACAAATCGGATTGTCTATGAAAGTTGTTCTAAACCCAAGAACTTTCCGTTATGCGGCGTATATAATTTGTCTGAAGTGCCTTTGAACGCCATGTTATTTTCAGCTATAAAAAGTGTAATATGCATCAATCTAGTCAAAACATTATTCCATCTTGTACTTTCTTTTTTAATCAAATGTTGTTCTTGGGAATCTATTGTTTTTCCTGTTTTTAATCGTATTTCAGCATCAATCCAAGTGAGGTAAACTTGTTTATGAGCACTACCGTTCTCATGAATTTTCAACCTTTCAGACAAGTGTTTCCAGTCGTTATATCCTTCAGATACTAAATTAGTCACTGAGCTACTATCAAAAAGGCGACAACAAAAACAATAAACGCGATCTTTAGAAATAGAAATAGAAATAGAAATTTATTGCATCAATAAAGTTACATGCGTGTCAACAATAATAAAGTGTACAACAATTAAAAGGTAAAAGCACTATCACTAATCTCAACCAACAACAAATCAACAATAAGTAAAATTAACAACACAGTTTAAACATCTTGATCCAGTGAATACTATAGTATCGTTCTCTATCTACTGCGGAAGAAACTCTTGAATGGTGTATACCGGCCTGTTCATGAGGATGTCTTTTATAACCCTTCGAAACGGTTTCTCAGATAAATCCTTCACTGCTTGTGGCAACTCGTTGTACAACTTGGGACCCCAGTAGTCCGCTTCCTGTTGTGTTTTTTTCAACTTGTGCAAAGGTATCTGCAATTTGCTTCTGTTTCTAGTTTCAAAATTGTGGTAATGTCCATTTGTTATGTATTTCTCCGGATTCGACTTCACGTGCTTTAGACACTCGAATATGTATACTGCTGGGAGCGTTAGAATTCTGTTTTCCATGAATGCATTTCTGCAGCTCTCTATGGATTTCATCCCACACAGTACGCGAATCGCCCGTTTCTGAATTTTGAAGACTTCAGTTGCAGCCGCAGAAGCACCCCAGATTAAAACACCGTAACTGAGAATACTGTGGAAATTTGCAAACTATGTGCAACGAGCCGCATCTCTTGTGCTGTATCTGGCCACTGTTCTAACGGTGTAAACCGCAGACGATAGCTTATTCATTAATTGCTCCTTGTGTACTTTCCAGTTGAGCCGATTGTCCACTGTAATTCCCAGGAACCTTAGGGAACACTTTTCACCCGAGATTGGCAGACATTGCGTCTTTTCGGCATTGAGTTTTAATTTATTTTTACCAAACCAACTTTTTGATTGTTCTATTGTATTTATTAGCTTTTCTTCCAGTTCCTTTCTGTTCTTTGCGCTTATCAGGTACGTGGTATCGTCTGCATAAAGATAACTAAAAACATCTTCCACATCAATGCTCAAGTCGTTCATATATATAACGAACAGAATTGGACCCAGAATAGATCCCTGTGGTACTCCAAGAGCCACTTTTTCCTCCCCGGACAATTTCCCGTTCCAAAAGACTCTCTGACTTCTTTCTTTTAGATATGACTCTAGTAACCTGTATGTTGGACCTCTGAAACCATAAAAATATAGCTTTTTAAGTAAAATATTAGTAGGTATCGAATCAAACGCTTTCGACAAGTCGTTTGAAATTACTTCCATTGTGTCGCCTTGATCATGTCCCTCCATTATCTTGTGCGTGAGTTCTAGAAAAGCTGTTGTAGTGGATTTTTTCTTTCTATAACCATGCTGATTGTCTGAGAGAAGTTCTTTTTTTTCTAAGTAATTTATGATTCTTGTTTTAATTGCACTTTCGAACAGTTTAGAAAAAGTCGGAAGTAGAGATATGGGTCTGTAGTTACACGCCTCTGTTTTTTCTCCTTTTTTAAATATTGGCACAACCTTTGCTGTTTTTAGTTGATCTGGGAAAGAACCCTCCAGAAAACATTTATTTATTATTATGCTTAGTGGCACTGGTAGAATCGATTCCATTAGTTTCATCATGTTAGTTGATATTCCGAATATGTCCTGTGTATCTTTACTTTTCAAGTTCCTCATTGTGCATCGAATCTCCTCTGCAGTGACTGGATCAAAAAAACAGGAAAATTCGCAGCTTTTTCTGGAAGTTTGCAATACTTTAACAGCGTCGGCATCACCGGTTTTGAATTGTGCATTGATTTTTTGTCCTATCTGGGAGAAAAAATTACTAAGCGTGTCGGCATCTATGTCGTCTTGTGCCTTCTTTATTGTTTGTTTGCCGGTTTCTTTTTTTATAACCTCCCAGATCACCTTTGTCTTATTCTGGGCATTTAATATTTTAGTTTCATTATTACTTTTTTTCTGCTTTACTAGCGCTTCAGTGAGAGCAGACTTACACAATTTGTATGCCTGGTACGAGGCGTTGTCTTTTCTAACTCTGCGAACTATATCTAGGGCTTCTAGGGTACTCTTGATTGATTTTACTTCACCTGAGGTGTGAGTTTGCTTTTTTGGCTTGTTTATATTTATTTTTTTAACTTCTTTAGGACAATACAGATTAAACCAATGTAGAAAAGTGTCAAAGAAAACGGTGAAGGATTGTTCTGCTCTTAAGTTCATCATAAGCGATTGCCAGTCTATGCTGGATAGCGCCTGCCGGAGCCGGCTGATACCTCTCTCGGTAATCCTTCTGACACGACGTACCACAAAGTTTGCCCGTTCTTGCAATCCAGCTGGGATCTCCAGTATCTGTGCTAAATGATCTCCTAGATGCAAATTTAGTGTATATGTCTCTTCACTTTTTATCGCGAAATCACAGAAGATATTGTCTATGCAAGTTGCACTATGTTGTGTTATTCTGCTGGGTTCTGACATCATCGGCTCTAGTTCGTATGTAGCCAGCATCTGCAATAGTTGTTTCCTGCATGTTGATTCTATGTCAAAGTTTACATTGAAATCCCCCGCCAAAACAACTTTTCTGTATTTTCTACTCGCTGTCAACACATTCAACGCCTCTTCCAACTTTAAAATAAATGCTTGCAAATCACCCGTTGGTGATCTGTATGCTACCAGAATAGCCATTCTCTCACCAATGATTTCAATCGCAGCCGCCTCCATGGTTTTCTCCTCCGACATCAATGCTATCTCATCAACTGTTCGAAATTTGATCCCACCTCTCACCAAGATCAGAACACCACCATGCTTGTGAACGCTTCTACAAAAACTTGCTGCAAATACAAAATCATTCAGTTTTATGTTACAAATTATATTTTCTTTGTCATTTATCCAATGTTCGGTGATACAAGCTACATCAATGAATTGCTGATTTAAAGATAACTCCAATCTGTCTATCTTATTTTTTATGCTTTGAACATTGACATTGAGTAACGATATGTTTCTATGCTTGTTTAGTTTAGTTGAAATTTCCACCTTATTGGATTTGAAATAACTTGTACCGACTCACCGTAACACCTGTGGGCCAGTTTTTACCATTGTAGAGCTCATTAAGGAGGGAAAAGTCCGCTTCAATCTTGAAGGACACACTTCTCGCGTCTTTACGAATTGGACGTGCTTCTACTTTGAAGTCATTTCTTTGAAAAGTATCTTCCAGATGTCTTTGAACTGACTCTTCACTTGTACCAAGCGATACTCTTCCCAAATGTATCAACGCTTTCCTTGGAGCAGAAATGAAAGAAACTGCGCTGTTGGTATTCACTCGTTCTCCGATCACTTTCTCTTTGTTTATTGTTTTTTGTGGCAAAGTTTTCAGTGGTAAAGTTTTATTTTTATTTTTAGTTTCTTCGTGTTTATTTTGCAACGCCGCACACATGGGCGTTGGTCCAATAATATTTGGTGCTCTTTCTACACTTTTTATGTGCTTTTTCTGATTAACTATTTTTGAATATTGTTGAGGACTTTTCACAAGTGCGGCATCATCGCATTCTGCATCTGTTGATGCCTTATCAATATTACTCGGTTTTGCACTTTTTAATAAATCTATTATGAGATTCTTGTCACTAACCATTGTCTGTAAACCTTCTATAATTCTTTTCGAATAGTCCAATTCCACTTTTACAATTTTCAACTCTGTAAGCATTAATAGGTTATGTTTGCTTTCTTCGCCGGACTCGCGAAATTCTTCATCACTTTCCGCACTAACACTAAGTTTTATGTGTGATTGCAATTCTTCACTTAGTTGAACATCCGTTGGTACACCAGCATTTAAAATTATGTTAACTAAAGTTTCTTTTTTCAATTTCATGAGTTCGTTTGTGAAATTCTTAAAATCCGCCATGTTGCGAGAAACGGAGTATTACATTAACCAGCGACGGTGAATGGTTTCATTATTTGCAAGTTTTTTCGAGTAGTGAGAATTAGAGAAATGTCGTCCGTTGTTATCCTTTGGATAATGATAATTATTATTATCAATGTTGGTTTGCGTTGGGCCAGTAGTTATTATATGATCAATAGTTTTTCTACTTCGAATAGGCGACCAAGTGGCTGGATCCGATATATTTGTAACAACATTAACGTCAAAACTTTTTTCATTGCTATCTAGAACTCGAAATTGTACATCGTCATTAGCATCATCTTGAGCAAGGTCTGATATTGTAGCATTACCTGTCTCCTCACTTTTTTAAGAAAGAAAAATTAAAAGAAAATTATAAGAATTTTCAATTTGAAAACTTAAATCAGCAATTTCTTTTTGATTCGTATTTCCTTTAATGCTTTTAAAATTTCTTTCAAAACTATTTGATAGTTTCTGCTTAATTGTAAGAATATCCTTTCGATTGAAATTGTTTACTGCATGTAACAAAACTAAAAATTCTGTTGCCGCATGAGATGTACTATATTCAATTTTTTCTTGAGAATTAATTACATTTTCTTGCAATATGATTGAGTTAGATTCATTTGGTACAATTAGCATTTCGCTTTTATCAAAATTAAAAGAACATGTAACTATATTGTCCAGGTCATTTTGTTGCAGTGTAACTTCGGGGGAGTGTTTTATTTTCAAATGTTTTTTAAATGCCTGAGATGTGGTAAAACTTTGAAAGCAATTTTCAAATATACGTTTATAGTCATCAGTTGATTTAAGGCAATGTAGATATTTTAACTGAATAAAATAATTGTCAATGATATCAAATTGATTTCTACATAAAAAACATAAATACATTTTATGAACTTTTGCCTTACACTAAAATGTAAATAATTTTTATGTTGTTTAAATATTGTATGATGAAATTAAATTAAAAACTTGAGGTGCGGTAGTTTTATCTCTAATACTAAACAAAATACGTGGCCCAAAACTGCCAAACCGTTAAACATTTGTGAGCAAATTGAAAGTTGAAAATATAAAAAGTTTTAAAACGAAAATCGAGAGCTTTAACAAAAGTTTTAAATTCATAATAAATATTTAAACAGACATAAATATTATTTACATTATTAATGTTGGGTCCTACCATTACAATATGTAGCTGAATATGTGATCTATTGGTAAATTTTTTTGAAACCAAGTCTTCTTTTGATTTTTCTAGAACACATTATATTTGTCAAAAAATGCACCCGAGATTCTTGAGAATCCTTAATAGTCAATTTTTTCTTCTTAATGAAAAGTCTTGGTCTAGCTGAAAAAAATTATTTAAATATACTAAAGGCTTTACATGAGACTGCATAAAAAAATAACTTACTAATAATGGAAATTTCGATGGGTTTTTAATTATCGGCTACGCTATTAATAAATTTGTAAATGGCTGTGTTTCAAACTCCTTCAATCTCAGTGTTGAAGTTTTATTGTATATGAGTCATTCAACGTCAGATCGGACGGTTTTTTGGACACTAGGTCTCTGATTTTTTAAATAAATTTTTTTACAGGTTCTTCGCAACAAATGAATATTTTTATTTTATATTTATATTTTTTATTTTATTTTTATTGCCTCTAGTTTAGAAGTTACAAGGGGTTGAAAATCATAAAAAACTGCCAAAAATCGAAAACATGCTCTCCTTCAACTGCCCATATCTCCGGTTCTATCTATCCTACAGACTTCTACAAGACGACATTTATTAGCTCTTGAATGGCACTTTCTGGAAATATTTATTGTATTTCATGACCATCAACAATTCCATTTATTATAATTATAATTGTTTGGATAATGTAATTGTTTAAACAATTACATTATTCAAACGTAATTTTCGCTCTGAAAATTTTGAAAAAAATACCAGCATATTCATTGATCAATTTCCTGTAAGAAATAAAAAACTTCTACAATGGGACATGATGGGCACTGTGTCAAAACGATAGATTTATACTTATCACTTGACGGCGTGCGCGACTGCGCGTCGGGCACCGTCGACACGGGCCGTGAAGCGGAGCTAGAGTAAGGAACATTTATAGAGAGTGTGGGGCGCATATAATATTTATACATGATACAATAAAGTTTCAATTTATACTTGTTTATTGAATATCAAAGTAACATCAAGTCAGTCATATAACTAAAACTATTTATTTATTTAATACTAACGGTTTCTACACCATTACCAGAATACAACAATCAAACATTAAATAACAGTATGAAACAAAATATTACAATAAATGTACTATAACCCAAGACTAAACCGAATCGAAATATGCCACTAGTTCTTTTTTGAAATTACTTGCACTCCCATGAAAAAAGTCTCATTCTTTGTGTTGCACAAAAATAGTATTTGCAAGACGACACAATCTAGACATGGCTGAATGATGACCGAACGTAGACCTGTGAAAACTCTCGAAGAAAATTGGATTTTCTCTCAGACGTCTCACAGTTACATGAAACAGGAATAATTCAAGTAACTCCGGACAACTGACAACATTATTTAGCAATCTGTATATGAATATTAAATCTGAGACAGACCTCCTTGCAGACAGCTTCATCAGCCCAAAGTACTTCAGAAGCATTTCATAAATTTCGGAGGAGTACTGGATGCGACTTCTAAAATACAAAACTTTAACAAACCTACGCTGGATCCTCTCTAGCCTGACAACTCGCGAAGAATACGATGGACATCAAATCACCGAACAGTAATCAAGAATTGATCGCACAAACGATGAACACAAGGTGGTCAGAGCACGGATGTCGCTAAACTCAGAAGTCGACCTGCTGATGAATCCCAGCGTCTTATTTGCCCTCGAGACAATCGAGTCCAAGTGATGATGGAATGACAGAGCAGGATCAAGAATAACACCAAGGTCTTTGTACTCATAAACATTATCAAGAATCACACCATTGATCGAGTAGGAAAAGCACACATTACATCTCTTTTTTGAAATTTCATAGCTTTGCACTTTTTAACATTTAGTTTGAGACCAATAAGATCACACCAATCTTGTAATCTTACAAGAACACTCTGGATAAGTTCAGAATCACTGTCGGAACAAATCAGACGAAATAATTTTAAATCATCGGCAAATAACAAAAATTCGCAAAATCTTATCACAGAATCCACATCATTAATGTATAGTAAGAAAAGAATAGGGCCCAAATGGGATCCCTGACCAACTCTAGATATAACACGAAATCTGCGGGAAGCATAACCATTTACAATTACAACCTGCTCTCTTCCAGTAAGGTAGGACTTCAACCAATTAATCAAGGGACAGGAAATGGAATACATTTTATTAAGTTTTAATAAAAATAGATTAACAGGAATCTGATCAAACGCTTTTGACAAATCGGTAAATATACAATCTACCGTCTTACCGCACTCAATAGCAGAAGAAACAAAACTAGTAAATGAGAACAGATTAGTACAGGTGGAGCGTCCAGACACAAATCCATGTTGGTTATTTATCACAGAAACCTTGGTGTGATCAGTAATAGCATCTGCAACAATTGATTCAAATATTTTAGCAAACATGGATGCAATACAGACTGCACGATAATTCTCAACACTACCGCGGTTACCAGATTTGTATATCGGAATAACTTTGGTTGTCTTCCATGCTGTGGGAAATTGATTTCCGAAAGATTATAGACAGGGACCAAGCTAACGAATGGCAATTTTTAACAAAAAATCAGTAATCTTGTCTGGATCGCAAGAATTCGATGAACAGAGAGAATTTATCTTATCTAAAACTACGGTCTCAGTTATGTTTATATCAGATAAAATAGTATTTGTACGATTTCCATAAGTGAATGGAAGATCAGCCTGCCTATTATCCGAATAAACTGATTCAAAATAGCCAGCAAACAAGTTCGAAGCCGATTCACTATTACCAGCAACAACATCATTAAATTTCAAAACACTTGGAACGCAATTAGTCTTCTTATAGGAATTTATGTATCTCCAAAAGAAAGATGGGTTTTGAGTCAAATCACGCTGTACTTTTTCCAAGTAGGCAGCTCTGTCTGTGGAAATGTTAAGCTTTATTTCGCGTCTTAAATCAGAAAACTGTTTATAATAAATCTCTGATCGATAACGTTTGTGTAGACTGTGAGTTAATTTCTTTTCCCAAATCAAAGCGCGAGTAATGCCGGAAAACCATGAAGGAAATGAACCCGAAGTCACGGCACGAACCCTCACCAATCTGTCAAACATGGACAAAATAAATAAATAATAATCGGCATTCCATCTCGCCGCGATTTCGAAATATCGCCGCGACGCTTTCCAATCCATTATCCAGGGTGGATTAATCCCTATTTGCTGCTGCGTGATTTACCCGTTACATCCTTTTTCTCCTTACAGCTCTTCGTGTGATTTTGCCTCTTCCACAACCGTCTATTCATAGTCTTCGTTCTCCAGTCCTTCAGCTGCCTCGCTCCCAGATCCTTTTCAACCTCGTCCAACCATCTCATGCTTGGCCTTCCTCGGACGCTCAACATCTGGTTTCCATCTCATCACAATTCCAATTGCTCTATCATTTTCCGCTTTCATCACATGACCCAACCATCCCAGTCTCATCGCCTTAATGTGTCGGACAATGTTTCTGTTTTCCAATTCGTGTTCTATTTCGTTATTTGTTCTTATTCTACACTGTACATCATTTATTCTTCTGATTCCCATAATCTTCTCATTATTTTTCTCTCGAAAACATGCAACTTGTTCTCCTCATTAGGCACAATATCTCCATCCCGTATGTTACTACGGGTTTTATTAGAGTCTTATATATTTTTATTTTTGTCTCTTTCCGTATGTTTTTACTCTCTAACAGCTTCTTGTTTCCGTAGTATGCCCTGTTTCCTGCCATTATACGATCTCTCACTATCTCTTCTCTTTCGTTATTATCGTTTATTTGCACTCCCAGGTACTTAAAAGTTCTCACCTCTTCAAAGTTATAGATATTCTTGGATCTTGATTGCTTTTTCTGTTTGCCTCAAGGCCTGCTCTTTGTGCTTCCTCTGCCAATTTTGCAAACGTCTCAACTAGTGCTCTGTGCGTTCTTGCTATTATTACAAGGTCATCAGCGAATGCTACTATTTGCACCTCTTTATTATTGTCCCGGTACATTTTGGTTTTCTCATTACACCTTCCAACACAATATTGAACAGGTCAGCTGACAACGCATCGCCTTGCCTTACTCCTGTGCTTGTGCTGAATTCTTTGGTCAATCCTTTCGTTGTTTTTACCCTGGATCAATCGTATAATTTTTGCAGGTACTTTCAATTTTTCCACTTCCTCCATCAGGTGTCCCTTTTTAACTCGATCAAAGGCCTGCTTGAAATCCAGAAATAACATCTCCAGCCGAATGTCGTGCTCATGGCACTTTTTCATTACCTGTGACACTACAAACATCGCATCCACTGTTGATCTACCAGGTCGAAAACCTTGTTGATAGTCTCCTATTTCGCTATTATATGTTCTTGTAATCTCTTGTGGATCATTTTGGTTAGCGCCTTATAACTATTGTTCAGTAGAGATATTCCTCTATAATTAGAACACTCCTTTAAGTCTCCTTTCTTGTGAATTGCGAAGATTTCTGCTACATTCTATTCTGCTGGCATCTTTTCCTCTCTCCATATTTTTAACACCAGTTGATGCAGTCTCTCCAACAATGTCTCTTCTCCCATTTTTACTAATTCAGTATTTATGCTATCCATCCCCGGTGTTTTCCTATTTTTCATTGTTGCTAACACTTCACAGAATTCTTCATATGTTGGTTCTACTATTGTTTCTTCCTCCTCCAGCATTGACATTTTATTATCGTTGGTCATCTTAACTATTTCCCCACCAAGCAATTCTTCAAAATAATTTTTCCATATGTCTTTAATTTCTTTCTCCTCATATTTTGTGTTTCCGGACTTGTCTTTCATTCCTCTTATCTCGGATCTCTTATTGTACCTTTGTTCTTTTATTTTTTTGTATAATTCTCTTGGATTTTTATGTGCTTTTTCTAAATCTGTCATCAGCCTCTCCATCCATTGTTGTTTCTTATTTCTGCAAAGATTTACAGCTTGTCTTCTTTTTTCCTTATATATTTCGTTATCTGTTGAGGTTTGGGAGGTCATTCATCTTAACCTGGCTTCTCTCTTCGTTTTTATCTTGTCTTTACATTCCTCGTCGAACCACTTTTTTCTATTTTTTGTCTTCCTATATCTAATTGTCTGCTCCGATGTTTTCAGTATACTACTTTTTATATTAGACCATTCTTCCTCTATATTCTTGTTTTGCTACTTTTTTGACATCTCTTCTTGTAACATTTGAGGGTATTTTCTCTTAGTATTCTCGCATTCCAATTTTTCTATTGCCCATCTGTTGTTCACTGTTTTCTTTCTTTTCGCATCCACCATCCATTTCCACTTTCATAATTACCATATTGTGGTCGGTGTCCACGCTGTATCCTCTATACGATCTTGCATCTCTCACCTTGAATGTTTTTCTCTTCGCTACTAATATGTGGTCTATCTGGTTTCCTCGTGTAGTTCCTGGTTTCATCCAGGTCTCCTTGTGTAAATTCTTGTGCATAAAGTCTGTAGTTACTATTCTTAAATTATACATCATTGCCAGATTACACAATCTCTCTCCATTTTCGTTGGTTCTATGATGTATAATATCTTTCCCAGCTACATCTTCCACATAATCCTGTTTACCAATCTGGGCGTTAATCTGCCAGAATCACCAGATCGTCTCCTCTTGGAATTTTTTCGTATAATTCATACATACATGAACTCGTAGGCTTCGCCTTACGGCTCGCGATGAAACATGCCTACTCATGCAGCAAAATGATACTTTCCTAAACTAGATGCGTAATATACTATTTGCTGACTTAACCTTAATAAATGTTAATAACCTCATAGATGTTAGAGTATTTTTTTTGTTCGTAATAAAATATTTTTGAATAAAATGTTACAAATAAAAATGTAAAAGGAGAACGGTCTTGATTGTATTATAAAAATTATAAGTTAATGAAGCTTTTATATTTATATTATCAGTATTTGGAAGAAAAATAAATCTGAGGTTTAACTTTTAATTGCCAGTGCAGATGTAACAATTGAAGATACAAGTGGATGAAAGTGTTTAATAAAAATTGATTTTATTATATTGTAGATGGTGTTGTATACTTGTATCTTTCATGTGGTATTATTTTAGATCCTAAAAACTCCATATTATTGAAGATATCCAATGGATGAAGTTGTTACGCTACCTTATTTTAAATATGACAAAAACTGTAATGCTCGATTACTCCTAACTATAATTTTGTAACTTAACATCTTCATTCACTTGTGTCTTCAATTGCTTTAATAATCAAGTATAAGATCAGGACTATGCATGCGACAAAAATAACAGTGAAAAACTGTTACCGTGGAGGTAACAGCCACATCACCACTTCCATTTATATGAAAGTAACACAATATCGTACCTTGAGCACAACGTTTTGTTACTGCATGGATTTATATTTGGCTGACGTGACGGTCAGGAAGGTATCAGTTTCTTAACATTTAAATGGGATACATCAGAACATGTAACATACTAATGTAACCATCACCATTTAAATGTTAGGAACCGATACCGTCCTGACACGTCACGTCACATCAGCCAAATAAAAAATCCACCTTTAGGGTCGCAAGTGTGGTCGTTGTTTAAGAAACTTGCAGCATATTAAAACTAGTAAAACTACTTATTTATACATTAGTACTATAATTTATTAAATTATTAAAACTTTTTTTTATTTCTTCTTGTTCTTCTCTTGTTGGTTTAGTTAGCCCAGGTTTCTGTTGAGTAAGTTTCTTTGTGGAGGTAAAACGAATCTGCTGCTCAACCTTTTTGTTTGCTGGTGCAGATTTATCGGTTGTCGTTAATAACGATGCAGGTAATGAAGTACAAGAGACTAAATTTAAAGTAGTTTTGACAGACCTACAAACATTATTTAATAACTCCAGGTTATCTATATTTTGAATTTTTGCTAAAACTGTATTTAAATCTTCTGTAGTTGTTTCTTTCATTTTATCGATATTAACTGGATTTTTAAGGTGTTTAAATGCATTTCAATTTCAGCCTTGTTATTTTAGTTATTATGTTAGGAATTAAAAAACTGTGCAATCGGATTATTAATTTGAATACAAACCTTGTGTACATGTTTGCATACATTAGCATGGATTAGAAAATCTAATCAATCGCACTGAAACATATGTATGCACGCACCACACATCGAACAATTTATTGGACAATTATTATGGTCAGACTCAGACATTGAAGATTTACCAATTGAATATTTTTTTTCAGCTGACAACACTATCCATTCGTTCTCCCTTTGTTCCACAATTGTCATTTGATTGTCCGATAAAGCAGTTGTATGTCTTTTATTACACTCTTGTAATTTGCCGCTATTCTTCCCTTTATAAATTTTTAATATCCTGTTAAATTGCTTATCACGTATAAATTTTTGCAAAACATAAATTGTTTTGTCTAATCGTTTACAAACTTGACCTTGCAAATAAACATGTTTTAATGTTTTATGCATAGCTTCCTAATGCATATCTGTGTTGATTCCACTACCAATTCGATGACAAGCAGCCCACACGGTCGGTTTATTTAAATAATTGCTCTTAAAGTAATTTCCAAAAGACATTAATTCTTCATCGGAATTAAAAACTGTAATCAGTGATGCTACCAATTCATCAAAATTTTGTCTTATTATTCTATAGTCTCAATGTTTATAATATTTTGTACATCTGAAATTAGCATAATTATAATTTGATAACGTAATAAAAAATAAAGTTTAAAACAATTATAAAAAGTAATAACGATAAAAGTTATTGGTTGGGCCTAGTAAGTTAACCAAGCAACTGCTGACACTAAGATACACAATTCAAATCCTGGAAGTCTAAATTTTTTATGACCAACTCCATGCCTCAGAGGGAATGTAAAGCCGTTATCCTCCCAAAGTCGATGATTGTTATTATGAATTATTATAAAGAATTAAGATGCAATCCTCAATTCTGTTTAAGCAACCATTGCCTGAATTAAGTTTCGTGTCCAAAAAAATTTAAAAAAAAAATCAAAATTTAAAATAAATGTTTTATTGTTAACAACGATTTTAGTATGTTAAACAAATTACAATTAGAACTGAGTTACAACTAAACTTAACTTTATCTTACATTTCTATTTATTATAATAAAAGTGCTTAGTATCTACAGAAATCAGATATTACATGTGTCGTCCGTGTAAAAGGTTAATGCACACGATTATCAAGTAATAGTATATTACGTGCCGAGGTGGAAAATGCTTCATTACAGCCGAGCGCTAAGTTAGTTGACTGAGGCGCGAAGCGCCGAAGTCAACTCTAAGCGCGAAGCTGGAATGAAGCTTGACACCGAGGTATGTATACAATTTTATTCACAATCAGTTTGTAAATAATTAAAGATCATCAATTTTCATTTTATTAACGCATATTTTTTGTTAGTTCCATTTCTTGCCTACCGACAATGCGACATTGCAGGTCGGGAAGTGATCACTTCCCACCCTAAGGTTGGGAAGTAAAACAAAATAGCTTTTTGATTGGTTGTCAAGTGAAAGTAAATAATAAGCAGCTTCCCAACTTTTTAAAAGTCAGGGATGTGTCGATTACTAACTGATTGTGAATAAACTATATTACACTCGTGAGAATGCAATATGCATTTGTTATGGTACCACATGACACCTCCCCTCTGACTCTCAAAATTACGGTTGCCGTAGATTTTGTAGCCCAATTTCATCGATGTTTCGTTCGGTTGGCGATGCTGATTTCTTCCTCTGGAATAGCTTTACTAAAACATAACAAATTGTAATAATGATAATTAACACATATATTATGATGGCCCATGCGCTGGTACGATTAAAGTAGATTGTTTTTGGGGTATCTTCAATTTCTGTTTTCAATTGATGTAATCGAATGTCGGTTGCCTTTAGCTCGTCCAGGTTAATAGGTTCCAGTTCCATTGGTTTAAATTTGACTTGTGATTCCATTGGGTGAATTTCGAATGATAATTTGGGAATTTCGATTGTATTAATTTTGATGCTGCTCTTTTGACTTCTGATTAATTTTGAATGAACTTCCATTTTGCAGTTTCCATCCATTGAAATAATATACGTTCCATTGAGTGGGGTTGATAGATTTCTCGCATTACATTCTTGTTTAACTATTTCTTCGTCCTTGGTTACCAATAACCATTGATTTCTTGTTAGATATTGAATTTTTGTATCCTTGATGTCCAAATGCTGTTGTTGACAATTATGGTAATTTTTTGTGAATAGTATAAGCTGGATTTCGGGGTGTGATGAAATGAACCTTAATTTTGTGGGCTTCCAAAAGTTCTTGAACTGTACCGTTTTTTATTTCCGTTCCATTGTCGGTGTTAATACTTTCTGGAACTCCGTAAAATCCAAAATATGCGATTAGTGCATTAGCAATTTCGGTTGCGTTTTTGCTGCCAATTTGAATCGCTTGTCCTACCTTCGAAAATGCATCTATAAGGGTTAAAAAGGTTTCTCCCTCGATGGAAAACGTATCGATGTGAATCTTTTGAAATGGTTTCTGAGGTGTTTCGGTGACCATTATGGGTAGGTGTGTCGGATGACGTTCGTATTTGGATTTTTTACAAATTTCACATTTATTGATAAAATTTTGAATATCTGAATTTATGCTACTCCAATAATATTTTCTGCGGATCGCTTTTGTTGTTTCAAGAATTCCTCGGTGATTAGTTTTTCCTTCGTGGTGCAGTTTTATTATTTCCAGTTGTTCATCCTTGTTAACAATTACCTTTAATCTCTCCGTACATCTTATTAACTTTGGACCATTATTGTTGAAATATTTTGTATAAACATTAGAAAATTGTTTGTAGGTACTTTCCTTGTCGAACCACAAATGGTAGGTTTTCTTTGCCGCTGTATTATCTCGCAGAAATTCCATAATCATTTTCTCGTTTTCGTTTGAACGGATGATTACTTCTTTTATCGTTTTTCTACCTTGGTTTCTTGTTTTTACCTCCACTTCGCCATGAAGAGTGGTTTTGATAATTAATTGGTGGTGTTTGTCATCTATAGCTTCATCGAGTATTGGTATTGCTGTAATAGGTTCATCATCAATATTCGAATGAATGGTTTCTTCCTGTTCATTTAGAATATCTGCGTTTGGTGACGTATCTGAAGGTTGAGATTGTGGTTGAGGTTGCGTTTGAGGTTGCGCCAACATTCTTTGAATATCTGCTGCTGTTGGTGACAATGCCCTGGCCAACTCCAATTCAGATTGTAAATCGTACATTCTGTTGGTGCTGTCAAAATCATCATCAACATGGACCATTACTGAAGTGTCGTCGTTGTCCTCCATTGCATTTAATTGAATACGTGATAACGCATCCGCGTTGGTGTTGTATTTCCCTTTTTTATATACAATTTTGTAGTCGTATTCCTCTAATTTCAATTTCCACCGCATTAATTTCACGTTTGGTTCCTTCAAATTAAACAAATACGCTAAAGGTCTATGATCGGTATAGATTGTAAAGGGTCTTCCAAAAATATAAGGTCGAAAGTATTTAGTTCCCCAAACAATTGCCAACAGCTCTTTCTCGATTGTGGAGTATTTCTGCTCGGTTTCACTTAGTGTTCGAGATGCATAAGCAACTGGTCGGTCGTTGCCCACGTTGCCCTGAGAGAGGACCGCGCTCACCGCGAAATTCGATGCATCGGTCGTCAAAATGAATTCTCTGTCAAAATCAGGATACTGTAAAATTGGATCATTCGTAAGAATTTGCTTACTACTTTCAAATGCGTCGACGAAGTCTTGATTGTGTTCGATCTTCGCACCCTTTTTCAAACATTTGGTTAATGGTTTAGTTAATTTCGCAAAGTCCTTAATGAATTTTTGGTAATAACCCAGAAGACCTAAATAACTCTTAATTTCCTTTTGTGTCCTTGGTATAGGGAAATTTTTTACCGTCTTAACCTTATCCGGATTTGGTTTTACGCCTTCTGCAGTAATCACATGACCTAAATATGTTACTTCCTTTTGCAAAAATTGACATTTCTCTATTTTTACCTTAAAATTTGAATTTCGAAGTCGATCGAAAACAGCTTTTAATTTTTCGATGTGTTCTTGTAAGGACGTTGAGAAGACAATTATGTCATCTAAATATACCAGACATTTTTCGTTTTGAATTCCTCTCATAATGTTGTCCATTACACGTTGGAAAGTACTAGGAGCGTTTTTGAGGCCAAAAGCCATGCGTTTAAACTCGTAATGTCCCCTAGGTGTACTAAACGCAGTTTTAGGAATGTCATCGGGGTGCATTTCCACTTGATGGTAACCTGATGCTAAGTCCAAGGTAGTAAAATACTGGCATCTGCCCAACTTATCCAATATCTCATGTATATTGGGGAGGGGGTACCTGTCCCCAATGGTCTTATCGTTTAGCTTACGATAATCAATCACCATTCGCCACCTCCTTTTCCCCGAAGAATCTGGCTTTTTAGGCACCAAATATACCGGAGAACTGTAGGGGGAATATGACTCTTGAATTATGTCTTGTTGAAGCATTTCTTCAATTTGTCGCCGAATCTCGTCTGATTGTGCGGGTGGTTGTCGATAAGCTTTGGTGTAAATAGGAACTTCATTATTCAGGTGGATTTGATGTTTAACTTGGTTGGTAAAAGTTAATGGTATGTCGTCATGATGAAAAATGTCTTTATATTCAGTGCACAATTTTCTTATTGCTTGTTGTTCTTCAAAATTCAAATGGTCCATTGTGATGTTTTGAATATTGGCTTTTTGTAATTCTTCATGGTCTTCAACATCGTCGATATCCATTGGCTCGATGTTATTAATTAAAATATTTTCATCAAGCAATTCTACATGCATTGGTGTTTCGAATTTAATATTTACAGGTTTTTCATTTGAATTTGTTATTGTAGTAAGTGCATAATTATTTTTACATTTCACTAAACACTCTGGTATTTCTACACCGCGTATTAGTTGTTTGTATTTAATTATTCCTTCATGACTTTCCTTATCTACGGGTACTTGAACTATCTTTTGAACTCTAGGTTCTATGGTAATTTGATAAACTTGGTGTCGTTTTTCGTCTTCGTCTTCCAAATAAATTGGTATTGTTCTATTTTTGGTTTTTAGCAATTTATTTCCAATATCAATTTCGGCTTCTAAAATTTTTAACAAATCCAAACCTATCAATCCGTCGTAGTTATTATTAAAATCAAAAATATAAAATTTGTGTTTAATTTTAGGGTCAATTAAATTAGGTAAATTTACATGTGCCACCTCATTATGAAGACTTACTTGGTGCGCTGTTTGAATTTTGAATGGTTCTCGTTCAATTTGATTGGGAAAATACTTATAAGCTAATTTTTGATTTATTAGTGACTTTGTGGACCCGGTATCCAACATAAATTTTGAACTCATTTCCGGAATTTTAATGTAGGGTAATTTTGTGAAAGATGTTGAGTTGACATTTATTGTTTCTGTTATTTCGGATTTTTGTCGATTAAGTCCTCCCGAAAATTTATGTTCCATTCAGGATTTGTAGGAACTACGTCTTCTAATGATTGATAGAATTGTTCGTTTTCATAATCCTCTTGAAGTTGTTCGTAATTTTGGTCATAATCAAAGTACGTCTCTTCGTTGTTTTCTTCTACGTCTTGACAAAATAATTCTTGTGCTGTCCACTTTGAAGCTGATGGATAATTTGATCTGCGAGTATTACTCGACGACGTATCCATGGGCTCAGGTTGAAAATGACGTTGTTTGCTATCGAATCTATTTCCACTAGCATTAGTTCGCTGGGATTGTTGACCTGGTGGTTGGAATCTTTGACCCGATTGTTGTCTGTTAAGGTTGTAATTTGTTGGCCTTGACATGTTAAAACCCGAATTTGGTGGTTGTTGAAAACGATTGAAAAATGGTTTCGTTGGGTTAAAATTTGCTGGTCGAATAAATTGTTGTTTTTGATAATTTGGTTGTTTAAAAAAATTTGTTTGATTTGAAAAATTTGGTTGATTTGGAAAATTTTGTTGATTTGAAAAATTTGATTGATTAAAATTTTGGAACCTTGAAACTGGGTTTATCATTGGTCGTAGTGGTTGACTTGGTGTTTTCTTCTCGATCGGGGCGTAATTTCGTTGAAAATTCAATGTGTTCGTTTTATTTTGTGAATACATGAAATTTTCTTCCTCGGTGACGAATTTCATTGCTTCTTCCAAATTTGGGAGATTTTTTAATTTGACCATTAATCCTAATTGGCCATTCAAACCTTGTAAGTATGTTTGCAACGATAAATCGTCGTAAATTTTGGTTTTAACTATTCTTACATTTGGATCGCCTTCTCGTAATTGTAGATGTGTAAGCAATAAACTACGCACATCTTGACAACGCATTCCAAATTGATAGGAGGATTCTGCTTTGAAAGGTTTTAAACTCATTAGGTCGCGTAACAAACAATTTTCATCACGCTGGTCGCCAAAATGTTAATAATGCCTTTATATTTCCCCAAGTTGGGGCATTTTCCCGACTTGCGATTAGGGTTAAAGCTCTTCCTTGAAGTTTGCTAATAATTACTTGGATTAGCTGTTCGTTACTTGCAGCGTCGTTACTTGCAAATTTTGTTAATAACCGTTCACAAGCATTAGTAAATATTGATAGTGTCGATGGACTTCCATCGTAGTTTGGTATTAAACTGACGTTAAATTTATCCAATTGTGCCATTATGGGATTGTTGCGAATTGTTTCAGTAACAGGATTATTTATAACAGCAGGGGTTGTTGGATTATTGGGATCAATTGCAATACTTAGGTTACCGAATAAATTAGTAATTTCGGATTCGGACATTCAGAAAAAATTGTTTAGGATAATAAATGAGCAAAACTTACGCTAAGATCGCCAAGAGCGTTGCTAATCTCTTCATATCTTGCGTACTGGTTGTGGAGTTGTTTTTCTTCCTTTGGATCACTTTAGTTTAAGTTATTTAATTATTTCTTCGATTACGATTTTATTTATATAAGTTTTTAAATTTTTGCTGCACTTAGTTTTCACTTTTGGTTCGTTTTGTTAGTAAATCGTTGAAACGAAAAGCCGTCCGAAATTTTATCTTAGGCCCTAACAAATCCGCCGCGACTGCGCCAATTAAGTTTCGTGTCCAAAAGAATTTAAAAAAAAATCAAAATTTAAAATAAATGTTTTATTGTTAACAACGATTTTAGTATGTTAAACAAATTACAATTAGAACTGAGTTACAACTAAACTTAACTTTATCTTACATTTCTATTTATTATAATAAAAGTGCTTAGTATCTACAGAAATCAGATATTACATGTGTCGTCCGTGTAAAAGGTTAATGCACACGATTATCAAGTAAACTATATTACACTCGTGAGAATGCAATATGCATTTGTTATGGTACCACATGACACCTGCAATGAATGAATACATGATTATTGTTTATGATGTAAGTATTTTGAAGAAGAAAAAACGCCAATACTTTGTTTAACATATTGTCGTGTTCCAAATAATTCGGACCCACCCTATGCATTTTTGTAAATTTATTGTGTTAATTGTTGAGTTGCAACATTGTGGAATTTGCTAGGTGGGGACCGATCACTTTGATACAATGCTTTTTGCTAAAAAATGGTCGACATGATGGACATGTAAAATTCATGTCCGAATAATTTTTAATAAGTTTATAATTTTTGGAATACAAGTAAAAGTTTTGAAGATAAAGTGTTTTATTGAAATTATTATATTGGATTGAATTGATTTTGAAGAAAAATATTTTTGGATAATTTTGAAAGAAAGATTAAAACAGAAGCTATGGTCGAATGATTACAGATGGTAATGAAAATGAACAGAATTTAAAAATTATAATTAAAATTGGTAAAAGGTTTTAAATTTTATTAAAAATTTTACTTAAGGAACGACAAATTTGTTTGATAAGCCGAACTGAGATATCGGTATCGTAAATTTTAACATTACCTTTTGAATATTTTATATTGCAACGAAATTAAAGTTTTACGAATTATTTCGAATAAAAATATATTTGATTGGAAAAATGATTTAAATAAATTAATTAAATAATTAAATTACACTCAAGGATTAGTTTCATATCAATATATTAGCACGTCTGCTCTGTTATGGGTGCAGTACAAGAATGATAGTCGCTCTAGCATAGAGGACCAGCAACACAAAAAGAACATGAGCGTAACATGGGGGCTACATATTACAAAAAACAGTTAACAATTCTGAACAATTATTATAATTATTCTTCTTACCTCCGTTTGTTTCGTCCTATTTTTAATTAAAGAAATTTTGTTTCTCCAGGCTTGATCTATGTGCCACGTACAAAGTAACTTCTTACTTCCAGTACAGTTCATAGTAGAAGACCATGCAGCATAATACTGTTCTGCATTATCAGTCATAAAAACAGCTGCATGAATGTCTCCTACATAATTTTTTACAGCATTGATGAATACTTTCAAACACGTATAATCTTCTCTATTCGAAAATAAAAATGCTATGGGAAATTCTTCCCCGTAATCGTCTACCGTTAAAATGGTAATTAATTTAAAGTCGTAAGAGTTGGTGCCATGTGTGGCATCCATACATATAATTCCAATTTCTCCAAATCTTTTTAATAGTTCCCCTTGAGATTTAGTCATAAAGCCTAATTGTAAATCTATTTTATTAAATAATCCTTGCTCATCACTTTCTCCTTGCTTTTTGTAAATGAGAATTTTGTTATTTTCGTTTTGGACAGCTTCTGTAACCCACAGGTCAACACTAACAGCAACGTTCTTGTCACGAATATTTTTATCATCAGCATTGTAGGCATGACCGATATTCAAGATGTTCTGATTGGTAACCAAATGAATTTTTTCAAATTCCTCGTTAACATTTTCTCGAATTTTATCAAGGATATCAGCAGATAGTGCACCTAAAAGTTGAAACATAGAATAATTACCAATCTTTTTTTTCAAAGTAGTTATTACCTTGCAATAATTGTGTCGCAATCGAATTTTTAACGTTTGTCGATAAACGATTATGTGCCATGTTTAATTCATGACCGTAGTGTACTTTGTAATACCTAACTATTATAGAACCATCCTCTTGTTTTTTTGATGTAATTCCAGAAGTACATGCTACATCGGTTTTACATGAACCCTGAGATTTTATTGAACGTTGTCTGTCTTCATTTTGAACAACCCGTTTCTTTCCGCTACGATTACAAATACAGTAATCAGTAGTTCCTTTGCTGCCAGACTGTTTAACCCCACTACATTGTTGTACTAACTGGAACTCTTCTTTCCATGCAAGGAAATCTATAAATTTATAATAATAACTTACAAATTTCTTATTTACAATTAAATATTCATACTCACTTTTGGTATTTTTAAACATTAATTCTTCACCTTCGTGATTTATGTCATGTTTTGCAATTAAATGATTTGTTAAATCTGTTATCTTGTGACATTTAAAATCACACTCCGATTCTAAACACCGACACGAACTTTGAACGTCTTGTAACAATCAATCGTTACATTTTTTGTTTTTTTGAATTTGTTTAATTTTGGTTTAGTGATTATTTAGATTTCTGTAAATATTGTTTTATTTTAATTTAAAAGATGGCGTTGCTAACTTCTCAATTTTGCAAATGCTGCGGTTCTGTGTGGGGAGGAGAGAAGGTCATCGACGACGATCTAAGATGGTCGTTTAAGAGCGTCAGAGAATAAAACCACAAAAGCAGTAATTGGTGAATTGAAAACATAATATTTAGTTTTAAGTGAAATTTAGTGAATTAGGTGAGTCACATTTTAATTGATTCTACTATTGATGTACTTTTTGAATTCTCAAATGAGAAATATTTGATTTTGGTTAATGTTAACAATTTACAAATGTCGGTTGTTAATTCACATCTGGCCAACAATTTTTGTATGATATAAATTAAGTTCACAAGTTACCTTGAACGAATAATTGTGGTATTTTCTGATAACAGAAAATTTGATTTCTTTTAAAACCATTTTTGCAAGTGACCAGAGTTGCTTGGATTTGACTTGATTACCTTTATATGTTTATCCTTAGGAAATACTAAGGTAATTTAAGTCATCCGCTTGCTTCGTATGCCGATCAGGACGGAGAAGTAATTTTTCTTTAGTGAACCGGCCTGTATAGCGGTATCACGACAACTCTTTTCTTGTTGATAAATATTTCTTTTGAATAATAATTATTTTACGTTTTGGAAATCTAGTCTTGTGCGAACTCCATTTTATTTATCATTTATTATTTTTTTGTTGAGATAGTGGAGCGACAAGAATTTTGTAAAGTCGTTTCATTCCTCAGCTGGCGCTCAAACAAATTCTTCTTTTATTTTACGTAGCCACCATTCTTTTAAAGGACTCACGAAGCTGCAAAGCTACCCAGCTTCTTCGACAGTGGGTAAAAACCCAAGAGCTAGCCTATCTACTATCGTCATCAGTAGAGACAAAAAGGGTTTCTGTAACCAATAGGAGAATAACGTTACAGTCTTCAACATAATCGTGAATTACTTTTAAATGTTGCCGAAAATTACTAAGGGTAGAATTAAATTCTTTTCCACAAAACTGACAAATTCTTCCTGGAGACATATTCTCTTTCAAATAATATACACAATAAAATAAAGCAAACAGTAAATAATTTAATTATTAAAGACATCATGACGTTAACCTAATGGATGTATGTAAACAAAACACTAACACCAACCTAAAAAAAAAGTTTCAACACGCTTCGCTCTCATTGGTTCTTGATTAGCTTCATTCTGATTGAAGACATCATTCCTGCTATTAGGTCTTCGTCTATTTTAAACATCTATCAAAATAGTATAAATTTGTGGTCTAGGATGGCAACTATTTCTAAAATCATCTATGATTGAGAATGTATGTTCCAGTTCATCGATGAAGGAAGCTGAAATATGAGGTGGACGATAAATCGTACCCACTGTATATGTTTTATTGTTAATGTAAATACGAACCCATAGTTGCTCGAGGAGATTTGCCCCACTATCATTCAGGTTATAAATTCGATTCTTGATGCCTTTCCGAACGTATCGACACACCCAACCGCCTCTGCTCAAGCGATCGCATCAATGTAGAGAATAGCCAGGAATTGCAATCAACGATGACGGAAAAGAGGGAAAAGAGAAAAGAAAACCAACTTGCAATTTGCATATTTAAGTCTGTTACTACATTGGCAAAATCAAAAAAAACATTGCACAAGCGATCTGATATTTAAGTGTGCAATTATAAAATAATTGTTTGTGTGGTATTGCTCTCCACAATTTTGCCAATACACTTTGAGAGTCTTCTCCTGAACATCGGAGTTCGATAAAGTAGTACTTGCATTAGGTTTTTGAGCCGCCACCTTCTTGCGGTCCTTGAAAAAAGTTAAAACGGCGAACTATTATAACCTTTGGCCAGAAGTCTGGATTAACTAGATGTTCGTATATTGCCATATTCGGACCTACTTTAAAAGATGAGACATCAAAGTATGTACTTAATTTTGTGCACAAAAACTCTTCGTTTGGAAATTTAGACTTTAAAAAGGTATTCATTGTGTCGTCGGAAGCACTAGCCGACACTCGGCTAACGCCGCATAAATCAGATGCCACTTCCGAAGAATCAATAACGCATGTTTGCTTTAGAATTCGGTTTCTTTCCTTCCCTTCTGTGTTTCACTATCTGAAAACCATGGCATGCTCTTCATGTAATGTTTCTTTTTTGCATTGACGTAATACATCAAGAAGGGGAAGGTTTGGACGCAATAGAGATTCTTCTGAAGTATATTTAGCGGTCTGCCGCTTTAATCCTTCATTTAGAACTTCTCTGGCAACTTGTTTCCGTCGTAATCATGGTCTTCTAACATCCTCGTGTTTTTCATAAAATATATCTCGAGTTTTTATTTTCAAGAAACATCCATTCTCATTTGGCAGGATATCAACATACCCAAAAAATGGATTCTTGCATGGTTTGCTTTTGCATTGAGCTTTAATTCATATATAACGTAAAACACTTTCTAATTTAAATTTTTGTGCGTTCTTGAAAACATATGCACGTGGTAAATGAATTTGTATATACTAGTACAACAGTTAAACAACCAAGACTTTATCTACAGAAAGAGCTGCACTACAGCCACCTCGACATCCAAGCGGCGACCATCTTAGGTATGTAAGCCATCACCTGGTATCTTTATGTTTACTTTTAAAGTCATTTAGTATGGCCTTGTACATGTTATTGATGTTCCGGAAGTCCGTTTGCTTATTCATGTTTTCTCGTGTGGTGGACATGTAGGCTCCCTCCAGAAACGTTCTCTTGTAATAATTCTTCTCTGTGGCCAAGATAGTCACATCGGTGAGCGTGAAAGTGTGTGATGTATCAATCATGTGTTCCGAGAGTCCCGTCTTGCTCGAATTGTGTTTTATATCTTGCATGTGCTGTTTAACTCGGGTGGATAACCTTTGTTTGGTCTGTCCAATATAACATTTTCCACATTCACACACAATCTTGTACACCACGTTTACCTGGTCCGGGATGGGGATCTTGTCCTTCGTTCTGGAGAATAGCATTTTATGCAGGTTAAAGTTATTGTGGAAAGTCAATTTTATCTCTCCACTCTTCAGTACCTCCTTCAGAGCATTCTTAATTTGATGCTCTAGATAGGGGTGGTACGTAATCTTGCTGTATTTCATCCCTTGCATCGGATCCTTAGGTTTAGTGGGAGGGTCTGGGCACAGAACATATATTTAGGAGAAGCGAACCTTACATGCTAAATCGTCGCAACACGACCCTCCTGCGGCCGTAAGGCAAACTAAAATTTAGCGCGACGTTTGAATAGCTCTTTAGAATTTCATAATTTTATATAAGATTTAAAATTTCAAATTCTTAAAAGATTTATTTATAAATTTTTTATAATAAACAGGTAATTATAGAAAATATATAAATAAATTTCTTGAGAATTTGAAACAATTATCTGCTAATGTGTGGCCAAGGTTGATTATCAATAAAAATTCAGTCAAATTAAAAATGCATACGAAATATATTAAACACATAATATAAAAACAATTCAATTATAATCGATATATAATATATATATATATATAATTTTTCAACATAAATAAACATTTTCTATAAATGTAAATTAAAAATTTAAAGAAAATAACAATATGTACAACAAACAGTAAATAAAACAAATATGTTAACGTGAATCATTAACCAATGACTTTATAATAATTGTGATCTCGAAGATTAAATACATTGCTTGTTATTTCATTATCATGTAAAAGAGGAAAATCAGAATATGAGCATGAAGCAGTAGAGGAAGAGCAAGGTCCACTGCTGGAACAACTTAAAGAAACAGATTTGCCTAAAATAGACAAATCTTCCCTTTCGATAAGTTGTTCATCGGCAATAACTTCTAAAGAGTTTGTTACATTATTTTGAACATTTGAAATTTCAATAAGAGGAGGTACTGGTACGGTCCCGGAAATTAAACGTTGCTTTGCTTCGTTTACAAAATTGCGTTAATTAAAATTGAATTTTGTGAACTATCTACATTACAAACATTTCTCCAAATTTTATGATCATCATTTTTAGGAAATCTAAAGAAATGCTTGTTTATATAATTACCTTTGGTATTTAAATAATAGTGATTGATACAACCTGGATACTTACAGCTAAATTTTTTACGGCCAATATATTCCATTGTTTCAAAACCTGAAATTGAAAAAAAAAATGTTTAAATGGTGTAGTATCTGTACAACCTTATACTTAACTGTCATAACACAATAAACTTGCACTTTACTCGATTCACAAAATGCGGTACAAAGAACGCGTCTTTTTCTTACGAAAAAATAACCTAAAATAACGTAATTACAAAACTTAACCAACTACGTAATTTAAAAAATTACTAGAAATTTTCTAGAAATCACTAAGAAGCCAACAACCGTGATGCTTTAAGTAAAGTGTAACCGAAAAATTACGATAAGGCACCCGAAGATTGTGTTGCGGTATTTCAAATCCTACTTTCACCCCCGTGGGTCTGGGGACGCACTAATGACCCTCCCGAAAAGAGTCCAGTTGAGTAAGCGAGATTGATATCCGTTCTTCAGAAGTTGTTGTTTAAGATAGTTGAGTCTCGTGAAAATGATCTCCTTCGGTACGCAGGTTAGTATGCGGTGTTTTAAAGTGTTAACCACGCTCATTTTCTGGTTTATAAGGTGTGAGGAGGCAAAGTTAAGTAGTCGGTCTGTGGACGATGGCTTCCTATAAATATCCGTGGTGAGAGTACCATTCTCTTTTCTCGTTATAAGAAGGTCCAAAAAGGGTATCGACATATTAGATTCCAGCTCACAGGTGAAGGTAAGTCGTTCATCAAAACTATTCAATATTTCAATACAATTCTGTATTTCCGTAGTCGGAACAGCTGTGATTATGTCATCGACATATAAGAGCAAGAAAGGGATGTTGAAGTCGATTGTTCCGAAAAAATTACATAGTAGGTCATTCATGACCAGGCTGGACAGAAACGGACTGCACGGATCCCCCATTGCAGTTCCAACAAGCTGAGCGTAGAACGTGTTTTGGAAGCTAAAATAGCTATTCTCAAATATGGAGGCTACAAGATTGGTAAAGATGTTCGCCGGGATGGGCGTATATGGAGATATAAGATCCCAGTTATTGTAAATGGATTTGATGACGGACTCCTTAGAGATGTTAGTAAACAAGGAGTGCACGTCAAAAGATACCAGCACGTAGTTTTGGGGGGTAAGATGCCTCGCGTTATCTTCTCTTTTGCCTCTCTTGTATCTCCAACGTTAAACGGAAGGGTTGGGACTACATTTCTTAAAACGTCGTTGATCAGCTTGGCTAGTGGGATAGAGGGTGAATCTATGCAGCTTATGACTGGCCTCAGGGGTGTACCCCTTTTGTGGGCTTTAGGTAGGCCGTAGCCTGTAGGATATTGAGTATGGTACCTAGTCATAAGCTTCCTCTGGGATTCATCTATATAGCCTCCATAGAATAATTCTTTCACCTTGCGATTAAATCTCCCCTGCATAGTAATAATGGGGTTTTCATCAAGTTTTTTGTAAGTCTTTGTGTCGCTGAACAGATCACTAAGTTTGTCAATGTAGTCTCTTTTCCACATCACTACCGTGGAATTACCTTTGTCCGCCTTGAGAACCATCAGGTTGGGATTCTTTTTAAGGTAATTTATCGTAGTCCACACTTGTTTTTTGATGGGATCATCTTCATCACGTCGTTTGGTAAAGTTCTGAGTAATATTTGTAATTTTTAGTCTGATGTTGTCTTTTTTGGTAGTGGTTAGTGATGTGGATTCTATCACATTTTCCAACTCGGCAAGGAACCTGTAGATGGGGAAATCACGGATCGAAGGAGTCACTGTGAACTTGGGACCTAGGGAAATAGTCTTAGACACCACTTCCGGTATCTGTACATCGGTTAAGTTGAGGACCCAGCTCTCGTCACCCAGTACGTCCAATTGGTGTTGTTGGTGTGTGAGCACTTGGAATTTCCTACATAATTTACTCCTCATGTCAATAAACCTCTTGTTATAGTGCCATCTTTCTATCTCCACAAACTTGTTGACGATATGTTGTGGGACTCTCGACTTGAGTATCTCAGAGTTCGAGATGATGTCATTGTTGGTGTGAGTAATATTATTTATAGAGATTTTTATATGTATATTAAGTATGTCCCTCTTAAATTTGTTCACTAATTTGTCAGCTGCTTTCAGGATATCTCTGTCTGGGATAAGTTCATGTGTTGCACAGCTAACTTTCCTTTGAATGAAGGATGGAAACACCTTGTTGGTGCGGCATCTTAACAGGAAAGTTCTTCTATTCACCGCTCTGGCAAGCTTGTTGAAGCCCAATTTTATTGCGTTGAATTGCGCTATGACCTCAGGACCATACGTCGTCTCCATTTCCACGAAGAAACCCATCATAGTAAATAAACGGTAACTCTCATCCAATATAATAATATAATAAAGGAATTTCAGGTTGTATTGGGAGGCAAATCAAACAATATATTTGTACGCCGACGTTTCGGAAGATTTATTCCTCCATTATCAAGACTATAATGAAAACATGTATGAGTCACATGAGTATACAGATAGTACAACTCACCGGAGAACAAATAGTTAGCGAAAGAGACGCTAGGTGACGCCACGTGACGGTAAACAAATTAAAATGAAAATAAAAGTGCGTCTAAACTTAACTACTTTCAAAAATATTTACATAAAAATAAGATGTCAAACTGACATCACAACTTTGCGGCATTTTAAAGCAGATTTTTTCAAATAAAATGCTTCAACCACTTCACAATACCTTTAAATAATCCCTACATGTTTCTTGTTTTTAACAATCTCAATATAAGATGGCAAAAAGTATTAATTAGAGCAAGTAAACTTCACTCTTTACAGTGTACAAGGTACACACTCAAGGTACAGTGTTCCACGCATAGCCAAGCTTTACAAAATTTGCAAAAACATTTTGTCTAGCGCCGTTTATAATATTTGTATAGTATCTTCTTTCATTTCTAAGAGAGTTGTGCTATTCTTCAGGAGTTGCTATTCCACGAACTCCTCTAGTTAAATTTTTGCAATTAGCTGTTACACAAAGATTTTCTAATACTAAAACGAGTTCTAATCACTTTTGAAATAGTCGGCAACATTTTGCAAACTCCTCATCAGAGTTCGCCAAATTTACAGCAAAATTTTATACTAGAAATAATTCTTTATTAGACAAATAAAGTTACATGAATCAACGGGTGAAGCCTGACAGAACAAAATGTGTTCTAAATCAGATCTTTTCACAAAAAATATAAAATTTAGACATATTATAAAATTTCACAGTAACAAATAATTTTATTTTTTAAATACAGAGAATTTTTACGTTTCCTTACACTCACAGGTTTCAGTCTTGGACTGGTGGGTCCTTTTTATTGTCCATTAGAGCTTTCAGAATGGAAAGAGGTTTCTTGCATTTATGTCCTCTCGGAATCCTATTTAAAACTAATTCAGGGAGTATACAATTTCTCTAAAAGTCGTTCAGTGTCGACAGCATTTTATCTTTCCAGAAGTCCTTGTTTCTTTTAATTACTTCTATAAACAATTCATTTCTCCTTCCATTAAATACTTTAAAGTAACAATATTCCCAATTGCAAATATTCAATTGACCTTATACATAAAACACAAAAAAGTAAATTTTTTCCATCGATTATTAATTTTGTCAAACATTTCCATACCTGATAATAGTATTTGTGAATTTTTTTTAGTTTTTGGTTTAAACTCCTCTTCCAAAAAGAATCTTTTTCGAGTAGTCGCAGCTTCCTCTAAGCTTAGCTTCTTCTTTATAAGTGAAGAGACGCATTTTAATCTCCAATTAATCCTAAAAGCAAAAAATATGTAATTGTAATCTAAAAATATAATAAGTGCAAGTTTGCTTACCATCGGGACTGGCTTTAAGAAATCCATATTTTGGATGGACAAACAAACCACTTAGTTCAACTTCTAAATGTATTTTTTTCTCTTTTTTATCGGTAAAAAATTGATCAAGAGCTACTTGCTCGTGAACTTTACCGTATTCCATATCAGCGTTGCCTTTTTTGCAATATAGCACATCTTTGACAATTGACAAACATTGAAGCCGTTAATCGATCCTTTCTCTTCATTTTATAAACAGGATTTCAAAATTGACCAACAGTACTAGCATCTATCCGTTTGACATCATCTTCTGAAACCTTAAATTGTATCTAATTTAAAAATAATTATCTATATAATTATGATTATTCTGCAAGCTTTGCAATTTTCTAGCGCATTTCTTAGCTAGTTCGTCTCCTTCCAATTTAACATCATCTGCTGAAGATCCATAATTATTATCACTCGATGTAATAGCTACTTTTGTTATTCTATCACATATGAGATATTTTTGTCGGCGCAGATAGCGTTTGATTTCTCTTGGTTCTCGTACTTGGCAATATATTCTATTGCAGTCTTTTTTATGGTACAATTTACGCAAAACTCGTTGAGAAATAAATTTGCAAAAATTTTATAAATTATAGATACTATCGTGGGCATACAGGAAAAAATGACTATGTCAAAAAATTTCGAAAATGAGTTAAAATGTTCAAGTACCGTAAAAATATAAGACTCAGGTCTGGAAAAAACGTCTATGTTCTAATAACGTATTGAACATGTTTTATTATTCAAAAACAAATATTAAAATATTATAAAGCTGATTTTTCGCAAAATGCGAAACATTCAATTTGACATTTCTCGAAACTCTATTTTTGACATAGTCACTTTTTCCAGTATGCCCACGCTATGTCGTTTTATCCAAGCACCAACATGCCATTTTACACCATAATTACATCGAATTCATGCCAACTAACATCTATTTTGAATAGAACCTCTAGATGTTAAATTCAGTTGTTTTCCAGTATTACAGCGTGACACAATCTTTATATAACTTGTGGAATAATTATTGGTCTCGTTGTAAATTAATCTAGAAGCCTTTCGTATTACTTGGTCTAAAGCTTCATGGATTTTATGCCAACTTCCACTGCTTTTAAATATTCGGTGCTGTTGGAATCGTTTTCTTTTGTGCAGAAGTATGGTTTACACTGTGTGTGATTCATATGATTAGGTCCATTTGCTAGATCTTCTCGTAATTCTTCGATACTTCTTTCAGTCAGTGGCGGATTTACACTTTTGCCGCCTAGGGGTTACTACTTCTATTTATTTTCTTGTATTTTTACAGATGAAAGACATTATTTTATTTATTTTAAAATTTTAAAAATTAAAAAATACTCTAATTATATATTAATTGAATGCGATTCTAACATTTTTTTTAAGCCACTCTTTGGTTCCTTGCTGAAAAGTCAGTGCTGAATGATCAGTTTGAATTTCAAATCGGTTTCCCAAAAGATAAAATTTTAATTTTTGCACAGAAAAGATTATAGCAAGCATCTCCTTTTCCGTGGTGGAATAATTGATTTCGGCTTTTCTTAGAGTTCTTGAAACAAAACAGACCGGTACCTCAATATCTTTTTGATATTGTATCAACGATCAATTTGAAATTTTGAAATAGTTGTTCTTTTAGGTTTTCGAATGCGACTTGCTTTTCGTCATCCCACACCCATTTTTCATTTTTGCGCAATAGTGTTAATAGTGGTATCGTTAACTCGGAATAATTAGATACAAACTTTTTGAAGTAATTCATTAGGCCTAGAAAACCTCTTAAAGTCCTAATGTTGTATGGACGTGGATATTCCCTAATGTCTTTCAGTCTATCTTCGTCGACTTTTATCTCCCCTTCTGAAATAACATACCCTAAAAATTTTACCTCCCTCTTAAAGAATTCCCATTTGTCTAAATTTAATTTAAGTCCCGATACATTTAAATCTCCCAAAATAATCTTCAAATGCTCTACATGTTCTTTGATCGTTTCACTGAAAATGATAACGTCGTCTACGTAATGTGCACAAAATTCGCTGTATCTATCTAGTATCCCCTGCATTGCGCGAACAAGAGCAGCGGAACTAGTAGACAATCCGAATGGGACCACTTTAAAAACGTAGGTTGATCCATTTATAGAAAAGCCAGTGCATTTTTGGGAATCTGGTTGTAGCTTGATGAGCCAAAAAGAATTTTTTAAATCTAATTTCGTGAAAATTTTTTTTTCCTAATCTCGCCAATAATGTGCCAATCTCTTCAGGGTTTTCGTTCTGGGATTGCGTTATCTTATTGAGATTTCTCGCATCTAAACAAAGACGGATGCTACCATCTTTCTTTTTGACGATGACCATTGGATTGACGTACGAAGTGGATGCTTTCCGTATGACCCCATCGTTTAACATTTTGTTTATTTCATTTTTGACCCCATCTTTATAAGCAAATGGTATGGGGTATGTTTTACATTTGAAGTTCTTCTCCTCCATCACGTTTAATTTGTGTTCATAATTTTTGACCACCCCTGGCTGTTCATTTACTAAGGTGTCATTTTTTTCTAATAAATTTTTAATCATTTCCAAATAATCCTCATCACAATTAATTGACTTTCCTCTCCAGAAATTCCTATACCCTTTTATTGACCCACTAATTTCACCTTGTACATAATCATCCTGTTTCCTACTAAAATTACTAATAAACTCCTTCTCTCCAATTAACTCCAATTAACATAATTAACAATTTTACTAACTTCCTTTCCGTTACTAATATTCCCCTTACCGAAATCATTTTTTATCCACCTAAATGAATCCTTTCCTATCGTTATCAATTTATTAGGAAAATCTATCACAATCCCAAATTTTATTATTAGGTCAATACCCAGAATACAGCTGAAATTTAGTTCTTTCACGATTAAAATAGTGTCCTCGACTACATGATTACCTATTTTTAAGGTAGCTACAACGCATTTGTTCACAGACGCAAATTTCTTTTTGTTTGCAGTTACCAAATGTAATTCCTTGGATTTTATTATGTGGTTTTTAAAATTTTGTTTGTTACTTTCTATTAGGTTTTGGTTTAATAGTGACAACTCAGCCCCCGTATCAATGAGACAAATAAACTTAACGTTGTTGATCATTACTTTCAAATAAGGTAATGTCGATATGTCATCAACTTCCGATTGTTGATCTCCTTCTAGCAAGAATTCGCGTGGGTGTTGGTACGAATTAGTTTTTATTGTTGCTGAGTTGTCCCCTGCCGAAAATTTTGATCCTCAACTACATTACTTGCAGTTGCGATCTCCGTTGTAGTAGTAACATTGTTAACGTTAACTCTCCCGTTATTTTCTCTGTCATTTTGCGTACGTGGTCTTTGGAATTCTGGCCTCGTGTCATAGGTACTGTACTGCCTGTTTGTATTACTTGGTCGGTTTCGTGAATGGTTGTTATTGTTAAAATTGTTGTTATGGTTTGAATCGTTATGGTGGGAATCGTTATTGTTATTATGGTTTTGATGCCCCCGGTTGTAATAATAATTATTTCTACTCTGATAATTCGAATTGTTGGGTTCATTTCTGTTATACGGAAACGGACCCCTAGTGCCTGTATGATAACGATTGTTATGATATCTTTCGTGATAATCCCCTGTGTTTCGTTCCGGATAATGAACAAATTTATTATGTGGACCATGATTGAAATGTCTTTCACCCCGGTATGGCACAAAATTGCCATCAAATCGACGCAGTAGGGTATTTAAGTCATTTACATTTGTTATGTTTTCGGTGGTGACACTATTCATGATTTCCCTTTCAAAATGGCGCGATAAATATCTCACAATATCCCTTTCTGCAAAAGGGGGGCTAATCTTAATGCCGAGTTTATGATCCTTTCCGCATATTCGCCCCTAGTTCCTACGCCCGAATATTTTCCTACCATGATTTCATAACGCACCTGCTCCTGGACTTATTCATTCCAATATCGGTTCAAAAATAATTTTTCAAATTCCCCGAAATTACTAAATTTGTCCTGATTAACCCCGTACCATATTTCCGCGCTTCCCTTCATCATTGACCCTAGTACGCTTTTTAAGTGTTCACAGTCAACTAATTGATCTGCAATCGGTTTAGCGTACCTGGTGAATTGTTTTGGGTTAATGCTATTGGACGTATTACCGTAAAATTTAAGTTTGGGGTCTTTACCTACAAAGCATGAAATTTCGTGTATGGATCTCCCTATCGTACTGTTAAGTGGGCCATATGAAAAAGTTTGGTTGTTTATGCGCATCGATTCCATATCCCTTCTCGTATCCTCTAAATTTTTGCTGAAATCTTTTTTTATTTTTGTGATTTGATACCCCTGATGCTCAACTACCTGCCCAACTTCTATTAGCGTGTCTTTGTTTTTGATGACATTCTCTTTTAATTCCTTTACATCCCTCATAGCCGTAATAATCTCTCCCTCTTCATCTAACGTTTTATTTATTACTTGTTCAAAAATATCTTTGCCTAATTCTTTTATTTTGTCATCAACCACAATTATTGTGTCAGCTTGAGCATTGATTAATTTTTTGTTCACTATTCTTTCGATGTCCTCTTTTTGGTGTTCTAATTTTTCATTCATAACTTCCCGCAAAACTAAATTTTATTTTAAGAATTTTAAATCCTTACTATTAACTTCTACCCTTGAATTAGTTAACTCTAATTCTTTTTCAAATTTACCCTCAATGCGCAGAAAACCCCTATTCATTTCCTCAATTATTTTGTCCGTTTTTTTGTTTTGTGAGTCTATTTTTTTGCTTTGTGAGTCTATTTTTTGTTCTAAGCTTTCTTTTTGTGAGTCTATTTTTTCATTTAAGTCCCGCATAGCATTTAATATTCTATCAAGTTTGTCTTCCTCTGCATTATCTTTATCTGGCTTTCTTTTTCGCGTGCTAGAAAATATCGGCGATTCCTCAACTACTATATCTGAATCGGATAAGCCAAGCGCGTCTTCGCCATACGCTCCTAACAAATTTTCCTCCCAAACTTCCTGCTCTTTACCGTCCCTAATCTCTGAAGACACCTTCACCGCCCCATCTCTTCGTTCTTCACCCTGTGCCTCCATTTTCCCAATTTCTATTTTACTTTATCGAGCCCTACGTATTGGGCGCCAAATAGATGTTGTGGGGTTTTGTATGAATTTTACCTACCCGGCACAATCTTTGTTTTACCCAGCTAGCTTTTCTCTGTGGAGAACAAAATAAGACGCTCAGTAGTCGGTTCTTGTTGATTTTTGTGTTTGCCCTTCTTTTAAATTGATAAATAATAATGCTTTTATCTTTAATAACGAAAATTCTATTAATTTATTGAGAGGACAATTATCTGTAGTGACAAATTTCACTATGTGACCCTGTGTGTAATTGTGTACAGCGTATGGTCTCGAAATTTTATTTATGTAAAGTAAAAGAATCCTAAATTTCGCCACTATATGCCGCAGTGTAAATTGTGTAAGTCATAATATTGTAATACAATTGTTAAAAGTTTTAATTATAAATTTCAAATAAATTGTTAGTTTCACTATGACACAACTTTCATATTATCTTGTATATCACCGCTTCTCTTAGCTAGCAGTTAGTATCGTCATTTGGCTTCCGTTTCTGAACACAGTCACATCTGCTTGACAAGACGTACAGTTTCCCTCGCTGAATTCGGTGAGCGCCCTCAAAATTTTCAATATTTCTTCGTATTGTGCTGATTAACTGCTCCCTCTTGATATTTGGTGTCTTTACACCCGATCGAAAATACGGTAAGTAAAAATCAATTTTATTGATTTCTTTGTCAATCTCCACCTATGGTAAGATGGCGTCGGTTTTTAACCTTCGAATTATGATAAGGCACGTGAACACTTTTAAATTTTCAGAAATCATCCAAATTAAACAATAAGATCACTCCTACTGTTTCCGCAACGGCCTCGAACAATAAATCGTAAGATTTGCCTTCCAAAAATGCAATTTATTTGCACGATTCGCAAAATAAAAACTCAGACGTAAAATACGTCTGCCTCGCTCGAGCTCGTATCGGACTAGCACGTTCTCAAAAAAGGCCTGCCAACCTCTTCAAATTTTCCAAAATTGTAAGTTTTATCTTCCATATACCGAATGTTTCACATGTTTCATTACATTTATTTTGTTACAGGTCCTTCCGTTCGGTAGCACTCGCGTGGCACACAGCTGTTTCTTTCTTAACTTTTACCATAAAATTATTAAGTGTAGTGTGGTGTATGTGAGTAACATTTTTAGGTCTTTATTGTAATTTTCCTTTCAACAAACTTTTAATTTTGCAGACATTAACAAAATTGAATTAAACTACCGCGCTGGATACAGAGAAATTTAACGAATCACGACAATATACTAATGTAAATGATTATAAGAACTTTATTCGTAAACTAGATTTTAAAAACGAATTTACAATATCATCAAAGTCCAATCTTTTGGTTAGCTCCGATTCGATAGTCAGAATTGCTACATCCTGAAGGCATTTTTCGGTCATTGCAGAGCGTGATTAATTTTTTATTCTTTTCAAAACCGAAAACGACCTTTCCGCTAAACAGTTGGATGCAGGGATTGTCAAAAAAAAGTCTCAGTGCGATATCAACATAAGGATATATATCTTGTCGTTCGGTGTCATGCAGCACTTGGCAACATTTAAGTATTGATTTTGGATATTCTTCCAATTCTTTCAAGAATCACAAAAAATTTATACACTCGTTCACAAAAACCTTCGTTGTTGGTAGATCTTTATCATACAAATTACACACTTTCCTACTGTGTTCAGTAAGTGTCTTTACATCAAGGTCTTCTTTGCCAGCACTAATAAGAAATTCAAAAAAGGAGTAGAGCTCATCATACACATCTTTTCTTTTTTCTATTACGATATTAATATAATCTGTCAATAATTATCATATTGTAAGTATTGATTCTGAAATTTTCTCTGCCAATCAACTGTACTTCTCCTTCTCGGGTTTCATTTGATTGGATTTTTCGTATCTTTCTCCTGTTCTTTTGATCTTCATACTAAGTTTGTTTTCGCTAGCGCTCGATTTTCAAAATTGTCAAATGCTCTTCTTATACTTTGAATGTACTCTGATAATGATCCGTACAATACTGATACAGTTGATAGATCGATCTCAGATGATTGCAGTTCTTTACTTGATATGTTAAATCGAGATAAAAGATCTCCCCATAAAAATAACAAAAAAAGCCGATTCTAACCTTTGAAATCGAAGAATGTAACTAGATGCTTCACATTACTAAGACACGTGACTTTTGGTCTGATGAATTCTCGTGGCTTCTTAAATACTCGTTGGCGTGCTTCCAATCATCAAAGCCTTCTTTTGCTAATTTTGATATTTCTCCAAAAAGTTGATATGGTATACAAAAAAATTTTACAGAACTTTCTGTGTACATTAGGTAAGATTGTTTTATTTGCCAAGGAACAAACGTAACCAGAAGGGGCGTACGCGCAAAACCTACCTTTTGTATTACCCTAACTAGCTTGTGGTGATGGGTCGCGGGGGTGTATCTAAAGGTTACCGCGGAAATACAAAAGACGGGGTGGGGTCAAAATGCTTATGGAGTCGTCACAATTGGGAAAAGTCAATATTGACAGCGCCACTCGAACTATGTAAGTCGTACCACCAATAACAAGCTTCGATCTGCGTGATCGAGAAAACGTTAAGAAACCTTTTCCATGTAGAGTCTGTCTGGTGGTCGTAGGAAAGAAAATATTGATTAATCTGGCCCAAGGTATGCAACAAATCAAACAATTTCGATACAATCCAAATAAGGGAGTCTGCTAGAGATTCCAATATCGATACGTTTATATACAATAACTGCGCAACAATCCTAATCAAGAAGTCCTTGAAATGGCCAAGCTGAATAATAAACCGAAGGTAACTCCTAGATGTTGATTGAAGGCTCAAAATGGTTAGTAAACGATAATATAATTAATGCTATAATACAAACAGTTGAAATTTGGCTTATTGGGCAAGTCACTATGAATAATTTTATTCTAAAAAAACACATAAACCAATGGTGACAATGGTTTTGATAATCTGTAATATCGGTACGTGATGAAAGTTTAATAACATATGGTAAACTAAATGTTGAGTTAAATTCGATAGTTGCCAATAAATCGTAGACACAGGTGCACACACCGTTAGTATTATCATTTGTTACGGGTATTTTCTTCACGACGCACACCCCCGCATACAAAAGGGTGCCGGCTTCGCTGCAGCGGAAAGGGGGGGTCTAACTAAATAAATTTTAGTGCGCGTCGGAACGTAATATCGTCAAATTTACGGATGGTCTGTAATAAATTAAAAGAGGCGCCACCAATGGATTAATTCCAGGTTTGTACCCCAACAAACGAGTCCCCACTGGTAAACAAGTCTGTCGCGCAAAGGATACTTACCATAAATTAATGTTACAATTATAAATTACAAAATCCAGAATTACTTAGACCGACCTGTCGAATATTCGGCCACCTTTACATAAAATACCTATAACAAAAAGTACACACAAAAAAACCAAAAGACATAGAATGATAAAATTATTAAATTTTAATGATCAGAAAATATTTAGCAATTTATACAATGTAGTTATTAAAATAATCTAAATTAATTATTGACAAAAACAAAAAGAAAAATGACAAAATTATTAAATTAAAAAAAAAAGAAACGGTCCCGTTTTTGTAACTGAAGTATAGATATAAATTATAATCAATGAACAAATAATTCTTAATATTACTGCTTAAAATATTTTACGATGACAATGAACTTGAAGCAATACTTGAAACATAAATGAGGTAATAAACTTTTGGTTGATAATTTTACATTAACACGTTTGAAATTATTTGATACACAAAAAATTACCAATTCAAGACCATATTACCTGCTCATGTGAAGTGGTCGATTGTCAGCAGCACAGTTTTGTCCAACATCGAATATGGTTCAGCGGTCTATTACGACTTCCTAACTCAGGAGTACAAACGCAAGCTGCAGCATTCATGCCTACGTTATTCATTCGACATATGCAGGTATGATCACATTACACCATATTATCGTGATCTGCATGTCCTGAAAATTGACCAGCGCTTTCTGTTACTTGCTGGAATTCTTCTCTTCAAAATATTCAGAAGTGGTGAACCGACACATCTTCGAGATATGATTAGGCCCCGCTTTATTTGTCATTCCCGGGCTCTGCGTGATCTGGGAAATTTTGACGTTCCGTCTCATTTTACAGCCAAGTTTGAGTACTGCTTTGCATGTTGGGCACCGAGACTTGTGGAAAGGCATCGACGACTATTTTTGGAATCTCCGAGTTTGACAGCTTTCCGCCGTGATTTAACCGACGCACTGCAATTGGAGCAGTAGGAATCATGCGATTTAAATTTTGTTATGCATTATATATTGGTTACATTGTTAAAAGGGGTGATTTGAAAATTTAATTTGTTAGAAATCATCCTTTTAAGAGACCTTTTTTTGTAAAGTAGCTCTCTTAATAAATGCCTATTATTATTATTATTATTATTTAAATAAGCTTTATGCTTGGGATCGTTGTCATGGTAGTAAGTAAATTTATGAGCAATTCCCAAACTAAGTACACTAGGTCGTAAATTTTGTTTCAAAATACTAATATTTATATTTAGACTACTTATATTTAATATAGTATAATACTTATAATAATATAATATAATATAATACTTATATTTATCCATTATTCCATCTATAATTTGTAACCTACCAACCCCTGCTGTCGAAAAACACTCCCACGCCATTACAGAATTACCATTATGATTTACTGTACTTTGTAGATTTTGGATATCTAAGCTTTTATTAGGTTTTTGCCACACAATTTGTTATGTGATTTTACTTTTTGAAGACACCCGGTAACTAACTTTTCTTAAAAATTAGAATTTAATTACGAAACTTGGTCACATTATTTACTAATAAAGTTGTTTGTTCAAAAGAAATTACACCAGTATGATCTAATTTTCATAAGAACTCCTTGAAAATAATAATAAATTTTATAGCTTTCTGGCGCCGATATTAAAAATATGATATTTTGGGATTTAAGTATTGTTCATAGAAATTAGTTACAAATTTGTCGTATGATTTTAAAATTTTCTTATTGGTCAACTTAAACAAAAGACATCACGTTATTAGTAATTAATGAAAAGTTATAAATTTTGGCATTGTTCAATTTTTTTTTAGTTAGTTGCTCGTTAGTTAACTCGCAAGTGGTTGGGTGCAAAATGTTAAAGTTGATTTGTTAAAAGTTGTTAAGTTGTGAATCCACTTAAAAATTCAAATTGTACATGTGGTGGAAGTGAATTATTTTTTTTTGGTTACGTTTCGTATCGCTTACGCTGTCAACCCAATATTAATGGGGATTTTACGACGCTTCCGCAATAAGTCACATCGTACTTTTGGGTAAAGAAAATTACGAATATCTTGTTTGAGGATTTCAAAGTTGGGTCACAATCAAGTATTACAAATAACATATCGATCATTTCAAATTGCACCGCGACGAGGTAGGAAATATCTTGAAAAGGCGCACCATTGGACGATCTCAGGTCCCGCAGCTCCAGCATTTTTCGTATATGAGTAAACTTTAAAATCTGGTTGTTAAGTGTGTTAGCTTGTGTTAAAAATTGAATCATTTTATCTTTATCAGTGCCACTTTTGTTAGTCTACAAGTTCTTTTTTTTTTATTAAACGATAAACTTTGTTCCAAATAGTAATTAATAAATTCAAAATTGTCAAAATTGTATGATTAGTTTAATTTTAAGCATTTTAATTTTAAGCACTTTAATTCAAATTCAAAGCCGGCTTTCAGTATTTTTTTTGTTTTATTTGTTAACGTTAATATCTAAATTCGATATATAAATTTTGTGTTTTGATTGTTGACTGTATTCTTATTTTTTTTAAATTCATTTATTATAGCATCTTGTACCATAAAAGTGTTTTCTTTTGGTGTTGAAAAATTTTGTTTCAGGGACCAAATTGTGAGAGATCGACCACGGGTCGCCCTTTCTAAGATTGATTTATAGATTCTGTTTCTTGACCTCATTTTATTTTATTTTTGGTTTATTAATATCTTTCGCGGCAGGTGGCCTGCTATCCATCTGTGGGTGCCGAACCAAAATTTATCTATTTACAATAGCAGTGGCGCCCTTAAATTCGACAATTCCCGATTGTGACCAATTTCGAAAACCTCCGCTTACGTCTTAGGAACTCACCCCTAACGCTGAGTGAGCCGGCAACCTAATTTGTGCGCGGAGGGCGTGACGACGTTTTGTCACGTAACAAATTTGCCGCCCATCTGATTAAAAAACATTAAATTTGCTTTCGTCTGTAAAAAGAACATTTTTCCAGAAGTTAAAATCATGATTTTTATATTTCTTGGCAAATTTATAACGCTTTATTCTATTGACTTTGCTTACAAACGGTTTCTTCCTGACTACTCGTCCATTATATCTGTATTTCCTTATAACTCTGCGAAGTGTTTCTGCACTTACTATTTTCCCTATCTCGTTTTCTACTTTCACTACAAGTTTAGGAGCACTAATCTTTGGATTTTTTTTAATTTCTTTCAAAATTCTTTTTTTGTCGTGAGAATTTAAGAGTTTTCTATTAAGATTACGTGGTTTATTTTCTATTCTGTGTTCAGTTTTAAACCGTTTTATTATGTATTGTACAGTAGAACAACTTCTTCCTGCCAAGTCACTAATTTCTTTCAAAGTTTTGCCGTTTTTATGATGAAGAATAATTAATTTTCGTAATTCAAAAGAGGTTTCTTTACCTTTTCTTCCCATGGTGGATTTATTACATAAAATTTTAAAAAATCTCACAAAACAACACTAAATAACGTTAAATAGTTTTTATCGACACAAATTTGAACTTCTTGGATGATTGTGAAGCATTATATCGATTTAAAATTGTGCATAACTGCAATTGTACGAATACGAGTGTGATGTAATTAAATGCATGTTTTTACATTATCGTAATTTTTGCTTAGTTAGAAAGAGTAAATCATAAACATTTTTTGTATGATGAAATTACATTGTCTAATAGTTAATCTAGCGTAAACATTTTTTGGTTAAATATAATTTCAAAATTTCTATCTTGGTTTGAAGTCAAATTTATCATGTGTACGAATACGACTGGGAGTAACTGTACATAGTTGCAGGCCTTGTAGTTGTAAACGATTTCGTCAAACTGTAGAGGAGTAAAAGATCGCTTTGACACAATGTTTAGCTTGAGTGCCCAATAAGGCATACAAAAAACTTCTCCGGATTCATTTAATATCTGGAAATTTTTTATGCGTATGTTTAAAATCTTTTGAATTTTATGCAGCCTATCCCGGGAGAGCAAGTTTTCTTATCATTGTAATGCTACATTTGCAGGAGCAATTAAAGACGATTTCTGCTCATTGTTTTTCTTGCAACGTCATTATTGAAATATTTCATATTCTTCTTATACCATAAACGTTTAGTATTAGCTGATTTGGCGAAACACTGCTGATAAGGAACTGGCAATTATGACCCATTAACGACAAAAAAACTTTAAATTTATTTCATAATACATGTCTGCTAATTGTGTTATACAACCTGTATAAATTGCAGACATCAATATTTGTCAGAAAGACTTTTGCCACTTAAATAGGATTTAGGAGCCAAATTCCAGGCAGTAGCATTGAAACTTTCATTGCTATTTTGTGTGTAACCTCCCAAGTAACGATTTAGCAATTTGTCTCGGCTCAACTTCTGGAAAATTGCTTGAACGGCTTTAAAAACTACTTGAGAAAGCGGTGGCTTATGATGGAAAGTGTCCAATCAATCTGCTGCTTGCGCTTTCTTCCCCTTAGACCAAGACTCTAAGTACTTCTCGTACTGCTGATCTTCGTCGGTTGATAGCATACGATATAAGGCCAGGCAGATGCCATTTTTCATATTTTCCACGAAACGAGTTCGAATTCCGACTTATAGCCAAGCCATAATAAATCATTAATTGATCAATTACTTTGGCAGTTAATTTACCTTTTTCTCCGAGGCTTTTCACATTTTTTTAAAATTTCTCAATTGAGTGCCCATTCTAATTTGTACATGATCAATGCATTCTTTCTTTACTACTTCAAAATTTTCGTACGGATATATTGTTATCTTTTATGCTTTTGAAGGTTTTGCTGTCACCATCACCAATGTAGTTTGCGTATTTGAGGCCGTACAAAGTTTCGGAGCGTACAAATATCTCGACAACAGCGTCTACCACGGATGTATAATTATTAAGGTGATCTGACGGCCTATGCTTCTATCACATAGTAGTGGGTCTCGAAAGTCCTCAGTGTGCGAGAGATAGCCAACGACAGAGGTAAATAAATAGCTTACACTACGCATTACAATACGCTTTTTAAACTAAAAGTCATTCATTATCGTTTAAATTTTGGCAATTGCTCGAAGATACTGTTTTGCACCTAATTGCAACAGCGGGTATCGTAATTATAAAGACAAAGCTTCCCTGTTTAAAGTGCCTAAAAACAAATTAAAAGAGTGGAGTGCTTTGATTCCACGTGCGGACAAACAATTAGAAATAAATGACGTTTTGAGAGTCAAACAATATTACCGACAAGAACAAGGAAAATTTAAAAAACATTCAGCCGTCGATAAAAAAAAATCAAAATTGCATAAGTCGTAATTCAATATTATGTTTATCATTAGTTATCTAATTTCGTATTAATAATTTCAGCTTTTTAATAATTTGTTTCTCCCTTTTTATTTCTCAAAATTACATTAAATCTTGAAACTAATAATCGTTATAAGATTATAATATGCTATTAATTTAGTTATTCTGAATTTAATAAAATTATTACATTTCATATCTATTTATTGTTAGTTAATTAACTTGCTAGTTCAAAATATATACCTAATATTGTTTATAATTGTACTTAACACTATAATTAAATAAATAATTTGTTATTAAGTTGTTTATTTATTTCTTTTGAGTCTCTAAAGTAATATTTCCGATATTACTCCACAAGACCACTAGTATTAACTATAGGGCGTTGTCTGTCTCTGTCTAGCATTGACGGGGACTTTCGTAGGCCATGAAATTTGTGTTGTAAGCTCACCTCTTATATTATACATCCGTGGCGTCTACTTCCATCTTACCCGATGAGCCTTCATGGTTCGATTGACATTTATCGGCGTGTTCTATAAACCATTCTTCCTTCGCAGTTGTATCTTCTTCAGAGCAATTAAAAGTTTGCGATGAAAATTTTGATGTTAAATATGAATTTTGCTATCCATACATAGAATTATAAGTTATTTTGCTGTTTCTCTGTTATTTCGCAACATGTGAAATATAAAACGTGTAATTCAGACATCTCTTTTCATAAAAGAAATCCTTGGGGCTTAGGCTTCAAAATAGTTATATCGCTTGTCCAAAATGCTCAGATGTTGACATTTCAAGTTGTAAATTAATACGAAATGTGTGAAATTAACCGTCGAATTGTGCCACCAATGTGAATAACGTGGCATAAAAAAGTTTTGTGCATTTATGAAATTCTTTATCACACTGCATTATATTAACGCATTGAGTGTTTGCTCTTGAGATTTTTTACTATTTAAAAATTGTGTTACTGTCTTTTTGAAGGCAAATTGGTATTTACGTTATTGGAATTCTTTCTCGTTTGGTTTAAGAAGTACAATTTAGGAATTATGCCGAAATTATCGAAAACTGTGCGAAGCAATAGGGAAAGATGTAAGGCACTTTTAGCACGTTGGGGAAATTCAACATCTTCAAAAAAACCAGCACCGACACCAAAAGAAGAAAATCAGTTTTATGGTTTATGCCTAGTAGACTTTGTACGTAAAAATGCGCCCTACCACGTTTTTGGAGAACATATTAATTGCGCAAAATATTTTTGCAAAGGACCTAAGCCTGATGAAAAAAACGTTGTAGAAGAAATGAAGGCATGTGGACTATTCCAAGACATCATGAAGTGTATAAGCAGGTTAGTGCAAAATTCACATTCTCTTCTGTTGCAGGAAACCAATAATAATGTAGAATCTTTCAACTCTGTGGTTTGTAAGATGTCAGGAGGTAAACGCATAAGTTTTGCAAAAGCTGGATCATATGAAATGCGTTGCGAATTGGCCGCTTTGTCATTTAACACGAAAGGTAAGCAAGTTTTAGAAATTCTTAATATTGCTTTTCAGGGAGATTGCCCAAAGACATTAGAAATATTTTACGAAGCACAGGATCGGAAACAAAATTATCGTAACAAGAATAGGCGATCAAAAAAAATTCAACAGTTAGCAGGACCAGATGAAAATTATGGAGCAATCGACGAAATAGACGAAGAAGAATTTTCTAAGAGAAAAATAGAATTTTATAATTCTCTTAGAAAAACCGACGAAGAAATCGATGACCTGGAAAAACAAACAAGAAGACAATCAGCTAATCCAATATGGAAGAGGGAACGCCAGAATAGGATAACCGCTTCAAGATTTGGAGAAATTTGCAAGAGACGACCTTCAACGCATCCAGGTAAATTAGCAGAACGTTTACTATTTAACAATTTTACAGGATCACGAGCTACTGCTTACGGACTTCAGCACGAAGACGACGCGATTGAAGCTTTTTCTCAGAAGACAGGTTTAGCTGTAACGAAATGCGGTTTATTTATAGGTAAGAACGATGACTTCTTTTTAGGTGCCAGTCCAGACGGAATATTAGAAGATCAGGATTCTTTAGTAGAGGTAAAATGTCCAGCCAAACTGGAGGATATTTCAATAAAAGATCTACGAAATAATTTGTGAAAGGTTCCGTTTTTGCATGTTGACAGAAGCACTGATCAGCTAAGGTTGAAACGGAATCATAATTACTTTTACCAGGTACAAGGACAACTTCACATCATAGGAAGAAAATCTTGTTACTTTGTAGTATGGAGTAACATAGGAGGTATTTTTGTAGAAAATATTTTACGGGATGATCAGCTTTGGGAAGAGAAATGTAAAACGCAACTCAGGAAATTCTATGAAGAGCATCTTCTACCAAAAATATTATGTTAATTTTCTTTTAGGTTTTTATATTACATAAGCTAATCACAAATAGGTACGCACTTTATAACTGTATCTATGAACACAACTTTTTTTTCTTTTTAGAAATAACTTTTGGAAGAAATTCATCATGTGGATTTTTTTTTCAGTATTCTATTGGCGCTATGTTTTTATCTCAATTTGTATAATTTGTAGTTAATTTATTAATATAATTATTTTAAACAAATTGATTTATTTATACTTTACACAAATTTATTGTTTTAATATTATCTCAAAATTTTATAAATATATTTGCATTTTTATTATAATAAATAAAAAGTTGTTATTTCTATTGCTTTATTGTTACGCCCTATTTTGTCTATAATCCCAAGAATCTTGGAACACTAATCTAGATGAAATACAAAAACAATTATAAATAATAATTTATCTTTTTGAGTAAGCGTCTAGTAAATGTTATATTTTATCAACAAATTTCATCATACTAGAGGTGAAGAGAGCTAAGCCTCACATTTGCTATTTTGAGATAATAAGCAAAAAGAGTTTTAAAATGTCATCTAAAATAATGTGATATTTATATCATTCACAGATTAGCGGAATTCAATGTTAGAACAAAAAAATCACTCAGCTGTATTCACCACCATATTCTTCATTGTTTTTTGATTGATGAGATGAAGTTAACGATATTTTTTTAAATTTTTGTGACTTAGCTCTCTTCGCGTCTAGTACGACGATTTTACCAAATATAAGGTACATGTCGCTGCCTGGCAAGAATAGCGACAAAACTAAAAAAAGCACTTTTTTCAATAGAGCGTTTTAAACTACTGATAAGTAGTAACTTTGCATTACATGCATAATGGCACTGCCGCTATAATAACAGCAGGTTATTAAAATTTTGCATTGTGACGTTATAAACGATAAGATATAGCCAAATTCTGTCGATTTTAATACTTAACTCATTTTTGTCAAATTTTGAGTTGTGTCGTTATTCTTTCGAGGTAGCGATGTGTACGTGTTTGCATTAGGTAGGAACGACGGTCAAGTCATCGTAAGATTTAATGAAATTGTTGAAAAATATAATTTTAAAGACATTACGAATATTATTTTATAATTAGAGCACACAATTATAAAATTGTATTGCACTTCGGTAAAACTGCAACATAGCTTATAGTAAGAATATCTGTTTACGTGCGTGGGTAGGCGATCCTTGATTCGTATTAATTTTTCTACACACGTTTACACTTTAAAAGCATTACAAAGTTTCTACACGTCAAGTTTGCTGTCTTTGCACAACACGGAATTCCTTTTCTTACGTTTGGATGGCAAGTCTCGTAGAACAGCCTTAAGGCTGTTCTCTGAGCCTATCTATCCCATTAAGGGATATCAAATTAAATAAATAGAAAGTTTACAGATATTTGAACTTTATTTTTAAAATTTAAATTTAAATTTTACTATTAACGTATTGTACGAAATTTATACTAAAGACTAAAGTCATTTGACACATTACTATAGTACATTAATCAGGAAACAACAAAAAATTACAAGTAATACTACGATTACATAAGACCTAACAAGGTTAGAACAATGCTTAGGTAACAATTTCAATGTTTCCAACGTTCAGCCTTTTTTTTATCGTTGATAAGTTGTCAATATATTTCTAAAAATATATGTCTGATTCAGTTTTGAATTTCGATATAACTATAATACAAAATAATGTAATGTAAAAATATTAAATTTATTTTTAAATAATTATTTTTTGTTTTGAGATGAAAAGACACGTCTCCCTGTGTCTTTTATGATCAGCCGCCACTGCTTATTATTTCAACCTTGAATCCGTGTGTTACCGGTTCCCTAGACACTGCCAATGTACTACTATGTAATTTATTTTCTGAGAGGTTATTTTAAGTTAGACCGTTCTTAATTGGATTATACTGGTAATTAAATATAACTTTATTAAAAATTGTCCTTTTAGTCCACATTTTGTTTTAGCATTTCTTTGCCAATTCTGTAGACATCCGTTGAAATGGTTGAAAATATTATATTTAACCTCAAATGCATCCTTCACGATTTAAAAGTTTCTGTCAAGATTAATGATTTAATAATTGGATTGACTTGAATTTAAGACGAATATTAATATAATTGCAAGTATTGAAATGGATTCGAATGATGTTTGTTAAATTTACAAGTAAAATTTGTATACCCGAAAATGCTTCAAATTTCTTATTACAATTTGACGGTAGGTACATTCTTTTATTTATGAATTAATACTAGTTCTTAATTTTGGTTCTAATTAAATTTGATTTTTGTAGGTTTATCTATGGTTAATCTTCGATGGCCGGTGTAGCAGGAATCCATACTACAAGGAATGCTTGGATTAGTTTGACTTGTTCTTGTGACCACTTTTCTGCAAAATTTGAAGGTAAGTTGCATGTACTTTCTTACATAATGTAATCGATTGGATCATATTAATTTATAAAGTACATTTTACCCAAATGGACTACGAATAACCTACCAAATCATATTTTGGTGTGTAATAAACATGATCGTGTATTTACGTATATTTAAATTACTTCTTATCCAATAAATATAATATGATTTTTTGTAGCCATAACAGCTGTGTTTTTAGTTAGTTAACTCCGCAATGTTTTTATGACCTTGTTGACCTTGCTACGAAATGTTTAAATTAAAACTATAAAATAAAAATACATGCAGTGAAATTAATATTCGAACATTGAAATCATATCAAAATTTTTTTAGAAAAACTAACACTATAAACCCGTATAAAAATAAATTAATATTCACAATATTTCGTCTTTGTCTTGAGCTGCTTCAATAACGTTTATTATCTTCCGCTTTACTATTTTCAATATGTTTTTGTCTTTTATACCCTTTAATTTGCTTCCTACCCAAGCTGTGAATAAAGCTGTGACCACCCGTGTGGTCTGCTTGTACCAGGGCCCGGCTTTGTAGTTGCATATTTCAAGATAAAAGAATTGTAAAAATAGGTAATTATGGTTGATAATTATTTAAAATTTTTTAAAAATTATTTTAAATTATATCTATTTTTATATTAAAAATTATAAAAGGAACAATAAATTTTTTATGATAAGAGCGCACACCTGCGATACGGGTATTGTATAAAATTTAACCTTACCATTTTGGATATATTTATATCCAAATATAGAAATTACATCTTGTAATGTATTCACACAAATATAATATTACTATATAATTTATTTAATAAATAAATATTCTTCAATAAACAGGTTTAACTTAAAAGAGGTACAATAATCTACAGAAATTCACTTGACCTAAAAGAGGCAACTGGTGCACACCGACTAAAGTGTTTTCACGCCGCTACCTGGCACGTTAACTTTGTACGGTTGGTAGTTCTCACTAGCATACTGCCGTCATAAGCAAGAACACAGTAACTATGAAAAAGTTCAAAATGAGATACAGAGCAAAATGGAGAAAATCGTACGCCAACCAGTAATAATGACGTTGATAGTATTTTATTGGAAAGGCTGATTATGAGATAATATTTGGTAAAAAAAAAACTTTTGAAATTATGTTAAGCAGTAAAAAAGCGCGATTTGTGTTTTCGCCTAGTACATTGTAATGTTGTGTTGCGTCACTGCTAAGTAAGAAAGGGGTAAGTTTTTTTTACTGTGTTTTTACCTAGCGCTTAAACAAACTAAAAATGTTTTAATGAATCTTGTCATCCTTACATTATATGAAAACGTGATGAATAACGGATTTTGGAAATAATACTTTTATTTATATTACCTAATAGTAGGTACCTACAATAATACAGCGTTTTTGGCACGTTCAATGTGTTTGGACCATGACTTACAACACTGACAGTTTTCATTCAAGTTGTCTTTGGTATGTTCTTTATTGTGCAACTGGAATTCTTCGCACTGCTCACACTCTTCATGTTCTAGTTTTGAAAAACTGATTTATTTTCGTTAATAGCTTTTCGATAAAGATCATAGGAACACGCTATGTTTGGATATTTTTCCAGAAAATCTTGATGCATGCTAACAACAGTTATATTGCTAGGGAGATATCTGAGATTAGGAGCATGTTCCCGTCTGTAATGTGATATGCAAGGATTATAAGATTCTATATGCCCATCTATCTCTTTTCTGTCGATTCTATTTGCCGATGATTGTTTTCCACCTCCATCTGTGGAAGGTTGGATTTTTTCCATGTCAATCTTGCTAAGAACCGAATTTACAACCCAATCATTAGATTTTTTAAATCCTAGGGTGGTTTAAAAAAAAAGTTTGCACGCCCCATGTCGCTGTCTTGTTTCATCAGTAAAAGATAACTTGAAGGATTGCTTACGTTTTGTTAAAGCAGAAGGATTTTTATTTGGAACTGCACTTGAATTATTCAAAATAAATGATCGCCGCTCTTCCCAACTCAAATTCCAGAATTGGGAATTGATGCTGTTTCTCCGTAGCTCGTTAATTTTGGATGTACACTTTTGCCTGCAGTTTTCCAAATTACATGGTGGTAAGACAGGATGTTTTTGTTTGAGGTTATCAACTTTTTGCCTTTTTCTTTCTTTTAAAGGCACACCGAATTTTCTTCTTTTTCTGAGATTTCCTTGTTTTGTAAGAGGTTGCTCAGCTGAATAAAAAAATTGCATTTCTATTGTCGTATAAAATAAACTATAGGTAAGGTATAAAAATAGGTACTTACCAATGTTATCGTTTGCCTCATTACTAAGTGACTCTTGATTCTGTTCATCTGCTAACCCATCATTATTATTTACTATCTCTTCGTCTTGTGAAGAATTACTGCTGTCAGAATTTCCTGGTACATTATCGATATCTCGAACATCATCAGGATCATTTTCAGATTGAATTTGATTAATTGCAAAATTGTTAACTATTAAAGCACCTTCTTCCTCGACGAAATTATTAAGCTCAAGTGGAGTCAGAGTAGTAATACCTATATTACCGTCTTCAGTCGTTTCATTTAAAACCTGATGATTGACTACTACAGAAGTTTCTGATAGCTGCAGAAGAGGGGCCACAAAAATATTTAAATTGTCATCTACAATTTCTAAAGGCAAGTTTTCTATATCAAAAATTTCAAACTGATTCTCTTCTGATAATAAATTTGTAGCAACTGACTTTTTGCATAAGTCAACTATCTTTTTACCACGACTTATCATTTTTGTAAGTATAATAATACTAGTAATAATTACTACGAACTAATTTCACAAAGTATAATTAATTAACCTAAAAGTACTTTCACTGTCACTTAAACTCAACAAAATGAATTACAGCATGATATCTAATCGTAGATTAACCCAGTGTTACTATGCATTCCTTTTCATCATTTTTTTCAGCGTGTGCTTCCAATCTTTCACCTTCCTCTTCAATATCTTCATGTAGTTCTTGTAGTACTGATCGGTAATATTGCAAGTTCAATTCTTCACTTCTCTCTTTTAAGCTTTTTCCAAAATGTTTTGTCAAAAGTTCATCTATATTTTTAAGTTTCTTTGGATTCGTTTTCACTTCTCGATTTTATGATCTACAACATTCATATATGATATGCTATGTCAATACATATATGCTCACCTTTGTTACGTTTCCCATAACTTGAGATAATTATTCAAGAAAATGCCTTCGACTAGCTCGTGACTCCTGGGGCCGTAGTTCCAGAAAGAAAACTTGAATAACACACAATTTAAGTATTTATTTTCAGTTAGGCAACACATTTAGATAGACAAAAACAGATAAAATAGATCACTACAGAAAGTAAACACAATAACAGATAATTACGCATAAAGTAACGTGTGTGAACTTAGCCCCGCACTTTTTTCAAAAATGATTTTTGAAAATTGTTCCAGGTTCTATATTGTTCCAAAATATTTTTTCAAAATCTGAAAAAATAACGGCGTAGGAGGGAAAACAGCATTTTTGGCCAACCCCGTACTTTTAAAAAAATTAAATTTTTTTTTGTTGTTCCAGGTTTTTCTACGTTTGTTCTACATTGTTCCAAAATATTTTTTTTTAATCTGCAAAAATAACCCGAAAAATTGCAAACAACCGTTTTTCCAGTTAGCAATATTTTTGTAATTTGATAAAATATCAACAAATGGCGCTACCAAATTTAAATAATAAATAAGTGGTACTACCATATTAGAAGTCCCCATAGGAAGAAAGAGTTCAAAATGATATATTATAAAAATAACAGTCATCCTTTTATTCAAAATTTATTGTTTTATTTATTGTTTGTATTTAATAAACAAGCAACTACTAAGGAATTAAAGGAAATACATTTAAATAAAATTAAATCATACAAAATTTAGATTTCCACATAGACGCATCAGTGTGGACTCTTGTTATAATTATTTGGGGAGAACACGGGTTTTGATAACAAATCATCATAATCAACCCACCTCGCACCACTTTTGATCCAAGCAGTATAATGTCCAACATATTGGATGTCTATACTCTTGAAGATTACTGACAACATGTATTTCTTATCTTGTAAAATAAAATAATCAGGAAATTCATCCATCGAAGTTTGAACTGTCAATCCAAACTGAGATATTACTAAATTAAACAAAAATTACTATAATGAAAATTTTTGCGGTACAAACAAGTACAAACTATTGCACCAAGTCCGATTTTAATATTTTGATGTGGGAGTGCCAAGGACATGGAGCTGCTATCTGTTGATGTTTTATTAAATTACAAAAATATTGCTAACTGGAAAAACGGTTTTTTGCAATTTTTCGAGTTATCGAAAAATGTCGAAATCTTAATTGGTGTTTGGAAGAGACGCTTTCCTTGCCTTCGGCGGGTTTTATCTACAAAATTGGACACTTCTGTTGCTATAATATGTGCTACCGCAGTATTGCATAATATAGAAATAAAAAAAAAGATGATTATGTTGAAGGAAAAGTACCTGTTTACGATGATATCTTACCGTATGTTGGAAACGCTGACTTAACCGATAATAATCTAGCTTTTAGAAATGAATTTGTCATAAGACATTTTCAGTAATTAGAAAAAGTATCTTATGAGATTATTAATTTGAACTTGACCGATATGCAATTAAATTGGAGTGTAATTGAATTAATTTAAAAATATATTGTCGTATTTCAAATTGGACGTTAAAAATAACATGTAGGAACGGAATTGGTTTTAAATGACAAACAATTAAAAATAAAAAACTATCTCATTGACGCATTAAAAATTTAAATAATTTCTAAGTTGGTTGTATTATTTTATTTAAAATTTATATTTGTTCTGTTTTTTTCTCCAATACTCGCACTCGTATTTCCTGGAATCGCGCTCGTATTTCATGGATTCGCACTCGTATTTACTGGAGTCGCGCTCGAAGATTTTGGCATCTCGATCTGCAATAGCAGCTTCAACTTTTAAGTCGTGTAACTCTTTTTGTTGTGCTATTCCTTCTTTTAATTTTTGGATCCTGAGGGTTTTTTCTGAATCCAGGGAGCTTTTCAATACCGAAGATTGTGCTGGCGTATTAGTAGATCCTGGTTCTTCGATAACATTTTCTACAAGAAATAGATTGATTTTAAGATTAATTGTAGCAAAAATTCAAATAGTAAATGAAAACAATTCAACACACAGAAATTATCTTTTTATTTATCATTTCTGCGTCTCAAGTGATTTTTAAATTACTAGGTACCTTCTATGTAGTTGCTCTCCGTGGACGTATGTGGAAAATCTTTTCGCTGTGGGGGCTTCGGTAAGGCAAATATTCTCGGAACAGCTAGATCGATTTCTGAGTTTTCCAAAAAAAATTTATTACAAATGTTGAAGATTAATATTTATAGTATTCGTATTCAAATGAAGAGTAAAACGATCCATATGTGTAATGAAATAATGTAAGAATAAATTATTACCATTGGTATGTTGTGCCGTATTTTCTTCGTACACCGCAGTACTGTCGAATGGGCAACACACTTCAAAATCAGAAAATGGAGCTACACCGCTAACTAATTCATCGAGCTCCATGTCCGGTTTTGAAATGTTCAGAGGTGGTCCACCACCTATTTTAATATAAATTTATTTTAATAATTACAAATACTAGCGAACTTCTAGTTACAATAACTAATTCAGAAACCTACCTGTTGCCAAACAACTATTTCGTTCTGCTGTACGATTTTTTCGGTTTCTAAAATATCGAAATTAAAAACAATTAAATGAAATACTAAATATATTTTTTACTTCTGCTTTAAATTTTCCCAGCATCTTTTCAGTTGTTGGTGGGATCTTTTCACATCTACCTCTGGTTGCGAATTATAAATTTTTGCAATTTTAACCCAGGCTTCCTTTTTTTTGTTGTTGTCAACCGCATTTGTCCGCTTGTTTTCTATAACATGCTTATAGACATCAACAATACTTGTTAACAACAGCTTTTCTCTGTATCCATAAGCATGTTTAGATTCAGATTCTAGTTTAATATAAAAGATATGCTTTAGTATTAAGAGTAAAATGAAGTAAATAAAATATAAAACAGCATAATATTTACTTATCAAAAGGATTAAAATTCTTTAAATATTTTACTTATTTAAACTTTTAAATATGTATATATTCACAATATATCACAATAAAAATTTTAACGACTATATCTGTCAAAATATTACCTAGATAAGTATTCAGTAAGCTAATTTGCTTACTTAGATTTTTTAAAATGTTCCCGCCCCCTAAGTATCGGATATGCGTCTATGAAATACAAATTCGACGCTTACTACTCAATACTTGGTACTTGTTACTTATTACTTGTCTATGAATCCGGGCGTAATTTACCTCATGAATATACTAGATAAAAGTCCTTTATCAACTTTCGACTATCCTTCATAAAATTTGCATACATTTTTATGAAATATGTCGTCTACTCTACGTCTACTTTAATAAAGCATTTAGGCAATGGACCATTGTAACAAGCATCTGCCTATTCGTTCAAAGTTCAATATCTGGAAAATGCGCGAGTTGCTGCGGATTAATATTGCTCGAGAAAAATTGCTTACAACTTTGGGAGCTGGCACATCAGTACTTATCCATTCTGATAACCAACTGTGAATTTTGGTTTTTGTGTGTTTTTCTGTTAGCATTTGTGACACTTAAAATTGATCCTCAATTCCACGATTGACACAAGCATATATAGAAATATAGCCTTCGACTTGACGATTTTTAATGTTCTTATCTTGCGTAGCAAGCTTCCTGTTGCGTCGATGTAAATAGACGATTAACTATGTTTTCTCGCAATGTTTTCTATAAACATTTAGCTAGTAATTTATCCAGTGGTCAACAAAACACGGATTACAGCCTAATTCGTGGATAGTATTCTTTATAACACCTTGCATCATCCGTAAAGCATTAACTGTTAATGGTAGTTTGTGTGTACGAGATGATTCACAATGTTTATATTTTAGAGCGCTGAGTACAGTTGCTTTATACAAATGGGGTGGTTCTGGATCATCAAATTCTATTCGCTAGCTCGTTTGTTTTTGCCGTTACATATTGCACTATCGATCTCGTTTTTGCTATTTTTTTTTAGCAATTTATTACCTTACAGGTGCTTTGATATATCGTTTGTCACAAGTTCTACTATGATTTAGGGTTATTACGCATTCTATACGAGTTAATATATCTTCGCTATTATCAAATAAACGTTTAAGAACGGATCCACAAATCTATGGTTTTTGAAATCAAATACATATTTGATTTTGACAACCTCTTTGTAATTACGTGTTCCCATTTATCAGCTTGCAATACCAGATATTTTCGTTTCGGAAGAAGGGGTTTGTTTTTTCACTTCGTTTATAAATTTTTTTACAGGTAAATAAAACACTCGCATCAATTTGTGGGAATTTAACATTACATCGCATAATAACTGATGATGATTTTTGTATATTACGTTTTATGTGCAAGTACAACTGAATGTTACAAGTTTTACTTACAAAATAAGGCTTCTCATAGCTAATACCCAAACTATTATGAAGTCCTTTATTACTACCGCCAAGATCACAAGTCATAGCAACAACTGGAAAACCAGCTTCTTCAACTAAATTTATTATTTGAAATAAACTTTCTTTGGTCATACTTGAATCGTAATCAAAATATATTAGTTGTTTCCAATTCCCTATGAGACCCCTAATTATGCAAACTTGAACATAGTTACAAGGCTTCAAGGTTTGGTCATGTGCTTTGTCGTAGCAATAAACTTTTTAATTTTCATTTCACAAAAGTTAAAACGCATATTCTTTGCAACTTAGTCAGTTCTGAGTTTTGAACTACTTTCAATACGTTCTCTAAAATCCCTGGAACAATCTCTAGTTTTCTACCCCAGATCTAAGGGTAGAAACTGCCGGATAAGGATAGCCTTTCTTTAATAATAGTCGATAAGTTCGTACTCCTGATGAATGAATAACTATTGCTTTGGATACGTCGTCAACAGTCTAATTTAGCCGTTTATTTGGATTTTTCAACTTCTTAATTTGGTTAGGCTTAAACAATTTTTTAAGTGCCTTTTTGTCCTCTTCTTCTGCAGCTTTACTTCCGTCTTTAATTCTGCTAATTTCTCATACAACTGCGTCATGTCAACTGTTGTATTTGTTCTAAAAATATATTAATTTTACAATAATAACTCTGTACCTGAGAGGTAAATTGTCACATTTTATAAAATGATCAGAAGAACATATTTAATTTCACATTTGCAAATTTTTGGTTTCGTTTTTTAGAAAACAACAATTAGAAAATCTTTTTCATTAAATACATGCAATAAGTAGTATGTAAGTAATATGAAATTTCATGTGTTTTCCTGAATATTTCACAAAATGTGAATTACGACAGTTTACCCCTTAGTAACAGCCCTGAGCCGAGGGAATAAGTTGGAAAAAAATTTTTTAAGGAAAGTTTTTTACTAAAATTTCCGTCGGATTGGGGTTGTTTTTAGGATAACAACGCGAGAACCTTCAATTTCGCGTTTTCGAAGATTGCCGAAGACCGTCAAACAGAAAAATCCAATATGGCCGACACGAGAGTTGTTATCGCCTTTAAAGCTTGTTTTAGACTACACGAAATCTTGAAGGAAATCTTGAACAAATTTTAAAACAATCTAAATTGCGTAGTATCAAACAGCAAATTGCTTCAAAAATTGTTTTGCTTTGTGATATGGCGTGCAAAATAGAACATGTTCTATTTTGAAACAATTTACTAAGCAATCTGTCAATCTTCAGGCATGCGCTACACAGAAATGTCCGGTGGTTATGTTGTGTCATTTTATTAAATATTTATTGTAAATAACCACTAACGAGAGTACTACACTCGTCAACATTAGTTCTTGTATTTTCATGATTGTAGTGTATTGTATTGTAGTGTAGTGTATTATTGTATCACCATGAAACTAATAATAATAAGATAACTTCCACGAAATCTATTAATTTCTAGCGAACTGCGCAGAATCGTAAAAGAAATATTTAGGGTATTCACACTCTCTGGTATATTTAACACGTGGTAAATTTACCACACATTAATACCATATCTGTGAACACACCTCGTGGTATTGAGTCTTGGTATTTTAACTTTAACCCTACTTTCGGCACAATCGGCTGTTATTATTTTTGTAAGTAGTAGTTACTTTAAATCAGCTATGTGCACTTCGCCATATTAAAAGTAAAAATACAACAACGCAGAAAAGCGGCGCACTGGTTTAACTTTACCATACTAGAAATACACCGTCGAAGGCTACTTACGAATACCACGAGGTTTGTATTTGCTCTTATGGGAGATTACTACGCAGTCAAATAACACCCTGGTAAACGTGGTATATTTACCACGTGGTAAATTTACCACGGGATATACCAGAGAGTGTGAATACCCTAATTGTTTCAAAAATTGTGCAGTATCATACAGGTTGATATCGAAGACAAAGCAACTTCTTGTTCAATATATTGAACAATTTATTGTTTCAAATCTTGTTGAATATTTAGTGTAGTCTAAAACAAGCTTAAAGTAGCGACAACTGCCAGCTTAGATCATATATATTATCTTAGAGCCGTTTTACATTATCATAAACTTGCTGTTAAATTTCGTCACAAATTTGGAAGCAAAGATTGTATCAAATTTAAAGTGAGTGTCATACATATTTGTGTCGTAAATATTGTCTTATATTTGTTACAAGAATTACTTGTTTTATGGTCGATTTATACTCAACATTTAACACTTAACATTTATCATTTTCATTTAACATTTAAGGGTCCCGATACATACTGAGGCCATTTAACATTTAGCACGTGTTGACAGTTTTTTGATATTTGACATCACTTAGTAAATATTTTTGTTTGTGTAAATATCAGTTTGTTTTGTGTAATGGGAAAATTAAAAGATATTGCTGTGGTAATGAATTACTACTATTTATTACTGCAAACAACTGCATATTTTCAAAGCAGAAGAAGAAAAAGACGTTATTCTGTAGCGCCAGTTAACAGATTACGAAAAGAACAAGGTATTTTTAATAATTTTATAAGATTTGTCTATTACAATGACCCAGGCAGATTTTTTAAATATACTAGAATGACTCGAGTTCAATTCGACACGTTATTGGAACTAATAAGGCCCAATTTAGGTAGAAGGTGACAGTTAAAACCATTGAGCCAGCCCATCGATTGCTTATAACATTACAGTAAGTGTCAGTTTAATATAAAAAATATATTATAAAGATGTTAGCTGCTTTTTATTATTATAATTATCTTTCGGAAGGATGCTCAATGTTGGAAATTGCGATGGGACACAGAATTGGACATGCTACTGTATCTAAAATAATTAAGGAAACCACTAAAATTATATGGGAAGTTCTCAATCCGATTTATTTAAAACCTCCTACCTTAGAAGATTGGGAAAGCATTTCAAATGGTTTTTTTAAAAAATGGAATATGTCAAATAATTTAGGTGCAGTAGATGGAAAGCATGTTCATATACAAGCCCCTAAATTAGGAGGATCTTTGTTTTTTAATTATAAAAAAAGCCATAGTATTGTTCTTATGGCAGCATGCGATGCTTTCTACAGATTTACCCTTGTCGATATTGGGGCTGCAGGAAGTAATCACGATTCAGTTGTGTTTAGAGAGTCGGGGTTTGGTATGAGTATTTTAAAAAACAAAATGGTCCTGCCGGCCGACAAAATTTTACCTAATACAAATGTGGCTATTCCTCATTTCTTTACTGCAGACCAAGCATTTCCTTTGCACGACAGGATTATGAGACCTTACCCAGGTCGTCAACTGACCCAAGATAAACGTATTTTTAATTATCGCTTATCCAGAGCCAGAAGGACAATAGAAAATACTTTTGGCATTCTTGTGCAGCGGTGGAGAATATTGAGAAGTACTATAATAGCAGATATAGAAATCTGCGAAAATATAGCTCTTGCAACAGTAGTACTCCACAATTACCTCCAACGTGCAGAAGAACAAATACCATTGGCACAGAGGAAATATTGTCCTAGAGGGTTGGCAGACTCGAATGAAGAAATTAGTAGTGGTGATAGTGATAATTTTCAGTTATCCAGTGTCAGAAGGTTAGGTGTAAACAATTCGGCTACTCGAGTTAAAGAAACCAGAGACATTCTGTGTCAGTTTTTAAATTCCGATGCTGGTTCTGTACCTTGACAGGTACAAACTATTATGAGAGGTTCTGTGCCAACTAACAATTTAAACGAAAACATATTGTAAAATTGTTATTTACTACTTTTTAATGTTAAAACCAAATTATTTTTGTTTTTTTTATAAAAATTAATTGATATTTAAGACAAAACTAATATTTATTGGAAAAAATATAGAATTAAGATTTAAAAACTAATTTTATTATAAAAAAACTATAAATTATTACATCGTGATAAAGATAATTCTTCTACCGATTCTTCGATCAATTGCATAATTTTTCTTTTTAATCGACTTTTTATAGCTCGGTCTTGAATTTGACTTATTTCGGCTCCGACGCTTTCACCAAACAATTGGTCTGGCAAGTGATTGTTTGGTTTTTCTTGCCTTTTACAAAATTCGTCGAAGCCTGCCATAGATTTTTGCTGTGTTGCATTTAATCGATCGTCAACCTTCCGTTTCTTCGTAGGTGGTGTTTCGACAATGTATTGTGGGATTTGCCTATTTTCATCGTCACCGAAAGCTACCACATCGTAATTATTTTCATCCCAAACTGAAGTCGAGGAACCACTAGGTAATAAAATTTCTATGGGTGTGGTATTCTTTCTTTTAACGTTACCCTTAGTTCTATAAGAAATTAATGCATTTTGTAAGACGAAAAATAAATTAAATAAATTAGCTTACTGTCTCTCTTTAACGTGCATATTGAGAATTTCCATGCTACCGTATAACTTCCAGGTCGATATAGTAGCATTAGCACCACTACCTGAAGGTACGTTCTTTACTTATTTCTTAAAACATTCCAGCGAGTTTTGCACTGCTCCTCTGTAAAATTAAGATGTTAATATAATAGTACAAAATATATACAAAATTTTATACCTGTAACTTCTTCCACGTTTTGTCCATTTTCGTTTATTATTTTTGCGATTGCACACCACGCGTTTTGTTTTGCATTATTGTCTTTGAAAAGAGGATCACATTTATCATATATTATACTGAATTGACGAACTAAACTAACTAACTAAATAAGAAGTAATAGTTATAATAGATTCTTGTCGTAGTTACCTACAAATAGAGAAGAATGGAAGCAGATTGCCAATGACTTTGAGACCCAATGGAACTTTCCTATGTGTATTGGGGCTTTAGACGGAAAACACATAAATTTTCAAGTTCATCGAAGTGCTGGTAGTTTTTACTATAATTACAAAGGAAATCACAGTATAGTTTTACTAGCATTAGTAGATAGTAACTATAAATTTTTATATGTTGATGTTGGAGTGAATGGGAGAGTGAGTGATGGCGGTGTTTTTCGAGAATGCAGTCTTAAAAAATCTATAGAGAACAACGTTTTGAATTTCCCGGAAAACGACTTTTTACCAGGAACAACTGTTAAAGTTCCATATGTCATGCATTCATCTCACTATCAACAAAACTCATGAAACCTTACCCTCAAGGTGGTCTCTCTCTTGAAAAAAGAATTTATAATTATCGACTATCTAGGGATCGACGAGTTGTTGAAAATGCTTTCGGAATATTAAGCAACAGGTTCAGAATATTGCTGAGAACTATAAATTTATCCCCTGATAAAGCCGAAATAATAACTTTAACGTGTTGCATATTACATAATTTTCTTGCCGATAAGACTAATAAGTATTTGGATTTGGAAAACCAAAATTCTACCTTACCTATAGTTTCGCAACAAGGTGGTACTCGCTGCAGCAATGAAGCAACAGACGTGAGATCAAAATTTTGTAATTTTTTCAATTCACCTGTAGGTAGCATTGAATGGCAAAATAGAGCTATTGGAATAATGTAAACTAATTTGTTACGGTTTTTTCAACTGAACGCAAGACATTTTTAATTAAAAGAAACAACTTAATTTGTAAAATTTGTTCAGTTTGTGTTGAGCCGATTATTTAAAAATGTAATTACTATTAATAGAAAGCTGTAAGTACTTATTGTAACAAAAGTTTTTGTCAAGTGGATTGTAAGTGGATTGTAAAATATGCAAATAGTCCTTAATCAAAAAACTGTATACTATAAAACTGTAAAACTGTCTTCATAAAATTAATACATATTGTTGGAATTCAATGCATTTCGGAGCAAGCCATGAATTTGATATTGAACGTCACTTTTAACTTCTTCATTTTTTATTTTTTTTAGTTGCACAGCAACAAATTCTCCGAACACATCTTCGGAACTTCTCGACACCTCTGCAGAAGATGTCTGCATCATGCCAGCAACTGCACTTAAGCTTTTTGAAATAGCGCCCAGAATTGCAACATCGTCTTCCCGTTTCTTCGTTCTTTTTCGATCCTTGACTTTACCGCTACTTGTAGTAGCGACAGGTGAAGGACTTTGAATCCTTGAAGATGTTTCACTCCCTGATGCATCGGTAGGTGACATTAACACTAACGATGCATCTCGTAAATCATAGTCACCTTCGATCTATAAAACAATATTAAAAATAACAAGTGCTTGTTAACCATAATTTAAATTTTGAATAATACCGCATCTACGTGAATATCTAGCTCCAACTGTGTCCCTGCCTGCGTTCCATGCCCTGTAGCAATCGGTACTTCCAACGAAGACTTGGAAGTACGAAGGCTTAAATGTTCGTTCAAGAAACCCATCCGATCATAGTACCATAATGCTGGCTTGTACACCTATAAAATAAAAAATACAAATTTGAAAATACATTCGCTGATGTTTGATTATAAAAAAGTAAACATTTATTACTTTACATTACAATAATTAAAATAAAATGTTAGTAAAGTTTTTTTACCTCGTCTTCCGACATACCACTACGTAGAGAACCCAAAAATTTTTTTTTCTCAGTTGAATAAGTAGATCAAAGACCTAAAAACTTTTTCAGAACTTCTTGCTCGTTCACTTGAGGTCTCTTGGATTTCATTGCTTCAACAATTTTTTGTAATTCCAAGGATCGCAAATGTTTGTTATGGTAATCTCTGTGTTTTACCACATACAAACACGGATACTTGGCGTATTCATCAATTAAAAAACTGGTCTGTTCATTTTACCAAGACATCTGCATTTAAAAGAATTTTTAAAATTATTAGGATAAAGAAATAAGTCGTTTTTAAGTAGTACTTACGTTTCTGAAGCTTAATTCCACACTAATAATAATTGCAATAATTAATATTAATACTAAATTGGTTTATGTAAAAATTCTAACAATCTTAATCTATAAAAAGAACTATTTCGTTGTACTACACAATCTATCTAAGATTGTTAGATTAATAGATTGACAGATTGCTTAGTAAATTGTTTCAAAATAGAACGTGTTCTATTTTTCACGCAATTTAACATGCCAAAACAATTTTTGAAGCAATTTGCTGTTTGATACTACGCAATTTAGATTGTTTTAAAATTTGTTCAAGATTTTGTGTAGTCTAAAACAAGCTTTAGCCAACCCAAAGAATACGTAAAACACGAAACTTCAGTGAATATTTCTAAAATTAACAACACAAAGGAATGCTCTTGTGGAAAGATTCTGCGATGATTGCTGCGTCATCGACAAAAGTGCCGGTGTCGTGTTCGGATGTTTTGGAATGTTATTAATGAAGAATGTGAAGAGTGTGGGAGACAGGACGAAACCTTGTGGGACACCTGCCGATAGTGGTTGTGAATTAGATAGGAAATTTTTAAATTTGACTTGGAAAGTACGATTTCGGAGATAGTTTGCTATGATTTTAATTAGGCGTGGTGGGTGTTTTTGTGTTATTAGTTTGTGTATGAGGCCGTCGTGGCAGATGGTATTGAATACCTTTTCTATGCCTAGCGTGGCGACCGATGTGGATTTCTTAAGGTTGAAGTTTTTGGTAATAATGTTGGTTAGTCGTGCGAGTTGTAGTGTGCAGCTGTGGTTTGTCCTAAAGCAAAACTGTTCTGGTATGATGTTGTTTCGTGTACGTGTTGCTGAAGGCGTCTTAAAATGACTTTCAAAAATTTTGGAAAGTGTTGGGAGGAGACCGATGCACACACGGTATTTGATATGTTTTAGATGGACAAAAATATTTCATTACTTTTTTTTTGGTCTATTGACATAATATTGTCAAAATCATTAAAATAAAACATTTATAACTTTTACATCCAAAATATTGTGGTGAAAAGGGGGATTCGCACCTTCCCTGTACATTTGATGAAGATTTTATTTTAATAATTTTAAGTTGTAAGATTGTAGAATTAGACAGGTGGGGGCGAATCGACGAGGATATTGGCTTTTTGCCGACGAATCGCCGCGAGAGACAGCGGTCCGACTTTTGGCTCGTTAATTTTTGACTCGAGTGAGTTATTTTTGAGATTTGTCTTATTTTTGAGATTGTGAGTATTTATTTTGATTGAATAAAGTGAATTTTGATGCGAATGCATTATTGCGTAATTTTGGAAGTATAATTTTTGATATTTGGAATTGGAATAAGTTTTGATACGTTGCTACCGAACGGTAGTTGATTTGATGGTTTTGATTGCTTTGGAAGTAAAGATTGAAATTATAAAATTTGAAATTGGTGTATGATTGGAAAGTTTAAAATTACATTTGTACGAGCGAATGTGCGATGGTGATAAGAAGGCGATTTGAATAAGCGTTAAAATTAAAAGTACGAGCCCAGTAAAGTTTCACATTAAATTAAATTTGAATTTGACGATTAGAAAATTTATTTTGAAGAATTAATTATTTACTTACATTGAATTGGATTTTGATCTTTGGAGAAATTATTTGTTTGGATTAAAAGAAATTTTATTTTATTTCGAAAGACAATTTTTTTTGCAATTTTGAATCCGCCCCTGAGAAGTCTTAACTCTCCGACTTGTAAAGCCGTAGAGATTGGTGATTATTTACCTTTTGCCACGCATTCAAAAAAATATCATTACAATATATTATATACGAGAAAAAGACAAATCAGAAAAATACAAACAAATATATTTGAATCATAATCGATAACATTGTTCTGACTGACTACGGGATCTGATGATATTAGTAGGAAATTTATAATATCTCTATTGTGTTTTCCGAGTATGTTGAAGCCGTATATTCTTCCAATTCTTTTGTCGAGATTCTTGAACATCTTCGGAAAGCTGTCCGATAGGTAATATAATTTTTTCACCTATGTTGGGACTATGTATCAGCACTTTGTGTACAGTCACGCTCATAGGGTACCAGTCGTAGAATTCAACGTAAAGTCTGGCAGTCGCAATACGGTATTGTTGGTTGGTTGTTGGTAATTTTGGTATATCTATTTCAGGTTACTGTTGCGTATCCCATCCCACGATTTTAACTTTTTCCTATTGACTATTGGAAAGAGGACAATTTTCTGAGTATATTAACACGAAAATTTTTTAGGATTATGCAATAGTTGTCGAAATAACGGCATTTTAAAATAACGATAAGCAGGTAGATGAAATATGATACACCACGATGCATAACGAACGGTCTCACGTTGAATCAAATCAATCAAATCATGTTCCTTAATTGGCATGCCATCGCTATTTTAGGGTATACTGCCTGTCCTCTTATTTACTTTGTTTCATTTTAGACTTCGGGATCGTACCCTATTTGCCTTATCGGCTATCTTTGAATTCTCACAATTTTTGCCGCGAATCCTTTTTGGGCATTCAAGGAAGAAGCTTTGGCCCTGCCATGGACACCGGACTTGGGATTTGCGACTTGTGGTGGAGCTGACGCGTCGCTGATCCGTTCTCTGTCGTAGTCACGCAGGGACCGGACGCGTCTCGCTCTCTCTTTCTTTTATTCTTTTTGTTCTGCACCTCGAAAACAATCATCAGCCGTGACTCCGGCAGATTCCGAGTATTTTCTAGAAGTTTCGATAACGTGGGTTTAGGAGGGATTAGGCGGGGGGACGCGTTTCGAGATCGCTCGGCTTGCGCGGCCCATCCAGTTTGGCACTATGCCATCCGTCATTGGTCCGACCTTTTGTCCTGAAATTTTAAAGAAAGACAATATTAGTTATGTTGTCGGTTTACTGTCTGACTGCAGGATCGATTTCGGCCTCTTGTACCTCAGATGGTCCTCCAACTGGTAATTACCCAGCCCTTGGACCAGTGGGTTTTCGGAGTCCCCCGCTGCGTCGTAGAATTTTTCCGTCATACCTCGGATAAACTATTCGATGGAATCGATTTCGCTGTCCTCCTGCAGTCTTTTATTACTAACATACCAATCAGCTTTCATGGCCCTCCTCACTGCTATGTTTTGCACAACCTGGATCCTCTTCATTTGGTTTGCGGAGGCAATCCCCAGGCAGGCGCTGCATAGGTGAGGATGGGTCTTACTATTGTTTTAACCAGCGTCAGTCCGTTTTTGACGCTGATTTTGCTGAATTTATTTAGCAGGCGCCCCAGCGCGGCCATGGCGCCCCTTGCCTTTGTACTTACCTGCTTGATGTGCTGATTCCATCGCAGACCCTTGTCCAGTGTCACCCCCAGGTATTTGGAGGTGTCGTTTCACGGGATCTCTTCACTGAACATTGAGAATTTTTGCTTACGGGAATCTGTGGGGGTTTGTTAGAGCTGTCGATCTGGTGAAGTAGGTGGCCGTGCTTTTGCTTGGGTTTACCCCGATGCGCCAGGTACGGCACCACTTCTCCAGATCGTCCAATGCGGCCTGTAGTTTGTGAATTATGTGTTTCGGTCTCTGCGAGCTCACGTAGTACGCGGTGTCGTCCGCATATAGCATGAGTTGCGCGGAGGATGTGTAAGTTTGTTCCGGTATTGGCACATCTTTCGCTTAAGAGATGTACAGGGTTGGAGCCAGGATAGATCCCTGCGGGACTCCAGCCCTGATGGACCTCTCCACGGAGCGAGATCCATCAACTTTTACGCGGAATTTCCGGTCTGTCAAGTAGGACGCTATCAGCCGTACAAGTGCTGGGTTGATGCCGCCGTTCAGGAGTTTATGAAGTAAACCCTGATGCCAGACTTTATCAAAGGCTTTGGCGACATCTAAGAACACTGCATCCGTTGCCTGCTTTTTATTCCAGTGCAACGTGATGTGCTCCACTAACCTCAGCACTTGCTGCGTGGTTGAGTGCCCTGGGCGAAAACCAAACTGTTCGTTAGGAATAATTGAGTCTTGAGTGAATAATTTTTTCGGTAAGTTTCCCGAGTGATGAAAGTAGACTGATAGGCCTGTACGAAACAGGGAGTCTCGGATTATGCCCAGGTTTGCGTATCATCGTGACGTCGGCCACTTTTCAACGACCTGGAAAGTGCTCGAGTCGCAGTACGGCATTGATGATGCTCGTGACTGCTGTCACCCCCGCCCTGGGCAGTTTCGTGATGACCCTGTTCGTGATTCCATCCGGACCGGGTGCCTTTTTCTTTTTGAGAGCTTTGATTATGCTCTTCACTTCCTAATGGGAGGTGCTGCCTATTTTGTCACAGTCGGAGTCATAATCAGTTTGTGTCGGTGTCTGCGTGTGAGATCCCTCCTAGCCATTCTTCGATCTCCGCATCGATCTTTGCGGTTAAATCGGGAATGGAGACGGCAGTGTTTGGTGCAAACTGCGCTGCGTCTCCAGACTCTCCAGAAATGTTTACTCGCGTTACCTTTTAATTTATTATTTACATTGCTTGATGTGAGGACTTGTCGGTATGATAAAGAGATCCACGGCCGCGTCCTCGAGAGGGCCGGGTAACTCCTCGTACAGCTGGTGGTGTTGTAGATTGCGGGTCGCTTAATTGCAAGTGAGCGGACACGGGCGGGACTCTTGAAGTCGTGCCGCTCCTTTCGTTTCCCGACTTCGCACAACGAGGGCAATTACTTATATACACCTCGGGGTATCCACACGCATAACAGAAAACTCTGCGTTCCGAGGGACAATCGGAATATCGGTGATTAGGTTGATTACAGTTCCAACATATCACATTTAAAATTTTAGCGGTATTTGAAATTGCAATATTAGCATTAGCTGGCGGAGCGGTATTTGTAGTTAAAACATTAGAGTTTAAATTTACTACCGGTAAGGGATGATCTTGGGGTGGTTCAAATTCCAAATCGGCCAATTGTCCAGAAAGCGCATCAAGAGATTTCGTAGAGGAGCGATAGGAAGCATTTCTAAGTTTTAATTCGTGAATGCGTTTGCATTTTCGTTTTAACTCTTCTAATGAATTATATTCGGAAGCAATAAGAATTGACGCAAAATACGGGTGTACGCCCCTCAAAATTACCTGAATTAATTCCGGTTCCGAAACCCGACGCTCTAATTTTTTTTGAAAGGGATTCAACGGTAGTGAGGTAGGTAAAGATATTTTCGCTACCTTATGCGCTATTTTGAAATTTTCGTTCTTGTTGAACTTGAAAATCGGACGGTAAATATTCATTTTTTAATAATTCAACAAATTCCTCCCAATTTGTCGCTCTAGTCTTAGCGTTACGGCAGAACTCGAGGGCTTGTTGACTAAATAAATCATAATACGCATCGAAAACATTCTTAGTTGTCGCCGTACGGCCATTCGTAAATCTCCAATTTCTTCTAAAAATGTATTAATATCGCGAGGGTCACCATGTTCTTGAAAACGGACAAATTTCCATTTATAAACGGGGACAAATTTATTGGCTGGAATATCGGTAATTGCATCGGGATATTTACCCTTGCACCTGCTACATTCTGTCTTTCGTTTTCTAATAAAATACTTTCGAAAGCTACTAATTGTGATTTGAACCCTTGTAAAATTGCTTGACGTTCTTTATGATTTTTTATATTTATGAGGTCGATACGTTTTCTCACATTGCATAATATGCAACGATAGTAATTAATTCTTCATCTAAAGTATTTTGTAAGTTACTTTGGATTGAGTGGATTGATGCATTTAATTGTTCATAATTGGTTTCCCAATCACGCGGATTTAATTTCTGGGGTTTGTTTTCGGTAACGGCAATTTCTAACTGAATTTTCCGAGATACTCGTGTTACTTTAGGCGATATTTTCCTACTTAATAATTCAAAATTTAACTCCGCGTCCGACAAATAATTAAAATCCATTATGAATGACGGTATTGTGTACTTTTAAAATAATGCTCACAGCTGAAAGATAAGCTCGATGTTTATGACTTCCGGTGTAAACTAGATAATGAAACGTATACAAGTATTTTTTTGTTGTGTTATTACTAGAGCTGAGATTTCAGGTTTTTTACCTTTTAACGGGAGATTTAGATAAGTTAAATCTAATAATAGCAAAATCCGTTTCCAAAAACTTCCTTTCATATGAACCTAACTTGTTTTTACCTATTTCACCTATTTTTGCGTTTTTTCGTATTTAGCATCTTTTTTTTTACAATTTTCGGATCGTTAGAAAAAACTGGTTTAAGAAATAATTAAATTAAAAAAATTGCATACATACAAATACATTAAATTGTTGTTGCATGCAATTTTGCATGAGACAATTACAAAACTGGACACGGTGGGACTTTTATTAACGGAATCCTGAAATATATTTAGGAATACCATTAATCATTTGGAGAGTTGTGGAGAAATAATTAAAAAAAAAAAATTAAAAAGGTTATTTGAAGAAATCCGAGATATGACACTTTAATGTCATTGTCCAAAATTTTTTCGGAGGAAGACATCCTTTTACCAGAAAATATTTCTGCAATGGTCGCCCCAAGTTACATATATGTTCTAATTACGTCATGCGATGTTGAGCGATTTTTCTCACTTTATAAAAATATTTTAACCGACAGAAGGCATAAACACCTGAAAAACTGAAAAATTACTAATTTGTTATAGTAATAAAAAATATTATTATAATAAATTATTACTTTATTAACGAAAATTTTATTTTTTTATTAGTATTTTGTTTGGTCATTTTAATATCAGCTTTGTTACCTAAAATATATTATGTTTTTACCTAAAACTCGATTTTTCTTACCTAAAAGTAACTTTTTAGGCACCTTTATAGTTACCTTTTCTTCAATTTTTTACAACCTAAAATCTCAGCTCTAGTTATTACCCACGTTTATTATTAATTTAAAATTACTTAAATTCGAACCTGCGATACTTTTAATTTCGGCAATTTGGGTTACTGCCCACACGCTTTGGCCGCCATTGATACGATAGCTTAACGTTATTATTGATGGCCTGGCGTACCGTAATCGGACCTCCAGGGTCGTACTCAGCGAAATCGCGGCGACTAGGTGACGTCTACGAGAGTCACCCAGGTAGTTGTTTTGCTTATTGCTTATGGCTCGAATCCTTACAATCTTACTCTGAAAAAGAAGTACACAAGAAAACTGCCAATAAGGATTCGTGACGGTACGTATAATGAGTAATAAAATTGTTGTATTACAACGCAGGTTCTTTAAGCTAAATAAAAGGGTCGACCTAGGCATGCATGAAATTAATACTAAACAGTTACACAAATAATACAATGAAGGCCCTCCAACAATTTGGAGGGTTAAGGCTGTCTGAGACAGCGGCCTAAAAGGCGATATGATAGCGAAATTCGATGCACTTTACAATTTAAATATTTACTCACATTAGTAAGTCGGATTCGATACACAGCAAATGGCACGCAACATATGTTTCCTTCGAACGGCAGAACGGTAAATAACTTAGTGTTGTAAAGCGGAATGTTGTCTTGCAGAAGCGCGGGATTTTCCGACCCTGCGCACAGTAGTCGTAAAGCAGATTCACTTTTAAGTAAGGTGGACGCAATGCGTCTTTACAAATTCTAGTCGTCAAAAGTTAATACGTCACTTCGGTAACTCGTGACGGTATGGTAGTACGTCACCACAACAAAGAATACTTGTAATTCGTACCAGGGTTTCAATCGCTACCTGGATTTATTATACTACAAAGGTAGTCACAAAAAATAGGCGGAATGGCGTAATCGCCTTTACACAGCGCGGTAATCACTCACGTGATCTTCACAAGAAAATCGGAATTAAGCCACAATTACGGTAATTCACAATAAGGTAAGCATTTATCGGTAACGGTGGTAACTAAAACTTATTCGGCAGTAACAACCTGAGAGCGACTGCGAACCAAACAAATCAACGTGATAACATGACCGCTTTTTCTGGTAATTACGATGCACAACACTTTGTATTTGACATGTTCGGATATGTAGATCTACAAAACGCAGTTTATTCATCTAACTGAGAAGATTTCAAAATATATTTTTGTCTACCTAATTAATTAATTTTACCGTGTGTGCGATGGGTCGGTAACTGGAAGGAAGGTTTTTAGGTTTACCTGGTTTTGGAATGAGGATTACAATTGCAGTTTTCCACGCTGCGGGAAAATATTGATTTTTAAAGCATTGGTTAAGGATGTAGTAAATTCGTAGAATTGATTTTTTAGGGAGGTGTTTTAGTAGTTGAAATACTATGTTGTTGTGTCCGGGTACTTTGTTCTCTGTGTGTTTAATGAATGTTTTGATTTCGAGTAAAGTGGTTAAGGGCTAGTTTATCAATCTCTAGTTAGTGTCCCAAGTAAATTTAACTGACAAGTAAGTATGAATTTTGGTTGATCAATGTTTAGTTAGTATTTACTTGTAGAATAAATTTAGTTACCTATAAGATATTTACTTGGCGGTCAAAGCAGGTAATAAATTACTTGTAGGTGCTAACTAGAACCCGACCATTCACGATTTGTATCGTTTTGATGATCGTTACAAAGCATCGTTAGTTTTGGTTTGTGTTTTTATTTTCATAACCTTAAATTATATTTTCTAGATAAAAATAAGAATTTAAAGTGAAATCATTATAGAAATTATATTGTAGCTCTTGTATCAACACGAAATTAAAAATTCTATATAAGGTAATAACTTATTATTTATATCAGGAATAAAACGAAAGTGCATCAGAAAATTATTAATTTTTAGAAATGGAAAACTACCAGGTGAATTTATTCGATAGCGAGATCGATAGTGACGAAGAACTGAGAGAATTTGTGGAAATTGTATATAGAAGACCGTATGTGATTCGTCCTCGACCAAATCATGTGGAGCTTTGGGATGATCACGATTTCGTTGTACGGTTTCGATTAAGCAAAGGAACGGTACATATTATACTGCAACAAATTGAACATTTGATTCGTTTTCCTACCAACAGAAATGCAGCAATCACTCCGATGCAACAATTGCTAATTTGTTTACGCTTTTATGCAAGTGCAAATATGTTAATTGCCACTGGTGATTTTGGTGGTGTTCACAAATCATCAGTTTGTCACATCATTCGACGTGTTACAAAAGCAATTTGCACGTTACGAGAAAATTATATATATTTACCAGAAGCTGAAGAACAACCCTTGATACAACAAGGCTTTTATTCGATAGCATCGTTCCCACGTGTAATTCTCGCATTAGATTGTACTCATATAAGGATACAATCTCCCGGGGGGAATGAAGCAGAAAATTTTCGGAATAGAAAAGGGTATTTTTCACTCAATGTGCAAGCAGCATGTGACAATAAATTACGGTTTCGAGATGTTGTTGCGAGGTGGCCTGGTTCAGCACATGACACCACCATTTTTAACAATTCGTTTTTGAAAGCACGGTTTGACAATGGAATGGGAAATTGTTTAATTTTGGGTGATAGTGGGTACCCTAATCTTCATTATTTAATAACGCCACTCTTAAACCCACAAACCCCTGCAGAAAATTTATTTAATCAATCTCAAATAAGGAGTCGTAATCCAATTGAGAGAGCATTTGGTGTATTGAAACGAAGATTTCCTGTTCTTGCATATGGATTGCGAGTCAAAGTTGAAACAGTTCAGGAAATCATAATAGCTACCGCTATTTTACATAATATATGTATAAGTAGAGAAGATGATGTACCACCAATCGATGAAAATATTGAAAATTTGATAAACGAAGCCGTTCCAAGTAATGAAAACAACACCAATTATACCAACAACGTTCGCAATGATTTAATTTATAATTATTTTAATATGCTTTTATAAAAAAAAAATGAAATAAAAGATTTATTTTATTATAAACTAAATAATTTTATATACAAAAAAAATTCATTTTGGAGCAGGATTTCTCAATTTTTTTCTTGGTCTAACTTGTTGTTGAAGTAGTTTAAATTGAGCCCTTTTAATCGCCACATCAAGTTTTGCTGATTGTAAAACATATTTTTTGATGTCCACATCAAGTTGGGTTGATTGACACTGCAGCATTAATAATTGTTTCTTTGTATCGCACACTTCGTTAATGTTGTCGATAGCTTCCTTTTTTGACTTGATATATTTTTTTGTTGTAACACGATTTCGTGGCCGAAGAGCATCGTGTAATGGTTCTTTCAGTTGGGCTGGGTTTAATTTTGCCCAAACTTTGGAAACCGGTATTGGAACTACTGCTGATTCCGATGATAGCACATTGTCGTTACCTAATGGCATCTCAATATTGCACTCCTCATGTGAAATTATAATATTTTCAGCATTGTACTCAAAGTTGTCACTTTGTATAATTGCGTTTGGAGAACAATTAAATGATGACGATGGTTGATTGCTTGGTAATAAATTATTATCGGCATCACCTGATCGTGGTGCAAGCCCACCCACAGTCGTCGACAGTAGCTCCAATAATATTTCTTCACTCTCTGTATATTGTACGGGTACGTGGCTACCACCACCGGTTCTGAACAGAGATTGTTTTTCATGTGCTTTTTTTTTCCGAAGCTCCTTCTTTATACCATCAAATTTGATTTTCAATGATTTTGCGTTGCGAGGACAACTACCGCTAACAGAATTAAATTCGTTAGCGATAACCTTCCATTGTTCCTCCTTTTCCTTCCAAGTTTTCGCATCTGTTTTTTTGTTTTCTACTATATTAGCGTATTTTAAAACTAAATTTGTAAGTAATTTGTTTTCGCTAGGCGAAAAATTCACCCCTCTTTCTCGCTTTTTTTTATTATCGGCCATAATTTTAATATTTCTTAATTTTCACACAGAATCACTACATAAGAACTACAGTATAAACAAATAACCACTTTTACAAATGAACTAATAGTTTATATACACTACAACAATGATACCAACCTTAGATACTACAATATTATGTGTTAGGTAGATAATCACGAGATTAAAATTATTGTTCAACCCGTTTTACTTACCACAAGGTTTATTTGCCAAGTAACGTTATTTGTTGGTGTCTTAGGTGTCGGGTGTTTCGTTCGTTGAAATTCATGAATTGTGTGCGCGACCTCGTTGCATGTTTGTGTGTTGGATAGGTCAAGTGTGAGGGAATGGTTAGCTAGGTAGGTGAAAGCAATAGCGTTGGCTTTGTCTAGGTCAGTATTTTTCGGTCCGGGTGTGGTTTGTAGTTGTAGAATTTCGTTGTCGGTCTCCTACCTTTTGAGCGCTTTACCAATTACCCACATCTTGCTACGTTTTTTAAATGTTAGGTTGGAAAGGGTTTTGTTCCATTCGTCCGATTTGATGGTTGATGTCTTTGTTAAATCATCGACGCTATTTATAACAGCAACGTTATAGTGTTATTTCGAAAAGTTGAGCTATTTGGTGTGCCATATCACGCTGCTGTTATGTAACACGATGTTGTAATTTTTGTAAGGTTATGTTTAATGCTGTAATATAACATTTAAAGTCACTGAAATAACAGGCAGGTTTTAGGTGGTGTTTAAACAGTGGGTTTAAACAGTGCTGTTATCAAATATTTATGATCAAACCATCAGTGAAACACTTTGTTGTTTCGGATAATATATTTATAGCGGTTTCGTAGCATGAATCTGCTGTTTCTAAAATTAAAGTATTATTAAATTTATTTATTTTTTTATTTATATAATACTTGTATTCCCTGTTATATATTTTCAGATTCAGATATTAAGATTAAGTTGTCCTCGTATTGATTATTTACGACAGGAGTGTCAGGAATAAGAAAATCATCTAAAAGAGAATGTTACATTCTCTATAAAATACAAAATACATAAACCTTTTAATCATAATATAAATATATACGATGATTTTCAAAATTTTGGGTCACCCAAGCTTCAAACTCGTTGTCTGGCATAACACGCAAATTATCTAAATAAAGAGGGAAACTTTTATAAACAAACAAATAAAGAATTACACATACCTCCTAAGCTTTCGGGAACTGCCTCATCACCTAGAGGAATTTTCGAAAATAATTGCAATAGGCGTTCCTCTTGCTCTGTTAAAACTGGTTTTCTGTCAGTGCCATTTATTTGTATTTGAATGCTCCGACTTTTTCGACGAACATTTGTTTTCCATTCTCGAAAAACCTAGGATTAATGAAAAATATAGATATGTATGATAGAAATAATTCTATTTTGAAACATTTAATAAAGGAGTACTTACTTTTCACCAGTTAAAAACTAAAAATCCAACACAATTAAGGTAAGAGCGGTTACCAATTGTCTACGCGTTTAGGCACACCACAACTATTGCATTCACTTCTTCGGTATAACTTTGCCACAAATCGTTTATGGTTTTTCTTTCGTGTGGTTTAATTTTACCAGTAGGTAATTATTATTTTGTTATTTTCTGTGAAATTAAGTAGCATTTCGTACTGCTTTTAATTGTTTTAGCTTGGCGTTGCATTTTGTTCACTCTAACTTGTTCACTTGTTCACTAATAACAGCATGCTGTTATAAAATAACATCGACGATACAGCACAAGGCTGAATGTCGTTAGTAAGTCTGTTAATTTGTTTTTTGAGTGATTGGAAGCGGTGCATCTGATAAATTTTACGTAATTTGTTTTCGTTTTTGATTTTTCAGGAGTAGGTCAGGAGAAAGTTTAAGTTTGAGGGAAAGTGGAGTTTCCTTCGTGTTCTTTTTGTATGTTTTTGTTAGTTGGTGTGTGAATGTTTGAATCGCGGCGTCTATTTCGTCGTTAGTTTGAATTTTAGTGTTTAGTGGAATATCGAGTGTGTCGCGCCCGAATTGTTTCCAGTTAGTGGTACGTAGTGGTCTTGGCGGGAAAATAGGTAGTTGAAGCCAAAATTTGATTTTGTTCCGCTTTCGAGCATTCGTTCGTCCATTTTTGTGTGAAACGCCTTTTGCTGTTTTTCAGTCTTTGTTTTGAAACACTTTTTACGACAACAACTAACAATTATTTGAAATTCTTTCTCTGGAATAACTTTTCCTGTTCTAGTTTTTTCCTCTTTGCCATGATCACGCAATTGCTTTTGTTGTTTTCGTATATTTAATTAAAGTTTCTTCCGTACTGGGGTAGCGTTTACTTGAATATTGTTTGCATATTTTCAACTTCAGAAAGGTCATCTTCAGACGAATGTAAATAGTCGATGTCCAATACCGTATCATCCTATGAAAACCCGGTGAGGTTGTGCCAATATGTTCTGTGTCTATGTTTTCCAAGTCATCTTGAATTATTTCTGTACAATAAATTAAAAATTACTTTATCTTTAGTGGAACCTATTATTAATAGTGTTAGAATCCATAGAAAAATCAATAAAAGTGTTTATTGGATTTTCTATGTTATGGATGTAAATTTCAACGACTAACGTTCAAAATCATCTGAAGTAGCAATCCAATTCCGCATTTCTTTATCTATTGGCGGTAAGGGTGATTCCAAATTATCATCAAGATCATCATGTTTCGTCAAATCTAAACAAAGCGCATCAGCTCTAAGTACTTGATGCCACAAAGTGAATTTTCTTTGTGGTACAGGTATTTACCTAAACTCATTGTAACAATCTTGCCTCCTCTACTATTTCCAAACATATTTTATTATAGTAAAACTACAACACGTGCAATGTTAACAACATAAAACAAAGTAATTAACAACTTTTATTAATATTACACTTCAGTACTGCTTAAACACATTATAAGCAGATCTAAATTAACGGTTTTAATGCAACTTGATTCTTCAATAGTTTAAATCAAACTGAAATTATAAAACTATGCATTTGTGCAATTGTGCAAAAACAATCGATTCCATCACATTCCATAAAATATAACAGTTTAACACTTGCCATAATGAGATAAGTCGAGCATATAGAATTTTATCAATTTAAGGCGGTTGCGATAAGACGCCAAAAACCGATATGTCTAACTTATTGGGTTATGGCACCGTTTAATTGCAAAGAAATGAACTTATCGGGATAATTGTTTTGTAAATATCTATTCAAGAAATATCACAAACCATATGAGGTTTTGCCATAAGTTTCTTGACTAAATTTTCAACATTGGCATTAAAAAACTTTTTAAAGTTTTTTGACATATCGGGTTTTGCCTTAGTACCACAGACGTATAACTCACTGTTAATTAATTTTATTAGAAAACCTGATTTTATTTCGTAATTTCTGAAAGAACAAAAAACTGTTTTAAATTGTAAATTGCCACAAATTTTTAAACTGGCAATATTTATTGACTTCGGAATTGTCAAACAAATAATTGCAATGAAATTAAAAGAACTTTAATTAATATTTTCAAAACCTTAATATGTCAGTTACGTGTTTATGAAATGTAATTATGGTAAATAATTTAAAGAATTCAAAGTAGTAACATCTTTATTAAAAATAATATAATATACATTAAATAATATGTTATTCATAAAGTAAATAATAATTTTCAAAAATAAATGAATTCATCAAATAAATACATAGTTCTAGGTGTAACAAAAAATATAAAATAAAGTTCAACAAAACCTACTTGTGCGGTAGGGAGTCGTAGAAACTCCAGCAGTCTTTTAAAATGACCTACTTTATTTCTTGAAGATGTTCGTATTTTAAACTTGTAATTTGCAGTCTCTCTTTAAATAGTTGGGGAAAGACGACTTTTCCTAGGTCTATTTTCTTTGGTCTGGTAGTTAAATCTTCAAAATCACAGTCAAAGTTTAATTTGTACCTAATTTTACTTTCATAGTACTCTAACGCACGTATGTCAACTACTACATTATTGCCACTACCAGTCTTGCTCGGACGTATGGAATTATATTTCAGGTACTCTTTATGGGCATAATTTTTATAAAAGAATAAATCCATACTTTTGACTATTGTCAAAAGTGTTTGTGTTAAGCTGGATCAAATCACCCAGTAATAAATGGAAAACTTATGTAGCCAATCGTATAGCGGAAATCCAAAATTTGACAAAAGATAATAACTGGTACTATGTAAAATCGGATGAAAATCCTGCAGATTTAATATCGAGAGGAGTTTTTCCTAACCAACTAATAACTTCACGGTTGTGGTGGCAGGGTCCTCACTGGTTAGAAAAACAAATATTCACTTGTCCAGGTGTTCAAGTTCAATTGAACACAAATGAATCACTAGAAATCAAAAATAAAATACAATCATTTTCAATAATTGACACAAAAATGTTATTCCAAATTCAAAATTATTCATGTGTAAATAAACTAAAAAGAATTGTGGCATTATGCTTAAGGTTTAAACACAATTGTAGTTCAACAAAAATTAATAGACAACAAGGTCCCTTGTCAGTTAATGAGTTACAAGAAGCGTTGTATCGATTAGTTCAAATTACCCAACACTCAGCATTCTCACGAGAACTAAATGATTTAAAAAAAGGGATACCAATAAATCCAAAAAGCAATATCCTAAGCCTAGCGCCCTTTGTAGATCAAAAAGGACTCATTCGAGTAGGAGGTAGGCTACAATTGTCAAATTTTAGTTATGACAAAAAACATCCTATATTATTACCAAAGGGTCATCATCTAACTAAACTCATGTTTGCCAATGAACATTTGAAATTGTGTCCCGCTGGACCAAAATTATTGCTTAATACGTTACGAGAACAATTCTGGCCCATCGGGGGTAAAGACTTGGCAAAACGGGTAGTTAAAAATTGCATAAAATGTTTTAGGTTTCAACCGAAAATTGAAAGCAATCCAATCATGGGTTCGTTACCTAATGAGAGAACCGTAATCATGCCACCGTTTCATTCAACTGGTATTGACTATGCAGGCCCATTTTTAATTAAAGACAGAAAGGGACGTGGTAGCAAAACATCAAAATGCTATATATTTTTGTTTGTATGTTTTTCTACAAAAGCGTTGCATTTGGAACTAGTCACAGAATTGACAACAGAATGTTTTTTATCTGCTTTGCGACGTTTCATAGCGCGTCGAGGCAAGCCACTAAACTTGTTCAGTGACAATGGTACCAACTTCATTGGTGCAAACAATGAACTGAAAAAATTAAGTCAATTTTTAAGTTCTAGCGCTGTTGAAATAACAAATGCTGTATCAGATCAAGGGATAGTTTGGCATTTTATTCCGCCTAGATCTCCACATTTTGGGGGATTATGGGAAGCTGGGGTTAAAAGCGTAAAGTATCATTTAAAAAGAGTTATTTCACTGACACCACTGACTTACGAAGACATGTACACCGTACTTATCCAAATAGAATCCATCCTAAACTCACGACCATTAACGCCACTGACGACAGATCCTAATGACCTAGATATCCTCACACCGGCTCATTTTCTTATCGGACGTTCATTTTCAACAATACCGGACCCGGATGTACGAGATTTACCTGTAAGTCGACTAAATCGTTACCAACATCTTCAACAAATTACTAGGCATTTTTGGGCTAAATGGTCAAAGGAATATATCGGCGAACTACAACAACGCACTAAATGGAAAATTGGTTCCGAAGCTATCAAGGTTGGAGTACTAGTTCTACTCAAAGATGACAACCTTCCACCAGCACGATGGCTGACGGGAAGGATCCAGGACATTCATCCAGGTGTCGACAACATCACACGTGTAGTTACGGTGAAGTGTTCCAACGGGGCAATTATTAAACGTGCAGTGACTAAAGTGTGTATATTGCCGATGGAGCAATTTTGAGAAAACTCCTTTGTATTGGAAAAAAATGAACTTATTGTTTTTGTTAATTTTTTATATATTACAAATTACAAGTTTCTGTTTATTGTTTTTATGAATTTATATGATGTATTTATAGTAATATTGACTTGTCAAGGCCGGCGGCATGTTAACGCCATCTATTGGACGATTCTTTACGACAGCGCCAAGCTCATGTTGGAGCCGCGCATGTTAGTCAGTTTGTAAGGAACAGTCAATGAGTACACACCAAAGTTTGCAAATTGATATAATAAAACTTTACACAACTCAAAGGTGTTTACATATACAACAAAATAGTAAAGCTCCGCAAAGTTCCAATTTAGGTATTGTAGTTGGCCTTAAGGGCGCAACCTTTGATTTAGCACATAATAAGTTGACATAAATCTGATTTTTATTGCTAGTAGAACGTAAATATATACAAGCGCCATAACCTTTGAGTGAAGCGTCACAAAAGCCATGGATTTGAACATCCGTAGGACTTGCGCATGTAACATGTCTTGGAATTTTGAGTTCATTTAAATTAATTAATTCAGTGCGATAAGTAAGCCACTTTGTTTCGAGTTCTTTCGGAACGATTTCATCCCAACCAAGTTTTTCAAGCCATAATTTTTGCATAAAAATCTTTGCCACAAAGGTGCAAGGCGTAAGTAAGCCGAGTGGATCAAAGATTTGAGCTATCTCAGATAACATTTGGCGCTTGGTTGCCTTTTCATTGGAGATGTTGGAAATTGAAAACATGAAATGGTCTGTTTGGAAAAACCAGAGTAATCCTAAGGTACGCGAGGATTCACGGTCTCCAAATTCAAGAATGCCTGGATGTAGATCGTCGTTGGGAATATCAATTAACACTTGAGGATTGTTAGAAATTCATTTTCGTAATTTGAAACATCCAGCTTTTAAAATGTTGGATAGTTGTAGACAAATATTTCTAGCATCTTCGATGCTGCCGGCACCGCTGAGTAAGTCGTCAACATAAAAATCCTTTTTTATGATTTCAGATATTTCTGGCAGCGAGCTCTCGCAATCAATACCCAGTTGAATTAAAGAGCGTATGGCTAGATATGATGCAGATGCCGTGCCGTAGGTAACAGTATTTAAGTTGTATGTTTTTATGGTATCGGTAGGTGCAAATCTCCATAAAATACGTTGCAAAACACGTTGTTTTGGTTCAATAAGAACTTGTCTATACATTTTTTCAATGTCGGCCTCTATGGCATAAGTGCGCTGACGAAAACGTATAAGAATTGTAAATAAGTCAAGTTGGATTGTGGGGCGAATCATTTGTATGTTGTTTAATGAGTGCCCGGTGGCGGTAGTTGCAGAACCATTAAAAACTACACGGAGCTTGGTAGTAAGACTATCCAATTTTTGTACCCCATGATGCGGAAGATAATATGCAAGATTTGTTTTATTATCGTCAAGAGTCATGTGATCTAAATCAAGATATTCCTGCATGAAATTTGAATAATCTTTTTGCAGTTCAGGTTGAGCTAGTAATCTACGTTCCAAAGCAATAAATCTTGTTTGAGCTGTGGAGAATGAGTCTCCCAAAAGTGCTGGTGATTCCTTAAAGGGAATAGATACTATAAATCGCCCGTTGCCTTCGCGACGAGTGTTAGCAATGAAGTGAGCTTCACAGGCATTTTCTTCGTTTGTCAAAACCTTCTCGGTAGGATAATTGTCAATTTTCCAAAATCGCGTAAGCAGCTCTTGCAATTCATTAGTGGTACTAAGGTGGCACTGTACTTGATTGCTTAATTGTGAACCAATGGGACCTGAGATGATCCAACCAAGAGACGTTTTTTGAAGTATAGGTAAACCGGTACCTAATTTGATTTGTCCGATACAGAGTAGCTCAAAGAAAGTTGAGGAACCTATTAGTAAATCAATTTCTCCAGGTTCACTAAAGTTGGGATCAGACAATATTATATTTTCAGGAATTTTAAAGTTAGTTCATTCCATGCTGAAGCTGGGTACGCTTCCAGTTATTTGGTCTAACACGAGACAAGATAACTTGATTTTAAAATTTGAGTTATTTGCGTGAAATTCTAATTCGCATTTAGATTTTATGCTGATGTTTGATTGGCTCAATGCAGAAACTGAGACATTGGCATAAGTAGTACACAAATTTAAACGAATGCAGATGTTTGATTTGATGAAATTGGATTGAGATCCAGAATCTAATAGTATTCTCACAGAATGGTAATTTCCTTGTGAATCTTTTAGTTTTGCAGTAGCGGTAGGTAGCCAAACTTGGGTGGTTGTCGAACAAAAGGCAGATACGATTTGTGTTGGTTCAACAACTGGACATGGTGTTATCGTGGGTAGCGATATTGTAGGAACTGTATCAGTATTAGTTTTACGAGTTGACATGTGTAGAAGAGTATGGTGTTTAGAATTACATATTCTACAGTTATACTTAGAGGTACATTGAGGTTGAAAATGGCTCTTGGATAGGCAATTAAAACATATTTTTAATTCCTTGACCTTTTCAGACCTTTGTTCTACAGTGAGATCGCAGAATTGTTCACAACTACTAATGTTGTGTTCTCTCTTGCATAGAGCGCAGGTAGAGTTAGTTATGAGAAATGATTTTGTTTTAACTTTATGCCTTTCATAAAATTTAGGTTTTTCATGAATTGGTTTCACTTGTCGTTTCTCTATGTTTTCTAACAAGTTTGAATGATTTGTCAAAAATTCCTTAAACTCGGTTAAGGTAGGTACTAATGAGGTGTTTTTGCTTAAATTGGTTTCCCATTCCCTTAGAGTTAATGAATGCAGTTTATTAGACACGAGACTAACTATTAAGGTATCAAACAGCTGTTCGATATTTGCTAGAGATTTTAAGGCTGAGACATTTTTAGATAAAGTATCATTGATTTTCCTTAAATCTCGGGATGATTCTTTTTGTTGTACTTCGAGTTCGATAATTGAATTTAAATGATTTTTTATGATAGCCCTTGGTTGATCAAACCGTGCGATCAATGTTTCCCAAGCTATTTCATAATTTTGTGCTGTAAAGGCAAGGGAGCTAATAACATCCATGGCATCTCCTATGACACTGGCCTTTAGGTAATGCAGCTTTTGAACTTCGTTCAATTGCTCATTTTCATGTATTAAACTAATAAAAATTGCCTTGAATTCTAACCAAGACTGTACATCTCCATTAAATTTAATTAAGTTAATTTTAGGTAGATTAATGAATGATTTATTGTTTTCATTTCCTAATATAGGAGGGTTATTAGGTGCTGTTAGTGCATTTGAGTTTATAGACCCGTGTGGTGAATTACGACTTATGTTTGAATTATGACTTGAGTTATCGTTATTTAATTATTTAGAAAGTTTAGTAATTAAATATTTTGCAATACCTATTTGTTCGTAATAGTTGTCTTCAAAGTTAATTAGATGGTGATCTTCGGAATCATCAGCTATATCGGCTGTGATTTCGTAATGAATTTGCTCGAATTCATCATAAATCGGTTTAATTGCGTTAAACCTAGCATTGAATGCTTCAAATTGCTCTATAGAAGTAGATTCTGTCGATTCGAATGTATCTAGATTGTTTTTGAGATACGTTGTAAATCTTGTAAGGTTCTTTTTTAATTGAATTCTTTTTTTCTTTTACCAATACACAAGAGGAAATCTGTAATGGGTGGTAAAAATAAGGAAACTAATATTTTTTACCGACTTGTGGCTGTTGTTGTAGATGAGACCTTTTAGAGAGGCTAGTCCGTGAAAGATGTTTGATTTTCCCGCCTTTGGGACCCTGTCGGAGGCTATTGAAGGCGGCAGCGTGGCTTGATGGTTCTTAATGTTGCAAAAATCTCTTTCACTTGGGTTCACTTGGGAACCAGAAGATACTTGATCGATTTTTGTTAATTGAAAATAAATACCTTGATTGTATTCACTTGTTGCAGGTGTTATATGTAGATATAATTGCTGTGCAGGTACCATTTGATGTTTCCACCAGATGTGGAAATTTCTACCAGGTGTAGGAATGTAAATGTGCAGAAGGTTTTCTCTCATAAGCGTAGAGATTCGGTGCTCGAAGGACCAATGTTTTTCTGGTTGAATATATGTATTTCGCAGCAACGATCGGTGTTCTCGTTTGCTACTTTTACATGATACTGGTCGCTAAGCGGCCGGCAGCTCGGGCTCGTGGTAAGGCGCGCATGCGCAGCATGCCTGCAACAATATACCACAGAGCGGAACACAATAAAAATGGTGCAAATCCTAACAGTTGTAATTGCTATTATTATGATGAAAATTATTGTTGTTATTATGATTAAAATTATTGTTGCTAAAATTGTTGTGATTATTTGAATTATGGTTATTGTTAAACTTGTTATGGTTGTTAAACGGCTCATTCTTATTAAAGCGCTTACATGTATTGAACGAAGAATTATAATTGTTTTTGATCATTGGGTTTCCCAATTGATCAAACCTTTTCAGCAGCTCCACAAATTGATCCGCTGTTTTAATGTTTTCTATGATTACACGGTTATTTACCTCATATTCTAAATTTTTTGCCAAGTTTGAAATAATGTCGGTTTTGCTGAAGGGTGGATCTAATTGTTTTCCCGCTTTCATTTTTCTTAACGCATAATCGCATGGGCTCTGATCCATCATCCCTCTGTATTTACCACTGATTAAATTATCTCTTACCCTCTGCTATTCAGATTCTCCCCAATATTGTTTTAGGAAAATATTATTAAATTGCTCAAAATTCCCGATGCTGTCTTCAAAAATGCCAAACCAAATTTCAGCACTTTCTTTTAAAATGGATTTTAATACTGCTTTTAATTTGTTGACATATTGGACATTATTCGTAATGTGTTTGATGTTTTTGATAAATAATTTTGGATTATAAGTTCTATCTCCTAAAATTTTTTTGCTATTTGTCATATTGCGTACTCATGTTCAGCTTTTGTATGACCGTTTGCATTAATTAAGCATCTTGGCTGCTTGTTGTGTAATTTGCAATTGCTCCACTCTGTTGTACTTGATTGGACAATGAATTTAATTTTGCATTCACATCATCCACGTGTGAATATATCCTCGATATGTCACTTGAAAATTTTGAGATGGTGATTGTTTCATTAATTTTTTCCTCGATGACTTTATTTATTACATCTTCATTGATGGTTTTGTCCCATACTCGTTCATATATAATTTTTTCGATCTTTGCTTTCGTCATTGCACTTCTTGCTAAATGTTTGTATGTTTCATCTTTTATTATCGGTGTTATATCTTTCACTAACTCGATTTTCTTTACCGTTTGTTGTTGTAAAACTTTTATCTTTATATCATGGTTTTCAATCTTATCCATTATTTTGTTTTCAGATCGTGTCCACGTTTCTTCCATATTACTTATTTTGTCTTCTAAATTTTCATAGTTTTTCTCAATTTTTTCTAATTGACTCGTATGTTTATCTATTTTGTCACTTATTTTTTTGTTCAAATGTTAGATATCTTGTTTTATATCACTCGTGTTTTTATCCATTTTTTCATTTAATTGTTGGTTATCTTTTTTCATTTCACTCAACAGTTGCAGCATTTTATCCGTGATTGATATTTCCGTTTCATCCCTTTGTTCCGTTCCTATTTGTGTACTATTAGCTTCCGGGTCAAATTGTGGACTACCTTGTATTTCTTTTAGGCTTTGTCTTCTATCTGCCATTATGCTTTGTTAAATTTTAAAGTTTTTTTTTTTAAGAATGCTTAGTTAATTTAAAAAGTTTATTGACTTGTAGGTATAATTTATTTTCTAAACTTTTCAATGCAAATAAATTTAAATGTGCAAATAGTTTTCAATTTTGTTCGTATAGTTTAAAATTTCGAATAAATATTATCAATAACACCTTTTGTTTGTTGAACACATTCAGTTCTTATCGACAAATTTAACGCCAAATGTGTGTTCCAATTTTCGAGCCTCACGTTCGGGATGCCAATTAATGTCATGCTCCAACCTTATAAAATTTATTAAAATAAAAACAAAAACATTAAAATAAAAACAAGGACCAAAAAAGAAGGAACGTATCAGTTCGTGTGTAAATATTTTTTAGATTTTCCCTCGTGTGGGTGCGGCAGTTGGTGTGGGCGTCGGCTTTTCCAAGAGTTTATTCAACTTTCGGTGGTCGAATAATGTGGCCAGTTGTATTTCGATGCCTTTTGGTGTAGTTTTAATCTGAACGAATTTGATTTGGTTCGTCTCGATGATGTTGTTGACTGTCAACCACTCCTGCGGCTTGACGACTAATTTCGGGACACTGGGGCTGGCATCTGGAAGTTCAATTCCGTGGTGCTGCACGGTTGGGGTGGGTGGGCGGGGTGATGTAGGGACTACCACAGCTTCTTCCTCCATAACTTAAACCCCTGCATCTCCGTCGGTAGCGCCATCGTCAACATGGTGATTGGCGCTGTCAGCTTCGTCATCATCGACGGCCAGAATCTGGAATTTGTTGTTTGGCGAGCCATTTCCTGACGGTGTGGAACTAATCGATGTTGTGGAGCACCCGCTGTTATGGCTCCTTCGTTTTTGCCCCGTTTGGATAACAAAGTCTGGTGATAAACTTGGAGCTGGTTCTTTCGGAGCCGGTGGTGCTTCGGGAACCTTTGCGTTTGTTGTTGGCATGTTAGTTCCTGTAATGGCTTTTGTCGTCGATTTTTTAGTCGTTTTTAAGGACGGCTTCCGTGAGGGTGGTGGTTCCACCATTGGTTTTTGTAATTTGGCGTGGTTTTTGCCAGGATTTACTTTTTTCCCCCTCTTCTCTTTGCTGGTAGCAGTTGGAGCCTCCTTAATTGGCTTTTTTTGCGATTTTCTGGCATCTGCTTTTTTAATTTCTATTAGTTGTTTCCATAAATCTGCGGGGTTATTGATTTCATGTATGCCGCCTGCTCATCTTCGACATCACTGTCGTCGATGTATTTAGCAACCAATTGACCGTAGTTAAGGAGTAGATTTGACGGATCTATTTCCATATTGATGCGGTTTGAATCGGTATTTTACAACGCGGGTTGATAATTTATTTCCACTAAGAAGCGCGTGGCAACTCACGTTTCACTGCGGGGGAACTATCAGACCGTTGTCGGTGGGTGTTTCTACAAGAAACGGGTTTTTCACAATTAACTTTGCGGAGCGTTGTTGAAAACGTCTGGTCACTTTCACAGTTCGCGCGAGACTCTGATCTCGATCGCAACTGACAACAACATTAAGCGTATATTAAAGCGCACGTACCGTCAACAAAATGAGACCGTCACCGACGAGACCGTACCTCAACGTGAGACTGACCGTCACACATTGGGTGTATCATATTACATTTCCCTGCTTTTCGTAATTTTAAAATGCCGTTATTTCGGCAACTATTGCATAATCCAAGCAAATTTTTATGTTAATATACTCCGAAAATTGTCGGCAAATCGACGGCAAGCATGTACGAATTCGATGTCCAAGCAAAACAGGATCATTAAATCATAATTATAAAGTTTATTTTTCCACTGTATTGCTTGCCATGGCTGACGCGAATTATAAATTTATTGTCGTAGATATCGGTTCTTTTGGAAAAGAAGGGAATAGCGGTATATTTTTAAAATCCAATATATGTAAACAAATATTGGATGGTTCTTTTCCATTTCCAGAAGACTGTTTACTTCCCGGTACAGAAACAACTGTACCACATGTAATTGTAGGCGACGAAGCATTTCGTCTACTACATAAACGTATTATGAAGCCGTATACGAGAAGAGCAGCAAGAGAAGAACCAACAAAAGCAGTATTTAATTATAGGTTAAGCCGCGCCCGAAGAGTTACTGCAAATGCGTTCGGCATACTATGCCAAGTGTTCAGAATTTTTTACCAGCCAATACACATTGAGCCAGAAACGTGTGACAATTTGGTCTGGGTAGCGTGTTGTTTACACAATATGCTACGTGATGATTATTTGAAAAAAAATCATCAGAATTTTCATACAATAAGTGATAAACCACTACCGACAGACAATATGATTCCTATTACGGCAAGCGGTGGAATGGCAAACGCCGAGGGCTTTGCGGCACGAGATGTCTTCAAGAATTATTTTAATAACGAAGGAGCCGTTCCATGGCAAGGCAACAATGAAGCATAATTTTAAAAACATAATTAAAAACATAACTTCCTCTATGGGGGAGGAGGGTTATAAATAATTTATATAATTTTATTTTGATTTAAAGAATTTTGTTTTATTACTTTATTGGTTAGATAGTTTTGTTTATTAACTATATTAAAAGTCATGTCTATATTGTCGTGTTTCGAAACACTATAAAAAAAACCCATTAATTAATTTGTTTTGTAAATAATTTTTTAAAATTCAATTTTGTTATTATTTATTTAAAACATTGTATAAGGTTTGTTAAGTTTTGCTATGAAAAATAAAATGTAAATAAAAAGGTAGGGAGAAGTAAGAGAGGGAGTACTGCTAGTAGGTCGATGCAAGGACAATTAGGTTACGACCGTGGCGTCGAAAGGTCAAAACAGATGAAACGCCATACCCGATATAATTAAAAATTGTTTTTTAAAAAAAATAAATAAGTTAAATTAATTTGAGTTTTTGTTTAATCTAATTAATAAAGTGAAACAAGTGAATAAGATTGGAAAAATAGTGAAAATATTCGATGCACAAAGGTGCATAGCAACAAAATTTTAGGCCAGCTGAGATGCCATGTGCGTCCCAACGATAATAGTGATAATACTTCTATTTTTGCATCATTAATACCTCTCGGAGGTAATTTATTTTATTGACAAAGCAATACTCCTAGAAAAGAGGTCGATATCGTCTTGGTGACTAATTGTTTCATTTTGGGTCATTATGGTCGCAATTACTTCATTCCTCTTAGCGGATCGTTTTTCTAATAAATTGAGTAACTGATTGGAGTTACTTTTTCTTTTCTTTTGGAACGACTCCGCCGAGGAAGATTCTGCGGAAGTACCGACGTTTTCCTCTTCTTTCACGTTTTCTAGTTCGTGAACATCACTCTCCTCTTCTTGCAATGAAATTACGTTTGAAGTTGATCTAAAATTCATTCATTATTATAAAAAATCACTATCTACATACGTACGCTCTCTCGTTCTGAACATCATTCATAAAAGAAAAATGAGCAGCTAACGGCCATTTTCGTTTTCTTTGAAGAATCGAAGAAGAGCCTGTTCCAATTTTTTCCTTCCTCTGTTGAATGAATCACGGAGACTTTTCCATTTTTTTTACATTCATCAACTGAAAATAATAAAAATTGTGTTTAAAATAAATTACAATTCATACAGTAACTTATTTAATTATAAATACATTTTAAATAATATGCATTTCTGTATAATAGTTCAGATAAAAAATCACCACAGAAATTTAGTATTTCATTTAATGGAAATCACAACATTGAAAAATTTGAATACCAAAATTTTGTTAGTATTTGTACTTACCTGTTTTTCCAACTTTGTCAGATATGGATTTCCATATATCATCCTTGTAAATAATATCTTTGTGTTTAGGGTGTACACTGCTATAAATCACTGGAAATTTTCGAATTTCTTCTATTAAAAGTTCTTCTTCGACCGGTAAAAATACTGTAGCAGAAGTCATTTTAACACTATGAAGAATCGAGAACATCTGATTCTAACAAATTGTATTGAATTATAAAAAACTTTTATAATGCAATTTTTATGCCTGTTGTGTCTTTTCCAGGCGCCTTCGTGGGGCGGAACTTACCATAATAATCAGCGACAGGAATTTGAGGTGGGCAGGAACACAAAATTTTAAAATAAACTCAAAAACATACATTATTCAAACCGGTACTGCATTATACTAAAATACGTATTTTTATAAAAAAAAAATTTAAACCGTGGGAGAATCAACATTCAAATTTGGTTTGTAGAACAATTTTTACTGGACTGTCTCCCAATTCTACTCTAAATAATTCATAAATTGCAATATTTTCAGTTTTTACAAAAAAAACAATAATTTGGTGAAAACTGGAAACATTATTTAAGTTCTTAAAAGTGAGCACAATTTTTTCGTTTTTCTAAAATATTGATATTATGGTCAATTTAATTTACAAATACTTTTATTTTTATTACAATTGAAATAAGAATCTTTTTTTTTTTCTAGAAAGATTGTTTTTAATAATAGATGTGACCTGTTTTAAATAAATAAACTAATTATTAATTTTATAACTAAAGATTTATCAAAAATATTATTTTAAATGCATGATTTGTTGAAAAACAATTGCATCGAACATCGGTAGCTTTGCAGTCATGATTATTCTGCTCTCATCGCAGTGTTGAAGTTGATCGTCGTGTATGATTCATAATTAAATATGAGTAGATGTTGAACGTCTGTAGTCGCTGTTCCTAGCAAACCACTATGCAGAAATTACAAAGAAGCAGGAAATAAATGATCCGCCGTTCAGCGGCGCTATACTGTTTCGAAAGTCGTGTGCTAAGCTTCAATTGCATCGGCTAACAAGCCACATGATAGATATTGCATAAGAGCACTTATTCAAGGTTCTGCGGTACTGCAAGTGAAGTCGCTTGCAAAACATAGCTTTACAAATCAAAGGTTGCTACAGTGTGGGATTCTGCTTTTCTTACGTCTTCTTGTTTTTCTTTTCTAGACATTTCGTTTTCTTTCAAGTGACAGTCGTATTTGGCTTTAATATTCAATCTTTCTTCTTTGCTTAAATCTTTAAATTTTTTCCATAATACATAATAATAATACTAATTTATTAAGAAACTATACATACAAATATTATATACATGTTCTCAATGGGATGGCTTCTAACAAAGTTAGTTTTTCAAGCCACCCGTTTCAGCTCAAAGACAATCAATAAAAATTAACCAAAAAATTATGTACAAATCGCATTTCTGCATGAATAGTAGCATACAAATTACGGCGGAAGGACCTCACACTGGTTGAGTCGTCAATGAGGCTACGATGTCTCTCGACAAATCTGGACGCCAAACATGCAAAACATCGCTCGAAACCTGAAATGGAATAGGAAGGCACATCGAAATTTCCCAAAATACATTCATGACAAGCCGAACGGAGCCTAATCATTTGTCGTAGATAACTCGGCTTTCCACTCCTCAAAATCCTGAAGATCATAACTCCAAAGAGTTATGACGATGCTCTATTTTCAGTATGCCAAGTTCCCGATGGAAAGGAGTGACGTGGTCGTATCTACGCAGATCAAAGCAAAAACTCAGACACGAATTCTGCATGAGCTGGAGCCTGCGCCTATATTCCTACGAGAGAAAACCGTAATATACCGTTGCACAGTATTCTATGTTCGATAAGATCGTAGTACTAACAATTGATCACTTCACATGAGAAGGTAATATAGTTAAGATAACTTAACTCCCCCCATAACAAAATCCTGGCTGCGCCACTGGCGACAATTATACGTACCGTGTATTTATTTGTGAATTTTAAATCATTTTATTTGTAAAAAGTGTGTGTATTTTTAGGTTCTCCAAAATATTGATATGGTTAAATCTGACAACAATTTTAATTCAAGTTAAACTTTAAAATAGAAATTCATACAATGTAATGTTTGCGTAAACTAAATCAAACAAGCCATTTCTTAACTTAATTTTCTTGTAGACGAAAATTGAGCTCACTGTCCAAGACCAGGCCCAGACTCCGAGCACAATTCACAACCCTGACGGTTTTATCACCAATCGCAACAGACAATGTTGCTACACTTAAAGTCCTACGTACCAGCCCAGGACTACCGAGGAACAGAAGCTCCGACTTCGCAGGATTCAGAGTCAGGCAATTCGACAACGACCAAACACGTATCGATTCGACTCTGGCTTACGAAATAAAATATTGAGTTCCGTATTAAAAATCGTTTTGTATAAATATTTCTTGCCATACGGTTTCCCCTCATTACTGCAATTTTTTTTTATATATTCGATAAATAGATGAAATAGTAAGTCCTCCATCTATGTACTCACGAATTGAATTTGATATACAGTGGTAAGACTCAATTCGTGACACTGAATTAACATGTTCCCTAATATTTTGCTTAATTCCTAAGTCTAGCTTATGTTGATGTCTATGCTTTTCTCGATGATCTCCTTGAACTATTCCACTCGAATCTTTTTTTTTAATTGTACAGTTATTATTTTGAACTATTTTTCAATTGCATGTATTGAAACCAACTAAAGTAGAAGAGACTAATACAATATCACATACTTAGATCTATTTTCAAATGTTTAAATTACACATTCTAAAGTACATAAATGGTATTATTTCAATTTTAGTAAATATGTTACTTGGTTCACTTCTGTTCCTGAGTAACCATTTATTTATAGGGCCACCACAAGACCATATTTACTATGGCTTCCCGTATGAAATGATATCGGATGTCGATATGTTTACTCCTTGCATGGAATATGGGATTTTCTGCAAGCTTTAACGCACTCATTGAAGCGCACAATATTCAGCGATATTTATAATGAATATTTGAATAAGCCCCAATTTGATAACAAACGCTCGCAAATAAATTGCTTCCTTCGTAATTTCGACCATTTCCATATACCTACTCGGCTTCAGTGGACGAAAGTGTCACCGTTCTCTGCTTCTTAGATTCCCAGGATATAGAATTACATAGTAGCAAGGAATAACCGGTATAGGAACGTCTGCCGATTTTACAATTACCCCAATCAGAGTACGTATCCCTGCATTCCTAATTTGCATGGATCATACACAATTCTCAAATAAATTGGTCCTTTGAAATATTGTAAAACTCGTTTAGCTGCCAGCCAGTGATTTTTCCTAACACAATTGTTAAATTAACTTAAGTACGTTACAGCAAAATAGCAAGCGATAGATAGTTTAGGGCTCCGACCGTTTTTATACCACTAACACATACTTCAGATTTATGTACACAAATAAAATAAATAATCAATAATCACCATTTAATTAAATTTTGTACCTGTGTACAGAACATCATTAGCCCTCTTGTATAATTATGTGAAAGTATAGTGATTAATTTTTGTTTGTTTCCTATTTGAACCTATTAAAAATAAATAAAATTTAAATTTATTATCAGCAAATTTTAAAAATTTTGTGTAATATATTACTTCTATAATATTTTGGAAGCTAGAAAATTTAATTTTTGCTTTACTTTTATCATGTGTGACACCACTCCAGGAGCACTTAGTGATTAATTCACGATCTAATATCTCAACGAAAATTTTAAATCGGAATTTTTTGGCTTCCAGTTTTTCCACAAATTTGTGACATGTACTCAACAAATATTGCATTAAAATCTTGCTTATTTAGCCGTTCTTCTAAATTCTGTAACTCTTCTAGAGAACCGATCTTTAGAATTTTTTTCACGAGCTCAAATTTTGAAGCGTTGATGCGGTGTGGTGTGGCTACCTTGAAGAAATTTATCTTGAAAAATTTTCATTTTACTCAAGCTTTTTTTAGCCAATGTTCAGGTTTTCAGGTGTTAAACCATGTTACTGTCGGCTAAAATATTTTTATAAAGTGAGATAAATCGCTCTACATCACATGACGTAATTAGAACATATTTGTAGCTTGGGGCGTCCATAGCAGAAATATTTTCTGGTAAAGGGGATGTCTTCTTCCGAAAAAAATTTGGACAATAACATTAAAATGTCATATCTCGGATTTCTACAAATAACCTTTTTTTTTTTTAATTTATTTCGCCACAACTCTCCAAATGATTAATGGTGTTCTTAAATATATTGCAGGATTCCATTAATGGAAGCCTCACCGTTTCCAGTTTTGTAATTGTCTCATGCAAAATTGCATGCAACAACAATTTAATGTATTTGTATGTATGTAATTTTTTTAATTTAATTATTTCTTAAACGATTTTTTTTTAACGATATGAAAATTGTAAAAAGGTGCTAAATACGAAAACACGTTAAAATAGGTGAAATAGATAAAAACAAGTTAGGCTCATATGAAAGGAAATTTTTGGAAACGGATTTTGCTATTATTAGATTTTACTTATCTAAATCTCCCGTTAAAAGGTAAAAAACCTGAAATCTCAGCTCTAGTAATAACATTTCGGTATAATGTTTTCTCTGAACTACTGTAGTGCTGAGTTGCTCCAACATCACCAAGCGTTGTAGCTCAGTGTTTGATAAACACTTGGTTTCGGTAGTTTCGAATTTAACTAAAACATGTTGGCGAACTTTTGGAAAAGGAGAAACTAAAGTAGGTGGATAAGGATTTTCAAATGCTTGACTAGCTCCAACTTTGGGAGATGGGCAGATCTCCACTGGTATACAGTTGATGTCTGGTGTTGATGATCTTTTATCACAATACCGCAATTTGTAGCGTCAATGAAAATAAAAATAAATACAAATGTGTCCAATCTATTTTACATACTTTGAGAAATCAAAACTATTTTATTCATAAAACTTACTTGGAATTTTGCGGATTGTTGGATTTGTATCACTTTGCATTCATTCAAACATAGCTGTCTCCCATTTCAACAACTTGATACGTATGTTTCCTGTTTTCTTCACGTCGGTTATATTCTTCAAGCGTGTTTTCATGTTATTTTTTCTTTTTAATAACTTGGGTGCATTGATTTGCCTTCCGAATAGTGCAATATAAGCTTTAATAATTTTATTAATTGCCACATCTTTAAGTTTTTTAATGTTTGGTACCTGAGATTTTGAAAGAATCTCTGGGTACACTCGAAGTTGGTTAGCAATGAAGTTTAATTCGTTATTGCAATTTTCACATTCTTCTATATCATCTTCACTGCAAGACATGTTGTTCAAAAATGAAAACTAATATCAAAAAGCCAAATTTGAAAAGTGAAAATACGTTCAACTTTTTAATTCTGTATCTTTTACTTGTTATTTAAAACATTTGCTTATAAGTATAAAATAATCATTATTCATGGCAAACAAAGGAAATGCTAAAGATGAGAAACTTCGCGGTAATGGAAGGGTCGAAACATTTTTATTGTTTTTTACTGACACCTGTCTCAACTATAATTTACTAATTAAAAAAGAAGATCTACGATATAAATGCATTACTAATGGAAGAATTTTTTTTAACAACTTCATTTAAAATACGTGATCGAAAATGTGGCATTTTATAATGTAACAATAAAATAATTTTAAATTTGTACAGATATTCTAATGCGATTTTAAGTGCTCTAATGAAGCATTTTCTACCTCGGCACGTAATATACTATTTAAGTGCAGTTGAGTTATAAAATACAAATTACCTACAAGCATTCAGTTTACAGGCTTTTAAAAAGCATCTGTTAAACATTCGCAAAGAATATTCAGTATAGGTATAAGCAATATTCATATTGAGGACTTATGCATGCGGGCGCGGAATTTTAACTGATATTGTCGCACCATCTTATCCAGAATAGTTCTACTATAACTTTTAATCTTATAAACTTTTCTATCCCCACTCCTTCAGCGTCACTCTTAAAGAGAGGTTTCTAGGAGAGATTTGACTTGTGATCAAGTTTATAATGCAAACCAAAGTGGAAGATTCCGCTTCAGGCAGAAAATTAAGTAAAGATAGAATAACGTATATCCCTTGTGCAAATCCTTCAGGCAACCACAAATTAACCCGGTATGTTCCAACTTTTTTATATGGCAACATTAAAGATTGTCAAAAATAAAATATTTTTTTAGATCCCTCTGAGTAAAATTGCAAAATCTAACAGAGTTATTTTTCTAAAGCTTTTTTGCGACAATCCAGTGACGTTTGAGGTTATGTAGTGAGGAGCACATTGCGATTAATTGTAGAAAAAATTGCCTAAAACAAATAAACTAAATGAGAAATTAACTATGATATATCGGATAAGGATGAAGAAGAAAAGAAACGGCGAACGTTTAGAATTTCAAATAACTTTGACTGTGGAAAAATATTTCCCCGTCCAGACGCTCTTGCAAACGATCGGATGGGAACAACATCAAGAATATTAGAAATTACGAAACTTTGAAAGCACACTATTGGACAGATTTAATTCATACTAAAATCTTTAGGAAGACAGAAATTCCGTGTTGTATAATATACTGTCATGTGTCGTAACAACAAAAAAAAATAAGTAAATAAAAATAAAATAAATAATAGGACAACTGCCTTATAATAACAGTAGCTGGAGTAGTTTAAAATTAAAATTGTCAATAGTTAAAATTGTGAGACCATTTATAAAATAAAAAATTAAATAAGAACGTAAGCAATAAATTGTATCAAATACAGACCTAAAAATGTGAACGCACCTTGTAAAATAAAATTGAAATTTAGAAAATTAGAAGAGAGTGGTTGGTAACATTTTTCCGGATAAGAAAGGAGATAGAGAATTCGTGATAAAAGTAGAAGGTTAAAAATAAATTTTGGAAGAAAATTGTAAAAGAGTATTTTTGGTAATAATAAGCAGATTTTCTTGATGAATAATTAAGAATTTGGATTATGATGATAGCGACCAAAATATGGAATCAAATTAGAAATTGTTGAAGATTGACGTTATGAGGTTATCGATCATTGTCGATTAATTATCCACACAAAGAAGGCAAAGTAGGAACAGGAGTTCACGTGGTTTTGAGTGTTTGAGCTGTTGGAAAGTCACGAAAAGAAGAAAGAAAATTAGGTGATATCACGGACTTATTACTGGGTGAGAGATCTTGCATTTAACAAAGTGGTAAAATTTAAATTTAACGCTACGATTGATAATTATGAACTACACACATTAATTTTTACATTTTGCAATTTTAAGTTGTAACTTAAAGATAACAATATTTGAAAAAGGCTGAGATAATTGCCAATTTAAATTGTATGTTTGTAATCTTTAAAACAACCTACGTTCAGGTCCGGATTGCCGACAAAGGATTTTATTTTGTTTTAATAAATGGTCTTATTTGCTTTCAAATTAATCATTTAATTTTAATACAAGTTACAAAAATTTTGGTAGTTAGTTGATTGTATGACAATCATAGAACCGGCTCCTGAGATTAAAGAGGTTGTTCCTGATATTAGCTAGACCGTGGTAAGTTGTAGATAAATCTAATATAATTATAAAATTCCATTGCAATACAAACGTTGTAAAATCTACCCAAGTAGATTTTATTACTTTCAACTGAGTAGTCAATGTCAAGGAATTTTAAAATGTGCCATGGAAAATATTCCCAAACCGGAATGTAATGTTGTGATGGACTGCAAAGGCACTGGTTATATTAATTACTGTAATCAAGACGTCAAAAAAATATATCGAAAACTAAACGGGAAGAATTGTAAATTAAATTATACAATGAGAAAATGACTCCCTTTCTTATACTAAATGACGAGGTACAAGATCTTATGGACTACGGCGATTCGCAATGTAGTAATTTACCGACTGCTAATGCACTGAAAAGTATAAAACACAAGCATTTAGTCAAGAGCCGCATTAATAAGGATCCCATTGTTGTTGTGACTATCTATATATTTTACGTGTACTTTACATGTAGTGCGCAGAATAAAAGGGGGTACACAATAGATAGATACTCTACGAGAATAATATCCATTGAATGAATGAAAGTGGTTATCATTCCTGACGGAATATCACCATACCTCTTATGAGGTACTTCGGATTCAGAATTTGAGGTGAATCACTCCTCGTTGTTCCCGATTACTACAATCTCCTGTGTGTCTTAGCTTCTTCAGTTATCTTTCTTCATTCATTCCTGTTTTGACACTTAATTCTCCAGTTCTGGATGCCCATTTCGACCATGTCTTCCCTCACTTCATCCCATCATCTCACTCTGGGTCTTCCCCTTCTTCTCTCGTTTGGTGGATTCCATTCCATTACCCTTCTTATCGTTTCCTTCTCATCACATGCCCCCCCCCCCACTTCATTCTCTGAGCCTTAATACATCTGACAACATCTTCGTTCTGCATTATTTCACTCAGCCCTCCATTTGTTCTTATCCTAATTTTGTTTTCATTTAACTTTACTGGCCCTACTATTTTTCTAATTATTTTTCTTTCAAAAATTCTCAGCATCTCTTCTTCATGTTTTGCTAAACATATGGTCTCAACCGCGTAGATAAGTATCGGTCGCACCATACTCTTGTATATCTTTATCTTTGTTTTAACAGTAAGGTTTCTGTTACTTAAAAGACTTTTGTTAGCATAATATGCCTTATTGGCTGTCTGATTTTTTTCTTTTATCTCATCGCTTCTTTCGTTTTTATTATTTATTACGACTCCCAGGTATTTAAAAGTTTCAATTTCTTTAAAGCTGTGTTTTTCTGTATTCAACGGTTGCATCATCCCTGGCGGACCATTACAAACCATATACTTGGTCTTCTTTTCATTAACTACTAAATTAAATTGAAGTGCTTGTATGGTCATCTTTTCAAAAATTTCCAATACCTTTCTTCTTTCTTCTTATTATTACATCATCGACATAAGCTAGCACTTGGGCTTCTTTCGTTGTTATTGGTCCATTACATTCGACTTTTCTCATTATAGATTCTAGGTTACTGTCAGAATTTCCTCACCACGAATTTCAAAATTTCAACTGCACTATAGGAAAGAGAACAATTTTCTGTGTATAATGCAACAAAAATTTTTTTGGATTATTCATTATTTTTCGAAAAAACGGCATTTTAAAGTTATTAAAAGTAGGTAGTTGTAACCCGATACACCCCGTTGCAACGTGTCGAGCCACGGTCAACTGGCACGTTCCGTTCCTATCCTTCATTTTGTTGACGGTACGAGTGCTTTAATGCACTCTTAATGTTGTTGTCATTCGTGATCGACACCCGTACGAGTTCTATGGCTTCGAGTTCCACCCTTGGTGAGTTCTGTCATTTTTCAGAGATTTTTTTGCCTTACACAAAAATCGCTAATCATGCAGACGTATTAAAAGGTGTATCTAAAAAAATTTTTAAATTTTTCAAATTCGATTTTTTCGAGAACTAATTTATAATCCAACAAAATTTTTGTTCTAGTATGCTCAGAAAAGTGTCCTCTTTCCTATAGTGTAGTTGAAATTTTGAAATTCGTGATGAGGTTTTTCTGACAGTTCCCTATATTCTATAACCAAGTTAAAGAGCGTTGCCGACAATGCATCCCCTTGCCTAACCCCTGCATTAATATCGAAAACATCTGTCTCTCCATATTTTGTTTTTACTGTGGCTTTTGTGTTCGTCAGGGTAAGTTTAACCTTTCTCACTAATTTCTCCGGGATTTTCATTTCTCTCATACACATATTATATAGTTTATTTCGGTCAACTGTATCAAAAGCCTGTTTAAAGTCGATGAACAGCAGATGTAACTCCAAGTCATGTTCGTGGAATTTGTGCGTTATTTGTTTCAATATATGTATCGCATCCACTGTCGATCTCCCTGCTCTAAAGCCATACTGGTAGTCACCAATAGTTTCTTTCGCATATTTTTTAACTTTACTAGGATCAGAGATGATAACACTTTATATATGGCAGGCAACAGCGTTATTCCTCTATAGTTAGAACATTCTTCCATTTTGCCTTTTTTATGCAACGGCACTATTTGCCCTATTCGCCATTCTTCGGGAAGTTCTTCATTCCTCCAAACTTTTTCGATTAGCTCATATATCCTCTTGTATAATGTTTCCCCCCATTTTTTAACAATTCCACTCTTATTCGATCACATCCCGACGCTTTACCATTTTTCAAATTTTTTATTACTTTAACGGCTTCTTCATATGTTGGTGCGGCTATATTGTCATATTGTACCCTTCTGATCGGTACTCTTGTTGTTTTTTCTCTTTCTTATTTAGTAGCATTTGGAAATGTTTCTTTCAAATTTCCTTAATCTTCTCTTCGCCACACTCGATCCTTTCTTCCAAGTCGTTCATTGCTCTTGTTTTTAAGCCGCAACTCTTTTTTTGTTCTTTTATTTGCATGTAGAATTTTCTCGTGTTGTTCATATTGCCGTTTCTCTCTAGGTCCTCCATCTGATTTTTTATCCATTCATTCTTTTGCTTGCAGATACTAAAGGCTTTCTTGCTTCTTTTTCTATATGCTTCTAGGTGGTCCGCATCTCCTGTTTTTAGCCACATGTTCCTTTCGTGTTTTTTCATTTCTATTTTCCTTTCACATTCGATATCAAACCATTTCTTATTCTTTTTTTTTGTATTTTGGTAGCCTATCACCTTTTCTGCTACTGCTTTCACTTCTTTCTTTATACTTTCCTCCTCATTGTCGCCCCTTGATGTACTTTTCATTCTCTCATGAATTTTTTCGCGATACCTTTCCTTGGTGCTTTCGTCATTAAAACCTTCCATATTCCAGGCTTTGTTTCCGTTAACTTTTCTATTATATCTCATGAGTCATGACTTTCTGCTGCATAGTTGATATTATTAAGTAGTGGTCCGATCTTATTTCAGCCTCCCTGTATGTTCTGACATTTGTTACTGATGTTGCCCTTCTTCTATTTGTCAATACATGGTCTATCCGGTTTCCTTCGTTACTCTTCGCCCCAGGTCTATTCCATGTAATCTTATGTATTTTGCTGTAATTAAAATTTGTGCTACTGATTAGCACAAATGCAGCAGCCATGTTACACAAACGTATGCCATTATCGTTGGTGACACTATGTACCGTGTGTCTCCCGGCCACTCCGCTCACAAAATCCTTTCTTCCTATCTGAGCGTTAAAATCTCCCATTATTAATAACGTATCGCTCTTCGGTATTGTTTCAATTTTATTCTCCAAGTTACTATAAAATTCATCCTTTTGTTCTTCACTCTTTTCCTCTGTGGGTGCATAGCCATTCATAATTGAGATGTTAAATGGTCTTGCTTTTATTCTAATATACGCCATTCTTCCATTAATCGGTTTAAACCGCAGTATTTGTTTTTCGATATCTCTTGCAACGAAATAGCCCACCCCATTTCTTCCCTGCTTATCCTCTCCCGCATACAGAAATACATAGTCCTCATCCTCTACCTCACCATTACCCCTCCATCTCACCTCCTGCACTGGGCATATTGCCACCGGGTATCTCTTCAACTCGTTCTGCACCTCTTTCATTCTTCGCACCCTCAGCATTGTCCTCACATTACATGTTCCCATCCTTATAGCATCTCCACAATTTTTCATTCCAGTCTTCCGCCTCTTATCGTTTTTATCTGCTTTTCCTACTGTTATCCTTATACTTGGCTTAGTTGTCCTGATATGCTCACCTTCCACGCTCAGCATCACTGGTTGAGCTGGTCCAGCGATGCTGACCGATCTCATTTTTAGTTTTTTGCTACTTGTCTTGTTGATTTCACCATCAGCTTCAGATCATTAATATTTTTATCCCACACGTACATTTCTTCGCCGTTATATAGACTCTGGAATCCAACCTTCACCTTTCTTCCCTCCTGCATCTTATTTTTAGCTACCTCCCAGATTTTATCTTGGATTGCTTTCTCCTTGGTGGTCAAATCGTTCTCAATATAAACCTTCGTTCCTTTCAATATGTTTTTGTTTTCAAGCACTTCATTTTTTTGTCTGCGGTTCATCAGCCTTGCCACAGTTACCTCTTCCTCAGTATCTTTCCGATCTTAAATGCATCCACAACATTAACTTGCATTTTCAGTTCTCGTTTAAGAAAATCTTCTACATTTCTCTCATTAACAGCTCCGGTTATCGGCATATTCTTAATAATTACGTTGGTCGCCTTTTTATCTTTTTCATATTTTTGGAGTTGATTTTCCAGCGACGTTATTCTCTCTTCTTGATCATTCACCACCTGCCTCATTCCCTGCATCCCCTGATTCCATCTTGCTTCCAGTGCATCAAACTTTTCTTTTATTTGTTTAGCTTCGTGCTGACTTTCTCGAAAACCTTCACTAACATTCGTTGTCAGTTTCATAAGCATAGATTTTAATTCCTCTATTTCGTTTTTATCCCCTGTGCTACCCTTTGCAGGTTTTTCTGCCATTGTCGACCTAGCAGTCTTCTTGCATCTCTGAGATATGTTTGATTCGTCCGTATGCACTCCTTCCGTATCAGACTTTTTGTGCTCGATATTTCTCTTTCTTTTGATGTAATCTCTAACGGATGGGTAACTGTTTGATCTCTTTCTTTCGTTGCTCATTAGGTTGGATCTTGTAAGGTTTCTCTCCACCCTGATTTACTGCAATTATAATGAAATTTCTTATCGTTATTTTTACTTCAGACGGATCTTCATTTGTACCACACTAAGCGCCAATACGACTACCCGAGTCGACCTCTAGGAAGTATTCGCATTACAGGGCGATATCACTTAAAATATTCCTCTCCTCTTTGCTGCAGTCAGAGTAATGCAAATTACTCCGGTGCACCTCCGCCTTATTAATATTGCCCCTTTTCACTGTTTGCACTTTAGCCGTTATTGGCATTATCAGCTTATTGTATTAACTCACACTGTTCCGGCAAAAAACAAATTATACAAATTTTCTCTAGTTTCTAGTGGTTACATTTATCGCTTCTCCTACACACTCAATACACCCACTACTTCTTAGGTTCACAAAAGTCACCCTCTATCTCAATCTATACCGTTAATTTTCCTTGAAATTCGCAAACTTTCTAGCACAACTTCGCAATCAACGCACAGGACCGTACATTATTATGCATTACATCTTTTAATAAATGGTAAATTAACTTTAGTTTCATGTTTTATTGCAATTACGAATACCACAATTGCAACTTTATCCATTATGAAAGTTATCTCGCCGTACAATATGTGCTTACGTGAAATAGGAAACGACCATTTCTTTGCACATTATTAGAAAGTAACCGAGATTGATATGTACAGAACCTATACAAAACAGAATCCAATTCCGACGATAACTATAGATGCGACAGGCGGTGTTGTGAAAAATGTTAATCTCGTTAGTAATATTCTAACCTATCCAAATACGCGTTTGTTCTGATTTAATTAAACCAAAGTGAATGCTGAAATACCCCTGTGCATGATTCGAAATGATTTTATGATCAGTTGAAAAATCGAATTTTTCACCACGAAACATTACCAATGCGAGTAGATGATTGTATAAAAGTTCACGTAAGTAACATCATTGGATCCATGATTTTGAGATCCAAATTCAATTCGGTCAAGACAGTGATGGTTTTAAGTGTCTTCCAAACCAAGAAGACACTGACGTAGAAATTCTGGTTCAAAGACAAAAAAAATTATAAAAATCCAACGAACCTAATACTAGTGGTATTAGAATTGACAGATGGTAATTAGAAGCGATCGATTATATTGGTCTGCAGAGAGTTTATTAGAAATCTGAAAGGACATATATGAGTTTTGTTGGACAATGATGACTAGTAAGTGATGGTATAGCAGGACATACACCCCGGGAAGTATTGAAAACCCAATATAGCACGAAGTGTTTTAGTTTATAGTTGGTCATTAGTTCATGGATGTTTAAGGTATTTAACCAACATTAAGCATTGAATAAGAACCAGGAATTATAGAAGTAAAAAGCCGAATAAGAATTTGAAACAAGAATAACGGTTGGAAGGGTGGAGTTACGAATATAAATAGAGACACTTTGTGGAAATTGCTAAGGTAGAAAGCGATAATAGAATAAAGGGCTGCGCGATCTCCGAGGGGTATATCCATATTACTGATGAATACTGCAAAAGAAATTATAATGAACTTGATGATGAACATTGTGACACTTTTGAATTCGAATCTGAAACTTTAGTAGAAAATTGGATGGGTCTTGGTCAAAATAAAAAGACGACAGAATAACAGAATACAAATTACTTGGATAAGGATCCCACAGTTTTAATCTGCAATGATCAAAGCAAAAGGAAGTCATCGGTGATAGGATTGCTTACAAATAGTAACACGTTAAGTTTAAAACCTATCAAGATATGATAAACATCCGAATCACGTACGAATTTGATAGCATAATTCATATTATGTGTTTCTGCTATGCGGAAAGCACAAAATATGCTAATTTTGTTGATGCAAAAAACGAATCTACAATGTACAATGTTGGAACCTGACAAAATTAGAGTTAACGCATATTGCACGGAGTTTGGTCGAAAATTTCAATTATCCATAACATTGTAAAAAACTAACTTAAAATCTTGCTCATTAAAGCTCTAACGATTGACATCAATTGTACACATAAATTTAAAATGAGAAGGAAAATTTCAAAACATGTTTATAGCCCCCCATCACCAAGTAGTTGTAATGTGAATCGGCCTTTTGTTAGGAAATTTATATATTAATTATCATTTTTAATTCAAAAACTTAACCTTCACCACCTATCCTTCAGTAGTAGTAATTTATTGGTTCTCGCTAACGCCGTCAAGTCAAACTAGCGCGGTTGAGTTAGTTGGAAAGTTACGTTCACAGAGTGAAAGTGCCGTTTGATGAGCATTTTTCTTTTGCTGCCAATTATTGGGAAGTTATTATGAAGTTTTCGTTAAGTTAATTTTTGGTGTTGCTAAGGTCAATGTGTGATCTACTAGCTGTCTTGCAAAGTTACGCCTCAGGAATATCAGAAGCAGAAGCGACACATGTGGTTGTCGTCTTGTTTTACGAATTTGATGAAAATTGCCAACATCACTCTGGAATCTGTGAAAAATAATCATTAGCCTAGTTTGTTAGCTGAATAACTTCTGACATTAAGGTACCCGGTTCGAATCCGGGAAGTATCTAAACTTTCTTATGATCGTCTCCGTACTTCGGAGGGCACGTAAAGCCGGCGGTCCCCTTGAGTTGATGATTGCCACCGTCAACTATTAAAAAAACAGGGTTACTGGCATTCCCCAATCCGGCCTAAGCAACCGTGGGGTCTAAATGCTGAAACCCTTTCTCGATAGAGAAAGAGGCTAGTCCAGCAGTCCAGCAGAAGAGGCTGATAATGAATGAATAAATGAATGATAATTTTGACCTCACCATTTATTAAATTTTATGTATTTAGATTTCTTTAAATAGATTTTTTGTACCGCTTATTAACATTACGTTTTTATCATTCTGGTCTCATAAGAATTATTATTTTTTTACAGGGTAGACTACCCTACGTTCATTATTGTATACTATGAGCTGGAAGATAGAAACCATTTTATCGCTGAGTAGTTTTTATTTATATTATTCCAATGTTTATCATAATATAACCTGTGTTGTAGAATATTTATGTGTTATTTGGGTTATCTTACCCTACAGGTAATTTATTCTCAACTTGTAACTTCATTTATATTTTTAATGGTAATCATTTATGCCGTTAGGCTATCATTTAAATATTAATATTATTGGGTATTTCTGTTTTTTTGATGTGTGTTAGTTTTAAGACCATTCATATACCATTTAGGTTAAGCTTACTTATATGAAAGGTAAATCAAAATTATACTCGTCTCCAACTTATTTTATTCTAATCGCACTCTACTTGGACTACCGTAATATTTTTCTCTGGTACCTTAATAAACGTACAGTTTTTTTATTCAATTATTTGTTTTCAAACTATCCTTCCGCTGTCCCTCGAACTAGCGACCGTTTGTCTCGGTCGAACACCTCGTTAAAGGAAAAAGAGAATTATTTCTACGTCAATCCGAGTGGCGCCCATTTTATTTGACTATTCCCAAAGTTGTTCTACGTTTTTCGATTCAGCTTGGAGTCAGGATTTTCTTGACCTTACGATCCACGACCTCGCTTCGGCTGGAGCTAGCGGCAGTCCTGATCTTCCAAGTAAGCATTTGATACGTTCTTCAAAACAAGAATTTGCTTCCACTTTCGCAAAATAAAAATACCGATAGTTAAAATAATATAATAAAAAATAAGTAGGTGCAATCTACTATGAAACGTTATTGCAACAATTTCCAATTTACAAATTATGAGGCGGCATCTAAAATGGGGCGTACAGACACGTCGCACTACTAATCGGAACCAATACGTTCTCAATGAACCACGCCCAGAAAGGAATCGGTAGAATAAAAAAATGACTTACCCAAGAGCTAAGGTACGTTTACAAGATCTTTTTCGACAGTGGTTACACCACTAAAATTCTCTGTTTCCAAAACTGAAAACAATTATGTAGACGCGTCGTTTCACCTCGCTGCTTAGAAAACCAGTAGCTTGCTGGACTGATCGGTCGGAGGATGTGATCGATGAGACCGAACAGAAATTACTTTGTGAACCAATTTCGAAGCATCTTGCACTATTACACAACATAATAGCTCGTAGATTCTGAATCAAGAATGGCAAGACAATCAAACACCACCTTCTCGTCGTTTTCAAAGTTGAACACGCGTTCATTCAATTAACTTCTAAGTTGACTAAATTATACTATAGAAAAATATAAAAAAAATTTTTATAGTATAATTTTTTCAGATTTTAATTTCTTGTTTATTCAAATTTTTCTAAGTTCAACCCTGTTCAATGTGAATTTTTGTTATTTTGGTTTCTTTAAATATTATGCTTCTTTATAGTATGTAATTATTTACTTAACAGTTAAAATTTATTATTTTAACATTTTATTAGGTTTTATTATGTTAACATCACATACTACTAAATACCACATAAATACTTAAAAAATTCTAAAAACTTTTTTAAGTTATTTTCTAGTTTATAATTGAATTCATCAAATTTGAAAGATTTTTTTTGTGGTTTTTGAAAATAAAATTTAAACGGAAGCTATCGATGATAATCGTAATATGATAGGGAAGATAATAGAACAAGGAGAAAGAAGAAAACGATAATTAAAAAAATAAGTAAATTACAAATTTTATATTAATAAGTTAAAATTTTGTTCAAGGAACAACAATTTTGTTGATAAGCCGGACTGCGATACCGGTATCGAATAATTTTTAACGTGCCCATTTTAAAATTTTATTGCAAACAGAATTAAAATTTTAAGAAACCAATTTAATTGAAAAATTAATTAATTAATTAAAAATAAAATGCTGGGGGCATAGCAGTATGTTCCAGTTCATCAATAAAGGAAGCTGAAACATGAGGTGGACGATAAATCGTACCCACTGCATATGTTTTATTGTTAATGCAAATACGAACCCATAGTTGCTCAAGAAGATTTGCCCCACTATCGTGTAGGTTAATGATTCGATTCCTGATGCCTTTCCGAATATAGCAGCACACCCCACCGCCTCTGGTCAAGCGATCGCATATATGTAGAGAGTAACCAGGAATTGCAACCAATGATGAAGGAAAAGAGGGCATTAACCAACTCTCTGTAATAGAAATAATTTGAAGATTTAAGTCAGTTACTACTGTAGAAAATAATTAAACGGAACGAAACGTCATAACGTTAAAATGGTGTTAGTTTCGGGGTGCTACGCATTTTTAAATAAGTGACAAGTTACACCTTAAACGAAACGGTCGTGTAACTAAACTCAAACGAACAAAAGGGACTCATATGTTTCATATCAATTAATGTTCTTGTATTTCTGTTATTAAATCATAATTTTTATAGTTTTATATATTACATTTCATTAATTAGTTTATTTGCATTTTTTTAATAAAGAACCATATTAACGAACGGAGTTATTATTCTCAACTACATTGGCAAAGTCATCAAAACTTTGCACAAGCGAACTGATATTTAAGTGTGCAATTATAAAATCATTGTTAGTGTGGTAGTGACTAACTTCAAGGTCATTACCTAAGGCTTCGCAACTTCAACTTTTATCAGGGGCGATAATAAGAATTTGTTAATTGTCGGCGTTGAAGGCGCCTTTTGAGCCACGAAAAAAATGAAATCGGCGAAAACCTACACCCTTAGGCCAAGAAACAAGTTGCATAAGTGATTCGTACAGCGAGAAGTCGGCACCTACTTTGAACGTAGCTGTGGTCTCATAAGCCTTTAATTTTTGACAAGTAAAAGTTTTACCTGGAAATTTCTTTGTTAAGTAAGACACGATAGTAGTTTCAGAGGTGCTTACTGCTACCTTGCTTAGGAATAACTAACACTTTTGTTCCACACCACTAAACTCTGAGGGCTCATCACTTGAACCAACCGTAAGCGGTTTTCTTGAACCACGATTCTTGTATTTCACTGTTGTGAAGCCATCATAGTCACTGTTATTGCTGTTTATTTGGGTATTGTTGTTGCCATTGATATCGATCGTGTTACCAATGTTGACGGTCGCATCAATTTCAACTACCTTAGGGTTATTCGCCGCTTGATCGAGAGCATCATTAATGCACTTTGCCACATGTTCTCTTGTAAAGTTATTAGTATTATTAATATCGGAAGATGCCAGTTTAGTTTTCTTATTTTTTGCATTCTGTTTATGCGAAAAACTAGTAGATTTGACATTTGACGTACCGTTAACCGCCATGTTCACCGCCCTCATTGCCACATTAGGTGCGATCAATACATTTCTTGCCGTGTTCAGTTGATGTGACAATCCATCGGCTTCTTTTTTGCTGGTTGCGTTTCCTGTAAGTGTGCTAATCGTACTGCTTGCGCTAATATTTTTGATTTTTTCAAGCAGCAACCGGTTGCACGTGGTTTTTTCGGTATTTAATTCTTTCAAAGTACTTATTTGCGCTTTTAGGCTACAAACTAGTTCCTTATTGGTATCATACCTACCACATGTATTACAGTTTCTTGTGTTTGAAGAAAACCATTCACTTAAGATCTTATTATCATGATGCTTTTCGGATCATTCACCGCTAATCATCATTTCAATCAGATCATCTTTCAGTAATTTTTTCCAATCAATTGCAATTTCACTATTCTTCATGTTCAATTTGTTGATAAACTAACTATCAACAATTATAAGATTAAGGGTTAACCAAATTAAATTGAAATGAATGACGAGAAAATTAAAACAAGAAGTATGTAATCGTGCTAAAGGAAATATCACACAGGAATAAGGCATTAGAATTTTATTTGAAATTTTAAAAAATATAAGATGGAAATCAAAATATTATAATTATTATTATCAAATTTATTTATAAATATTATACATAAACGTAACCAAAAGTTGGTTACTGTCAGACAACCCTCATCACGAATTTCAAAATTTCAACTACACTATAGGAAAGAGGACAATTTTCTGTGTATAATGCAACAAAAATATCTGCGAACCATGCATTAGTTTTCGAAAAAACGGCATTTTAAAGTTATTAAAAGTAGGTAGTTGTAACCCGATACACCCCGTTGCAACGTGTCGAGCCACGGTCAACTGGCACGTTCCGTTCCTATTCTTCATTTTGTTGACGGTACGAGTGCTTTAATACACTCTTAATGTTGTTGTCATTTGGGATCGATACCCGTACGAGTTCTATGGCTTCGAGTTCCACCCTTGGCGAGTTCTGTCATTTTTCAGGGATATTTTTAATTTTTTTTGCGTAAGGTGAAAAAATAAAACAGGCCCGGAGGGCGCCGAAGGCGTCCGGAGGGTCTGTTTTGTTTTTTTGCCTTACACAAAATCGGCTAATCATGCAGCCGTGTTAAAAGGTGTATTTAAAATACATGTAAATTTAACTTTTTCAAATTCGATTTTTTCGAGAACTAATGCATGGTTCGCAAAAATTTTTGTTCTAATATGCTTAGAAAAGTGTCCTCTTTCCTATAGTGCAGTTGAAATTTTGAAATTCGTGATGAGGGTTGTCTGACAGTTCCCCAAAAGTTTAAATTATTATTTGTGTAGTATATTATTAAGCGAATCGAATATATCGTCAATGTTGTAATAATTGACATTCCGTTTATCCAACACATAACTAATGTCAATTGTAATTTCACCAAGGCGAGCAACTGCATAGATTACCTCCAGCGATTCGGTGAAAAATTTAGCTAAAACATTATGATCGAATAGCGAAGTGAATTTACTGCCATTGTCCAATCTTTGGTAAATCAAATAGTTTTGACTCGGAACTATTCCATACGAACGTTCCACTTTTACAACGAATTCATCGTCCTGTAACAAGTCGAAGCTCTAGCAACCCATTTTTCTGTAAATTATAATAATAATAAGTCTTTTATTTCTGATACATTGATACATTTAACGTTTTTAATGGAAATTTTGAAGTGTAGGTTGAGAATACCGTTCTTGAACTTCCTTATAACTTGATCTGCCTTTTTCAGGGTGTCCCTATCTGGTATTAATTCTTTTGTCACACAATTGATCTTCTTTTGTATGAAGGATGGATACACATTTGCCGCACGGCAACGGAGCAAGAAATATCTTCTGTTGGTCGCCTTAGCCAATTTACTAAAGCTAAGCTTAATTGCGTTGAGCGATGTGATACTGTCTGCACCATACGTTTCCTCCATATCATTAAAGAAACCCATAATTGTAAGTAGGAAAATACTCTCACCCAAAACTTAGTCAATGTTGAAAGGAATTACAGGTTGACTGGGTTTTTTCAAATCAAACAAAAAAAAGCTTCACCCCCGTATTTTATAAGTTCCGCATTGATGCCATCTTTTCCAGGTGCTTTTTCATTTTTAAGTTAGTTCAATATTTCAACTGTCTCCTCATACGTTGGTTCTTCTGTCCTTGGATCGTTAATTATTGTTTCAAGGGTCGGTTCGTCTTCTAGTTGTTCATTCAACAACTCTTGAAAATAATCTGCCCATATTATATGTGTTTTAGCTTTTCTGTGCCGTCTTCCATTTACCCTGCTTATCTATCATTCCTCTTGTTTTTACATCATGTTTCGCCTTCTGTTTCTTTATTTTCTCATAGAAAGCCTTACTGTTGTTCCACTTATTACTATCTTCTATCTCGTTCATCATCTTATCTATCCACTTGTTTTTTCTTTCTTGGTATACCTTATGTGCTTCATTTCTTTTTCTCTATTAATTGTTAAGGTCACTTTCTTCTCGTTTGGTTAGATACTTTGCTCTTGCTTCTCTCTTTAACTTTGCAGCCTCTTCACAATTTCTATCAAACCATTCGTTTATCTTTCCAGTTCTTCTACTTCCCAATACCTGTGCAGCACTCGTCTTTATATTGTTTGCAATTATTTCGAAATCATCATCTATGTTTCCACTACTTTCGTTGTTTTTCATGTTTTCATTTAACGTATCTTCGTATTCTTTCTGTGTATCACTGTTACATAGTTTTTCTATAGCTAGATTGTTACCTTTTTTGACACCGAGGTTCTTTGCTTTCCTTTTTACTTTTAATTCTGCTATTACTAGATAGTGATCTGTCTCGGCATTAGCTCCTCTGTAGGATCTCACATTCTGTACTAGTGTTTTCTGTTTTTTTCTTATTAATACATACTACGAAGAAACATAATATTTAACGAAACCGAAATGACAATAATTAACATTTAACAGGGTTGAACTTAGAATATTTGAATAAACAAGAAAATAGAAAAAAGAATTTTCAGAATTCTATTTTCTGATGAAAATATTTTCATCTTCAGATGTCATTTTCAGATGTCATTTTTTTCTATTCCTTCACATAGGTTTTCCAATTCTTCATAAAAATTGTCTTTTTCTATTTCGCTGCTGTTCTCTGTTGGTGCATAAACGCTAATGCTTGACATGTTTACCGGTTTCATCTTTATTCTCACGTATGCCAATCTTCCATTTATTGGTCTAAACTGCAATATGTTACTTTTTTCTATGTTTTTTTACCATTTTGCCATTTCTTCCCTGTTCACTTTCTCCAGAGTATAATATTGTGTAGTTGCTGATTACTATTTCTCCCAGTTCTTTCCATCTGATTTCTTGAAGCTCCGCTACATCTATGTTGTATCTATTGAGTTTATTTGCAACCTCTTGTATTTTACCTATCTTAAGAAGTGTTCTGATATTCCACGTGGCTATCCTAACCGTCTTCTTTCTTTTTCTATTGTTTCTCTTAGATTTGCTATTGTTGTGATTTTCATTTCTTTGTTTTTTTTCATTTTTAAGCTTTGCCACTATGACTCGATTTTCTTCCGTTTTCCTAATTTTGACAGCATCCGTAACATTTACTTGTACTTCCATTTTTTGGTTCAAGAATTCTTCGACTTTCTCCTGTGTTACGTTTCCCATTATTGGTATGTTTTTGATTATGATATTTGTTTATTTTCTGTCTTTTTCATATCTTTCCAACTGTCTTTCCAACATAGCTATTTTTTCGTTCTGTTCATCTGTCTTTTCTTCCAAACCTTTAATCTTTGCTTAACCTGACGCATTTCTTTGTCCCAGCGCGTTTCCATTCTGTTCAGATTTTCCTATACTTCTCTAATTTCTTGGTTGTTTTCCTTGAGTCCATTGCTGATTACGGTTGTTAGTTTTGAGATCATATCTCTTAGTTCCTCCATGTTTTCTTCGGAGTTCACTTTTGCGATTATCTTAATTGGTGACTGTGCTGTTTTTTTTACCTCTCTGAAATGCTTTTGCGCTCTCATCCTCCTCCTCCTTTTCTCTTTTACGTTTTATGTATTCTTTCACAGATGGATAGCTATTTGATCGTTCCTTGTATTTATCGTTCATTTGCCTTTGGTGAGTTATTGTTACTTAGGCAACCAGACTTGCTTTCTATATTTAGATTTAAGCTGTTTGTGTCGATTATCTTGTAAATTATCTTTATTATTATCTTTTTTCTTATTTATCTCAGCGTCAGTACGAAGACCCGAGTCAACCTCTCGAAGTTATTTGAGTTCCAAATTGTAATTATTTACTACCTGTGGGTAGGCAACCAACATCACTCAATGCTAACCTGCAGCGATTCAAGGTTTTCTCTATTACATCAATTTTTCTTGTGTTGATCTTCCTGGTGTCTCCAACACTTCCACAGCCTTACCACTTCTCAGTACTGTATTTATCTATACTCCAATCATAAAGAATCGCATTTTCTTCAAAGTCTGTTATCCATTTTTCAATAGGGTAATTATCCTTCCCATTGAAAGGACGGATAGTTTCCTCCACATCTTTAAAGAATATCGTAAATTTAGGTATCACTAACCTTGTTGATGCATTCGATGCGGCATTATTAACACTAACGTCGTCTTCTTCTGATTCTAACTCGTCTTGTTCTAATTCTAACTCATCTTCTTCGGGTTGTTCAAGTGATTGTATGTCACTTAACGCTTTATAAAGTCTTACACCAATTTGTTTAATGTTTCCAACATAATCGATATTCAAAATATTACAAATCGAAGTTCAATCACACAGTGACATACCAGAAACCCCGTCGACCTTCTCATGGAATTCCTGCGTACCTTCGGTAAGTTGGAAGCCACTAAACTCACGTAACCGTTGGCGATTTTTCCTGTCACCCTTTACCCCATAAATTAACTTGTGAAATACCTTAATGATCTTTGCTGACGCGGTCTTGATATTTTGTTTCACAAAATCAATCTGTCCTAAGTTTTCCATAATACAGCAATATTTTACAAGAATATAAATAATTTATAACTCACTAACATAAATTTTGTTCATAAGGGTTTTCGCAGTATAACGCTCACTAACAATTTTTATTCATAAAGGTTTCGCGGTTATCTCACACTAACATAATTTTTCTTCATAAAATTTTCGCGGTTATCCCACTTCTGAAAACTGTAGTATTACTCCATAACTTTATTCAAATCTATACCAAATAACAAAAAAACATGGTAGTGATATTTTATAACTTTATTTCGAATTAAATCTTAATGCAAAATTTCCATTACACATGTAGTAATACCAACGTATTTGCTAATACGACTGCTAAAACGTAACTGCTGTAAGTATGACATGCGGGCTAGCGCCCTTCCACCTTACGTCGACTGTAATTATACATAAACGTAACCAAAAGTTTAAATTATTATTTGTGTAGTATATTATTAAGCGAATCGAATTTCTCGTCAATGTTGTAATAATTGACATTCCGTTTATCCAACACATAACTAATGTCAATGGTAATTTCACCAAGGCGAGCAACTGCATAGATTACCTCCAGCGATTCGGTGAAAAATTTAGCTAAAACATTATGATCGAATAGCGAAGTGAATTTACTGCCATTGTCCAATCTTTGGTAAATCAAATAGTTTTGACTCGGAACTATTCCATACGAACGTTCCACTTTTACAACGAATTCATCGTCTTGTAACAAATCGATGCTCCAGCAACCCATTTTTCTGTAAATTATAATTAAAATTAATATTTAACATAGCCAATAATTGGAAGTTAAAAGTTAAGAAAAATCAAAAAGCTCTGTGTCAAGTCAACTTCTCTCATTTAAAAAAGTTTCGTCCCAGCAGTGGCACAGAAAAGTAAAAAATTTTGAAGTGAACTTGATTGAGGGTAGTTGTATAAAAATAATTCGATCCCCATTTAGTAAAATGTATAAGAATACTTACTTAACATTTTTTGAAAGTTTGTTCGGCAGGTAAAATTAATTAAATTTGACACACTTACGTGGGGCTCGTTTTTGAAATGGCGTAGTTTTATACAATTAATTTGATAAACCAAAAGTATAATTTACGTTCCAAAAAATTCTGAACTTGCTACTCAATAAAACGCCATTTATCTTTTACACGTATTATACGATATAGCTTTTTCGTTGCTATACGGCTGGCGTATAGTAGTATTAGTCTAATCATGATTTTGTATAATAAAAGCCGTAGGTTTGGGTCGAGTGTGTTTTTGTATGTCAGTAGTGTGTAGAGTGCATGAAATGCTTTGTTGGCTTTTGTTGCTGTTTGTTGTAGATGTGTTGTGAATGTTAGTCATTTGTTGAGAGTTAGTCCTAAGTATTTAACGGTCGAGGCTTTTGTGATGTCTACGTTGTTGAGTTTGAGTTGCGTCGTAAGAGAGTCTTGTTTGTGGGAGAAGGTTGTGAGTGTCGTTTTTGTCTCGTTGAGTTTCAATTTCCATCTGTAAAAGAATGTATTAAGTAGATCGGCATACCTTTGCAGGTAAATTATGGCCTGGTTTTTTTTTAAAGATTCTGAAATAACGGCGGTGTCGTCATCGAAAAGTGATATGGTAGTGTTTGGTTGGGTCGGTATGTCGTTTATGTAATTTGTAAAAAGTGTGGGTGCAAGAACGGAGCCCTGTGGGATTCCGGCCAGGATATGGTGGATGTTGGAATGACAGTTTTGAATTTTAACTTGGAAGTGTCTGTTGCTTAAAAGGCTTTGAATAATTTTGATTAGGTGTGGAGGGTAATTGTTTGTTACTAGTTTGTGTATTAGTCAATCGTGCCAGATGGTGTCGAATGCTTTTTTCATGTCTAGTGTCATTACAGCTGTGGTCTTATTCAAATTGTAATTTTTTGTAATTTTGTCTGTGAGCATCGCGAGTTGTAGTGTGGTGCAGTGTTTTTCCCTGAACCCAAATTGTTCAAGGATGATTGTGTCGTGTTCTTGATCGTGTAATTTTAATCTGTGTAGTATGATTTTTTCTAAGATTTTAGATAGTACAGGCAGAAGACTGATGGGGTGGTAGCTAGTCGGGTAGTCGGTAACTAGTATTTCAGTTTCAGTTAAGCTATAGCTTATGAAAGCGTTTGCTTAACTTAAACGTTTGGTTATCTTCAGTTTGGTATTTCAGTTACTTTTTCTAATGGGTTTAGCTAAACTTTTACACTAGAAAGTTAAACTTGTACTAATAGTTTTATATGTATTGCAGTGTAAATTTTGTTCACGTATTTGATTTTGAATTTTTTCCAATCAAAAATTATCAGCAACAAGAGTTCTAGCGCAATCCTTATGTAAATTAACATGGGAAAATGCTAAGGTCGATCGTAGTAATTTTTGTTCCCTTTTTGGGCGACTCATCAATTAGCCCCACATGACGTCATCGACTATCAGCTTATCAACATCAATCCTTATGTAAAATAACATGGGGGAACCTAACATAATCAAACTTATTCTGTATCTGAAGGATGTGCGATAGCCCAACAGCCCCAACCAATATTTTTAGCTATTAAATTAGTAACTACAAATGAAAAAAAACTGCCTTACATGGGGTTTGAACGCGGAATTTCTGCATGCTAACTTAAGCTGTAGACCATTAAGCCAGGACGGTATAATGATATTAAGATAAGAAAATTTCAATGAGAGCGACTTGATGTTCAGAGGAGGGTGCTTAGCTTCCACACATTACTTAACCGACAGCAATACTTAGAGATAAAACATCTATCAATGATACAACTACGAGGGTTTCAAACTCGGATTACCGATGTATCTAAGATATTTTATTATCCTTCGTAAAAGACCTAAGTATCAAACCGTCAAGGTCTAGCAAGTATGAAAATGAATCGGATGCCTCTGATCCGCTTTATTCCTATTATTATCAATGGTTACAATAAGGGTGCTTAGCTTCCACACATTACTTAACCGACAGCAATACTTAGAGATAAAACATCTATCAATGATACAACTACGAGGGTTTCAAACTCGGATTACCGATGTATCTAAGATATTTTATTATCCTTCGTAAAAGACCTAAGTATCAAACCGTCAAGGTCTAGCAAGTATGAAAATGAATCGGATGCCTCTGATCCGCTTTATTCCTATTATTATCAATGGTTACAATAAGCATCTGTGTTACCGATCCGCTCTGAAAAAAAAAAATGTAGGTTTCGAGAGAGTGACTATTTAAAAAATAATATATCGTTTATAATACATTTTGTTAAGAATTGCATAGTTAATATCTAAATAATAATAAAAGTATATATACTACACATAGATAGTTAAATTATTAATAAAACATTTCATAACATTGAGTAGTTCATATTTTATTCGGCGCGTGATTTTTTATATCTACTAGTTATTGAATCAGAAGATGAACATTTGCGTTTTTCAGTATTCATCAAACTTTGAGTTGCATTAATTTTATAATGTCCCCAGGGCAAGGTTTCAAATGTTTCGGGTATTAGGTATCGCTTATCATCATATGGACTGAGTGCAGTCTTCTGTTGGGTAATTGAATGAACGTTATGCTTATGTGATTGAATTAGATTTTGATGTACGCGTTTTTCTATAAAATTTTCTAAGCATTTTACATAATCTTCATAAGTTATTTTAGTTTGAACGACTAATTTTTTAACTCCTTTAGCTTTTTTTATCGTATTATAATTTAATATAATTTCTTGGATTTCATCGTCATCAAAATCCTGTTCAAGTAGTTGTGTTCTTAAAATTTCTATTTCATCTTTTGTAGCTACTGATTTTATCACATATAATTTTGCCCTTAGACCTATATAGTCCGTCATTGGTACTCCAGAATTCTCATCAGTCATTTTTCCTAAAACTTTCTTGTTTACTCGTGGAATATTGTAAATATTATCCTCAGGATAATCTGATGTATCGAAATGTTGATTACAGTCCCGTTTCATGATTTCATATGGGTCTTGATTGTGTATTTCGTAAATCAGAGAATCAGTGTCCGTGTAGAGGAGATTACACTGCTGGAAGTTCGGTAGCATGTAGTCGTAGTGGAAGTCGTATAGCGTCAATTTAGCTAAGTCTAGCACGCTCATTCCGACATAAATTGGCTTGTTCAATAAAATTTGTAGTTTTTTTAATTCTATGGCAACAAGATTTTCCTTGAATATAGTACAGCTTTTAAATTCAGGCTTCGAAATCAATGCTTCAGCGCTGTATCTTCCTTCCCATTTTGTTAAAAGCTTAATATTAACTCTCTTTCTAATATTCTCCATGGTTTTCCCGAACACAGCATTATTCATCAGCTTAAATAGGTTCTTCTCAAAATCGTTCTTAGCGTTTTTACGGTGTTCAGTATTTAGATCGATATATTTTTTCAACCATGTTGATTGTTTGAATTTGAGAACTCGATGTATCTTTGTTAATTTCAACCCATGTTTGAGCGCTTGTTTTAGGGCCCGATAGTGAATTATATATTTCTGTTTTGATTTAAGTGTGGCCATTAACTTAGTCATTTGAGCTGCTGTAGCTGGAGGATTTCCGGTCTTCGGGTCAATATGTTCTGGGCAGAACGGAAGGTCTTTATGAATATCGTGAAGTTGTTGTGGATATTGTAAATCTACTTCTAAAATATATCCTTCCGGTGAATCGTCTGGTATAGAAGTCACATCTATGCTAACGTCTGAAACCCAGTTAAAGCCTCCGTAAGGTAGAGCTTGACTCATAGCCCAGCCATATTGATTGTTAACGTCATAATACATTAAATATGTCTCCGGCTTTACAGGATTATAATTTGGGGTGTACTGGTTGTTGGCATGGGCTCTACGTTTTGAACAAATTTGACTTAGACCTCCTCGAATTCCTCGCTCGATAAATAGAAATTTATCGATATCAGTTAGAAGTTCTAGTTCTTGATTAGTATGCTTCAACATACAATCCCATGTGTAACCCGGTAGAGTGAAGTAATGACTAGGATCTAGACCGTAAGTTCCCATACAGCTATATCTGAATTGTTCATAAACTTCAGCTAATAAAAGTATATCTATCTGCATGTAAAGATCTACATACTCGCCAAGATTGTTACAATTGAATTTATTCCATACTTCGTGAGCTCTACTATATGATTTTCTTGAACATTTTTTATCGTTCAATTTATTATAAAATTGTTCTATGGGAGGAAGTGCGGTTTCATCAAATTTTTCAATCGAGTCTATGTAATCGTACGGCATTACACCTTTCTTTGTTAGGATATTGAAATTTTCTTTTGAAATGTTAGGGAATTGGGATTTTAAATTTGGAAAATCTTTTAAATATGATGCTAACTTATCTAATGGTGAATTCATGAATCGGTATGAGTCTATAAATCTGAATTTGATAGTAGATTCATCTATATGTTTCGTAAATGATATATACTTCTCCTTCGTAATGGGCAGTAGATCGATCTTACCCTCCATTCTTGTAGCTATGTCAGTAATTATAAAGTGCGCGTCATATCCACTCAAATTGTGAAATATGACTGGAATCCTATGTTCATCTTTATAGTTAATGTTGCAGCTTTCATGAGCTATACCTCGATAATTATTCTCAGGAATTAAATGATTATGATCTCTAACCCTCTTATCTTCAGGTTTAAAAAGGCCTTCACATATGTGACAGTGTGTTGCTTTCTTAAATTCTTCTTCTTGTTTCGGTGTCATAGTAATATCGTATGGACAGCTAAATACTGTTTCAACATTTTCGGCAAACTGTTGTAACTCAGCTGCGAACCAGGACATACAATCTTGCCCTCTATAAGCTCGGTAAAAGGATAGTGAATCATCGTATGAACATTTAACGTAATACCCTACTGCAGCTGGAGAATGTTCTTGATATTTATTTTTTTCGTCTATAGGCTTTAGAATACTTTCCAAATCAGCGTAGATGACAAACGGGCCTTTCACTTTGTTTTTAAAATTTTTAAACTTAAGCATGTTATCGCCTTCATTAGGCATTTTGGTTACTGTCAGACAACCCTCATCACGAATTTCAAAATTTCAACTACACTATAGGAAAGAGGACAATTTTCTGTGTATAATGCAACAAAAATATCTGCGAACCATGCATTAGTTTTCGAAAAAACGGCATTTTAAAGTTATTAAAAGTAGGTAGTTGTAACCCGATACACCCCGTTGCAACGTGTCGAGCCACGGTCAACTGGCACGTTCCGTTCCTATTCTTCATTTTGTTGACGGTACGAGTGCTTTAATACACTCTTAATGTTGTTGTCATTTGGGATCGATACCCGTACGAGTTCTATGGCTTCGAGTTCCACCCTTGGCGAGTTCTGTCATTTTTCAGGGATATTTTTAATTTTTTTTGCGTAAGGTGAAAAAATAAAACAGGCCCGGAGGGCGCCGAAGGCGTCCGGAGGGTCTGTTTTGTTTTTTTGCCTTACACAAAATCGGCTAATCATGCAGCCGTGTTAAAAGGTGTATTTAAAATACATGTAAATTTAACTTTTTCAAATTCGATTTTTTCGAGAACTAATGCATGGTTCGCAAAAATTTTTGTTCTAATATGCTTAGAAAAGTGTCCTCTTTCCTATAGTGCAGTTGAAATTTTGAAATTCGTGATGAGGGTTGTCTGACAGTTCCCGGCATTTTTACTGCACATTCATTAATTTTTTGACAGTCTACGATATGATTATTTAGTTTTTCGTCCGATCTAAAATAGTGTAAGCATCTATCGCAGAAATATTTTCGTCCATTTTCTCGACTTAGTTGATTGGAAAGGAGTCTCGAAAGATTCTTAATCCACACATAATGATGTCGTGTCGGTTCTGAGTCTTTGAGATATGTATCTTGTACAAGTAATAAATTTACGTGTCTGCTCTTTTTATGTTTTGTCAATATAGTTGGTAATATTTTATAAATTTTGTTTGTTTTCTCGAGAGTGTAAACATTTATGGATACATCATTCTGCTTCTCAAAATTCGGTATTTGCCTCATAGTCATCGGAAACTGAATACCCTTAAGTTTCAAAACCTTAGAGTAGTGGGGGTAGGATGATGGTCGGTCGGCGCTTAGGTTAGTCATAGGATGTAGAGCTGATACTACAGCCCAAGCAAAACAGGCATTGTCAATATTTTTTACATTCACGCAAGCCTTTTTCATAGCAATATATGTCGGTAACGGTATGTATGATGATCCGAGTTGAGGAGTAAATTTATTAATATTTATTCCTAAATTAATTATTTTCTTAAGTGCCCATCCGCTATCACGCTCTTGAAATTCCTCTAAGTCTGTTAAGATTGGTTTAATAATTTTCACATCAAACCATTCTTCAATATCTGTGTTTCTATAGATTGGTGCGTTAGCGGTGTTGAAATATTTAAACTCATTTAGAATCTGGTCCCCTTTAGTAATTTTAAATTGACCTCCAAAAACTGCGTTAACTTTTACCGCCTCATTTGTTTTAAGAACATTTGAAATTCTACGCTTAAATAGCACCTTACAGTCGGTCAGAAATTGTTGTGAATCTATTGCCCGTTTTCACCAACATTTATTTAAGAATTCCTTAGTAAAGAATTCTTAACGCTAGGTATTCCATAAAGTGAAATTTGCATTTCACCAACATAAGAGTTTCTTAACCAGCAGTTCCCTTGCTAGGTATTCTTTAAGGAGGACAAATGAACTAATGAGGGTCATAAATGTCATATTTGAATTTGTAGGTTATATTTAATGGCGGCATTACGGTTGTGTATGATTATTATGTAGTTAATTTTGTTAATTATGAAGCAGGTACTGTAAAGGATTATATAAACCGTTAATATGTGGTGTACATACATAAGATAACAATGTGAACCCTCAAGTGATGGCAACTGCACTCTTCAAAAATGTAACAAGTAACGACCATGTTAAATAAATAAACCATAAATTGTTAATATTACATTTATTATTTCTTAATATAAAATAAAAATAAACTTGACAAATATGTAATTAATAAACTATAAAAACACACAGAAGTTATGGTTGATTAAAATAATTATTTACAATAATGTCTCGCATTCCACCATATCTTGCATTATTTTGAATTTCTGCAGTCACTTGACTATTCTCGATCAAGTGATTTATTTCCTCAACTTCATTTGGTGGAATTGGAATCGAACTGTTTTGAAAAATAGCAGAGTCGTGAGTTGAGCCTGGCCAACGGCATACTATGTCAAGAATTTTTAGGTCAGCCGAAGACAGAGTTTGAACATTTAATGAAAAGTAACCTTTTCTGTTACGGAATATTTCTGCATCAGGACCTCCTTTAAAAATATTATGTAAAAAATGCCTAAAGTAGGTACAATATAATAATGTAATATATAATGAAGTTACCTGGAGATTGCAATTTAATGTGTGTACAATACATTGTTGCTAACACATTTGGAAAACCACATATTTGGTAGTAATTTATGGGCGATATTGATTGATTTCTAAAATAATAATAATACCCAAAATAATATAATATGCACATTTATAAATATGTAAGTACTATATTTATTTATAATTACCTATCATCGATAAACTCCAGGGATCCTTCTATTAATCGTAAAACCTCCAAAACAGTTTGTTTTCTTAACCGAAATCTTGCGGCAAATTCCACTTCATTGAAACTATCAAAATAATTTGCCCGCTTTTTAATGGTTCTGAAGTGTACAACTTCATTATCTGATGAATCATCATATCTTTCTATTCTATCAAAAAGTCGAATAGCATCCATGGCTAGAGAAGAGTGTAGAATAATGCACGACTATTCAAAATCAACAAGCACAAACACTAATTTATAACCTATAAATAGTATAATACAACCGCTAAGGAATACCTAACAGTTTAGGGGTCGGTAAATCGGATCCCTAAGGTTAGGGATTTCTTAATACCACTAAGGAATTCTTAGCGCTTGGTGAAAACCAAATTTGACATAAGAGTTTCTTATCTCAAGTTAAGAAACTCTTAACGTTAGGAATTTGTTGGTGAAAACGGGCATATATGTTTTAGATTGCTTATAGTACTTGTTTGAATTCTGCTATTGAATGCCGAAATGGAATCTTCCCAATGAACTCGATCTTTAGCGGTCGGCTCTTTGACGCTAATCCCTGCACCTTGTTTATGGGTTGCTTTTAACTGTGAACGTAAGCATTTTATATTTGCCAATGTAGATAAAAGCTTCTGTTTTCTGCCGACAGTTTTTGCATTTTTAATAGCCTTGCTAACTCCCCGTATCCCAATTACACATTTATTAAGTCCATCTTTTACTGCTTTCTCGTTATAATTCACCTGGGTGATCGATAGCAGTCTTTGAATTATTTTCACTAGTTCATCAAACTCAATCATCTTTGTTAAATATGATAATAATAATTAACGCTAACTTATAATAGTTTAATGCTGACACTAATATTAACTCTACAATGTCACCTTCACAGTGAAGCTCTGATGACTGAATGGTAAGTGCGCATATACCAACACCTTATATACTTGAGCAGACTTAGACTACACAATATGTTTCATACATTACTTAACCGACAGCAATACTTAGAGATAAAACATCTATCGATGATACAACTACGAGGGTTTCGAGCTCGGATTACCGATGTATCTAAGATATTTTATTATCCTTCGTAAAAGACCTAAGTATCAAACCGTCAAGGTCTAGCAAGTATGAAAATGAATCGGAAGCTCACCTTCCTTCCCTAACTCCGACGCCTAAACACATCCGCTAGTATACCGCACAGTACCGGTACTCGGTTAAATTAAACGCAAAACTAATAGATCCACCTGAACCCAGGCGAGTTCCCCAGCAAAGCCGAGAGTCAATCTTCATACTCCAAAAAGTTGTAGGTGTTTTTGCCTCTCATAGGATTATGACTACAAGGAAAACTGCACATGTATAATTATTCAGTATTTACCTAAAACAAGAGAAAAAAACTTAGAATATTGAACGAATAATTTTAAAATTGAGTCACCAATCAGCGTATAGAATCTCAAGGTCGGTAAACCCATAAAAATCCGAAAAAATTTTGATTTTGTTAACACATGATAACACTCACCAATATTATCATCCCTAATTGAAAGGTAAAGTAAGAAGAATTTAAATTGAAGTAATATTATAGCATTAAACATGAATATTACTTATTGCTTTTAATAATAGTCCATAGTAACGCCTAATCAAATAGTTCAGCAAACAAACATTTAAATATGAATTAACATAAAAAAACATTAATTTAGATGATTATAATAACAAAACACTTGTCTTAGAAATTATAAATTAAATTTAAAAAAATAATAATTTCATAGAGATAGACACACACCATTCAAAGGCACATATTATACTAAACATAAATGTTCAGGAATTTGCATTTAATATCACATATAATGCAACCTGATCTACCACTTCCCTAACTTAAAAACAACTCAATGTTGACGCAATGGTCTGAAAAAATATCAATCAATTATTAAAAATTAATGAACTTGTTACGATCATTAGAAAATTAATCTAATATCACCCCTATTTCTTGAAATATGCTATTAAGATAAATTTATATTGCTAATGAATAATAAAAATAATTTAATGTCGAGGAGAATAAGTTGAATAAACTTAATTATTACCATATATTGTGCAATACTACAATATTTACCGATAGCAGCTGCATTATGCTAGTTGAACAAAAACAGAAAGGCTAAATTTAGTGCTTAAAAATGGAGTTTTGATAGTAAAATACTCGAATTTTAGAAGTCAGTATAGTTCACGTGGGCGCTCAAGATAGCAGTTGAATATTTCCATAAACCCAAAATTTAAAATATTATTATGTTATATTGAAATATATACTATAACATTTTAAATTTTAAATCAAGAAAAATCTAGAAAATCGATAATTTACAAAGCTAAACAGATGTTATAGATGTATAACATATCAAAATTAATTACATGAAGAGCTTAACCTCCAATACAGTTTTAATATTTTTAAACATTTTTTTAAACATTTCATTTTTAAAATTATGAAAAATCTAGAAAATCGATAATTTACAAACCACAATAGAAATGATATCTATATAACATATCAAAATTAATTAAATAATGAGCTTAACCTACTACTCCGTTTATATGGTATTACCGATTACCGATATTATACCGGTAATTACTGTGTACCGGTATAATACGGTATTACCTTATAATACGGTATATAATTATACGGTATAATACGGTATTACCTTATAATACGGTATATAATTATACGGTATAATACGGTATTACCTTATAATACGGTATATAATTATACGGTATAATACGGTATTACCTTATAAACCGTATTATACCGGTACACAGTAATTACCGGTATAATATCGGTAATCGGTAATACCATATAAACGGAGTAGTAGGTTAAGCTCATTATTTAATTAATTTTGATATGTTATATAGATATCATTTCTATTGTGGTTTGTAAATTATCGATTTTCTAGATTTTTCATAATTTTAAAAATGAAATGTTTAAAAAAATGTTTAAAAATATTAAAACTGTATTGGAGGTTAAGCTCTTCATGTAATTAATTTTGATATGTTATACATCTATAACATCTGTTTAGCTTTGTAAATTATCGATTTTCTAGATTTTTCTTGATTTAAAATTTAAAATGTTATAGTATATATTTCAATATAACATAATAATATTTTAAATTTTGGGTTTATGGAAATATTCAACTGCTATCTTGAGCGCCCACGTGAACTATACTGACTTCTAAAATTCGAGTATTTTACTATCAAAACTCCATTTTTAAGCACTAAATTTAGCCTTTCTGTTTTTGTTCAACTAGCATAATGCAGCTGCTATCGGTAAATATTGTAGTATTGCACAATATATGGTAATAATTAAGTTTATTCAACTTATTCTCCTCGACATTAAATTATTTTTATTATTCATTAGCAATATAAATTTATCTTAATAGCATATTTCAAGAAATAGGGGTGATATTAGATTAATTTTCTAATGATCGTAACAAGTTCATTAATTTTTAATAATTGATTGATATTTTTTCAGACCATTGCGTCAACATTGAGTTGTTTTTAAGTTAGGGAAGTGGTAGATCAGGTTGCATTATATGTGATATTAAATGCAAATTCCTGAACATTTATGTTTAGTATAATATGTGCCTTTGAATGGTGTGTGTCTATCTCTATGAAATTATTATTTTTTTAAATTTAATTTATAATTTCTAAGACAAGTGTTTTGTTATTATAATCATCTAAATTAATGTTTTTTTATGTTAATTCATATTTAAATGTTTGTTTGCTGAACTATTTGATTAGGCGTTACTATGGACTATTATTAAAAGCAATAAGTAATATTCATGTTTAATGCTATAATATTACTTCAATTTAAATTCTTCTTACTTTACCTTTCAATTAGGGATGATAATATTGGTGAGTGTTATCATGTGTTAACAAAATCAAAATTTTTTCGGATTTTTATGGGTTTACCGACCTTGAGATTCTATACGCTGATTGGTGACTCAATTTTAAAATTATTCGTTCAATATTCTAAGTTTTTTTCTCTTGTTTTAGGTAAATACTGAATAATTATACATGTGCAGTTTTCCTTGTAGTCATAATCCTATGAGAGGCAAAAACACCTACAACTTTTTGGAGTATGAAGATTGACTCTCGGCTTTGCTGGGGAACTCGCCTGGGTTCAGGTGGATCTATTAGTTTTGCGTTTAATTTAACCGAGTACCGGTACTGTGCGGTATACTAGCGGATGTGTTTAGGCGTCGGAGTTAGGGAAGGAAGGTGAGCTTCCGATTCATTTTCATACTTGCTAGACCTTGACGGTTTGATACTTAGGTCTTTTACGAAGGATAATAAAATATCTTAGATACATCGGTAATCCGAGCTCGAAACCCTCGTAGTTGTATCATCGATAGATGTTTTATCTCTAAGTATTGCTGTCGGTTAAGTAATGTATGAAACATATTGTGTAGTCTAAGTCTGCTCAAGTATATAAGGTGTTGGTATATGCGCACTTACCATTCAGTCATCAGAGCTTCACTGTGAAGGTGACATTGTAGAGTTAATATTAGTGTCAGCATTAAACTATTATAAGTTAGCGTTAATTATTATTATCATATTTAACAAAGATGATTGAGTTTGATGAACTAGTGAAAATAATTCAAAGACTGCTATCGATCACCCAGGTGAATTATAACGAGAAAGCAGTAAAAGATGGACTTAATAAATGTGTAATTGGGATACGGGGAGTTAGCAAGGCTATTAAAAATGCAAAAACTGTCGGCAGAAAACAGAAGCTTTTATCTACATTGGCAAATATAAAATGCTTACGTTCACAGTTAAAAGCAACCCATAAACAAGGTGCAGGGATTAGCGTCAAAGAGCCGACCGCTAAAGATCGAGTTCATTGGGAAGATTCCATTTCGGCATTCAATAGCAGAATTCAAACAAGTACTATAAGCAATCTAAAACATATAGATTCACAACAATTTCTGACCGACTGTAAGGTGCTATTTAAGCGTAGAATTTCAAATGTTCTTAAAACAAATGAGGCGGTAAAAGTTAACGCAGTTTTTGGAGGTCAATTTAAAATTACTAAAGGGGACCAGATTCTAAATGAGTTTAAATATTTCAACACCGCTAACGCACCAATCTATAGAAACACAGATATTGAAGAATGGTTTGATGTGAAAATTATTAAACCAATCTTAACAGACTTAGAGGAATTTCAAGAGCGTGATAGCGGATGGGCACTTAAGAAAATAATTAATTTAGGAATAAATATTAATAAATTTACTCCTCAACTCGGATCATCATACATACCGTTACCGACATATATTGCTATGAAAAAGGCTTGCGTGAATGTAAAAAATATTGACAATGCCTGTTTTGCTTGGGCTGTAGTATCAGCTCTACATCCTATGACTAACCTAAGCGCCGACCGACCATCATCCTACCCCCACTACTCTAAGGTTTTGAAACTTAAGGGTATTCAGTTTCCGATGACTATGAGGCAAATACCGAATTTTGAGAAGCAGAATGATGTATCCATAAATGTTTACACTCTCGAGAAAACAAACAAAATTTATAAAATATTACCAACTATATTGACAAAACATAAAAAGAGCAGACACGTAAATTTATTACTTGTACAAGATACATATCTCAAAGACTCAGAACCGACACGACATCATTATGTGTGGATTAAGAATCTTTCGAGACTCCTTTCCAATCAACTAAGTCGAGAAAATGGACGAAAATATTTCTGCGATAGATGCTTACACTATTTTAGATCGGACGAAAAACTAAATAATCATATCGTAGACTGTCAAAAAATTAATGAATGTGCAGTAAAAATGCCGGGAACTGTCAGACAACCCTCATCACGAATTTCAAAATTTCAACTGCACTATAGGAAAGAGGACACTTTTCTAAGCATATTAGAACAAAAATTTTTGCGAACCATGCATTAGTTCTCGAAAAAATCGAATTTGAAAAAGTTAAATTTACATGTATTTTAAATACACCTTTTAACACGGCTGCATGATTAGCCGATTTTGTGTAAGGCAAAAAAACAAAACAGACCCTCCGGACGCCTTCGGCGCCCTCCGGGCCTGTTTTATTTTTTCACCTTACGCAAAAAAAATTAAAAATATCCCTGAAAAATGACAGAACTCGCCAAGGGTGGAACTCGAAGCCATAGAACTCGTACGGGTATCGATCCCAAATGACAACAACATTAAGAGTGTATTAAAGCACTCGTACCGTCAACAAAATGAAGAATAGGAACGGAACGTGCCAGTTGACCGTGGCTCGACACGTTGCAACGGGGTGTATCGGGTTACAACTACCTACTTTTAATAACTTTAAAATGCCGTTTTTTCGAAAACTAATGCATGGTTCGCAGATATTTTTGTTGCATTATACACAGAAAATTGTCCTCTTTCCTATAGTGTAGTTGAAATTTTGAAATTCGTGATGAGGGTTGTCTGACAGTAACCAAAATGCCTAATGAAGGCGATAACATGCTTAAGTTTAAAAATTTTAAAAACAAAGTGAAAGGCCCGTTTGTCATCTACGCTGATTTGGAAAGTATTCTAAAGCCTATAGACGAAAAAAATAAATATCAAGAACATTCTCCAGCTGCAGTAGGGTATTACGTTAAATGTTCATACGATGATTCACTATCCTTTTACCGAGCTTATAGAGGGCAAGATTGTATGTCCTGGTTCGCAGCTGAGTTACAACAGTTTGCCGAAAATGTTGAAACAGTATTTAGCTGTCCATACGATATTACTATGACACCGAAACAAGAAGAAGAATTTAAGAAAGCAACACACTGTCACATATGTGAAGGCCTTTTTAAACCTGAAGATAAGAGGGTTAGAGATCATAATCATTTAATTCCTGAGAATAATTATCGAGGTATAGCTCATGAAAGCTGCAACATTAACTATAAAGATGAACATAGGATTCCAGTCATATTTCACAATTTGAGTGGATATGACGCGCACTTTATAATTACTGACATAGCTACAAGAATGGAGGGTAAGATCGATCTACTGCCCATTACGAAGGAGAAGTATATATCATTTACGAAACATATAGATGAATCTACTATCAAATTCAGATTTATAGACTCATACCGATTCATGAATTCACCATTAGATAAGTTAGCATCATATTTAAAAGATTTTCCAAATTTAAAATCCCAATTCCCTAACATTTCAAAAGAAAATTTCAATATCCTAACAAAGAAAGGTGTAATGCCGTACGATTACATAGACTCGATTGAAAAATTTGATGAAACCGCACTTCCTCCCATAGAACAATTTTATAATAAATTGAACGATAAAAAATGTTCAAGAAAATCATATAGTAGAGCTCACGAAGTATGGAATAAATTCAATTGTAACAATCTTGGCGAGTATGTAGATCTTTACATGCAGATAGATATACTTTTATTAGCTGAAGTTTATGAACAATTCAGATATAGCTGTATGGGAACTTACGGTCTAGATCCTAGTCATTACTTCACTCTACCGGGTTACACATGGGATTGTATGTTGAAGCATACTAATCAAGAACTAGAACTTCTAACTGATATCGATAAATTTCTATTTATCGAGCGAGGAATTCGAGGAGGTCTAAGTCAAATTTGTTCAAAACGTAGAGCCCATGCCAACAACCAGTACACCCCAAATTATAATCCTGTAAAGCCGGAGACATATTTAATGTATTATGACGTTAACAATCAATATGGCTGGGCTATGAGTCAAGCTCTACCTTACGGAGGCTTTAACTGGGTTTCAGACGTTAGCATAGATGTGACTTCTATACCAGACGATTCACCGGAAGGATATATTTTAGAAGTAGATTTACAATATCCACAACAACTTCACGATATTCATAAAGACCTTCCGTTCTGCCCAGAACATATTGACCCGAAGACCGGAAATCCTCCAGCTACAGCAGCTCAAATGACTAAGTTAATGGCCACACTTAAATCAAAACAGAAATATATAATTCACTATCGGGCCCTAAAACAAGCGCTCAAACATGGGTTGAAATTAACAAAGATACATCGAGTTCTCAAATTCAAACAATCAACATGGTTGAAAAAATATATCGATCTAAATACTGAACACCGTAAAAACGCTAAGAACGATTTTGAGAAGAACCTATTTAAGCTGATGAATAATGCTGTGTTCGGGAAAACCATGGAGAATATTAGAAAGAGAGTTAATATTAAGCTTTTAACAAAATGGGAAGGAAGATACAGCGCTGAAGCATTGATTTCGAAGCCTGAATTTAAAAGCTGTACTATATTCAAGGAAAATCTTGTTGCCATAGAATTAAAAAAACTACAAATTTTATTGAACAAGCCAATTTATGTCGGAATGAGCGTGCTAGACTTAGCTAAATTGACGCTATACGACTTCCACTACGACTACATGCTACCGAACTTCCAGCAGTGTAATCTCCTCTACACGGACACTGATTCTCTGATTTACGAAATACACAATCAAGACCCATATGAAATTATGAAACGGGACTGTAATCAACATTTCGATACATCAGATTATCCTGAGGATAATATTTACAATATTCCACGAGTAAACAAGAAAGTTTTAGGAAAAATGACTGATGAGAATTCTGGAGTACCAATGACGGACTATATAGGTCTAAGGGCAAAATTATATGTGATAAAATCAGTAGCTACAAAAGATGAAATAGAAATTTTAAGAACACAACTACTTGAACAGGATTTTGATGACGATGAAATCCAAGAAATTATATTAAATTATAATACGATAAAAAAAGCTAAAGGAGTTAAAAAATTAGTCGTTCAAACTAAAATAACTTATGAAGATTATGTAAAATGCTTAGAAAATTTTATAGAAAAACGCGTACATCAAAATCTAATTCAATCACATAAGCATAACGTTCATTCAATTACCCAACAGAAGACTGCACTCAGTCCATATGATGATAAGCGATACCTAATACCCGAAACATTTGAAACCTTGCCCTGGGGACATTATAAAATTAATGCAACTCAAAGTTTGATGAATACTGAAAAACGCAAATGTTCATCTTCTGATTCAATAACTAGTAGATATAAAAAATCACGCGCCGAATAAAATATGAACTACTCAATGTTATGAAATGTTTTATTAATAATTTAACTATCTATGTGTAGTATATATACTTTTATTATTATTTAGATATTAACTATGCAATTCTTAACAAAATGTATTATAAACGATATATTATTTTTTAAATAGTCACTCTCTCGAAACCTACATTTTTTTTTTTCAGAGCGGATCGGTAACACAGATGCTTATTGTAACCATTGATAATAATAGGAATAAAGCGGATCAGAGGCATCCGATTCATTTTCATACTTGCTAGACCTTGACGGTTTGATACTTAGGTCTTTTACGAAGGATAATAAAATATCTTAGATACATCGGTAATCCGAGTTTGAAACCCTCGTAGTTGTATCATTGATAGATGTTTTATCTCTAAGTATTGCTGTCGGTTAAGTAATGTGTGGAAGCTAAGCACCCTTATTGTAACCATTGATAATAATAGGAATAAAGCGGATCAGAGGCATCCGATTCATTTTCATACTTGCTAGACCTTGACGGTTTGATACTTAGGTCTTTTACGAAGGATAATAAAATATCTTAGATACATCGGTAATCCGAGTTTGAAACCCTCGTAGTTGTATCATTGATAGATGTTTTATCTCTAAGTATTGCTGTCGGTTAAGTAATGTGTGGAAGCTAAGCACCCTCCTCTGAACATCAAGTCGCTCTCATTGAAATTTTCTTATCTTAATATCATTATACCGTCCTGGCTTAATGGTCTACAGCTTAAGTTAGCATGCAGAAATTCCGCGTTCAAACCCCATGTAAGGCAGTTTTTTTTCATTTGTAGTTACTAATTTAATAGCTAAAAATATTGGTTGGGGCTGTTGGGCTATCGCACATCCTTCAGATACAGAATAAGTTTGATTATGTTAGGTTCCCCCATGTTATTTTACATAAGGATTGATGTTGATAAGCTGATAGTCGATGACGTCATGTGGGGCTAATTGATGAGTCGCCCAAAAAGGGAACAAAAATTACTACGATCGACCTTAGCATTTTCCCATGTTAATTTACATAAGGATTGCGCTAGAACTCTTGTTGCTATACTACTATTATCCAATTCAAAATAATTCGTTAAATTTCAATTTTAGTTTGTAGCCTAAAGTGAGCGCTAACAAGATGCCACTTAGTTAACCGTAGTTATTATTAGACGGTTGGCCAGCTATTGGGATTTAACCCACAGTTCTTCAAGCGATGGGTAGGTGTGTCCACCAATCGCAGGTTCTTCGGTACATTGTTCCTGGTATTGGGTTATCTCAAATGGTGAAAATGGCGATACTATTAACTTCGAAATGAAATGCTCTTAGAGCGCCAAATATTAAAATAAAACTCAACAAACAGAATGAAGGGGATTTATTCAATATTATAGATAAGATGAAAGATTTTGCTACACAAAACACAGATGTACAATAGTTATACAATAAATCCTAGACTCTAGGTCCCAAACAGTAAACGCTGAAGGCGTGTAAAAGAAAAAAAAACAATCTACTGCTGATTGACTGATGGTCGCCTGCAACCAAATAGATGGAGTGCCATCAATATCCACTCATCCAAAGCTAATCAACTAGTTTGGTGCAAGGCTTGATGTGTCGTTAGACAACAAATGATTGTAAAATACTAAATGAACAGCACTTACCCAGTCCTACTCCTTTCTAACCTGCTATTGAGTAATCGTAGAGACACAAATATGTTAATTGGTCCGACTTCCTTCCAAGAGCTCTTTTCTGGATCCGGATCTGTGTCAATGAAATAGAAACTACTAAAACAGATAAATGCTATTCACACAAGTAATCCACAAACCACAAATTGTCCAACTCAAGCTAACTAAGTTGACCAACCGCAAACAAGTAGACGATCGGACAAACCAAAAATCTGATTGCATAAAACTAAGGTTTAATCAGCAGCAGTAATTATGTATTTACAAAAAATAAGTGGTCAATTCTGATGGTAAAAATTCGGTAGTTCTATCCAGGTACTACTGTCCGGATACGACGATTGTAGTATATCCATAAATTTAGATTTCAAACCCAACGTAGGAATTTGATAAATAGTTTATATGCTGATTATTCCTGACCTTGCAAATTTTCTTCCGTTAATTACGACAATTATTATTCTTGTCTCCAACCAGACTTTCAATATTAATTTCATCCAAAAAAAATGATACAACTAGGTGTTTCCAATCAAAATTGTTCCAAATTGTAGTTGTTAACTCTCAATTATTACTAATAATTTGTCTTTTATTAAAAACGTCGCACCAGGTTCGTTCTCGTATCAAAACGGTACGAGTATCTTGAAGCACCAGCGACAAGTTCCAGCACTGAATCTTCTGTTGCTTTCTCTGGAAGACGTCCACCAGTGAGCAAAGCCTGATCTCTTTCCAGAGTAGTTTGCTTGCGTTTTCTACAAGTTATAAATAAGTTAGTTTGCTGGTCTTTGGCGGTTAACGTGCTAATACTAATAAAATACTTGCATTTGTTTCAAATTCTTCCATAATGTTTTAATTGTTTTGTATCTCTTACCGTTACTATATCCGGTTGCCTGTTAAATTCTACAGCCAAATTCTCCTATTGCAATTGTTTCTGCTGTAAAGAAACACCGTCCGTCTTCTTGTTTTCTAATGCGGGTGCTCTTTTAACAGCGTAGCCAACAATATCTTTTCCTTTTCATTAAAATGGACATTTCTGCTTTCCATTCTAAAATTAAAATTAAAGCAATAAAAAAAATAACATTGAAATCGTGTAAATAAAATAATACTTATAAAGATTTTTCAATTTCTGCTTTATTTTTAACTGTTAAATAATTTTTAGAAACCAACTCAAGCTCGTAACTAATCTGTTTAATATGCTCTAACTAATCATTTTATATATTGTCGTGTTTCGAAACGTAAAGACTCATAATTTATTTATATTGTAAAATGATTTGAAGTTTTGTTTTATTATTTTGTAAATTATTAATTTTTAAATTATTTATTTGTAAATACATTGTGTATAGAATTAAGTTTGAAAGTTTTGAGTTGGTATCCGTGCCGAAGACATTGGAGAGAGGAGTAGGTTTTAGAAGTCCAAAAGATGCGGTGTGCGTTTGTTTGCGAGCGGAAGGATTGTTATTCACGCTAAGCTAATTTATAATTTTGATTTATTTGAAAAATTTTGATAATAAAAAGTGATTTAATTGAAATTGAGGATTGTTTTGTTTTAATTATAGTGCTGCAAGTAATAAACGAAAATTTTGAGAATTTGTGATAATTTTGGTCGTTGTGTGAAAATTCATAAACATGAATTGTGGAACCCGTGTGCAATTGCAAGACCACATTTTGCAAGGTAAAAGTTGAATATTTTTTCTACAATTTAAAAAAATTAAATTTGTAAAAAATATTATCACATGTTAATATAAGCTTCTTAATTTTTCTTTTATTTAACTCCTTTCATACAAGCAATCTATCAGTGACAATAAGCTTTATATTTGACAATTGTTTAAATAAATAAAACATAACCTTAAAGCATGCAGAGTATGCTGTCCTCAGGGCGAAACCTATTCACTAAGACTTCCGGTACGAACCTATTAAGTGTGCGCAACTCACTGTGACTGTTGGTAAATAGATCAGTAGCAAGAGCATTAGGGTGAGCTCATAGAGGTATATATTAAAACTACTGGAGGAACCACTAGGTGCAACAAAACGGTCCGACGTAAGTTTACGCTTCCCCCACTCCTTAAAGGATTCAGTTCAAATTTTGTAATGCAAAATCATAGGATAAATGATGTTTAAACGTTTAAATAAATGAATTATAAGAAATTAGGATGTGATAAATAATTAAAATAATTGTAGACATATTATAATGTGATTTTTAATTAAAAATTCACATTCTAATTTAAAAAATATATATAATTATTTTCAAAAAATTAATATCCTGTATATTTCACTAAGTTCATACACATGAAATTGGGACAATCTACAACTTTTGTAATTTTTAATTACAACTAACTTTTCATTTTAGGTTTTTTATTTGGGTTTGTTTAGTTTTCCGGTTTAGAATTTTTCAAAATAAGTTTATTTATTCATTTTGGCTTCAAGTAGGTATAATTTATTTTTTTTACTAAAGTCAAATAAATTTGACTTTTAATCAAGTTTGAATTTTGAATTTAATAGCATAACTTTTCAATCATTTCAATAATTTTTCCAGGTTTGCCTGATGAAATTCCGAAAATCGAAACATACGGTTATATAACAGCGTGTCGCAAGCTAAATTATTCATTTAAATAGTTTTTGAACAATTTTACGTAAGTTATGAATTAAATTATTCTTCAATTTCATGTAACATGTAAAAATTAATTTTATAAAAAAATATAATTATTTTCTTATAAACACAAAAATAGAATTGTGAATTAAATTAAAAATACATAGCAAATAAAATTATAAAACACCGAAAGAGAAACAATTATACATTTTTTAATAAAATTGGTTTTGTAAGTTTACTTCTTACAGAACTGCCCTGCAAGACTTTAGAAATTGTTAGCCTTTTTCCTGCAATATGTTATAATATAATATATCGATACGAAGAGAATACTCTAACAACTTAAAATTCATAGTTTTGAGAAAAACAATTGGAATAAATAATTATTAAAGGTTTATTCTAAAGGTTCTATTGTTTATTACTAAATTTTTACATTATTATTATGTAATAATTGTGGAGCTTATTACTGAAAGGAAAACTTGCCTTTTATCAAAAGAAAACAACAAAAAAACTAGGGTTTTTACGGTATTGCCGTCAAATATGAAATAATTCTTCATAATTTTTACTTACGAAACTTAAAATAGGTACTTAATTTTTATTAAACAAACATTTTTTTATTCCATGCTATAAAATCATTTATTTTCTATAACATGGCACATATAACTCCAAATCGGCATTTTTTGAGTTATAACATTATTTTTTTAATGTTTATCAACATTATATTATATTATAATATTATCAACATAATAAGTCTGTGTTGTATTTAATTTTGAGGAGTTCTCGTCTATATAAATCATATTTACCACGTTATTATACAATGTCAAATCGAGTTTATACCTTTAAGGAGTGGGGGAACGCTATGTAAAATCGGACCGTTTTCTTTTCATAGGGATTATATGCAAGTGGTGCCTCCAGTAGTTCTAATATATACCTCTATGGGTGAGCTGAAAGTCTTTCACGATATTCAGTACTGAATTTCTCGATCTCCTCCTTGATAGAATGAAATGGTATATCACGTTGAATGATGTTATTAGAAACATATCTCGACGCGTCGACAATTACACGTACAACTTTATTTTGAAATCTTTGTAAGATTTTTAGGTTAGAATTAGCTGCGGAGCGTCAAAGCTGTATGCCATAAGTCCAAATTGGCTTCAAGATAGTTTTGTATTCCAGCACTTTGTTTTCAACGGATAATTGAGAATTTCTGTCGATTAACCAGTACATTTGTCTGAATTTCAAGCCGAGCTGTTTCCGCTTTGTAAATATTGTGGTGTTTCAAAAGGATTCGTACCTACCCTGTACATTTGATGAAAATTTTATTTAAATAATTTTAAGTTGTAAGATTGTAAAATTGGACAGGTGGGAGCGAATCGACGAGGATATTGGCTTTTTGCCGACGAGCGCGCGAGAGAGCGAGCGGGCCGACTTTTTGCTCGTTAATTTTGGACTCAAGTGAGTTAATTTTGAGAATTGTCTTATTTTTGAGATTGTGATAATTATTTTTGAATGAATAAAGTGATTTTTGTGCAAATGCATTGTTGCGTAATTTTTGGATTATTTTGATATTTGGATAATTTGGATAAATTTTATGATACGTTGCTACCAAAAGGTAGTTAATTTGATGGATTTGATTGGTTTGGTTTAATTGGAAAGGAAGCAGTTAAAATTATAATTTTCGATTTGAATTTAAAATTGGAAAATTTTAAAATATAGTTGAGCGAACGAGTGTTGTGACTGATAACTCGACGCTTTGGATAAGGCAAATCAAACTTCGTTCCTTTTGGAATAAAAATAAGATTTTATTTTTATTTTATTGAATTTAAATTAAATTGGAATTAATAATTATTTTTCAAATTTGGAGAGGCTAGGATTCATCGCAATATATTGCTATGGTTTGGTGATGAATTTATTCGCCCGAGACCAAGATTTTAGCTTTCTAAAATATATTGTAGCAGGGTCAGCAAATCGCTGTGGGTAAACACAACAATTACTCAAAAATCAAATTAGTAAAAATGACAAAGTTTATTTTTTATTTTAGCATTAAAACATTTATCCAAATTTTACCATAAATCAATGAGACTTTAATCGACAATTTTCGATCGTCAGGATAAAAGTGTAAAAGTGTATATCTTTTCTCAATACGAATGATGGGTACTGTTGCGTATCCCATCCCACGATTTTAACTTTTTCCTATTGAAAATACGTGAAAGGACACTTTTCTAAGCATACTAGAACAAAAATTTTGTAGGATTATAAATTAGTTCTCGAAAAAATTAAATTTGAAAAATTTAAATTTACATGTATTTTAGATACACCTTTTAACACGGCTGCATGATTAGCCGATTTTGTGTAAGGCAAAAAAAATTAAAAATATCCCTGAAAAATGACAGAACTCGCCAAGGGTGGAACTCGAAGCCATAGAACTCGTACGGGTGTCGTAATCGAAGCGTAGCGTAGCGTAGCGGATTGGCAATGCGAAGCGTTTAGCGCCGTAGGCGCTTTAATCTTCTTCGTCTGGTGCGTGGATAACGGGCGTTGGAGATCTTGGATCAAAATATACGCTGACGCGGGTTTGGCCGCGTCGATCTGAGTGGTGAACAAAAGTTTTACAAGGGGAATTGATGAATTTTGAACTTTGAAGAAGTTAAACCGAAGTTTGCCAAAGTGTGTCGATAACTAATAAAAAAAGGGGTTTTGTGGGCGATCAGCGATTTGAACTTCAAGCGTCAAAAAGCGCGCGCGTCTGTGTCGTCTTGTACCGTCTCGGATGTCTCGCAGGTCGTGCAGTGGTACCCTGAGAAAGGGGTTGAGAAAGGATGTCCCCGAACGGGAAAAGACAGTTGCGCGATTTGAAACACGATTATCAGTCGAGTTTGGTACGTCGCTGCTGAAATTTTCCGTATCGTGGAATTCCAATTTTATTTCCATTTTCGAAAGGTCGTATCGGCGGAGGTAATGAAAAATATAGTGGCAGACGCAGTGTAGAAAAATAAAAACGCTTAAGATTTAAAAATAAGGTAAAGTAAAATTTAAATTAATTAACATTTAGTTGGCGCGTGTGTGGGGAACTTTATCGGACTGTTTAAATAGGTCGACGAGATAATAAATGCCGTGCTCGTGGAATTCGCTGAGTTATGAAGGTCGCGCGATAAGGATAAACAAGTGGCATCCGGATGCCGCAGCTGTGTTGCGCTGGTCGGGAATGTTTACGAGTTGTAGATTTTACACTTGAACTTAAACGACATCGACTGATGAACGATGAACTTATTGGTTCTATGGAGTTGCCACGTGTTTACGTTTATCTCCTTCATCTCATTTGGGCAGCGGGCGTTGGAGTTTGTTGAGGTTTTCTTTCCTCTTTTCTTGGAGCGCTAGGCTTGATCTGGCTAGGTATTTTGGTCCCTTGGGATTATTTTCCTCGATTTTTCCTGGTTTTTTTTTTTTTTTTTTTTTTTTTTCTTCCGGTGTTTTCTTGTTGCGTGGTTTGGGGTCAGAGGCGGCGGTGAGGAGTGAGTGTTTTGGTCTGTGTGTTAAACTTGTCTCTTGGATAGGTCGTAATCGAATGAACATAACATTAAGACTATATTAAAGCACACGTACCGTCAACAAAATGAGACCGTCACCGACGAGACCGTACCTCAACGTGAGACCGACCGTCACACATCGGGTATATCATATTACATTTGCCTGCTTTTCGTAATTTTAAAATGCTGTTATTTCGACAACTATTGCATAATCCACAATAATTTTTGTGTTAATATACTCAGAAAATTGTCCTCTTTCCAATAGTCAATAGGAAAAAGTTAAAATCGTGGGATGGGATATGCAACAGTAACCCGAATGGTTATAATTAAAAATTTCAAATAATAAAGCATACACTCGTATTGAGAAAATGATAAGGTGTTTTTTGTGTGTTTATCCAACAAAGTTATAAATAATTTTATAAAATTTCACTCACATGTAATGTCTTTTTATGATATTTACTTCCCAACGAATCTGGTTATCTGTTCCAATACAATCGTGATCTGATGTCCAACCTCTTTTAACAACGATATCGTCCATTCAATCAAATACGAACGATATCACACTATCGACCTATTTTAATTAACCAAATTTTAAATCCATATAAACAAGCATCGAATTTACTAATCTTCCAGCGATATTCACCCAATCGACTTAAATATAATCTGATATCTGATCCCAATCATTTATTTTATTTTCTTTTCAGAAGAATACACAAAAATCCATCCGTTCCCTTCTATCTTCCCCCCTCCTTCTCTCCTTTTTACCATCCAACTTTTCAAAAATTCCCATATTCATAATTTTGGAAATTCAAATATTTCCTTCACACCACAATCACTTCAATTTGCGTTTTTTATGTTTTAATAGTGTTTTAGCAACAAATAATCCTGTGATGTACATCAATTATACCAAAACTTTTAGAAATGAATTAAAAGTTTTCAAAAAAATTTCACCAATTTTAAAATTATTCACCACCACACGACTTACCGAACCAGCAATCAACAAATTATATTTAATTTCTTTTTTTATTTTGTTTAAAATTTCGTATCATAGCATCTCCCCATGAAGTTAATTTAAATAATGGTAACTGGAAGTTTTCGTTTTTAAATTAAATTTTTTTTTTATTAATAAATGGTTACTGTAAGAAAATCGGACCCACGATTTCAAAAATTTCATCTACACTATAGGAAAGAGGACAATTTTCTGAGTATATTAACACAAAATTTTTTTAGGATTATGCAATAGTTGTCGAAATAACGGCATTTTAAAATTACAAAAAGCAGGCAAATGTAATATGATACATCCCGATGCGTGACGGTCGGTTTCACGTTGAGGTACGGTCTCGTCAGTGACGGTCTCATTCTGTTGACGGTACGTGTGCTTTGATATACTCTTAATGTTATTGTCAGTCGCGGTCGACCAGAGTCCGAGACGTCCGAGGGTCGATCGTCAGATACCAAGATTATGTCAAAAGAAGCTCGAGAACTCAATGCCACCACCACAACTACGGACACAGATCGGCAAACTGTAACATCGCCCCAAGGTGCGTAAAATGTACCGTAAGCCATCTCACAGCCGAATGCCCGCGAAAGGAAAAGGACGAAAACGTCAAATGCTGCAATTGCGGAGGCAATCACGTCGCCAACTTTAGGGACTGCTCAGCCTATGCCAGATACAGCGCTAGGGTAAGTACAAAAACCCACATTAATGGTAAAAATTCAAGCCTTCAGCAACCGCGTAACATCTTCAATTTACAAAATCAAAACTTTACGTCATTGCCAATGCAGAGACTAGCTCCTCCCACAATCTCGCCATGGGCACCAATCACATCTACGCAAAGCTACATTCGCAACCTAACCCCGGTTGAACAACATCCACACGCGGAACGCTCCGGTCCAAACACTGCTCCTCCCCAAGCAGGCGCGAACGATCTCAAAACTCTCCTTGCCGAAATCAAGGAACTCAACGACGTATGCAACATCGGCCAAATGATCGCGATGGTACGCGAACTAAAACTCAGACTCGCGGGGGCAACCGACGCAATGACCAAACTCCAAATCATAACGGAAATCGCGGCCAAATATGACCCCTAAACCCGCAAACATCAAACACAATCTCATAATAATTACGTGGACCACTAACAGTATCTTTAAACGTTTCAAGAACTTCACCTCCTTGCCGCCCAATCCAAACCCGACATAATCCTAATCCAGGAAACAAAGCTCCACAAACGAGCCCCTTCAAAAATCCCATTCTACACCGCAATAAACCTGCCGAAAACGTCCGCCGGCGGACTACTAACATACGTTACAAACGCGCTAAACGTGACGGTAACGGAAACCAACACTACGGCCGCCGAAACGCAAGCTATACAAATTAATAAACTCATCCGTAGTAAACTTTTATAACCCACCCGCGATCGCAATTGACCCAAACGACCTCGACTCGCTACTACACCTTGGAAATGAAGTCGTCATCGCGGGTGACTTCAACGCAAGACACACCGACTGGAATAACGTAAACACAAACGCTAACGGTAAAATATTACGGGAATACGTGAACGTAAACCAGGTCCTCCTATCACACCCCAACGAATACACACACCACCCGCTCACAGCTCGCCACACACCCTCAACCATCGATCTAACCATATCGACTAAAGTGGCCGTCCGCGAAGTCACCGCGCTCCAGAAACTAAGCTCTGACCACCTACGGGTGCAAATCGAAATTGGTAGTCTTCAACTGCCAATCTTCCCGCAACGACCTAAACGCACAACCGACTGGGCGAAATTCGGCCGCGACAGCAACATTACACTCGACACAAACGTACAATCAAATTGTGACATCGACCAAGCCATCGAAAAATTCACAGAACAAATAACAAACGCGTACGCGGAAAACACCAAAGAAACCACACCCACCGTCAAACTAACATTACCACCCGAACTGCTACTCAAAATTAAAAACAAAAACAAGCTACGGCGAATATACCAACGCGATAAATACCCCGCAATCAAACAACAAATAAACCGCCTAACTAATCATATAAACAACGCGATCGACAAAATCAAACACGACCAGTGGGACAAGCTGCTATCCGAAATAACCCCGCAAAACTCCGCCAAACTCTGGACCCTAGCCCGATCCTTCAAAACCAAAAAATCCCGAGCCCAAATTCCGCTGCTTCAAACCCCCCTCGGCATTAAAAGCACCAACCTCGACAAATCCAACGCAATTGCCGATGCGTACCTACAAAAGCACAACCTTACCATGCATCTTTCCGACCCCCAAACCCAAAACATGGTAAACCTTTCAAACTAAAAATTCCACTCCTCGTCCTATCCCACTCCGCCCGAAGACCTCATCTCCCCCAAAGAAATCAAAATACACATAAAGTCCCTCAAAAACAAAGCTCCTGGTCAAGACAATATCACATCAGAAATCCTTAAACGCCTACCCAAAAAACCCACCCTGCAAATCTACTACATCCTAAATCAATGCATCAAAAATCAGTATTTCCCAACCCCTATGCAATAGTCATCCCCATCCCAGGCAAACTCGCAAACATCCCTACCAGTTACCGCCCCATTAGCCTCCTACCAACCCTCTCCAAAATCGTTGAAAAAATTATCCTAAATCGCATTCAGCAACATGAATTTGAATCCCCAACCATCATCCCCGAACAATTTGAATTCCGCTCAAACCACAGCACCACACTACAACTCGCGGGACTCACTAACATAATCACGGTAAATTACAACCTAAACAAATCAACCTAGGTAGTCACACTCGACATAGAAAAAGCATTCGACACTATCTGGCACGACGGCCTCATACACAAACTCATCGCGACGGGAATCCCCCTTCACCTAATTAAAATCATCGCAAACTTCTTACAAAATCGAACGTATTCAAGTTAACATCAGCCAAGCCCTATCGAATCCCCACCCCATACCAGCCGGCGTCTCCTAGGGCTCCGTCCTTGCCCCAACCCTCTTCACATACGACATTAACGACATCCCAAAATACCCGGACACGAAAATCGTGCTTTTCGCGGACGACACAGCCATAATCTCGGAATCATTCAAAAAGAATAAATCAATCGAATACCTACAACGCCACATCGACACACTCGAAACCTACTACAAAAGATGGAAATACAGATAAACGTTGGCAAAACCACACTAACCGCGTTCTCCCACAATTTGACAAAATTACACATAACCTAACAATCAATAACACGAACATCGCGCAAACCCCTTCGGTCAAGTACCTCGGCGTCACGCTCGATGAACGGCTCACGTACCAGGAGTACTGCAAACTCACCTCGCGCAAAGCAAACCGCATGTATCACGCTCTGTACCCCATCCTACACCACGAAAACAAACTCCGAACCGATCTCAAACTCCGGCTCTACAAAACCATGGTACGACCCATCCTACTGTACGCCTCCCCCGTGTGGAGCAAAACCGCCAAATCCAATTCCGATACCCTTCAAAAACTCCAAAACAAATTCCTTCGCCTAATCGCCGGTAAACCCAGAATCACGGAAAAATTCGCGCTACACGAACTAAAGCAAACGCTAACAATACGCGCCAAAATCAACGCCACAGCCGCAAAATTCTACACGGAAAGAACTCCCAACAATCCGACAACCGCGAACATAAGGCGAATCACAAGATCAAACGCGCCTTTCAAAGTGTACTAAAACATCATCCAACCAAAACCACTCCTCACTTGGCAACGCCCACCGCGATCTACACTGGGGCGACTTGACGTCCCGATGCCGGCCGCGAGGGGCCTAACCAGGCGCTCCCGCTCTGCGTTGTAAATATGTAAATACGCTTGTTTTTTCTTCAAATTTTATCTTTGTTATTTTAATCAAATGTTACCATTCCACTGGGTTTTTGTACTCGTTTTTCCCCAGTAAAAATCAATAATTCAAATTCAAATATTCATGTAAACTTGTTCAAATCCAAAATTATCTGGTAAATTGTATTAGAAGCAATAGGCACTGATATTGTAAAGTCAATTATCCATTCACATTTACGCACCGTAAATGTCCTGTAAAATTATGATTAATATAGAGTTTTATTAGTTAGTTAGTCGCGGTCGACATCCGCACGAGTTCTATGGCTTCGAGTTCCACCCTTGGCGAGTTCTGTCATTCTTCAGGGATATTTTTAAATTTTTTTGCCTTACACAAAAATGGCTAATTATGCAGCCGTGTTAAAAGGTGTATCTAAAATAGATGTAAATTTTACATTTTTAAAATCGATTATTTCGAAAACTTTTGCATTATCCTACAAAATTTTTGTTTTAGTATGCTTAGAAAAGTGTCCTCTTTCTTAGTGTGTAGATGAAATTTTGAAAATCGTGGGTCCGATTTTCTGACAGTTCCCTAATAAATGAAAATATAATATTTTTTTTTTTATAAATTTATTCCTATATTCCTTAACCTAATTAAAGTATAAATGCCCTTAAAACTAAATTATACATTTTCTAAACAAAATTATTAATTTTCTAAACTAAACTATAAATTTTCTGTTAAATTGTTTCAAAATTTATTTGAAGTGAATTAATTTTGTTTATCTTCATAATCATATAACATGTCTAAATGAAATCTTCCTCTAATTTTATTTGTGATTGGGTAAATTAATTCATATGTGCAATCGCCGATTTTTTTATGTATTTTATAAGGCCCTTCAAATGGAAGCTGTAATTTTGCGCATTGATCTGCAGATCGCTTTCCTACCATTAAACTTTTTACAATAACTAAGTTTCCAATTTCAAAATTACATTTTTTTTTAATATTTTTATTCATTTTTCTCATATAAGCTTCCTGATTTTTATTAATTTTTATTATTACTTTTCGTATTACTTCATTATAATTTATTTCATCTTCATTGACCTTCCATGGTCTCTTAGGCATAATACCTTTCATAAGAAAAATTGGGGATTGTTCAGTGATGGTGTTTGGAGTTTCATTCATAAAATCCTCAACATGAGGAATCATATCTAACCAATCTGTCTGTCTATTAAAAACTAAAATTCTTAAAAATTTTATCACTTTCTGCACGTATCTTTCTGAAGGATTTCCTTGCGGATGTCTTACAGAGCAAAATGCTACTTTAATATTCTTTTTTCCCAATGCCGTCTAAATGTGTCGTTATTAAAGTAAGTAGCATTGTCTGCCAGTATAGTTTCTGGTTTAATAACATTTACAATGTATTCTTCTATTAATTTAATTGTAACTATTGTGGTACATGACTCGGTCGGATATAATTTCACAAATTTACTAAAAATATCGACTATAACCAGAATATTTTCTTTTTGTTTGGACCACTTGCAATTAAGTTTCCAATATAATCGATAGCTATCATCTGTCCAGGATGATCTACTTTTATACTGTTTATTTTGTTTTGGTTATGGTAATTTTTATATTTCCCTAATTTGCACAGACTGCAATTGTTTATTACCTTTTTTATAATTTTAATATCTCTAATATAATAATTCTCTCTAAACATTAACCAAGTCTTTTGTATCCCCATGTGACCGAATTTTATGTGGAGCCTCAAACAAATTTTACTAGTCATATTCTCATTTATAAAATATAATTCATTGTTATTTAATATCTTTATTGTGTAGCAATTTTTTAAATAAAACCCTTTATAAATTCCCAAGCAACACCAACGTCGGTTTTGTATCTGTATAGTATTGAAGTTTAACGAATAGGTACATATATTTTCATACCTGAAAATTAAGTATCAAAAAGGTACTTAAGCGGTACATAATTTTTCATACCTGAAATTTTAGTATGAAAAAGGTACTTAAGCGGCACATAAGTTTTCATTCATATTTGCACTGTACCGTTGCAGTATAGTTTCAATGCATATAACTTCATACCGTTATTGTAAAGCCAAATGATGTATCAGATATGTATTGAAATTTTAGTAACTAAAATATATTTGAACGTATGATACCGTTTAGATGCAGTTTTAAACTTAGCGTTTCCGTACCAAAATTGCAGTAGCTAATATGTACAGCTATATTATGAATTGATAGTTACGATTTTTACATTCCCGGTTTGATAACTATTAAGTGCAGTTTAAATAGTTATGATTTTATCTTAACTATTTTGATACCATTATTTAACAAAATATTTTGTTTTGTTTTCGTGTTTAAAAGAATAAATAATTTATAACTGTTTTAAATTGATTATTATTTTTATCTAATTAAAAATATTCATTTTAATAAAAATAAGTATTTTATTTGTCACTTGGTAGCCCAGCTAAACAGATTATTAAACGTTGTTTAAATAAAAATAAATTGTTAATATATTTTATGAAAATTAAAAAATCCAATATCGAATATTTATTGAAACTTTAGTGACTACAATATATTTGAACATATGGTACCGTTTGTGTTCAGTTTTAACCGTATCGTATAAATGCAGTTTTAGCGGTACCGTTTTGTTACAATAATTACATCGTGATCTTGTTTAAAAATGATTTTGAAAAAAATTAAAATTTTTTGTTTTAGTTTTCGTGTTTGAAAAAGTAGTTAATTTACCAAATTTTTTAAATTGATTATTATCTTTATTTTAAAAATTTTTATTTTGATAGAAACAATTAATTTATTTGTCACGTGGTAGCCTAGCTACACAGATTATTAAACGTTGTTTTTTAAATAAAAATACATTGTTGATATTATATTTTTTTAGAAATGACAAAATCTTCGTTAGACCACTTATAACTACCTCGGAAATGTATCGGATTATTCTTTGAATTAGCGCTACTCTAAATTTTTTCGATAAAAACGTGATACTATGGAGGGGGTTAGTTAAAGGTATTTTAATAATATAAATTTAGGTATATTTAACCGCCAGTTTGATTGGCCAATATGACCGATCTGGGCACCAATAACATTTGTGTTTTACAGGGCATAGTAAGTTGTTATATAATAAGTTACTGGGTAAGCTTATGACCCCACTTATGACCCATTAAAATTAATGAAATCTAAGGTTTCTATATCACCGGGTTTTGATGCCTATACAGGGCATTGGTACATGCAGTACCAGAACCACATCATAAATTTCAGGTTAGAATAAAATTAAAACTTTTGGTTGTACTTTCCAATTTTTTCCTCGGCTCGGGGCTGTTACTGTCAATTACCACCCTCGCGGCAGCCATATTGGCAAAAGTTGTACTAGGTAAAGCACTCGGCAATCTTCGGAAATACGTATTTTCAGGCAATAGAAACGTAAAATTTCGTAAAAATGCAGAAAAATGTGAAATAAAATTATTATAAATGCTTATTCGACGAGGACAAACCTCAGGAAAATTCAAAATTTTGCACATTATGTATAATAATCGGTTATACATGTTTTAAACTTGTTTAAATATGAAAAAAATGTAAAATAAAATTATTATAAATGCTAAATACTTATACCACGAGGTGAAATCACGGTCCGGCTTCCGGCCGGTTTATCATCTTGACTGGAGCTATATGCAAAAATTACTGAAAATATCAATTTCTATGAAGATATTCAGTCTAAAATCGCAAAAAAAGTGAAATAAAATTATTATTAATGCGACTTGTCTGTGTAATCGGCGACATTTCTAGGCGAAAATCGAAATTTGCCAAGTACTTAAAACGTGGTCGTACAAAATTTTGTAAAAAAATGCAAAAATGTTATTACCACGCCAAAGTATATGATTTACTAATTACAAAAATCAAGAAATTTCTATAAAAATTTACAGATTGACCGTTATTTTTACGAATAACTATTACCACGTGGTCAAATTTCGAGCCGGCCTTTCGGTCGATTTATCGTCTCGACTGGAGCTAATATGCAAAATTAAGTGACAATATCAATTTCTATGAAAATATTCAGTCTAAAATCGAAATTACAGCATGTTGCTTGGAGGTAAATTGCAAAAATTGTAATAAAAATTGGATCAAAGCGATAAAAATCGATAAATTTGTAATTAATAAATGATTGCAGCGGTTCACGCGTTGTAATTGTAATACATCTCTAAAAAAATTACTATTAACTTAAATTTTAAAACCGGGCCTTTCATATTGCTGCCGCGTATAACAGTATAACAATAAATAAAAACAGTTATTTACTTGTCATAATTTAAAAAATATTACACGTGGTTTTAAATTATCTTTTATAAATGAACGTCGTCGGCTTACTACCAAACAAGATAAGTCAATTTTTGGTTTATTTTTTTTTTCTCAGAGATATTATTTTTAAAAGTTTATTTAAGAATTATATATATTTCTTATACGATCTTCCGTTTATTACACATATTTCTTAATTTACTGATTTTTAATGTACATCTAAAATTTAAATCTCTATTATCTCAAAACTATCAGTATGTTACTTATCTGGTTCTTGCAGTGAGCTGACGTAGTACTAATTAAAGTAATAAATTATATTCCTTGATATTTTTAAACCGAATTAATATAGTTATGGAAATTAGCCATCATCAAACTTATATCCTTCGTATACATCCTTGGTAGCTGTGACGCTTAAGTATTATACTTTCAAATAGAAAGTTCAGGTTCGAATCCAGCCGCCGGCCGTTCGAAAAAAAGTAAGTAAATATTATTTGGGTGTTTAATGTTAAATTTCAGATATTTCAGAAATGCATACCCAGGAGAAGTAAACCAATCATCAACCAAAGCCCAATGGCTGGAGCAACATCGTAAATTCTGATTAAATAATTAAAATTTATAGTACAAATTTAAATAAATGTGTATTATCTGAATATAAATAAATAAACGATTGGCGCAAGTCAACGATTAAACATCGAATTTCTAAATAATTACAGAAATTAATTTTTTAAATTATTATTGAATATTTTTTAATTATTTATTTTAATTAAAAATAAGTGCCGATTAGGAACGTAAATTTTATGTACCCAGACGACACTGTAAATTTCTAAATATTCTGTTCATAAAAAATCAACACATAATATGTTCATAACTGATTCATCAATTCAGTAACGAAAAATTGGGCAAATCAATACCGTACCGTTACGAAAATTCTTGCACATTAATGTACATAATTGATACATCAAAACAGTAACGGCTGAAGCGGTAGTAAATCAATGCTATACCGTTATGAAAATATCGATACCGTATACGTACATTTTTGACGGCTTTGTGCTGCTTGGGTTTGATTTAAATTTAATTTTTCGCGTAATTCCACAAATTCAATATGTTTTTGACACTCTTTACCGCATGTACTTGTAAAAGGTTCTTCTCGGGAATGAAATGTGTTCATAGCTATTAAAATATCTTTAATTTTTAAATTTTCCGGATTATCTTTCCGACTAAGGGCATTCTGCAATAATATTTTCTTTTCCCTTTACATGTTTAACTTCAAAGTTATATTCCTGAATTAATAATGACCATCTGTAAATTTTGTTATTAGTAAATTTAGTTTTTATTAAAAACTTTAAACATGCATGATCTGATTGAATTTCAAATTTATTCCCTATTAAATAAAATCGTAATTTATTTAAAGCGAAAACTATGGCCAACATCTCTTTTTCTGAAATTGTATAACGTATTTCACTACCTCGAAGAGTTCTAGAAATAAAACATATTGGCACTTCAATATTGTCATGGAATTGAACAAGTGCTGCCGATATCGCGTAATCAGAAGCGTATGTTTTTAGTATAAATTTCTTATTGAAATCCGGGTGAATTAAATTCGTGTTATCAAATATAATTAATTTTAATCTTTGAAAAGCTAACTCTTGATGTTTTTCCCATTTCCATTTAACATTTTTCCGCAATAATTTCAATAGCTGCATAGTTTCTTCTAAATAATTTGGTATAAACTTTTTATAATAATTCATGATTCTCAGGAATCCTCTTAACGTACGCAAATTTTTCGGTTTCGGGTAGTTTTTAATTTCTTCCAGTCTTTGTTGGTCGATTTCTATTTTGTTTGTAGTTATGTTATATTCCAAATATTTGACAACTTTTTTAAAAAACTCACATTTTTCTAAGTTCAATTTTAGACCTGCCTCATTCAATGTAGATAAAATTATTTCTACATGTTTTTTTGTTCTTGTTCAGTTTTACTAAAAATCAATGTCATCAACATAATGTACACAGAATTCTTCGTATTTCTTCAGTAGTTTCTGCATTGCTTTTATAAGAGCTGCTGCTGATGTGGACAAACCGAATGATACCATTTTAACTATGACAACACTAAAGCTTGTAAATTTTCTTGATTTGTTTGCTAATTTTATCAACCAAAATGAATTTCTTAAGTATAATTTTGTAAATAAGCTATTGTTACCAATTTTTGCTAATAAGCATTCAATGTTTTGTGGAGATTGATATCGGGGCTTTGTTATCATGTTCAGATTTCGTGCATCAAGGCACAATCTTATCTTCCCGTCTTTCTTTTTAACAACAACAATCGGATTAATATACGCGGTAGTGGCTTCTTCTATAATGCCATCTCTTATCATTTTTTGCAATACTTCCCAAACTTGTTTTCTAAATGCATGTGGAATTGGGTATGTTCCACATTTGAATGATTCCTCATTAATGATTTGTAATTCGTGTTCATAATTTTTGAAGTATCCGGATTTTTGATTCACCAATGATTTATTTTGATGCAACACATTTTTTATAAATTCTAAATATTGACTTTCACAACCTATAATCATCCCTTGCCATTATATTGTCAATTTTTATAACTTGTTATTCTTCTGCATCTTCATTATTATCTCACCTCTTTATGCTGTTTTCTTCATAATAATCATCCCCATCAGATTTATTTTCATAAACTTTTTTCTCTATTTCATCAATTTCCCCATAAATATAATTAACAATTATGTTCTCCCCTTTATCTTTTACATCATCAATCCATTCTATTTTATGTTGCTGCACCATAATTATCCTATTTGGTACATCAATGACCAATCCAAACGTTGGCGCGGTTCCAATTTTTGTGTAGTGACATCGCGTATAGCAGTCCACATAGAATGTGAACCAGTAGCTGGTATAGTGCACATAATTAAGTGATAACACCAAGTAAACGGTACTGATGACGACTAATGAGTCAGAAACACATGGTGTGATGGCTAGACGGTCGAAAAAGCAGGCAATGTGTCTACCGTTCTTACCTTAATTATGTTTGATTTTAAATTTTTAAACTTTTATGCACGATGGGTGCAAGATTTTTAACTTTCAGATAGATAAATGGCATTCTCAACGATCATCTCACATAAATATTCCACCGCTCAATATCTTAAAGAAATATTTTTCTATTTTAGGAATTGTTACTCTAAAAATTACTTGCAACTTTTGTAGTATATCGCATACACCATAAAACATATTTTATTTGAAATTTTAGCCAAGGAGCAGAAGATATATCTTAACTACATATTGCTGTATATTTTGAGTGCAAAACCGGCCTTAGCTTTACTTTAGTTTTATTTTATTGTAATTGAGAGAAAAAAGCAAGAAAGATTGATCCATGAAAATAATACCGGACAATCGTGATTTTTTTAAGTGCCGTAAAAAAATAAAAAATTAAACAAAAGCAAGTTTATTTTTAAAGTTAGTAAGAATTTTTTATTGGAAAATTAATAATTATTTGAAGTTTTGATAATTTCGAAGATGCGTCTTAAGATCTTTTGTAAAAATCAGCAATATAATAATTCAATACTGAAGTATGGTGGAAGATACATAGACCTATATTTTTTACAAGGAAAAAGTTTATCGTAACAGTCTTTATAAAACTAACTTATAAAATACTCATAAGCAACAACAGTGATACAACATTAGAGGTTAGTTCAGAAGACTTATTAAAAATTTTAGTCACATCACAAATTTAGTTGTCCTAATGCTCATAAACTATTGCGATCCAATAATTTGATTCTATGATTGTATAAATAAAACAGAACTATTACACTATTACACACATACAAGGCAATGTACCTAGGAATATATTATATCTATCTAACATTTAAGCAATTTTGTTGTGTTTATTTGTATTATTTGAAGATGGTAGTGCTCTTGATATATTTATTTGATACACGCGTAATATTCTTAAGTAATGCAATAAATTCTATTTTAAATTTTATTTGTATTAATACCTGATAGTAAGAATATATCCTTATTGTTTCTATTTAGTTATCAAAATTAAGCTTTGTCCTTCCCTCTCTATTTTGGTTATTCCTGTGTCAAATTATGCTAGGCAAATTTCAAACAAAAGTACTGTTTCCTTTCTTAGTGGACTGTATGAATTTAGTTTCTTCTTTAATAAATCACTCAATAAAAAATACTCCTTAATAGTGATTATAACTTTATTTTGTGCGGTCGCTAAGTCGGCCGCTCCTCGCAATTCTTGGGCTAAAAACTGCCCTTACTTCTTGTAACTTAATATTGTTACTTCTCGTAAATTCTTACTTATGCTAAATTAAAAACTACCCTCAAACCACAACGATAGTAAAAAGGGTGGGGGGAACCACCACTACAATGCCATTAAATTTGGCGGCAAACCACCACCTACAAATTTTTAAAAATAATAATAATTCTTTACATCAGCAGTTGTCCGATCCTCAACAAGTACTTTTTACTGAAAAACTATAATGTAGAATTGACGAGAAATATAATAAATTGATCAAAACAAACGAGTTTGTATATTTACAAACCTACGTTCTAGAGAACTGTGTTATAAACAACTAAACTAGCTAACGCTTGTGATAAAATCTAGGATTAAGCCGTAAGATTCCGTGTGACGACATCGTAAGTCGTAAGATGTATAGGCTAACTAGTTCGGCTTTCTTCTTCTTAGCCTATATCTATCCACTCCTGAATGTTAGGCCTCTCTCATTTTTATTTGAGAGGTTTAGTAGGCTTTAAAACGCCACGCTTGCCAATGCGTGTTGGCGAGTATAGTCCCAAGACGTAAGTTAGACTTTTTAGATCACAGTAGTGCAGTTGGCGCGACCAAGCATCGAACTGCGGTCTCCCGCTCCATAGCATGTCGATTTAAACCTTACACCACACTGCTGGAAATTCGGCTTTCTAGATAACGATAATAATAAAGATTATAACGTTCGTTAAAAATTTACAAGAAAATTCATTTATTAAACCATTATTCATGGGACTGTCGATGTCAATCCCCAGGGCCCTAGCTTATTCGCCTGTTGGGACCACTAGTCCGGTCACCTAAAATCACCACGACCTGCGTGATACAGGAAATTGTTGGGTTCCGTCTCGAGGTTTGAAATATTTGAAATAAATTGTTAAAATATTTGATTTTCAATACAATTTTACGAAATAACACAATTAATTGGCGTATAAAAATAAATATTGGCATTTAAGTGCCACAATAGAAGCCATAGAACCAGGAGAAATATTCGATACGAGCAATAAGCGGAAAGTAGTCGATCGATCACCTCCAGTAGACACACAAAAATGATATCAATTGTTAACACAAGAACAACTGCTTAAACAAAACAAATTCTATCCATTCACCAACCAGAACGATGAGGTGAGTGAAAACTCCCTTCAACAACTCAAACTCCACCAAAACCAGTGATCAGAATTCCTCCCATTTTCTATCGTCGCTTAATAACAATTATAGAGAAATTACCACAGATATTAAAAAACTAAGGAAGGGTCAATTTTCCACGTCATTTAGATGGAACCATAGCCGAATCAATTTGACAGAAATAGAAGATTGCAGAATTTTAACAAAATTTTATAAGGAACACAACATGAAATGTTTCACCTACCAAGACCCAACTAACAAGCAATTATCCATCGTAATAAAAAATGTACCTATTTTGCTAACTAATGACGACGTCGAAAGTATTCTGAAATAATTAAATTATCCCGTAACCAAAACAACTCGTTTACTAAACAAATATCGTGAACCAACACCAGTTGTAGCTGTGAAATTAACCGATAACGGAACATCTCAAGAAAAATATTGTTGCCCTTGGCCAGGGCAACAAAGAGAGATTGTCTGCATTCCCATGTGGACAAGGACTCAAAGCTGTTGGCTTTGAGTGCTTTTATTGCAGCTTGGCTGTCAGATATTATATTGACTTGCTTGCCCTTTAAATTCCTTTGTAGGCATTCATGGGCACATAGTGCAATTGCAAGTATTTCAGCTTGCATAACTGTGGAATAGGTTCCTAAGGCTATAGATGCCTCGTACCTTGGGCCATATATGCCTATGCTTGTTCCTTGTTCAGTTTTGATCCATCTGTGTACCAGTTGGAGAATTTTGTATCCGTTTGTATTATTTGACTTCTAACCGTATTGCTATCTTGAATAACAACCTCAAACGGTGTTTCAAAGTCAAAACCGTATGTATTGTCATGTTATTTTGCCTTTTATGAGGGAAAGGCGATGAGAGAGAGTTTTGTTTGATACGGAAGCAAAATATTATATAGAAGTATACATTTTTTAATGGATCTTGCATATTTTATTGTAAGAAAGTTTGGTTAAAAGCTGTTTTATTATTATTCGAGAGAAACCCAGATATTATCAGTTATTAGACAAATACAAATTAAATCACGATGATGGTAGTCAAATTTATTGTATTAAATTTAAAATTTATAAGTTTTCGCTCGTGTGTTTAAAATTTAAAAATGTTGATAAAAAAGGAAGATTATAGCCATCTTTTCTTTGAAAGAATTGTCCGGTTAACAATTGCCTGCCGGAAGCTCGGATGTTTGGGGGGAGAGCGAGTCGCAGGTTCTCCACTGATCTTAAAATTATTAATAAAATAAACAAATTTGGGGGTTACTTAAACATTTATTTAATATGGCGCCACTGAATTTTTTAAGTAACCTTGAGAAATAACAACTCAAGAAAATTTCGACAACTTCATAATCCCAAAGTCAGATAAGATTACTTTAATTTGATTACGGAAATTTAGGAACTTGGTGTAAAATAAAAATTTAACTATACGACCTTATCGACGATTTCACCAATTTATAGGATGGCTGGATACCGCGAGGATGGAAGGGTTTTACCACAAATCAAACCCTTATTCGGCTCCAACACAAACTGAACTACCATATGGCAAATAAAAAAAAATGGAACAGTCAGACACTACAGCCCAAAAACAAAAAATTTTTGCCCATCACCCAGAACCACTATTCGGTCCTTCCTCGACAAAACTCTTTTACTCTTTCTCTCGCTCCACTCCCACCGACTCGTCGCGTTCTCCTCTGCGAAAAAAGAAAAGGGGGGGGGGAGAGAAACATTTTAATCACAAACGCAACACAGGGCAGTGCGAAAATAAATGGTACATGATAACGAAATAGCTTGAAAAAGATATTACGCAGAGAATGAAGGTGAAAATTTGAATAAAAAGTTAGAAAGTTTCTGTAAAACAATTAGTTTGAAAATTATTTTAAGAAATAGAGTTTCAAGTGATGCTGAATGGAAGAGTATTGTTGAGATGGTTTATGGAATTCTGTAGTAATAGATTTAGATAGAGATACTTTATATAATTATTTCCCTGGCATCGAATGATAGTGTTCATTGTTGTTAGTCGCAAGTTTTATTGTAATAATTCGTATTTAGAGTTCATTACAGAGAATGAAATAGTGTTTACCAGCTCTTAGCTGGTGGATTTACTAAGTGATTGAAAATCAACGTTAAAAGGCAAGTTGGGTACTGTTGCTTATCCCATCCCACGATTTTAACTTTTTCCTATCAAAAATACGTGAAAGGACACTTTTCTAAGCATACTAGAACAAAAATTTTGTTGGATTATAAATTAGTTCTCGAAAAAATCGAATTTGAAAAATTTAAATTTACATGTATTTTAGATACACCTTTTAACACGGCTGCATGATTAGCCGATTTTGTGTAAGGCAAAAAAATTTAAAAATATCCCTGAAAAATGACAGAACTCGCTAAGGGTGGAACTCGAAGCCATAGAACTTGTCCGGGTGTCGACATCGAATCAGGATCATGTATCTTAATTGGCATGCCACCGCTATTTAGGGTATACTGCCTGTCCTCTTGTTTACTTTGTTGCGTTCTAGACTTCGGGATCGTACCCTATTTGCCTTATCGGCTATCTTTACATCGGGTATATCATATTACATTTACCTGCTTTTTGTAATTTTAAAATGCCGTTATTTCGACATCTATTGTATAATCCACAAAAATTTTTGTGTTAATATACTCAGAAAATTGTCCTCTTTCCAATAGTCAATAGGAAAAAGTTAAAATCGTGGGATGGGATATGCAACAGTAATCGGCAAGTTAACATAATATTATTTGAACCTAACCCAAAGTGAGGTTAGAATGCAACAAAAATGCATCGTACACCACCTTTTAAAACAAAATATGCATTCTCTCCTCGAGAAACAGAACAAAACCAAAACGAGCAAATGTTAAACCCGGGAGAATTGGCGTCATCCTCCAACCAAAATTATTGCGAACCAAGCGCGCAAATCCCGATACACCATCAACAAACTGCTCCAATGATATACTACAACCAAAACTATCCACAACTGATCCAACCTCAGGGTTATCATCATCAGGTTCCCCTGATAACAGTAACGCACCCAATTATCTCACCAACATCACACCAGGAGAGTGAATGGCAAGTCCAAAGTAAAAAGCGAAGTAGAAATGATAGTCCGGAAGTCCCAAGAGTCGTTAAACAATCATTCATACCAAATTACTGGCTAAACGCTTCAGTAGAAACAAAAAACAAATCTTCAACTCTACAAAATACAGATAAAATTGAAGAAGATAAAGACGACCAAGAAGATAAAAATGATTCAGAAGTTCAAAATGGAAAAGAATCTAAAAAAGCGCCCAACCCACCACCTATATTCATCGACGGTGTAAAGAACATCACACACCACTAACTGAATTACTGGATAACGTGGCTAAAGACGAGTATATGATGAAAACATTATACAACGATCAAGTCAGGTTAAACCCCAAGTCTGATAAAAGCTATAGTATAATCGTGAAAGAGTTGTCCTCAAGAGGTACACAATTCCATTCATTCCAACTAAAAAGTGAGAAGTCCTTCCGCGTTGTTTTACGCAACATACACCCTACCACTGATCAAAAAACTTTAAAACAAAAAATCGAAGAACTTGGTCAGACTGTGATTAACATACACAATATTCGTGCAAGAGTCACAAAAATCCCACTACCACTTTTCCACGTAGAACTCAAAACCAACGAAAATAACAAAAAGATCTATGAAACAATACGCTTAATGAATTCAATTGTAGTTTTTGAACCTCCACTTCAGAAGTAAGAAATACCTCGGTGCACTAAATGCCAGCAATACGGCCACACCCAAAAATTTTGTTATAGACAAGCAAGATGTGTTAAATGTGCAGGAAATCACGTAACAAAAGATTGCGTAAGAAAAGATAGAGATGACAAGGTAAAGTGCATACTCTGCGGTGAAAATCATCCCGCCAACTATGAGGGCTGTATTATATACAAGGACCTCCAAAAGAAAACGTACGTAAAAATCAAATCCCACCACCTAAACCAGTATACAACCACACCAATAATTACAATAAAAATTATCCAAACACACTTTCGAGTAATTCGTATGCAAACATAACTGGTGCAGGTGCAACTCAACAACAAAATTCCCAATTTGTAACTCCCTCTTCACAACCTATAGTAACAAATCCACAAATATCTCAACAAAACTACAACTTAGAACTTATGTTGTCAAAAATGATGGAGAAAATGGAAACATTGCTCAATCTCTTAACAACTATACTTACTAAAATGAATTAATGTCAGTACAAACCAAAATAGCAATCTGGAATGCCAATGGGCTAACAAGTCATAGTCATGAAATTAAAATATTCTTAAGTAACCACGACATTGATATGATGCTTATATCTGAGACTCACTTCACCAACAAGAGTTATCTCAAGATTCCAAAATATAAAATCTATAACACAAATCACCCAACTGGTAGAGCGAGAGGAGGAACAGCAATCATCATAAAAAATAACATCAAACATTACAAACTACATAACTACTAACAGGCACACCTACAGGCTACAAACATCGTTATAGAAGAAGTAAACGGATCAATCACAATATCGGCAGTCTACTGCCCTCCTAGACACACCATAAGTCATGAACAATATCTAGATTACTTCAATACGCTCGGTAATCGGTTTGTTGCTGGGGGGGGGGGGATTACAACGCTAAACATATCTGTTGGGGCTCAAGGCTAACAAATCCGAGAGGTCGACAGTTACTTCGAACAATGCAATCAAAAAACTTAAATCACTGTTCCACTGGTCAACCAACATACTGGCCTACAGACAGAGAAAAGCTACCGGATGTGCTGGACTTCTGCATAATCGGAGGCATATCATCAAATTACATTACAGTGGAGCCAAGCTTTGAGCTCTCCTCAGATCACTCTCCAATCATAGCAAAGTTCCATTCACAAATTGTCACACAGCCTGTTATATATTTTATTTTTGTAATGTTATTGTTTTCGGTTGGCAAACCTGCATATATGTAAAGATACAGAAATTAATAAATACATAAAACGAGCTAAGCGTAATTAATGACTAATTACGATCCCAGGACATAATAAAGTGGCAACGAGGAAAACTGAAAGTACCAGTAACCAGTGAAATAGTGATAAACGTGAAAGACAATTATTTAATAAACGATAAAAGCGACCTGTATTACTATAGTGTCCATTACAAAATGGCGACGGAAAATCTAGCGCCTCTAATCGCGGTTTTGACAGAGTTAGTTACTTCTTTACAAAATCAACTGACACAGGAAAAACCTAAAGAAAAAATCAAAGAAATACTGCGTTCACAAAATTTAATATTTGAGCCATATGCGGAAACTGACGAAGACTTCGATAGTTATTGCCAAAGATTAGATAACTATTTTAAAATAAAAGGTTTGGATAAAACAGATGACGAATCGGAAGAAGCAAAAGTAATGGTACTAATAAATTGTCTCGGAATCAAGTATTACAAATTATTATCTAGTTTAACAGCACCAGATTTACCAGCTTCCAAAAGTTATGGGGAACTTATGTTATTGTTAAAAACCCACTTAGCACCAAAAAGAAATGCGCTGACGGAACAACATAAATTTCTATCAATATTACAAGCCCCTGGTGAAACAATTTCTACTTATTTTCCTTCATTAAAAGAGCTCGTCAAAACGTGCGAATTTAAATCGAAGTGCAGAGCACCTGCATGCACGAAATCGGTGATAAATTTATTATTAAGAGCTCAATTCATTCGAGGTATCCAAAATACGGAAATTCGTGAACGTATCTTACAGCAAGCTGACATTGAATTTGAAAAGGCCCTAGAAATTGCACTAGCAATAGAAATGTCAAAAATTCAAAACCGCGATGTATACAAAAGCACGCAAAATGCAATAAACAAAATCGATTCACATAACATTCAAAATAGAAGGAACGATAGTTATACGCATGGAAATAAATCGAATCTGAAGGAGTTGGGACTTGAAAAAAGTTGTCTACATTGTGGCCGTAATAATCATCCAACACACAAATGCTTAATCGTGAAGAATTTATATTGCTCCAGTTGCCGGAAGAGAGGACATTTGGCAAAAGTATGTATTACAACGTTAGTTTGCAACAAGCAAACAAATATTAAAAATATCGACGACTACGATACAGATAATGAAATAGATAAAACCTCAAATGGAGAATTTTCAATCAATCGAATAATTGACGTTTTTTTAGAATCTGCAAATTCAGTATATGAACCAAAAATATTCCCGCAGGTAAAAATACAAAATAAATTATGCAATTTTGAATGTGACAAAGGAAACCCGGTAACAATTATATCTAAACATGAACTTGATTATTAACTACTGTTAATAATCAACTACAAGAAAATCGATATGCAATATCCAGAATCGAAGATATTTTTAACAAAATGCGAAGTGGTAAGTTCTTTTGCACTTTAGATGTTTTTAAAGCGTATTTACACGTTCCAGTTGACGAAATTAGCTCAAAAATTCAAACGATTTCCACCCATCAAGGTACTTATTTGGCTAAACGTCTATTTTTTGGTATCAAAACTGCACCAAATGAATTTCAAAAAATTATAGATCAAGTATTACACGATTTGGAAGGTACCACAGCGTATTTCGACGATATCATTGTTCAGGGATCCTCCATAGAGGAATGTAAAAGTCGTCTAATAAAATTACTAAATCGACTCCAGAAGTATAATCTCCATCTCAATAAAGAGAAAAATTAAATTTTTCGAAAAAAAATTAAGTATCTCGGTCATGTTATCTCTGAAGGATTGCAAAAGGATGAAGAAAAAATTATAGCCATAGTTAATGCACCAAGACCAAGAAACGTAGAAGAACTACAACAATTTTTAGGAAAAAATTATAGCCATAGTTAATGCACCAAGACCAAGAAACGTAGAAGAACTACAACAATTTTTAGGATTGGTGATGTACTATTCTAAATTCTTGCAAGATGCCTCAACGACGCTGTATTCTTTAAACCGACTATTAGGAAAAGGTGTCAAATTTCAATGGACACCAGAGTGCGAAATTGTTTTAGGAAAAATTAAAACAGAAATCGCCAGCGACCCTGGTCGAAATGTTCCCATGGGTACCACCCAATGGGCAGAATTGGGCCACCCATGGGCATATGCCCATGTGTACGTGACCATGGTCACATGGGCATATGCCCATGGGTACGTGACCATGGTCACATGGGTACATAACCATGGTCACATACCCATGGGCATGTGCCCATGGGTGGCCCAATTCTGCCCATGGGTACCTCCCCATTGGATGGTACCCATGGTCACATCCCCATTAAATGTGACCATAGGCACATCCCCACTAAATATGTGGAGATTGAGTAAATTATCTGCAATAAATAAAGCTAAATATTAAAAATTTGTAATTTTATTTACAACTTTTTGAACTACAAATTTTCACAAGAATTAAAACAACAAATTAACCTAATAACAAATTACAACAAATGCCTAATAAATTAATACAGTATCTTAAGGTGGTGACTGACTTGTAACTGAACGTTTTAATGTAATGTAATCTAACACAAACATTTGATAGTCATTGCCGATAAACTAACACGTAGCAAGCACCAACGGCGAGCGAAGCATCCGTGCTCCACTTGACTGTCGGTTTTTTGACGAATTCCTTCGATTATTACATCACATCATGACGTATTCGTTTTGAGCAACTCGTTTATTTAGCCGAACGAGCTTTGTAATGTAATGCTCGTCGCGAACGTTCCATTATTATTACATTACAACGTTCAGTTCCAAGTCAGTCGCCACCTTTAAAGATATGACTAAATTAATTTGTTACGCCTCTCCGCACAGTTTTTATTTTTGAACATAAATATTCAATGGTTTTCTTTTTCTGTTTTGCTCTTTCAGCATCGTTAACTTCATTTTTTTCTTTGTCCGTCATCGAATTTAATAAAACTAGAAAAAAACGATCTTTATTTTATGTATTAAATAATTTTAGTATATACTTTACCTTGCAAATAAGCTTTTTTTTGAGGACTGCATGCAGTCGAGCTTCCGAATTTTGGACATTTGGACAAGCCACATCTGTAGCACTACACAAACAAAGCTGTTCCCTTGTCCAAAGAATGTCAATGCATTTCTTAATAAACTTTGAATCTCCAGTTATGCCACTGGCGACCTGATTAGCAGCTTTAAATTGTGCGTCCGTTAGTGTAAACTATGAAAAAAAAATTGTAATAATTATTATAGATCTAAAAATGATGTATATGTATTTACCCCAAGTTCATCTTCTCCATCGACAGATGGATTTTCTGATTCTGAAGGTTCTGCAACCGGTACGTCTTCAGATTCTTTGCTACTAATATCCTTTACGTCGATTTGATGAGTTATAACGTTATATGAGTTATATGAGTGATACCGAATATTGAGACGAACCAACTCTTTATTTTGATCAGCAACTTTCCCTGAACTGATCTTTTAAAATTTGCATTTCATTGGCCTGCAGGATGGAAGTTGTTCTAAGCTCAATTAGCTCAGCTTCCATTGCTTTATTTTTTTCAACTACTTCCATATAGTCTGTAAATGATATATGATCCCGAAGTATCCTAAAAGACGATTAAAGTTTATTTAAAAAGAACTTTTGGTAACTGATTTATACTAATTACTTTACAGTTTCAATGGCATTCGTTTTCTTTTCTTCATCTTTAGATGACGCATTCAGCTGCCTCAAATTAGCCACTCTAGCCCTTTCTTTCTGAGCTTGCTCTTTTTTTTTCTGATTATATAAAAAAAATTAGTTAACTGATAAATTTATTAGTTACAAAATTTTAAAACTTCAAAGAATATAAAATCTTTCAGATACGATACTTACAGTATTAACTTCGCTTTGTCATGTTCTTATCGTTCGTTCCTATTGTTGTTTCGGCTGGCCTACGAGTCCTTTTCTGACTCAATAAATTTACAAGTTCCTCTTCCGAGTCTAAAAATATTCCTATACCTCCATAAACTAAGACTAAAATAAGACACCTACCTGCTAATTTCAAAATAATAGCTTTATAGTAGCCTGCTAATGGTACACTTTTTTGCTTATTACTAAAGCTTCTCTTTATCTCATCAACGTGAAGAATTTTATGCTCACGAGTCATAACTTTTCATGGAATATCCCTATCTTGTGGACTCAAAAACACGTTGTATTGGTATACAACTCTAGATGGAGGTTATTAAAATCTTCAAAAAAAGTTTTAGGCACTTCTGTTTTGTCAGACACATACTGCACATGTGGCTACATTGTTCTAAAAGTAATCAAGTACCAGACCTAAAACATTAATTAATATTTAAAAAATTAACTTACTTCATAATATATTAATAAAAGCTTGTATAAATGAGTTTTAAAGATAATAAACACAATGGCAATTTTTAGGTTATGTTTGCAAAAAATTATGAATTTATGTTTTACCTGCTTTTATTTAATTGAAATAAAACAATTTCGATGTTATGCAAAATATTACAAATCACTGCACTCTAAACAATAAACGATCACTATAAATTATAATATAATATCACGTGTACTATGATATCAATATTTACTATATTATTATAAATTAACGAAACTAAATAGTGGTACCAACAGAACAATTATTATAAATTACGTTTTGGTTTCGATGGCAATTTAAAGAAAAACAACGAATCGAAATCATCTGATTTATATAATATTAATTATATTAATCCGCTAATTACTGATTTGTTCGAAAATAAAAAAATAATTACGTAGAACTCAGATGTTGCTTGGATGTAAAATTGTAAGTTCAATTTTCAAACATTCAGATGAAATACTCTAATATACAATAATAATTTTATAATGATATGATTAAATAATAATAATATTTTTTAATAATTTTAGAACAAATACCCAAGTAATATTAATGTGTTTTGGAGAATTCACATAATATATTGCCGAATTTTCCAATTTTTATGAAAAAGATTAATTTTTATTTATTTTTTTTATAATAGTTGGTCTCCTAGGAACCTAAAGCCTGTTTGACACGACGTTAAATTTTATATAAAATTTACATGTAAATTTTTATGTAAATTTGCACATATTTTTAACACATAATTCTATGTAGGTAAAAATAATTTTCTGTTTGCAACGATGTCAAATTTGATAAAAAATTTAACACGCGCGCTTGCGTATTAACAAACAGTTTAGGGACATTTTTCAGATATTTGGTTTCATTTGATTTTTATGAAATTTCGGTGAAATGTTTGTGAACTTCAAAAATCAAACTGGGCGGACTTTAGGCGTGAAAATGTCTACTGCGAACATTTACACGCACTTTTACCACCAAATTTAGAACATGTTCTAAATTTTTTTCATAAAAATTTAACACAAAATTTGCTGATAAATTTTCGATAAATTTTCATAAATTTAACGTCGTGTCAATATAAAATAATATAATAAATATAATAAAAAAAACACGTGGCACTCGCGGGTTCGACCCGCGAGTGCGGGTAAAGTAAAGTCGGTTTACGAACGATAATTTTACGTGATAACATCATAAGAAAACGTTGATGAAAAATTTCATACTTTTATGAATTGAATTGAATTATTTTTTAATTAAATTAAATTAATTAATTATTTATTTTTTAATTAAAACAGATAATACGAATTAAAACTATGTTATACATTAACCCTCGATAGGCTTTTGCGTTATGTGCATGAAACATAATTGCATCATTTTGTGATCGCGAGATCGAACCTCATTTCGCTTTTTTTATTTTTTATAATATTTAAAAATAAATAAATAATATTATATAAATACATATTTATCATTTTATTAAATTTATGCATAAAATTAAAATCGCATATGCCCAAGGTCATGCCATACATCAAATATACTCATGGTCACATAATACCCATGGTCACATCACATCTGCACATGGTCACATTGCATCTGCCCATGGTCACATTGCATTTACCCATGGTCACATTGCATTTACCCATGGTCACATTGCATCTGCCCATGGTCACATTACGTGCCCATGGGTATATCCCCAAGAAGTTTGGGGATATGACCAATGTGACCATGGGCACACGTGGGAACATTTCGACCAGGGGAACGAGTTCTTACGCCATTTATACCTGAATTACCAGTAACATTGTAACAATTAATTGTTACATTTTTTTGTTTCTTTGAATTTGTTTAATTTTGGTTTGATGATTATTTGGATTTCTGTAAATATTGTTTTATTTTAATTTAAAAGATGGCGTTGCCAGCTTTACAATTTTGGGACCGGCTGCGGTTTGGTGTGGTAGGGAAGGTCATCGACGACGAGCCAAGATGGTCGTTTAAGAGCGTCGTAGAACAAAACCGCAAAAGCAGTATTGGTGATTTGGAAAACATAATTTTAGTTTTAAAGTGAAATTTAGTGAATTAGGTGAGTCACATTTTAATTGATTCTACCATTGATTTACTTTTTGGAATTCTCAAATGAGAAATATTTGTTTTTGGTTAATATAAAATTTTACAAATGGCGATTGTAAAATCACACCTGGCAAACAAGTTTTGTGTGATATAAACTAAGTTCGCAAATTACTTTGAACGAATAACTTTGGTATTTTCTGATAACAGAAAATTTGATTTCTTTTACAACCATTTTTTGCAAGTGACCTCAGTTGCTTGGACTTGACTTGATTACCTTTATATGTTTATCCTTAGGAAATACTAAGGTAATTTAAGTCATCCGCTCGCTTCGTAAGCAGATCAGGACGAAGGAATTTTTCTTTAGTGAACCGTCCTGTAGCGGTATCACGTCAATTCTTTTATTGTTGATAAATATTTCATTTGAATAATAATTATTTGACATTTTGGAAATCTAGTTTTGTGCGAGTCATATTTTATTTATCATTTATTATTTTTTGTTGAGCTAGTGGAGCGACAAGAATTTTGTAAAGTCGTTTCATTCCTCAGCTGGCGCCCAAACAAATTCTCCTTTTATTTTACGTAGCCACCATTCTTTTAAAGGACTCACGAAGCTGTAAAGCTACCCAGCTTCTTCGACAGTGGGTAAAAACCCAAGAGCTAGCCTATCTACTATTGTCATCAGTAGAGACAAAAAGGGTTTCTGTAACCAATAGGAGAATAACGTTACAGAAAAGATTGGCACCCATTCGTGGGCCTCGAAATATTGAATTGGTTATAATTTTTAACAAATCTTCAAACAGCTACGTAAAAGTTTTTATTTTTTCATTTGATACACGAGCGCACATAAACAAGATTTCTAATTATTACTGTGTTACCATTCGATTCATCACATAATGCACCATGGAATTACCAATACATTGTTCGTCTTCTTCTAATTTTGATAACCCTGAACATGCATATGTTAATCAAGCTGTATCTATTCCATACATGCAAACTAATGTACCATATTACAATCATAAACCCGATACTATTAGTAAATGGAATTTAAAATTTGCTGGTGGTAATAACATCGAGCAATTAATTGATTTTCTAGAGCGTATCGAGGAATTAAAGGTTTCTAGACAGGTTAGCGATGACTTGTTATTTAATTGTGCCTTTGATTTGTTTGAGTCGGAAGCTTTGACTTGGTGTCGAATAGCAAAGCCTACCGTCAAATCATGGTCAGAACTAATATCTGAACTAAAGTATAATTATCTACCTCTTGATTATGACTACACTGTTTGGGAGGAAATTAAAAACCGTACCCAAAAATTCGACGAAGCGCCTTTTATCTTTATTGCGTCAATGCAAAGATTATTTAGGAGATTAACGTCATTACCATCGGAAAGTACGCAAATAAGATTCATAGTGAAAAATTTACAACCACGTTTTCAATCACAACTGGTTTTTCAGCCATTAACAACAATCAGATCTTTGTGTATAGCTTGTAAACAACTAGCAGAAGTTGAGCGTAACGTATTGAAATTTCAAGGTTTAACATCTCCACCTAAGGAAGTAGCTTCGGTGTCATTTAAGACAGAGAAGCCATCAATGTCTAGAAATACTTCTAATAAAAACACGTATTATTCACGAAATTTTAATCGTTCACCTTCAGCTAATGCCATGTGCTTTAATTGCAGAAAGACTGGTCATTTCTATCATACCTGATAGAAAAATTTTTTGTTATATTTGCGGAACTCCTGACATCACATATCCCAATTGCAAAAAGTGTGCAAAAAACGCAAAGGGGCAGGATTAAGGAGTAGCCATCTTTCTCCTAGCCCGTTCTACATGAAGGCTACCAGTTCGGAATGGCAGCAATGGTTGGCAAACGTCCGATCTTTTTGTAGCGCTAGGTTCCTCAAAGTTGAGACACTTTTTGCTCATCGTCCGTTCGACAATCGAGCGTATTTAAATCTCAATATACTAGGAGAACCGGTGTTAGGTTTTTTTGATCCAGGCGCAAACCAATCAGTATTGGGCCATAAAGGACTGTATTTGATACAGAAACTGAATTTAAATGTCAATGAGAAAGAAATTATTTCTCTCAAATCTGCAGATGGCTCATTCCAAAATGTTCTTGGTACTGTTATCTTACCAATAACTGTAGACGGTGTTACAAAAAATATTTCTGCTATTGTAACGAACACCATTGACTATCCGTTAATTTTAGGGTACGAATTTTGTAAGATTTTTAAAATCAAAACTGATTTTGGTACAGATTCTTACACCATACCGTCTTCAGTGAATAGTATTTCTACAGATAAAATTATACACTCGCGTGCAAACTTATCGTTCAAACAGGTCCAGGAGTTGGAAAACGTTATTACTCTTTTTAAGTCGATAGCACCTCCTAAATTAGGTAGAACCAAATTGGTTCAACATGTTATTGATACTGGTACGGCAGCTCCTATTAAACAGCGTCATTATCCTTTGTCTCCGGCAATGTTGGCTAAGGTCAATGCTGAGGCTGATGAACTGATACGTTTAGGCGTTATCAAAAAATCGCACTCGCCTTGGAATTCTCCGATAGTGCTGGTGAAGAAGAAGAACGGCGAATTGCGCTTTTGCTTCGATGGGAGGCATCTGAATAAACTGAGTAAACCCGATGCTTACCCGTTACCTTATATCAGTGACATATTAGATCGTTTACGTGACGCACGTTATCTTACGTCCATTGATCTTAGGAAAGCATTTTGGCAAATACCTTTAGCGCCAGAATCTTGCGAAAAAACCGCCTTTACCATCCCACGGCGTGGATTATTCGAGTTTAACGTACTTCCTTTTGGTTTAAGTAATAGCCCACAAACTTTGCAGCGGCTAATGGACTCGATTTTTGGTCCTGAATTCGAAAATGTTTTTGTATATTTAGATGACATCATCGTTATTTCACGTACGTTTGATGAGCATCTGGGTCTTTTAAAAGAAGTACACGCGAGGTTACAAAAAGCTGGTCTAACTGTCAACCTAGATAAATGCGAGTTCTGTAGAAGCTCTTTCAACTATTTGGGTTTTGTTGTTGATGAAAGAGGTTTGAGAACGGATCCCAAAAAGGTAGAAGCAATAGTTAGCTACCCTACTCCGAAAACTAGTTCGGAAATTAAGCGATTCCTTGGGATGGCCGGTTGGTATCGTAGGTTTATACCAAATTTTTCTTCTGTTGCTGCGCCTATTTTGCATCTTTTGAAAGGCAAAGCCAAGGGGCAGAAGGTTTTGTGGAATGAAGATGCCCACCGAGCTTTCAATAATTTGAAAAATCTTCTAACATCAACTCCAATTTTGTCAAGTCCAGATTTTACGCTTCCGTTTGTCATCCAAACCGACGCGAGCGACTCCGGTTTAGGGGTTATTTTGGTTCAGGGGGAGGGTGCAAACGAGAATTTAATTGCTTACGCCAGCCGCACCTTAACAAAAAATGAGCTAAATTACCACGCGATGGAGAAAGAGTGTTGCGCTATTCTTTTTGGCATAGAGAAGTTTAGGCCCTATATTGAAGGAACCATGTTTACTGTCATAACCGACAACCAGGCATTGAAGTGGCTGGGTACAGTGAAGAGCCCTCTTGGCAGACTTGCTAGGTGGAGCGTCCGATTGAACCAGTACAACTTCAATATCGTTCACAGAAAAGGCAAATTCAATGTGGTGGCCGACGCTCTCTCTAGAGTACCTATTAACATTCACATGATTTCGGTTGCACTCGCTGACAAAGATCACTGGTATCAGGAACTCCTAAATAAGATCAGTTTACATCCGGATCAATATCCGAATTTCAAAATCGAAGACGATTTTATTTTTAAATACGTTCCGAACAAACACAATATTGTTTCAAATCTTGTGGAATGGAAATTGTTGGTTCCACGGTCGCGTCGTCGCGAAGTCATGGTGGATTGCCACGATAACCCTTTAAGCGGTCATTTTGGGATTTATAAGACGCTGAATAAAATTAGCGAACTTTATTATTGGCCTCGCATGAAATCGGACATCACTAGATATGTTCTCAAATGTGAAATTTGCATTGCCAGTAAAGCATCTAATTTGCTACGTCCATAGGTTTCATGGGACGAGAAAAACGTGTTAAGTATCCATTCCAAATTGTTTCAATTGACCTTATGGGACCTTTTCCAAGGACCAAAAAAGGTAATACATTTTTATTAGTAATTTCGGATTGGTTTACGAAATTTGTACTCGTTCAGCCCTTGAGACAGGCGACTGCGCCGTCTATAGTAAAATTTGTTGAAGAAACTTTCTTACTTTTCGGCGTACCACAGATTGTAACGGTCGATAACGGTACTCAATTTTCCGGAAAATTGTTTAAGGATTTAATGGCTGAGTATAAAGTCCAAAAGGTTTGGCATACTGCTAATTATACACCACAGGCTAACTCAGTGGAACGCACTAATAGAGTGATAGGTACGTGTTTACGTTCATTTGTGAAAGACGATCATAGATCTTGGGACGTACATATTCACAAAATTGCTCACGCCATTCGGAATGCCGTTCATGAGGTTACCGGCTACACGCCTTCGCTTCTTAATTTTGGAAGGTCAGTTCCTAATAGTGGCGAGTATTACGGAAAGTTAAACTCGGCTACGCCAGTAGACTTGACGTTAGAAAGTCGTGAACGGATACTGACTGATGTTAATAATATGAGCGACTTACATCAAAAAGTAATGGAAAGAATCAAAGCTGCGTATAAGCGAAATAAAGCCCATTATGATTTGCGGAAAAGGCCGCTTTCTTTCAAGCGTGGCGATATAGTTTGGAAGCGAAATTTTGTTCTTTCGAACGCTGCCGAAAGATTTTCGAAAAAACTTGCACCTAAATTTATAAAATGCAAAGTTGCAGAGGTTACTGGTACGCTCACATATCGTCTTAAAGATGAGCGAGGTAAGGATCTAGGTGTTTACCATGTAAAGGATCTGAAAGCCAATCCCGATTAGACTGTTTTTTTTTTGTGGTTCGACGACTCTAATTTTTTGGTGTAGTTGATTGGTTAAGTTTTGAGGTTTTTGAAATCTGTATTATATTAAACAGGTTAGATATTCGATTCACCAACAGATGGTTGATCGTTTTTATTTTTTGATCATGAGTACCAGCTCCCATCTAATTTTTTTGTTGCTAGATGTGTTTTGCTTAAGAGCAAACTAGCAGCTTTAGTTTTTTTGTGACCAAGTTTGACGCCTGGAGCTTTGGAATTTTTTTATTTCCAAATGTTTAGTCAAACCGTCATGACTTCGACTGGAGTTTTCCTCGAAGTGCTTTTACGCGTGATAATTTAAGTCACAACAATTAAACCTTTTTGTAAGGACTGGAATATCCTTAGGTATTTAAATCGATGAGTTACTTCTTTTCAGATTTTTGAGATATTGCGTTGCGCTTTATCAAGAACTCATCGTATGTAAACAATTACTATTCGTTTTAGGTGTTTTAGAATAATAAATAATCTTATTAGTCAAAACAAACCGGAATAGTCAAATGAATCGAATGCCGTAAACTTTAAAAATACACGTATAAAACAAAAACACACATGGAAGGGGTTAACTTAATAATCTATAAAATTTAAATTTTACATTTGTAATTTACGCTATTATAAAATTTGACGATAAAATTGAAAACATGAATTCAGAATTTTTTGGTGAAAATCAATTTGGCGAAGAAGACGAAGACAATTTTGAAAACGACCTTGAAAACCTGGTTGAAAATCTTGAAAATAACGGTAAAAGGCAACGTTTAAGTGACGATGAGTAAGTCACAAGTCACTGATGCTGATGAAATTTATGCATTATTAGGCCTATTGTACATGGCAGGAGTGAAAAAGGCAAACCATCTAAACCTAACTGAATTGTGGACCACTGATGGAACGGGGGTTGAATGCTTTAGAGTAACAATGTCACAAAGACGTTTTTATTTACTTCTGCGAGCTCTTAGATTTGATGATTATCGAGACAGAGCAGTTCGTAAAGCTATTGACAATCTTGCCCCCATACGAAAGCTATTTGATGAGTTTGTAGCACGCTGTCAATCAAATTACCAGATAGGTGAATATGCTACAGTTGATGAGATGCTGGAAGCCTTCCGTGGTCGTTGCCGATTCAGGCAATATATGGGCAGTAAACCCGCAAAATACGGTATAAAAATTTGGGCTTTTGTTGACTCACGAATGTTTTATACTTCAAATTTAGAGGTATATTTGGGAAAGCAACCGGAAGGCCCTTATAAAGTGGACAATAGTGCTCGAAGTGTAGTTCTGCGAATTACTAAACCAATTTTAAATACGGGCCGGAACGTAACGATGGACAATTATTTCACATCGGTACCTTTAGGAAACGAACTCCTGAAAGAGAAAAGAACAACAATTGTTGGCACAATTCGAAAAAATAAAAGGAAAATTCCTCCTATTTTTTTCCATAAAAAACGGCCATTGCAGAGCACCATATTTGCCTATTCAGCGACTGGGATGCTTGCATCTTACATTCAAAAAAAAAATAAAAATGTATTAATGTACTCCACATTTCACGATGATGGTATAATTGATGAAGAAACTGGAAGCCAATGTAAACCCGAATTAATTACATTTTATAATTTAACTAAAGGTGGAGTGGATGTTGTTGACGAAATGAAATCAACATATTCAGTTTCTAGAGTTAGTTGTCGTTGGCCATTGACCTTATTTTTCTCGCTGATGAATATTGGTGGTATCAATAGCCATATTATATACTTCAGCAACACAAACATAAAAATTGAAAGAGGAGCTTATCTAAAAACCCTCGCTCTGGATTTAATGAAACCATTTCAAAAAAGAAGATACATGGTTCCGAATTTAGCCTTGGAACTAAAATCAGCTATAAAAAGAATCGCCAAGATTGAAGATTTGCCGTCAACATCGGCAGCAGAATCATCAGGGCTCTGCGCTTTCTGCCCAAGAAGAAAAAATATAAAAGTTAAAAAAAGTTGTCATCAGTGTAATAAACCGATCTGCCCAAAACACACGGTGTTTACTTGTGCGACGTGCCTTTCCCAACCATCATCTTCGGATTGAATGTTTTACCATTTAAATTTTATTTTTATTAGTTTTATTATTTTTTCCACAATCGTTAATTTTTATTAAATTAATAATTAAAAATTATTTGTTAATGAAAATATGTATATCTATATCTACTAATAATAAAAAATACTTGTTTGCTGTATTCCAATTTTACTAATTTTTAATAAAAATTTAATAAATTTTTCCTCTCTATCTATTTTTTGGGGTGAGAATAATTTTCCAATTTTAATATATCTTTTTCATTTGTATAATGAATGTATTATTTATTTTACCTCAACATCCCAACACATAAAATAAAGCTTGATAGCAAGGGTTGATTAGATTTACAATTATAAAATATATAAGAACAATAGATGCGTAAAATGAGTTGTGAGAGAAAAACTCACGTGCGACCAATCGCGTGAAAGTTAACCTAGCGACTACTCCCGGGTTAATAATCTATAAAATTTAAATTTTACATTTGTAATTTACGCTATTAACTACCATCATAATTGTATTAGAATTTATTTAGAATTAAACATTTATTTTAACGGTCAATAGAAACATTTCTGTAAGATGGGTTGCATATCTTTCATAATTTTCTTGGCAACACCCTGTACAACACAGTGTAATTTTTCAGTTTGACAACACCGAAAACCGAGCGCATGTTTCATTTATCAGTTATCTACATAACCTAAAACAGATATGGACAAATTTTCACCATCACACATGGACGAAATTATAAAAACTTTTGATGAATTAACCAAGCATAAGAGAACTTATAAGAGGTTTATAAGTGGTTTAGATGTAAAGGTTTTATTTATCATGTTTTACTTTTGGTAAAGATGAAAATTAGGCAGAGGATTTACGTGTGTTTACAAAACGTGCCTACGAATTTGTTAAAAGTCAGGAACGGAAACGGGAGAATGGATCGTCGCTACAACTTTTACATATCGATGATCTAGATTCGGAACAAATTTTTCAACAAATTGAGTTGTTGAACAATGATTCCTATAATCGGTTATAATTTAATCGGACAATTACCTTCGCGAGAAACGATGAGAAGACTGGTAATTCGGATTCGAGTTGATAATGCAACACCTATAATCCAAAAAACGCGTGAAGAAATATTTTGCAGATTAATTACACTCAATTCGAAAGCAATCCTGGACAGTTTGAACTTTTTATTTTGAGAGATTTTAGATTTGGCGATACTACTGTGGTACATTTTTGCTAACTCCACCATTATTTAGTCAGAAATTTGTTTTGCTTGTTTGTCGTGGTGAAGTTCGCAGATTTGTATTACCAGTTTTTTCGTCTACTTTCAAACAAGATACAAACGAGCTACTTTTAGCTTTTTAGAATAATTAAAGATATATGGCCAGAATTTAATCTAGATGCTGTAAATGTAGATTACAAGATTGGTGTACATCAGTGATTCACAAAGTGGTCTATATCGACCCCCAGGTGTCGACGACGACCTGCAAAGAGTCTATGTCAGCAAAAAAAACATTGGGGGTTCAAGAAATGTAAATGGGGGTCAACGAGTTGCGCAGTTGTGTAAAGAAAATGACGAGAACTTCAATCAATTCCTGATTTTCACTGAAGTAAGCTGACTGTCGAGAGGCTTATGTTTAATAAGATTTTTTACACTTTTTGATACTATTTTAGAGTTTCAGGATGCTAAAGATCCAATTTAAAAAAAAATTTAATCAAGCGGAAGCCAGACATTGTATATTTAACGTCGATTATTTCTAAAAATTTAGGGAAAGATCTTTGTACGACATCGATCATAAAAAGAAGTCAAGAACCACTAGTGACGCGATTTAGTTTTGTAAAAAGTGCTATCAAAAACGTTCTTCGCAAAAAAAATTGTAAGTATACAGCATGCTGCACAATTGATAACCACTGGTCAAAAACGTGACAACACTGGGCGACTAAAGTTTACTGACTACACTGAAAAAACTACTATGTAATTTTTTAATATAATGCTTGTAGTAAAATTTTTGTGTCATTTATTGATATAATTGTAACAAAACTACATAGAAAAATCGATGAAATACTACTAAAATTTTGTAGGAAAGTGTTTGTAGCAAAATCTCGAGCATTTCTATACATAATTAGTATAATTTATGTTAAGTAAGGATTGTGAGAAATTTAAAAAATTTTATAGCAAATTTTAATATAAAATTGTATCATATTTACCAAGTAGTATAGTAATGATTAACATTGTTAACGTTGTAATTTTGTGACATTGTAAATTTTGCAAATTTGCAAAATTGCAGGTGCAAGTCACAGGACTGCAAGCAGTACAACTTTTATAGACTTTTATATAGTAGGTAAAAAATATTGCCAGTTCATTTCTTGATTATAGTTGCTAGTGGTTAGTTTGTTGTTCTTTCTAGTGTGTTAAACAATCAGAACAATAGGTAAGTAATATTGATTAAATCTAAATGATTGTCGTTTTATTTATACCTATTATGTTTAAAATTAAAATAGAAACAAAAATAAAATTTTTTTTACATGATTGGGGATTCCCCGAATTAGTTCAAGTTTTTAAAGGTATGTTGAATAAATGTATAAATAAATGAATAAATACTAAATAATGTGTATGTTAATATTGTTTAGTTAAAAGGTTCTTATAAAAAGAATATTTACTAATATATTTTATGTGTATAGTAGATACTATTATTTATTAGTGGGATAAACTTTGTTTCGAGTCATAAAATGGAAACATGAGAAAGTAATATAAATCTTGATCATTTTGCAATGCAAAATTATTCAGGTTTTTAATATTTTTTAGACTCCAGTTTCTCCATCTGCATTAGATGATATAGAATGGCTGAAGAATAATATTGCTCCATTTGTTGAGGTTCAAAACAAATGGGCCAATACTATTACGAATAGACAAGGACTATATTCAACTATTGCAATTGCGGAATATTTGAATTTTTATTGCGGAATTTTTATTGCGGAATTTTTATAATTGCGAACTATCCGGCTGCCTGAAGCAGCCTTTGGGGTACATGCTATTAGAAGAAGATTTTAATGTAAAATATCCAAATGAAAAAGATAATTTAATGACTAAGTGGCTCTTAGTCTTTGAAAACATTTTGAATATTGCTTCCTCAAAAAAAGATAATTATTTGATTAAAATTCTTAAAAATCAACCGGAAGATATTGATAGTAAGTCAAATTTCGTACTATTAAATAATACATTATATAATAGCTAATAATGTGTATAAAAGTAAAAGGGTTCTATAATATCGTTTTTATAATAATAGGTATAACAAACGAACTAAAGTAGTTGCTTAAAATTAAATTTTTACAGATTTTTAAGCATAATTTTATTATTATTAATTATTTGTTATTTTAACTGAGTTCATTTTTAGGAACGGTATTAGCGTTAACCATCTTACCATTGCTATTTACATCTAACATATTGAAGCAATGGAAGCCATCAAAAATTGAAATTAAAAATGCGTTTATACTGCATATAGAGGTAAGTACCACACATTATTAATATTGTGGTATATTAATCTAATATATACATACATTTTTTAAGGATATTCAAAATTTAGAAGAAGCCGTGGAAACTAGATTGGAAAAATTTGAAAAATTAAAGATTACTGCACAACCCATACCGGTCATGCTTGGTACCATGCACAGAAACAAGCAAGGAAATCATCAGCAAAACAAGCATCGTGTGAGGCGAGCTTAATACATGAGTTTAATAAACCTCTAAATATTACTTTAGATAACATACAAAATAAACTCCGAATGTCGGCTAGTGAAATGTTGTTATTTGTTATTTTTGAGGTGATGTGTTGGCGATTTGATTCCCAAAAACCTTGAAGTATGGTCTATATGGAGTAATATAATGGATATAATTGATATAGTTCTAGCGCCTAGGTTACATTTTACTGATAGCAAACGTTTAAAAATTGAAATTGAAAATTACCTTGAATTAATATTAAAATATACTAAATCATTAAAACCAAAGCATCATCATCTTTTACATTACGCCGTTGTTTTTAGAAAATTCGGGTCCTATAGTACATTTATGGTGTATGCGTGCCGAACAAAAATATCGAGAATCAAAATTAACGTCAAATGTTTCAGGTTCATTTAAAAATATCATTCATACTTTGGCTATTAAGGCTCAATTGAAATTGTGTCACAAGCTTATTAGTTATTACCGTTTTTGAAAAAGAATTATTATACAATCACGTATCCATTATAGATACTACTTATTTTCAATTAATTTTTTTTAATTTTTTTTTATCTATTTTTAAATAATATTTATTTTCAATCTTTTGATATTCATGATTTAGTGACTGTAAATTCCATTAGTGTAAAAAGAATTATCTATAATGTTGGCATGAATATAATTGTAAAAATTTCTGACATTATAAACTGCTAAAATTGATAAGATATTTATATTAAGTAATAAAATTGTTTATTTTTTATGTACTATTTTTGAAACAATTGGATTTAATGTTCACTTACATGCTTATGAAATTTTAATTCAAAATAATCAACAAATTATTTCTTATGATAGTTTAGTCAATCCTAAGACATGTGTTTTGAATGAAGTGTGTGCCCACTGGGGAGTACCTACTACGTTTCTTTGCGATATTGTGTTTAGTACTATAAATTATAATAGTAGGTACTATTGAGAGTTTTTTTTTATTATTTTTTAGTTTTTGTTTATGTAATAACCTTTATTATTTTTTTATTATATTATTTATGTAAAAACTACCTAATTATATCTAAAATAAAGGCATTACGTATTATTGAATTTTTTTTTGTGATAATTTTACACGTTTTATAATAATTTTTTATAATTATTTATGATAAATTTTACATTTTACAAATTTACAAAAATTTTACACAATAATACTAAAAAATAAAAAGACAGTATGTTAAAAATTACTACAAAATTTAATAAATAGTCAAGCTTTGATGTAATAATTGACTGCAAACTTTGTAGTTAAAATTAGTGCAATGGTTTGAATATTTTGATAATTTAATATTGTGATGTTTGGTATAATAAATATGACTTATCATTACATTCTGTATTATTTTGCATTACAGAAAATGTGAACTAGTCCTACAATAAATATTAAAAATCACTATAATGAAGTATTAATTAATTTACTACAATTTTGTAGTACTTTAATTCATACTACAAATTGTTGTGTAAATTACTACAAAATTTTAATACAATTATTTTGAATTTATTTATACAATTTGCGTCTGGTTCTATATGCAACACAAATTGTATTAGAATTTCATCCAATTGTAAGGGATTTTACCATTTTTTTTTTTCGGTGTACTGCACAATGTCAAAGAGTATGTAGTGTATAGAGGAACAGCCATGTATTAAAAATTGAAACGTAGAGACAATCCCGTCTACCAGAGGGCGTAGCAAAGCCATCTATCGGCCGGGAACATTTTTATATTAAATACCTAAATATAAAGTTAGCTACTATATCGATAATTGCAGGTATACCTTTTTGGCGACTGTTCGTACCTGAAGTGGATAAGTAAGAAAAAAGGTTTTTTAACACGGTTTTATCATGGGGGTCTCCATAGAAATTTTTAAATAGGGCAGTAAACATTACAATCAGGGTAACCACCATACGGTAGTTATTGTATATATAATAATACGATAATTTGTATCCTCTATAGCAGTGTTTTTCAACCTTATCGAATAGAGAATAATAGAGCCTTCTTAATCCCCTTATATAATTAATAATTATTTTAACACTAGTAAGAAAAAGATTTTTAACACTAGTGTTATTAGTTTATAATTTTTTGGACTCGCTATCGCTCGTTTCGCGAAATTCTCCACTAACAAAATAAAATCTCACTTTTAACACCTATATCGTAAATAGTTATTATAATTTATGTAAATTTATAATTTAATTTTATTAAAAAAAATTTCGACCCCACGAGCAAAACATCGCGACCCTTTGGGGATCGTGACCCACAGGTTAAAAAACACTGCTTTATAGTATATACCAGGCCTGGTCTATACGATAGTATTATGTTATCGTACGATAATTTTTTAAAATGATACGATCAATTTCCGATAAATTCGATAATTTAAAAATATACTATAAATTATTTAATAATATTAAATATCAAAGATTAAATATTTCATTTTTTAATTTGTTTTTTAAATTTTTGTTTTGAATTTTTTGAAGACTGCACTGATTACTGTTTAAAGCAGGGCCGTATTTAGACTAAATTTTCGGGGAGGGTTTTAAAAAAATAGCAAAATAAATAGCTAATTTATAAAATAACAAAAGAAGTTTTTCTAACTTTAAATTTTGTTATATTAATTTTTGAAATGTAATGTTTGGAGAAAAGTGACTAGAGGGAGGTTTTTTTACCAAGATGGCGGAAACGGCAGAAGCCTATATTTTGCTTCGCTGATTTTTTGAGTATAATTTTGTGCAAGTATTTTTGCAATTAAGATTTTATTTTATTTTTGAGTATTGTTATTAGAAAATTTTGTTTGAAAGTATTTTGTCGAAAGTTACCGCAAAAAAAAATTAAAATTTTGTGAAAAAATTGTTTTTATTTAATTGAAATAATTATGTTTTTGCGCGATTTTTCTTTATTTGAGTTCGATATTCAGAGAAAATTTCGATTTTTATGAACTCTATTTAATGGTTGAAAATAATTTGTCAAAGGAGCGACAAATTTTGAACCCGCATCAAGCTAGCGCCGCCACTTTTGCAAATTTAAAAAAAATATGTGGAGAATTTGTGGCTAATTTGTGGCTAATTAGTTGCCACATTCGCGAATTTGTTGCTCTTACCGTTCGCGAATTACAGCCATTTGAGTGGTGGCGGCGCTAGCTTGACATCAAGCCAGCGTCGCCACCACTAAAAATTTACTAAAAACTAAAACAAAGTATATGGGAATTTGTGGCTAATTTGTGGCTAATTAGTTGCCGCAATCGCGAATTTGTAGTTCTTACCGTTTGCGAATTACAGCCATTTGAGTGATGGCGGCGCTAGCTTGACATCAAGCCAGCGTCGCCACCACTAAAAATTTACTAAAAACTAAAACAAAGTATATAGGAATTTGTGGCTAATTTGTGGGTAATTCTTTGCGGTTTGGTAAAAGGAAGTTAAGTCACAAATTTGCGATTTTGAGTTATTGGTAAAAATGTTACATAAGAATTGATGTGGCACATTTCATGAAGTCGTACTCAAATTTTATGTAAAACCAAAGACAATTGGTTAAAACGTTTTACCTACACGCGTTAGGTACTTTAATACTGTGTCGTGATATTTTAGCCGCTGAGAATTTGTTAGAATTAATTTTGATAGTGGCACGGTGCGAAACAGAAGGAGAAGACGATGAGCATATTTTAACAGCTTGTAGTATAGCAAAACTAAAATTGAAAAATGTATTTGAAAGTGGAAATGTTAATGATATTCTCATAGGAGATCATCTATCAACGGATGAAAGCAAAAAACTTGAAGTAGATGATGAAGAAGACGAATGTTTAATTATAGGTAACAAATGGCTTAAATGGGGTTAAAAAATCAATGATAAAGTGCTGAAAATCATAGGCAGTTCTAACGGAGAAGGTGTAAATGCACATTTTTATCCTGAATTTGCCGAACGCTTACTACATGCAATTACGTTATTGCCCTTGTGGTCCTGCGTTTATAGAAATCTGTTTGAATGCTGCCGTATACCGGTATCTTCTGCATCTGCAGAAAGTGAATTCAACATAATCAAAAACCATATTTTTGGCAATGAACAGACGCCTATGAGAATAGATAACTTTTTATCAATACATGTTGAATACTTAAATGGCCGATTTAAAATTGCTGCGGCTAACTCGTCAATGCCACACAATAAAGATTTAGTGTGTAATGTGGAATCCTTCGGTGAACAGAAAAATGTTGATGAAGTGAATATTGGTGAAGGGTCCGGAGAAATTGCACAAGACGCAGAAGATTGTAGTGAAATTTTACAGAAAAATATTGATGAACTGGAAGGTATTGGTGATGGATCCGCTAAAAATGCAGAAGAAGTAGATGTCCATATAGACTGTCCAGATATGCTGGCTACACGGGAAGTTGAAAATTGGCGTGGTTTATCTCAAAAAGTACCACGAAATCAAAGGTCTCGATATTTAACACCGATAACCGATAAGTTTCTACATACAAAATTGTCAAAAGTACCAATAATGAAAAACGGTGGAAACGTAGACTTAAAGAATATACAAATTGCAAAAAAATCCATAACCCTAACAAATACCTGCGCTTTTGACAGTATTTTTCAGTGCTTTCTAACGATGTCTTTCGATTACGATAATTTAATGAATCTAATATTTCAAAACGCCAAAGAAAATAATATGTTTTTTGAACATGTGTCTAACGTTTGCCAAAATGGCAAACGTTTGCCCTTTTACAAGACAAGTCTACAAATTAAGGGCTCTGATTCTTATGAATTAACTAAACAGAGAAAAACCTGTTAACATATCTTCGGTAATTCTGTGTGAAACTACTGTAGGATACCTATATAAACTATTATTTAATAATTTACCTAGTTATGAAGAAACTGGCACTTGTAACAAGGGATGCCCAGTTAGGAAAACAAATTTGGTAATAAGGCAAATGAACGAGGATGCTATTTTATCTAAGAATAGCAATGAAGAAATGGAGAAACAAATCATAATTAAAAAGTTTCGTCAATGTGCAGGTCCATGTAATAATGGTTACGAAGATGTCAAAATTTCAAAGATAGGTAAAGTATTACCATTATATGAAATTTTACAAAAAATATGTGGCTGCTAATTATTAATTTGATAATAAATTTTAGGTCACTTTATTGCATTTGAAATGTATAAAGCCAACAGCTCTGCGGAATTCCCAACAGTCGAATTAGACAAAATACCAAAAAAAATAAAATATTCGTTTATGAATAATGATTACAGCCTCAAAGCGGTGGTACATTTCCAAGCAACAACAAATTTAGCAAAACACCAGAAGACAACATTTATAAGTCATTATTATGCCATTTCTTGTAGAAAAGACATGTCCTGGATAAAATTGGATGACTGTAAATCCAATTCTGAAAAGATAGACGTAAAAACAAAAATTTCTCCAGCAATTATATTATATTCTTTATAATACTATTGTTTTATTATTATTAATTTATTATTATGTAACACGGGTAGGCTTTGATTAATTAAATAATCGCGGCCGTCGTGTGTTAATTGAAGGTAATTAATTCGCTGTCACCAAAGTCTATTATGAGCTGACTTAAGCTTGTTAATTGATGATCGGAGATGTAGGATTATTAACAATTTAATCGCCTTGTGATAGCAAGAAAAGAATAAAATCCTATAAATCTATATCTGTTTAATCAATATAATGCAAAGTAAATAATACACTGAAAATCCATAAACAAAAATATATAAAAGAAAGAAATTATTAAGTTGAAAGTAACAACTAATACTTAATAAAAACAATTTTAGTTATGTTGCGACACAAATCTGAAAAAGAACAATTTTCGATACATAGATTGTTTATATGTTACCTTTTTGCTGAAATTAGCGATCGAAGAAACACACACTCACGAGTTTAAAATAAAATAAAATTACACTTTGAATGTATATACATATAAAAAAAGAATTTAAGTTTTAGGCTGTTCGATTGTCACCAAAGAAAAAAAAATATTAAAATTTAACTAGACACTTGAAAAAAAAATGAATGAATAAACTGACCGTGACTGACAAAAGTTGAAGATGGAATCGAATGACTGTTACTAACAAAATTTGAAGATGAAGTGAATGTGACCGGAAGGGAACCCCTATTTATGTTAAATTCCAGGGTTGCCGATAAGGGCTAAAGTCGCTTAACCGATATAATTTTAATCCCGAAAACTGAATAAATCGTGAAAACTCTAAAATGACAATTTTGTTATATCGTCTATGAATAAAGAGATATGTATTCTAAATTTAATTCAAATCCAGCAAATTGATCATTAAAAGATGAAATAAAACCAGTGCGTATCAAAAGTTGATGCACAATTCATATTTTAACATGTGATTTTTAAAAATGGTTTTGGGTTCACTGGTCTAGTCCAGTGCGACTATAGCCGTTATTTTCGGTCAGTGAAAGTTTTATGATGCTCAATCCCTTAATCTTTAAAAAAATATCAGTGGGAGATTTCCTGAACTTGTATTTAATGGTTTATGATCTCCAGATGTTCTCAGTGGAACTTCGAAATTTGATAATTACTTATCTAAATCGCAAATCCGCTAGTTCAATTTTATATACTCCCGATTGAAATTTTATTAGCTCCAAGCTCATATAAATTTCGACTCTGAAATGTCGCGGGTTTTGCATTTACTGGCAATTAGTGTGTAAATTGTTTAATGTGACCTGTCATAAAAAGTCGAAAACTTATCTATCTTATAGGCTTTTCGGTAATAAAAAGGTCTGACGTGCCCTAACCGATTTCAACATGTGCTCATGTAGTGTGTATTTCCAGAATGTTCCAAATTATTGTCACACAAATTTAATTGCATCATACTTAATTAAGTTCCTAGCTTGCAGAAGGTAGTTTATTTGTATTTACGAAAAAAGGAATTTTAATCAGTCGCTTTTAGCGATGCATATAAATTTTTGAGTTGATTTCGCATAAATTACCTTCGTCTTAGCTTTAGATTTGGGGGTGATTTGTTACAATTATAATGCCGTAAAATATAAATTATACTTTATTTAATAAAATTTAATTTTAGTTTTGAGTATGGGCGCAGCGCTGGTTAGCAAATTTTTTAGTAGTGGCGACGCTGGCTTGATGTCAAGCTAGAGCCGCCACCAATCAAATGGCTGTAATTCGCGAACGGTTACAGCAACAAATTTGCGATTGCGGCAACTAATTAGCCACAAATTCCCATATACTTTTTTTTTGTTTTTAGTAAATTTTTAGTGGTGGCGACGCTGGCTTGATGTCAAGCTAGCGCCGCCACCACTCAAATGGCTGTAATTCGCGAACGGTAAGAGCAACAAATTTGCGAATGCGGCAACTAATTAGCCACAAATTAGCCACAAATTCTCCACATATTTTTTTAAAGTTTTGCAAAAGTGGCGGCGCTAGCTTGATGCGGGTCAAATTTTGATTACAGGTTGACTTCTGGGGAGGGGGGGCGTTTTTGTTTATATAATTTTAAAAGTTTTGTTTACTACGATATTTTTAATAAGTTTAAACTTATTCATATTTAAATTTTAAACTCTCACGTAAAAAACCGTTTTTAAATAAAATTTTTTAATTTTAATATTTGAATAAAAATCACAAACTAAATTCTTATTTTACCGATGGCGATAGTAAAATAATGTTGTCAAAACGAAGAACTAAATTGGATTGAAAGAAAATTTCACAAATCTTAAGCAAATATACACTTATGTACAAAAATGTACAAAATATAAAACAATTTATGGGTTTACAATGCCCATTCTAATTTATTGCAGAAGTGTTATTTTAAGCTATTTTGCTGCCCATGATGATCATAAAATTTATGTTCCCTTTAAACTTTTTGGTTCAGACAATTTATTGCAATTTAAAATTTTTACCATAATAGTAAGAATTAAGATAAAATACCTATTTTATTCATTTCAATATAATTATTTTTCAAAAAATCGAAAATTAATTAATAGGAGTAATAACTAACAATTAACTAAGTGGTCGCAGACTTTTACACAGGACTGTAAATATTTAGGGCATTTTTATATTTTTCATCTTCGGTTTTTATATTTTTGCAATTTAGTAGTAGGTGTATTTAATCCAGTGTCGCCAATCGCCGGATTATAATACGAATTTCCAATTTTTTAATTTGGGATTTAATTTATTAGAAATATCTCTTTAGTTTTAATTTTTATTTAAACACTTCAAGTTTAATGTTTTTGTTTTTTCTGATTTTTTTACGATTGCAGTCGAACTTTCGAATAATTTATCGATAAATAATTTCGGGGGAGGTTGTAACCCCTAAAACCACCCCCTTAAATACGGCCCTGGTTTAAAGTGTTTAAATAAAATTTGTAATGTAAATCTAGTTTACAAATATATGAAAGATTTATATCTGTTACTCCACATGCAATAAATATAAAACATTCAGTTTTAGAAGAATTGCGAAAAAACAAATCGAACTTTTTTAAAACAATAATTGCAATAAATTAATATGTAATATTAATGTAATATGACAAGCAAAAAGCAGAACCCAAAAAAAGAATTTTAAAGCATGAATAATATTTTATGTATACTTCTAAAATAATGATAAATGTTTAATAATAATATTTTAATTTGATTTGATTTAAAAAATAAAATTCAACATGAAATTAAATACATAAAAATTAAAAATTGTGCCGAGAGATCCGAGTTGAAGCGTTGATTTGTTGAAGTTTAAAATTATTTTAGTTTTAACTTTGGTTTGAAATTTTAATAATCTTTAAAATTCGAAGTAAATAATAAAATTGTCTGTTTTTACGATACTTTGAAATTCTCTTCTTACTTTTATAACCATCTACCTGAAGGGATTACCAAAATCGTAACAGACAAAGACAGCTTATCATGCTGTCTCATTTAATGCTTACTCATTATATAATGCTCGTTTTTGCCGCTGAGGTCGTTACGAATCGACTACAATTTTATTGTAGGGTACGAAAAATGCTAGTGACAGGTATACCCATAAGAGCTGTTCCTCTATACACTACATACTCTTTGACAATGTGCAATAACTTGGGAGAAAAAAGAAGAACTCGAAAGAGTTGTAATAATTGTGGAAGTCCAGTGTTTAATGAACACATCAACATAGCTCAAACTATTAGTAAAAATTGTGCGGAATAGAAAAACAATTACTGCAAGTATTATTTTTTTGATGTACTTAGTTTGTTATTAGTACCTATCATGTGCTTTGTTTATTATTATTATAAAATAAAATTGTTATTTCACTAAAAGTAGTTCAGAAAAGTTTTGATAAAATGGTTAAGGTTATTAATGTGATAATATTTATTTGAAAAATTAATTTTTACATGTTACATGAAATTGAAATAAAATTTAATTTATAACTTACATAATATTGTTCAAAAACTATTTAAATGAGTATTTAACTCACTAATTCTAACTCCAAAAAGACGTGCCTGTTAGGTACTTATCCCGTATTATGGAATATCGCGAGAAAGTTTTTAATTGATTTCCTATCCTCGTACCTAGTGGAAAGGAATTTCAGCATAGTTACTAATCTTCTAACAATAAAAAGAGATATACTAGATGTTATTAACCAAGAAAATTTGAGATTAAAACTAACTAAATTGATGCCAAATATTGAAAATTTTTTAATAAAGCATCAGGTTCATCCCTCCCAATAAAAACATTAATTTCTTGCTTAATTATTTTATGTACCACAAAATAAATTTCAATTAAATTTAATTAATAAATGTATAAAACTTAACGTTTGTGTATCAGGTAAACAGGAAGTCTACCCAAAACCTAAAAGTATGGCAAATGGTCTACGAGACAAAAAAGTTTGGAAACCACTGGTGTACATACTGCTGTGTGTGTGTGTGTAGAGTTTCCGACTGTTAACGTTAGAGGTTGCTTCTTTCACCTCATTCAAAAATTTTGCATACATCTTTCAGAAGTTCACCTTATTGGTTGTTATAATACTAACCCTAATTTTGCTTTAAAATCGAGTATGATAACTTCGGTAGTTGTTGTTCCGAAAGATGATATTGAAAATGCACTTAACATTTTTCATTCTGCCGCCTGAATTAAAACCATTCATAAGTTGGTTTACTACTACATAATGTTGACCCCCACCTTTGTTTCTCTATGGAGTGTGGTCGGTATATCACCGTACTTTGTTTGGCTCTGATAGAACGAATAATTTCGCTGAAGCTTGTCATAAAAAGTAAAAGTTTTGTCACCGCCAAAACTCAGACACTACGAGAAAGCAGATCAACGTATCTAAAGTAACAAATAAGGAGTAAGAGAATATGGTATTTGTGCGGTTTGTCGCATAATTATGTAATGAACTAATATGTACAAATCTAAATTTTTTTAAATAAAAAACTTGTAATTTTATACTACTGTATAATAAATATTTTTATATTTTGATTTCTTTTTTTAATGTTTTTCAAAAACAACAAAACAGTTTCCCAACTGGTGCCGCGTTATCCCGGTGCCGAATTAACCTAGTGCCAAGTCACTGGTGTCGAGTAGTCCGGCCCTAAGTTGGGAAGTGCCGAGTTGCACGTACCGAGATGATGAGGATCAGTTTTCGGGTTTTAATTTTTCAAGTGTCATTTTAATTCCAACAACCTGTATATTTACAGGCTATTCTCTCTATAAAAACTCATTACCTAAATGTTACACACGAATAGATGTGGAACACTTTATAAACACCTTTGTACGTTTTATGAAAGATTAAAAGAAACTAGTGAACCATTTTATCTTCATGCTCTAGACAAATTAATACTTTGCTGCAATTTTGATAATGGTGTAAAGTCAGAAAGCAAGAACATCAGAATTTTGAAAAACTTCCAACAGCCTGTGGATTAAGAAAGCAGAAATTAAAAAATAATATTTGCAACGATGAAGAACCTCTTAATATCGAAAATGACCCAGAACTTGAGGTGTATACTGAAAGCGACGAAGAAATAAATTCAGAAAAACATGATAATAAAAAAAAGAAGAAAGATAACAAATTTCAACCGAATGAATGCTACTGACCCCAAATTCTATGGGGTGAGCGTATTCAAGACAAAATTTTAAAAATGATTTCAAATCCCTAAGGAGATGGTGTGAATGCTCATTTCCATCCAAAGTTAGCAGATAAACTGATGAATGCAATTTCGCTACTACCGGTTTGGTCGTGGGTATGTACAGATCGTTTTGAATACGGTCGTACACCAGAATCTTCTGTATCCGTGGAGAACGAGTTCAACATAGTAACAAAAATCAAATTTTTCAAAAGGAACTACTACCGATGAGAGCCTATAATTTTGTTTTGTACCACGTTAACTATTTAAATGGCAGAACTTTAGAAGAAGCAAAAGCGGAAGAAAGTTCCAATTATTCTCAAAATAAGAGGTTTGGGGGTAGAAAAATCAAGAGAAAAATATTTGAAAAAAGAAATTTATGGGCATGAATTACATTTGCACGATAAATTGTCAAAAGTACCAATTTTAAAGAACAGAAGAAATATCAGTTTAAAAAATATAAAAATAGGTAAATATTCAGGTGCATATGTTTGTGATCCCCCCCCCCCCTCCCTAATCGAATTTTTGGATGAGACTGGTGTCAATCGTTAGAGCTTCGTTAGAGCCTAAATGAGCTTCAATTTTTTTGTTCGAGATTCAAGCGTCGCGAAGATATTCGCAAAAATGTTTGAAGGGGGGGGGGCTGAAAACACGTTGCCCCCCTCCCCCAAGTCAAATTTTGGGCTGAATTTAATCTCAAACGTTACAACCTAACTGAACTTCCATTTTTTCGTATGAGTCTTAACAGCCGCGGAGTTATTTGCAAAACAGTTGAGGGGGGCGGGGGGCTGTAGACATGTTTTTCTATATACTACTGTGGAATCTTTGTAAAAAAATTCATTTACTATTTCTATTTGCTTCGGGTAGCCCTATTGATTGCGGGTAGTTGCAAATATTTTAGGGCAAGGGTTCTAGCCCTTTCAAAGTAAAATAAAAAAATATTTCTGGTCCAAAAAAATAAATACTGTCTACTCCAAAAATTATAAATAATCCAAATCCAAAATTAAATCCAATATAAAATTTCAATTAAATAATCTTGGAATGAACAAGTTAATTAAACGTTTTTTAATGTTTTTATTAAGCTTTCAACGTTGGTGAACGTCTTCATCAGAATATTTTAATATAATGTTTACAAGTTTATATGGAAACAAATAATAACGTATTGTCATTTGAACAATCTATGATCTAAAATATGTGATTGCGTGATAAGTAACAAATTTAATAATTTTTGCGTTTTTAAAATCTGCATCATGTCCATCGACTAGTATATGTTTTGCAATGGCAGTAGAGTCCGGTTTATTACAGCGAACACTTGAGATATGACCACTCATTCTTTTGTGCAGCCATTGGTTCGTTTGTCCAATATATACTAGGTTACAATTCTTACATTCAACTTTATAGATTAGATCTGATTTTTTCTCTGTAGGAACCGGATCTTTTAATTTTGTATACAGCTGTTTAATGTTATTGGTTGATTTAAATGTCATTTTAATTTTGTGGTTTCTTAAAATTCTCTTCAGTTTTTCACTTAGTCCTTTGACATAAGGCATAACAGCAAAATTAGATGTTTCTTTCTTTATACTGTTACCATTATAAAGTTTGTTTACACGATCTTTGATAATTTTCTTTACCAGGAGTCCTGGAAAACCATTTTTAAACAGAGTCTCTTTAGCTATTTTTAGAGTTTGCTTTCTGTAGTCTCCATGGGTTAATTTTAGGGATCTATCGACGAGGCCTATGGCCGTGCTTATTATCTGGATTTTGTGATGGTAAGAGTTAAAATTTAGATATCTTCCTGACCATGTCTGTTTTTGGGTCCACTTGTATTTTAGGCAGTTATTTTCACGAATTAACTGTATGTCCAGGAAAGTTATTTTATTTTGTTCTTCTTTTTCGATAGTGAACTGCAGTCGTAGATGAAATTCATTGAAATGCCTGATAATTAAATCTTTGTTGCCTCCTGGAATTGCTGTTATAATATCATCTACATAGCGTTTAAAGAATGGTAGTTGAAATGGAAGTGAAGATATACAGTCTTCTTCCCAGATTTCCATTACCAGATAAGAAATCGTAGCTGATATTGGACTTCCCATTGCTGACAGACAGCAATTTATCTGCTGGAAACTGATGGAAAAGTTGCAACACCACATTAGTAAATCTGCTGCAAGTATTATGCAATTGCCAATCGCGCGACCATCGTTGCATGATTTGATGGGCAATATTTTTGTGTCCGACAACGTTTGTCAAGTGTGCCAAAAATACTTTTTGTCCAAGCAACGTCTCACGACTAACATGAAAACCCACACTCACAAATGCGATATTCGTGATAAAAAATTTCCATATAAAAATTCGTTGACCGTGCACCTCCAAACGCACAGTACGAAATTATTATATCTCTACTGCTTCCTATTACCATTATCTCGATATTACACTTATTGAAGATGATTTCTATCTCAGAAATATATGTATCTTCCCACACTGCATACTATACACCAAATAAAGCTATTATAGATTTCTTAATTTTTGGATTAAGCTTTATTATAGTTTCGCTGATTGCCTCCCAATCTGTAATTCTTTGTGAATGAGTATAGACACTCCTCTCTTAGCTCATTCTTCTTTGGGCACTCCACTGAACAGGTGTATAAAGTCATCAATACTTTTGCTTTTTGTATGCCTGTTGGTCTTCGGGAGGTATTTTATTTTCCTCCTACCCTCTATATCTAGAAAGCTTTTCCCATCCGCCACCTGGGCACGCGTCCTGTAGGGGTTTCAACCTCCCCGGAGAATCTTCAAAATTTGCCTGCTTTAATTCTTCTTTTCGGGAGTGTTGATCTAACCGTCGATTTGCTATTTGCAAGATCAGATCTTTTAAAAAATTACGTCGTAAATATTCACACGAAAGAGTAAAACTTTCAGTGCGAGATGTGTTTGTACAAATGCTCAAATAGTTTTTTCCCTGACTGTGCATATGCGAAGTTAATAAATTAATTTATAAAATTTCAATACCACTTTATAGGGAACAAAGTTTCGATTTTAACCTTTATCTCAATCGCCTTGTTATCACTTTTACACATTTGCTCGTGCAAATATAATTTTTAATTTTGGCAAATCCAATTTACAACTTTCAACTTATCTATCTCTCTCCAAATTAATCAAACCAATCAACACACTACCGCTCGGTAGCAACTTATTAAAAAAAATATTAAAACCAATTCCAAATATCAAAAACAATTATTCAAAATAATGCAATAATGCATACACATAAAAATCACTTTATTCAAATTAAATTCAAAAATCTACTCACAACTTCAAATCAAAAAAAATCTCAAAATATTTCACAGAGCCAAAAATTAACGAGCTAAAAGTCGCGCCGCCTACTCTTGCTGCAACTCGTTGCAAAAGTCTTGAATTTTTCGTGATCCGTCTACACCTTTCGAAAACTAATCTCGCAAGTCAACTTAGGTACTAAGTAAGAATAAAATTTTCCATCAAAATGTATAGGATATGTATAATCACTTTGAAACACGATAATACATATAAAAAATATACATTTGGAAAATTTACCAAAATTTGGGAATCTCCAAACCCAAATTTTGCAACATAAGATAATATGAACTTCTCTAGAAATGGAATCCCAGCAGTTCGGGGATTCGATTAAATTCTTTTTAACGAAATTTTTATTAAGCTATAAATTTAATTTTATTAGGAAAAAATTTAATAACGTTTGTAAATACATAAACACAATGTTTCGACGAAGAAAGCACCAAAGCAATAGTAGTGACAAATACTTCTAGCAATACCTAAACTAAGAGCTTAAATTTGATCTCTAATCGATTGCCAAACAGTAGGATGTTTATATAAACTACTTTTCAATGACTACCCAAGTTTTAAAGAAACCTACCAATGCAATAAAAGATACATTGAGATGAAAACAATTTTTCTCCTACACGCTGGAAAAAATTAACGATATAGATGCCCTTTCAGAGCATACGAAAATAATTACAAAAACTCAAACAAATGGTCGTTCATGCCGTCGAAGATGTTGCAGATCACTTTTCAATGTGACCAAAAACATAAAGCACACTGCGCTTTCAAAAATATGGACTCACAGATTAAAAGTAAAATAAAAATTACTTACCCCGATAGCTATCGATGAGCCTACCTAATTTTTCTACCTTATACCGATTTGAGCACACCAACCATCGTCGCTTGCACAAAAAAAAAACGAAAATGATGAACGAACAGCTCTGGAAATTCTGACGCTGCTGCTGCACACTCTTCAAGTGGAAACTTTCATATCGAGCGTTCGAGACAATCGTAATCGCGATAATAGAAGCTACTTCAAAGTTAAAACTCAACAGTTGGTGATTGTGGCCAAGGTCAAGGCCGCGATAAAAATTAACTTCGCTCGCTTAACTGAAAATCCAAAAATATAGTGGCATCTGATGGTGGATACCAATAAGATACAGCAATTAATATTAATAGTTATGAGGTTGGTTCCTACAAAACGCAAATATGAAATTTAAAAGAAAAATAAATAAATTTTCATACCTATCCAACAAAAATTGAAATTTTCAAACCTGCACTTTTGTTCACGCTAATCATAGATCAATCATATCAGATGTTTTAATTACATAGGGCAACACGGTAACACCGTTTGTAGCGACGCAATTGGGGGTTCTGCAAACTATTTATCAAAGTTCACAATGAAAAATTTTAATTTCTACTAACTTAGTTTACTTTACTTCAGGCTGTGGCGCTGAAATTTTTGTGGTTATTTTTGTGTGTATGTGTAGTTTTTAGCTAATTTATTTAATTAATTTACGGGTAAGTATAAAACTGTATAATTATCTTTGAGTTTTTAACTTTACGTTTTAATTAAAATCATGGCTACGTCTAAAAAATGCATTGTTTCTGGTTGTTTAAATTTTTATGAGGGAAAATCTTCTGTTCAACAATTCTTTAAATTTCCGCAAAACATCGATTACCCTGCTAAATGGATAGATGCAATAAATGGGGCAAATTATATTTCTTAATTTGTAACTACTGATTCACGTTTTTTTGTGGTCAGGCTGTTTCATATGTGTGTAGTTTCATAGTTAAAAACTACGATTATCTTCATGTGTCGAGTGCAGAACTTCCCTTCTTTCTGATGATTTACTACCTCATCACTCTTTTAAAGAATTTACAAATGACCAGAAACGATTAAATTATGTAACCTCTCCATTTTTAATTTGTCTAAATCACATTCACGATATTGTTGTACTTTGCTTGAAACATTATGGTTACATCAATCAAATTAGAAGTAAAACAATCCAAATTGTATTAGAATATGTTAATTTTGATTTAATATCTTGTCGTGATTATTTTGAAGAGATTCCGTTTAAAAATAGTTTCCGAGTCAATTTTATTAGTAATCCGTAAATATTATGTGGATATTAGACGTAGCCATATTTCTTCTAATAGTAGTAGTAGTAGTTCAAAGAAATTAAAAATTTTAAAACATATGTGACTAATTTATTTTTTTTTTTTTTCATGAAGTTCTACAAGTTCTATCAAGGATTTGTGCAGTATTGGAAGTGCCGTAACTCATGCTAGTCAAACAAAGTTTCTTACTGGATACAACTAAGAATTTAATCTCAACTGTTCGTTGTGCTATTACAGATTATTGAATTTACCTATAATTTATTGTACATATTATTAGTTATTTTTATTTATCGAGAGTTCCTATTTTTGTTATTCAGAGATAGTTGAATTTTTATTTTCTTATTTGTGCTGCGATTTTATTTTTACATTGAATTTACCTATAATTTATTGTGCATATTATTAGTTATCTTTATTTATCGAAAGTTTTTATTTTTGTTATTCGGAGAGTTTAATTTTTGAATTTTTATTTTCTTAGTTATGCTGCAATTCTATTTTTACATTGAATTTACCTATAATTTATTGTGCATATTATTAGTTATCTTTATTTATCGAAAGTTTTTATTTTTGTTATTCTGAGAGTTTAATTTTTGAATTTTTATTTTCTTATTTGTGCTGCAATTCTATTTTTACATTGAATTTACCTATAATTTATTATGCATATTATTAGTTATCTTTATTTATCGAAAGTTTTTATTTTTGTTATTCAGAGAGTTTAATTTTTGAATTTGTGTTGCGATTCTGTTTTTACACATTTTTATTGTACATATTAGTTTTCTTTATTTATCGAGAGTTTCTATTTTTGTTATTCAGAGAGAGTTTAATTTTTTATTTTCTTATTTGTGCTGCGATTCAATTTTTGCTTTGTATAAAGGTAAGATCACACACAGCAACTTTTGCTGCCCAGCCTATTAAATAACTGAGCAACAAAAGTAGCTGTGTGTGATCTTACTTTAAGCTATATTACGCTGTTACACAAATAGTCTTGTATATTGTTATTTCAAAAAATAAAATTGTTGTATTTATATTTTCTGTTCTTTTTTAATTGTTAAATATGAATTAATGTGATATAAATCAACTAGTGGTTAAAAAAAATTTTGTTTGAGAATTTTTCTATTCTTATTAAAAGTGAATTTACTTTTAATTAAAAATAGTTAGTTATCAAACCAAATTTTTTTAAAACTTTTACTGTTGATTTATTCATTATTTTCAATAAATAGAACATTTCAAGTGCATTTAAATGTGCCGCTAATTTTTTTTAGTTCGGAGAACTGCCAATTGCGGCGCTGTTGTCGCAAAATTGGTTCCACTTTTTTAACATTGAATAGAGTATCTGCAGTATCTGGTATGATTTATCTATGCATTGAATAGAGCATCTATCTACAATCTGTGTATATTATTTATTCCGAAATACTTCAAGAAAACCAGCGATTTTGAAATGTTTGTACCCGGCTTTCATAATTTTGAAGAAGTTTTGCATAATCAACAACGCATCGATAACCAAACCTCGTGGTATGTAAATTTTAGTATCAAAATATTCTCTGAACGTTTAGGTGATTACCGATAACAAAATTTGGTTACAACTGTTAGCCCTCATTTTAAATAGTGAGGCTACCAATTTTTTTGTTTACATTCGGACACAATATTTATTCTGTAAGCAAAATTAATGTTAAAAAATTAATGTTCGCATAATTAACATTTTTGTTGGCAAATTTAGAGTAAAACAATTTCAAGTGTTTATTATCATCACAATTTTTGCTACGTTGATAAACTTCCAATCTTCGGAACATGTAGTCATACTTTATTTTACTTCAATTTTGACTTTTGCTTTATTACGAGTGTAAAATTGTGTAAACAAGATTAAAACAATATTACACAAGTTTTACCTAGTTCATTGCAATTTAATTACTGTTTATTTATTGATGCATATTTTATTTTATATTAATTTACTATACTAACTGCTGTGTTTTGATCGACATCTGTAAAAGGTGATATTTTAATCGCTAGGAACTTACCAGCTTATATATTCGGTTTACTTTTACGCACTCGACAAAACGATTATTATTTGTGTGCTTCCCTCTAAATTTAAAAAATATCTAATCTAGAACTTAGCCGAAGGTTATATTTATTGTATTTTACTTTTAGTGAAGATGAAAATTTACGTATATTTACAAAACGCGTTTACGAGTTTTGTAAAAGTCAGGAAGAGAAACGGGAGAATGGATCATCTCTACAATATTTAGTTATCGAGGGTATGAATACAGACCAAATTTATCAACAAATTGAATTGATGAATAACGATTCTTTTAATCGTTTGTTTCGTGAGTTTAAGAAGTTGAGCACTTTGAAGGAAAAGCTGATGTTTGAAGAACTGCAGTCAAGTTCCTCCGACGAGGAACTTGACAACGATGAAGAACATCACGTTGCAGTGAGTGACTCGAAAACCGAAAAAGAGCTCGATGCCAATTTTGATAATCAAGATAGAGAATCTGAGGAGGAGGAAGAGGAAATCGATTATTTTAGTCAAATTAAATTTAATGATGAAATCGAAGATATGAATGCAGAATTTTTTGGTGAAAAATACCAAAACAATTTTGAAGACGATCTAGACAATTTAGTTGAAAATTTTGAAAGTCGAGGTAAAAAGCGACATTTAAGTGAAAACGAGGAAGATTTGCTACATGAAAAAGTAGACGATGCCTACGACCCCCGGGTCAAACGTGGCTTCGAAGGTGATACTAAGTCAAAGAATGATACTAAATCAACTTTTGAGTTAATAGAAGATCGGCGGAAAGAAAAGATTACATGGCTCGAGGAAAACGCTTTGGTGGATAAGGACTGGTACATGAAAGGTGAGGTTCGAAGTAAAGACAGGCCGGAAAATTCAGCACTCGAAGAAGTACTTCAGTTTAACGTCACCTCTCGCCCAGCTCCGGTTATTACAGAAGATGCAAATGTCAGGTTGGAAGACATTATAAAACGGAGAATTAAAGATAAATCCTTTGACGATGTCGTAAGGAAAACCAAACCCACTGAAACACCGCTCGAATTTAAAAAACGTTTGCAATTAAACCAGGAAAAGAGTAAGGAGTCTTTGGCTCAGATTTATGAAAAAGAATATCAGAAACAGGTGGCAGCAGTAAACGGTGACGATCAAGAAAAAGAGGAACCACCTCTTTTTAACGAACTGAGAAAACTGCAACACGAATTATTCGGTCAGTTGGATGCTTTGACAAATTACCACTTCATTCCACGTCCCGCAATTCCACAACTTAAAATAAAATCTAATTTGCCTGCTTTGCAAATGGAAGAAGTTGGACCTCTTGCTGAAAGTGATGCCATGCTTCTTGGGCCCGAGCAAGTTGCTTCTAAAATCAAGGGCGATCTTATTGGTAAGTTTTTGTTTCTATAATGTGGAATTTGTTAATCAATGTGTCTTTTTTTAGGTAAAAGTGAGCGTACTAAAACTGATAGGCTTCGGGAAAGGAGGAAGAAGAAAAAATTCCAAAAAGTTAAAGCCAAACAAAATGAACTTAAAAAGAAAGAGGATGTAACAAAAAGTAAACCTACACTGAAGAGTAAAGTAAAAAATGGTTGAATTAATAATTTTTTTTAAACGTATATTTATTGTTATTTTGTAAATACAAGTAAGTTTGATTTTTTTTCATTTTGGTTTTATTGATGAAAAACTTATTGAAAATCACAGGTGGAGAAGAGAACAATGGCTTTTTTTTATATTTATAAATAAGGCTGAGAATGAATGAAGTGCATAATTAATGCCAAGATTAATTGATATTTGTTTTATAATCATCTTTATATTTATGTATGTAAAAATAAATTACAAGGTTAATAATTATTTATTAACCTGTAGTACACAATAATATTTTGTTACGAGAAATAGGTATCAAGAAATGTTTTGCTTTTGTTTTACACAATGCCAATTTGTTATGAAAAAATAGTTGGTACTTCTATGCATGCACTAGATATAGTCGAATTTTTGTTAACTTGCGTATGACTTATCGAAAAAATTGTATGAATCAAAACTTGCAAAACGTATGTCTTAGGGTTCTTTATATCAAATGAGATGTCATAATCTTTGACGAGATTATATGTCAAAAATCAAACGAGATGACAGTTAAAATCGACGTACGGTTAATTCATTTTCATTACAAAGTTACGGCGACGTATTCTTTTTTTCTGTCGCTTTTCTAATAGTAACTTTTTTCTAAATATGACAAAGATAACCAAATGTTATACGTTAAATCTCACTGCATTTGGAGATTAGTCATATGCGAGTTAAAAAAAATTCGACTATACATTAAGTTTGCTTAATTTCATGACAAACCTGTAATTTATTTTTTTATTTAGTAATTTGGTTAAATCCCTTGGAAACTACATGATCATTGCACTGGGTACACTATCCAATGTTTTAATTGTCGTTTCTGTAAATGGATGAGTAAGTTTTAGTCTCTTTGCTGGCGGAAGATTGGATATTCGGCGTGCGCTCTCGTCATGCATTGCCTAGGATTGAAAGGGTACTTGTGTTTGAATGGGTGTTGGAGATTGACTTATTCTTGTTGGTGATTATACACCAACGTCACTTAATTATATTGTCAACAGTAAATGATTCATTGTTCTCGTTTGAGTTAGAAATCAATTCAAAACTGGTAGTAAAATTCTTAATTATCAGCTGATTGTTGATAAAATCTGTATGTTCATAGTAAATTCATTTTGACTTATAAATATCGTCATTTACCTATTCCAAGTGTTTGTACCTCTATTCTGTAAGTATTCCAGATACCAATTATTTTTTTGTAGCCAAAATTGTCACAGAATTAGAACGTGTTATATTTTTTGTCAATACATTTCACATTACAAAATATCACTGTGTAGTACAGACTTTATAATACAAAATATTTTGCGTTCTTCTCATATGAATGAATGAGTTAGCCGAGCATAGGAATTTAACATGTAAAAACTTATTTATGCAAATTTCTGCTTCCCTAATTATTTTAGAGAAAAAGTGATAAGAGCATTAGATTTCATCTAGCTTTTACTTAAGAGGTCAAAAAATGCTTTTGAAATTGTTAAAATTTTTAGTGGTAATTATTTTTGATAAGTAATAAAAACAAATTGCACGTTATTTACAGTTATGACTTTATTAAATTTTAATTTCATAAAATGGAAGCAAAGTACACAAGTACACAATTAGTGAAAAAAATCAATTTTTAAAACTATACTACTCAGGAAACTGTATACGTATCATATGGTACGATATCTCTGCTGATTCATATCCAGAAAAACCAACCCCTACTTTTTCGACAATTCCAAATGTAATTGATAATCAAAATCACTATGGATCTATATTTAAACCCTCACGCAAGACCTGCAGAAATAAAAGAATAAATTTAGAAGAAATCAATATTGGTAAAGCTCCAGGTATGAATACCGTAACAAATGTAATTGCTGCCGTAGTTGATTAATCCTTGTATCAGTACAAGAAAAATTGGTGTGGAGTTAAATATTCATAACACTACGGCTTCAAAATTATAAAAAAACATAAATTTCAATCTTATAAGTTTCACAACCATCAAGAAATTTTTGAAGAGGATTTGATGTGGCTGAAGTTTTAATTATCAACCATAATCACTTTTTTACAGTGGACCAAACAAGTACTGCAAACTTTTAATACATTTGTATTATTTCACAAATTTTAATATGTATCTAAATTAAAAATACTATTTTAATAAATAATTAATAGTTTAACGTTTAATAAATCGGCAAATTCTAACATAAGTAATCTTCAACGTTGAAAATTTTATAAATTTCTAACTTTCTCGTAGAGGTTTGCTGCAGGCTGAAATTAATCTCAATCGATGCACCAAGTAATTCTAAGTTAGCCCATACCTCAACTTTACACCAACTCCCCGTAGGGGGATGGTCGCGTTTCAGCTTTAAAAATTAAATAAATTTGTAACTTTTCTGTAACAGTTTGCTACAGGCTGAAATTAGTCTCAATCGACGCATCATGTAATTCTACGTAAGCCAATACCTCAACTTTACACCACCGTAGGGGGGTCCCTTTTCAGCTTTTAAATTTTTGTTTATTGTCAACTACATTATTAAATCAAAATGGATAGTGGATACGTAAAAGCAGACGCAGATAATTTACCGATGATCGATTACAATATGGTACATAATTACTAGAGTGTGGAATTTATGCACTAAAAAGTACCAAATATATACACATACATATGCAGCAATAAATGCCTGAAATATGCATGTAGAGTTGGGACCACGAAAAATGAAGCTTACGTCATAACCATCCGAATGAAGTATCGACAATTCCTTTTTTAAATTAATAATTAGTAACATAGGTGCAACAAAGACGAACTGAAATAAGTTTGTCATAAGGGTGTGAATGTAAAAATACGGTACGTCGAAAATAATAATGATACCTAATGTATGCGTTAGAAAAAGATAACTACATTTGCTCTTAGCATAGATAATAATTATTATGAAAGTAGTTTCTATTGTGATTGTCTGTCAAGTTTGTTTATAATTTAAGGTTATATCAGTGGCGGCTCGTGGTCTAGAAAATAGGTGAAGTGCTGTTCAAGATTTTGAGGGGCGATGTGGGTAAAAATAATATTTTGTTTCGACAGATTGTGTAATGATTAACGCCCGGTTTTTCAATCGTTGGTTAACTATTAGTTCATAGTTAACTATTAGTTAGGTTAAAAATTACGTTTTTCAATTGCAGGTTAACGTAAAGTGTTGGTTACGTCGTGATTATGTTTACCAACACTTGGGGTGTGGGTTAACTATATGTTGACGAATTACTAACACTTTATAACCGTAAATTGTGATAGTTTTCATGGTTTTCATTCAGAAAAATTGAATAAATTAATTAATTTTTTGAAATTATTATTAAAATAATTATTAATTTTGTTATCTATGAATTATTACCATTGCGATATTAATACGTATAACGCCCGGTTTTTCAATCGTTGGTTAACTATTAGTTCATAGTTAACTATTAGTTAGGTTAAAAATTACGTTTTTCAATTGCAGGTTAACGTAAAGTGTTGGTTACGTCGTGATTATGTTTACCAACACTTGGGGTGTGGGTTAACTATAGGTTGGCGAATTACTAACACTTTATAACCGTAAATTGTGATAGTTTTTATTTAGAAAAATTCAATAAGTTAATTAATTTTTTGAAATTATTAATTTTGTTATCTATGAATTATTACGATTGCGATATTAATACGTATTGCATTGATGAAGAAATAAGGAGACCAAAAATAATTCGTTACAGGCCTAAGTTTTTTGAAGAATACAATGGTACTGACTTTTTCAATTGATTTAGACTTACGCCAAGAACATTAGAAAATATACTAGAGGAGACGAAAGATTAATTTCTTATCCTAGTCAATAATAATAGACGTTATATTAATAAACATATTTTTACTCTAGAAATCATTGCATTTCTGCTCGAGACCAACTATTAGTAACGTTGAATTTTTATGCAAGTGGTTTGTTTTTAAGAACGACTGGAGATTTTTCTGAGGTTAGCAAATCTACTGCAAGTAAAACTGTATTACGAGTCAGTTTAGTTCTTACAAGTTTGCGACCTTAATATATAAAAATGCCTCAAAATGAAGAAGTGCTTAAAATTCCGCAAGATTTTTATATTATCGCCAAATTTCCCAAATGCATAGGTGCATTGGATTGCACACATGTGAAAATACAGTCACCTGAATGTGATTATACTGAAATTTTTCGTAATAGAACACTAACAAAAGAAATTTCTTTTATTAATATTGTTAAATGCATTCTCAACTCAGGTCTAAATCGCATCTTTCTCTTTCCAAGTAAAAGCACCAGTTTTTTTGGATTCTAAAACATTTTTATGTTGCTCTACAATAGTAACTAAAAGTTCTTCTTCCTCTTGAGTAAAATTCAAAGCACGTTATTTACTATTTGCTTCCATATCAGAAGAATAATACCTATAGATAGCATTATAATTATTTATTTTGTAGGTATTTGTTTATATCAAATATTTCAATATAACTATTAATAAAAATCTAAAATTATCAATGCTTGTCGTTTCGTAACAGATTCTAATAAAAATGAAAAACAAATTATTATGAACACCAATAAATACAATCATACAACGACACCTGTCAACCTACTGCCACTACACTTAAATATTTAGGGTTATAATCACGTTTAATAGTTCAGATGTACAGTAAACTAAAAGTTACCTTACCAACACCTAAATATAAATTGAAAAACGCAAATAAATTCTAACTATAGGTTAACTTAAAAGTGAAGGTAACCAAACTAAAAAGTTAACCAACGATTGAAAAACTGGGCGTAAGATTGATGAAGAAATAAGGAGGCCAAAAATAATTCGTTAGAGGCCTAAGTTTGTTGAAAAATACAATGGTACTGCCTTTTTAATAGATTTCGACTTACGCCAAGAATATTAGAAAATATACTAGAGAAGATGAAGAATTTAATTTCTTATACTAGCCAATAATAATAGGCGTTATATTAATTGCTCGAGACTAACTATTGGTAACATTGAATTTTTATGCAAGTGGTTCATTTTTAAGAACAACTGGGGATTTTTCTGAGGTTAGCAAATCTACTGCAAGTAAAACTGTATTACGAGTCAGTTTAGTTTTTGCAAGTTTGCGACTTCAATACTTAAAATTGTCTTAAAATGAAGAAGTGCTTAAAATTCGACAAGATTTTTATAGTATCGTCAAATTTCCCAAACGCGTAGATGCATTGAATTGCACACATGTGAAAATACAGTCACTTGGATGCGATTATACTGAAATTTTTCATAATAGAATACTAACAAAACAAATTTCTTTTATTAATATTGTTAAATGCATTCTCAACTCAGGTCTAAATCGCATCTTTCTCTTTCCAAGTAAAAACACAAGTTTTTTCGGATTCTAAAAGATTTTTATGTTGCTCTACAATAGTAACTAAAAGTTCTTCTTCCTCTTGAGTAAAATTCAAGACACATTATTTACTATTTGTTTCCATATCAGAAGAATAATTTATTTTGTAGGTATTTGTTTATATCAAATATTTCATTATAACTATTAATAAAAATCTAAAATTATCATTGCTTATCGTTTCATAACAGATTCTAATAAAAATGAGAATCAATAATTATTATGAACACCAATAAAAAAAATTATACAACGACGTCTGTCAACCTACTGACAACTACACTCAAATGTTTAGGGTTATAATCACGTTTAATAGTTCAGATGTACAGTAAACTAGAAGTTACCTTACCAACACCTGAATATAAATTGAAAAACGCAAATAAATTCTAACTATAGGTTAACTTAAAAGTGAGGGTAACCAAACCAAAAAGTTAACCAACGATTGAAAAACCGGGCGAGTGGTTTAATAAAATTATTCTTCTTCGCTTTTGTTATATTATCTTGAAAACTACATGTTTCGTGCGATGAGCATCTTTACGAAATCAAGTTATTTGTATCACCACCCCTAGACATACTCTAGTTAATTAACAGAAAAATGTAAATGTTTTATAGCAATTAAAATCACAGGAATTAAAAACTAAAACAATAATTAAAAATATTTTTATCAAATATCAAAATATTATAAAAATTTTGACAGCCATTGCAATTTTCTGTTTTTATAATAATATCATATCAGGATTTAAATTTATTATTTTTTGACTTACAATTTACATATTAGTTCATACAACATCGAAAATTGCGCAAGCTTCATTTTTCCTGCTCCCAACTATAAAATATGCTTTAAAAATAAAAAGATTATGTACTAAAAAACAAAGACCTTTAATTTTTTTAATTAATTTTATTGAGAAATTTAATTACAATTAACAACGAGATTATACGCCATCCGCATTTTTGTAATTTTTATCACTTAATGTGCTGGAAGGTCAGCCCTCGAATAACAATTCTTTTTGAAAGAAAGTGGAACCGTTGAAAAAAAAGTACAAAAATGCACCAATATGCACAACCTACCAAAATACGTATCTAGTGTTAAAAATATGCATTTTAAAAAGTATTTTATTGAATTTTGATTTGCCTAATTTGGCTTTATCTATATGGATTTTGGTGACATATCAATTTTTAAAAATATGCAAATGCATTAAATTCCGTGCTCTAATTATAACTCATAAAATAATCATATAAGCTGCATTTTCATTATGACGGCACAATGGCGCAACCAGAATTTTGTTATGGGAGGGGGGCTACAGGATGCGAACGAAGCGAGCTACGCTTGCGGCGCGCGCCACGGGCAAAAAATTTTCGGAAAAAGGGGCGTGGTCATCTTATTTTCGAGTATAATTTAATTATTGTGTTACCACTGTTACCTACCTTAAATTGAAGTGGAAATTAAAGTACAGCATTTCCGAAATAACTCAGAGCGAAACATTCTGCGGATTTTTTTTATGGAGAAAGGGAGTCAATTTTTATAATGCGAATAAGACATTGTATTACAGGTGTGAACCGGGCACATATGCGTATATTTAGCAAAAATTTCAGGCACATAATTTGTTAACTCAGGTAACAGGTAGAAAGTTGCCTGGAATTTTCGAATAATAGCGCCAGTTGCATCTGCGCTGTCGCGCAATTCTACCTATTTTGTTGAATAACATACTATTTATATTGAAAAAAGTTACAATAATGTCCAAACAAGATAATATATTTTTTTTAAGAACAATCTGGATTCTTCGCGTTTTTGAGTGTTTGGGGCCTCTTAGACCATAGTATAATAACTATATATTTTACTAGAATAATAAGTAGTCTCACTCTCGTGATTTGGTGTCCGAAGTTGGAACTCGCGCAGTCCTTTATGCGCACCCAATACACTGTAAAAAAAAGTGTAAAATTACACCATGTTGATGTAAAAATTACCTTTAAAAAAAGAGCATTTTTACTTTGTTTTTTGGGTAATCTTAAAAGTACCCTTTTAATGCGTGTAAATTTACTTGCTGTTTGGTATTTATACCTTATAGTGTAATTTTACTGTATTTGAATAGGTAATTTTACTTGTGGCATTGAAAACTGTTACATTTCTGTATGAAATTTACTATATTTCAAGTAAAACTACCTTGCATATGTTTTGTTTACCTTTGTGGTTTAAAATTACCCGATTTTTTTATTTTGAGTTTTTTTAATATGGGTTTCTACTAATTTAAAATTTATATTGATATATTTTCTTTCCAGTTATTGTACAAAAATAGTAATACTTTGAAGTGATCGTTTGTACAAATTTTCCTTTTTTCTAGAATTTGGTGAAATTGGTTTTCAAGGAAATTAGTTAATAAATTTCATTAATTTAAAATGAAATTTTTCAATTGCAAATATTGTAAATACATTCATGGTTTAATGTTGTAATATTGAAAAAACCGAGAGCAAGTCGATAATATTTAAGTTGTGTGATCAGTTTTTTGATTGGATGACCTGAATTCTAATGAAAGCCACCCTCCTTAACTTTGACTTGCTGGAAGTTAAAAACCGTAGTATGAAATTAATACCGATTTTAGTTTTAGTATTTGATTTTTATTTTTATTAGTTAATTAGATTTAAGCTGTAAATACGATTTTTGATCATCCATTTATAATTTCGTTCAGCGTAGGTTGTCACTTGTATGGTCAAAGGTGATTTTCTGACTCGGACGAATTTGGCCTTCATCCTCGTGAACCTTTATGTTGTATCGGGATTAATCATGAAACTTCTCTTCTTGTAAACCTTAGGGTAGTCTTTATAATTTTTTCCTGGTAAAGATATATACGCAGATTTTATAGATGGAGAGTGTTATGAAAAAATAGATTTGTTTAAAGAATCACCGCAATCACTGCAAATCATACTTTATCAAGACAGTTTTGAAGTTTGTAACCCTTTAGGTTCATCGAAGTGTATCCACAAAATTGTAGCTGTCTATATGACGTTTGCTAATATTCCCCCATTTAATAGATCAAAAGTAGATCAAATTCAACTTGTTGCTTTATGTTTTGAAAGTAATGTAAATAAGTATGGTTTTACTAAAATATTTGAAATAATAATGCGCGATATTTGTGATTTAGAAACTAAAGGAATTATGATCAGGAATTCATTAATAAAAGGTACACTCGTTGCTGTAGCTGGGGACAATTTAGGTAGTCACCAAATTGGTGGATTTGTCGAAAACTTTCACACAAATGGATTTTTTTGTAGATATTGTACAACTCATTCAAATAAGTTTATTACTGGCACCAAATTTCCTCTTCGATCTGTTGCTTCTTACGATGACGACGCAACTGCGGCAATTGTTAATTGTGGTCCAGTACATGGAATAAAACGTTTTTCAGTATTAAATCGGTCTAAATATTTTCATGTATGTAACCCCGGATTACCACCATGCCTGGCCCATGACGTATATGAAGGTGTTGTACAATATGATTTAATGCTATGCCTCAATCAATTGGTTGTAAAAAAATGTGTCACCTTCGATTCTTTAAATGCAAAGATACAAGATTTGCGTTTTATTTGTGAAACAGATTATGAAAAAGTGCCTCTTCTAAAGAAATGTGACAGGTTGCACGGTAGTGCAACGGAAAATTTACGTTTACTACTTATTCTACCATTTGCTTTATATGATATGGATATTGACGATCCCAGTTGGGAACTTATTTTAATTCTTAGAGAAATTAACAACATTCTCTTTGCTGTGAAAATATCGGTAGTTCAGTTAGCTCATCTTCAATCTCTTATTAATGATTATATTGATTTAAGAAAAACTTTGTTTCCTAATGTCCCACTACGGCCAAAACATCACTTCTTCACACATTATCCATATTTAATAAAGAAATTTGGACCGATAAGACATTTTTGGACTTTGCGTTTTGAAAGTAAACATCGTTATTTTAAAAATATTTTACGCCATTCACCAAACTTCAAAAATATTTTAATTTCATTGTCAGAGAGACATCAATTTTTACAGTCACTTCATTCAACCCAAAGAAGTTTATTTGCAGATCTAGTAATTTCAGACGACGCTGTACCTTACGTTTTACACGAAGAAATAGATAAACGCAAATTTATTTGTAAAAAAGCTTTGTTTCGAGGTATAACATATAAATCGGGTATGTACATTTGTTGCAACAGAAACGAATATAATGATTATATTTTATGTCTGATTGAAAACATTATAATAAACGGTACATATGACGACTTGTATTTTATTGGCAAACAAGTTGAAATATATTTTGATAAAGTGAAAGGCGTGTTTGATGATAAACAAATTTCTGCTCCTGTTTCAAAAATCGGTTGTCAGTTTCAAGATTTACTCAATCATGAACCACTACTAGTTTTGAAATCATCAGATAAAAATTTATTTTACTTTAAATCTTCTCCATTACAACATTTTTAAAAAAAATAATTATATTATTCAAAAATTATATTTTAGTTTGGGTTTATTTTATTTTTCTTCTACTTTATGAATGAAATATTATTATAAAATTTAATATTCTACATTATACGTTAGCTAATTTTTGTGTATTTTCTGTTTCAAATGAACATTTGATGTTTCTAAATGGAACATTTAACATATAAAACTATATTTCGAACAATTTCAACATGACATTATAATTGTTGAATAGAAAAGAAATGGCCAATTTAATATTTAAGATTTGGAATTCATCAAGGACAATAAAAAAATTTGTAACTGTTAGGGATGGAGGCGATGGACTTTATGAAACTGTTATTCTAAAAGGTAAATTTTATTAATTTAATACAGCATAGGTACCTTAACTAATATGGAATACTTTTTATTTTTTAGCGTCGCAAAAATTGAACATTAACGGATCCTCATTAGTGTTAGAAGGTGATGGCACTTACGTGGATGACGACGACACCCTTAGAGTTATGGCCAAAGAAACATTAATTTTGTTAGAACCAAATGAAATTTGGAAATCAATAGATAGTATTAGTACTTGTAGTACAGTAACTGTCGGTAGTAATATTGCCCTGGAACTTTCAGAATTATCACAAGGAAATTTAAGTTTTGAAAATCAGGCAGAGAACAATTTATCGGTCGAGAAACAACATTCTTCAATAAATTCGTGGGAAAAGTTCACTATACCGTGGTATGAAATTAGTACATTTGGAATAAAAGCATTGCAGAAAAATAAAAGAGATGTCAAAGTAATTACCGAAGTAGTACATACTGTTGCTGATGAAATTAGGTCTATTGGATCTAATATACCGGCAAAACATTTAAAAAATATTGCAAAACAAATTTGTAAGGAATATCCCCTATCTTTAGAAGACAGGGATGACGATGAAATTGTAATTGGGGAAGGATATCATGGTATGTTTTTTAAATTACAAGATCGAATAAAATATTTAAACCGTTGTTGCCACAATAAAAGATCGAGTAATGAAATATCTAGTAAATGTAATATTCCAATTAACAAGAGGAGAAAAATGTTAGCAATGAAAGCCGGTTGCAGCAATTGGGAACCTACCTCAGAAACTATTACATTGGAAGAATCTCAAAATGCTGAAATGCATTTAAAATTAATAAACGTTGATTCAGAATTTGATCAAGAAACTCTACGCATGTTGGAAATGACATATTCGAATCAACGTTTGTTTCTAAACAATGGTGATCATCCTTCCATTATTGAAATTAGGGAAACGTGGCCGATCCTGCTCTGTCAGCAAGGTATTTATTGGCATTTCAGCAAATTGATGTCAAAATCGGACGAATTGTAGATTAATATACAAGATTTAAGTAAAAATATCTTGCTGAAATCAAAAAAGATTTTAACTTTTGGAATTCAAAAATTGTATATTAATGAAATTCATGAAACAGAAAATGAAATACTTTTAGACATCTTATCAATTATCACGATGTTCTTCAAGGAAGAATTAAATTTACTCTATAGAAAAATATCGGTAAGTGGTTAATTAATATAATAAACAAAATTTTTGTATAATGTTCATTATTTTCAGAATCTTCAAGAAATCAAAGATTTTGACAGCAATTCTCTCGCAATTGTTGAAATAAATAATACAGCAGGTAAGCAGGCCAAATTTGCAAAATATATTTTTGGAGTAATAGTCTTCTTTTTAGGACAAGACAGCAATTCTTCAAATTTTTATATCATAATGGAGAAGCAATGCATTAATAAAGAAAGCACTACATTAAGAAATGCATTACAACTAATGTTTGCATTGTATTTTAATTTTAATTTGGAGTATCCTCTAAAAATATCATTAACGTTGGAATTTATACAAATATATTTTCTTAAAATTCAACCTCATGCAGGAAGTAAAAATACAAGAAGAAATTCTAAAATGAAACTGTTATCATTAATCAACAAACTAAGATGATTATTTGTAAATTTATATTTATTTAATTTTTAATTTTTATCTTTAATTATTACATTATGTACTCACATTTTTTTTATATTTAATATTTAGGATAATTTAATATCTTTATTCAAAACTTTTACTTTTTATTTTTTAACTATGTACTTTTATAATTATTATAGCGTTTTACTTTATAATTACAATTTTTATTTATAATGTCTATATTGTTTTATTATTTTTTTGTCTAAAAAATTAGCAAAAATTATAACGTAATTTTTTTATTATACTTATTATAAAGTTTCAGTAGTTTGTTTATTTAAGCAAGAAATATAAAACAAAAATTTACAAAATGATGTTTTTCTGTTAGGACTAGCAAAGTTATAATACGTATCTTTCGTAAACCAAAATATTTCAAAAGGAGAATTTGCAAATACATCAAAAGGGAAATTTACACTAAATTGAAGAAATAGAAGTTTCCCAAAAAGGTAAATTTAACTACTAAAGGGGGTAAATTGCACATAAGTGAGAATCTAAGAATGTCACAAAAAGGTAAATTTAACTACTAAAGGGGGAAAATTACACGTAAGTGAGAATCTAAGAATGTTCCAAAAAGGTAAATTTAACTACTAAAGAGGGAAAATTACACGTAAGTGTGTATCTAAGAATGTCCCAAAAAGGTAAATTTAACTACTAAAGGGGGAAAATTACACGTAAGACGTAAGTGAGTATCTAAGAATGTCCCTAGAAGGTAATTTATATATATCGAAGGGGAAATTTACCTTACAGTAAAAAAATTGAAATTTCCAAAAAAGGTAAATTAAACTACCAAAACAGGAAAATTACACGTAGGCGGGAATCTTAGATTGTCCTAAAAAAGTAATTTTACATTGCAAAACAAATTTACCTTTTGGTAGGGAATCTAAAAAATCGTAAAAAAGTAATTTTACATTAGAAAAGAAAATTACACTTGGTGGAGGATTTCAATTTTCTCCAAGAAAGTAATTCTACTATGTGCAAGTAAAATTCCATTAAAAGGTAAAATTACTGCAATTAATGGAGGTAACTCAGTTGCCTCCAATAGTTAGGGTAATATTACCCAATCTGTTTTTACAGTGTATGGATCCGTTCTCACAGCTGTTTAATATTTACTTTTAATTTTAAATTAAAATCTTATATTATTATATGATCTTCTTAAATTTTCACACGTATATATTTTGAATTTTTAAAAGTAATAATGATGAACTTTAGTTTGTTATTTTTTGTAATGTAATTTTGTAATGCTCTATAAACTTTATTGCTTAGTTCCTAATGGGCTTTAAAACGGCAGCCAGATTCTAGCCCGATCAAGCTTAGCGCTTCAAATGAGGAATCACACCTCAGTAAATCACAACGCCCGCCGCCCACATTAGATGAAGGAGATATACGGATCACCGTGGAACACTGGAACTCCATATCGCCAAGAAGTTCATCATCGGCAACCAGATTCTACCCCGCTTAAACTTTTTAAATTTCCACCTACATATTTAAAATTTTTAAAAGTAATAGATGCACTTTAGTTTATTTTACAAAAATAAAAATCAGGATTTCTATGGAAATTTCAAAATACCATCTACAGCATAAAACCACTCCTGCATAAAAAATTTGGACGTTACGTTTTGTGATTTGTTTCCCAAATTAGCAGTTCAAGCCGAAGTTGCACATAAAATAAAGGTCGAGTTTGAGAAAATCCCTTTTACTCCAATATGCAGTGAGACTTCTACAAATTACTTATTAAATTTATTTATTCGTGTTAGAATATATTACACATTAAAATTTTTAAATACGAATTTCAGAAATCAGCCACGTAAACATAAAAAAAACTATTAATGTGACGCATATGTAATTATTAATTTAATTTATTAAATTATTTTATTTCATAAATTATATTTATTAAATTAACTCGATGGTAGATGCCATTGCTTCTGTAAAGTGGTTTACTGCTTTTACTTACTTAAAAGTTATTTCAAAAATTTATAAACGAAATTTTAATAAGTTGAGAAAAGTATAAAAAGTTAGGTTACCGACAAGGTAATATTTTTATTAACCCTACATTGCCGTACATGTGAAATTTAAACATATAATTTATTATGTTATCTATAAGAGCGTAAAATATGGTCGACATGCAGGGTTAATACTTGCGCATAAAGGAATGCGCGAGTTCACTTTGCGGACACCAACTTCAAAGGTGCCGACACGAAGTGAAACTACTTATTCTAGTATATATTGTTGTATTATTTTATACGAAATGCACCATTTCCGTGTGAGTGTTCTTTCATTTATTTTTTTTAACGATTTGAGTTATCGGTACTTACAAAAGGCATATGTAACAATAAAAACTACTTACTACACAATATGAAATTTTAAGAGTGCCTGAATTTTGTGGTGCATCGTGTATAAAAACATAAAAGGTGTAAAAGTGAAAGTGGAGACGAGAGAACTAGAGCGGTAGAGCCACGGTAGAGCGGCATGGTGGCTGAGTTTTCGAACGCCGCAGACAAATTTTGATGTCTGCGAATATTGCTTTAATCTTCTTGATTTTTGAAGAACGATCGAGTATTTGGAATATGCAAGTACTTGAAATAGGTGAATATAAAAATCGATTCGTAATTTGAATGCATGGATGATCGATGTTAATAGATGAAAAATTAGTAACGACCGCATGGAAATAAAATTAAAATTTACACGTACCTGTTGAACAAACTACTTATCAAGAGTAGATCCAATTAGATGTGGAAGATGATGCTGGAACCACTAATTGATGCAATTGAGATACTAATATTTTTGATATCAATTCATCGGCACATGTGCGAATGGAATGACGAAGTCTGTCTGCTACCGTTAGCCATCCGTCGACCGTTATCAAGATCACGACAATTAGCGAACGTAGATTCCTTCAGTGGCGTACTAATTTATTAATTTGGTAAATACAAAAATTTTCGTTTTATAAACTTTATTTGTGACATTTACTTAAGATAGATTTCATTATTTTGTACATGCTTACACACTGCGTAATTACGAATCAAATTCAGGTCATAATCTTTAGTTTCATTAAATATAATTTGATTGATAATTACTGCAACACATTATACACAAAAAGCCTTATTGGAGAATTATTGTTCTCAAATCAAGTACCGATAATCAATAATTTTATAAACTTATTTACTCTGTGGAATTGGTATATTTTATTTATGTATAACCTGCATCCCAAAATTGTTCAAGTAAGCCACCTTGAAACCCCCCTGAGAAGTCTTAGCTCTCCGACTTGTAAAGCCGTAGAGATTGGTGATATTTTGCCGCTTGCCACGCATTCAAAAATATCATTACAATATAGTTATTATACTATGCTTAGACGGTCGTTAGCTAAAGCGGTTAAGTGCTTTGCTGCTAATGCCGAATGCCTGGTTCGACTCCGGACTCAGTAAAAACTTTATTCTGACCGTCTCCTCTCGGAAGGCAATGGCAAACCACCGAGATGTAATATGCCTGGTACATCCTCTCTGGAGATGAAGTGTATACACTTCCCGCGGTTCGGAGCCCGCGTTAAGCAGTAGGTCCCCTATGTGTGTGATAATACTTCAAACACACAACACACACATAGGAGAGAGGTCGCCAAAGTCCGGGGAACTGGATATGGCACAAAGAAGAAAGAAGGGGCCTCTTAGCACCCCTTGACTGCGCCACTGTGACGGCACAATAAATGGCAATATTGATGTATGATGTTTATTGCGGATGCAATAATTCGTTTTCAAAAGAAATCGATTTGTTGCTAAGCCGTGCCTGGGAAGCTGTTCTTTTCAAAGATATTTTTGCAAAGTTTATTTTTTTTAAATTTGATTTTTTTTAAATTATGAAAATATGCACTTATATGTCTTAAAAATAAAAACATATGAAATATGCACTCTCCAATTTTGGTTGTAAACTCTAAAGTTGTAGAAACGCATAGAAACAATTTTTTACGACTCTAGGACCAAGCAACAAAAATATGCATTTACATATAATTCCACACTCTAATAATTACTATAACATTTGGAAACAGTAAAATTAAATGTATAAATCATTGGTCGCTAAACTTCAAATTTTTTTTTTAATTTGGCGCTGACTTTTGAGTGGAGAACCTTTGAGGTGGTGATAAAGGACACTTTTCTAAGACAAATTTTTAAATAAAATTTTTGTCCAATTCCAAACCCTTGGGGGGTACCTCTCTTTAAAGCAATATTTTGAATTTCTGATTTCAAACGGCCATAGCTCTGATATTATTAATTTTTTAATAATAGATCAAAACAGTTTTTAAAAATTTTCATTTTAACAAGTTTTTTGATACTGAAAATTTTTATGACTTTTAGTTAAAAAATCATTAATTAAAAAACTATTAGAGATATTTCAATGAAATTTTCAGAATGTATACTTCAATACTAGTATTTTAATAAAATATCTACGAATTTAAATTTTTTATATATTTTCATATTGTTAAGTAACTTTTAAGTTAACAAATGAAAATTTAAATGACTTCTCCCTCAAAAATCAAAATTTTTTTTTCTCGGTATTTTGCATTGAACATTTAAGTAACGAAATCCGCGAAAAAATTTGACTGCTCGCGATTAGATTAAGCATATATAATATTCATGAGTTACACAAAAAATTTACTGAAGCTTTTCCTGACGAAAAGATTGGACTCACAAAATTTCAAAACCTCCGTCCTCGTGAATGTATATCTGCTGGCAAAAGTGGGACTCATAATGTGCGTGTGTGTAAAATTCACCAAAATATGAAATTGCAGTTAAATGGATTTAAAAATGAATTAAAAAAAAAGGAACAATTTTTTCGGAAAGTTCAAATAATTTAATTAAAAGCTTTGTTTGTCGAGAATCTACATCATTGTGTTATTTTTCAAAGTGTACTAAGTGCCCAGGAACTGATAATGTTATAAATAAATTAGAAATGTTGCTTGATAATCATGAAATAAATGAAATTACATACAGCCAATGGAAAAGTACCGACAGGTAAGGAAAAGTTCACCCAAATCACTATTATATTTTAAAATTTTAATAACTACTCTCATAAAATAACTTGATTCATTTGACTTTGTAATAAATACTTGTTGAGGATCGGATAACTGCTGATTGTAAAAAATTATTATTATTTTTAAATATTTGTAGGTGGTGGTTTCCCGCCAAATTTAATGGCATTGTAGTGGTGGTTCTCTCCCACTCCTTTTACTATCGTTGTGGTTTTAGGGTAGTTTTTAAGGGCGTACTGCTGCATGTGTAAAATGGTATGCTGGATTGAGCGCTATAACTCGAACATCTCTTGAAATAATTAAATGATTTAAAAAACATCATATTTAGAAAAGATCATTTTTTGCTTCGACAGAATGTAAAATTTTAAAAAAATGCTAAAAGAAAGAATTAAATGCCGTAGAAGTAACACTAACTTTAATAATTAATCCTCAGCTTGATATTAAAAATATCAAAGAATAGCAACTACTAGTACCTAGCAAATTTATTGAACTTTTAAATAATGCATCGTAATAATTTTTAAATCCAAAGGGTTCTTGTAGAAAGCAATAATTAAAATATTAGTTTTCCATACCTATTCGAAAATATTGCGCAGTGTCTCTGTCTCTTCATTATATCAAGTATCACTAATTATTGTGGTAATTGCCTTAAATCTTTGATAGGTAATTTTTTTGGAAATTGTGGATTTACCAATTCCGGAAGTAAACACTTATAGAAGAATTCGGTCAGTTGACTTTCCATATAATCTTGCCAAAACTTTTCATCTCTGACTATTTTTTCTACTATTAGCTCAGTTGGCGTCCAAACTATAATGCTAGGGCTACACCTGCGTCTAACGTTATGCTTAGCTTGCATTAATGCACTAAAATGCAGATGTGGCTACGAATTAACGTGATAATCTGTTAACGACATTATTAATGACATTAGACTTTAGCGATAACTCGGGTTGCGGTCTCTTTTGGCACATCAAAGGGATTAATACGTTAGATATCGCGTTGTTGTAGCTACATTTATTCTATATCTCGCGCTATCGGCATACTTATAGTACTATACAGTAAGCTCTCGTTATAAAGATATACCTGTTTTATTAATTTTATAGCAATCATCATCAACATTTTTATGCAGCAATGTCTTAAATTGTAAAATAAACGCAAAAACTTATGGCAGTATACCTATAAATTTTGTTTTATATTAAACAACATAAAAATATACACAAATTTCACGAAAAATTAAAAATAAATATTTGTGTAAATTGCATTTTTTTATATTAAATTAAATAATTTGAAGAACGCGTTTTGCAAATTTTGCAAAAAATTTATTCGTACGTTAAACCAAATTACAAGATAAATTTGTATATTAAAAACTTAAATAAACTGCAAAGATATGTTCAACTTGCAGAATCAGCGTCGGCTTAAATTTCAACGCCTAGACAAGAGCTACACCTGCGTTTAACTTTAAGCTTAACGTATATTAATGCGCTAAAATGCAGATATGGCTACAAATTAAAGTGCTAATCTGTTGACGATATTAGTAATGACATAAGACATTAGGCGATAGCTCGGGTAGCGATCTCCTTTGGCACATCAAAGGGATAATGTATTAAATATTGCGCTGTTGTGGCTACACTATTCATTCTACATATATCTCGCGCTATCAGCATTATCTCTACTGCACTTGGTTCAGTTGCGCCTCATTTCTGCATAGTATGCTAATTAAATTAAGTCTACAGTTGAAGTAAATTAAGTTGTCTTTACCGATTAAAAAAGATAAATTTCGAATAACTTTTATTATATTTTCACTCTCACACTTTTATTTTTGCAATATGACTTAAGTTCTTTATACTATTAGAAAGGGAAAAAATAGAATCGTACGATATACTGAAATAACCTAAAAACAGAAATTCTTGACTTAAGTTGTTTATACCAAACATCAAAGAAATGTTTTAATTTAAAATAAAAATAAAAATTTTACGGAAATATGAAAACAAATAATAGATGTCTAAAATTAGTGTATTTTATATAATAGCTGTTCTATTAAATTATTTGAAAAACTCGTTTGCAAATTTTGAAGGTTAATTTTATTTGTGCTACGTTAGTAATTAAATAACGGACAAGAATATGTGCAATTTGCAGATTCAGGGTCGACTGTAATTTAAACGCGAGTAACAAGATACTATGTTTATATAATAAGTCCTGAGCGACACATTTTATATGCTTCTTTCGTGGTAGTGATGCTCGAAATCGAGAGTTTACTGTACATGAACTACGTTAAACATCACATTAAACATTAACATAGATGTAGCCATTCAAAAATATATAATCTAGCGCGTAATTTTTTCTTCCGTTAAATAACGCATTTTCTCTCGCTAGACGTTAACGCAGATGTAGCCCTAGCATAAAATAGCAATATTTTCTGTTAGTGATTTTTAGTTGTCCTTGAATTTGGAAATAATAATTATCTCTTCGTTTTAATTTAATTTTGCCTTTATCGTTTTCTAAAAATTTTATTGTTTTATTTTTAATGGCTTCCAATACAGTCGAAGATGAGGCTTTATGTGGACATTTTATTTCTACAATTCCATCTTCACCGATTAAACCATCTGGAGAAGCTCCTAAAAAATAAAAAATTTTATCAATAAAAATACCACATTTTTGAACTTCCATCTGATAATTTTCTTCAAATTCCGTAACTGCTACAATTTCGTGATCTTGTCCCCAGCGAGTAGATGAATTGCCGCGAAAATTCGAATATAACAGATTTTTTACTAAATTACGGCAATGCGTGGACTTCTTCATTTTGCATACAGAACCAAAATTTGATGCTGTTAATCGATTAAATCGCTCTTGTCTCCATAATAAGTTATCACTTTGTCCAATCGTATCGATTTGAATTTGGTTAAGTTCATCTTCACTTTTTTTTAATGATGCTAAAAATTCGGTTTCTTTAACTTTAATTTCTTCGGACGATAATGTTTCACCGTCATCAACAAGACCGTATTCCATATCTGCAGGTGCTATAGAATTTTTCTTCTTTTTAAATTTTTTCGGAAATAATTCTTTCCTACAATTTCTCGAATTGTAAGCACGCGTTAAACTGTTTATATATTTTTTCGTGTGTTCGCCGGGACTAGAATTGGTTACCGATTTATGAATAATTGCGCTCAATTGTCCAGGATTCGAGTTGTATGATATTAATGCTGCTTCACAACGAGTTTGATAAGAACGTCGTGCACTAAAATTTATGCGTTTGCCACCAATAAACTTGGCCAAAACCGAATTGTAACATTCCGCGGCATTATTGTCCATATTTAAAATTAAACTTTCGGCATGTCGCGCAACTCGACCAACCACTACCGTAATATCCTGATATAAACCCGAATTCTTCATGTCCGTGATCCACTTTATTTCATTTTCTGATGTCTTTGGTCCAACACAAAAATATTTAGAACAATGGGAATGCTCTCCAAACACATGACTTGGACCATTTAAAATATCTTTTCGTAGATGCTGCATTTTTTCCGCATGAGAGAAATCAGTACATTTTTCGTTAACAAATTTAACTGCACATTGAACACCGGTACGTAATCTTGTAATAGCGTCATTTAAAGCATTTCGCTGATTCATCGAAACTACAACTTTTTTCGAACTACTGAATTTATTTTTCAAAAGACCTCTTAAATTAGTACAATAATTCCTCAGTAAGTGATTGCGACACTCAATTTTTTCAATTTCGATTTCCATATGGTCGGGCTTCCAATAGTTTCTTCGTTACACTGCTATCACCATCTCCTACGAGGTATGCATATTTTACATAGTACATTTCTATACTTCTCATGAATCCTTCCACAATTATATCTGCTTCCATTCCCGTCGATGGTTTATTCCAATTTTTGAAGCATTTATGATGAGAAGGTTCCGAATTTTTGCTTTTAGCCCGAGAACATACACAGCAATATTTATTTCTAATACCTAAAAACAGTAATTTTCCAGTTCGCTTTCCAACTATTACTCCTACACCAGACAAAGCATTGAAGTTGACTTTGTATGAACGTTTACTCCATGCTCCATCAGCAATTACTGTTATTAGGGGTATATTATCTGAATCCACATTTCCTTCTTCAATAGCTAAACGTGCTTCTTCTTTTCCAGCATATTCCATTAATTTCCAAGCCTCGTCGTGGATGTGAGATGATAATGTATCTTCTGTTTTATTAAATAAATGTGGACCCATAGATGGAATATCGCAAGTAGAAAGTAATTCTCTAAGTGATGAGTATCCACCTCCAGTTGAAATGCATCCTAATACTGAAGACTTGTTGATATCCATAGAATTTTGGTCATTATCAGTTTCTATTATTTTCTTCGAGTAACACATACTACACGATACAATAATTTTACTTTTTAATCCCAGTCTTTGCTCACCTACTATTCGTAAATGTTCCGACGTACACGAAAAAAGTTCTAAATGTTTAAAGTTAATAAGCTGTTGAAAAAAAAAGTTTATGTTTACTATACGTCTTCCCGTTAATTCAAAATTATCACTAGATGGAACTTTTTGTATGTCATCCATCAGGTTATTAGAAGAATCTGTTTCTGGTATAAAAGGAACATTTGATATAGATGGTACTGCTTCGGAAAAATAATTAATGTTGTACGTTAAAGGTGTTAATTGATTAAGTCCATTCATATTTGCCATTGAAACTGGAAGTTCAGGAATAGAGGTGGTGTTGGATTCCGAATGGGGTAACTCGGGAGAGATATTTATATTGGTTACTGGATTGTTGTGTTTTTCCTTAATTACTTCACTAGCTTTTCCAATATTTCGTTGTTTAGAAATGTATCCACGAGCTATACTCATTCTTCTACGCATACTTTTTCGGCGTGTCCCTGGTGCCAATCTAGGCATTTTTATTATTTGATGCTGACTAACACAAAATCAAAGCTTGAAGTAATATTGTTTCTTGCAAACAAGACACTAATAACTGAACTTAGTAACTCACGAGTATAGTAACACTTTGATGTAGTAAGTATACTTCGTAAGTATAATACTAGATAGTATAATAATAGAAGTAAGTAATACTTTGAAGTAACACTTCGAAGTAACAAACTTCGATCTAGCACTACTATTAATACAGAACTACAAAAAGGGTTCTTTTTATGTCAAGTTAAAGTACTTTTAATTTTGGTAACACCCTTCTTGAGACAAATTTGACTAATTGAAAAATAAGAAAACTTTCGCCAAGACTACTGACATTAAAATTTATTGTGTATTTTATTCAGTATCGCAATATAATAAAAAAATTTCAAGTCTAGTTATTGTAAATGAACTTATTGTAAACTATTTTAGATATTGTAAGGGTTACTTACCTAAAAAAGTTTTATGGTACATTTCGCAATACTTTTTAGAAACGAAAATCATAAAAGTTTCAAAAATACAATAGCAAACTCTTTTGATAATATATATTTAAAAAAAATAACATTATAAAGTTCCTGTTAAAAATATTTCAATGACCTTTCCTATATACATTTCAAAAATTTTATAATTTTAATCTATATGAAAGTTATATGCTATAATGCACAAACGTCCCGAAACGTGGAACAATAATTCAACTGTTACAGCAGGCCTAATTACATACTTAACAATATTTTATTGAAATTTAAAAAATAACATTATAAGGATCTATATTTAAAAATTAAAATTATAAAACAATGTACTGCACATTGTCACCAGCAGGTACTGACAGAATACATCATTTTCAAACTTTTACATAATTTTCGATTATCTCGGAACTAGATTTGGGATGGTTGAGAATTTAGCACAGTATAATTCTTGGCCGACGTAAACAGAAAGTCACTACTAGATTAGAACAGAATTTAAGATTTTAAATTTCTCAATAACAGTGTAGAACTTAAGTATCGCATTACACTTTGACAGTTCATAGACTTTTAAATGCGTATACGTCAGTTTCTTTTGAGCTACATCACATATGAATTTTAGCATTGTCTGTCTTATTTTGAACTTTACGATCTCTCTCGTCAATTTTTGTGAGCTTTGCAGCAGTACGCCCTTAATTCAATATAAGTAAGAATTTACGAGAAGTAACAATATATTAAGTTACAAGAAGTAAGGGCAGTTTTAGCCTAAAAATTGTGGAAAGCGGCCGACTTAGCGACCGCACAAAATAAAGTTATAAACACTTAAGGAGTATTTTTTATTGAGTGATTTATAAAAGAAGATACTAAATTCATACAGTCCACTAAGAAAGGAAACATTGGACCTTCGAGCCGGATTGGATTAGAGAAAAAATCAAAATTGAAGTAAGAAAACACGTGGTTATTGCTGATCAAGGCAGGCGGGAACGGAAAGAAGTATCCATTGATTCCAGTGGTTCCTACTCCAACATCTGATTAGTAAGACCTTTTACACCTTATTATTTGTACCTTCAATTTGAATATTTAAGTTTAGTTTTATATTTATATTTTGTGGTATCATAATTTAATTAAAACAAAAAAAAATGGAAAATTTAGTTAAAAAACGTGCAGTTTTAAAGGGTCAATTAACTCGTTTAAAAAATCATTATAGTAGTATTAAAGCAGACGAAGTATCTGAAAGTATAATTTTTCAATTAAAAGAACGCAGAGATAAAATCAAACCGTTTTGGGAGGAATTTAATAAAATTCAACAGGAAATCGAGAAACTCGGGCCATCTGAAAACGATGAGCAAGAACGCGAATATTTCGAAAATCTTTATTTCAAAATAATCTCAGAAATAAACGTATTAATTAAAAAATCAGGATATGAAAATATTTCAGATGCTGGTCCTAACAAAGTTTCTAGCGTCAGGTCAGAAAATGATAGTGTTTCTAGGAATGCTGTTAAGCTTCCAACAATACAAATAGAAAGCTTTGATGGACAGTACTGTAATTGGTTAGGGTTCAAAGACAGTTTTAATGCCTTAATAGATTCAAACAAAGAAATTCACAAAATTCAAAAATTTTTATATTTACGTTCGTCACTTAAAGGGGAGACCGCGGAAATAATTAAATCTATTGAACTCTCGGCAGATAATTATGATAACGCGTACCAAATACTCAAAGAAAGGTATGAAAATAAATCCTTAATTATTCATAACCACATTAAAGCTATTTTTGAGTGTCCTAATTTATTAAAGGAATCTTTTACGGAATTGAGAAAACTATATGACACGTTCAATAACCATTTGCGTTCTTTAAAAACACTAGGGGAAAAGGTTGATAGTTGGGACAGATTAATAATTTTTATTCTAACTAGCAAGTTTGATCCGATTACTAGGCGCGATTGGGAATCACATAAAAATAAAGGTGAATTACCAGAAATGACAGACATGACAACCTTTTTAAAGGAAAAATGTGAAGTATTGGAAAAAATCGAAAATAATAAATCGGAAAAACAAAAACATCATTTAAATAAAAAAACGATTAGTAACAGTTTTCTCACGAATAGTAATAATAATATAAATAAATTGCAATGCTTTTATTGTGGAAATGACCATACGATCTTCAAATGTGAAGAGTTCTTAAAATTAACATGCGAGGAGCGCATTGCCTCCGTTAAAAGGCATAAGTTATGTATGATCTGCTTCAGAAATAATCATTTTTCGTGGAAATGTAAGGCAACGAAAAAGTGCTTTAAATGCGACAAGCCGCATAACATTCTATTGCATATTAATAATTTAAATAGCGAAGCAGCAGCATTTACACCGGTAAGCTCTGCAATAAATGAAGATGCAACTTCAATTGGTACGTCATCGGTCAGTAATTATAGCGAGTTACCAGTGGCGTCACAGGTTTTACTCGCGACAGCAATAATTAGAATTAAAGACAAAAATAATAAAATAATAACCTGTCGCGCCTTGTTGGACAGTGGTTCGCAAAGCCATTTTATTAGGGAAGAAATATGCAAAAAATTGTCATTAGAACAATCAACGGTGAATCATGTTGTTAAAGGTGTGGGTCAATCATTAACAAATATTAGTAGGCAAGTAAATATTACGTTCATGTCTTGTTTCAGTGACTTTGGCATGAATATTGATTGCCTAGTTTTACCAAAAATTACAGAAAGATTACCCATGGTATCCTTTAATAGATCACAGTTGACCATTCCAAAAAATGTACGGTTGGCGGACCCAACCTTTAATATTTCCAGTGAAATAGACATTTTACTAGGTTCTCAAGTATTTTGGTCAATTGGGTGCTACGGTCAAATACAAATGGGAAAAAATTTACCGAATTTGCAAGAGACAAAATCATGGTACTATAAGAGAAGGTATGTTCGTTTTGAAACGCGTTTTGGTTCTGTTCACGCACATCCAATCGACGCCATCTTAGTTTTATTTCGCCGCCCAATTCAAATGTTGTGAGAAATGTAGATAACAAATAAACTATTTCTAGTAATAAATTCGCATTTACTATCACATTTTACTTATAATAAGATTATTTTTATATTTTAACGTAATTAAAATCATTTGTGTTTATTAACAAATAAAATATTTCTAAATATAAAATAAAAGACACTTTCTTTGAGAATTTATATATTGTAAATGCTTATTTGATGCTTTTGCCAACTACCACGACTTTTTTTTGTGACACTTTTTCTAATTTTTTGTCCTTTTTCCTTTGGTATATTTCCTCTTTTAATGTGATATTTTTTCGTCTTATGCGGAACCACGTCATGCACCGTGTCATGCATAAAAGCACTTCTTCTGGAAATTGTACATGTTTTCCCATTGCCTCAATAGTCCGCATCTTTAATCTTTGAAACACCTGCGGTGTTTCGCCGCCAATATGGCGGCGATTGGATTTCAAGCGTTTCAATGAGCGAGAGAGATTACCCAAAAATGCTATCTCTCTCTGCGCAAGAACATACCTTCTCTTATAGTACCATGGACAAAATTAAGTTGGTTAATAGCAGGTAACTTGGGTGGGCAGGTCAAAAATCGTAATACAACAATGAGCTACTTAAACACCTTTTCGGATTCTATTGATGATAAAATATTAAAATTCTGGGAAGTAGAAGAAGTTATTAGTAAAAATAAAAATATGATTATGTCGCAAAACGAAAAATATTGTGAAAGGTACTTTGCTGAAACTACCCAACGTAATAAAACAGGTAGATTTGTTGTTAGTATCCCATTCAAGGAATCGTTACAAAATTTAGGGAACTCGCGTGAAATGGCACTTAAACGTTTTTATTCATTAGAAAGAAAATTCAGAACAAACGCTGATCTAAAAAAGGAATATGTAATTTTTATGAATAATTACAAAGACGAGAACCATATGCGGGAAATAATGACATAAATGATATCGAACAGCAAAGGATGATGGGTACTATCTACCCCATCATGCAGTTATCAAAAATTCTAGCATCACAACTAAATGTCGTGTAGTATTCGATGCATCCGCAAAAACAGACACCGGTCTATCATTAAACGATGTTCAATTTAACGGCCCGTCTCTGCAAAGTGACATATTTACAATTTTAATAAGATTTAGACATTTCAAATATGTAATGACCGCAGATATTTCAAAAATGTATCGTCAAATATTAATCACCGAAAATCAACGTAAATTTCAAAAAATATTTTGGCGGGATGACGAATTCCAAGCAATGTTATACTTTAATATAAGTATAACAATATAAGGTTTTAGGGTAGTTTTTAATTCAATATAAGTAAGAATTTACGAGAAGTAACAATATATTAAGTTACAAGAAGTAAGGGCAGTTTTAGCCTAAAAATTGTGGAGAGCGGCCGACTTAGCGACCGCACAAAATAAAGTTATAAACACTTAAGGAGTATTTTTTATTGAGTGATTTATAAAGGAAGATACTAAATTCATACAGTCCACTAAGAAAGGAAACAATACTTATTATATTTTGTTTCGTAAAGTTACAGATTTATTGTATCGATATATTAATAATGAAATTATTAGATTTTGTGATTAATTAAATTAGCAAAATTATATTTATTTTTATACTGAAAAGCAGCTCCGTCCGAAAAATAAGAAATTTTATTAATCATATTTGCTCCAAACTTATTTTTTTAAAATTCAATCAATTTAGAATTAAAGAGGTGAACTGAACTCGCATCGTGACTAACTTTTTCTGAAATTATTACATAGTTTTCATGTTTCATTTCTTCATTCTCTCTATAATATACTACGTAAGGGTGAATTGTAGCCTGGTTGTTATTCCAATGGTAAGATTGGATTGCGTTTTGTACAGAAAAACTATAATTTTCAGAAAAATCAAGACATACGATAAATTCTCCATCCTCAACAGAATTCTTTTTATCAGTAAAATATAATGCTTGAGATTTTGCAAGAAAATCATGTCTCAATAATTCAGGCCATTTTTGTCTTAAACCATTAAAAAAATCTTCTTTCTTCTTCTTTTCTTCAACTACTTCAGTCCTGTAAATTTCAAGCCAATTAATTTAATTAAAATATTTATAGAAAAACGGATAACAAAAAAAATGTACAGTTTAAATGGGACAAAATCCAATAATTTCATTATTAATATATCGATACAATAAATCTGTAACTTTACGAAACAAAATATAATAAGTATTTATTACACAGTCAAACGAATCAAGTTATTTTATGAGAGTAGTTATTAAAATTTTAAAATATAATAGTGATTTGGGTGAACTTTTCTTTACCTGTCGGTACTTTTCCATTGGCTGTATGTAATTTCATTTATTTCATGATTATCAAGCAACATTTCTAATTTATTTATAACATTATCAGTTCCTGGGCACTTAGTACACTTTGAAAAATAACACAATGATGTAGATTCTCGACAAACAAAGCTTTTAATTAAATTATTTGAACTTTCCGAAAAAATTGTTCTTTTTTTTTTAATTCATTTTTAAATCCATTTAACTGCAATTTCATATTTTGGTGAATTTTACACACACGCACATTATGAGTCCCACTTTTGCCAGCAGATATACATTCACGAGGACGGAGGTTTTGAAATTTTGTGAGTCCAATCTTTTCGTCAGGAAAAGCTTCAGTAAATTTTTTGTGTAACTCATGAATATTATATAATAATAATTGTTTTTGTTTTTGAATTTGTTTAAATGAAACCATAACAATAACATAATTTTTATTTTAAAGATAAAGTATTGTTTCTTATTTGTAATTACCGAGTAGATTAAAGGTAAATCAATGACACGCGGCAACGCACTGTACCGACAGCGCCCACCGCCCGTCATAAATAATTTTTTTTTGCTTAATCTAATCGCGAGCAGTCAAATTTTTTCGCGGATTTCGTTACTTAAATGTTCAATGCAAAATACCGAGAAAAAAAAATTTTGATTTTTGAGGGAGAAGTCATTTAAATTTTCATTTGTTAACTTAAAAGTTACTTAACAATATGAAAATATATAAAAAATTTAAATTCGTAGATATTTTATTAAAATACTAGTATTGAAGTATACATTCTGAAAATTTCATTGAAATATCTCTAATAGTTTTTTAATTAATGATTTTTTAACTAAAGGTCATAAAAATTTTCAGTATCAAAAAACTTGTTGTTAAAATGAAAATTTTTAAAAACTGTTTTGGGGATTAATTGTTGATAGTGAATACTTCCTGAAAAAATACTAATATCAAAATTCGATGATCAAGTAGAAAATGGGGGGTCCACTTGACGTGATCTTGCTCATTAATTTGTTTGGTATTATATAATACATTCTTGCTTCTCATTATTTTTATGTTTTTCTTTATAATGATCGGAAATAATCGTGAAATAAAAGCCTTTATATTGTATTACAAAATTTCTTATTTTAAATTTTTATCATATTTTTTTATAACGTAATTTATTATTTAAAAAATTGTTAGTCATTATTTAAAGATTTTTTATCAATTTTTATTTTTATTTTTTTTTGCTTATTCAAATATTAAAGTCCAAACCTGTTAAATGTTGATTTATGTATTTTTTATTGTTTTTTAAATATTATTTTTCTATATAAGTACGTATTCTTTACTAAACAGTTAAAATTTATTATTTTAACATTTTGTTTCGTTTGTTTATTTCAATAGCATTTTGTTTATTTCATTTATTATATAAAAATATGCCTGTAAATAGCACTTAAAACTCTAAAATAGCAAAATAGCACTAAAAATCGTAAATATGTAAAAATTAGCATTATAAAGTTTTGTCTACAACATCTGGGAAGTGTAAAACAAATTTGTATCTTACTTTGAATATTATAAGACTTACCAGAAAATATATGCATTTGCTAGAACTTACGAGTCCTGGTAATAAATAAACAATATAAATTAACAATGTAATTAACGATAAACTAATGCGCTTTATAACAATGCCGCTCAAACGTTAAACGCTACAATACGTTTTGACATTAAAACAAATTGTAAAACAAATGAGATCTTCAAAAATTTTGTGAATTTATTTCTTTTTTATCTACACCTTGTTTGTTATTTTCAGAATTTCTATGAAAACGGTTGGTTTCCCAAAAAAATTTATTTTACCAAAGTTGTAGCCCGTTAAATTCCCTATCCGGTTTGGACTATTAGTTTTTTCTAAGACATATCGGTTAAGAGATACGGAGTTCGTAAGAAAAGTTAAAAAATAAAACTTGAATTTTTTAACATTTTTTCCTTTAATTTAGTTTATACCTCAAAATTCGTTGATTCTAGACGATAAGGAGTTATAACCTAATTTGTAGATAAGCGAATGATCTTTAAAAAAGTTCTAATCCATTAAGCCTAAAAAGTCAATAATATCGAAGCTATGGTCGTTTGAAACCAGAAATTTAAAAAATTGCTTTAAAGGGTGGTACTTCCCAAGGTTTGGATTTGGACAAAAATTTTATTTGAAAAGTGTCCTTTATCACCACTCAAAGGTTCTCCACGGTCACGGGGACACCCTGTATAAATATTTTTTTATTTTATTTCATAATAATTTAACTTCTTATCAAGTATTTAATTTAATCGCATAACTTTTCCGTCAATTTAATAATTTTTCCAGATTTGTCTGATGAGAATCGTAAATTCGAAACATAATGTTAACAGTATGTAACAAACTATATCATTCAATTAAATAGTTTTTAAACAAATATGTAAGTTATAAATTAAATTTTAATTCAATAATTTTATGTAACATGTAAAAATTAATTTTATAAAAAATATTATCAAATGTTAATAACTTTAACCATATCATGTATTTATTATATAAAACCACATGTAAAACACAACTGCAAAAACAACTTGCGCTTGTTTTGTCTATTCCACAAAAGGCGGCAAAACAATTTTTGAAAATACTTTCCTACAGAGTGCAGACAGAATTTTTTCAAGTTGGTGAAATTAAAACTTGTCATTCAAATAAATTAAATTTCCCTCTTACATGATGGTTTCAGTGAGGTCACTTTTTCACACACAATTTCAGAGAAATTTCTTTATTCGGATAAGCTTCTTAAAGATAATAAGAAAAATTAAATATAAAATTAACTGCAATAAATTTTTTAAGTTGTTTTACACATACAGTAAAAATATAATAATTTTTTTATCAAATAAATTTAAAAGTAAACAAGTTAATTAAACGTAAAATAAAATTTTTTATTTTATAAGCTTTCGGTGAGTTGTGTCACCTTCATTATTATTATTATTATTATTAATATTCTGACGAAGGTGACACAACTCACCGAAAGCTTATAAAATAAACAATTTTATTTCACGTTTAATTAACTTGTTTACTTTTAAATTTACTTGATATAATTATCACAAGTTAAGAATTAATATATATAATAATTTTTTAGTAAAAATCGAACTGGCTCTCCAATCGTTTAAATTTGTGTAAGCCACTGGTACTGGTTACAACTAATAACCCCAAAAAATTTGATGTTGGTAATACCATCAGTGTTGCCAACTGGAGGGAATTTTCCCGTTTTGTGGGATATTCGAAGCATTGAAGGGAAAAAGGAGAAAATGTCACAAAAAAGGGAAATTCGGTCATTAATAAAATTTTCTCTACAGTTTATTATCCTACATTTGGAATTACTAAATTCTTATAATAAATTAATGAAAAAATGATTCGAATACGATGCATAAATTGAACTTATGCATCATCATTGTTACGGAAACTTGGTCACCTCCTAATACGCCCCTGATCTAAATTTTAAAATAGTACTTATGAACCTGTCCTTACGGGTTGTTACCGAACTATAGTTCGCAAACTGCATATAAAAAGGGCGCACTCAAGCAGTAAAGTCAGTTTAAAGTGCAAACCGGTAAAGGCAGGAATTGTAAGTACTATTTTATTTATTTCTTTTTTATTTAGTTTATTATTTTTAATATTTTTTATTATTGTTTATTTATTATTATTATTTAACTTGTATATAATTGCTAATGATTTTGTATAAAAAGGGAATTTTAGGTGTAAAAAGAGAAGTTTTAGTTTGGAAGGAGAGAAATTTTGTCTCAATAAGTTGGCAATTTCATTCGCAATTTATAATTAAAATGGGTAAATCATTTTGCCATCAAATCAAGTTGTTAGCAAAAGAAAAACAAGTAGAGTTTGCTAACGAAGAAGCAGCAAGAGTTGAAATTTTGCTTACCGAAAATGCCGGGTAAGAACTAGGAAAAATTTAAAGGTGCTGGTTTTAATTTTAAGATTTTAGTTTTTTGGAAGCCGATGCTGGGGAAAGAACGACTCATTATAGTCAAAAACAAATCTTTGACAATGTCGATATTCTGTCGGCAAGCAAACATTTTGAGTTGAAATTAAACGATTTTGGACCTTATCGAATGAAATACTATAAAAATGGTAGGCATTTGTTGATTGGTGGTAAATTGGGGCATCTTGCTTCTTTTGATTGGGCTACGAAACGACTACATTTTGAAATTAATGTAATGGAATCTGTGCACGATGTATGCTGGTTGCACATTGAAACTATGTTGGCGGCTGCGCAGAAAAATTATGTCTATATTTATGATAATCAAGGGACGGAATTGCATTGCTTAAAAAGATTATCAAAAGTTTCAAGGATGGAATTTTTGCCTTACCATTTCTTGCTTGCCACTGCTGTAAGTTACATATTTTTATAAAAAATTTTTTGTAATAATTGATTTTTAATAAATATTAGGGCGAGGAAGGTTACTTAAGTTGGCTCGATATTTCCATTGGAGAAATTGTGACACAATACAACGCAAAGATGGGTAGAATTGATACTCTTACTCAAAATCCATATAATGCCGTTCTGTGTGTGGGAAATTCTAAGGGTGTTGTGTCTATGTGGGCCCCAAATACTAGGGAACATCTCGCAAAAATGTTGTGTCACAAAAGTGGTATAACCGCTGTACACGTGGACCCCTCTGGGAAGTAAGTAGTTTTTCAAATATCTATATTTCAACTTGTAATTTTACTAACTTTCTGTTAGGTATATGTCAACTGCTAGATTGGACCACACTTTAAAAATTTGGGACATTAGAAAATTACAAGGACCAATACGAAATTATAACTTAAGAACAACTGCCACAAACGTCGCAATATCACAGAAAAATATGCTAGCCGTGGGTATGGGAAATATTGTAGAAGTTTATAAGGATGCTTGCACGTCATCGGCAAAACGGCCATATATTCGTCATTGTTTTAATAACGCAATAGGAAATTTTCAATTTTGCCCATACGAAGATGTTTTAGGCGTAGCTTCTAAAAGTGGTTTCACAAGTCTTCTTGTACCAGGTTCAGGTGAACCCAACTTTGATGCTTACGAATCAAATCCCTTCCAAACTACTACACAAAGAAGAGAGAGGGAAGTCAAATCTTTATTAGAAAAGGTATACCGCAATAATTTGTTTGACTTGTATGCAAATGCTAATCGGATTATTTTTTCAGATTCAACCCGAGTTGATATCACTTGATCCACATGTGATATCAGCAGTGGATATTCCTACTGCTTTAGAAAAATAAGAGGCGAAAAGGAGTATTTTGGTAAGAACTAAATTTATAATCAATTATCAGATGGGATACACTTTTCCAAGAAAACGTTTTGCCTAAAGAAGATGACCCATTACCCATCTCGTTGGTGAAGAATTTATCCAAGACAATACAATTTGGGAATCTGTCCAATAATATTCTGTATTGAAATTTAAATTAAGAATTTTCTTGAACTTTTGAACTAAATCTGACAAAAGAACAGCTGCTAACAATTCTAATCTTGGTATTGTCACCTTTTTTAAATGGGCGACGCGAGACTTAGCTGCAAGTAATTTTACCGTCGATTGGATTTTATTAATTACTTTAATATAAATGCATGCTCCGTAACCAAGTTCTGATGCATCTGAAAATGCATGAAGTTCTAAAATTATTGGGTCGGGAAGCAGAACAAACCGATCAATGGTGAAGTTGTTGATTTTGCTTAAATTATCTTTTAAGTACATCCACCTTGTGTGTATGTCAGATGGCAGAGATTCGTCCCATGATAACTTTAACTGCCAAATTTGTTGTATTAAAAGTTTAGCGATAAAAATTATCGGTGCCAAAAGACCAAGAGGATCGTATAATTGAGCTGTTGTAGATAATATTGTCCTTTTAGTAATTTTGGCATGAAATTTTAAATTATTTACTGAATATGAAAAACAATCTGTATTTGGATTCCAAAATAAACCTAATGTTTTATTAGTTATGCAAATTTGTTGATTTTCATTATTGTATTGTACATCGTCATTAAACGTGGGTATATTACTTTTCCATTTACTTAACTTAAATGAAGCTTGATTTAAATAATTCTTTATTTAAATTGCCTAATTCGAGAAGACACCTAATAGCTAAGAATGGGGCCGATGTCATTCCAAATGTTACCGTATTTAATTCGTAAGTTGCAATGGGTTGGGTTTGGTTTTTACGCCAAAGAATTTTTTGAAATTTTCTATCTGACTTGTGTACCCATATTTGTCGGTACATTTGAGTGATGTCAGCAGTCATTACATATCGATGTGTTCTAAATCTAGATACAATCGAAAATAAATCATTTTGAATTGTGGGGCCAACATGTTGTATGGCGTTTATTGATAATCCTTCAAGGGGGTTACAGGACCCGTCGAAAACCACTCGCAATTTTTTTGACGATTTAATTACGGCGTGATGGGGTAAAAAAAAAGATTGTTCGTTATTGTGGGTCTGAACCGAAGTCATATGATTTTGATAATCATTCATACAATCAAAATAAAGATTCTTAAATTCATTTTGCTTTTCAAATTTTTTTTCTAATAATTGGAAACGGGTTAATGCAACATTGTATGAATCTCCTAATTCATTAATATTTTCTTTGAAGGGAATTTTTACAATAAATTTTCCATCTGGTAAACGTGTTGTGTTTTGAATAAAATGATTTTTGCAATATTGTTCATCAGAAGTTAAATGTGTATTGGTTTGCAAAAATTCATCAATTTTCCAAAATAAACGTAAATCTGTATCTAAGAATTTAATTGAAGATTGAACAAAGGTTGAGGAATAAATTTGTGGCGTATAAATATTACCAGCTGCTATCCAGCCTAGTTTAGTTTTTTGGAATATTGGTGCGTTGCATTGTTTTATTTGACCTACGCTTAATAACTCATAAAAAAGGTTGGAGCCTATTAAAACGTCTACGTTTCCGGGTGTATTGAAGCCTGAATCTGCTAACTTAACATGTGGGGGTATTTTTAACTTTATTGCATCTACGTAAACATGGGGTAAATTATTGGTGATGTTTGGAATTATTAAACATTGAATATTATTTGAATAATTGGTGTATTGGGAGAAAAATTTAAATGTGGTTCCAAATTGCACATCACTCGAATTTTTATTGATACTGAAAACAGAAACATTTACTGGTTGCTTATTTAATTTTAAATTATTGTGTGCTTCTTCCGTAATGAAGTTTGATTGAGACGCAGAATCAAGAAGAGCTCTTAACGTTATTGTATTATTGTATTTATCACGTACATCAATCAAAGCAGTGGGTAATAAAACACCTTGCAATTTTACAGAGGTGCAGTGGGTCATTACTTCAGTGTGAGTTGGGGTTTCCTCATTTTCAGTATTGTTGTTAATTATTGTTTGATTAGAAATTGGTTCAATTTTGGGGTAATTAATGTGGAGTAGCGTATGATGACGCTTATTACATTTTTGACACATAGAGGACGAACACGTAGTACTAAAATGTCCTTTCCTCAAACAGTTTAAACATAATTTTAAAGTTTTTACTAAATTACATCTTTCTGTTGGGTTTAATTTAATGAATTCGTTACAGTTTTTTAAGTGGTGTTCTCCCTTACAATTTAAACAGGAAACATTAGTCGTAACAAAATTATTATTAATTGGTTGAGTTTTTCTTAAATTTATTTTATGGGTTTTAGAAGTTGACATACTATTAATTTTTGTGTATGTCGTTTCCAAAGTATTTTGGTGTATATTTAAAAACTTTAAAAATTCAGTAAGTGTAGGTATGGTATTATTTGAATCATCTTTAAAATTCAAATGCGATTCCCATTCTTTGATAGAGCGCGAATCTATTTTATTTGTTAATATTGGAATTAATAATGCGTCCCATTGGTCGACTGGTTGCGCAAGAGATCGTAAACATTCAATGTTATTTTCAACAGTATTTATTAGTTTCCTTAAGCTTGAATGATTTTCAGTGACCATGATGTAAGATTACAATATCCCAGATAGTAAGCTTGTTGGGTTGCCTAAATATAATTTTTGTTTCGAACTATTTCGACCTTATCTCGACGCTATCCGAGGGTTTTAAAAACTAAGTTAGGAAGGGACGGTTTGTTAAGTTTTACATAGAGAACGGTTTTGGAAGTCAAACGAAAAGGTGGTAAAGTCAGTTAAGTTTTAAAACAAATTTAGGTAAGAATTTTCCAATTAAACATAATATTGATATTAATTATATTTGTGTACATGTCAGATCTAAATTAGGTGAATTTTGGTAATTAATTTTATTCTTTAGTTTCAATTGTTTAAAACAGGGACACTATTGCATATTATGTTATCAAGGGTTCAGTTGATTATATTTAAACAATTGAAGTAAAATGTTTTAATTATTAGATGGGTTATATTTCGGTAAAGATTGAAGTAATTTTATATTATTAACATTATTAAAAGTTGATTGCAGTATAATTAAAATAGGTGTAATTGGGTAATTTTGGTTGATAATAATTTAAACATATTCATTGTTAGTGGTAATTTTGGATGATGGTTGAAACAATATTTTACTAGTGGTATTTTTTTGACCGTTAAATTATTTTAAATAATTGAGTTTAGGATGCGTGTTAATTTTACGAGCGTTTCAAGGTTACCGTAGGCGGTTTCTTGAGATTGTCCTTTGTGTTAACAAGTGAAATCGACACCGATTAGGGGGTTGGTAAACAGCTGCATTTTTGTTTCACAAAACCACATTCCGAACCGGAATTTAATATTTTATTACTTTAAAACTATACAAAGGAACCGTGTTTTCTAAAGTATCAAATGTTGCATTTTTAATATAATTTTTAACAACTGAAGAAATGCCATATACAGGGTGATTACTTTGCAGGTGACTTTTATTTGTATGTAAATTGATTGCAATGGTTTTTCTAGTTATACTAACGATCACAAGTTAAAAATGATTTTAAAGCCCATGACAATTGAGATGCATATTAATAATTATGCTTAATTGAATTGAACGTGATTGTAATTTCTATTTGAACGATTTGTCTTTTACTCTCGAAGAACTCTAGAAGAAAATTCACAAATCCCTCCGACCCTCCTTGAAATATTAGAGTAGATTGTCTAAATTGTCTAGAAGAAAAATCTAGAAGAATGCCCAAATCCCACCCAGACGAGAGTCAAAACACTCCGAGTCTAAATACATCTTTAAACCCCCCCCCCTTGGACTTCAAATCTAAATTATGATCTCTGCTTGGTTTAATTGAGTCACATTTGCAGGTGTAATTTTAACTAAAGAAATGGACTTATAGTTTCGACCAACAATAATATAATTATATACAAAGTATAATCTTGACCCAACCGTGCACAATTAAATTATATAAAATATAAACTTTTGACCCCTAAGAATGCAATTTTACATTACTGAAGTTACACAGGATTCCGATATAAAAATAAGTACCGTGATCACCAAATTAAGTAATTATTCAGAGTTGTTAAAATACAGGGTGTTTGGAAATTAATTATGATTTTTATCATTGCTTCAGACTTGATCTTCGAACCCAAATTTAAACAGGAAATAAAAGATTTGACATAACCCAAATATATGTAGTTTTATTTGTGTTGTGCGTTTATGATTGTCTCTCGTTTTGGAGCGGTTATCTGTATTGTTTCAGCTATGTTAACAATTTTGTTTTGTACAACGGAAGAAAGAACGGGTTACTAGATGGCGTGCGGTAGGTAATTCCACAACGTGGTGGTTCATGGCTATTTTTCCTTGTCATCGATGAGTAGGTGTTGGCGCTATTTTTCCTTGTCATCGATGAGTAGGTGTTGGCGCTAAATTCAAATTTAGAAGTCGCATCTTACAATGGTTTCTAGATTTAAAAGTTTGTTAATATGGGTTGTGACTATTCTACGTGTGTTATTGTAACGTTTGTTAAGCGATTCCCAAGCGATATCGTAATTTGAATTTGTTGTTTTTAATGACCGTAACATCTCGGCTGGTTCATTTTTTACTACAGCCCTTAAATAACATAATTTTTGACACTTATTTAATTCTGGATTATTGTGTATTATTGCGCAATATACGTCAAAAAATTCTCTCCAGTTTGCAAAATTACCATCAAAAGTGGGTAATTGAATGCGTGGTAATTTCATATTATTGTGATAGAGATTTTGGGATGCGATTGATGCCGATCTATTGGACGGTTGATATTCATCATTATTCTCAACAATTTGAGTGTTGTCGTTAATTAAATTTGTAGCTATTGTAGTTAAATTAAAATAATTATTTTGAAAATCTTCCCTACTTTTAAGATTTTGATCTTCGTCCGTTTCAATAAGCTCGATTTCATTTTGAATTTCATTGTAGGTTTCAAACAAAGAAGCAATTTTTTCTAGTCGATTCTGTAATGTGATAATATGGGATGTTGAAATTTCTACCGTTTTTAAATTATCTATAAATTTTGCAAATAATGTTAATTGAGAATAAATAGCTCCTCGTCTTTGTCTCAATCTTGTTAATTCGTCGGCCATGATTCTCGCACAAATAGTATGGAATTATTATTGAATAGAAGGAACTTACCTGTGGTACTTTTCTTTATCTTCCCAATTATTGATTGCAGTCTTCTTGCTGATTATTGTAGCTTACTTCTTTGTATATTTTTACAAATGTTGGCTAGTCTTCGATTTGAAGTCGAATTATGGGGTTGATTATTTTAACTTTTAATTTATCACTTGATCACTTTGTATTAAATGTTTATTATATTGTGTTACTGTTTCATCCGTTTCGAAGGACCATGTCTATAATCGTATACTTTACACCTGCTTGTATATTCTGATGTAGATACTGGATAAAAATAAAACTAAATTTTTCTACATCAGGGTAGTTATTTATTTGTTAACTTGCTTCTACCAACTTCTTCATACTACTACATACTTATGCATACTAACTAATTGGGCGTTCACACATTAACGTTTCACACCTCCGTGAAGTTGGCCTCCCATCTGAAACATTTTGATATAAAAAAATATGGAATCGTTAGGTCATCGTTAGGTCTTGAAAGGTCACCCGGTTTTATCGTTAGGTCACTTTTAGTTTTATCAAAAAAAATTATTCAAGTTTTGAAAAATTTTCTTGGTAAGTTAGCCTCCCCATTAAACGATTTCGACGAAATAAAAGTGGAAACCAGTAGGAAATGCACTGATAAGGATTGGTCACGTATATTTATCGTTAGGTCACCTTTCATTTATTTGCAATTAATTAATTTCAATATCATGTTTCTATTACGCATGCGCTAAACAAAAATATAGTTGTGATGAAATTTTTCTTACAAAAGTAAGAAAAATATAACATTTTGATATAAAAAAATATGAAATCGTTAAGTCATCGTTAGGTCTTGAAAGGTCAATTGGTTTTATCGTTAGGTCACTTTCAGTTTTATCAAAAAAAATTATTCAAGTTTTAAAAATTTTCTTGGTAAGTTAGCCTCCCCATTAAACGATTTCGATGAAATAAAAATGGAAATAGGTAGGAAATGCACTGCTAACGATTGGTCACCTATGTTTATCGTTAGGTCATAATTAATTTGTTTGTAATAAATTAATTACAATTTTATATTTCTATTACGCTTGCGCTAAACAAAAATATTAGTGTGTGCAAAATTACATCTTGGGACGCGTTCTTGTCAACTCTTGACTTGGGGTGCGTTCTGTGCGTTCTCGCCAACACTTTTGTACATAACGTGCGCTCTAAATGGTTAGAAAAGTTTCGTAAGCGCGGAACTCGAAAGCAACTATAGAGCGTAATCAAAACGTTTATAGTGCGAAGATCTTCTATTTAAGTAGCGTCTATTATTGATGTACTTGACGGTGATCCACAATTACAATATTATAATTCACTAATGCACTGGGTGTTGAAACAAAACACTTAATCCATACAGCAGCTGCACTGTCCCACATAGATATGTAGTATATGATATGTGATATAGATATGTGGGATATGTAGTATATATTGTAGATACAGTGTATCTTCTTATTAGAAATAATAAAACACTTTATGAGAAATAATGATTTTAGTATTATAACTCGTTCTTTTTTAACATTAACACTATTTTTAATAATGTTTTCAATAAATTTGCTTTTATTTGAAGCAAATAATTATTTATTGCTAAATTTGAAAAAGTTGCTTTAGTAGGTTTATGGAAAAAATCAAAAGAGTGCATATTATTATTTTTAATTATTATGAGATCGAGGCAATTGATTCTATTTGTTAATTAAAATAAAATATGGGTTTTCTCATAATCTTTTTGAAGATAAAATTATTATGTTAAGAAGGTCTCGGCTTATGCAATTTAAAAAGACCATAAAGCCCAGGAGCTTATGAATTCTTACAACTAATTCCTAATTTAAAAATATTTTTCAATAATTGAAAAAGACTTTATGGTCTTATGAAACTGTTAGCCCTCCCCCTTAAAAAAAGCAATTCTTCAAAAATATCTCTCCCCGCTCCATTTCCTGCGTTTTGAACGATAAAAGCAGAATTTTGCTCGCTTTTCTCTCTAGTTCATCTCTTGAAGTGAAAACGTTTGCTATACTTACTGCGATTTTTAATTGTGTTAAGTTAAAAATATTTTAATTCTAAAAAGTGTTTGTATAATATTCAAATCCACCGTAAAATGCTACAAAATAGAAGATTCTCACACTTCGAACGCATCGTTTGATATATATAAATTTTCTATGCTTTATAGCTGCTTTCAAGTTCCGCGCTTACGAAGCTTTTCTAACCATTTAGAGCGCACGTTATGTACAAAAGTGTTGGCGAGAACGCACCCCAAGTCAAGAGTTGACAAGAACGTGTCCCAAGATGTAATTTTGCACACACTAATATTTTTGTTTAGCGCAAGCGTAATAGAAATATAAAATTGTAATTAATTTATTACAAACAAATTAATTATGACCTAACGATAAACATAGGTGACCAATCGTTATCAGTACATTTCCTAGCTGTTTCCACTTTTATTTCATCAAAATCGTTTAATGGGGAGGCTAACTTACCAAGAAAATTTTTCAAAACTTGAATAATTTTTTTTGATAAAACTAAAGGTGACCTAACGATAAAACCAATTGACCTTTTAAGATCTAACGACAACCTAACGATTCCATATTTTTTTATATTAAAATGTTATATTTTTCTTACTTTTGTAAGAAAAATTTCATCACAACTATATTTTTGTTTAGCGCATGCGCAATAGAGACATGATATTGAAATTAATTAATTGCAAATAAATGAAAGGTGACCTAACGATAAATATACGTGACCAATCCTTATCAGTGCATTTCCTACCGGTTTCCACTTTTATTTCGTCGAAATCGTTTAATGGGGAGGCTAACTTACCAAGAAAATTTTTCAAAACTTGAATAATTTTTTTTGATAAAACTAAAAGTGACCTAACGATAAAACCGGGTGACCTTTCAAGACCTAACGATGACCTAACGATTCCATATTTTTTTATATCAAAATGTTTCAGATGGGAGGCCAACTTCACGGAGGTACGTTTCACCCCTCCTTCCAAATATATTTTAAATCTTAACACCCCACGCTTTGAATTTTTTCTATGCACCATTGGGAAAGCGGATAATTTTTTAAGCATATTGAAACAAAATATTTTTAGGATTAGGTATTAGTTTTCGAAAGAACGACATTTTAAAATTTGGGTGATTGCGTGATTCGCCGTTGGTGCTCTCGTCAAAATCGACTCTACGCAGGTGCCCTACGAGCGCCTGCTCTGCGAAATTTTGACGAGAGCTTAACTAATTAATAATATCCCCCGAGAATTACGGAACTCGAAAATAAGAGATCTACGAAAACACAGAATTCGTCTGTTTAGAAAATTGGGTGAAGTTAACTGACAGTAACCCTTTTTTTAAACCTTATTCCCGGTGTCAGTTAAGTCATAAAAATCTGTTTCACCCAATCATAATAGTTGACGTTGGTAAAATCTCCGATCAAATTTGACGACCGAATATTCCACAGTAAAGATTTAACGGTTCGTTTATTTACATTTAATAACTGTCAAAACTTGGAGCCAATAGAAAATGAGTAATTTGAAATTACATTGCAGTCAATCTGAAATTATGAACCAAGTATTAACCTGGTTACAAATTTAAAGAACATTAAATTTGATCAACGTTGGTGAAACGACTTTTAGACAAGGCGTCAAAATTTGACGGAGCGTTAATTTGATCAACGTCAAAAGTATGAAGCCTCTTTCTGGATTTATATTTAAGGCAAAATAGTTTTTCCGAGTTTTTCTATCTCCGCCTAAAGGCTTTGTATCATTGGGCCATTGTATATTCTGTTTTTTTACTATTGTTCAGCTCTTTATATTTAAATATTTTCAGTTCTTGAAACCACCGAAGGTAAATTACGACACGAGAAAAAAAATGAAAGGCAAAGGAGGCTCAGTTAATCTTGCACGAAATAAAAAGATAGTTCAAGAAGAAGCCAAAAAGGTAAGCCCGATGAGTTAAAGTCGAAATTAAAGAAATGTTAATATTGTAATTTTTTTTAATAGGAATTCATCAAGAGCATCAAAGATTTGCAGCCAACAGATGCCAAATCAAAAAAGAAGAACACAAAAGCAAAACCCTACAATGTTTTAAATCGATTTTTGCCAAAAAGAAAATAATTTTTTATGTACTAATATCCTTTATTTTTCACTTTGTTGGTTTAATAAATCGTTCAATATTTAACTGCGATATTACATCATTTAGCAAAATATCACGATTATATTTATCAATCTAAAAGTTAAAATTTGCAAATTTATTTTATTATCTTGTTCAACTTACTGTAAATAGATAAGTATTAGCACTTTTGAGCAAACTTTCAACTAACGGCATGTTTCTTCTACGAATAGGAATTGTGGCTAAGATTACGACATTAATTTTGTTCTGCGTTTCCACAACGGAGTTTTGAAATTTTTGGCTTAATAATTCCATCTTTCCAATTTCATCTAGAACCAGTACACCTTGGTGACACTGGAACGTTAAATTTTTATAAACCCGAAGTTAACGTAAAATAAAATTTTACTTCTTTTATAATTGGACAAACCAGGTTTTCAAATTTATCTGGAAAAACATAATTATTGGGTAAAGGTGGCGTAGCCAGAATTATTTTCAATAAAAGAATAGTTCAAGTTTAATATTTTATTTTAGCAAAAATGCATCTACACACTTGTATGGTCAAGAGCGGTCACTTTAATAATAATAATTTCACACTTGCAGTTTTCAAGTTGCAAGTTGGGGCGGTATGGTTGGCATATATAAGAATTTATGGTTTCCGTTCTTTGAACGAGGGTGTTAATATGTTTCACATTCTCAGCTTTAACTTATAGCCAAATTGTCATTTGCTGGATTAATTGTTTTGCATATTTTCTTATGTACAAACCAATACTCCCCCTCAAAAAATTAATCAATAATTTATTTACAAGAAAAAATAAAAAAAAAAATAATTTGGATTACATTATAGTTATTGTGGTCCAACATTTGTTGCTAAAGGATTAGGGAAAAAACCTAATCAGACCATGACATAAAACATTAGAAAACATATACGTATATAAACATAAAATAAAAAAAATTAAATTTATTCGCTTAATCCAAGTTTCATACGAATTTCCTGGAACCTTGGTGCTGGTAGTTGTTTGGTAAATGTGTCGGCCAATTGTTCACCTGTGGGAATATATTTTAATTTTATTATTTTATTTTCGATTTGCTCCCTAGAAAAATGATATTTGATATCTATATGTTTTGAACGTTTATGAGAGGTTGGATTATTGGCAATTGCAATGCAACCATTATTGTCTTCAAAAATAATTATTGGGTGTTCTAATTTTAATTTAATGCTTTCCAATAAAGATTTTAACCACAAAACCTCTCTAACCCCTTCAAATAAACTCATATATTCGGCTTCGGTGGAAGAAGCTGCTACTGATTTTTGTCTTTTCGTATTCCAGCATATTGTGCAATGATCAAATAATTTAAATACGTAACCCGTCGTACTAATGCGATCGTTTTCATTGCTTCCCCAATCAGAATCTACATAACCAACTAATGTTTCATCATTAGTTTCAGTTCTTTTATACGTTAATTTTAAGTTAATGGTACCTCGAATATAACGTAATACTCGTTTTAATGATTGCCAAAGTTCTGCATTGCTTTTACTTTGGTATCTACTTAATAAATTGATTGCAGTGCACAGATCTGGACGTGCACACAACATTGCATACATTAAACATCCAATCACATTTCTGCAAGGTGCATTTGTAGTTTCATCTGAATTTAAAGCATCATAATTCAGTTTTACTGGAAGTGGGGTACTAACAGGTTTACAATCACTCATGTTAAATTTACCAAGAACTGTTTTTAAATAAGCACTCTGATCAAAAGAAATCTCATTTGCAGTCCTTTCTATTTTTATGCCTAAAAAGAGTTTAATGTCTTTTAGATCAATCATATTAAATTGTTCCATCAAATATTGTTTTTGACACCCGAAAACCGAAGAGTTTTTGAAACCCTTTTGTTTTAATATTTGATCAAAACGTTCAAACCAACATTTTGCAGATTGTTTTAATCCATACAATAATTTATGAAGTTTGCATACTACATTTTTATTTGTAGTTTTAATTCCTTCGGGTACTTGCATATAAATTTCTTCTTTTAAAATGCCATTTAGATAGGCTGTTTTAACATCCATATGATGAGCTAAAAGATTGTGCTGATTTGCAAGTGCCAAAAGTAATCTGAACATGGAAATTCTAGCTACTGGTGCAAACGTTTCGTCATAGTCGAGTAGATATTTTTGACTGAATCCCCTAGCTACTAATCGCGCTTTATATTTTGTTGGGTTTCCAAAAATATCGTTTTTAATTGTAAATACCCATTTGCAGCCTACTATATTTTTATTTACAGGTTTAGGAACTATTGACCATGTTTTATTTTTTAAAAGAGAATTAATTTCCTCATTTATTGCTTGTTGCCATTGATTTTTATCTTCTCTTGCGCCTATCTCTTGGTAACTAGTTGGAATTTTACAAACTATTGATTGAGCGCATAAAAGATAGTTATCAATGTTATCGTCATCGTTTCTGTATAAGACAGGGTGGCGATTTTTTATTCTTTCACCACGTCTAGTAGTTATAACTTCATCCCGACAGGTGTTTACAAGTTCATCAGATTCAATTGGTGATTCACCACTATCTGTTTTAGTTAATACAGATTTATTATCGTTGCCTGATTTTTTAACTGTATCAGGTTTAACAATTTTTGAAATTTTTATATTTTTGAAGTTTTCATTTTCAACTCCTTCATCAAGTTTTAATAATGGCCTTGATGTTTTAAAATTTCTTTCATCAAAAATAACATCACGTGCAGTAATGAAATTTTGACTTTCAACATTGAAAATTTTATAACCATTTGGTACGTAACCTACTAGAATGCCTTTGAATGATTTTTCATCAAATTTGGTTTTCTTAGTTTTGTTATGTACATAAACAGCAGGGGCGGTTCTACCATAGGAACTGCAGAGCTGCAGAACCGCCAAATATCAGAATGAAGTGTACCAAATTAATTATTACTTATTAGTATAACCACCACATTTCAAATTATTTCAATAATTGAAGACTAATCAATTTTGGTTTCAAAGCGCGCTTCTTATGTTGCCTTGAGTTATAAGTAGTTTTATCAGTCAGTCAAATAAGTACTGTAATAATTCTGTGGCAAAAAGTTAAAAGGGAATAAGTACTATTTACAAGTTTGTAGAAAAACGCACTTGAAGTTTTTAATAGTATTCACATTCAGAGAATCATTATTTTAATCTGAAAAATGGTGTTTCTAGATTATTTTAGTTTAAAATTTCAATACAAGGAAATTATAATCAAATTTATTTTTTTTTACAAAAAATACAATAGTTATATCCCTTTTATTAAAAAAAGTTACTACGTATCATTAATAAAAAGGATTTATGTTTACTTACGTTCCTGACTTAAGACAATAAAAATGTTATAAGTGCATATAATTATTAATGTTAAAATCAAAAGCGATTATAAAAAGGGAATAACTGTACTTAATCTAACCATTTTACGATATTCCAATTGATGAAAGAAACATATATAAACTTATTGGAGATGTATTTGCAGTATTTATATTTAAAAAGACATAATACTACATATTGCTTGCTGTTTATACCACGTATACACGTAAGATTTATGCAAAAATTGCTGTTTTCTGATTATAAAGACAATTTAAGTAAATTTTATTTTAAGTAAAAAAATATATATAATTCAAAACTATAAAGATAAAAAACTGAACATGTAATAATACATTATCATAGACACAATATTTTTTTTAAAACTTATAATTACTCTTATTAATACTTAACTCTAACTTACAACTTACAATTCTTAACTCTTACGAAGTAAACAAAAACTTCATAATCAAAACTAAAATTAAAGAAAATTCAGCAACCCTTGTTTAGTTGCATAAACTAAAAACACGATTTAACCACAGTCAATTAAAAATTATAATTATTGACTTTACACAGTTTTGACCATTCACTTCTAATCATCTTCAACTTCTGAAAAATATCGATCAATATCTGGATCTGTGTCGTCACTTTTATCAGTTTTTAAATTAATATAAAATTCTTGTACATCTTTATCAAGAAGATTAATTATTTGTAGCAAATTTTTCTTTTTCAATTGCGTTATTGCACGAGGACCATCATAAACCTCAGGTAATATAATGTTTTTCAAACAGAATAAAGTCTGACTTTTTCTTAAAAAATTAATTTCTTTGAAATTTTCTTCTACACTTAAACTTTCTTTATACTTCACTGTTTGTGAACCATCAAATCGTAACCACGCTATTTGTTTAAGTTTGAAAATTTTAGTTCTCTTTTGTAATGGACCCTTACTAGACGCCAGATGAGAAAAATTTAGAAAATGCTTTTGTTCCATTACAAAAACTTTGAATTTACCCTTTTTACTAGCATTTCTAACTAACTGATACCAATCTCTAGGTACGTAAATTTGAACAGACGATTTTTTCTTTTCTTTTTCAATAACAGAATGATCAACATCGCATTCTAGATGTGTATGGCCAGGGACTAAGAAATTTATGTTCTATCATTTTAAGAGTGGGATGCTGATGAATAGCCCACTGAAACATTGCAATGACCATCATGTTCTTATTTTGTTCACCGCATGTGTCAGAGTAAAATATTACAGTTTCTATCCCATGCGGAATTTCCTTTAAAAATCCGTATAGACAAGAAGCTATCTCATTGGCTCCCCTGCTAGCAACATTTTCTGGCCACATAAAATGCCCAGACTCTCCATTAGTACAATCGTGTATGGTTAGGTTGTACGTTGAAAGTTGTCTCAAATAAAACATTTTATTAGTACTTAAATAGGGGGTGGGAAGTACCTGCTGTAGATCAAATGCATATGTTTTGTATCTATAATCGATCTATTTTTATCGGCGGTTTTGGCATCATATGCTTTTTCCGCAGCAGCTTGATATTCTAGCAATTCTTTCTCACATTTGATTTTTTCTTCAATATTTAATGCATACTTCTGTTGAGCATTCAGTGTATCACATTTTGAGCAAGTGTCATTCTTTGGTTTCTTAAATTTAAGTCCTAATTTATTAAACTCTCTTGAATATATAGCGATGGAAACAGGATTCTTTGGATATTTTTGGCAGTATAATTGAAACATTTTTGATATTGTAAGATCAGACGTTAAGTATTTTTTACTTGAATGTCTTCTGGAATAATGACTTCTGTAAGCAGGAAAACAGTTGATATGTTCTATAACCTCATCAATCTTTGCTTGTGGTGTTTTATGTGGTGGTGGCATTTTACCTCGCAAATCCTTATGTGTGATTCCGCTGCTTGAAGTAAGTTTATTTAGTATAGAACAACATAAAAATTTTTCAGTTTCTCCTATAGTATTCAGAAAGCAAGTTTTACATACTGTTTTATCTTCACCACCAATTCGAAAAGTATATATGTACGTATTTGTCTGATTTTTTGTTGGTTTTCCGTTATCAATTTTCTTTCTTATCAATTTAGTTTCTTGAACCCTCACTGAACTAGCTACAAAATGTACTCTTCTATCATGATCTCCCAGTGCTCAGTACTCATCAAAGATTTTTTTTCTTATATCTTCTAATAAAAAAAATTTACATTTCATTCTGCAATTATCTCTCAGTGGTTTCATAATTATTTGTCGTTTTATTACTCCTTTGGCACTTTGATATTCCATACCTAAGTTTCTTTTTCTTTTTCGTTCAATAACATTTTGAACAGCATATGGTTTTATACTTTTTCTATTTTTTTCTCTGCTTAGTTCTTGATTAGTAGATGCGAAATACTAAAACAGATATAAAATCACTTAACTTGTTTGTAGTAATCATTTTAGTATAGCTAAAGTTGTAGGTGAACTTATATCTTTTTTATTAAAACCAAAAACCAAAAATTAATAATTTAAGTTTATTTATGACTTATTAACGAAATAAAAAGAAGGGATGTGAACAAGCTAAAATTCAAACAACTTTTCTATTCTTTTAAAGTTATATATGAACTTGTATCTGTGTTATTAATAAAGATTATTATCTTAGAAGTAAGAATTTGTAATTATCTCAAAATGAGTAAAAAATGACTTATGTCCTTTTAACTTTTTGCCACAGAATTAATACAAGTCCGTTACACTTTCGAAATCACTGTTTAACTTCGATGTGCTGGAAATGATTCTGAACATGAAATGACGCGAGATATCGGGTGAAATCGTATCCATATCAGTATACATCGTGGTGTTAGGACAATCCTAACACCACGGTATACACTACAAATTGAGCTGCATCTTATGCAGAATTACATGCCGTATTTTTTTAATATAATTTAAAATTTGACTTATGAAAACAACTAGTAAGTTAATTTTTGTTCATTGATTGTTCAACAACATGGTTAAACAATAAAATGCAATAGTTTAATACTCGTAATATAGTGTAATTTGAAAATTTAGTTCAAATTTTAATTTTACCAAGTTTCTTATAAATACTATTATCAAAATAGAAGTAAAATTATTTTTTGGCAGATCCTATATTAGAAACTTAAAATGAAATTACGTTTCATTATTAATATCAATAAAATTAAAATTATGTAGGTTTTTTCTACAATAATAATGTTTATTATTAAACTCGCAGATTACAAGATATAGGAACAACCCACCATGGTACAACGTACAACCGTTCTGCTCATATTTCAGCTCTGGTTTTACAAACATATACGATTTTATTTTAAACACATCTTGCGTTATGAACTTTAATTGAAATTATGAATATCGAAGATAGTATCTTATACCTACTAGTGCATAAAATAAATGCTTATGAATATTAAATGAAGAAAAAATAAAATGAAATATTACTAATATTTTTAACACAACTCCTCTCATAAGCCGTACTTAATAAAATTTTTTCGAAAATTAGTTAGAATTGCAATTTATTGTAAAAATGTAAAATCATATAAAGTACTATATTCTAGATAAGTGTTGTATGTTTAATATTTAAAAATGTGCAATAAGTAAGTTTATTTTTTGAGATTGCCATTTTCTGATATCTTGCCATTTTTATAATGGAGAACATCCAAGAATATTTTTCACGAGCCGCCACTGCTGTTAATCAAGTGAGCAGATTTATAAACAATCCTAGTGAAAAACATTGGCAAGCTGTAAAACGCATTTTACGATATTTAAAAGGAACGATAAATTTTGAGATCGCATATCAAAATTCGAACAACGCATTAAAATTAATCGGTTATACTCATGCGGATTATGCAGGTTGTATTGAAACTCGCCGTTCTACGAGTTGTTGCATTTTTATGATAGCTAACGCACCTATTACTTGGTCATGTCAAAGACAAGGTGTAGTGGCACAATCGACAACCGAATCAGAATACATTTCTTTAGCATTGCATTGGGAACAAAAGAATGCATTTGGCTCATATCTTTGCTGAAGGAGTTGGGTTTCGATCAACAATCAGTGGAGATCAGAGTAGATAACCAATCGGCAATCAGTTTGGCTAAAAATCCAGAATTTCACAAGAAAACAGAAAATTAGCAGCAAATTTAGCATCGCATTCAATTAATAATTAGAGTATTTTTAAATTTGTAACATTTAAAACTGTAAAATAATTTTATATATTATATAAAATAAAATTGTAAAAAATACAAGAAAATAAATAAGAGCGAAAGAGGGGTGGCAAGTTGCCTATAGCCCCTAGGCGGCAAAAGTATAAATCCGCCACTGAGCTGAGGAATGAAACGAATTTACAAAATTCTTGTCGCTCCACTATCTCAACAAAAAATAATAAATGATAAATAAAATTGAATTCGCACCAAACTAGATTTCCAAAATGTAAAATAATTATTATTCAAAAGAAAGGTTTATCAGCAAGAAAAGAATTGTCGTGATACCGCTACAGGCCGGTTCACTAAAGAAAAATTCCTCCTCAGTCCTGATCTGCATACGAAGCAAGCGGATGACTTAAATTACCTTAGTATTTCCTAAGGATAAACATAATTATAAAGGTAAACAAGTCATATCCAAGCCACTCTATTCACTTGCAAAGATGGTTTTAAAAGAAATCAAATTTTCTGTTATCAGAAAATACCACAATTATTCGTTCAACGTAACTTGTGAACTTAATTTATATCATACAAAAATTGTTTGCCAGATGTGAATTAAAAATCGACATTTGTAAATTTTAATATTAACCAAAATCAAATATTTCTCGTTTAAGAATTCAAAAAGTAAATCAATTGTAGGATCAATAAAAATGTGACTCACCTAATTCACTAAATTTCACTTCAAACTTTTTGTGGTTTTATTGTCTGACGCTCTTTACGACCATCTTGGAACGTCTTTTTGATGACCTTCTCCACCAACCACACAAAACCCGTCGCATTTATAAAATTGAAAAGTTAGCAACGCCATCTTTTAAATTAGAATAAAACAATACTTCCATCAATCTAAATAATCACCAAACCAAAATTAAACAAATTAAAAGAAAAAAAATTTAACAATTGATTGTTACATTGATTTTTAATAATTTTCGTTTTATTGAAAATCACAGCTGGTGAAGAGAACATGGGCCTTTGATTACATTGATAAATACGGCCGAAAATGAATAAAATGCATAATTACTGCCAACATTAATTGATAATATCTGATAAGCAATACTTTCAAAGCGCAACATATTCATCAAACCCAAGGTTAAATAAATGAAGATTTTGTATAACTTCATCATTTGGAAATATAATGAGATGATTATTTTTTGTTTGACGCATAATCGCATTGTTGTATTAATATGTTAAAAATTGGAAATCTTTGGCTGGTTCATAACAGGATAGGAGTGCCATTTATAAAATGCATTTTTATTTTGGTGGATATGTTGCGTTTTGAAAGTATTGCTTCTTATTTGTTTTACAAACGTCTTTGTATTTATATGCATATACTTTTGGTAAATCAAAAGAGAAATAAATTACGAAGTTAATAATTTATTATAATATATATTTAATAAAATTGGTCACAAATAGTAAATACGAGAATAAATAACCTATTTCTCTTTTGCTATTGTCTCATGAATGAGATGAAACTCGGTGGAATAATTTAAAAAAATAAATTTTAGTTTACATTCGGACACAATATTCATTCTGTAAGCGAAATTAATGTTAAAAAATGAATGTTCGCATAATTAACATTTTTGTTGGCAAATTTAGAGTAAAACAATTTCAAGTGTTTATTATCATCACAATTTTTGCTACGTTGATAAACTTCCAATCTTCGGAACATGTAGTCATACTTTATTTTACTTCAATTTTGACTTTTGCTTTATTACGAGTGTAAAATTGTGTAAACAAGATTAAAACAATATTACACAAGTTTTACCTAGTTCATTGCAATTTAGTTACTGTTTATTTAATGATGCATATTTTATTTTATATTAATTTACTATACTAACTGCTGTGTTTTGATCGACATCTGTAAAAGATGTTATTCGCTAGGAACTTACCAGCTTATAGTATATTCGGTTTACTTTTACGCACTCGACAAAACGATTATTATTTGTGTGCTTTCCTCTAAATTTAAAAAATATGTAATCTAGAACTTAGCCGAAGGTTATATTTATTGTATTTTACTTTTAGTTTACGTATATTTACAAAACGCGTTTACGAGTTTTGTAAAAGTCAGGAAGAGAAACGGGAGAATGGATTATCTCTACAATATTTAGTTATCGAGTGTATGAATACGGAACAAATTTATCAACAAATTGAATTGATGAATAACGATTCTTTTAATCGTTTGTTTTGTGAGTATGAAAAGTTGAGCACTTTGAAAGAAGATTTGATGTTTGAAGAACTGCAGTCCTCCGACGAGGAACTTGACAACGATGAAGAACATCACGTTGCAGTGAGTGACTCGAAAACCGAAAAAGAGCTCGATGCCAATTTTGATAATCAAGATAGAGAATCTGAGGAGGAGGAAGAGGAAATCGATTATTTTAGTCAAATTAAATTTAATGATGAAATCGAAGATATGAATGCAGAATTTTTTGGTGAAAAATACCAAAACAATTTTGAAGACGATCTAGACAATTTAGTTGAAAATTTTGAAAGTCGAGGTAAAAAGCGACATTTAAGTGAAAACGAGGAAGATTTGCTACATGAAAAAGTAGACGATGCCTACGACTCCCGGGTCAAACGTGGCTTCGAAGGTGACGAACCACAAAGGAATAACAGTAAGTCAACTTTTGAGTTGATAGAAGATCGGCAGAAAGAAAAAATTAAAAGGCTTGAAGAAAACGCTTTGGTGGATAAAGACTGGTATATGAAAGGTGAGGTTCAAAGTAAAGACAGGCCGGAAAATTTGGCTCTCGAAGAAGTACTCCAGTTTAACGTCACCTCTCGCCCAGCTCCGGTTATTACAGAAGAAACAAACGTCCGGTTGGAAAACATTATAAAACGGAAAATTAAAAATAAATCATTTGATAATCTCATAAGAAAATCAAACCCACTGAAACATTAATAAGTAATAAAAATAATAATAAGTAATAAAAATTTCAGAGCACGGAGCCAAATTTAACCTCTTTCAGGACCCGAAATTCGAAAAAGCCAGAGCAACACGCGATGAAAAACGCCGCAGTTTGCAAGAAGACCCAGAGAAGCGTGTGGAAGCGAGCGTAAACGAGGAAGATTTGCTACATGAAAAAGTAGGCGATGCCTACGACCTCCGGGTCAAACGTGGTTTCGAAGGTAACGAACCACAATGAAATAACAGTAAGTCAACTTTTAAGTTGATAGAAGATCGGCGGAAAAAAAAAATTAAATGGCTTGAAGAAAACACTTTGGTGGATAAAGACTGGTATATGAAAGGTGAGGTTTGAAGTAAAGACAGGCCGGAAAATTCGGCACTCGAAGAAGTACTTCAGTTTAACGTCACCTCTCGCCCAGCTCCGGTTATTACAGAAGAACAAACGTCCGGTTGGAAGACATTATAAAACGGAGAATTAAAAATAAATCATTTGATAATGTCATAAGTAAAATCAAACCCACTGAAACATTAATAAGTAATAAAAATAATAATAAGTAATAAAAATTTCAGAGCACGGAGTCAAATTTAACCTCTTCCAGGACCCGAAATTCGAAAAAGCCAGAGCGATATGCGATGAAAAACGCCGCAGTTTGCAAGAAGAGAAGCGTGTGGAGAGCGAGCGAAAACGAGGAAGATTTGCTACATGAAAAAGTAGGCGATGCCTACGACCTCCGGTTCAAACGTGGTTTCGAAGGTGACGAACCACAATGAAATAACAGTAAGTCAACTTTTGAGTTGATAGAAGATCGGCTGAAAAAAAAATTAATTGGCTTGAAGAACACGCTTTGGTGGATAAAGACTGGTATATGAAAGGTGAGGTTTGAAGTAAAGACAGGCCGGAAAATTCGGCACTCGAAGAAGTACTCCAGTTTAACGTCACCTTCTCGCCCAGCTCCGGTTATTACAGAAGAAACAAACGTCCGGTTGGAAGACATTATAAAACGGAGAATTAAAAATAAATCATTTGATAATGTCATAAGAAAAATCAAACCCACTGAAACATTAATAAGTAATAAAAATAATAATAAGTAATAAAAATTTCAGAGCACGAAGTCAAATTTAACCTCTTCCAGGACCCGAAATTCGACAAAGCCAGAGCGACACGCGATGAAAAACGCCGCAGTTTGCAAGAAGACCCAGAGAAGCGTGTGGAGAGCGAGCGAAAACGAGGAAGATTTGCTACATGAAAAAGTAGGCGATGCCTACGTCCTCCGGGTCAAACGTGGCTTCGAAGGTGACGAACCACAAAGAAATAACAGTAAGTCAACTTTTGAGTTGATAGAAGATCGGCGGAAAAAAAGTTAAATGGCTTGAAGAAAACGCTTTGGTGGATAAAGACTGGTATATGAAAGGTGAGGTTTGAAGTAAAGACAGGCCGGAAAATTCAGCACTCGAAGAAGTACTCCAGTTTAACGTCACCTCTCGCCCAGATCCGGTTATTACAGAAGAAACAAACGTCCGGTTGGAAGACATTATAAAACGGAGAATTAAAAATAAATCATTTGATAATGTCATAAGAAAAATCAAACCCACTGAATAATCGTTCGAATTTAAAAAACGTTTCTCGATCTAGAAATCGAACTAGAAAAAGAGGAACCACCTTTTTAACGAACTAAGAAAACTGCAACACGGATTGTTCGGTCAATTGGATGCTTTGCCAAATTACCACTTCATTCCACGTCCTGCATCCAATTTGCCTTTTTTTTTCAAATGGAAGAAGCTGGACCTCTTGCTGAAAGTGATGCTATGCTTCTTGCACCCGAGCAAGCTGCTCCTAAAATCAAGGGCCACCTTATCGGTAAGATTTTGTTTCTATAATATGCGGAAGTTGTTAATATATGTCTTTTTTTAGGTAAAAGTGAATATACTAAAACCGATAGGCTTCGAGAAAGGAGGAAGAAGAAGAAATTTTATAAAATTAAAGCGCAAAATAAACTTACAAAGAAAGTGGATTTAACAAAAAGTTAGTTGTTAAAACTACACTGAAGAGTAAAGTTAAAAATGCTTAAATATTTATTGTTATTTTTTAAATATAAGTAGTAAGGTAATCAAGTCAAATCCAAGCAACTCTATTCACTTGCAAAGATGGTTTTAAAAGAAATCAAATTTTCTGTTATCAGAAAATACTACAATTATTCGTTCAACGTAACTTGTGAACTTAATTTATATCATACAAAAATTGTTTGCCAGATGTGAATTAAAAATCGACATTTGTAAATTTTAATATTAACCAAAATCAAATATTTCTCGTTTGAGAATTCAAAAAGTAAATCAATTGTAGGATTAATAAAAATGTGACTCACCTAATTCACTAAATTTCACTTCAAAACTAAATATTATGTTTTCAAATCGCCAATTACTGTTTTTGTGGTTTTATTATCTGACGCTCTTTTCAACCATCTTGGCTCGTCCCTCGATCACCTTCTCACCAATCACATAATTGAAAAGTTAGCAACGCCATCTTTTAAGTTAAAATAAAACAATATTTACAGAAATCTAAATAATCACCAAACAAAAATTAAACAATTTCAAAAAAACAAAAAATGTAACAATTGATTGTTACATTGATTTTTAATTATTTTCATTTTATTGAAAATCGCAGCTGGTGAAGAGAACATGGGCCTTTGATTACATTGATAAATACGGCCGAAAATGAATAAAATGCATAATTACTGCCAACATAAATAATTTAATTAATAATATTTGATAAGCAATACTTTCAAAGCGCAACATATCCATCAAACCCAAAGTTAAATAAATGAAGATTTTCTATAACTTCATCATTTGCAAATATAATGAGATGATTATTTTTTGTTTGACGCTTAATCGCATTGTTGTATTAATATGTTAAAAATTGAAAATCGTTGGCTGGTTCATAACAGGATAAGAGTGCCACTTATAAAATGCATTTTTCTACTCGGGAAGTAAATTGAAAAGGAATCAATATTGAATATTGATTTTTAAAAATAATGAAAGATTAAATATAGAATTATTGTCCATTTTTGAAATGTTTTGTATTCTTTTTTTTTGATAATTACTAGTATAATTAGATTCATAACAATTTGTTATAGACATTTATCATGTCGATCGGAAGAGTGCAGTCATTTACGTAGTGAAAGAAGGGTTCAAAAATATTTTTGCTTAAGCCCTTAACTTCAATATCAGAAAAAAATCCTTACGTTTTCAATAATAGATTCAAACCAGAACAGGGAGGGTCATGAGAGATTCCCAAAATCTTAAATTAACCGTTGCAAGCTACACCGAAACCTCGCTTTGCGTGTTTTCGAAGTTGCGTTGTTTTGGGTTCGAGTTTTTAATTTCTTTTTTTAAATTTTTTTTTCTAAAAGATGGCACGACTTTTGTTTCTGACCGTCTCCCCTCGGAAGGCAATGGCAAACCACCGAGGTGCATTCTGCTTGGTACATCCTCTTTGGAGATCAAGTGTATACACATCACGCGGTGCGAAGCCTGCGTTAAGCAGTTGGTTTCCTATGTGTGTGATAATACTTCTAACGCACAACACAGACATAAGAGAGAGGTCGTCAACGTCCGGGGAACCTAATATGGCACATGAAGAAGACATGACATTATAATAACTTTAACTTAACTTTAACCATAATTAATAATTTAAACACAATCGGCTGTGATACCGAATACTGAAAAGTAAAATTACAACCGTGATTATATATTTCATATTTTGTGTATTCATACTTCATACCTAAATTTAAATTGAGAGGGGTTTCAACAGCCAATGGGATGCCTCCTTTTATAAAATTTTCTAATATGAAAATTTTTATAAAAACGTTTTCGTGACGTCATGAAAATAGAAGTATCATAAAAATATTTTTCTTCTGATTGAAACAATATAGAGCAATATCGCCTTAGTTACAATATGTCATAACACACTAATATTTCCCAAGGGAAATATGAAACGTCATATCATATTATCCCTAGGGAAATATGAAACGTCATTTTAAAGTATACTTTGCGCACGGTGATTGGACAATCAAACACGTAAAGTAAATACTAAAGCCATCCCTGTTAAAAAGTGACATTTAAGTGACGTTTAAAATAAAAAATGTGCCTACTTATTTTTATATTTTAAAAACCAACCTAACTTTTTCTGAATTATTTTGCGCGCATTCTGCGCGCTATAGATCTAGAATTTTGCATAAAGCTTCCTTCGACAAATTGCTAGGGGGGTTGAGAACGAGCAAAGGGGGGTAAATTTTTTGCTCAGTTTTTCGATATCTAGCGCCGTTTTCGAGTTATTGCAAATTTAAAATCTCAAATTTTATTATTGATGAAATATAGATATATTTAATAATATATTTTTCAATCAGAAGAAAACTATTGATTACAACACGAGAAATATGAATACATTTCCCTTGGTTGTCTATACATCTCTCGGGCTTTGCCCTCGAGATGTAACTAGCCAACCTCGGGAAATATACTATTCATATTACCCTAGTTGTAATAATAGCTATTTTACAAACGTCATTTTTTAAAACTACTGCGCTGTCACACTATAAAAATTGTTTTTATAAAAATTTTATAGAGAGACACAAGCTTAAAAATTCATTCAAGACGTGAACCGCTTGGATTTTGGTTATATTTTTAACCGACTTCATAAAAGGAAGAGGTTATCAATTCGGTTGTATTTTTTTTATGTTTGTTACCTCAGAACTCCGTCATTTTTTCCCGACGGCAAAGCCGAGGAAAGTTGATAAAAAAATTTTGTAGGGAAAGTTATTTTCTAAAATCTTCCGTCGGATTGGGGCTGTTTAATTGATAACAACGCGAGAACCTCCAAATTACGCGTTTCCAAAGAGCGTCGAAGAACAAAAAAATTTAATATGGCCTCCACGAGGGTTGTTATCACATTTGTAAGGTGGTGTGCGAATCATATTTCTTACATTGATGGCCCAGGTGGCAGTGGTAAAACATTCATGTACAGATTATTCTTCAATACTATAAGAGAAGGAAATATTGCACTGGCTACAGTATCAACAGGTGTCGCAGCAAATCTCCTTGATGGTGGCAGGACAAACTATTCTCAATCAGTGGCGGATCTAGGGGTGGAGCGAACGCCCCTCCCTTACAGCTCCAAAGAAAACATTAATTCTTACACCAAAAAATTTTGACGTGTTACAAGTTTCTAAAACTATTTTAAGAATTTACAAAATACAAAAGTATTTTGTATTTTTTAAATTTCGTATTTTAACCTTCATCCGGGTGCGCCCTTTTCCCTAACATTAGCGAGCGCGCAACGGTAATTTACCGTCTTCGGTTTTTCTTTCGTCTTTCATCCAAAATCTTTAAAATCGGGATAAATACAATAAAAACATTATAATACTATTTAAACGATAAAACGTTTCTATTAAAATTTGAATAATAAAATAAGCCAACACAGTAGGGATAGGGATTAATTTGTAATCCCCGTTTTTTCAGTTTGCGCATTATTATAAATAAAACGGTAAATTACCGCCCACGCGCCCGGATGAAGGTTAATTGATAACCTTACAACAAAATAACAAAAGTACGGATATAACAAAATCCATTTTATAAAATAAGACCAAGTTTAGTACTCCAAAGAATTTAAAGCCGAACTTCCGGAAGCCGCCTAATCTGTACCTCCGTCAAGTTGGCCTCCCATCTGAAACATTTTGTCATAAAAAAATATGGAATCGTTAGGTCTTGAAAGGTCATTTGGTCATTTCACTTTTAGTTTTATCAAAATAAATTATTCAAATATTGTAAAATTTTCTTGGTAAGTTAGCATCCCCAAAACGATTTTGAAGAAATAAAAGTGGAAACCGGTAGAAAATGCACTGCTATCGATAGGTTAGGTCATCATTAATTTTTTGTAATAAATTAATTACAATTTTATGTTTCTATTGCGCTTGCCTTATTTATAAATACTTATAAATAACACTTATTTATTAAACTTAATAAAAATTGATTTAATGTTTTTTTATTCTTTAAAATTTTTCTTATTTAAAATTTTTTATTTTAAATAAAACTCCTCTATGGTAGTTTTCTGGATCCGCCACTGTTCTCAATTTAAATCACCTATTTCTGTATTTTAAAATTCCACTTCGAAAAAGACGATGACTAGCTCCGATGCCGAGCTTATTAGAAAGGCCAAAATTTTAATGTTGAACAAAGCTACAATGACCTCAAATAACACACTAAATTGCATCGACATGCATCGACTCCTTCAAGAGATGAAAATCATCAAAACTTTTTTCGATAAAGTTTTTATTCTTGGTGGTGATTTTAGATAAACTCCTATCGTACCTCATAAAAAGAGGTCAGCAATTATTTATTCAAGCATTAAATTTATTGATCTGTGATTAGCTGATATCGGGCAATGGCGAACTTAAATGACAATGGTTTTGTCTAAAGAAATAATTGAGATTTCACATTATACTATATGCAAAACTTTCTTTATCTATGAAATATTTGGATAAAGCCTTAATGCTGCTGATGTGGAAAAATATTCCAAAATGGTAATACTTTGCCAAAAAAATACGGACGTGACGCTATAAACGAGCAAGTTTTGGACTTTTTAGATGGCAGTATATTCACTTATCTAAGTAGTGATTCAATTGACGACAATGATGATAACGATAGGGAATACTATCCGATCGAATACTCCCTCAGGGCTGCTAGTACACAGACTGCACTTGAAGGTTGAAAGTGTGATTATGTTGCTCAGTAATTTGAACACTAAACGTGGTCTTCGTAATGAGACCCGCTTAACTATTAAATGGTTAAAGTCTAATCTAATCATCGCTGAAGTCTTGACAGGAACTGCTGAAAAGGAAGCTGTTATTATTTCGCGCACAGATTTAGTCCCAACAGGTACAGATTTACCCCGGTTCAGACGTAGTACCGGGTGTTGCCCTAAAAGCCCTGAACACGGAAAACGGATGTAGGTTCCAGAAAATCTTACTTTCTAATATCCTTCAACATAGAGGTTGGTGAAAAGACTTCAAAATTAAAGCTCCAGCATACTCCCACCAACTTCAGCACAAAGCTAAAGCTCTAGCCCAGATGACAATCTGGAAGCTCATTGTAAGCCAAAATTTTCGTGTCCGTTCCCGAACAACCGTCGCAGTTGAAGGTGAGTAAAACACTAATTTGATTAAACAAAGAAAATTTTATTACACATACAGATTATCACATAATTTAAACGAGAGGATAACTGGCTAGCGAAGCGATTCCACATTGGGTTCTTTTATTTCTTGACATAAGAATGTAACCATCGGCACCTCACGATTTTCCCCAAGAATTTTTAACGATCCAATAATCGACTCCCTTTTCATTGGTGCCATAACCTACCACTAGCACTGCGTAATCGAGTGAGATATTTTGACAATCGGGGTCGTCATAGATTCCTTTTTTATAAAAGCCGAAGGTAGGCTGGCTGGCGTCTATGGCGACGGAAATTGGGCCGATAGTAGCGACCGCCGCTTTTAAATGGTCTTCGCTACCACTCTCGATATTAATATAACCATGATCGGTGGCGCCAGAAAAACTTGCATTGTATGAGCACTCCAAATATAAACCTTCGTAAGGATAAGACTGTTCAGTATCGATGCCTTTATTTGTCGCGACATAGTTATAAGAATTAGACATCAAACCTTCATCGCAACTATGACTTCCAAAAGTGTAGGTGCAATCGAGCAAATTTTGCTCACTTAAACTGACCAATTTGTTTGTTTTGCGAAAATGTTGACCTTCTAATGCGCCGGTCTAAAAATAAAAATTATAGCCCAACTAAAAACGTTTTACTAATAAAAACTTACCGATGCAAAACTCCAACAGGAACCGCATTTGCCTTGATTTTTGACTTTGGTTACTGCACCCTGTGTTCTCCAATCGACGCACACTGATCAATTTGAAAAATTTAGGATCCCATAAGTATTTTTCGAAAATGTGAGAGTAGTTAAAAGTAATATTTTATTTTCAGTTGTAGGTAACTTCTTTACATTAAATTAAAATGTTGGCTTTGTAAAGTTATTATTTCGATAGTTACATACTAACAAAGTTATCGCGCAGTGAGACACGTTAATGACATTGATAAATTCTGTCATATTTAGCTCATTTTCAAAAAATATTTAAATATAGTTATAGTTAAATTTTATAAAGAGAAAAAATGGTGACAATTAAAGAAGGCAAATCTTTTATATAAAATAATTCAGAACAATCATTTTTATAATATTTATCATATAAAAAAAATATTATCTGAATAGATCGATTTTGACAGTTTTTTTTTAAGTTTGAACAGTCTTGCGTTTAGAAATACTAATAAAAACACTGTAATTTTAGTGTCAATGCACAGTGTTGAATGTCACTAAACACAGGTTCTAAAAAATATTTGCGGAAATTTGCGGATTTCAACAGAAAAAAATTCTTTTTAGGTACTGGTGCTTCGATCAAAAACAAAGGTTTATTTGAAATTTTACTAAATAATCCGCCAATGAAGCCGATATCTAAATGTAGTAAGAAAATTATTACTTTCCTGTATTTTGGAGACTGTAAGAGTACCAGATCTATGCTCTAACAGAAAAAAATGTGTTCAAAATGCAATTAGCAACTTTTGTATTACTTCTTCAAGATTGTGGCAAAAATCCTACAGGAATACGTTTAGATTTCAAAGTAAAAACCAAGATTGGCTAAACAAGACCATTATTACATCTGGTATTGATAATGAAGCGACATGCGAGTTTGTATCGAGAAAAAATGGACCGCCAAAAAAAGTTTTTTCTGAATTGTCAACAAAAAGTAAAAGGAGAAGGTTAGAAGCTGAGGTGCAATCGAGAAGTCAAGAAGAACTGTGTTTAGGTGCTTCTATGAAATTACATTCTGAAGGAAATCGAAGTGGGGCATCACGTATTCTTGATATTTCTGCTTTACCTGTTAAAATCGATGTAAACAAGACTGGTAATGTACAAGAAAATATAACGTATTCATGTCAAGAAGCTTTGTCTCTATTTACTGAATAGAGTACTCCGCTACTCCGCTACTCCGCTACCCGTAAAAAGTTAAAAAAATTGTTTCCACCTTACTATAAACTTATAGAAGAAAAAAATAAGTGCTATCCAAAGAACATTACAGTTACAGATACATCAGCAGAAGTTGCTCTACAAGATCTTGTAGACCATACAGCATCGCGTATTGTACATTACCAATCTGAAGTTTTAAATAATGCAGACTCTCATTTAGAAATAAGTTTTAAGTGGGGTGCTGATGGTAGTGGAAGCCAAAGTAATTTTAAACAAGCATTTGAATCGGAAGGTTCAGATGATTCTAATTTATTTATGGGTTCTTTGGTTCCCATTCAACTACGATCAGTAAATAATAGTAATACAATATATTGGCAAAATCCACGCTCTAATTCCGTACGATATTGTAGACCAATAAGAATGCGATTTGTAAAAGAAACTGATGACGTAATTAAGGATGAATTCACATATATGCAGAACCAGATTGAAAAATTAATACCGTCTCTAGTAGAAATAAATGGCCAAATGTTTATAATTCGACATAATTTATTAAAAACAATGGTGGATGGAAAAGTTTGTAATATACTTTATCTGCTAACAAATCAACTCACAAGTGTTACATATGTAAAGCCTCTTCTTTGCAGTTTAATAATATTGAAGAATTGCAATCAAGATCGTATAATCCGGAAAGCTTGGACCTTGGCTTATCATCATTGCATGCATACATACGATTTTATGATTGTCTTTTACATGTGTCATATAAAATTCCATTACAATCTAAACAAGCTCGTAGTGAAGTGCACAAGGGAATTGTTAGTGAAAGAAAAAAACATATACAAACTGAATTTAGAAATCAGTTAGGTTTGTTAATAGATATTCCCAAGCCTGGTTTTGGCAACACAAATGATGGAAATACGGCTAGACGATTTTTTGCTGATCCTGCCATAACATCCAGTATTACCGAAATTGACAAAATCTTAATAGAGAGATTTAGCGTTATTTTAAAAAGACTCAGCTCTCTTTTTAAAATCAATAGTGCCAAATTTTCTGAATATGCCAACGAAACAGCTTTACATTATATTGAACAATACAGTTGGTATCCTATGACACCAACTGTTTTTAAATCTGGCTTTTAAATCTTTCGCCGGTAATGCATCTCATATCTCCCGCGTAGATAATATACTATTAACTTCTAGCCTTCTAATTTAAAAAAAATTAAATTTCGATTATAATCAGTTGCAGTATTTAAATGTTTTTATTTTGTTTCAATGCATTTTACTCGAAAAGTCTACGTCTAATAAAAAAATTTTTTAAACAAAAGTTGTTTATTTATTCATGCTAAAAATGAATCTGCTAAAAAAATATAAAGTGCTATTTAAAAAACCAAAGTTGACATTCAAATGACCTTGAAAAAGTCAATAAATTAAAAAAAAAATTATTCCATATTCTTTCCCCTTCGCTATCATACAACTTTAGTTCGAAAATTTTTTCATCTGACTTTTGGTCTTTGAGATATTAATTGCTGGAAATTTTAAAAAGAACACCCGGTATATTGTAGTTGTGACCGTATTTTGCCTTATCGACTTACCGATATATTATTCTGTGGACTTATAAACTAAGGGTAAATTTCCAAAATTTAAAGATTTACTTTAATTTTTATTTAATAGTTGTGCTTATCAAATTTTGTGTAAACATTAACAGGTTTTAATAGCGCGTGAGTTTTCTTTGTGTGGTGAGCTTATAATATAGGGTGAACATTTTTAAGAAATGTAAAACCAGCACACGAAAAAGCGGAGGACATTTTCTTTGTTATGTTCTTACCTCTCTTGCGCTAGATTGATAATTATCATTAGTAAAATTAAAATTAAGTCAGTAACCAATTTTTTTATCATCAGTAAAAATAAATCAATTGCTTTTTTTTATTAGATATTAAACAATTAGAAGAAACTACATAATACCCCTTCTCCTTTTCTTTTCAAATTTTCAAAAGATTTTCAAAATTTACCACTTTTTTGCACCTAAAAAGCTGCATTATAAATACATAATTTAACGATTTTCCTTAGAACAATATTCAGTATTCAAAACTATAATTTTATTTATTAAGGAAATTAAAGCTGTTTTTATTAATGTTGATTAATTGATGTGCACTCGATCAACTGCTCATAATTTTAAATTAGCCGAAAATCTAAACCAATAAGAGAGAACTTCTACCTTTTTAGTAGAAAAAGATATTGAACACTGATCCACTAACTCATGATTTGATATATTGAACATTCTGTTTTGATTTACTATAATCAGACCCGATTACAAAAGGCAAGGTCAATGTGTTCAATGGATTCTCCCCCCCCCCTCCGACTCACGCCCGAAACATTTTATTTTGACTAATTTGACCAAACAATCGAAAATTTTATTACTTTTTTGTTTAGAACGAATGGAAGATAGGTAAAGTCACACAAAAATTTCACCCCCCCCCCACTCTAAATAAAATCTTGTATCCGTACCTGGCTATAATAACTTTTTACCACTTCATAAGTATATTTTTGAATAGTAACCATTAGCTACGATTTTTTAGGATGACATAGTTGCGTTTCGTCACATTTTTTTAAATAAGGATTATTATAACTGAAAAAGTTAACAATTGTAGTCATTGTTTTGTAGATATCTCAAAAAGAACGTCTTAGAGCGTAAGGATTCACAACGGAAGACCTGACAGAAATTATAGGTCATTGTAAAGCAAAACTGTTTAGATTATTAGAAATCAGTCCCATGAGCACACCCATAAGCGATAATATTGCCACAAAACCTGCATGGAAAGCCAATCACGGTATGAAGATGAAACCAAGTTCGTCTTCTGGTGCTGATCTGATGGCGATCTGAGTGAAGATGTTCGATTGCCTTGCCGAAGTAATCCACATTCTTTATTGTCATCGTCAAATCGCATTTTCAACCGATAATAACCAGGAGACCTTGCCACCGCCACCAAGCGATTTCAAATTTCTAGCTATATCCGATGTCTGGTTTGCCGATGGAACTTTTAAATCCATTTCCAGTTTATCAACGGAGTTAAGAATTCCAAATGCATCATCGCAAAGGATCCTAATCAATTTTGAGATAGCGGGAATGGAAGCATTTACTCATGGATATCCACGAGCATCAATAACAGGATGTTACTTTCCTCCCAATCAAAGTGTTTTCGTCAACGAGTTGAGAAGGAAAAGTACATACGAAAGCAATGATGTATTGCAAATCAGTGTTCAAACATGAAAGAATGAACAAACCTCGACTACGAGGTAAAGGTGAAAGGTAACAACAAAGGTTACATCGACGTTTCCAATCCCAATGTGGAATCAATACGAGTCTGCTGGTGACAGAATTGCACAAACCACAAACATCGTCGAGGGCTGATACATCATGCGGTTCAATCGATATTTATATGCAGTCATCTGGGCAAACATCTGGAAAGGTCTGTAGAAAGACTACCAGAAACAGAAGACAGCATTCTTGTAAGGAACTACTGGAACTCAAGAAATCGGTGATAAAAAATATGGTAAATTGGTCTTTAGAGTCAAACGTCTGAACGAATTTATTTCACGCCAAACTTTAGATGGATACTCAAGAATGGATCTACTGGCGTATCTTCGTGCAATTGTGTAGTTGTCGTACAATTAATTTTTTATGATATTGTAAATATTGTTATTAATAAATATAAGAGCAGAAATAAAATTTCTTTATTTATTATTAATCCCCTCTCTCTCTCACTTGGAAATATTTCTAGCTACGCATCACACGGATTAACCATCCGCTCGACCAATCGTTCGGGACCAATATTCCGGGGACCAAACGTTCAGATACGATGACACCAAATTAAGAGGTACTTAGCAAAACTGCAGGGATATGAAACTTATTTATTTCACAATAATATTATATCGCAGATAGTATTTATATTTTTATTATTTTAAGAGTGCGCTGCAGCCAGGGGAGAGGGGAAGAGTAAATAGAACGTTGAAAACAAGGCTCTAGTCTTTTATAAAAATTTCAAAAACTAAACGTTGTATCGGCGTAATTTTTTTTTTATATATTAATAAGGAAAAACTACTGAAGGCAATAACAAATTTTGAGCTCTTTAAATTAAGAGTAATTAGGTAAATTTAATGTTTGAAAACTGACAATTTTGAATTTTTATGACGACCAATTTTGATGAAACTTTGTTATTGTCTTCCGCAGGTCATTATAATTATGAACAAAACCTGAATTTGAAGCAATTTCATGGTGAATTATAGAAAAATAATAAAAAAACATTGAAATCAAAAAGTGTCCTTTTAAACCATATAAAATCAATTAAATGCACAAAGGGTTCAAGGGTTCTCTTATAGATGGCACCCTATTTCACCGATGGTTGAAAGTTAATCTTCTACCCCTGAATGGTCAAGGTAGAGCAAAAGAAGATTCCACCGGTGAAGGTTAGGGTCAGCTTATTAAGAATTAGTAGAAGTACACAATGAGGTATTAAAAATCGGCAAATCCTTAAGAAAAATGTGAATTCTGTAATTCATTAAATCTATATATAAAAAATACAATATAATAAAAAAAGATCAAAAAATTAAACGGAAATAAAATAAAAATTAATCAATGAGTATTCATAAATTTAATAACAAAATTTAAAAAAATTATCGTTGTGTAACAGTAACCTACCGACGGATCCTTGGTTTAAAAAAAACGTAACTTTTTAACGCCGATCTACATTCTACAAAATTATACAATATTGTAAATTAATGATATGAAATGTTTTTCAAAATCTGTAATCTACTCATTGTCAATAAAATTGTCTGACGTTTCGAGTAGTCAACAAATAACCTATTATCAAGGCTACAAAAATATATACAAATTTTTAAAAAAACTTACATAAATTACAAAATTGAAAAAATAATAAAAATATACTAAGTAGTAAAATATAAAAATACAGAATTAAAAAATTGCATTAAAAAATGTTGCGCTTTTCGCTTAAGTACTCTAGTAGGGCGTTTGTAATTTCCACCGATGGTCAAAGGTAGGTACTGGGAGGTGGACTGGGCAGGTGGACTGGTCAAATATTTAGGTCAAAGTTATTAGGTTACTTAATTTATATTTTTTATTAATTTTTTTCATACGATTTTTTCATACTCTGCAGAAATTGTATTAGTTTGTGCTGCTATAATGTTTGGTCTACCATAAAATTTTTGGGAGATCGATTCTCTTCCTAATTGCACACTTTGCCGAGCTAGACAAGTCTAGGGAAATATTTTTTGTGGGTACAGCATTTGTCAAAACTGCCCTAAGCGGAGAGTCGGTTTTGACATACGCAACTACGGCAAATCTCGCATTCACCCTAAAATCTATTTATCTAATCGTAGTAAAGATCGACTGACAGCTCGCGGGCAATTAACTGGATGAACCAATAACAGATACATTTACTCAGGTTAGGAAGTAAGTTGGTTACCTGCCGAGATTATTTGTTGAAATATTAAATTCTTTAAACGTAATTAAATCGTTGTTGCAATGTATCAAGAAATTCTCAGTTCCCGCGGAAATACTTTGTTGGTACGTGGTGGATTCAAATTTTACTAACAGAATGTATTGCAAAACGGAGAAGTTAAGTGGCGATGCTGCAACAAAAAATGTTCAGCAAATATATACCCTGTAGGAAACGGAAATATCAGAACAATTACAGGAGAGAACGTGGATCTTAATCACGAAGAAGACCATACAAAATTGTTTGCGGTGTTGCCAAACGAAAAACTGTAGAAGATCTTTCCGAAAGACCTTCTCAGATTCTTAAAAGAGCAATCTTTGATACAAAAATTATTGAAGTGGATATTGCTCACAGTGATAACACATTGATCGCTAGAAATGCAAGGAGAAAGAAACAGTCACCTTTATCGACATCAATAATCGACGTTTATTTGGCGTTAGAATCCACACTCGTTGAAACGGTGAATAATGAAAACTTTTTAATGATGATTGACAGCGAAAATTATTTAATTATATTTTCTTGTGGGACAAATTTACGATGTTTATTTGAAAAAAATAAAAATTGTCTATAAAACTTATATTTTCTTGGATGGGACTTTCGATTATTGTACTACTAAATTTTTTAAGCAGCTGTTTACGATTCGTGGCTATGCGAAAAGGCATTACGTAGCACTCGCGTTTTGCATTTTGAAAGATAAACCACAACAGACTTATCAACACTGCCTCCAATCATTGTACAAATATTTGTTCCGAAAATCAATTGGTTTTTGGCCAAAAACTGCTGCGATTGATTTTGAACTGGCCTTTCAAGCAAGCCTAAAACGCGTTTGTCAAGATGTGGAATTAACCGGATGTCGATTTCACCTAAGCCAAGCCTGGTATAGGAAAATCCAAAACTTAGGGCTGGCCAATGAATATCGAAATGATCTTTCAAAATTGGCCAATGATTACGCTACACATTTGGTTTTCAATATTTGAAACCAAACGAAGTTTATGCCGTTTATAGATTTAGTAGCGGTATCACCAAACGATAATGATTGCACAAATATTCGGACTACATATTCCGAAATTATATTGATGCCAATTCACTGTATTCATCAAAGCTCTAGGCAGCACATACAGCAAGTATGTGCAGAACAACAAATGCATGTGAATCTTTTCATAATATATTTAATTCCCAATTTTATAGCACGCATCCATCAATTTACACCTTTTTGGAAAAATTGAAGGGCATGCAAATTAATACATACATCAACATGAACAGTGTTGGTACACTTAAACTGGGTAATAGCCAAACCCTTAGAACACAATCGCGTTTACAACACCTCATTAACTTGTATTTGTATTCCGCTAAAGACATTAGCAGAATCGAGTTTGTGAAAAATATTTCTAATCATTTCTCTCACATTAATGATTAATAATCTGTACTTATTGATTTATACTATTTGTATGTCATTGATATATAATTATGCAGTGGCGGCTCGTGACATTTTGCAGTGGGAGGGCACAAAATTTTAAAAAAATATTTTTTAAAATATCTATTTATAATGAAAATCTCTATACTTCTATCCTTATTGTTAGAAAAATGTTCAATTACTTTATCATGATAATCTGGTATTCCTCGAACAAAGTTTTTTCAATAAACAGAGCATTTAATATGCATTTAATTTAATAGTTTTGAGAAATCAATTTATCGGGTGCAATATTTAATTTGGTTTACTAGATAAAATTTAATTTTATTAAAAAAATTATATAAAATTTGCGTTGTATAACCTAACGGTTTAATAAAAGACCAGAATCGTTCACAAATTTGTTCTTCATACACGTGACGAAATATTACAACTAACTGTTGTTGATTTGAATAACCATTTTTTTTTTTTTTAAATAATTTTTACATGTTACATACAATTGAAATGAATAATCTGTAGTTTCGTCCGCTTCTATAGCTAAAAAAATTTCTATAGCCGAAAAATTTCGGAGATAAATGCTCCGATTTATCAGCAAATACTAGATATTTACGAAAGTTGCATAGCAGAAAGTAAAGATGGGGAAATAAATGAAAGCAATCACAATAACCTGCAATATAACCCAGAAATCGCTAAAAAGTTATTAGAATTCTGTAAATTTATACTGTGTTGGTCAGCCGTAATGGTCCCAATATTTGAATTTGGGAAACTAACTCAATCGAGTGCGAAATCCGAAAGTATATCAATGAACTTAAAACAAATGTATTAAAACATAAAACACTGCCGTTACGTATTGTCGAGTTATTTGAATATACACATTAATTCAATTATTGGTTTGATGAGAAAGAAGCGAGAAAACTAGAAAAACTATTAATGAAGATGAAAATTCAGGAATTGATTTGGAATCAGAAAACGCTGTCGGAAATTGAAGTGGTATTGCGATCGTAAAAAGGTGAAAACAAAAAGGCTAATTTTTAGAAAAAGCTCCAACCATATTGAAATATAATAGCAGAGCAAAATCTTCTGTCATCAAAGTACTTCAGAATGGAAATTATTTGCAGAGTGTAAACATTGGGAATACTTATTGTTATTATACACTGATAAATACGTGCGCGTTTGATAGTAGAGTCCAGGTTCTATGTTCTTCGTATGCCGAAAGATTTAATTATGCAAATTTCATCAATCAAAATAAGAGACATCTGCTAAACAAGCTTGTTGCACATGCTACCAATAAGAAAGATTTACCAAATAATCACGTTGAAGTGAATGCTGCAAGTACCGCGTATTACTTATGTAATGTGTTATTCAAAAAAAAAGCATCAGTTATAGAGTGCCTTATGTGTGTTAAATTCAAGAGTAAAATTAAGTAAACGAGTAAAATTTTTTTGTAGCCACTCCGCCACTGTTTAAAAGTAGAAATGGAATTCAAATTACAACTATTATCTGAAATATAATGTAAAGTATGAAGCGAAGATTAAGAAAATGGCGGTTACGCTGGACTAGTTTTACCAGGACACTGGTTTTATAGTGATTATTTTCGGTATTCCAGAAAACTTAAAACAAAACTGTTAAGGATATATTTATAAATACAGAAAGAAAAGGGCAGGGGGGGGGGGTATTATGGAGTTTCTTCTAATTGCTTAATCATAAAAAAAGCAATTGATTTATTTTTACTGATAATAAAAAAAAATTGGTTCCTGACTTAATTTTAATTTTACTAATGATAATTATTAATCTAGCGCAAGAGAGGTGAGAACCTAAACAAAAAAAAACGTCTTCCGTTTTTTCATGTGCTGGTTTTACATTTCTTAAAAATGTTCACCTTATATTATAAGCTCACCACACAAAGAAAACTCACGCGCTATTAAAACCTGTAAATGTTTACACAAAATTTGATAAGCACAAGTATTAAATAAAAATTAAAGTAAATGTTTAAATTTTGGAAATTTACCCTTAGTTTATAAGTCCAAAGAATAATATATCAGTAAGTCGATAAGGCAAAATAAAGTCAACAACTATAATATATATAATTAGTAACTCTAGCACAACTAAACGCATTTCTTGGATTAACTTTGAATAGTCGACTTGCTGGTAAGTAGATACACTTTCATTATATTATTACTTCAAATTTTCTGAAACCTTTAAATTTATGTATAAATATTTTAGATTTAAAAATGAATTTCGTCGTAGTCCTCTTGTGCAGTTTAGCGTGCGCTCATTCTCTGTCGTTTTTTTCATTATTCAATCAGGAATGGAATAACTTTAAACTTGAATATGGTAAAGTCTATCGCAGTGCCAGAGAAGAAACAACACGCCTGGGCTTGTACATGGAAAATTCCGAAAAGATTATGAAACACAATCGTTTGTACGCTTTAGGGCAAAGATCTTATAAACTGGAAATGAATGAATACGGAGATATGAACACTAAAGAATTTGTCAGGATAATGAATGGTTTCAAAATAAATTCATCGTTGAGTTTTCGCAATTTGGAAGAATCTGTACCCACGTTTATTCCACCTGCAAATGTCGAGTTACCAGACCACGTCGATTGGAGAACACAGGGTGCAGTAACCGAAGTCAAAAATCAAGGCAAATGCGGTTCCTGTTGGAGTTTTGCATCGGTAAGTTTTTATTAGTAAAACGTTTTTAGTTGGGCTATAATTTTTATTTTCAGACCGGCGCATTAGAAGGTCAACATTTTCGCAAAACAAACAAATTGGTCAGTTTAAGTGAGCAAAATTTGCTCGATTGCTCCTACACTTTTGGAAATCATGGTTGCGATGGAGGTTTGATGTCTAATTCTTATAAGTATGTCGCGTCAAATAAAGGCATCGATACTGAACAGTCTTATCCTTACGAAGGTTTATATTTGGAGTGCTCATACAATGCAAGTTTTTCTGGCGCCACCGATCATGGTTATGTTAATATCGAGAGTGGTAGCGAAGACCATTTAAAAGCAGCGGTCGCTACTATTGGCCCAATTTCCGTCGCCATAGACGCCAGCCAGCCTACCTTCGGCTTTTATAAAGAAGGAATCTATGACGACCCCGATTGTCAAAATATGTTACTCGATCACGCAGTGCTAGTGGTAGGTTATGGCACCAATGAAAAGGGAGTCGATTATTGGATCGTTAAAAATTCTTGGGGAAAATCGTGGGGTGCCGATGGTTACATTCTTATGTCAAGAAATAAAAAAAACCAATGTGGAATTGCTTCGCTAGCCAGTTATCCTCTCGTTTAAATTATTTTATAGTTTATAGTTTTATCATGTAACATGTAAAAATTAATTTTGTATATTATGCAATAAAAATAATGTTTTGCTTACTTTATAATTTTACTAAAGTATCATAAACTCACCAAATCGCCAAGATCTTTTTAGGATCGCAGAAATTGTAAAAATTTAATACAATTATGAGAATTTTAAGGACTCTTTGTAGTATGAGGTATTTTATATTGAAATTTTATTGAAATCGAAAAGTTGAAATTATTCAAGATTCTCGAATCCCAAAAGTATATAATGTGGATTATATAGATCCTTTACTTTATTATTGCAATGAAAAGCTTTTTAAATATTATAAACTAAAAATACAACTTTCCCTATTGTGATAAAATAATTTAATTGCAAAGGCGCATTACACTGGATGGGCGTAACTACTAGGGGTTCTGGATGTATGAAAAACACGGATCCATGGAATCAAGGGCCCACGCTCCAAGAAAAACAAAGAATTTGCAGACAAAAACACTCGAGAATAGATTGAAATAAAATCATTACAGTGTAACGATTTAAAATAAACAAAGGGAATAGATTCAATTTTTCCCCAATTTCAGGGTTTTGAGCAATGCTCTTGGCTAGCTCGAAATGAGACAAAGAAAAAGTACCAGATCGTCGAGTTCCTTCCTAGATAAAATAAAAATGAGAGGAAAGCTTGATAAATTAAGAAATTAAGAACTCATACGATATCAGGGATACGAGAATAAAAATAAAAAAGAAATAATGTACTTGAGCTGTAACCAAAATAATTTTTTAATGAATTAGACGGATATTGGGTGTAAACGGGAAGCAAATCAAACAAATTAATTACTAACCAACGTTTGGGACTATATATTAATCCATTCTCAGTGCTGAAATATAAAAACGGAGCTGCTTCAAAATAAGAGTGCCCAGGGGGACGCAAACATACCTAACAGTTGGTGATGGTAAACGCTTGAATATGCAGTGTGTTGTCGGGAATTGACAAGGATACACAAAACAGTTATTTCAACGATCGTCGTCAAAAAGAATAAAAATCAAACAAACTTGCCAAATAAAACGTGTAAAAATAAAAATTAGAAAACGCAATTGTAGTCAGAAATCTTTCTCATACTAAAATAAAATGCACGTAATGTATAAGTATCTACTATCTCTTCCGCAAGATAACAATAAAATACGATCTAAAATATATCGTCTGAAACGTTGGCCAGCAGTTAATTTGTTTGATTTGCTTCCCCTTTACACCCAATATCCGTCTAATTTATTAAGAAGAAGCAAGGAAAAAAATTTTGTTTACATTCCAAAAATAATTTTTAATAAACAAATCAATATGTTCACAACCTTTTGAAAATTTGGAATACAGAGCAAAGCTACAGCCGAATTCGCTATCTTGATGGCTTTAGAAAATTATACAATTTAACAATCAATTTCGTGCGTTTTAAGTTTATCTAGGACGTAAGTAATCATACCTAATGATTTCATACATGATTTTTCTTGCTTCAACTAACAAATTAAAAAAAATGGTATTGAGTGCTAAGATGATAAAAGTAATTAAATACGAAAGGTAAATCCGCTAATCGAGTAAAATTATTAGTGATTATCGTGCACGATACGTTTTGCGTTTACAAGTGTCGCCTTATCTGAACACCGGCAAAATAATTTATAATTTCAAAGCGCAGTAAAATCATACAATTTCGATTTTTAGAAAAGAATTGAAATAAATAACCAAAAGCTATAATGTTCAATCACACCCAAAAAAATTGTGCCGCACCAAATTTAATTCTTATATCAATCAAAAAAAATTTTCACAAAAATTGTTGAATTAAGTATTGCATCACAAATAAGGTCAGCAGCAAAATCAAAATAATGAAAATAAACTTAGCTTGCTTTGATGTTGAGATGAGATCAGATGTACAGAACTCGACAGGGTATATTTTTTCCAATTTCCAATCCAACCAATCCAAAAACAAATAATTTTTACAGCGATCAAGCATTAACAGTCTCCATAAGGATCCAAAGAGAAAACATATGCATAGGACGGTAACTAAACTTCTTTACACCTCGGAAAAAAATGTACCAATGGCTGAAATATGGTTATTTTTAAAAAGCAAAATTTATATTAAAAAAAAAACACAAAATTTTACCTCATAGATGGTAATAGAGTGCTTAACCACAGATCCGAATAAAAGTTTCTATCGGTGATGACAGACAGATACGACGTTGAGATCCACAAAAAAAATTGATAATTTGATCCTCTAATAGAGAAAACTTTTCTCATTCCGAACATACGATCGGTAACAAAAATTATTTAGAATCATCCAAAATCTTATGAGACTCACTTCCCCGTAATATTTGAAAAATTGCACCACGAAAACTTTTATACCAAATGTGTCCTTGATGATAACAAATCAAAGCCTGCAATATTTCAGATAATTCCTAAACACGACAGGACCGTATTCAAAAATTAACAAAATGTCACTTCGTTGATTTTGAACCGTTACAACATGTTCCTGAAATATTTATATTGTCGTGATCTGTTTGCAGAATTTGATGATTGAGTGGCCAGTACCTCTGAGAAGTTCAGTGATTTGTTACAATTAAACATAAAACAAAACAAAATTTTTAAAAACATTGTAATTTAACCGAATTTTAAATTCAATAATTCAGTAATTGGAAAAGAGACGAATAGAAGTTGTGAAGAGTGGGATTTGCGAATTTGCGATTTTCAAGCGATTTTCCCGAGAACCAGTGCAACGTGCGAATTTCACCGCCGCAAGTGAAAAAGTTGTGAGTTTACTTAGTACGGGATAGTGAAGTCCTAATCTCTACGATAATCCAGTTAGTAATAGTTATCTACTGTAACACCAGCAGAAAGTTTGTTGAAGCATGTGTACTAGAATTTAACAAATTTTCTTCGCAGGAAGAATTAAGAATTAATTTATTTTTATTGTAAATATTTTTTTTACGTTACACGTTACGAGATTTCAATTTGCGATAGCAGGAGTTTATTTTATACCATTTTATTTTTTAGTTTAGTACAAGGAACGCGCTTACACAAATTGAATACCCAGATTGACACAAAAACTTCACATCTCGATTATTGTGAGATAAATTCAAAGAGACAATTTTGTTTAGAAAACAAACACTTTTAATTTTTTTAATTAATTTTATTGAGAGATTTAATTACAATTAACAATGATATTATGTATACGCCAGTCGCATTTTTGTTACTTATTGTGCTGGAAGGTCAGTCCTCGAATAATAGTTCCCCAAAGCTGTTGGGACAGATAGTAAGAAATTTCCGAGAAAATCGCATTGAAAATATTGAAAATGGAACCGTTGAATAAAAAAAGTACAAAAATGCACTTACGAAAGTATCCACCGAATGTTAAAAATATGCAAAATCTGTATTTTAAAAAGTATTTTATTGAATTCTGATTTGCCTAATTCGGCTTTATTCATATGGATTTTTGTGACATCAATTTTAAGAAATATGCAAATTCATTAAATTCCATGCTCTAATTATGACTCAAAAAATAATCATAAGCTCCATTTCCATTATGACGGCACAATAAACGGCAATATTGATATATGATGTTTATTGCGAATGCAACAATAAATAAACAAATTTGTTTTCAAGCCGTGCCTGGAAAGTTCAACAGAAACTTTCTTTTCAAAGATATTTTTGCAAAGTTTATCTTTTTTTAATTTTATTTTCTTAAAAGTATGAAAATAATAAATATAAAATAAAAACATGAAATATGCAGTAAAAATAAAAACATATGAAATATGCACTCTCAAATTTTGGTTGTAAACTCTAAAGTTATAGAAACGCATAGATACAATTTTTTACAACTCTAGGAACAAGCAACAAAAATATGCATTTACATATAATTCCACACTCTAATAATGACTTTTTTTTTTTTTTGTGTTCGTTGGGAGTGGGGAAACCTTGCATAGGCCCCCCCCAATGTGAGGGAGGGAGTGTCAGATTCTTACTGACTAAAAGCCCACTCCGTAGAGACGCCGGGATTCGCTTCCCAAGTAACATTTTCAACCTGGTAAATCTCTTATAAACCCCTAGCAGCGAAATCTCACAGGAACCTCTCCCTGTCTAGAACCCTTTTTTGGATTAAACCAGGGGTCTGTGCCAGGGCATAATGGCGCACATTTTTCACCCCTACCAGATACCCCAGAGAGGAGTCTACTAAGCACCTTTACTAGGTACACTGGCAGGGTCCCTGCCACGGGGTCTACCAGGGTTCCTGCCGCAGGAATCTACCAAGGAGATTTGCAGAATGTAAAAAAAATAATTATATTGTTAACATTATAATTATTATATTATAAACTATGCCTCTAGAACAACTTTCCGTGCCTGGAAAGTTCAACAGAAACTTTCTTTTCAAAGATATTTTTGCAAAGTTTATCTTTTTTTAATTTTATTTTCTTAAAAGTATGAAAATAATAAATATAAAATAAAAACATATGAAATATGCACTCTCAAATTTTGGTTGTAAACTCTAAAGTTATAGAAACGCATAGATACAATTTTTTACAACTCTAGGAACAAGCAACAAAAATATGCATTTACATATAATTCCACACTCTAATAATGACTTTTTTTTTGTGTTCGTTGGGAGTGGGAAAACCTTGCATGATAGTATAATAATGCTATCTGAAAGTTAACAATTACATTTTATTTAATTATCTAAAGAAAGTTTACACATTTTTTTTTAACTTACGGGGATTCGAACCTATGATGGCATTTATTGAATGTAACTTCACACCTTAACGATTTCGCTACGGAGGCTATATAATATATTTTACTTTATAATTTACTTTATACTAGTACCTACATAAGTAGGTAATAATAATAATTTAATTTTGATTTGATAAAAGGTAGAAAAACAAATGGAAAACCATAGTTTAAGAAATAAAATATATTATTGGTAAAATATTTAACTAATTATAGTTGGCCGAAATTAAGCTTTAAAATAAAAAAACCGCAACTATAATATTTTTATATCAATGAATGATTTCTATTGGTCTACTAATAGTATCAACAAACGTTTTCTATTGTTTGTTAAATTTGGCACAGGTCCTACTAAATAACCTGTAAATGAGTACCTAACAAATTTCTACCATGGGCATTTCACAGGGCCTTACAAAGAATCTGTGAACTAGTACCTGGCTAATCCCTACCTCGTTCATTTCACAGGCATCTACAAAGAATCTGTAAACAGATCCCTGGCTAATCCCTACCACGGGCATTTCACAGGGTTCTACAAAGAGTATGTAAACAGGTACCTGGAAAATCCCTGTATTAACATGCCTAGCATACTTAATTAATAGGCATTTGCCAGGGGTCTAATAGGAGCACAGGAAATTTCCACAGGGAAAATGTTACTTGGGTTCCGCATTACTTCCGAACGGCTCGCTTCAAGTCATAATTGCTTGCTTCACCCTTTCGGGTCTTTATGCTTCTTCGTTGTTGATTTATTTTATCTTTCTTGCTTTATGGTTGTCTATTGGGGCATAGCTTCGCGTTGATCAGATTCTTTAGTGGAAATGACTTCTACTGCAAATGCTGCTACGGCTGTCCAGTTTGTTTCTTTTTCCATCATAAATTCCACCAGATTGTCCGGTGTCAAGTTCTTCACAGCTATCACCAGGAGTTCGCCACGCTGGGTTTGCCATTTTTCGCACTCAAAAAAAGTGTGGAGTACTGTGTCAACCTCCCCACAGTAAGGGCAATAGTGGTTGTCAACCCTCTGGAACCGGTAGAGATATACCTGGAAACACCCGTGTCCTCCTAGCAGCTGTGTTAATTCATACGACAGCGTGCCGTGCGCTCTATTGCACCACGCCTCAATGCTGGGAATTAGCCGGTGAGTCCACCTGCCCTTCTCGCTGTCGTCCCATCTTTTCTGCCAGCTGTCCAAAGAGCACTTGCGCAACTCGTTGTACGACATAAGCACTTTTTTGTATTTTGAGCTCCTTTCTACTGCCAGGAGATCGATTGGAACCATAGACGCCAAGACTAGCAGAGCATCGGTTGACGTTGTTCTGTACGCCCTAGCCACCCTCAAAGCCATCTTGCGCTGCACTTTTGCGTATCGCATGGCATAGCTTGCGTATTTCTGCAAGCTGTCTGCCCAAATTGGGGCTCCGTACAACATAACTGAATGTGCCACTGAGGCCAGAAGTCTTCTTTTCGGCTCCGATGGACCACCAATGTTTGGAAGCAATCTGGAGATCATAGTCGCCGCCTTGGTTGCTCTATCCGCCGATTGGGTTATGTGGTCACCGAAGTTGATATATTTATCAACTTGTATCCCCAAGATTCTAATTGATTTGTTATCGGTAGGTCTAACCATGCTGCCCTCTACTTCAATTTTTATTGGAGAGTGTTGTCTCTTCCCGCTTGCAAGAAGCATTTCTGTTTTCTGTGGGACAATTTCTAAGCCATTGTCCCGCAACCAATTGCAGATGGCCCGTACCGCAGCTTCTGTTTTCCACTGAATCTCTTCTTCGGTCTTTGCGACCACTACTAATGTAAGGTCATCCGCAAAACCCACTAGTTCTACTCCCTCTGGCATATGAAGACGCAAGACACCGTCATAGGTTAGGTTCCACAAGGTCGGCCCAAGTACCGAGCCCTGCGGGACTCCTCCAGTCATCTTAAATCTCATGGTCTTTCCTGCCTCCTGAGCAGTTATCCACCTGTCTTTAAAGTAGCTGTCGATAACTTTCCTAATGTAGGGACTCATACTTCTAAGTGACAACTCTCTGGTGATGTTTCCCCATCTCACCGTGTTAAAGGCGTTTCTTACATCCAGGGCCACCTGTAGTGGAAACCTTCGAGTATACCGCGTACCCTCTCTGGCTTCACGGGCAATGCTTACGATTTTCTCAATCGCACTTGTTGTGGACTTCTTTTTTCTGAAGCCGTATTGCTTATCCGACAGCCCTTCGCCCTCTTCTATCTCTGTATGCATTTTTGCTAGGAGCATCCTTTCGAAAAGTTTCCCCACATGGTTCAAGAGGCATAGGGGTCTATAAGAATTCGGCTGTCCCATAGGTTTGTCCTCCTTGCGGATCAAGATCAGGTTTGCCTCCTTCCAGCTTTTAGGGTATGTTCCGCTTTGAATTATTTTGTTAAAGGCGTTGATGTAGTGCTTGGGCTGTATCTCTCCCACCTTCTTAACCAGTACCGCAGGGTTGCCATCTGGGCCGAGTGCCTTGTTATTTTTTATCATTACCAGCGCCGTTTTCAGTTCGGCTTCGGTAAACAGAGGGATAGAGGATGCTGGGGTGCTATGTTGTTGCACTATAGGCTGTGGTTGTACTTGCTCCGCACGGTGTGGAAATAGTTCCGCCAATATCGGCTCGAGTTGGTCTTCCTCTATTCCCGTGCTGTTTCGTGCCCCGAATCTCTTTTCCCCAAACATCATCATCCAGCTCCCTAATAAGGCTGTCCCAGTTTCTCTTCTTACTCTTGTCAATTTCTTTCGACAAGTTCCTTCTGGCTTCTCTTAAATTCACTTTGAGCATATCTGAATTTTTCTGGTCTCTTGCCAACGCTCTATAGTATTGGCGTCTGGCTCTTGTGCAGAGTTTTTGGAGCGTCGCAATTTCTTCCGTCCACCAGTATACCGGCGGTCGCTTACAAGACGTTTTAGGCATGCAGCTTTTGCACGCTTGCTGCAGAAACTCATCCAATGATGCGCTGGTGTCGTCCTTTGGCTCCTTGGTGGATAGAAACTCGGCTAATTTGTCTTCGTTTATCTTTTTTCAGGTCCATCTCATTTGTGGAGTCCTCTTGGTGGCATTTATTGCGATTTGGAACTGCACGTAGCGGTGATCACTAGACGTTTCTTCATCCAGCACCATCCAATTAGAAACGCGGTTCGAGAGCGACTGGGTGGCCAGGATGACGTCAAGTATAGATCTACACGCTCCTCTTTCGAAGGTTGGTTGTTCGCCTTCGTTTAGTACGACCATTTCATACTCCACAATTAGCTCGGATAGCAGAGTCCCTCTTTGATCTTCCGTTCTCTGTTGGTCTGAGTTTTCTACTTTGGGGATTCCCCACTCAGGCGATTTGGCATTGAAATCTCCTCCTATTATAGCAGGTCTGCCTCTTGTCCTAATTTGCTCAAACAGTGCCAATAACTCGTTCTCTATACTACTTGCCGCTGCTTGTTTGGTGAGTGGTAGCAGGAATAAACATCGTACTCTCCAAGATTTATCCATACGAAAGTGTTACCAATGCCTCTTCCCCTTATCTCTATGTTGGCCGCCACAACTAAGGCCGATTTGCCATCCAGACTAATAATTCGATCTGCAGTCGGACTTGCTGTCCATCGTTGATTTGGTTCGCTGATAATCGCGACACCGATGTTTCTTCTGTGCATAGTCTCATACAGGAGGTCCTGGGCAGCTTTTGCACAATTTAGATTAATTTGCAGCATCTGAACTTCTGTTAGGGTCCGTGCACTCCCGTCCGTTTGTTTGGTGTGCGCCCCCGCAGTCGTAGCACTTCGTGTTCGCTTTGCAGTTGAGACATCTGTCGCCTCTAGCTCCTGTGCAGCTAGATGCCGGGTGTCCATCGCCCCAACATCTTGGGCAGAACCCAAGAAAAAACTGTCGGACTCTACAGCCGGAAATCATTCCAGCAGTCACTCTGCCGAGCTCTAGTAGTTTGCCCGCTGCCATCTCATCGCAGCTAACCACCGCCATTTGTGTGCCACCAAAAGCTGGGCGGAGAGATCGTAGGTGTAGGTATCTCTCTTGGCCAACATAACGTCTCAGACATGCTATAACTTCTTCTTCGTCTACCAGTTCGTCAAGATCTAATATCTTTACGTCAATTTTGTGGAAGAGTTTGTGTATCTGTATCTCGCCCATTTTTTCGCTGAGTTTTTCGTAGAACTGCGTGTTGTCATTTCCAATTCCGGGTTCGACAAGGACGTCACCGCCTTTTGTTTTGGCCACCTTGCCTACCGTGTCGCCACTGTTCTTTAGGCAATCTTTTAGCTTTGTTAAGACTTCTTTGTACGAGAGAGTCTCGGTAGCTTTAATGAGTAGCGCCGGAGGTTTTTTATTTTCTTTATATTTTGATGTTTTATTAATAGTTGCAGCCTTCTCCATATCTCCATCTCTTCAGCTTTCTCTTTTCTTTCTTTTGTACGTTGTTTTGCTTTAGCTCTCTTGTTACGAATCTTCTCAAGAGGGTCAATAAATCCGTCGTTTTTTTCGGATTGGCTGTTTTCTATCTCATTGGCGACTTTCGCGGTTGGGTAGGGACTGCTTGCAGCCAAAGGTTTCTGCGTCAGCCTGGTTGCTAAACTTTGAGAGAAATTGTTTTTCATCGTTTCCTCGGCGAGCTCGGGCCTGAGTCCCAAGATGCTTGTTGACTGGTTGACGTAGATTTTGGTGCATCTTTCTTCCGCGGCCTCTAGGTGTTTTTGTACTCGCCCACTTTTTTGCCTAGCGACTTCATTTGATCTACCAGCTCTTGCATCCTATCCATCTGCTCGGGTGTGAAGGATGTCTCAAACTGCCTTTCATGAATAGTTTCCAACGACTGAGTCAAAGACCCCACGGCGTCGTCCATAGTTTGAACTTTTTCTAGGGTAGCCTTTACATTCATTTCGACTGTTCTCAGCACTCCGATCTGCAATTCAACACCTTCTGTGTTGGGATCCGGTCTATTTTGATAAAGACGCGCCTCAGTCTTTACCTTTGCGACTTCCTTGTTGCACAGTGCTACTTGAGATGAGAGGTCTTTTATTAGAATTCCCTGTTTGCCTATTTCCTGTACTAGCTCCGCCATTATTGGGGAGACTTCTTCCGACGGTTTTCTAACTTCTTCAGAGCTTATCTTCTCAATTTTTCTTTGCATTTGTGTCAGCATGGTTTTTAAAGACACTGGAACATTTTTGCATTCTTTCTGTTGGAGAAAGTCAGTTATTTTAGAAATATGTTTTCTAAGATCTTCTCGTCCCCTTCCAGTTGCTGGTGAGTACGTGCCAGCCTGGTTGCTTACTTGAGACGTAGAACGGTTGCTTGCTGACGGTCGGTGGGGGCCCGCTCCAAGTCCACCCGACCCGACCGGTACTGGGGTATCCCTCCCCTGCACCGTAATCATCGTTTCATTATCTTTGTCCATATTCATGCTAGGTTCATCTTTTGGAGATTTCTGTCGGGGCCTCCTACCCTTAGCCAGATTGTTCCAGTTTTTAAGCGCCGGAAGCTCGCTTTTCGCACTCTTCCGTTGGCATTACCCAGGGTCCACCACGAGGAGGTGGAAGAGTACTTGCTAGCAGAGCTCTTAGTGAGACAGGCCTTACTCGGGGTTTTGTTGCTGCACACTTTCTGGCAAGGCATGCAGCCCCCGAGACCCGTACTAGCCGTCGGACCCCAAATGACCTCTAATAATGACTGTTACCAAAGAACGTCTAATTATATTTGATGACTAATGTATGACGTCATGTATGATGAATCAAACATGATGAGTCATGTGTGATGAGTTGTACATGATAACAGCATTAGTCATTTAAATATCGCTGAATTTACACTCCAGAAGTGTATAGAAACTCATGGAAGTTTCTGGAAGCTAATATTTACGTATAAATACAGATGCTTTCCAGTGACGAGTTAATTCCAGTTTGAACGCGCAAGTGTTAACATAAATATGTGAAAATAAATAAAGTGAAGTGATGAACGATATACCTAGTGTTTAAATAAATCCCGACTTACAAGGAGAGGGTCTCTACTGTGGGTCACAGATTTTAAAACCCTTTTGGGGTAAAAAAGTACTTCGTATTAATAAATTCTAGGCCAAGCGGCAGCGCGCAACTTTCAAAAATAACAAAGTTGAAAATTTAAATTTAAAAGAAATTTATTCATCTACTTGCACGGTTGCATTAACTTGCAAGTAACCGCGATAGTTCTGAGGTTAACTGCACGACTATCAACCGGACGGGCCAGGTTCAATTCCTCCAAGAGTCGTTTTTTTAAATGTTTAAAAAAATTTTTTTAATTTAATTTATAACCAAAGTGCACGCTTCTTTGTCAACCCTGTGATGTTTATTTTTAACCACAGGTAAAACTTTTGATAAAGCGCATACAAAATGCTCCTGCGAAAATCGCAAAAAATACAGTCCTTGGTTCACAATCAATTAACAATCTTGTATTTCACAATATCTTGAAATATGCCTGGATCGACGAAAGGATTGCATTTTTGAATGTGAAGAAAGTGTGCTTTCCTCAGTCGCCTTTGAGAAAACATTGCCAGTGCGACAACGTTGCATTCATAAAATGCGCATGATGTGAAGACAACCTATATGTTTTTCATGCTTTTATGACAATTACCATCCGAATATATGTAAAGGCTGTACAAAAAACAATGATGACAAATTGTAAACTTAAATATCTGTAAAGGCACTTTTATATAGCTTTGCTGAAAATATTTGTAATAATAAATTTTGTAATAAATCAGTGTTCTTTTTAATAATGAAAAATAATAGCGTAATAATTCAAATATTTTGTAGGTAAATTGACAAAATTGTTGATAGATTAACATGCGACGTTAACGGGTAGCAAAAAAAATAAACAAAAAAAATTTTTTTTTTTAAATTAAAAAAAAACGATTTTGGGATTTGAACCTGGCCCGACCGGTTGCTAATCGCGCAACTTACCTCGGGACTATCTCTGTTACTTGCAAATTAATGCAATCATGCAAGTAGATGAAAAAAATTCTTTTAAATTTTAATTTTCAACTTTGTTATTTTTGAGAGTTGCGCGCTGCCGCTTGGCCTAGAGTTTGTTAATACGAAGTACTTTTTTACCCCAAAAGGGTTTTCAAATCCGTGACCCACAGTAGAGACCCTCTCCTTGTTAGTGTTAAATAAATTATAGTGTAAATCAGTGTTAGTGTTAAACTTAGTGTAGTAATCGTTTTATTGTTATAAACCGTATCTGTAAATATTTGTATTAGTCCTTTAGAAATAAATAAACGTTTTAATTTTCGTTACATGACTATAATACCCTCACGCTTTTTATATTGCTGTTTTCAGGGAGCTTTGTTTGTTATTATATAAAAAATTATTTTTTACTTTTTAGTGCAATTTCTAGAAAAAGCTTTGTTTAGAAAGTTTTTTTAAATTTATTTATTTTTTTTGTACAATCGCGATGTTGACGTGTGGCGTGTGTAAGAGTGCGGTGACGAAGTATGAGGACTGCATACAATGCAAAATGAAATCTAAAACAATCTACCACATTAAGTGTGTCGGAATGTCAATAGATACAATGAATTTATTAAACAGAAGAGAAGAAATTGATCAATGGAGTTGCTACAAATGTGAAAACAATGACATAACCTCAAATGAAGCCACACCTGTTTTAATTATTAGCGACAAACATCAGTTATCTTTAAATACATCCCAGATCGAGCAACAAATAAATGAAAAAGGCTATCCAAACCCTCCTATAGAGTACAATGATATAATGGAGAAGAATGGAATCGGAAATAGATTTCAAGGCGAGTGGACAGAAGTTGTAAACCCACGAAAACAGAAGCGAAATTCGCCAGATCCACCCAGAAATGTTAGGAAAAGGTCGATGACCTTTGAATCAAAATACCTTAGCCACTCCAAGGAATGTCGCAAACACATCAACTTTTGCAAGAAATATTACTGAAAACGCGACATATGCCTCAAAAACAGCAACGAAAGAAGCCAATGCAAAAAATCCCGCAATTAACATCATAGAACAACCAACCGACAAATCAGAAAACAGACTTTCCCGATTGGAAAAGATGGTGGAGGCGATGTCCCAACGTATGGACACGATGATGAATATCGTGTCCAAACTGCTTGATAAATTAAATTAATGGATCCACACATAAAAATAGCTGTGTGGAACGCTGACGGTCTTGCAAATCATGGACCGGAAGTGAAATCGTTTCTGAAAGAACACGATATTGATATAATGTTAATTTCGGAAACCCACTTCACAAACCGCAGTTACCTAAGAATTCAAAATTACACCATTTACTATACCAAGCACCCGAACAATGCGGGTTGGGGAGGAAGCGCCATCATAATTAAAAACAATTTGAAGCATTATGAAATACTTAAATATCAAACTGAATATATACAAGCAACAACGATCCTAATTGAGGATATGAAAGGACCAATAGCCATATCAGCAATATATAGCCCTCCTAGACACGCTATCAAAAAAGACTAATATAAAGAGTACTTTGCCACACTGGGTAGAAGATTCCTTGCCGGTGATGACTACAATGCCAAACACTCAAGATGGGGTTCTCGCCTAACAACAACAAAAGGAAGAGAACTGGTGAAATGTATTGACGAGCAGAACCTGGAAGTTCTTTCCACAGGAAAATCAACATAATGGCCTACAGATACAAAAAAGATCCCCGATGTTATCGACTTTTGCATAACAAAGGGTATCTCACCACAACACCTCTGAGCCGAACAGAGTTTTGACCTTTCATCAGATCACTCGCCTATCCTGGTGACGATGAGTTCCACAGTGATAACCAAGCAAAAACCAGTGTCTCTCACAAACAAGTGGACAAGGTGGGAGATTTTCAGATCAATAATTGAAGAAATTATTAATTCAAACCTTAGGCTTAAAACTCCAGAAGAGATCGACTCAGCAGTAGAAGGTTTTATAAAACCAATACAACAATCAGCATGGAACGCAACTCCTGTACCAAACACCAACATAAAGAAACAAAACCAATCCATCATAGCAAGAGAAGCCATCAAAAATAAAAGAAAGTTAAGAAAGACATGGTTGACGACAAGAGCTCCTTCAGACAAAGCAAAACTTAAAGAAGCGGAGAAAAATCTTAAAGTATCTTAGTATCTTAAATCCTTGTCCTTGGTCTTTATCCGCGCTAGACATTAACTTAGATATTTGACATTTAAGTTCCAAAATGTTAATGGCAGCCATTTTACTAAGTAACTACTTTGCGTTTATAAAATGAAAATTAATTAAAATAATTTTTTTTAAATAATTTAAAAATTATTTTTTACTTTTCACTTTATATCTATTAGAAATTATATTTATAATTTAAAAATTAGTTATAATTTTTAAAATTTTTTAAAATTAAGCGCAAAGAAATTTTTAATCGTAAAAAATCGCAATTAAATAAAAGTAGTACGTCTGACTCTGATGAGATGCTAGTACCTAGTGAAGAATAATGGGTTGAGCTTTCGGTTGTATACATTTAACGGTAAAAAATAGCGGTAAAAAATAACGGTAAAAAATAAAGTTAAAAAAGTGGGAGGGGCGAGCGGGCGGATGTTTTTCGAAGAAATATAATTGAAATTTACACTTATAATTCGAAATTGTTACCTATGCGATCAAGATGAATATAAAATCTTTTTTTAAAAATACATCTGTATATTTGTCATAATTACATGTTATTTGAAATTAAACAGCTAACATTTCCATCGGTTTCCACAATTGTTGCAGAGAACAAATGTCGTCATTGGTTCATCAGCCGATCGCGTCTGAACCTGATTATAGCAACAATCCCTCTTCTTGCAATTTCCGCATTGAAGAAGGTTCGAGCTCGTACCTTCCACCATTGCCATGCGGGATTTGTCTATCCCTTGCTTCTTATACGACGCTCTCAATCTCTGCATTTCTTCGCTTGCCATTTCTTCGTGTGTTAACACGGCCATACGAGCTGGAACTATGCTTCCAGACAAGAACCTCCTTCGCAAATTCGGATTTTTTGGATCCTTAAAATTATAATAGCGAGATCTAATACGGTTTTTGTAGAGGCGCCCACTATTTTTAAATACGGAAAATATGGATTCTTCCAATTCGTCAACTAATTGTTTGATATTATTGTTATCGTTCCATATTTCATCACCAACTAAGGATTCGCATAGCATGGATCTACTTTTGGAGCGTATAAGGTCATCACTCGTGAGATAATTATTAGCATTTAGCTTTTTATACGGTTTTTCCTTATTCTCGACTTTTTCCTCAACTTCTTTTGTTGCTTCCGCAAATTCGCAGTTGGAATTTTTGACAATTTCGCCATTAGTACTAGCGATGTTTGGAAGCTGCTGTATGGTATGGTCATCGCTTATGATATTACTACCATTATCTAGCTTCTTGTACGGTTTTGCAATTTGTTTCGGGTTTTTCTTATTTTCAATTGTTTTCCTAACTTCTTTTATTCGTTCCGCACACAGTTTTTTAGGCCGGATTGGGGAATGCCTGCAACCCTGTTTTTTAATAGTTGATGGTGGCAATTTACGTGTCCTCCGAAGCACGGAGACAATCATAAGAAAGTTTAGACACTTCTCGAATTGGAACCGGGTACCTTATTATTATTATTATTATTGTAACGGACTGTGGTACTAACCCCACTGCAGCGAAGCTTAAGCTTATTGTGCACCCCTTCACAGAGTGTTGATACTCGCAGAAAGGCCGAGCTGAGATAATCCGTCGGTTCGCCATTCAAACACGGAACTCTCGCTCGTTACTCAACCAGCGATAGTATCAAACCACTACCGTGGACTTTTATAGCCCATAGATCGATATTGGGCTTTTTTAGATGACAGCAGTGTGGCGTGGACATAATCGAGTAGCGAACCGCGATTTACCGCGTCCTAGCATGATAATTTAAGCATTGCGCCACACTGCTGGTCTTAACCGGGTACCTTAAAGTCAGCAGTTATTCAGTTAAAAAACTAGGCTAATGACTGTCTCAGGGGTCATAATCTATTTAAAATAAAATTGATGAACTATTGACACATATCGTCGCGCTATGAAATTTTGTTACGAGGGCCTTACCTGTAATCTTATTTTTGCCAAAAACTTGCTCAGCGGATCAAAATTATGGGCGTGGTCTACTCTTGGAAGTTTAACACAATCAAACAACACAAATAGTTTATAAGCAATTTAATTTCTCCCTTAGATGTTTGTGAAATGAGCAAGCTCATTATATAATACAATAATGCAAAATAACATCGATAACATTTTTATCAACACAACAGTAATCATAGGCAACAAATGCCATAGTCATTATAACTAAAGATCATAATAACGACAAACATGAATTTATCGAAATGTCAAATAACGTGAATACTAAGTCGATACTGACCTGAAAGGTCCACAAAACGTATGCACACACAAAATCTTTGTGCTAAATAAACAATATCAAAAACACGATACCTTTGTTACAAATTAAATTCCGTCGTTAGACGCAGATGTCCATGGAAATGGTAGTTGAGGCAGCGTTCGGCATCGTGCAGTTCATAAGCTCCAACCAAGAATTGAGAATAACTCGACGTCCTCGATTTTAGGTCGTGTTACGTCAACAGCAACATCACTTAGATTTACTCAGTGGCATAATTTATTTACTCTTGATTTGACTTCATCAAAACTCAAAGTCCGAAACGAAACGCAGAGTCAGAAATAACATTAACTTTAATTATTTCGGCACTAGATTTTTATTAACATTATTATAATTCGAATGAGTTCGAGACAATCGCAAATTCACAATTAATTTCAATTTATAAAGGTTTCTGCACTAGATTTAACTTTATTATTATTCGAAAAGTTCGAAACAAATCGCACGATAAGAAGTCGTTCAAATTTCAAGGTGACTACCAGCAACATGGTTGTCGTATCGCTCGCATTCCAATGCGCGAAACAGCAACGTCGGAACACATTTCCCGCTCTAGCTAAGGTCGAAAGTTGCTTGGCGCGCGTCGCTAACAATTTTTGTCTTAATTTCTTCAAAATTAGTTCCCCAAAAACTTCACAAACGATAATCGTGGAAATAGAAATTCCACTACGGAACCGGAAACTTTCACCATAATTTAATCAATTAAATGAATATTTCAAATTAAATTAGCCGGCCTTCGACAGGACTTCCGACTTGCTCGCTAGCCGCCAGAGAAGTGCTCAACCGTCCCCCTGCTGCTCGCAGCTTTCACGCTATGCGCGAACTATTGCGCGGTAACTAATGGTCATAAAACGTCGGCGTAACAATTTCCGTCTCTTCTCCTCGTTTGTGAACGTAGTTTTTGAATAATATCGTAGTTGCCAATAATTCTTTATTACAATTTTTATTATCATTAGTACCCATATCAGCGATAGTATGATTAATAATAAATTACAGTAAGCAATTTTTAAATTCGGTATTTCATTATTAATTTAATATTTTTTTTGAAGCATGATAATGTAACATGATAACCAGCAGTGTCGTATAAACTTTACACCGGGTAAATTTACTAAAAGAAAAAAATTAATAACAAACTAAAATTGCTACATATTTTAAAAATATGTATACTTTACTTTAAGGCTGGGGATGAATGTACAAAATATACGCTATATTGACCCTTCGGAGTTCATGGTTTTCTCCCAAACTAAATCATATATAACATTTATACTTTCAACAACTTGTAGAAGAAACTGTTAGCTATGTTTTTGTAGGTTCATAACTTAAATTGAACTTTGAATTACATTATGAAATTAAAAACTGTAAAAAAGAAAAAAAAATTTATACCGATTTTTCTCTACAATAACACGCGAATATATGCGAAATTTACATATCAATAAATGAAATTGAAAAAAGTTAATTAATAACAACAAAATGAACGAACTCGTGTACTTATCATTTTATGCAGATTTTGAACTTTCGAGTTCGAAAATAGTTCAAGATTTTTGAAGAAGATGGAGCCTTGAATTAACGGCTCTTGCCAGGTAGATATTATCATAAATAAACTATTAAAATAAAAAAAACAAGTTTATTTAATTATCTACGTAGCAAATAAAATTGATCAAAATCAATTAATAGCAAAGTGACGATTTACCAATCAATTAAATCAAAAAACCTTCGATAACTGCATCAATAATGCGAAAAGCGCTTATTTTTTATTTACTTAATTCTAAAGAAAGTAAAGTCTCATAACTAAAACATTTATAAAAATTTTGCAAAAATGAACTTTTTGTGATGCACCTCTGTACATGTACCTAATTTGAATACTACCTGCGATATAATATTATTGTAAAATAAATAAGTTTCATATACCTGGAGTTTTATCAAGGATTACCTGAAGGGAAATTCCACATTCTATCAGCTTGAAATCAGATACACTTGCATTATGTAATAACAGATGAGGTGACATCTATTGGATTTTAGCACAATCACGTAAAGTGTGTAACTTTGCTAAATTTTAAATATTAAATAAATATTTTTGCGCCTGTAGCGACGGATGCGGATGTTTATAAAAGTTTGTCAATTCCCGACCTTAACGTTTTCTCAACAGTCATAAAGTTATTTATTATTAAATCGGAAGGGGGGAGGAATAAATGTTTTATATTTTATCTTCTACTTAGAATTATTACGTGAAAATTATTTTAACTGATATCGATACCCCTTCTTAATTCTCTCACTTTGCCCCATAATAACATCTATATTAATATACGATTAAACGGAAACGGTCGTCAGCTAAAGTCACAAATTCACAATAGAAACTACTTTCATTATAATTATTATACACTCTTAGAGCTAATACAACTATCTTTTTTTTAACGTATACATTGGGTATTGTTGAGCCCCAATTCTTTTATTGGAGCCGTCGCCTGTATTTGGCAACCTTGATTTACGACACTTACTTATTTTAGTAATAATAATTTATTTTACAAATATTTACAAGTGCCGGAGTTAGGCGTTACAAAAATTTAAATGTTTCTCAAACGAGACTTGTAGACCAACTGGTTAAATTCTACCCTACAAGTTACTGACCTAAACAATAAAATTATAAAATAGAAAATAACTAAAATAACCAAACAAAATTGAAAAAAAATTTTAAAATTAATAAATTAAATAATGTGCATACCAAAAATAAACTAACTAAAACCACGTGATGTGTCTAAAGAAGGGGTTGAAGCAGAGACATACAATGCCATCTAATTTATTTAATTTTTTTATATTTTTTTATATTTTTATATTTTTTATAACTTTAATTTATTTTTCAATTTATTTTTTTTTAATTAATTTAAATTTTTTACAATGCCATCTATTGTATGTCTCTGCTTCAACCCTTCCTTTGTAAGGAGATTAGGATTCATTTTTATTTAACTACCTAAAGTTTCATTTAGACACATCACGTGGTTTTATTTAGTTTATTTTTGGTAAGCACATTATTTAATTTATTAATTTTAAAAATTTTTTTCAATTTTGTTTGGTATATTTGCTCTTAGTTCTTTTTATTTTTTACTGTTATACATAACTGATGATCGCCAAAAAACGTGAAATAAAATCTTTTATATTATGTTACAGTATTTTTTAATTTTTTAGTAATTTTTATCATTTTCTATAGTATAATTTTTTCAGATTTTAATTTCTTGTTTATTCAAATTTAGTTCAACCCTGTTCAATGTGAATTTTTGTTTATTTTGGTTTCTTTAAATATTATGTTTCTTTGTAGTATGTAATTATTTACTTAACAGTTAAAATTTATTATTTTAACATTTTGTTAGGTTTTATTATTTTAATGAAATTATATCTAAACCAAGAAAGGGTAAGTGTAAGACGGATGTTGAACAATATGCAATTTGGAAAGTACCCAAATATACAATTTTTAATTAAGCAGAGGCTTAATACTGTCGCCAGACATAAGCCGACAAAGAAAGGGCTAAATCTGCATATTCTTAAGAGGGGCCTAATAGAATACGCATGATACTATTGCTCACTCATTCCCACTCGTAGCGCAAGATAGGCTAACCAACCTTTGATGATGGCGAAGATATTTCGTAAACCATAAAGAATTTTCCCTTTTTTTTTGATTTTTTCGAATCTACATACTTACCCGTTGGCGGTAAAGAAAATTCAAGCGGTTTTGTTGAATACTAACGAATGTATAGCGAAATATAAATCACCATTATTATTACAATGAATTTGTACCTATATTATATTTATTTTCACAATCATTTTACAATAAATGTTTATGAAAATTGTTTACGGCGCACAGTTCACCAATATCTACCAAATCCAAAAAAAATAAACATCAATTTTTGTTTAGTTTTAAAAAAATCTTCGCCACAAGTGAAAAAATAAAATATCCTTCATTTTAATAAATGTTTCAGTTAGTGAAGTCGCAAAATTGTTGGTAAAGCTTTGACTATTGTAACAGAGATGGACCAATTCAAAATTTGTTTTGATGAGTTTTAAAATTTTTTTTGAATAATTATTTTCTATAAGTACGAAACAGAATTTGTTGTTTCGAGAGTTGATAATAAAATTTTATCATTGTGTATAGAATTTAATTTTTTTCTATATCAGATGTTAAAGAAAATATTTTTTAGAAATCCCAATTTCAAATTAAATTATTAACATTAAATTATTTTATTTTACATCAAACATAGTTTGGAATCTCCATCGGTTGCTATATAGTTGCTATAAACTTTATCTACCCTTGCTGTTAAAATGCTATTTTATCTATTTTTTATAGTGTAAATTTTTCAATTAATTTCATTCGGGCAAATAGGACTTGAACATCTGATATTGAAAAAAAGATTTTTTTTTTAAATAAAAATTTAGATTCTATGCCAAACCGTATTGCCGCAATATTAAAATAACATTTTTAGTAAAATAAATATGTTTAGTTTAATTTTAGTATGCCTAAACAAGTTAAAATTTTATAGAATTAAAAATATAAAAAAAATACCATTTGTCAACCCAAATATTTATAAAACTAATAGAAAAAATGTAAATGCTACTGTTATAATTTTTATACCTTCACTAACTGTATGTATTTTGAATTTCTAACAGATGTTTTATGACCGTTTTAAAATCTTTGGGTAACATTATGAAGTAGCTTATGTTTACGTTTTCTTAGGTATACTATAAGCTATAAGTATCATACTTACAAATAATCTTTTGAATAAATGGGTAGTAAATGGGTAAAATACACATTTAGGGTTTTTGAAAACTTGGCAAAACTGTGAGATTAGCCTTCTTGCTATTTTGGTTATATGAATGAATTACCTTACTTATAATTAAAATTATTAGAAAACGTTAGTATTTATAAGGAAATAATAACAAAATTCTTAAAAATACACATTTTGAGTTTTTAAAAACGTGACAAAACCGTAAGATTACCTCTCTTCTTGCTATTTTGATTTTATGAGCTTAAGATTAAATTACCCTACTTATAAAAATATTTAGCCGATGCACATTTAGTAGATTCGAAATTTTGAATATATAAATGCCGTTTGTATTATAATTTTCAGTTCATTCTTAGTTTTCGTTATAACTACTAGTGTAATTTGTGAAGTGATTTAGTATATTAAAATAAAAATGAAAACGGGAGCAGTAAAATCAATTGTCAAAAGAAGTAAGGCTTCTAAATCCCGAAGAAATGTGATTGATCGAAACAATGTGATAAATCAAGTTTTGGATACAATTGTTGATAACGTAAGCATAATTGTTTCACATCGAACGAAAAATTTGTGCAAAAAAATTGTTGATAACGTTGTTAATGATACGTTAGACATCGTCTGTCACGACGAATATGACTTTCCATCTTTTATAACGATTATTTTTATCAAATACAGGGCCAACTAGCTATTACTCAGGCCAAAGTTTGTTATTTTGTAGTGTATAGTGGAGATAACAATAAATTATTTATTGAAGACATTAATTTTGATGAAGTTGTATGGCATACTGTCATGCTCCCAAAATTAAAACAATTCTATCTGGAGTGTATTGCTCCGAATATAATTGAAAATCGACCCGAACGTGGGCTTAAATGTAGAGAACCAGTGGCAATAATTGAAGCTCAACAAAAAAAAAATATTAAAAAAATCGAGTAATAAAACATTTCAGAATAGCTGTGTAGAAATCATCATTATTATAATCTAAATTTTTTTGTACATGGTACTATCAATTTTTTTTATTTTTATTTTTATGGTAAAATTGATTATATGTTAACTTGGGGAGAGATGTTGATAAAAATTATAACTGGCTGTAATTTGTTAATACATTATAATAAAAGAATATATAAAATTGTTATTTTTTAAAATTTATTTTTCTTTATTATTTATATAGAAATATCGATTAAAAAATTGATTGTAATTTAAAAATAAATAAAAAAAATCTCTTTAAGTAATATTATAATGTTTTGTAATTTTTTATTGTTCTTAAATTATTGTTCTCTTATTTGTAACTTATAGAATACTAAAAATAAACCAAAATTACATAATTTCTATTACTCAAGAGAGGGCTACATAAAATACAATTTTTGAATACCTGATAATTATACAACTATCAAAACAAAGTGAGAGGCAAATAGATATCGATGTGTTGTCTCTATTACGGCCCTCTTAAATAAATCGAACAAAATAAATTGGTTTTAACATAAATCGCCGCTTTTGAAAACACACAGGTTTTCAAGGACGTTTTCAACAACATAACAATAAAGAAAAGAAAAACATGATTATGCCTTTAACAATTAATAATAACAATAGAAAATAAAAGAAATAATAACTAAAGTATTAAGAAAAAATATATACTAACATAATTTACAAGAAATTAATCTTAAAAGTTCAATTGCATTTAGTTGTAATTTATTAGTAAAGTTCAAATACGCACTAACATAGTTTAGTGTTTTTTCACTCAACCGGAAACACAATTAAAATCACTGGATATGTAGAAGTGTCGTAAAGATCAATCACTAGGCAACACGCACAATTTTAGCGCGGGACACTTGTATGTCCCATCGGATGTTCGGATGCTGGCAACGCGATTGACGGCACCCTTGCCAGGATGGAGTCGGATGACTCGGCCGATGCGCCATCTAAGCGGTGGTGTGTTGTCCTCTTTGATTAGAACCAGTGCATCAGGTTTTAACAACTCTTCACGGGATTGTTTCCATTTGGTACGTACTTGCATCTCAGATACGTATTCTTTTGACCACCTAGTCCAAAAGTGTTGGAGTATTTGTTGACATCGCTGAAACCTCGCAAGTCGATTTTCTTTGACCTCGATCAAGTTTTTGTCGGGTACAGCCGCGAGAGAGTCTCCAATCAAAAAGTGTGCAAGAGTCAAAGGATATTATAAATCGGATGGATTGTTTGATAAGGGACATAAGGGTCTAGAATTTAAACATGCTTCTATTTGTGTCAGTATTGTTATTAATTCCTCAAATGTTAAAATCGCGTTACCCAGAACCCGTTTCAAATGATATTTATGATGTTTGATAGATTTAATTCCCGCCTCCCATATTCCCCCAAAGTAAGGTGATCTTGGCGGTATCATATGCCAATTAATATTTTCTTGATGCAACGCATCTTGAAACTCGTTTGTTTTATCGTTTAAAAATCTTTTCAACTTTTGTTTAGCCTTTACAAAGTTGGTCTCGTTATCGGAATACAAATTTGGGGGTTTACCGCGCCTAGCTACGAATCTTCGCAAAGCCGCTAAAAACGCTTCGGTAGACAAATCACTCACAAGCTTGATATATGGCTTGTCTTAGTTGAAAATCATATAAACAAACAAATGTAACATTTTGTTACCTTAAATTTCCGCGCTTTACTATCGCGCATGCTTATAGGATCCGCGTAATCCAAACCGCAATTTAAAAATGATCGTGTGAGCGTCAATCTGCTTTTTGGAAGAGCTGCCATTAGATAATCCGAATTGTTTTTACTAAATCTAAAGCAGGGTAAACATTTGCGTATTACCTTTTTAACTAATTGACGACCAGATAAGATCCAATACCTTTCTCGGATTACGGCTAATGTAGCTTGTTGTCCAGCATGCAATGACTTGAGATGTTGATTTTTTACTACAAGTTTAGTAAAGTTACTTCGCGAGTCTAAGAGCATCGGAAATTTTTTATCATACGAATAATCCGTATAATTTAATCTACCTCCAACTCGTAGTATACCGCTATCATCTAGAAAAGGATTTAATGCAACAATTCTGCTACCCTTTTCGACCCCTTCTTTCTTTTTTAACTCTTTTAATTCTTTTTCAAAAAATGTGGTCTGATAAGCGCGGACTAGTTTAATTAATGCTTCATTCAAATTCGCGACCGAAGAGGCCCGAATTGCCTTTGTTCTCGCGTTGCAGATGCGTTCTTCACAAATCGCCGACAATATGCCACTACTCTTTGCAGTTTCGATAGACTCGAATATCTATCGGCCAAATCTATCGTCCCTTCTGACACTATTAGACACGTTTGTGGTTGTCGACGTTCTGCTACGCATTCTACATCAAAATCATCTAAATTACACATTTTATGGGGCCATTCCGTTGCGTCCTTTAAAAGTCAAGGTGGTCCCGAGAACCAAAGTTTGGACGTTTTAAATAAACTGGGCTCGATACCGCGAGTTAACAAATCCGCGGAATTTTCAGCCGTATTTATATGTTGCCAATTTTCGATTTTGGTCAAATTTTGCATTTCCGCTATGCGGTTTGACACGAATACTTTCCAATCTCGCGATGAAGATCGTATCCAAGCCAGCACGATAGTCGAATCGGACCAAAAATAGCATTTTTTAAACTTTACATCAAATTTCTTTTCAATTTTAGCGTACAGTTGCGCTAATAGTAGTGCCGCGCACAATTTCAAGCAAGAAATGGTGACGCTTTTCAATGGCGCTACTCTAGTTTTTGAACATAGAATTCTTACGTGAGATATACCTTCGTTATCTCGAGACTTAATATAAAAAACAGCGCCATAAGCCGATTCGCTCGCGTCTGCGAATCTATGTAATTCTATGGAAGTTGCATTTTTACATATGGCTTGACGTTGGAACTCTACCTCGTTTATGTTAGAAAGTTGATCATAAAATTTGATCCAAATCGAATGAATACATAATGGTATAGATTCATCCCACGAGAGTTTAGTTTCCCATAGCCGTTGCAAAACAATTTTTGCGATGATTACCACTGGACTAAGCAGACCCAGTGGATCATAGATTTGTGAAATCATGGATAATATCGATCGTTTCGTGGCCTTTGCTTTGACATCATCGGTTTTTAGTTTGTCATGTGACCTAATTCTATGTATTCGCTCATGAATTGACTATAATTTTCCTTTAACTCGAGGTTTTTCGCGAATTTACGTTCCATCTGGTCAAGGCGTTTTACAGCTCCCAATCTAGATTCGCCTAATTTAGAAAGAGGGTATTTCATAGAAATACCGACAATAAACCGCCCGATTTCATCGCGTTTGCTAATGCTCACGAAATGTTTCTCGAACGCCGTTTCTTCGACGTTTACAGCCTTGCGGTCGGCATACTCCTCTATGGTCCAAAACCTTTCTAATTGTTTGTGCAAAACGGTATTATTTAGATTACATAATACGTTAGCTTGTTGATCTTGCGGAATTGGACCCGTTATCACCCACCCTAATCGTGTCTTTTTAATTAGGAGCATATCTTTTCCCAATTTGATTTGGCCCACACACATCAAACTCCAAAAAATGCCAGCACCTAGCAAGATATCAATATCGCTAGATAAATTAAAATTTGGATCGACTAATTTAATGTTTTTTGGTATACATAGATTTTTTAACGTATGTGATGGTGTAATTTCGGCTATTTTAGGCAATATTAAACATTGAATGTTGCTCTCAAATAAATTTTGATTAGAACGAATCGTCACTTCAGTTTTATGCGTGACTTTCGACGCCACATTACTGATATAATGCACGTCTTATGTTTTATGTACATTGTGAACAAGCACTGAGTAAACAAGTTAATTAAACGTTTTAATAATAAAGTTTTTATTGAGCTTTCGACGTTGGACACGTCTTCGTCAGAATAATTTAATATAATGTTTAAAAGTTTATATGGAAATCGAATGATAACGTATTGTCATTTGAACAATCTATGATCTAAAATATGTGATTGTGTGATAAGAAACAACCTGCAGTAAGTTTCCTTCAAGGTAGGAAAAACTTAACACCAATACGTGATGGTGATTAGACGAGTAGATGGCTGTATATATTGCTCAGACCATCAATATCAGTTTTTCTGCTCATTGAATTCTTTTCTCTTTTGATGCCAATCATTTCGTGAAGAATTCTTTCTTTATAAATAGTAACAGATTTAATAATTTTTGCATTTTTAAAATGTGCATCATGTCCATCGACCAGTATATGTTTTGCAATGGCAGTAGAGTCCGGTTTATTACAGCGAACACTTGAGATATGACCACTCATTCTTTTGTGCAGCCATTGGTTCGTTTGTTCAATATATTGTTGTGAGGTTTTGTATAAATTATACCTACCCGGCACAATCCTTGTTTTACCCAGCTAGCTTTTACAGCGGAGAACAAAATGAGACGCTCAGTAGTCGGTTCCTATTTATTTCTTTGTTTACCCTTCTTATAAATTGATAAATAATAATTCCTTTTATCTTTAATAACGAAAATTCTATTAATTCATTGAGAGGACAATTATCTGTAGTGACAAATTTCACTATGCGACCCTGTGTGTAATTGTGTACAGCGTATGGTCTCGAAATTTTATTTATGTAACACAAAAGAATCCTAAATTTCGCTACCATATGCCGCGGTGTAAATTGTGTAGGACGTAATATTGTAATACAATTGTAAAAAGTTTTTAATTATAAAATTTTATCTAAACTGTTAGTTTCACTATGACACAACTTTCAAATTACCTTGTATATCGCCACTTCTCTTGGTTAGCTGTTAGTACCGTCATTTGACTTCCGGTCCTGAACACAGCCACATCTGCTTGACAACACGTACAGTTTCCTTCGTTGAATTCGGTGAGCGCCCTCAAAATTTTCAATATTTCTTCGTATTGTGCTGATTAACTGCTCCCACTTGGTATTTGGTGCCTTTACATCCGATCGAAAATACGGTAAGTAAAAATCAATTTTATTGATTTCTTTGTCAATCTTCACCTATTGCAAGATGGCGTCGGCTCTTAACCTTCGAATTGTGATAACGCACGTGAACACTTTTTAATTTTCAGAACTCATCCAAATTAAACAATAAGATCACTCCTACTGTTTCCGCAATGGCCTCGAACAATAAATCGTAAGATTCGCTTTCCAAAAATGCAATTTATTTGCACAATTTGCAAATAAATTACCAGGCGTAAAAATGCGTCCGCTTCGCTTGGGCTCGTATCGGACCACCACGTTCTCAAAAAGGCCTGCCAACCTCTTCAAATTTTCCAAAATTGTAAGTTTTATTTTCCATATACCGAATGTTTCACAAGTTTCATGACATTTATTTTGTTACAAGTCCTTCCGTTCGGTAACACTCGCGTGGCACACAGCTGTTTCTTTCTTATCTTCTACCATAAAAATTATTAAGTGTAGTGTGGTGTATGTGAGTAACATTTTTAGGTCTTTATTGTAACTTTCCTTTCAACAAACTTTTAATTTTGCAGACATTAACAAAATTGAATTAAACTACCGCGCTGGGTACAGAGAAATCGAACGAATCACGACAATATACTAGGTTACAATTCTTGCATTCAACTTTATAGATTAGATCTGATTTTTTCTCTGTAGGAACCGGATCTTTTAATTTTGTATACAGCTGTTTAATGTTATTGGTCGATTTAAATGTTAATTTAATATTATGGTTTCTTAAAATTCTCTTCAGTTTTTCACTTAGTCCTTTGACATATTATGGCATAACTGCAAAATTTAATGTTTCTTTCTTTATACTGTTACCATTATAAAGTTTGTTTACACGATCTTTGATAATTTTCTTGACCAAGGGTCCGGGAAAACCATTTTTAAACAGAGTCTCTTTAGCTATTTTTAGAGTTTGCTTTCTGTAGTCTCCATGAGTTAATTTAAGAGATCTATCCACGAGGCCTATGGCCGTGCTTATTATCTGGCTTTAGTGATGGTAAGAGTTAAAATTTAGATATCTTCCTGACCATGTCTGTTTTTGGGTCCAATTGTACTTAAGGCAGTTATTTTCACGTATTAGCTGTATGTCCAGGAAAGTTATTTTATTTTGTTCTTCTTTTTCGATAGTGAACTGGAGTCGTGGATGAAAATCATTGAAATGGCTGATAATTAAATCTTCGTTGCTTTCTGGAATTGCTGTTATAATAACATCTACATAGCGTTTAAAGAATGGTAGTTGAAATGGAAGTGTTGATATACGGTCTTCTTTCAAGATTTCCATTACCAGATTAGAAATCGTAGCTGATATTGAACTTCCCATTGCTGTACCGAAAATCTGTTGATAGAGTTTATCATTATATTGGAAGTATGTAGTTTCTAGACATAGTTTTAGCGCATTTAGAAATTTTCCTTTGGAGATACTTGAGTGGTTCTTGATTTCGTCCCATTTTTCATCAACTGCTTTGATTGCCAAATCATTGTCAAAGGACTAAGTGAAAAACTGAAGAGAATTTTAAGAAACCATAATATTAAAATGACATTTAAATCGACCAATAACATTAAATAGCTGTATACAAAATTAAAAGATCCGGTTTCTACAGAGAAAAAATCAGATCTAATCTATAAAGTTGAATGCAAAAATTGTAACCTAGTATATTGCAGTGTTTAGAAAATCTACGACACCTAAAATCGTCAACTATTTATAGTTCTGGTTATTCATGTACGGCCAATGTCAGCCGATGTAAGAAGTCTGGGTATAGTATCCATCCTGTGATTGGTTTAGTCAAATTTTGTAGTCATCACCTAATTTGTTTCCGGGTAACTTGATTTAGGGACTTTAGATTAGAGGCTTCGTTACTATGGTTTTCTTTGTTGATTAAAGTAAAATTGAACAAGGCAAGATTGCAAAGTTGGTTTGTTTCTATAACATCAAATCGTTGTGTTGTGTTAAACACTGGAGGTCATTAACCTGTGGATGAAATTGTGTAAATATTGTTATATGTTAATTTTAAGGATTTAGTTTAAGGAGTGTTTTGAATTTGGGACAATTGAATTGACCAAATTATAAATTTATGTGTGATAGACAATTAAATTTGGTAGTGGTGAGGGAAAACCAAGAAATATTTGGACTTTTTGGAATGCGAGACAAACGGTGAATTATGATTGGTTGGCGTGGAGACAGCCTCCGCCCAATCAACATAACGTTCGGTCATTGATTAACTTACTTTAGGCAAAAATCCGAATTCCGCCCGGATTTCGTATAAAAGGGGATGCATTCGCGAAATTAAAAAGTCTTATAAAAATTTTTGAGAGAAGAAGCCGCGGGAGCTCTTGACACTCCGGGCAATGTTTGTTACATAGTGGACTTATCCTGAATTTTGATAATTTTGGACATAGACGAAAATTTGGAAATTTTGGACATAGCCAAGATTTTAATTATTAAATTTTTTTTTGAGCAAAGTTGCTCAACATCATAATCTGGTTGTGCAATGATCGTTCATTGGTAGCCAAGTTCAACCAGGGAAATATTTTCCAACATAAAGGAAAAATAATTTGGCAGAAGTGCTACGATAGAAGAAGGAATAGGATACAAGAAAAGTCAACGTACCCACCTTTAAAACGCAAGATAATGAAATTTGTGAAGTGCGTCGAAATTTGTGTTTTGTGTCAAGTGAACGTTGCTGATACGGTCCTGGATATTTTGGAGCATTGAACATCTGCAACACACCATTATACAGGTTATGTTAGGTTGTATAATTTGTTAGATTTAGTTCGTTTTTTTTTGTTTATTTTAATTTTAAAATTTGGGGGTTAGATTAAAAAGTTTGTTTATAAGTTTAAAACTTACCTTTTTTCAAATAAACCAGTGTGAATGCAAACTCGATTTCATTTAAGAGAACACTTCACAACGAACTACAATTTTAATTTAAACAAGTTACAACAAAAACCATAATAAGGAGTCTCCAGGTATTTATTTATGACAGGTTGGGTATTAGACCAACTTCTAAGGAAACAGTGGCGTTTCACAAAGTTAGATAGTTGGCGACGAAAAGGTGAGTCAACTTTGCAGAAAATTTGTTATAGTTTTATAACAACTGGCGCCGGGCAAATCAAATTAAGTAAATTTATTTAATTATAATTTATAGTAAGGTTTCACTGCAATATATTGGACAAACAAACCAATGGCTGCACAAAAGAATGAGTAATCATATCTCAAGTGTTCGCTGTAATAAACCGGACTCTACTGCCATTGCAAAACATATACTGGTCGATGGACATGATGCAGATTTTAAAAACGCAAAAATTATAAAATCTGTTACTAATTATAAAGAAAGAATTCTTCACGAAATGATTAGCATCAAAAGAGAAAAGAATTCAATGAACAGAAAAACTGATATTGATGGTCTAAGCAATATATATAGCCATCTACTCGTATCACGTATTGGTGTTAAGTTTTTCCTACCTTGAAGGACACTTACTGCAGGTTGTTTCTTATCACGCAATCACATATTTTAGATCATAGATTGTTCAAATGACAATACGTTATCATTCGGTTTCCATATAAACTTGCAAATATTATATTAAATTATTCTGACGAAGACGTGTCCAACGTCGAAAGCCCAATAAAAACTTTATTATTAAAACATTTAATTAACTTGTTTACTCAGTGCTTGTTCAGAATGTACATAAAACATAAGACGTGCATAAGCATATCATAAGCATAAAACATAATTTTGACAAAAGTCATAAAAATGTTCACAATGAACATAAGAAATATATGCAACTGCGCACGCGTATAACAAAAAAATAAACTAAATAAACAAATAAACTTTCAAACACCTTTCAAACTTGATAACAACAGTTAGACTTTGCGTCTTATGTTTGTCTTATGTTTGTCTTATGTCTTACGTACATTGTGAACAAGCACTCAAAGATTATTTATTTAAAAAGGAATATAGGAAATAAATAATAATGGAACGCACCTTTTATATAATATAAGACAATTTCTAACGGGAATGCTCATCGACTTGATCAGAGTCCAATGATTTGAAAAGTCGTTCTTCCTGTTCTTCTTACTTGTGAATTGATTTAATTTTGCAGTTTTCTTAATAATTCTTCATAATCCGGCTCGAAGGACCATATGTTGAGCGCCAATTCTTTTATTGGAGCCGTCGCCTGTATTTGGCAACCTTGATTCACGACACTTACTTATTTTAGTAATAATAATTTATTTTACAAATATTTACAAGTGCCGGAGTTAGGCGTTAAAAAAATTTAAATGTTTCTCAAACGAGACTTGTAGACCAACTGGTTAAATTCTACCCTAAAAGCTACTGACCTAAACAATAAAATTATACCTAAACCAAGAAAGGGTAAGTGTAAGACGGATGTTGAACAATATGCAATTTGGAAAGTACCCAAATATACAATTTTTAATTAAGCAGAGGCTTAATACTGTCGCCAGACATAAGCCGACAAAGAAAGGGCTAAATCTGCATATTCTTAAATAAATCGAACAAAATAAATTGGTTTTAACAGGTTATCATTATTATTTTCAACGGCCACGCACAACTAGCACTACAACCCACAGTGAGTTTTGGCTAACCACTTCAATTTATGAAGGATTTTACAAGGCATATTATCTCGGTGGTTTGCCATTACCCGCCGAGGGAGAACGGCTAGAAATTAAAGTTCTTGCTCTACCGTAGCATCAAACCGTAACCGTCCTCTTCAACGGCCGTATTTTTAAATTCACACCCTTATGACAAATTTCAGTTCGTCTTTGTTGCACCTATGTTACTAGTTATTAATTTAAAAATACCGCTATATTGCCGTAACGCATTTCCGTTGCATTGTCGTTCAGTTACCCCTTAGTCGCGCTTAAAGAAGTTTTACTTCAAAAAATACCTTTCGAAGAAAAATAAAACTAAAGCAAATAATCAAATTTTAACTTTTCTGGCTTTTTTTGAGGATTCTTCCTGTTCTATAGAAATATGTTCTATATTTCTTTCTATGTATTTTGTATGTAATCAAATACTTCCACACACAGACACATACTTCTTCTTTCATGTGTACTAAAGCATTGAAATCGCTTACAATGCCGAGAGTTATTTTTTCGCGAGAAATTAATTTATAAGCACATGTTTGAAGCAAAAATTTATCGTTTTTATTCTGTTTTACTATTAGTATTAATATTTCATTTATTTTACATTGAACACTGAAATTAATTTTTGCACCTCGATCTGGTTTGCGCCCTACGCAGTCGCCTAGTGTGCCTAGTGCCTATCGCCAGCCCTATAAGCCACCATTGAAAACAATAAAACAAAGCAAAATTATTTTTTTTATTTTCTTTAACTTGAACACAAAAGTTGACAATTTGTTTTTGAATTTATTTTAATACAATATTTTCGTATGTAGATAAGTTATTAATTGACAGCAACAACTACAGACAAGCTACAAATAGTCGCGATTGCTCCGGGAAATATATAAGTGGATTATTTTACTATTTTATTTGAATGTTTTGATTAAATTATATTTATAAAATATTTTATATTATTTATACTTTAAAATAAAAACGTCTTTGATTTAATTTAATTTCGGTTGAAGGGATAAAAAGAACCAAAAAAACTAAATTCGCTATTAAAATTTGAATTTTTGGGTCGTAAAGTTTCATTGGAACGGTAGCTATCGTCTTCCAAAAACCAATCTCGATAACTTTCCATTTTATTCTTCCAGTATTCTAACGAGTTGTTATGAATAAAGAAAAAATTATTTAAACAGTATTGCAGAAATTTTCAGTACCTGTAAGCTCATCGGTACATCCATTCAATCCTTCATCCTGTCGAGGCAAATATTTTTTATCCAGAATATGGTCCAATTCTTTTGATTTTTTCTTACCATAAACAAAAAACTGAAAGTATGAAATATTATTTATTTAAAATTACTATTATCTTTTATTTCTGTTGTAAAAAACGATAAAACATTGATATTTTTAACGCAGATTGCTAAAAGTCAATTTTTTGTGCCGATTAAACGATGCAAAATATTTAATTGATAAATATTCCATTTAAAATAAATAAGTAAATTAATAAATAATCCACTTTTTAATCGTAGAATTTTAAAAATTTTAAGAAGAAAACTCATGTTGATTAGTTCACTGCAAAATATAAAATAAAATTAAAACAAACAAAAGGTTTTCGATTTTTGATCGCATAATTATATTGGATTTTTGTATTCTTGAATGTAGTTTTTCTCAGACTATAATGATGATTATTTAGTAGTATTTTACTAAAACAGTGAGGTACCTAGATTGTGATCACCCAAAATGTGATCACTTTATTTTAGAGGTTTTTTACCTACTCCATAACCAAACCATTGATCTCTTTGAGTGTTTCTAACATCAAACTTTCTTCTATCCAGAAGATTTTAACAGGGTCTAAAAAATTTTATGTTTACTATTTTTTACTACCGAGCTATTGCCCACTGTCGTCATGGATCTAAGGGCGTTTAAAAAACGAGCGAGAAGAAATTCGTCAGAAAAATTTGATATTTTCCCGTGGAAGACCCGGAAAATGTTTCTTTATCTCAGTAGTTTTTACGAGACAAAGTTCGTTGTACAAGTAAAGAGAAACTAATTATTGCTCAGTTCAATCTTTTTCGTTCAGTTTCTTAAATTTGTTCACGTTGATTTTTGAAAAATTTTATCGGCACATTTTAATTTGAAAATTTAATTCTGCTCAACAGATTTTTCTCAAAAACACAATGACAAAAAATCATTAAAATGCAATAAAATGTTTGTCTTGAAAATAAATTAAACTTACTCTACTTTTTAGTTTACTTGACATAAACGACTTCATCAAGTTAAAAAGAGTTTCAAAACCCAGTGGAACATTTCGGCAGTGAATTTCTTTCATTCTTATAGGATAGGAGTGCTGCAAAGTATAAACAATTTTCTTTAGAAAACTTGGAGTAATTTGTAATAAAAAGCTTAAAGGAAAAGCTTCACAATCGGCCCAACCAATCAATCCAGCTACAGTAAAATTATCATCTTCTAATATCAAAATATCTATGAACATACAGTACACTTTTATTATAAGTGAAAAATTTATTTTCATATGAGAAATGCTTTTATAATGTGTATAAATAATACGAGTTCCAGATGATTTAGTTGTAGGTAACGGCAGGAGAAGTCTAGAATAAAAATGAGTCCATTAAAGTATGCTTCATACTTATATTATTTAATTTACTTGAAAATTTGACACAAAATAATTGGTAATAATTAAAAAAATTATTTATACAGATTTATATTTACCCAGTTTTTAAGAGTTCTTGAATTTCTGGTTGTAAGGGATCTCTATTTTCGAAAAATTCTGGTATTAAAGTTCTCATTCTGTAAAAATTTTTAATTTTAATTTTAGTTTTTTCTATGTTAAATTTGCAGCTTCTTAAAAAGCTAATTAACCATTGATCATCTAAAAGTAAATTAAAATATTTATCGGCCACTTACATTAACTTTCAACAGCTACTGAAATACCTTTTCTGCATTTTAAATGATCTTGTGTTGCTAACCATTCTCGAATATTATTCAAGTCATCAGCAATACGAGAAGGTTCTTCGCCAAGTTCGTTTTTAGCTTTTTCTTGAAGTTCTGGAGTTAAAGACCGAATAACCATTTCCGTAACTTTTATTATTAATGTGCTAATGTCAATTATTTTGTGGATGTGTTTACAATAAATATAGCGAACGTAGATAAAGTGCTGTCTAAATATTTAATTATTTATAGTGTTATCTCCATATTTTATAACATAACAGTGGCGGAACAATCTTGAAGAAGGACTGGGGCAAAATTTTAATGAACAAATATTCTAAGAAATTAATTGAAAATCAATAATAAAATAAGATTAAGTCATTAGCGTTACTATTATATAGTAACGTGCTTTTGGGCACAGAAACGTGGTAAAATTTGAAAACTTTTTTAAATTAAGTTTGAAAAATGACTAGATGGCACTGTGTGTCTCCACTTCAAAATTTACGGTTGTACCGTTAAGAATCAATTCTATTTATTTAACCTTAAAAATTTCATTTAAACATGTGACGTTGTTCAGTTTAGTTATTTGGTAAATCATATTAAATTTATAATAATTTTTCTAAATTTTCTGTTTTTCAATTTTGTTTGGTATAATGTTTTTCTTGCTTCATTTTATTTTATTTTTACGTTTTTCTGATGTTAAATACGACTGATGATCAATATTGTGAAATAGAGGCCTTTATATCGTATTACAAAGTTTTTATTTTAAATTTTTATTAGTTTTCATAACGTAATTGTTTTATAATTCATTTCTTGTTTATTCAAACAAGATCTGAACTACTAAATGTGAATTATTGTCGTTTTTATTGTTTTTTAAATATTATTTTTCTATGTAAGTATATAATATTCTTTACTAAATAGTTAAAATTCATTATTTTAATAATATTTTTTAATTTGTTTATTTTAGAATTTAATATATTACATAAAACTTACTAGTATTGGCGCACCATACACAGACACAAATAAGAAATCCAAAGAAAGACAAAAAACTTTAATTAACCTTTTAAACATTTATAAGACAGGTCAGATATCACGGTTGCAGTTTATAAAGGCAATTTCATACCATACATCATTTATACATTTATACATCATTTATACATCATACCATACATTTGTATAATTACAAATGGGTAATTATTTTGAATTTGCGTAGTATGTTTTAAATTTTAATAAAAAAATTCAATTTTGAATGTTTGTAAATATTTTAAATTTTAAATAGATTTATCCTACTTATTACATCAGATTACGTTTTATTTAGTTAAGTTCTGCTTAATAACCTACTAAAATTTTAATCCCATGAGGGGACTCTACATGTATGATTCCTATATTAATCTTTAGAATTAGGGGAGTTTACCATTTTTTAGTAGGATATATGTAAAGTCCCCTAACGCAGCAGGTTAAATGCTAAAAAAAAATAGTAAACTCTCCTAACAAACAAACCCTTTTATATCTGGTAATGTGTATAGTGAAAATTTAACCCGTTAATTTAATCTGTCTACCATGAACGCGCAAGAATGAACTAACAAAATTTCCTCCACTATAATCCATGATTTTAGAATTGGAGTGACTTTTAGGGATGCTATACCAAGTGCGTGGGTTCAAAAACTTATTCACTTCAAAAACTTCTCTCTTCAATTTTTGTGGAGCCGTTACCTAGTGATTGTTTTACTACCATTTCACTCGATAATTCATTCATGCGCATCAATGGAAGAGTTATAAATTCATAAAATGTATAAATATGCAAAATTATATAATTTATTTAGTTTTTACTGCTTATGAAGTGTTAATATTCTAACGGCGCTTACAGAAGATATGAAACACCGCACGATTTTAATAATTAAATAATTAAAACATAATTTATTATACTTTTGATCAGTCACCCAACAGCGACTGAAAATTAGGAGGGGGTCATTACAGCAAAACTTTTTCTTTGCGAGATAATGTAACTTTATTTCCCGCTCTTTTTTTTGTGCGTTGGGGAGGGGGAAATCCTTATGGACACCACCCGAAGGTGGTAGTGTCAGACTCGTACCGATTGAAACCCCCTCCCATCTGTGAACTGCTGGAACGTGGGATCCGTCTTTCGTCTCCGCTCTAGCAGGTTTGGCGCTTACGTTCTTGTAGTAGCTTTGGCTTCTGCCACTTTTTCCTTTGCTTCTTTGGTCCTGACAACTGTGCTGACTATCTTTACGATATCTGCCCAATGCTGCGGGCTTTCCAGCATTGTGTTAACCAAATTATCTAGAGTTAGTCTTATGCTCCTACACAACTCTGTCTGAACCCTGCACCGCTCCCACCTCCAGCAGTGGAACAAGACGTGCTCCGCCGTGTCCTCCTCCGGGCAGTATAGACATGTAGGTGCAGGGGCTTTGCCGATCCGGTGTTTGTAGGACTGGAAGCATCCGTGTCCCGTTAAAGCTTGCGTTAAGTGAAAGCTCATCGAGCTTTCTGGCGAACCATTTATGGATGTTGGGAATGAGCAGCTTTGTCCACTGCCCCACCTCGGCTTCCTTTCATCTTTGCTGCCAGGCGTCTTGTGTTGCGTTTTCGGCGTTAACCTGGCTAGAGTGGGTTTTTGCCCTTTCTCTGGTTTGAAGATCAGCCGGTCTAATTGACGCTATGACTAGCGTCGCCTTCCCCGATACTGTGCGATAAGCACTCGCAACGTGTAATGCCATCTTTCTCTGCACCTGGAGCAGCCCGTTTCTGTTTCTCGCGTGCTTTAGCGTTGTGTGCCATACCGTGGCCACGTACAAGAGCTTTGACTACGCGACCAAAGCAATAACTCTTTTCTTGGCCGCCCGCGGTCCTCCCATGTTGGCCATAACTGAGGTGATGGATGCCGTAACTCTTTCTGTTTTAGCTACGGCCATTCCCAAGTAACATTTTGTGCTGAATATCAACTGCGAAAGAGCTATATCAGCTTACAATTCAGCTAATGAGCTGCGTCAGCTGCTGATTTTTGGTAACGTCAGAAGCTGAATTGCTGCTGAATTGCTAATTTGGCGGCAAAAAACAGCTGAAATTGCGCTGCGTCAGCTCTTGAAAATGCTGACTCAGCTGATATTCAGCGCTGAATCAGCTGAAATTCAGCTAAAATTCAGCTGATATTCAGCATTTTGAACAGCTATTAAAAAAATTATTTTAAATTGATAATTATATTTATCTAATTAAATTGTCGCCTATAATTTATAGAATATTTTATTTTATTATTTTCATTAACATCAAAAAATATAAATATATTATATCGTTATATCTAATATAACGATATCCTAGAATAGAATCTGAAATATTACAGTAATTTTAAATTTATATATTATTATGTATAACTTTAAGTTAAGTTATTTAAACTTACATTTTTTGACACGTCCGCTCGCCTCGAATAGGATTTGAACCTGAGGTATCCACACCTTGGAACTTGAAAGATTACTCTGCCTAGGCTATGAAGCTATATGAAACTTTTTTGATTTTTTAAAAATATAAATAATTAACGGTAAATGAAATGAAATTTCAAAAATCCTAATTGTCGACCGTAAAAACTAAGAATAAAAAATAAATAGTTGAGATAGAGGTCGTTATAATCTACAACGTAGATGAATTTCAAAATACAAATTTGTAGCAAGACATCGGTAGTCAGGACCGTATTAGGAATCAATAACGAATGAAAAAATAGAAAGAAAAAAATTATTAAATTCAAAACGCCTTAACGAACGACATGTTTCGGACTTATTCGGACTTATTCGGACTTATTGACCTCCCGATGAGGTCAATTTCGTTGGGTAATACCACGAATAAGTCCGAAACATGTCGTTCGTTAAGGCGTTTTGAATTTAATAATTTTTTTCTTTCTATTTTTTCATTCGTTATTGATTCCTAATACGGTCCTGACTACCGATGTCTTGCTACAAATTTGTATTTTGAAATTCATCTACGTTGTAGATTATAACGACCTCTATCTCAACTATTTATTTTTTATTTTTAAAAATATATTCAATCTATTTTTGTGTGGAGTATTTGATCATCAGTTATCGAAAAATAATTAAGTACACACCACTATATTTCATGCTGGTTTTTCAAAATTTTGAATTTTTAAATAAATACTTACGCAAAAAAATTTTACTACAAATTCTAAATACCTTTTTCCTTATTTGTATAATCTCATTAGTTAGATTATGAAATTTGGGTTTCCCAAAATAATTTTGTTACAATTGATTTGAACATATAGTTAAAAAATTGCGAAAATTTTAATTTTATAAAAATTTAATTTTTAAAAATACACTAAATTAGCTACAATGTTGTAAAAACACCTACCGTGTTAAATTCGATTACATTGAAATTTAAAAATAGCAAAAATTGTTTTTTTTTGGTTAATTATTAACACAAAAATTCTTAATTTTGCATAAATCGATTATAATCGGTAACATATTTTTAAAAACTGTTTTACTATGAAAAAAATGAAAATAAAATTAATATAAATATGTCTGCATTGGAGATCGTAAATAAAATTCTGCTAAGTCCGTAAAAACGTGTACAAAATTTTATAAAATATTCAAAAATATAATTACCACGCAAAAGTACATGACTTACTAATGACAAAAATTAAAAAATTTAAAAATAAAGTTAAACGATTGATGATATTTTTGCGAATTTCTTTTACCATGGGGTCGAATTTATGCGATTTCGCTTTTGTATGCGATTTATGTCTTAAAGCGAAAGCCCAATATTGCATTTGAAAATAAATTATAGATTTACATAGAAATTTAAAAATAGCAAAAATTGTCTTTTGTGGTTAATTATTAACACAAAAATTCCTAATATTACATAAATCGATTATAATCGGTAACATATTTTTAAAAATTGTTTTACTATGAAAAAAATGAAAATAAAATTAATATAAATATGTCTGCATTGAGGATCGTAAATAAAATTCTGCTAAGTCCGTAAAAACGTACACAAAATTTTATAAAATATTCAAAAATAAAATTACCACGCGAAAGTATATGACTTACTAATGACAAAAATTAAAAAATTTAAAAATAAAGTTAAACGATTGATTATATTTTTGCGAATTTCTTTTACCATGCGGTCGAATTTATGCGATTTCGCTTTTGTATGCGATTTATGTCAAAGCGAAAGCCCAATATTGCATTTGTAAATAAATTAATAATAATAATAATAATAATAATAATAGTTTTATTCATCAACTCTTACTTACAATAAAAAAAAAAAATAAATACATTTCATAAGAAAAAATAAATACATTTCATAAAGCAGAGTCAATGAAGGGGCAAAACCATCAGCAAAGCTGCTTTTCAGTTCTACCCTAGCACGCATTTTGCGCAAGCATCAGAATCTTCTTGATCCCGCTTCTAAAGGAACGGCTGGTTCCGCCGGTCAAGAACACGTCCAGATACCTATTGTAGATCTCCGCCGCTCGGTACTCGAAGGAGCCCTGAAACTTAGTTGTCTTGTGAGACGGGATAGACAAGTTCCCGCTATAACGAAGATCAAGTTGATGGCGTTCAGATCTTTTCACCATCAACTCCAACAGATACCCCGGGCTACCACGCTTATACAAATTGTACAGAAAGGAAGCGAACAGAAGTTCAAAGCGAGCGTGAATCTTGAGGACACCAAATTTATTATAAAAAGGAGTAACGTGACTGCCAAACTCAGTATCACAGGCAAACCTCATGCAAGAGTTCTGAAGAACCTGTAGTTTGTGTTTAAAGTTGGCAGTAAGGTATCCGTAATAAACCACACTGCAGTAGTCAAGGTGACATAATATTAAACTCTGCACCAGCTGCAACTTAATCGTCGGGAGAAGAAGATATTTGTACCTGTATAAGGATTTCAGTTATAGATTTACATTGAAAATTATTTTGATTTTAATTAACACTATTTTTATTATTTTATTGACGATGAAAATGATGAAAATTAATAGAAATTTTGTGCAATTTAAACGTTGGTCCATTTTTTAAATTAATAATCAATTGACAATATAAAATACAAATAATATAATTTGTATTATAAATGTTCGCTAAACGACCAAATATTGAAAGGGCGACAATTTAATTAGATAAATATAATTATCAATTTAAAATAATTTTTTTAATAGCTGTTCAAAATGCTGAATATCAGCTGAATTTTAGCTGAATTTCAGCTGATTCAGCGCTGAACATCAGCTGAATATTAGCTAATTCAGCGCTGAAGATCAGCTAATTCAGCGCTGAATATCAGCTGAGTCAGCATTTTTAACAGCTGACGCAGCGCAATTTCAGCTGGTTTTTTGCCGTCAAATTAGCAATTCAGCAGCAATTCAGCTTCTGACGTTACTAAAAATCAGCAGCTGACGCAGCTCATTAGCTAAATTTTAAGCTGACAACAGCGCTCTCGCAGTTGATATTCAGCACAAAATGTTACTTAGGTATAGCTCTTTAATTATTTTTCTACACTGCTGTGTTCATAAAATAATAAAACGATTTATAAAAACACTTGCTCAACTGAACCGTATAACTAGCTTAATTAATTTTAATTAATTAATGGATTATACTTGTTGAATGTATACTTGTAATAATTATTATAAACTTCAATTTTGACGTATGACGTACGACGTATCGAAGCGTCAGATTAAAATTCAGCTAATTTGCCGAAGCTGAAAAACAGCTGAATTTGAAGCTGACGTGTCGAAACGTCAGCTTAAAGTTCAGCTAATGTGCTGAAGCTGAAAATCAGCTGAATTATAAGCTAACAGACCGCAATGGCAGCAAATAATTTGCTGACCAAGTTTTTCAGCACCAAATGTTACTTGGGTCTGGATGTGCTCGGCGAAGTTCAAGTGCTTGTTCACTATTACGCCGAGGATGGTGATCGAATCCCTGATATGGATTTTGGATCCATTCATCTAGATGTTGAAAGCCGACACAGATCTTTGGCCGCTCGCCATCATCACCTCAGACTTCTCCGGAACAAGGTGCAGTCCATTTCCCGCCAACCAATCCAGTATCCAGACAATTGCTTTGTTGGCGTTGTTTTGGACAACCCGAGTGTTTCTGTGCTTAAGGTCATGTTCCACAACGTAGGGCCTAATACTGAACCCTGTGGAATACCGCTCGTAATCTTTATCTCTCTGGACTCCCTGTCTCGCCCCATGATAAGCATCCTCTCTTCGAAGCAGCCAGCCACGATGTTAAAGAGATGCAGCTCCGGCTGTCTGGTTTTGAGCGCTTCCAGTATGTGAAGCCAGCTTGCGCTGTTAAATGCGTTACTCACGTCCAAGGTCACTTCGCTCTTAGGTGACTTTTATTTTACCACTGTTACTTTTTCTTCCGCTGTTATATAACGAGAGAAAAATAACATTTTATTTTCTGAAAATGGAGAAAGGATGCGAAAATTGTTTATATACAAATTATTGGTATTTCTGAGCGTAAGAGGTTACACCAGAATATTTCTCTTTAAATTTTTGATTTTTCCAGGTTTGATTTGTAACCTTTGCTTATATTTTATTTGAAAATTTTTTTCTGGTTTAAGTCTCGAAATTATTCAGTGTAATTATTTATTTCAGGTGTAGCATGCATATCCTCTCAGGTTTTAATAAATACAATAAAAATTTTTCTAGAATATGAAAGATGACTTTAAAATAAAATGAATAAACTATGAGCAAACTCCAAATATAGAATAATTTTAATTATTCTGTGAACTGCGTTTTACTAAATCTGTAATTTTCGAGTTCTGTATATTCCAGAGAATTATTTTAATAATTGGACCGACTCAGAGATTCACTGTCTAATTAGAACTGGCAATTTTAAATGCAATTTATGTCCAAAATACACGTATAAAACAAAAACACACGATGAGAGGGGTTAACTTAATAATCTATAAAATTTAAATTTTACATTTGTAATTTACGCTATTAACTACCATAATAATTGTATTAGAATTTATTTAGAATTAAACATTTATTTTAACGGTCAATTGAAACATTTCTGTAAGATGGGTTGCATATCTTTCATAATTTTCTTGGCAACACCCTGTACAACACAGTGTAATTTTTCAGTTTGACAACACCGAAAACCGAGCGCATGTTTCATTTATCAGTTATCTACATAACCTAAAACAGGTATGGACAAATTTTCACCATCACACATGGACGAAATTATAAAAACTTTTGATGAATTAACCAAGCATAAGAGAACTTATAAGAGGTTTGTAAGTGGTTTAGATGTAAAGGTTTTATTTATCATGTTTTACTTTTAGTGAAAATGAAAATTACGCAGAAGATTTACGTGTGTATACAAAACGTGCCTATGAGTTTGTTAAAAGTCAGGAAAAGAAACGGGAAAATGGATCGTCGCTACAACTTTTACATATCGATGATCTAGATTCGGAACAAATTTTTCAACAAATTGAGTTGTTGAACAACGATTCCTATAATCGGTTACTTCGTGATTGTAACAAGTTGGGCGGTTTGAAGGAAAAGTTGGTGTTTGAAGAATTGCAATCCTCTGACGAGGAATCTGACGACGACGAAGACGATCACGTTCCAGTGGTCGACACGAAGGAAACTTTAAAATTACCAAAAGGCGGCAATAAAATGAAAACTGACGAACGGGATGTGTCAACGTTAGAAATGGAAGAAGTCGATGCTGATTTTAATGTTGATGAAAATGAATCCGAGGAGGAGGACGAAGAGGAGGAAATCGATTATTTTTCTGAAATTAAATTTGACGATAAAATTGAAGACATGAATTCAGAATTTTTTGGTGAAAATCAATTTGGCGAAGAAGACGAAGACAATTTTGAAGACGACCTTGAAAACTTGGTTGAAAATCTTGAAAATAACGGTAAAAGGCAACGTTTAAGTGATGATGAGGATGTAGTTGAAGACGAAGAAGATTTGGAAGATGAAAAAGTAGGCGATGACTACGACCTCAGGGACAAACGTGGCTTCGAAGGTGATACTAAGTCAAAGAATGATACTAAATCAACTTTTGAGTTGATAGAAGATCGGCGGAAAGAAAAGATTAAATGGCTCGAAGAAAACGCTTTGGTGGATAAAGACTGGTATATGAAAGGTGAGGTTCGAAGTAAAGACAGGCCAGAAAATTCAGCACTCGAAGAAGTACTCCAGTTTAACGTCACCTCTCGCCCAGCTCCCGTTATTACAGAAGAAACAAACCTCAGGTTGGAAGACATTATTAAACGGAGAATTAAAGATAAATCCTTTGACGATGTTGTAAGGAAAACCAAACCCACCGAAACACCGCTCGAATTTAAAAAACGTTTGCAATTAAACCAGGAAAAGAGTAAGGAGTCTTTGGCTCAGATTTATGAAAAAGAGTATCAGAAACAGGTGGCAGCAGTGAATGGTGACGATCAAGAAAAAGAGGAACCACCTCTTTTTAACGAACTGAGAAAACTGCAACACGAATTATTCGGTCAGTTGGATGCTTTGACAAATTACCACTTCATTCCACGTCCCGCAATTCCACAACTTAAAATAAAATCCAATTTGCCTGCTTTGCAAATGGAAGAAGTTGGACCTCTTGCTGAGAGTGATGCAATGCTTCTTGGACCCGAGCAAGTTGCTTCTAAAATCAAGGGCGATCTTATCGGTAAGTTTTTGTTTCTATAATGTGGAATTTGTTAATCAATGTGTCTTTTTTTAGGTAAAAGTGAGCGTACTAAAACTGATAGGCTTCGGGAAAGGAGGAAGAAGAAAAAATTCCAAAAAGTTAAAGCCAAACAAAATGAACTTAAAAAGAAAGAGGATGTAACAAAAAGTAAACCTACACTGAAGAGTAAAGTAAAAAATAGTTGAATTAATAATTTTTTTTAAACGTATATTTATTGTTATTTTGTAAATACAAGTAAGTTTGATTTTTTTTCATTTTGGTTTTATTGATGAAAAACTTATTGAAAATCACAGGTGGTGAAGAGAACAATGGCTTTTTTTTATATTTATAAATAAGGCTGAGAATGAATGAAGTGCATAATTAATGCCAAGATTAATTGATATTTGTTTTATAATCATCTTTATATTTATGTATGTAAAAATAAATTACAAGGTTAATAATTATTTATTAACCTGTAGTACACAATAATATTTTGTTACGAGAAATTGGTATCAAGAAATGTTTTGCTTTTGTTTTACACAATGCCAATTTGTTATGAAAAAATAGTTGGTACTTCTATGCACGCACTAGATATAGTCGAATTTTTTTTAACTCGCGTATGACTTATGGAAAAAATTGTATGAATCAAAACTTGCAAAACGTATGTCTTAGGGTTCTTTATATCAAATGAGATGTCATAATCTTTGACGAGATTATATGTCAAAAATCAAACGAGATGACAGTTAAAATCGACGTACGGTTAATTCATTTTCATTACAAAGTTACGGCGACGTATTCTTTTTTTCTGTCGCTTTTCTAATAGTAACTTTTTTCTAAATATGACAAAGATAACCAAATGTTATACGTTAAATCTCACTGCATTTGGAGATTAGTCATATGCGAGTTAAAAAAAATTCGACTATACATTAAGTTTGCTTAATTTCATGACGAACCTGTAATTTATTTTTTTATTTAGTAATTTGGTTAAATCCCTTGGAAACTACATGATCATTGCACTGGGTACACTATCCAATGTTTTAATTGTCGTTTCTGTAAATGGATGAGTAAGTTTTAGTCTCTTTGCTGGCGGAAGATTGGATATTCGGCGTGCGCTCTCGTCATGCATTGCCTAGGATTGAGAGGGTACTTGTGTTTGAATGGGTGTTGGAGATTGACTTATTCTTGTTGGTGATTATACACCAACGTCACTTAATTATATTGTCAACAGTAAATGATTCATTGTTCTCGTTTAAGTTAGAAATCAATTCAAAACTGGTAGTAAAATTCTTAATTATCAGCTGATTGTTGATAAAATCTGTATGTTCATAGTAAATTCATTTTGACTTATAAATATCGTCATTTACCTATTCCAAGTGTTTGTACCTCTATTCTGTAAGTATTCCAGATACCAATTATTTTTTTGTAGCCAAAATTGTCAGAATTAGAACGTGTTACATTTTTTGTCAATACATTTCACATGACAAAATATCACTGTGTAGTACAGACTTTATAATACAAAATATTTTGCGTTCTTCTCATATGAATGAATGAGTTAGCCGAACATAGGAATTTAACATGTAAAAACTTATTTATGCAAATTTCTGCTTCCCTAATTATTTTAGAGAAAAAGTGATAAGAGCATTAGATTTCATCTAGCTTTTACTTAAGAGGTCAAAAAATGCTTTTGAAATTGTTAAAATTTTTAGTGGTAATTATTTTTGAGAAGTAATAAAAACAAATTGCACGTTATTTACAGTTATGACTTTATTAAATTTTAATTTCATAAAATGGAAGCAAAGTACACAATTAGTGAAAAAAATCAATTTTTAAAACTATGCTACTCAGGAAACTGTATACGTATCATATGGTACGATATCTCTGCTGATTCATATCCAGAAAAACCAACCCCTACTTTTTCGACAATTCAAAATGTAATTGATAATCAAAATCAATATGGATCTATATTTAAACCGTCACGCAAGACCTGCAGAAATAAAAGAATAAATTTAGAAGAAATCAATATTGGTAAAGCTCCAGGTATGAATACCGTAACAAATGTAATTGCTGCCGTAGTTGATTAATCCTTGTATCAGTACAAGAAAAATTGGTGTGGAGTTAAATATTCAGAACACTACGGCTTCAAAATTATAAAAAAACATAAATTTCAATCTTATAAGTTTCACAACCATCAAGAAATTTTTGAAGAGGATTTGATGTGGCTGAAGTTTTAATTATCAACCATAATCACTTTTTTACAGTGGACCAAACAAGTACTGCAAACTTTTAATACATTTGTATTATTTCACAAATTTTAATATGTATCTAAATTAAAAATACTATTTTAATAAATAATTAATAGTTTAACGTTTAATAAATCGGCAAATTCTAACATAAGTAATCTTCAACGTTGAAAATTTTATAAATTTCTAACTTTCTCGTAGAGGTTTGCTGCAGGCTGAAATTAGTCTCAATCGATGCACCAAGTAATTCTAAGTTAGCCCATACCTCAACTTTACACCAACTCCCCGTAGGGGGATGGTCGCGTTTCAGCTTTAAAAATTAAATAAATTTGTAACTTTTCTGTAACAGTTTGCTACAGGCTGAAATTAGTCTCAATCGACGCATCATGTAATTCTACGTAAGCCAATACCTCAACTTTACACCACCGTAGGGGGGTCCCTTTTCAGCTTTTAAATTTTTGTTTATTGTCAACTACAATATTAAATCAAAATGGATAGTGGATACGTAAAAGCAGACGCAGATAATTTACCGATGTTCGATTACAATATGGTACATAATTACTAGAGTGTGGAATTTATGCACTAAAAAGTACCAAATATATACACATACATATGCAGCAATAAATGCCTGAAATATGCATGTAAAGTTGGGACCACGAAAAATGAAGCTTACGTCATAACCATCCGAATGAAGTATCGACAATTCCTTTTTTAAATTAATAATTAGTAACATAGGTGCAACAAAGACGAACTGAAATAAGTTTGTCATAAGGGTGTGAATGTAAAAATACGGTACGTCGAAAATAATAATGATACCTAATGAATGCGTTAGAAAAAGATAGCTACATTTGCTTAGCGTGGATAATAATTATTATGAAAGTAGTTTCTATTGTGATTGTCTGTCAAGTTTGTTTATAATTTAAGGTTATATCAGTGGCAGCTCGTGGTCTAGAAAATAGGTGAGTGCTGTTCAAGATTTTGAGGGGCGATGTGGGTAAAAATAATACTTTGTTTCGACAGATTGTATAATGAATAAGTGGTTTAATAAAATTATACTTCTTCGCCTTTGTTATATTATCTTGAAAACTACATGTTTCGTGCGATGAGCATCTTGACAAATTCAAGTTATTTGTATCACCACCCCTAGACGTACTCTAGTTAATTAACAGAAAAATGTAAATGTTTTATATCAATTAAAATCACAGGAATTAAAAACTAAAACAATAATTAAAAATATTTTTATCAAATATCAAAATATTATAAAAATTCTGACTGGAGCAAGGGCTCTTTGATGATTATATTATATTGACAGCAATTGCAATTTTCTGTTTTTATAGTAATATCATGATTTAAATTTATTATTACAAACACTTATTTGACTTACAATTTTCATATTAGTTCATACAACATCGAAAATTGCGCAAGCTTAATTTTTCCTGGTCCCAACTATATATGCTTTAAAAATAAAAAGATTATGTACTAAAAAACAAAGACCTTTATTTTTTTTTTTAATTAATTTTATTCAGAAATTTAATTACAATTAACAATGAGATTATACGCCATCCGCATTTTTGTAATTTTTGTCACTTATTGTGCACCAATATGCACAACCTACCAAAATATGTATCTATAGTCGATCTAACATATGAATAATATAGGTGGCGCGTCGTTTTCAAAGTCTAATTTACATCGAGAAACTTCAGATAATTTAAATAGTACTTAATCTTGTAATAATATTAAACATTCACCACAAAAAAGCGAAATGGTATAACCAAATAACTACGTCTATTCGATATTACATTATTTAACTTTGTTCAAATCTATCTTATTTATGACTTTACCCGGTTCAGTTTAGGCAACACGCATAGCACTTCAATTGCAAAAATTTTGTTATTGTAATAGCGTCTACCTTCAAAGCAATTTCATTGGTTTACGTTTCAAGGTTGTTGCTTTAGTACAAATTCCAATATTTTTCTTAAAAGAAACAGACTATAGTGTTAAAAATATGCATTTTAAAAAGTATTTTATTGAATTCTTATTTGCCTAATTCAGCTTTATCTATATGGATTTTGGTGACATATCAATTTTAAGAAATATGCAAATGTATTAAATTTCGTACTCTAATTATGACTCATAAAATAATCATATAAGCTGCATTTTCATTATGACGGCACAATGGCGCAATCAGAATTTTGTTATGGGGGGGGGGCTAAAGGATGCGAACGAAGCGAGCTACGCTTGCGGGAGCGTGCCACAGGCAAAAAATTTTCGGAAAAAGAGGCGTGGTCATCTTATTTTCGAGTATAATTTAATTATTGTGTTACCACTGTTACCTACCTTAAATTGAAGTGGAAATTAAAGGACAGCATTTCCGAAATAACTCAGAGCGAAACATTTTGCGGATTTTTTTTATGGAGAAAGGGAGTCAATTTTTATTATGCGAATAAGACATTGTATTACAGGTGTGAACCGGGCTCATATTCGTATATTCAGCAAAAATTTCAGGCACATAATTTGTTAACTCAGGTAACAGGTAGAAAGTTGCCTGGAATTTTCGAATAATAGCGCCAGTTGCATCTGCGCTGTCGCGCAATTCTACCTATTTTGTTGAATAACGTAAGGTAAGTAGGGGTAAATGTGACGTATTTTTTTAATAGTTTGACTTTATAAAAATCATAAATCCAAAACGCAATGCATTGAAAATCTGAAAAAAATATGAGAGGCATCTGAGTGCATTAGGTATACAAATAGAAAATAACTTAAAAAAGTTGTTAGAATTTTTTTAAGTATTTATGTGGTATTTAGTAGTATGTGATGTTAAAATAATAAAACCTAACAAAATGTTAAAATAATAAATTTTAACTGTTAAGTAAATAATTACATACTACAAAGAAACATAATATTTAAAGAAACCAAAATAAACAAATATTCACATTGAACAGGGTTGAACTTAGAAAAATTTGAATAAACAAGAAATTAAAATCTAAAAAAATTATACTATAGAAAATGATAAAAATTACTAAAAAATTAAAAAATACTGTAACATAATATAAAAGCTTTTATTTCACGTTTATTGGCGATCATCAGTTATGTATAACAGTAAAAATAAAAAAGAACTAAGAGCAAATATACCAAACAAAATTGAAAAAATTTTTAAAATTAATAAATTAAATAATGTGCTTACCAAAAATGAACTAACTAAAACCACGTGATGTGACTAAATGAAACTTTAATTTTTCTAAGTTCAACCCTGTTCAATGTGAATATTTGTTTATTTTGGTTTCTTTAAATATTATGTTTCTTTGTAGTATGTAATTATTTACTTAACAGTTAAAATTTATCATTAGGTATACATTTATAAAGTTTGGAAATCTTAAAGAAAGTTTTGTGAAAATTAGGAAATTTATTTTAAAAACCTGCAAGTATATCACATTTACCCCTGAAAATGGGGTAAATGTGATAGTCGCCTTCTATTTTCATATACTTCATATTATTTTCGATTTCAGGCTATATGTGATATAATAAGAAAAGAGAAAAGAGAATTGACTTTTAGGTCAAAACACCGCCTTCTACGATCAAGTGAACACCAAATGTGCTCGCGTAAAATTGCTTCGCATTGTATTGCCACATTCAAGATTATACCCAATGCGATGTTATACATATAGCAACAGTGTAGTTTACGCTCTCTAGATATTTTTTAGAGGGCGCTATCACAATATCCCCGCTATCACATTTACTCCTACTTACCTTACTATTTTATATTGAAAAAAATTACTATAATGTCCAAACAAGATAATTTTTTTTAAGAACAATCTGGATTCTTCGCGTTTTCGAGTGTTTGGGCCTTTTAGCCCCCCTTGGCTGCGCCACTATGACGGCACAATAAATGGCAATATTGATGTGTGATGTTTATTGCGGATGCAATAATTCGTTTTTAAAAGAAATCGATTTGTTTCCAAGCCGTGCCTGGGATTTTTTTAAATATGAAAATATGCACTTATATGTCTTAAAAATAAAAACATATGAAATATGCAGTAAAAATAAAAACATATGAAATATTCACTCTCAAATTTTGGTTGTAAACTCTAAAGTTGTAGAAACGTATAGATATAATTTTTTACGACTCTAGGAACAAGCAACAAAAATATGCATTTACATATAATTCCACACTCTAATAATTACTATAACATTTGGAAACAGTAAAATTAAATTTATAAATCATTGGTCACTAAACTTCAAATTTTTTTTAAAATTTGACGTTGACTTTTGAAACCAACCAATTATACCTAATATACAGGGTGTCCCCGTGACCGTGAAGAACCTTTGAGGTGGTGATAAAGGACACTTTCCTAAGACAAATTTTTAAATAAAATTTTTGTTCAATTTCAAACCCTTGGGGGGTACCTCTCTTTAAATCAATATTTTGAATTTCTGATTTCAAACGGCCATAGCTCCGATATTATTAATTTTTTAGACTTAATAGATTGGACTTTTTTTAAAGATCATTTGCTTATCTACAAATTAGTTTATATCCCCTTATCGTCTAGAATAAACGGTTTTTGAGTTACAAATTAAATTAAGGGAAAAAATGTTAAAAAAATTTTTATTTTATTTTTTTTGCTTTTCTTGTAAACTCCGTATCTCTTAAAACAAAACGTTTTAGAAAAAAACTAATGGCCCAAACTGTATAGGTAATTTAGCGGGCTACAATATTGGTCAAATAAATTTTCTTGGGAAATCAACCGTTTTCACAGAAATTCTGAAAATAATGAACAAACTGTAGGTTTTCTGTATGAAAACAAGAAATTAACAATCTGCTGCTCCACTAACGAGCTTGACTTGACTATTAGGTATTTGGTTAGGGCACTTTTGACGTTTTGAACGTGCCGTTCTGCCAGCCCGTTTGATTGTGGGTGATACGGCGGGGACTTTAACGCACTGATCCTATTCATTTGACTAAACTTTTGGAATTCCACCGAATTGAACGGCGGCTCATTGTCGCTTACCACCGTTTCAGGAATTCCCATAAAAACGAACGTTGTTTTTAGCTTTTCTATTGTTTTCACGCAATCTGTTTCTCTTGACATTGCATGTACATCCAACCATTTGGATTTACTGTCTACGATAACCAAAAAAGTTTTTCCCTGAAAATGAAAGAAATCAATATGAACTCTCTGCCATACTTTCTCGGTTTTTGGCCACGATATTAAATTAGATTTTTTGGCTTTGTTCTGGGTAAGTTGGCATACTCAACACTTACTAATCAGTATTTCGATATTTTTGTTTAGACGAGGCCACCATACCGCGGATCTTGCTAGCATCTTACACCTGACCGTTCCTAAGTCTTCTTCATGTAACAACTGCAGTACTTTATCTCTTAGACATTCTGGTATAACCACTTGAGTGCCTGTCATTATTCAGCTATTATCAATTGATGACTCGTTCCGCCTTATAAAGTAGTCGGTTACTCTGTTTGACCATTCTCGGTAACAAAAATCTATTACTTTTACCAATACTGCCTCTTTAACTGTTAACCGTTTTACTTCTTCACTTTCTTGAGGTATCTCTTCGGTTAAGTTAACAGAGTTTATCGACGACTCCACCTTGGTGGTATCTGTTAAAGGTAGCCTTGACAACGCGTTGCTTCTGACAATAGCGACCCCTTCTTGTATTTGATCTTATAATCATACGTTGACAGTCTTAAATTCCATCTGACTAATCTTAAAGCGGTCATCACTGAAATTGCTTTATTTGGGTTAAACAAAACTTGCAATGGCTGGTGGTCTGACAATAACGTGAACTTTCTTCCATAAATATATTTATGAAAACGTTTTAATCCAAACATTATTGCCAGCGCTTCCCGTTCAATCTGCGAATAATTTTTTTCTGCTCTTGACAGCGTTCCTGAAGCAAAGAATACGGGCTTATCTACTCCGTTTATACGGTGACTTAAAACGCAGCCAACTCCATTAGAACTGGCGTCGATGCTATCATCATTGATAATTTTGCATCGTAATGCACCACAATACCTTGTCTTGGCAAATCTGGTGTTTGCTCCATTCAAAACATTCCCTGCATTCGGGTGACCATACAAATTTCACCTTTCCTTCTAATAACCGATACAATGGTCGAAGTTGTGACGATAACATCGGTACAAATTTTGAATAATAATTTAATAGACCCAAATATAACCTAAGTTGACTAATATATTCTGGCTGTGGTGCTTCCATTATTGCCCGAATCTTGTCCTTAGTTGGATGGATACCCTTTCTATCGATTCTATGGCCCAAATATTCAACGCTATTTTCAAAAAACTTGCACTTTGCAAGATTGGCTATTACTCCGTACTTCTGTAGTCGACTTAAGACGGCATCGACCAACACATGGCAATCGTCCATATCCTTGCTACTTTAAAATTTTCTTGCCAATCTTGAAACAAACTATCTAACCAATTTCTTCCCAGTAATGGTACGAAACTATATTGCGTTTCGACTACAACTAACGGTAGCTCATATGTTTGGTTACCTTTGTCGACTTTAACTGTACATTCACCTAATGCGTTAATTCTTTGGCCGGTTACTGATGTCAGACAGAATTTCACCCGATGTAGCTCTACATTTGGAAAATTTTTGTGAAATAAGCTATAGATGCCATGATTGTTTTGCACGCCCCCGTATCAACTACAAATTTGATAACCTTGTTGATTTTCAGGTCAATCCTATGAGACAAACTGTGAATTAGTTCACCTATGCAGTCAACATTGTACAAAGGATACAAATCTGGCATCACTTGGTGGTTTTCTTGGTATTCGTCTTGATGTTCCTGGACTGGACTGCTTTGATTGCGACTTTCTCTCGATACAGTTTTGCGGTATGCCCTTTTCTTTTACAATTAAAACATTCCCAATTGATTGCTGGACAGATACTTGGGTTATGTTGCCTACCACATCGAAAGCATCTGTTTGGATTATAACGATCAAAACCACCTTTTTGCTGAATTGCTCTTTCTTCTGCTGGTGATGACTGTCGTTCAGTTTGTCTACCCGTGCTTTGATCTGTTCTTTTTTCTATGTAATGCACCTCCTCTTTATTACTCATTTCTTTAACCTGCTTGTCTACCATCTCGTATTTTTTTGCCAACCCACAGGCTGCTGAGAACGTTAGTTCTGACTCCGCTAAAAATTTTCTTTGTAATTCTTCTGCTTTGACTCCGATAACTAGTTGATCTCTCAGAGCTTCGTCTAAAAATGCTTTAAAATTGCATGAACTGGCAAGTTTCCGTAGTTCTACTTTATATTCTGCTATTGATTGATTTGGTTTTTGTTGACATTTATGGAACTTGAACCTTTCACAAATCTCGGATTTGACTGGCGAATAATGTTTTTTTAATATTCTTCTTTAAATGCTAACGACCCTGGTGGTTTTGGTGCAACTAAAATCTTCCATGTTTTGTAGATTTTCGCTCCTGCTAACGTTATGAATAACGATGTTTTCTTACTATCCTCGACCACGTTGACTACAAACAGGTGCTCGATTCGTTCACAATAACACTCAAATTCTTTGGCTTCCCTTTCAAAGCGCTCGATTGATCCTACCAAACTTGTTGCCAATATGATGTATTTAAATTAAATGACACGATATGCTAAACTTGATTTATTACAACACAGCCCTACAACTTTTACTCTAACAACACACGTACACAATAACAATCTTTAGTTATTAACGTGGTTACTTGCTTTAGACAAGGCAAAATTCTTACGCCAAACTACGTCACCCACTCTAAAGCGTATGGTGCGCTTTCTAAGGTTATAGTGTGAAGCATTTTGATGGTAAGCTTCATTCAACCTTTTTGTTATATCAAGATATAGATCGTTTAACCGGTTTATGTCTTGACCCGCCGGGTTTTTCATCCTGATAAACCACAACAAGGAATGATGATCAGTGATGACAGTAAACTCAGTACCCTCTACGTAGGGTCGGAATTTCTCAATACCAAAAATCACCGCTAAACACTCACGTTCGGTGACAGAATAATTCGTTTCCGCTTTGTTAAGGGTTCTAGACGCATAAGCTATCACATACAGGCTCATTATCTTCCTTCCCTTGCGTTAATTCACGACCTAATCCATAACTCGATACATTGCATTGAATGTAAAAACGCTTTTCAAAGTCCGGAGCTACCAAAATTGGGGCCGAAACCAAAAGTTCTTTAAGCTTCAAAAACGACGACTCCGCTTCGGGAGTCCATGCTATAGAATGTCGCTTAGCTCTACTTTTAGTTAACTCCGTTACAGGAGCCGAAAGAGTGCAAAAATTTGACACAAATTGGCGATACCAAGAAATCATGCACAAGAACCTTCTTACGGTCGTAACCGTAGTGGGCTTCTCTAGCTTAGTAATAGCCTCAATCTTAGCAGGATCTGTATACAATGTGAACTTATCCACAACATGTCTCAAAAATGGCAAAGAGGGACGACAAAACTGGCATTTGTTCCAGTTAATTGTTAGATTGGCCTTCTTCAAACGCAAGAATACTGTAATGCTTGTGGGCTTGTAGTGTAACATGAGTTGAATGCTAATTCTTGAACACTTTTAAAATAAAACTACATGTTTACTCACAACTTGTTTATTATTATCGATAGATAATTGATTGTTAATATTTGTTAATCGATTGATTGATTTTATTACAAGTTTAACTCAAATATTTACAAAGTATTTTACTTACTAATGGTCGATTTATACTCAACATTTAACATTTATCATTTAACATTTAACACTTAACATTTATCATTTACATTTAACATTTAAGGGTCCCGATACATACTGAGCCCATTTAACATTTAACATTTAGCACGTGCTGACAGTTTTTCGATATTTGACATCAGTAAATCTTGGTGAAATTTTTATTTGTGTGAATATCAGTTTGTTTTATGTAATGAGAAAAGAAGAAGATATTGCTGTGGTAACGAATTACTACTATTAATACTAAAAAATACACGCAAAATACACGATAAATTTTCGCGCGCAGTTAGACTTGCGCAGTGTGACCAAATTTCTTAAATGTTAAATGATAGATGAAAGTTGGTTATCTCTTAAATGATAAGTGATAAATGTTAAATGTTAAGTGTTAAATGATAAATGTTGAGTATAAATCGACCATAACTAATAACCTACTTACATACTTAAAGCAGACACTAACTAAGTATTTACCTAAACCTTAATATTAATAAATAATAATTGCATTGCAATAATTGCATTATTAACTAGCACCATTACAATACCTGATCTAGTAATAGCAAGTGTTCTTGAAAAGTACTTGCAATTACTATAATATCATCTACATAAATGAAAATGTTTTCCCCTAACAAAGGACCAAAAAGAACTTCCATGAGCCGTTGCAACGTACTAGGCGAATTAGAAATACCAAACGGCATTACCACCTATTCTAATCAACCTCGACAGGTACCGTAAAAGCAGTCTTTTCGCAAGATGATTGCGTTAAGGGAGCTGGTAAAATGCTTTCTGCAAGTCGAAGGTAGTGATGTAACGAACATTGCGCAAACGAGACCAAATATCTTCTAATCGAGCAATCGGGTACGCGTTCTTTTTTGTAACCGTATTTAGCTTGCGTCGTCAAAACACAGGCGATACGGCCTATTAGCTTTCTTTACGAGTAGCATCGGCGATGACCACGGGGACATACTAGGTCTAGCATTGTCTTGCTCCAATAACTTATCTAGTTCCCCATAAGCAATCTTACGCATTGCTGGAAAAAGGGGATAAGGGTGTTGTTTAATGGGAACCGCGTCTCCAATATCAATATTATGCGTTAACTTACTCGTTCGAAATAACTTGTCGGATATCAACATTTAAATTTTTTTTTAATGTCAGGGAGAGAAACTTGCTGTTCGACATCGAGATCACCTACTTCTCTAATGGACTCCAAAGATTCAACTTTATCTACATAAAATTTATCTTGACTAAAATCAGCGGTGACTCCAAATAACTTACAAAAATCTATTCCTAGGGTTAAAGAAGTTCCGATACTTCGCCAAAGTAAGACATTTAACTCACGAGTGACTCCGCCAATGGATATAGGTAATAACGTCTATATAGGTGACGTTCAGGTGGTGGCATCACCATTGCTGTTGATTGTAGCGGCCGGGCAGCAAGTGGTATCGCAGTCGCATTCTTCACCTTGCTGTTTAGGATGGGACTAGGCTCTTCTACCTGCTTCAGCCATAGTCTAGGTTATGGTGTGGGGTAGCAGTTTTACCAGGGAACTTTACTCTTTCGGGGCTTTTTTCTTCTTCTGATGCCACTACTCTTCTCTATTGTCTCCGTTCATCTCTCTGCTTGTCGCGTTCGTGCAGTTCTTTGGTCCTTAATATGGTGGTTATCATGCCATTGATCTTATCCCAGTTTTTTTGGCTGCTGAGGAGCGTCTCCACAATGTTTTCGAGTGTTTCTTGATATGCCGTCTACTCCGGGCATACAAATATATATCGATATATATTGTAATGATATTTTGTGTGCGTGGCAAACGGCAAACAACACCATCAATCTCTACGGCCTCCAAGTCGGTTCGCTAAGACTTCTCGGGGCGGGTTCAAATTTCCAAAAATTACCAATTAGTCTGGGCACCAATTTAGCTGTAATTATCTCACAACTTCTTCAAAAATAAATAAAATAAAAATTCTTGTCCAAATAAATCTTCTTCAAAAATAAACCATCCAAATTAATAAATCGTAAATAAATTCAAATACAATTTACTGTTAAAATTTTAAATGGGCTCGCACGTCCAACTTTATGCGTATCCAAAACGCCTTGTTATCACCATCTGCCATTCGCTCGTACAAATGCAAATGTTAATTCTTGCAATTTTAAAACCAATTAAATAATTCACGTCCAATTTCAAATTTTACAATTTTAATTGCTCTTGTTAAATTAATCAAATCAATCAAAACCATCAAATCAACTACCGCTCGGTAGCAACGTATCAAAAATATCCAATTCCAATTATCAAAATTTATCCAAAAATTACGCAATTAATGCATTCGCATCAAAATCATTTATTCAATCAAAATCAAAATTATTACTCACAAATATAACTTTATATAACACAAATTGAAACTTATATCAAAAATTCAATAATCGCCTCGAGCTGAACATACTCGGGCGGCGCGCTGTCGGCGAAATGCTTATATAATTCACAAATTCAAAACTTATATCAAAAATTTAATAATCGCCTCGAGCTGTACCTACTCGGGCGGCGCGCTATCGGCGAAAGGCACATATCCTGGTCGGTTCGCCCCCACCTGTCTAACTTCTACAGTCTTACAACTTAAAATTATTCAAAAACAAAATTTTCATTTAAATGTGTACAGGGTAGGTGCAAATCCTCTTTTTCACCACAATATATTACACACAAGGCGTACGTTAAAGTGCCGCCATCAAAGAGTTTTAACACTATAATGGTCTTTAAATTATAAACTGCAGTCAACAACCAATCAGACTAACCGTTAACAATGATCGGAATAACAACATGATATGGAGCAACTGAGTGAATTGGGTTCATCAAAATTGTGTATGAATTTTAAACCTAATTTAATAGAACTAAAATGTCTAATTTATTTTTAAAACTCTACTTTATGTACGGGTAGCCCTGTAATACTCGATAGCCCCCGAGTATTACTCGAGCTCTTTTCAAACGCATTCCTTTTTAAACGCACCTCCTTCAAGAAGCATTCAAAGTCAAGGTTAACATCACCAGTGATTACGCTCTTCCACTCCGTAGCTGAACATAGACTTCTATAGGTTTCGAAATTTTTTGAAGAGAATATTCTTCCCGACCTACTGGGATTTTTCGTTTTACATAAGTTTGTAGAGAATTTAGTAAGTAATGCTTCATGGTCAGAAATTCCAGCGGTAAGAACAAAAGAAACAACGTATAATTTGCGAAAATTGGAAACCACGTAGTCAGTGATACTAGAGGTGATTTTTGTTATTCTGGTTGGCGAATCAATATGCATAAATAGGCCAGAATCTTTAAACGCATTAGCCAGTGTCTGTTGGGCAGCATTGGAAGTCTCAAAGTCAACATTAAAATCTCATTCAAGAATCATTAAAAAAAAAATAAAATTAATATATAAGAACAAATAATCGAAGAGCAGCTGGCTATTCCGCTATTACTTGTTGGTATTAATCTTTTTTTGTAAGCGTTGGAGGAGAGGAAAATACTTTATGTACTTATCCTGGCCCTTCCCAAGACCGAGAGTGTGGGACTCAAGTATCTGTTACCTACTACAAACCATTCCTTATATATGACTGGTGATATGGAGTTAGTATTAGAAGAATTCTTCCAGCTGCTCCAGGTATTACACTGGTACAATGTTGAGTCTATGTAATCTTCCGCTCTTTACTCTTCGTCTTCGTTTTCTTCCCTTCTTTCGTCAGTCTCATTTTTAATCATTATATGGGTGACAAAAAGTTCACTACCCACACAACTTTTGGGACCATCAGGCGGAGTACTCCGTCATATATCATATTCCAAAGGGTCGGTCCTAAAACTAAGTCTTGGGGCATCTCGCTGGTGACTTCTTGTTTTTTCTTCACCATTTTTTCGTGTATTATTACCTATCTGTCGTGTACGTAACTATTCAATATGTTCATTAGATGCGATGGTAGTTCTCTGTTTTCCAACTCAGCTGGACACAACCCGCCGAATTGAATGTCTTTCTAAAGTCAATAATTACGAGCATGCACCACTCTCGTTTGGTGGGTTTCGCATCTTGCTTGTTCCGCAATGCTTAGTATCTTAAGAAGGGCGTCCACCGTTGATCGGCCCTTCCTAAACCTAAATTGTTTTTGGGTCAGTTCTTCGGTCTTATCGAGCTCTTCATTCAGCCTTTGCAGGAACATCTTTTCTAGTAGTTTTCCAATATTGTCCAATAGGCCTGTATGACCTGGGTTTTTCTAATGGCTTATCTCCTTTTGTGATGAACACCAACTTAGCTTTTTTTCTATATAGCTGGAAAGTCTTCTTCGTTTAATTATTATTTGTTCATTATTCTCGGCACTTTTTCTGGGGAGCCGTCGATTATCAGTTTAATTAATTCGGTGGGGACTCCGTCTGGTCCCGGAGACTTTCCAGTTGACATACTCACCTTCGCCCTGTTTAATTCTTCAGTTGTAAATGGATTGGCATCTTCCTGGGGACAACGGTTGTATGGGCCAACCTTAGATGTCATGAGAACAGTATGTTAACTATGTTGTCAAGTTTTTCTAGTGTTAGCTCTGGTATATCCGTTCTAGCCCTTCTTTTGGTTACCAACCTGTATCCCAGTCCCCGACGTCTGCGTCCACCTCTCGAAGAACTTTCAACCAGCACTCCTCGATTTTTTCAATACTATTTCTAAGTTAAGACTATAGTCGATCCAAGATATGAATACTATAGGTGGCGCGTCGTGTGCAAAATCTAATCTTTCAATTTCTGCTTGGGGATTTAATGACTGTTGGATCAATCGCCGTTCTCATGGTTTGTTGTTTATGGTTAGTTTTTTATAAATCCCACTCTAACGTTGTTCCCGTTCTCGAATTCTTTTGCAACTTCTTTTGTCTTGTTTTGTACTTGAAGTTCATTCCTGGTCAGATCGCTATCTATGTGGATTCGATCGCCCCTCAGCTTGCTTTTATTTCTCATGATCTTCATCTTTCACTTTCTCTTTCTATTTCAAAGGTTTCCATTGGTTCAACTTCCACCTCCAATCTATTTTTCAAGAGGTCATTCACTTCTTGTTTCAGATTGGACCTATTTTTGATATGTAGTCCCTTTATTATTATGTTCTTACATTTTCTAGCTCTTTCCTGCGCTTCATTGTTCTTTTCCATTTCATCAATTCTTTTCTTCAGCAGTTCATTTTTGTTTTTCCAGGTTTCTTCCTTTTCATTTAGTATGGTTTTTAGCTTTTCTATTTTATCAACGGTCTGTTCCGCTCCTTCCTGGATCTGTGTTACATCGCTCTTTAGTTTGGTGACATCTTGTTTGGTTTCGCTTAATTTCATATGCTTAATTTCATATCCATCATGAAGCTCATCAACATTTCTGTGAGTCGATCTATTTTCTCTTCCATTCTTACGCTGTTTTCTGTTGATTCTCTTTTTTTTTTTGGTGAATTGACCAGCACAAATTCAGCTAGCAGCCTACAGGTCCGTACTCGTCTAAAAAAGTTAGCATTGTTACATTGTAATAATCATTAGTGACGTAATTTTAAATATAGATATTTATTTTTCTTTTGAATTTATAATATAAAATATGAATGTAAGAATTTATCTGTACTATCGTAACAACTTACTATGTTATTGAGTCAATCGTTACAATATAATATTTGGTGTAAACTAGTTGGTGTAATCTTCTAATGTAAATATGTTAAAAAATATGTTAAAAAATTATTTTAATTTAAAACAAAATAAAATTTATGGTAGCAACAACTAGCGGAAAGGGGAGCTTAATCCCTCAAAATTACTTCACTATATTCTAAGACTATATTACATTTGAATCGTTGATTGAAGATACCATTCTTCAATCAACGTTTGAATAATAAAATTTTTTTTTAACTAAACGAGCTTTGCTTACGATACATTTTTTAACCTCTTCAAAATATTATCTTAGTTACGCTTATGGTTTCTATTATTGGTACAAACAGAAAAGGTTAAACGTATTCCTGGAAATAAAAAAAATGTTTATCAATATTAAATACTATGATGTGTCTATCTGATTTTAATCTGTTAAATTATAACAAACAATGTACTTTACTTTTGATATTTATTTTTGTATAATATAATCTTAATATTTTGTAAATAAACAACTAAATTTAAGTAGATTTTTAAGAACTGATAAGAAATATTGATAAAATAAAGAAAATATATTTTTTTGCTACTTGTCCATGTTTTTTACAAATAATTTGTTCCAAAAGAAAATTTTTGAGGTTTGGTAGAGGGGGAGAGGCGGACGTTAAAATAAATTGTCAATTTTTTTGAAAGCAATACAATATTAAAAATTAATAAACTAAACAAAAAACGTTAAAATAATGAATTTTAACGGTAAAGTTAAGAATACATACGCACGTAGCTATATTAATTAAAAAACAATAAAAATTACAATATGCAAATTGATTTTTTTTAGATATTGACTAAGAATGTTTGAAATAATAAATTACTTTATAAAATGTGATAAAAATATAAAATAGAAACTTAGTAATACGATCTACAGGCCCTTATTTCACGATTATTCCCGCTCTTCAGTCGTAATATAACTAAGAAGAACGGAAAAATAATGAAAAGCTAGAAATCACAAAAATTCACTTAAAAAATTCATTTTTAAGTTCTTTTTCTACAAATACAAAATAAACTTTGTGCTTTAAAATCGTGTATTCAATTTATACATATGGATTACTATGTATGAATGTTTATTTCAGGAACCTTTTCAGGAGAATTAATACAGGTGCATGTGCCTCTAAAGCATATTTCTTCTTCATATAATATGAAGATCGGAGAAACAAACAAAAAAAAGCTCAAATTTTCCAACATTTTTTTACTTCTTTATTTCATAACTTGAAAGCCGTTGATTTTAGACAATAAAAGATTTGTGTCTAGTTTGTAGATTATTTCACGCTTTTTAAAATAGGACTAAACAATTTTTTCTAAAAAATCAATATTTTCAAAGCTATAGCCGTGTGAAGGTGGAAATTTAAAAAAATACTTTAAAGAGGCCTAACTTTCAAGAGTTTGAATTTAGACAAAAAATATTATTAAATATTTTTCTTCGAAAAGTGTCTAACTAAACTAACTAAAGTGGTTATTTTTGGATTATTTTATTGTCTTGGTACAGTTTAATTGTCGGGTACCGGCTAGCTAGGTTTCGACCTGAAAGACTTAGTGGAGGAGTCAGTGTGGTCCCTAGGTTAAACAATTTGGAAACCCTTGAACTTGACCATTCAATCTTAAGGATGACACTGTGCTGAAACTATTGTAGTGGTATTCTCTTTATTTTTATTACAAAATTTATAAAATTTTTACCTCAGACTAGCTCTTTCACACGGGAGCAATAAAACTCTTCTGAGGTGTAGGTTATGTGTTCGTTGAAAATTTTAATGTTGATGCCAGAATTCAATTTCAAATTATTTGCTATCGACCTTTTTTTAAACTACAAAAATTTTATGCTCTGCTCGAGGTTTGAACGTACGATTTCGAATTATCAGCTCCAAGCAATATCAGTAACGCCATATGTTGGCTCTTTTAAATTTGTTGCTTTAACAAAAAAATTTGTGAAGCTGTGAATAATTTTTCTTGGTTTTCTTACTGGATTGTCTAAGATTTACCTTCAAAAACATGAAGAGCAAAAATTTTGATACAACCCTATTACAATTGAGTCAAAAGCTTTTTTTATATTGACTTGAAAACGTCGATATTCGTTACTTAAAAATTTATAACCTTGTATAACTACGTAAAAATATATGAATATTATTTATTGTTATTATAAAATAAATTATACTACTGCATAATTGCATTAGTGATTAAGTGTAGAATACTATTGATCGGCTTCTAATTAGTTAAACAATTTTAAAGTTAAAATTTTAACTAAAAAAAGAAATATTCAATTTTAGAAAATGTTTTAAAAATTGATTACTTTACAACCCACACTATGAGAGAAAATTTTGAAAGTTAATTATTTCTAAAATTAGTGCTTGATGATTGGTAAAAGTTGTGATAACAAACATTTATGTTATCCAATTTAAGGATTCTCTTGGCAGATACCTCGGTGGTTTGCCATTGCCTGCAGAGAAAAGACGGTCAGAATAAAGTTTTTACTCTACCCGAAATCGAACCGATGATCTCGGCATTTTTTGTCATTTTCTTATGGCGGGTCTATATAAACATAAAAAAGTAGTGGTGATAACGGACACCCTTGTCTCACTCCACAATTTATAGCTCCGCTTTTTTTTTCTATTAGGTTACATTTGGTATCAACTAATTTTGTTATTACGTAGAGGCTTAAATGTAGCTCTGATAAGTTGTCTTGGAATGCTTCTTCTGGACATGATTTCCTAAAGCTTTCCTCTGTGTACCTTATCAACTTTCTTGGTTTTTTTACTTTTTTGTAGTTGATAAAAGCCAAATATAGAGATTTAAATTCTCTTCGTTTTTGGATGAGTTAAATCTTTTAAATTTCTTAAGTTAAGTCGCGGTTGACGTGGACCTCAGAATCTTCACTACCTCGGAGGGATTTACGACACAGTTCTCCACTTCGATGTTTGATTGGAGTGTGGTTCCTCTTTTCACACACCAGGACAGACTTTGACAATGCACAAAGGTCTGTATGGCTCCTCAATCAGTAATGAGAACCAGCGTTGTCTCTTTCCAATTTCACGGGTAATCGCCACTCGGCAGGATCTCATTGTAGGCCCTCAGTAGCAGCAGCAGCGACTGCAGTTCTTCCACCCTCTTAATCAGATACCTCTTAATCAGAGAATTAATACCTCGACATTATCTTTAAGATCAATTTTTAAGGTTGCTGTAAAATTGTGGACCGTAGTACTGCGATTGCATTTAAATGGTACACATTCAAATTGTTTGAAAACATTTTGATTGTAACTAATTACTTTAATTCGGACATCTTTTAATTTGTACTCGTGTTGATGAAACTAAAAATTAATTGATTATATGATAAAAGTTTTTTTGGTATAGCTAAATTAATAATTTAGTAATTTCTCTTCCCACTATCTGCTCGAAAGCTAATGGCCATTTTAAATTGTGAATAAAATTTAAATTTTTCGTCGGGATAAATTATAAAATGACAGTAAATTTTATAAATTATTTAATTTTTACAATAGAAATGTTAATTGTGTTAAACATAAAAAAATTGATCTTTATACACTGTTGGATTATTATTTAAAAATAAAATGGTACCTTGGAAAGAAGGCTCTCGTTACAAAAAACAGATTGGACAAGAAATACTATTACGAAAATTACGTTTTCCATTATCTGTTATGGTTACCAAGCTCACAATTTTTGAGAGTGATATAAGCAGACACCATGCTTATATGGTTTATGTGAAGGTCATTGATAAAATCTTATATTTTTGTTATTTAATGTGCTTGATTCCATTATTTTTTATAGAAAATGTTTTGCATGTTGAAAATGATGCTTTTAATGTTTACTTCACATAGCGTTGACAATTTACATATATGCAAAATATAAAACTTATGTAAAATTTATAGCCAAAATAATTAATAATTACTGCACTAAACCAAGTTACCTTTGATAAATGATCCTTACTATATCTAATTACTACTAATGTTGTCATGTTTTTTTGACCATGTTTTGAAAATTATTTTATAGAAAATTGTTTATTTAATTAAAAGAAATGGATTGTAAAGTTTTTGAATTTGAATTGTAATTGATATTTTGTTACAATAAGGTTGGCAATAGAGAGATGATAGAGTAGACGCTTTTTGGTAAAAATGGCCGACGCAGCGGACGTTTACTTTTGTGGTTCCGTTGAATTTAATTTTGTAAATGAATAATTTTTTTAAATATAAGGAATTTTTTGAATAAAAAGTTTTTTAAATTGGAGTTAATCTAATTTGGTATAAATTTATAAAATATTTTAAATATTTAAAACGACACAATTTCGCAACGGCATAGATGTGAAGTTTTGCGTTGTCATTTTGCAAGTTGATTGGTAATAAAATAAAGTTTGTGAATGCAGATTTTCAAATTAGTTACTTGGTTGAGAAAGGTAAAAGTTTCAGAAGAGTTCAACGTGATGAACGAAAATGTATGGCTTGGTTGTAATGGTTGCGTATGACTACCTTGCAAGAGCAGTGATTTTATTTTACCTGAGAAGGTGGAAAAATTTTAGGTAGTTAAAAGTTGAAGTAGTGGTTGACTTTCTGTATGAAAGTTGGGTTCACAAGGAAAGTGAACAATAGAAAATTTTTGTTCCATCTAGATATTTGACACCTAGAATATTGAAAAGATAAGGAGGAACCATTTTGAAAATTTATGAGAAAATATTTAAAAGTATTACAACTTACTGTAACACAATAAATTGTGTTTTTTTGAAGATAGCAAATATGAGAACATGAGAACACAAGAAGCTGGAAGGTGGTACGTTGAGATCAACGGTTGCAGATCAAATAAAGGGTACCAGTGGCCAGAACGAGAAACGTGGGGTTTTAAATAAACAGTGGCGTTTTGGATCGATGACTAGCAAGAAGATCTACTGCAAGAGAGTTGAGAGTGGTCCGAAGAGAATTTAAAATTTGGTTCTATTGTGATGTAATTAGGTGAAATGCCTCCGACCATGCAGAAGTCAAGCACATTCGGAAGCTTTATCTGTAGGTCAGTATGTTGGTTGACCGGTAGAACAGTAATTCAAATTTTTTGATCGTATTGCGGGAAGTAGTTGGCGACCTCTCGGGTTTGTTAATCTAGAGCGTTTTAGTCTCCCCTACAGCAAAACGATTGCCGATCGTATTAAAATAATCCTGAAATTGATCTTGACTGATAGCGTCCAGTAGATAGCTGATATTGAGACTGGACCGTTTGATTTTTCTATAAGAATCATTTAGTTATATGATTTCATATTTAGGTATCTTAAAATAATTTTTGGCATTGAAGTGATTCTCAGATGTTAGCATTATATCAATGTCGTCGTTGTTTAAGAATATTTTTATTTCATGACCATGACTAGCTAACCCATTGGCAATCCAGATTGCTATTTTGGTTTGTACTGCCATTATAGTTAACTTATACTTAACATTATAGTTGGTTTAGTGAACTTAATTTTTTAGATTATCTCTTACAACATCTTTTAGAGATCTTTGTATATAATACAGCCCTTGAAATTGCCGGAATGACTACTTCTACATTGATAATCTTTTGTTGCGTGGTTTCCTGTATACTTCACACATTTTGCCTGTCCGAAACAAAATTTTATAAAACTGTAAAAATTCAAGTTTAATATAATACAATTAATTTCAAACATATGATGGCAAACCAACAACCACGTCCAAACATGACATCTTATCAATGGTCAGTCAATTTCAATCTAGCTTTCCCAGCACTGCCTTCTTGAACCGGAAGAACATACGTTCAAGCCCTAAATAATACAATACCACTGGGGCCTGTAAAGCAGCAAACGAACCAGTCTTTCAATAATAGCAATGAACAGCCAACAAACGATATCAGAGAATTAAAAAACTTGATAAGAGAACTTATGGAATAAATTAAAGAAAATGCCAAAAATATGAGTACAATCTTAAATCTACTAACGGCACTCATCAACAAACCCAATAATGTCAGCACAATGTAAATATAGAATAGACATATAAAACGCCAATGGGTTAAACCAACACCTACAAGATTAAAAAGTTTCTTTGATAAATCAAAATATCGGCATTATGCTAGTATCGTAATCACATATAACTGATAAACATCATATAAAAGTCCATAAATATAAAACTTATTACACCGAACATCTCAAAGAAGGAAAAGCCCATGGCGGTACAGCCCTCATAGTAGGAAAGTATGAAAAAGAAAACATCCAAGCTAGCAGAGAAGACAACTCAGGAGACTTGACCGTTTCAGCTATATACTGCCCACCTAAGCACAACAGCAAAAAACAAGGTTACGTCGACTTTTAACGTGGGGTTTAAGATTGATCACAACGAAGGGACGAGAATTACTGAAAGCTATACATACTAATAAACTCGAAATTATATCTACTTGTTAACCAACTTAGTGGCCCACCGATACAGAAAAGACTTCAGACGTTGTTGACTTTTGTATCACAAAAGGTATGGACACCAAAAAAAAACAAAACAGAATACTGTCTAGATCTCTCTTCGGACCACACTCCAAAAATTGTTAACATACTTGCGCAAGTTAAAAATAAGGAAAGATGACCATCGTTATTTAGCAACGGAACTGATTGGAACACGTTCTGAGAGGAGCTCGACTGAAGAAAAAGAAAAGAAAACGAAAAAAGAAGAAAGGAGAATCTTCCACACTACTTCTGCTCTCTACTTAGATCTTACTCTCTACTTAGTTATACTTGTAATAGCAAATATGTACATAAATTACATTGCATAAAATTTGAAGAAACAAGACTCAATGTTGAAATATTTGCTGTATGATTTGCTATCATATGTATAGTATGAATCTTTGGTAAGAACGTCTATTGCAACTGGCAGCCGTCGTTATCTTATCGTATAGCAATTCAGCATCACTATTAAATTTCTGCAGGCGTTGATTTCAAAAGCTTTTCTTTAGATAATAATTATGTAAAAATATGATTAAGAAATTAAAACACCATATAATTTTTTCAATGCGAATAGTGTCTGGAAATTTTATTAAAAATTATGATTTTTTTTGGTGGCTGACTTTTTCTGGGGAGACGCAGTCTCAAAGACTCCCTTGACGGGCCAACACTGGATACAACATTCTTTACCTCTCATACCGACTCTTCATCTGCATCCAGAAACCTACAGATCTGCCTAACGAAAGTTCAATACTGGCCGAAAAAGTCGCATATTAAGGTAAACGAAGTCAAATCGCATGTCACTTTAACTTTGAAAGAGATATTTGTCCACCGGTCAAACTTAACAATTGTCAACTGTCACAGCTAGAAGAACCCAAATATACACTTAGATAGACGACTTACTTGGCGTAAGCACATGTTTTTCAAGCGGGAGCTATTGGAGCTAAAGCTTAAACAAATGTACCAGATCAACGGAAGAAAATCCAAACTTTCCACATAAAGTAAGTTACTGCCGTATAAGACAATCCTAAAACCCATTTGGACATATGGAATACAACTCTGGGGCTCAGCAGCAAATTCAAATCTCGAAATACTACAAAGGTTTCAAAATAAATTGAAATGCTTAGATTGAAAAGATTCACACCGGAAGACTTATCACATAGATTCAGAATAACATAAATGTAATTTATATATTTATTTATTATACTTTATAGAGGTTACTTCTTGAAGTAAAACTTCATGTTATTTAATATTTCAAAAGAAAAGCTTATTCTACAAATTGCTGGTATTCAGAGAAGTTAAAAAAAATTCCGAAAGCAATATTATTAATTTTATTTTTATCTAGTTTCACTAATTTTCTAGATTATTATTTAATTTAACTTCTGCAGCTTCCAATTTTCCAATAAAACATTAAATTCACTTCCAAAACTTAAATCAATCACGTTTTCATCAATATTACGTTTTATTGTTTTTATTACAAATATTTTAATTAAATTTCTTGAACTTACTAAATTATTACTCTGCAACCTCTATTGCAACCTCTATTTCAAATTATTCATTTTCAAAACTAATCAAATATAAAAATTTTCTTATAAACCATTTTCGAAATTTTTTGTCTGTAGCTATGATCCCAATATTTACAGCAATCAAGGTTCACATCACCAAAAAGATTCCCTTTTAAAAAATATTCTGTTCTCTCCTTCATCCCCTTTCTTAATGTTGATAATATTAAAACGGATTTTTTCTCTTTTTTATTCGCCTGATGATGCCATAATATAGTAAAAACGTTCGCGATCATATACTGACTGGGCGACTAACCATATTTCAATAATTCCTAATAATTGTTTTGTTTTTATAAAACATTCGAGGATAAAAGAAATTCTAAATTAATAAATTCAATCAATTAATTTTGAATCCTTCTCCTACTCTCTCCCTTTTCTCTTGCAATTTGGTCGATAAATACGGAAATTTTCTCGTTTCTCTTTCTAGTTCATCGGCTGATGATACCATAGTATGGTGAAAACGTTTGCGATAATATACTGTCGTGTTTCGAAATGCAAAAAACCATTGTTTTGTTTGTTTTGTAAATAATTTTAAAATTCAGTTTAATTATTATTTATTTAACACATTGTATAAAGTTTGTTAAGTTTTGCTGTATAAAAGAAGGTGGGGAGCGTAGAAGGAGTAGGGAGTAGGTTGATGCAGTAGACTTAGGCTACGGTCTTCACGTCGAGTCAAGCGAATGAAACACCATACCCGCAATAATTTGATTGTTAATTGCTATTTTTAATAAAATTGATTGAAAATAAATAAGTTAAGTTGAGTTTTTGTTTATTTTAATTAATTAAAGTGAAGTGCAAGTGATAAATAAAATTGGAAAAATTGAAGAATTGGCAATAATATTCGATGCATAAAATTTTAACGCAACAAGTTTGTTAGGCCAGCTGCAAGGAGTGCGCTCCAATACCAGATTGCAAAGTAACAAAAGTGAGAATTAATTTTTATTAAAATTTTTAAAACATTAAAAAGCTCATGACTACAAAGAATGAATGCCCAGCTTTAGATTAATTTTTTTGAATTAAGCAAATTTAGAAGATTTGCATAGCTCGGGTCATCTCAATACATACGGTGTATTTATATTGTGTTAACTTAAACATTTTAGTTCTAAACAGTGTTTGTACATTTTTTGGTTTATTCTAAAAAATTGATATGATACAATTATTGCATAATATTATTAAAATTTCAATATATTCAGGATTTATGGCCCTTATAAAAACTCGGATTTTGGTTAATTATATAGATGATACTGAATTATCTGTATAATGAATTATACTGAAAATATTCAGAAAATTTTTATAAAACGGTAAGTAAAAAACTTAATTATTTCAAAATACATTATTTGCATATTTTTTGTTTTTTTTTGCTTTGTTTGAATTTGAGCTTTATTTTGAAATTATTATATAAATTTGGCTTCGAATACGATTCGTCAAAAAACTGTCGGTCAAATATGACTTTGTATGCATTTTATGTTGTTTTCTGTTCTTTACAGAAATGAATCCATCTAGCATACACAATCTTGCCGTAATATTGGGCCAATATTGCGCCAATATTGGAAATCGATATTGAACACAATATTGTTGAAGCTTGGTTCAGTATTGAACTAATATTGACTGCAACTTTTCATCCAATGTTGGTTTAATATCGATTTCTAATATTGCGCCAATATAGAAAATTGATTGGACTGATTACTTAAAAAAATAAACAAAGTTTTTACCTAAAAAAAATTTAGTCAATGTCATTCATAATTCGTGTAAATAATGGGGTAAGAATACGTATATCGGTATGTGAGCTATATAGTACTATAATACTATATAAGTAGGTACTTTGCAATTTACTTTAACTAATCAATGTAGATAAAAATTTAAAATAAAGTATTTTTTTTCGTTATTTTTAATTTTGTACTAAATTGAATGGGTTTATTTTAATTCTGTGTTTTAGATACAAGATTTCTCTATTTTGGCGAGTTTTGCAGCCAAATTAAAATTTTTGAATGTTAACAGCTCTTTCCAACTTTAAAGGTAAGCTAAAATTAATAAAATAGATCGAACAGTTTACCTAATTCAATTTTTGAAAAACTAATTATTTTATAAAGTTTTATTTTAATTAAATTGATCTCTGATATTTATACTTAAAGAAACATTTAAAAAAAGTTTTACAATTTTTTTAAATTATGTTTTCCATTTATTTCAAGTTCTATTTAGAGTAAGAAAATATTAAATATTTGTTGGGTCAACATCATAAATTTGATATCTCTAACGCGAATAAGTTGTTGTCTTCCAACGTGTAAATAAAATACCCTAAGCAAAAGTCTTTTTTTGTATGTGAATGAATTAGTAACGGTTTTTTGTTAAATAATATTGTGAATATTATTTAAAAAAATTTTATGTTAATTTGTTATCGCGAGTGCATCGGAAAAATAATCGATATCTCTTAAATAAAACGTAAGATATTAAATCAATTTTTTTAATTGCCGGAACATTTATGATATTGAAGAGTATTTTTCCTAGTTCCACAAAATTGTTTAAATTTTGAAAAAAAAATTAACTTTTATTAAAATGTAATCAAGATCTGATTTTCTATTTGCTAATATAATTTTTAATATATTAATTTTTATTTTGAAAATTAACTCAAAATATTTGTAATTATGAAAGTCAATTAAATACAAACATTATTGTTTATAAAGCAATGTCAATCAACCACTATAATTATAAAAACGTGGATTTTACCAACAATAAACATAAATTTAAATTTGTCAATTTTTTTAGACGCACTGAATTTGTCGGAAGTAATACAATAAATAATTAAATAATAATATGGCCATTAAAGTGCGTATTTTTTGAACGAGACGTTTTTAAGACACCTATAGTTTTCTTTTTAACGCTGTTAAATAGATTTTATCTGTTTGTATTTTAAATTTATTTTTTTACCTACACCTTGTTCATTATTTTAAAATTTCTGTGGAAACAGTTAGTTTCCCAAAAAAAATTATTTGACCAAAGTTGTAGCCCGTTAAATTCCCTATCCGGTTTGGCCCATCTGTTTTTTATAAGAGGTTCCGCTTGCTGCGCTGTATTTTTATGTAAATATTCACATAATCTTCAAATTTTCAATTTTATTTTTACACTTGCACTAATTAAAATGAAATAAAAACAACCATCCATTCAAATTTAATCACTTTTAATAATTAAAATTATAAAAATCAAAATCATAAATAGCGTGACGGGAATAACAATCCTTCCCCGCGCAAACGCACATACCGTCTGGCATCAACCTTGAACAACTTCTTTTCTCCCATCTTATTAACAACTAAAATTTTATGTACAGTACATTTACAAATAAATAATCAGAAATAATAAAAACAAAACTTCAAAATAATTTACAAATAAAATCAAATTCATCAACACAAAATTTTCAATTAAATCAAAATAATATTCAATTGATTTCCAAATAATCACTAAATAAATTTTCATATTAAATAAAATAATGTTCATAAATCAAATTCATATTCAAATATTTTTCAATAAATAAATCATTCAAATTTTATACCCATTTATCCGAATTTTTATTGTTTTCATTTTCTTCTCCGGTACTTCTACAGCATGATTTTCTTCTTTGGTAGAAACATGTCCAGCATCACTCTCGACCACCCCCTACTTTTCCACATCTTCACATTCCTCTCCGATCCATTGAATTTTGTCCTCCTTGTTCTTGTTGAATTTTTCTTTTTGTTTGGTTCTTCAATTTTTGTATTTTTTTTTTATTTTAACATTTTCATTTTTTTCTTCTCGTTTATTCCAAAAGTTTTATTTTTCTGACCAAGTATTGTTTTTTTTGTTATTTCCGACAATTTATTTTCTTTTAATTGTCAATTTTTCCCTTTTATTTTCTTGATCTTATTTTCATTCATTTCAATGCAGCGCTTAAAATTTTTCATCATCTTCATTAATTTTACTGGAACAATCTAATAATTTTAAAATTTTCTTCCTTAACCATTACTTTATTCATCATTTTATTAATTTTCATTTTATTAACCCTATTCTTCCTTCTCAAAACTTGTCTATTATTTTGCGTTCTCTCCACTGTCCATTATTGAATTTGATTTTATTTTTTCACTATCCGCATTAAGCTCCTGTTCTATTTCTTTTTGTAAGTCTTGGTTATCTTTTCTCATGTTCCTAACATCTTGTAGTGTTTCATTTGTTATTCTCCTAGAATATTCTATTATTTCTTTTTTTGTTCTTCTGTTATCTTCCACCATTTTGTTATGCATGTCCATCATTTTGTTTTGTATTTTCATAATTTGTTTAAATTTCTTTGTCATTAAATTGTCAACATACGATTACAAATCAGAACAGATACAACCCACGTTTTAGCGTGTGAAGGCACTGAAACTATTAGAGAAATCAAAAATAAAATTGCAGAATTGGTCCAACTGAATGTCTCAGAAATATGTTTAATCGGCAGCAATTGATCCATCGATGATGACACTTTGGAATCAACCATTGCTAATACCGATTTGGAAATTGCTGTAAATTACCAGGTGGTAAAGTTCACGGCTCACTTGCTCGTGCTGGTAAAGTGAAAGCCAAACTTCCAAAGTCGAGATACAAGAAAAACGGAAGAAAAAAACTGGAGGTGCAAGAAACGTATGCAGTATAATAAAAGAATTGTTAATGCGGGTAGCAATAATTTCCGCCAAGCTTCTGGTCCAAATTCCCAAAGCCAAATACCCAAGAAACTGCTATTACAATAATTTTTTTTTATTTAATAATTAATAACAACAATGAGAACAATAATGTAACATTTATACAAGTTTTATAAGCTGATTTGATGACCGTGTCGTGTAAGGAATCCGCTCATCAGCGGTATCCACTTTCGCATTTTTCGCTTATGTCCGGAGATCGCAAGGCCATTTTCCTCTTCAGTCTTCCATATATAATTTCTTGTAGAAGATGATTGGTACTGGGATTGGGGTGGGTTTGCAGCCTTAGATTGTGTTTTTCAGCACGTTTTTTAATTTCGTCTATTATGTAGTTGGTGCTTAGGTCGCTATGCAGGGTTTGATTGGTTACGTACCATAGCGCATCAACCATAATTCTAGGGGTTTTAGATTGGAATGTTTGTATTATCTTTATATTGGACATACTAGCACAACCCCATAGCTCTAATCCGTAGGTCCAAATTGGTTTAATGATGACCTTATATATAAGGATTTTATTTTCAATGGAGAGAATTGATTTTCTTCCAAGTAGCCAATACATTTTCATGACTTTTAAGTTCATTTGTTTCCTCTTTTTCTTAATATGCGTCTTCTAGGTTAGCTTTTTGTCGAGGTATAGCCTAAGATATTTAGCTTCATCTTTCTGTGGTATTTGTATGCCATTAATATAGATGGGCGGGCACTGCAGCCGTTTTAGGGTAAATGTATCATGTATGGACTTTAACTCATTTACCCTCATTCTCCATCTAGATATCCAATCTTGAAAAAGAGACAGATGTGTTTGCAACTTTTCGGAGGCTTGTTGAGCGTTGTCATGTTTTGCCAGGATAGCAATGTCATCTGCAAATGTGGCTATCTCCGTGTTTGTAGTGATAGGCAGGTCAGCAATATACAGCAGATACAATACTGGACCAAGCACACTTCCTTGTGGTACTCCTGATGCTATGGAATAGATATCCGACACTTCATCTTCTTGTTGAACTTGGAAATGACGATTTTGCAAGTAAGACTTCTAGACAAGGTAGTAATGATGTGGCAAGGTTTGTTTAATCTTGAATAAGAGTCTCATGTGCCAAACCTTATCAAAAGCCTGTTTTATGTCCAGGAAGGCTGCCGAACAGAACTTCCCTTCCTCCAAAGTTCTATGGATGGCATCCACTACTCGGTGGCATTTCTGGATGATTGAATGCTGCTGCCGGAACCGTTTAAGAATAATTTTCTCCAGTAGTTTTGAAATGACTGATAGCAGGCTTATTGGCCGGTAGGAGGATGCATCCGTGAAAGGTTTGCCTGGTTTTAGAATAAGTATGATTCTGGCAAATTTTAGTTGGATGGGCCAGTATGTCAGTCTTAAAATAGAATTAAATAGTATTGTCAAGAATTTTATTTCCAAATTAGGTAGCTCAGAAGCTAGTAACTATTAAATCGTAACCTGGAGTAGTGCTGGGCGATATTGAAATTTCAATATCGAATATCAATATCAAAAAAGTATCGATATTATCGATATATCGAAAATATCGATTAATCGATATATCGAAAATATCGAAATATCGAAATATCGAAATATCAATATATCGAAAATATCGATATATCGGAAATATCGATATATCGATAAATATCAATATCGATATATATCGATATATCGATATCAAAAAATGTCAATATCGTTTATCGATATTTTTTCCAAGACAAGGAAGAAGTAGGCTGCTTTTTGAAAAAGGATTCAAGATCGAGTTAAACAGTATAAATGAAATAAAGTGTACTATAATAATATATTTGTAGTGATACATGATAAGAATAACAACAAAAAAAGCAAAACTAATATTCAATATACATGATATGTAGGTAAAACAAAAATCTTAATTAATCAGGGCTATTCTGTAACTAGAAATAATTTTAGCAACTTGCTAAAATAAGCAATTAGCCAATATTAGCAATTGGCAAATGTATTGCCAATAAGCAATACAACCAATCACTTGGCTCCAAAATACACAAAATTACTTATTTAGCAATATTGCTCACTTTTAGCAAGTTGCTAAAATTATTTCGAGTTACAGATTAGCACTGATTGTATCAGTATTAGAGCTGAGCGATATCGAATATTAATATCAAAAAAGTATCGAAATATTGATATATCAAAATATCGAAATATCGATATATCGAAATATCGATATATCAAAATATCGAAATATCTATATATCGAAATATCGATATATCAAAATATCGATATATCGAAATATCGATATATCGATTTATCGAAATATCAATATATCGATATCAAAAAATATCAATATTGTTTATCGATATTTCGATATATTGATATTGATATCGATATATCGATATTTTTCCCAGGACTAACCTGGAGCCTTGGTCTTCTTTAACTTACTTATTTGTTGTTTAACTTCACTTTTCTTGACTTTCTCTATCGGCAGTGACATTTGAAAAGGAGCTTCTAAGAATTTTATAACATCTTCATCTGGATCATCAGAATAAGGTTTGAAAACTTCTGAAAGATGACTAGCAAAAAGTCCGTTTTTTTCGACGTTTGATCTTGCCCAGGTATTGTTTGGGTTACGCAGAGACGGAATGTTTATTTGATACCTTTTAAATCTTTTTGTGGCTTTCCAGATAGAGTATCCCTTGCTCGTTAAGTTTTTTAAGTAATAATTGAAAGTTTTATTCTTCACTTCCTTCAGTATTCTTTTAAGTAAATTTGATAGACGATTATATTCATTTTGATCTCTAGGATTAGTACTTCGCTGCCATCTTGCTCTGGCTCTTCGCTTTTCTTTTATCATTTCTCTGATTTCCATAGAGATATTGCATTTATTATTTATTTTATTTTCTAGCGTGGGAGTTGATATCCAGCCAGTATTTTGAACTGTCGTTACGAAGTGGTCTGTTGCGTGATCCAATTCATCGTTGGTCTTGATACTTGGCGTAATATTTAAATTTTGAATAATGTACTCTCTGAAGTAATCCCAATTAGTGTGTTTGTTATAGAGAGTAGGCCTTGGTTGATTTTTAATAATAGTTGAACCAACTGTGAGTATAACTGGTGTGTGATCCGATGTTAAATCTAAGCTTGTTTGCACTTCAGTAAAGTTTGTTGAAATTCTATTTCTTATATAGAAATCTAGCAAGTCGGGTATCTTAAGAGGATTGAAAATTCTATACTCGCAAATTCTTATAAAGAAAGGGGAAATTCTTCTTCTTCTTCTTTCTTTTTTATCAATCTTTCCAGACTACTGCTGAATCATCAGCATCTTTCTCTGTCAAGTAAGATTTCAGCATTTAGACTCTACTTTTTGACTCTGTTTTTAATAGTTGACAATGGCAATCATCAACTCAGGGGGACCGCCGGCTTTATTACATGCCCTCGGAGCACGGAGACGATCATAAGAAAGTTTAAACTCTCCTCGAATTCAAGCCGGGTACCTTTAGTGTCAGTAGTTATTCGACTAACATCCTAAGCTAATGACGGCCTCAAGGTAATTATTTTTTGGGAGGTCCAAATTTGACAAATAATATATTATTAATTTTTAATTCCAAATTTAATCTTTAATCTTAAAACAAATTAAAAAAATAATCCTAATTAACAATAACTGTTATTTTGTAGTCAGTAACGTAGTTGGTTTTCTTTTTCGTAACAAGCTAGAAATACGACCAAACAACGTTTTTAATATAAATATACTATTTTATGCTACGAAACACTAAATAATAGATTGCAGAGTAAAATAGGAAAATATGCAACACTTTTTTAACAAGATTAGGTAAATATGTTGCAGTGTTATTAAATTAAGGAATACTATTTTAAAATTCTATATCAAAATTTTATGTTGAAGAATAATTTTATTTGAAATTCTTCTGCTCTTTCACTTATTGTTAGAACTTTCCTTCTGTTTTTTTACTATTAATATGCACTAAGTTTTTACACTTGGCACTCATGGTTTGGTGAGAACTATAGCACAATATTCTGGTAGGGTACTAACTTGACAGATGTAATAACTCTTAGATCAAACTCAGCCTTTAGATCACAGCAGTGCAGTCGGCGCGACCAAGCATTGACATGCGGTCTATCGCTCTCTCGTCTCACGCTATTATTTAAAATTATTATATAAAAAATGTAAAACACAACTTCGTACATGTCGTTCCCTCCCACCTCTTACAAAGCAATTTTTTAATGAAATTGGTGTCAAGTTATAATGTTAAATTGTTTATTATTATTTGTAGGTTTCGTGATTAAAATTTAAATTTTCTTCTGATATATTAACTTATTCAAATAAAAACAAAATTTGCATTTTATTGTTATGAGAACATACTTTTAATGCTTGTATTTAATTGGTCAGTACTTCAGAATAGTTTTTAAGAAATCATCAGTATTTTAAATAAATTGTCAGTGGTTTAAATAATATCTTTGGTATGAATAATATGGTCGGTATTTTAAATAAATAACCTTAGTTTAGGCACCGATGAACGGATTAAGGTAAAAGAGGATCATTGAAGTTCGGCGCTAAGGAGGAGATTACGCTTACAAGAGGATAAGGAGATTGTTCTGGTAACAATGGTAATTAATTACCCTGAAAGCTGTCAGTCAATCCTTACAACGATTCGATGACTAGATTTAGAGTGCATCTGAGATTTGCCGTAGTTGCATTCCCGCTCCAAAACGCTTTGACAAACGCTGTAGTCACTGAAAATATCCCCCTAGACCGGTCCTATTCGACAAAGTGTGCGGATCTCCTTCGATGTGCACTCGACGCTATGATATTCGCGACTTTATATTTAATTATACGCTATAATTCGTAAACAATTATTAATTTAATCCTAAATAAATTAGTACATAATCCTAAATGATTATTAACTTAGATTACATAGGAATACAACTAATGTCTATTTAGGGCCGCCTACTGCAACTTTACTATTTATACTGACTAAAATAACTAATTATACTTACCAAAAAATATGTTGCCTACTTTTAATCTAATTAAGTACTAGAAGTATTTCTCTTGTCTAATCTGAAAATGCTAGTGCAGGAAACCCCTCCAGTGTAACTTTAGGATCAGGTAGGGTGAAAATCTGCTAAAATTAAGCGAAGTACTATAAGCAACTGTTTCTCAAAAATTATCTTTTGAAAGTTTGAATCCAGTTGGTTTATGCAATAAAAATTTACAATATTGCAATAAAAAGCTATGAAACTTTTAGATTAACGTTGCATAAACTGACAACTAAATTAATTAATATTTTTTATATACTGTTACTGAGTTTTACCATGTTTAAAAATGTTATTCGAAGCCATCAATAATAATGTATTTAAATTTAATATTCTGTTTTGAGAATATTTCAGAAAATTTATTTGATAAATTTTTTTCCCAATTTCTTACGTATATTGGTTTTTAACTGGTAGTGTGATGTAAACATTAAATCGTCCGGCTGCAAAGCGCAAAACAGCGGTTTAATCCCTTTGGTCGTGCCGACTGTAAACTCCCAAGTTTGTTCTGTAGAATAAAAATTTAGCAAGGTTAGCACCCTACTAGAATGTATATAAGTGCTTACAGAACTCTGAATGCTAAGTGTAAATTTGATATTACATCACATGGTAATAACAGGACGTCTTTACGCGGTTCTACCTTTTAAATAAAGTTACGCTAAACAAATAACATAAACTAACACTAACCTACTGACAGATTCATGTCTTCACGTGGATCTACCTTTTACGTACAGTTTTGTTAAACAAATAACCAGAGCTAACTGACAGATTCATGTTTTCGCGCGCGGTTCTACTTTTTAAATGCAGTTTTTACTTATAAGATTAATAAAAGTAGGGGTACTCAAGAAAAGGTTTCGATCCACCTAAGGATCGGTGAAGTTTTTGAGTAAGATTAAATTTTTTTAAAAGATTTAATTAAAATTAAATGTAGATTCAGGGATATTTCAAAAGAGATTAGAGAACTGCGTCAAAATAGGCTTTTGAAATTGCGGGCTTACAATAAAAAGCATTGAATAGTAAAAACATCGAAAGACGTGGAAAAAAAATACAACCAAATTGATAACCTCCTCCTTTTTTGAAGTCGGTTCATAAAATTTTTAATTTTTAAATTAATAAAGTAAAACACTCTTATATTATACTCTTTGCTGATATACTAAAATAAATTTTCAGAAAACAAAAAGCTATAAAAATGGAAAGTAAAATTATATATGAGAGAGCGCATTGTGTGGCGGATTAATAAGCGTCGAACTAATATTAGAAAATCGCAAGTTCGAACCTTGGAAGAAGTAATAAAATTTTACAAGTGAATTAAACAAAAGGCTTATCTCCTTCTGCTTTGTTTACTTCTGATTTCGGACCTTCCACAAACTTATTTTTATTTGAGGCGTTCATTTCGCTGGGGTCTGGTGTTTTCTCCACCCCCGACTCATTCAAAACTTCCAATTTTTCTTCTTTTCTTCCATAGCTTCCTGTTCTCTGAGAACAAATCTGTTCTCAATTTGTTCTATATCTTCTTGAAAATACTTTATTACCATTACCCAATCAATTTCCACTATTTTTTTATTTTCTGTTATCTCAAGGTCAAAAGTGCTTCCTAAATACTCATACAGCCCCACGTTACGGGATGCCAATAGATGCTAATGATGTAAATGATCAAAAATAATATCTTTTTTTTTTTTAATTATGAATTGTAATGTTTTAGATAATATTTTTTAGATTTATTTTGTTGAAACACGCCAAGAGTGTTTGCGAATTTTGTTTTGAGCTGCGCTCATCACTGCAATTAGCAACAGGGGTTTTGTTGTCGTGTTTCAAAGTGATTTGGATGTACCCTGTGCAATTTAGTAAAATTTTTGTATTGCGTTGTACAAAGTTGTAACTTTGTAGGATTTGCTAGGTGGGGACCAATCAGAGGAGATTCAGAGCTTTTTGCCAAAAATGGCCGCACGAGCCGGTTGTGCGAGTTTTCGCTCTAATTATTGAGTTTTGATATTTGTGAGTTTTTTGTGCCAATCATGTTTTACGTATATTCTGAAAATTTCAACTTTCTGAATTGAACTTGACACAAGCTCGGCGCCTATTGATCTGACACCTTAATAAAACATATTTAAACTACTTAAACTTCAGTCAAGCCGGTGTTATGTAATTCGACTTATAGATTCTTCTATTGTACGATATAATTCAAGCTCATTAATGAATTGTATAATTTAAAATTAGAGTACTCTTAGCTTTCAAGTACGTACCTGTATACAGCAATAATTAAGGAAATTATTAACTATTCGAAAATAATTTTTACAGAATATAAATATATTATATATATTGTATAAATTATATATAAACACATTGAACTATTTTCGAGTGATAAAATAAATAAAAAAATAAATACCACGATAGCAAAAATATATATAAGAACTTATTATTATATTTTGCAGTGCAGTCAATTTGAAACACGATGATCCCAAAAATTAGTTTTATTATTTTATTACTTTATTGTATGAGGTGTGAAGCTGCTGAAGACGACGATTTAGTCGAATACTACGAAAATGTCATTAAAACTGGAATAAATGAATCCCTTCATTTTACACTACCAACCAGTGCTGAATCTCACAGACCAAAAGAAGGCAGTGAAACTCAAGGTTGTATGTGATATAATAAAAATTTTTAAAAATAATAAGTTTAAATTTAGATTTTGGAACATACCATTTTATTGTTATTGGTTCTGGTCCCGGTGGCTCGGTAGTAGCAAACCGATTATCAGAAGTAAAAGAATGGAATGTATTACTTCTCGAAGCTGGTATTCCCGAATCGAATTTTTCTATCATCCCAGCAATGAAATTCTATATGGCAAATTCTAAATATAATTGGGGCTACAAAACCACCAAACAATTAAATTCGTGTTTAGGTAAGATTTTTCCCAATCGGTAGTAGCATAAATTATGATTATATTAATTTTATACTTTAAAGGTAAACCTTTCAGCCAATGTAGTGTACCTAAAGGGAAAGCACTTGGTGGAACCACTGCGATAAATGGTTTGATTTACTCTAGAGGCCATAAAACTGATTACGATCGTTGGGCGAAGCAAGGAAATCCTGGATGGTCGTTTTCAGAAGTTTTGCCCTATTTTATAAAATCGGAAAATTCGGAAATAAACGGCGATCCTGGTTACCATGGACACGGTGGTTATATGAACGTTATGTATCATAGACCTCATAGCGAACGATGCGATGCATTCTTAGAAGCAAGTCAAGTGCTTTTTCCATCTTCAAGTAAAGATTACAACGGAAAGGAAGAATTTGGCGCATTTTACTCACAATTCAATAAAATTAATCAGTTCCGCCAAAGCTCTTCAATAGCCTTTTTGGAACCGGTAATGAATCGACCTAATTTGAAAATCTTGACTAATAGCTACGTCACCAAAATTAATATAGATCCCCACACCAAAACTGCATTTGGAGTTACATTCACAAAAGATGGAGAAATTTTTACAGCAAACGCATCGAAAGAAGTAATTTTATCAGCCGGTGTGATTAATTCACCTCAAATTTTAATGCTATCCGGTATTGGACCACGTCTACACTTGAAGAAAATGAAAATTCCCGTAATTCGTGACCTACCGGTTGGTAAATCATTGTATCAGCATAGTTTATTTTATGGAGCATTCATGAACACAAATTCGACCGCACCAGTCCAAAGTCTAAGGGAGTCTGTAGAACAATTTTTGAACGATTACGGCCCACTAACAATTCCTGCAAACAATGAAGGTGTCGGTTTTTATCGAAGCAGTTTGGAGCGTACCAATAGTCCAGATTTAGAACTCGCAATTAACCCTTCCGGAGAGTTTTACATTTTTGAACAAACTTCGCAATATACGGATGAAGTACGCCATGCCCTTTTTGATAAACTAAACAGAGATACATTTATCCACACTTATATATACTTACTTAAACCTGAATCGGTGGGTACAATTACTCTCGAATCCAACGATCCGTTCAAGTATCCTTTGATAAATTCAAATTGCTTAGACAAGCAGAGAGATATCAATGTATTGTATGAAGGAATTCAAATACTTGAAAGAATAACAGCCACGGAACCGTTTCAAAAAATTAACGCTTCTATGGTCTATGCTGATTATCCACAATGCAAAAGATATCCAATGAAAAGCAAAAAATATTGGACTTGTGCACTTAAGCTCTTAACAGATCCGGGTGCCCATCAAATGTGTTCATGCAGAATGGGACCCAATCCAAAAACGTCAGTTGTAGATTCAAGAGCAAAAGTCCACGGAATTAAACGATTAAGAGTCGTTGATGCCAGCATAATTCCGTTTTCAGTAGCCGGCCATCCAGCTGCACCCGTTTTCATGCTTGCCGAAAAAATTTCAGATTACATCAAGCAAGATTTTGGAATTTTTATAGAACCAATTACCAATGTTATCGATTAAGGTGTATAAAAATATTCATTATATTTTTTAGGGCTTTCAAGCTTTTGGTACTATCCTAGCAATGGATACAAATAAAATAGCATATCATCAAAGATTTATTACAAAATTTTGTCAGTTCCTTATATTTACTAATTAAAAATAAATAAATAAATTACAAATACTTGGCTAAAAGTCTTATAATAAACTCTCACAGAAGACGTTATGAAATAATCACGTGATATCGAGGCAACTCACTTTTATTGGAAGTTCAAAAAATTACCAGGACATCACCGAAACCCCGATCTACACACACCAACTAAAAAGTCACTTGAGAGTTTTTCACTAAACGAGTTAAGCTCTACTTTGGTCAGAATTTGTGTTAGTTTTGGTCGGGTCGTCTTCGGAGTAGTTGTAAATTGGTTTGAATCCGCTCAACATTTGGGGTTTGAAGTTGTTGATGTCAAATTTTGTGGTTACCAGGAGCGGCACCGTCGTAGTCTCTACATCTAGATCGGCCCTGTCGATGCTGTTCTTTTCGTCAGTTCGAACGACATTCCAACCTTGAGATATTCCATCCACGTTTAGACTGGCTTGGAACGGTGCTTGAAAACCAAGTTTTGGAAGTATTGGAATTTCGTCGATTATCTTATGGTTTTCCAAGTAAGTTTTTTTGTTTTCATAATTGGGTACTTTAATAATGCTTTCAATTGGATTTGGTAAATTTAGGTCAATCTGAGGATGAGTGTGCATGACAGCGCTTACTGTAATTTCAGAACCGGATTTATCAATGCTTCCCGGTCGTATTTCCGAGATTACCGGACCTGCGTAATTCGGCATGGAATACCTCTCAGTGTTCTCGGTTCTTCTGGCCGGTTCGGTTGGAGTATAAGCAACCGCTATTGGCTTTTCGGTGAAAGTCTTAAGCGTAACCGAAATTTGATTGGAATTTTTGTAATTGATTTTTGATGCACCTGACGTTACGATTCTCGACTCTGCGTCGTCAAACGCGTTCCATTGGTTGTTTATTGGGAATTTATCTTCTTTAAAATCGATGCTGTTACCCACTTGCACAACTGAAACGTCGGGTCGTTCTAACGGATACGGAAAGTTTGACTTCACGGGGAAGGTTGGAGGTTTCGGATGGGGTTTTAGAATTGGGGCTTCGTTTCGTTCTTTAATACTTTCATAACTAAACTCGTGGTTAATTTTCGACGGAGGCAAAGGTAATTCTGCTCTGGTTCCTACAACAACCGTTTCTTTTTTTCCCGGATCGATCACGTCTAATTTGATCGGTGCGCTATTAACAGGATAAACAACGTACAATGGTTTCTCAGTATTATCTTTCCCTTTCGTTGGGGGTTGGAAAACTGGCGGTGGAACGTTAACATCTTTGCTTATTCCAATAACGTGTTTTGCCTGAAGCATTTGCAACGTTTCAATGTTAGGCTCTTCACTCTTTCTTCGGTTGGATATAGCAACTTGTGGAGGAAGGGACGGTGGATCAAATTCATACTGGTCGTTTTTCACGCTCGTATCTTCTATTGCATTTTTCAACTTGAGTTTATTTTCCAACATTGGCACCTTTCTCAAGTTGTATAAATTTTTTGGCGGTGGTGGTGGTACTAATTTTTCGAAAACCCCAATTGGTTTATTTGATGGGCGGTCAAGAAGAGGTTGCCGCATGAAACCATTTTTGAATGATCCCATGTGGTCGTAGTGATGAACAGGTGGTCCAACGGGCGTCTTTACATTTGGTCTAAATTGAGGTAAAATATTTGGAAGTTTGTCAATTCGTTTATAAAGTTCTCCATTTGGTTTCATTGGTGGTGGTCGTGGAGGTCTTGAATATTCCGGTCTTCCGTTATAAAAGTGGCCGGGTCGTGGATCCCAAGGAGGCCTGGGTCTTTCAAAACTGATGGAAGGTACTTCTTGTTCGGTCGGTGGTGTTAAATCGCTTGGAAGTTGATGGTACATTGGTTTCGAATCAAGTTGGAGAACTTCGCGGTTTGGAAGAGGCGCTGCCAGAAAATCGGGTTTGAAAGATGACGAAGTAGGTTCGTTATCGCTAGGAAAAACAATTTTGGCACCGGTGCCTTTCGGTGTATAATCCACTTCTTTATCTTTCAGAACTTCGTCCACTACCTGACCGGGAACTTTTTTATTGTCGTTAATTGGAACCCCAATCGAAAGCGATGCTTCTGATGTTTTTATAGGTTGAATGTTTATGGAACTTCCTCCCATTTCCGGAATGTTTTGGAACGGATTGTAGGTCTGCGCAAACGGGCGAAGAAATTCCGATTGTATTTGGGGTTTATTTTCATGACCATTTAACGGCTTAAACGGAATTGCTTGCTGTGGGAAGTTATTAAATGAAGTTTCTACATGAGCGTTTGCAACATTTTGATGATGACCAACAACGAACGAAACCATATCTTGATCGGGCGAAATTCTAATATTATTAGAACTTGGAACTGGTTGATGGTTAAACGGTTTTACTTTTTCACTGTTGAGCTGTTCTTTCAGATTGTGAGTAAGTGCAATAATCGGGTTTGGATTGTGGTTATGATGATTGCCGAAATGGTTTTCACCTAAAGGTAAGGAGGTTACTTTCGATGTTGTTCTAACTGCTTCCGTAGTTAATTGAACTTTAGGTACCGAAAACGAATTAAAATTACCGTTTCCTTCTACTTCCAAATCATATTCGGTACTGTCTGGCATCGAAGGGTAAAAATCTGTCGAAAAGTCAGAATTCTGAAAAACTTCAGTAGTGGTAGAAGTTGGAGGACTTGCTTTGGTTATCATTTCAGTTGTTGTAGTCGATGAAACTTGCGTTGTAGAGCTACTAGCAGATGGAGTGTACCGAGTTGTAGATTTATTAGGTTTAGTTTGGGCTATGGAATTGGAATCTGTATCGTATGATAGATTTTCGTATTCTTCGTATTCGTACAAATTATCATGCTTCATATTAGTTCCTGACAAAATATTGACAACATTTTTCTCTTTGACTGTTTCTGCAGTAAGTGGCGGTTCTTCCGTTGAAGTTTTGTTCTTATTGGTAGGCAAATTTTGAAATAAGGAAGGTATATTTTTATTGTACGATTCCGTTGTAGTTGTTGTTGGAATCTCGTCGTATTCGCCAAACAGTTGCTCAAAAAGACTGAGAGTGCGTTTGGTCGATGTTGGAACGGAAAATGTTTTGGTAGTTAAGTAAATGTCGTTGACGTTTTGAGTGGTTAAATAAATTTCGTTAGGCTTTGATTTACGAGTAGTGTACTCGTCGTAGTTGGGGAAAATTTCGCCTGTCATAAGGTTGGGAGTTTTAGTGGTCAAATAAACTAAGTTTGATTCCTGCGTTGTAGAAGTTGGAGGTTTTGTTGTGGTTGTCGTTGTAGTGGTACTGGTAGAAGTTGTCGACGTCGTGAAGGGTTTTTGATTGCTCTCTCTATGGTCGAGCACTTGATTTGAACTGTAAGTTGGACTAAACGTGGGTTTGTAAACCGCACCACCAAAATTTTTATGATTGTATTTGTTTGTATTTCCTTGTACTTTAGTATTAGCATAAGAACTGGAAATTAAAGGGTACACGTATTTGTCGGAATTATATTTTACGGGTAAATTCAGGAAATCGTGAAAATTTGGAGTCAACTGATTAACGTCACTAGTCTTATGGCTGTACTTTCCAATGCTTCCATCTTTTCGGTCTATATTAGCTTTGTCAAAAATATCGTGAGAATTTGGAACTTCGTCTACATATTCGTATTCTTCGTCGTTATTTAGCGAATAGGTCTGACTATTAAAGTCGACTTTTCCCGTTACGGGGTCTTTTTCTAAGTAAAAGGGTTTTCCTTTGTTAAAAATGTTTTCTGGGAGGTTATAACCGGGCAGAACTAGCGCAGATGGATCTGGAATCTCTTCGCTGTTTTCATTACCAGTAGGACTATCTTCGTACGAGTAATTTTCATTCGAGATGAAAGATGGATTTGTTTGGTTTTCTCTCCAAACCTGAAAAAATATTTAAATTTAGAATTGAAATAAATCAATTTAAATATACAAAGCAAAGGTTGTAACAGTTTGTGTTTTTATGACATCCCGAATGAATTCACGACTCTAGCTCACCATCAAGCTTATTATGATGTAATATTTTAATAATAAAACCTAAAGACTAAAAATTATATTTTTATTTGAAAAAATCTGAAACTTGTTTTTTGAAAAAAAATGTAGGATTATGTGAAGTGAAAGAGAAGGAGGGGGGAAAAGTAATTTTTAAACTAGAAACAATTTTGCCAGCGTTTTACGGATCTATTACTTAGAAAGTAAATTTTAATAAAAGATAAGTTATTGAGTTTTTAAATATTTGAACTATAATTAAATGAAATTAATTAATTAAATTACAATTTTAAGATTAATTAAAAAATAAGTATCGTATTGAAATAAACTCGCATTTTTATTAAACTATAAAAATATTTTATTACTGAAAGTTTCGTTTTAATTTTATTCATATCTATGTTTTCTTGAAAGGTGATGCTGATCCGGTCTCGGGCGTTGAACCGGTTGTAAATAATCACTCTGAATTCTGCATTACTTTTCCAATGACTCCTTTCCCCAGCTTGAAGTTTAGGGGTTTAAACTTTAATCACTGCTTGCTTAATTACGTAATTAACGTAATTAAGCAGTTATAAATCAAAGAAACTAGTAAAAGTTTTATTCGATGGAGTTTTATTAAAAAAAAAACTGTTTAACTATCCCAATTTATTAGAGTAGATCATAGCCAATAGATTATTTTGTGTTATTTAGTATTTAATCCTTAGGGGAGGTTCACAATTTTTAATATATAGTACAAAATTGTACACTAAAATTAAAAAATTAACAGATTAATTAAAGAATAAAATTCCAATTATTTTTTTTATTATGCTCAGAATATGTTCGCTTATGTTGTATAACCGAGAATTAAAATTTTTTTAAAGATATTTATTGCTGAACCAATTTTCCTAATTAAAATCAAAATATGAACAAAAATAAGTTTTCATTACAAATTTAAAAATTTAATATGGTAATTTTTATCAAAGAAATAAATTTTGTTTTCAGGAGTTTGAAAATTTTCTTCTGCAACTTACTTAATTTGACTTTCACTAAATAATAACTACTTACACTTAATTAGTAAATATAAAAGAAAAGAGTTGTTTGCACTAATATCTATCACACACTTTTGTAAACGTGAATTTACAAAATTTTCGTGCCAGGTACTTAATTAATAAAATTTTTTGTTTGCAATAAGTTCAAAATAATATATATATATATATATAATTTTTCTTTCTTGTAATAAATTTATTAATTCAATTTGAGTAACATGGCTAGAGATTTTCTTCCAACTGATGTTGAATTTTTCAGTTTGCTGAATTACTTACTGAAATTAAAGTGCTGCATAATTTTGTATAAATTTTTTTTTTTGCTTTACCAAAATTGTAAATTTATTTAAATAAAAAAAAATTTAATTTCAGCTTTTCATTTACAGTTTTAATTTTCTTATTTGCATATTTTTAATTTCTAGATTGTTTTTTCCAAATTTATGATTTTTAAATTATATCATTTTATGATAATATTAAATTGTTTTCATGTGAAATTAAAAATTAAGGTAATAACTTACTTATAAGAATAAAAACTATTTAATTGAATGATTATAATTTGTTACACACTGTTAACATTGTGTTTAGAATTTCGTATTCTCATCAGACAATGTCTGATGACATTTATATAATTTTTAACATAAGAATTCTTTTTAAATTAAATAATTTATAAATAAGCACTGTGCAGTTAATATTATAATAATACTTATTTATTAAGAAACTAAATATATCATTGTTTTACAATGACACGCATTTCTGCTTTGGTAGTTTCTTTTGAATAAAATTTGATCCAGAAGCTAGTAAATGAAATAGTGTTTCGAATTTAAAATTTGAAAGTGTGCGGTATGATTATTTTTAAGAATACAAAAAATTAAGATTCTCAAATCAAAAATTTAATAAGCTATAATAATTTTAATTTAGTGAAATTAATTGGAAAATCAATTGATTTCACAGAAAATGCGAAAATAATAAACAAAGTAAGTACAAAAAAATATAAATTTACTTTAGTAGATTTAAAAAGTGATCACCCTCATTTTCAACGGCGCTCATTTCATTAAGTTTGACCAGAATTTGTATTTTTTCTATTCTCCTCTATGGTGTAATATCTTTCACCAAATAAATGCTGGTATTTCACTAAATATGGAGATTGTGAGATTGAGAGACTTTTCTTATTTATTTTTCTAAATAATTATGATTTAAAAAATGTAGTACTTGACGCCCAAAATGTATAGACGCAATATAGTGTTGGTACCAGATTCTCTGTCTTAGTGCTATCGGAACATCATCTACAAACGATGGAAGTTCATCTTCTGAAAACCATAAGTATCCAGCTGCTGTAAGATGTAAGTTTTATAGAAAAGCATAAAAACCAATTATTTGACTTCTTTGTATTTCACACTAACAGTTCACGCTGACATATACTGCGATATTCCCCTGGTATTAATTTCACAAAAAATATTATTTATCAAAAAGTTAATTTTAAGTCGCTGGTTCGAAGTGATATGAAAATTTTATTTCGAGCAGGAGACTCTTATTTTAATTTGTTGAATGAATTTTTTCTCGTTCACTTGTATCAAATTTTCGTTTCTTATTTTAGTACCAATTATGGTCAGATAAATATTTAGAAAGAGAACTTAAAAATAAAGTTTTAAGTGGATTATTGTGGTAGTTCGTAGTATGTAATGTTAGAATAAACAAACTAAACAAAATGTTAAAATAATGAATTTTAACTTGAATTTTAAATTGATAACAAAACTTTAAATACTAACTAAGAATGTTTGAAATAAAAAATTTACGTTGTAAAAATATGATAAAAATTTAAAATAAAAGTCAATCTCAGTCAATCTTTACCACGATTTTAACTTTTTCCTATTGATTTTAGAAAAGATGACACTTTAAATAGGTGGATTGCAATACAAATTTTGTAGAATTAAGCATTAGTTTTCAAAAAAATGGCATTTTAAAATTTTCAATATCGGGGACTTGTAAAACTCGGCATACCGCTTGGGACTGTTCAGACAAGGTTACCGGATTACGTGCATTCGGATTGCGATTAAAGTATTGTCGATCTGTCGTGCATCAAAAGTGATAGATCGTAAAATTCTACGCTTCTTCGAGGGTAGAAAATTATTATTATTTTCAAAAAATGTTTTTTTAATTAATTTTTTTTACGTGAATCCGAGATTGGAGTAGTTGCACTTGTCAAATTTGACCGCTTGCATTCTCCGCTCCAGTACCCTCTGGTCCAGCCGGTCCGGGTCGTTTTGACAAACGCTGCGCTCTACTATTAAAAATATCTCCTTAGATGATAAAACTCGCCAATAGTGGATTATTGTATGATATAAACCTCGGGATGGTCGACAGTCCGATCGACAGTAAATTTTAACTTTGTAACAAGCAAACGCAGAGCGGGGTGATTAAAGCACCGGTGTATAAGCGTTGCATCGGCTTGGCTTCAATGTCTTCATTGAATTGCAATGTTTAAGACTAGTTAATGTTTAAAGTAATGCTTAAGCTTACGAGTCTTAATTCTGTTAATATTCCTTCGCTGATACCCTGACTTTAGTTTTTTTTTCGGATTTTTGCGTATAGTACGTTAACTGCTTCCACTGGTTTTTGTATTTACTACCAAAATTGTTGTTGACTTTGGAGAATGGCTATAAAATGAACAGAATAAACTGAAAATCTACATAAATTTTTCTTTTAAATTTTGAAATAATCTAATTGGCAATATCGATTTGTCTTATAAGAGTCGGTGAATAGTTCATTATGTTGACGGTGCGTGTACTCGACGTAAATAGTTATAGCACTTCTTTTATAAATTTATTTAATAGTTAATTACAGCCGAAAAATCTAAGGTGTGTCAAGTACGCTGGTGAACACTATATGTTCATTTGTCAAAAAATCCCAGATACAAAAGCCAAGTGCTCCAACTGCTGACTTGTACATCCCGTCTGCAACCAAACCAACCCCTTTACACTACACTTCCCCTCGTTTGACCCGGCCATACACACATACAAACCATGAAACCTCTATAACAACATAAAACTCTCTGTGATACTATTGCACTAGCCAATACTCTGCTGAAGAGCGCCGCAGCGCTTCTACATAATCTAAGACCAACCAATATATCCACAATCCAAGGCCAACGCAAGCAAGAAAGAACAATACACCACGACAGAACCCGTACATGAATAAACGTCTCAAAATCAAGTCTCACTCCTTGCAGATTGCTTATTGGAACGCCGATGGACTACATAAACACCGATCAGAACGGAACAATGTTCCAGAAAACCCAACTTAAAGGAGATCGAATTCATTTCTACAACTATTCTGTATACAGGACACACAAACAGGCCGTTGAAGTCCTGCATATGACTTATACAGAGACAACTGTATAAATCTGTAATCTCCTTCTTCGTGTACCATATCCGGTTCCCCGGACGTTGGCGACCTCTCTTCTATGCTTGTGTTGTGCGTTTGAAGTATTATCACACACATAGGGGACCAACTGCTTAACACGGGCTCCGAACCACGGGAAGTGTATACACTTTATCTTCAGAGAGGATGTACCAGGCAGATTACACCTCGGTGGTTTGTCATTGCCTTCCGAGGAAAGGCAGTCATAATAAAGTTTTTACTGAGCCCGGAGGCAAACTAGGCATTTAGCATTAGCAGCAACGCACTTAACCGCTTTAGCTGACAACCGTCTCCGTAATCTAAGTAAAGTAATCTAAACGCCAAATACCCGGCCTGGAATAGTCAAAAAATTAACTTAGCGGGACATGTTTTAAACGTCTTAATCGACTACATCCATTTTCAATACAATCTAGAATTCAATTCAGACTCTTCCAAGCAATGTAAAATTCTTGCCCACTCACCTCCATCAGTACCCTAAAATCATACCGCAACCTCGTCTTCTTTCAATTATCCGAAGATAGTCCTAATATCTCTTCCCCTTATGTTTTACAATTTTTCAGGAAATACCTTGCACTTATCCTTGGCCGAATTTCCAACCTTCAAGACAACCGCCACCTGGAAAGGTACGTAAAATTCTCCTAAGATAACGTTAGCCAAGTTACGACCATAGCACCCACCAACCAGAGACCAAAGCCTTGATCCGTCTCAAAAACCAGGTAAGAAAGCAAGCATAACCCACTTGTCACCCCAATGACAGGTACAATTCCCTACTGACCGAGGTAAAATACCAGATCACCATCCATACACAGGCTAGCTAATGCGGTAGACTGAAGAAACTCTTCTTCAGTCTGGCAGCTAGTTCCTCAAATAAGAAAAGATAACCATTCGAACCCTTGACAGAGACAGTGGTCCCGCCACAGCAGCAAGGACAAAGCAAAGACTTTTACCTTTTTTTTCAATTCAGCCAATACCATCACCATCCATACACAGGCTAGCTAATGCGGCAGACTGGAGAAACTTTTCTTCAGTCTGACAGCTAGTTCCTCAAACAAGAAAGGATAAACATTCCAACCCTTGACAGAGACACTGGTCCCGCCACAGCAGCGAGGACAAAGCAAAAGCTTTTGCTTTTTTTTTCAATTCAGCCAATACCGCACCAATAAAATTGATGCAACAATCCTAAACTGTTTATCAAAACTTCCCTTTTCCGTAATCTAACCCCAATTACATCTACTTCCTATCAAAAAATCTTTTTAGTAGTAAGAAAACTTCCGGCCTCGACAATAGAACAGCCCGAACAACAAGGTAACTTTCCAAATCGATGGAAAGTGGCCACCGTCATCATGATCAAAAAACTTAAACAAAATCACAGAAATTTCGCAAACACAGGCTAAACACGGCCATGGTGAAAAAACTCATGGAATCAATAACTAAAAATTGAAACAACAGATAGCAGGGGCATTTTTCTGAATATAATAAAAGCTTATCCAGGAAGCCCTGTTGTACCTCATTCAAACTGCTGTTTTAAAGTCAGAATCAACTGCACCCGGTCAAATAAAATGACAATAACTGCTGGCACACCACAACAATCCTAGCCCCTGCCGTATTCATCTTCTGCATTCACGACTTTTCCATTTCTCAGTGTACGCCGAAAAATGCGGAAATACTATGCCGATGACACCACCTACTATAGCAACTCATTTTTCCATCAGCTTACAATAACTTAATTCCAAACAGCTTTGGAAGATCTTGAGAAATGGTTTCGAACATGGTGAATAAAGCTTAACTCCTCTAAAAGCACGGCAATCTACTCCTCAAGGGCAACCGATCCAAACTATTCCAACATCCTAATGATGTTAGATACGGAGATCCCCTAGACAGATACTATATTGCGATGCCCCCTGTATATTATTTTCTTTTTAATTTAATTTTACCAGTAATCCAAATTTTAATTTTATTGGGTTTTGCGTGTGGAGAGCATGCAAATAATTATGAGCATAAAACTCTTCTTAATAATTTTAAAATGTAAATTTTGTATTGTTTAAAATTTTGATGTCTTCAAATTCAAAATGTGCAATAAATTTTGTTGTGTTGTTAAAATTTAAGGTAACGAAAATGGTATCGTAACTGTCTAGCTGCTCACAGCTGACCGCCCGGTCAAACAAACTTTGTCATGAATCAACCTCACAAACAACCAAAATGTTTACGAATCTTCACAAATTTCGATATTTCTATACTCCTCATTAATGAAAGCAACTTTTCACTTTAAAATAATCCACTTTCATCATAAAATATCAATAAATCAAATTAATTATGCATCGAAAATAATTTTTGCGACTGGCTGCGTCGGCCACCTCGGCATGAAGCAATCTCTTTCCTTTCGTGCGTTACCAAATGGTAACCCAAACAAATAAATTAATAAACTTCTATGTACAGTGTGTTACTCAAATTAAAATCAAAACAAAATAAACTTTAAAATAATTTACAAATAAAATAAAAACAAAATTTTTTGGTTTCAAAACCAAAAAACCATAAAAATTATTGGTTTTCTAGATCCATAATTTTCAAGTTTGGCAAGTGGGGCTGTTTCAGGAATATTTTTAATAATTAGAGCTACTTAGAAATTTACTGTCTAACTAGATCTGACGTTTATGAGAGCAACTTATGGTATTGAATTCTCAAAATTTAATGTCTATATTTGTAATTTACGCCCTCAAAAACAATAATGTCGTTGGAAAAATTTTTTAAATCATGGGAAAACCTTCAGATTTTTTAATACCCATCGATATTCACGCTTACAGCTCACCGTCTGTAAACATAATCTTTGTGGGTTTTCTTTCCTTCGTAAGTTGTTGATTAAATTATTAGTGGTGGTCCATAATCCCCGTATGTAAGATTTTGTAGGTGTTTAGTCGTATAAAATTCAACTTTTTGATCAGTTTGTATATTAGCAATTACACAGAAAATATAAAGTCATTGAAAGTTTTGATTTTTCAATTTTATATATAAACCTGAAAAACTTCGTGATGGAATCTGAGATCCAGCTAATTTGGAAAATAATAAAATACTAATATTAATAATAAAGACTAAAGTTTTAGCCGATTTTATTTAATATCCGAATTGTACCGTTTGGATTTTGTAAAATATTTTGTTTAAAAGATACAGAATTTTCAAGAAAAACAAAAAAAATTTTTTAATTTGCTTTAAAATTCATAAGCCGAAATCTGTTGATTCTGACAAGAAGTTTGTAGATTACCTAAGTTTTAAAAGATAGCAATCTCGGAGATTCCAGTACATGGCAACTCGCTGAAAGCTCATAAAATAAAAAATTTATAATTTAACGTTTAACTTGTTCACTTTTAAACTTATTTGATATTATTTATCACAAATTAAGAATTAATATATTTAAAATTAATTAAAAAAATTAAAATTACTTTTTTTATTTTAAAATTAGATTAAGAAATAAAATTAAATAATAAAAATTAAGAAAGCAATTGTTTATAAATATTTAAAAAAGATGAAAACTTTTAATAATTTTTTGCAAATACAATAATCAATAAATATTTTAAAACTAATCAAAAAATTGAATAAAAGTACGAAAAAAATGTTTCTTTATTAGACTAAAAAAGAGAAAAAATGAAATAAATTTTTAATAGCCTCAAAAAAAAATTTTAATTATGTAGAACAATATTTTGCTTAAAAGCATTAAGAAATTGTTAATAAAAAATGTACATAAATTGATGAAATCGTTGGTTTCAAACTATTATTTAAAACACGTGTTTAAATTAAATAGTCAGGTTTGTTTTATTTAAAATTCTAGTTTAACTGACCTACATTATCGAGAAATTAAGGAGCAAACGCGTGGTAGTAATATGATTCATTCATTGTGCCCATCCCGGTGATTGTTCTTTCAATCTCTTGTAGAAAATGTAACAAGCAACAATTTTGCCTCTCGTTACTTTTACCTACTTAGAACCTGCTAATTTCATTTTTAGTTTTAAAAACCTGTTTTATCACAGCGAAGAGCAGGAAGAGCAAACTATGTTGAAATTTCAATGCCGAAGAATAAATATATAATATAAATTTACTGCTTTGTCCTTTGCAATTTACAGAATCACGTAGGTACATTGAGTTTACTTATTTTATAAAGCAAAACAACCTGATAACTTTCCTGCCGTAGGCAGCAATCAAGAACAAAATCTTAAACCAAAAATGGTAAATTCGAAACAAAAAAGTGATTGAAAGTTGAAAACATCTCGGAAGAGGAAGATATAATCAAGGCAAGCAAGACCAGGTCTCACCTAATAATTTTAACAACCTTGAAAAGTAGGTGATTTGTTTTGGTCGAGGTGTTTGCCGGAAGTCTGGACTTACCGAATGGTTCGAAGAACTCTGCGACGTAGTGAAATTACTGTTGTCCAAATGTCCATCCATTAAAGATGCACCATTTACTCTTTCGTTGTTTAAAAGTAGTACAGTGGGTACGGATATCAAAATTTTGATTATGGTCATCACGATATACTTCAGTTCCATTTTGACCTGAAACAAAACTTAATTATTGACAAAATCTGTCGGTGTCATTAAAATAATTTATTGTAGCGGGAGTTTTGAAATTCAAAACATGACATTGTATGTATCCAGTTTATCGGACGATTAAAACATTCCGGAATAATAGATGCGTTTTTGAAATGTAGGCCAATGTGCCTAAAGGAGATACAAGGCCATAATTTTACCTTGACCGAGCCCGTGGAATTTTCCTTAAGCCGTTACTCGACTCATTTACACCTACACTTAAAATTTTACGAGCCTCTTCGATTTTTTCAATTTTTTACTATAAAAATGAAACTTGCAATTAAAAATTACGGCCTCGGCTTGCAAATGATAATTTAATTTAACCGTTAATGTGCATATTTAACGCTTGGTTAATGTAACGGATTAATATGTAATTCTTTTACCCTTTTAGTTTAAGCAAACGACAGGAAACCTACTTTTTAGTTTTTCTGCATAATTTTTTAACAATGAATTTGAATAAACATGAATTCATCATCGTAAGAAGGAAACGAAAGTGAACAATAACGGGATTCGCTTTAAAAACTTAACCGAGTAACCTTTGAATCACTAAAAATTTTATTACTAATTTATGCGCTCACAATTAACACAATTTTATTGTTAAATAGTCAAGAAATTCTTAATTAACCTCGTCGCAATTAAAAAATATAATTTATTTAAAGTTTAACCTAGCGCCGATTTAAGTACGTTTTCAAGTTGAAGTTTCTCGAGAATTCATTTCTTAGCCGATTGCGCAATTTTAATTATTAGATTAATTCATTTGTTATTAATTAATATTTGAACATTAATTACAGTAATCTCAATTCAAACTGTAACGTGAATAATTGTATTCATTTTGTACAACGGAAAATTTCACGTTGACTTCCTAATTTAATTATCAGTTTGATTCCGATCGGAAATTAATATAATAAAAATTTTAATCCGATTGAAGATTTAATTTGAATATCGATTTTGGTAGTTCTAAATAATTAATTTATCCAAAGCAGACGCAATTGGAATTGCTTTTCTAGGATTTTCGAGGAATTTAATGAAAGTTAATTTAAATATCAATTAATCAATCTATGATGTCATTAATTAGAATTTATTTTATACGAAAAAATTAGCATTTAGCTTTCTTTCGCAAAAGAAATTAAGTTTTGCTCGATATCAATATTGACATTTTTTTAGTTCAATTCAATACGATTGGATTTACTTTTACTTATTAATTGAGTATAAATCAAAGATTTGCTTTGAATTTCAATTTGTAAATAAGATTTGCTATCCGATGTGAATTAAAATTTGAGTTTACATTAATAATTAAAGATATAAATTTTAGTTCACCTGAATTATGTTTAAATAAAATTGTTAACGTTTTTTTTTAGTAAAAAAATTAATAACGTGGAATTTTCTAATTAAAAGTTCTTTTAATTTTTTAATTTAGGTATAAATGACAGGCAAATATTTGCCTCCGAATGCAGACGAGGCAGCAATCTACGCTCACTCGTTCTAAGCACAGCTGCAGCCAATTAAATTTTCGAAAATCAAAATTTATTAACCAAGGATCGAGTCAATCAAATAACAACTAAATTGATCGAAGGATAAGAAATATATAGGAGTCAATTACAATTATAAAAAAAACACTGTAAACCAGTAGTTACTGGACAAATGCGTAAAAATAATGTGGGAATATTATATACTAAACCAAAACAATACAAGAATACAAATTAGCATCAAAATAACATGTTACAAAAATACGTAATTGATAAATGTAAGTTCAAATAAACTGATCCAACTGAACACCAAAAGTATGTGAACACTGATCAAACAAAAAAATTCTGAAAAATTTATAAAAAAAGAGAATTTGTCATAAATTCTATCTTAAAACATTTATTTTAACTATTTTAATAATGAATTATTTTCCAAAACTCAGCTGGCCCTGTATGCAGATGATACGGCCATATACTTTTGCTGATTTGGTGCACATGTAGCCAGGAAACAAACTAAAATTACCTTAAATATTTTGTAAAAATTTATCTAAATTATAAAAAAAGTAATTTAATTTTTCAGCATTAACAATTTAAAAAAATTACCATTGTATTTCGTTCTTAAACCGGAATGTTTAATTTTTATGCCTATTGTAATACAATAAGAAATGTTCACGTAACTTTTAATGTTTTTCATTTTGCAGAGTAAAAAATAATAAATACATTAATTTAATTTATACTTTATATTATATCAAAATGTAAAAATAATGCAAAATATATTTAAGATAAACCTAAATAATTAATAGTGTTTCTTTAAAATAAAAATTAGAAAAAGAGTAAAAGCCAAATCGTATATTATTTATTAAATAAATTTAATAATATTAAAAAAAATTGAAAGGTAGCTTACTCTGTTCGCTGTTGATATTCGGTTTTAATTTGAAAATAAACTTTTTTCTAAACAATTCGAAGCTTATAACTGCGTTATCATACCAATAAAATAATGTAAAACAATAAACTATACTCAAAAAACTGATTCTAACTAGATTTAGACTAAGAACGAAGATCTAATGTAACATCAAAAATTGTATTGCATTTAAGCAAACATTACAATTCAGGTTAAAATTGTATACAAAAATTTAATGTTCTACAGTACAGATAACCGCATAATAAACGGGACAGAAAAAATACTATTTTAACGATAGAATTTCAAATAATAGCAGGTCATAAGCCCAGATTAACCATCTTAACGTTAATGTTAATACGTAAACACAGAAATACACAAGTTAAAAACATTTTTCACGGGCGTGAGCGGTTTCTCTATGTAATTCTTTTAAAATTGTACTTGATAGCTAAAAACGTAATTATTAGGAAAAATTTTGTGAGAAAAATTTCATTTAAAAACATTAAATACATCGTGGTCTACCAAATTCGTTATTAAAACTTTCAAAATTTGCAGTAAAATTTCATTGTAATGCAATTCAGCTGATCTTAGTTACAACACAAACTGTAGTGTAAATCCGGGGGGTCTGGGGGGTATGAAATACCCCCCAGTGCACTTATTTATTTTATATTCTCAAATCACCCTGCTCTTTATTTTTTGTAAAAAAATTTAGGAATATGCGAAAAATTGAAAACCAATTTTGTTGCAAATAATACAAATTTGCATGTTCATTTAAACAAGGTGGAACTCGGATGACCACAGTTCATCTGGCTTCGTATACTGGTTTACATTCAAATAATCTGACATTAATCTTGATCATTATTTTCAATTTAAATGTAAAATAAAATACTAAAAATTTATGCAAGATTTTATTAATCAAATATTAATTTATGAAATTGGAATATTTTTGTAAATAAAATAATTATTGAATTCAATAATCGGAATTCAATGTCATGTGGGGATTAATTTCTTAATTAATGGTAAGCACCGAAACTTTCTGAAAAGCTCCTGAATATTTAAAATACTAATACTTGATACAAAGAAGAAGTAAAATAAATTTTTATTTAATTAATACATTTAATTTTTAATCATTTAATCAAAAAAATTAATAAGAAATAATTAATTAATAAAGATAAAGAACTCGAAGCTTCAGATAGCTTAGCTGGAAGTTTTGCTGACCTTTTAATCATCAGGTTAACATCAAGTTAAATTTTAATATTTTTTAAAAATTACAATAATTAAAAAAAAATATTATTTGAGCATCAAATAAAATCATCATCAGTCAGCTCTGATTTTTAAAATTTGTGTATAGTTTTATTGAAAATTTTAAACGAAAACTGTTTTTGTTATGTTAATTATAACTTTCCTTATGATTTTTACAATATTTGAGTGTTTTATAATTTCATTTTAAATAAATCGTATAACTGTGTTTTTGTGGTTGGTGAATCACAAATTTCACATAAGAAGAAAGCTTGAAAATTATTATTACCTATTATATAGTTAGAAGCTTAAAGTTAACAAAATAAAAGAAAAATCCGCTTAAAAAAATTATTTCACTAATTTGGTTTTGCATATTTACAATACAATTACGAATAGTCAGGGAGCTGCAATAGAATAGAATACTAGCTTAAAGTTGAAGTTTCACGACTTTTAGTAATTTTTATTGTATGAAGTGGAAACAGAATTAAGGAATTAGAATATGAAAATCTAGTCATTTGAATTACTTTCTATCTTTTAAAAGGCTTTGTTTTATTTTTTAGATGGGGGGTTTTTTAAAACTTTTTATTTTGTTTTATCGGATTCATTTTTAAATTAATATATTTTGCATTATTTTTAATTTTACCTTTATTTTATTAACTTTAAACAAAGTCCAATAAAGAACTGAAATTCTGGATTCTGAAATTGGAAGAATCGTAAACGATGTTGAAACATGTCATTCAATTAAATATGAATTCTCAATGATATTTAAAAACTTGTAAAAGTTTTCTTTTATTTAAAGGAAGAAAAAACGTGAGAGTTAGCACAAAGTTTAAGATTGGGCATCTGAAACTCTTACAAACATCCCGGTCTGCAACCTCTGAGAGTATTACAACCCCCCCCCCCCCCCCCGGTTCCGATGGGAAAGATTTTCATAAGAGAAATATTTTTAATATGAAAGCCGTAGACTGGGGGAAATTCTTAAAAATTTTTTCAGAAGAGAAGTTCTGCACTAAATTTCCGTGCATTTTAGGGCTGATTTTCAGATAAAATCCAGAATTTACAAAAAACGATGATGCAACACACAATCGTGAGATATACTTTGCTTTTGAGTTCTGTTACCAGAGATAGTAGCGTAGCGTGGCAATGCAGGTGGGGGGGGGGGGGGGATTTTTCAAGTGGAAGTTGCCCTGGAACGGCAGGAAACACGTGGCTAAGTTGGCTAATATTGTCGATAGATGGCGCGAAATAGTAAAAAATAAGAGGATTGGTAATAAAAGTTGTGAGAGAACCTATTCTAAATTGAAAGCGATTAAAAATTATATAAGATCTAAAAGTATTTTGGCAATCCAAAAGATGTAGAAATCAACATTAATAAATGTATTCAAGAGTTGGTATTCTACAAAATATGCAAAATAAAATTGTAATTTAATTATTTTAATTTTAATAAATTGATTTTAATTAATTTAATTTTATAATTTAAAAAAAAATACGTATTTATTTTATAATTAAAATTGGTTTTAATTATAAATTAATATCAATTAATAAAAATATTTAAGAAAACTTTTCTTTGGTTATTGCAAAAATAGAAGGGGGGCGGACAAATTTAGGGTTTGCCGCGGGTGCCAAATTTGAACCAATACAGTTGGATCGGATTTAAACCAATTGAAAGACAAATATTACACAAATGTGTTAGAGGTTTTCTGTTTTTTTCCCTCTACACTACGCTGATCATACAAATCCACAAAAAAAAGTTTAACATTAGCACCTAATAAAATAATATACTATTTATATGAAAATAGTTAGCTTTTAATGCTATTACTACCGTTAAAAATTTATAAAATTTTCAAAAATCATTTTTTTATTTTTATTTTTATTTTCGCTTTTTTTTAATTATTGTAGTAAAGTTTATTTTCATCACTACTATAATTTGTATTGCAAATATTTATTTAACAATAAATTAATTGACATAGCTAAGGTTTTTTGCCGTTAGAAAAAATACATTCTAATTTCGTTAAGAAAAAATAAAAGTTAAAATTTTAGGGAAAAGTTTATAAAATTAATGAACAAGAGAAACGGTTGGAGTCTAAAAATTACAGAAGAGTCACGAAAAGTGCATTTACTCCGAATAAAACAGTTTATTTTAATTATTAAATTTAATTAACAATAATTACTTTTACTATTACTAAAGCAATAAATTGCCTTGTATTTCGTGCCCAGTTAATTATAGTTAAAAATTTCTGGAAAACTAGCCTGTAAGTTACCCACTAATTTAATTATTACCAGTTTGTGGTTTATTTATAACAATTTAATAATTCTTACTGGTGTTGAACCAAAGTATCTGACTAGAACATCATCATCAATATCTCAATATGTTATAAAAATTTGTCAGGCGACCTATCTAGCATTCAGGGACCTTTGCGTTTAAACTTTAAAACGAGTATTGAACCTGATGAACATGAAACGATGCAAGGATAAATACAACAACTGATGAGTCGACCGAGAACCATAAATAGTACATACAGCGTGGCAGAGCATTTTAGGTCAGGCAAGGTAAGGTTTCAAGTTTAACAGGGTTAAACTATGCAGAGTTACAGCAATTGGACAATCTAATTAGTTTGGAATAGTTTTAATTTTTACTTCAATTCAAATCATGTTACGGTTGATTCCACATCAAAACTGTTAGTAGCAAATTCAAAAATACAATTTTTGGTTCTAAACAGATTAATTTCAGATGTCGAGAGCAACTGTATAATTTTTCAATTAAAATTTTTTAATTGCATATTGCATTCCTTAAATTATATTACTAGTTTTTAGTTAATTAAGGTTTTAGTTAAAAATAATTCTAAAAATTCCGATTTGGATAAAAGTTCTTCTCCCTTTGTACCTACTAGTGATTTTACTGATTTTAAGTGTTCATAACGCAAAATTTATCAAAAAAGTGGGCATTTAGATCGTCATGGGTAATTTAGACGACGACAATGCATTTTGTAAATTTTAAAGCAGTGAAATCGTCCTTTGTTTTTTATAGTTAAAATTTCATAAAGTTTCCAGTTGCTTTACATCGAAGCGTTGCAATTTCGGCACGATATTTAAATTTTGAGTCGGGGAGCTGACCACATTTGTTTCGCTTCAGTGTTATTATGTTGTATGAAGTAAAATTTTCCGAAAAAGCCAGTCAGTACCGAAATGTAAAAGTAAATTTTGTAAGTATTTATTAACAAATCAATAAAGAAATGAAAAGTCTACAAAATGTTTTGATCGTCTCGAGTAATCGATTATTGGTTTACTATAGCCTTCACTGAAAAAATATGTTAAAATCCAAAGATTACAAAAGAAATTCCTAAAATATAAAACGTTTCTATTAACCCAGTGACCCATTTCTTCCTAATGATTGAGAGACTCGAAGGTGCCAATATTAACGGTACCACGTTGTGGACTATGCAAATGCACCTCGGCTACACGACATAGTACGGAAGTACCGTAAGTAGCGGAGCAGTGAATCGCTTTTTTTAGTTCATCAGTTCTCTGGGACAAATATTTATTAATTAAATAATTAAATAAATTCGTGCAAAATACGGAAGAGTTTTAATTAAAGGTCGGCGTTACATAATAAAAATTAAAAGATTGACCATGACTTTTGAAGTTAATCAACAAAGAAACTCACCAAAAAGTTAAAATTACATCACACAGGAAAAATTGTCAATATTCACAACATTTCCGAAAATTGTCCACTATAATCCACACACATCAAACATCATCGTTCATCGAAGTTTGTAAGAAAGCAAAACTACCGTTAAATCAATTAATCATTCGATTCTTTCACCAAACAAGATGATGTTGCGTACCACTAGAACTTGCTGCTTTGACTGAAGAAGAAGAAATAACAACGTCTAAGTAATGTTAACTAGCGTTCACTACCGTATTACAACCGAGAAGGAAAACTATCTCCACGGTTTTCTCTTCAAGTCAGTTTTTTGCGCCCACTTGTTGTATAACGGTTAATCGAAGAGAAAATTAACTTTAGTTTTCGATTACATGACATAAAACCACACGCAATTACGTTCGATTAATCAAACTTTTTTTTTTTAATTTCAAATCAGAGCTAAGGAATTCAGATATAACACAACATGCAATTCCGGTCACGTTAACATTTATTAGCCCGTTTTATACATGCCAGTGCCCTAATTAATGTAATCATTAGGCGAAACAATACCACACTGTTAATTAATGCAATCAGGAAATTCATTGTTTAAATTAAGCTGGTTTTTAAATTTCAATATTTGTTATTAACATAACTGACCTGGAATAAATTCAGCAAATTCCAAAACCCAATTAATCCCTGCTATCCTTTAGATATTACATACGGATATTAGCATATTTGACATCGAAGATTTAAATCGCCATGAAGATAATCGAGAAGCAAAACTAACGTTCCATTGTTTAACCTGATAATTGGTCTACTGTGACTGAAAATTTTCCATTTTACGGAAATAAATTTTATTCGCATGAAGTAAATAAAAGTAACTCAGGTTGATCGTAAAAATTTTCATTTGAAGATAAATGAGGATTTTTAGCAAGAATGAAATATAACCTACTTATACTTACGCCACTATGCAGAATACCAAAACTAGAACGATTAGCTAAAAATTTTTGGGTGAGGTAAGATGAACAATGTTATTTTAATCCAAAATCCCACTTTTATATCGAAATAATGTCACGAACAAAAGATAGAGCTTGTACAATGTAGAATGAAGCCAAAATTAGATGACCAAATTTATATCGAAAATTTAAAATGGATTCATCTTCAAACATACTTTGCTCAGTCTGAACCCACTAGAAGTTTAGCCACTGGGTTGCCACCAATTTTAGGGGTAAAATTATTTACTCTATTTTAAAGCATTTTTGACCGATGATCGACATTTATAGATATAATATAGTAGAATTTTAGTACAGTCATTTTTACGTGTATATTCGCAAGCTAGAACTACTTTATTAATTTTTTATAAACAATGCAGCACTACAACTACAATTATTTTAACCTCGCATGGGAAAATGAAGCAATTGAATACCAAATAAAATTTTATTAGTTCTAGTAATTAGTATATAATCCGTTATTAATCATAACGTCAAAAATTCTTTTAGGCATTGAATTATGCAATTTCTGAAGATAATTTATTGAAATTCAACTCTATTCAGATATGATGGCGTCTGTTAAATCTTTTGGGTAATCATATTTTTACTGTTAGCATATGTTATATCTGTTGATAGAAAATAACTTAAAAAAGGTTTTAGAATTTTTTAAGTATTTTTGTGATGTGATGTTATAATAATTAAACCTAACAAAATGTTAAAAAAATAAAATTTTTAACTGTTAAGTACAAATATTTAAGTACAATACAATGCCATCTAAGATAGATGGCATGTCTGGTATGTTTGGTATGTCTCTACTTCATATTCCTACAGTATAGGTGAAAAAGATTCATATTGATGTACTTAACCTAAAATTTCATTTAGACACGTGAACTCTTCTATAGTTTGGTTATTTGGTAAGCACAACATTTATTTTAAAGTTTGGTTAATTTCTTGAAGTTTTTTAACTTCTAAATTTTTTCAATTTTGTTTGGTATATTTGCTCTCACTTGTTATTTTTACTGTTATACATGACTGAGGACCGATAATGATCGTAAAATAGAGGCCTTTATATTATGTTACAGAGTTTTTTATTTTTATTTTATAGCGTAATTTTTTCAGAATTCTATTTTCTTGTTAAATGTGAATTATTGTCATTTTAGCGTTTTTGAAATATTATGTTTTCTTTGTAGTATGTATTCTGTACTTAACAGTTAAAAATTTTATTTTTTTAACATTTTATTGGGTTTAATTATTATTATATATTGTCGTGTTTTTTTTTTCACTTCAACCAGATAAATTCCCTGGTGGTACTTGAAGTTTTGGTCACCAATCTAACCGTTTTTAATTTTGAAAATAAAACTGAATGGTTAATCACCGTACCTTTATTTTCTATAAACATAAAACATGAACATAAACAGAAACAGAAACAGAAACTTAAACTAATAAAATTAAACTTGAAATATACCGTTAACGGAATACCTTTTTTTTTGTCGCACTATTTTCTTTCCTTTCTCTTTTATTGTCGTCGCCTTTTTGCTCCGCCACAGTTATTTCTTCTTCTCTAATCTTTCCAAACTTTACCTCTGCAACAATTTTATTTTTCACAATTTTATAGCTTCGAGAGCCCAATCCTTCTCGAAATTAATCGTCCTTTTCTTTCTCTTTGTTTTTTTATTTAATTAAATTTCGAGAGATCAATTTCTCTTCAAAATCCAGTTGGAACCTGGTTTATTATTATACCCTCACTACTCTCTTTTTTTCACGCTCTCTCCTTTTTTTTACCCCTTTTTTAAATACATCTCAATATGTTGCACCAACCACTCCAAGCATTATAAATTATGTGTACTACCATCGGCTTGTTGAAAAATAAAGTAGGCTTTTAGATTTTTGGAATATTTTAGAATCCTGTTTTCCTTGCATGTTATATCTCCCCGAACCGACATTGTAGTTTTTACCCCCCTTTTCCTGTTTTCTTTTTCTAGGATTTACACTATTTTTAACAACCTCAGCGCGTCCTTTAATTCTTGTTGCAATTTCCCAATTTTCGATTTGAATAATAACAAATTCTTTTCTTTATGTTTATGGAACTAGAATGCAAAAACACAAGAGGGAGCTTCAAAACAAATGCTTCTAGACCCTCAGGGGCTGCAATAAAACTCCAAGCAGCAAACTTAAACAAAGAGGCAGGGACGGCAACGAAACCTGCTCTTTGTAGAAAACCACAACTAACCAAGTACTTCAACCGGCCGGCAAAAGTGAAAGCGGTCGGATGCCAGCTTACTCCCTAATTCGGAGAGTTCTAAAAAGAGAGGCAGGGACACTGACACTTTTGTGCTGAATATCAACTGCGAGAGCACCGTGTCAGCTTAAAATTTAGCTAATTAAAATTAGCTGAATTGCTAATTTGGCGGCAAAAAACCAGCTGAAATTGCGCTGCGTCAGCTCTTGAAAATGCTGACTCAGCTGATATTCAGCGCTGAATCAGCTGATATTCAGCGCTGAATCAGCTGTTTTTCAGCGCTGAATCAGCTAATATTCAGCTGAAATTCAGCTAAAATTCAGCTGATATTCAGCATTTTGAACAGCTATTAAAAAAATTATTTTAAATTGATAATTATATTTATCTAATTAAATTGTCGTCTATAATTTATAGAATATTTTATTTTTATTATTTTCATTAACATCAAAAAATATAAATATATTATATCTTTATTACATTATTTATTTATTTATCATTTTATATCAGTCGCAATATCTTATATCGTTAACGATATCCTAGAATAGAATCTGAAATATTACAGTAATTTTAAATTTATATATTATTATTAACTTACATTTTTTGACACGTCCGCCCGCCTCGAATGGGATTTGAACCTTAGGTATCCACCTTGGAACTTGAAAGCTTAACTGCCTAGGCTATGAAGCTATATGAAACTTTTTTGATTTTTTTAAAATATATTCAATCTATTTTTGTGTAGAGTATTTGACCATCAGTTATCGAAAAATAATTAAATACACACCACTATATTTCATGCTGGTTTTTCAAAATTTTGAATTTTTAAATAAATACTTACACAAAAAAATTTTACTACACATTCTAAATACCTTTTTCCTTATTTGTATAATCTCATTAGTTAGATTATGAAATTTGGGTTTCCCAAAATAATTTTGTTACAATTGATTTGAACATATAGTCAAAAAATTGCGACAATTTTAATTTTATAAAAATTTAATTTTTAAAAATACACTAAATTAGCTACAATATTGTAAAAATACCTACCGTGTTAAATTCGATTACATTGAAATTTAAAAATAGCAAAAATTGTCTTTTTTTGGTTAATTATTAACACAAAAATTCCTAATATTACATAAATCGTTTTACTATGAAAAAAAATGAAAATAAAATTAATATAAATATGTCTGCACTGGGGATCGTAAATAAAATTCTGCTAAGTCCGTAAAAACGTGCACAAAATTTTATAAAATATTCAAAATATATAATTACCACGCAAAAGTATATGACTTACTAATGACAAAAATTAAAAAATTTAAAAATAAAGTTAAACGATTGATGATATTTTTGCGAATTTCTTTTACCATGCGGTCGAATTTATGCGATTTCGCTTTTGTATGCGATTTATGTCAAAGCGAAAGCCCAATATTGCATTTGTAAATAAATTATAGATTTACATTGAAAATTATTTTGATTTTAATTAACACTATTTTTATTTATTGATGATGAAAATGATGAAAATTAATAGAAATTTTGTGCACTTTAAATGTTGGTTCATTTTTTAAATTACTAATCAATTGACGATATAAAATACCAATAATATAATTTGTATTATAAATGTTCGCTAAACGACCAAATATTGAAAGGGCGACAATTTAATTAGATAAATATAATTATCAATATAAAATAATTTTTTTAATAGCTGTTCAAAATGCTGAATATTAACTGAATTTTAGCTGAATTTTAGCTGATTCAGCGCTGAATATCAGCTGATTTAGTGCTGAATATCAGCTGAGTCAGCATTTTTAACAGCTGGCGCAGCGCAATTTCAGCTGGTTAATTGCCGCCAAATTAGCAATTCAGCAGCAATTCAGCTTCTGACGTTACTAAAAATCAGCAGCTGACGCAGCTTATTAGCTGAATTTTAAGCTGACAAAAGCGCTCTCGCAGTTGATATTCAGCACAAAATGTTACTTGGGTATATTTATTATTATTTTTTATTATTTTTATTATTTATTATTATTATTATTATTTATTATTATTAATTATTTTTTTACACTGCTGTGTTCATAAAATAATAAAACGATTTATAAAAACACTTGCTCAACTGAACCGTATAACTTGTTGAATGTATACTTGTAATAATTATAATAATCTTCAATTTTGACGTATGACGTACGACGTATCGAAGCGTCAGATTAAAATTCAGCTAATTTGCCAAAGCTGAAAAACAGCTAAATTTGAAGCTGACGCTTCGCAACGTCAGCTTAAAATTCAGCTAATTTCCTGAAGCTGAAAAACAACTAAATTTTAAGCTGACAGACCGCAATGGCAGCAAATTATTTTGCTGATCAAGTTTTTCAGCACCATATGTTACTTGGGACAAAGCCTACTGTCTCGTATAAGTCAGTAATAACTGACAATCAGGTAGCCATCTCATCGTAGGGCTATCCAACTAGCTACTTTAGTAAGGAGCAGCTTGACATACTCAAAAAAATGCTACTCGGTGCCCTTGATACCATTAAGAATTGAGGGATCTTCACTCAAGTTTACGGAGGTCAAACCACAGAGAGGAGTCTGCTAGTTGCCTCCTGAGTTGACTAAGCCATCAAAGACTGGTAGGTACGGGTGAAACTTAGAGTCGTTGATGCGAAAGACATCCGCAAGCCGTAATGGTGATGACATGGGGTTTCGGGACCCCCAGAGGAACCGGAACTCATTCTGAACAGAGTCCCAAAACCAGAGGCTCATAATTGAGACCTGATTAGTGTTGGACAAGAAGTCTGATGCAAATGGTCTGCTATTAATTCTGCTGGTTGATAAATTTTCTTGGAGTAAAATCCAGGTAATTCAAAAACAACCTTACTTGAACTGTTCTAGAATCGCCTTCAAGGAACTGGCGAAGAAGAAGGAACTGAAAAGAGATGAAGAAGTTGGCGAGAGTATTTAGAGTTTACCCACTACAAAATTACTAACACAACTTCAAACTAGAATCTCCAAACACACAAAATACCAAATTTTCACTACACTTAGTTTTAACCGTGAACAAATAAATAAAAAAAACTGGATTCAATTCAATAACTCCGCAGGTTAATGCGAGATATTGAGTGGTACAGATCTTGGTGATCGACTGAACAATACCGAAAAATGAACAATACCGAAATTTATAACTTTGGTTAATAACGTGGAACTTTTTGTTCAAGTTGACCAATGAGAAAATTTTAAAATTATGCGACAAATTAGTGACTAATTTCCACGAACAATACTTAGGCTCCAAAAATATCGTATTTTTAATTTCGGCGCTTGAAAGCTATGAAATTTATTATCTTTTTCAAGAAATTCTGATGAAAATTGGATTATACTGATGGAATTCTGTTGAACAAACAAATTTTATTGGTAAATAATGTGACTAAGTTTAGTTAAATTTAAATAAAATTAACTAAATTTAAATAAAATTAACTAAACTAGAATAGTATCCAAATTGTAAACAAAATTTTATTAATAAGTCAAGTAAGAAATGTAAGAATTCTATGTAAGTATGTATTCTTTACTGAACAGTTAAAATTTATTATTTTAACATTTGTTTAATTTAATTATTTATACATTGCATACAACTAAAATATACCACAATAAATACTTACAAATTTCATTTTTTAAGTTATTTTTCTATTTAAAGAAAAACACAGTAGTTAATGTGTTACCACCATTCATGGTGTCACACCATTTCACATTAATTTAATTTTTATTTTTTGGATAATTTATTGGGGTATAGACTTCTGCAAAAAAGTGGATCTTCACTATTGGTTGATTTAAATATAAAATGCGCATTTTCCTAATTTACCTGCTGAATATTTTCCAAGTTGACAAAATTATGTGTTTGTTGATTTTAAGCTACTAGGCAACACAGAATACATAAAATAATAGGGGAAGGCATGTGACTGAAGTTGAATTCAGATTTATATTTAATTCCAAATTCAAATTTACTTTTTTACTGCGTACCAAATAAATCGTTAATATAAAAATAAAATTTTAAAATTGTGTCTTTGAATTGCAATTTGTATAAACCAAATATTAACCAAGAATAAACATTATAATAATGTACAACACATGTATATACAGGGTGTCTCCGGTGTCACATTTTATATAACTGAGGTGGTAATAAAAACAGAACCGTCCTAAGATATACGACGCCCATGGGCTACTAAAATCTCTACATCTCTCTTAAAAAAAAAACACACAAATCCAAAATTAAAAAAATCAATTTATTACTATTACTCTAAACAAAAAAAAATTCTTACAAAAATAAAAAATATATACAAGATCTCTCCGGGTACATTTTACATAACTTTAGTTGGTGATACAGAACACTTTTCTAAGAAACATTTTTAACAAAAATTTTTCTATAAATTCAAGCCTTCGAGAGATAGGCATCTTTAAAGCATTTTCTTTTATTTCCACTTTCACGTAGCCATCGTCCGGAAAATATTAATTTTTTAGTAAAAATTTATTAGTACTTTTTTAAAAAGCGTGAAGTAATCTACAAACTAGATTAAATCATTTTTTGTCTAAAATCAACGGCTTTCGAGTTATGAATAAAAGTAGGTAAAAAATGTGGAAAAATTGGAGATTTTTTTAATTTTGGTTTTTTTTCAAAACCTTGTATCTTTTAAACGATAGATTGTAGAAAAATTTTTTGTCGTGAAAGTTGTATTTTTAATTTTCTCTCGGCGCGGGCTGTTACTTATATTATAGGTAGTATATGGATAAAATATTGTCTTGTGACAACCTGAAATTTCAAAAATTTGTTTGCTTTTGCTTATTTATAGTCAACCGCTGCGGGTCTGAAAGTAAAAATGATGCCCACAACTTTACTAAAGCTTTGGAAATCCTTAGGAGTAGATAAACTAAAAAAAAGTAGATTAAAATTAAACGATAATAAAAAAATTTTGAGACAACAGGAAAATACTTACCAAGCAGGTGAAATTTATAAAATAACTTTAACACGAATACTAAAAACACACAAAGTTAAAAATTTGTATAATTAAAAATTTAAAAAGGTGCGCGAGTTTAAAAACAAAGTAAAACTGCAAATGGTAAATTTGAAAATACGCAAGTTTCGAAAAGGCAGAAAGATTGGAAAATAATGGTGTGGTGTGTCGACGACTATTGTAGAGAGTTGTCAAGCGTTCTACGCCATCGACGTCTTTTTGAATAATTTTTGATTTGTGACGACGACCATTGTAAAGGGTTGTCAAGCGTTCTACGCCATTGACGTCTTTTTGAGTATTTTTTTGATTTGTGACGACGACCATCGTGGAAAGTTGTCAAGCGTTCTACGCCATTGACGCATTTGTTTGAGTTTGAATTTTGATTTGTGACGACGACAATCGTAGACTGCTCCAGCGTCTTACGTCATCGACGCTTTTTTGTGTGCATTTTGAAAAGGAATTGTGGTCCACAATTACGGACTCAATCTACAGAAGCCTCCCGGAAATACGAAAAGAGAAGCCGATATTTGGGAGCTAAAGAAGCTGGAAGATCTTCACTAGGAGTAAGACTAATAAACTTTTGTAGAATTAAACTTTGCGCGGGTGTAAAATTACCGATTAAATTACAAAAAGATATAAAAATTGTACACGTACACATTGAGACATAACACCTCTCAGAAATTTGTCTGCTACAAAGTATTTTGTTGTTATTACCATTTTATGGAAGCATTTGATTTTGAAAATTAAACAAAGCTTTTATTTTGAAATTTTGCTTATTTCACCTGCATTAAGGAATAAAATCAGAATCCACTTTCCCGACGAGATCATCTCGATTGGTAAGGTTAGCCGAAGTTTTTTTATAAAAGGTTTTGAATTTAAAATAAAATTTCATTACAATATATTAATCCCAGACAGCACACATATGTACAAAGAACGTCCATTGGACGTATGTTACTGTACCAATAGAAAGTCCAACGGACGTCCACATGACGACGGTGGTAATCCAATGAACGTCCAGATGGCACCAATCTGGACAGAAAACGGACGTCCATTATGAACGTCCATTGAACGTCCATTATGAAAGTCCATTGGACGTATGTTACTGGACCAATAGAAAGTCCAACAGACGTCCACATGACGACGGTAGGTAATCTAATAAACGTCCCATGGACGTCCAGATGGCAAAAATCTGAACAGAAAACAGACGTCCATTATGAACGTCCATTGGACGTATGTTACTGAACCAATAGAAAGTCCAACGGACGTCCACATGACTACGGTAGGTAATTCAATGAACGTCCCATGGACGTCCAGATGGCACAAACTTGGACAAAAAACGGATGTTCATTATGGACGACCATTGAACGTCCATTATAAACGTCCATTGGACATATGTTACTGGACCAATAGAAAGTCCAACGGACGTCCACATGACGACGGTAGGCAATTCAATGAACGTACTATGGACGTCCAGATGACACAAATCAGGACAGAAAACGGACGTCCATTATGAAGGTCCATTGGACGTATGTTACTGGACCAATAGAAAGTCCAACGGACGTCCACATAACGACTGTAGGTAATCCAATGAACGTCCAGATAGCACAAATCTGGACAGAAAACGGACGTCCATTAAACGTTCATTATGGACCACCATTGAACGTCCATGATGGACGACCATTGAACATTCCTTATAGACGACTATTCAACGTCCATGATGAACGACCATTCAACGTTCCTTGTGGACGACCATTGAACGTCTATGATGGCAACCATTCAATGTCCATTATGAACGACCATTCAACGTTCATTATGGACGACCATTCAACATCCATCGATCATGCAATGATGTTCATTTAACGTCAACACTACGACTGTAGATATTCAATTAGGGCCGATAAAGGACGTGGGTTAGTTGAAAAAATTTACAAATTTTTTTTATTAAAATATCTTTAATACTAAAAATAATAATGTACATAATAATTACAATAGTTTATTTATTTTCGCTCTTTAGATCGTTTCAACCACTTCATGATTACCTGCTTAAGAGCACATTCCGTGGCAACTTTAAAGGCAATTAGTCCTGATTCTGAAAATAATATTATTAATGTATTTTATTTAAACCCAAAAATAAGGTACTTACGAATTATAATTTTAGTCATATAAAGATTGCAAAACATTTTCTTCCCCTTTTTACCATAAAAACTATATTCACTGGCTAATTTATTTGAAATTAATTTTTCGGCTACTCTAGGCACGAAATCGTATGTTGTGGTTCCTCCCACGCGCGACAATTCTCTTATCTATAAAAATGATAAAGTATTCTAATTAATTTAAAAATAAGAGCATGTTGCTTACTATTTTATTAAACTCCCCTTCATTTTGCATAAATAGCTCAAGTTCTATATTTCAAGTTATTTGAAATATACTTACAGTGTTATCGCTTAATATAAAATCGCACTTCACTAATAGAACTCTAATATTTTAGGTTATGCACGTGTTAAACAATTTGACGGAATATAAACAGATGTAGCTGTTTGTTTAAATATACTACTATGAACCAAATTATGAACTAACTATGAACTATTACCAACCTATTACTAACTATACCAACTATTACCAATTTCTGTACTTACCAACTTAAAAATTTAAAATCAAATCACGTTAAAAGCAAATTGCCGCCTCCATACTATTTATTTATTTAATTACCTACATGATTCTGTATAATATTATAGAGATGGATAAGTATAAACATAAGAATAATTTGAAAACGTTCATAAAATAATTTGCACAATAATTAATTAAAAGTACAACAAATTTTTGTGGATTTTAATTGGACATAATTTACACAATTAAAATAATTTTGTAGCGGGGGAGGGGGTCTGACAATTTGTTGTTGAATGAAGAAGAAAAAATTATTTTTTTCTTTTTAAATGGAACAGTAGTTTTTAAAGATGTTATTATTATTAATTTCAGAGGTTTTTAAAATTTTTAATTTTTATTTTATTTCACTCTTTTTGGAGTATATTTTGTCAAAATGTATAGAAAAAGTAATATGTTTTAAACCGCTTCGTGATCCAGTCAGCCGATATGGTAGCGCGAATAGTTAGCGAATGATATGAATTTAACAGTCATAATGGTGGTGAATTTTCAGCCAAAATTGTAGTAAATTTATATTAATATTAGTTATTAGTTAATATGATTAACATGACAGATTAACATAACAGTTAATATTACAAACCAGCATTCATATGTCTAGTGGATCTGCACAAAGCATTTGACAGAATACGACTACAGGACATCCTAACAATACTAAATGAGAGAAACATCCCTACATACATAACAGAACTTATAAGAGACGTACATATATACAAACAACAAAATACGAATAAAAAGCAATGGGGAGTTATCACACGCAATCTCTGCTGAAAAAGGAATTAGACAAAGAGATTCACTAAGTCCCTTGCTTTTCAATATAGTAATGGATGAAATAATAAAGTCGGTAAAAAACATGAAAAGATATAAAATGGGTGCTGGCGAATTTAATATCATCTGTTACGCAGACGACGCTATATTAATAGCAGAAAATGAAAACGACCTCCAAAGACTTCTATACACATTCAACAAGACATGTCGACAGTACAACATGGAAATATCCACAAAAAAAAAACAAAATCTATGACGATCGCAAGAGATCCTGTGAGATGCAAACTGGTAATTGAAGACAAAATTGTGGAACAGGCAATGGAGATTAACTATTTAGGAACAAAACTAACATGTGATGGGTAGATAGAAAAAGACACAAATGAACAAAACATGAAAGCTAGTAGAGTGTCTGGATGCATGAACGACTTAATTTGGAACAACAAACACATACAGAGAGACGCAAAAGTAAGAATTTACAAGAGCGTAATACGACCGATCATCACCTACGCAGCCGAGACTAGAACAGACACTGCATCAACGAAAAGACAAACTGAAGTTGCAGAGATGAAGACACTAAGAAGAATACTCGGGAAAACTAGAAGAGACAGAATACCAAACACAAATATACGAGAAACTTGCAATGTCACAAACATCTCGGATTGGATAACCGACAGACGAAGGCTATGGAATGAGCATATAACAAGAATGCATGAAACCCGATTGGTAAGGAAGGCAAGAGACAACCGTCCAAGAGAAAGAAGAAGAATAGGGCGTCCCAAGAAAAGATGGCGCGAGAGATTATAAAGTAAAAATCGATTATAAATGTTGGTTAATAACAGGAAAATAATCCTAAATAAAGAGAAGAAGAAGAAGAAGAAGTTATTAGTTATTTAATACAGAGGATTGTGCAGGGGCGAGTGCATAAATTTTGGGATTTGGGGGGGGGGGAGTAGAGATAGTTTTCTGAGACAGAATTTTTTCTCATGGGAGAAAGTTGTATTTGACTAGCCAGGAACACTCCCCTGGTCTTTACTAACATGCTGTCAAAAATGTACGTCACTACCTGTAAGTTAGTTACCTGTAGTTATGAATTTAATTATTTTTCAATTTCATCTAACATGTAAAAATTAATTTTATTAAAAAATATTATCACATGTTAATAACTTTTACCATCATATTTTTTATATTCTAAAATATTATAGCATAATTTTTTTTTTAATTAGATGCCACGTTCATAAGTTATAAATTTTTTTTTAACGAGGTAGACTATCAGCAAGAAATAGAAAATAACTTAAAAAAGTTTTAGAACTTTTTTGTAAGTATTTTGTGGCATTTAGTAGTATGCTATGTTATAATAATTAAACCTAACAAAATGTTAAAAAAATAAAATTTTTAACTGTTAAGTACAGAATACATACTACAAAGAGAACATAATATTTAAAAAATGCTAAAATGACAATAATTCACATTTAACATGGTTGAACTTAGAATAAACAAGAAAATATAATTCTGAAAAAATTACGCTATAAAATAAAATAAAAAATTCTGTAACATAATATAAAGGCCTCTATTTCACGATTATTATGGAACCTCAGACAAGTGAGAGCAAATATACCAAACAAAATTGAAAAAATTATTTAAAAAAATCAAGAAAGTGACCAAACAAATTTAATTAAAATTAATTTAAAAGTTGCACTTACCAATTTCAGGATTCTTTTGTATAAAAATATCGTTTTTTAAATAAAATGTAGTGAATTAAACGAATTTTCAGGTAAGTAATTTTTTATTTTGAAATATAACCAAAATCTGTTTTTTGTTTTAGAACTAATTGCAAATCAACATATCATTCATTATAACTAAAATTTTGTACTCTCATCTTTGCAGGAGCAATTTTGCACAACTGAAGACTTTTTGTATTAAAATAAAATAATTTAAATTAATTGTTAAATAAAAATTTCATGACAGTATGGATATGTGTATCATAAGAATTATTTTATAAATTTAATAGTTCTACGTCCAAAATTTTTTTTTTATTTTTATACCTATTTTTCCGAGTGCCAAGGTGATTTTACTCTTTAACGTTTTCCGACATTAAATAAATAATTTTGTAGTTAATATTGTTTGACACAAAACCCTTGAATTTTTAATCATTAAATCTAACATTATGATAAGTTACTTCGGATTTTACTTTTCTATTTACATATTTATAATAGGAAATTAGATGCGTAAAACAGAACAATTCTAAAAAAAAATTAAACTGAAATAAATCAGTAATCTAATTTGTAGATAAGCGAAAACTTTTTGAAAATTCAATAATTTAAATATTTAACACCCACGCCTCAGGACTTGAATAGGACAAATATTTTTTGTGAAAGTGTCTTCTATCGAAATTCTCTATGGTTTAAAATTAAATAAAATCAACATAATATCCCAATTATAAACACAATTTTATTAATAATAATCAAGTAAGATTACAGTTGTTAATATGTGATATTAAATCATTTCACATTCAATTAATTTATTTTTTTTGGATAATCTGTTGGAGTATAGATTTCTCCGAAAAGGTGGATCTCCGCTATTGGTTGATTTAAATATAAAATGTGTCCTTCGGCTTTATATTTACCATTAGGAATAAGTGGAGGAAGGTAAGCTTCATCAAAAACAAAATTGCATGCATGATAAATTATATCCTATAAAAATTAACTTTTAGTAAAAAGTATTACTATAAAAAAGTTTTTCAAAAACCTTGTAAAAGTATAAGCTTGTTATGTTACCACAGCTTGTAATTTTCAAAATTCCTGCTACATTTGCTTGGAAGGCTTTATTCAAATTGACTTGAAAACGGATTGGAAAGTGGCGGTATGAATTACTCATCAATTTAAAAGCTTGAATAAGCACCTAAAATCATAATTTCTTTTAATTTGTATTTTTTTAGAATATAGTTTCCACTCCTGCACTTTGAATCTGAGGGAAAACTTATACTGGTTACCTACGTTGAATTTTATTTACCTCAGATTTATCATATAAATCTTTTTTAAATTTTACAGTAGCATTGAGAGCCGTTGTAGTTCTATTATACTTGAATGTCACAATTTTTAGAAATTCACAATAATTTTTATCATAATTTATCGCTTGTACCCAAATATCTTTCAATTTATACCCTTTTTGATGGAACTAAAATTCAAACAAGATTAAAATGTTAATAAAACGCACGGAATATTGATACTTTCGATAATAAGTCATCATTACAAATAGAATCCTTGATTTGACCAATTATAAATAACAAAGTTATTATTTTCATGTTAGACGGTAGACTCTAGATACACTTCTATAATATTATTTTAAACATGAAAACGTTGTGTATTTTCAAAAATCATTAGTATTTATATCTAAACTACTATATTTTTTATAACAACAATATGTTTTATCATGGTAGAATAAATTTAATGGTTACTAGTTCCTGTAGGTAATATATCCATAGCCGAATTGAAAATACAAAACAATAACGGACTAACGGAATAAAACGGAATAACGGAATAACGGAATAACGGAATAAAAAAAATTAAATTTTTTAAAATTTATATAAATTAATTAAATAATCTTGGGAAAAATTTTTATTCATATTTCGTGGGCATACAGGAAAAAGTGACTATGTCAAAAAATTTCGAAAACGAGTTAAAATGTTCAAGTACCGTAAAAATATAAGACTCAGGTCTGGAAAAAACGTCTATGCGCTAATAACGTATTGAACATGTTTTATTATTCAAAAACAAAAATTAAAATATTATAAAACTGATTTTTCGCAAAATGCGAAACATTCAATTTGACTTTTCTCGAAACTCTATTTTTGACATAGTCACTTTTTCCAGTATGCCCACGATTTATTCATATTTTATTCATATTAAAATATTCTGACGAAGACGTTTACCAACGTCGAAAGCTCAATAAAAACATTATTATCAAAACGTTTAATTAACTTGTTTATTCTAAGATTATTTAATTATATTTCACAAGTTAAAAAATTAATTTATTAAATATTTTATATAAATTATTAATTAGCATTACATTGAATTGAACTGACCCTTTCGGGTCTTACAAATTCTTTTTGGGAGAGGCATTAGTCCTCATCAAATTACAGTCACAAAATATTCATGTCGTGGTTTCTTTACTCATAGTCTGGGGTGAAATCTTCATTTCGTTTACTATTAAACTCCAGTTGTTTCGGTCGCTACAGGCCGGTCTCCAGTTTGACACTTCGATCACTCCCAAGTAACATTTTCAACCTGGTAAATCTCTTATAAACCCCTAGCAGTGAAATCTCACAGGTACCTGTCCCTGCCTAGAACCCCTATTTGGATTAAATCAGGGATCTGTGCCAGGGCATAATGGCGCACATTTTGCACCCCTACCAGATCCACTTTTGCACCACTTTGATCTAGTTTTGGTGTTCAAGCACCGTTTTAAATATTAAGAGTTGTCGGGTAAGTGCTTCGAGCGTCGGTCGTTGCGAACATCCAGTTCCGAGTTCTCTCCCTATAGTAGGTACCTTTTTTTGTTACGAGAGAGAGTGCAAACTTGTTGCAGTTACGCTGTATTCATCCCTGACTTCCGCAAAGAAAAGAGCTAGTTTTTTCCAGCTTGGGTATCCTCACCAAATAAAAGATTGAAAATTTCAATTTTCAACCGTGTGGAAAGGAAGAAATTACTAGGCCTTTTCTAAATAGTCCCAGCCATCCATTTTTTATCATACATTGCTTTTAGAGCTATCTGATGATAAACATATGTCATAATCATTGGTTCTTGTTCGGTTCAACAGAATGTTATAGTTCCTATTTAATATGTATTTAGAGAAATCCTGTCAGGTTCAAGATGCAGAAGAGGTACTCTTAAGGAGTATTCCTCCAAGATCCGCATGTGACCCACAGTTCTTCGCTTATCGTTCTAAAGTTGCCAGCTGCGTAGCCTGCACATGAAAATCAAGTGGTGAGAAGCAGAAAAAGGTCCCTAGCGCTGTAATGGGAGCTGTTTGTATCACTACAGTTACAGCCTGACAGATTAGTTTCTGAATTTGGTGCAAAGAGGACGCCGCTGTTACTTGCTTGATTTTGGGCTACCATACAAGTGCGCCATAGCAAAGCACACTCTTTTGGATCTTACAAATACTTTTTCAGAGTTCTCATCAAATTATAGTCACAAAATATTCATGTCGTATTTTTTCTGCCTGTCTTCAGTTTGACACTCCGATCACTCTTAAGTCTTCCATCACATTATTCCACCAACGCTGCTTTGGCATTTCTCTGGCTCGAACTTCATCCGACTATAAAGTTAGAAGGGGATAGCTTCCAAAAATTTCTATTTTTTACTTTTTTGTTCAATGTGTAAACTTTCGTATTCCCCCTGTTTATAGTTTGTGTCTAGTAGGTGTTTGGCGAAAGACTTTTTAACTTACCCCCTTCTAACTAACCTTACATCCACTTACATTATTTCTTTTTTATATTAATTATATCCCTACCCTCTAGTAAATTCACATAAAAATATATCATTTTTTTTTAAATACCCCCCACCTACCTTCTCTCTTTTCTCTTGCAATTTGGTCGATAAATACGGAAATTTTTTCGTTTCTCTTTCTAGTTCATCGCCTGATGATGCCATAGTGTGGTACATGGTGAAAACGTTTGCGATAATATACTGCTATGCCCCGAGCTATACAAATCTTATAAAAACTTTTTCTTAAACCATAAATTACTTATAACTGGGCATCCATTTTTTTAACAAGAGACTCTTCATTATTCCAAAAATAATTATTAAATCAAATCCAATTTTAATAATTCAATGCAATGTAAAATTTTAAATTGTTATTGGGCTCGTACTTTTAATTTTTAACGTTTATCTCAATCGCCTGCTTATCACTATCGACATTCGTTCCTACGAATGCAAATTTAATTTTTCAATTTCCAGTATCCAAATCGAATTTATTATTCGAAATATTCTTTTTCCAAAATTTAATCATCGAAATCAAGCCAAGTCGATACACTACCGTTCGGTAGCAAACCATCAAATAATCCAATTTAACTTCAAATCTCAAAATTATGCTTTCAAAATAACAACGAAATAATGGACACGCATCAAATCCACTTTATTCAAATCAAATCAAAATAAAATATTACTTACAAATATCAAAATTATCAAAACTCAGCGGGCATACCAATCACGCGCCTCCGCGAAGTACTCCATATTCACTACCGTGAGGGCTTCGGCAACTATAGTTATGTTAACTATATTAACAAATCAATAGATAAGTGGTTTAGGTAGTGTAACTCGATATTAATCATATCAAATTTTTAGAATAAACCAAAAAATGCACAAACACTTTTTAGAACTAAAATGTTTAAGTTAACACAATATAAATACACCGTATGTATTGTCATGTTCCAACCAAAGTTTTACCTACCCTGTTAATTTGCCATTAATTTTGATGTTAAGTTTGTGAAATATTTGAATTTGAATTTTTGGAGGTAAAACTTTGGAAATTAATGTTGGTAGAAGTGAAGTTTTTATCGTGGCTTTTCGGTGCCAACAATGGCGGACAGCCTCAATTGACCGATGAGGTCAATTTCGTTAGGTAATACCACGAATAAGTCCGAAACATGTCGTTCGTTAAGGCGTTTTGAATTTAATAATTTTTTTCTTTCTATTTTTTTCATTCGTTATTGATTCCTAATACGGTCCTGACTACCGATGTCCTGCTACAAATTTGTATTTTGAAATTCGTCTACTTTGTAGATTATAACGACCTCTATCTCAACTATGTATTTCTTATTCTTAAACATTTTAGTTTCGAAAAAGTGTTTTGTGCATTTTTTGGTTTATGCTAAAAATTTTATATGATTATTTAGTGTAATTAGTTCGTCCAATTTGTGTCTAAATAACTCCCAGTTTGTTTTTTTGTTGTATAGTGAGGATTGTTTTTCTTTCTGTACTAATTGCAGGCACGTAACTACGGGGGGGCCAGGGTGGGCCATGACCCACCTAAAAGTTGTGCTGGCCCACCCTTGTGCCCACCCTGGCAAATAAAGAATTTCGTTCCAATAATTTCGTGATTTATTTCTGACTAATTATGTTTAAAATATTTTACATACGCATTTTTAAGATAATCGCATTATTGCATTATTTTTTGTTATTATTCACGTAATACATACTACATATAACATAATAATGTATAACTCGGCTAGCTTGCGGACGCGATTCAGCGTCTCAATAGGGTAATTCGAGCTAGGAGACCGATATGTGATATCTAAATCATTTTAACACGTAGGTACATATTTAAGATTACTCTAATTTATTATTATGCTTTTTTGCAACTTCGCTTATTTCTATGCGCTTTTTATTTTAAAACATCAGTCTTCCGATGTTGATATTGAAATGTACATTTGCGGAAGGTTGTGTATTTTCATATGTACATACTAATACTACATACTGATATAATTTTTATCAAAAATGTCTGGCAAGCGACGGGCAACACTTACAGATTTTTAAAAAAAAAAAATAAAACTTAGCGAAGATGTGGATCCTGCCACGACACCATCTGGAAGCGGCACCGCCGGTACTTCTGGATCTAGTGATAGTTACGTTTCAAAAACATTGTCACATGATTTGAACCAAGAAAATCAAAATTCAGATGATGATTTAAAGACAGATGACGATCTGGATGTTATCGATTCTGAAGAAGAAGAAGATGAACCAGAACTTCAATTTGAAGAATGGTTAACACAAACAACAGGTAATCGAGGTGAAGCTGAAAACATAATAAGTGCACCAGGACCTGCCGATCTTTCCCAAAATCTTAGGGATGTACCCATACAACCTAGAATAAAATTTTACCCGAAGACTAAATTTGGGAACCGACTAAGACAATTCAACAGTAATTGGTTTGGTTTATTTGCGTGGTTGGAATATAGTGTTTTAACAGATTCCGCGTTTTGTTTCGCGTGCAGACATTTTTTAGTTGGTGAAACGTCAAATACCGTTTTTGTGAGTGTTGGTTTTAGAAACTGGAAACGTGCCTTGGAAACTGATTCCGGCTTGAAAAAACATGCTACAAGCACGGAACACAAAAATTGTGAAATAAAGTGGACACATTACAAAAAAATGAATGCAATTAGAAGTTCGGTATCTGTACAAATTAACGAAGCGCATCTTGCTCTCGTTAAAGAGAATGGGGCGTATATTAGCATTATTGCTGATATTTTATTATATACGGCTACACAAAATATTGCTCAAAGAGGTGATAACGAGACCGAACACAGTACTAATAGAGGAAATTTTCTCGAGTTGGTGACTCTTTTTTCGAAGTACAACGATATTATTCGTAAAAGGATTAGCGAAGGTGCTCTGGCAAGAAATGCAAAATACACCAGCCCAAAAATTCAAAATGAAATTTTATTCATTTTTTCTAAAATTATTTTACAAAAAATCAGCGAAGAATTAAAGAAAAGTTCATGTTTTGCCGTCATGTGCGACGAGAGCAAAGACATAAGTAAGGTTGAGCATGTTTCAGTGATGTTGCGGTATTATTTAAATGGTACAATTTATGAACGTTTTATTGGCTACAGAGCCGCCAAAAATTTAAATGCTCATGCTTTATTTGGTTACATTAAAGAAACTTTGGCGCGGTGTCAGGTGGACATTCACAAATGTGTTGCTCAAACTTACGACGGTGCCAATGTAATGAGTGGACATTTACATGGTACACAAAAATTGTTTCGCGATGAAATTCCTCAAGCAATATACGTACATTGCTACAATCATCGGTTGAATTTGGTCGTAGTTGATACTTGTCGAAATCTACCGCACGGAAAACATTTTTTTGACCTCTTAGAAACTGTGTATGTATTTGTAGCTGGTTCTTCCATGCACTTAAAATTCATTGAGGTTCAAAAAGAAATAAATCCTTCTAAACCGCCAAAAGAATTGAAAAAAATTTCATACACTCGCTGGACTGCACAAGTTCATGCTTGTCTTTCTTTTAAAAAACTTTTAAGTGAAGTTTTAGTGTTTTTAAATAAAATAATAAGTGAACGTAGTGACCGAAGTCCGGAAGCCGTAGGTTTACTACACCAAATAGACTTTAAGTTTGTATTTAACTTATGCATGTATTCCTATATTTTAAGTTTTTTTGAAGGTGTTAGAAATTATTTGCAAAATGTAAGCTCTAACTTGGCTGAAGCTAATATATTAATAACGTCAACTATACAATCTTTTACAAATTCAAGAAGTGACGAGAAATTTACAGAAATTTACAGGGAAGTCATTAAATTGTGTGAAGAAAACAATATAGTAATACCTACTTCAACTACCACCAGTGCAAAACGTTCTAGACAAATACCAAAAAAATATGAAAATTATTTGATCACGGAAAAACAAGATTTGGAGACCGATTTGCTGACAGATAAAGATCAAGTTAAAACTCAAATTTTTTTTTCAACAATTGATTTAATTTTAAGTGGATTAAACAACCGTTTTCAAAAGTGTTCAAACGTAATTAGTGCAGTTAGTGCTTTACATCCAAACCATGAGTTGTTTTTAAGTTTTGATGCTATATATCCTTTAGCGCAAAACTATAACAGTGATATTGAAGCTCTTCAATCTGAACTGAAACTTCTACGCAAAACAATCAAACAATATGAACTCGAAAAAATTTTGAAATAGTGAATATAATGCAGTTGCTTGATATGTTAGAAATTTATAAATTAGTGTTTCAAGAAGTATATAAACTTGCGGTGATTTCGGTGACAATTCCAGTGTCCAGTGCAGGTTGTGAACGCACTTTCTCTTGTTTAAGACCACTGAAGACATACATAAGAAATAAAATGACAGATGAAAGACTAAGTCACTTAGCGATAATAAATATCGAGCGGGTCCTAGCAAAAACCATAGACTTATCAGAAGTGGTTTCTGAATTTGATGCCCATCATAATAGTAATAGAAGAATTGTTCTGCACTAGGTGAGTGACCATATATTTTGAAGTACTTGCTTTACACTGGCGTGGCGTAGCGAGAGGTGGCGGTGTTAGTTAAAAAGAAAACATTATTTTATTTCTCTCTTTTTAATTCTTTCGCACCAGGATGCTGATTACCTTTTTTTTTTTTAGCTTTTTTACAAAACAAAACAAGTCTCTCCTAAGCCCCCTTAAAAATAACTGGGCCCGGTTTCGGCCCACTTAATCTAACTGGGCTAGTTCCGTGCCTGACTAATTGACTGAGGATTGTGAGTCTTAGGAGATCACTGGGGAATGATCTGCTGACAGATCAAAGCACGATTCCGATTTAATTCGTTTGGTGTCAATGCTCTTTGTGATACAGACGTCGATAAGGTCAGGTGTTTTCTTTTTATCCGATGGCCAGTAAGTAAATTGTTCCGTAGACATAATTCAGATTATTCTCTTCCATCTTTTTCACTAATTCTCTTCCTTTTGGATTAGTTAATCTTGATCTCCATAAAGTATGCTTAGCGTTGTTGTCACCTCCCGCTATAAATTTGTTTCCTAATATGTTGTAAAAGTCTTCACAATGTTCTTTTCTGTTGTTATGTTTGGGCGGGCAGTATATCACAGCAGGGATGGTTATTAGACATTGTCCATCCTCTAGAGTAATGCTATTAGCCTCAAAGTGTTTTTGGCGTATTTGTGTCTTTTATGATGTTGTAACATTCAGTTTGGTGCGGCCCTGTATATTGAAGTTTATTAGAAACAAATTCCCCTCTTTTCGAATTTACATAGGAAACGCGGAAATTATGCGTACCCGATTTAACCACATATTTCACTTTCAAGCCATAATTGATAGAGTTAACATCGCAAATGTTGGAAACTTTGTTTAACTCAAATAATTGAATTTCCATAAGAACCGAACAACAGGTAATAATTTAGCTAAATTGTGATAGTTGACCAGGAAGTTATTGTCAATTTTTTGAATAGGTTTTTCTTTGATCTTCATTTTGGTTTATTTATTTTGCTGGAGGATTCGAATTTGATCTATGAACTTGGAAGTCAAAATTACAAGTTGTTTTTGGGAAGCCTTCCTGTCGGAGAACTATTATATCGCCTTGTCGAATGTCAATATCAAAAAGAGTCAAAGGACAATTAGAAATTCTTGCCGCCTTTCAAATAAACAAGAAAGAAAAGAGAAACATATCAGGTCGTATAATAAAATTTTATGTAGCGCCAACGAAGTCAAATGTCAACAATCATCCGGAACGATTAAATTATTTTTTTATTTCAACAATATATTTTGAATTTGTAATACAGTAAAAGTAGTAGAAATTACAGTAGGGCCTCGGCAATCCGTACTCTCGCTTGTTCGGTGATCGCTGTAATCCGGCCGGGCAATGGGATTCGCGGGGGAGGCCCGGCGGCGTGTAGGTGCGGGGGCTGTCATGAGCCAATGCGCCGTCAGTCTTTTGTTTATCGAGAATTAACTAATGTTTTATTTTAACTTACTAATTTCCTTACATAGTTGTAATTTTGAACATGTACATTTTGTCTATATATGCTATAGTTTAAAAATTGATTAAAGAAACTAAGGTTAAACATGTGTTTTATTAACATTTAATATGGCATACTATAATCCGGACGCCTCGATAATCCGGAAAGGGTCTTGTTTTTGCCTCTCCGGATTAACGAGGCCCTACTGTAATTGGAAACCGGCAGGCAAAATAGCTATTCTGCGCGCGGGGTATACGTATTAAATTATTATAAAATTTTCTTGTTCTATCGTCAATTACTGTAGATGCGAATTTATTATATTTTTTGTTCAATATAATTTGAAACCTGTCTGACTTTGGGTTTTCTTGATACCACAATTATTTTTACAGGTTGCTTAATAAAGTCAGTGGCGCCAATATTTATAAATTTTTAGGCAACCTAAAATATTCATAATTTCTTTTCTAATATATAAAAGAACCTGCGACTCGCTCTCCCCCTATCCATCAGAGCTACCGGCACCCGTTGTTAACCGGACAGTTCTTTTTTTTGAATTAAGAAGGTTATAAATGTATGATATTATTTCGAATAATTATTGCTGCTCCCCTATATGTGCCTCTTTTTCAGGATGTTTTTTATCATAGATTTGATAGTTGGGTAGTCTTAGATAGTGATGGTTTGTGAAGTAAGTTTCAGAAATTATCATGTCAATATTAGGGGTTTGTAGAAATGTCTTAACTTCATGTGCCTGTTGGTTTAGTCTATTGGCGTTCCAAATTGCCATGTAATACAACATTTGAATAATAAGCAAAATTCTCACCCTCAGGAATAATAAAGAAAAATCTTCTTGGGTAATGAGGCGTACTCAATAAAACACAATTTCATTAAATCGACATGTTTCGGTCAAGATTTCTGACTATCTTCAGGACTACAATAAAGAATAAAATATGAGCAAGTTACATGTCGACATATGCGTGTATATAAAGTGCATACCATAATCGACAATTGGGTGAAATCTAGATAAGGACAGCATCCACTGTTGCAGGTAGTGGTAAAATATAAGTAAATTACACAAAATTACGAACAAAATTGCTAAAACCGTGCAAAAATAGCACCGTCAAATGACATACATAAATAAAACATTATCAACAACCAACTGTGAAGCTAGATTGTTATAAAACTAAAATTCACTAAAATTAACAAAGAGAATGAAAATATATAAATACCCCAATTTTTGAATGCCGTGCAACCCAAACGATATATAGAGGTATCACAGTAATAAGATAACAAAAAACGTCCTCCCCAGCAAAACCGAGAGTCACAAAAAAAAATTTTAATAATAAGCAAAGGAACGAAAAACGTACACCAATAACAAAGCGAAAAACTAGGTCAATCAATCTCGCTTGATCTTCTTGTGGTAAAAATACAAGTAAGAACTTGAACGTACTGTCCATCTGTTCACAATCAGTGATTTTATTAACGTTATTTTCGGTGGTAATCACATAAGAGGATTCAAGAAACAGTCGCTTAGGGTAACTGCGTTCCACCGCCAGGACTTCAACGTCGTTCATATCGAAGACATGGTTACTACTGTTAAGATGCTCCGATATGCCTGTCTTGTTGGAACCCACCCTTGCATCATATTTGTGTTGATTCAGTCTTTCTGATAGCAGCTGTCTGGTTTGTCCAATGTAAGATGACCCACATTCACAGTTAATTTTGTAAACCACGTTGCTTTTGTATTTTATTGGGAGAAGATCTTTGACGTTAGAGTACACTAAGTTGCCAAGTTTGAAATTATTGTAGAAGGCTATGCAAATTTAACCACCATAGATAAATTCTTTCAAGATGTCTTTAATTTTCTCAGATAACGACGAGTGTTCTCGCGGTAAGGACATGTTAAAATTATGAAGAGTGGGAGGGCGCCCACGGACTTAAGCTGTCGCCTCGAGCGAGGGTAGTCGCCCACAAAGAGTTGATTAAGCAACATTTATATACTAAGTTAATAATTACAATTAAATCTATTAAAAAAAATTCAAGTGTTTTCTTGTGTAAAAAAAGTGGTCCTTCGAACAATAGCCCAGCCAGAGAAGAATCAGAGTCTTATCGAATTAAATAAAAATAGGGAAATTCGCTCTGTTCTCTCAGGGCAGACAAATATTCACCATCTAAGGCGTCTGCCTCCAAACAACGAGTGAAAAGTCATCCTCTGGTATCGTGGTTTTATCTCGTTAGAATCAACCAACATACTAGTCTGGGTCACCTTTTTATTTTTAGGGCGGAACAAAGTCATGTCTCTAAGTTGTAACACACGAGAGGGCCTCATGTCTGGACTCACCACAGTGTCTATTTGTAAGAGTAAGGTGTTTATAACACCCATCTTTTAGTTGAAGGGGTGTGCAGAGTTGTAATTCAATAATCTGTCGCTAGATGATGGTTTCTTGTAGAGATCCGTTTGTCTATTAATCTATTGTATTAATGGTATAATTTTATATACTCTATTAATTATTAAATATTGTAATGATATTTTTTTATAAAATTACCACACACTTATCTCTGCTCAGGGTAACTCAGCATTGCGGGAGCAATTGGCAATTTTCAAGGGTCGAGGGTTCCTGCGTTTTCAAAATCAAAATAAAAAGAAATCTTTTCAATGCAAAACAAATAATTTCTTCAAAAATCAAATCCAATTCAGAATAATACTGGCCAATCTAATAAATTTAATAAATTCTCCAAAAATAATCTTCTCCAAAAAAATAACCAATAAATTTCTAATCCAATGTAAAATCTTTAATTTCAATGTAAAATAAAATTTTAATTTTATTCGAAAGGAACAAAGTTTGATTTGTTGCCTTATCCAAATCGTCGAGTTATCAGACACAACACTCGTTCGCTCAACTATAATTCAAATTTTCCAACTTCAAATTCAGATCGAAAATTATAATTTCAACCGCTCTTTCCAAATTTTACCAAATCAATCAAATCCTCTACCGCTCGGTAGCAACTTATCAAAATTATCCAATTCCAAATTCATCCAAAATTAATCATCCAAAAATTACGCAATTAATGCAGTCGCATCGAAATCATTTATTCAAATCAAAAATTCAGTAATCACAAATTTAATTCACAATTTAAACTTATATCAAAATCAAAATAATCTCAAAAATTGCCTCGAGCTGAACATGATGCTCGGGCGGGCGTTATCGGCGAAAAAGCCCAATCTCCTCGTCGGTTCGCCCCCACCTGTCTAATTCCTACAGTCTTACAACTTAAAATTATTTAAAACAAAATTTTCATTAAAAAGTATACAGGGTAGGTGCGAATCCTCTTTTTCACCACAATATATATTCTGTATTCTTTAAATTTTTATTCTAATTAGTGATCGTTAGTTATTTTGACATAATGAATAACATTAAATACTTTTTTAAATAGGTTTTTCTCAGATTAAATTATGTTTAACACAAAACTGTTTTAAACAGGACCTTGAGTTTTAAACATGTTTTAAACACTTGTTTAAAACAAAATGTTTTAAACATTGCAACCCTGGCCCCATCATATCTTTGAGTTTAGTCATGTTGGTTGGTTGTTGGTTTGTAATTTGATTTGTGTTTTGGTTAGTTTGCCAGGTGATTTTTGTTATTTGGTGGGTTTGTGTATATCGTCTTGTTTTGTATTGAAAAGGGAGAAAAAGCACTAATATAATTGTTCGGTACTCACTAGTATGCACTATTTGGTTGTTGTTGTTGATTTGAAGTATTTTGAGTCAATCGGGTATTTACTTTATTTCTGAAGGTAAGGTACATTTGTTGTTGCAGCTGCGTGTGTACTATAGGCATCCTGGGATATCTTCTATTACAATTTACACATTTTACCTTATCATCTCTTACCTTACGAGGGCAATCCTTGGTGATGTGTTCCCCTGCACATTTTACACATCGTGCAGTTTTGAAGCAAAAATTTTTGGTATGTTTGTTTATTTGATTATTATTGTCTTTTTTTTAAGATCAATATAGTACAGTAATAGAGATTGTTTAGTTTCTCTGTGCCTAATATTCCAGATATAAGTAGATTAATATCCCTTCTCCAATAGAGCATTTTTGATGTCCGACTCTTCGACTGTTGGGTGCATGCATCTCATCACTACCCTATAGCTTTTTTCTCTTTGAGCTTGTAAGTGTGAAACAGAGTTTTTTTTTCTTCAGAGCTTCAAGAACTTTCGTAAATGCTTACTGCACCTTAATTTCCTCTGATCCTAATGTTTTAATTGTGTATTGTTTTGGTATTTTTGAATAGAATTTTCGCTAGTAATTCGTGGGCTGGGCCTATGTTTTCAGATTGGTAAATTGTTATTGGTGGCAGTTTAAGTAATAATTGGTGTTCATTATTTTGTTGTCTTGTTCAGATCTTGTCCGGCATCAGTTGCCTCGTTCTCTTCTTCTCTTAGTCCTTCAAATTTGTTTTTGGTCTCTACTGCATCTTTTGCAAGCCAGTATTTGGTGAATTTTGTATGCCTATTAGGCTACGATTTCTTTTTTTGTTTTGTGTCATCTTCCATGCTGTTTCCATATTTGGAATTGGTACTGAGATGTGTGATTGGGTATTCAAGTAAGGAACATTTGGCACTTGATTTGGATTTCCATAGTGAATTATTGGCATCAATGGTACATTTGGAGTCACAAACTAACCAAATAAATTGACATTAAAAAATCAATAGTTACGGTACTATGGCCGTTTGAAATGAAACTCAAAATAAGTACATGGTAGGTACTTTTAAGAAAGTCATCCGCCATTATTGAATCTTGTTTAAAAATTTCTCTTAAACAAGCATTTTTTATCACCACCTCAGCGATTTTCAACAGTTCACGGACATATTTATATTTAATTAAATTTACTTGATTAATAAATAATCATTTATTTATAATCGTTTTTATTTACAAATAATCATTTGATTAATAAACAGGCATAATTTGTTGTTTTTGTTTTCAGCTTCAATAATTTTTTTATTAAATTTTAAATTTTTTTATATTGGTTACAATAATAGAATAGATAGTAATATCAAAAATTGTTATATATAAAAATGTCAATGAGAATATTATTTTGAATTAACATTCCGATAACGATCGATTTAATGAGGACGATGATTATAGCATCACTCAATCATGTAATTTTAAATTAAACTCCGAGATTTTGATGACGTTCACATGTAATTTAAAAATTACTATATAATTTAATTTTTGAAAAGCAAATTCGTACTTGAGAACGATAGTTTAAAAAAAATTTGGTTCCTGCCTAAAACTTTTTGAGTATAGGTAATATATTAACTTTACAGAACCTATTTTTGAATTTATTTGTTTTTTGTGTGGTTATGTTTGGTTACGTAGTATATAACAAAATTTAATTCTAATCAAAATATTTAAACTGTAGAAGGTACGATGGCCAAATCTCCAATAATAATCCAACAGCATTGAGATTGAAGCTAAAATTAAATTGTCTCTACATCGGCATCGCGACGTCCAAGACAACGGTGAATTGAGTGTAAGCGCGGTGCCAGTAAAATGATAACAAATCGTTAGACAAATTTGTAAATTATAAAATTTTATTTTCCAAATACGTTAAACAAATGAACGTTTAATATATAAGTGTCTCCGACATCGTAAAATTTTTTTGTCTAAAAATAAAATTTATTTACATTTTTGGTCTATTTTAAGCTAAACGGTGTTCAATTGCAACATAAATCTTTGAAAAAATGAGTTCCGCCTGGTATCGAAATGTCTCGACAAGTTTAACTTAGCAAAGTGAAAAATGAAAACATTTTTTTCGAAATAAAAATTCGTGTTTTAGTGTGGTTAAGCCTATAATGGCAACAATTTAGAGTAATGCGATTTTGTCTACCTCAAGTGAAACAGGTGAGTCAATTGTTTTAATTACTTGTAAATTTGAAATTGGTGGTCCAAATATTTAGTTTAAAATAATAAACATGAATTTTAAAAGTATATTCATTAAAATGAGATGCAAGTCAAATTTGCGTCAACATGTTCAATTTGAACTAAAAATAACGTAACTTTTTTTTTGTGTTTACACTTGCATACTTTGTTATTTTATTAGTAATCTATTATTTAACATCGCCACTCTTTTATCAAAACTGTTTTTAATTATAAACAGAATGTCTTCAGGAAGAACGTACGTTTCTTATTATTAATTAAAAATTATAAAATTGATCAGCACTATGTTATTAATTATGAAATTACTGCATATAACATAATATGTAATTTCCTGCTCCTCGATTTATTGTAATCGTAAAGTAAAAGTTAATACAGGTAAAAGTGATCTAGCTTAAAAACCAATCTACATTAGTTTTTTACTTTCTACAAAAAATAATAATTACTAGTAGAAATAAATTTTAAATTAGAAAAAATATAGTTTACAGCGCTAATCATATTTTTCTTCCTTAAGTCTGACGTTTGCTTGATAGACAGATTTAAAATTTTGTAAGTGATAGTAAATTTTAATCACTGAGGGTAGGGTATATAGCTCTACAATCTACATTAATTTTTTTAGTAAAAAAACAACTTTGAATAACCATCATAGCAAATTAATGGATGTCTATTTAAGATTTGACAAAATAATAGTAGGTATTATCTATAATTAATTTAATATAATGACGGGACAGTACAGACTTCAGATCAAAGCATTTGTAAAAACAAATAACAGGTTATTGCTTAGCATTTTTTATATTTCATAATTTTGACTGTGCTATTTCAACTTCAACCTCAACCCTTAATTTTCCGGAAATTGCTAATATTTACGGTTTTGTTAGTCCCTTTCTAAGTTTCGTTCAAAGCTCGGTTTAGAACTACAATTTTTATAAAAAGAGACGTCATCAACTTTCAAACGTTATCGCCAATATCGGCTACTTAAACATTTTTATGAGCACACTTGTGAATGCTCTCAAAAATACATTGGTCTTACCGGTAGATCTTTCAAAACACAATTTGATGAACAATCGCGATTTCATAAACTTCAATACGGAAAGAAACACCTTTTAGACAAAAACTACAAACAGGGAGGGCGGGGGAATTTTATATATGGAAACAAAGAGTAAAAAACTGGAATTTTTGGAAGCTATAAAAATTAATAAATTGAAAAATTAATTTTTTTTTATTAAACAGTCCATCGGATTTAAATAACTCACCTCTACTAAACATTTTTAATAACTAATACCACTCATTTTTTTATATTAACACATCACTTCCCCCCTCCCCCTTCTAACTTAAACTACCCGACCTGCACCTACTTTTTTTGATCATTAATATTTTTTATACCCCCAAAAATACCACTTTTCTAAAAATATTCCCCCTTTTTTTTGCAGTCCCTTTCTTTTGCAATTCGGACGATCAAAACTGAATTTTTCTCTTTCCTCTCTCTAGTTTATTACCTGATGATGCCATAAAATGGTGAAAACATTTGCGATAATATACTATCTGTGTATTTTAAATGTGATAAATGATAACTTAAAATTTTGATATATTTTCGTGTTTCGAAATGAAAAAAAAACATTGTTTCGTTTATTTTGTAAATAATTTTAAAAATCAATTTCATTATTTATTTATTTATAAAATTGTACATAAAAACTGTTAGCTGTAAATAAGAGTGGGAAGAGCGTAGAAAGAGTGGGACCTAAAAGTTGGGAGTAGGTCGAGAAAGTACACTTAGGTTGTAGGACAGTAAGGCTCTGGCCTTCACGTCGAGTCAGGCGGATGAAACACCATACCCGCAATAATTTGATTGATAATTGTTTTTTTTTTTTTTTAATAAATAAGTTAAGTTAATGATTTTGTTTAATTTTATTATTAAAGTGAAGTGCAAATAACAAAGATTGGAAATTGAAAAATTTTAGTCAATGTGCAAAAGGTGCATCGCAACAAATTTAAAGCCAGCTGCATAATAGCACATGTGAAGCGCGCTTGTAATACCACATTGAATATCAGATTGAAAGGTAACAAAGTTAGAGCATTTTTGAATTTACAAAATTTTAAACATTGGAGAGCTCATAGCTACAAAAAATCAATGCCCAATTTTAGATTAATTTGAGATTAAGCTAATTTAGAAGATTTGCAAAGCTCGGGTCATTGCAATATATTTAAACATGGTCATAAAAACTTGGCACTTTTAAAATAGGTATATATTGCTATGTACCCTTTGCTTGCTTTTAAAATCTTGTCGTTTATTAAAATTTAATTTTTATGTAAGACAACACGTGACTTTTTAAAATGAGACTCTTAAATTTTAAAATATATTGTCGTGTTACGAAATGATTTTGGACGCCCTTGTTATGAATTGTAAATATTTTGATGATTTTAAAATTTGAATTGGGCTGTTAAAGTTTTGTAAATCTAATGTTGGTGGAAGTTTCAGCAGAATGGAGGCGTTTATATGCCAAAAATGTCCGCCTATCAAATTTGACCGTAGTTGAAATCGTTTCTTTTGTGAGTTTTTTTTGTAAACCTTTTTTAGACGCGACTAGGGTAAACTTACGACAATGCAACGGAAATACGTTACGGCAATATGGCGGTATTCTTAAATTAATAACTAGTAACATAGGTGCAACAAAGACGAACTGAAATAAATTTGTCATAAGAGCGCGAATTAAATTAAAAATACGGTACGTCAAAAATAATAATAATAACCAATGTATGCGTTAAAAAAATATAGCTCATTTAGCGCTTAGCCTGCATAATAATCCGCTCTTACCTTAATTATGTTAGTTTTTTAATTGTAAAATTGTTTAAAAAGATTTTTGGTCAAACTTGGCCACAGTTAAATTTTGATTGTGAGTTTTTGGATTTTTTTTATAATTAAAATTTTTTAGGATAAACGGTTTTTTTTATTTTAATGTGTAATATTAAAAATTTGGATTAATTGGACGTTTAAAAAAGTTAAAATAATAATTGGTCGAAGCAACAACAACCTGTACCGCGATGTTGCGGATAAATTAAAATCGTAAGTTCAATCCACGAGAAAATATGAAATTTTCGAAGTTTAAAATAATTCGATTTGAAGGTTTTGAAATGGAATTCTGTTTTTTTTTCTTTCGAACATTGATCCTACCCCTGAGGAAGCTATATCTACTCCCGTAAATCGAGCTATATCCCCCCTAATAATTTTTAAATTTCTTTAATTTATCAAATTCCAATTTAATTTTAGTGCCCAACTATTTTTAGAACATGAGACCCTTCTTTCCAATTTATAAATTAATTTAATTTAAATAAATTAATTTATAAAAATTTTCTGGTTTTTTATACCAAATATGGTCATGTAAATTTGTATTGAAATATTTACCTTATATAAGCATAAACCTTCAATGCACCCAGGTGCTTGTCTTTTCAAATAAATTTCGTCGCGGCTCAACAAATGTTTCCCAATAAACATTTTAACGTTTAAATTTTAATTTTGTAATTCCAACTTTTTTATTATTACTTTCAAATTAATTAACTTTTATTATTTTCAATTTCAGCTTACCATTCAATTCCAAATCAATTTAACTGCTTTCGTATGAAAGTAACTTCACAAATCACCAATAATCTTAAAATCTTCAAGTTTTATCTTCTAGCACTCTACAATTAAATAAAACAACTTTTAATTTCAAAAACAAAATCACTTCTAATTTCAAAAATCATCAAAAATATCAAATTAATAGATCATCACAAACATCAGTTCGCTAACTTTTTCGCTCCCTGGTATAAAGCATCGTGTCTATCTCCTTCGTTACCAACCTCATAACGAAAACAAATATTTACACATTTTTAAATGTACAATATGCAACAAAATTCAAACTCAAAACAAAACAAATTTTAAAATACTTTACAAAAGTTACAATACAGTTTTTCATGAGGATTTCAAAACACGACAATATATTGCAGTGTTTCTTTCTAAAAGGTTGAATTTTACATGCACTATAAGTGCTCCGGACTAACCTCCTTCTCGCGGGAGAGGAGACAGTCTTATCTCAGGTTGGGTTCTTTTGTTCTCACAATAAAAGTAAAATTTACAATCAAAAAAATAAATAATTATGCATAAATAAATAATTAAATCGTACTTAATTTAATTTCAATGTAACAGTTTAAATATTTTAAAAGGGATCGTAGTTTTAATTTCCCACTATCAACTCGTCGACTTATCAGTTTTGCACGTTCACTCCTTCAAATATAATTTATAACTTTCAAATTTACGTATTCCAAACCAATTTTATATTTCCACTTATTTCTCTTTTGTAATTAACCAGACCAAATCTCTTTACTACCGCTCGACAGCGAATAAAAAAAATATTTAAAATAATTCCAATAACTTCAAAGTAAATATCCGAAATAATGCAAACTCATAAAATCACTTCATTCAAAATAAATTTATTACTCACTATTTCCAACTAGAAAATTACAAATTATTCACAAAGCCAAAATCAACGACCAGCTCGGTCAGCCATGTTGGCAAAAAACCTGGTATTTTCGTCGATTTGCCCCCACCTGTCTCATTTCACAATCTTACAAAATTACAACTATTTAAAACAAAATTTTCTTAAAAATGTACAGGGTTGGTGTGAATCCTTTTGAAACACCACAATATAATAGACAAAAATATGTCTAATATGAAGAAATTTAGTGAAGTTAAAAATTTTGAATGTTAAAAATAACTTTAACATTTAATTTTTAATCAGCGTATACTATGACGTTTGCGTTGCACTTTAACTGGCGCTGCACTTTACGTACTCGAATGTTTACGGTCGTGGACTTTATTCTCCATCACAGATGTTCGCTATATTTTTCACTTAAAAATGTAATTGATATATTTTTTTGTAATAATTTTTATTTATTTAGATTTGCTCGTTTTTAAATATCTGCAGAAGCTAACGTTTTATATTTTTTTAATTTGTGTTATTAATTTGGTTATGCCATTTTGATATTGCTGCGCTTGTTTCTTCAATTTTGCAGTTCCTTAAATTCTTTAAATCTACTTGAGTGTACTCCATTACTTTTCTCCTTGACTTCTTTAAAATTGCAGTGTAAAATTTTATTTTTACTTATCTACATTCCTAATTTTAACGATTTTTTTCAAAATATAATAATTAATTGCATGGATGAATTGCAATTTAACACAAGTTTCAGTAATCCTTTTTTTCCTTTTATTACTTTGCAATTTTATACCTTCTTTTCTTTTTTGAACTGAAACTTTCTCAAGGTTTCACCGCAATATAATTTCCTTCCCCTTTTTAGTTTCCCCAGAAACTACTTACCAGAAAATACTCAATTATTGTGTGCGTGTTTATCCTTTCATACCTTTAAAATTCGATCTCTTCACATTTTGTCTTAAAAGTCAAAATTTTAGTTTTTTATTCAAAAAATATACAACATTATTTCCCACAAAAAAAGACATTTTCTATAGATTGCCACTATTTTCTAGTGTAGTTAGTACGAAATCTTAGTAGTAAAAAAACGATGTTTAGTAAATCTAAAATTTATAAAAACAATTATTATAACCTGTCGATGCAAGTAATTCAACTTTGATTCATCTATATCGGCTTGATTAAAGAGCCCAATCTGTTCAATTTTTCATTATGGGTACCGATTATTTCTACATATATTTTCCTAACTTTTAAAATTATTTTAGTTCTATTAGTTTATTGTTTTTAATTATATTATTTAGCTATTAAATTGCCTAAATTGTGCGGTCTGAAAACCGCACTATTCCGTCAGTCTCCTGTAACTACTCAATGTTTCTGAGTTATGTTAAAATAAAAAATCTAATGTTTGAAGAAAATTATTTTAAAGATCTGAAGAACTGTTTTAAAGCGTCAGCATAAGCCACGAATTTTTTCAACTGTTTAATTTAATAAAGTAACGTAAGATAACTGCTACATTTTGTAGATAATTCTACACCCTACAAAATTGTCTATTTGAAATTTTAATCTATCTTAAATAGTTTTCCCTATAGAGACGATGAAACAGGTCGCGGTTTAAATTTTTGTAAATATTTATTCGTTTTTATGATCATTCAAAAAATTTATAAAATTTTTGTTTTAAAGTTTAATTAATTTATGTGTGTGTAAGGAAATTTTTAAGGTATAGGACGCTATTATAGCTCATAGGTTTTTATAGATACAACAAGAATTCTTTCAGAATTTGAAAGATTACATTAAAATTGAGCGAATAAACTATAGAAAGCTGACGCAGTCGGTTGGTAAGGACGATTCCAGTAGTTTGGTAAATCCTCTTCATTATTGTGAGCTATGTCTCTACATCCTTTAAAATAATGAGCGTGATCCTGATACGTCGTACTCTTATTTGGGGGTTTTGTTCAACAACATTGCCTCTATGTTCTTTGCTAGCTGGGTGCGTTCTGGTGCATCTGGTTGGCTGAATGAGGTGCTGAGTTCTGAATAGGTACTTACTTAGTTCTTATCGTCGCTTGTCTGGTACTGGCTTGTTTTAGACTGGATCTCCGTTTCTTTATTTCTGTGTTCCTATCGGTTCTGGGTTTTGCAGTTGGTGGTGGATCGAAGTTCCCCAGATCGGCCACTATCTGTTCTCTCACCTTCTGTATCTTCTCGATGTTGAATGATTCATCGAGGTTCATCAAATCCTCATTGCTTTTACTGGCCACTTAATTCATACATTTTAATGTTTACATTTGTAATTTACGCTGTAGTCTACCATAATTTCATTAGAAAAGTTTTAAATTCGTGAACTACAATACCGTGCAATTTTTATTTTACTGAACTGTAAAAAATTAGAAATGTGAATAAACATAATATAAAGAAATAAAGTAATTCTAGAAACGGAAAACAACGATTAAAAAAAATGTCGAGCCTATTCCAAACATCAGGTTATTGGTTTCAACTTATAGAACTTGATAATATAATGGCGTTTTGGATTTGTAATACTCGAATGTACTTACGTTTTTAATCACAATATTCTAAAATTTAGGCTAGCTTACCGCCGTTTTTTGATTTGAACCTACGTTTAAAAAACAAAAAAATACAAAAGCTACTATATTTCGGATCATTTTTAAATTTTTAATTTTTAAAATAACATAAAAAGAACATTGCAAAATTTAATGCTGGTATTAAATGTACAACATTCTGATTTGAAACCATTGGAAAACCGGGCTAACTAAATGTAAAATTAAACTTTTTGTATTGAAAATATTCGTACAAAAGAGTGGAATCAGAAAGTACTTGTACAAAAATTAATAAGTAACAAATAGAGCAAAAATTTGTTACGGTACACAAATTTGTGATAAAAAATTAATTAAAATTGTTTTTGCAACTTTGTTGTCCGCTTTTCATAGTTAATAGCTAATATGCTCACAAGAATACAATATAAATACATAAACATACAAGAATGAATTATAAATATTAGCTATGTATTTAAGTTTTATTGTTCTTTTATAATAAGTACTTTATTGTTTTATTAATATTCCATCAATAACTTATTATTGCGTTCTATTAAAGTTCCGATATTCAAAAAAAAATGTTTAGCGATCAACTTTCCTAAGTATCTGTTTATTTGGTTCAATGTAAATAATAATAAAAAACACAATATGTGTAATATACTTCGGTCTTAGGATACCAAAAGATGTGAATAAATGTTTAACTTTTCTTTAATTTATTGTATTTTTTGTTCGTGCGGTATAAAACTGCAATAAAAGTTGAAATTTTTATATTTATGATTAATTTGATTCCCGCTGATTCCTCAATTGCTTCGTTAAAATCCATCTAGGTAAAGTAAATTTTAAAAAAGAATTAGAAATAAATAAATTTATCGCGATCTCTAATGGATACCAAGTTAATTTAATCGAAAACTGATTACGTCAAAAATTCTATCTAATTCAATTATACTCTGATAATATTAAAGAAATAAAACTTACATCGCATTTAAAACGAGCAATAAAACTTAGCAAACCTATTAAGAACGTGAAATAGAAATCGGACATTTTGACTAAATCAGGGGTTTATGAGCTAACTTGTGAATGCTTTCAAAAATACATTGGCTTTACCGGTAGATCTTTCAAAATACGATTTGATAAAGACACGCGATCTCGCAAACTTGCAGACGGAAAAGCGACATTCGAGAAACACCTATTAGACAGAAACCACAAATAAGGGGGGGGGGGTAGAAAATTTTACATATAGAATAATAGAATAAATGCTGGAATTTTTAGAAGTTATGGAATTTAATAATAAATTAACATATTCATATTTTTTTACTAAACAGCCAATCTGAAATAAATAACTCACCTTTCTAAACATTTTTAATAAATAATATCCCCGTATTTTTTCGTATTAACTAATAATCCCCCTCCCTCTTTTTTAACCTGCTAAACTTCCACCTGCATTTGTTCTTTAATGTTCATTATACCTATAGCCTAGTAAATCATCCCAAAAATACCACTTTTTCAAATACATCTCTGATGATAAAAACGGAATTTTTCTTTCTTCTCTTTTTAGTTCATCGCCTGATAATGGCATAGTATGAAGAAAACGTTTGCGATAATATACTGTTGTAGATTTTTGTGACAAGGCTTGATTTTCGGGTTGATAATCAGTAATCGCTTCGCCTTGAAAGAAGCAACTGTTTTTGAAGGGCGAAGTAAGCAGAATCATTTTATGTAAACGATAATACACAGACACTATTTACATATCACAAGAAAATTTGATTTACATTTAAGATTTGGTTTTATCAAGCGTGGTGGACGGAGATTCGAGGCGCAGAAGTCGTCTAAGCGGGTCGATTTGCGTATTGCTTGGTCAGTGACAATTAGTTTTACGAGTGGAGTTTTTATAATTTTTGTGAAAAGTGAATTTGGTTTGAGACGAAGATTCTTTGTCAATTTTCGAAGATAAACATCTTTTGTAGCGTACATTTGTTCCTAAAATTAAACTACGATTATTTAGGAAGTACAGATTTTTCATATTTTTACGATAGGACGCCACGGCTATCTTAAATATTAAAAAGCCAAGGTTTAAAAAGTGATATTACTTACCTAAACTGCAAGAATTGATAAGTGTGAATAATCACAATATACGTGGAAATTTGTAAAAATTGCAGTGAGAAATTTTAGAAATAATTTGGAAGCTGAAATTAACATTTCAGCGGAGGATAACACATGAACCTGAGCACGTATGAAAAGCAAATGCACCAACTGCCGATTTTCAACGAGAACAAGCACATCTTACAGAGTCAGTAGCGTATCAACAAGTAGATAAAAAACAATTATAAAATTTGTAAAAAATACCATTACACTGAAAAATTAATAAAATTAGATGCTAGTACGAGTACGTTTTTTCACATAATACACCAAATTCACATAATACACCAAAATTTAAATCTGCTAACGGTGAAATTGTCACCAAGTAAAACTGCATCTTTCAAAAGTAAATTTAATTCAGTTTGCCTTAAAAAGAGCATTTTTCTTTTAACCGACAATAGTTTGCTGATAAGACGAGAACTGCAAATTCCTTTTTATCTTCATTCTTCTTCTTCAAGTGCCTATCCGTTATGGATGTTGGCTATCATCTTGACTATTTTGATCTTATTAACCCAGCTTGAACGAGCTCCGTGGTCGTCATGAAGTACCATGTTTGTAGGTTTTTCAACCAGGATATTCTTCTTTTGCCTACTCTTATTTTTTCAGCTATTATTCTTGTCTTGTAAAATGCATTGTAGCAATTGAAATCTATTTAGCATTATGTTACCGAGATACTGCAATTTTCTACTCTTTACTGTATTGACAAAGTCAGAATCTGTTTTCATTCTGCTGAGTATCTTTCAGTTCGTCAAACGTTCCACCAACAAAACCCGCAAGGTTTTTCGGTATAGCCACATCTCGAATATTTGGAGTTAACATCCAGGCCTGCACTCAATAGAGCGATACAGAAAAAACGTAGCATCTCTACATTAGGTTCTTTGTTTTTATTGGTAAGTTGTGGCTCTTAAACAGAGCAGACATTTTAATGAGCACATTTCTTGTTTTTTCAATACGCCTCTTAATTTCTTGGGAACAGTTTCATTGTTCATTGATACTGATGTGCAGGTATGTGTATCTACTGACTCTTTCTATTGTTTTCTTGTTGACATTTAGTTAGCAGTTTGTGATGTTATTCTTAATAATGATCATACATGTGGTCTTTTTCCAGCTAATATCCAACCTATATTGACTAGAAAATCAAAATATAGGTTGAACAACAAAGGTGACAAAACACATCCTTGTCTCACTCCTCTCATTATGCGTACTTCCTCTGCCTGCTCTCCTTCCATATATACCACTTGTAATGTATAGGGATTGTAGGTTTTGAGGGTTGGTGTTCATCACGTGATGCGATACGCAGCCATGGATGACATAGGTAATGGTTGCAAGTTTTGAGTATTGTGAACTTATTTTTACTGTATTGGGAACATAAATAAATGATAGTTAGTTTACTGTGCATTACTTCATCGTGAATATCACACCACTATATATCACACACAAGTTTGCTATTATTTTTAAATTCTTTCCATCCAGCACAATTTACTTTAGAATTTGCATAATTTTCCCATACCAAACTCTATTACTTAAACACTTTCTGATAATCTACAAAGCAAACGTACATATCAAAGTTCATATCTCTGCACCATTGCATCAACACTTGTGTGCAAAAGAAAATTTCTCTTGTTCCCACAACATCTCTGAATTCAAATTGGGGAAGCGATATTTGTTTTTCGCAGAGTTTATTATATTTGTCAATGTATTATTTTCAAAAACACACTTAAAAAGTGACTCATCAGGCTGATAGTCCTATATATCTCACAATTCCTGGCACTTTTCTTAGTATAGCCACCAAATCTGACTTCAGCAACTCGTGTGGTATTTACCAATATTATACAGTCTGTTAAATATTTTTGTTAGCTATCCTATTCCGTCTTCGTCTATTAATTTAAAAAACTCGGCCTGAACTTGATCCCGTTCTGGAGACCTTCCGCCTTTAACTGTCGCCTCCACTTATTCTATCACGGTAGTAGGTCTTGATTCTTCTTGTATTGTGGGTTAGTTTGGTCTATCATCTTCAAAGAGCTTATGTATCTTTTCCAAGTTTTTTTACGGTCATTCTTATCTTTATTACTTTCCGCGTACTGGTTTTGCATTATTTCTTCACGTTAGATCTTTTTATTTGCGGTACACATTGAAGTTTTCATGTTTGTACTGCAGCAGCTTTATCTCGGTACACTTCTATCTTTCTTTGTGTTCTTTTGCTTATCTTATCTTTTTAGAATGGTTTTATGAATTTCTCTATACCCCACAGTCTCGATCTGCTTTATTTTTGCTTTATTCCAGCATCTCCAGAATTTTACTGTACATCCAGATCTTTTGTAATAATATCCTAGATTATTTGGTTGAATCTGTGAACTTCGTCCTCAATGACTGCATCTGTGTTACGGTTTATAGATCCGAACGCTTTTTTTAATTCATTTTCTATCTTCTTTTTTTACAGCGATATCTCTGATTTTATCGATACGATTTATATTGTTACAGCTGTATTCATAAAAAGTTACAACAGGTCTATAAAGCTATTAGAACCAAAATGTCAAAAAACATTATTCATAAACGTTCAATAGTGCTAAAACACTGTTATAAGACTGATATAAGCGGTTTATAACCTAAAGCAACCAATCAGCTGTAACCCATAAACTATAACAGTATTATAACTAAAACATTCCTGAGCGACACTTTAAGAAATTTTTATGAATACGGGTGTAGGTCTTTTTTGCTATCTTTCTCATTCTTAATTTGATATTTGAGCATTTTTATTGGGAGGTTGCGGTCCAACCCTACGTACATATATCCGCTCCTGGGCACGTTTTAACCAAAATAATGCAGTTTATGTGTCTGTGTCTGTGCATCTGAGTCTCTAGGTGACCTTCATGTGTATAGTCTCCACGCTGATAATTTGAAAAAGATATTCCTTACCACCATTCCATGTTCACTTGCACAGATGTTGAGCTATTCCCCCCTTTTATTTTTCTCTCTAGTTTATTGGAACCGATATATTTTTCAGTCCGATCTTTTCCAATTCGTGAATTAAAATCTCCCATTAATATTGTCATTTGTTGTCTTGGCAAATCCTCTAAGACCCAATGTATTTCATTGTAAAAAGCATATACCGATTCTTCCGTTCTGTCGGTTGTAAGAGCATACATTTGAATTAAATTCCGTAAAACAGGATTCGCTTTTATCTGTAGCAGCACAACTGTTGTTTATATGTCTTCCGATGTTGTTAGCAATAATCATTCAGACTCCCCGTCAGTGCGTGTCATCCGTCAGGCGTACGCCTGGTCACATCATTTCTCTAATGCCCATGATATCGATTTTTGTTGTTTGCATTTCTTGTATGCTCCATTTAGCCCTTTTTAGATTGGAAGTGTACTTTTGGCTCCACGTGCCACACCCCGGGAAACTGCATTGACCTGCAGACCAAACTAAGTGAGAGTAACCAGATATGGTGAAATGTAGCGTCTGATCGAAAATGGGCGGCTACAAACAGCGTCTGCAGCCAGATTGTGCAGCTGAAACACAACGCGCCAACCCGCTCGGCAAGCGTAGCGTTGTAACTGCCAAAACTGCTAAAATAAAAATAAAAAAAATAAAACTGCCAAAATCATAAAAAATTTTCAAAGTTCAAGTTAAAATAAAAAGCAGTCAAAGGCCTCAAAAAGCAAAAGATGTCATTCCTTTATATCTATGAACTTACAACATTCGTACAATAAGATTAGAAGAAACAAAAACGTTCTATAAGAAACAAAAACAACAAAAGTGGACATGCAGAAGCCCAGACAACAAAACAAAGAACGAAATTGACTATATCATGTACAATAGCCGAAAAGTTGGTTAAAGACGTTACGGTTTTAAGTCGATTTGATACTGGCAGCGATCACCGACTAGTTACAGCGACTATAACGGTAAACTTCAAACAAGAAAGATGGAAGCGCATCCAAAAACCCAAGTGTCCAACTATCGAAATATTAAGAATGAAAATGGAAAAATACCAAAAGGAATTTAATCGAAAGCTAAGTCTTTCTGAGGCAAAACTGATACATGCGAGTGCAGAAGAACTTGCAGATAAGATGACATCAGCTATACAAGTGGCTACGAAAAGGATATGTGCACAAGCCAAGTCCCCAACACAAAGCAAACTCACCAAAAACACATTAAAACTATTAGGAAAAAGAAAAAACATACACAAGGAAGCAGACGAGTACAAAGAAATAAATAAAAAAACTTAGAGAAGCATTCGAAAATATCTGAGAAGCTACAATACAAAACTAATTCAAGAAGTTATAGAAAGAAATGCAAATATGAATATTAAGATCAATACTGAATGCAGGCAAAATGAAGATAGTTAAAATAAGAAACAAACAAGGCAGAATGATAGAAGACAAGAATGAAATTAGAACCATTATCCACAAATTCTATAGCAAACTCTACAAGTCTGTAATGCCAAGTACAAACGTAGAAAACAAAACCATGACAAACGTAAGTTCAGAAGATATACCCGAAATAACAACAGAGCAAATTAAAAACGCTCTAAAAACTATGAAGAACAATAAAGCACCGGGGGAAGATCAAATAACAACTGAGCTGCTAAAGCTGGGTGGAGACCTTGTAGAAGAAACGCTCTTTGTGCTCTTAAATAAATGTATAAACGAGGAAAACATACCAGAAACATGGAAAAATGCAGAAGTGGTGCTGATATTTAAAAAAGGTGATATGACCAACATTGAAAATTATATATAAATCAATAAGTCTACTGTCAACGTATATAAACTCCTTGCTAAAGTAATCATAAATCGCCTAACACAAAATCTAGACTTCTACCAACCAGTAGAACAGGCGGGATTTGGAAGAGGATTTAGCACCACTGACCATCTGCAGATATACGCCTACTAATTGAAAAGTGCACAGAATACAATGTTCCTGTACATCTAGCTTTTGTCGATTATAGCAAAGCATTTAATTCTATAGAAAAATGGGCATTCCTCCAGGAATTGGACAACGCGAAGGTAGATTCAAGATATTCCTATGTCATCAAGAATATATACAGCGAAGCCAGCATGTAGGTCAAGATAAACGAGGACACAAAAACAGAAAAGATTACTCTAGTAAGAGGAATCAGGCAAGGAGATTCAATGTCACCTAAACTCTTCACTAAAATTAATATAAATGGAACATATCTAAGCCACCTGCGTTTCGCAAACTATATAGTCCTAATGAGTAGCACGCCCAAAGAATTTGAAAATATGCTCCAGGAGCTTAATCTAGCATCCCAAAATACAGGGTTGAAAATAAACCTAACCAAAACAAAAAAAGGGTTAGGAACAGTAGAACTAAATGAGAAAATAAAGATAGATGACGAGTACATCTACTTAGGTCATAAAATTAAGCTGGGGAAAGAAAACCAAGGGGCTGAGATCACAAGAAGAAAGTGTCTTGCATGGGCAGCCTACGTAAAACTACGACACGTACTCACAAATACCGAAATCCCCATAAACTTAAAGCGCAAAGTGTTCGACTCTTGTATATTGCTGGTGATAACATATAGACTGGAAACGATGACTGTAACCAGCAAAAGCGCTGAAAGACTAAGAGTGTACAGAGAACGATGGAGAGATCGATGCTTGGAGTGAGTCTGCGGGATCTCATCCATAATGAAGAAATAAGAAGAAGGACGAGGGTGACGGATGTGATGGAACGTGTGGCGCGGCTGAAGTGGAGTTGGACCGGGCACGTGGGAAGGCAAGACTGCAACAAATGGACACCAAGGATAGTGAACTGGAAGCCAAAAATGACCAAACGAAGCAGAGGCAGATCCCAACAAAGATGGCGGGAATAGAAAGCTTTGAGATGAAATGGGAGAGGCCATGTACAGGAGTGGACTAATACAGGCTGATGAAGAAGAAGAAGATTGAGAGACTTGAAACTCTAGAACATTTTGTATCAATTACAGCCATGTTGATGATTTGCTAGAAATAACATTTAAATCTTTAATGCAGTGCATTTAATGCAATCATTTGGTTCACCCGTCTTTAGTTTTGAAAGAACTTCCCTTTCCAAGGCAGGGGGATGCCTTATACTTGCTAGTTTATCCACCTGTAGCTGTTGACTATTCATGGTATTGCTTATACCACGGCAATATTTCGGAGTTTACCATATCTGGCTGCTCTCCGTTAGTTTTGCATGCAGGTTAACGCAATTTCTAGGATATGGCACGTTGAATTATAAGTGAGAGCTCGTCACCTCCTGTTATAACTGTTCGGTGTGACCGTCTCGGTAAACGGTGCTACCTCTGCAGCGTAACCCCATACACGCTTTATTTTTCAGAATAAGAAAATTTAATTCATAAATATTAACCGCTACTAAATATATCTTGTTCGCAGAAGTTCAATAAATAGTATGCAAATACGTATAATTATACACAAACTTTTATTAATCATGATGACCAAGTACGTCATAACATAGTATGCGATATACATCGCACATAATACAGGGCTTTTCAACAAGAACTTTATTTTTAAATTTTAAATAAAACACATTTCGGAAGACAGTTTTATATTTCTTTATTGGTATATATTACGTAATACAAAGTCTACCATTTATAAATGAAAAATGATATCGGATAAATGTTCACCAAAACCACGCATACAGACGTTGATCTTTAAGCCAAATTTTTCTATTACATTTTTACATAATTGCGACACTATTTCACTAATTACACGTCGGATATTAGTTTTCAAGGCTTCAATGGTTTGTTGATAATCTGCATGGACGGCACCCTATTCCACCGATGGTTGAAAGTTAATCCTCTACCTCAGAATAGTCAAGTTAGAGCAGTGAAAGCATAGATTAATGACACCAATGAAGGTCAGGGTCAGTTAATTGAAAATTGTAGAAGTAGTATAGAGTATTAAAAACGGGCAAATCTTTTTAAAAAATGTACCATTCTGTAATTCATTAATTCGTTTGTAAAAAAACACAATTTAATAAAAAAATCGATAAAAAAATTAAACAGAAATAAATTAAAAATTAATTAATGAGCAAACATAAATTTAATAACGATATTAAAAAAAATGTAACAGAAAAAGACATGGGCGTCCAAATGAGATTATAAATATATAAATATTATTATTTATGATTATTAATATGAATAAAATGATGGAAAATATTCATACGGTCCAATCACTCCTCTAGACTAAAGAGCGCATCAAACTCTTTCACTCACAGCTGTAATATTGTTAGCTAAATGACCCGGACGAACACGTAAGTACAATAGCGGTTTCAGAAGGACGATTATAACGATTCAAACGAAAATTATAATGAAATATTCAAAAATTCGCGATATGTAGTTTTAGTAATAGATATTAATAATTTTTATGCAATTTTTGATTGAAATTGAAGACATAATAAATAGTAGACCCACTACTTGGCATAAATATGTGAAGAAAATGAGAAAACTGTCACTACATTAAAAATTATCCCCGTTTAAAACGAATGTTCTTGTTGAAAATCCCTTTATATTATCGTCCAATTTTCTAATAATGAGGAAGTTAGAATTAGATTAGATTAGGAATTAGATTGTAAAACACAAAATCTAGATTATATCTTACATTTATCTTGTTTTACTTTAAAAATCTTGAAAGCGTATCTGAAATTAATTGAATTTATTAAAGTCAAATTATTTAAAAGTTAGGATTATTTAGGATTAAAATGAACAAACTAAACAAAATATTAAAATAATGAATTTTAACTGTTAAGTAAAGAATAACATACTTACATAGAAAAATAATATTTAAAAAACAATAAAAACCATAATAATTTCCATTTAACAGGATTGGACTTAGAATATTTGAATAAACAAGAAAAATAAAAATGAAAAATTACAAAAAATCATTAAATACTGACTAAAATTTTTGAAAAAATTGTGTTATAAAAATTTTTTTAAAATAAGAACTATGTAATACAATATAAAGGACTCTATTTTACAATTATTTTTGATCTTCAGTCGTATATAACATAAGAAAAGCGTAAAGATGAAGAGAAGAAGAGACGCAAAAAAGCAAGAAAAAATATACCAAACAAAATTGAAAAAAATTAAAAGTAAAAAACCAAGAAATTAAAAAAATTTACTTTAAATTTAATGTGACTTACCAAATATAACCAAATAAATGGTTTTCCTTCTATTTATTCTTCTATTACTTAGGATTAATTATTTAAAAGTTAACTTTACTTTATTTGTGAAGGAGATGTTTTTTTAAATATATTGATACTCTAGATCTCAATTATTTGAATGATTAAACATCGCAGGTTAGATTATACTTAAATAAAATTATTCTTATAACACTATTTATTATAAAAAAAAATTTCATATTAAATTCATTTATTAGTAATAAAATTCTAATTAATAAAATATAATACACAATAAGTTTTAACCTCAAAAATTAATTTATTATTTAATTATTGAATACTTTCGACAATTTCTTAATTGACATAAATTATTATGGAAATTGTATACTTACTTACTTAAAACTTTTCATTAAACGATTATTTTATAATACACTTTTTTATAATAAAATTTGATTTTTATTGATGTACTTGAGTTCTCATGTACTCAGCTACTGAGTTTCTCACAAACCCATAACATGACTTATAAACTTCAAAATTTGAACGAACACTTAAAACCAGATTTGTTCAATTTTTAAAATCAAATCAAATTTTTAAAACTTTACCACTGAATTAGATTTGATTGAACCAAAAAATTTAAATTGAGATATAATTTTAATAATACCAGAAAACTACTCATACTTTTGATAATAAACTAATTGCAATTGGTCTGCTCAATTAGAAAAATCAGTAAAATTAACAAAATTATTTTTTATTTACAAACTAGATTTAAATCTATTATTGTCTAAGATCAACAGCTTTCGAGTTTTGAATTAAAGTAAGTAAAAAAATGTTGAAAAATTCGAGCGTTTTTTTTGTTATTTCAAACCCCTATATCTTTTAAAAAAAACATTTTACAGAAATCTTACACCCCATTCCGGAGAGCGTTATTGCTCTTTTTCTGTCCTGTAGGTCTACTGACGGTGTGCCAGGCCAATACCAGCGAAGCTACTAGAGAAACCGCTCTGTAAGCACTAAGCACTACTTGCGTCTTAAGAAGTAGGTCCATATTCCTCTCTTTCTATTTCAGTGTCTTTCGCCCTCCTATGTTAAATATCAAGCGTGCTATTGTCGACGATGAGGACTCACTTCGAGAGTAGTAACAAAATCCCCGAGTTAAGTTGTGTATTCCTTCACCTGGATGCGGATGCAGGGTACCTTTTGTATTCCGGAGATCATTGTTACTTTCCATTTAACCGCGACTAGTGCAAATCATTTCCTCTCAACCCAGCTTAAGATATTATTAATACGCACGTTGGCCTCTACATTTAAAGAATTCTTTTCCTGAATGAGGATTGTCATGTCTTCTGCAAATCTCACAAGAGTACTTCAACGTACATGATGTTCCACAATGTCGGAGCTAGCACCGTTCCCTGCAAAACCCCACTGGTTGCTTTCTTTCCATCCGTGTCTTCCCGTTTCTCCTGCCATCGAACCATCGACTGCCAAGTAGCTTGCTATAACGTTGTAAGCAAATGTACGAATTTATGTCTTTTTCTCGCTTCATGTAAAACTTACGTTTTCTTAGAGTTTCCTGCTTTGTCTCCTGTACGGTCGTCTTCATGGCTAACAGGGCATCTGTGGGGAATCTGCTCTTCCTAAATCTACATTGGATCGGAAGAGTCGTCCGGTGCTTTCAATATTTTTGTTTAAATTTTTAATGATCATCTCTTTTACAAACTTTCCGGTTTGGTTCAGTAGGTAAGTGGACCTGTACGACGCAGCATCATCAGATAGCTTCTGGTTTTAGCCGATAATCACCAGATCTTCCATCAGATTCTGTCATTTCGAGAGGATTTGCCTTCGTCAAGGCATAGTATATTGAATGCCATCAGGAATATTATTTTCCACCTTAGCACTTTTTTGGCTTGCCGGTACTCCTGGAAGATTTCTTTGCGGTTGGTGGTCTTTAACTATCTTTAGGCTACTCTTAGAAGCCGATTCGTTGTTTTTTTCTGAGACGCAACACACAGCGTCCACAAAGAAACTGGTTTATGTCTCGCTACTCATTGCTTGAACTAAGCGGCGTCGATAAGTTTGTCGACATTGGGGCGACGGCATCTTGCATCTCAGCCGCAAACGCCTCTAGCACATTCTCTTATCCATTTTATGACCGCTGAATTTGGTGTAAACTTTCACGATAAAAAACATGTGTTTGTGATCGCTAAATGTTTCTTCGTTAAAGTCCCCCCAGCCGCTTGTTTTCCGGATGTTTCGTGAAGTGAAGTGAAGTTTCGTGAAGAAACCGATTTGTTAATGTTCGACTCAAACAGAAATTGATCTATCTTCGTTTGCGCCGCACTGACCTCTAAAAAATCTTGAGTGTACCTGGATGTGTGTAGGTTTAGCTAAAGAAGTCAGACAAGTTTCTTCCGCGAGAAGGGCACTTCTTCTTCCGTCGCGTTGAGGTTGGAGTGGAGGTTTTTACTGGGCTGCTATACATCCCCGCAGCTGCCTTTGCAATGATCGGCGTTGATGTCGAGGAAACGTCCTCTGTACCTACCTTACGCATTTTATCCTGAAGGGTGTTCTTCGTCGGCAATCCTGTCTAGAGAAACTACAATTAAAGCAGTCTTTGCCTCATCAGGACCGTCGCACTCCTTGTTTAGAATTTTTCTTCTAACACCTATACTAAATCTAGGGTCTGTCGTCCAGTGGAGTCACTCGACAGTGGAGTTATTAGAGCTACCAGCTCAGGAGAATCTTCTATGCTCTCTTGATCGCATTGACTATCCGGACGTGTGGCGGTGTGGTTCTTTTCTCTTTTTCCACTTCCTTTGATGCCTTCTAGTCTAGCCGCATTCCGGAATCTTCTAGCATTTTTAACTGGATTATGTCGATTTTTCCACTAGCCTCTTTAACCGCTGTGATGAGACCGTCTGAGTCCCGGGTCCGTTGTGAATTTTTTTCTTAAATTGATTTACTTTATCACAACATTCTATCGCTGCTTTTAATCGCGATTAAAGTAAAGTCTTGTAAAATTAGTAGATAACTTGTGTTTCACAAATTTTAACTATTTTTTGTAGAATATTGAAACATTTTATTAATTTTAATGAATTTATTTAATTAATATTGTTCTAAATGGTAGCTGTAAATTACGAAACTTTAAATATATTTATTGACATACTTTTTTGTCGAGTTTTGCTCTTAATTTTTATAAAATTCTTCATTAGAAAGTTTGTAACCTTTTTACAGATAAAACTATTTAATAAAATTTTTAAAAATTTATTAAATTCAACTGGAAAATAAAATATCTAACTAAATAACAACAAAATTTATTCATCCAGCACATAGTAAAATTCAAGGACTTTGATCAATGATCAAAGTTAACTATTATTATTAGTAAATACTAATAATAAGTACGTACTACAAAATGTTATAAATCCAAATTAGCTTGGACTATAGCAGCAATATTTAAAAATTAGCGTAATGTTCAAAAATTTTAAATTAACTTAACGTTTTCCGACATAAACAAGATAATTTTGTAGTTAATGTTTGACATGAAGCCCCCGAATTTTGCATCTTTGAAACTAACTTTAAAATAAATTGTTCCAGATTTTACTTTTCCAGTTATTTATAGCAGGAAATTATATGCTTAAAACAAAAGAATTCTAAAAAAAATTAAAAGTGAATAAATCGGAAAAATGTACTACTTTTAACGATTTCTTTTTCAAATTATATAACTAATATTAATTATTAATTATTTTATTTATTATTTCTTAATTAATTATTAATTATTAATATTATTATCCTGCTGTTATTTTGTAAGGCGTTTCGGTTAAAAGATTCATTTCTCACGAAAAAACATGAATAAACGTTGATATTATTCGACATTTCTTTACTTAATTTAATTTACAACTCAAAATCCGGTTATTCTAGGTGTTAAAGGAACGGTTATATTCTATTTTGTCGATAAGCAAAAGTTCCTTGAAAAATCAAGAAGTTATTAAGACTACAAAATCAAGAATTTGATTTATTCAATTATAAGCAGAAATATGAAACTTCCCCAGACCTTGAACTAGGAGAAAAAGTGTCTTTTATCGCTACCTCAGATAATTAAATTAAATTAAGAAACTAATAGAAAAAAAACCTAAACAATAAATTTTTAAAGTGAATAGTGTGGTAGTTAGTAGTATTTCAAGATTTTTATCATTTATCATTTTTATTTTTCTTGTTTATTCAAATATTCTAAGGCCAAACATGTTAGATGTAAATTATTGTCTTTTTTATTGTTTTTTAAATATTATTTTTCTATGAAAGTATGTATTCTTTACTTAACAGTTACAATTCATTATTTCAACATTTTGTTTACTTTGATATAAACTAAACTAAAATAATACTCAAATTACAAACACAAATTTATTAACAATCAGGTAAAATACATACAGTTAATGTACGATATAAAACCATTTTACATTAATTAAAAATTTTTTTTTGGTAATCTATTGGCGTATATATTTCCATATAAAGGTGGATCTCGGCGATTGGTTGATTTAAATATGAAATATATCCTTCGGATCTATATTTACCATTGGGAATAAGTGGAGGCAAATATGCTTCATCAATAACAAAATTGCATGCATGATAAATTATATCCTAGAAATATTAACTTTTAGTAGAAATAATATTGTATAAGTATATAAGAAAGTATTTCAAAAACCTTATGAAAGTATAAGCTTGTTACGTTGCCACAGTTTGTCATTTTCCGTAATCCCCCTACATTTGCTTGGAACGCTTTATTCAAATTGACTTGAAAACGAATTGGAAAGTGACGGTATGAATTACTCAGCAACTTAAAAGCTTGAACAAGCAGCTAAAATTAATTTTTTTTTTAATTTGTATATTTTTTTTTTGGAATATATTTTTCACTTCTGCACTGGGAATATATGGTAAACTGGTTACGTTAAACATTATTTACCTCTGATCTACCATATAAATTCTGTTTACATTTTACAGTAATATTAATGGCCGTTGTAGTTCTATTATACTTAAATGTCGTAATTTTTAGTATTTCAAAATAATTTTTATCATAATTTTTCAATTGCACCCAAACGTCTTTCACTTTATATCCTGTTTGATGGAACTAAAATTCAAATAAAAATAAAATGGTAATACAGCTAAAATAATATTGATACTTTTGATAATAACTCATCATTACAAATAGAATCTTTGTTTAAACCAATAATAAACAACCAAATTATTATTTTCATGTTGGATGTAAGACTACTTCTACAATATTATTTCAAACAATAAAATGTTTTATTTGCAAAACCTATTAAGTATTATAAATATCTAAACTATAATGTTTTTGATTATAATAATTTGTTTGATTAGGGTAGAATAAATTTAATGTATATTAGTTTTTGTATACCAATTGCTGAATTGAAAACACAGAACGGATTTGGTTTATTTCATCAAAAGCTTATATATGTTTTAAATTTATATTGTCATGTTTTGAAACCATAAAAATTCTGTTTTGTTATTTTGTAAATTATTTTAAATTTGCTTTGTGTTGAAATTTTGTAACATACTGCACATTTAAAAACTGTAAATCATTTCATTTTTTTACCATGTTGGTAACGGGTGTAGTTGAAACAGGACTTTACGCCATGGAGCGTAAGCGACTAGTCGTACGTTGAATGATTAATTTGATATTTTTAATAATTTTGTTTAAAATTCAGAGTTGTTTTATTTAATGCTAAGTATTGAAGTAATTTTGTTGAAATAAGTTGGAAGTATGAGATTTTTAAAATTCATGCAGGGGTACATCGCAATATAAATTATGTTTTAATTTTATTTTGTGTAACACGATATAATGTTATAATTAACTAAATATAAAGTAACCGGAAGTGACTTATAATCATTATTTAATAACTAAATTCTTAAATAAACTAAATAAAATCACTAACTAAAAAAGTAATTAATAAATATCACTGTTAGTGATATTGTAAGGTAACTAATTTTTTCGTCAATATGTTGAGAACGACATTTAAATGATCAATTTTTTTTTTAATTTTTAATTTCAGTATCAAACGAAATAATTATCGGGTTGTGAGGAATATGTAACACAAAAACAAAAAACTCGTTCGGCCAACGTTTCGAAGACTTTATTGCTTCATCATCAGGGCTAAAAAGAAGGTGAACAATGGTAACATGCTATCAAAGCAAAACATACAATTCACACTCACCAAAACGAAAACGAATGCAAAGTGTTTTGATTACATAATGTATAAAGGGAATGGAGAGCAGCAAGTGCACAGGAGCCAGTGGTACATTCAACAAAGTCATTAATTGTTCTTTCAGCAGCACACCATATAACAGTGGTTGTATGATCAGAGTCTTGTGCAAATAAATTTATGTCATAAACTATAAAAACTTAACAATGAATGAGTGACAATATAAACTTTGCCGTTTTTCCTTTCAATGTCAGGAATACCAGGGAGGCGAAAGAGAGGGTCATCCTTAGTACGGTGCCTGATAACTATAGCTTGATATCTTTTGACGTCAATTCCCTCTTTACTAATATATCTAAGGAGGCAGTTGCTGACTCAGTTCGTAATAACTGGGACATCGTAGAGCCCTTCACTGTTATACCTTTGGATGAATTCGTCCAACTCATTTACACCATATTTGATAACAGTTATTTTAGCTACGATGGTAACTTTTATTCCCACTTGGTCGGTTCCGCCATGGGTGATCCTTGTTCGCCTATTTTTGCTAATTTGGTCATGAATGACCTCCTTGTCAATTTCTTTGGAGCGGTGGACTTTGTGCTGCCTTTTTTGATCCTCTACGTGGATGATGTGCTCACTGCTGTTCCTACTGAACAAATAGATAAATGCATTGACATACTCAATGGTTACGATAGTCTGCTCACTTTCACCTATGAGTTGGAATCCGATAGTTCTATTCCTTTTTTGAACCTCCTTGTTAAGAGAGAGTCTGATGGTACTCTTACTACTGACACTTATAGGAAGCCTACATCTACTGACCGTCTCTTTAATTAAAACACCTCGCATCCGCTACAGCAGAAGATGAGTTTGATTAACACTCTTAAGCACAACATTTACTACTGCGTACCCGAGAATTTGATAGGAATCAGACTACACAACTTCAAGCAACAACTCTTGAAGAATGGGTATCTAGATAGATTGATTGACTCAGCGCTGTTCGGTAAACGACGTTTCCCCATCCCTTTGAAGACCACCACGATGATTGAACCTAAATACAACAAGATCACTTTTCATCCCTGGTTGTCGGGTCCTATAAAACACTGTTTTGGTGATCTAATGAGAGGGGGTGAGTTAGTCTTATCTTTCCATAGCTGCAACACTCTGGGAAAAATTCTGTTCACGAACACCAAGGACAAAGTCCCACCTATGGACCGTGCCAATGTTGTTTATAGGGTCAACTGCACTTGTGGTAGCTGTTACATCGGCCAAACTAAACAGTGGCTCAAAACAAGAATTGGTCAACATCGTTATGACATCAAGTGTGGTTCCACCAAGACAGGCTTATCCGAGCACGCTGGGTCATGTGGATACATCCCTAGAGATGAGGATGTAAAAATTTTTGCGGGTGAGTCGTGCCATCAGATGAGAACATTTTTGGGAACGGCGTACATATCCACCATTCACGTCAACAAACAGACGGATTATATCTACATCAGTTGTGGTTTCAAGGGTCTTCTCAGAAAATTTAATGATAGATTGTCATCTGTTTGAGTTTTGGCGACTGTGGTTACTTCTTTGACCGGTTTTTTGGTCTGGTTGGTGCTTTTGTGCTAACCAATTCCGGAAGATGTGTTTGTTTTTGTTCTTTTTGGTTTATCTTCTGTTTGCATTTAACACTTGCCTGTTTGTTTACGGTAGTAGCAGGTTTTGACCCCATCAGATGGCGCGAACTTTACATTCATGTTTTGGGAGTGGCGGCTTTTTTGAAATTGTGAAATTTGTGTTTATTTTTCTTTCGGCTGGCACTGCAATGCCATATGCCTAATTTTATTTTGTTTTATCTAATAATTTTGCTAATAGTTTAGTTGTAACTTATGTTTTATATTTTGATTGTTTATATTGTCACTCATTCATTGTTAAGTTTTTATAGTTTATGACATAATTTTATTTGCACAAGACTCTGATCATACAACCACTGTTATATGGTGTGCTGCTGAAAGAACAATTAATGACTTTGTTGAATGTACCACTGGCTCCTGTGTACTTGCTGCTCTCCATTCCCTTTATACATTATGTAATTAAAACACTTTGCATTCGTTTTCGTTTTGGTGAGTGTGAATTGTATGTTTTACTTTGATAGCATGTTACCATTGTTCACCTCCTTTTTAGCCCTGATGATGAAGCAATAAAGTCTTCGAAACGTTGGCCGAACGAGTTTTTTGTTTTTGTGTTACATTCCTCACAACCCGATAATTATTTCGTTTGATTAGTTACGTTATTGGATGAGAATCGGTTGTACTATAATGGTCAGTATGTTTATAATAATATTTTGTTCAGTATAATTTATTAATTTGGTCAGTATTATTTGTTATTTTACTCAGTATGAATAATAACCCTTCCTAGTAGCACACTTTGTTTAGTAGGAGCGGTTTAGGGGGATATTTTTAGTGAGTACACGGCAAATCTCGGATGTAGCGTAAAATCTAGTCATCTAATCGCGGTAAAGATTCCAATTTAAGCTTCTAATTTTAATGATTTTCTTATATCATAATCCGCTTGTCGCGGTGCCCAATTTATGCACTCCCGTTTAAAATACTGACTGAAAAACAGATCAAAAGTATTTTAAAATACTGACTACATACATACATTTCGGGCTTTTAGCTTTCAAAATTTATCAATTAAATTATCATAAATTAACAATTGTACTGCCATTTTCAATAAACATGAGAAATAAATCTGTTAAATGTAAATTATCCAAACAATTGCGTAAATAGTTTTTCACTCTCTTCTACAACAAAAAAAAAATGTTCAGCTGTTGCATTGCGAATGCGCATAGCAAGAAATATTTTTAAAATGGTTTCTACATTGGGAAAAGGAAATTGTAAACCGTTTAATATAAGTTTGTACATTTTCATGGTTTTCGTTTTTTCTTCTTTCATGCCATGCTTAAGAAAATGAATAACTTCTTCTTGAAATTATCTACTTTACCTTTATACTTCGTCACTATTCTTTTTATGCATTCTTTGGTTACCGTCACTTATCTTATCCCAAGAATTGAATTTTTGAAGAACCAAACTGCTACCCACTAAAGAAAAAATACCAGATAAAGCAATCCGGTGAATTCACTCAGCACAAGGATAGTACGGACAAAGAACGAACAGCGAAGAAGAATTTATACTAAAGAAAGTAATAGGCGGTCTATCGGCCGCGGTTTCAAGCCAGGACTAGGTTCAACGCCACCACAGCGGGCCCAGCGGGTCCTGAAAAGATCAAAGTCAATGATACCGTTAGATGAAGACCCTTCAAGGCAGCCTCTGGCTGCCAATCGCTCTGCAAGTTATTTATAGTTTAATTCAGTTGCAGTCGAAAATTGATATGTGTTACGCCCGGTTTTTCAATCGTTGGTTAACTTTTTAGTTTGGTTACCTCCACTTGCAAGTTAACACACAGAAAAATAAATGCTATTTTCAAATAGAAACGGGCATACACGAAGTCTAGTTTCAGCCAAACTTAGGTTGATGTCACAAGAAGTTTGCCGTTAGTTCTAGCAATACCATAAACTATTTGCTTTAAGAATGGGAACGTTTAAATCTAGCTTATTTATAAAGGTAAATTGAACTATGAATGCTTACATTGATCATGTAAGCTCAAATATTTAAAAGATTAGTTTAAACTTATAAATGTTAAAGTGAGCATTTTTATTTAGAACATCTCGAATGGAGCTTACGGGTGTTTTAAATTAACATTCATAGTAACGTAATCGAATAGTCACATTAAGCAATAAATAGTTATATTGAACTTGGGAATGCTTACACTAAGCGTACACGCTCAGATAATGAAACGGGCAACTTAAGCTTGCCAGAGTTAAAATAATCATGTATATACTTACAATTAAATAGATAATACAAGATTGAGTTAAGTTTCTAGATACTCAAAATTAGCACATGTAAAACGGTTGGCTTGACCTTATATAAACACTTAAAGTTAGTATAGTGTAGGTACATTTTAGCATATAGGTACATACTCATAGTAAGTTTCGTGAAAACTTAATTCAAGCATGGAAATGAATACTTTATTTAAGTTTGTGTTATATACTTCAGGTGCGCTCATTCAGGGACAGTTTTGATCTGCAGACGCGCACTGAAGATCAATGTATATTATATCTATATAATATAATTATATAACATATAAATACATATATAATATTTATATACTATAGCATTGATCGTCAGTTCGCGAACTGAAGAAAAACTGCACCTGAATGAGCACCATTATGAAAATAAACTTTATACTTACAAAGTAAATTTCAACTTACTGATAAACTTACGTTAAGGTAACGTACCTTAGGGTTAAAGTATTAATAAAACTGTAAAATACAAAGAACAAATTTACTTTTTATTAAAAAAATTATTATACATTTAACATTAAATGAAAGAAAATAAAATAATAAAAATATAATAATATAAAAAATATATATACAAAATAATATAAAAATAATATGAAACACGTAGAAATTTTAGTCCTTAATTGTTTCCAATTGAGATATAAAATTTTCGATTCGCGAAACATTTGCATCGAAAGCAGTTCGAATATTAAAAAAATAAAATTGTATAAACGTCCAAATTTGTTGGCATTCCTCCGGATATTTCAGATTAAAAATTTGAAAAATTTTGAACGTAAAATCCAAACATGATATTAAGTTAGAAAATTTTAAATAAATATCATTGAAATACACATAAAACGTTTCTAATTCTAAAATAGAATTTCCAACAATTACAATAAATGGTTGCAAAGTGGTACGTTTTTGAATACAATTTTTTTTTTTAACAAAAGATTTGGCAAGTCGTTGATACTTTTTAATAGTACTATTTGACTTTCGATGCTATCAGTAATAGATATTTTCCATTGGGATGCTGATTGTACCCGTAAATTCCGCGAATCGTTTCTTTTTTCTATAACCGACAACGTTGATGGTGATATCTCAAAATTTTGTAAAAGAATTCTTCCTGATGGCTTTAATATATGGTGGAATAATTTAATAATGAGATAATGTTTTGAATCTGCAAAATATAAATAATAATATTAAATTGTAATTTTTATGTTATATAAATAATTTAGTACTTTCTGGTGTATTGCCATCATATAATAAATGAAGTAACGTCCAATCTCCACTTTTGGTGCCTTCTTTTGGCACAATATGCACATCTTTAAAAAAAATTTATTCCAACCACTTATTAAATTATGGTTTTTGTTTCCATGCAGATATTCGAAATCGATGTCAATCTGTGTAAAAAGGAAGTCGGTATAATAATTATTATTTTGTACTTACATGTATATTGTACATATAAAAGTATTCAATTTAATAATCTTAGATTGAACAAGTTAATTAAACAATTATTGTATTAAAAATATTCTGATGAAAACGTTAACCTACGTTGAAAGCTTAATAATAAAAACATTATTAAAAATTGTTTAATTAACTTGTTCAATCTAAGATTATTGAATTTAATTATATATCACAAGTTAAAAAATTAATTTATTCATTTATTATATAAAAGTATTCATAATCTTACATAAGCTTTTGCGTTTGCACATTTTAATAATGGCCATTCTTGAAGAATTTGTGCAAATGGCAAATTTTGGAATTCTTCTATTCTTTTTACACGACATGATATATAATTTTCTTTAATTATTTCCCATGGTTTGTCATTATATTCATATTTTAAGGTCTCTTTAATACTATTGTATGTTTCCATATTATCACTGGTGGTGAGTGAACTGGTGAGATCATTACCTATCAAATAAAAAGATTTACAGATTAAGTAGATTCTAGTTTTAAAAAAAAATATTTTATTTTACCAGGAAAAGTTTGGCTTATATTTTTTGAAATATTCTTAATACTTTGAGTGGTGGTTGGTGCTGGAAGTAAACCTTTCATTCTCAATCGTCTTAATTTATTTCTCCACTTGTTGTATAATAAACCTTCGGGATTTCTTTTCAACTGCCTCGGTTTATAATATGAAATTGGGTTTTCACAAGGAAATACATATTTCTTTTATTTCTCTTGAAAATTCTTCCATATCTCTCAGGGACATTACACCTGAGTGCATTAATTTATACTCAGTTATTATGTCAACTAATGCAATCTTATGATCTTCTGGGAGCTCCTGATTTTTTTCAAAATAATCGATTATTAATCGCCCCCGAGCGTTGTTTGATAATATTTCGGTCAAATTCTGAAAAAGAACATTGAATGTAAAACATTTCATTTTAGAAGAAATAACTCTTACTTCGTGTTCAGAATTATTTCTTTTATTTTCTTTATTGGTTTCAAAGAAAGAAGATGATCCATCGTCTTTGAAAAATGTAGACTCCGATGACTAAAAATAGAATTAATTGGAACATATTTATTAAATTTGTAATTATTTTACTAACATGATTTTCAGTCGATTTAAATTTTTGTAAAAAAACCTTAAACTCAATTCTTTCGGCCATTCTGCTTAATGGAAACAATTCGTTAACATCAGATTCGTTTAAATGTTGTAAATGCCAACCGGAAAGTTTATTTTCTGTAAATATATAATGTCAATTATAAACAATAATAATTATATATTTAAATGTATAATACCGATCAATGTTTCTATTATGGAATCTCTCAAACTGTAATTTTTGAGAGTATCCCGAAACTGATCCACATCATCCAACTGGACTGCATCAATTTCTTCCGATGGTCCGGGATTATCTAGTAATGTTTGAAGAACTTGATGGTTATGACCCATAAGGTTGTCATAGCTTTCTTGTTCTGTTACAAACGGTTCCAATGGTAATAAATTATGATATTCCATTTTGCTGAAATGTATGAGGTCGTAGCGAAAAATATTTTTTATGTTTTGTTAACCACAGTTCAACTTTGATTTGTTTGTTGTTAATACGATTTATTGCAATTCTCACAGATATTCGATCCGCAATTTCTTTTATTGGAAACAATTGTTTTAGATCATTTTCAGAAATTGAAGGTAGATCATAAATCGTAATATTGTTTTTAACTAATTTTCGACAAGCAGATTTTGTGACTTTATATGTTTGAAGAAATTTCCAAAGAACATCAAAATTACGCATAATCTGAAAAGCATATTTAATTTTCTGAATTTGAATTTTGATGAATTATTTAAATTTATTTTTAATTATTATAATTTTTATTTGATATTTCAAAAAAAAATTACGCAAGCACAAAAATCAATTTTATTAGCTAAGTTTTAGGTAAAATTAACATCTACAAATAATAAATAAAATGATTAGCTAAGTTTTAGCTAATAAAATCAAAATATTTCCTGAACTAAACACTTTATTTTCGTGAAAGTTGAATTGACATGTGGTTCTTAATATTTACCACTAAAATTCATCATAATCTCAATTTATAAAAAAAAACACTTAAGCGTTCTTTTCGTGGGCTCTTCATGTCTGAATAAATAAAAAATAAACTACAATCTATTAATGAAATATAAAATAAAATGCACTGAAGAATTTAGGAAATAATTGTACTATGAAAATTAAAATGCGACTAATTTAATTCAAAAATAAATTTAAATACTAAGTTTGGAGTGCTACCATTCAAAAATTGAAAAAAAAAACGATTAATTCGACGAAAATCCCTACAAACTTATAAAATGTGCCTTAATTTCTTTAAACTTGTTACCTACCCAAAAAAAGGGGCATTTCGCCAGGCTTGCTCCGGGTGCAAAGAAACTACTCCTACTACTTGCAATATTTTAACTAACAAAAGGGTAAATTCAATAAAATGCAAATTCAAATATATCGTTTCATCTGATTTTCACAAAAATGATTAAAATACAACTTCTTAATAATCTAAACACTAACATTAACCAAAACAAACAATAAAAACAACAAACAAATAACTCCTAAAATTAATAGCATAAATAAAATCAAGATAGCTAGCTCCTGGGTTGCAGCTTCGAAAATAAAAAATATCATAAAATTAAAATAAATCTAACCTTTTCTCAATAGCGCCACCGTAAGAAAACTGGTCACTTGACACTTCCGAACTGACAAAAACTTGACTTATAATTAATTACCTAAATTACCGAACTTGAACCGCTATTGAATTTATAAAAAAAAAATCGACACAAATTTTGTTGAAATTGGAAATCCCGGTCCCATCTGAGTTCGATAACGTATCACAATATAATCTCCGTCTTCGACGTTAACAACGCGTTTTTATAATTTTATTTTTCTTTGTTTCTATGTGAAATCTTTCCCCCCACAAGTCTCAAAAAAAATGGTACGTGTGGCCCATAAAAATTATTTTTTTGGATTTAATATTTTTGTTTACTTAAGCCTAAAGTTGCATATTTGGCTGTTCCTTTCTTTGACTCGCGCGTGAAGCTCATTAACATCTTATTGCTCCGAACATGGTCATTCAATTACGAGTCCAGTGTTTATTTTAAAATTATTTATGATGTGGGAATATGACAAAATGTGGTTCAACTATTTTTTATCGAATTGATTTTTAAGAAAATTATTTTAAAAGTCTTGAATTTCTAAAATTTATAATCTAATTTTATTCTCAATATTATGTAACCGTAACAAACTTCAGCTGATTCTACCTTCGTTCTAGATTAAATTTGGTAAAACTGATTTAGTTCAAAAGTGAGATTGTAAGAACTACCATAATAATAATAAATTAACATCTACAAATAATAAATAAAATGATTAAAATTTTCTTACCTCTTTCTTGAGTATTGTACTACTTGGCATTGAATTAACAGAACTGGTACACTTATGCCCGTTGCACTTAAACGATTTATGTTGTCTGGAAACTTGCAAAAAATTAAGTTGGAAAAATTACAAAGCAAGGAGCATTTAGTTGACTTATTTGAGTATTTAAATGCTTGAAACAAGCATGCAATATGCATTTTTTACATCTAAGCATAAAGCATATCTAACTCATTTTAAAACATTTGCATACTTATATTGAACATTTTAACAAAGTCAATTTAATCTGCAAGGGTGGACGAATAAGTATTTTAAAATTGTTTGAGTATGATCATACTTAATTGAAGTAATAGCAAAACTTGACACCTGAGAGTAACTCGAACATTTCGTATGCTTATTTTGAGAATTTTAAAATCAAGTATAGTATATATGCTTATATATAGTTGTGCATATACTTAAATTAACTTTATTTTTACGAACTTAAATTAGACAGCGGTTGCTTGATTTGTGAGCATGCAAAATTTTTCTGTGTGTACAAAAATTTTGTTCTAGTATGCTTACAAAGGTGTCTTTTTTGAAATAGTTAATAGGTAAAGGTTCAATTTTGGAATAGGTTTCGTGACAGATAAAGTGTCACTTTTTGACACTCAAAAGTGTGCGGAAAAGTAATACTTTTCCACACACTTGTGAAAGTGTGCGGGAAAGAAAGAAAAAGTTCTAATCTACTTTATTTATAATATACATTAACGGTTACATTAGAACAATTATTAAAAGTGTTAACTGCGCCCGGATCAGTTTTCGACGTGGACACTCCTAAATTAACATCACCGCCATTTAAAATTCGCCACTTAAAATTCGCCACACAAATTACCTTTTCCTTACCTTACTTACCTGTTCACGTTATAATGGCTACTATCCATGACCTACCTACTGTCTATAATGGGCTACCAACCGCAAAATACAAAAATTTTATAGTATAAACGCCTACTATCTTTTTTCTTGAGAAATGAGAAATGTTATTGGTTCTTTTTGAAACATATTTAGAAAAAATATTGTTCGATACTCGTGGAAAACTACCTTTTCCTAACTTGTATCGAAAATATCTATTGTTATTATAGTGTCATGGTCGACAGTTTCATCATCATTTAAATTAACGCTGTTTTTTTCTTATTGTTATCTCCGTACGATTCCAATTGTCGGTTAATAATTTAGCTTCTTTTTCAACACGATTAAACAAATTTCGCATGTTCATTGTAAATTCGGTTAAAAACTATAAAAGAGTTGATGATCTTTGTTATACCCTTGTGGCAACGTGCTCACCGTTTTCCACCGGAAACTCTTCAAAATTGAATTTAAAATAGGACGAACTTGGAATTATACTTGATTCAACGCATAAACAATTTTGAAAATAGGTTTATATGTAAACGGCGGAGTTCTGAAGTAACAAATATTAAAAAAAAGACATACAACGGAATTGATAACCTCCTCCTTTTATGAAGTCGGTTAAAAAAATTCTGTGCTGCTCTGCCACAATATAATTAATCTAATAAAATTATTTTCCAAGTCTGTGTATCTTTCTTTCTTTCTTTCTTTCCCGTACCGCATCTCTGATTGGTAGGTTTTTTACCAACTTAAAAATTAATTCATTAATCGGAGAAGTACATGAGGACTATCGAGTGGCTCCAGACGACTTTAGAGACTTTAGAGTCGAACAATTATGGCTTTCAGGTATACTATTGATATTCCCTCTGTGAGGCCGAAGGTAGAACAACTATATTCGACACAGTCTAGATGGCTGAAAGCGGCCGTAGGAAGCATATGCCAACTAGTTTTACAATATTCTGATTTTTCGAATCCTAATACCAACGTAGTACCTTGAACGATACAAAGCAAATTGACTTAACATTTGAGCAAGAACCATTGTTTAAACTACAAAAAATTATCGTCTTCACATTTTTAGTTAGAAATGTGCTATTGTAAAAGAAAATACACCCCTTAATGTTATTTTAAATTATATTCCTAATTACCATTTCGATGGTAGAAAACAAAAGTTACGATTATTTTCAACTTTATTCCTTGCCAATTTAAACTAACGACCATTATAGAATTACTTCTTCTAAAATGAAAATTGCTTATCCTAAACAGATAAATTACTCAAATTTTGAAAAATATTGTAACGATATAAACCGTACAAATATTTGTGCAAAGAAAACTTAATCAAGGAAAAATGCGATGCTTCATTTTTAATTTCACTTTTAAGAATTTCTGAATATATTAGCTGGAAAATGGACAATAAAAACTTCAAATTACATAGTTGCTCATCAAGATTATAATGATAAAAAATGATTTATATTTTAATGCTAATTGTTAATTTTGGTTTCTGTTACATAAATCACTTTTGTCTGTGTTTGTTTATGTAAAAACAATTTTATATCGGCCAAACGTTCTCTGATTGTGCGACTAGAAATACTCTAATTGTAGATCATTAAAGCTAACATTAAGACAAACTTTTCAGAATTTTACTTTTCTATTAAGAAATAAGGTGAAATAAGTATAACAAATCAGAAAATAGCACTGCTAGTCTTATTAGTTTTTTTTATTATGAATATATTAATTACTATATACTGCTCTTATTTTTTAAAAAATTTTGTTTAAAAGATGTAGTTCACAAAATAAACAAAAAGAATGAACTTGTAATTGTTTAACATTTCTTTTCTTAATTTTATTCGTAGCTCCAAATCCATTCATTATATTATACAAAAAAGGGTTATAAACTGTTTAGTAGATAAGCGAAAGCTCTTTGAAAAATCAAAAATGTATTATAACTATAAAATTAATATTTTATCTATTCAATCATAAGCTGAAATTCCAAGATTCTAACTGATTCTAACAACTCTAAATAATTTTAAATATAATCCGGATCAACTAAACTACAATAATATCCAAATTACAAACTATTTTTTTGAATAATCTATTGGCGTATATAATTCTGCATAACCGTGGATCTCTGCTATAGGTTGATTTAAATATAAAAGATGTCCTTCAGCTTTATATTTACCATTAGGAATAAGCGGAGGAAGATAAGTTTCATCAACAACAAAATTGCATACATGATAAATTATATCCTATAAAAGTAAACTTTTTGTAGAAACAATATCGCACTACTATAAGAAAGTATTTCAAAAACCTTATAGAAGTATAAGCTTGTTGTGTTACCACAGCTTGAAATTTTTAATGATCCTGCTACATTAGCTTTAAAAGCTTTGTTCAAATTGACTTGAAAACGAATTGGAAAGTGGCGGTATACATTACTCAGCAACTTAAAAGCTTGAACAAGCAACTAAAAATTTTTTTTTAAATTTGTGTTATTTCAGAATATATTTTCCACCCCTGCACTGTGAATCTGTGAAATCTATAAAAGTTATCCTGTATACGGTGAATAATATTTACCTCTATTTTATCATATACATCCTTTTTAAATTTTACAGTAACCTTGTGGGCCGTTGTAGTTCTATTATACTTGAACGTAGCAATTTTTAGTAATTCAAAATAATTTTTATCACAATTCATTACTTGCACCCAAACGTCTTTCAATTTATATCCTTTTTGATGGAACTAAAATTCAAACAACAATAAAATGTTAATAAAGCGCAAAAAATATCGATACTTTTGATAATAAATCATCATTACAAATAGAATTCTTGCTTAGACTAATTATAAACAATAAAGTTAATATTTTCATGTTGAATGTTAGACTACTTCTACAATATTGTTTCAAATAAGGAAAAATTGTATTAGCAAAACTCATTAGTATCAGAATATAATAAACAATTTTTTTATTATGGTAGAACAAATTTAATGGTAACTAGTTCCTGTATACCAAGGACTGAATTGGAAATATAAAACAGTAACAGATCTACTTTATTTTTTCAAAAACTTATTTTTAAATTTATACCGAATGGATGAACTGGATTATCAAGATATAGCTGCGAATGTGCTAATGGACTGAGAAGAATTGGTTGTTGTTCACACGTAGCTACAATAATTTTTTACCTGACGCATGGACGATAGTTGGCTAAAATCCCCAAACCAGCAGCAATACTTAATACTTTATTCAATAAAGACAATATCACCACTGTGATTTATGAAGATAGCGACGAGGACTAGTCACAAAATCACAAAAAGATTTTTATTATTAACAGATTAATATAATTAATACATTTTTTAATAGTTTATAATTAATTATTAATATTAAAGTTATTGAATAAAGAACAATTATTTTTATATGAGTGTTCTTAATTTGTTCTGTTGTTTTCACTCGTACAGTAATCGCAAACGTTCTGTATTGTATCACTTCAAGCGTTAAATCATAAAAAGAAATCGATTTTTCACCAAAAAATCGGTTTTTAATTTTTTTCAATACCAAATCCTTATTTCTGACGTCCTCCGTCGTCCTCATTGCTGTATCCAACAACTCGAACGGTGTCGTATCGATTGCTCTTTGATAATTTGAGGTTATACCACTTCGTTAGATTTTCTATAGATAATTTAGCCAGAAATGCATATAATTATTTTATGTATTTTTTCCATTTACGCGAGGTACACCAGTGGTATTCAGTAGATGTTGAATGATTTTTTCTTTGCAATAATCGTTCAAGTCGGCAGAAGTGAAAGCAGTACCTCGGTCATTCATTATTTTTCTTGGATTCCCAAAACTATTCTTTTGCGATTCCAACTTAACAATGACTTTCTTCGTAGTCGTTGACTTGGTAGGGTACTCCACACAATCTTTGAAAAGGCGTCTTTAATCGTAAAGATGTAGTTATAATTCTTATTAGTGGACGGCATTGAACCCGACATGGTACCGGTCGACATGGTATCAAATTTAGAAATCGTTCTTGTTTTCTTAAGTTTCCGTTTAACAATAAACATTTCACGCAATTAGAAATGCATTTATCCACTTTAAGATTTAACTTAGGGATATAATACTCGCGTTTTACCAGTTGCTCTGCATGCCACTGGAAACAACTAATAGCTCTCTTCACCAGCATACTTGTATAGTATATCTTTTTTTTTAAATAATCGTTATACGGCTGCGTTTTTCAATCGCAGTCTTTATATCTTTGATATCTGAGAATATTTTTCTTCTTCTCTTGGGGTGGTAGGTATGAAACTCCATTTTAGTTTCTTCTAGGCCCTTAATGATAACTGAATAGCTTTTAGGTGTCAAGGGAGCTGTCAGTCAATCCTTACCAAAATTAAATAAGTAACTAGATTTTAGGGTAGATCCGAGACTTGCCGTGATTGCGTTTTTTAAAGGCAATCTTCTGCTCCTGACGCTCCGAGCAGTTTTGACAAACTCTGTACTCACTAAAAATATCTCCCTAAACCGGTTCTACTCGGCAAAGTGTCCTACTGAAAAGAAGGTGGATCTCCTTCGATGTGCACTCGACGCTGTGATAATTGCGACTTTATAATAACAATTACTAAGCGATTATTAACTTAATTCTAATTAAATTACATAATTCTAAAGGATTATGAACTTAGAATAAGTATTACTATTGCCCAATCTATGGCACCACAAACAGGTACATTGAGTATGATTAGACTTATCGAAATTACTGATGCCCAATTTAGTTGGGCAATTTAGTAGTTATAATTAAGTGCCCAAATAACTACAATATTATTAAATACTTACCATTTATTTTAAAAAGCACTGACCATTTAATGATAAAAATTTTGCCCAAAAAATTAGTTGTTTTTAAAAATTATCGTTAGTAACAACACCAAAATGTGCAAATAGCTCGGAAAAATCTTTTTAACATGAACTTCCCCGAAGATTGAAAAGTCCGATCTCTGTGGGCTATTATCAACAATTGAGTTTTGGCCTACAAAATATTATAGGTAGTCTTTACATTTTTGATCGCAAATTTATTATTGTAACTGACCATAGACCGCTTAATTGTATTTTAAATTATATTCTTACTTAACAATACGATTGTAGAAAAAAAAAGTTATGGTTATTATCGACTGAATTTTTTTCCAAAAACCATTATAGAATAATTTTTTCGTAATCAGAATTTCTTATCCTATATAGATAAGCATATCAAGTAAATTTAAAAGTAAACAAGTTAATTAAACGTTAAATATAATTTTATTTATTTATATTTTATAAGCTTTCGATGAGTTGTGTCACCTTCGTCAGAATAATGAAGAAAATTTACTTGATATAATTATCACAAGTTAAAAATTAATATATTTATATATAGATAAGCTATTACTCAAGTTTTAAAGAAATATATAGCAATGTGAACCAAAACAAATATTTGCGTGAAAACAACTTATTAAAAATCAAACAAAAATGCTATGCTCCGTGCAAAATTCAACTATTAAAATTTTGCAAAAAACTTTCAAACTGCAACCAACAAAAAAAATCGCAACGCTCAACGGTTCAAAAATTCAAAATCTATCACCTGAAAAATGAAAAATTGTAATATTGTAATGTAAAGTTGTAAAGTAAATAATTTATTAAATGGTACATTATACTCCCAAATGTTAATTTGGTTACGGTCTTGTATACTATCCCAAGAATTGCACTTTTTCCTATTGACTATTAGAAAGAGGACAATTTTCTGAGTATATTAACACAAAAATTATTGTGGATTATGCAATAGTTGTCGAAATAACAACATTTTAAAATTACGAAAAGCAGGCAAATGTAATATGATATACCCGATGTGTGACGGTCGGTCTCACGTTGAGGTACGGTCTCGTCGGTGACGGTCTCATTTTGTTGACGGTACGTGTGCTTTGATATAGTCTTAATGATGTGTTTATTCGATGTCGACACCCGTAGGAGTTCTATGGCTTCGAGTTCCACCCTTGGCGAGTTCTGTCATTTTTCAGGGATATTTTTAAATTTTTTTGCCTTACACAAAATCGGCTAATCATGCAGCCGTGTTAAAAGGTGTATCTAAAATACATGTAAATTTAAATTTTTCAAATTCGATTTTTTCGAGAACTAATTTATAATCCAACAAAATTTTTGTTCTAGTATGCTTAGAAAAGTGTCCTTTTACCCATTTTCAATAGGAAAAAGTTAAAATCGTGGGATAGTATACGTGACAGTTCCCGTTAATCCCTCGCATCCCTAAACCCCGTCACAAGGGGTATCGACATATCAAAGGTTAAAGCAGAATCTTGTCTCGATCTTTCTTCAGATTACTCTCCAATAATAATCAATATTTACTCACAAATTATAGAAAAAGAAAAACGACCAACTCTATTTAGTAAAAGAACAGACTGGAATATATTCAGAGAAAAACTAGACAAACTAATTTCACTAAATATACCCCTCAAAACTGAAAAAGAACTGGAAAAAGCAGTGAATACTCTAACAACCAATATACAACAAGCCGCATGGCAAGCTACCCCGGATTCTTATAATAAAACCATAAAAGAAACAATACCACATATAATAAAACAAAAAATAACCGTAAAACGAGCTCTACGGAAGACATGACAAGAAACTAGGTACCCCCCGATAAAACTAAATTAAATAAAGCCACCAAAAGACTAAAAGAAATGATATCCCAAATAAAAAACAAAAGAATACAACTTTACCTGGAGAACCTCAGCGCATCAGAAGCAAGCGATTACTCCTTGTGGAAGGCCACCAAAAAACTGAAGAGTCCTCAAGTATCGATACCACCAACAAAAGACTTAAATAATAAATGGGTCAGAAACAACAAAGAGAAAGCAAATGTTTTTGCTCAACATTTGGCAAAGGTTTTTTAACCATACCCACCATCTAGTAGCACAGAAGAATAAAATGACATCATGGAATTCCAAGAAACACCATTTCAAATGGACTTTCCTATAAAGAAATTCAAATTGAAAGAAGTGGAAAAAACAATCTACAACGACATAACTCCAAAGAAGGCCCCCGGATATGATCTAATTACAGGAAAGATTCTACACGAAATAACTACCAAATACCTGAGGGCCATATTACAAATATTTAATGCAATGATCAGGATCAACCACTTTCCAAGTCATTGGAAGATCGCACAGATTGTTATGATCCCCAAACCAGGGAAAAAACGGGACGATGTCAAATCTTATAGGCCAATTAGTCTGCTTCCTGTACTGTCGAAGATATTTGAAAAACTAATTCTACAACAACTAAAACCTATAATAGAAGAACGAAACCTAATTCCTAATCACCAATTTGGCTTCCGAAACCACCACGGAACAATCGAACAGGTTCACAGAATAGTCAGTCACATCAACAGAGACCTGCAAGGTAAAAGATATTGTTCGGCAGCATTTTTGGATATCAGCCAGGCTTTTGAAAAGGTATGGCACTCTGGACTGCTATACAAACTTAAAAAAAACCTACCATACCATTACTACCAGATATTAGAATTCTATCTAAGCAATAGATATTTCCAAGTTATGCGGCAGAATGAATATACTAACCTTCACCAAATAAATTCTGGAGTGCCCCAAGAAAGCATCCATATACCTACTATATACGTCAGACCTACCAATTACAGAACATACCACAGTAGCAACCTTCGCTGACACAATGCAATTCTTTCCTCGCATAATAACCCAACTGTGGCATCTATAAAACTTCAAGAAAATTTAAACAAAATCCAGGACTGGCTACATAAATAAGGCAAGAATAAAGGCAAATGAAACAAAGTCAATACAAGTGACTTTCACCATGAGGAGAGGCACTTGCCCACCGGTGAAAATTAATGGCTGCCAGCTACAACAAAGCGAAGATGCAAAATACTTGGGAATGCATCTAGACAGACGACTTACTTGGCGAAAACATATCTTCACGAAGCGGAAACAACTTGGGCTAAAATTAAACCAGATGCACTAGATCATTGGACGGAGCTCGCAACTCTCTATTGAAAATAAGGTTCTAATTTATAAAGCGATACTTAAGCCGATATGGACTTACGGAGTACAACTCTGGGGCTCAGCAGCGGAATCAAATCTCGAGATTCTTCAGAGATTCTAAAACAAAGTGCTTCGCATTATAGCAGATGCACCTAGATACATACCCAATAGTGTAATACAACGCGACATCCCAATGTCTACTGTCAAAGAAGTGATCCAGCAGTTCAGTGTGAGATACCACCGAAGACTCACGTTGCACCCAAATGTGCTTGCCAATCAGTTAGTAACACCAAGCGAAGAACCACGCAGACTCAAAAGATATCAACCGGAAGACCTAATAACCAGATTCGACTAGTTATATAACTCATCAGATACTAATTGGGCCCTTAAGTAAATAAAGTAAAGGCAGAAGGTTCAGTGGAACACAATGCACAAGTCATTCTTATTATTATTATTTATTGTAATATACCTTGTCAACTAATACGCTTATTGTCCAATGAGACAGATTGCAATGTACAAAGGAGTTAATAATAAAAAATTAATTTTAATTTAAGTATATAAGAGTAATACTATATTACCCTTCATAATACTGAAAGGAAATAATTAACTAAATTAAATAAATAAATAAATACGTAAATAAACTAAATAAAGTCGATAACTAAAAAATAGGAGTAATTAATAAAGATTAAGTGCAGGTTCTCATGAAACGAACCAAAAATAAGGTGTTTTTCTGGATTTTATTTTATAGAAGTTTTTGGCATGATTGTATTTATTAACTTTTAAAAAATTTTTAAACAAATATAAACGAAAATAAAGAAACAAAGGGGACCCATATTTTACACATTAATTATAATTTTTGTATTTCTGTTTTATATCTATTGTTGTTTTTTTATATATTACATTTCAATGAATTAGTTGATTTTTTAATAAAGTACAAATTAACGTAACGGAGTTATTATTCTCAATAGAAGAGACTCAAAGACTATGTTTTTAGTAGTAGATCCGCCATATTTGAGTGTACGTTTAAATCAAAATATAAATAATAATTTATCATAAATAAATCATAATATAATAAAATAATACGTTAAATATCAAATACGCCATGGGCGGAGCTACCCTTATTGAAACAGCCAATTAAATACACATTTTTAGTTTTCAATGCAACTACCAGGGTGTAGCACGTGAAAGAAATCATTATAATGAAGAACTGTAGATCCTCTGTTCTTCTGAAGATCTACATAAATTTTGAAATAATCGAATTTGAATAACTGTTTTTATGTAAGTCATTAAAATTAGCATTATGTTGACCGTCCTTGTGCTCCAAGTAAATATATTGTCGTGTTTTAAAACTGAAAAATTCTGATTTTTGTTTATTTGTAAATTATTTTGAAGTTAGTTTTATTTTAATTTGTAAATTTGTAAGCATACTGTAAATAAGAATTTGTAAATAAAATTATGTTGGTAACGAACGAGGTGAGAGAGAGCTAACGTATGGTGTTATTGTCAAGCCGAGATGCCGACACGGCCGGTGGCAAAATCATGTTTGCTGCAAAAATTAATTTAATTAATTTGATAATTTCATGATTTTAATAAAAAGTAGTAGATTTGATTGAAAGTTCTTTAATTAATTTGTCGAGCCACGACGTTTTGTATGATAAGGCGCACAGCTGTGGCCAGGCATAGCAAGATTAAACGATACCATATATGAAAATCAAATTGCAACAACATTTTTAAATGATAAAAATTAATCGACACGAAAATTTAGAATTAAAATATTCAGAAGAGTCTCATAATCACAAATATTTGCATGTACTCCACGCGACCCCACAATAAAATTATAAAAATTTAATTCTTTAGTGCTTTAAAATTTTGTATACAAAAGTTATACATAGGGGGGGGGGGGCATCAAAATACATATACTTCGCTTGTTTTAGTTAGCGTGTCCATCCACAGTTGGATTACAGCATCACTACTGCTAACAGCATGTTATAAAATTATTTAAATAGAAATTCGTTTATTAACATAGAAAATGATTTTACGATATTTGCCTCGCAAAATTCAACACCGACCTTTCGACAGAACGGAAGGAAAAAAGAAGCGCCGAAGTTTTAGCAGAATTTAACTTAAAAACAATTATCTGTAATTTTTGAACTTATAAAAATTTTTAATTTTTTGGATGATCTTCGAGTTTCGTGTCTTCTAGATCTGTGTCATTTTTGAGTGCAAATTATGTCCAAAAATACTTTAACAAAAATAAAAACATATCATTCTTATGGAAACAGAGAATGAATGTACGGTTGCAGTTTTTGGTCGTTTTGACGGGTATTTTTGAGTAATCCCAAAAATTATTTTTTATATTTATAATTTACGCAAATTCTACCAAAATTTCATTCAAATATTTTTAAATTCGTGGGACACTTTAACGCGTTTTTCTAAAATGAATTAAAAAGTTAAATTTTCTTTGGTATCAGCGAAATTGTACTAAAAAAAATTTACATAGAGAAGTGCAATACATGTTTAGATATATTTATTTAATTAAAATTAATACAGTAAAAAAACAGGAAATTTATCTAGGTGTAAGTATGACTATTTTTGGTAGTTTCAGATTAGTTCTCCACATTATTAATTGTTTCTGAAGAGTTTTTTTTCCATCGAGCTTACCTATGGTATATATTGTCGTATTGCGAGATCCATTTTTTGAGAAAAATTTAGTGTTATTTTTGAGTTTTGGATGGTAATATTTTTGTAAAGCGGTTGGCAGTAAAGATTGCAGAGTGGGAGCTTTTTGCCAAAAATGGCCGTCCGAGCGGTTTGATTGATTTTTGGCTCCTGATTTTTTATTCGAATTTGGTGAAAATTTTGATAGAGTATTTTGAAATTGTAAGTTATTTTTGTTATTTTTGAATATTGCTTGATTCTGAGTTTATAAAATTGTATTTGGTCGGAAGTGAGCGAATTTTACCGAGAGATAAAATTATATATTTTATTAATATTTTATATAATATTTGAAAATATCTTGATTACACTAAATATATAAATAGTTTTATTTTTGTAACTCATAATATATTTTACAATCTATACGTAGATCAAATAACAAATTAGATCGTCACAGCAATTCCAACTACGAAAAAAGTATGCACCTAAAATAAAAAGCAAAAGAAAAGAGAGAGGGATTAGGGAGGAGGTTGTGAGAACTGGAGTTTACCCTCCCGTTTAATTTTGTTTAGTTTAGTTTTGTTCAGTTAATAAAAATCTGTCATTTAATGTTTTTAAGTTTATTTTAATTTAAACAAAAATCTTTTAAACATTTTAAAATACTTTCAAACATAAAAGTAGTTTCACATAATTTTATTGAATTTCTTAGTTTTACCTAGAAAAATCTAAGAAAATTAAGGGAAAAAACTAAATTTTTACATCAATTTTCTGAATTTAATTAGACTTTACTGTAAAACTAAGCTTGAAAAATTTTTCTAAACTTGGCAGCAAGAACATGTAACGTTAATTTTTTGAATAAACTATTGGTGTATATATTTCTGCAAAACCATGGATCTCTGCTATAGGTTGATTTACATCTAAAATTTTTAGTTGAACTTTATATTGGCCATTGGGAATAAGCGGAGGCATATAAGTTGGATCGATAACAAAATTGCATATATGATACGTTACATCCTATATAAAAAACAACTTTTAGTATAAATAATATTGTAATAAACATAGTATGTTATGAATAACCTTGTAAAAGTAACAGCTTGTAATGTTTCCACAATTGATCATTTTTAATGTTCCCACAACATTGGCTTGAAAAGCTTTATTTAAATTTACTTGAAAACGAATTGGAAAGTGACGATACTCGTTACTTAGAAACTTAAAAGCCTGAACAACCACCTAAAATTAATACATTTTTTTAATCTTTCCATTATTTTATTTATTATGTGCACGATCAAAGTCTAGTATGGCGGTTAGATTGTTGAATTGCTAGATTATAGTCGAAATAATAACTCCAGACATTTTCTGACAGTGTCTCCCTCACGTAGTGCTTTGAAATATTAAAGATGTTTTAATAACGTCCTTGTAGTCATACGCTTCTCATGGTTCTGAACCCGCGTTAAACTGTAGGTTCATTGTGTTGGTAGGCAACTTCAACACGTTCATTAAGGACATAGGATAAAGAGAACGAGAAAGCGACGCAAAATGTAAATGATCGATTAGCGAAGATTATCAAAGAACTAATCAAAGTGTCCAGACCTGTCCGCGATCGTTCGATTTTATCGTCTAGAATCAACGAATTTTGACTTATGCTTTACACTAAGAGAGGAAATGTTAAAAACTTCTAAGTTTTATTATTTTCGTTTTATTGTACACCTTTGTATCTATTAAACAAAACCATCCAATTTTGATAAAAAATTTATATTAAATAAGTTTAAAATTAGAAAATTTAATGGACTACCACTTAAATATAGTAAAAATTTTAGAAAATCAACTGCATTCAAAGAAAATCCAAAATACTTCGTAATGAATAATTACGAAAAAAAATAATTTTAGATAATCTCTCAAGGATTTAGATTTTTCAAGAAATTAATTGCAAATCTCTGAAGTTCTTTAAAAATCATTAGAATTTCTTAAAAATTTCAGAAATTTCTTGGAAATTCGGAAACCATTAGAATTTCTTCGAAATTAATAGAAATCCATTACACTTACACTTATTTGAAATTTTACAATGCAAACATGTAAATAACCCCAATAGATACTAATTACCACAGAATTTCTTAAATTCTTTTTTAGCTATATTTGTAAAAATAATATTGTTAAAAACAATTTACCTCCAAATTATCATATAAATCCTTCTTGAACCTTAGGGTAATGTTTTGAGCTGTTACGGTTCGATTATATTTAAATGTTTTAACATTGAGAATTTCATAATAGTTTTTGTCGTAATTTATTACTTGAGCTCTAACATCCTTCACTTTATAACTATTTTGATAGAACTAAAACACATTTAAAAAAGGTAAAAAAATAAATAATATTTTTGATCATCATAATAGAAAATTAAGAAACCTTTGATAATAAACCATCATTACTGCAAATATCATCAATGAAAAAAATCAGTAACAACAATAAAATTATCTTTTTCATTTTAGTAGTACACAGCAGCGTCGATTTAAAAATATTTTATACAAGTAGATTTAAACAGATGTTAAATTTCAATATAAAATATAACAACTTTAATACTTAGTATACTATACATTTGTTTTATTATAGCAAAAACTTATTTAATGTTTGTGTGTTCCTGTATACCACAGACCAAAACGTAATTATTCAGCAACAACATAATTTATTTTATATTGCACTGAATCTATTAAGATAATACTTATTATGGAATGTAACTTATTTGGGTTTGTCTAATAAAAAAACGTGGTGAGAACAAATAAACATTTAATAAAGGTGATTAAATTATATTTACACAGGTAATGGAGATTAACTATTTAGGAACAAAACTAACATGTGATGGGCAGATAGAAAAAGAGACAAATGAACAAAACATGAAAGCTAGTAGAGTGTCTGGATGCATGAACGACTTAATTTGGAACAACAAACACATACAGAGAGACGCAAAAGTAAGAATTTACAAGAGCGTAATACGACCGATCCTCACCTACGCAGCCGAGACTAGAACAGACACTGCATCAACGAAAAGACAAACTGAAGTTGCAGAGATGAAGACACTAAGAAGAATACTCGGGAAAACTAGAAGAGACAGAATACCAAACACAAATATACGAGAAACCTGCAATGTCACAAACATCTCGGATTGGATAACCGACAGACGAAGGCTATGGAATGAGCATATAACAAGAATGCATGAAACCCGATTGGTAAGGAAAGCAAGAGACAACCGTCCAAGAGAAAGAAGAAGAATAGGGCGCCCCAAGAAAAGATGGCGCGAGAGCTTATAAAGTAAAAATCGATTATAAATGTTGGTTAATAACAGGAAAATAATCCTAAATAAAGAGAAGAAGAAGAAGAAGATTAAATTATATGAGAACAAAATAAAACGTCTTAACTTGATGACTGCTCTAAATGAACTGACTAATCAACTTATTTAATGACAGAGCGAGTGCTTTCTTCAGCGGCGTCTCGTTAATACATGGGCGTGCAAACGATATGCATAATATAATCCAATACTTCCACTTATTATAGCTTTCGGTTGCACCCTGTACATAAATCAAAAATTATTAAAACATTTTACAATTCAATAGTAATAAAACAAATATTTTTGAATGAAAGAATAAACAATATTTTAATACAATAAATTTTCTTCCATTCCCAGCTGTTGTCTCATCGCGCAAAATTTTTGCTTACATAATGGCTTAGTCATTATATCCGCGTATTGTTCGTTTGTGTTACATAATCAATACTTATTTCTTTATTTTCGAACTTCTCTCGAATATGATGGTATTTGACTGCAATATGTTTTAATCGTTTGTGAAATTCGCTATTTTTGATTAGTCGAATTGCACTTTGGTTATCAACTCCTGTTGGTGTCGGTTCTTCTTGTCTTTCTCCGATGTCCGATAAGAATTGGCGTAACCAACTTATTTCTCTTGCTGCATTAGATGCGCTGACGTATTCAGCTTCAGTTGTTGACAATGTCACTATCTTCTGTTGTTGACTTGACCATGTAATAGCCCCATTGTTGATCTTGAAAATGTAACCAGATGTAGATTTTCGCGTATTCGGATCATTGGCAAAATCTGAGTCAGCATACCCAATTAGGTTGTTCGAGTTATTCGCTTGTCCTTGGTACATAATTCCAAATTTCGATGTACTTTTCAAATAACGAATTATTTGTTTGACTGCATTACAAAGTTGTTCGCTTGCATTTTTCAAAAATCTACTCGATAAACCAACTGCATAAGCAATGTCTGGTCTTGTGACCATTGCACAAAACATTAAACTACCCACTGCTTCACGATATGGAAATTTAATATTTTTCTTTTCATCTTTGTTAGTTAACAAGGTCGTATGTGTATCAGCTGGTATGCTCACTGGCTTGGCGTCTTGCTGATTAAACTTTTTTACAATCTTGTTTATGTAATCCTCTTGATGTATAAAAATTGTTTTATCATCGCGATTTCTTTTTCCTTCTAAACCGATAAAATAGTTTAATTCGATCGTTGTTATTTCAAATTCACTTTTTAGTTTGTCCAAAATTAGATTTATTGCCGTTTTGTCCTTACCTAAAATTAGTCCGTCATCAACAAATAAAATTAATAGCACTTTTAAGCTGTCGATTTTACCCGTGTAAACACATTTAATAATAATAATAATAGCTTTATTCATCAACTCTTACTTACAATAAAAAGAAAATAAATACATTTCATAAAGCAGAGTCGATGAAGGGGCAAAACAATCAGCAAAGCTGCTTTTCAGTTCCACCCTAGCACGCATTTTGCGCAAGCATCAGAACCTCCTTGATCCCGCTTCTAAAGAAACGGCTGGTTCCTCCGGTCAAGAACACGTCCAGATACCTATTATAGATCTCCGCCGCTCGGTACTCGAAGAAGCCCTGAAACTTAGTTGTCTTGTGAGACGGGATAGACAAGTTCCCGCCATAACGACGATCAAGTTGATGGCGTTCAGATCTTTTCACCATCAACTCCAATAGATACCCCGGGCTACCACGCTTATACAAATTGTACAAAAAGGAAGCGAACAGAAGTTCAAAGCGAGTGTGAATCTTGAGGACACCAAATTTATTGTAAAAAGGAGTAACGTGGCTGCGAAACTCAATATCACAGGCAAATCTCATGCAAGAGTTCTGAAGAACCTGTAGTTTGTGTTTTAAGTTGGCAGTAAGGTATCCATAATAAACAACACTGCAGTAGTCAAGGTGACATAATATTAAACTCTGCACCAGCTGCAACTTAATCGTCGGGGGAAGAAGATATTTGTACCTGTATAAGGATTTCAGTTTGTAGTATCCTATACCACAAATCTTAACAACGTGCTTCCCAAAATTCAAGTTACTGTCGCAAATTACGCCAAGATCCCTAACATTCTCACTAAACTCCAGTATGGAGCCATCAAGTTCAACGCCAAGAGATCGAGTGCTGTCGGCTAGAGTACAGCAGTATGTACTTCCTACACGTAAACAAACGGTTTTATTGGGGTTAAGGATTAACCCATTGTCGCCAGACCAGAGCTTAATAGAAGTTAAGTTATTATTCAAAGATTGAACAACACTGTCAACTAAGGTTGGTTTGTTAGAGAGATATACTCGAGAGTCATCAGCATACAAGTGTACACCGCAGTCGGAAGAAAGAACGCTGGGAAGATCAGCAGTAAAAATGGCAAAGAGAAGCGGACCCAGAATGCTACCCTGCGGCACGCCACTGGTTATGGCAAGCTCACCGGACAAATATCCATTCAGTCTGACCCTCTGAGTTCGACCAGTCAAATAATTCCGCAAAAGAACAATGGCCGAGCCGGCACAACCGTAATACAGCAACTTAGAAAGAAGTAACTCGTAATTAATCACATCGAAAGCCTTACTGTAGTCCAAGAAAGCCACAATTGTTACCTTTGAATCGTCAATATTCCTGGCGATATCATTAGTAAACTTACTCAACGCTGTTGCAGTACTATAACCAGAGCGAAAACCAGATTGAATATCAGGTAAAATACTATTACACTCAATGTGATCTAGTAGCTGCCGGTGAAAAACGGACTCAAATACTTTTGAAAGAGCAGGCAACACACTAATTGGCCGAAGATCAGTAAATTTAGTGGCATTATTATTTTTAGCGATAGGCGTTATGATCGACTTCTTCCACAATGCTGGTATTACCGAATTAGTAAGACAAAAATGAATTAGATTAGTTAAGCTATCAAGACAGAAAGGTAAGGTCAGCTTCAGCATCCTAGCGCTACAGTTATCGACGCCTAAAGCACCGGATTGTTGTTTAAAAATTGCAGCTGCTACCACTTCCGTTGTGACAGGGTGAAATATCAATTCACCAGAAACAAGCAGGAATCGATTTTCATTGAAGTAAGTAATAACTTCCGGTTTAACGTCAGAAGAAGCAATGTTGGCAAAGTAACTGTTAAGTGAATTGGGATCGTTATCATCAAGATTAATTGAGTGCTTGGATTTCGTATGGATGTTGGTCTGGTCGAAAAACTTCCTTAACTGTTTAGGGTTTCTCGACCTCTGATCAATTTGGAACTTAAAGTATGCCTTCTTTTCGTTTTTTATGGACATCGTAGTGAAGTTGCGCAAATCCTTATAATACTCGTAATCAGTAGAAGATTTAGACTTCATAAATTTTTATGTGCCCTATTTCTCAATTTTATCATGAGTCATATATTATCGGTTAGCCAACCGGGTCTCCTCTTTATATTAATTTAACACAAAAGAGCATGCAGATCAAAGAGATAATTGATCGCAGCATTAAAATAGAATAGTTCATCATCCACATTCGCAGTTCCACTACAAAGTGTCCAATTGTTGCTTCCAACATCGATGGCAAACTGTTCGGAGTCGAAATATTTGAAATTACGAAAAGTTAGAGTTTCTGGAACGGATGTGATGCTCTGAAGGTTAAGACTGCAGCACACTAACCGGTGATCAGTCATATCGGGTAAGTCGTACGTGTGAACATTGGAGTAGGATAAATCATCACTTTGTCCGCGTTACATTGTTCAAAATTTAATTCCTTCATGAAATTATGAAATCTGATATTCCAGTTGCGCGAACTTTGGCTGAACCCGTAAATTGACTTCTTTAATTTGCACACATATCCTTTGTTGATTTTCGTGCCGTCCGGAGGTTCCATGTAAACTTCTTCATCGAGATTTCCATTTAAAAACGCTGTCTTGAAGTCGAATTGCATTATCTCCAGGTTGTTTTTGGCAGCTATCGCTAGGAGAATTCTTATAGAATCGTACCTGGTGGTTGGTGAGAACGTCTCCTTGAAGTCGATGCCTTCTTTTTGGGCGTAACCTTTTGCAACTAGTCGCGTTCGGTATCGCTTCGCACTTCCTTTCCAATGTCCAATGACATTTTTGTCTTCGGGTTTCTTCACCAATTCCCATGTATTGTTCTTTTCCAATGCTGCTAATTCTTCTTCCACTGATTCTTGTCACTTGTTCGAATTTTTGGATGATATCGCTTCTTGGTACGTTTGTGAAACATCTGTAACAAAATTTACCTCGTAATCATCGTACCTGCGTGGAGTCGTGATGATTTGTCTTGGACATAGTTAGTATCTTTGTTCTTGTTCTTCCACTGGTTCTGAAATGTTTTCAGCTTCTTCTTGTTCTTGAACTGCTGGAATCTCTTCTTGGATCTCACCGTTATCTTCTTCAGCTTCTATTGCAACTTTTATGGTGTTTGTTCTGTTGACAATTACTTGTGCTTCTTTTTGTTTCTATGTCTTATAATCGATAATTGGTAGAATTTCCGTCGTATCCTACAATTATTAACTTTTTGCTTTTTGTTTCCAGTTCTGTTCGCGTTTGTTTGGGTTTGTGCGCGTACGCTACGCTTCCAAATGTTCTTAAATGCGATAAGGTTGGTTTTTTATCTGTCCACATTTCATGTGGTAATTTTTCTGGCGAGTTGCTATTTGCCATTCTGTTTAACACATAAACAGCTGTGTTTATGGATTCTCCCCATAAACTTATTGATAGATCCTTTTCGTATATCATCGATCTCGCACTTTCTACTATTGTGCGCATTTCACGTTCAATACGGCCATTCTGTTCCGGTGTGTAGAGGGCGGTTCTTTCCAGTTCGATCCCACGATCGCGTAAAAAGTTTGTAAAGTTTTTGTTTATAAATTCAGTTCCGTTGTCGACATGTAACGCTTTTACCTTGTAACCAAATTTATTTTCACCCATCTTTACATATCTTTTAAACGAATCCAGAACGTCACTTTTGTGTTTTATAAAATAAACAGTTCTGTAACCTGTCGCTTCGTTTTTAAATAAAATAAAGTAACTGGCGCCTCCAACGCTTTCTGTATTCATTGATCCACATACGTCTGCGTAAATAACTTCCGCTATTTTCACTTTTCTTTTAACAGTACCGAATTTTAACTTGTGCGCTTTTCCATAGCAACAACTTTCACAATTAATCTTATCGATTTTCTTTATATCAATGTCTTTGATTTCACATTTACTTATTAAACTTTTAATTGTCTTTATGTTTACGTGAGCTAAACGTTTGTGCCACAACATTAATTTGTCCGTTTCACTTATCGTGTAGTTTACTTCGTGGTTTATCAATGTACGAAATTGCATCACATACAAATTATTCCCGGTTCTTACTGCGTATCCCGTTAACTCGTCGTTTTCGTATACATTGGCATATTTATTTTCTTTCACTATTTTAAAACCTTTTTGTTTTAAAATACCTTCGGAAAACAAATTTCTTTTCAATTCTGGAACATAAAGAACGTTTCTAATGATTGCGTCGAACCATTTTCCTTGGATTTCTTTTTGAATTTTTATTTCTCCTTTGCCTTGTACCTTGAGGGTTTTGTCGTTACCTAACTTTACGGTATTCGCCTCTTGCAGTTCTTCGTACTTTGAGAAATATTCTTTTCTGTATGTCATATGGGCGGATGCACCACTGTCCATAATCCATTCTTCACTTTCTGATATTGTCAGTGCTTCTGCGGTGTGCTGCTCTTCATTGTTTGTTGTGAACACCGAAAAATTTCCTTCTTTTCGTTGCTTCGATCAATTTTCTTGTTTTGGATTGTTGCTTGTACGTTCCTTTCTTGGTAAGTGGCAGTCTCTTGCAAAATGTCCCCTTTTCTGACAATTGTAACAGGTGATGTTTGTATTCCTGTTTTTTGTTGTAGGTTTCCTTTTTGTTTGTGTTGAAAAAGCGTTGTCATTTTCTTCACTTGTTGTTAGATGAGCTTCTTCATCTAGTAGCCTTGCTGTAAGGTTTGTAATTGTTTGCTTACTCTCCTCTACAGCTAACCATGCTTGTCTAAAGTTTCTGTACTTTTCTGGAAGTCCTAGTAGTATTTTGGCCATTAGCACCGAATCACTTATTTCACCCGAGTCTCGTACTTCTTTTGCTAGATTTTCTACTTTAGCAATGTGCATCGCTATTGTGTAATTCCTTTCCATCTTGTAACTGTGGTAACACTCCTGATGCATTAACTTGTTACTTTCTGACTTTTGGTTGTAAATTGTGTTCAGTATGTCTAGAATTTCCTTTGCTGTGGAACAATTTTCTATCAGCGTAATTAATGATAGATCAATTGTTGATGTTATTGTAAACATGGCAATGGCGTCTTGTTTATTCCACGCTTCCAATTCTTTTATCTTGGTGTCGCTTGGTTTAGAACTTGTGCCAACTGCTACGTCGTGAACCCCCCTGGCTCTTAAGGGGCATTTGATTTGAAATATCCATTGTTTGAAATTCTGACCGTTTAACTTGGTTATTACACTTGTGTCGATTCTCTCGGACATTTTCTTTGCAAAACTGATTCGCGGTTGTAATAACTTTCTTCACTATGTGAAACAGATTCACTTGTCACCTTCTGTTTATTGTTCACTTTGAAACTGATTCGTGTCTTTTTATTAAACTTTCCTGAAACCGATTCGCGTTTTTCCAAATTAATTACTCGCGTAACCTGGGCCAATAACCTATTAAGATAATACTTATTATGGAATGTAACTTATTTGGGTTTGTCTAATAAAAAAACGTGGCGAGAACAAATAAACATTTAATAAAGGTGATTAAATTATATGAGAACAAAATAAAACGTCTTAACTTGATGACTGCTCTAAATGAACTGACTAATAAACTTATTTAATGGCAGAGCGAGTGCTTTCTTCAGCGGCGTCTCGTTAATACATTGGCGTGCAAACGATATGCATAATATAATCCAATAGAATCATTATTTGTTTTTATACCTTGACAACGAGATATATCAAGCAACCTAGCAACCGTACAGCGTATAAATCATAATGACCGCTTATTATGCCCTCTCATTAATAAAACAAACAAATCGTCATAGATACAAGCCACCGCAAACTAGAAAATTTAACAAAATCAAATTTAAAATTTATAAAAATTTTGCAGTGAAATGCAGTGAAATATAAAACGTTGTATGCATCATGAGCATTACTAGATATTTATGCTCTCGAGCAACTTAAAAACTCAAGGGGCTAGCGGCCCTCGTTCTTTTACACTGGTTGCTCTCGACATAAACATCTTCATAATGCCCTTGATACATAAATAACTATTATGAGCTTCCGCAAGCTATTGATGTGCAACAGTAGGCGGAGTATTTAAATAATAAATTTTTACTTAATTTATTATTTATTATGTAACTGCTAAGTTTTGAGTTTTGATCTACTCTCACCAGTGGATTAATGTGATCGGTGGTTAGAGTACGGAAATTTTGGGTTTGAATCTTGGACTGTACAAAATTTTTTAGCGTGACCTTTATGGTCATAATCAAAAATGAAAAAAAAAATTTAGATATTTTACTAAAGTATCGTATCCGCATGGAAGTAAGAGAGGTGGAACCTTGTCACTTGTCACTTTTTATAATTTTTAAGATAGGTTAGGTTGAATTCAAATGCCTTAAATAATTTTTTGAGGTAGGTGCCAGGAAGCTCGTAATAAATTTTTTTAATTTTATGTAGGTATATCTAAATGAAAACTCAAAATAACAGATAAACGGGTTTGCTCAACTAATCTAGCCGAAAAATCAACAGATCAACGGATCTGATCAACATGTGAACGGCGAATCAACGGAACTAAACGGTGGCCAAAATTTTTGGAAGTTCATGTAGATACATCTAAGTGAAAACTCAAAATAACAGATAAAAGGGTTTGCTCAACTAATCTGGCCGAAAGATCAACGGACCTGCTCAATAGATCAACAAAACTATACAGGTCGAACAATATAAAGACTGAAGTAAAGGTGATATAGTGATCCAGTAAATACGGAGAAAATACATTATCGTATTTAATATACATTTAAATATATTTTTGCAAGTTTTAGAAAACATTAATAATGGGTTTATTCAAACGATTGCAGAGGAAAATGGACGACGGAAACGATAATAATCAATTGACAACAAAGTCTTTTAAAATTTTGAAATATTTGGGTGCGGGAACGTATGGTAAAGTTTTCCAAGTAGAAAAAAAATATGGCGAAGACAAAAATAAAATTTAAGCCATGAAGGTTTTACTGAAGAAGCGATTCGTTTTCGACAAGAGTTGTATTGTACAAGCCTTACGTGAAAGTATCATCTTGAAGTCCATTCAACATCCGTTTATAATAGAATTGGTATACGCTTTCCAAAGTAAGGAAAAGCTATATATGGTACTGCAGTATGCATCTCGGGGAACCTTAGATGATATTTTAGACAGTATTGGCTATTTAAAAGAAAATGAAGCTAGGTTTTATATATCAGAAATAATATTGGCTATTGAATATTTACATTCGCGCAATATCATTCACTGAGATATAAAACCAGGGAACATTCTATTCGACGCAAAAGGTCACGTTAAGGTAGCAGATTTTGGTTTATGTAAAAAAGTTCGCTCCCCTCAATCGCGCCTTTATACTAACTGCGGAACCCTTTTGTTTATGGCACCGGAACTGCTACAAGAAAGTGGCTATGGCCGCGAAGTGGATTGGTGGGCTTTAGGAGTTTTATTTTATAAAACGATAATAGGACGATATCCGTTTTGTGGCTCTGAAGATGATGAGATAATCGTAAGGATTAATCAAGGAAGATTCTTTATACCCGATTAAATTTCAAAGGAAGCAGGAAGTTTGATTCGAGGGCTGCTCGATATAGGTTACAAAAGCCGATTAGGCTATATAGGACTTGTGAGATCAGAAACCACATTTTTTTTGAGAGTACATGTTGGAAAAGCGTTCTAAATTATTCGGCTGCCAAGATATAACTCCATCAACCGAGTACCGTCCTGAAAAAAATCCCTTTAAGAGGATTTTCAAACGGTTTCCCGTCGATTCAAAGAACTCCATCAATTCAAGTAATTTAAATGACGAGCTGTTCGAAAAATTTTGCTATAATAAGCATAATCAGATAGAAGAGGCACAAGAAAGTTTATCTTTGAGTAGTGATTCTGATTAGAGGTAAATTAAAGCAAATCCGACTCCAATTTTTTTCAGTTAAATTTGTTCATTAATAAAACTCAAACTATTGATTTTTTAATGTAAATTATTTATATAAATTGACACCTACATTGTTTGCTACTTGTCTGAGAAATTAAAAATTAATACTACACTTTTGTTTCATTTAGCTCAGTCGGAGAAATAAATAGATACGCACGAGACTCTTATTACGATATAACAAAGATCAAATTTAATATTGTTACATCATGTATGATGAGTCATACATAATAACATCATTAGTCATTCAAATATTGCTCAGATTGCAGTCTGAAAATGTATAGAAATTCCTTGAAGTTTCTAGAAGGCTACATTTAGGTATAAATGCAGAGCGATTTCTAATGACGCATTAATTCCAGTTTGAACGTACAAGTGTGAACATAAATAAAGTGTAAATAAATAGTGAAGCGATAAACAATATACCGAGTGTTTAAATAAAGCTGGACTTGGTGTTAAATAAATTGTAGTGTAATTTAGTTTAGTGTTTATCTTAGTGTAGTAATTGTTTTATTGTTATAAACCGTATCTGTATTTTGTATTAGCTCTTTAGAAATAAATAAATGTTTTAATTTCGATCGATTACTTTGATTGATGTTTTGCACAATCTTCATAATTTTAATTTTAATTCTTCTCTTACTTATTCTCTCTTGTCTTTGACTTTACTCTACCTTTGAATTATAATGCCATTAAAGCAAAGTAAAAAATTAAATAAAACCGACTTCAAAATAAAACTACTGTGAAAAAACTGCACTAAAAAGTAAAAAATGATTACGTTATTTAGTTACTTCAACTTGCAGACGGCCAATTGATGTAATTTTTTGAAGTCGGTGCCAGCTAAACCCTTAAGAAATTTTTGGAAGTTTATTTAGATCAGGAATGCACAGACTTATTGTGCCACTCGGCTGCTGTAAATAAAAACAATTTAATAAAAGTTTAAAAAACATTTATTTACATTATAATTTTTACTTCGAAGCTGAAGTGAGCATTGCATTGTGCTAACAATTTTTTTAATATTTGGCTTCAGATTAGTAAAAATACAAGGCAACCTAGAAAACTATTCATTCATTAATCAAAGTAAATTTCTTTTTTAGTAAAAATTTTATATAACAAAATTACTAGAGACCGACCGAAGGTTCTGTTTTGGTTTCGGCCAGTTTCTGCAAAAAGTGCTGATTTCGGCGGCATTTTTTGGCCAAAAATTGACCGAAACTTTTGGGTAAGCCGAAACTAGCGTTCGAGTCGTGTTGAGCGCTGCATTTGCTACGCTCCTGGACAAGATTTAAATTTAACGTTTGGAAACCTGGCTTTACCAGTGATGCTTAAATTAAGTAAAATATGCACAACCAGCTATGAAAATTACAATCTCTTAAAAAAGATAGATGGTCAAAGTAATTTACTTGCTGAAAATGCGGAGAAACTTTTTTTCTTATCTTTCTGTTTATTGACTTTTTAATTATGAATATTAGAGCCACCAAGTTAGCTAAATTCATTAATTTAATTTGCAGAATTGTTGTAAAATTAAAACCCATTAAATGATAGTTTAAAATTTTCAAAATGGTAAGAATTTTACTATATTAATATTATTCAAATTTGGCTGAGGTGCCAGAAGAGCTTGATACGGCTCTGGTTTCGGTTACGCTTTCGACCAAAACTAAAAGAGAAGCCGAATATTCGGTTCACGGAAAATCGTGTTTCGGTCGGACATTAAAAATTACCATTTAAAAAAAATTGAGTTATTTTTATTATTCATCCAGTACATTTTGTTAAAATTTAAATTTTAATAAGTTTAAATTGTAAGATTGTAAATTGAAGAGGTGGGAGCAAATTAAGAAATATTGAGGGTTTTTGGCCACGATTCGCCGCACGAGGATGTGGTACGACTTTTGGCTCGTTGATTCTGTAAGGTTATTTTGGAGATTTTGAAATTGTGAGTAATTATTTTGATTTCGATATTTAAATAAAGTGAATCAACATTTCGATTTAAATTGGCTAAAATTATAGCCAAATTATATTGGTAAAAGTGCGAGCGTATGGCAAGGTAGATAAGCCGTCGATTTTGATAAGTAAAAGTGCAAACACGATCTTTAGAAATTATTGAAGTTTACATTGAATTTGAATTACATTTGATTTATTCATTATTTCTGGAAAACGACTTTGTTTATTTTGGACAATAGCAGTTTAATTTATTTTGAGAACCCGCCGCCGTACGACAGTCTCATCTCCCGCAAAGAAGAGGTTAGTACGGAGCACTTTAAAGTACATGTGAAAAACTAACATTTACAGAAGTATCACTGCACTATATAGGTCGAACTATATAAATGAGTGAAGTGAAGGTGATATAGTGTTCCAGTAAATACGGCAAAAATACATTATCGTATTTAATATATTTTGCAAGTTTTAGGAAACAATAATATTGGATTTATTCAAATGATTGCAGAAGAAAAAGGACGACGAAAACAATAATAATCAATTGACAACATAGCCTTTTCAAATTTTGAAATATTTGGGTATGGGAACTTATGGAAAAGTTTTCCAAGTATGAAAAAAATATGGCAAAGACAAATATAAAATTTACGCCATAAAGGTTTTATCTAAGAAATAATATTGGCAAATGAATATCTACATTCCCGTAATATTATTCACAGAGACATAAAACCAGGGTCCGTTCTAATTAACACAAAAGGTCACGTTAAAGTAGCCGATTTTGGTTTATTCAAAAAATCCCCCCCACACACACACACACACAATTCGCATTTATACGAACTGCAGAACCCTTTTGTTTATGGTACCGGAACTGGAAGATTTTAATGATACGAAGAGAGGAAATGTCGAGAAAATATATGCCGACCATAGAACGTTTTTAGCAAACACACCGAAAGTAATGATAATGGTACAAAATTTATCGCCGTTCTATTAGATAAAGGTAAAAGATAACAAAAGGATATCTATAAAGGAACATTGGGAACACCAAGTGGTGAAATAACGAATCAAATAGACCATTGCTTGATATAAACACAATACTCTAAAAAATTTAAAAATGTACACAAAAATGTTATAGAGAAGATAATGCAGACTCGGATCATTTTCTAGTAGGAATTAAGCTAAAGCAAGAAGTGATAAGAAGGAGAAAATAACAAAGGAAAAAACACATACTAACACAATTACAAGAAGAAAGTACACAAAACAAATATAAGAAAATAGTAAATGTTAAGTTGAATAGCATAAAATAAAAAAAATAATGTAAACGGAAGATGGAAGGACATTGAAACTATACTATAAGAAATCTCTCAAAGTGCTATGACAACACAAAGTTGTAACAAAATAAAAATACTGGAAGATAAGTTGAAAAATATAAAGAAATCGGAAATTTCTACCTAGAAATTAAAATAATAAAATGACATAGGCTACAAGAGTAGTAGAAGCAAGGACGGTGAATTAATATGCGGAAAAATAAAATTTAGAAAGGTAAAGAATTTTTCAATAAACTGTTGAATAAGAAATATAGAAACGAGAAAGATGAAAATGGGACTTTACAAAATCCGAGGTATTGGAGATACGTCGGTGAGCTTCTCTATAGCTATGTATAGACAAGAGATAGTTTTTGATGACTGGTCTCCACGGAGTACCTAACTTTCACCTATGGCTCCAAAAAACAATTGATCGGTGATGAACTAAATATTTACTCTGGAACAAATACAACAGATATATACAATCTTTGTAGATTTCTAACATCTAAGATTTCCCACCCTAAGGTTGGGAAGTAAAACAAAATAGCTTTCTTATTGGTTGTCAAGTGAAAGTAAATAATAAACAGCTTCCCAACTTTTTAAAAGTCAGGGATATAATAGTACATTACGTGCCGAAGTGGAAAATGCTTCATTACAGCCGAGCGCTAAGTTAGTTGACTGAGGCGTAAATTTGAAAATATCCCTGTAGAATGGTAAAACTCGAAGCCATAGAACTCGTCCGAGTGTCGACCGCGACTGACAACAACATTAAGAATATATCAAAGCACACGTACCGTCAACAGAAATAATAGCCGGAGTTCAACGCGACCGGTGACATTGGAGTATATCATATTACAACTCTCTGCTATTAGAAACTTTAAATGCCGTTTTTTCGAAAACTAATGCCTAATCCAAAAAAATGTTTGTTGCATTATACACAGAAAATTGTCCTCTTTCCTATAGTGTAGTTGAAATTTTAAAATTCGTGGTGAGGGTTAACTGACAATAACCCAATTATTAATTAACTTGAAATTTTGTTTTAAAATAGATCGCCTAAAATGGAAATACTAAAATTTATACAATACCGGTTCGCAGCTGTCCGGCTTATCAACCAACTTCATCGTTCCTTCGACAAGTTCTTCTAAATATTTTAAAAAGCTGAGAACGATAGGAGTGGAAAACTGGACAGTGTGTTACAAAATTTAAATGGTGGATAATTTAAATTCGTGCAGCTGCTTATCTCAGGGGCGGCTGGGCAAAAAAGAAAGGCTTGCCCCTAATGCTAACTCACGACAGCAGGGCAGGAGACGCTTGCAAAAATAACATACAGAACCGATATTTCTTATAGATGTAGAGTGGTTATACATGGTGCGCTAAAAGATGAGCTCCAAAGAGCAAGCGAGAAAGATGTTGTTTGAGCGCCACGCAGTTTAAAAACACCCCGTAGACAAACGCAGCAAATACTAGCAAAACTGCGAAATAAGTGTCTCTGCAAAAAAATAAAAGGCTATTCGGGTCTGATGCTTTAGGATCAAAAATAGTGCTGATCAGTTCTAACTTCAAATTTAATCGTTGATAAGCTAAAATATATACAGTTAAGCGCAGTATTGGGGCAATCTTTAGATTCGAAAGTAATGAATAATTCAAACAATTATGAAATATAAGTTATTAGCGTTCGTAATGTAGCTACCGCGTATACGTATACACAGTTTACAGATAACTACGCGCTTCTGTAACTGGGTCACAAAGATAAAAAATAAGGGTTAGTAAATTTTGTTTATAAAAACGTAAATGCGTTCATAAAGAACAGCCCAACAAATGTAATCCGCGCAATAATGTTAGATAGCAAAAAAATATAACAAATCAAATCTGACAAAATAAAACAAAGATCTTATCTGTGAAGTTGATGGAGTCTTCGATGTTAAAGGGGACGAGCAGTTGGTATCACGTTAACGATATTGATCCCAAGCAGAAATGGTAGTCGGAATGGAATGGCGAATCACAGAATGCTTTCCGGAAGCAGTGTTTAAAACGTTGGATTCCAAAACCCAAACAAATACTGATCAAAGGCGGTCTTGATCTCAAAGATGTTGTTGGAGAGTTTTAACGATTTCAGATGGTAATCAATTTCCTTCGAGATGTTAAAATTCGGACAAAATAAATCCTTCAAATGAAGTACGGAAAAATTCTCCCAAATACTTACAAAATTAAGCCGGTACAGAAAATTGTCCAAAACCAAATGGCCAAAATATATCCCAAATAATTGGATTGAAAAAAACTCAAAGTTCAATAAATAATTTAGTCACTGAAACGTTCAAAAAAATAGATTTTTGTTCAAAAATTCGAACACAACACACTTTTCAAAATCGGAAAATTAACCATCCGCATATTTATCACAATCGCCTGTGATAGTAAAATTTGTTTAAATTAAATTGTAAACTTGCATTTCAATACCGCATATGAGATTCTCACCAAACTAATTGAAGAAATCTTCAATTTTGTGAAAAATATATCTGTGAAAACAGGACCGTATCAAGTGCTAGTGAGAGACAGAAAAACTGGAATCAAATTGTACAAGCCATGAATCTGCAAGGTTGTCGAGCTAATATTTTATTTTATTTAATATCCATTGTCATCTTTTTAAAATTAATACGTCATAAGGTTGGTTAGATAAAATTTTGATTTTCGTTTTCTTTTATCGAGCTAATCTTAGCCTTTTGGGTGGAAAAATGATTATCTAAAGAGAATTCATCGTAGACACTTTATCGTAGATCAAATTTGGTGTGATTACTTTTATATTGTGTAAAATTGTTAATAATATTGAAATGAAACATAGATTTAATTAGTGGCTCGTCTATAAAAGTAGATTTGATTATACGAAATTTAACGAACGCTGTGAAGATTGCGATTATTTATCAATTCATTTCATAAGTAAATTATTGATATTTAAATTAAATATATGATTTAATTTAAATTTTAAGAGTTTTTCTTTTTAATTACATTTTTTAATTCTTACATTCATAAATTCAGGCAATTTAAATAATAGGTACTAAAATTAACATTTTATTTAATTTAATTCCAGATTAAATTTTCCAATAAAATATTTGAATAAACCCGACCAAAGTTAATATTTTCATAATTTGAGTACAAATCAAAAATAGTTACGCCAACAAAATCACCATAAAGTTACATAATTATTAGCTTTCTAAACTTTATAATCAATATCTTGGTCGAGATGTTCTTTTCTTTTCGGTTGGATATTTCATCGGTGTGTATATTTCTCCAAATATGGCTAAGTCTGCTACTGCAACGTCTAAATATAACACATTGACTCCTACTTTATATTTTCCGTTAGGGATAAGTGGAGCAAGAAAGGTTTCGTCGATGACAAAATTTCACACGTGATAAGTTACGTTCTACAAAATTAAGAAGCAAATTATTGTTAATGAGAAAGAAATTTTTTTAAACCTTATAAAAGTAGCAGCTGCTTAGGTTACCGCATTGTATTGAGTTTATCATTCCTCCAACGTTTGCTTCGTAAGCTTTGTTCAAATTGACTTGGAAACGAAGCGGAAAGTGACGATACTTGTTACTCAGAAATTTATAAGCTTGTATAAGAATCTACAATCATATTTTCTTTGATTATTAATTTTTGTTTAGGCTATGAAGTCCAAAATTTTATGTCATAATTTATTTTCAAAAAACTAAATTAAGTACTTCATTTATTTTTTCGGTATTAAATTCTTCGCATTTATAATGATAATAAGTATACCCAAATAATATAAAATATTACCTCGAGTTTATCTTGTACATCTACCACAAATGTTAAGGTAATATTTATAGCTGTAGTTGTTCGATTATATTTAAATGTTACAATGTTTAAATCATAGAAGCAGCCAGAATACGGCTTTAAAGTTTTACAAAACAATATCAATGCCACTAGTTACATACGGAAGCGAAATATAGATTTTAACTAGAGGAGAAGAAAAGCGTTTATAATGGGCAGAAAAAAAAACTCCGGACTGATCGAATCTGGGAGTTTGACGTTTCACTCACTAAATTCCCCTCCTCATCAAAGGACCTGATTTTGCCTCTCGGCATTTCATCGGGTCAACCTCGAATTTGGCTGTGAGAATCATCGGCAGCCTGTTCGTTCGATCTGTTGTGCCTTCTCTGACTGCGGCCTGTTCAAGCGTTTCAGCCAGTTCCTTAGTGGAAAGGAACTATGTGTAAAGGTTTCGATCGTCTTTCAGCTCTTTTCGTTTGATAGCATATGATGGACGATGTTATTCGGGCTGAGCATTTCCTCGAATTCCAGAAACAGGAGCTACAGCTGTCGCTGTCGGAAAAAAATGTGCTCGATCTCTACCAGAAAATGCGTTGTCGACCTCTGCGCAGTAGCGATACGTGTTGCTTGCTATCCTCTTAAAGCAGCGTAAATACGCATAAAAACTGCCGTAGCCGGAGAGCATCTGCGTAAGTTGGTATGTAAGTTTTCCGTGCCCTCTTTCGACCCACACACAAATATCCGGTATGAGCCTATACGTCCACCTAGCGTTTTCTGAGACGCTCTACCAAGCCTGCAACTCAACTCAGAAATCACTTCTTTCACTGTCGTGCCTATCAAACTTTCTTTCCCTTTCTCGCATCATAATGTCTACTGGGGGCAAGAATGCGAGTACCAAAGCTTCACGTGTTGTCACGATTATCATACCAGACCGGTGCAGCATACAGCAGTATGGACTTAGTTACCATACCCGAGGTTCTACTCTTTACTATCTTCGGTCGTCCGCTGTTGTACATAAGACGGCAAGCGGGCAAGCGATGTTGCCGTCGCCATCGCCTTTGCCAAGACCGCCTTAATATGTGGTTTAAAGCTCAGGTGTCTGTTTATTACCACTCCAAGGATGGTGACCATTTTTTTAACACATTAGGGTTCTACCTTTGATACTCACCTTTTTCTGCACACCACCTCTGGTCTTCGTCAATGAGGCTATAATTTGTATTGCCTCATTCACTTTAATGGCAAGCCTGTCTCCGTCATAGTTCTCAACAGCCACGGTTATGTCGTCCGCAAAGCCGATTAGCTTAATCCGTCCGGGAGCTGTAATCTGAGGATGTCGTCGTACTTTACGTTCCACAGAGTAAGTTCAAACATCAAGCCTTGCGGCACCCCACTCGTGGTGGCAACAGACGCATCCTTTTTTTTGTTCGCCAAGCGCAGTTGGAGGTTATTATGTCCTGGGATCGTAATTAGCCATTAATTACACTTAGCTCGTTTTATGTATTTATTAATTTCTGTCTCTTTACATATCTGCAGGTTTGCCAACCAAAAAACAATAATATTACAAAAATAAAATATATAACAATTCTCCGTGGTTTAACTTTGAAGTTGTTGGTTTGTAACGAAAAATTAAATAAGTTCCTAAAATTGAAAAAATGAAATAACATTTAAGCTTTATTGTTCGTAAGTTAAACGCTGGACTGGTTTCTTGATTCTCGATGATCGTCGAAGAATAGAAAAATCTTGCTCTTCGCTATTGAGTGTTTGCGTGCATCTTGAGTCATTTATACTTTGATTCGATGTCTCTTCTGCGTTGGAATGTGTTTGTTGTCCCTGCTCTCCACTGGATTTACCCGATGCTCGTTGTGGAGGGGTTGATAATTCAATTTCCAGCTGATGTTTTGACCTAACCTGTTCCTCCTTAATTAGGTCTGAACTTGTATTTGGAATATCGTAGAAGAAATTGGAACAATTTTGTTTTTCTACTTGACATAATCTTAATTGATCATAATGACGTTTGATTATGTATCCGTCGTCTAATTCAACCAAGTAATGCAACCGACCCAAACATTCAACCACGGTACCATATTTCCATAGATTTGACGCCGTATAATTTCGTGATTGTACCCGATCACCATTTTTAAAATATTTTTTGAAAATCGGTTGTATCGCATCGTTTTTGTGTTTAACTTGCGGCTTTATGAAATCCAATTTTGTTCGCAAAATTCTACCATATAATAATTCCGATGGCGATTGACCGCATGATAATGGAGTGACACGATACCGTAATAAAAATGCGTGTAGTTTTTCGTGTAAGTCTCCAGGTTCATTTGTCATACACTTTAATTTGGATTTTAACGTTTGGCAGTACCTTTCAGCTTGCCCATTCGTCGCTGGATGTCCGGGTGCTATAAATCGTTGAGAAATTCCATTTCTGTTACAAAATTGTGAAAACTCGCAAGATCTAAAAATCGTTGCGTTGTCGCTTACTAATACTTCGGGTAATCCGTGATGACTAAAAATTTGTCGCAGGTATCGTATTGTAGTAGCTGTTGTAGGTGCAGATTTCATCATGTAAATTTCCGGCCACTTTGATTTTGCATCTACGACTATTAAGAAATGATGTTGTAGGAAAGGACCAGCATAATCCATGTGGACTCTTTGCCAATTTGCACAGGGAGGTTCCCATTTATGTATCGGCGCTTTAGTTGGGTTTCTTTTTACATTACAGCATTCAATGCAACTTTTAACTAAATCTTCGATGTCGGTGTCGATGTTTTTCCAATAACAATATCTTCGGGCTAAAGCTTTCATTTTTACGATTCCTATGTGAGTAGAGTGAAGTTCCTTTAGTAAAGCAGTTTGTAAATTTCTTGGAATCACCACTCGATTTCCACGAAATAGGACCCCATCTTGTATTGAAAATTCGATATTTCGAATGCCTCCATGCAATATATTTTTCTTTAGTTGTTGTAATTCTGGATCATTTTCTGTTTCAGCCATTATTTTGTGAAAAGTTATTGTATCTGTTGAGATTTCTTGTATTGTATTTATATTGAATACGTGTTCTTCATCAATGAATTTCTCTTCGCTTTTAGTTAATCTTAAGGGGTTCCTGGAGAAATAATCCGCGTTTGCATGCTCACTAGATTTTCTGTGTTGAATATTATAATCAAACCCAGATAAGTAATTTGCGTATCGTAACATTCGACTTGCTGATAAATTTGGAAGTTGCTTTGTAGGATTAAAGATACTGCTTAAGGGTTTGTTGTCAACGATCAATGTAAATTTCCTTCCATAGATGTATTGAAAAAATTTTGTGAAAGACCAATAGATTGCGGTGGCTTCTTTATCTAATTGACTGTAGTTACGTTCAGCTGTAGTTAAAGAATGAGAAGCAAATGCAATGGGACGCTCACTGCCGTCTGGAAAAATGTGCGATAACACCCCGGAAAGTCCAAATGGGCTGGCATCTGTCGCTAATGTTACTGGTAATTCAGGTATAAATGGTGTAAGAACTCGTTCGCTGGCGATTTCTGTTTTAATTTTTCCAAAAGCAATTTCGCACTCTGGTGTCCATTGAAATTTGACACCTTTTCCTAATAGTCGGTTTAAAGAATACAGCGTCGTTGAGGCATCTTGTAAGAATTTAGAATAGTACATCACCAACCCTAAAAATTGTTGTAGTTCTTTTACGTTTCTTGGTCTTGGTGCATTAACTATGGCTATAATTTTTTCTTCGTCCTTTTGCAATCCTTCTTCAGAGATAATATGACCGAGATACTTAATTTTTTTTTCGAAAAATTTACATTTCTCTTTATTGAGATGGAGATCATACTTCTGGAGTCGATTTAGTAATTTTATTAGACGACTTTTGCATTCCTCTATGGAGGATCCCTGAACAATGATATCGTCGAAATACGCTGTGGTACCTTCCAAATCGTGTAATACTTGATCTATAATTTTTTGAAATTCATTCGGTGCAGTTTTGATACCAAAAAATAGACGTTTGGCCAAATAAGTACCTCGATGGGTGGAAATCGTTTGAATTTTTGAACTAACTTCGTCAACTGGAACGTGTAAATACGCTTTAAAAACATCTAAAGTGCAAAAGAACTTACCACTTCGCATTTTGTTAAAAATATCTTCGATTCTGAATATTGGATATCGATTTTCTTGTAGTTGATTATTAACAGTACTTCTGTAATCCGCACATAAACGAACTTTTCCATTGGCTTTTGGTATAATAACCAATGGTGTTCCCCATTCCGAATGATCAACCTGTTCAATTATATCATCTTTTTCTAAACGATCTAATTCGCGTTCAACTTCTTCTTGGAGGGCGTAGGGTACTGGTCTTGATTTTAAAAATACTGGTTGCGCCTTTTCGTTTAGCTTCAGAGAACACTGGTAGTCAGGAATTTTTCCTACTTTAGGCTGAAACACATTTTGGAATTGGCTGAAAATTTCATCTGTTAATGATTGAACTGAAACGGAGTCAATTTCTTGAACATTTATTTTTAATGCTCGCACCCAGCGTCTCCCGATAATTGCATTTCCTGGTTCGGCGATAACATATAGATCCCCGATGAATTTGTTTCCCTGGTACGATACAGGTACTCGAGCATATCCGATGGGTTTGATTAAGTGTTTAGTGTATGACCGGAAAATGACGTTAGTCTTCTGGAGTGGGATATTTAAATTCATTGCATCAAGTTCATGTTTAGATATAATTGTTACCGGGCTTCCTGTGTCACACTCAAAATTGCATAATTTATTTTGTATTTTTACCTTCGCGAATATTTTTGGTTCATATACTGAATTTGCAGATTCTGAGAAAACGTCAATTATTCGATTGATTGAAAATTCTCCATTTGGGGTTTTATCTATTTCATTATCTGTATCGTAGTCGTCGATATTTTTAATATTTGTTTGCTTGTTGCGAACTAACGTTGTAATACATACTTTTGCCAAATGTCCTTTCTTCCGGCAACTGGAGCAATATAAATTCTTCACGATTAAGCATTTGTGTGTTGGATGATTATTACGGCCACAATGTAGACAACTTTTTTCAAGTCCCAACTCCTTCAGATTCGATTTATTTCCATGCGTATAACTATCGTTCCTTCTATTTTGAATGTTATGTGAATCGATTTTGTTTATTGCATTTTGCGTACTTTTGTATACATCGCGGTTTTGAATTTTTGACATTTCTATTGCTAGTGCAATTTCTAGGGCCTTTTCAAATTCAATGTCAGCTTGCTGTAAGATACGTTCACGAATTTCCGTATCTTGGATACCTCGAATGAATTGAGCTCTTAATAATAAATTTATCACCGATTTCGTGCATGCAGGTGCTCTGCACTTCGATTTAAATTCACACGTTTTGACGAGCTCTTTTAATGAAGCAACATAAGTAGAAATTGTTTCACCAGGGGCTTGTAATCTTGATAGAAATTTATGTTGTTCCGTCAGCGCATTTCTTTTTGGTGCTAAGTGGGTTTTTAACAATAACATAAGTTCCCCATAACTTTTGGAAGCTGGTAAATCTGGTGCTGTTAAACTAGATAATAATTTGTAATACTTGATACCGAGACAATTTATTAGTACCATTACTTTTGTTTCTTCCGATTCGTCATCTGTTTTATCCAAACCTTTTATTTTAAAATAGTTATCTAATCTTTGGCAATAACTATCGAAGTCTTCGTCAGTTTCCGCATATGGCTCAAATATTAAATTTTGTGAACGCAGTATTTCTTTGATTTTTTCTTTAGGTTTTTCCTGTGTCAGTTGATTTTGTAAAGAAGTAACTAACTCTGTCAAAACCGCGATTAGAGGCGTTAGATTTTCCGTCGCCATTTTGTAATGGACACTATAGTAATACAGGTCGCTTTTATCGTTTATTAAATAATTGTCTTTCACGTTTATCACTATTTCACTGGTTACTGGTACTTTCAGTTTTCCTCGTCGCCACTTTATTATGTCCTGGGATCGTAATTAGCCATTAATTACACTTAGCTCGTTTTATGTATTTATTAATTTCTGTCTCTTTACATATCTGCAGGTTTGCCAACCGAAAAACAATAATATTACAAAAATAAAATATATAACAGAGGTGTCTCTCGCTGAGGTAACTGATCAAGATGTTGAAGATGTCGGATGTCATATTTCTTTTCCTCAGCACCGGAAAGATATCCTTTAACACCGCACTATTGAATGCGTTACGCCCGTCTAGAGCGATGAGTATTTGTAACCTTCTTTTTTACCCTTAGCTCCTAAGCGGTTACAGAACGCCTTCGTCACCTACAACACTATAATTAATTTTCAATTATTTAAATAGTAGGTCGATAACCTTCCCTACGTTTACTTTGGTTTTGTTGACATTTATTTAGTAAATTTTAGCTAGGGCAATTGGCGTTCCTTGTTTGATAAGCGGACACATTTTTCCAATTTCCTGATTAGCATTGATTGTGAGAACAGTAGAAATTATTGAGATCAGCTAAAAGTTAACAAAATTGAATTATCAATTGGAAATCATTAGTGTTTATTAAAGTGCAAGTTAGTAGAATTTCACTTACTGTAAATTCGGGATCATTTCACTAGTGATTATTATTTCGCAAGATCGAAGATTCGTGAGCGTTATCTGCTTCGGTAGGATTATTTAGCCACTGGTAACGAGATTGAAATTGATTTGCAAAATTGACGGCATTACGTGAAGATAACGCAAGCATGGATACTCTCGACGAAACAACATCCGATTCGGAAGTTGAGATAGCGACGCCTAAGCGTCAACGTCCTAAACCACTACCAGTCTATAATCTATATCTAATCTAATCTACCAGAACTATATCTAGCGTTTGTAGGTCCGAGTACGTCAGGAAAGGCAACGGGTATTAATAGTTTGGGTGGAACTGGTGGAACAGAGACCAAGGAGGGTTACTGCTCTCGTTGAGGGAAAGCGGGTGTAACGCGGGATAATTGTTTAGAGTGCAATGACGCAAGTATCTACCCACGTAGGGGAAGAGGCATCCACAGGAGATCTCGCAGGGGTCCGGGAAACGGTCCGAGTCGCGTCTAGGTTGTCAAGCTAGACCGACTCCGTACTCTAGATCGACAAATAATAGCTACATTGATCACGTAATAGATTACATTTTAGAGCACGCGAAGGGCGATCATCGTCCCTACTTAACCGTAGATATTTTTGGGTACGAGCTTGGTTTGCTAGATTCTGGAGCTAACCATACCATTATGGGGTCTCCGGGACAAAAATTTATAGATCAGGTTGGGGTGAAGTTAGAACCCGACGATATGGCTTGAACAGTGGCAAACGACCAGATGGTACGCAGCGTAGGGAAATGCATGCTCCCTATGAAAGTGGCTAATACTATTAAATTAATTTCGGTTACGGTTATTCCCGAATTGCCACACTTTTTGATTTTGGGCGTAGATTTTTGGAGGACGATGGGTATCGTGCCCAATCTGCAAAGCGATAAGTGGGTTTTCACAGAGGAGTCCACCGAATTTTTCGAGATAGCTAATACCATTCAGAATACGGACGATTTGAGCCCCAAAGAAAAGGATCAATTGGATGCCGTAGTAAAAAAGAATTATGAGCTTATGGGCGACGAGTTGGGTTGTACTAACGTTGTCGAACATGTTATTAAAACAACAGCCGATCCTATAAAACAGCGTTATTACCCTGTATCACCAGTCATTCAAAGGTACTTAAATGAGCAGTTAGATGACATGATCGCAAAGGGGATTATTCGAAAGAGCAGTAGTCCTTGGGCTTCTCCGATGATCTTAGTAAAAAAAAAATGAGGGTTTTTTGCGTCGACTTCCGGAAGCTGATAGGGTTACCGAAAAAGACAGCTATCCGATTCCTTACGTCACGAACACGCTTGATCAATTAAAAAACGCAAACTATCTGTCTTCGCTAGACGTCAAATCAGCTTTTTTCCAAGTCCCACTTGCAGAAAGTTCGAAAAAGTTTACTGCATTTGTAGTCCCTGGGCGAGGCTTGTGGGAGTTTAATCGTCTACCTTTTGGGTTAGACGATTGCCCGCTACCTGGCAAAGATTAATAGATAAGGTGAGGGCTATGATTTACTACCGTACGTTTTTTGTTACCTTGATGACATTGTGATCGTTACCGATACATTCCAGAAGCATTTGGAAATTTTGGAAGAGGTGTTCCAGAGGTTAAGGGCTGCGAATATAACGGTCAAAAAAGAAAAATGCCAGTACTGTCATCCCCAGCTAAAGTATTTGGGCTATGTCGTGGATAAGTTTGGCCTTCGTGTCGATCTAGAGAAAGTTAAAGCCATGTTAGAATTGCCCGCGCCAAAGAATGTTAGTAGCGTCAGAGGGATACTAGGAACTGTTGGTTGGTATAGACGTTTCATCCCTGAGTTCTCAACCTTAGTTGCCCCCATAACCGCGTTACTCAAAAAGGGTAATAGAAAATTCGCATGGTCAGATGAGTGCGAGAGAGCTTTTAGAACGATTAAAAAAAAATTAGTCACCGCACCGGTTTTAAGTTGCCCAAATTATAGTTTACCGTTCGAGGTGCAAACCGATGCATCAGAATGGGGAATCGCGGCGGTTCTGAGTCAACCACATCCAGAAGGTGAACGGGTCATATCTTATATAAGTCGCTTTCTTACTAAGCAGGAGAGAAAGTATAGCATAGCATCTGTTTGAATTGGAGAAATTTCGTCAATATATTGAGGGGATGCCAAACGTCAAGATGATTACGGATCATTATTCCTTGGTCTGGCTGCAAAATTTGCGAGATATAAACGGAAGGCTGGCTCGGTGGGCAGTAAAGATGCAACAATACGACGTGGAGATAGTGCATCGCAAGGGTAAAGACCACGTTGTCCCCGATACTCTAAGTCGGAGTGTTCCTGTTATTGATTTTGCTAACGGGGAAATAAACGGTACGGCTAGTGACGATCGGTGGTATTCTAAAATGAAAGAAAAGGTATTGGCATCACCGCTAAATTTTTCTCATTAGAGGGTAGAAAGTGAGGTACTTTATAAATACTTACCACCATGTTTCTCCCATGTAGCCAGCAATTGGGAATATTGAAAGATAGTCGTCAGAAAGTCAGAAAGGCGAGCACTTATATTAAGCGCACATTTTGACCCTACGTCGGGACATCCGGGTGTTGATAAGACGTTCGCGCGATTGAAACAGAAATACTTCTGGCCGAAAATGAAGAGTGACGTTGAGCGATTTGTTAAACATTGTACGGTATGTCTCCAATACAAGGCGCAAGCGGGACATATGTTCTCTCGTCCACTACCTTCGCAACCGTGGGAGACCATCTCTTCAGATTTGATGGGACCATTTCCTAAATCTAAGAGTGGGAATAGATTTTTTTGGTGGTTTCTGATTATTTTAGCAAGTTTGTATTGGTGTTCCCAATGAGGAACGCTCTTGCTACCAACATAGTTAAGAGATTGGAAAACGAAGTATTTTTAATGTTCGGGGTACCTAAAGTCGCCATCAGTGACAACGGCCCGCAATACACCAGCCGGAAGTATAAGTCTTTGCTAGAAAGATATGACGTCGAGGCGAAATATACTCACTATTTCAACGCCCAAAGCAACCCAACTGAGCGTATGAATAAGACCATCAAAGGTATGATAGCCACATACGTTAATGAAGATCATAGGAAATGGGATGAAAACCTTGCTAAAATTGCCTGCGCTATTCTTAACTCAAAGAGCAAAACTACTCAAAACACGCCTCATTTTATTAATTTTGGCAGATCGATGATCTTGTCAGGGAAAGATTTCGAACGTAGAGACATTTTTCAGGACATCGAAGTCGTTTCCGAAAATTTTCGGGTTGAAGGTGTCAAAAAACTTTGCAATTTTGTAAAGCAAAAGTTATTAGCGGCTTCGAAAAAAAATAAAAAAACATATAATTTGCGGAAAAGGCTCGAGCAATTTGAGAGAGGTCAAAGGGTATATCGTACGAATCACGTCTTATCAAGTGCGACAGATAAATTCACAAAAAAATTAGTTTCCAAATACGTAGGACCCTTCTACATTAAACAGAAAGTGTCCCCGTGGACATATGTTCTGGTAGACAAGAATGGAATAAGGAAAGGTACATGGCATGCACGGGATCTTAAGGCAGAACCTCCAGACTCGGATTAGATTAGTTAGACTAATATATATTTTTTTAATAATAATAATTTTAACTAGGTACATTTGATTGTTAGGAGAAATTTTTTTTAAGACCTGCGGTCGAGAGTGTTACGGGTAACCCTCTGGTGGAAGGAGGAGAAGCTAACCTTCTTTTTTATCCTTAGCTCCTAAGCGGTTACAGAACGCCTTCGTCACCTACAACACTAACGGAATGTCGTCAGGGTTGGCCACCCTTTTAACTTTTGCACATATCTTCCGTGTAAGAAAGAATTTTGTTGATTTAAGCAAATGATCAGAAAGATCTAGGAATAAAGCTACTTTCAAGGCAATCGCAAATTGATTGGGTACAAAATAGAGAACTTATGCGAGAATTAAAAAAAAAATGCTGTCAAGGTTGGCCCAATGCTGTCTGGGTAGTCCCACCGTTGAGAATTGCCAAATTCATGCAAAAAAATTGACTGGATGAAATAATAAACCAAATTCATTTTATTTTTATTCGATTGAGTGAAACTTTACAATATAATATCGCAGAGAACTGATTTACATGACACATAATTCCGAATCACCGTTTTGGCAAATAAAATAGCTCCTTGCCATTTTGGCACATTTCAAATGCACTTTTTTCTTGCATTTAAAGCATGCAATAGAGTTGTTGCGGTTCAGGCGACAAAGCATTCGCTTCCAAGCAGATGATGCATTTACCAACGTGGTTTTTTTAAAACCACGTTGTTAAAGAGCATCGCCAGATCAGAAGCCAGTGGTATAGGTAGGTGGAAGCGAATTAATACGGCTGTGGATTTGCGAGCAGGATAGGCTGCCGCACATTACGTACTTTCTAGTCCGAGATGTGCCACTTCTGGCCCCTCTTACCATCCGCAAGATGTCGTTGAGGGCTCCGACTGTGGATCTTCCCATTCGGAAGCCACGTGGGTTATATAAGAGGCCACCGCTTTAATCTATTTCCTTATGAAGGTGATTGACAATCATTCTCTCTAGGAGCTTGGCCGTATAGTCCAGGAGGCTGATTGGCCTGTAGGACATCAGATTCTCTACGGGTTTTATGTCCTATCAGATGAGCACCAGTTTGACGATCTTCTACTTCGCAGGAAAATCCCCACTTGCGAGACAGTTGTTGAACACGCCTAGAAAGCACTCCCGGCTTAGACCACAACTTCATGACCATCTTTCTCGGCATATTAACCATCCAAGAGCTGTCTGTTAGTATTTTGGCTACCGCTTTCCTCAGTTGCTGCATCATGCCGTTATCCCTTCTGTCTCCTTGGGATGTATGCACTAAAATATCACTTTAAATTGATTATTTTCTCCTAGGTACCAAATTTCACTTTCATTCTTCTTGAATTTGATTAACAATTATTTAATGATATAATAAAACTAATAATTTTTCAACGGAGATTATCAAAATCCATATAATCGATTCTGCGCATTTTTCTAAATTAATTTAAAATAATTTAAAAAATGAGTGAACTGTTGAACTGCACTTGGAAAAATTTAGTATATCACTATTTTAATCATACAATAAAGGGAAAACGAGATATGATTCAAAAATCGAAAAAATTTGTTTCGAACTGGACGTCATAGAACGGACCAATTAAAAGTTTTTAATTCTATAATTGCTTGTAGTAAAAAGTTTATTCTGAGGTAATGAAACTTGATCCTTGCATTCTAATGAAAGAGATCAAAAATAATTTATTTAGCATCTTAAAAATGTTGCATGTATTGTAAATAAAGATACAACAGACGCATTTTTACTTTTTTATTGAAAATTAAATTCTGTAATATTAACAAAACGAAGTTCTAAAATTAAATTAAAGAGTAGAAAAATAATTTTTACAGATTGCACCTTAATAACTGGACCTTTATAAGTTTAATATTTTTATTGAGCTTTCAGCGAAAGTTTCATTAGAATTTATTACCATTTATTAATAAACTTTTATTCATTATTATTTAATATTGCCATTAAAAATATTAAAATATTATTAATATTTAATTAACTTGTTCAATTTAAAACTTTTTACTTTAAAATGAATGGTAACTTTTGTGTGAATAATATATCAAAGAAGCAGATTGAAAAGCAATCAAAATAATTTTGCAAAAGTCTGAAACTCAAAATTTGTTCAGTGTAACTCAATCGGTTGAATATATTTTTTATATTGTAAATATTTTGAAAATAAATACCAAGTGTCTACTCGATTTTAAAAATTTTATAGTGAAATTATGCTAACAAATATAAATATTTCTGCATCATTCAAAAATTCGAGCAATATAGTCAAAAAAATATAAAATTAAAAAATAATTACTATAATTTCACTCAAAAATTACCCCTGACTGGATTTTAGGGTGGATCCCAGATTTTCCGTAGTTGCTAAACTCATTAAAAACATCATATTTTCCCGATTCCAACAGAAATCGAAAGTAACAGATCCACAAAGACACAAATCATTGTTTTTAATCGTTAAATTTGGCTATAATTAACAAATTCCTATTTTAAATAAATTTATAATAGTATGTTAACACTACGGATGCTGCAATCCAACTGTCAGTAGTCCCACCCACTAAATTTAGCGCGATAGATATTTACGTAAATAATATCGTCGGTGAACACTTTGGCATCTGGCAAATTTGTTCATGTTTAGTATATAAATTTGTAAATTTCTTTTTTATTTTAATATTATATTTCCACTATAATAAAAAAATTGAAGCTTTTCCAGATTGCAATGGCTAAAGAAAAAGACCTGGCAAGCTCTATTATTTTTCGAGAGGAATCACGATTTTGGATCCAAAGAGTGGTAGTTCCGTTTTTGGTACTAATCGGGGCAGCGGGCAATATTATATCCATCATCGTTTTGACTAGGTAAATTCTTTCTCTTACACCATCGGCTTAAAAAACTAATTCTTTCTTTTCAGAAGAAAAATGAGAAGTTCCACCAACGCATACTTAACAGCACTAGCGGTGGCCGACTTCATATACTTACTGTTTGTTTTCGTTTTATCGTTCAAACATTACCCAAACATCAATGACCGAAGATACGAACTTTATTGGAGATTTTACGGAATCAGTCACTGGCTATGTGATGCCGCAAGTGAGTTCCTAAAACAAATAATTTTTCCCGTTAATCTCGACATTTTTGGCACCAATTCAGACGCTTTAAACAGGAAAGTACGTAATTCAACCTTTAGGATGAGCAATCAAAATTTTAAAAATAAATATTGAAATGGTCTGATTAGATTCATAGAAAATTACATTGAAGGTCGAATAGAAAATATAAATATAATTTTTTACTTGTCAATATTTATAATAAATCGTTTTGGAAACAATCCAAAATTGTTGCATAAATAACAAACCATTAATGATTAAACGTTCACCCAAACGTTGAACCAAAGATTTAAAACTTTCAATTTTTAATTTATGGCTGGAAGGGGAAGGGCAAAAAGTGATCTATGCAATAATGAAAATTTTAATTTTGTAGGTAGCACTTCGGTGTGGCTGACTGTGTCATTTACTTTGGAACGATACATCGTCGTTTGTCACCCAATCAAGGGAAAAGTATTATGCACCGAAAGGAGGGCAAAAAGCATCATAGCTATAGTTAGTGTGCTGTGTATAGCGACAACAATCACCACCTCGTTTGAACATCAACTCTTACTCAAAGAATCCTGTGTGAAAGTGTGCGACGAAAACGATCTCAAAGACTTGCAACCCGAACGGGCTGAAGAAATTAAACGCAACGACGAAATGGCCAGATTGTACGGTCATTCATTCGAAATGACCGAATCGACGAGTATTGAAGTATGCAATGACGAATTATATCGTGAAAGTAAAGAAATCATTCCGCTAAACCGAGAAGCCGCGTACGTATTTACAAATTCCACGTCAGCTATTTTGGACGCCTTGGTCAACATAGCCCTGATGAACATGACGTGTTGCGTCAAAAACTACACCGTCTCAACCGAAGACACAAATTTGGGGAAGAACCCCATCTACAGAAAAGTGTTTTATTGGTTTTCTTCCATCTTCTTCGGAGTTCTCCCATTGGCTCTCATAGCAACGTTTAATTGTTTTCTCGTGTGTTCCGTTTACAAGTCGCATAAAAAGAGGAACTTTATGACAAGTTCGCAGGTTGGTAGGTACGTCAGACATGGTTTATCTGGTCATAACGTTAAATTTTAGGAGCAAAAGTCGCTAACTCAAGAAAATCGAATTACTCTTCTGCTCATAGCGGTGGTAGTTTTATTTTTGATCTGCCAAATTCCGACGTCTTCTTTTTTGATTTATGTCGCTTTGGTTGAAAGAGAAGTGGATGATGATTACACAGAAAATATAAAAACGGGTAATCTTAAAATGTATGCTTCGCACCTGCAAATAACAATACTTTTTCTATTTTTAGGTTTGGGCAACATTTTCAATTCGTTGTTAACGTTAAATGCAGCGTGCAATTTTTTGTTGTATTGTGTCCTTTCAGACAAATACAGGCGGACGTTCAAAGCGTTGTTTTTCAGGCGTAAGCTTGAACAAGAGTCGATAAGACAAACGTCATTAAAACTTACCAATAGGAAATTACTGAAACGAGGAATGTCCGATTTTGCACGCACTCCAAGAAACTTGGAGGTAAATATTTATATATTTAATAAGAACAAGTACGTTAACACTTACACCATAAATCGTCTTACATCTTCCTGCACCTGGTAAACTCAATTTTTGGGCATGCTTTGTTTATGTGTGTTTGTTTCTGTGTGTCGAACAAAAACTTCGTGGATGTCTACTAACAATTTATTTTTTCGACAGGCACAGAGCTTAAACAGCATTCCTAGGTCAAAATCGCTAATGCAAAGACCGCTAGGAAAAGCAAAGTCTAGTGATTTGATCGTGTGATTATTAAAATAAGGACCTGGTGCCAAATAATTATGTATATTAAATATTTGTTTTTATTTTATTCTACTATACGGAAGTGTCTCATAAATCTTGTAAATATAAATAAATAATATATCGAATGTTAAGTTGTTTACACCTCTACCTCAAAAACCTACCTAAATAAAATTTAATTTAAAAGCGAGTAGATTACCCGGGAGTAGGACGATAATATGTACCACGAATTTGAAAATTTCAAAATAGCCATTTGGTAGATAATTAGGTCTATTTCAATTGTATAATTGAAATTTTGAGGATCATTCATAAATAAGCGTACAAAGAGCCGAAATGTACTCACTACATTTCATTGGCTATTACCATAAGATTATCCCCGCCTTTGATGATTTTAAATTTTTGCAAAGTATATCTTTTGTGTGTATCTTTTCAAATCAAAGTATCCAAGTGTATCTTTTACGAGTGGGGATCACCGTAGTCGACTGTCGACCGTCCCGAGATTAATATTAAAATATCCACCCTTGGCAAGTTTGATCATCTTGGGAATGTTTTTACGACGGGGTTTTGCAAAACGGCTTGGAGCGACTGTAGCGGACGGGACAGAAGCGGAGGATGCAGCAAGCCAAATTTGACAAGCGCAACTATCACAATCTCGGATCTACGCAAAAAGCTAAACATTTACTTGGATCTACGCAAACAGCTAAACATTTATCAAAAAATAATAGAAAACCGTATTTAAATTCATTTTTAGCCCCCATAAGGACCGGGGCACTAATGAACGATGAACATAATGAATTTATGAAGTTCCAAGGCGATTCCTTTATCTTCTTGCTTCTGTGGCTGACGGCAAGCATTTGGGTTTTTTGTAAGTGACTTTCCTCTTTAGGTAGCGCGAAGCTAAAATTGTCTGGATCCGTGGGTCTTGAGAGGGTGGGATATGCTTGTTAATAATAAATGAAACTTTCAATTCTAAACAATTCCTAGATCCTTATGTTCGTCCGGAATTGTGCGTGCCTAAATTTTCCGTAAGTGTCTGTGATTTTCTTTTCCAGAGGAACCTGATTGCTATGGTTATAGAGCGAGTCCTGGGTTGTGAGCACCTAAGTATTCGATGAACTTGGTCCATAGGTGTTGGGTCCTTGTGTGAGTCCGGGGTGTTGGGCACCTAAGTGTTTGATTAACTTGGTGTCTACAAAGCGAAGCTCTTAAAAAAACATGATTTTTTATTAATCCTCGGTTGGTTGGGAGCGGGGCGATGTGTCGCGAGAGAGAGGAGATCCTTGGACTGGCGGTGGCCTATGTTAAAGCCGGGGTCGTACTTACTGTCCTAGGTGGGCAATGAGCGGGTTTACAGCAAATTGTACGGATTTGTACAGTTTTTCCGCTTGCTTTCTGATGTAATCATCGATGGTTTCGATGTTTGCATCGGCGTGGAAGCGTCGGTTAATGACGTAACGCGGAAAGTCAAACGCGTGTCGAGGGCATCTGTTTTGGAGCACTTAGATTTCCTGGCACTAATGAAATGCAAATTATGCTCAAAAATACTTGACCAAAATTCAAAATCATCAACGGCGGGGCCTATCCTATGGCAACAGCCAATGAAATGTACTGCGTACATTTAGGCCCTTGGTATGCTTATTTATGAATGATTCTCAAAATTTCAATTATATTGAAATAGACCTCATTACCTACCAAACAATTGCTATTTTGAAATTTTCACACGATTGTCAATTGGTAAATATTTGAGAAGAAAAAGAGCAGAAAGTCACCAAAAGAAGTAAAAGGGGAAGTTAACAAAGCAACAATCTTTCATAGAAGTAAAAAACACTAAAGACAGCCAGGTTATTCTCTAAAGTAACCCGGGAAGTGAGCGAGTGAAAATCGAAACCGATATGAATGAATTGAAAAAAATGATAGACACACTGTCAGCTAGCAAATTGTTTGCAGACAATGAGATTAAGAAACTAACTGCGGAGATAGTACATGTAGATGAACAATCGAGAGTGGAAAGACAAGAACTGATAAGAGAATTAGACGAGATAAACGATATAAAGTAAAAAAACAAATAGGAGAGATGGCCGGGATTGAGAAGAAGATTCAGAAATACAAAAGAGAAAAGAGAAAGAACTACTTCATTATCAAAAGTTGGCACACAAACGACAAGGTGTCAGTGAAAATGATCGAAGAAAATAACTTCCTGGAAAAGAAATCATAGTCATTAAACTTCACACATGAACTGACTGTAATGGAGAACAAGCGAATACTGAGGGGAAGCAAGATATATATTAAAACCGATTTAACGCTCAAAGAAAAGGTAACACAAGACAAAATTTTAAAGTAAAAGCCAATCAAGGAAATAGAGTAATTGTGGAAGGAAAGTTGTATATGTGGAAAGAAGGTGGCGATGGAGGGAGCAGATGGGACAACAAAAAACTGAAGTTGAAAGTTGGCGCGACTGAAAAGCCTCAATGGGAAGCGCCACATATAGAAAGGAAGGCAGACAAGACGACAAAGCAAGACAAAGAAAAAAATGATTTGGGGAAACACAAGAAAAACAACTTGGTACAGAGAAAGAAACGACGGAAAGGTGAGGAAATTCGAGTGGGAACGTGTAATATAAAAACTTTGCTTAAGCCTGGAAAAATGAAGGAGGTTGCAGGTGAGGTCATAAGATATGAAATGGGAGTGGTGGCTCTACAAGAAATAAGATGGAAGGGTCAGGTAAAGATAAAAAAGGAAAAGTACAAGTTATTCTTTTCTATAAAAAACAAACAAAGAAGAAATCATACGGGTTTTATAGTGGCAAGGGATGTAAGAGAGAGGGTAATGACTTTTAAAGCAGTAAATGGATAAAGTGAGAAAAGAAGATTAGTCATAAGAAACGTCGTAAGAAAACAAACGATACATGACAAGACAAATGAAAATAGGCATAGATTGTGTAACTTATTAGCCAAAATAACAAACAGAACAATATGTACCATAGCACGAAATTCATACATAAAAAGTTGCACAAAATAACATACATATGGCCCGGTGGCGGACTTGAAGATGGAAACCAGATTGCCCATATATTGGTACCAAAAAGGAGAGACAGTATTGTTATAGATGTAAGAATTTATAGGGAAGCCGATGTTGAAACTGACCACTACTTGGTGGTTTTAATAATAAAACAAACTAAAATTGAATACAGTAAACCAGAGAGCCACATCCTGAAAAATAGCAACGGGGGAATTTACTAAAGAGGATATAAGAAAACGATATGAAGAGAGAGTTACAGAAGAGATACTTAAGGAGTAAGAATGTAATGAGATTAATTAAGACAATGAATGGAGTTATAAAAATTGAGGATAGACTAAAGTGGCTCGAAAATGATGGGCGATAGGAGCAGGAGAAATATAAGAAAAGCACAAAAGAGGCGGACAAGTTATACAAAAAAAAAACGCATGGACACTGACAAAAATGGAGGAAATAAAAGAGAATAATAGAATCAATAATGCAAAAGTGTTTTATCAACTAGTAAGAAAACAGAAACCGCATTACAAATTAAAACCAAGAACTATGAAAGATGAAAGGGGAAAGTCGGAACAAAATGTAGAAAAAAAAAAGATATTTGAAGAAAGTACTTCCAAAAACTTTTAAACGGGAAGAAGATAAAGAAAACATACATGAGGAAAGAGGCCATGATGAGAAGAAAATCATAAGTCTATCACGAGAGAAGATAGAGGATGTAATTCATAAGATGAAAAATGGAGAGGCTCCAGAAAAGAATAAAATACACAAAAAACGTATCACATATAGGGAAGAAGAGATCGGTAAGAGATTGTGCGAGTTGATACCACAAGTTTGGACAGAATAGAAGATTTCCACAGAATGGAACGAGGGAGTCATTGTGCCATTGAAAAACGGAGTTGATGTAGAAGAATGTCGCAACTATAGAGAAATAACATTGCTTAGTGTGGCATACAAAATTCTGTCAACAATGATACATAGCAGATTGAAAGAACACACAAGAACGATAATAGAAGAGTATCAATTTGAATTTGCCGGGAGAAAGGCAACAGTAAGAGAAATACATATAGTAAAAAGAATTATGGAAACGACTCGTGAACATGGAATAGAGCTGCACTTGCTGTTTGTGGACTTTCGGCAAGCTTTTGACAAAGTCAACAGGAAGAGAATGCATGCAGTATTGAAAATAATGAAAATACCATCAAAGTTGATTAGATTGATAAAGATGACTCTGGAAAGGACTAAAGCCTGTGTTAGTACGTTAGATGGTGAGACGGACTGTTTTGAGATCAACAGTGCTGTCAGGCAGGGAGATTCACTGTTGGCAATACTATTTAATCTTGTCTTCGAAAAATGTATAAGTAGATTAAATGCTGATGGCTGATGGCTTGTCCAGACAAGGACAAATAATTGCATAAGCGGATAACATTCTCATACTAATTACTAGATCTCTTAACAAATTTGTTGAGTTATTCAAGAAAATGGCGGATAAGACAAAGGAAGTAAGTTTGGGCGTGAGCGAAGACAAAACAAAGTATATGAAATGCGATAGAAGATATATGAATACGTGACGCGATTTAAACATAGATACCTACACATTTAAAAAGATGGCCAGGATCGTTTGTCTGAGAGTTGAGATTAATAGTGACAGCAGCAAATCAGAGGAAATAATAAAAAGATTACGAACGGTAAGTCGAGCCTTTTACGCAAAAAAGACAATGTTAAAGGATAAGAAACTTAAAAAAGACACCAAATTAAAAATTTGAAGAGAAATAGTAGCGGAGGCAACTAGACATAGAAAATTGTGATTTGTGGTATATGAAAATGTTACTATGTGAGCTGATCCTCTCCCCCCCCTTTTAAATCGGATCTGTAAATCCCGGACTAAATAGCTATATTTCAAAGAGGAATGTAAAGCTGTAAATAAATACAATTTTGAGGATGATTTAAAAATACGCTTACAAAGGGCCAAAATGTACAACAGTACCTACATTCTATTGGCTGTTTCCATAAAATTAGCCCCGCCCATATTGAGTTTTTATTTTGTTAAACTATAGAAGAGACATAATTATGATGTAAGCGAAAGAAGGAAAAAGATAGAATACATACTACAAGAAGAAACATCAAAATCAATAACAAAAACAAAAAAAACGATTGGTTTTACGAAATTCATACAAGAGCAGTAGAAGAAAGAAAAAAGCTTATAGAAATTTTTATAAAGACAAATATCATAGAAAATGAAAAACCATACAGGAACCATAGAAGAGAAGGAAAACGTATTTACAGAAAAGAGAAACAAAAACATAATAAAGATAAAATAAGAGCTTTGGAAGACAATCTAAAAAAAGAAGAAATTAGGAACTTCTACGAGTTATCAGAGTAACGCAAATAGTTACAGAAATAAAGGTGCATTAATGTACTGAGAAAATGAAATTATGGAAGAGTTGAGAGATTTCTTCAATAAATTATTAAATAATAGACGTGCAAACGACAAAAGAAGAGGAAAAAATAGATGTAGAAAATTAGAAAAATGTAAAAAAATTTATATCGTGTAAAATTGTTATAAATATAGAAATGAAATATAAGTTCATTTAATAATTTATCTATAAAAACAGATTTAATTAAGAAATAAATTAATTTGATAAATAAATTATTAATATTTAAAATTTAATATGATCTAAATTAAATTTTAGAGTTTTTCTTTCTAATTACATTTTTTAATTCATACATTCACAGGTTTAGATGTTTTCAAAAATATTAAAATTGACAACAAAGTATTTATTTTCAAAGTTAATATTTTTATAATTTGAGTGCAAAACAAGACATCATCAAGTACGTCGCTAATTGTCATAAAAGTACATAATATCTTTCTAAAATTTATAATCAATAGCTTGGTCGAGTCGTGCTGTTCTTTTTGGTTGGATATTTCATCGGTGTGTATATTTCTCCAAATATGGCTAGGTCTGCTACTGCAACGTTTAAATATATCACATTGACTCCTAGTTTATATTGTCCGTTAGGGACAAGTGGAGGAAGAAAGGTTTCGTCGATGACAAAATTGCACACGTGATAAGTTACGTTCTACAAAATAAAGAAGTAAATTATTATTCATAAAAAAGAACCATTTTTAAACCTTATAAAAGTAGCAGCTGGTTAGGTTACCGCAATGTATGGTGTTTATCATTCCTCCAACGTTTGCTTCGTAAGCTTTGTTTAAATTGACTTGGAAGCGAAGCGGAAAGTGACGATACTCGTTACTCAGAAATTTATAAGCTTGTATAAGAATCTAAAATCATATTTTCTTTGATTATAAAATTAATAAAGATAGGAAGCTCAAAATTTTATATAATAATTTATTTTCAAAAGTTGTTTTTTTTATTTCAATAAATATCTACAATCTGTCTAGATAAGAAACATTAAGTAAATTATTTTACAATATATTAGCATGTTGGGAATGCTTCATTAAATATTAGACAGATAAGTTTTTATTGATAATCAATAGATAAGTGGTTTAAGTAGTGTAACTCGATATTAATCATATCAAATTTTTTAGCATAAACCAAAAAATGCACAAAACACTTTTTCGAAAACTAAAATGTTTAAGTTATCACAATATATAAATACACCGTATGTATATTATCGCAAACGTTTTCACCATACTATGGCATCATCAGGCGATGAACTAGAACTTATTGCACATCATTAAATTTTACTTCAATTACACAAATTAAATTGTGTTTACTCTCATCAAATAAAATTCAAATTCATAAATTACTGTCATAATTACATATTGAGTTCAGTCCTGTGGAACACCTGAATGAATTGGTAATACACCCCTCTGCCCCCATTTAATACCATAAAACAATTCCTAATGAAAACCGGACACGAAGTAACCAACGTATGGAACATTAAACACCGACAAACCAAAGTACCACATCTAATAATTTATGTCGATCTAAAGCCAAGCGATACCAATAAAGAAGTTTATAAATTAAAAACAATGGAAAATTACGTAGTAAATTTTGAACCTTCATACGCAAACGTATAATCCCGCAATATTCTAAATGCTAGAAATATGGCCACACAAAAAACTTCTGCCGAAGATCACCCCGTTGTGTAAAATGTACAGAAACCCACAAAACTATAACATGTCTCCAAATGAAAGAAGGCAGTAATGTCAGATGCGTTAACTGTAATGGTCAACATCCTGCGAACTACCGATGCTGCATAGTGCACAACTGTAACAAAAAATGTACCCCATACTTAGAGATAAGAAAGTTACGCCAACTCAAGTACCATAAAGAACGATGAATTTCTTCCCAACACAAAAAGAATCACCATCCTTCACAGCAACAAATCCAACCAACAACATCTTACGCACAAAAGATGTGTGCAACTACTACCAATTCACAACAAACGCACAGAAACACACAATTAAGGCAAAGTGAAAATCAAGCTATACATAATAACACCCAACCAGAAAACACAAACTGGCATTCTCACCAACCCCTAAATCAAAACGATAACCATCCAGAAAACGACATCACTGAACTGAAGAATCTCATACGAAAGTTAATTGAACAGAACAGAGAAAATTCAAGAAACATCTGTACACAATGTTAAACCTTCTCACTATTCTCGTCAACAAAATTGATAAAGCACATCCTAATTACAGAACAGCAATCTGGAATGCCAACGGACTAAATCAGCATCTGCACGAAGTCAAGTAAATAGTTATTGTTGTTATAATTTAGTATTATTGAGAACAACTCCAGACCTACATACACCTCTGCGAAATTAAAGAAGAGACACCAAAAGTACTAAAGCAAAAAATCGTTGAAAAACGGGCATTCAGAAGTAGATGGCAACAAACTAAGCATTCGTCCGATAAAGCAAAACTTAACAAAGCTACCTGAGAACTAAAATGATCACCGAAATAAAAAACCAAGATATACAAGATTACCTAGAGAGCCTAAATGCAACCCCTGATAGCGACTATCCCTTGTGGAAGGCAACATGGAAGTTAAAAAGAACACAAGAACCAATACCATCGATCAGCCAGGTTAACAATAAATGGGCTAGAAGTGATGGAGAGAAGGCTGATGTCTTTGCCAAGCATCTGGCTAATATCTTTCTGTCCAATTCACCCTCCATCACAGCTGAAGAAGAAAAACAAATGAAAGAATATCTTAAATCTCCTTTTCAAATAGGTCTCCCCATCGAGTACTTTAAAGACATCAAAAAAACCAGTAAAAAACTTCGTCCAAAGAAAGCTCCAGGATTCGACCTAATTACTGGAAGGATACTACAAGAATCAACTCATAAGTGTTTTAATGCCATCATGAGAACCAACAAAGTCCCTAATCAGAGCAAAATAGCTCACGTGGTAATGATTCCAAAACCGAGAAAAAAAATCATATAGGGCAATTAGTCTACTTCCTATATTGTCTAAAGTTTTTGAAAAGATATTACTGGACAAAATGAAATCTATTATTGAACACCGAAGGGCAGTTTCCAACCATCAATTGGAACAGTGAACAGTAGAGTAAGTCCATCACGTAGTCAAAAAAATTAATGAAGACTTCGAAAAAAAGCGATTCTGCTCAGCGACTTTTCTAGATGTGAGCAGGCGTTCGACAATATGTGGCACCAAGATTATTATACAAGTTAAGAAAGACTCTACCGTACCAGTTTTACCTGATCATCAGGTCATACTTGAGGGACAAACATGTTTTGGTTAAGCACGGAAGCACGTATACTAACTTATTTACCATCAACTCAGAAGTACCACAAAGAAGAGCTCTGAGTTCAGTCTTATTTTATTTTAATCTATCAAAATTCTTGTCTATCAAGGGAAAAAAGTACGCTGTTGATACAATTTATCGACCGCCACTATGCCCAAGGTCGGCCTTGCAAGAACTTGAGGTAGTGTTGTCGTCTCTTGCAGTTGAACATGACGGCATCATTCTGCTTGGGTGATTTCAATATAAATTTACTTAAGAAGTGCAATCAGTCTTCTTCGTTAAATTCAATTTTTACATCCTTTAACTTGAAACAAATAGTTGATCGTCCTACCAGAATACCATACCATATATCATATCAATACCATATCTTATTTGACAGTCGACATTCTGGATATGTTTTCTTAATCTTAATGACTGCTATTTATTGAAAATAAGGATAGGTATATTACAATAAAAAGATTGGCAACAAAAATCAATGATAAATCTTTCGCCCTGAGCTATTTAGAAAATGCCGTACTTTAATTCTCACTTTATTTTAAGGTAGGTAACAGTGGTAACACAATAATTATACTCAAAAATAAGATGACCACGCCTCTTTTTCCGAAAAATTTTCGCCTGCGGTACTTGCTTTCGGCACAGCTCGCTTCGCTCGCATCTTTTAGCCCCCCCCCCTCATAACAAAATTTATACAGATTGCTTGCAATGCAAAAGAGATGAATTAAAAAAAAAAATTATAATGATAACAATATAGGTACCAATAATGTATTACTAAAATTGTAAAAATAACATAATTGTAAATAAAAATATTTACCTCGAGATTATCTTTTACATCCACCACAAATGCTAAAGTAATATTTATAGCTGTAGTTGTTCTGTTATATTTAAATGTTACAATATTTAAATCGTAGTAACAGCCTCTGTCGAAACTTAACACATCAAATCTAAAATCCTTAATTTTGTAACTTTTTTGATGAAACTGAAATTTAAATTTTTCTTATTATAAAAATATATAATAAAGACTATTAGTACTTTTGATAATATATCACCACCATCACTTAAAGTATTTTTTATTAAAAATGCTAACGTAAAAGCCAGTAAAATTATATTCTTCATATTGATATAGTACTCGAACTCGAAACGAAATGAATTTTACTGGTATGATTAATATTTATGTATTACATTTGCATAATACACCACATATAATTATAATGAAACTAATGATTTTTTTATCAAAAAAAAATCAAACTTTTTACTAACAATTTAAAAGTAAATCCGAATTTTTAAAATGATACCACATAAATATTTAATATATATAATTATTTTATATTGAAGGTAACAGATTGCAAACAGGGTTCCAATGAGATTTTAGAGGCCACAGTTTTTTTTCCCTATTAATTTTTTTCATTTTCTAAAATTTTGTTTAAAACGCTTTCTTATTAATTGTGTACTACCCTTTAGAACCAAAATACATTATTTTATAAGCAACTTTTAAACACAAAGACAGTACATTCACTATCTGAATAAGTATGTTTATTCAAGTAGTTTAAAACAAACAAATTAGTTAATTGTATAGTATCGTCAGGTTTAACAAAGTTACCAAAAATAATTATGTAATTAATTAATGTTACTTCCGATCGTGCGAAACCGGTTGAGAATAAGCATTATTAAAATAATACAAGCAAAAACGATTTATTTCTGTAAATAATTAAATATATACGAGACAAGTTTGTAAAAAACAACATTACAATAAATCAGAGCTGTACAAAGCACTCGGTGAAAGTAGTTCAATTACCATGTAGATACCAAATATTACGTTAATGTTGGAAGTGCTTAAAATATCAAATATTAAATCTTCTAAAAATTAATTGACATGTTAATTACTAAATAATGAACTAAGAAAAAGTTTAAGTTAAATCTTAGAAATATTTTTAAACTTTCAAATCATTCTCCTGAGAAAAGGTAAAAATTAGTTATGGCCTTGTTCCATGTCAGAGTCGATGGTCCTGCCTTTACAACTAAAATTCAAATATTTTAGTGTCTTGTGAAAATTTTTAATACAAATTTCTATCTAGAAAAAAAATTCTACAATTTTAAATCTCGAGAAAAAAAAGACAATTTCAACTGATCAAGTCTTCTTACAGAAGAACAACTAGAGAGAAACTGGAGAGCTCGTCTCGATTATTAACAGACCGAAGAAGATTCTTCCAAACTAATGTTGAGAAAAAAAATAATATAATAAAAAATAAAGAAATCATCATCAATCAATCATCAAATCAAATCAATCATCGCCTGATGATGCCATAGTATGGTGAAAACGTTTGCGATAATATATATATAGTGTATTTATATATTGTGATAACTTAAACATTTTAGTTTTCGAAAAAGTGTTTTTGTGCATTTTTTGGTTTATGCTAAAAATTTGATATGATTAATATCGAGTTACACTACTTAAACCACTTATCTATTGATTAATTCTTCTTTTTCACTTTCCGTGTTAAGTATTAGAAATTTCCAGTTACGGTTCCTATAGTTTCCACGGTCTGCTAATTAATTAATTAATCTAATTATAAAGAAAATAATTAAGAATTTTAGGAAAGATATTTAAGTTGTGGAAACTTTTTTAAGCATATCAATTTGCATTAATATTTAATAAAATATTTTTCATATAAAAATTTCAAGTTTAGTCATAAGTAGTAAAAGCACGGAGCATGAAAATGCCTAGTTTAATGGGGACCCACCTGAAATTGGCGGATGAGGTCAAGTATCTGGGCATAACACTTGACAAAAAGCTAAACTGGAGAAAACATTTAGAAATCAAGCTCAGAAAAGCGGGAATGGCCTTTTGGCAGTGCCGAAGAACGGTGGGACAGTCCTGGGTCTCTCCCCTAGGATCACCCTCTGGTTTCTACACTGCTATCGTCAGACCCATGTTCTGTTACGGAGCGCTTGTTTGGTGACCCAGAACCAAGCAGGCCAAGCACAACAGCAGCCTCCTTACACCGGCTCCAGAGAGTGATCTGTCTGTATGTAACTGGGGTGATGCGCACGGCTCCAACTGCGGCACTAGAGACTCTTCTCTGCCTCCCTTCACTTGATCTTCATGTGCAGAAGATGGCGGTCAGGGCTGCTCTGAGACTGCGCAGCTGGCGGCTGTGGAAAGATAGGCGAATAGCTGTGGGGCACATGCGGATTCTAAAGGACTACTCCACAGGAGTGCCTCTTTTGCGCATGGAGCCCGACAGAATTCGTCCTAAATACATATTCAGCAGAAAATATAATGTTCTGCTGAAACCAACAGAAACGTACGATTACGACATATGTCTGTTCTCGGACGGTTCCAAAAACAATACTGGCTCAGGTGCAGGAATATCATCCCTTCGAACTTGAGATAAACATGAGCATACCGCTAGGAAAATATGCTTCAGTCTTCCAGGCTGAACTTATGGGCATACTGCACTGCGCAAGAATAGTTAAAAACAAAAGTATCCGCAACAAAAACATACAGATATCTACAGACAGTAGAGCTGCTCTTGTGGCGATCACATGATCACTTCCGGCCTGCTGCTCGAATGATTTCAGACACTGAACGAGATATCAACTCCAAACAATGACCTTACCCTGCGCTGGGTTAAGGGTCACCAAGGCAACAAGGGTAACGAAAGAGCAGATTTTCTGGCAACCTTTGATGTCCAATAAAACGATAAAGTCAAACAACGGAGTTTATTGAATATGGTTCAAGCTTGAATCATACAGAACAACTGACTTAAGCTAGATTTAACATGAGCTTTTATAAGTTACAACTGTTTACAATGTGCATTTTGGTAGTGAAATTATACAAATGTATTTAAATATTAAGATTATACAAATGCAGTTAGATATTAACATACAAAAAGTGGTTGTAAAACTTGTCAAAAGTAGTAATAAATTACAGCATCGAAGGGTGTATGTTAGATGATCATGATGAATGCTTCTTTATTGGGTGATTAATATGACTTTCTACTTCTATTATGTGATTAACATATGCATCTATAACTATACCTATCTAAATATGTATCTGCATAAATGTACTTCATTATAGCTGAGCACCCTCAAGTAAGCATTCCAAATACTATCTGAAGTTATCCAGAGTCAATCTACGGGCAATTGCAGGGATATTAACTGGTCACTGCAGATTAAACAAACATCTAAACACAATGAGCGTCGTAGATAGCCCTGTATGTCGAGGATGCAATAAAGCAGATGAAACAGCTGAGCATGTGCTATGCCATTGCCCAGCCTTATCATCAAAAAGAGATTCCATGTTGAGGAATTTCTGGCCTAACATAGCCAGAATCAGTGAAACCTCGCCCGCCAGGATTCTCGAGTTCATCCTCTGGTTGGGATGGCTTGAGGAATGATGGGACGGGGTTGCTGTAACGGAGGTAGTACAATGGGCCAGATTAAGTGGCCTGAGTGCTTGCGAGGTTAACCACCTTAGCATTAAAATCTCCCATCGCAATGGTGACTTCGCAGCGTTTTATGCTTCTCAATACTTCATTTAGTTGCGCATAGAATTCCTCAATTTCCTCTTCTTCTTTGTCCGCGGTTGGCGCATACACCTGGATCACGTTCATTTCCAGTCTTTGTACTTAACTGTATCATTAATACTCTGTCTGAGTAGGGAGTGAATTTTATCGTTGACGTGTTTAGCTTCCTGTTTACAATTATTCCCACTCCATATCTGTGGTGTATATCGTTGTTTCCTGAGTAATACATTGTTCCTTTCGATGTATTCATCGCCCCTGCTCCTGCCAATCTCACGTCACTCACGCCAAGTATATCTAGGTTTAATCTTTCCATTTCCAACATGATATTATCCAATCTTCCAGGAACATAAAGGCTATTTGCGTTCCATGTACCCAGTCTCAGAGCGCCCGATGTCGATGTCAATTTTCTATTCACGACACTGTTCAAAACCGTCCCCCCCCCCCCGGAGATCCGATTGGGAGACTTATTACTCCGGAATTATTTGATCTGAACCTTGTCGTGATAATGCTACTAGAGATATCCATACGAATCTTTAATGCAGTAGTTTCTCGTTGCTTTCTGCATTGTTATGCCGTTGATCGCTTCAGTAATTCATCCGTCTTTGGGGTCAATTTCTCAGCCCCAGAGCAAAAGAGTGCCCTTACAATAACCAGTTCGTCTACCCGAAGCTGTTGGCCAGTTATTAGTGACCACTTATGCCGGTAGTCTTTCGGTCCATATTTGCATCCGCCCAATCTAGACGGACGCTGTGATACTAGTTTTGATCCGCCTGGGGTATTTCGTTTCCCCGACACCTCCTATATCTAGGAAGCATTCCCCTGTCCGCCACCTGGAGAGGCGCCCGATGAAGGACTAGCAACCCCACACGGGGTTAAACCTTGCCCTCCATCTAATAATCTAGATCCAGAATCCAGAAATAGTAAAAGCTTATGGAACATGAAACTGTATTTCTGAGAAATTATAAGAACATCGAAAGTTTATATTAGAATAAGTAATATTTTCTAAAGTAAATACTTAGTTAAGTACAAGATAAAAAATAAAAACCTGCAGGAATTTTAACTCGGTTGATAAAGGTAGGACATCTTAAGGTTGGTTTATGTTAAACCCCAACGTGATGCAACAACACGATCCAATTTTCTTATTGGAATACACTTCGTGCTATAGTCAAGTTGGCGCACGGATGCTTCGCTCGCTTCTCACTGTTCGTGCTCGCTTCGTGTATTACAATACATTACAACGTTCAGTTACAAGTCAGTCGCCACCTTTAATTCTGTGCAGCGCTTCATTTGCATCTAATATTAAACCAGTTACTCAAGGTTCTAGAGTGCTGCTAGTGCAGTTGCTAGGAAGCCCAAGCTTAAGAGAACCGATAAGAATTTCTAAAGTTATAAATGTGACAACATTTGATGTTCAAATAAAATGTTCCTGTAAGAAACAAAGTTACTTTGAAGAAACAAAAATGTTTTAAGTTAGTGCTACTGTGATCAAATAATACAAAGTTAATGCAAAATTTCTTCATGTAGATCTTAAAGGTTTGTCCATTCTTTAAGGGCAAGAGAATAGTAAAATGGAATTGACAAGCCAGTAAAATAAGTAAAGTTCTAAGCGAGACAAACCTATTTAAATTAAATGCATGACGTATGGTTCAAATTATCATCTAACGTAGACATAAATACTTTAGGAGAGAGAGTCTTGTACAGTCAGTGCATTTTATTTACCCAAACATTTTAAAGCGGTCATAAAATATCGTCATAAAATGCAGCTTTATTACTTTTAAAAATTTAAAATATATACGTAACTGCTTTTAATTTTGGAAGAATTTGTAAAATGCGAAATACTACCAAACCTGATTACCTAGTAAAGAATTTACTTTATCTACGACTGGTACATAATACAATAATAAAACCTAACAAAATGTTAAAATAATAAATTTTAACTGTTAAGTAAATAATTACATACTACAAAGAAACATAATATTTAAAGAAACCAAAATGACAATAATTCACATTTAGCAGGGTTGAACTATTTGAATAAATTTATTTGAATAAATAAGAAAATAGAAATCTGAAAAAATTACGCTATAGAAATGATAAAAATTACTAAAAATTAGAAAACTGTAACATAATATAAAGGCCTTTATTTCACGATAATTTCATAATACATCCATTACGTACGTAATCACAGTAATGTAATACCCTTCATAATTCACACCCGTGGATTATGAATCCTTGCCTGTAGAATATGAATTTAAAACATCAAACTGACGTCATATCAATGTTTATATTTACAAAACTAAGCTTTTACTTTTTTCTAAAATTTCCAAAACCGCAATACAGCTAGAAGTCAAATAATACAAATGGATACAAAATCCTCCAACTGGTACACAGATGGATCAAAAACTAAACAGGGAACAGGCATAAGCATATAGGGCCCAAGATACGAGGTATCTATAGCCTTAGGAACCTATCCCACAATTATGTAAGCTGAAATACTTGCAATTTCACTTTGTGTCCATAAATGCCTGCAATGGAATTTAAAGGGCAAGTAAATCTATATAATGTCTGACAGCCAAGCTGCGATAAAAACACTCGAGGCCAACAGCTTTGAGTCTTTGTCCACAGGAGAATGCAGATAATCTCTCAAAAAACTAACTAAGAGCTACAAAATTGCCCTTCACTGAGTGCCAGGTCATGAGGGAATTGAGGGTAACAAAATAGCTGACAAACTGGCTAGAACGGGCTCAAAAACACGCAGGGAGTTAGAGGTACAAAGGTGGAAAACGGAAAACATAAAAACCCTCTGGTACAATGCACCAGGACAAAGACAAGCAAAGAAATTTATCGAGTACTCGACTGCAAAGGGTAAAAAGCCTCTTATACTATCAAAGAACGAAATTAGACTCATTACGGGGATACTCATTAGACACTGCCAGGTGGAATATCCCCTCAAAAAATTTGGGACTGGTAGGCAATGACAGAAGCAGATTGTGAATCACAAATTGAATCAGCCGAATACATTATCTGCAGCTGAAATACCTTAGCTCGACTTAGGCTAAAACACTTGGGCCAAGTACAACTGACACCCAAGAAGGTGCAAACAAAACCTTTCAGGAATTATATGTTTTGCTAGAAAATTGATTTCCTGAAAACCTAATTACTAGGGTTACGAACAACGAACGAACTGTTGGCAGTTCTGTAAGGCTCTAATATCAATCTCTAAGAGCAACGGCAACCGCTCCGAGCGCTCCGCTGGCGACGCACCCGTCGTCGCGTTACCTGAACTTAGGGGGGTAGTCATTACGACGGTTTCAATTAGAGCCGTTGCAGACACTTTGGCTGCCCCTCCCCTCGTCGTGATGGAAACTTTGTCACGGTACTGAGTTAACCGGTCGCGGAGGGTGTCCTAAGACACGCTTGTTCTTGGCTTGTCTTCGCACCGTTGGGTAATTTGTTTAACCACATTGCGCGAAGACGGTGGCTTAGAAAAGTAAAATAAGATATATACAATAACATTGTATATATTGCTATGATACGGAATTTTAAACAAAATAAAAAAAAAATTAAATATAATTTGTTGGTCGCTGGTTCGGTAAGTCGTGTGGTGGTGAATATAATGATTTCGCGCCAGGTCAAAATTTTTTGAAAATTTTAAATTCATTTCTCCAAGTTTTGGTATAATTGATGTACATCACAGGATTAGTTGTTGCTAAAACACTACTAAAACACAAAAAAAAAGCAAATTGAAGTGATTGTGGTGTGAAGGAAATATTTGGATTTCTAAAATTATGAATATGGGGATTTTTGAAAAGTTGGGATGGTAAAAAGAAAAGAAGGAGGGAGGAAGATAGAAGCGAACGGATGGATTTTTGTATATTTTTCTGAAAAGAAAATTCTTCTGAAAAGATTAGAAAATTCGATGTTTGTTTATATAGAATTAAAATTTAGTTAATTAAAATAGACCGATAGTGCGATACCGCTTGTATTTGATTGAATGAACGATATCGTTGTTAAAAGAGGTTGGACATCAGATCACGATTGTATTAGAACAGATAACCAGATTCGTTGGGAAGTACATATCATAAAAAGACATTACATGTGAGTGAAATTATGTAAAATTATTTATAACTTTGTTGGATAAACACAATCAAACAGCTTATCATTTTCTCAATACGAGTGTATGCTTTATTATTTGAAATTTTTAATTATAATTATTCGTATTGAGAAAAGATATACACTTTTACACTTTTATCCTGACGATCGAAAATTGTCGATTAAAGTCTCATTGATTTATGGTAAAATTTGGATAAATGTTTTAATGCTAAAATAAAAAATAAACTTTGTTATTTTTACTAATTTGATTTTTGAGTAATTGTTGTGTTTACCCACAGCGATTTGCTGACCCTGCTACAATATATTTTAGAAAGCTAAAATCTTGGTATCGGGCGAATAAATTCGTCATCAAACCATAGCAATATGTTGCTTTCATTGTGCTTTAATTACGATAAATTAAAATAAAATGGAATTTAATACCGAGGAATTCGTCACTATTTTCTTAGATTTAGATAAAAGCGATTTTAAAGAAACAACTAAATGAGTACTTGAACATAAAAAACATTTTAAATTGCTGGTACAAACGTGGTATGAAAATCTTTTATTGTCTTCCTTCGAAAATAAAGTATATTATTTGGAGCTGATAAATGTGGTTTTGACAACAGCTGACGAGGATATCGAAGAATTGAAAAATGAATGCAGTGTTACTATTGGTAATGTTTTTCAACATTTGATGGATATAAACTGTGATTCTATATATTTCAATGGCTCTATCAAATTAATTATATTTTGGAAAACTTATAAAGTTTTTGATAACCCTCAAATATCATTGTTAAGAGACAAATTATTCAAGAAACCACTAAGAAAAAAGTAATTAAGAAAAAGTCATTACTACATATTGGATTATATTATGCATATCGTTTGCACGCCAATGTATTAACGAGACGCCGCTGAAGAAACCACTCGCTCTTGTAATTAAATAAGTTGATTAGTCAGTTCATTTAGAGCAGTCATCAAGTTAATACGTTTTATTTTGTTCTCATATAATTTAATCACCTTTATTAAATGTTTATTTGTTCTCACCACGTTTTTTTTTATTCGACAAACCCAAATAAGTTACATTCCATAATAAGTATTATCTTAATACTACAAGAGCTAATGATTAAGAATTACAAAAATAAATGCTATGAGTGTTACAAATTTCTCGGAAATTGAAAATCACATGATCACAAATCACAAATCTGAATGATTATTATAATTTGAACTCTGCAATAATAGAACATTCAAACATAATTGAGAAATTCATTACTATTTGAATCTCGCGCCTCGAAGAACTTGAAGAGGAAGATGAAGATCTCTGAATTGTGTAACGTTATTCTCCTATTGGTTACAGAAACCCTTTTTGTCTCTACTGATGAAGATAGTAGATAGGCTAGCTCTTGGGTTTTTTACCCACTGTCGAAGAAGCTGGGTAGCTTTACAGCTTCGTGAGTCCTTTAAAAGGATGGTGGCTACGTAAAATAAAAGGAGAATGTGTTTGGGCGCCAGCTGAGAAATGAAACGACTTTACAAAATTCTTGTCGCTCCACTATCTCGACAAAAAAATAATAAATGATAAATAAAATAGAGTTCGCACAAGACTAGATTTCCAAAATGTAAAATAATTATTATTCCAAAGAACTATTTATCAACAAGAAAAGAATTGTCGTGATACCGCTACAGGACGGTTCACTAAAGAAAATTACTCCTCCGTCCTGATCGGCATACGAAGCAAGCGGATGACTTAAATTACCTTAGTATTTCCTAAGGATAAACATAGAAAAGTAATCAAGTCAAATCTAAGTAACTCTGGTCACTTGCAAAAATAGTTTTAAAAGATATCAAACTTTCTGTTATCAGGAAATACCACAAGTATTCGTTCAATGTAACTTGTGAACTGAATTTATATCGTACAAAAATTGTTTGCCAGATGTGAATTAACAATCGACATTTGTAAATTTTAATATGAACCAAAATCAAATATTTCTCATTTGAGAATTTAAAAAGTAAATCAATAGTAGAATCAATTAAAATGTGACTCACCTAATCCACTAAATTTCACTTCAAAACTAAATATTATGTTTTCAAATCACCAATTACTGTTTTTGTGGTTTTATTGTCTGACGCTCTTAAACGACCATCTTGGATCGTCGTCGATGACCTTCTCTACCAACCACACAAAACCGCAGCATTTGCAAAATTGAAAAGTTAGCAACGCCATCTTTTAAATTAAAATAAAACAATATTTACAGAAATCTAAATAATCACTAAACCAAAATTAAACAATTTCAAAAAAAACAAAAAATGTAACAATTGATTGTTACAATTGCCTGCAAAAGAGATTTTCAAAATAAACTATTTTTGTGTTCAATGCAACAACTTGCAAATATCTCTGACAGTAAGACATATTGATATTGATATTGTTGGACATGAATTGTACGAAGAACTGAATATGTTCATCCGTGTGTATGAAGAAAACGACATTATCTCAGTTCTGAAATATATTATAAGAGAAAAAAAATTAACTGAAGTTTACCTTACTATCGAGATAGTCAATCCAGTGATAGAGTTCTCAAAACTCCAAACGTGAAACTCTTAGCATAGCATACCTTCCTCATATCAACTCATAAAAGCTGTTTTCGAGAAAAATCTCGAAAAGAAGAAAATGTGTCTATTGGAGACTGGTGTGTTTTTCAAAGTCGAGAAGAGCCCATTCTTGGAAGAATCCTAGCTTTTCGTTATAAAATCGGCAAGAGAAAGCAAAAGCAATTTTCAGCTCTAACTGCTCCAACAAACCTCAGTTTTGAACATATAAAAGAGAAGTTGAAACGGCCGGCAACTGGTACCCGAGTATTAGAAGACGGTAATCTATCTCCAGCAGACATTGTTTGTTTGTCGTGATATTGCCCACTACATAGCAACGATTCCCAAACCGCTAATAGAAAATGAAAACTTTGTATTAGACGTCCGTATGTATTATGTTTGATTGTGTTTAAACTAAGGTTTATACGCTTAAAAAAATTAACTTGGATAAACTTCAGATTATTTAGATTACTAATGATTATTAAATATTATGGGAGATTATTTGAGATTAGTAATAAATTATTGATATTTTGTACACATGATTATTGAAGTGAACAAGGAACGGAGGGATTTTCGATGTTCTGTTTCGGAGCATTTTCACCAGGCCCCATGCCGAGAGATTCTCAAAGGAGAGATTCCTCAGCATGTCGCTCCATTTGGTGTTCTTGTGCTCCGAAATTGTCGTGCGAACCTGCTGTTTCAAGGATCTGTATTCTTCGCAATCCTCCGGGCAGCCTGTGCGCGACACCTAACCAGGTTTTTCGCTTGGATCAGCTCCCTTATCTTGCGTGGAAGACCGTTGCGCTAGTCGCGCGCCGGAACGGTCCTCGTAGCTTCAGCCAGCGCTTCTCCTATCTTGTTTTCGAAAGTTTGGACATACCGGTTCAAGTCCTCCCCTGTCTGAAGAACGGGGAGACCCAAGATTTTGAGAGAACCTTCTCGGCATCACACAGTTTAAGTAGAACCAGGTTGTGGTCCGAGTCAAGCTCTTTAAGTGAGGTCAGCTTATGAACAAATTTTGGATTCTTAAAGACCACTATGTTAAGCACGTCATGACGGTGATCAGGTGGAGTACCTGTCGTCTCTAGTTGGAAGTAAGTGTACTCTACTGGAGCATTCAAACTATGCCTGTCTGCTACCGCTAGGTTGCGACCAGCTTGGTTAGCCTTACGGCTGTTCCAAGCCGGATGTTTTGCATTCAGGTCACCCGCAAGTAGAACCTGTTTGCCATCTCCTCCCAGCAGGGTCATTAAGTCCACTTCAGGGAGAGGCTGCTGAGGTGGTTTGTAGACTGTAATTAATTGCAGCCATCCATTATATGCTTTTTCATTACAACCACATAATATCTTGAAACCATGTCCTTTCAACGGTGAAGGTTCTATGAAAATTTTTAACTATATACTTTCTAAAACACGAAGAATAGTAGAGAATGCATTTGGTATTATGTCTAGTGTATTTCGAGTACTGAGGAAACCTATTCTTCTTGCTCCAGAACGTGTTGATTCTATAGTTTTAACCGTTTGTTGCTTACATAATTATTTATTATCTGGAAAATATTCTGCAAATGTCTAAAAGTTACAAAAGGCAACTTTGATCGAGAAATTTCAGAAACGGTGGAAATAATTCATGGAAGTTGGCAAAATAAAGAAATGCCAGCAGAAAATTTGTTACCATTAGATCAACAAGGTAGTAATAACTATAGTAATAAATAAAGATTAGAGAATATTTTATAGTCCCCAAAGAGAAGTTCCTTGACAATATAGAGTTGTAAATAATTATTGTAGTTAAATTGAAAAGAAATAAAATAGTTTTTATTCTTTACCTCTGGTATATTTCCTATAGCTTGCCTACACACAGAACCTTCATGTAGAAAGGAAAGAGACTTAAAATAGGGCCATTTTGAAACATATAATTCATCGGTGCTTTATCCCGACTTTTTTTTTCATAGATTTTTTGAATTCACTGTTAAACTAATTTCTAAGATTATGAATTTTTTTATTAATTTCCTCGGTAGTTGTGTTAATTTTGTCAAAATTTCTCTAGCACTATCAATTTTTTTAATTCTATCTTTATAAATTTGGTTCTTAATGTCCCACAGTTCGGGTTTACTATGATACAAATCAATCAATTCTTCGATTTCGTTTTTCAACCACTCTTTTTTGCTACTCATTGTCAACAATTCTATTAAAATATCGCACGACATTACCATAAAAGTAGACGAGTGGTCAAATATTGTAATTTCTCCCAAGCAAGTCGGAATTTGCAAAAATGCAGCGTTTACATCTGATTACCTATGTCTCAACACATATCGATGGAAGTTGAAACATATATATCAAACAGAAATTTTTCATCATTTCAATACAGCATTTACATTATGATCATCTATAGTATGTGTCAAACACATATCGATAGAAGTTTTTCATCGTTTACATTAGCTACACTTACCGTCCGACATAAAATTCGTGGAATAAGTGTCAGATCTAAACGTACCTTTAAATCATTTTGCGCAACTTCTCGACATCGTGAGTTTCTGCTACACTTTTAACCCAAACTCTTATACCTTTGACAAGCCTTTCTATACGTGTTATACCTATCGACAATATGAAAAGACGTGTTCTTTGACGATTTGTAGTTTGTCGTTCATGCATCTTGTCATATGATTTGCACACTCGATTTTGATAGCATGCCTTCCATATGGTACTTTGATTAATATATTACTGTAAACACTAGAGTCACCGTCACCTAAAATATATTACCTATAAGCAACAGGAAAAATATTCTGTTGAAAATAATCGTTATCGGTATAATATTTGTAAATAAGTCCATGCTGTTCGATGTGATCCCTTATTGGTTTGTACATAAGAAAATATGCAAAACAATTAATCCAGCAAATGACAATTTGGTTATAAGTTAAAGCTGAGAATGTGAAACATATTAACACCCTCGTTCAAAGAACGGAAACCATCAATTCTTATATATGCCAACCATACCGCCCCAACTTGCAACTTGAAAACTGCAAGTGTGAAATTATTATTATTAAAGTGACCGCTCTTGACCATACAAGTGTGTAGATGCATTTTTGCTAAAATAAAATATTAAACTTGAACTATTCTCTTATTGAAAATAATTCTCGCTACGCCACCTTTACCCAATATCCATCTATAAGTATATCTTTTTCCATTCCAATGGATGGTCCATTGTAATTTAAAAAGCATTCGTAAGGTTTGGCTTCTCTTTTTTTGATTTATAAAACGCACACATTGCACATATTTTATTGCGCACAAATACAAAAAAAGGTTTTGTTGTCTCTGAGCCAATAATATACCCTAAAAATTTGCTTTTAAATTTTTTATAAATAAATCTTCTATTAAGTGCGTTTACTCCATCCGCACCCTCTCCGATAACTGTAATGTAAGGTGTTCTTTCAGAAGTTACATGTCCTTTCTCTAATGCAATCCGTTTTTCTTCTTATCCAGCTATATTCAATTTCTCTATCAAATGTGATGCCATGTCTGCTAAAAGTTGTTTTTAATTTTAGAAAATTTACAGAAGATATATTCAAGTTAAAACTTCAACCTATACTCTAATATAAATTTCAAAATTCTATAAAGCGCCAGATTTAAATAATATGAATTCTTAAATACTTAATCAAACTAGAACGTTTATAAGCAAATTATATATTTTCTGTTTCAATAAAAATCAAAATAAAAATTTGTTGGTGTCAAACCAATTCAAGATTCTTTTTGTTTAGTACAAGTTGCATTATGATATCTTTTCAGGATCTAATAAATTAAATACATATTTCAAGTAAATATTGCGACTAAACTAATTTTTTTAGAATATATTTCATTAACAAATATTACTCAAAATATGTAGTTCTACAAGATTATTATTATAAATACACTATATTATAATTTTTTTGCACAAAATCGCAACCTACTGAACAGCATTAAATTACCATGATCAAATGCCCCTTTAAGACCATGATGAGAATTAGGATTTTATTAACAGCAAATATCATGATAATTCGATCATAAGACTTCTAGGTATACTGCGTATAAAAGTTGAAATTATTTCAAAAATCAATATTTCTTTCATAATAAAACTTCAAAATCATGGAGAAGATAAATTTTGCCTATTTTGTGGCCGAATTAATTTAAAAATCTGTTAAGAACCAAGTAAAAGAAAATTAAATATGTAGTTTATTGTAATTTTTTATACATTAAACCTGTAAAACTAAAATTATTAATTAAAAAGTTCAAATTGCAAGTAGCAGTTTATAATATAAAAATGTGTAAAAACTTTGTATTGAATCGGGTTTGTTTGTTAACAAATGAATTTCAAAAATAACCAAATGTAGTTTCACGAAAAATATAATAAAACTAATAACATTTGACAATTATCTTCTGTTATGATTAAATAATGAAATATTTTAGAATCAAGAAACTATGTAGTCAACTAATCACATTAACTTTTTTGAATATATTTTAAATAAATTGTAATTTGTCGATTATAGAGTGAGTTCGCCTGCTGGTGGCCTACGCCCACTCACATATACCAAAGAATACAAAATTAAATAACAATAAAACCCTAAAACCCCTAAAACAATATGTCATATAATAGAGTAAACGCAACTAGACGTGTCCCACTAATTTGCATGTTAAAGATTAACGTTGAATGGCAATGTTTTATATTTCTGTTCATGGTCCATCTAGAAGACACAATTCATTCATTTGTCATTTGAGGCTGAATAACATAAATTTTTAAGTCTGTAAGAAAATGTTCTTAGCAACATTAGCTTTAAACAGGAAGATAGTGCATAAATGGGTTTGAAAAAGCTTAAATCATGATCTCGCCAAGAGAGAAGTGGAAAATAAACAAAAATGTTTAAAATGGGGCAATTCCAATTTTGCCAAAGAAACTGCTAAGCAGATGCACAGAAGCAATACTTGCAGCATCCTTTTAAGACAAAAACTGAAATTTACGATGTGTATAAAAACAAATGTGACTGAAAATCAAAATGCTGTTTCAATTACTAATTTTAGGAAAGTGTTTGACATCCTTAATACAGCATTGTATAAACCCAGAAAAGATCAGTGCGACACTTATCTTCAATACAAAGCCAAACAATTATGTCCAGACTACAAGTCCATATTTTTACAATTTATAATTTGACAACGCATAAATTTACAAATTACGTTTGGAATGAGACCAAGAGAAATTTACAAGCATCTGTGTTTGTTTCTTGTATTGTTAAGCACCTCCAGAACAATTGCTTCCAAGAGGTAAAAGACAAAATTATATTATATTCAGACGGCTACGATAACCAAAACCAAAACACCACTTTGGCCAACTCTTTAAGTTTTATTTCTACAAAGCATAATATTCAAATAGAACAAAAATATTTAAAGAAAGGTCACACTCAAATGGAGTGTGATTCAACTCATGCTCTTATAGAAAGAAAACTAAAAAGTCCTGAAATTGAACATCCTTCTCAGTATGTGCAAGTTATACGGGAAGTTCGAAAGAAACCTTTCCCACTTGATGTGGAGTATCTCTCCCTCGACTTTTTTTTTAAATAAAAATATAAATTAAAAGGTCGTTACTCAGTTTGATTCTATACAATCAGGGAAAATAACAAGTGACCCAACTGTGGCTAATTCGGCCGAAAGTGAATTACGAAGAGGAATACAAAATTTTGCCTCAGAGGAACTGTTTTCCACTTTTACCAAAAAATCAAATTTTTAAACCATCATTCTCCTTTAAACAAGCAATAAAAGAAACTAAATGGAAACGTTTACAAGAATTAAAAAGTTTGAGATCTGGATGTACATAATTTTTATGATGAATTACATACATTTCTAAAAATGAGAATTTGACTACCCCAAAACGACATAATTAAATAATTACCTACATGATATATTTATTATGTAAGCTAATTAAAATATTTCTAATTAGATCTCATAATGTTATCGCTCGATATATCAACAGCATTGATATATGTTAGCATTTGGTCATCAATATAATATTAATAAAATCACATACTGGCAAATTTAATAAAACCGTACCCATTTGCACTTGGCCGTAGTACACACGACCATGATTCAAAGCAAGATATTCATATTCAATGCATATCGTGGGCATACAGGTAAAAGTGACCAAGTCAAAAAATAGAATTTCGAGATAAATCAAATTGAATGTTTCGCATTTTGCAAAAAATCAGCTTTATAATATTTTTAATTATTGTTTCCGAATAATGAAACATGTACAATACGTTATTAGAACATAGACGTTTTTTTCAGACCTGTGTCTTAAATTTTTACGGTACTTAGTCATTATAACTCATTTCTAAAATTTTTTGACTTACGTCACTTTTACCTATATGCCCACGATATGTAAACGTTAAAATTCTTGGTGATCATCTTGATGATATTCTAATATTTACCCGAGTAGGCATTTAATTTCTAAGAGTTTTATTCTAATTCCATCTAGAGAATGTATGTTTCCAATTAATGATAAAACCAGTCTCTTGTGTGATACCAAACTATTAATAAAAAAGATTTATGCAAAGCAATTACAAAAATAAATAGATTATTTACTGAATTTTTTTGTCTCTATGTAATCTATGAGATATTTCCAAACTCGTACAAGGTATTGGCCAAAAATAATTGCACATCTTCTTTCCAATAATTCTACCTGTCTTTAGGTTGTAGATATAAATGGAATACTTTATTATTCAAGCAACTTTCCTTCGTAACTTCTGCAATGTCCAATAAAACTACAACGTCAAAAGAATGTTGGTAGTCGATTACTGGTAAATTGTAAACAACAAAACTCCAACAAATTTCCAACATTATTAGTAGGAAATTTTGACTCACAGGTTGGGAACATGGAGCATTCAATGATAAAAGAACAGGTACAACAGAGGATGAGAAAGATAGAAGTTAATTTTGTTATTTATATTAATTTCTACAATCAAACACCAACCTTAAGCGTTTCAATAACGCAGATTAAGTATGCCCATCCAAGAGAATTGACAAATAAGATTCCGTCTCTTCATAAGAAAGAACATGCTTTGTACTAGAAGTTTGATTTTGTTGGTCTAACACCTTTTCGTTTTCTTACGATCACAAACACTTGAAATCGGTAACAAAAAACAGTTCCAAGTTGTTGAATGCAATCCGAAACAAATACAAAAAACAGCTAAAAAAATTAATAATGGACTCTGCCTCTTGTAAGACAAGAAGTCTATCAATCTTATTCGCCTACAAATCAGATTCAGCCTGATTATTTCCATCCGTTTTCTTCGGCAAACTTGCAAGTTCTTATAAATTCGAAGTGTATAGAGCGGTATTTATGGCTAATGCCGCGGCCACTGCACACAAATGTAAGGAATGAATAAAGACTTCTGTCTTGATAACACTGTTAAAGAAGATTTCAGTCAGTGTCCAACTCACGGTTGGCATTCTTGTTCGAACAAATTCGTTCGTCAAATAAAACCGCAATGTGTGGCTACCTTAAATCACAACGTGCATACCTGGCACCTGCTAGCCAAAAGTTACAATCATACATTCAATCTTCGGTTTCCATATTGAGCATTTCTTTTAACTACAATTATTATTTAAGTAGTAGTAATTTTGTTGACGGATTGCCATCTTCCAATTTGCTTGTGATAAAATCAAACATCATTGGAGTTTTTACGTGTTTCTTTACCCTTGATATAAATAATCACAGTCTTGGTTTATAGTTTCCTACAAAATCAAGTTAGTTTAGACCAGAATTATTACCTACCCTTACAACTGACGCCTTTACATGGGTTTTTTTGCATAATACCCTCTTGATCTTCTTGTCAAATTCATTCACGATTTTTGTGTTATGTTATTTTTTCAATCAATTGAAAAAACTAGAAAAAACTTATTTATATAAGTTATTTTCAGTATTTAAGGTTATCTTATTAGCTGCGTTCAGTAAATTTCTCGCGTTTGGCTGCGTTCTGTTTGTAGCTGTAGTTATGGTTGCAGAATGTGATTGAAGAATACCAAAGAGTTTCTCTTTGGCAATACGAACCCGGCCTCAACTTTGGACACAGCCGGCCCAAAGACATTCTCATCGCTTTAGAGTTTTAACCTCGCCTCCCACGAACTGGGAATTAATCAAAAAATTTTGTTTTTAGGCAACAAGAGCACCTAGTTTATCGAATACTTGGCTACCCACCATTACAGACTCGCACAAAGACCCACGGATACATGCGCATCTCTCTACACTCACGGTCTTCAAAACAGGATTCTTTTTTTTCTAAACTTTTAAAGTATCGATTAATCTTCAATTAATTTACTGTTCCCTCCTTCTTTTCTGGACCGAAGGTTTCAGTCAGTTTTAGCCTCGCGCTAACCTAAGAAGAAAGTCACTTCTCAAATTCCACCGCCAGTCGCCCATATCAGTACAAAGGAGCTGTAGGGATCGTCCTGGAACTCCATTAAACCAATAAGTTTATCCTTCATCCTACTGTATATTCTCCCTCCATATACTTACTACTTTAACGTGGTGAGAGAGCATGCGTATTTTCAGTGAAACCGGAGATATGTACCGTAGGCCGGGCGATGGAATTGTTTTGTGTACGTTGGTGGTGGAGAAATCTTCAAACGACACCACCCTGATGGTAATGGGTGGTAGTATCGGATTTTTACCGACTAAAATCCCACTCCGTGAAGTTTCCGAGAACCGCTCGCGTATAATTTCCATACAATCTTCTGCTTCTTCAGGTTTTTGCTCTTTCGAGTCATTCCTTTTCTTGTTTATCCGCGTCTTGTGCTTTTGTAAACAGGATCACCACCAGTATCCGCTATATGACTGACCAGCTTCATTTGCTATCCAACATCAACTCGACGAGGTTTCTTGGGCTGAAATCGGTACCCAGCTGTTCTTTTGTCTCTCGCCTTATCTCGGTCTATTTGGTCCAGTAGTAACAGTTGGGGGAGTCTGCTCTTTTGAATCTATGCAGATAGCTCTGGAAGCAACCATGACCACAGAGTGCCTGCGTGATTTCAAAGTTGACCTTTCCGTGTTTTCGTGAGATTCACGGGGCAATGTCCGGTATGAGGCGATGTACTAACCTGCCTTTGGGGAAGTTGTCCCAATTGGTCTGCCAGGTGTCACTGATGTTTGCGACATGGTTGTTGTGTTTTTCCTGGCTCTTGCTGGGGTATTTAACGTCTCTTATCTCCGCCTTGAGTTGTATTGGAAGAAGGGATGCGAGTACTAAGACGGCATCCGTGGAGACGGTTCTATACGCGCTACATATATATTTGTAGAACGCTTCTTCTCTGTACGATCTCAAGTTGTAGCCTGCATGTTTTCTTTGGTAGGGCAGACACCCATACTGGGGCGACCACGGGGCCTAAGAGTCTCTTCTTGGCTTTCCTGGGACCTCTCTTGTTCGGCATAAAAGGCTTCCGACAACAAAGCTGTCTTTTTGTAACTCTCAAGATGTGGGGCTTGAACGAGAGGTAGCTGACGATGTCGATCCCCATGACTCTAGTCTAGTCGCTCGTCGACATGATGTGTTTGCCAACCAGGAAATGAACCGGTCTCGTCATCCTTCCCGCTGCAACAACAACCGCTTCGGTTTTTTTAGAGACGACCTGCAGGCCACTGTTGATCATTCAGTCATATATGTCTGCTACTGTCCAGTTTATCAGATCTTCCAGATTACCCTCCGAAACCTGTGATACTTACCCCGGGTAGTGTGAGGAGCCTGAAGACGTCGTCGTACATCACGTTTTATAATAGTGGACCGAGAACCGAACTCTGCGGGACGCCGCTAGTCATTAGCATAATGTGCTGTCAGAGCTTCTCTTCCACTATAACTTTTCTTCCCCGGAAGTAGTTTGCCACAATGTTTAGAAGGTATATGATGACACCTCTCTGCTCTCGAGTTTTTCCATGATTGCAAAACGTCTGCTCCTCCAGGTTCTCCTCTTTGCGCCGACAACCTGTCGGACTATGCCGTTCACTGCGTCGACAGTGGATCTTCCTCTCCGGAATTCGTACTGTCTATCCGCCAGGCCTCCGTTTTGGTCGATTTCTGTCTGGAGTCTATTAAGTATAAGGCGCTCGAACCACTTGCCGACATGGTCCAAGAAAAGGTGGTCTCAGAAGGTGCAGGGCTTGTGGTCCTTACGCAGAAGCACCAGCTTGAGCGATGGGGGTGACCCCTTCATCATGGCCGAGACTTAAATCTCTTGGTGTGCGACTCTTGCTATCTTTAATGGTTACAATGGTTATGTTGAACAAATCCAGATTAATTCTAGATTAATTAAAAATTTTTTTAATTTAGTATCATATTTTTACAACTTAATAATTTATATATTTATACAATAAAAATAAAAATACATAAAAGCAGTTGCATCACTGCAAGTTTGCCATCCGCCGCAAGAACCTCGGCTTATCATCATAATTTTCATACTAGGCAACAACGGGTGCTACTTGATTGAAAAGATTCTCGTACTTCTTCTTTTTCACTTCTGGACGACCAGTTTGTGCATTGGCTAGCAATAAACGTTGGTAAGCAATGTTTCGCCTTAATCCATCTAAAAAATTCCATTTACTGGGATGACTGTAGTAGAAGATGGAATTCAAAGAGTTGTGGAAACCTTTACAACAATTTGTTGTTTGTGGGCTGTTCTCTGCAGCTGCTTCGAAATGGTTCCACAACGCGATAGGAAATTGCGGTGATCGTCCTGCAACACCTGATATATATGTGAAAAAGCAATACGTCAACACATCGTTGTAGCGATCATCATCAGGAAATGTTACAGTTAGATTATCAAATACAGACCTCACTTCGTGTGCTGGTACAAACGACAGAGCAGCCAGAGACTTAAGTTTTAATTTGACATCAATGTCAGACTCGAATTCGGTTTTCAAACCAGCATTGTTGATTCTTCTTATCAAACTTTGAATTAAATGGAAGTAGCAACCCTTAATTTCCGCTTCCGGCAAAGCAGTCCAAGCAGCAAAAATACATGCTTTCTCAAAGTCGATCAAAATCTTCTGAGGTGCGATGTTGGGTACTAAGTCTTTCAAAATTGTAAACATTCGTTGGTACGTATCGCTGTCTTTCTTTTGCAGCAAGAAGTAAATGCAAGGTGGATAGGAGTTGCCGACCTTAGCATGGCACGTATATAATTGGTAAAACATGCCGGGAGCTTTATCAAATGTTCCGTCTTCATATATTACTAGCTTTTTTAGTTCTTTTACTAGAAACTAGATCATGATTCCCAATTGCCAAGATCCTTTTTTGATCGTCCGCTCCTGTTTCGTGCAAAATAAAGTCCGCGTAATTTTCCGGGATTGCAAAATTTGTTGTGATTGGATTTGAAATATGTGCTTTTTTCTTGTGGTTTATGTAATGCATTACGTAATACATTTCTTGGAGTTGCTCCAACTGCTTTCATATTGTAACAAAAATTAAAACGTTTATTTAATTCTCAAAGGGCTAATACAAATATATACAGGTACGGTTTATAAAAATAAAATAATTACTACACTAAGATTAACACTAAACTAAATTACACTACAATTTATTTAACACTAAGTCCGGATTTATTTAAACACTCTGTAACTATTTATCACTTCACTATTTATCTAAACTTTATTTATCTTCACACTTGTAACTTCGAACTGGAAGTAATTCGTCACAGGAAAGCGTCTTTATTTATACTTAAATACTGCCTTCCAGAAACTTCCAGAAATTTCTATTTATTTCCAGACTGCAATTTAAGCTATATTTGAATGACTAATGATGTTATCATGCATGACTCATCACACATGACTCATCTTATATGACTCATCATGTTTGACTCATCATACATGACGTCATACATTAGTCATCAAATATAATTACACGTTCTTTCGTAACAATATCATTCTTCATCTTGGCCTTAGTAATATTAGCCTGCGTCACTTGTGGGTTAGAATCAATACAATGTTGTGAAACCTCACCAATTATTTTGTCTTTCAGGGACCTTAAAAAAGCCTTACATTTGGTCGAAAAGTAAACTCTGCATCTCCACGTGATTACTTCACTTGCGTTTTCTCTGTATTTGGTATATTCATACCTCTGGTGCAAAAGAACTCTATTTCTTTTCTGCTTGAGTGAATATTCCATTTTTAAATAAAAATTTAATACCTTTTTATTGCTAACTATTCTCCTCAATCAACTTCTCTATTATATCATCTAAATTTTAAACCTCTCCCTTTATATAGTTCTGTTTTTATATTACCAATCCTACAATATTACTTAAGAAGGTTTTACATACAGGGTTGTTAATAGCTAAACAAATTTTGGAAATTAATAAAAAAAAATTTTTATCTTCTCATTTTTCGTAGTTCTTTTTTGTGAATGTTCTTTTATTTCATTGTTCTGTTTTTTCGTGTTCTATTTTTCATGTTCTGTTCTATCGGGTCACCAAAACACATTCGGTAAATATATTGGGCATGTTTTTTTTAATAGTGGCCTATAAGTTGCTTTAAATCAAACTTTGGAGTGTTTTCAAATAACGTTTTTTCAATGTTGAAATAAAATATACTGTTACATTAATCCTAGCTTTTTTTCGCTCAACAGTGTTTTACAATTATTCCAACTGATACAGTTTAAAGGAAAACGTTAAATTACCTTGTAGTATATTTATTAATTCAAAATTTTAAAAATGAAATTTTTTAATTATTATTAGAATGTAGCAACCGAATTCGCCATATTTAATCACGAATAACTTTTGATAGTGGAGCGCCGTAAGATTTATACCTCGGAATCCAGTTCCAGTCAATGAATCTTTATACAGTACAGTCTCGGTAATCCGAACTAATAGAAACCTGGCCACATTCGGATTACAGAGAAATTTGGATTACTGGATAAAGTTAAAAAAGATAATTGCATCTTCTCTTGATTGCCGGAAATGTAAAATTTTATGAGATGGGCATCATTTTTACATGCCCATCTTAAATAAATGTTAAAACTATCGACAGCTTCTTTATTTTTTATGAAAGTGTTTTGTCATTTCGTCACTTTCTTTATCATCACGTTTGGATCTTCAATAAATTGCTCAATAATTTCTGAAGCAGTTAAATTATTTTTTTCTGATTTCCTTTATTTATCCACTCTTCTACTTCAGCTTGTAAACACTATTTTACATTCTATCATTTTTTCAGCAATCCAAACATTTTTCTATAATCCGAAAATTTTGTTAGTTGTGTTCGGATTATAAACTATTTGTGAAAACTACAGAGTTTTTCTTTTGTTCGGATTACTGGATGGTCGGATTAGCGTGTGTTCGGATTACCGAGACTGTACTGTATAAACTTTTGAAATGTGTTTTTAACAATATATAAAAAAATGTTAAAAAAAAGTTTGTATGGAATCTTAATTTTTTAATTATTTAAATAAATAATTATTAATTTTTCAGAGTTTTCTTTTATTTTTATTAGTTTAAAGTTATATTTTAAAAAGGAGAACTATTACAAACTTGTCCTTGGACCTCAAGGGACTGCAGGTGAAAGGTGGGGAGAATTATAAAAGGGACAACAGCAGCTGTTAACGCGGTCTCTAACAGATTCGAATAGTATCAGTGCTGAAAGATTTTATTGCAGCTGAGCGTATGGGTGATTGGAATCTGCATTTACAAACTATTGAAAGGATGATTCCATACTTTCGTGCATCAGGACACTTTCCGTATGTAAAGTTAGCGCAACTGTACTTGCAAGACATGCAGGAATTATCTATTTTTTTGCACATGCAAAACAAGATGCGGAGCATCTTGTGGTTGCAGGAAAAGTGGATTAAATTGCACTGTAGCTTGCTTGAAATGCAATGGTGACAGCTATACTAATCCTTCACCTACAATCCACATCAATGAAATCGATGACGACGATGAACTTCTTGGCGATATGAAGATTCCACGGTGTTCCATATTTCTCCTTCATCTGGCGTGGGTGTGGCGGGCGTTAGAATTTAGTGAGGTTATGTTCCTCATTTTTTAGCGCTGGGTTTGAACGGGCTGGAATTTTGTTCCTTGGGTGGGGGGTTTGGCGATGCTGATGTGTACGTTGTCCGTACGATTGAGCGAATTGACGTTGTTTCCTTGGGTTTTAATTTGTCATTGGTTTCCTTAGGGGGTGTGGCTTTGATTTGAGCAGGGCGGCGCATGAACGTACGTGGGCTGTCCGGGGTTGCGAGTGCCGAAGTGTTCGATAAACTTGGTCCTTTGGAGTCGGTGGGGTGGGGCGGCGCGATTTCAAGCGTCTTTGCGTGGCTTTCTTGGCCACTGGGTGTTTGATGAGCCCGGTGCCTGGCGGGAACCTAAAAAAGACAAGCAAAGAGAGATTAATTACACCCCGGTTGGCGGGGGGAGGAAGATGTCCTTTGACCGGCTGTGTCCGAGATTGAAGCCGGGTTGGTAGTCGCCTAACTGCGCGATGAGCGGATTTTCGGCGAATCTTGAGAAGTTGTAGAGTTTCTCAGCTTTTTTTCTGATGTGAACGCCGGTGATGTCGATTTTTGCCTCGGCGTAAAGTTTTCGATTTGTTACGTAGTACAGACTGGAAAATGCGTGACGAATGCATTTGTTTTGTACCACTTGGATCTTCTTTATGTGGGTTTGGGCTGCTGTTCCCCACACGGGAGCGACGTAGGTCATGGTTGGTCGGATAATGATCTTGAAAATGCGCAGTTTGTTTGCGGGAGACATCTTACTGTTGGAGGCTAGGAGGGGGTAAAGCTTTGCGAAGATGGCTTTACCCCGGTTTGCGACGTTGGTGATGTGTTCTTTCCATTGTAATCGGTAGTCCAGAGTTACTACCAGGTACTTTGATAAATTTGTTTATGGGATTGGTCGTTTGAATGTGAAAATGTTTGTTCGGGGCTGGGCTCTTCTTAGTCGTTTTTTGAACATCGGGGCGGTACTTTTGGATGAATTTACCCCGATGCGCCAAGTTTCGAACCAATCTTCGAGTTGATGGTATCTTGTAAGCAATCGGTGGCGATGTCCTGATTAATGGAGGAGGTGTAGACGGCCGTTTCGTCCGCGTAGAGCAAGATCTTCGTCCTGGGGTCGAGTGGAGCTGGCATATTACTCATGTAGATATTGAAGAGGAATGGGGCGAAGATGGATCCTTGTGGTACTCCGGCGGTGATGAAACCTTGGGATGAACGGGTGTCTTCAAATTTGACCTTGAATTTGATGTTTTCTAAATATGATGCCACCAGTTTGACGAGTGCTGGCTGAATGTTGGCGTTGAACATCTTGTAGAGGAGACCTTGGTGCCAGACTTTGTCGAAAGCTTTCGGCACGTCCAGTAGCGCGAAGGCGGTGAATTCTTTCTTGTTGTAGCCGAGGGTGATGTGCTCGACTAAACGGAGGATTTGCTGGACCATGCTGTGTCCTAGTCGGAAACCAATTTGTTCGTCTTGTAAGATGTCGTTGTCGAAGATGGCTTGATTGAGACGGGTGGAGATGATTCTTTCCGCGACTTTTCCTAGCGAGGAGAGGAGGCTGATGAGGCGGTAGCTTTGGGGTTTCCGGGGGTCTTGTTCTGCTTTTGGGATGACCACGACTTCAGCAATTTTTCATTTTTCTGGAAAGTGGCGGAGTCGGAACGAGGCGTTGATGATGCCGGTGAGCGCCGCGACTGCCTTGCGCGGCATCTCCTTGAGAGATCAATTTGAGATGGCGTCGGGTCCGGGTGCCTTTTTGTTTTTGAGGGATCTGATGACCTGAGTGACTTCGGATGTGGTGGCTGGATCGATCGGGGTGGGGTCTTCGATTGGGAGGGTCCTTGCGATGTGTTCGTGTACCATTGCAATGTGATCTCGGTCTAGGCGCTCTTTGAGTGGGCTGCATTGAATTTCCAAGTTGTCGGCGAAGGTGTCGGCTTTTTCTTCGTCGCTCTTTGCCTGCGAGTTTGTCGGTTTTTCGGTTTGATGAGGGCGCTGGCCATTTTCCATGCGGATTGTTCCTCGAAGTTGAGCGATTCGATCTTGTTTGCCTATTCCTGATCGTGAAGCTCTTTGACTTCTTCGGAGACATGCTCCTTGAGGCGGTTGTATCGTCGTTTGTCGTCCGGGTGGTAAGTGCGTTGAGCACGTTTCCTGGCTCGACGTTTTTCTTGGATGAGTGCCTTTAGTTTCGGATGGAGGCGATCTCTGATGTCCGCAACGTCGATTTTCGTCGTTGCGTGTTGAATGTTGAATGTGTTGAATGTTGTCCTGAAGTGTGTCTACGTAGTTGTCCAATTCACTACGTTGGAGATAATTGGGATGACCTCCATGGTTTTGAGAAGGTGGTCGTGGAACGTTGGTCATGAGATTTTCGGTTTGATGGGTTTGAACCTTGATGTCTTGATCCGAAATGAAATGATCCGACGTGAGCTCTTGTATTGTTAGATGAAACTGTAGTAGTGAGTTGGTGCTGCCGGGGCTGCGATAATGAAGTCCAGGTCAGTGGCGAGCATGAAGAGGGTTTTTCCTGCTTAGTTTACGTGCCTGTAGGCCCAAGTCGTGTGTTTGGTATTGAAGTCGCCGGCGATGATTTTTCCTCCAGATCCGTCCAGGACTGCGGCGATGTCTTCTTAAAGGATTTGCCTGTTGGAAACGTTATAAATTGACGATGTTTGGAGCCATCCGTAGTTCTTCGTCCGGATGTTGATTGTTGCGGCTTCGAGATGGTTTAGGTCTAGTTACGGTTCTTCGTGATGTTCGATGGAGGTCTTGATATGTTATAAATTGATGACGTTATAAATTGACGATGTTTGGAGCCATCCGTAGTTCTTCGTCCGGATGTTGATTGTTGCGGCTTTGAGATGGTTTAGGTCTAGTTGCGGTTCTTCGTGATGTTCGATGGAGGTCTTGGTATAAATGGTCTTGATGTAAATGGCGGTGCCTCCACCTTGGGCGTGTTGTCGGTCCGTGCGGTATAGGGTGTATCCGGTTAGTTTGGCCTTATCTTCTTTCCGTAGGTGGGTCTCGTTGACCATGATGACGTCCAGGTCGTGGGTCAATAATTTGAAGGGGCGTGGTTAACAGCAGAATTATTCAATAATAATTTTTGATTCGTTCAAATTTTACTATAATAAGGAAATTTTACTATAAATAAAGGAAGCCGGAATTATTCATAATCAAAAATTGAATATTGAGATGTCCCTATCTATTCAAAACTTAAACTTTAAACTTAAACTTAAATTTTTCTTAAACCATAAATTGATCCAAATTACTGGGCATCCATTTTTTTTTTGTTTTAGCAAGAGACTCTTCAAATTATTTTTAAAATTTGTAAAATTATAATGTTTACTTTTGTTCACCTTTACAATCTGGTATTGGTTTCACGTGCGCTCCTCGAATGTGGTGTTATGCAGCTGGCTTAATTGCACCTGGTAACGCAAATTTTGTTGCGATGCAACCCTGCATCGACCAAATTGTCACAAATTCCTCACTTTAATTAAATTAAACTAAACAAAAACTTAAATTTACTTAATTTATTTATAAAATTAATTACAATTCCAATCATTGCGGGATGGTCTTTTAACCCGCCTGGCACCACGGCCAGACCTCGTCTCTTTCATCGACCTCCTCGCCGTACTTCCACTTATTTCTCCCACCTTTTATTTACACAGCAAATTTTACAAACTTATTTTATACAATGTACAATTTTAAATAAATAAATAATAAAATTAAATTTTAAAGATTATTTACAAAATAAATCAATCAATGGTTTTTTTTGTGTTTCGAAACACGACATTTAACCCCCTTAATTTTTGTGAGTAAACCAAGGTGTTTACGATTAAAAATTACTGAGTTGTCGTGCTTCGACAAGTAAAATTTTTCAATACTTTCTAAAATAAATAATAATTACATAAATAAAATCAAACTTCCTTATAATACAATGGTTAATTAAAATCAAAAATCTCTTCCGTTGTTAAATAAATGTTTTCAAAACCAAACCTCCAAGTCAAATTTTTAAATTAAATCAAACAATCTTTCACAAATAAATACACCAAATCAAAATTTTCAATTAAATAAAATAATCATCAAATGTTTTCAAATCAAAATCAAGTTAAGTAAATTTTCAAAATAAATAGTTCAGGTACACAAATCATCATCATATCAAATCAAATATCAAATTTTCATGTTAAATAAATAAATTCAATAAGTTTTTATAAATAAACAAATCATTATAATTTTTATACAAAATTTTTCCGAGGTTTAGTTGTTTTTGTTTTCTTCTCCGGTACTTCCATAGCATGAATTTTCTTCTGGGTATCAACATGTCCGGCATCACTCTTGTCCACCCCCTTCTTTTCCACATCTTTAAACTTCTGTCCGATCCATTTTTGTATGTCCTCTTTGATCTTGTTGAAATCTTCTTTTTAGTTGGTTCTTCAATTTTTGTGTTTTCTTTTATTTCAACATTTTCATTTTTGTTTGTTTTAAATCCAAATTTTTCATTTTTCCAGCCAAGTTCCGCTTTTCTTGTTGTAACCGTCAACCTTTGAACTTTTAATTTCCAAATTTTTCTTTTTATTTTCTTAATTTCGTTTCCGTTCTCAATGCAGCGTTTTAAATTTTTCTTCATTTTCAATAAATTTTGTGGAGCAAGCAACCTAATAATTCCAAACTTTTCTTCCTTAACCATTAATTTATTAAATTTTAAATTTTTAACCTTATTCATCATTCTATCAATTTTTACTTTTTTAACCCTATTCTTCCCTTCCAAAACTTTTTTATCATTTTTGCTTTTTCCACCCTCCATTACTGAATCTAATTTTATTATTTTATTGACCACATTAAGCTTCGGTTCTACTTTTTCATTTATTCGAATCATTCCCTCGTTATTTTCTGTTTCTATTTTATCAATTAAGTTTTCATTGTTTTGTGTAGTGACTTCCGCCCTTAAAGATTTTATATGTGCCTTTATGTCCGCATTACTTTCTTCGATTTGTTTGCTTATGCTTTTAAGCATTTGCATTACTCGGTCATCCATTTTTTGTTTTTGTTAATTTTTTCTTTATAAATCAATTATTATTTATCTCAGGGTCTACTTGCGGGTTCTTTCACTCGAGCTCCACGTTGTCAGCGCCATTAAATGAGATGTCCCTATCTATTCAAAACTTATAAAATTTTTCTTAATCCATAAATTGATCCAAATTACTGGGCATCCATTTTTTTTGTTTTAGCAATAGACTCTTCGAATTATTTTTAAAATTTGTAAAATTATAATGCTTACTTTTGTTCACCTTTACAATCTGGTATTGGCTTCACGTGCGCTCCTCGCATGTGGTGTTATGCAGCTGGCTTCAGTACGCCTAGTCAAATTTTGTTGCAATGTAACTCTAACAAATAACCAAGCTTTCACTTTTATTTTTGGCACTTTGCTTTATTCAAATTAATTAAAATAAACAAAAACTCAAATTAATTTAACTTATTTATTAAAAATAAAAGCAATTTTTAATTATATCGGGGATGGCGTTTCATCCGTTTGACCTTTAGACGCCACGGCCGTAGCCTCATTGTCCTTGCATCGACCTACTAGCCGCACTCCCACTTACTTCTCCCACCTTTTATTTACACAGCAAATTTTACAAACTATTTTCTACAATGTACAATGTTTTAAATAAATAAGTAATAAAATTGAATTTTAAAGAATTATTTACAAAATAAATCAATTAATGGTTTTTTTTGTGTTTTGAAACACGACAATATATTGCAGTGATCCTTTCAAAAAGGTTGATTTTTCACATGCACTATAAGTGCTCCAAGCTTGCTCTTAAATGCGAGAGATAAGATTATCGTATCTCAGAGTGGGTTCTCAAAATAAAATGCAATTTTTAAATCGCTTGTCCAAAATTAAACTAATATTAAATCCAAATTAAGATTTCAATGCTTCTCAAAATTTAAACCAAAAAAATTTCTTGTCAAAAATAAATAAATTCTTCAAAAATATTCACTTGCATATTATGATAATCAAAAATAATTATTTTTAATATTCCAAATCCAAATTAAATTCACTGTAAAATTTTATTACTTCTTAAATGGGAACGAAGTTTCGATTTTTGTTATCCAAATCGCCCACTTATCAATAGCATCATTCGTTCCTACGAATGTAATTTTAATTTTCCAATTTTAAATAATTCAAATTCAATTTTTAATTTTAATTGCTTTTCTTCTAATTTATCAACCAAATTAATTTGCTACCGCTCAATAGCCACTCATGAAAAAAATCCAACATCCAAATATCAAAATTCCAAATAATACGCAATCATGCGAACGCACAAAATTCACTTTATTAAATCAAAAATTATAACTCACAACTTCAAATCAATTAAAACAAAAAAAATCTCCGTATATCCGTATATCCGTATGTCCGTCGTCCAGGAACTAGAGAGCAAGCCGTACGTTAACTTTGCTAGGGTTATTTTTAAAGCGCTGGGGAAGGAAAATGACGGTATTATAAAAGAGACAGAGGTGGAAGAGGGAGAGCTAACGCATCCGGAAACTACTTCTTCTATTACTACGGAACCTCAGTCTGCTCTCAAGAGCACTGAAAAGGCAAACTAAAAGGAAATATAAAATCTTCTTTCGGTTTGTCCAAATAAATCTGCAGCACTGTAGAGAAGCTTCGGCGGTCTTGCAGAAGTGCACAACAATAACATTGATATTGCTCTGATGCAACAACCCTGGGTTAACAGGGGATATATTAAAATGTCACTACAGCAATACCAGTAAGGAAAATCATATGTGAACTGAGTATACACAAACTAACTCTGAGGATAGAAAGGTCTCTCGTGGGATAAAAAATTTTTCTGGGTGTCTTCCTGGACATAGAGGAGGCATTTTATAATTCGTCCTTCAACTCAATGAAGCATGCTCTTCGGACCCATCCATAGTTGGATGGATAGGTTTCACTATGAGAAGCAGAATAATTAGTGCTGCTTTGGGCCAGTCAACCGTGGTGGTCTCGGCTGTGCGAGGGTGCCGAGTTCTTAAATTCAATGTTGTTGGCTACTGCAATATTTTTTGAGAAACGCTGACAAAATATTTTTAGTTCTTTGCGATTTCGCAATAACATAAGCTAGAGTGGTGGAATTTTACTCGAAAGCAATAAAGAAGATAAGATTGAACTCAAAATTATGCGTAAGTAAATTTTGTAATAAATATTTTGATGTACCAAAAAGTCGACATAACCGCGAAATAAAAGTGGCCTCGCTAATGACAGTTGGTAATGTGTGTTCCGTACTTGCGCATCGTTCACGAAATCCCCAATTATTTTGTGCGTGTTGTGTGCTGCGTGTGAGTTGTTTTAGTTGCAATAAGTTATATACATCTATAGGAGACTATGTTAAAAATAAATTTGAAAAAGTGAAAAGGTATAAGAGCGATTCGATGATGGTCTTGGACCATTTAAAGTTTAGTTGTTACAACATAAAAGATAGGACTGTGTGCAAAAAAATCCCGTGGTTAACTGAGAAAGCTTCAAACGTATTTGAAGCTTTCGAGGCCTTGTTCATGGAACTATGAACCTGGACTCATTGTCATTTACTTTGTCACAAATAAGTTATTTAGTTGCCTCGTTAAACAAAAAGAATCATAAACAGGTCGTAGCTGATCTAAATAAGGTGAGTTTATGACAATTTTTTTATGTGGTAGTAAAATCGACAGCCATGTTTGCGTGTGACGTCGATTTCGTCATCGCTCATTCATCATCTGTTCATTTGTTGTGCAGCACGCTACATTGCCGACCGATATTTAATTGTGTTCCCAAAAAGAACAAAGGTGTTTTGATTACGTTTATTATTTTTGTGTGACAATTAACCATGTTTTATAACCAATTTCATTTGTATTTTTGACTTTCTTCTATTAATTTACATTTTTGTGTGTGTGACAGTTGGTGAATTTACATGGTCTGGAGGCGGACCGACACTTGCTCCAGTGTCTTTTTTCATCGGTGGACATTTCCGATTCCAGCGTGAAGATATCGACCACTCCAACTCAAAATCAAGTTTTAATCGATCAATGTTCCACCTTAATTAATAAGGTATCCCTTACGTCTTCTCTGTGTTGTCTTACCGACAAGACTTCTACCAATCAGAAGGTGAGTAATTTTATCGAGACATTTTATTTGTAAATATTGGCTAATTTTAGGCATCGAATTGCTTTCGTAATTTACAAAGTTAACGAGGTTCTTTTTATTGCTGTAATTTTATTTTGCTCGAAATTACAGATTTAAGATGAATTTAACCAAGTTCAAGGAAACTATTTTATTAAAAGATTAAAATTATCTTTATAACCTCCTCGGGGGGGGGGGGGAACTTAAAGTTATCTTTAATTTTCCACTCGTTAAATGAAGGGTAAATCGAGCCGTTTCAAATTGAGGATTTCAATTGTTAACCAAGTTTGGGGAAACCGTTTTATTAAAAAATTAAAATTATTTTTATAATTTGTTCGGGGGGGTGGTTAATTTAATGTTAGTTTTTAATTTTTCACTCTTGGTATTGAGGGGGGTAAATCAAGCTCTTTTTGTGGGACTTAAATTGTTATGTTTTTAGGTGTGATAGCCTTGACTATGGCAGATAACGGAAATTATCAATTGCATTACTTTTAAATTCTTTCGACATTGCTTATTGTTTATCTAGGATTGCAATTCCTATATTATGATTAATTATGTAACTTGATCAGGGTAAGTTACAATAATACATTTTACATTTTTTTCACCTTTCTATTTTTATTTATCAATTTTATACCTCACAATCTACTTTTAACTTACTTTTGTGATAAGAGGTCAAATTTTTACGAACATATTTATATTTTCTCATGTAACTTTTTGTTTAGTCTGTTTGTCTTTGTTTTGTCTTGAAGAGCCGGTCTTATCTCGGTAAAATAAAAAATTCAAGAATTTCAAAGCTTTTTGGTGTTGCAAAGTTTGAGGGCAGCTGCTTCGTGCAAACCGGTTTAAAAATTTAAACTTCTGAACGAGTAGCTGAAGTACATGATTTTAAACTTAATTAATTTTCAAAAGATCTATAGTTTGTTCCAAAAATATGTTAAAATTGCAAAGCTGGTTTTATCGATTCACAAAGTTTACTGGTTCACCCAAACTGTTACAAATGCAGTTTAACAAAAAATTGGTAACTTTCTCATAATCTGCTGTTGACGTGTTTTGCATAGGTAACCAGTAAAGTTGCAAAGTTTGAATACTTTTATCAGAGTAACTAAATTAAGTTTTAAGAAATTAATAATTTTATAATCCGAATGAAAATATCTGATTTTAATGTTTGTGGCATTGCACTCGTAACTTGTGGGAGTTTTAAAAAAACACCTGTTGTGCAATAGATTATTAACAGATGTAGCTGCTATATTTCATTGGACTGGAAAAAAGCCAGTATTTTTTATATCATATGATTTATAATTAAAGCAGCGGCGGCCAGTTTGGAGAGCACCTAGTGTAGTTCAAAAGATTATCAACAAATGAATCCACTATTTTCCAAAGCGTAATAAAATACTTGAGCATTAATACAAACTATGAATTACAATTTCTATATTATTTTAGTTGAGACCGTGATTCTCAAAAATTTCTTGACTACCTGTTGAATTATTTTTTACCGAGTTTGTACAACCTTGAAAGGTGTGTGATTTCCTTAAAAGTGATTAAATTTTTACTTCATTATAATTATAAAATTTTATTTGTTTTTAAATTAAATAGTGTTGACTATTAGCGCTCGGATTCATAGATAACTTTTAAATAAGACTGCAACTTTATTTACTCACATGGATGTATTACAGTGAAGATATCGGCAATCAAGATCCCAATTTTTTCTAGAGTCACCATAAAAATGTATCTTGACTGCCGATATATTCATTGTAATGCCTTCTTTTCAGTTAATAAGAATTTATTTTAAAAGTAACATTTTAAGTATTAATACAGGTGTAAGTACCTTAAATTACGTTCTGTTTACCAGGTTAATTGTTTTGTTAGCTTGCTTGGCGTAAGCAATCTTTTCAAATTTATTTATTTTATTCTTTTAAAATTTCATTGTTCCATTGTCGATTTCTATTTTTAATTATCGAGTTACAAGTTTTACTAATTGCCTATTGATATTTTTTTTTAAGAATTCTTGAAAAAAGTTCTTGGATTTCATAATTAGGTGTTCAATCAAAAAAGGTTCTACACTTTATACTGTGCTTTACAGCTTTTTATTATAAATATTTTCCAACTGCAAAAACGTAAAAGTATTACTCATTTATTATTTTATGAAACTATTAAAACAAAATAAAAAGTAGCATGTAGTTGTCTAGTTGTAACTTATCTAGTTATAAACAGATACTTTTTTACGAGAAGCTGAATCACCATCTGGACTACGCATGCACCGACGTACTTTTTAATTTCGTATAAACATGAAGTCAAAATTGAACTGTCCTACTTTATAAATATTTGTAAAAACATAAAATCATAATGGACTTGCAAGGTTCATGGTCCATATGAAAACTATTGTCACTTATTTATAATACAAATTAATTTTTGTTCACGTTCTAAAATTTCTTGCTGAACAAGGAATTTCTTGATGAAGAAATTGTTGAATGCCTCCAAAACAACAAACATAATCGTCATCCGACTGCATTTTGTGTTTGTTTAATTTTGTAACAAACTGAAATACACTACAAATTTCACGTAACGCTGATGTACAATAATAAAAACAATTTATTTCAAATGAAATATTACAAAATAATTTTAATTTCAAGCCGTTAAAGTTAGCAAACGATTTCTATTGGCTTGTTAGTACTAACAGATCATTTCCATTGGTTAGTTAAATTTAACGACTTGTTAAAAGTTTTATGAAACCGAACATAAGTGTTTTTATGAAGATAAAAATATAAAGTGGATTTTATGTACGATTTTTCTTGCACGTTTTGTTATGACAGGTTTTGGCGATTTTCTGTTCACGTTATGCGATTTTGTTACGAGTTCGCTTGAGATTACGAGTAACTACGATTGTACTCGAAAATATTTTAACTAATATTTTTAATGTCAAATTTATTTAAATTTAATATCCATGATAATGTACATCTACGAACATAAACAAAAATACAAATTTGAAATAATTTGTCAACAAACTGTCAATAATAATTAGCAGGGCTAGATTTGTTTACAAAGTAGATTTTATTAATAAGCGCAATTGCAAAGAAAATCATATGAAAATGGGCACTACTCTATTCACAATATTTGCTTACGACTTCGTTTGCGAGTTCATCTTCGGGCTGTATCATATGCTAATTTAACGTGCACTTTTAAATATATTCTTACGATAACTTGGAAGCAAAATCGCATAACATAAACGCACTTTAAGTCGATGGAATCGAGGCAATTTATCTTTAGTTATTCTTAGAGCAACTATATTAGATTGATTTCTGATTATAAACTGTTATATCAGATATTGTTAAGTTTTGGTATTTTCTTGCAATATAAGATATTTTTGTCATCTAATTTTGATTATGTAATTCAATCATTTTCAGAACAAAGTATCAATTTAAATTAAGACTAAACGTTAAACATGAACACTCTTTTATTTAACTGTGATTAACTCTAACTAATCAATATTCAAGTATTTAATGAGAGCTGGTGAAACTGGCCCTAAGGTTATAATGCATCTCGGAACTCTTTTCAGATTTTATATTGGCATAGGTGCATTGTTTTTTTTTAGAGTAGAATGCATCTCTGGTTTACGAGTATTAAAAGTTAAGCTTACCTCACACGACGCTTGTTTTGCTATTGAATTGCTTGACGGAAGCTGACTTGCTTGTTCTTGTGCTAGATCGTGCGCTATTTTTTAAGTTTTAAAAATGCTAATCAATGAGAAGTTACGTCGTCTTCGTAAACAAGAGAGTTACCGAGATTACCACTAGTCGAGTCCTCTGGAAATGTCAAATGAAAATGGGTTTTAAATCAGTTTCTATGAAGATTTTACTAACTTCGGCAATCTCAAAAAATTAATATATTAATTAAAGTATTATAACTTTCTTCGGAAAAATACAAATTTAAATTATTATAAACTGTCACTGCGTGTGCATTGAAACCACAACCTGCATGTGATGCCAATAAAGCATTGAAACCATTGCAACTATAGAGGCATAGCAATCCATTAACAAAACAAGCTTCGTGTGAGGTGGGCTTAATTTACTGGTACTGCAAGTAAATTATTTGAAACACCAATACTATGAATTACTATGTACAATACACCAATAATTCTTATTAATTTTTTAACTCAAATAAATGTTGAAAGCGCACATAGAATGCATTTATGTACCACCTGTGATAAATTGCAAGAAATTTTTTCTATCTAGCCTGCGAATCAGATTCTCTAAATTTGGTAGGATTTTCTTTTGCTGGTGAATTCTGATTGATGAATAGATACTTACTTCAAATTTTTTGCCAATCAGAAATGATTCGAAAAAAGAATCTGCAAACCGCTGCTATCGGGATCAACTTTCAATTATCTACTACCGTTTGAGAAATTGCACTTCTAATAAATTAACCTCCGACTTACATACCGGTTTTACATACGTCTAGCAGCGCCAAAAATGAGCTGAAAAAAAGAATTTTTTTAGTAGGGATAACAATAGAAATTAATATTAATGAAAATTACACATTATTGGTTTATAAAAAAATTTATTCCACTTGATTTTTACTAAAATTACTATACTATAAAAAATCACGTGATCCACAACACTAAGAAAAAAAAGTTGCTCCACAGTCGGCATCATATCTCCACTAAATGTGGATCGATCTGTAAAATTTAAAAAAATTCTTGTAAAATAAAGTTGTAGTTATAGTATGTCGAGCCGGAAATTTTAATTTAGCAATTTATGGCAGTTTAAAAGAAGTATGCGTTTTTCGTCATAAACTTTACACTTGAATAATTTTTATAAAAATTTTAAATCAAAATATTAAAATTCGGCTCGACATGCTATAACTACAACATTATGTTATAAGAATTTTTTTTAATTTCGCGGATCGATCAACATTTACTGGAGATAATAGGTTTGATCGTTTGTTCGCAATCGATTACTTGCTCGAAAAGCGTTTGTTGGACAAGTGCAAGTTGTTCCGAACTGTTTAGAGCACGTTGAAACTGCTCGGTAGCAATATCAGGAGTAAGTTGTTAAAAATTTGTTCTACATGTTCAGGCGGCAATATTTTTAAAATTCACGTTTTTCTTTCAGATCAATATACTGATAATATTTTACAAGTACCAATTGAAAGTTTTTCAGTTGCACCGATTTCTGCATCGAGTGATGCAGAAATAAACAAAACTGAAGAGAACCTTACAGCGCAGTGGGACGACAAATCATGTAAAGTATTAATTTCAACGTATCGAATTAAGAAAAAATTAGTAGGAGAGAAAAAAATAAAGTTTGAAAAAAATGTGGGACGCTATCCAAGCAACCATGGCAGATTATGGGTTCACTTATTCACCCTCTTCAATGCGAAACTAAGTGAAAAAGCTTAGAACGAGCTTTTAAAAATAAATTGTTAAATTCGAGGAAACCCCAAGAAAGAAAAGAAAAACTGTATGTAGTAGTACACAAACCGAACTACAAAAAATTCGTGTTATCGAAGAAGAAAAACTGGAGTACAAAATTAAAATAGACGAAATTTGTACAAGGCAACGGCAGGAGTACATTGATGCTATAAAAAAGAAGAACGTTTATTAAATTATTCATAAATTAATAATTGTTATTCGCGAATAAAATTAAGAATGCGACGTCTGGTGGCAGAATTAAACTTAAATAAACAACACTATAACTAAAAAAATAAACAGCACAAAAATAACATTTAAATAAAGATTTTAGAGCAAAATCGTCATTTTACCTTTTTTTTTGATAATTTGAACATACAAAAAGATTTACAAGGTTGACTCGATCACTGTAAACACAACTATCACCTCAATTGCTCGCATATGACGGCCATTTTGACAATTTAGCAGCGCCCCCATCGTTAATTTTATTTGTGAATAGACTGCTTTAGGCGATCGCAGCGCCATAATGGCTACTGGTGGTGGTGGTATTAACGTCGTACCCTTTTCTTTAGTTCAAAAGTTTGCCGCAAGGTAGAGTACCGCTTATCTTGAAGTGACTGTACTTGAAACAAACGCCTATATGAATTGTTAATGTTGACAAAATTAACTTATTTTGAGGTTAGGATATTTACAAGTTCAACTGTTCCGAGCAAACAAATGCGTTTGTTGGGGGTTACTCTGAGTAGGGGTCTAGGACTTTTCGACGCAGGTAGATTTGGCGTAACTCGTTTCGGAGCAGTCACTCCGACGCACACGCGGTTTGACACCAAATGACTTGAAAGTGTGCAACGACAAAAAGAAACGCTATTTTGGCGTTTTACTTAAAACTACAAAATTGTATTTGCTGCTTTCTTCTTTACGAGGGCAGAGTTGGCGTAAAAGAACAAATATAAAATATAGATATATAATATAATTTATTTAAAATAAAATAATACTTAATTACTAATATTTAACAGTAACGGTAACAAAATTATGTGTTAGTCCACGCAAATAATCAATTACATCTCTATTTTGAAAATTTCTAAGTATCCTGAGAATTCTGGCATCAGCATCTCTAAACGCCTCAGTTTGCAACCCATCAAAAGCAGCTTCTAAATGTTCTCGAGGAACAAATGCCAAACAAGTTATCATATGACACTACAACACAATATCCTTTTCATTGTTGTAATCAGTTCTTAAACTGGGAATACTCGCCAATTGCCATTGCATATTTGTAATTATTGTTCTATGAGCGTGATATAATTATAATAATGCAATAATAAAAATAAATAATAACTCCGAATAGTTTTGCGCCGAAACGGGTTATGCCGATCATCCTTGCACCGGACTTGGCTGCGCTGAAAAGTCTCATTCCTCTGAGCAGCTGCACTAAACTGTTCAAGCTGCTCTAGTGATGTCATTAGAAGCTGTTCCGAGCAACTTGTTCGACGTCCAACGAACAAATCTAATATCTCCAGTCTAGGTTGGCATCATAATATGATCCCGACCGTGGAGCAACTTTCTTTTCTTAGTGTTGTGGATCACGTGATTTTTTATATAGTAATCTTTGTAAAATTAGAGTCGAATAAATTTTTTTACAATTTTTAAATACCAATAAACAATGTGTACTTTTTATTTTTATTAATTTCTATTGTTATCTCTACTAAAAAAATTCTCTTTTAGCGCATTTTTGTCGCTGCTAGACGTATGTAAGGTCTTAAAATAGAGGTATTATAAGTTTGACGTATATATTTTTCTTTGTCTGGTTTCATAACTTCAAAACTACATGAGTCACCTATTTCCAAAACCGGCTAAATCCATATTAACATTTTTTTCAGAAGAGCAGAAAAACTGCCATATAAAAAGTATACATCATTTTAAAATTTTAGTAACATGAAAATTATTCAAAAAATATCAGTTTACATTCAAACTGTATACCAAAAAATTTTTTTGAAAATTGAAGCTACTATAATAAAAAGTATTTTAGATTTAACCGGATTTGGAAATGAATAGGGATTTAACTCATTTTGAAAGTGAAATTGCTTGACGATTTTACATTTTAATCTGAAACTATGTTAGGAATAATGTCGAAATAATCATACAATCAACAATATTTTCAAAATTAAAAATTTATTTAAGAAATATGAAAAATTATAAAAATTTACAAAATATTGTCATCCACGTAATCATCAGGCATACAGCGTTCCTCTTCATCATTTTTTTCAAAAATTTAATTTTTGAAAAAGAAAATTTAATTATCACTTTGTATAAACCACACGATAAACCACATTAAATGACAACATACATTTTATGACTAATTTGCTTGTAGAAAGAAATGCATTACCTACACTGTACAATCAGAATTTTTTATGCAAGTTAGGGCAACTTTGCAAGGTACATACATACATACCTGATTGGATTTAGTCGATTTTGTTTCAGAACTTATAATAATCTTATGACCAACTGCTTTGATTTAACCGAATTTGTTTCTGTATGTAACAAGGATTTAGTCGGTTTTGAAACTCATTTGATGCACGAGTTAGTCGGTTTTGGAAGTAAATCAGATTTTTAACAATTTGGAGGTTTTTAATTAATTTTGGACCTGAAATTTTTTTGCAGTCGTAAGGCTACACAAGATGGCATCAATAACTCATTTAGTGAAAAATATGGATTTAGCCGGTTTTGGAAATAGGCAACTCACATATAAATTAACTTAAAATTGATTTACAGAAAGTTTGATTTGAAAAATTTGATTCAAAGAATTATTTTTACATACAAAACCGTATTTAGTTCCATATGCCAATTAAATATTTGATTTAGAGAAAACTTCTAATTAGGGGAAATTTAATTTAGAGAGAGTTGACTGTAATAATAATTATTGATCGACATAAAGTGAACTTCTTATCTTGTTTTCAGAAAATCGATATTTCATCCATAATAATAATTAATAGTTAAACCATGATAAATAAGTTCAAATTTCAATAACTGAAGTTTAACCAATGAGTTTTCATAATAAAGTATTCAAATATTTAATGTACTTTTATGTATTTTTAAAGAAAATAAAGCAAACATTAATTTTATTAAATAAATAATAATAATTTGTAAATGAAAACTAGATAAAAATCCAGAAAATCGAAAAAGTTTTTTAAATGATTTTAATTATGAAAACAAAATTCTATCCTGTACAAAAATGAAAAATAACAAATTTATATTTTTGCTACAATGAAAGACCAGAGAATGAAAGCTTTTTGAATTTAATTTAATAAAATATCATTCGATGAGGAAAAGAGCAATTAATAATTATTACTAATGAATTAACTTCTATATAATTTGTAAACATGAAAGTAGATTTAACGTTATATTGTAAGCATATTATGTTGTAATTAAGTAATTACTTTTTACATAATTCTAGTTTCTTACAATGTTAAAAAAAATCGTAAACGGCTCACGTGTTTGAAAATGCGATTTATTCTCAATAATTTCTACACTTTCTGGATATCTCTTAGATACGAATTTATTACATAAATTAACGAAATAACTAATCAGACAACAGCAATCAAAAATTTGATTGGTTACTTGCTTAATTTATTTAATAGATTTGTATTCTAAAGATACCTCGAGGTGAAGTAATCGGTCATTAATAATTAATAGAGAAATTATGTTTTTGAACAAATTTTTTTTTAAATAGATGGAATTAAATAAAATTAGTTCTAGTTTTTTATAGTTTTTTTTTAATCGGGAATGTCTTACTTACTTGAAAATGAGATTTTGTAATTAAAATAGAGAAAAATTGGTCAAATAAAATTTGGAAATATTCTTTTCTGAAAGTACATTTTAAGACTTAAAGAAAAATTTATGTGTAAATTTTTATCGATGTAATTTTTCTTTGCTAAGAAATTTTCGAAACGATTCTTTTTTTCTCTCTAAAATTTAAACTCGTGAATGAAGATTTAAATCGAAAGCCATCCTGAAAATGAGTTCATCATTGAACAACAAAGTTAAAACTATTTTTGCCAACAACTGTGTAGGGCAAATTAATGTAATGCCGGAATTTCTTAGTTTACTTGCTGCAACAAAGATATTTTCTACAGTTATTCATTTCTTCTATGGGAAAAAAATTTTGCCACAAATTAAGAAATTTAAAATGGTACTAAACCTGTATGCATAATATACTTGGAAGAACAATATTCTCTAGTTCGGAAAGTCTTCAAGTACTTTTCTGCCATTAATGTACATTCAGATATGGTAAAAGTTTTCATAATTTTATTAATTCTTTGTTTTTTTTTAATGTATAGTAGTTTAAATTATAGCGGCTTGTAATTTTTTAAAGCCGGCAGTTCTCAAATTTTCACAAATTCACACAAATCGGCATAATATGGTCTTGACTATAAAGGATCTTAACCTCAGTATACACTCATTTTTAAATTAAGTTTTAAATAAAAAAAAATTATCAAGTCGGACACAAGTTCATTATAAATTTGAAAAAGACGGGCAACATTCCGGCAAATTTTGCACCATAATTTATTTCGAAAAACGTTGTGCTATTTAAAAATTGATTTTATTTATTTCATAAATTTTTACTGATTTGCCCAAACCGTTGAAGAGTCTAAACGCAACTTGATTATTTTTGTATCCATCTCTTTAGCAGATCTATCTCTCAGCTCCATCTATTTTTCAAATAAATTTACAATCAATTTTTTGACTTTCTAGTTAATTTTGTAATGCTATCATTGATCATGCTTGTGTTATAAATTGAATTTTAATTACGTACTTTGTGTTTAATAATAAGAAATACACTGTTAAATTGGTTTGTGCTTGCTTTCAATCCTCTACATTTACACGATCAAAAAGGGGGACATTTTGTAGAAATCTATTGACCCCCCCCCCTCTCTATCAATAGTTAATTCTTTTTATGTTATCAACACTGTTTAAAAGGGTTTTAAAACAGGTTTCGCTATTTACCTTACCGTTGGTGGCGCCACCAGCTGTCAACAATATGGTTGGTAAACAAATTGTTGTTTTAAACAGGGTTGGTTGCCAACTTTAATTTAACAAATTTAGGGAATGGGGAATTTTTAATTAAATCTAGGGAAATTCAGTAAATATTTTTTTAAAAAATATCTAAGTGGGTTTTGTGGAATTATAATTGAATAAGTTTATAAATTACGTAATGAGTGAAAGGGGGGTGGGAGAGAGAGAGTTAGACTTGCATGACGGTAGAAAGGGAGGGGGTTTTAAAATTATAATGTTACTATCGTTAATTTTTCGAATTTTATTTACATATTTAGAATTTAAAAAATTTTTGAAATGAAATATTTTGAAATTAATGTTTTAGATATGTACTATTTTTTTGTTGTTTTATTTTTTGTTTTGTTTGAGTTTCACTTAATAGTAAATATTAAAGTTACTGTCAGACAACCCTCACCACGAATTTCAAAATTTCAACTACACTATAAGAAAGAGGACAATTTTCTGATTAAATTAACACAAAAATTTCGGAGGATTACGCATTAGTTTTCAAAAAAACGGCATTTTAAAGTTATTAAAAACAGGTAGTTGTAACCTGATACATCCCGTGTGTGTGCTTTGATATACTCTTAATGTTGTTGTCGGTCGCGGTCGACACCCGGACGAATTCTACGACTTCGAGTTCCACCCTTGGCAAGTTCTGTCATTCTTCAGGGATATTTTTAAATTGTTATGTGTAAGGTGAAAAAATAAAACAGGCCTTGTTTTAAAAATTGAAAAATATCCCCGAGGAATGACAGAACTTGCCAAAGGTGGAACTTGAAGCCATAGATAATACTTAATAATAAATGATAAAAATTTTAAAAATATACTTTTCCCAACATCGCTTGGTATTATCCTTTTATTATTATTCCGCTTGGTAGATATTTCTATTGGGAAAAGTACATTGTATGTACAATTTATCAATAAATGTACATTTATCGAAAAATGTGCACATTTTCCGTAACATATCCTTCGTTCAAAAATTTTCTTCAAAAGATGAATTTAAATATTTCTGCGCAATGCGCATTACGTTCTGCGCAATCTAGGGAAATTGATACAATTTTCAAAATTTTTTTGACTCTGGAATCATGGTTCAGAGTTTTCAAAACTGTTTTGATGTGAAAATTGTCTTTAAGATACTACGTAATAAATCTAAGAAACGTTTTGATGCCTTGTAAACGCATTAAACTTTTTGTCAAATAATTGTGTTAAGGGGTTAGATCATAGTGATCAAGTGTAAATTTTGTGGATTAATTCCGAAGAAACTATAAATGCGATTTTTTTCATTTTTGGATATGTATTAGTATGGTCTTTAAGGATGTATGAGCGAGGGCGTGGGGGAATAGCGAATTTTGATGAGTGGGGATAGGCAAGTATTGTTGCGGGGTCAGGTGAAAAAAATAACCACGTGACGTGTAATTTACATTTGGCAACACAGTTTTTTTGATTAATTTCCTATCGGTGACATCTGACATTTGAATGTTTTATGCATGCTATTTTTTTAATTTTTATTTATTGAAATGCGGTTCATTTAATATGAAAATTCTAAAAAATAATTAACGGTAAATGAAATAAAATTTCAAATATCCTTATTGTTAAAAAAATAACGGTAAATGAAATGAAATTTCAAAAATCCTAATTGTCGACCGTAAAAACTAAGAATAAAAAATATAAATAGTTGAGATAGAGGTCGTTATAATCTACAAAGTAGATGAATTTCAAAATACAAATTTGTAGCAGGACATCGGTAGTCAGGACCGTATTAGGAATCAATAACGAATGAAACAAATAGAAAGAAAAAAATTATTAAATTCAAACGCCTTAACGAACGACATGTTTCGGACTTATTCGTGGTATTACCCAACGAAATTGACCTCATCGGGCTCATATTGACAAAGAACATATAAAATTAAACTTACCATTCCATTCAACCGTTCATGTAAACCTTCCACGTGCTCTACACTAACCGAATGCCATACTAAGAAAATGTATTTTGAAAGTTAGTAAGCGTCCACTAGGGATATCTAAACTTACAAGTCTGTTAACTCACCAAACTAAAAAAATAACGGTAAATGAAATGAAATTTCAAAAATTCTAATTGTCGACCGTAAAAACTAAGAATAAAAAATATAAATAGTTGAGATAGAGGTCGTTATAATCTACAAAGTAGATGAATTTCAAAATACAAATTTGTAGCAGGACATCGGTAGTCAGGACCGTATTAGGAATCAATAACGAATGAAACAAATAGAAAGAAAAAAATTATTAAATTCAAACGCCTTAACGAACGACATGTTTCGGACTTATTCGTGGTATTACCCAACGAAATTGACCTCATCGGGCTCATATTGACAAAGAACATATAAAATTAAACTTACCATTCCATTCAACCGTTCATGTAAACCTTCCACGTGCTCTACACTAACCGAATGCCATACTAAGAGTCCTATTTATACTATGTCTATACTAAGTCTATGTATACTAAGTCCTTATTGTTGACCGTAAAAACTAAGAATAAGAAATAAATAGTTGAGATAGAGGTCGTTATAATCTACAAAGTAGATGAATTTCAAAATACAAATTTGTAGCAGGACATCGGTAGTCAGGACCGTATTAGGAATCAATAACGAATGAAAAAATTATTAAATTCAAAACGCCTAAACGAACGACATGTTTCGGACTTATTCGTGGTATTACCCAACGAAATTGCCCTCATCAGGCTCATATTGACAAAGAAAATATAAAATTAAACTTACCATTCCCTTCAACCAATCATGTAAACCTTCCACGTGCTCTAAACTAACCGAATGCCATACTAAGAAAATGTATTTTCTAAAGTCTGCTGCTTTCACTATTAGGTTATTATTATATCTGTTTTTAAATACACAAATGAGGTTATATTTACATCTGTATTTACTATTACTACCGCTAATTTGTTATGGCGCTCGTGATAGCAGTGAACTACAGTGAACCAGACAGTGAACTACAGCAAATACTATGTATAGGATAGTATTATCCATAGTATTTGACTACAGTGAAACATTGCCAAGTGTCTTATTATGGCGAAAAAAAATTTGTAAAACAAAATAATTTGAATTTCATTTCAATTTTTCTTTTTGGGATGAACCGGTGCATAGTATTTTTAATATACTGACGAATTACTGCAAGTATCATCTTTCTTATTTATAGTTTTTTTTTTAAACTGAAGATATTTTAACATACTGATATTTGTTGATTTATCATCACAACTACCCATTTCTCCATAAAAGCAATGTATTTTATGTCGATTTTAAAAAAAATTTTTCTTTAAAATATGAAAGGTTACTCTTTTAATTTTAAGGTTTCTATAAGTTATTGTTGTTTTGGTTTTTGAATTATTTTTATTCTCCATCATTAACCAAATATTTTTAAAAATAATATTTACATTTATCTCTTGTTATTTTCTCAGATAAAAATATGTTTTTATTTTTTGTTTTAGAATCCCGCAATTGGAGCATCGTCGTTTTCTCAATTGGTCAAGTGCCTTCGCCTCTCGGCGGTTCAAGAAGTTGTTTTTTCTCTTGCATTCTGCCATTCGACTAACAAAGAATTAGTTGCGCTCGCTCAGTCGCATCTCTGTCAAGCAGTACCTGCATTAGTACAATCCTACGTGGACACCGAAGGAAGTATTCGTCAACACGAAGGCGGCCTTCACGACACCACACCGGAAATATTACATCTGATTCTTTCGGCAGTAAACAAAACTCCCAAAGATCTTGGATTGACGAACGATCTGAACAAGTCTTTTTTAAATTCATTGCAACGCGATTTTCCGAAGGATTTGGTGCCCGTCGTCCTTGCACCATTGGTTTATCCTGATCAGTGTGAATTAGCGCCAGAGATGTCCTCGGAAGGCCCCGGTTTATCCGGGGGAATGTTAGATACTTCACTTTATGATTTAGTGTCGGACATGGGTTATGGGTTTACATCGTCTGTTGAAGAATGTCGCAATCACATGGTCAAATTGGTCGGAGGAGATATCAGTCCCACTGCAGTTTCGCGTACTTTGTCCTTTATGTGTCGAACGGGAAACGGCAATGAAGTTCTCAGTCACTATCCGTGGAACGTCGAAGTGTTTGTGCAAGCTTTGAAGGAAGTCGTGCCAAATTTACAATGGAACTCGGTAATGCAAGAATTAGATCATCCCGAATTTGTGATAAAGGATCGGCAAAGCCTCATCATGTTGATGAGTGCGCTTCGCATGGGCTTACAACAAAACAACTTCCGTACCGATCCGTTCCCTGTTGAGATATTTTACCGTTTGTGGACGAACATGGATGGACAGTTTAGTTTGTTACAGAACATTATAAAAAATCCCGACGTGTTTTGTTTCGCCGATTATACGTTTTCATCAGTGCCTGTGGACATCTTAAAAACTCCCCCCGAACAAGACAGTAAAGAGTTAGCTAATTGGCGAAATGTGGATTTAGTGCAACTGTTGTTATTGTTATCGGAACGCGGTTTATTTTCTCAAGTGCAGGAATTGTTTAAAATTCCTTTACAAATGTGCCCGGACGTGCTCGTTCTAACTTTAATGCAATTTTCGGGTCCCATCACGATGATTCGCCAAGAACTATTCACAAACTTAATACCGATTTTTCTTGGAAACCATCCAAATTCAGCCATTATTTTACATCACGCATGGCACACCCAAACTTTGAATATCAAACACATAATCATGCATGCAATGGCCGATTGGTACGTCAGAGGTGATTGTGATCAAACACGATTGTCTCGAATTTTGGACGTGGCACAAGATCTTAAAGCGCTTTCCATGCTCTTAAATGCTCAATCATACCCCTTTATCATCGATCTTGCCTGTCTAGCATCGCGGCGTGAATATCTCAAATTGGAAAAGTGGTTAACGGACAAAATTCGAGAACACGGTGAAACTTTCGTAACGGCGTGTATAAAATTTTTGCAAAGACGTTGTCCACAACTGATTGGTAAAACCGACGATAATCTGACGAAAGCGGCGTTGTTACCTAAAGAAACACTGACCACGATGCTTATGTGTTTACAGAGTGCTGCGCCCAGTATGAGCGCGGATTGTCAGGAGGCGATTATTGGAATGGTTCAACATGGTTCGTTTTTGTTGAAGGCTCACCAACAGCAGCAACAACAACAGCAGCAGCAGCAACAACAGCAGCAGCAACCTTCGACAATTTTGAGATCTCATCGTGGATTAGATGGTCCATTTAATCCAAGCTCGATGGGTGGACAAATTTACAATCCAGTTAGCGTGGATCCTGCAGGAATTAATTCCGCTTTAGCTAACATGAACTTGAATCCCACTTCATCTGCCTTCAATTTGCCTGGAAGTTTAGGACCACTCGTTTCTTCGCCAGGCTCGCCATCCCGTCTACTTGGTGCTGGACCTTCAAACAGTCCTTTCCCACTTATGCCAATTCAATGTCAAGGTCCTGTAGGAACAACTACTTCTCTTGTGCCCAGTGTAAACGCCATTGGAAATTTAGGTAGGATGGGTCCGAATCCTGGAATTGAAAAACCTCGTGTTCAAAACGAAAATCTGTTTCCTGAAATTGCTCCCAATGTTTCCAAAGATATCGAAGATGAAGCCAACAGTTACTTTCAAAGAATTTACAATCATCCTCCACATCCAACATTATCGATTGACGAAGTGTTGGACATGCTAAAGAAATTTCAAGATTCTTCTTCTAAAAGAGAACGAGAGGTGAGTTTTTTAAAAGTTTTTTTCTTTTACGTATTGGCTGAATTCAAAGTTGCTTACTTTAAACGATGCTGTTAATACTACTTAATCGCTGAGCATCACTGAATGCGTTCATTGTAAATTTTTTTATTATTACGTTATGTACAAGATGGGTGTATAGATTTTGTCAGACTTCTGAATATTGGTTATCGTTTTTTGTTGTATTATATAAAAATATTAAAATATTTTTGTTTCTGACGACCCAGCATAATATAAGTACCTCGGTTACATCAACAGGTAGATTATTTGTATTTATAAATAATATATTAAAGGAATTTTAGCATAATTTGATATTCTTTTAAAGTTGAATTTCAAAAGGACGTCACATTTGGCTTATGTGTTACTCCACTCTCTCCTTTTTTCTTTATAGGCACAGTTGGTTCACTCTAATACTATGAGTTGATCCATTGTAAATGACCTTCAAAAATGTGCACCTTTTTACCCTTTTAAGGTCATTTGCGTTGAGCTAGGAGCGTGAATTTTAAAATATTTATTATTTTATTTAAAATTTTTAACTTTTATTAATTCTTCGAGTAATGTATTAAATAGCACTAATAAAGTGTATACATTACTATAAGAATTAATGAAATTTTATGATAATAAAGTTAAATGTCCTTAATTTTGATGTAATTTTAAAAATAGACATTTAAATTTATTATAAAATTTTATTACTACCTAAATAAACATAACATAAAATATGTTCTAAATAATCTACATTAAATTTCAAATCTGTAATTGAACAAGTTAATTTTAAAATTAAAATTTTGTTACTACCTAAATAAATACAAAATAATAATCTGTAAGTCGATATTAATTTTTACTTTTTCATGTTTCTATCCCATTCGCGATTCTACTCTTGAAACTGATATCATCAGACCAGTACTGGTTTTATGAAAATACAACTTTACTTAGCAATTTTTCAAAAAAACCTCAAATCTAATCATGACTGCGCAATTACTTTTGTGATAATGAAATGTAAGAATTTTGCAAGAGTCCTTGTGGAAATTTATGTTTCAAAATTTTAATTTAAAGATATATAATTCTTAAAACTGTTTAGTTGACTCGATTAAAATAATGATTTTTACTTCTTACAAATCATGGTAACAAAACATCCCATATCAACACTTTCTTCAAGATTCGACGTTCATTGAAACAATTAGCAAGAAAAATTATAAAATCAAAGAACACCTTACCTGATGACATGTTTTAATATCATTTACATGTTTTGAAAATATGTGCTTAAAAGTATTGTAAATCTTGGTTAAATAATCGATGAACTGACTACTACAAAAAAATTTTAAATTTTCGTTTTCTTACCCCTGTTTCAACAGATAAAATGTTTCTTTTGCAAGATTCACAATCTTTTACTTTTGGTAAAACTATTTTTGAAACAAATCACTCATGTCTTGCAATACAGTTGCTTCCAAATCTTAGATTTTCGAAAATTTCAGGAATCTCGAAGTATTCATTACTGTAGAGTAACGGTTGAACTTCAACTTCTACATCCTAAAATAATGAGTAAATTAATGTAGCATCCTTACAATACATGTAAGTAATTACCTGCTGCACAAATCTCTTCAATCTCCATTATTTTCACAATTACTTTCTTAAGCATCATCCACAACCTCCAAATTAACGTAGTAATTAGAATTAAACGTAGAAGTTGGCCGCATTTAAAACCTATGCGGTTGTTTACAACCTCGAAATTAGTACTTAACGCAAAATTAGTACTTGGTACTTGACGCAGAACCTTGCAAGGTCCAAGCTTTTTCATGTAAATTAGTCGTCAAGTCGCTACTACGCATGCTTCAAAATCATTCAAGTGTCATCTGTGATTTCTAACCAAAAACCCGTTAACTTTTGTGACCTGAATTACATTTAATATTAAAAGTACAACGCTATGGTATTAACCTGTACCCGATTTAAATAGAAAGATAGGTTATCTAGCAATAACAACACTTTACCAGACTGAAATACTTAAGTTCCAAACATTGACACTAGATGGATTCACACTAATTTGCGCATTAATTTATGTACTAATTCTACGATTAATTTGGAGGTTGTAAAATGAAGTAAATGCAGCTACTGTTGGATTTGTAAATCTTATTCCCCTGTTTTATTTAACCAAAAAATTTTTCCAAAGGATCTTGGTTGAGCGTCATAGGAAACATGCATTTGAAACCAAAATCTTTCACGTTTGCTTAAATGTCTATGAAGGACCGAAAATTTCAAGATATTAAACATTAATTACTTCTATTAGAATATATTTTATAATTTACCTCTAGCGTAGTAATCCAATTTTTTATGGTTGTTGGTGTGAACTCCTTTTTGGGTATCTTTTTTGAAGTTTGTTGTTTTGCTTCTGGTTTCAACTTGAACATTTTACCATCACACTCGTGGGTTGTTCTTAAATAAAATAATAAATAGATTTATTATTTTATTTAAGAACAACATTTCAATACATTTAATACATTTTTTAAAAATAGACGCGCTTACACAAAAATGAAACACAATGGACGGTTGTTTGTGCAAAAAATTGAGCAAAGAAGAGGGAGAAAATATACAAATAAAATAAAAACTGGACTCCAGCGCCATCTCTCCGTGTGGGTGTACATTTTTAAGGTCATTTTAATCCCTTAAAGAATTTATTACTTTTTTTTAAGTTTGTACGAGTTCTATGTTGAAAAATCACGATTGAAACTAAATAAATTGTAAAAAGAAAAATTAATACCCATCCTGTACACTACTAAGCGCGATGTTTCTTTGTTATTTTTATTATTAGCAAATTCTTATAAATTCATCAATATTGTTTTTTTTGTAGGTATTCAACTGTATGCTACGTAATCTATTTGAGGAATATCGTTTTTTTCCTCAATATCCCGACAAAGAATTGCACATAACCGCGCAATTATTTGGCGGAATTATAGAACGCGGTTTAGTTTCGAGCTACATGGCTCTCGGATTAGCTCTACGTTTTGTATTGGATGCTCTTAGAAAACCAGAAGGTTCTAAAATGTATTATTTCGGAATTGCAGCTCTAGACAGATTTAAGTCGCGTTTAAAAGAATATCACAAGTACTGCGAACACGTTCGAGCGATTGCTCACTTTAATGATTTTCCATCCCATCTAATGGAATATGTTGAGTATGGTTTACAAAGTCTAGAACCACCAAACAAACCTCACGGTCCGGTTTTGCCTGCGAGCTTGACCAGCATGTTAGGACCAATCAGCACACCCCAATCTCAAACTTATAAACCAAACTCCAATGTTGTGAGCACACCAATCGGTAAAATTCCGACTTCCGGTAGCGCGATCAGCAGCAGCCGGCCGTCAATTGCTAACGCAACCAGTATCGATACCTTATTGGTTGCCACGGAAAAGGAAGAAAAGGTTATTTCTCCTCCCGAAAGTCTGCAAGATAAAACCGCTTTTATTTTTAATAATTTAAGTCAACTAAATTTACAAAGTAAATGCGAAGAATTGCGCGATTTGGTATCAGAGGAATATTATCCGTGGTTATCTCAATATTTGGTCATGAAACGGGCTTCCATAGAATTGAATTTTCATGTTTTATATTCAAACTTTCTGGACACATTCAAAATTAACGAAGTTAATCGTATGGTGACGAATGAAACCTTCAGAAACATCCGCGTGCTCTTAAGTTCGGATAAGGGTATCGCCAATTTCTCCGATCGGTCCTTGTTAAAAAATTTGGGGCATTGGTTAGGAATGTTGACGTTAGGACGAAACAAGCCTATTCTACAAATTGATATTGATTTAAAAGCGCTGTTAGTCGAAGCCTACCATAAGGGACAGCAAGAGTTACTGTACGTTGTGCCGTTTGTGGCGAAAGTTTTGGAGTCTTGTGCCAAGAGCAAAGTTTTTAAGCCTCCCAATCCGTGGACTATGGCTATCATGAACGTTTTAGCTGAATTACATCAAGAACCAGATTTGAAATTGAATCTCAAATTCGAAATCGAAGTTTTGTGTAAAACTCTCGACATTGACGTGATTCAACTGAAACCCAGCATTTATTTGAAAGATCCTGAACGATTGAGGAAGATCGAGTATCAATTATCCCAGCCACTTAAAAAAGATCCAATGTTAATAGTGGGTCAGCAGCCTGTTATGCAATCTTTGGTATCGCAATCGAATATTGTAAATACGAGTCTTAACGAACCCGAATTAATTGCAGTTGTTGGACAAGTTCCAAACTCTCCTCCAACGTCTCAAAATAGTAGTTCTACACCAACATCTTCGATTACCAGCGCTCCTGAGCCTCGATTTAGTTATATCGATATACAGTTACAAGGAAATGCTGCCTTACAGACGCACGTCACCATAAATCCTAACATCGTTCTTTTCCAAACGAATCCTAATCTGAAACAACTGGTAAGGCCAGCTTTGGAACGGGCTGTTCAAGAATGGATAGTGCCAGTCGTCGATCGAGCGATAAAAATAGCGCTAACAACGTGTGAACAGATTATTCGTAAAGATTATGCACTGGATTGTGAAGAAAGTAGAATTCGTAATGCCGCTCACTGCATGGTTCGCTATTTGACTGCCGGTATGGTTATGATCACTTGTCGGGACCAACTCTTGGGTTCCATCAATTCTCATCTCAAAAATGTATTACAGAGCGCAATAACTGGCGCCACTAGTCAACAAAAAGAAATGATCGAACAAGCTGCAAATATTTTTGCCCAAGACAACATGGAATTGGGCTGCGCGTTCATCCAAAAAACCGCCATCGAAAAAGTGATAACCGAAATTGACAAGCGCCTCATAACCGAATATGAACTCAGAAAAATTGCTCGCCAAGAAGGTCGACGGTACTGCGACGCCATCGCTCTAACCTTCCAAGCCGAGCGAATGCCCGAACCCATACGTCTCAAGGTTGGAAACATCCCGTCCGCACAAATGGCAGTGTATGAAGAATTCGCACGAAATATACCTGGCTTTTTGCCTTTATCGGATCGCGAAGCCGCCTCCTTCATTCACAAGCCAAACGTTAACATCGAACCACAACCACATCCTGTTACACCCTTCCAACCTTCTCAGGCTGTTTTGGCCACCGATGACATTTCCAATGTTTACGAAAAGTTGGCTGTGGAAGTGGAACAATTTGTTCAAGTTATTGGCGGACAACCCACATTGGCTGTGACGAACAACAATTTACATGTACTTCATGAATGCCTTATGCATGCCATTCGTACCAGAGATATGTTGGGAACTGGCACCGCTATTGTACAAAAGGTAAGTTAGGAAATTCTAGAATTTGTTTGTTATATAGGCATATTGAGCTGCTTATTTTATGAAATTCTTTTATTCAGTGTGTGGAAGGTTTACAAGACGGTTTATTATCTATGGCAAATGATCCGGAACACGTTGTAATTCGCTATAAAGAAATTTTTGTGCGAGTTTTGAAATCTATGCAAGATCCACGAGCATTTGGTCAACATTGGACCAACAAGCACGTAACTCGCTTTCTTACCGAATGTCGCGAAGATCTGCGCTACAATTTTGACGCCGTGGACACTCTAATTCGCGCTGGTTTGATAAACGTTCCTCAATATGATTGCGCACTTGCACAATGCATCGATAGTGGACCTAATTACATTGCGATTGCTTTTGCAACTCAATTGGTTCAGCTATATTTGGTTGAAGACAGATTGACTCAATTTGTTTCCGAGAGCGATTTTACGAACACGATCGAAATGCTAGTTAAAATTGCAACCCACACGCGCTCGCCGCCTGATGGTCTAACTAGCCTAATCGAAATGTTAAGACAAAATCACGATCAAGTTGGCTTCCTCGGAGATCGCACCGCAAATGGGCCTTGCGTTCACATTCATAACGGAATTTTACAAGTAAGTGAATTTGATTTTAGTCGAATGAATGTAAAAGATAAACAATGTGTTTTTTATAGGTTAGATCGTTAAATTACGATGATCCGCCAGGTCTGGTTGAAAAAACTGATTTCCTATTGAGAGATTGGATCAGCATTTATCATACTCAGCCATCTGGGCGCGACTCTACCAAGGCGTTCAGTTTGTTTGTTCATCAAATGAATGTACATGGAATTTTGAAGACTGATGATTTAATTACAAGATTTTTCAGACTGTCCACTCAACTTTGTGTGGAATCAGTCTACGGAAGTATCGCTGACAGTTCTACCAACAATCCTACTATGGTCAGATCGAAATGTTATCATACTTTGGATCCTTTTGTACGTTTAATTGCTTTGTTAGTCAAACATTCTGGTGATTCCAATAATACTTCCACCAAAATTCATCTATTAAATAAAGTATTGGGTATTGTGGCGGGTTGCTTGCTGCAAGACCACGAGCAGCGGAATTTGGATTTCCAACAACTTCCTTACCATCGCATCTTCATCATGCTGTTTTTGGAACTGTGCACTCCTGAACCGGTTTTAGAAGCTATCAATTTCCAAGTGTTGACTGCCTACTGTCACACTTTGCACATTCTACGCCCAAGCAAAGCTCCCGGTTTTTGTTACGCCTGGTTGGAACTTATTTCACATCGTGTATTTATTGGTAGAATGTTGGCCATTACGCCCTCGCAAAAGGGTTGGAGCATGTACGCCCAATTATTGGTAGATTTATTCAAATATTTGGCGCCGTTTTTACGCAACGCTGAATTGGCCAAACCGGTCACTATGCTTTACAAAGGAACTCTCCGCGTGCTTTTGGTACTTTTACACGACTTTCCTGAATTTTTATGTGATTTTCATTACGGATTTTGTGACGTCATACCACCCAATTGTATCCAAATGCGCAATTTAATATTGTCGGCTTTTCCACGCAGCATGCGCCTGCCAGATCCTTTTACGCCAAATTTAAAAGTAGATGTTCTTAATGAGATTACATACGCACCACGAATTGTCACAAATTTTGCCAACTTGATCACGCCTGCCAAGTTCAAAACTGATCTGGATTCGTACCTGCAAGCACGTGCACCAGTGACTTTTCTTTCTGAACTAAGAAGCAACTTGCAAGTTTCTAACGAGCCCGGAATGCGATACAACATTCCACTAATGAATGCCTTGGTGATGTATGTTGGAACTCAAGCTATTACATACATTCGCAGCAAAAGCTTAACACCCAACATGTCGACTATTGCCCACAGTGCTCACATGGATATTTTCCAAAATTTAGCTGTGGATTTGGACACTGAAGGAAGATATTTGTTTCTAAATGCAGTAGCTAATGAACTTAGATATCCTAACAGTCATACTCACTACTTCTCCTGTACATTGTTGTATTTGTTTGCCGAAGCCAACTCCGAAGCAATTCAAGAACAAATAACCCGTGTATTATTAGAAAGGCTAATTGTCAATCGCCCACATCCTTGGGGTTTGCTAATCACCTTCATCGAATTAATAAAAAATCCCAGCTATAAGTTTTGGAATCACGAATTTGTGCACTGCGCCCCAGAAATTGAAAAGTAAGTTTTTTTTTATTAGCTAAGTAGTTTTGAGCTTGATTACTTTTAGGCTTTTAGTTTAGTAATAGTTATGCATGCATGGTAGATGGTAAATTTTATTTTCGAGTTTTAATTTTTTATTTACCGCCCATAGTTATTGTTTTAATTTGTATAACTTTGGATTTGAAAATTATTATTTACTGCTCCTGCTCTTGTAGCTACTATTTGCTTAGTTTTGATAAGAGGAAATAAACTACCCAATGTAGATCTGTACTTTTATTCGAAGCTAAAATGAAATCGTTGAATTTTAACTTTAACTACACTAGCAAGGACGGAGTTTTAAAATATATTTTGTTGGTGTGGTATTATAATTTTTTAAATCTAGATTAAAAAAATGTAATTTTTCATCCTTTATCCGTTCTTTATTCTTTATTTTTAATGATTATTTATTCGCACACACTTCATTTATTTTTAAATAAATTTGCTTGGCATGATTTTTTAGGCTGTTGATAAATAATTGGACATCCTAATTAACACACAAAGGATTTCAATTGATAACACCGGAACTTTTGCAGCAATCTTTTGCAAAAGGAATTAAAACAATATTTTTGACGTGATAACGTCTTATAAATTGATATACCGGCTGCATGCACGAAAAATTGTCACGTTTCGCAAGCGAGAGCGTCGAACAAGCTAGAGAGAGGCACGATCGGCTTTGCATCATACATAGACATTATTTGAATTATAAAATGCCATTAAAAAAAACTTGTCCGGCATGAGGTTCGATCTCACGATCATCAAATGATGCAATTATGTTTTATGCACATAACGCACTAACCTATTGAGGGTTAATGTAATAACATAATTTTAATTCGTATTATCTGTTACATAAACATAATTCAATTCAATTTTTAAATTAGCACTCGGTTTACGGACGATAATTTTACGTCATATGAAAACATAATTCAATTCATAAAAGTATGCAATTTTTCATCAATGTTTTCTTATGACGTTATCACGTAAAATTATCGTTCGTAAACCGACTTTACAGACAACCCGAGTGCCACGTGTTTTTTCATTAGCTTGGTTCTCAGCAGTCGTATAGCAAATATGCTACCTATTATCGATAATAATTCCTATAATGTTGTGCACAAAAATGATTCTCTTAATTTTTTCTATAAGTTGCATGGTTTTGACGTAGCATCTGTGGGAAATGCATAGGTCTGATTGTAATTTATTAAAAATAACTATTAGCTACCTTTTCTTCGAACTAGTGGAGTAATTTCAATAATACAGAAGTATGAATTTTAATTCAATAATACAGAAGCCTGGGAACCTAGTCATCCAAATTTTCATTATCCCTAAATTGTTTTTTTCCTATTTTCATTTCATCATATTCTTACCTAATCAATATCAAAAATTTATAATATTTTGAATTGCAGCCAAGCCGAGTAATTTTGCAAATCACACTTTTATTTATAGAGGTGTTAATGATTCTTTTCATTAAAACATTGTTAACGATAAATTTCTTGATTTTGAAATTTACCTAGCAATTAGATTTTTGTAGAGCAAAAAGTAGTGTAGTGAAATTTTTAGTGTGTTTTTATTGGAACTTTTATAATTTATTCTTCAGGTTTGTTTCGCAAGAACACAAATTTGTCTACCGGGGGAATCTGAGTCTGATGCCGACTAAAACCCTTGATAGTTTGTGCTCTGTGGTGGGGGATAGGTGGCAGGTAGCGATTGTATTTCCTTCTATAACTTTTCACATTTCTTTTAATTTCATTTAATTTTAAGGAACTAATTGTGGGTAAACTAACGCTTTTGTTATTGTTTCAGATTGTTTGAATCTGTGGCTCGTTCGTGCATGGTACAAAAAACTCCAATACAGGCGGTTCAGGAAGGTGACGTTCCAGAGTGATACAGTTTTAGTGATTATTGTACATAAAAGTTAATGTTGATACTTGAAAATAAATTGATGAAATAAAATATATTATATTTAATTAATTAGTTTCACATTTTTAGCAATTTTGTGTTGCTGTAATGAGGAGCTTATTTGGAATTTTCATAAATTTTATTTAGTTTTAAAGTATAAGATTTAGTGTTTGTATAGAATAGTTTATTATTAACATTGTAAAATATTGAACATGAGTATTTTTAAGAAAATTTTCAAGTATTTGTAATTAATATGAAATATGTGTAATAAAATGATAAAACCGTTTAATTTTAACTTTGATTTTAATTTTAAGAGGAAAATATTAAAAACTTTGTTTTTGATTTTTGGGAGATTATTAATTAAGTTATTTTATAAGTTCATTTTACATTGCTGTTTTTAATTTATTTTTAGTAATTGTACGAATTTTCTTGTATATATGGGGCATTCCATGCCAAATCGTAGTAGAAAACTGTTAACAAATTTTAAGCCTAGTCCCATAATGGGCAAACGGTTGGATTTATTTTTTCTGAATTTCTAATTTTTCTTGTTGAAAATAAATAAATTGTCATTTTTAACATTGTTTGTACTGATCGATTTTCTTCAAATTTTTTTTGTGTTATCCATTTAACAAATTTTAAGCTTAGTCCCACAACGGGCCAACGATGGGATCTATTTTTTTGAATTTTTAATTTTCATGTTTTTAGTTTTTCGTGTTGAAAATAAATAAATCGTCATTTTGAACGTTGTATGTATTTTGTGATTTTCTTCAAAATTTTCTGTAGAAAACTATTATCTATTTAATAAATTTTAAACCTAGTCTCATAATGGGCAAACGGTGGGGTCTATTTTTTTTTAAATATTTGAAAAGAACTAAAAATTTGAAAAAAAAAAATTCTGTTTGTCTATTATTGGACTATGCTTAGAATTTGTTAAATGGATAAGTTTCATATAAAAAAATTTGAAGAAAATCGATGAGGACATACATTGTTAAAAATGACGATTTACTTTTTTTAAATCTAGAAATTTAATAGTAATATCGTTTTAAAACATTATTCAATATTTTTTATGAAAAGTACGTTTAAAAACTAAAGCTTTAAAAAAAGTGCCAGTTTGCCAATTATTCACGGAGTTATATCAACATTTCAAAAAAAAGTAACGTGAATTTATATCTCTTGAACAGCTTGAAAAAAGAGATTCAAATGGTGTCTGATTTGGCATGAAAACCCCCATATATTTTTATTCTTTATTTTCTACTGGCTTCGCTTTATACTCGAATTAATTTACCGGATGATGCTACAAAGCGAAACCGATAAAAAATTATTAAAAATAAATACAGGGAAATTCGTATAATTTTATACAAATTTTAGTTTTGTAATGTTTTAGAGAAGGTCTTGGCAGTATTATGATTTTCTCGATATAAGAAATTAATTTAAGATGATTGTACTTGCGAAGGAGCACGAACTATTATTATTTGATGAATTATATTGCTTGTCAAGCCAAGTATTTCTATGTTTGTACTTCTTTCCGTTTGTTATTATGTGGATGATTAATATTTCATCAGATGCAAGCAAATTTGAGTTGATAGGATCAAAAATGCATAATGGAATTGAGTCTAACCCGAGAAGGCACTTGATTTTAAAAATTTTCCAGACCGTAAACGGTGAGACTTCTATAAAAGATGACAGGATACTTTGCCGTTCTAGATAGTGATTTTCGAGTTTGATGTTTTTATCGACTAGAGATTTTACTTATGATATTTTTATTAAATTGTCTCGATAATTAATTACTCAGAAGTTTCTTTGCAGCGCAAGAGACCCAAGGCATTTCTGCATCTTCACCTTATTCAATCTAGCTTCTAAGCGTTTTATATGTTACAGGTTTCGATTCTAGATTTGAATAGAAGTTATAAAAAAAATCTTGCAAGCTGATTTCAAGCCACGACTGAAAGGTCAATTACAATTTAGAGCTCCAGCAGCAATGTTTACCACAATTAACCTAGTTTCTTCACATAAATTTTTAATTGCACTAAAGTAATTGTTTTTACGAACCAGTGTCCGCTTATCTTTAAATTTGGACCAAAATTAAGTTCTGTGGTGGCGTCACCTACTTTGTGTTGAGTGAATTAAACCAACTAAACATAACCTCGTTCACTTTGACATTTTCACGTGTGTAAATCGCAGTTTGTTTCTGTTAAAAATGGCAAAAAGTTTGAGAAGTAAGTGGAGGCGCAAATGCAGGGCAGTGAAACGTGAACGTTACGACAAAAAAGAATTGGAACGTTTGAAAAAAACCTTAGCGAACGATCCAGCTCGCAAACCCGAAGATGCTGTCGCGGAAGCCGTAGAAGACGATGTAATTCTATTTGTAGACAAAAAGAACATCGCGGGTAAGAAAAATGAGAAACCACAAGTTGTGTTACCTGCCGAAGTGGAAGAAGACGAAAATGATGACTGCGAAATGGAAGTTGTGTCGGATGATAAAGTTGTCGACAAAAACGCCACGAAAGACAAAAATGGGGGTTATCCTATCTGGTACAGTCAAAGGAGAATCAAAGCAGCAAAAAGAACTGCTAAACTCAGGGCTGGTAAAATAAAAAAGAAGACGAGACGATAAAGTATGGATTTTCTTGTTTTTTTTGTAATTATTTAACTCAATATAACTTCGTTTCGCATTTATTTTTTTTATTCCAGCTTTAATGTACCTGAGAACCTTTTCCTTCAATTTGTATGTTAACATTAGGTCTGTAAGACGGACGACTTTGAATTTTGTACGATATTCTTTTGAGTAAGTTACTGCGATCAATGTTAGCTTACGAGTAAAATTTAAATAATATGTTAGTACCGGAAGGGTAAATTTTGAAAAAGAACAACGTAATTTCAAAAAGTTTTATTTATTAACCATAAATGCAACATTTTATATAAACTTTGTTACTCTTTTTGTATTTTTATCGCTAAATAGGATAGAAGCTTCTCGTTGGACGAGGTTAAAATTTTACATAAATTTACACTTAAAAATAATAACACCCCATAAGGATGTAATTAAGAATCCAATTAACTATTTATTTACAATAAAAAATCACAAAATAATTTTGTAACGACCGCCAGTTCGACTCCCACTGCGAATTTTTGATGGTTCCAGTCTACTAGTAATCTGTATTTTTAAATTTGGTAATCGTTATAACAAGGAGATAACGCACAAGCGGGATCGAAGAGTTTTGCTTGGTAGGAAGTCATATCGACGCCGCCCTGATGACCAGGAATTAAACTTCCTTGTCCTAGCGTCATATTTCCGAGCAGAAGCTCTCTGAAAACAAAAATCAAACTTATTAAAAGTGTAACATAATTGGCGATTTTAATGCCGGATCAAAAGAGGTCACAGAACCAGTTTTTCGATCTTCACTATTGTTTCTAGTTCCCGCGCGGCAAGGAAAAATTAATTTAAAATTTTTTCAAGTCGATGTCGTAAAGTGAGGGTGTTATGGCTATCCAGAAGTTGTAGAACTTGAAAGTATTCGACTTCTAGAGGTTAGCGACACTTCTTGCGTTGTATTTGGTTGCATTTAATTCAATAATCGTTCAAATGTTAAAACGGAGCGTGGAGAAGCATGCACACGCTAATATAAGCACGTTTCTGGGGATTGGGTACATTTTTCTACACTAAATTCAAGAATTGTAAATTATTTTAACTTGTGTGTTAAAGCAGCAATTTCAGTTGTTCAGATTTTATGTGGGTATATTTAGATTATATTTTTGATCACTAGGAGGTTTTAGTTAATAAAACATTGTATAATTCAAAAAATTAAAGTATATAAAACAAAACGTGAATTAAATTAAAAAGCAAAAACAGTAAAAATTTCGTAAAAGTATTTGAGATCAGATCCGTACTAGTAATAATGTGGTTACAGGGCTTCAAGAAATTTTTTTTATTGTAGCATCCTGTATAAATTTGAATTATGTGGACGGACACGGAGCCAAATCATAAGGCTTCTTTCTGTACTTTGTATAAAAGTCTAAAACCCAATAAATCTTTTTTGCTACAGCAATTGTTTTAATTTACTGCCGGCGATGGGCGGCTCTAAAGTAGTTTAGTAATGTACTCCATCTTTTTTTGTTTAATAGCGTTTTTAGCGCCAAGGTGGCAGCAATGATTAGAGGTGGAAGGGATTTGAATTTGGAAATTGGACTGGGGGAATCCCGATCTTATTAAATAAACTTCAAATATAATTTTTGCCCAAGTCCAAACCCTTGGGAAGTACCTCTCTTTAAACCATTTTTTTAATTTCTAATTTCAAACGATCATAGCTCCGAAATTATTGATTTTTTAGGCTTAATGAATTAGAACTTTTTTAAAGGCCATTCGCTTATCTACATTATTTTTATTAAATTATAAATTAAATTAAGGGAAGAAATGTTAAAAAATTCAGGTTTAATTTTTTCGAATTTATGTGAAAACGATTGGTTTCTCAAACAAATTTATTTGGCCAAAATTGTAGCCCGTTAAATTCCCTATCCGGTTTGGGCCGTCAGTTTTTTTAAAAGTAAAAAAAATAAAACCCGAATTTTTTAACATTTTTTTTTAAATTTAATTTATAACTCGAAAGCCGTTGATTCTAGACGATAATGAATTATAACCTAATTTGTAGATAAGCAAATGATCTTTAGAAAAGTTCTAACCCATTATGATCCTATTATGAACCCATTATGGTATGATCGTTTTAAATCAGAAATTCAAAAAAGTGGTTTAAAGAGAGGTACTCCCCAAGGGTTTGGACTTGGACAAAAATTTTATTTGAAAATTTGTCTTAGAAAAGTGTCCTTTATCACTACCCTATATAATATATTATGTGTTATTCAAAATATTAGGTAAACTAGGAACATGAATAGCATGTTTCAATGTTGTTCACGATTTTTGCTATAAAATTTACCTCGATTCGTATTGACCTAGGAAAGTAAAGAATTCAAAGTCATAACTAGAAATTGTGACAATAACATAATCTGAAAGAAATAATCATTCATCGTAACTGCATTTCCGGTTTAATTAAAAAAAGGTTCGCATTGTTGTAAAAGCATCAAATAAAAATTTATAAAATACTTGCTGGCCCGGCAGACGTTGTTCTGTCTTATAATACGCCATCTGTCGGTCGCTGAAGTCGTCTGCATACGAATTTTAATTCCGAATGTTCCGGGCAACTTCTTCAAGTTTTCTTTATCTAAAAACCTTACTCGGACTTTTACGAATATTTAAAAAAAAATTATCCAAATCGGTCCAGCCATTCAGGAGTAAAGCGAAAATATACACACGCACAAAATATTATATTCTCTTGTTACAAAGTGATTTTTTCCGACCCTGCAGTAGTTTGGATATTTTGTAAATTCTATTTTTTGAAAGTTATAATTATGAAATGTAAAGGTTGCCGATAAGTAGAGCTGAAGTGTGGCTTTTTTGCTAAAGATGTCCGCCGGAGCGGTTGATTAATTTTTGGCTCCGTAAAGTTTTGATTATTATGTGCGAAATAATTTGAATATTGTGATTTTTATTCTGAATATTTGAGATTTGATTGATTTGAGAATTTGACTGAAGATTTATATTTTTTTGGATATTTGTAAGGGGAGAAGTTTTCTTTTAATGATTAAATTTGATTTTTGAGTGAACAAATTTTTTATTTGGAAGTATTTTTTCTATTGGATTTATTTGCAAAGCGAATAAATTTTGAGTTTGAAAGCTAAAATTACTTTTAAAACGCGACGTGTGCATTGGAAGATAATGCACTACTTTGATAAGTCAAATTAAAGAGTCCCATGTACGACGAAGTGTAAAAATTTATAATTGATTATTTGAAAAATAAGAATTTACTGTCACGGTACCGACTACTGATGAGATTGAAGAGGTTGCTTCCGGATTTGAGCTGAGCAGAGGAAGGTTTCTAGTTTAAAGAAAAAATAAGTTTTGATAAAATATCATTGCAATATATAATATAAAGATTATAAAATGGTTAAGGTTATTAACATGTGATATTTTTTTTTAAATTAATTTTTACATGTTACATGAAATTGAAATAAAATTTAATTCATAACTTACATAATATTGTTCAAAAACTATTTAAATGAGTGATATATTTTGCTACATAATATTATAATTTTATGTTTCGATTTTTGGAATCTCATCAGGCAAACCTGGAAAAATTATTAAAATGATTGAGAAGTTATGCTATTAAATTCAAACTTGATTAAAAGTCAACTTTATTTGACTTTTGTAAAAACAAAAATTATACCAACTTGAAGCCAAAATGAATAAATAAACTTGTTTTGAAATTTTTTAATAATTTTTTCAGGTTTGCCTGATAAGATTTCAAAAATCTAAACAAAATTATAATAATATGTAGCAAGCTATATCACTCATTTAAATAGTTTTTGAACAATATTATTTAAGTTATGAATTAAATTTTATTTCAATTTCATGAAACATGTAAAAATTAATTTTTTATAAAAATATACAGATTATAATATAATTTTTTAGTACATTGGTAGTTACGCCACTGTTTAAACCCCAGATTAGGCTAAATATAGTTCAACTGTACAGCGATGTGGCGTAAATCTTATATTGGCCGATTGAAAAGCAGGAGACCTGACGCACCCCCCCCCCTCCGACTCACGATCGAAGCACTTTATTTTGATTAATTGTAAAACTTTGAAATCCTCATAAGGACATCACTATTTGTTTTATCTAAAATGTTATCAAATTTTTTGTTTAGAACGCATTTTCTGGAAATTTACATAAAAATTACCCCCCCCCCTTTCTCTCCTAAGTGAAATACTGTATCTGTATCTGAAGAGACCGCAGTTTAAATCTTGGTCGCGCTTGATAAACTGCCGTGATCTAAAGTCTAATATCGATCTATAGACTCTATAGGAAATCTATATAATGTATCTACGATCTATAGGAAAGTAACGGGAAATCACATTTATTATATTTTCTAATAGTAAGTCATCTTGGCTTTGGCTAAGTTTGAACTAGAGAAAAAATTGTTTTATTAAATTTTGAAGTGAATATGAAAATTATTCTTTTATAATTTTTTTTGTAATATAGGGGGGGGGGTATTGTATTTTTTAATTAAAATTAAATTAAATTTTTTTTCAATAAAGACAGCATTTAAGCAATATCTAAAGATTTGAAACTGGAATTTAAACTTGGTTTAGTTAATCTTGGGTTTAAATTGACCATAAAATACTGGCCCTAAGAATTTTTCTTTTAAACATGATTACTGGAGTATTAGATGAGGGGGAGGGTGATGTAAAGACCTAGCCCGATGGGAAATTTTTGTGCACTGTATTTCCATTTATGAGATTTTCTCGAATTTTTTCGGAATGTCTTAAAATTTTCTCACGTTTTCTCTCGATCTAATTTTAATTGGTTGTAGAGGAAATAAGCTTATCATTGCTATTTCTCGGAATTTCCGAGATTCCTAAAGTTTCCTCGAATTTCCAAAGATTTCTTGAGATTTCCTGGATTTTCTTTCGGGCCAAATTAGGTTCAAAAAAATTCATTCACTTCAAGAAATAACTCGATAGAATTTTCTCAAATTTTTTCGTATTAGCTCAGATTTTCCTAAACTGATACCCCAGATTTTTCCGGTGATTCCCCTTCGCGTATTTCTCTTTGCTTGTGCCGTTGTAGCTCGCTTGTGAATTTTATTTATTTTGTTTGAGTGGGAGGAGGGGTGGGGGGTAAATTAGTTGTTTGTAGCATAAAATCTCTAATAATTGTTATTAAATCTGAAAGATTCAAAAATATGATTTCTAAAAATTCTGTTTTTCAATTAAAATTTATTTTATTTAAAGAAATAAATATCTGTAGAATTCTTTCGTAACATTGCCGTCGGAGGAAGTCTAAAACTGGAAATAATTTAAAGAAGTTACTGCTGGAAAGCATCTTTGATTGTCTTCCGAAAATTTAAAAATATAATAAAAAATTGTTTTATAATATAAAATTAACTTACGGTCGTGGCTGCGGTGTGCGATCTCTTTGTCTTCTATTTTTAAACCAGTTAGATACTTGCGTAAGGGTTAACCCGGTTCTCTTAGCTAAGGCTCTTTTTTCGTCGGGGGTAGGATACCTGTTCCTGGCATAACACTCCTTCAAGGCGTTCCTACTCCTCTCTTTGAAACAGTACACCGTTTCCTCTCCATCCCAAATTGTCTTTGGCAGGGGATACTTTTTACGAAGCCTATATTTATCAACCGCCCCTTTAAGGAACACCATTTTTATTACTTATTCGTTTTGTTCAATTTAATCACAACTTACCTAAGGGTCTGCCGCGTATCTTTTCCGCCTCCCTGTAATGAGCTTTAAACCAAAGCGTCTGCAAGTCGGAATGCCAACGAGGATGAAAGGAATGGGACTCGAGAATCGCATACAGTTCGTGATAAGATCCTCTGTGGAAGGCGACTACAGCACGAGCTCTTAACACGCTCTCGTTACCTCTCAGCAGTTCAGACGGAGGCAAAGACCACAAAAACGTCGCCAAACGATCCACGTCTCCTCTTTGCTGGAGTGACTCGCAAATACATTGGACCTGTAAACAACAAATTGTAATCGAAACCGGATGCTCAAGTTCTTATCGCTCATTAATTCATAGAGAATTTTGTAAATCTTTATCAATGAAAGACTGAGTCAATTTATCAATGACTTCTAGTGGTATCATCGTAGGTGTTACGTTGCACGACAAACTATTTAAAAATTTAGTAATCGAATTACTTGTCTTGACGTAACCAGGTTATCTGCTATGAGCTACTATATGATTATTATTGAAGTTTTTCCTTTCAGATCCCTTTTCAATTTTTTTTTATCGTTTGGTAAGTCAATGGCCCAACCCGAAAACTTTGATCTTCATGTCAGTTCAATTACACCAACTCAGATTTTGATGAAACTTAGCACGGTTGTTCTAGTATTCATTAACGTAATTGCTAAATTTTTTGGCTCTATCTCTAATGGTTTACTTTTTACAGCCTCTTAAAGCTTCTGGATTATTACGATTTTTTCTCGTTCGGCCGCAGAAAAGTATCTTTGTTTTCCGACGAAAAATAAATTATATTTTTCTTACTTACCAACTAATCTAGATGAACATTTTTTTACGTATACAACAATATGTCAGAAACAATAATTAAAAAAATAAACAAAGCCACCGAGTGTTTATTTTGGGATAGAAAAAAATGTTACATCTTACACTAAAGTATAGGGCTTACAATTACAATTTTTAGTTTTGAAGTGAGAAAAAAGAATAAAGAAATAGAAAAACTTATCAATTTTTCTGTTTCATATTGTAAAAACAAAAACAAATAAAAAAACAAAAAATATCTCTTTAGGAGATATTTCATTTATCGCAGAACTTGGAATTTTGTTTCAAAAATCTTACATAAAATGACACTTTTGTCAAGATATGATTTTTTCTGGCACCAAATCAACACTTGGCAGCTTCGTTCATTTTTTTAGTTATTTCTGACGTATTAATGTATATGTAAAAAAAATTTCATCTAGATTGGTTGGTAACTAAGAAAGATATAATTTATTTTCATCGGAAGACAAATATAGTTTTCTGCGACCGAACGATAAAAATCAAAATAATCAAAAAAAGTGGCTATAAAATCCAAAAACTGCCATGCCAAGTTTCATCAAAATCTGAGATGGTTGATGTCAAAAACATTTATTTTTAATTGATTTGATATGAAATGACCCTCTTACGGCTCTTAAATTAGAGTACGATATCATAACAAAAGTTGATCAAAAATTCAAAAATCCCCCCCGCCCCATTTTAATGGGACTTTCTCTTGAGAGAAATTCAAGGTGTTTTCTCTCCGGGTCCTGCACATAATTTTTTCAAAATATAAATTCAAATCTAATATTTAAGGGCTGGAGAGCTGCTTTCAGCAATTACTTAACCATTTAATTTTAAATGATCAGATACGCAAACTTTATGGAAATTTTATTATAAAAACAAGAGCGGATTCAACCAACGTTCGTCATCCCCCCCCCCACTCCGGCACCCACTCTAGGTGATCAAATATTTTACAATAATAAACGAAGTAGTTAAATAAAAGCGAAACGACGTTCTAGTAGTCCAACAATATAAACGAGGCACAAAACATACATTGGCTCCGAATAAAACATACTATTTTTCTGAAAATGTGATTATTTAATGAATTATCTTTGCGTTGCTTTAAAAAAATTGCGTTCGTGAAAGTGAAACTTTAGTTGATTGATAAAGCAAACTTTATACAGGGCGTCTCCGGATTTTGGTTTTGTGGTTGCGTTGTATATTATTTTCTGATTTTCGTTGAAATGGATTGATTTTTTTTAAATTTTTACAAAACAAAAGTTGTAGTTAAAAGATACAAGGTTTAAAAAAAACAAAAAATAAGCTCGAATTTTACTTATTTTAATTCATAACTCGAAACCCGTTTATTTTAGACAATAAAACGTTTTAATCTAGATTATTTCACGCTCTTTAAAAAAGCACTAAACTAATTTTTCAGAAAAGTCAACATTTTCGGGGCTATGGTCATGTGAAGGTGGAAGTTTAAAAAAATGCTTTGAAGAGGTCTACATAATTCTCGAAGGTCTGAGTTCAGAAAAAAACATTTATTAAATATTTGTCTTAGAAAACTGTCTTCTATCACCACTGAATTTATATAAAATATATAAAAAAGTATAATAATATAAATATAAATATATAAATATTTGTATAAAAAATATCAAGTATAACCGGAGATCTCCTGTATATTTAAAAAAAAAAAGTTAATTAATTCATTTTTCAATTTTTTTTAGCTATAAAGGTATTTCAAAGGTTTCATAATAATATGAAAGTTTTACTATTAATATTTTTGTTATCGGGCAACATTTTTGAGCAGTCAAAGCTTTCAAGAATTTTAAGATATGTACAAAATATAAAAAAAACTTTTTCTCAAACGTCAAAAAAACAAATTTTATTTGGGGTAGAAAAGATGTTTTGTGGTTCATCTGAAATTATTACATTCGCTTCGCCAACCGGCAACCTAGCAACGACCAGTGGCGTAACAATGCAGTCATAAGCCTGTGTTTCAAAATCAAACCGAACTCCCAAAATTGGTAAATTAACGGTAATAAATAAATTAAAATCTAGGAATTCCAAGGGAATTGTGAAGGGATTGCAAAAATTGAAAATAAGGAATGGAATTTGTGAACAAGATTATGGTCTGAGGTTTGACTCTCGGGACTTTTAAACAAAATTTTTTTTTTATTTATCAATATCACAACTAACAAAATAAATAAAATGTTTAATTTTTTTAAATTTTCCCGACCTTCTATTGTTCTATTGAACACATCGAAAACTGGTAGTTACGCCTCTGGGACTAATAATGGGGTGCAATAAAAATGCGGAAATAATAGGCGAAAGAATTAGAGTAAATGGTCACTTTTATCAACGTTATATTGGAAGAAACTACATTCTTATGCAGGCAGAAGCAGATAAAATTTAAGAATGGTTTAGTATTGTGCTTTTTAAAGGCGACGACCCATTGTACTTCCTGTGTCAGTCGCCACTGTTTGCACTAACAATCCATGGAGATGCTCAATAGACAACTGGATCCGCTCTCACAGCCTACAATTATTTTTGAAAAAATTAAATAGCTATCCGAAAAAAATATTGCGAATCACTGGTTTACTAGATTCGTAGTCAGCTGTTTAGCGTAAGTGGCGTGATAACAAGTCACGTGACAATTTATTGAATAAAAGAAAGTGGCGTAGCAAATTTTTTATTTTCATGCGTTTGAATCTTTCTTAAGTGAGCCTGTTTTCTTTAACTTTTTTAAATGATTTTAGATTTTGACTGACTCAATAAAGCGTTTTGGAAACCGGTGAGGGGAGGGGGGGTTATCGGTGATAAACAATCGTAAAGATTTTTTATTTGCTTAAATATATTATTCTTATTAAATAGATATATTGTTCTTAAATATATATTTTCTAATTTAAAGATGGTAAACTGTCAGTTAAAGTGTTAGATTACTACGTTGGGAACTATTAAGGGGCAGCACTACTGCGCCCGCCCAACAAAAATATGATTTTCTGAAATTTATTGAATTTATTCTATTTCTAGGATATATTTGTGTATAAACTATCTATTATAGATTTTATCGTATCATTATTATAGTATTATTTATTATAGTAAATTTTTGGTATCTAAATAAATAAATAATAAATATTCAATTTGCATTTGTTTAAAAATAAATTCTCCCACTGTTGCAGTTATTGCTGCCTTCAGAATGCTTGAAATAAAAAAAAAGTTTGTTAAACTAAAAGGTATTGTCTGTACCATCACACAGAATTGTGAAAAATATTAAAATTTAAAAAAAAGGAATTTAAAAAAAAAGTTACATATTTGATTGTTTTTTGCATGGCAAATTGACATTTGTTATACAATCAAAAACCTGAAGGGTTATGGTACGAAGAAACAAATACTAAATACGCTAAAATAAGATTCAAATTGAACGATTGATTTGTATTTAAGTTAGAACTACAGTAAATTTGAGAAATGTTGTTTTTGAGAAAAATGAAAATTGAATATTTTGATACGAAAAAACTACTATATTACATCATATAGCTTATACACAAATGTATCCTCGAAATTTCAAAACATTCGATGCAATATTTTTCTTTCAATAAATTCCGGAAAATCATAGTTTTTGTGCAGTCACAGTAGTGGTGCCTCTTAAGGGGACCATGCAACCAACATAAGAGATTTGATTTATTTTTGTAATGCGTACAATTTATGACTAGCAATGAAACGGGTTAAAATATTGCCATGTTTAGCTGTTTTTTCGAAAATAATCTTATTTTGGGGGGGGGGATCGGCTGAAAGAGTACCTAATTTTTAATTTTTTATGTTTAAGTCAAAACTAATGTTTTTAACAGCCTTCTGGAATGCAAATTAAAGATTTTGCAAAGAAAATATTTTTATAACAAGATTTAAACCGGAACCTACTGATTACTGGATCAAATCAGAAACCTTTCAGTTCCACCTCAAAAATATGATGATACATGACATTTTCATAGTTGATTTTTGCGAAAACGTCTGAGCCTTAATATTTTGAATAGTTTTATTTTTAGTGACAACCTGCACACACAATAAAAATTGATCAAATTGCGGTGACGTGAAGATCGGGTGGTTCCCTTGTAAGTACGGCGGATTGCAATTTTGCAATAAGTGAATTTGTTTTTAATTTATACAAAGAAAACGGTAAGGATTCCTCTACTGCTCATGCAAAAATTTAATAAGTTCTTTAACACAAAATGCAGTGTAGCTCAGCTAGCTGGTAGGAGGAAGATAATTGGCTGGGCTTATCTATCTTACATAATTAATGTAATACAGACTCACTTGTTGTAGCATTCCCCCCCCCCCCTTTCCGGTTTTAGACTTTTAGTTTATGTGCATTTTTACTCTTTTAGATTAAATAATTATAACTATCACTTGTATATTATAGTGCAGTACTCATTTGGGGGGGGGGGAGTTGAAGATTAAAATTAGAAATACTTTTTAACAATTTATTATAGTACATTACTGAGTCGTAAGCTATGAGCCGCCGCTGCATACAATATACAAGATATTCGAAACGCATTCATCTTTCGGTATGCTACAATCGGAAATGGAATAACCCAAATAGAAGAGGAATATCGGGAAAAAATTGAAGAAAAACTATGGAGAAAGCTACAAAAGTAAAACGAAGGATTCCCGAACACCACAATCGTACAAATATTATTGTTTGATTTGATTAGAATGATAAGTTGTTTACAATAAAATGATGAACTTGTGTTTTTTTATGTAATTTTCGCAAATTAATTTTAAATCTGATTTTAGTTTTCTCAAAGTTAATTCTAAATTTTTTTTTATTTCTTAATTTTGATTTTTATACTTAGTTTATTATTTGAACAATTACCAACTTATTTTAAAAGCCTTAAAACTTTTAAAGAATTCCGTTTTGATTTTAAGATGTTAAGAGTTAAAATTTTGAATTTTTAATGAATGCCTTGGTTTCTATTTTGTTTTACTCCGTTTTAATCTATTTGATTACAATTTTATCTTGCAAAATTTTCATTAGATTGTAACTTGACGCTGTTTTGAATCCGATTTCAACTTCCGCTTGGATTTTACAATTTCTTAAAAATCAACTCTAAAATTTTTTTTAAACTTTTGATTGTTTGCAGAAAATAAACCTTATCACTTGTGCATTGTGACAATGCTACAAAAATCATGTTTTCCAAAATTTTCAAGTTTGTTCCAATTTAAATTTGGTTGGATTCGATTCTATTGAAATGAAACTATTTTCTTATTAGGTTTTTAAATTTTAAAAGTTTGAATTCTAAAAATAAATTTTGAATTTTCGTTTTTTCAGTTAAACTTTTATTTAATTACAGTAGTCTGTTCGTCAGTCTGTCGTACTTTTCTTTATTTCATTAAGGAACTTACCTGATCCGGCGTAAAACTGACGGATTTTTTGCCAAAATTGTCCACATTATTTAACAAAATTTTATTTTCTTCTCCCTTTTTAATAAAATAATGCGATTTTTTATTATCGTCTAACTCACTCATTTTTTTAGCACCGAAAGCACCATTTTCGAACTCGTAACTTTTAGGATTGTCATTATTGGGGCCCATGGTGTTATTATTATTGTTGGGATTATTTTTGATGTTGTTATTTAGGGTTGGAACGACGTTATTGCAATAATCCAATTTTTTCAAATCCTTAGTGTCCAGATGCTTCTCCAGAATACTTTTTTCAAAATAGTTTTGAAACTCACTCTTTTTACTTTGCACCACTAAATTGTTATAATACAAATTATCCCCGTAATAATTAGCGTTTAATTGCGAAAACTGCGGCGAATTCGAATCGTTCGACGCACTGGAGGTCCCGTCGATTTCCATTGCGAAGAAAATTGCAAATAAAGAAATCACAAAAAATTAAAAATCGCGCGACATGAAAACGAGATGCTAACGTAACCACTGATGCATCGAAAATGCATTTTCCGGACGATTATACACAGGTACGCACGAACATTTCTAATAAGTGCTCACTAAACCATGTGTAATTTTGTTATGCGCTTTATCCCCCAACAAACTCACCCTAAACCACTCCTATTTCAAATTTGCTCCAATAATCGCTACATATTTAGATCGTCATGACAACAACCCCTAAGTAGAACCAATAAAATTGACGATGTTTATGCTTTTGTTTTAACAAACAGTTCGGGTTACACTCTGCACATAAAATATACAAAAAAAAATAAAATCAGGTTCAAACCGGATTTGGTAGCATAAAATTATATTTTCGAAATTTTTTCTTGCGAAATTTCACAATTTTCAGTAAATAGGTAATTACATAATTTATTTTGTTTTGTAATCGCATAAAATTTAGAACTTAGTGTTGATCGAGCTCATCGATTTCAGTTCGACGTCAATGGTATTTCTCGCCTTTTTTTATTAAACTTGTTTTTTATAAGCGATAGAGAAGTATTAGAAGTAAAAAAAACAGCAACAAGCGCAGCTTTCGAAACGGTCACCCATATAAATACAAACCGCAACTTGCATTGCTCGACTGAAAACAATCACTTTGCACTGAAAAATTGTTTTTAACTAAAAACCTTTCATAAATACAATAAACCAATTCATTAATATAATTAAACTTTTGGTAAATTGTATATAATATCTCAATATTTAGTTCAGTATTGCGTTAAATTGGTGACCCCGATAGAACATCAATTTCTAATTTTAAAGTATCGGGTTTAATTTCTCTCATTCAATGTACATTAACCTTGAAAATCGGTTTTAATTAATAATTGAAGAATGGAGTAGAATATTGAAGTCACAAAATAGATTTTTTAAATAAATCTAAAAAAGAGGTTCAGATTTTTTATTTGCTTATACTTTAAATTAATTTAAATTCCAGCTCATATTTACTACAATTTTCATTTTATGTGGAGGTATTTTATGAAAGATCAGGCTTTTTGGCCGCTTTGAACAAAAATAACATTTTTCCGCTCTTTCAGAAGAGTAACTACCAGAATTCTATGAGTGCAGTGGTCGGCAAACTGCGGCTCGCGAGCCTTTTTGCCTTTCAAAAGAAATTTCAATTGTTGTAGTTTTGATATTTGACTCTGTTAACTAATGAATGAATTTGCCGATCAATGGTTTAGAGGAATCAGGTTGCATAATATAGCTCTGTCCATGACTATTTTAATATACTAATAAATAACTTTAAATTTCTCATCTTCTAGTTACGCCACTGCGCCATTATATTTATTATGTCGGCCCCCATGACTTCCTAGTGTTCGAAAGGTGTGGAACTTGATTGGTATGCAACTCAATTATCTAGTTAATAATTGAAAAATTTGTTATTTTAAAAAACCTAAAAAATTTACACACACTTTTTAAATCTTCTAAGATTTTATTTAAAAAAAAAGGATTATTCAATTACCTATGTTGAGCGGCCTAAAAGCCGCACCGATCTTTTACTCTCTTGTAGTGAGGGTTTTTTTTTAGGTTGACAATAAAAATTTACAATTGGCAATGCCTTTCAGAAGGCATCACAAACTTGACTTTTTCGAAGTCATAGCGGCCGGTAGAATGAATGCAATTAAGTCAATTGATGTGTAACTCGATTGGTGCGTAACTTGATTGGTTGGCATATTTTATAAGTTGATAAAAAATAAAAAATAATTTTAAAAATCAGAACGTTTTTTTAGATTAGTAATGTGATTACAGAATGAGAGGCAAAGTTTTATAGGCAAGGACGAATCCAACTAAAGTTTATAAAAAGGAGAGGGATAATTAAATACTTTACAATACAAAATGGTACATTTTCACGCTACTGGATACATTTGCACTTAGTTTGCCTGATGCACTCAAAAAAGTTGACAAATAGCCCCTTTGTCGTGGGTTAGACTTTGGCGCTCTCAGCCCTCCCATGGGTACGCCACTGTAAGGAGATAAAAGTTAACATGGTTGAATTATGTAAGCTTAAAATAGCTTCTCGTCAATTATTACGAAAATCTCATCAATTTTTTCATGTTTTAAATAAACTCTCTATTAATTCATATGATTAAATTTTGTGCTTAGTGGATCTAGCCCCCCCCCCCCAGTCGATGAATTTTACCTAGTTAATAATGCAACTCTGGTCTGGTAAAGTATAGCGGTCCTACAATTAGTTATAATTAATACGGAAGCTATCTGTTCGTACGCTTGAGTTCGACTCCAGATTGAGGATAATTTCAACGCACTATAATTTATTGCACTAAAAAATGTGAAATTCTAAAATTCTTCTATAAGAATTTAATCGACGCAATTAAAACATGAGAGTATAATGGAATCAAATAATATGAAACGAATTGAAATGTGAACTTAAAAGTTTCTTGTTTGATAACCACAAAGGACAAACTACGTTTTCTTAAAAGTAAATACTGCAGATTGTTATGTTTTATTTGAGCTGATTCTAATCAAAACATGATTTTTAGGACAGTAACCCGTAGATTTCTGTAGTTAAATTTTTGATAAAATTATTTTAATATTTTATTTACAGGAAAATTAAAGTTATAATGTAATATACATATTTTTTTTCTCTTGAATATGTAAATATTTTTACATAAATACTCACAAATTCCGCATTCCGAAATCTTCTGCTGTGAAAATCTACTTTACTAAATTTTGCTAAATCTACTAATTTATGCATTTGGTCCCCCCCCCTTCTCTAGCTGCTTAAACCAGATTGGATAATGTAACTGTAATCCTATTTAATAGTTGATGCTTGATGGTGACAATCATCAACCTAGGGTGACCGAAAGCTTTACGTGCTCTCCGAAACACAAATATGGTCTTAAGAAAATTTAGACTTTGCCTCAATTTAAACCGAGTTGTTCGACTAACTTACTAGATTAATGACCGTTAAATTTTAAGAAACTGGTGGCGGCACTAAAGTACTTTAATTTAGTACCAATATTGATGCAAAATTAATTTTAATCTCATTTATCGAGATTTTTCCGACTGGTAAAAGCATTAAAAATTAAGTATTTTTACTTCTACTTGAGCAGAATAATTGTTAAAATGGCAAAATACTTATTAGAGTTCTGAGCAAAAATAAGTTTTGATTTCTTTCGGTGACCTTATTTATACGAAGGAGCCCGATTTTTTATGTTAAAAACACTGCCACCTAATGTTTAAATGGTGTGAAATTTGATTGGTGTGTAACTGGATTGCCCAAGTTATGCGGCATGAAGGCCGCACTGACCCGCCACTCTCCCGTAACCTTTAAATTTTTTAGATTTGACAATTAAAATTTACAAATCAGAACTGCGTTACGAAAAAATAGCAGCTTGTGTTTTTCATTTTACTTATGAGTGATAGAGTGAAATTTAATAAATTGATGTGCAGTGTTGCTAAAGAAAGTTGACCAATCAAAGCTTCTTTTTAGATTGATAATGTGGTTGTAGAAGGACAGATGGGGTTTTGCAGGCAAGAGTGGCTCTGAAGAGTGGATCTACCTAAAGTTTATAAGGGGGGAGGGGAGATTACATATTTTATTAATTTATTAAACATAAATCGAAAGATCTTTAATCCATTCACAACTGGTACCGGTGAGGTTCAATGGGGTAATCAAAAATTTGAAAATTACAAAATAAATGAGATCGGTTGCTCTTGAAGACCGCGATGCTGAGACATACATACAAAATAAAAATTTAATATTATAAAAGAAAACTTAATTATTTTAAAATTATAAATTTTGACAACTAATAAAACTTTTTGTGTTTGTTAATTTGTCTTTCATAGCAAGGAAATATAATATTTCTGAAACATACAGTAGCGGTCATGGAAAGTGCATCGAGAACGATTTTGTCATTTTTTAAAATTGAGTTAAAACAACAATTAAATTTAATCAATTCTAGGGAATCTCAAAGAATATAAAAAAAATCAGGGATTGATTAAATTTATCTTAAAAGTTGAGTTGTTTGACTCAATTTAGAAAAATGAAAAAGTAATAATTATTGTCAATGCAATTTGCAGATGCAGATAAAGATGCGGGCCTGCAGGAAGCTTTAATTATGATTGGCTACTAAAAGCTTTAACTTAGTAGTAGCTGGGCTACTGAAAGCTAGTAGCTAATCACAATTAAAGCAGAAAGCTCTAATTGAGAAAGAGCTCTAAGTTTGAAATTGGTAGAATTTGCCGCTTCATTAGTCGCCCCGCTTATGCCCTCCTAAATCTGGCCTTTTTTTTTTTTAATTTTTTTAGAACTAAAATGTTTCAATCATCATAAACTAAAGAAGAAATCAATCAGGGCCGTATTTAAGGGGGGGGGGGTTAGGGGTTACAAGCCCCCCCCCCCCCTCGAAATTATTTATCAATTAATAAAGTACTGGAAGTCCGACTGCAATCGTAAAAAAATTAGAAAAAACAAAAACAATATTTAAAACTGTAACAAAAAATTAAACTTGAAGTGTTTAAATAAAAATTAAAACTAAAGAGATATTTCTATAAATTAAATTCCAAATTAAAAAATCGGAAATTTTTGTATTAATATTCGGTGATTGGCGACACTGGACAATTGGTGATTGGCGACAACTATTAAATTGCAAAAATATAAAAACTGACGATGGGGAATATAAAAAAGCCCTATATATTTACAGTACTGTGTAAAAGTCTGCGGCCACTTAATTAATTGTTAGTTATTACTCCTATTAATTAATTTTCGATTTTTTGAAAAATAATTATATTGAAATAAATGAAATAAGTATTTTATTTTAATTCTTAATGTTATGGTAAAAATTTTAAATTGCTATAAATTGTCTGAACCTAAATTTAAAGAAAACATAAATTTTATGACCATCATGAGCAGCATAGCTTAAAATAATACTTCTACAATAAAGTAGAGTGGGCATTGTAAACCCATAAATTGTTTTATATTTTGGTGTGAATTTTATGTATAAAAAATATACATTTCCTTAATATTTGTAAAATTTTCTTTCAGTTTAATTTAGTTCTTCGTTTTGACAACATTATTTTACCAGCGCCATCCGTAAAATAAGAATTTAGTTGGTGATTTTATATTCAAATTTTAAAATTAAAAAATTTTATTTAAAGACAAAAAAATCACTTAAAAAAATAATCACTTTAATTAAATGAAAACAATCTTCTCATAAAATTTCAACTTTTTTGCGGTCACTTTCGACCAAAATACTTTTAAACAAAATTTTCCAATGACAATACTAAAAAATAAAATCTTAATTGCAAAAATATTTGCACAAATATACTCAAAAAATCAGCGGAGCAAAATCTAGGCCTTCGTCGTTTCCGCCATCTTGGCAAGAAAAACCTCTCTCTACTCACTTTTCTGCAAACATTACATTTCAAAAATTAATATAAGAAAATTTAAATTTAAAAAATTTTCTTTTGTATTATAATAAATTAACTATTTTCATATTTTTTTAACCCCCCCCCCGAAAATCTAGTTTAAATACGGCATTGACATCATTGAACCATCTGATTTAATCGTTAAAAAAATTATTGAAGCTCTGAAACACACCAGTCCTATTGGGTGTTTGCTGCTTTTGCCCGACGGTTTAAGTGTAGGCCTGATTATGATGCCGTTTAGGTCTTTTATTACTTGATTTCATCATTTTATTCTTGGTCTTCTATTTCTTAGACAGTTTTATTCTTATTGTTTCTTCTTCTTCTGTAATAATTTTTGCTAATCTTTACCAAACCGAATATGCTTTTTAAAATTTACTTTCAGAAAATTATTAAATTTTTTTCCCGTCTGTTGCTTCTGTTCTGAAGTTTTATTGCTTTTTAGTAGTTTCTTTCTTTGTAATCGAGTAAAAGTAGCTTAACAGATTTCCTAAAAATTTTATTTATTTTTAATATACTGCAAATTTTATTCTGTTCGTCTGTCAGTTTTTTTTTACTTCAAATTTATGACAATGTTTTCTCTTTTATTTTTATTGACGATCTTATCTTTGACTACTTTTAATTTTCTTGTTATTTGATTTATTCTGGGCGTTTCCGTTCATTTTTTTCTTAAAGTTTATGTGGTTTTATTAACAATAAAACTAGTAAACTTTTCTCAAGTAATATAATAAGAGGGGAAAATACTGTAACACCTTGAAAAAGAATCGTATTTTATAAAAAAGATTATAAAAAAATTGGTGCTGCTGTATCGTGCGGTATACTAAAAAAAGTTCTAGACAAACTATGTAATATAATAGTTTGTCGCGATATAAAGTCGAAAATATTACAGCGTTAAGTGCACATCCACCCCCTTCCTAGTAGAACATTTTGCCGAGTAGGACCGGTCTATGGGGATATTTTTAGTGACTACAACCACGGCAAATCTCGGATCCACCCGAACTGGTAAACCGACGTTGGCTGATAGATTGCACGCTATAACAGATTCCAAAATTTTTCAAATTTTCACTCCCCATGGACCAAAAACCCAGCCCGATCAAGCTTAGCGCTTCAAATGAAGAATCACACCTCAATAAATACCAACTCCCGCCGCCCACATCAGATGAAAGAGATATACGGTTTCACCGTGGCAACTCCATATCGCCAAGAAATTCATTGTTCATCGTTCAAATTTTCAGCACATTTTATTAATTTTATGATACAATCGAAAAAAAAATTCGACTTATTTGTAGCTCATATATATTGCTATGCCCCCAACTTTACAAATTTATGCATTTTCACCCTCTAGTGAAAATTGTTGAGGTAACACAGATTATTTTATTTAGCTATGAACTCTTCAAATTGTTTTCTAAATCGTAAATTAAAATGCTCAAATTTGTTACCTTTCATGTGGTATTTTACTTGTAACTTTTACATGCACGTTTCACATGTAGTATTGCAGCTGGTCTAACAAATTTTTCTGCGACATATTTCAACGAATAACCAAATATCCCAAATTCTTCCACTTTTTATATTCTAAATACTTACTTCACCACAATTAAAACAAAACATCAACTCAACTTAAGTTATTTTATTAATTCTCAAACAATTAACAATTTTAAATTTTTATTGCAGTAGTGATGTTCGTCCGCTAGTCTACTCGACGTGAAGGCGTCAGCCCAAGTCTGTCTATTCAAGCCCCACTCTCTTCACTTTTTCGTTCTTCCCACCTTATTTACATAGGAAAAATTTTTAACCAACAATTTTATATACAATATTACAACTAAATAAATGAATTAATGATTTATAGCATTTCGAAACACGACAATATATCAGGTGTAAAGACCCCAAAGTATTAGCACTTTAAATAAAGATGACTGTCTAGTTGACAGTAAAAAAAATTTAATTAGAAAGAGCGACGTGTGGTCTAGAAGATATCACATTTGGATTGATAATTTGAAATTATGAAGTTCAATTCTTGACCAAGTATAAAAATTTTTAAAGTTAAAATAATTTCGATTGGAAGTTATTGAATAAAAATTTTAGTCTTAACATTTATTAATTTTTTGAACGTTAAATCCACACTGTCTCATCTCCCGCATTCAATGGATAGTTGAGAGTAAGTAAGAGCAGGAGTAAATTCATATTTTCATTTTTAATACTGTAGTATTCTTCTTCTTCTTGTGCCTTCTCCTACCGGAGGTTGGCAATCAACATGGCTATTTGTATCTTCGATACCGCAGCGCGAAACAATGATCTTGTGCTCTTACCATACCACTGCCTAAGATTTTTAAGCCACGAAGTTCTGCGACGACCAGGTCCTCTTCTTCCATTAATCTTGCCTTGAATTATTAGTTTAAGCAGTTCGTATCTTTCGCCTCTCATTACATGTCCAAGATAATCTAATTTACGTTTCATGACTGTACATTATTTCCAAGGAAGTACCCATTCTCTGTAGCACCTCAACATTAGTGATGTGATCCACCCATGAGATACGCAGCATTCTCCGATACATCCACATTTCGAATGCGTTTAGTCTCTTACAGGAGTCTTCGGTGAGGGTCCAAGCTTCAGCACCATATAGCAAGACGGGTAAGATGTAACATTTTAAAATTCGCTTTCGTAGTTCTATGTTGAAATCGCGATTAGATAATAGATTTTGCATTCTTCCAAAAGCATTTCTCGCCTGCTCTATACGACATCTTATCTCCTGGCGTTGTTCCCAGTGTTCATATAGATTGCAGCCCAGATATTTATATCTTTCTACTCTTTGAATTGGTTCATTCTCCAATGTCACCCTCGTCTGGATATTATCCGTCTTACTAATAATCACATATTTTGTTTTTTTGATGTTAACTTTCAACCCATATTTTTTACTGGCATTATTGACCGTGTTGACCAAAGTCTGCAAGTCCTCTGCACTCTCTGCCAGCAAAACCGTATCATCCGCGTATCTCAGGTTATTTATTATTTTTCCATTAATGCTTATTCCCTTTTCTCGATCACAAAGAGCTTCACTGAATATTCTTTCGGAATAGATGTTAAAAAGCAATGGCGACAAGAAGCACAATGAAGGTCGACTTTAACCAATCTTCAGGTATGTTGCCTGTACGATATATGATGTTAAATAACTTGACCAGAATATCTACACTGTCATCGTCTAACAGTTTTAATAGTTCAACCGGCACCTCATCTGGTCCAGGTGTTTTATTGTTTTTAGTGTTTTTAATGGCATATTCCACTTCATTTTTATTGATATCTGGCCCAGTCTCTGTCGTGTACTTTATGTCTTTCATGTCGTGATTGCTCGTTCTGTCATCTTCAAATAGATGCTCTACATACCTTTTCCAGATATTCAGCTTCTCCTCCATGCTCATTGCAATATTTCCATTTTCGTCCACTAGCATACCACTACCTCTATTTTTGAAATTTCCAGTAGCTTCTCTTATCTTTTTGTGAACATTAAATATGTCGTATTTTGCTTGAAGCTGTTCTATCTCATTGCACTTCTCTGACATCCACTCCTCTATTGCCATTTTAATGTTTTTTCTTATTTCTCGGTCTATTTTGTTATATTTCTGAATGTCTTTTCTCTTGTGTTGTCTTCTTTGTTCCATCAACTCCAGAATCTTGTCATTCATCCAGTTCTTCTTCTTTTTTCGAACTCCCTCTTTTAAGTTTTTTTTACAACTATCGTTTATTATCCGCCTCATTTCTTCCCATGCAGTATTGATGTTGTTGGCATTTTCCAATCGCCTCCCTTTCAATTCTATCATCCCCCTGTTAATTTCCTCTCGAACAGCTTCTATTAGCTAGTATTACCTTGGACTATAATGCGAAGGGGGAAAATGATATCAAGAAGATGAGTAAAATGGAAAATTACTAAAAAATGTATTTTTAAGCTTTATTTATTGTAACTAGATAAAAGCTAAAAGGAATCACCAAAAAAAAAAATTTTCCCGTTGGATTGTAAAGACTTATTTTGCAAACAAAATTAACGAGTTAACCAGGTTAAAAATTGTCGTTCCGAGATATTTGCATCTAAAATTACTGTTTCTTGTATTTGTACCTGTAATCCATCCGAAAGACAACGCTATAATTCGGTAAATTTTACGAATTTTGTTCTGAATTTTTGAGAGAATATTTTGAAGTAATATGTAAAAAAAATTGATGACTTAAAATTAAAATAAAACTATCCAATATTATTTTTACTTGATTACTTTAGTTTTAATGAATGATTTAACAAATTTTTAGTTTTAAAGTGAGAAAAAATAATAAAAAGTAAAAAAACCACTAATTTCGCTGGTTCATATGGCAAAAGCAAAACGAAATTTCTTGATTATCCTTTACTCTTTAGGAGATATTCCATTTATCCTAGAACTCTGCATTGTGTTTCGAAAATGTTTAAAAAAACATTTTAAGATTTTTTCTGGCTCTAAATAAACACTTGACAGCTTTATTTAATTTTTTAAATAATTTCTGATATATTCAAGTATACTTTAAAAAAATTTCATTTGATTTGATTGGTAGCTAAGAAAAATATAATTTATTTTTCATTAAAAGACAAATGTAATCGCATAATCCAAAAACTTTCAGAGGCTGTAAAATCTAAACCGTTAGAGATAGAGCAAAAAAATTTGTTATAGTTAGTTAAGTCAATAAATAGAACAATCATGCCAAGTTTCATCCAAATCTAAGATGGTGGGTGTCATGGTGTGGTTAAACTAACATGGAATAATCCTACAGTGTTTTCCCCCTTAAGTTAAAATGAACTAATTTTGACTCATAGTCTTCTTCAGCATTTCCTACAAAAAACAATCAACAATCAGTATAACGCTTGTTACCGTCAAAAATAATTTAAAAAATCAACTCACTACAAAAATTCTTATCTTTTTAATAAAATACTCATAACAAATTCTGAATCTAAAACCATCAAACTGATAAAATATCGACATTTCGAAACCTTGACATGCCAATTATACTACCAAACTTCAAAAATTGGCGTGTATCTCAAGTTTTTGAGATGCAATTAATCCCTGGATCCCTCTGAATTCTTCTAATTTCAAAAAGTTCTAATACCTAAATCTTTTTTTATAATGCTAGTTTTTTAAGTGTAATTTTGTTTAGCAAATCTCGTTTTTAACTCTCTACCGGTTTGGCCTACTTATTTTGCATTGCATTACATATTTTATCAGTATAGATAATTATTAGTGGTTTTAGATTCAGAATTTGTTATTAATTTACGATAAGAATTTTTATAGTTAGTTGTTTTTTAAACTGTTTTTGACGGTAATAACTTTATTATTACTGATCTGAATTCGATTGTTTTCTTGTAGGAAATACTGAAGAAGACTCAAGTGATCTAGTGGTGTAACTAAAAGAAGGCTGTGCCCCCCCCCCTTCAAGACTAAAAATAATAAAGTTTGTAGAAGCTTTTTTGAGTTAGTTGTCTCTTTCTGTATGCAATTTATCTTCTCCCTCCCCTCAGTAACGCCACTGGAAAAAATCTAAAATTTACTACAGAAATTTTTGAAAAAAACAAAGTTTTTTGTTATGTTTACCTTCTCGCCGTTATGTTATTATTGATATTACTGTAAATCTGTGAAGTCATCAATTTTTAAATGCTGGTAATATATTTTTGAATCAGTCTAACCTTCGTTTCAGTTAAAAATAAGCGACACTTGAACGTTAGATATTCTCGGTTTATTTTATACATTAACATTTTTTGGAAATCGTATTCACGAGGTAAAAAAATTAAAAATGATTGCATTATGTTTCACTGACTAAGTTACAAGTTTACTTATTAATGCTGATATTTTTAAACCGTGGGAAGGTGCTGAAGTGTTAGGATAACACAAGGATAAGTTGCATTCTAAACTTGGATTGTGCTGACAAGTTTGCTTCAGGACATGAACTTTTCAGTGTTAGAAAAATAATAGACAAAGAAGACGAGAGGTGGAAGGTTTTTGCAAAATCTGCACGGTTAGGTTTTTGGTGACGTTTTTTCTCTTCTGAAACTTTTTAATATTTTTGTTATCGTACACCAGGCACATGTACGCGTTTCGAGTTTCTGTCAAGGATAACGCACACCTTCCGCAATTTTTTAAATCTAATTTTAAATAATGCGGTGTGGTCCAACGATAACTTACTCTCAGTTGTATCATCGAGTAAACAAAAAAAAATACAATTTAATTCGGACGAGCGTATCACAGCACCTGCACGTTACAGCCCTTCGTTTATCGAAGGTTGTAAGGGAGGTAGGTGGAAAATTGTGGGGGTTGAAGTACCACCTAATTGGAATGATTGCTACTCCCTTTGGAACTAATTATAGGACATATGAAATCTGATGCCCTTTCAACTTAATGATATATGACACAGATTACGCGATTTACTATTTAATTAAATTTTATATTGTGCGTTATAATTTTACGACACGTTTGTTATCAACCACAGCAAAGAACCTTTTTCTCAACTAAGAATATAAAATAACGGAAAAAAAAAATAATTAAATTTGGAAATCCGACCAACTCAAGAGCTATTGGAAACACTGTAAAAATTTGGCTGTTTTATCTTTATTTCTTACTTTCGCTAGGTATTTTGTTTACCTTGCACAAGCTGAAAATTCTAAAAAATGTCTAGATATATTATAATTATTTAAAAATTAATTTTATTTTACTTTTGAATTATCTCATTAGAAAAAATTAATTGAAATCTGTTGGTTTTCAAAATTTTTATTTAGACCAAAGTTGTAGAATTAAGCTGTTAATTTTGTTTAAAAGATACAGGCTTTACAAGAAAATCAAGAAAACATTAAAATTTTAAATTTTTTAATATTTATTCCCTTAATTTAATTAATATCTCGAAATCTTTTGATCCACTTTGTAGATAAGCAAATGCTCTTTAAAAAATCACTAATAAATTAACATTGACAAAAGCTGGCTACCTTTCAAGGGTTTCACTCTTTTTTTTTTAAAGTTACCACTTCAGAAAGAAAAATAGTTTAAAGATCGCAATGAAAAGCAATCGTTTATCGACTATATAGGGTGTCCCCGAATACATCTTACATAACTTAGGTGGTGATAGAATATACTTTTCTAAGAAAAATATTTATAACAATTTTTTTCTAAATTCAAACCGTCGCGTCGTCGGGAGAAAAATATTGATTTTTCAGTAAAAACGGTTTAGTGATTTTTCAAAGAGCCTGAAATAATCTACAAACTAGATTCAAACCGTTTATTGTCTAAAATCAACGGATTTCGAGTTTTCAATTACAGTAAAAAAAGCTTGAAAAGTGCGTTTTTTTTTATTAAACCGCTGTATCTTTTAAACAAAACAGTTTATAAAAAGTGTAGTTGCAAATTCTGTTTAGGAAATTGAACGGACTAGAACTTTTGTCTGGTAAAAATTTTTGAAAAACTAATCTATTTCACAGAAATTTATAAAATAATCGACAAGGCAGCTCCAATTTTTTATTTGTAGCTGCCTACAAAAAATTAAAATTTGGAATACTTTAACATTTATTTTGTTAATTTAGTTAATATCTGGAAATCTTTTGATTCTCGACGATAAAGAATAATAATCCAGCTTGTAGATAAGCGAATATTCCTTAAAAAATCACTAATAAATTAACATTGAAAAAAAGGACACCTTTCAAGGGTTTAGGCTTGTACAAAAATTGATTTTAAACATTTTTCTTAATAGAGAAAAAGCAATCGCTTATTGAATATAGCGATATAATTATATTGAATAGAGGACACTTTTCGAAAAAAATATTTAACAAAATTTATTTTCTGAATTGAATTTTCTGAATATTTTTTTTGTTAAAACACTGTATCTTTTAAACAAAATATTTTATAAAAAATCTAATGCCCATTCCGGATAGACAATTTAACGGACTACAACTTTTGTCTAGTAAAAATTTTTGAGAAATTTGTCCATTTAACAGAAAATCAGAAAATTGTAAACAATGTATCTCCAATTTTTTGTTTTGTATGTCTTTGCACAGCTTTGTTTATTATTTTCTAATCTTCTCTAAAATGAATTAGTTTTTCAAAGTGTTTACTAGACCGTTAAATTTCGGTTTGTTGTAGTCCGTTAAATTTTCTTTTTAGAATGGGCTGTCAGTTTTTTGTAAAATGTTTCGTTTCAAAGTTACAGGGTTTGGAATAAAACCAATAACTTAGGTGGTGATTTAATTTTTGGTTTTGTGGTTGCATTGTTTATTATTTTTTGATTTTCGATGAAATGGATTGATTTAAAAAAAATTTTACTAGACAAAAATTGTAGTTTTGTTTTGTTTAAAAGATACAGGGTTTAAAAAAACCCAGGGTTTTTATAAACTAAATAAACCCATACAGGGTTTATTTTTTTAAATAAAATAATATTTATTTATTTGAATAATTATTTTTTACTTTTTAGTGCAATTTCTAGAAAAAGCTTTGTTTAAAAAGTTTTTATAAATTTATTTTATTTTCAACTTTTTAGTTTTTAAATTTTGATTAGTAAAATATCAATGATGAAATTTTTCTTTAAGTCGGTTAAGAAAAGCCTACAATTTACAAGATAATCTTAAAATGTTGGTAATGACTTTTACGAAAAGTTTTTTGTTTAGTTTCTTTAGTTTTTGAGGGTCCTCATGATATTAGTGTCTAATTTTGGGGGCACCAATTTTGAGACATTTGGGAAAAGCTTATAAATTTTTTTACTTTTTTAAAAAAAGCACTAAACACAAAATTTAGCACACACACTATAAAACACAATTTTACTGAAAAATCAATATTTTCGGAGCGATGCAATGACTACGTGAAAGTGAAAATTTAAAAAAATGCTTTAAAGAGGCCTAACTATCAAGGGTTTGAGTTTAAAAAAAATATTTTGTGAAATATTTTTCTTAAAAAAGTGTTCGTTATCACCACCTAAGTTATTTAAAATATATCCGGTGCACCCTGTATAATTTTCTGAATTATGTTTGAATGTTTTTTTTTAATATTGCTTAATTTTTGCGTATACAATTTTCAACTTTTTCGCGGTCTAATAATGAACTAAGTTCAGTGATTTAATAATTTTCTAAATAAAATTTTAAAGCAACAAATAGTAGTTTATAAAATCAGTTTTGAAAGTAAATAATTATCGAAGCGTTACACCCGAATTGTACAATTGCAAAAGTTTTATAATAATTTTACATTTCATTATGTGGGTTTTTTGATATGTAACATATTTCCGCTCGCTTATGGGGGTAATTTCGTGAAATGGGACAGAAATGTGTACAGGAAGCCAGAAAATTGCGCGTTATTTGATTTGAATACACCATTTTTTGTATTATAAAATGTCATTAAAAAAAAATGTCATTCAGAAAAACAAAGCTGTAGTATTCAGTTACCTGAATAAAATCGCTCAAAACGCTGCATTTAAAATGCATAAGCGCATTTGTTATTATTAACTGTAATTTATTCTCAATCTTTTTTATCGTAACAATTTTTTTAAGTTTTTTGCTAGATTTAGCTTCCTTTTTACAATTTTGCCACCAATCATTTAGGTTTTTTGTATATTTACACTCGATACACTAAGTTGAGATTTTTTTTTTTTTTTATTTAACTCTATGATATACAGCAATTTGCCCGTAGGCATTAGGCGTCTATTTTGACAATAACAATGACATGTGCAGAAAATCATTCCAATGAATAACATCTATATCAACCAAAAAGTATTTATGTTTATTTAAAATTTCAATGTTTAGTTATAGTGTAGTTACTGAAATCTTTGGATTAGGTCATTGGGTTGGTATTTTTTAGTCTTCTCACTTCACTTGTACTCACAAGTAGTTTATTTGCATATGTGTTAGGATGGTGTTCCAGTCTCTCTTTGTATTTAACACTGTATGTTTGGATTACTTCGCGAACAGTTGGTAGTGGTATATCTCCTTGTATGAGTTCGTTGGTCACATATCTCGGTGCGTCAACCATCACTCTTAGTATCTTATTCTGGAATCTTTGAAGAATCTCTAGGTTTGAATTGGATGCTGAACCCCATAGCTGAATTCCATAGGTCCAGATTGGTTTGATGATTGCCTTGTATAATAACAGCTTGTTCTCTAAGGTGAGCTTTGACTTTCTGCCTATTAACCAATACATTTGACTGAACTTTATGCCGAGCTGTTTTCGTTTTGTTATTATATGTTTCTTCCATGTTAGTCGTCTGTCCAGGTGAATTCCAAGATATTTGACCTCTTCGGTCTGTGGAATTTGTTGATTATTCAATTCAACCGGTGGGCAAGTTGTTTTGTTCATAGTGAAGGTAATATGGAAGGATTTGGCTTCATTGACTTTTATACGCCAGTTTTTTAACCATTTTTGAATTTTGTTCAGGTTTGTTTGAAGATTTTTTGATGCTCTTGTCGGATCTATGTGGGATGCCATTATAGCGGTGTCGTCTGCAAATGTAGCTACCGTTGTGAGACGAGTAGTTGGAAGATCGGATGTGTAGATCAGGTAGAGTACTGGCCCAAGCACGCTACCTTGTGGCACTCCTGATGAGATGGGGTAGAGTTTTGTGTGACAGTGTTGTTGTTTCACCAAAAAGTGTCGATCTTTCAAGTATGATTGTAGGATTTGCAAATGATGGTAAGGTAAGCACTTTTTAATTTTGTAGTGTAGTCCCTCGTGCCAGACTTTATCAAATGCTTGACTTGATTTTTTTAAGCACGAAAAATTTTTTGGTACAAAACGTACCGATTTATCTTGTGACATTGTTCACGGTATAACCATAATAAAAATATGTATATTAGTATTATTGATTTAAATTATAAATATTATTTTGAAAATATTTTCAATATTTTGTACTTTATCTTACCTAATATTTATAATACCCCCCCCCCGCTGCTTTTGTCAACAAAAGTATGAAAAGATCAAACCGCCGCCTCCTAAGCCTACATATGAAATACTTGAATGCCCCTTAGCGGTATAATTTTACCAAATTATGGAATAACAACAAAATATTACAATATATTGTCGTGTTTTGAAACCAAAATTATTATTGTAGTTTGTTTTGTTTTAATTGTAAATTGTAAATTTGTAAACATTGTAGATGAAAAATTTATTTATTTATTGTTGGAAAATATAAAGAGGTGGAAGATACCTTAGGTCGAGGTGGCCGACGCAGCAGCGACGGCGCCAGGGGTGGGCCAGGGTGGGCACGTGCCCACCCTGCTGACTGAAGTGCCTACCCGAGTGACCACCCGAGTGCCCACCCAAATTGTAGGAAATTAAAAAGAATTAATAGGTAGTAATCTGAAAAATTTTTACGTGTACTGTCAGTTAACCCTCACCACGTATTCAAAAATTTCAACCACACAATAAGAAAAAGGACTATTTTCTGAGTATAATGCAACAAAAAATTTAATAGAAAAAGGATCTCAGGTATGCGGACACCAAATGAAACAACTAGGTTACTTCGTCGACGTTTCGAAGGTTTTATTATGCCTTCATCTTCAGGACTCAGCAACGTGATGTAAACTCTGTTTAAAAGCAATGGAAATGGCTCAAGACACGATAACAGTAAACTTTGTCAAAATAAAATAAAATGATATACACAGTCCAAAATAAATAAATAAATAAATGCAGTTAGAAATTGAGGACATTACAATTAAAATAATTTTCTAACAAAAATTCACAAAAAATTTTGTTAGTTACGCATTAGTTTTCGAAAAAACGACATTTTAAAGTTAATAAAAGCAGGTAGTTGTAATGGGTTACACCTCGATGCCACGAGTCGCGCGACGGTAACTCGCTAGTTAAGCTCCCCGCTCTCATTTCTGTTGGCGGTACGTGTGCTCTTGCTCGACTTAAACGCCGTGAACATGACAGATGTTTATTTCATTCCTGACCTAAGTCAACAGACCGATAAAGTTCACTACCTACCAACATAAATTAAATTCAAGTAAATTTATTTCATTTCATTTCATTTTTTTACTGCTTCTGCTATTTAATTACTACCACCGATGAAATAACAAGATTTCGGAATTGGAATTCTTTGACACGGAAAACTTTAGCAGCGACGTCCTAAACTCGATTGACAATCGTGTTTCAAATCGCGCAACTGTTTTTTCCCGTTTTAGAGACATCCTTTTTCAACTCCCGTTCCGGTCATCTCTGCACGGCCCACGAGACGTCCGAGGCGGTTCACTCACGACATAAACGCGTACACTTTTTGAGGTTCAAATTGCTGATCGCCCACAAAATCCCCTTTTTGATATTTTTCTACACACTTTTGGCAAACTTCGGTTCAACTTCTCCAAAGTTCAAGATTCAAAATTTTTCAATTCCTTCTTTTAAATTACTCAATACTCAAATCGACGCGGTCAAACCCGCGTCAGCTTATCTTTTGATCCAAGATCTCCATCGCTTGTTCTCCATTTACTTACCAGATAAAGAATATTAAAGCTCCTACGGCGCTAAACGTTTTGCATTGCCATTCCGCTACGCTACGCAGTCGCGGTCGACAGCCGGACGAGTTCTATGGCTTCTAGTTCTGTCATTCTACAAGGATATTTTTAAAATTGTTATGTTATTATGTAATGTTCGTTTTTTTGTTTTTTTTTACTAACTCAACCACGGCCTATCGTAGATCCATGTTAAAACGTATATTTATAATACATGTAAATTTTTGATTTTTAATTCCATTTTTTCGAAAAGTAATGGATAATCCAACAAAATTTTTGTTTTAATATACTTAGAAAAGTGTCTTCTTTTTTATATTGTAGTTAAAATTTTGAAATTCGTGGTGAGAGTTAACTGACAGTTTTTCTTTTTTTTTTAGAATATACTACGTTTTAAATTTTGTTTCAATACTGTAATTTTTTAATTTATTTATAAATTTTTTGTGCCCACCTCAAATATATTGGGCCCACTTTGTGCCCACCCATTTAAAAAATGCTGGCGCCCTCACTGCGACGCAGCGGGTCGCAAAATTGTGTCTGCTGCAAATTAATTTGATAAATTTTGATTTTTGATGTTTTCAATAAAAATAAAAATTTTTTAAGGTTGAAAAGTTGTTTTAATTAATTTGTGATGAAAAATTTTGCAGAAATTGAATGTTTTTGGGTGATTGTGGAATTTGTTTGACCCGGGCGGTCAGCTGCAGGCGGTCATGTGTAGTTACGACGCTACATGAGGTAATAATTACCATAAACATTTATTAACCATATTTAATATTAAATGAAGAATTGGAATGACACGAAAAATTATATTTTTTTATAATTTGAAATTTTGAAGAAAAGTCTCATGTTCTCATTCTCAGAAAAAGATGAATGTACTTCAGCAAGGATTTTACTTGAGGTAAAACTTTTTGTAATTTTGAATAGCTGGGAGCATGGCAATATATTTTGTAATTTTAAAAGAATTTAAAGGAAATAGAACTTTAATTTTAAAGTTAAAATAATTAAATACTAACTAAAATAAACTAAAATAATTTTTTCTGAGTCTTTCACGATTTAAAAAGAAGTTTTTATTTCTTTTACAACTTTTGAAGGAATTCCGATGATTTCTAACTAGTTCTAGGTGATTTTCAAGGAATTTCGAGAAATACTCAAAATTTTTGGAAATATTTTACTCCCTGCTTTATGTCTACCGGGGTCAATTTATCTACGATAAAAATACAAAGTTGTTTTGATGGTAAGGAGTGTCATTTTTTTAAATTTTTAAACAAATTTGCTTATTCAGTTTATTAAGAAAATAATTTATTTTCTGTTTTTCACTCTTATTTATCAGTTCAGTTTTATTTCTGGTGGTTGTTAATATTTGCAGAATATCTAATATTTTTATTTATATATTCTATTGTTATCTGTCACACAACATCTTTAATGTTCATATTTTTAAATAATTTTAATTTTTCGACATTCTCAAATCAAATAATTAATTCTTTCTCAACCTCTTAAATAATTTAAATCTAATAATTTTGCTTAATTTCAGATAAGCGTTTCAAAGCCATTTTATCCAGCAAGTTTTGTGTGCAACTACAACCTGCATTGGTAAGAAAAATTTTTCAAATCGGCGAAAAAGAGTCAGCTGTGTATTAATTCTTTAGATATCTTCTAGTATTTCCGTGTAAGTTTCCTTGAGCCAGCGGAAAACCAATACTGAAAGACTATTCGGTAGGAAAATTTTGAATATTTATCACATCCGGATTAAAATATTAAAATACTACCAATAATTACCAGAAAAAAATCTACAACAGAAACAGCCGATATAAAAATGAACTTAAAAATTAATTCTTAAGTGAATTTTTGTAGTAATTAGTATTATATATTGTCAAATATAAAATTAAACAAACAAAACAAAAACGTTAAATAATTAATTTCAACCGTAAAGCAAAGAATACATACGTAGAAAAATATTATTTCAAAAAACAATAAAAAAGACATTGATTACATTTAACAGGTTAAGACTTAGAATAAGTTCAAAGTTTCCCTAGTCCAAGTCTAATTTTTTTGTTTAATTTGTTTAATTTTATAATTTTAAATAGCTGATATTCTGAATTTATTAATATCTGCACCGAATGAAATTATTTTGTTAACTCCTGGAATCAGACGACTTTGCGTGGCCTCCGAAACACTGAGTTGGTCATAAAAAAATTTGTTGTTTTCTAAGATTTAAACCCGGTAACTTAGTATTATGAGTTGATCGGGCTAACTACTAAGCCAATGACCGCTTTTCAGTTTTGTTATGTTTCTTAACAATAAAATTAATCTCGTTAGAACTTTGGCAAGAATAATTAATATTAGGCATAAATAATTCTGTTAAAATTTGAATTGCATTGATTTGAAACCAAAATTGTTAATTTTGATGTCACAATTGTTGAACAATTTTGATTTAATTAGTAATAATTAGAACCAGCTAAAATAATATCTTTTATTAGACCAACACTAAAAATGAAGGGCAAAGTTAAATTTTTATCCTTGCTAAATTTACTCGGCTAAATACAAAATGAGGGCTGGAAAAGATCAACAAAACTGGTTGAATGTACTTTAGGGGATGAGATTTTGCGACATTATTACATACCTAACAATACTCGACTCAAATTACGGGATTACTACCGAATTACATCTGTATACCTTCATTGTTAAATAAAAAGGAGACAGAAAATTCGTTGTGAAGCGTAGGTATGTAGAAGAGGAGCGATGTTCTTTACAGATAGGGATGAAATGAATTGTACAAATCTGTCACAAAAGGGCGTGGTAATTTCAATTGTACAAAGCTTAAATCTCTTCGTATTTTTTTTATTTTCAATATCACTTGTCACTTTTGTTATTTAAAAGCCCCTTACATCATAAAGTTCCATCAAGAGAAATCGTTCGAATAAGCCACCTTAATTAGTCCAAGTCGTATGTTTGAGTTAAAAAATTTTGGACACACTGTAGGTGGATAAAATTATTCTCATTGACAACGTTCGTACCTGAAGGGCAGCCTTTGTAAGTTAAGAGGTGTCGAAAAATTTTGAATCGGGATCGATAAGCTTTTGTGCGAAACCTTTAAGCATTCTTGTAATATTTTGCTTAAATTAAACATATTGCACCCAAACATTAAGAAGAAAAGCTAAAAACTCCCAATTAAATATGAATTATGCGCAAAGGTCAATTAAAATTTAAATATTTAAAGAAGCTCGAACAAATTTTTTTTAGTTTAAACGTATCTAAAACTTTGAAGATTTATTGCATCCCCAATTATTTTTTAACGCTAGGGTCACCATAAGGGTAAAGATTAATATTTTACCATTAAAACGGATTTTTTGAATTTCTTAATAAGACACCGGTTTTTTCTTTTTTTGTTGTAAATCAAATTAAAAATTAAGTAGCAAAAGCTCCGTAAAGTGTAGGCACTTTTATGATCATATTAAAATAGCGTAGTCGTTGCTTTAATAACACCGAAAATAAGGGATCAATATTCTTAGAAATTTTCTCTAGCACCTACTGGAATATCGGGTTACATAACAAATCATCTACTCCTCGGGGAGTAGAAAATCTCGCCAGTTTGTCTAAAATTGATTTTTTTTGGGTTTACTGTAATTTTTTAATTAGAGATAATGAAATTACAAAAATGTTTTGTTTCAAATTTTTCTTAATTGGAAGACAAATCGAATTTATTTCGGATAAGGTTGACTGCCTGTTTAGACTTGGTAAAATTCCAATATTATAATTGAATCTAAAAATTTGATTTTTTGTTTTTTTTGGGAACTATTAACACTATGAAAACTACGAACAACAAAGAATGTGGGCTAGGTTTTTAAAGTCTAGAGTAAGCGAAATTACCATATTAAGTTCACTTACATTTTTATGAAAATTCTGAAATCTAATTGTTACAACCCTGCTTACTTTCACTCAGCTACTGGGTATTAGGGCCCGGAAGCCCAGTGCCGTAACAAGGGTGTAGCGACTAGAGCTTTTGCCTCAGGCACCATCGTAATGGAGGCGCTAAACCTTTAAAAAAAATTTTAACTAAAATAAAGCTGCTGGAGAAATTGATTTTAAGGACGTCATTGGTGAATTTGAAGCAACAAATTTGAGAAAAGTACAACTGTGATTCCGAAAAACTTTGTATGTTTTTTGCACGATGCTCTTTCATTTAATGCCTATTAAATTTTTTTTTATTCTGCATGTACAAATAAATCATAAAATACAATTGAATAATAGTTTAAAATTTTTGCAATGGTCAGAATTTGGGAGGGGGAGGGGGGGTAATAATCCAATTTGGATCGGGCACCAGAAGAGCTAATTTGAAATTTTCGAGAAATCATCAAACCTGAGACCAAGATTTACATATTGTTATTTTTTTCGACAAAAAAAATTTAATTTGAATGGCCTTGGTGGTTTCGAATTCTATTGGCATGGAAGGAACTTCCATGAAAAAGCTCTCGTAATATTTGAATGACTACTAAAATGAATAACGAGAAATATATTGGATGATTAGAAGAAGTGTTATTAGATTTTGGTGAGTTAAAAGACACCGAAAGTTTTATTTTCCAGCGGGATATGCTACAATCCATGTTTCTCATTCCTCTCGAATATACCTGAGCCTTGCCGTGGTGATGTGGTTTACGTGTTTTGAGAATTAAACCTGGGAATTAAAACTTCGTCGTGTTCGGTCTGTTTTGGCTGGCTGGGTCCGAGTCCAGATTTAAAAGCCTTTGTCTTTGGCCACTTTAACTTGTCAAAACCAGGATGACAGCTGCTGTGGAGAGATCTAACGAATACATATACCTGCGTGTTTTTGCCGTGCACGGTGCCCGTACGGTGGGATGAAAAAATCCTGGTGACTGAATCAACCCGGGGGCAGTTACAGTTCTCCTGGGTTTGACAACACTCTAATTTGACTTGAATTTCCACTCAAACGGGAGACCCGGAGTAGTCCATCCTGATCAATCGGTTGCGTTGTTCCGTCAGAGGTTCATCTGGACAAAGGAAAGTACACAAGTTCTTCACCTTTCCGGATGCTATATCTTTCGAGTAGCTCTGTCGTCGACTTATCGGTGTATCCAACGTTGCGGACTCTATGGCGGTGGGAAACTCTGGAGATAAACCTTTATTCCATAACATGGAAAATCCAAATATTAATAAAGAAACAGCTTAGTTATCAGCAAATAGTCTGCAATAGATACCCTGCGAAAGAACTCAAGATGCCTATGTAGGTCCGAGCAGAAATTGCGCCTGTGAGGCCGAACAAAACGCAGAATGCAACGCACTTTTACGCACAAAACTGTTCACGAGCAGGCAAAGCCTTACAAGCCGACGGCTCAACACACATAGATTGGCAAAGTAGCGTCAAGAGAGGCTACAAAAAAAACGGATGCGCTCAGAGGATTTGCAGTTTCGCCCCGAAGCAATCAGGGAAAAACGGTGAATTGCTCAAAATAGCAACCAGCAAAATTCTTCAATCTGGTGGATTTTTTCGCCTACAGAGAAGTATCTCCGTGTTGCTGTAATAGTCCACTCGAACCTCCCGAGAAAACTGACAAATTATCAGGTGGAGTTGGTGGAATATAAACTTACCTGTGCATTAGATGATCGAATCGAGGCAATGATAGATGATACACAAGCACCCGCATTTGAAAGTCTTCGACCCGCGGAAGAGATTCTTTACATTACCTGCAATGATGGAAGCTTCCTTGAGTGGTTAATAAAAATGTAGAAAACTTACCAGAATTATCAAAGGGAGCAAGCTTCGGCACAGTCTAGGTGAACAATCTTTTGTTTTTTTTAGTTTGCGCAGGGAGAAGGAAATCTCGTACGAGACACCATCATCATCTATGATGGTAGTGTCAGACTTGCACTGACTAAAACCTCCCCTTTACTCCCATCTTGACCAAGAAATCGCCGTTAGGCAATACTTTCGATCGGGCGGGGGTTGTTAATCTTCCAGCTGCTGTTACATCTGTCGCCGTGTGTTTGATGTTACTTTCCTGTTATTACGCTTCTGTTTTTTAATCTTTGTTGTTTGCCTGTTGCTCTCGCTCCGCTTTTTTTTGCGGACAGGACCGTGTGTATCATGTTTTCGACGGCATTCCAGTCCTCCGAGCTTCTCAGCATGGTGGCCACTACGTTGTCGGGCGTTGGTTGCTAGTCTGTGCCCAGCTCTGCGGTAACTCTTGCCAGCTCCCATCTTGCGCATTCGAAGAAAGTGTGCTCGGCAGTGTCTTCCGCATCGCAGTAGTCGCACTTGGGGGCTGCTCTTCTGGCGAAACGGTGGAGGTATGCGTTGAAGCATCCATGGCCGGTGAGGGCTTGCGTGAGGTGGTAGTTTACCTCACCGTGACTTCTGGCGACCCAACTTTTGATGTCGGGTATGAATCGTCTTGTCCACCGTCCTACTTCGGCTTCATCCCATCTGGTTTGCCAGAGGTCCATTGTCGTGTCGTTGGTGTTTACTTGTCCGGAATGGGTTCTTGCCCTTTTTCTGGCCTGTAGATATGCCGGCAGTATTGAGACTAACACCAGCGCGATTTTGCCTGACACGGTCCTGTATGAACTTATCACGTGTAAAGCAGCTCGGCGTTGTACTCTTTGTACGCAGTCTCTATTTCTTCCTATGTGGAGGGCGTCACGCCAAACGGGTGCTGCGTACAGCATGATGGAATGCACCACCGTTGCGAGCACTCTCCGCTTGGCTGTCTTTGACCATCCTTACGATGGGCATCAGGCGTGCAATGGTGGATGCCGACGCCTCTGCTGAAGAGCTTAGCTGCCCAGAACACCTAGGCAAACCTAAGGAATAGTGTGTCTTCTTCGACAGCGTCAAGGAGGAAGCCTAAGGCAGACTCCTTATTTTTGGTTTTGGAAAAGAGACGACGCTGCCATCAAAGAAAAAAGAGGGAAGCCGAGATATAAGTTTACCTCTTGTAAAGCTAGGCTGCAGAGGTTTAAGAACGACTCTGCAACCAAAACAACAGTGCGGACAACCTCTACAGCTAATTCGATGGAGACAAGCAAAAGCTTGAACGGAGAAGCTGAAATCTTAAATCAAGGCAAGCTGGTCTCCTAACAAGAGCTCAACTTCTTGCAAATCAATCTGCAACACTATCGAAAGGCCGTTGCAACTTTATGCTGCCATCTCGACCGCTGTGTGGATACAATAGCTCTCATTCAAACTTCATGTTTGTAAAATCCACGGTAAGAGGTTTTTCAAAACTAAACTAACAGCATACGAGCAAACCTTCTACCGCAGATCAGTAACAGTGACCTCACAGTAGTCTGGCTCAGCTATGATTTTGGGAATGACAGACCGTATAATTACAGAGCATAATTATGGCGTTGATGTATTTCTCAATATATTCGCTTGAACTGCTTATATCTTCTGGAATATTGATAAAATATTGCAAGCAAAAAATAACTCCTCATAATTAGCTGTGACTCTTACTCCCATCATACAGTTTGGGGAATTGGGGTACTTTGTATGTGTCACTCCAGCGTAATTCGATAATTTATATAAAAGTACTTTTCTCAAAAATAAAAATAATAAAAAAATTCAATTTTATCGGGTAATCCTCATTACCGTACCAAATTTATCATTTATTTTTTAAAGATTATTTCTTTTAAATGTTGGCCGTAACTGCAGCTAACATAATCCATTCTGAAGTTCAAATTTCTCTAATTTCCTTCCAATTTTCAATCGTAGCTAGCTTATCTATTTAGACTTTGCACTTTATTTAGCTCTAAAGGAAAAAGTTTACAGTTGTGATATCACATGATCTAGGCGGCCTATTCACTGGTCAAAATCGTGAAATTAACTGTTCACTGAATTGTTCTCGCAATAACGCCATCGTTTCAGGAGCTGTGTGGCAAGTAGCACCGTCTTGTTGGAACCAAATATCGTCAATATGACGGACATCAAATAAGGGCAATAAATAAAGCGCGCCATTCACTGTTACGTTCTGGCCGGTCTGATTTTTGAAGAAATATGGGTCAATAATTCAACTATCCCATAAATCACACTAAGCCGTTGTTTAGTATGGATGTAATGGCAGCTGTTGAATCTCTTCGGGTTGCTTTTCAGCTCAAATACAACAATTTTGCTTATTGACGTAACCATTAAGCCATAAATGGGCCTTATCGCTGAACAAAATTTTGATTGAAAACAGTGGATCATCTTCGAGCTTTTCAAAAGTCTAAAGAGATGTTGTGCCGGGCTAAGTCTTTCCATGTTGAAATGTGAACAATATGAACAATACTAAACAAAAATACCATGACAGTTTGAAACGATTCACTCGTGATCTGTCATAAAATTCCTACTGAAAAAAGTATCTCTAAATGAATCACCAGAGGATGGTAACGGTGGTACTTCAACTACCAAGCGGAGATCTTTGGTTCGAGTCCGGATAAAGCAAGAACTTTATTCTAACGGTTCTCTCTCGGCGGGTAATGCGAAACCACCGAGGTAATCTGTCTTGAAAAACCCTTCATAAAAATGAAGTAATTAGCCAAAACACACTGTAGGTTATAGTGCTACTGTCATGTCAAATAAATCACTCTGTGTATGACTGCCATAATATGTTTAAAGAACTGACAGTGTCGGAACATAGTAAATTGACTTACTATGTAAACATAGTAAACTTGAAGCTATAAAAGTGAATCCCAGACAATATAGGAATCTGAGAAGAGTTGATAAGACGGCCTTTTAGTCCCTCTCTTCTTCGCTGTAGGTCGACATATCGGGGCAAACCTTCACAAAATAATACCACCGAAGAGATTGAATTGCATGCCAACACACTGTAAAACTCTTTAACAAAAGTTTATGAGCTGTCCTGTCCACTTCAGACAACTGGGCTGCGGGGTTATGGAACATCTTGGTGGTGTAAATAATTTGACCAGTTGGGGAAGGTAACCAAAAAGCTTTACAATAAGTGGCGAGATTCTGAAAGTCACACTGATTGGGCAGCATTCAAGATGCGACAGTCGGAGTACAAGAGAATAATACATAACAACAATGTGAGTCATGGAAAGTCTTCTGTAGTAATGTTGAATCAACCACTGCTGCAGCAAGATTGAAAAAGATCATGTCAAAATATTCACACCAACAGCTAGGCGGCCAGCGTTGAGAGGATGACTCTTACACAGAAACCGTTATAGAAGCAGCCGAAGTTCTGCTAAAAACACATTTTCCTGATAGCGAAACTGTCTTGGACTTTGACTGGATCGTATTTTACTAAAGTGGTAAATGCGGCTACAATAACATGGGCAATTTATTTCTGCCCCTTCACATTGCTTGGGCCTGACTGGGTATTTCCAACCCTACTACAGTGGAGCCTGGATCTGGTACTTGGTCCCCTGGCTACATACCGGAGAAATGGCGGAAGACAAAAGTTGTTTTTATACCCAAGCCAGAAAGAGGTGATTACTCGATTTCTACATCTTTTAGGTTAATTAGCCTTACTTTGTTTTCTAGTTAGAGATAATGCGACAGAGAGATCCGTGATACAGTTCTGATTCACAGACAGCTACGTGCGGATCAGCACTCGTACATCCCAGGGAGATTGACCGAATCGGTGCTCTACAAGGTAGTGGAGCGCATAAAGAGATCGATGGGTTATTGAGAATCCACCCTGGACGCGTTTATTGATATCTAAGAAGCTTTTGGTAGAGCTACGTACCATTGAAAGCATGAGTGTAGCACCTCAACTTTGTGGTGTTTCCACGACCATTGCAAAATTAATTCGTTTTGTACTGATGCGGAGAACCGTTGATATTAGTATTGGAAACAGAACAATTAAAAGATTTAGCGTATTTCCCCTACTGCTGTGGAACATGCTGGTGGATAGCATTCTCAAACTCCTGAATGATATGGGCTATTATTACATCCTAGGTTACGCAGATGACATCGTTATAAATTCGAGAATGTTGAGAAAAATTCGAGAATGTTATCTGTACCTTAATGCAGGACGGTCTCAGAATTCTAGCAAAATGATGCAAAGAACACTCCTTCTTGGGAAATCTGACAAAGCGTTGTTATGTTTAGATTAACAGGTAATCCCCTAAAATTAGTCGAGAAAATCAAGTATCTGGGAATAGTACTTGACAAAAACTGAAATGGGGAAAACATTTACAAACCAAACTTGAAAAAGCAAAGCTGGCTTTCTAGCAGTGTCGGGAAGCAATGAAACTCTCATTGGGTCTGTCCCCCCTCCCTGTCTGGTTTATACCGCGATTGTCAGACTCATGCTATGTTATGAAGCCTTTGTGTCGTGGCTCTGAATCAAACAGGTAACAACAGCATCCTTCTTGCATCAGATCCAAAGATTAGTCTACTTGGCTGTAACTGGAGTAATGCGAACAGCACTTCAAAAACAAAATGGGTACAAAAAAATTAAGAAGGTATAAGCAGGTATAAATAAGGTTCAAACGATTTAGATTATTTTGGATCCCAAACTTGAAATGGGGGGAACTGGCGAAATTTGCCTAACTTAGAACAACACTTAATAGCATCTCTCTCTCCCTCTTTTCATAGGAGAAGATTCTCCGTTTCACCAAAGCTGGAGAGAATAAAACTCCGCTCATATATAAGTCGTTCTAAAGATGTTAAAGAAAATCATCACCTTACCAACAATTGAACACATTTTCACCACATGCTCTGACTCCCCCCCCCCCCCTTATAATCTTGAGAATATTATTCAGAGCCCCAGCATAAGTCAGTATATTATGCATATTGGAGCTGTTAGCCGACAAAGCACAATCATCGCCTCCAATCACCATCTAGTTTTCCACTCGAGATATCCTTCAGATTACTTATAAATTATAAGTATATTATAGGATAAGGATTTTATAAGTTATAATATCATATCCTGATGTTCAAACTTCGGCTTGTCTAGCACCAGTTTCAGATTCAACGTCGCCTTTTGTTCTCTCTAGCTTTGTACCACTTTATTTTTTATTTATTGTTTTCCTGATTTTCTCTTTCTTGAATATACTTCTGTTTCTTCGACACTCTCTCCTTTTTCTATCTCCCACTTTCTCGTTTTTTTCTTCATCTACTCTGTTTATTTTTTCGCTAATAATTTTCTCTTAGTCTTTAAAGGCGTTCCAAATTTCAACAGCTCTAGTAGATACTTTTTCTCTGATCTTAACTTTCTCAACACAATTCTGTGTATGTTTTCCTTTAAAATTTTTCTAGACAATTATTTGTTTTTGTAGCAGTCACTTTTGCAATCTCCTCGTGACCTTCTTCTCTTCCCTACAATCTTCACTCTTACCATAGGATTATATACGTCAAGTGCGTCGGGCCTCAAAGGTCAGGAACGTTAGGGGCTAAGGGTTACTTTAAACTTTAAATTTGGGTTAAGTTTTTATCATGAATACCATGGTTTCATAGCTTTACTATTGGTTAGAAACAAAGAAAAAAAACAGAGGTTAACACAAGACCTTCGCAAACCGATAAAGAAAATAAACAAATAAAAGTGTTCTTTAAAACTTGTAAATAATTTAAAAAAAAGAGAAAGCAAAAGAGATAAAAAGATAGCTATGCCCCGTAGTAAGTTTAAGATTTCCTCTCGAAAAATTTCTCTCTGCTTGTACTCCATATTTTTCCAACCATTTCCCTTTATTATTTATATTTGAACTCGATCGAATTTTTACTAGAACAATATCACTTATTACTTCATTTGGACCTACTCTTTCGTTAATCCATTCACGCGCATCATCTTCGACTTTTTCCAAATTTTTTAAAATCATATTACTTACATAATATATTTTCTTCCAAAGGGAAAATTTTTCAAAAGGAAATCCGGCGAAATCTTTCAAAAATCTCGTAAAAAGAAACTCAGAGCACAAAAATTTGCCCCTCGTTTCCTTTCTAATTTTACAATTTGAAAATTTTTCCTCACTAATATCTAAACTGATATCCCGTCTTCCCGTCCATCGCGGGACTGAAACCATAACTTTCTCACTTTTGATTGGTTTATTTTAAGTTAATATAATAACCTAAAAAATTTGAGCGTTGATGTGAGAGTGATGATGAGCCGCACAACCTGTCCTGTTCGAATCCGAAGAGAGTTTTAAACTTTCTTATGACCGTCTCCATGCTACGTCAATCCACCGGTCTCCATAGACACACCCCAATGCACTTTACGCAGTCATGAGGTCTAAATGCTGAAACCTGTCTAGAAAGAGAAAGAGGCTCACGATCCAAGAGTAAATTGAAAGGCGGATGATGATAAATAATGCAAAATACGCAGAGGACTCTCAGATCTCCTGTGTGGTCAGTTACTTAATATCAGAGGTTAAATGAGGTCAATGTGGAGAATGGCATCAAGATAATCTATGACACGTGACTACTGTTAACAATCGAAGAATGACTAAAGAACTGGACAGTGTAAATTTTGACAAATTTGACAACCCACAATTGACAAACCATATATCGAGACAAATAGAACAATAGCTATAATTTGCGCATGACCACGGTGTCGTATCCAAATTTTACTTTCGGTGGGAGGACCTTCCAGTTCTCACCACATTTTATTTATTAATGCTTGTTGTTGAGATTGTTGCTTCAACTATTTTAATTCCTATTTTAATTCGTGTTTTTTATTTTTAATTTTTAATAATTATTATAGGTCCCCCTTTATTATGTTGATGCTAGTTTTAGAAAACACTAACTTCATCTTAACGTTTGAAATTTTATTCCAGCTATGTATTAGTAGTATAATTTAATTATCGTAATATAATAATAATTTTACTAACATTGCTCACACAATATATATATATATAATTTAATCACACTCTTTAGTAATAATAATTACATATTAATATACTTTACTGGAAGACATGCCATGGCAAATTTACATAAAATGAGATAACAAATTAGATATGGTAAAATATTATTTACTTTTTAGCAAGCAGAACCGGCTAAAAGTTGTTCTTTATGTGCGCACGCTCCGCTTTTCCTAATTTTCAGCCAACGGATCATGGGAGTCCTTCAAAGGAGTCCGCGGGAAAAACGTCGATGGTTTGCCACCAACAATTTTTCAATTTTACAAATGCCGGTCCTGCATTTGATCCATATTTTTGTTACTTTGCTAAACTAGAACCGCTAAAATCTGCAAAAACCTATTCAACTATCAATACTCAATCACTTAAATAATTTTTGATTTTTATTTCGAAATGAAAAATTGGCACAGCTCGAAATTAAAAAAATACTTTCGGCTAGAATCAGTTTCGTTTTCTAATTTTCCAAAATTCAGTCCAATTGTAAAATTTCGAAAAGCCAAAAAGTTTAAAATTTTGCTCAAAAATAGGTTACATCGCTAAATTTATTACTACTAATGTTTTCAACATTCATTTTACATTTTAATAAAACATCCACCAAAAAATTTAGCACGTTAGACCTATTATTAGTATTATTTTTATTATTATGATTTTTTATATTATCGAAAAATTATGAAAAATTGTTTTGCTTTTTCGTAATTTTTCAAATTTTCCACTCTCTAAATCTAAAATATGGTAGATATACATATACATTATAGCTAAAAGTGAAATCCTTATTGACTTAATAATTATTATTATTATGATATTATGGTGCATTTAAAATATCAACTAATATACAGAGTGTTCACAATAAGTGAGTTTCGTGTTAAACACGCGATATATTAATAAAGGTGCATATTTCGAAAGAGAAAACGTCGTATTTAGATGGCTTAAGGGGTTATGCTCACCTAGAAATTTCAAAAAATCAATTTTTCAAAAATCACATTTTCTTGATTATCTCCCAAAAGTTTTAAGATAATCTGATTTTTTATACAGAAGCTATAAGGCTTTAAATACAGGTAAGTGTAGCTTTTTAACCACGAAATTTCAATGTGGCACAAGAAAATACTCTGAAATAAAGAATTTTGCCTTTTTTACCGTTTTTTCGGTAATTTCAGTTTTAGTGAAGTGCAAACAATGTGATGGTAACGTAAGATTTCAAACTGCAAGTACCCGTGGTACTTGCCCTACTACTAGAGAAGACGCTGAACGCATACAGGTAGCAGAAAAAGGCGTACAAGAGAGTACGCGAGACGGAAAAATACGTCGTCGGCAAACTAAAATCGATGTTTCAAAAGCGACAACTTCAAAAGAAGACACAGTATATGGGCCTGGAATAGATCACTATGTAGAAGTTATAAAATAATTCTTTTACTTGCGTTTACTTACGTAAACTGAATTGCAAACTTAAAACGCGTTTATCTCGAAACTACATTTTCAAATCGGTGAGCAAGATATTTCAAAAACCTGTGCACCAATCGATCTCAAATTTGTTGTGCTTTTTTTAAACAATCAAAACTAGTCTTTAATCGAAGCTTTTGGTTTTACAATGCGTAGTTTCTATTTTATGAACTAAAAGTTGCTTTTTTTTAACAAAAATTGAAATTTTGACTTTGAATGACTACCATATTGTTAAATTTAAGTTTTTTAGAAAATCGTTCGATTAAAGACTGCATCAACTAATAGATTATCAAACTTTTTTTGAATTTTTGGTTTTCGAAAACTTGAGTCCGAATAACACTGCTCACCGCAAAACAGGATTTTAAAACATGCTTGTCGAACGTTCACTTTAACTTCGTTATTCATCAATATTTTGTAACCAAAAAATTACCAACCGCTCACTAAATAAAGGTCTTTTAAATACTTAAACTGTTGTACAAAAATATGCATTGAATTCTCCACAAAAAAATTTCAAAAATTACCCATTTTTTGACGGTCTAGGTGTGCCTAACCCCTTAAAATTTGTTGCTTCGGCTATATACAGTGGGATCGCAGTCAACAAAATTTTGAGAACTGTATTTTTTGAGAAAAGAAGTAACAAAATTTTAATAGCATTTGTGAGTAGCATTTTCAATTTTGAGTTTTATTCCATCGTGTTATATTTTGGTTTTCTGACTTTGAAATATCTGAAGACTCCATAACCTGTAACGGTAGCGAGAACTGCGACGGCGAGGGTCGAACCAACAGCTATGGGTGCCGTTTCATCTCTAAATCTGAATTGCGCATTGCAGTCAAACGCCGGGCCAAAATTGGAACCCTTGTACATAAATGGTTGAAGTTGAAACGTTCTCAAAAACACTTTTCCACTCAAGCCGGCGGGATTGTAATCTAATTCCGGAAAAGATAAATCGATTATTGATTCTTCGCAAGCATAAGATTTTCCCACTGGTGTGGGAAATAACATCTGGGTGTGGGATAACTTGAAGGATTTCTCTGGAAGAACTGAAACAAAAATTTTAATTGTACAGAATGCACCAAATTATTTAGTTTATATTATAAATGATCATAATTAATTATGCAGATTGCACAAAAAGTTCGTTGACAGTTTGTTAGCAAAGACTGCATGTATCTGATATCATTGCGATAACTTAGGTATTTTGCCACGCGAAATCTTTTAGATAAAATCTAAGAAAATCTTGTGGGGTTTGGAAATTTTTGTTTATTATATTCCTGCAGGATACAAACGATTGCCGATACCAATCGATTTGTAATCTTAATTATAATTATAATTAAAATATAATTAAACTTTAAAATAATATTTTTTTAGAAGTTATTAGGTAGAACGAAACCAATTTTTTTAATGACAAGATAATATTATACTCATTAATTTAAAAAATGTCAATATACACAAAAAACACTGCTCTTAATTAAGGATTCAGCAGAAATTTGTTTAAATAAAATAGAGATATCAAATTGGCATTTAATATAAAAGTTTATTGTCTAACCTGATTTAAAACCAATTTAAAAGTTTCATTTAAGTTCACCGTTCCATTTAATTTTACCTTTATTTGTCTGAGGTTTTAATGTTGTGAACGTTTTTATTCTGATTCACCCCTGCCAAGAACGTATCGGGAATATCAGGTTAAGGTGCAACCTTGAAGGTGTAAGGTGTAGGGTAGTTTATGGTGTAATTTCCAAATATAAAAATTAAATTGTAAGGATTATTCAAAAATATTCGTAAAAGCAGCTAAAACTGCAAGTTTTCAATCGATTGGCTGTTTACATAAGGTTAGCTCAGCCCATGGAGTATTTTCATTTTATAAAAGTTATTTTTAACATAAATTGCATTCAAAAATGCTGATTTAGAAGACACGGACCTCAGAGTATAATATAAAATTAAAAAAATTCCTCGAGCGCGACCGAACTCTATAATTACAGATTAAAAAAAGCACAGATCATTGTTTTAAAGTTAATTTTAGCTATGATTAACGAATTCCTACTTTAAACAAATTTATAACATGCTGTTATAAAGCGTTATAAAGTTATAAAGTTGAATAGCGATGCTGGAATTCAAGTGTGGGTGGCCCCGCCTACTAAAATAAATATATACATGGAGTAAACGCACCGTCAATGCAATGAGAATTTTAACGACTACGTGAAAATTCGGTATTTTAAATCTGCACAATAACAAATGCCCTGTGTTTGTCGACAGACCTGAAAAAGACAAATATTGGGAACCTATCAACCAAATCAAGATCTACCCACATTAGTGGTGATCACCCCGAATGAACTGAAGACGGACGAATGAAATAAGAACTACCGGTGATCTCCGTTCACCAAATGAGAAGAAGATGCGTCCACTACTTCTCTACCTGGTACTAGACAAAACCCAAATAGGGAACCCCTCAGGCCGAAGGAACACCAAACCGCCGAACGCACTAAACCCTAAGAAAAGTCCGTCAAATGCGTAAACTGTCAAAGACCACACCTGACAGCTTACTAGGGATATCTGGCATATCTCAAAACCAAGTCAACTCAGCGAACCCAGAGCATTTTATAAACAACCTTAGAATAAAGTAAACCCAACGCGAATCTCATCCCCCCCCCCCTACCAAGCTGCAATCCAAGGGCTAATTTTTGAGCTATTTACTGCTTTCGCAGCAGTCTTAAGAAACGCAAAAGTTAGCAACTCAGTTATTGCCAACCTGTAAATTACTGTAGAATCCATCGCCAACAAGTATTCAACCGCCAGTGATCGCCTTCTGACAAAGAAATTCCTTCTGCTTGATTTCGCCAACATTTACGACTTGAACGTCATACATCAACGTCATTAACCAATCCCAGTTCATACTGGGCAATAACGTCAAACTTCCCGGATACACTCTGTATCGGAACGATCGATAACAATCCCGAGTCGGAGACACTGTTGTCTACGATAAGTCGACCATGGAGCACCACGAAGTATCTCCCATGGACCTACAATACCTAGAAATCACGTCGGTGAATATCTACACGAAACATCACAATTGGCTGCAGAGTTCCTCAATTTATAATCCCTCGAACGGGATGTCCAAAGAAGACCTAGAGCCGCCATTCCAGATGGACCCGGAGCAAAAGTCATTGCGGACTATTTCAACGCCAAACACGTTACCTGAGACTGCAGACACATCAACACGGCAGGAAGAACCTTCTCCGCCGTTGCCATTATAACCCCGGCAAAACCAACCTTCTGCTCGCCAATCGGCACTTCAAGCTCTCTGGACATGATCCTCCTCAAGGATCTTTAACTACAGTGTCATCTAATGATAGTTTAACACTTCATCTCGAACCATTTCACAGTACTTTTCACCTGGGAGACAACATCAAGACGCGAACTGCCGAAACTTGATCGAAAGTTTCCTGGTGTGATTTTCTACGACAATCTCCTAGAACTATGGATGTACTGAATTACGTCAAGTCGTCATTTGAGCATTTCACGATCGTTGCATTGTTGCATCTCACTCACTCACCCACTCTCCACCAGGACTCTAAACGACGATAATACAACTAATTAAAAGAACAAGTCACAATAATTGACACAAAAGCTCACTACGACTGGACGATGGCTAAAACTCTTTAGAAGCCCAAAAGTCAGCACAACCTCGCCGCCCTCCGCCCGATGGCACCCAAACTAGAAGTCATCAAGAAAAGTCAGACATCTTCGCCGAAAATCTAGAAACCTAGTACATTCCGAACAACAAACGACTAAACCAGGACTTCATCGACTTAGTACCCGAATTGACAACCCCGCCTACATCGACCCAACTACCACAACGGAAGTCGCCCGGATTATCTGATCTCTCAAGAGCAGGAAAGCTCCAGAACCCGATGACATTTCATATCAATTGATGAACAAAATGCCATATCCGCTTTCACCGGTGTCAGCAACGGCTCTCTTCGCCTACGATACTTTCCCAGAGATTTAAAACAACCAACGTAGTGGTAATTCCCAAACCAGGACAAAACAACTAAAAACCCCAAAGTTATTGCCCCGTCAGCCTACTTCCATTCCTTGGGGAAGTCGCAGAAAGAATCATCGTCATCCATCTCAAACAAGCCATTTTTGACAACGAAGTTCTTCAAGACAAAAAATTCGAATTCTGACAATGCTATAGCATGTTTCAACAAATCCTCCGCCTGGCCTAACACATCACTCTAAGATTCAACAACCATGAGTACATATGATTAGTACCGCTCGATGTATCGAAAGCCTTCAACAAAATATGATACCAAGGTCTTCTTTTCAAAATGTTCCAGGTCTACATGCAACCAGCACTCATCCAGCTGGTTGTTTTCTACCTGAAAAACCAATGTTGCAGAGTCAAACTCAAAAGCACTGGCTCCTCCATGCATTTGATCACCCAGGAGTCCCACAGGGGTCCATCGTCGTCCTGATCATTTTCAACATCTTCATGAGTAACATTACAACTCCTCTCAGCCCAATGACGACGATTTCGCTTTATACCGATGACACCACCGTCTATAGCTCCTCCATAAACAAACGCCCGACTCCAAGAAGACGTCAACGATAATTCGAAACTTGGCGCAACGAGGTAAACTCGAGCAAGAGTACCACAACGATGTTTTTATAACGAAGACGAAAAGACCGCCATGTTCGAAGAGCATATATCTCCTAGAAATCACCTTCTAAGTACCTAGGAGTCACACTGGATTACCGCCTCAAATGAAACCATCATATCTACACCGTCCCAAATCGTGGAAAAGTCATCTTCAGCAATCTCTACTTCATGATCAATTCCAAAAGTACCATGTCACTCTACGTAAAATGATGATGATGAAATGATGATTATTGTAAAATAAGACAATTATTAGGTCATCCATGGCCAACACAGCTTCAGTATGAGCTTCAACAGATGCTTTCACACCAACGCAAAGTTAGAAACCATGAACGAAAACATCTAGAAGCAGGCAGAAAACATCTACTACTCCACCTAGTTCTCAGAAAACCCTCTTATTCTTCAACTCAGACAATAAAAACCTGACGATAACCTAGACTACAGCCGCTCCAAGAACATCCTTATCCCGCTTGACAAACCACCCACCCTTCCGCCAACAAGAGTCTAACCTTTTTTTGTTTCAGATACCCAGTTCATTTTACGCTTTGGTTCCAACCATCTTGCATCCACACAAAAACCCAGAAATTGACCCATTCCCTCACCGCACCTGAAGCTTTCGAATCAGATTTCTTCTTATTAAAACGCGCTTAGTTTTAATATCTTATTTTCTTTTCAGGATCCAAGGATCAACGCAAACCAAAAAAGAAATCACCTCTCAAATCCTCCAGACGGGCCAGACGAGATTTGATCTCTGACTGTGACAAATTTGTATACGTGAAATCGCTAACTAAAGGCGATGGTGAGTCTGCGTGGACTCTTCCGAGGTTCATGAAGGCAGACAAGGATGCAATCATATTCGACAATTATATATTATATGAATCAAGAAGTGCTGAAATTTCGAACTCTCTCCACAAGCTCCTACCTTCAAGAATTGCTCTATCTTAAAGTAGTATTTATATTTTATCAGTGTATCAAATTATCATAGTTTTTGGAGACACCTAGCTTCGGCAATACCTACTCAAAAAATTAATTCTGGATCTCGTACGGATTTACTTTTAGCGCCAACTTTGATGCCCTTATTAAAAATAAAGTTAGGCAAAACATCTAGAAAGACAGGGATCTTTGGGCCCACGCATATTTGGTAAACAGTTTACAAAACCTCGAGTTAGCAGTCTTCCGAATTGAACAATCAGCCAATTCCGGCGGTTGGTCGCCGAGTTGACCGTCACTATGCAGCTAAATTTAAATTTCAAATAACATATATATTTTACAATATTGAAATTTTTTGAAATAACTCTTAACCTCCCTAGTTACGGGTCATGGTTCCGTTAAGCCTGCAGAACACAATAAAAATCTCACAATAGAATAATATATAATTTTATCTTTTTAAGAAGATCTATAGAATTAATGCTTGTAAAATCTCTGAAAGCAGCTTTTTGATTTGATTTGATTGATATGATGAAACAAAAACGACGTCATTTTTGAAGCTTTGATTACTGCAATATCAAGAAAAGCGATTTTGGTAATTGTGTAAGGATATTCCATACTCCCAGGGCTATGGGGCTATAGCCCCCCCCCCCCCGACACTCTTCCTCTTTTTAATGACCATAGTCGCTTTTTTACCGATGTAATGAAAACTTTATGGGTGCGATTTTTGGACCTATTTCAAAACTTCATTTACAGCACAAAATTGGCTTAATTAAGCCAATTTTGCGATTTTGAAATAGGTCCAAAAATCGCACCCTTAAAACAAAAAAAATTGTGTTTGACTGTTCGATATGACTGTAGTTAGGTACTGCTTTTAGTGTAGGTACTTGTTGCTTGTTGGTAGCTAATCAGCCAATCAGTTAATTTAGGTCTGGCATCCTCGGGCCCCCAAGGGCTAATTTACCAAATTGTTGCCTATAGGCACTATTTTGAGATGTCGCTTCTGTTATACTTAAGGGCTAACAAGGGTGGTCCGGCGCAAGGGGATGTGGCGCAGGTAGGGACGTGATCAACGGATTTTTAGTGTTTACTGAAATTTCAAATACAAAATAACTTCACTATGGATAATTAGCAATCAGTTTCAATCCTTAATCTTAATGACTGCTATTTATTGAAAATAAGGGTAGGTATATTACAATAAAAAGATTGGCAAAAAAAATCAATGATAAATATTTTGCCCTGAGTTATTTCGGAAATGCCGTTCTTTAATTCTCATTTTAATTTAAGGTAGGTAACAGTGGTAACACAATAATTATACTCGAAAATAAGATGACCACGTCCCTTTTTCTGAAAAATTCTCGCCTGCGGTGCTCGCTCCTCTCGCATCCTTTAGCCCCCCCCCATAACAAAATCCTGGCTGCGCCACTGTCCCGTATTATAACCCCTAGACTTCTCCACCCCATCTTTTTGCGATGCAAAAATCGAGTGCTGGTTCCTACAATCAACATTATTAAATAGAAGGTTTTTTAGAAGATATACATCAATTGGTCGAACCAGTACTAAGGAGGGGGGGGTAGTAGAGGTTTAGGTAGTTAAGTAATTGTATTAAGTACTTTTTCGAGTGTGAAGATTAATATTACAAATCTTAAATACATACTCGATAAGCACAGAATTGAACGTTAATTCAACGTCAAAATATTTCTTTCAAGTTGTACAAATTATGAAATTAGCCCCCACCCGGCGCTGAAATACTTAGCTACGGCACTGATGCTTGACCTAAGAATAAAATAGAGATTGTTTTAATCCTATTTTTTTCTTTATATTTTTTTTAACTTTTTAAGAAATTGACTAAAAAACTATAAATTCCCCCCCCCCCCTGTTTTTCAGCGTCACAGAATTATTTAATAAACAAAAGCATAAATGAACAATTTAATGTAGTAAATACTGATGCACATATGTATGATAAGTTGCATAAGTAGTTCTAAAATAATACAAATATTTCATAAAATCAATAATGAAAAGTTTTTTTCGAACCACCTCCGCCTTTCTTGAATCACGGAGACTTAATAAAAACAAAAATAATAAATTATTAATAGCAATACATAGTAATTACACTATTAATAGCAATTACTGTTGTGATTATGAATTATAATCGAGCGACCAATGTTATTCCGAAAAATATTTCTTTACTTTATAAAATCATAACAACACAATTTCGCTTTCATATAAAACATAGGGGAGAACAGGGTGGCTTCGTACAGAGGGAGCATTCGTACAGTGTCTATATCTATGCATGTAAATACGTTAGCGTGGTTTGAATGATGTGTGTTTATTGTATTTATACGCCCACGATGTCACGAGAGTCGCCGCGGAAATGCGACTGCAAATGCATAAGTAGCAAATCGAAACGTGTTTTTGCTCTGGATAAGTAATTTTTTGTGTTGTTTTCAAATTCATTTAGTTCATACAGAATTAGTTATAATTGGGTAAGTATTTGAATTTATTGATTGACATATGTTATAGTTTATATAATATATACTTAATTTAGAGTAATTGTTAATGTTTTCTGTTATTATTTTAAATTTTGTCAGTTGCTTGGTTTGGGGTACCTTCGTACATGAAACCGCGGGGTACATTCGTACTGTACGAATGCACCCCGCTTGAATATGATTAGTAAATTAATTTAAAATTATAGTGTTTTAGAATCATGCCGCGATTATATAAGAAAAAGGGTACTAGATCGGGAGAGATTGACGAAACGGCGATGGCATCTGATATTAAAGAAGTTTTGGACAAGACACTATCTATTCGAAAATCGGCTGTAAAATACGGATTAAAACCTTCCACGCTAGAATCTTGCATAGCAAACTACCGAAAGAAAACTGCAACTGATGATATCCCTACGCGTGTATTTAGTTCTAAGTTTGCTTCAAACCAAGTATTTTCTGCCGAAGAAGAGGCTCAGTTGAACAAATACATAATGAACTGTTCAAAAATGCATTATGGGCTAACACTTGTACAAGTGAGAAGATTAGCGTATGAGTTTGCAAAAGCAAACAAACTTTATTTTCCGCCGAGCTGGAATCATAACCAAATAGCCGGGAAAGATTGGGTTGATAGCTTTTGCAGGCGAAATGCAAACTTAAGCCTAAGAAAACCAGAAAATACAAGTGCTGCACGTTCTTATGGATTTAACAAGACAGCTGTCAACGATTTCTACGAGAATCTAGAAAGAGTTTTGAACAAATATCAATTCACAAGTGATAGGATTTATAATTTTGATGAGTCAGGTATTTCAACGGTGATGAGCACGCCGAAAGTACTAGCTGAAAAGGTTCAAAAACAGATCGGCCAACTTGTTTCAGCAGAAAGAGGAGAGCTAGTTACATTTGGAGGCATTATTTCTGCCAGTGGAAATACAATTGCACCCCTTTTTATATTTCCAAGAGTGCATTTGAAAGACCATTTTATGTTAGGTGCTCCAGAAGGTAGTCTAGGTGTTGCTACAAAGAGTGGGTGGATAAATTCGAGTATCTTTTTAGAGGTACTTAGACATATTCAAAAGAAGACGTCGAGTTCCAAGAACAATCCTATCTTACTGTTAGTTGACAACCATGAAAGCCATGTTACCATAGAAGCTGTGGATTATGCCCGCGATAACGGAATCGTTTATCTCTCGTTCCCACCACACACGACACACCGACTGCAACCGTTAGACGTGGGCGTGTTTGGTCCTTTTAAGGCTAAACTGAAAGTAGCGTTCAATGATTGGCATATAGCAAACCCTGGGAAAACGCTTAACATCTATAACGTTCCCAAATTGGCTAACATAGCCTACTTTCAGTCATTTAATTGTAAAAATATAACAAGTGCCTTCGAGAAGACTGGCATATGGCCTTTCAATAAACTAGCTTTTAGCGATGAAGATTTTGCACCTGTTCAGGTTTATCGGTCTAGTTCTCCACCTAATCCAAGTAACAGCAACAAGCAATATTCCGTTAATCAAGAAAGAGAGTCAACACCTATCAATCTATTTCAATCTTCACCACCTACATCACCTTCTTTGTTATCACAGCCTACAAACTCTGATGTTAATGTACCATCGACCTCAGCTGTGGGTTTAATAACACCGGAAATGATCCGCCCCTATCCTAAGATTAATAAGAACAACAAAAAATTGAAGAAGGGAAAAGTTCCTGGGAAATCAAGAGTATACACTGATTCACCTGAAAAATATAGATTAGCAGAAATAGAACGAGTAAAAAAGATGAAAAAACAAGAACAGGAAAGAAGAAATAAGGCTAAAGAAATGAAGCGAGCATTACATTTATTATCAGAGGAAAATAAAACAAAGAAACCAAAGAGACAGAAGATAGTTAAAACTGACAGTGAAGATGAGACTACTATAAGTTTAAGAGAGAGTTCTACTTCAGCAATAGAAGAATCTGATGAATCTCACAGTGAAGATGAAACTATAGTTATAAACGAAAATATAAAAGAAAACACATTTGTGTTGGTAAAATTTGAAAAGAAAACAACTGTTCTACACTACGTTGGAAAAATATTACTAAAATATAGCCCTACGGAATATAAAGTAACTTTTTTGAGAAAGAAGCCAGGAACCAGAAAATTTGTGTTCCCAAATATTAAAGACGAAGGGACCGTTTACCAATCAGATGTTGTTTCCATACTACCACCACCCAAATCGGCAATGACTGCAAGGACGGCCAACATATTTTCATTTGAAAAGGACTTCACACGCTACAATGTGCAATAATAATTTGATTTTTTGACTCTTTTGTATTCTATTTTTTTTATTTGTTTATTTTAAAAATATTATAACAAATGTTAATGTTAATTGAGGTAAAAACTCAGTTTTAGTTTTATTAGTTAAGAGTTAAATTAAAGGCTATTTAGCTTATTAATTTTATTTTTTGATAATAAATTTAAATTTTTGACAATAAAAAATATATTAGTCAATAGAAATGATGTTTTTATTCTGGTGTACTAAGATTCCCCACTATGTACGAACGTGCCCCACACTGTGTACGAATCTACCCCTACAGTGGGGTACTTTCGTACGTTTTCCACTTTTTGAAAAATTTAGCTTATCGTGGTTGTTCAAAGTTGTATTAAAATTAGTGAATATCTAATTTATGCCCAGATGTATAGGCAATGTAGTAGCATAGAAAAAAGGTCAAAATTGCGAAAAGTTTTTTTTTTAATAGCCTTAGAAAAAAACTGTACGAAGCCACCCTGTTTTCCCCTATTATTGTTAGAATTCTTTATAAGCAATAAAACAAATGCGACTCACAAGAAAATCGATTTTGTAGGAAATTATTACTAGAAAATAATTTTTAATTCACTATTCTATAATAATCAGAAGTAATAGAAGTCAGGCCCGGCATGATGATAATTTAGCTGCCGGGCAACTCTTTTGAGCGGCCCCAGCATTTAAGAAATATTTTTACAACAAAATAATTATGTAGATACAAATATAAAAAAAAAATATTAAATTTTAAAATAAAACTTTTAAAAATTTGAAGTATTTTTAACCAACTAGTTTAAATATTAAAAGAGAACAAATCTTTCCCGGATACCAACCATCCTACGATTGGTAGGTAAATGTAAATGGCAATCTTTCTAATTGAGGAGAGAGACAAAAGAGATTAATTCAATTTGTTTTAAATTAATTTAATTTTACAATTAAACTTTTAGTGTTTTTGTGAGTACTCCTACGTTATTTGTCTACCACTGACGCGCAAGAATGGATTACGCCTTTTTGCAGCGAATTTGTAGAAACTTTGAAAGAGTGGTGAAAGAGTCTGAAATACAAGTGAAGCCGCAAAAAGTACATCGGTGCTAAATAAAACGTTATTTTTTTATTTTAACTGCTAAGCTCTAAAGTACTTTACAGCCGGTGATAGACAGCAGTTTTTAGTATTTGGTCCTACTTTAAAAACAATTGCGTTCAAGAAAACTGATACTTGAACTTCGATTTCGTCAATTTAATTTTAAATTTTGAAATTTAATTAGTCTGAATTTGAATCATGCGGACGGACACGGGAGCCGAATCAATTAAATTCATCAAACAATTTTTACGATTTATCAAATAATCAATCAAGTATTGCCTGAAGAATATTTTAATTTCTGACATTTATTATCGGCCTCTTCATTCAACTGCTGAACTATCAGCTTCTTTCTCTATCGAAAAAGATTTCAGCATTTAAACCCTATGGATGCTTAGGCCGGATTGGGGAATGCATGTAACCCTGTTTTTTAATAGTTGATGGTGCCAAAAATAAAAATAAATAATAACATTTCATCTTGTGTTTATTAGCCGGGGGATCTGGGGGTATGGAATACCCTTCAGGCAACACAATTTGATAATGTTGAAAAATTGAACATGCCATTGGGAAAACCTTTCATCGACGTTTTATTTCTCAAATTAATGAAAAATTTACAACCAACTTAAAATTTTGTTATCTAATTAGTGACTCGCATCATAATAGATTAACAAAATTCCGGTATGTGCAAAAACTAAATTATAAACATTTGCTCGTTAAGAGCTGATTGTTTAAACTGATTTAGTTCAGTAAAAAATTTTCGATTTCAACGATCTATGACAGTGGTAGCGAATCTATGACCCACGGATTAGACACTGCCCCACGAAGGCTTTTTAAATAACCCACGCGTTGATTTTTATAAACTTATTTTGTATATCATAAAAGAGAGAACAGACAATCAAAAATATTAAAATATTGAAGTATAAATATTACTAACTTTTTCTTTTTTCTCAGATTTTGATGAAACTTTGCATGGTTGTTCTATTCAATGATGTAAGTAATCATACCAAATTTTTGGACTCTCTCTCTCTCTCTCTCTCTCTCTTGAAGCCTTCGGTTGGGTGACTCTCCATTCTTTTCTGTCAGAAGTCAATCTCTTCAATCTCTCGATGCTCTCGCTTCCTGTGTTCATCATTATCTGAATTATATATTTCATGCAAGGCTTTCCTCTGAAGTTCTTGCCTTCGACTTTACCTTCCGTCTTCAGCAATCCTCCTCTTCTTTATATGTACTCAACCAACTGATCTCTCTTACAGACTATCTGCTTCCACATTGTTCATTTTCATTGTTCATCACATGGACGATCAGACAGGTGGCTAAGTTGAAGACGTTCGCGATCTGCAGTAGATTTTGAGTGCTATCGGGATCTCAGGAATTACTTGTCGGGCGCGGTTAAAAGAGAAAAGACAAGCTATATTAAATATCAGCTTTCTGTAAATCGCTCAAATCCCAAAAAACTATGGCGATACCTGTCATCTTGGAGCGTACATGCTCGCCCTAATGGTCAGATTTCTGGACATCTATGTGAGGATCCTGACTATATAAATTCCTATTTTCTCAGCTCTGTGCCGAATGTTTCTGGTCAGGTACAGTTGGATTTCGATGACGCTTTGTTTCCCGGAGTTGGATCACTCTCTATTCCGAGGGCTACGCCGGCGGCATTGTATGAGATTGTCGCGACTCTGCGCTCCGATGCCATTGGGCTGGATGGTATTAGTCTTCGGTAGCTGAGGCTCGTTCTTCCGTTCTGCAGTGAGGTGCTCTGCAACATTCTTAATTTCTCTTTCGAAACAGGCGAAGTGCCAGCCATTTGGAAGATGTCACGTGTGAGACCTCTTTCCAAAGTTGCAAGTTTCCATTTGCAAAAATTGTTGAGTCGTTTATCAAAAATGCGTTGGACGATCATTTGGCACTTTACAAAGTTCTGTCGCCGTCGCAGTCTGGTTTTAGGCCCCACCACAGTACTGTGACCTCCTTGTTGAAGCTCACATCGGATGTTGCATCAGCAACCGATCGTTCCGAGGTAACTTTATTGGTTCTTGTCGATTATTCCAAGGCTTTCGATTCCGTTTTGCACCAGCGCCTTTTGGCTAAGCTTCGTTACTATGGATGAAATGAGTCACTGTGCAACTGGTTCGCGAGTTACCTGCGTGATAGGTCTCAGGTGGTTGATTTTTCTGGAAATGTATCTCAGCCATTAGTGGTTTCTCGGGGTGTTCCACAAGGAAGTATCCTTGCCCCGCTATTGTTTATAGTATACACATCTGATCTGGAGAAAGCAGTGGATCCAGACTGCTCTTTGGATCTGTATGCGGACGATTCCAAATACGTATATCCTGTCCTCCCTCGGACTTGGATGCTGCAATAACTCGGTTAAATCGTAACCTTGAATCACTGCGTGTGTGGTCCTTAGTAAATGGTCTGACATGGAATCCGGCGAAGTCGGAACTAATCATTTTGGGTAGTCCCCTGCTGGTACGTAGAGCGCTCGATGGCTCAACTCTTCGAGTGAGGATCGGTGATGGGATCTGGGAAATTTTTACGTTCCGTCTCCTTTTGCAACCAAGTTTGAGCACTGCTTTGCATGTTGGGCACCGAGACTTATGGAAAGGCATCGACGACTATTTTTGGAATCTCCGAGTTTGACAGCTTTCTGCCGTGGTTTAACCAACGCACTGCAATTAGAGCAGTAGGAATCATGCGATTTGAATTTTGTTATGCGTTATATATTGGTGTAAATAATACATTGTTAAAAGGGGTGATTTGAAAATCTAACTTGTTAGAAATCATCCTTTTAAAAGACCTTTTTTTTGTAAAGTAGCTCTCTTAATAAATACCTATTATAATGCCTATTATTATTTTCTCCTTATCTACCTCAGAACTCCGGACCTCGGACCTTATCTACCCAACTGCTCTTTAGAGCTCTTTTGTATCATCACATTTTAAACGCCTTCAGTCTTTTTCTGTCCGTCTTTTAAATGGTCCACGTCTCACACCCATACAGCGCTATACTCCATATTATGTGTCCTTGTATAACCGTTGTATAATCCTGCTTGTTTTTCCATCTTTAGTCATTAAGCTGCTCAGGTATGAGAACGCGTTCACTTCTTTTATATTCTTCTTGAGAATATTTTCCTCGTACTCCGTTCGGTCTTTCCGCATTCCATCATTCGGGTTTTTCGCTTGTTTATTTTTATATCGTATTCTGTCTGCAGTACCCTGTCCATATCAATAAAAAACAGTGTCAACTCCTCTTTTGTTTCGGTAAATAGGACTATGTCATCCACATATCTTAGTGTCGATTCTCTTCCCCTGTATTATTTCACCTATCTCTTTTAATTGCCGAAACTCTTCCACTACTCTTTGTATGTATAGGTTAAATGGCAATGGAGCGATGGAAAGGGAAGAGGAAGCTCCATTTCTAACTGTTTAGCTTTTACAGTCTCTGTTTGTTTTCCAATGAAAAATAGATTAGATCGAGAGATAGAAAAGTGTTTATTTGGGACCAGAAAAAAATCTTAAGTTTTCGAAACAAAAATCAGAGTATCAAAAAGTAATATAAACGTGAAATAAGACCTTATACCTATCGCATTAGTTGATACACAATTTGCATTATTGCAAATTTCATGATTATCCTTTTCCCTTTGGGAGATATTACATTTATCGTAGAACTCTGTATTCTATTGAAAATACTACATAATATGACACTTTAAGATTTTTTACGGGCTCTAAATAAACACTTGGTAGCTTTGTTCGTTTTTTTCATTATTCCTGACGTATTGATGTATACGTAAAAAAAATTTATCTAGATTGGTTGGTAAATAAAAAAGATCTAATCTATTTTTCATCAGAAGACAAATATACCTACTTTTATTATCCGATAATCGAAAAACTTTAAGAGGCTGTAAAACTTAAACTATTAGAGATAGATAGAAAATAACTTAAAAAAGTTTTAGAATTTTTTAAGTATTTTTGTAGTATTAAGTAGTATGTGATGTTATAATAATTAAACCTAACAAAATGTTAAAAAAATAAAATTTTTAGCGTTTTTTGAATATTATGTTTTCTTTGTAGTATGTATTCTGTACTTAACAGTTAAAAATGTTATTATTTTAACATTTTGTTAGGTTTAATTATTATATTAGAGATAGAGCAAAAAATTCAGTATGCTTACTGTAAGTATTGGACATATGAACCGCAACTACACTACATGAATTACATAGAATTCTGTTGTATTTTGAAAACGGATTATTTTTGCTTAATGATTTCTTATGATCTTTTTACCTGTCTTATTTAGGGCCTATTCAGTACAAAATTGCATTTTTAAAATTTATTTTAGTCTGATTTATACTGTTGAATAGTAAGCATTGTGAAATTATGGCAAATTATAAGTTATTAACAAGTGAAAAAAAAGCTGTTATAATAGCTTTAAATAAAGAAAATTTTAGTGTTCGGTCAATTAGTCGTCGAATTAAGTGTAGCCCTTCAACTGTAAGCCGATTTTTTAAAAAATACGCAGAAACCGATACGACGGAAAATAAAAAACGTGGCGGGCCAAAGAAGAAGAGTACAGATAGGGAAGATCGTATTTTACAAAGACTGTGTCAGTTTCTACAAAAACTATGCGACGTAGATTAAAATCTATGGGGTTAAAAGCGTATGGTCCTGCTCGAAAACCGTTATTAACCCAAAAAATGAAGCAAAACCGGCTTAATTGGGCACAAGAACACAAGAATTGGACTCTTAAAGATTGGGAAAAAGTAATATTTTCGGATGAGTCCAAATTTAATGTGCACGGTTCTGATGGAATTAATTACGTTTTCAGAAAAAAAGGGGAACGTTTAAAAGGTAACAGCCCGGATTTAAATCCTATTGAAATTTGCTGGTTTCAAATTTCAAAGAAGATTGCACAAAAAAAACCAAAAAACAAAAAGGACTTAATGGCAGCTATAGAGAAAGTGTGGAAAGAAGATTTAGATATAAATTATCTGAAGAATTTGGTCAAATCTATGCCAAGTCGAATTCAGGCGGTAATTGATGCTAAGGGTGGCTCAACAAAATACTAATTTGGTTGTAAATACTAATAAAATTATATAAAAATAAACTTAAATAAATCTTATTGTGATAAAAATTTAAAATTTCGAAGAAATCCAATAATAATTCTACTTTTAGAATAATTTAAACGCTAATTACTAATTACTGCTATTATTGGAATTTTGATAATTTCAATGTTGAAACGAATGAAGAAACTTTTTATATTTGAATTTGTCATAAATAGGTCATAAATAAAACAGGTAAAACGTTGTAAGAAAACATTAAGCAAAAACCAACCCGTTTTCAAAATATAATACAATTTTATGTCATTTCGGTCAGTGGCGTAGCCCCCCCCCCCCCCCCCGAAATTATTGATTCGAAATTTACAATGACTTCAAACCATGTATAGATTTCTACATAAATGATTTTCAAAACACTAATGAAACTACATTTGAAAGCAAATATGGCTGATTTTGCATCAGAAATGAAAAAACCATGAAGGAGAGCTTCCAAAATATACAATGAAAGCTCTTAATCAGTTCAATATTGATGTTTTCGAATATATATATTATTTTAGAAACATTAGCGGTTACTACAGTCTCTATAGAAAGAACTTTCCCAGCTTAAAACAAATAAAGCCAAATTTGAGAAATAGTACCAGCAAGAATAAATTAAACGGTTTAAGAAGTGCGGTTTCAAAAGTGCTATGAGCAACCGTTTCTGAGAAAATAGCGTTTAGAAGTTTTTAATTGCGTAAAGCATAGTAACGCATCCACGATGGATTGGAAGATTCCAGGTTCAATTCCCCACAGGAATATATTTTTTTTATTAAGAAATTTATAAATTCTTGCAAATACCATAGAAAATACAAAATATTTTGCCACCCTTATAGCACGGTATACTAAAAGGGAAAAACTATTAGTACGCGGAAGCAAACCTGGATATTCCGCTTTATCATCTCAGCTAAAAAAATTTAAAATTTTTATAGTTTAATCTAACTAAAGTATTACATTCAATCTTCTAAACGCTATTTTCTCATAGCGTTTCAAAAAAAAATAGGTTAATTTTAGTGCTCTTTTGAGCTACCAAATCTTGTCTAGAGTTCCTCTTTATTAGAATTGTGAAATCTTCCAAAATCGTAAAAGTTGGCAACCATATTTGCGATCTATATCAGTTAATATAGTAGAATTTTTTATAGGCAACTAATTTTTTGTTCAGTATTTTTAAAAATTAACGTTCAGTATAAATAATAAAGTTTCAGTGGGTTGCCTTAAATTGGGCACTAGTAATACCTATGTACTCTAAGTTAACAATCTTTTAACAATAATTTCTTTAGGATTAAGTTAGATTAGTCTTAGTAGCACACCCAGTAGGACCGGTTTAGGGGAATATTTTTAGTGAGTACGGCGTTTGTTAAAACGGCTCGGAGCGTTCGAAGCGAAGTGAACCGCAACGGGGGATGTAAAACGTAAGTTTTGACAAACGCACCACGACAAATCTTGAATGCACTCTACATAAAATCTAGTCATCTCATCGTGGTAAAGATTGACTGACACTGACTATGACCGACTAATATCCTTATAGGGTAATTCTGTCTTTATCGCCGAATTTTAATGATTCTCTTATATCATTATCCGCTCGTCGGTGCCTAATTTAAGGGTAGGATTAAAAAATATTGAGGAATTAGTGCTCAATAGTTATTTTTATCATTAGGCCAGAAACTGAATTTTTCCGAATACGAGTTTTTTTACAGACCGAGCCGGATTAGCCGAGGCCTGTATTTACGAGTACTCGGAAAACAGTTTCCTGCCGTATGATAAACGTAATTTTTTAGGCCAACTTCTATAATAAATTATATAAAATTTAATTATTTTTTGAAATATTTGGTATTAGCAATTTTTTTTTGTAGTTGTTGGTAGTGAAATATTTTAATTCTAAATTTGACGTTTAAATTTAACTAACCTAAAAAATATAGGTAAATTTTTTATAAAATTATCTAATAAAAATATAGTATACTTACATATAATTATAAAATAATAAGTTAGCTGTATTATAATTGCATTAAAAAGTGCCTTTTATCCCAAAAATTTGTAATACCTATTTAATTTAATTCAATTTGACGCACAAAATATATAACCAAGAATACCAACATCTTATAAAATAATCACTGTTTCTTTCAAACGCTAGACGAGAAAATCAGCTTTTCAAGCCGCATTTGAAATATGCAATTGAACATTTGCCTGATGGAGGCGTAAAAAATTTATTTTGCACGCACCTTTTTATTTTTTATATGTAAGATTTACGAAGGAAGCTAGCTTAGTAAGCCCCTATGCCGACCCTTGCTTGAAAACCACGAGTTCTATCCTCAGTCCGAGCTGAAAATTTAGTTGGTCCGTTCTCCATCGTGATTCAGATTCCACGTTAAGTCGTAGGTCGTTGACGTTACCCACACTCTATGTAATTAGCTTCTGGCTGTTTAGAGTGTGTCTAAGCCAAATAAAAAAAATGTTTTCCCGATTTTTGTTAGTTAACAGTTAACACTAACTAGCGGAAGTGACCTGGCGTTTTGTTTTTGCTATTATTATGTTCATTCAAAAGAATATTTTTAACTACCTATCTACAGAATTGACTTCAACCAGCTTCAACATATTATAATATACAGAGTGTTGGTATTCTTTGGCGTTCTGTTCACTCAACACTCTGACTTAAATTGTAAACTTAAAATTTAGAAAAACTTACCATGTGCTCTAATACTGTGGTATCTTTCAATTGATGTGCTAACATTTAAATCTATTTGGTTGACGTACCATCTCTCACCTCCAGGTGTCTAAAAGAACAAAATCGGTACAAGACCTTTCAATTTGATAACTTTTACCTTAGCAAAATTCCAAACCATGGTATAACCTTCCCACGAGATTTTCATAGAGGCCATATCTTCGTATTTACAATTCCCTTCTATCACTGCGTCGTCGACCATGTACGTATCTGCTCGGTCGGCATCACCGTGGGTTTTGAAATAAACCTGCAGAAAAATACCTCAAAGTGGGTAGTGAAAAATTTTCACAAATCAGCCTTACCTCGATCAAGCCGTCAACTTTTAATAAGATACAAGTCGCTCCATTACTGGCCGTCACCTTGTACAAAACGACCCCTTTGGTCGCAGTAGTAGCGGCCGCATTTATTTTCGACCCATTTACGACTGCCACAGAAGAGTTGACCGAGTATTTCGTATGTCGCGGTTTATTCGTGGCCATGTAGGGCAAAGTGATGGACGAAACAAAACAAATGGAAACACCTGAAAATTAAAGAGGGTTGCACATTTTTTCAAAACAGATTTTCAAACTCACAAATAACGAAAATTTTGAAAAAATATTCCATATGTTTTTGGGCCATTTCTACTACAAATACTTTTTGCGTGGAAGGTGCGTTTTATGAACGAACCAGCATCTCACTTTTTAATTAATGTTGCTTGAATGAGCGAGTTCTTACCGAAAACATTTTCCCAGCACGATCTAGCGACATTGCGCAAAGTTTTTCATTTTGTCAATAATTTTGCGACTGCGCGTCGCGTGGCGCGTGGTGGGTGCAACGTACAACTTCAAACTTTTCTAAATTGTTTCTTGGCGACCTTGGCAACTTTTTGATTTCAAAATTTTATTTGCGTGGTGAGTTTCGACCGAATAAAATTATTTCTTTAAATTTTTGCGGGGTAGGTAACTTCCGAGGGCGGTTTTGGGAGTGACCAGGAGAAGGCGCCACGTTTTAAGCCGTAGGTTTGGAAAAGTAAAAAATTCGATGGTGTTTTGTTCGGTGTTTGTTTTTTAAAATGCGAAACGATGGTGGTTTCGCCTCGATCTGTCGCAGTTAGCTGTGCAAAATTCGGATTTGAATTTAAAATTTGGCGCGTCGTCCGAGGTATTCGATAAGAACCGCAAGCGCGTTGAGCTCAACCTTGTCGGTGACGTCACGAATCGTTGAGTTAAGTTGCGACGGGCAACGATAATTTGTTTTGCTTTTTGTTACGGAATTATTAGAGGAAGGAGGCGCTATTCGTGTCCTTACGGAAGTGTACGGGATTTCAGCCATCTTGTTAAACGTAAAAGTATGCTCATATGAGGTGTGTGTTTTATTTTGAAGGATTATAAAGTGGTCTGGAGCATTTATTTGGTAAGTTTTATTTAATTTTATGTTGCGTTTATCGGGGTGAATTTTGTTCTTGATGGTTTTACGGGAGTTGACTTAAATTGTGACAAATTTACAATTCGGGTTGTGTTCGCTTTCTCTTCGTCTGCAATATAATAAAAACCGACATTTAAACCCTCGTTTTAACCCTGCGGCATACGAAAATAGTTCGACTCGATTAATTATTCACATTTTCGATTTTCCTTTCATAAAAAAATCGAACAAATTTTCCAACTTGCTGTGTGCACTTAAGGCTCACTTTCGTCTATTTTAATAATTTGTCCTTATTTAGGTACCCACAACTCGAGGGTAACCTTTCACGCGACACCTTTCAAATTTTAAATTAGAAAAACTCAAAATTGAACCTTTTAACTCGGTAAAGCCGATCTCTCAAAATTAACGACTTTAAAATGGACACAAAAGTTAAACGAACGGGTTTTGTAACGCGAGGCACAATGAGTCATCATCTGAATGATAGATCTGGGGTCAACATTTCCTACTTTCTTCAAATCCACCTGTGCAATTTCCACGCTAGCTACAAATTCGTCTAAACCCTGATGCTTCGATAACGAACAAAAAAAAAGACAATCGGCCGAACTGTCAACAACAAATTGACGTCTGGTCGCTCGCAAAGTCCGTAACCATCACTCAAAATTGCTCGAAATTCTTTCGTAACAATTATTATCGAACGGCGAGTTTTGGTCGACCGCGAGTGGCTTTTAAATTATTTACAATTTTTTTTGTGCGAGACGTTTCTCCGAGACGTTCATTTAATCGGGTTTAATTATTTTCAAAAATCATTTGTTTTTTGATTTTTTAATTCTCAGTTCGCTACCCGAGAGTAGCAATTTTCTGCTTCGTTAACTGAAAATTAGTTTCTCAAAGTCGTTCGGATTATTCCCACGGGACGTTTCGGTTTTTAGAAATACATTAAATCGTATCGTCGGGGAATTCAGACCTGTCAAAAAAGTGACATTTGATGCCGTTTTGTTTGTTGGCGATGTTTTCGGTGGTTAAAAGAGCTGTGAACGCTTGGAGAAGTAAACAGAGATGATGTTAATTAACATGAAAGACCAGCGATCGAGATAAAGTTTTACAAGCTTGACTGGACCTCCTAAGCAAGCAAAGCTTCCGCAAGAACCAATTCAGCGATTGCAAATCACCATGACAACCTTTTTTTACCAGGCTGTAGTTGAATATTTTTCTAGAACGGTGAGAAATTTTTTATTTATGGACGTTGCACGGTTAATTCTAAGCAAACAACCTCGGAGCTCAGGTGGCCAAGCATTTTCGGTCGTCAACGTAAAACCGAGAAAAATGGGTCTCGGATTAACTTTTTATCGGGAGTAAGAGTGGATTCTGGAATTACAGAATTCCCATAAATTTTGAAATCACATCAAGACGGGGCGGCGATAAGGCTTCGCGGTGCGGGGGTGCTTCCGAGCTAATAGGCCTCCCGGAAAGAACTACATGGGAGATAATGATATACAATTTTATTAATTCTCCATTTAATATATTTAATGGCATGTTGACAAACCATAATAATTATGTACCTACAATTAAACTAGTGTTGGGACCTTGAAATTTTTGAATTTCCGATGCGAGAGTCGCTAGATGACCGATTCCCTCCCTTTTAGCATAAATCTGATTTTATAATGAAAAAATTAGCATTGCTTTGGTGATTGGTCAAATTTTGGATTAATTTCACACGTGGGCTATTCTTGACATGTGGGTGGCAGATAAAAATGAAATACATAATACTGAAGTTATTTTTTTAATTTAAATATTTGCTTTTGATCACCTCCCTCTTCCCGCCAATACATCAATTTCTTTAGTACTCATTTTTCTTTTCTTTTTCTCGGTGGCCTATAAACACATTTTTATTTTTAATTAATATAATTGATATTTAATTTAATAAACATAGCATTGCATGTAAATGTCCAATATTTCATTGTGGCCACTTTCAGTGGTTAGCAGTGGTCACCTTTACCATATCTCATTTAAATTGGAGGAGGGGGGGTTCAACAAAACCTTTGTGTAGATAAGTATAATATGGTAAACGAAGTACTTTTGCTTGCGTTTAAAAAAATACCCCCCCCCCCTTGTTCTACTCTACATACAATCCAATCTATCTTTTTAGTCTCTAAAATAATGTTATACTGAGCTTTTACAGCAATACTCATCCGATATTTTTTGTTGTGAATTTCATTCTCTTCATTTTTGTTTATATACATTTTTCTATTTTGCTGCACTGTTTCTGAGATACAGTGACTTTAAAAGGCCTCTCTACGATCACTTACAATAAACTGCTATCTGCATCTCAGAAACATTGCAACAAAATAGAAAAATGTGTAAACAAAATCGAAGTAAATGAAATTTACAATAAAAACTGTCTGGTGTGTACTGCTGAGAAATTTTTCAAAACGTAAAAGACTAAAAAGATAGAATTAACATTGATAATGTGAAGACTTCTGTTTGTAAGTGCATTCGAAGGAAGTTGATAACCGTAATTTAACTTAACTAAACTTAACACTTGCTTGAAGTTTTTGTCAAAATCCAAACGTTTAGTTTAGGGGGGGGGGTTAGTATACTGTTATGTTGAATTTATATAAAAAATTAAAAACTTGATTTTTTATGTAAAAATAACTCACATTTAAAATTCAAACACCAAGTATATGTACGCCGCGGGGGGGGGGGTGTTCTTGACCATTCGTACTCCTAAATATCTAAAATTGCAATGTAAAATACTTTCCTATAGTATATTATTGGAAAAGTGAAATTAAATTCTTCATCTTGGGTTTGCTCTTACAAGGGATTTTTTTTTTCTAAGGACACTCCTGGACAAAAGTCGACGCACTTTTAATTATTTTTATTAATCGTAATTAAATATATAAAGAAGGGCTAAAGGGGTAGGTGGCTAAACTTGTATTGCATAGTTAATAAACTATATTTTCATCCTGTTGGTAAATTGTCTTCTTTTCGGGGTACTGCACAGTCGTAAAACAGAAAGATTTTGATTAATTTTTTTATTTAATCATTAACAAAAGAAAAAAAATGTTTTGATGAAAAAAGCCCGTGGGGGTAATCTAAAATTTAAATTTATTTATGTATCCTTTTTTTCGTTTTTTTCATTTGTTGATTATTAAATAAATAATAAATTATGACTTTTTTTCGTTTTATTTTTGTTAGCTAAGATAGAAATAACATTGATAATATAAAAACTTCTGTCTGTAAGTCATTCGAAGGAAATTGATAACCATAATTTACTCTTCCCATCACTTGAAGTATTTATCAAAATCTAAACGTTTGGTATGGGGGGTGGGGGGATAATTATTCAGAATAAGTGTTCTGTTAAATTTGAATGTTCAATTAAAATAAAAAATTAAAAACTTTATTTTCTATGTAAAAATTATTTTTTACTATCACATTTTACATTCAAATATCAAGTATATGTACGGCTGGGGGGGGGGGATCATATCAAAAGTGGTTTTTGACCGTTCGTACTCAATCACAATATGAGTATTATTGGAAAAGTGAAATTAAATTCTTTATCTTGGATTTGCTCTTAAAGTGAATTTTTTTTCTACACTCCTGTACAAAAGTTTTGACGCACTTTAAATTATTTTTATTAATCATAATTAAATACTTAAAAAGTTGGTTGTAGGTAGGTAAATTTTTATACTCTTATTTTCATCCTGTTGGTAAATTCTCTTTTTTTCAGGGCACTGCACAAATTAAACTGAAAGATTTATTATTTATTTAATTATTAACAAAGAGAAAAAAAAATTTGATCAAACAAACCCGCGAAGGTAATACAAAAATTTTAATTTAATTATATAGTTCTTTTTTTCATTTTTTTTTTCATTTCTTAATTATTAAATAAATAATAAATTACGACTTTTTTTCTGTTTTATTTTTTTAATCTTTGCAGTGCCCCGAAGGAAGATAATTTACCAACAGGACGAAAATGGAGTATATTAACTAAACGTGATAAAATTTTTGTATTTTTTAGAGTGCGTAAAGATTTTTTGCCGGAAATGTACATTATTTAGTATTTTCTAAAGATTGGATTTTTTTGTTCCAGTCGAATTTTCCAGTAACTTCCAATTTATTATTTTAAAATTTCTTTGGATGTGGAAAACTCATTAAAATCAGAATATAAAATTAATTATCGATCAACTTGAAATTTGTTTAAAGTCCGCTATAATAGGGAAGTGACGATTATAAATGTAGGGGGGGGGGTATTCTATTTATATTTAAAGACTTAAAACAGATCATGCACACGCACACAAATTTTCGTTTTTGACCGAAACCGAACGCTCTAGGAGAGAATACAATATTCGAGGAATAAGTGTCCCAAAGTTGGGTACACGTGGTTAAATATTTTTTTAATTTATTGTAAATCTTAAACTTGCGGATAGGAAAATCAAATTTTTTTACCCGTGATACATCAGAATCCATTAAATAATCTTTTATATGATTTTCATTGAAATTTTCATTATTTTCACAAATAATAAGCAATTGGGAGGGGGGGCATTTTGTTCAAAGTTTATAAGTAATTTTCATGTGTTTAAAATTTATTATAGAAAGGCGGTGCTCACCACCCTCTCGTAGTAGCCGCCACTATTTGAGAGTCAAGCAAACTTTGCTTTGAGAAACTAAAGCGCCCTATTTCACCTCGAACCGCCTCGAACTACAAATATACTGCGGGGGGGGGGGCAGCCGTATCTTACGTGCAAACAGATTCTCTTAAATCATAAATTTTTTTTTTCAAAATTGCGAAAAATAGTATATAATATACACTGTTGCGTAGTCGGAAATTTTATTATTTTTTTAAATATTTAATTAATGGCTTCTTCGGATTATGAGCTCTCTTCGGCGTTCCTAGGTCCCCCATCTTTTGTAAAATTGAAAATAAATATAGTGAAGGCCGTGCGATGCTCTCAGGTCCTAGCTTTTTAGTTCTCTAAAATTAAAAATATGCGTGGGTTTGCAGTTCTTCCTACAGGGCCCACAGATTTTAGCCAATGTTAATTTGGACAAAATCGGAAATCTGAACTGCCGCAGAGCACTTTTTAGCACTATCTGGACAAATTATTACAATAATGACTAGTTTCCAGCAGTTTCGAAACATTTCTTTGTGCAAACACGAAAAGAGTAACTAGGTCCAACATCAAGGAGGTGAGGGGGGGGGGCTTAAAAATATCTATCGCTAGCTAAGCTAGAAAAATTGGGGCACGAAAAAAAATTTTTCAAGAAATTCTATTTTGATATCTTATGCGCAGATGTTTTAATTTTCGACTTGGCGGGGGGGGGGGGGGTAATTTTAAAATTACTTTTTACACCTGTCAGATTTCATTATAAATCGAATGTTAAATAATATACAAAATTATAAGTAAGTACATTATTAGATGTACTTGTTTATTTTTGAGATCTTAGAAATTATACTAATAGAAATTATAAATATTTACAGATATTATGGCGAAAAAATACAATTTTATAATAGATACATAGTTTTTTTCAGAATTAAATTCGTGAAAGTGTCCTTGTAATTTTAAATTAAATCTTGACAATAAAACAAAATTGTTGCAGTCTACCAGTTTCGATCTTGATTCATCATCCCCAAGGGAAAGTGTTGATATTTAGATACTTTTTTTTTTTGTAAAATTAAAAACCGAAACGTATGTTTTAAAAATTGAAACAAATCATTATCGAACACGTGCGATATTTCTCACATAAGTTTGTTATTAGTTACATTTTAATTTTATCGTAATTTTTCAACAAACTTGTTTTCTTGTTAATTGTAATAAAACAAGTGAGAAACAGCATTCATTTATTTGAATTGATAAATTAATTTATTTAATTGACCGGACCGCTATTGTTATATAGTCGTGTCAGATTTTAATTTGACATAATATTTAATTTTTAGATTAAATTAAAATGAACTTGGATTTATATATTTATTTGCACTATCTCCAATAAATATGTATACTTTATCTTATTGCTTTATTGATTGGTTAAATAATAAACTAACAAACCAATGGGAAGTTTGTAATTACTGGTGTTAAAGTAAATCACTTTCAGAAATAATTTTTAAAACACTTAATTTTATTTGTGTATGTTCTTTTAGTTATATTTTATTTATAAAATATTTGATATTTTGTCCTGTTCAGCATATACCGAAACCGGTAAAAATAAACATTTAGTTTTTATTGCACTGTTGCCTATAATTTCGTTATTGACCTTGCACTGGGAGTTCGTCGCCTTAAATTTAATCTAAGTTTAAAGTAATTTATGGGAGAATTAAAGCCAAACAAGCAAATGGAAATCATTAAATTTTAAAGCTAGATTAAATTTGATTGTGAAACGATTAAATATTTTGGTTTGTTGCTGTCTAATTAAGTTACATAATTGCTTAATCTAACTTTAATTAGAGCTCTTATACAGATAAAGTCGGTCTAGGGTGTAGAAATAATTATAAAAATTTTTCGGCAAAAAAAACCTGTTAGAAGACTTAAATAACAAAAACTAGTTCAAACTAGGACGATTTTGTCCTTGGCCTGGCGAATTTTTTTATAGGATACATCCGTGTATCTCTCGTACAAATTTTCTGGTTTTATAAGGTTTCTGATATTCGTGCATTTAGATGAGGGGATTTCATAATCAGATTCGAAAGTCTGCTTTATAGGCTCCAGTTTGGCTTCAGATGTGAACTTTTCATCCTTTTCAATTGTCCCTTAGTGCATTTTGCAATTAAAACAATTTTCCGGTAGTAAAATAAATTATGTTTACATATGAGCAGGCAAGTATACAATAAAGTTTAAGTGTCCGAAGACTGATTGGCGTTCTAAATTAAAATTTTCTTTCCTTTCTTCATTGCCTGCCTCAATCACCATTAGATAATAAAAGTTTCTCGAGAAATGTTTTTAGCATTTTCATTGTAAAGCCTGATTTACCAAGGCCGAACGGCGTTGATATATTGAATCTTGATCCAAAAGTTTTTCGCGGAACAAAAATAGGTGAACCGACATTCTACAGTTTTTGAACTTGCGGAATTTACAATTTATCGATCAAAATTATTTTCTGTTCATTCATTTGTTCATGCAATTTCACGCTGTTTATACAAAAAAATTTTATTAATGGTATTTTTATTGCTTTTTTTATGTGGTTGTGGAACAAAGTAAAGAGAACGTGATCAGTTTTTACTTCGCCCACAAATCTCGACTAATTTGCAAGTTTTCGACTCATAGAATAGAGAGACAGGAATCCTAGGAGAACGCCTACTAGCACGAAGTGTAAACATGGTTGAGATTTCCGACTTAATTATCGTTCGGCATTGCGAAAAACAAAACAAATGAGGAAATGATGACACGCACCAGGGGAGTTATTTCGGCCAGTTTTTATTACGTTGAAGCTGTAAATTTCTGACTGGTTGCCGTAGACGCACCTTTATTTTGGGAGCACGGTGTCTAATATATCGGCTATTCAAACGGTGTCCCGTTAGTCCAATATTTTCTCGCACATTCCAAACATGAACTTCTTTTGTTTTCTCTTTTTAATACAGCCGCCGAAACGTTACAGTTGGGTTAATTCCCGATCAATATTTTCTCGATATTTTGAAACTTAAAGGTCGTCGTGACCTTACAATTTCGAGCGGAGACTCGAAGTCGTAAACTTTTTCATACCTAATCGATATGAAACACAACATGAAGAGATTGGTCGGATGTTACACCAACAAGGCAATTTTGTAAATAAGAACTTCGACTGTTGTTCAAAATAATCTCACCGTTGTTGAAATTGGTTTCGAGTTGTGAAATTGTAATTGTTATAGAAGTTTTATTGTTACATTTCCCACCGGTGCACCCGTACCATGTAATTAACTTTTTCGAATAATCTTGCAGCAACGAATGGGTGGGCAATGCAAATTTGCATTTAAAAAGTTGCGGTTCTTTGCATCCTTGACTTATGGGTACCGTGTTTATTAAACCGTTTATTTTTTTAAGGTTTTATTACGGCTCTTGCAGTGATTTTATAGCTCGGTTATCGGTTCTCTCTAAAGCGGCCCATACCGTTTGTTTCTTTTTTTACGAAAACAAAACACCGTCGACGAATAAGCTTCCGAAACGGAAGTGGTGGGCGTGGCCAGTGGCGCTGCAAACAAACTAGTGTAACATTTTGGGGACCGCCGAGATCTAACGTTAGTTTTCTAATTAAGATTTTTAATTACGAATAAAATGAATAGACAACAAATTGGAACGACCTTGATAAGTTAATAAGTTTGGAACAATTATTAACAATTGACAACAATTATCGCGTTTCATTATGAGAAGGAATTTATTGTTAGGTACTAAGAATTTAAAATTTTTATTAATATTATTCACTTGATTAACAATTCCAGCGAATGTCAACGCTCAAATTATTTATTTAAATGCAAATTTCTACACATAAGCAGGTGCAGATCGATCGATTTTAAAACGGAAATCTCACGGGAGCCTTTCCATAATTTATGAAATTGGTGATTTAACAGTCTTATTATTTGATCCCCTTCCACACATTACATGTGCAAATAGAGTAGGCGTACAGCTCTGAGGAATGAAATTACAAAAAGTCAAAATTTCGTTAGTTGGTAATTTGGTTGTAATCTCCCACAAATTCATTTCCAACTTTAGAAATTCCGCCGAATGGTTCATTGGATTTTCCCAACTAATATTTTATTTTCCCCTACAGGATGTACCGAAATACTCTACACGTTCGCCGAGTCGACGTGCAGAATCTGTGATCAGACGCGCGATGCGGGCTGCTCCAAAATGCAAACGCACGAACTTGTCGGTTTTGAATAACCTACGTCACTATTTTTTTCTAATTTACTATCAATTTTTGTTCGACCGCGTTTATTTTTAGTGTTATCTAATTGTTTATTAATTCGACCTTTGATAAGTTGACATGCAACTTCTATTTGTTGATAAAAATTTTGTTTAGTAATATTTATCGGTTGCGCTATTATTATTATTATTATAAACATTATTTTGGTCGGCATGCAAATTATTCGCACTTTGAATATTCGCGCGCTTGCAAAATTAGCGATTTCCATGGTTACGGCTAAATCGCATTAAGTTAGGTTATGTTTGCGAAAAGTGTCAATACATTAAGATAATTGTGATGATTTTTCAATTAATTTGATTGATTTTTTAGGTAATGTGAAGAGGGGTGGCTAACGAGTGGGGACCATGTCGGCAGCCATGCGCTCCACTCTACAAACAGTACCCGAAAGTCTGGAAGTGACTCGTGGTACCGACCCCTCAAGTGGTGCTAAAACCCCCGCTAAACTTAGTTCAGAAACCACAAAGGCTCGCACTACTTTCACTTACCACACACCATCAGCTACAAATAAAGTAAGTCGCTTTGTATTTATTTTAAGTTTAAGTTCATCATCAACAACCACAAATGAACCGGGGATTGTATGTACATTGCTTCATAATATTCAGCTTCCACGAAAATAGTTATCAGTTTGCATTACTTGACGACTACGTTATATAATAAAAATTAGAAACTTTTTCACACGACACGACCTTGGTCTTCGTGTCGTGTGAACTGGTCCTGCTATGCATAATTAATTAAAAAGACCACTTGGGACATCGGGGTGCGGTGTCGCCTTTATCACGTCGTTTCCATAATCCAGAGGCTTGTTCCGAGCAAACGTGTACGCTGCACGCATCGTGCGAAGCCGGCTTTACCATGTAAAAAGAACTTGGACACGGTTTTATAATTAAATTAATTTGTACATTTTTCACATCCATATAAACCACAATCCAGACCAAGAAGTTGGAATTTTTCATTACATTTATGAAATTGCGTGCTCCTCTCATAACTTTTTTTTGCATCGAACGACTTATATACAGGACTCGTCACAAATTCAAATCGTGTCGAGACGATGTGTTTTATTATAGTTCCATTGCCGTCACGTTCCTTAATCGGTTAGCTATTGTGAGTTCGGTATGTTATTTCCTAGAGATAGTTTGAGACAGACGGCAATGCAGTTAACTGGTTAACCAATGAAGCTGAATGACCCCCAGGCGTACCAGCTGTACTACCGATCGAATTAGTTTTATGTTGCGTGAATCTGGTTTTCGGTTTCATTTTAAAAAATCACCCACAGAAATGAATTTAAAATCGTGACTTAAATTTTTAACGCTTTTGATAGATATAAAATAGTTCGGAAAATTACTAAGCAAATTTCATTAGTGTTAGGGCTCGGCAATGTCGCAGTGGTAATTTCCTTTCTGCATTATCGTAATTATTTAGAAGATACGACAAAGTCTAATTAATCTGATAATTCTCACTTTAGAAAAAATGTTGGGTATATTTTATTAATGTGTCATTGAGAAGGCAACTGCGGTTGTGCTTCTGAGAAAAGGATTTCCCAAATTAACAGATACAGCGGGAATTACTTCGGCCTACTTTAAGTCGGGCGTTAGCGAATCTTTCAAGTGCTTTGTTCACATGTACAGCTCGCATATCTTACAAATCACGAAATTTACAAGATAGGTTCAGTACTTTTGGAATAATTAAATATAACTGAGTTGTAGTCTTTGGGGACAAGTTAGTGGGAGTTGTTTTATTCACGACCTCCAAATTCCTTGACTCTTTAAGTTGTAGGCAGAGGACATTCCAGACCTGTCGGAACATTAAGTTTAGGTTTTAATTTAAAAAAATAGAGAGGAAGTTATTACATGAACTTACCTCCACTGGTATGCCGCATCTTATTCAATTAGGGGATAATCCCGGTTTTCCTACAACTCCAGGATTTTAATTAAAAAGTCTCAAGTATTATTCAATATAGTATTGGACATTGCCCTTAAGTTGTTACGACTTAATTCTTACGATTGTCTTTTACTGCCTCTGACAAAATGCATCGTGAAATTTGACTGGCCCAGGAATGGTAATAAATTACAAATGTTAACATTAAAAATTAGGGAATAAAACCTTTATTTTATACAAAATAATATTTATGGTCATAAATGGCACTTGAAAATGGTGGATCTACTTTGACGGTAAATCTTAAAAACATCCCCGAAGCGGCCTAAACTTAGTTTATATGGCTGAGGGCCACTTGTACAGTGCGAGTTTAAACCAAAAAATGTAGATTAACCAATCATATTTTTTGAAAAATAGCTTTTCGACGTATTTCATTGATTAATCCAAATTTTCTAGTTTAAACTCGCACTGTACAAGTAGCCCTGAGTCGCACATCCCTGGTCCATTGATTAATTAGTGGCTGTATCCACTGACACCGCTGCTAACGCACCGATAGTCAAGATGAAACATCTACCATGGTTGGTCCTATCATGATTAACGCGGAATCCGAACCATAGCACTTGCCCGGAAAGAATAACAAGAATAATAATAAAAAAAATAACATCTTTATTTTAGGATACCACAGCTTGGCCGTATACTTCTTGTTCGGACTCGAAGCCTCTTTGCTTAGATAATTCAGCTCTCGGGTATGAGGTGGGACCCGCGGCTTGATAAAGTTACAACATTTATGTCCATTTGCACCACCTGTACATAAATTAAGGTTCACTTAAATCTCATACAAACTGAATAAGGGCACTTACGGATTTAAGGAACGCTTAAATTTTAAATATGGCTTAAAGCGGGCACCGTTTCTTTATATTTCTTTCCATTTTCAAACCTAACTTCTCAGGAATAGATGCCAAAGTGTCTACATGAAATTAAAAATTTTCTAATTAAATTATGGTAGATTGTGGGGTGAATTACAAATATAAACATTAAAATTTATGAATCATTAAAAAATTTTGATAAAAAGGTCAAAAATGGTAAAAAATAGAAATCGACTACTGTATTGGCTGTTTTCTTAAGATTCTTCCCCACCCCCCTCTCGGCGTATACTTATTTTATTTAACTATTTTTTATGCATAATTTGTACTACAAAATGACAGCTCTAGAAGATGCAGAACTCGGAGTATATTTAAAAATTAAGAAAATTCGCCGAGCCCAACCGAACTCAAAAATTACAGATCTACAAAGACTTGATCTTCATTTTTAAGTTCAATTCAGCTATAATTAACGAAATCTTATTTTAAATAAATTTATACTGATGGCGGCCTCGTTCACAAAAACATGTGAGTAATAAGATATCGAAATTACCACTACCACTTTTGCTCCCTCTCCTCCCCACGTTTTACTCGGGGTCACTCTCTGTGTCATTTCTCAAGGTCATCACGATCAATTTCAAGGGTACCCACCCCGATACCACTCCCAAGAACACTTCGGTATGATGGTATTCTTGGAAATGGTGTACGGGGGTGGCACTCCTTGAAATTAATCGTTAGAATGACCTTGAAAAATGGCATAGTAAAAAAGTGGTGGGGGTACTATCAATATCTTACTACTCGAGTGGTGCAAGTATTTACGTTGAGCACACACACCGTTCACAGAATGAACTTTTATGGTAAAAATCGAAACTTGAAAATTGATTATTTCTTAAATAATTCAATGTACGGAGTTCGCTCATTGTTTATTCGCTTCATTTTAATATTATCAGATTCTGCAAGAATTTTACTTGTACCTATAGTATCTTGGGTGGACATTTTGGCATCTGCTCCCACTTACTATACTTTTTAAATACACTCGGGGCGGTGGGGCTTTGTTATTTCCGCTCTCTTTTTTCAAATATTATCTCCCGGTTACTCGATTTTATTCCGGGAGGGCTGGAGAGAGCTAAAGAGGTTTTCGCCCCGGAATAGCCCCCATAAATTTCGTAAGAGAGAAACAGATAAACGAAGCATTTTCTTTATGTTTTAATATTCTGTGGTTTGCGGTTTTTAGGTTAAATTTTATCTTTGTTTGTAATATTTCTATATCCTCGTCCTATTAAAGAAATGACCCAAAACGCAATTTTTCATATGAAATGGTAAAAATATATCTGAGAATAATGGTGAAAACCGCACATTCTTATCAAAAATATTAACCGAGATAGAGGCTCTTCAAGTGTGATTGCCGCTGCCTGTGACGTCGGACCAACTTAATTTTGTCTTTCGTGGATTTAAAAGATATTTCAAATTAAAAAAAATAATATTTTGTTTTTTAAAAACACCAACATAATGGCACCTCCTTTCTTCGAAACGCTGCGCCACAAATATAACCGTCACTAAAGCTACCCCCCTATATTGTTTATAGGGGGGGGGGGGGTAAAAATAAAATTGATGAACAGCGCGAACGTTACGACTCCCCTCTCTCCGGGGGTTCACATATCGTCACATTAAGCAATACCCTTTGTCCTCCTGTTTGCGAATGTATAATATGGATGGGCTCATATTATATAACACCAGCTTACGTATTCGGTTTCGCCCGTGGCTGAAATAGAAAAACAAAATATTCAAATAACGGTGATTTAGAAAGTGCTAAAAATTTATAAATCAACACAACTTAATGATTTTATTATAAAAATTTGAGGCTGGGGGGGGGGCGTATTATGTAATTCTTGCGAATGCAAGAAAAAAATAAAACTCTTGTCTTCATCGTTTCTTGTCGCTATTATATTGAAACCACTAGTACCTTGGATTATTAAATTTTTTTCAAGCTATGGCGTCATTGCGTATATGAAAAAAAAATTTGTTCTTAGAATTCCCATTTTTATAATTTATCACCGAGATAGGTTTTTTGACGATATCATAAAGGAAATTAAAAGTGTTTCGTGACGTGTGGGTGCTTTTTAGTTTAAATATAAAATACAATACTTTTGTATGGTAAAGTTATTACTTTATAACTTCACGAGACATGCGAATCTCGTTAATCCATTCCATCATCTCCCAAAAAAAGCTTTATTTATTTTTGAATTTTATTCTTTACTTTTTAAAATTCTTTACTTTTATTCTTTACCAGGTCCGATCACATGAATTAGAATTATTCATGATCCGTCATCGGCGTATAATTTAAAATTTCTCAATTATCGGATGTCACGTGCCGTACGACACTTTCCAAATTTAGCTATCTAAATTAAGCTGCATCTCGTGCACATCACAAGTTGAGCTCAAAATTTTATCTCAATTAACCCTGTACTTGCGCCATTCTTCTTCATTCAAAAGTTCCTTTTCATAACTACCCGTGCGACCATCGGGGTCGCTCTTTAATCGTCGAGTGCAAACAAACGAGCGACTGACTCCTAAGCATTTTCTTCGTGTTTGCTTGCTAATTCGATCAAGTAGCGGAAATGTTTGTTCAAATGTTTTAGTTTATAACGGTATATTGTGGTTGTTGATGGTAAAATTTCGACAAATTATTTATATGTGGTAGAAACAAAACAATATCGTGTGTTGTACGTTCGTTTTTTGTTTATTCTTTTATTTATATACACGATAACTTATAATTAATAGTTCTAAATTTGGACGACGTTTATTTTTGGTGCGTGTACGATTTGTATAAAGGTCGCTTTACATGGGATCGTTTATTTGGTGGTGGGTTTTTAGCTTAATTTGTAATTGCCAGGTTGTTGTTCCGTTGTCATTGCGTCATCAATATTATTATTTGATGTTGGTGTAATGATTATTCGATCGACTTTTTGAAACTACCGGAGAAAATTGGATTTTAATCTTTAATAAGCTTAATTTGTTAGTATTCACCGAATAATACGGTAAATTTTATCATCTTTGAATTTCCGTCGAGTAAAAGGAAAAAGAATTATCTCGCAAGAGAAGGAAATATTTGAATACACGAAGCGTGGAAGTATAGAAAAGTGTAGATAATGGAATTGTTGATGCGTTAGTTTGATAATTTGCTATGAGATGGCATGCGCTTTATTAAAATTGATAAGACGAGAAATGAGATGTTCGTGTAAATAATAATATGTAGTAAAAAATTTGTTGTAATAAAAATAGACCTATTTACATTCGGAATTATCCTTAGTTTACCTGCTTTTATTTTTAAAATAACTGCTCAAAATACCTCGCGTTGCGGCAAAAATCTTTTATCTATCTGAAACGTAACCATATCATATGCGCGGACGGACTCGGAAAATTTTTACAAGAAAATGTAAAAATGTACACCGAAAGTGAAAAAAGTTAGCCGGAAGTTTGAGGGAAGGAATTTGTTCAAAACTTAGCGTACTTAAAAGGAAGGAATTCGCAATGGCGCCTAATATGGGACGCACAAATTACAGCTAATTTCGTTCCGGATTTCCGCTTTTTAATTTTTTCTTTTGGTAACGGGAACTTTTATCCAATCCGGCCCTGTCTAGTAATTTTGTTGACAACCTGTATTACAATTTTTGTTTAAATTTCAATTATAATAATAGTCGACCATTGTTTGTTTGTTGATTTTTATTGACGCTGTCACTTGATTACAGGCTATAAAGTGGGATCATTCCGAATGATTTTTTCTCAACTATTATTAAATTTGTATGTTTATCTTATTTTGTTATCTTATCTCGTTGTTTCATTATTATTAAAAATAACAATATACACAAGTTAGTTGAATTATTATAATCATCGTTTAAGTAAATGGAGACATTTTGATTTTTAGGTCAGCAATTGAAAAATTGTGTTCTTTTTCGTTGGAAGAACCAACGATAGTGGCTGGGCCCCGTATCAACCGTTAAACCACGCCGCCATTAAGATCATTTTTTTTATTGCATCTTTGGGTTTTCCTTTTCACTATTGACATTCTCAATCGCCTGGCGCCCCTGCATTACAGAAGCGCGTGCGGAAAGCTTATCTTTTAACCATCTTACGTCAACATTTGGATCTACAGAGATTTAGCTACCTTTGCAACAGTGAAAATGGAGAACTTTGGTTTTGTTCACCATAGGAACGATCGCAAAGTGCCAGATCCATGCTTGCTGAAGGTTCTATTTTAATAATAAAATAAAGCTTCACTCCCAAGCAATGTCGAGTAACCGGGGCTAGTTGACACACTTATTTATTATTTAACATATCACACTTTTTAATCACTTATTTTACATGTTTCTATGGAAGTTTTATCATAAAAAAAAGTGTGCCAACCTGCCTCGCGCGGAGGTAATTGGTAATAAATGATAGAAAAATGAGTTTTAGATATAAAATTGCACACGTCTAAGATGAATGGAGTTTATTACTTGTAGCTCGTAAATATTTAAAATCAATTTTTAGAGTCTATAAATAGTGCGATTACTGGATACTGATAGAAAACACAGCGTTTAGCACTGCATATTTTGAGATTCAACATATTTACACAAGAGATTTACACGGTTGTAATAAATAATAATTAGGTAAAACATAATAATTAGCGTAAGATATTAAAAAATGTTATTTAACACAGCGGTAACGAAGCAATGTGCTAATGCTCAAACAGGACTTGGTTGATCATCGGGCTATGATTTCAAAAAATAAGTCGATTAAATTTAAATAAAAATGGACCAATACTCGGCCATTAAATTATAATGAAAAAACAAGTTGTTTTTAAGGTCAACCTAAGTTGTTCATAGAAGAGAACTTCAATATTATGCTAACTTATTTCGAGATTTTTTTTTAGGCAAACTGAATTTATATTTTCGCTAAATGCGAAATCAATTTATTTTCCAAAAAGGCACTGGTATTATAAAGTAAAGATTGACCTTGTACTTCGGCTGACCTGACCGTGTATTCAAAAATAAGTTGTTTTTATGATAACGTGAGGGTTGAAGGTCATGTGATTCCGAGATCAAAATTTATGATCACCAGTCGACTAACATTGAGAAATAAGTACCGATATAAGGGCAGAAGCTTTTGTTTTGTGTAAATCGTCACGCACGTTTCAGAAAGATTACGATTGACCGTTCTTGAATTGTAGGTTTTCGACCTTACACGTTCACAACGTGGATGCTGAATGCAAGGATAGTGTGCCAAGTAGAAATAGAACTGTCAATCATCGGATGCCATGCTTCCAAGATCTCCAAGCAGTTAAAGCGCATCGTGGCTTTCTTTGCAATATGTTATGAATTGTTTTAACAACTATGATTGGCAGTTTTATTTCTACTTGGCACGAGCTTAGGAATGTTTAAGGGGCAGTTACGGGTAGCGACTCTAGGGTTCGCTTAGAGTCGTACTCGCAAATTTTTCATGGGCAGGGAGCTCTATGGCTTACAAAATATATTTACAGTTCCTCACAAAATTGTTCGGACGCTTCCATGTTAGCAATGTAAATTGTTCTTTTTGAACAGTTTTTTTATCATATAAAAATCGTTTTTACAGCAATACTTGTTATATATTTTTTGTCGCAAGTTTCATTGTCTTCATTTTTGTTCATATACATTTTTTTTATTTTGTCGCCTCGTTTTCGACCGAAGGGTTTTCTCAGGGGATTCCCATGGGATTTTTACCGAGACTGCTTAAGTCACTCTCGGTAGAAAACGAGGCGACGAATAAAAAAGTGTATGGAAACAAAAATAAAGGGAAAGAAATTATCTACAAAAAATGTCTGAATAGTTTTTTTGTAAAAGCGATTTTTATATGATGAAAACATTGATCAAAAGGAACAATTTACATTGCTAACATAGGAGCATCCGAACAATTTTGTAAGTAACTATATCTTTGTATCTCTCCCGTACCAACCGCCACTGCGTATGCTGTTGAAATATAGACATGCAAAAATTTTTTTTAACGGAAAACACGTTAATGTGAGCAACATCGTGGCGTTGTATTAACGTTTATATTATAATCTTAAAATTTATTTTTTTTATTTTCTCAAGTTGATTTAATCAAGTCTATCACATATCATGCCCACAGACTTTTGCTCTGTGAAATCGGAGAGTCAATACTCCCCCCCCCCCCCATAAATCAATAACTATATGGAATCTTTTATCAATTGTGTTAGATAAAAAAATTGAAACAAGCGATCATGAATATTATTAAAGCTTGCGCCATTTACTTCATATTACAGAAGATCTTTACACCTTCAGATCACATTGCGCCACTGAGAATACCTACGCGACATTCTTTTATTTTTCTCTCAGAGTCCTTCGCCCTACGTAAGGGCACAGTGACTGCTTCTTATTCAGAAGGGTTCTCTTGGCAGATACCTCGGTAGTTTGCCATTGCCTGTCTAGGAAAGAAATTTACGGTTTCAGGAGTATAAGTATAGAAAAAGGTGTCACTATTTCCATCCCAAGATTTTAACTTTTTTTCTATAGACTATTGGAAAGGACAATTTTCTGAGCATATTAAAACAAAATTTTATTTGGCTTATGCATTAGTTGTCGAAATAACGGCATTTTAAAGTTACTAAAAGCAAGGAAATGTTATACGATACACTCCGATGCTACGAGTCGCGTGACGGTAACTCGCATGTTGAGCTCCCCGCTCTCATTTCTATTGACGGTACGTGGGCTTTGATATACTCTTACCGTCCGCGTTCAGTTGCGATCGACACCCGGATGAGTTCTATGCTTTCGAGTTTCACCGTTAGCGAGTTCTGTTCATTCTACAGGGATATTTTTAAATTTGTTATGTGTTTGTCAAAATACAGGCTCAGAGGGCGTCGAAGGCGTCTGGAGGGTCTGTTTTGACAAACTCAACCACGGCCTATCGTAAATCCATGTTAAAACGTATATCTAAAATACATGTAAATTTTTGATTTTTAAATTCGATTTTTTCGAAAACTAATGGATAATCCAACAAAATTTTTGTACTAGTATGCTTAGAAAAGTGTTTCCTTACGAAATTTCAAAATAGTCGAATTTGAAATATTGATTTTAAAATAAAATTATAAAATACGTCCGTGTTGGATTGCAGCATCGCTACAGCCGAATTTAACTTGAAAACAATGATCTGCGTCTTTGTAGGTCTGTATTTTTAGAATTCTGTCAGCTGAGGGAAATTTTTTAATTTTTGAATGGTCTCCGAGTTCTGTTTCTTCTACTTCTGCCATTTTCGAGTTCCGTTAGGTTCAGGGAAGTTTTTTAATTTTTTGATGGTCTTCGAGATCTACCTTTTTTGGAGTGCATATTATGCCCAAAAATACTTTAATAAAATAAAAACTCACCATGGTTGGGGCTAATATTATAAAAATAGCCAATGGAATCTACGCTTGCAGATTTTGGTCTTTTCTTCGCGTATTTTTGAACGATCCTAAAAAATTAATTTTTATATTTGTAATTTACGCCAAATCCTACCATAATTTCATTAAATATTTTTAAATTCGTGGGGTCACTTAACGTGCTACTTCCTAATATTATGTACACCATTGATTTTTAACTTGGGGTAAGTTTAAAAAAAGGTAATAATAAAAATGTAATCATTTGTTTATCAAATTAATGTCTTTTCCCAAATTAAAAATATAAATACATTTTTTAAGGGGGTGCAAGAGCTTATTTTCAGAATCAATGGGTGCTGACCACTAAAAAGGTTAATAACCACTGATGTACACCAATCGCAACACGCAGCATAGCACCTTACAAATGTATAGATTTTACTGAAAAAGATTCAAATTAAAAGGCCAATAACTGTTCAAAAGCTTAAAGATACCAACATATTAGCAATAAATAGATTCGCCGCCATTGACAATGGATAACTTGCAGCAGCCTCAAGTTACGAGTAATTATCAGATAAGTAAACCTTCTGAGTTTATTCATTATGATCAGCGAATAAGAATAGTCTTAATTTAGAATTTCCGAATGACAAAAATGATCTAGAATAAATTGGGCCAAAATGATTGATTTCGAAGGTTGTTAATGTAAGAAATTGAGATTACCAATATGTGGTGAGAACGATCTTAGAATTACACAGCTGAAATTGGCATTATGATCTTGTTTTCTTTTTGCTTGTTCGCTCTTCCGGATCTTTTTGCTTCTTTCCTTCCTGCGGCACTTTCATTTCCATCACTTCGGCTTGAGATCGCTCTTCCTCAAGCCTTCGCCACCGAATTCGGCCTGGTTCGCAAATCTCCTTCTGGGAGTGAATGCCAAAATGTCCACCGAAGATTAAAATTCTTACGGTATTTGATACGAATAAACTGGATTAACTCCATGTCGAATAATTTATTTTCAAGTTTCGATTTTTGCATAAAAAAACTGCAAAGAGCTCATTCTGTGGGAGGTGTGCGTGCTCTACGTAAATATGCACCGCGATTGCTTTAGTGGGCGGGCTACCGACAGTTGGATTGCAACATCATGTTATAAATTTATTTAAAATAAGAATTCGTTAATTTTAGCCGAATTTAACTTGAAAACAAAGATCTGCGTCTTTGCCGAGTAGGACCGGTCTAGGGGGATATTTTTAGTGTGCATAGCGTTTGTCAACATCGAAAATCTCGGATCTACTCTATCGGTAATTTTTGAGTGCAAATTATGCCTCTTAAAAAAACACCATGAGCCGGGCTAATCTTATGAAAACAACCAATACAGTAACCGCTTTATAATTTTAAGGTTTTTTGGACTTGATTGTCCGTTAAATTTTAATGTTTACATTATTTGTAATTTACGCAATAATCTACCATAATTTCATTAGAAAATTTTTAATTTCTGATGGGCACTTTGGCATCTCTTTCTCTTCTTAATGTAGGTGTGTAGCCGCCTTCTTATCTTCGTGTATAAACTGTTCGATTCTTACAGTTACGATTCCGGGCTGCTCAGCATTGTTGACACTATATTGTCTGGAATTAGTTGCAAGTTCAGTCCCCTCAACTCCGTAATTGTTCTGGTCTGGTCCCATATCCATAATTGGAAAAGGGCTTGCTCGGCGGTAGCTTTCCGTGCCACAATGTCACAAATGTGGAGTTATGCCCTAAAGCAACCGTTGCCTGTGAATGCTTATGTTAGGTGAAAACTCACCTCACCGTGACCTCTGGTCACCCAAATCCGATACGAACTGCCTCGTTCATGATCCGAACTTTGACTCCGCTCATCTGTGCTGCTGTGCTGATGTCATCGGGACTACGGACGTCCGGAGTGGGTTCTCGCCCTTTCTCCTGTTTGCAGGTCCGCCGGTGGTATGCAGGCAAGAACAATGCGGCTTCGCTGGACACAGTTCTAAGCGCTGATAACCCCGAGACCTCAGGAGTCTTCCTATTTCTTGCTATTTACAGGGTGCCATGTCACATCGGTGCTGCACATACCAGTATCGAGTGAACTCGAAGCCTCGAATTGAGGCTTTTGTCCAGTTTTATGCCGAGCACTACTACAGAATCTCTGAGATGTATTTGAGATCCTTCCATCGGCACTTTTCTTCTCGAGATCATGACGGTCTTGGATTTATCCGGGACTAAGGCCAGTCCTCTGCGTCCTACCCAGTGGACATTGTCCATCTGGGTTGTATTAGTTTATAATTGTTCTGGTTTCGGAGAAATTACCTCATCAATTCATACAAAAAATTGTTTTGACTAGTGATTCACTTGCTGCTGGTTGCAATTTGGTTAAATTTTTCCAGCTCGATCGAGATAATTGAATAATGGTCGCGCAATTGTTAAAGTTTTTTATTGCAATGATAAGTTGAGGTGCACTTTAATTATTAATTTCCCATTCTCAAGACCACACTTTTAAATTTGTTCGCATTGTACAAGGCGATATAATTTTTATCGCTTACGTAAGGTTTATTTTAAATTATTGATGATGATTTTTGTTTATTTAGCAAAATTCTAATTTTATCTAATTGCGGATCATAAATGAATCAGTGCCGGTTTAAGGGCACTAGCAGTTGTGCAGTTTCATTGGGGCGAGATTGCTGCTCCGGGGTAGCCGCTGAATATTATATTACATTGTGATGATAATAAGTCACTGTTCGATTTCTGCACTGTTATCATTTAAATGTGGCGTAGTTATTTACGTAAATCGCGCGTGTGGTATTGTATATTCAAATTACAAAATTTATAATTAATTGATGATTAAAGCTTCGTTTGCTGATCGTGCGTACCAACTGGTGTCCGAACTTGTGAAGGTCGCATCAGTCATTCTTTAAGAATCTCTTGCATAAATATGCAATTTAAGCCTTAATTAAACCTTTCAAGGATCTGTAATCGCTGGAAAAGCAATGCATGATTGGAGAGTTTCGAAAGGATCCAGCTGCTTTTCTAGTTTTTCCATTTTGAAATTAGATTTTGAGAGTAATAACCCGCAAGGTTCTCCGAATCTCTCGGCAAACATTAGAAACCTTAATCACCTGCTTAGTAGTTTTTTCGCCAATGGGATAAATATTGGAACAGTGACAAGTTGAATGTACTGCGATGGACAAAACAAAACTTCCACTTTCTCTTCTTGCATGTTACGTATTTTGATCCACTTTCACTATTTAATTGCGCTCAAAATTATTTCGCAAAAAATTGCATTTGGAAGAACTTCACTTACTAAGAAGGAACTTTGTTCTAAGTGCAGTTGGAAACAAAGAGTTAAATTAATAAAACGAATTCGCACCAGGAACTGATTACTTATTAAATGATTGGTAAATGACGTCATCGTAATAATTAAACTAATTACTCGGCTTTTATAAATTTTGCAATTGTTCCTTCTTTCTCTTGAGGTTTTTTTGTCCGAAACGGAGTTGGGGAGGTTTTGCGAGTCGGGCTTTGACTAAAAAAGTTCGAATAAAAAATAATCGTGTTGCCTTTGACCATGAAACCGAAAGATACGCGGAGTGTGAGAGCATCATCATCACCACCACACATACAAATTCCACTCGACTTATTTCTGAGCTTTGCTTACCGTATGTGTCTGTTTTATGTTTACGTTTACCTCGTTCGTTAAATTGTTAGTAGTTAACGCAGTTCGAAGTCGACACTCGAAGTCGGTGGTTTTGTTCGGACGTTCATCTTCGTCGCGCAGTGAATCTTCATCATCTTCGGATGTTTTAGTGCGTGCAGTTTTTTGTTAGTGCGCTATTTTTATGACTCGGAGACGAAGCACGAATTTGGTTAATTTTTGCTTTATTTAGTTATTACGAAACCTCCGAACACGGTCACACTGCCTGAATCGAGAGATTACGATAAATTTTAGTTTTTTCACTTTTGTTTTTTTTTAAATCGAAAACAAAAGTGGAAGAACGCTTGCTAATAAATTTCAATCTTGTGTGGGCACAACTTGTTTTCCTTCGGATATTTTTCTTGTTCGCAAACCTACGTGTCGCAAAAATTTTGTATTTTATTCTTTCAAAAAGGGATTTTGAGGATTACCCTGCCTTATGTGGACACTCAACACCGACGATGTTCTGCACAAATTGTCAATTTCGGATCGAAATGGGCGTTGTTATTCCAACATTCAATCTTTTCAACTTTTATTTCGTTTTGCAGTATTAATTTTTTTTTGACAAAACAAATGAATTACTCGGTTTCGTGACATAAGAATATTAAAACTGAAAACGATTTTCTCAACGTTTTTTGGTGATAATTTGATTCCTGTCCGCGTTTACGTCCAAAGTTCAGATTTAAACTCGACATTAGTTTAAATTTTCTAAATTGCGTTTTGATTATCTCGCACTCTGTATGTTTAAATTATAAAGTGTGGGTGCGGCAAAATGAGGCAAGCCATGAACTAGCCTGTAGGATTTTGACCCAGGCCTCCAGCCAGGTGACGCAAAATCGCTTCATCTGTAATTAATTCAATTGGCCACCCATCGAAGTGTTAGGTGTAACTACACTGGAATACAAACTTTTTAAGCTAAAGAAATTGCATTTTTTTGGGCTCCCTCTTCCCCTTTTCAAAGTTTTCTTTTTTTTGCATGATTCATGTGTCTCTGATTTCATTGGCAAACGCGTTTATTGACGTAAATTGCATTGTTTTTAAAACAATTTTATTTATGCAAACTCCCCGTCCCCCTTTTCCACGCATTTTTTTCTTTAGTAAACTGATAAAAAATGTAGACCTCGAAACTCATAATATTTTTGTAAATTATTATTCTATCTCAACGAAACACATACAATAACACCCCTCCCCCTCTTTCGTCTATCACTTGAACTGTTTTTCATACCCCAGAGACTTTGGAGATTCAACTGGAATTTTTTTCAATAACATTAAAATTCAGATAAAAATTGTCCGTTTCACCACCCACCCCGTGCGAGATGAGAATACATCGGAACTTCAAAGGATTTAATTTACGGTAATGTAATAAGTAAAAAATTCATTGAATGCAATTACAAGTGGGTTCCACTTTGTTAATTAAAACCGCACTAATTGATTGCAATAGAACGATAGGTTTTTTAGTCATCTTTCTCAAGTAAAATTTCAAAATTATTTTTGCATTCCACTCGGAATTCTTTTTTTTTTTTTTTACTTGACGAATCACTTATCGCATTTTGCGAGAGGGTAAAAAAGAAAAATGCTTCGTATTGACTCGAAGTAAACCCTTCTTTTAGGTCAATATATTCTGAAACACCCTGTATAAATATACTTTTAAGAATTTTCTAAAAATAGAAACTTTTGCATTTTCTATGTTTCGCAGCTGCTGTCTTTGTTTAGATATTTGCATTGTCGTTTATATGATGTGCTTCCAGTGCTTTTCAAACTTTTTTTTATGATAAAAAATAATTTATCAAAATCCGTTCGAAACACCATTATTCGAATTGCTTGATTATTTGACCAACACTTAACGTTGATTTCGAACTACGGGAATTTTTCATGACTATTTTCTTTATTTAGGTCATTTATACTCCATTTATTTTAAGAATACTAAAAATCGAAGACAATTAACAGGGTGTCTGCTGAAGTACCGGTGCTTAATCGATATCATTAATATCGAGACTTGACAAGCTAAAAGTAAATTAAAACGGTGAAAACACGGAAATATAAACCAATTATTTGGCAAGGTCACACTACTGAATATTTTTACACATACTCTATAAATAGTATTCTTAAGAAAAACCGAGTATATTATACCACATTTCGCTATTAGATTTTATATTTCAATTTTGATACAATGAAGTCGTAGCAATAACGGTCCGGGGGGGGGGTCGTATTATAGCCATCAATTACTTTTGGTTGGTTGGCTATCCTATAACAACCCTCCCCCCCAAGTGGAAATTTATAAAATGAACTGGGTAGTTCTTTCTTGGTTTTTCTCAATAAGTTGTGTAAATGTTTGCCAAGCACTGGTACATTGCAATTCGAGTATCTTTTGTTCCACTTCATTGTTGCTAGGATACATCAATAAATAATTGATTACTTGAATGACCGCAATAAAGTTAAGAATCGCCGGTGTTTTTCCGTCCATGCTGGAATTAAAGAAATTATTAGCACTTAGGGGAAGGGATATCCGAAGGAAAAGTTTGATAGACGTCTATTTATTTTGACTTTCTATAAATTGCACTTCTTTTGTTTTTCCGTCCTTGCAGCTCGAATTAGGAAACAATCACCTACGAGGGTCGTTGTTGTAAACAAAACGCGTAGTTTTTGTTTTTAAATTTTCCATACACTTGGAAACAGCTGAAAGGAAGTAGCTCAAAAAATAACGATAAATTGATAACCTATGTCGGATAAAAATTAAGAATTCGACCCACATGTCAGTCATAATGTGCTCTATAGGATTGTCGTGCGGTTGTCACGCGATTCGATAATAGTGAATATTTTTTAGTGTACTTTAATAGAGGTGGTGCCTACACAATGCTTATTTTTAATCGAGATTGAAAGTAATCAAACCGAAAATAGACCCTAAAAGGTTAAGTTTATTATTGCTAACTGACGTATTTACAACTTATCTCTTATTTTTACTTGCGTATGTCATAAAAATTGTATCGACGATTGTAGTCGAGAGGGTCAGTGTGGCCGGTCCGATCGTGCCTCGTACCGAGTGCTAATTATCAATTGTTTTTTTAGTGTTCGATTTAAAAAATGAACAATCGCAACAGTTGACGGGTTTGATTGAAAACGAACTTAGAAAAAAAAATGTACGAAGTTTCGTGTGTGGGTGGCAATAAGGTGGACGCCGCGGCCGCAATAAAGCAAAACCATTTACCGCAACGACCTCACGTTTCCGTGAGAAATCAAATGATGCGTTTTTTACGGCGCTCCAAATCTATGGTCAGGCAGCCCACCAACGTAGCAACTAAAACCGAAAGGCTGTCGCAGAATAATCACCACCATCCACAGCATCAGCTTCGTCATAACGCAGGTGAACCGCGGAAGGTGCAAGTGGCCAGGAATGGTATGGTCGTCGCGATCGTCGACGGTCTACCTTTTGTAGTGGGCGCCAAAAACAAGAAGGTAGAAAATTTCACTTTTTCATCGGTTTCGTCGAATTTATGAATCAAAATGTCATCACCGTTTGTTTGTTCCTCTAAACATTGAATAATTCATGAGAGCAAATACCATGCTGTCATCCGGATCTTCGAAAACGGAAAGGAAGGCGATGGGTGTAGCTTTTATTTAATTTTTATTTCTCAAAATTTAAAAACTTGCAATTATTCGATACATATATTGTAATGTTTTTTCGCATGCGTTCCATGCTGATGTTTGGACGTTGACGGTTATAAATATTTTATTTATTTAATAACGAGCGCAGCTGCATTGTTTTATGTTTAGTATTTGCGATAAAGCGACGTGAGCCATAATTATTATTGTTTATAAGTTTGTTGTATCAATCGTTTGGAACGAGTCAGTCGTGTTGAATTTCTTTTGCGATTAAGTTAACCGTTAATAGTAATGGGGACGATTCAATCTTTATTTTTTCGTTACAACAATTTTGGGGCGTACGTGGTGCTCACCGACGTTTCGGATCAGGAAAAATGTGTGAGCGTGGAAGAGAAACAGGTGGATTGCGTGGTGCCAAATGATTATAAGGAGGCCATACACGATCCAAACGAAGATTGTGTCAGGTGTAAACGCGATGCGAAAAAATTGAGTTTTTCTGTTCAAGCACCCAAACCCGTGGTCGATAACTTGGCAACCAACGAAACGTGTGAAAGGTGCCTTAGGTGCGTCAAGTTTGCAAGGACGCGCGACCACAAGAGCTTCGATTTGATAATCAGGACTCATTTTCAGAGGACGTCATGTTTGCACCAGGAAAGTTGTATATTTTTGCAAAGTCTTTTAATATTTTTGTTTTACATTCGGATCATCCGAATTATTGTGAGTCACTGCGTTAATCAGTTGTATTTTAACCACGTCAATAATAATTTGCCCGTACAAAAATGATGAACAATTTTTTTCTTTTCAATAGTTGTTATACTTGGGGGGGGGGGGAGATGACAATTTCGAATGACTTTGAAACGAAATAAAATTTATTTATATTGGTTCTTTTGATGAAAATTCAAAGTGGCAACGCTTAGGTCTTTTTGGTTTAAATTTTAAAGTCGGTCAAAATTGGTAAAACATGATCCGAAATTTTACTCCCTCTCGCTCGCCTTTCCCTCTTACGACATTTTACTATTGACTTATCGTAATACAATTATATTAATGACCTCAATTTTATTCGATTTATGTCCCGATTTCATAAAACTATTAACGTGATTACCGATGACCTAAAATATGGTGCAAACGTACAAGTGGGTAGGTGGGTGATTTGTTTTATATATTAATAGTTCATTGGCTTCCACAAATCGTCTTTAGACTTGTACACCCTTACCGCAGCTTAAACTATTTTATTTATTTCTCTACGTGCTTATTTGTTCTTCGATAATACCACGACCTTAAAACTGAGGAAATGCTCAAAGATCGGCTTATTTTGTCTTCAATGGTACTCGAGTAGGTTTTCAATAGATAAGTTCTTGTTTGTATCGGAAAATTTTAATTGGATAAAAAAATACCAGAGTTTTATCGGAATTGTAATCTCGTTATTTTTAACCCCATTAAAAGTTGTCAAGAACTCTTGTTAAGGTGTGTACACATTGCGCGAATTAATGCTCAACGTAACATTTATTTATTCGTTCAAGCTTTGGAGTGACATCACAGTGAACAAATGAGTTTTCATATTCTTAAGCTTTGTTGGCGGGGGGGGGGGGGGGTCGAGGAACGGTCATACATTTTATCTTGTTTATAACATTTCTATCTTTTCCTGTTAATTTTATCGTGTAGAAAACGCTAAATTGATGGTTTGAGATGGTTTTTTGATGGTAGGAAAATCTCGTTGATCTATTCGTGCGCGTCTGTGGTGAGAGATAATAAAACTTCTACCTACTTCTCCTACTCTACCTAGACTTCTACCCTCCGGGAAGATAAAAATATAAGATTGATCAAAATTATTTGTTGTTTATTGCAATACGGTTGGGGGGGGGGGGCTAGAAATTGAACTTTTCTCTCGAGACCTTAGTCTTACGTAAGGACAACGTGACCACTTATTTTATTTAGCAGGACTCTCTTTTGCAGATATCTCGGTGTTTTGTCATTGCCTGCCGAGGGAAGATGGTCAGAATAAAGTTTTTATTCTACTCGGGATCGAACCGAGCATCTCAGTTTAGCAGTCGATGCATATAAGCATCAGGCCGTGTTCGTCTCAGAAATTATACCTATGCATATTGAAATAAATTCCAATCTTGCAGAACAAATTTATCTATAGATTGCGGTTGTCCATGATAACTGTAACCATGGTAACATGGTTCTGATAGATATATTTGTTCTGAAAGAGTGAAAGGTATAAGCCCGAAATGAATATTTGAGAAAACGAAGTTTGAAAGTTTGAAAAATTACATTATTACACCGCAATTATTGTGTTCAAACGAAGAACTTTTATTATGAGTAATCTGCGCAGGCATTTTAATTCCACTAGGGAGTCTGAGTTACGTTAATTAATTATTGGATAACTGTCTACTTACATCGTGAACTGAAAGAGTAAAGTAGTAACTTATTCGCGTAAAAATGCTCAATTGATACGAAGCTTTAGGCCTCCACACTTGAGTTGTGATATTTTTATAATTCTATCCAACTGCTTGGAGTATTTGAGAATATAATGTCGACATTTGGGTTTTTGTTTAGTTATTAGGGCGCAGAGAAAACCAATTTTTTTAAAAGGTATGGGATTTGCAGCACACGATAGTATTGAACCTCGGAACAAATGTAGTAGATGCATGCAATACCAAGTTAATCGTTAGCGTTGCAGCTGTTAGCATCATTAAATAAATATATTTAAAATAGGAATTCGTTAATTTTAGCCGAATTTAACTTAAAAACAAAGATGTCAGTCTTTATCGAGTAGGACCGGACTAGGTGAATATTTTTAGTCTTAATTAGTGCCAATCCTTCTCCGGTTCCCTCCGCTACGGCCGCTTTGGGCCGTTTTGACAAACGCAGCCACGGAAAATCTAGTCGGGGGTAATTTTCGAGTGCAAATTATGTCCACCACCATGGGTGGAGCTAATCTTATGGAAACAGTCGATAGAGTAACCGCTTTCTACTTTACGGTTTTTCGGACTTGCTCGAATTTTTTAATGATCTATACATTTTAACGTTTATCTTCATAATTTCATTAGAAAAATTGTAATTTCTTGCTTTCTACGTTACACATTTTACTATTTCCGCTATAGTTACAAGGGATATCTTGTGGTAGAAAATTTTTCAGAATTCGGACGTACATTTCGATTATTACACTTTTACGTCATAATGAGGTAATTAATTACTTGTGACCTACTTTTTTAACATTTAATTATTATTGTCTTTGGGTAAATTTTTGTTGCGTGCGCGTCAACTATTATTAACATAATAAAATATAATTTTGTTTGGTTTTTTCGAGTGTCAATTTGAATAATATAAGCTCCATTAAATTATGGTCGTGTCTCATTTTGTGTCACAAACTTAATAAGCACGTTGTCTTTTCCACATATTATCACGAATGTTAATCGTCGGATTTAATTAAGGAAAAATTAATTTTATTTAGTGTACGCCATCCCTTAACTGAGATTTGTTGAAATTTTCGCTTCTCAAATAAAAATAAATTTTTTGAAAATAAAATTATTGGTATGTATACTGGTGTATTTTCTGACAGCTCCTCGTATGTTACAATTGTATACGTCTGCACTTACAGCGTTCATCCTTGACGATTTTGTTTTTATTAATTTTCTGGACGCCACTGGTCGGTTACGTTCTGCTATTTTAGCAAAAATTCTATTGTTTGGCATAAATCGACACGGATAAAGATTTTGATGATATAATTTGCAACAAAATAATTTTTTCCTCTTTGCAAGCCACAAAACGCGAAACCAAAGGTTTCCTCGTATTTCGTCCTTGGTAACTAACGAAGTTAGAGGTGGCATGTGATTTTATTATTATTTAATCGGATTGTTAAAGTTGTAACGTTAATTTTAAAAATATTGCATCGGAGTTGTGATCTGTTGCCGATATTTCCGTATTTTTTGCATAATTTTTGAATTGTCGGCGATGACGACATAACGTGCGAAACGGAGCGAAAATTGTGCTAATTGTTTGTATTTTTCTGGTGTGACGTCGCGCAGTCGGTTATTTTCCAGTTTGATTGAATTTTAGAGGTGGAAAAAGACGGACAAATCAAAAAATTGCGGCGTCCTTGATTTTTACATAAGTACAACGTCGGTTGGTGACAAAACGACAATAATTATTTTCTTGCTTCTATTGTGCTTGGCGATGATTGCATTTGTCCACCATTTTGGACGCATATAATTTTTTTTAGATACTTGTGTGGATATATTTTATTAGTGATAAGCGTTCATATCTTTCTGATAAGGGCAAATTTACTCAAACTGTGTAGTCACCGCACCTGCTTGTGTAATGTGAAACTCATTGCTAATTTTTCGTTTTTTTGATGTGTTGTGGCCTAAACTGGAAATGCAATTCGTGTTTTATGGGCTTCTGTGTGCTGGGTTCATACAATTTAAAGAACATTTTTAAAAATTGATTTTTTGTGCAGCAATTGTGAACAAAAAAATGAGCGACGACGCCCATCTAAATAGGAAGACTCCCGAACCAGATTCGACCTCTAACAGTTCCAACCACAGTAACCACGATGTTGGTTTACAGCGATTAAAATCAGAAAGAGATAAAATTACCTACGCCGGAAAATACATGGACAGGTACAAGGACGAGTTTACCCGTAAGCCACCGCCTCCACCTCCTCGAAGAAGCTTGGGTCTGAGTGCAAGGTACAGAGACATACACGGAAACGTCTTGAAAGCCCTGTTAGGCAACCAAAGCAGTTTAGACGAGACCAAAACATCTCCCGACCCCGATTTACCTAACCCAAAATCCCCAAACATGGAGGAAACACTCCAATCTCCCTCGAGCACGAGAAATGTGAAGCTAAAGGAAATTTTGAGTAGCCCGGTCAGCGAATCCAGGAAAGTTATTATTAACAGCCCAGTCGGCAGTCCGATTATGACCAGCAAAAAGAACAATGCAACCCACGAACTGAACAAAGCCGACAATATGTCGCAACTGACGAGTTATAAATTGGTACCGGACACGAAAATAATCTTCAGACAAAGCAAGTCCCACGACGGTTCTCCAAAAGTGGACAAGAAGTCAAAAAAGAAAGATGACGTCAACATTTACACCATCCAACCGTCGCAGCCTCTAAGTCCAGAAACTAAGAAACGCTTTCAAAAACCAACGCTCGACCTGAACCTAAAATTTGCATCCAACAATAATAACAGTCAGCTTCCGCAAGTCGATACCCTGAACTCTCTTCAGCACGTTCAAAACTACATCTCCATGTGCGAGGCCGAAGCGGTAAGGAAGCAAAATTTGGAGAAGTTCGACGAAATGCTTAAAAAAGACAAAAAAGTTTCCAATAATAAGGAAATCAAAAAAGAAAAATCGCAAGAGTTCGACACGGATCACATACAGGAACCTCTGAAGAGTTTCTTGGAAGTGGAAGATTTGCTGAAACCCGGAGTCAGCGATATGCAGGCCGAAAACGTCGTGGAAAGCGCTTTCGAACGCGGCAACAAAACGCGCAGTAGCACCACAGGGGTACAACAACAGCAAAAAGACGTTAAACCCAACGTTTTGAGTCGAGCTTTATCGGACGCCCAAGATCGCTCCCAACTTCAGCGCAAAAAAACAGTAAAAATTAGGAATAAAAATCAAGACCTGAAGGTAATTACAATTTTCGAATAGAACCTCGTTGAGATAATCGCCAGATCAAAGGTTTATCGATGATAAATAACGATAACTTTTCATTGTTACACATAGCGTGGCCCGAACGCCCTGTATATTACTTCAAATTTAGTAATAATTAAACCCCAACGAACGGGTTATTGACGATGTTAATATCAATCAAGCGCGAATTAGAACGTGAACGCTGCTGCTTCACACTTTATGAACAAAAGTTCGCCCCCCCTCGATGATATAAATTTATACCAACGCGATAAATACGCACGAATGATTGGGTAACTCAACCTTAGCACACTTAACTAGTTCATTCGAAAGAAGTAAAAATACGAATTTAATTTTTTTTGTACGGTCCTGCGCAATTTTATTGCCGAGCATGAAATACGGTTTTGTTTTTTAGAAACAAAAGAAAACTCAATTGTTTCGCCATTTTTTGTTTTCGTTGGTTAATAATTGAAATTAATTTTGTTTTGTTTTTTTCCAACAGGGAGCTAATGACACATCCGTCGAATCGGCGCGGATAGGAACGGCGTCAACTAGAAATCGAACTCGTGCAGGAGAAGAACCGACAATAGGGAAATACAAGTTGCTCAAGACCATTGGCAAAGGTAACTTTGCCAAGGTCAAACTTGCGAAGCATGTGCCGACGGGAAAAGAAGTGGCCATCAAAATTATAGACAAAACACAACTAAATCCCGGATCGTTACAAAAACTTTTTAGGGAGGTGAGTGTCACTTAAATTTAGACTCTTCCATAAACTCCTCCTCTTGTCTCAATACAATAGAGTCAACTTAACTTCGAAATTTTGTTTCGATTTTTTATTGCTTTTTTTACGCCAACCTATGAAATATTGGAACCTTGGAGCATTTATTGACCTTCCATACCTGCTCCGTGAATGAATTCTCTCGATGGCACTTTTAGATTTTTAATAAGAATCCGTGTTGACGAGGAAAATTTTTTTTATCGCTGTTAGATTAGATTTTTTATTTCATTTTTCTTATAATAGAAAAGGAGAAGAAATTTAGGAATCAGAACAACTTCCCGATATCAGGCTAATGCAAACATCAAAATACCCCCCCTCCCTCTTTCCTCTTATGAATAACATAATCGATTACAAAAATTGTTCAATTGTTTTAAATTTTCATAATCAAGAGGATGTGCAAATATTTAAATAGCTTTTAGATTTATTTTTGTTTTATCAATTAATACTTGAAATACAATTCAATGTTGGAAATGGAATCTCAAGCATTACACTTCGACCCACGAGATATAATACTATGTGATGATATCATAATAGTACAATGTAAATGCCCCCCCCCCATTGGCCAGGGTTTTAGGATAGTTCCCTGTCTTGACTTAATTTAACTGGAAACGAACTGCCAGGTATTCAATAGCTTGTCTAGCCGAAGGCAGTCGTAAGAATTAAGTCGGATTACTTAAAAAGCAATTGTTAAGATCTAGCATAAAGGCTTTTCACCAAGTTTCGTAATAAATGTTGCATAAAATAAAATGTAATTTATGTATGATTAATGTTTGACCTTTGCTAATCGTCTAGTCATTAAATAGAGGCTATAGAGTATTTTTTCTAAGACTGGCATTAAAAGTAATGTTTTTATTAGTGATGGGCACTATCGAAATTTTTTGACTCTCGATAGTAAAAATTTAGTTAGTTAAAATTTAGTTAGTAAACATCAAATCGAATAAAAGCTATCGAATACAAAATTTACAATAAATTTTTTTTAAGTCCAATCCGATAATACAATAAATAATAATTATCCGATAATAAAATAAACAATTAAATACTACGTAGTAATATGAATCCACTATTAACTTTTCGACTACCCCGTATACAACGGATTAATTAAGATTGTAATTTTGCAACCAATGGTAATCTTTATTATCAGTTGCATTACAAATTGTGATAAAATTTCGTTCGATAGCTTTTAGTAACTAAAAAAAAAAACTATTGATAATTAATAATTCGATAGTCCCATCACTAGTTTTTATTCCATAGCATAGAATTAATAGTGTATTAGCTAACAAGAGCTAAAGTAGGTTTTTATCTACCGAGGGGCGTTTGTACACCAGATTTCCTTTTACGGGATCCTTAAAGAGTTTTTCTCAGATTTCTTTCGGGATTGCCTGAGATTTTCTAAAGTTTTCTTAAATTTCCTCTCACTTGTACACTAGATTTCCTTACACTCTCTCCCCCCCTCCCCATTTCCCCCACTTCATTCTTGAGTAAAATATACTATTTTATACGTTCCCGAAAAATCAAACAAGTCGTAGAAAAGTGCTGATCTGAAAGGCAAGCGACATAATTATTATAAAAAACAGCGAAAATGAGCGCACGTTTATTTTAGTGAACTTTAAAACCATAAAAATTGTTCAAATAAAATATAACAGTCGAAATAAAATTAATTTGGTTTATTATCAAAATAGATGGGTATAATAACAGACGAATAATTGTTATTGGTAACATAATATGCAGACGTCTGGTCTCGTCTATGCGATAAATGTAATAACCTTGCAGATAGTGAAAGTGTAAAAATTTTACCTCAGATCTTTGGTTTCTGATCTAGCAGCGGCTTCGTTTATAGTGGAAAAAATGTGTAGTCTCTAAACTTCAAGTTCCTCTACTTCTGAGCCTACTTCTTAAAAATACAATTTATCTTGCTTGCTGCTTAGAGTCGGTGAGGATGTGGTTGTTGAGCCTTCGGCAACACTTACCGAACATCTCGTAGCATCAGCAATTGGTGATTGAGTTGGTTATCCGGCTTTCGGCAGCACTTAAACGATTGATTTCCAAATTTGCTAATTTTTTCTCGCATCTTAAAAACTGTAATTGGTTAAATATCCGGACAACAATAAGACAGTGAGTCCGAGTGGTATGGACTAGTACTACTCACTAATTTAGTTTAGGTATTTAGATAAAAAGTTTAAATAATTAATTTTTACTTTCTAAATTCGTAATAAAATTGAGTTTTTTATACAATAAAATTATGCTAATTATTAATTTCTGAAATGTTTAGGGTAGGATACCGTAGCATATAACATAATAACTTGGCTGGATTCATAGAAAATTAATAAATCGCTAACCTTTTTTGACAAATTGTTCTTCGTTTCACTGTAAACCTGATTTCTTTTTCATTATGTGATGACTGAACTATCGTAGAACATTGGTGTTTCCAAATGATGATTTTAAGTCAGAATTCTCTATTTGTTTAAGGAGAGGGTAAAAAAATAGATTATTTTCAAGAATTTTTTTAGACGATACAGGTAACGCTGGTTTATTTAATAAAGTTCCATATAATAATACAACACTCAAACGATATTCTCCTAAATTTTTATTGCAAAATAATGATAATTAAGTTGTTGGCAGCAAATCTCCGCAAGCGCCTTCGAAAAAAGGGTGTTTTTGCGGTGGACGTTATAACCCGTCAGTGGATCATCTGAAACAAAAAATCAAAATGCGTTTATTAGGTGAGATATTTCTCGAAGTAACGCTGCTCAGTTTTTTTTTTATTGATTTTTTATCTTACAATAACAAATTTGTCGATTTTCTTTTTAGCGAAAATCATGTTTTTGACTTCCAAGTGCTACCGAAATTTAAAAAATCAATAAAAAAAAAACTCGACAGCGTTTACTTCGAGAAACATCTCGGCTAATAAACGCATTTTGATTTCTTTGTTTCAGATGATCTACTGACGAGTTATAGCGTACACCACAAAACAACTTTTTTTCAAGACGCCTGAGATTTGCTGCCAACGGCTTATTCATCATTATTTTGCAATGAAAATTTAGGAGAATATCGTTTAGATGTTGTATTATTATATGGAACTTACTTAAATAAACCTGCATTACCTTGCATCGTCCAAAAAAATTCTAGAAATTATACTATTTTTTCACCGCTTTAACTTTACTCTCTCCTTAAGCTTTTCTCAGCCCACGATTGCGAATTGGCTACATTGTTTTAATAGTGGTAACCCAAACTTGGCTCTGCTAAGAATCCTGGCACAAAGCTAACTCTTTCACCAATAAAAGTAATTAATAATTTCCTATATTTTCGATCGTCTTTTTGAAAATGTCAAGCCGGAACTGTTAACGAATTATTACATCTTCTTCACTTCCTCGGTTTGCCTATGCATTAGGTACTACATAATTAATTAATTGTATTGGAATTGCCCACTAAATCGACTTGTTTCGTCAGTGCAACTTTTGTTTAAAAAAAACTTAAATAAACATAAATAGTAATACGAACTAAAATAAAAATGAAATTTCAGGTTAGAATAATGAAGATGTTAGATCATCCGAACATAGTGAAACTATTTCAAGTAATTGAAACCGATAAAACTTTGTACCTGGTAATGGAATATGCATCGGGAGGCGAAGTGTTTGATTATTTAGTGTTACATGGTAGAATGAAAGAGAAAGAAGCCCGAGCCAAATTTCGACAAATTGTCTCTGCAGTACAATACTGCCATCAAAAGAAAATTATACACAGAGATCTAAAGGCTGAAAACTTACTATTGGACAGCGAGATGAACATCAAGATTGCAGATTTTGGATTTTCAAACGAATTTACACCTGGCAATAAGTTGGATACTTTTTGCGGCAGTCCGCCTTATGCCGCGCCCGAACTTTTTCAGGTTTACTTCTTTGTTCCTTTTCCTTCCTTTCCGATTTATTAACGTTGTTTGTTTTAGGGGAAGAAATACGACGGACCCGAAGTGGATGTATGGTCGTTAGGTGTAATTCTGTATACTTTAGTGTCTGGTAGTTTGCCCTTTGATGGTTCGACGCTTAGGGAGTTGCGAGAGCGTGTTTTGCGCGGAAAATACCGTATTCCATTTTATATGAGCACTGACTGTGAAAATTTACTTAAAAAGTTTCTCGTCTTAAACCCCGCTAAGAGGGCGAGTTTGGAAACCATAATGAAAGACAAATGGATGAATATGGGGTATGTGGGGTCAGTTCAAATCTTTATTTACTATCGATGTTGTCGTCTTGTACTCGATGTTAGTGCATCTCATTTGGTGTTTAATCTAGAGACGGCATGAAATCTGTGTTATTCAAGTAGCAACCTTACATATTAATTAATTATAAATCTAAACTTCTAAAACCTTTTTTCATTTCTGCATTTTTTAGTTACGAAAGTGACGAACTAAAACCTTACGTGGAGCCCGAATCTGACATGAATGATCATAAAAGAATTGAAGCGCTTGTGTGCTTAGGCTACAACAGGACAGACATAGAAAATTCTTTAGATTCCGCAAAATACGATGACGTTTTTGCCACGTATTTGTTACTAGGAAGAAAGAGTACAGACGTAAGTATATCTTTAGTTGTTTCTTCAGTTTCCTCTATAATCTCAACTTATTTTAGCCCGAAAGCGATGGTAGTCGTAGTGGTAGTAGTTTGTCGCTGCGTAATATTTCGGGACAACAAGCGGTTGGCGCCCCTCAACCTACCGCTCAAAGTCCATCTCATAGAGGTGTTCATAGATCAATTTCAGCCACCAACGCAAAACCTAATAGAAGAGCGTCCAGTGGAGGTAGAGTAAAACGACCATCTTTCATATTACCTAACTTGTCTGATGCGGAGTTTCGCTGATCAAACAAATTTTTAAATTTTGATGGGTGTCTACTTTCAGGTGAAACTCTTCGTCCAGGTCCGCAACAACAAGTTCCAATTCCCCAAACCAACAATCATCAATCTGGCTTCAAACGCCAAAATACCATTGATAGCGCGACAATTAAAGAAAATAGCGCAAGACTTAACGCGCGTCCGGCCAGCGCACAACCCAAACCTGCAACCGAAAACAGTAAGAATTAATTAACTATAATTAATATTTTTTCTAATAATACTTTTTAATATAGGTATACAAAGCCCTGGAAAACCGCGCATAGTGATTAAGAGCAACACCGTGGCCACTAAACAACCACTAACTTCCGGAGGCTCCGTTGGTCGTCGTTCCACCATCAGTTACGAAACCAAAACTGCGAGTAACGAAAAAACCAACATGGTCGCCGAAATTCCTGGGTAAGAACCTTTCTTCTTCCTAAACAAAATTAACTAACGCTAGTCGTGGCAAATAGCCCGATTTTCATATCACAACTAAAAAACTAATTTGCTTTAATGGCACGTGCTTTAGGGGGGTGTTGGGGGGCGCAGGGGACACCCTGAAGCCTAACAAGGGTCACGTCAAGTCAGCTTCAGTTAGTAGCACCGGAGAACCTACTGCTGATCCACTGCGTTCTAGGTATGTGGACGGCTTGGTAGACCTGCTTTTAATTTTTCTTTGTTTTTATTTTTTCCCTTTTTACACTCCTAAATCTAAATTATCGTTTTAACGAGTTTTCTTGAAATTCTATTTTATTTCTTCCAATCAGCGATTTTTTTGTAGCCAATTTTGTTTTGCGACCGTTTTTTGCAAAATTTTAATGCGCGCGGCTAATTTTACTTTATTTAGCAGTCGAACGAGTGCGTCGCCGGCACCGACCAGACAGCCAGCGTTTCCAAGGAACACTTCGTCGCGCAGCACCTTCCATTCTGGACAAACGAGGCCCAGGGCGACGTATGCCCAAGGATCCCCTGGCGACTCGCCGCACGCCGCACGAACTTCTTTCTTTTCCAAAATTAGTTCAAAATTTTCGAAAAGGTATGTATTGCGTAGTAGTTTTTTAAATTTTCTCCCTCAAATAAAGAAATTGTTCTGGAATAACGCTGGGGCGATTTCCGAACAGTTTTTTTGTCAAGACATGGCCGGTCTGCTTATTTTCGTTTGGTTTTGGTTGTTTTTGTAAGCTTTTGTTATACATTTTGCATTGTTTTTACTTTTAACCGATTATTTCTGCAAGCGCACCTAATTTCTTTTCGAATACTACTTAACAAATTTTGTTTTTTTAATCGAATTTTGTTACATTTGTTTTAATTTTATATTGGTTTCGTCAGACTAACATCCTCGATTAAAATTACAAAATTTGAAGTTAAACTTGAGATAATTTAAATAAACAAAATATTACAAATTTGCTCTTCTTGAACCCTACGCTGTTATTGTTTCTCCCGAATTTGTAACACAAAAATTATTTAATTGTATAATTATAATTTTTTTAGTTTTTTATTTTTTTTTATCAGTGTGAACGAATGTAAAAAAATTTTTGTTTCGTATTTGAGAATTTATGTAATTTTCTTTGCTGTTTTTCCAGTGTACTTTTTATATTGCTGTTTCATTTTAATTATTTTTCGTATATTTTTGTTCTTTTTATAAATTACAAAATATTTATAATTTGTTATTTTTTTGACCTCTTTTACTTCTGCGTAATTGGTTTTAATTTCGCCATTGTTTTCACTTTTTCGAGAGTTCTCTTGTTAGTCAATGTTTTCACAAGTTAGCTGAGAATTATTTATTATATTAAATTAATTTTGAAATTATTTCTAATAAATAGATATTAAATCGAGCAGATTGAATTAAATGTTGATTTAAATACTTTGCTTATTATTTAAATAATTTTTAAAAAATTTTTTTTATTTTACTAACGGCTTCATCAATTTATTAGCCTACTCTATTAGTTTCTTTTTTTTTTTCAATATTCACTAATGTTTCTGTTTCGTCTGTTCTACACTTGTGTTTACCATTTCACCAGAATTTTCTCTTTAGTCAAGTACCATCTCGAAAAATGTCTAGGGAAAGTGAAAATAATTTGAAATTGATTTTTTCTGCTTTTACCAATAATTTGATAATTAGGTATAATGTAGTTTTATATCCACGATATTTGTTATCTGCTTATTATTTTCATCCAGAAGACATTTGGTTAAATAAATATTTTGAAATGAAATATAAAAATAAAATTTTACTAGGTCACACTTTTGAAACTTGGATTAACTTATCCATATTTTTCTCGTTATTGTTACATATAATCACAATCAGGGGAGCTCGAATATGACTCAACGCAGCTGTTCTCTAATAACTTGAAAGAGGTAGGAAAAAATGTTCAGCGTAAAAAGATGGACAATTTTCTTTCCGTTTTCGAGTTATTACTTAAAATCTCTTTCATTGGTTATTTCGCTCTATTTTTACTGACGCTTGTTCATAATGCTTCCTTTTATTGTGCTTATTATTTATTTTATACTAACCTTGTTTTCTCGGGCTCGGCATTAAAACACTGTTGCGTAAACCGTCAAATGAAAAATATTGGGGGTTCCTTTGAATAATAAATCCAAATTATCAAAGTATTTTAATTCATATTTTCAAAAATCGCTTTTTACCGCTATTCTTTAAACCTGCCGTTCATGCCAATGCAAAAAGAAATTCCGGTTTAATGAAAAAGGAAATTTATGGTTTGTGGGAATCCTCGAATCGGGTCAAGTTCGGCACTAAAAGAATTAAAAAGCGATTTTTTTTTAAATTGTAATTATGGAAAATAAATGGAATATTATTCAAAAGGACTCTTTACATGCCAGTTGTACATCTCCATTAAATTTACATCTTTTTTGTGTTTATATAACAAATCTTATTTTAATGATTTAAAAAAAAAAGAATGCAGTCACCTCGCTTTCAGTTTTTTCGCGCTATTTTGTTTTAAGGGTTTGCGCCACCTTTGAGGGCTAAAACTGAAGTAAAAATTCAAAATTAATGCGAAACGTAGCTATTGTATAGAAAAAGTTGATCTTGTAATGTAGACCAAATTTTATTAAAAATGAAACTTGTTTTTTGTGGTGTACAGGATGTATAAAAAACCAAGAGTCTGATTGATCTGAAATTTGGCAATTTATCTGGAAACCTAAAATAAAAATTGGGTTTTTCTGATGGGCTTCATTTTATTACTTACCCGTGTAGGTTTCCAGAGAATATGACGAATATTTACCCCAAATTTTAGCTCAATCGCTCGACAAGTTTTTCGGGAGTCTGTAAAAAAGTACAGATCAACTTTCTTTATCTACACAATAGTTGCGTCGCAAAACAAAAATTTTTGGCCTTCTCAGGTGGGGTAAACCCCTTCGTAATGAAAAGAGTGTTTGCTTGTCATTTATTTCCAATAAAAAATTAAGTGAGGCGTCTGCGTTTTGTTTTTTGTATGGGGTTTTGTGTGTGCGTGTGCGTGGTACGTCCCAACCGGCCATGCTATTTGCTCAAGATTGTTTCTGGTTCAGGGCCGACCACTGAGGCCGGGAGGACGTACTACCACATCGCAACACACAAGACGACCGATTCCCAGCCGCCACACCGCATCTTCCACAACCGCAAATTTGTAAATTACAAAATAAAACGAAATCCAATTTTCTAAACTCAGGTTTGGTTAACGCATTTTTCAAACAGAGAAAAACCAGCATTTGGAATTTGAAACATGGCGCATCGTCGTAAAAAACTGTTTTGTGAAACTTGTGCAATTTTTGTGCCCTTAAAGAGTTAATTTTATTGTTAGTTGAGTGACCTTCAAGAGACTGAAAAACTGTTAGTTGAATTTAGATACAAAATTTTAGTACCCTCAGCCAGGCAGACTCGGTTTTTAAACCCACGGGGCGTTGCAAAAAAATTAAGAATTATTCAAACTGTCTACTCTTATTTTGGCTTGTGTGCAATACAAACATTAAATTAGATTTATGTGTACAAAAATATATTACCAATTTTCCTAACAAAATTTTAAATTCTTTGCTATTTTGCAACCCCCCGATTTTTTAGCACCTTATTTTTCTAACAAATTTTTTGTTTATTTTTAGAATAAATTTACTGAATCAGCATTTCAATGTTTATTAAATTTATGATTTGTTATAACAAAGATTTTAAAGATGTCCACATTGTATGCGAAACAAATTTTTTATTGTATCATAGAAAAATTTTATTCCCAAGTTATGCGCTTGTAAAAAAAAATAAAACATAGTTTAACGAAGTTTTGAGTTTTTTTTGTAAGGTAGGGTGAATTTTGGTGTAAACTTACTATACTGCAAGAATTTACTGCAAGTAGCTAAACCAAGTATGCTGATTTTTAAAATGTAATCAGAAATGAGAGTATCGAAGAAAAAGTGTTAATCGAGGGCAAACGACATAATTATTACATTGATAGAAGCGCATATTCGCTTTGCAAACAGTTCGTTACAACGAAGCTTTTCACCGTAAACGTCTTTATTGTCTGGTTTTCTGGTAATCATTTTTCAATCACTTCTTCATGAGCAATATCTCTGAAATTTGCCATAGATAAAAAGCGATGACAATCTAATAATCACTACTTTATAAATACTGTCTGAAAAGAAAAGTCCCTGACAGCTTTACGTATTACGTAAAAGTTTAAACGCTGGAAGCATTATTGTGATAGGTCAGATTTTAACCTGTTCGTAACTTGAAACATCTTCCACGCCTAAACTTATGCTGTCGGTGACTTCTTTATAGAAAATTTTATTCTGTACTAAATTGCCTATACATTTTATTATAAGGTTTCAAACACTTCCAGATGAAGTGGAATCAAGACGGAAAGAAACGGACAGATTAAGAAATTTTAGACGAGATTTACAATAAATATTTTATATTTTAATAATTATGTAAGAACTTGGGTAGAGAAGGTTAAAAAGTAAAACAAAGCTTTTATGTCAAAATATAGTAACAGTAAACTCCTTTCGTAGTTTTCGTTAATTTGTTAGCGTTGTATGAAATTGCATTATACAAAAGGGTTGTAGTATTTTGAGCACATTATAAGGGAGTTTACTGTACAAATAAAATACACTTGGTATAATTTTGCAAACATTTTTATAGTTTCATAGTATTCCGATGATCATTACGATGTCGTAGATGGTGAAAACTTTTGCGAAATTATATTAGGGCAAATTTTACAATTATCATTGTAAAATCAACCCTTAGTGTATTTTATTTTGAAAATAGCGATATGATTAAAGGCATAGGGAAGGAACGAGGCATATTCGGGAAAATCAAATTTGTGCAAACCTGCCTCATCTTACCTATTGCTAATCTTGCCGCGAAATTAAAAAAAAAAACTTAAAAATTTATTGTTCATTCAACTACATAAATCTGTAGGTGCACACTATTTCTAAACACATTTTTTTTTAAACGATTGAAGTTAATTTGGGAGAAGATTGTCTCGATTATTATGTTTGATAAAAAATTGCTGTCTTCGGGAGTACAAAATCATGTCAAATTTCAGAGCTTCATCGAAGCTTTTAAAAAACTGATTACATAACAAGCATAATTATGGTATTTAAAAAAAATTGTATTCAGAAATAGCTATTGCATTCGTTTAATTAGAGTTTTTAATTTTTTTTTTAATTTCACAGCTGAAGCATCAGTATCTCTTCAACGCAACTTTCGCTATTTCGCCGCTTTTATTATCATTTTTTTCTTTTAATATTTGTGTTTCATTTTATCGAATTTCGTTTTGTTTCATTTCAGAGCTTTAGAACCTGGTCAGACCGCTAGTAGTAAACTTGGCACCTCACCTGTCGTAGGGTAAGTTGATATGATGCGCAAGGGCGTACGTTGCAATAAACGAGTAGTTTTTTTTTCAAATTATTTTTCTAATTGCGTTTTTCGCAACTTAAAAAATGAAATGCCCGCCCATCTTACCCCCGAGAGGTGTGGGTTGGAGCGCCATGTGTCATTTAAGAAAAAAGAGTCAAGTCACGAATTGAAAAATTGTGAATGAATTTTTATGGTGTAAATTTTTGTTATTTTGGTTGTTTTGCAGAGTGGGCGGCGGTACTGCTAACGACGAGCACGTTAAGCCGCGCTCCCTAAGGTTTACGTGGTCAATGAAAACGACATCCAGTAGGGATCCTGCCGAAATTATGGCGGAAATTCGTAAAGTATTAGACGCTAATAATTGCGACTACGAACAAAGAGAGAGGTTTTTGCTTTTGTGCGTTCACGGCGATCCCAATACCGATAGTCTAGTGCAATGGGAGATCGAAGTTTGTAAGCTACCACGTCTTTCACTCAACGGTGTCAGATTTAAAAGAATTTCTGGTGAGCATTTTATTGATTATACCATCAGGTCACGTTCATTTTTTTCATCTTTTTGTTTGTTTTTAAATTGTTCAAATCGTTTCCCCTACCAATTAAGGTTACATTTATTTTATCACCATTTGTAGTTACGTCTTTTGTTTAATTTTAATTGTCCTCCCTCACCGCTCGCGCGTAAGATGAGCTACAGATTTTAAATATATTTGTATCATTTTGGCGACCAACAAGAAATTACGATGCAGAGTTAAGAAAGTAAGAGGAGTCAGGAACGCAAAGAAATTGCAAGCAGTTTATCCTGCATCGATGATGTTGCTAGGCAACTCTCAATGTTTTTTTTTAATTAAATAAAATGGTAGGTTTTGGGGTCAAACAAAAAATGAGAAACTGCCTTCAATTCTCAGTTTGTCTGTTATTTTAGTTTGTACTCCACATTCTTCGTTAATTTTCGAGCGCCGCTCACTGCTTTTACATCACTGCATTAAACAATTATTTTTTTTCAACATTGTTATTATCATATCCACCTGTATTTTACCACTCCTACTTTTTCATTTATTAAACTTCCACCTTATTATATTATTATAGTTTTTAAACTATAGGATAAATATTTGTAGTTAGATGTTACATCACCGTAATGTGAAAAACTATTATCAGGTGAATGCTCATAATATGGACATGTTTATCTCTGTAAAAATGTAATACGTAAAATTACAAAATGCAATTTCATGTTCTCCTGATCAGCGTAATTGTAATTAGAGGTAAAATTTAGTGTTATAATACGAAAATAATTCTAAATTCAAACTTTTGTCCTTGGAGAGAAGCGAACTTTCTTAAATTATTATTTTTAAAATTTTTCCTTTCAAATGGCTATTACCCGTTAGATTCTAGCCGAACGGCTTTCGAGTTGTGAATTTAATTAATAGAAAATTACTTCTTTTATTTGTTCAACAATCTTAAAGTTAATAAAATTTTCTGCAAAAAAAGTTTTATAGATTTTTTCCCGGAATCCATACTTTCAGAGTTGTAGCTACGAAGTTCAAAGAATTGCACTCGAAGATGATTTCGATTGCTTTTGGCCAATCTGTTTTTTCTGCCGCTGCTCGATAAATTTTATTTTTTTGTTTTTTGAAGAACGGTGAGATTAGATCAGTTAGACCACCGAAGGCGTGAAGGAAAAGTTGATTCATTCTCGTCATTTTTAATATATATTTAAAACTTGTTAAGTAATTCGTTTGCAAAATTTTACATTTCTTGGTTTTCATTATTTAATTGCGGTAATGAGGGAATCGGCATTTTCATGAAAATCCTGAAAACGAAATTCTTGGAGCGGCGACAGCTCTGAAAGTATCAATCGTAGGGATTTATTCATTTATGTGCTTTTTTGTGTAATCGGTTGTTTTTTTTTTAAATATGTTGCCTAGATTCAAATTGTAGTCCGTTAAATTTGCTTTTTGAAAGGATGTTAGTTTTTTTTGTAAAATATTTTGTTTAACGGATATTGGACTTGGAAAAAAAAACAAAAGGTAAAATTTTGAGTTTATTATTTTTTAACATTTTCTTACCTAATTTTATCCATAACTCGAAAGCTGTTAATTTTAGACGATAAACGGTGGGAATCTAATTTTAGGCTTCTTATATAAGCACTTGTCGATTTATTCTAAAAAATTAACAATTTTAGTGCTTTGGCGATTATCGAAAGGCTCTAGGTATTGAAAAAATTGATCACGAGGACATCGTAAAGTATAATAATTTTGTACTGATTTTGAATGAATTAAAACCACTGGATTCATAAAGCTGAATTTTTCAAAAATATGTCTCTTCGTGACATTTTTGTTTCGGTTAATGAATAAATAGTAACTCAAATATACACAGCAAACAGTAAACTTAAAAAAAAATATTGCGAAAGTTTTTTATTTCACTATTATTTACTTTTTCTCTACAATAATCAAGAGAGCAAGAAATTGTATTTGTATTCAAGTACGCATTTATTTGTCTAATAAACTGGGCAGTTCTTCTGCAGTGGCTTACGTCACTACCGTAACTACCTTATTTTCCCTCCTGTTCATCTATGCTTGTATGTATTACTGCATAATTCAGCACGTGGTAAATTATTTATACTGTGTTATGATTATAAACATTCATTTGACAAACATTTATTCACTTTATGTTGATGTAGTATCCAAGTTCAAAGATCCGCCAGTTTTACCCTCATTAAAAAATTGTAATGCTTAAAAGTACTTCAAAATTTCAAATTTCATTTGTTATTATTCTGTTGCTCACTACATCGTTAAGGAGAGTCAGTCAATTGTTTTTGATTTTGTTTTCCCTGAAAAAACTCGTGGACTATTTTCGTACTATTTTTTCAGTGCTGCCATTTTCATTGCTGCTTTTATCATGCAACCCGATTTGGAGAAATTTAAAAAATACGAATCTTTGTCTTCGAAAAACACTAAAAATTGAAATAGTTTTGCAAACAAAAAATCAATGAGCTTTATTTTTTTTAAACAAAAATTGACGTTCTTTGATTGGTTAACACGCATCGACATGTAAAAATGTAATACGTTCACTAGCAGAGTGTCGACACGAATTCCTTTCGAGCATCTATTCGTCATTTTATAAATTTTTTTACAACCGACATGATTTATTTATTTTTTCCACAAACTTTCTTGTTTGGTTTTTTATTTTCATGGGTCGGTGAGAAATTGTATTATCTCAGCTCTTATTTCGTTCTATCAACGTGGGACTAAAAGCAATAATTTATGAAATCTGGGTTTAACTTTTAGCTCTTTGTCATTAGGTTAAAACTGTTACAGATCCTCCCCGGTGTGATAGGTTATCGCTAGAAACCTTTATGTACGAGGAAACTACATTTGACGATGAATCAAGTAAATATTTGATAGATGCGGACTCCATTTTGGTTAAAATATCTACCGAGCAATGCTATACTTCATTTCTTCCTAAACAAATTGCTTTTAGTCCCATCTTAATAGAATCATTGGGACCGAGATATTTCAGTCTGAGGAGGGGTATTTAATAGGAAAGTTTTCTTTGTAAAAATATGAAACTGCATAATCAGGGAAAAAAGTATTTAAATCATGTGACGAGGATTCACAGTCGGGGATTTTCGAAATTCTACTCGATTCATAAAATTACATGTTTGGTTACCTTACTTTCTTACTAATTATGTCTCCGTTTAATTTGACGTTGAAATGACATTAACGATATTTGACCCTGTTTGTTCAAGTTAGGCATCAAATTAATTATCGTGAACTTGGCCCTGTTTAAATATTTTTTATTATTAAATTTTGTGTGAGTTACATTTGGTTTGTCTTGTTTCAGGCACAAGTATTGGATTTAAGAATATTGCCAGTAAGATAGCTAACGAATTGAAACTGTGACTGCCCGTTAGCGGGCCGGACGTATCAGTCGAGCCAGTCTAATGAACAACAATAACCATCGCCTAAGGGTAAAATTATTCAACAAAGGAACAACCATTTTAGTAGCAAATTTAAATCATTCACTCACCACCTTAGTGCTTTGTTTTTTGTAAAAAAAAAGAAGCCGAACAGGTGCCGAATATTTATTGCAGATTTATTTTTTATTCATTCCTCCCCACTTTCTCTCGGGACACGAAGCGGGAGAGCAAAAATTTAGTTGTTAAGACTGCACCGTTACGTTAGTTTATTTTATTCGAACAATTTTTTAAGCTAATCTTGTGATAACCAAGTGGATTTTTACGAGCGCGTACGCGCGCCGCCTCCTCTCCATCCCGTTGCGTTGTAGCCGCCAATTTCAGTGGAGTGATGTGCGTGTGTTTTCTACGCCCAGCCGATCTCGTCGAAACACCGAAAATCGCTTGACGATGTTTTCTCCGCCAATGGTACGCCGCTTAAGGGTTACTCAACCTTCTGTGTGTCGACGGACGAAAAATGTAATCGAGAAAAATCGCTGCAATATTTTAACGCCCCCCCTCTCCCCCCAATTTCCGTTTTCCAATCACTCATTTTCCCACAAACGAGCGATTTTAGTTTTACTTTCCTGCTAAAAAGCGCAAGAAACGAAATCTCTTAACGGTTAAGTAGTCAATTTTGTGCGTGCGTTCTCTTCCCAACAAACAGGAGCACAAGTGCAGGTGGTTTTTCGCAAGAGCCTGCAATAAATTTATTCGCGAGTGTTTATTTGGCACGCTCGAGTGCTTTTTCTTTTCTTTTAAATTGTAAATAATGCGTAAGTGTGTGCCGTATGTGTGCCACGCGTGTGGACCGAACGATTCGTCGTTTTGCTAATAATAAAATTAATAATTTAATACCAGAAATACAAAACCAAGCTAAAAGTGCGGCGCGCCTGCATTTAAATTTTACGGCTCTCTCTTGTTGGTTTTGGTTTTATATATATATAAATAAATAAATAGATAAAAAATTTAAGACCGCGAAATTGTAAATATTTTTTAATTTAGCTAACGAATTTAAGTGCAGGCGTTGCGCGTCGTCGGATTTTATAAATACAAACAACCTTTTGAGATTTGTTATGAGTGTACTTAGATATTTACCGTTGGATCGATTTGTGCCTCTTTTTAGTTTTTCTTCTTTTCTTCTTGCACCCCGCGAAAAAATTTAATTTAATTTTTATTTTTTTGGTTGTTTTTGTAATCTTTTTATGTTTGCTTGAGGTGCAAGAAGAAGCGGGAGAAATGAAAAGATGTTCACCAAAAAAAGTATAATAATGTAGTTAAAAAAAAGTATATTTAATTGTTAGGATGACAGTTCTAGAATAGGAAATACACTGTAAATTAAGAACAATGTTGCTTTCTGTAATACTACGATAATTTCACAGGGGTTGGGCACTTTTACGTTAGTTAAAGCTACTGATTTATAATAAAACAAAAACACTAAATCCCAAACATTGTTGTGCTTTCATTTAGTCCTCTTGAAACCTTACCAACTTGTCAACGCCAATGAAATGCTTTCCGATAGTAAGTAACGCCGATGATAATGTGTGATTGAGGAGTTCAGTCTGCACTGTCGACAGTGTTGGGATGTTTCAGGTGATTTGAATATTTTGTGAAGGCGCCAGAAAAAGCTGAGATTTATTTTTATATTCTCTTGGTGAGTTTGAACCTCCAATTCAGTGCTAGACAATGTCTAGTAATAATAATTTATTTAAAAGAACCTAACGTAAAAATTAAGAAAATTCCCATTTTTGAATATTTTAACAAAAAGAAATGAAAACAATTCAAAATTAATTTAGCTTTATACCGAAAGATGAAAGTAAAATAAAATATTTTTTATATGCTGACTGGAAAAGACATTTTGCATAACGCCAGTTGACTTAGAGCTAGAGTTGGAAATAACAAAATGAGAACAAATTTAGGTTCTGAAAGCCTGTGAATGCAACCTAAAGTGAAGTCGAAACTACACTAAGTTATGGTTGTTATCCCCCTGAGCAATGCTGATCCTATAATAATTTTCTAAATTAGGTTAAAAAATTGCTAACAATACAGAAAAACTAGGGATTCTTACTGTGGTGTCCCCGTGACCGTGGAGAAGCTTTGAAGTGGTGATAAAGGACACTTTTCTAAGACAAATGTCCAAGTCCAAACCCTTGGGGGGGGGGGTGTATCTCCTTTTAAAGCAATTTTTTGAATTTCTGATTTCAAACGGCCATAGCACCAATATTATTGATTTTTTAAACTTAATGGATTAGAACTTTTTTAAAGATAATTTGCTTATCTACAAATTAGGTTATAACCCTGTATCGTCTAGAATCAAAGGATTTCGAGTTATAAATTAAATTTATGAAAAAAATGTTAAAAAAATTTAGGTTTTATTTTTTTTACTTTTCTTACGAACCCCGTATCTCTTAAACGAAACGTCTTAGAAAAAACTAACGGCCCAAACCGGATAGGAAATTTAACGGGCTACAACTTTGGTCGAATAAATTTTTTTGGGAAACCAACCGTTTTCACAGAAATTCTGAAAATAATGAATCAGAAATTCAAAAAATTGCTTCTAAGGGAGGTGGCCCCCAAGGGTTTGGACTTGGACAAAAATTTTATTTGAAAATTTGTCTTAGAAAAGTGTCCTTTATCACCACCTCAAAGGTTCTTCACGGTCACGGGGACACCCTGTATATGGTCATAACTTGATATCTACACTACCGTCGGAAAGTTTGGAAGCAGACTTTTTTTTTTAATAAAACACTTATAATTTTAAATGATTTAAATTATTTTAATGCTAAAATTAAGAAAATAGGTAAATAACTGTTGATTTTATATCATATGACAATTAAATTATTATTGAAAAACAATCATAAATTTGTTTTATCAAAATATCTACCTTTCGCACATATTACTGCGTTACAAATTCGGGGCGTTTTTTTAATTAAATAATCCGGTGAAATCTGTTTCCACACATCTTGCAGACATTATATTTTCATTTTGTGACAGGTGTTATTTAATTTTTCGGTACAATTCGTTCCACAAAAGCTAGATTGGTGAAAGATCGGGTGACTGGGACTGGCAAACCATTATTTGATGTACCGCAGTGTTTTTTTTTCTGCTAAATGGCTTTTGCATAATCGGGAGGAATGTTTTGGATCATTAACCAGCTAAAGCACAAATTTTTTTCTAACGATTCGCCGTCCAGAAAGAACTAAATTCTCATAAAAAATTTTTAAATATTGCTATTTCCGCATTATTCCTTCTATTTTTATTAAATCGCCGACTCTATCACCGGCAAAACATCCCCAAACCATAGCACTGCACCCTTCTTTTCTTCCTATGGGCACTAAACACTTCTCTGCCATTCGATCGCTGGGTTTACATCGAACATGCACACGTCTTCTAAAACCAAAATTTCGAATTTCGATTATAGTTCGTCCAAAGTACTTTTTTCCATTGTTTTATCGACTAATTCGAATGTTGACAAGCACAAAAAAGTCTGTTTTTTTTTGTAAACTGATTTTAGAAATAGTTTTTTTACCGCTACACAACCCCTGAAACCTGCCGCCAACAAACGCGTTTTAACGGTTGCAACAGAAATTGGTTTATCCCGAATTTTATTCACCCTGTGGGTTATTCAGAGTGAAGTAAGTAATCGATTACGTTTACTTGTTGTAGGAATACAATTTTTTTCGACACTGGTTGTCGCACGAGGCCGTTTACTGCGTTTCCTAACACTTCGCTGTTCGGTTTCTCTTCTACGCGCTATGGTGTAATGCACCTCTTTGCAAGATACATTTAATCTACTTGAAATTTTATGTTCTGTTAAACTTTTGTCATGTAATGCACAAATAGCAGCACATTTTTCAATTAATATTTGATTTTTTTTCATAATTTTTCAAAAATTTAACGATATTTATAAAAATTAAGTGCAAGTAAATTCACTACCCCAAAAAGTAAGTTCTAAACTAAACAAATAAATCACTTTTCAGGTCTTGTCGGTACCTAGTAGTAATAAAAAAAAAACAATAAAACCACATCTGGCTAAAATTTATTTGTGTTTTACCGAAACTTAAAATGCAGGCAAGTAATACCGTAAAGTAATAAAATTCAATTTTGTAAAATGTGTTTAAATAAAACATTATTTTTAAGTTAAAATACTACCAAAAATACTTAAACACTATGTATTTATAATGGCAATCAAAAATATTTAATTAAAAAAATTAATAATTAAATAATTATTTCAATTAATTAATGCTTGCTTCCAAACTTTCCGACGGTAGTGTACCCGATGGATGAGATAAAACATTTGAGATTTGAGGCAAAATTTAAAATGAATCAATTCCACCATCTGCGACCATCATGGGGCTAGCACCTAAACGCTTGGGTTGGCCACTCTGGCCTTGTTCCAATCTAAATCCGCTCTGTGCTTAAAAAATAAAAAATTTTTAGAAATAGAATTCGAATTTGTATTGAGATGGCACCGAGCAATAATTGTCGAATCGGAGTAAAAAAGATTGGTGCAGTTCGACAGTTACCAATTAGACAAAATGTGGGGAATAGCATGATATTAATAGTAGAGGGAAAAAATAACAAATATAAACATAAAATGTTATGGATCAACAAACATTTTGGCTTTCATGTTTAGGGCACTCTACGACACAACAATGCTAATGATAGGGGAACGAAAACAAAACTTCAGAGTGAATCTGGAGGGCTACGGGGATTGCTCTTTTGATCTCATCTTGTACATTATCTACGCTAGACAAACGACCCGACTTGACACCGCCTACTCCATTAGCTCTCACAGACTGCACTACAAATAATAAGACGTCTCCAAGCCATTTTCGACTTCTTGGAAGTATGGTGCGGGAGTAGATGTCAAAATCTCCCCAAGATATTATAGGTAGGTACGATTAAAATTCTGGCAGAATTTGATAAATAATATTAAAATGAAGCGAATAAACTATGAGCCAACTCTGTTCATTTCGATTGATTGCATTGAAAGCCCGCAAGCAGCTCATTCTGTGGATGGTACGTGTGCTCCACGTAAATACTGGCAAGAGCATGTTTTAGTGGGAATTGCATCATCTTTCAAACAAAATTTTAATTCAAGATTTGAAAACGATTTCCCCCTTTTTCCGCTAGTTTTCAACTAACCTCCCCCCCCCCCTATCCTTTCTCTTTTTAATTTTCTAAATCAAATTTCACATCTTGGCTTCACGTCTTCAAGAGTATGTAATTTCTTTTAAAATTGTCCAAAGTCAACAACCCTAACAAAGGAGAATACGACAGCTTCGCTGCCACATGCTCCACTCCTGTCAATTAGCTTAGCTTAAGCTTTAGTGGGAGAAGTCGACTTCAGTTAACTGTTGGCGATGTAGCTGTTAACATCATTTAATAAATTTATTTTAAATAAGAATTTGTTACTAGCCCGCCATGGTGACATCTGGGTAGGCCTGTATTTGCTTAGCCACTCTTTAGCATTGACTATTGCCATTTCAAAGACCGACACCTGTTCACTTGAGAGTGACGTCTCAAACTGAGAGTCCTTCAGTTCCGCAAGCTTGCTTTCGAGATTTGTTAGTATCAGTTTTGTCCCGTTTACCTTCGTCGTCCTGATGAGTCCAATCTCTTCGTTTGCGTTCTCTTGAAGTATTTTCTAGTACCGCTGACAGCTTGCTGTATGTTTTGCATAAGTACCTCCAGCATCTTCTCTTGTTTGTCAACCGTATTTTTTAGGGTTCTCATTTGTGTTTTCACCTCGCTTAGTCCATCTGCCTCCCCTTTTCTTCGGGCATTTATTAGGTTTTTCTGATGCACTGCGGCGACTTCTTAAAAAGTCTTGTTTATACTTATAGTAATTTGATTGATCTTACAAATCGTCGTGCCACTTCTTAGCATCTTGGTTTTGTTCTTGAATTCGAGTTTTGAACTAGACCAAGGGACTACCCTGGTTCTCTACCATTTCGGCGATCGCGTAGTGTAAAAAATAAGAGAAGATCTAGAAAAAAAAACAGAACTCGAAGGACATTCAAAAATAAAATAATAAATTTTATAAGTTCGATCAAACTCGAAAATGACAGATCTAGAAGACAGAACTCGGGGTCCGTCCAAAAATTTCTTTGAATCCGACCAAATTTAAAAATAACATCTACAAAGACGCAGACCTTTAAATTCGGCTAAAATTACCAAATCTACGCCATGCAGTGGTGTCCAGAGGAAAAAACGATTCAAAAAGCAGCCATGGAGATCATAAATATAAACCATGATCTGCAACATTAAGAAGCTGAAAAAAATGAGGCAAACTCAGAGAGAATGCAAAAAAGAAGGGGATGTGGTCCTAGTTTAAACAATAGACTCAAAAGAAGATATCGCCGCGATTAAGACATTAATCAAAATGGGAGAGAAAGAATATGTGAAAAACATGCGCCGAATAAGAGCTGGCTACATTTTAATAGAGATGCAAGAAGGCTAGAAAGCTCACACTCTTAAGGAAACACTAGCGACGGAACTGAAGGCAATAGTCACAACGATCATGGGTAACAAGAGAATTTTCACGATAAGAGATATCGAAGAAGACGCTACTAAAGATAACGTACACTTAGAGCCCAGCAAACTAGTCCCGAAAGAAAACATTACTATCGTGGACTTCCGAGATTACTACCAGGGTACGCAAATCGCCAGAGTGAAAGCTATAGAGGAGAAGCCGCCAACATACTGGAATAGCAGAGCAGGCGGAGATCAGTAGATGCTACAAATGCTGGATGATTGACAACGATGAGGTGGAGCTATGAAAACACCAATTAAAACAGGCGAGAGTGTGGCAAAACAGGCCACTGTTTGAAATGCAAAATCAGCAGCTGTTTTGCATTACCTGCAAGACAGAAAGTCACAGGATGACGAGCGCAAAGTGTCCAAAAATTGGATGGGGCACTAGGACACAAAAACAAGAAATGCCTCAAATGCAGCAAGGTCGGTCACATTATAAAAAAATGTACCGCAGAACAAACGACAGGCGCCGCGTACGACAATACCGGCACGCAGAGAGAAAATGAAGTTTCTTCAAATAGATCTCCACAGGGCAGCCAAAGCTAAAAACTTACTGGCGTAAACGATAAGATCGATGTGGCGTTCGTGAGCGAGCCGCATCGCCCGCAGCAAACTAACTGGCTGGAAAACGAGACGGGACAGGCCGCCATCTGGACCTCTAACATCATGACGGTCGAGGACAGCGGTGCTAGCGACGGCGACGTCTAAAAGAAGATGCTATCTCTCACCAAACCAAACAGACCAATAGTACGAAAGAAGAGTCGGACAGATAATGGGCTGTGTACGAAGTAGAACTGGCAAGGTCACAGTAGCCGGAAATTTCAACGCTAAAGACGAAGAGTGGGGAGCCCATATAACATACAATACAGGTCAAATACTATCAGAGGACATGGCTTCAGCGGAGCTGTATGTAAACAATACGGGAAGAGTGACAACATTCGTTAGAGAGGCCACAGAAAACAGGGCCGCATCAAAATCGGTCATTGACATCACCATGTCCACAGCAGGTATCTACAGCAGAATAGCTGATTGGAAGGTCTAAAAGAGCTCGAAAGTCTGAGTGACCACCGATATATCCAATTCGCAGTAGTGGTCCCATATAGACCAAGAGAACAAGCCAAGTTGAGGTGGGCGTTTAAGAGGCTGAATTACAAAAAAATTGCTGAGAAGCTATAAGAAGCCACTCTCCCGAAAGACCCAACAGAACTAGCAGAAACTCCCCAAACTCTGCGATGATAGCATGCCCAGAAGAATAACAACTGGAAAGGCAAAGATGTACTAGTGGTGTGACGAGGTAGCAACATGCAGAAGTGCGAGCATAACAGCAAGACGGAGATAGAAAGGACTCACAGAAGAGGGCAGTTTCCATTGAACGTCGAACTGCTAAATTCCAGAAAATAATTAAGAAGAAAGATTGAAAAAAGTAAGGAGTGCTGGCTAGAGTTCTCCAAGAGGTTGAAGTAGACGCCTGGGGTCTGAGGTAGAGGCTAGAAACTAAAAGATTAGCAAAATCGGATATACCAGGACTAACACCTGAAAGAATAGATGACATAGTGAGTACACTGTTTCCAAAACACCTGATGTTGGCATTTATAAAAATCAACGTGCCCCAGGAAAGAAGTACAAAGATTCACAAAAGAAGACTTAAGCAAAGCAGCGGCGATCGTGTTAACAGGAGAGTCTTTGGGACCAGACGAAGTGCTAACGGAAATAATCCAAGTTGATAATAGGCTGTCGCTCAGAAATTGTGCTAGACGTTATTAACAACTGTCTAAATAAAGGAGAGTTCCCAACCAGGTGGAAGAAAGCTAGGCTGGTACTTATCAAAAACGAGGATAAGCCTCTGAAAGATTCTAGATCCTATAGGGCCATTTGTCTGCTAGACAATATGGGCGAACTCATGGAAAATATGCTCTTCCAGCGAGTAAACTATGAGCTCGAGAAAACCGGAGGACTAGCCGATGAGCAGTACCGGTTCAGGAAGGGCTGATCAACGGTGGGTGCCCTTATAAAGATAAAAAAATATTGTGGAGCATGCAAAGTCCAGAACACACCGTACGAGAGAATGGAGCATACTGGTCACACTCATCGTGCAAGAGATCGAAAAGAGAAAACTGCCTACATATTTGTCAAACGTACTGAAGAGTTACCTCCACGACAGATGAATAAAAATAGAAGAGAAACTACTAAAAAGAGAACAAAAAATCGGCAGGGGGGTGAACCAGGGTTCGGTATTATTAGAGACGACCCTCTGGAACGTCGTGTACGACGGGGTGCTCCACCTGTAACTACCAGAAGGGGTGCACATTGTGGGCTTTGCGGACGATCTTAACAGCAGTATACAAGAAGGTACATGAGGCTTTGACCAAGATCTGTGAATGGATGGTATCAGAAAACACGTAGAGACGGATGTGGACGAACTCATGTGTGCGGTGACGAAATGATACGATACTGCAATGTCAATAAAGAGATGATGGGCCACAAACCTGTTTACTGGTCGACCTCAGAAATCAAACCCGAAAGAGCGGAAAACTATTAAACCGCCTCGAATGGTATCTCAAAGGATATTACATACAAATGGATATGTAGAAGCTTTAGGTGACTATCGGGTGGTGAAAAAAGAGCTTGCGCAAGAAACCAAGAGTAGGGAAAAAAGATACGGTGTAGAACTTCTGGACCTCTTTAACAAAGATCCCTGGGGCAAAGCCTACATGATCGTTAAATGCAAGTTTTGGAGAAAGATAGCTATTCCTGGATTCATACAATTTAGATTCTAAGGGGGAACCTAAGCTGGCGCATAACAGGAAATCTACTTCTCCAGTCCTGGGCTCTTTACAGAAAAGGAACTCTAAGAGATCGTGTCTAGTTTCCTAGCAGACAAGATTACGGTCCAGATGGAGTGCTGTAGTGGTACTAAAAACCATCGCCATGACTAACAAACTCAGGTCGCTCTCAATGACTGTATTGAAAGGGGAAACCTTTTCCCCGACATGAAGGAGCGCATCTGATTCTGATCAGAAAAAGCAGCAAACCTCTAGAAGAGCTCTTCTCATATCGGAAAGGTTATAATAATAGATAAAACTATATAATGAGTATGTTACAATCGTTCGGATTGCAAACTCCTCACCACACCTGAAATTGATCTTTTTCAGTAAAATATGCGTGGTGAAACCTAGATAGGAAAACCAGCTCTATTATATTCGGAGGCACAGAGCGAGGATCCTGAAAAAAAATTAACTTTCACTTTCTCAAAAATAAAACACCGATAATTATATAACAGGGTAGCAATTAAATACAATCTACAAATTTATTTAACGTTCTTGCAACAATTTTCAATATAAAAAAATGAATCGGCAGCTACAAATTAGGCTTACAAACCACGTCGCTAACAACAATTCGGAACTAACAGCGTTCCCAATAAAACTAAGCACAGTGAGGAATTAGTAAATGTAAAAATTGACTTACCCAAGCGCTCAGGTACGTTCAGAAGATCTTTTAAGACAGCGGTTACACCACCAAGACCCTCTGTGCTTCCAATTCTGAAGACAAGGTTGTCGACGTGACCTTCCCCCTTGCTGCGATTAAAGAAACAGTAGCTTGCTGGACTGCACTGCAAAAGGATGATGTAACCGAGGCTCGAACAGGAATCGCTTCGTCCAACTATTATCGAAGCACTTATCACTAACACGTAGATACAGTGGATCGTCGATGCTGGTATGAAAAGGACAAAGGAAAAGAAAAGGACAAGGACAAAAGGATAACATTATACGACTTCAATCGTCGTTCCAAAATGGTTGAACACCCGTTCATCAACTATGACACCTATGTCGACGTTCACATTGTTGGCAATTTCTCACACTACGCTTAGGTTGAATATCCCAATTACTGGCACCTTGCGTACTCGCTGATATGGAGATTTGTACAAAATTCCGTACGGACTTTGAAACTAACTTCGTCCGCTGCACTCAAATATAACCGTCTTTCTCAACGTTTCAAATAGAAGTCCCGCGCTATCGTTTAGTGCGACGTTAGTAGGGAAAGCGAGAGATGCTCGTCGACTGTTGCGCGAGTAATTCTCATGGGCGTGCGGTGCAACCGATAATTTGAGGTCGCGGAAAACAATATGCAATAAATTGTTATACCTATTTAAAAAATTAATAATCGAGATATTAAGTGGGGACATGGAAAGTGTCGGCGGCTTATTTGGTTTCAGGAAGGATAGGTCCACCACAGATGCAAAATTATCAGAATAGCGCAAGAAGCTAGGCGGGAAACCCACATAACAAGAGAATTCTGCCTAGTGGTGACACTGGATGTACGAAACGCCTTTTATAGCACGGGATGGGTAAAAAAATAAATCATTACATACTTATACAACATCATAAAAATTTACTTGGACAACCGCGCGATCTACTTGGGCAGAAAGGGGGCCTCACGGGACTTGGGGGCGACAGACGGGGCACAAGGAACGATTCTTAGTCCAGCATTGTGAAACATAATGTATGACGGGGTTCTCCGGCTACAATTTCCTAATAAAACAACCGTAGTAGAATTCGTAGACAACCAAACCCTAATTGTCTGCGACCGCGATGCAAAGACGGTCGAAGCCAAAACCAACTCCGCTATAAATACCATCGCTCACTGGTTTAGAGAAAGAGGATTAGCCTGCATAAATCTGAGGCAGTCATGTTTTCTAGAAGAAGAAAGGTACCGCCTATCAGTATCTTCATGGAAGGATCTTCAATACACCTCGAAGATTCAGTAGTAGTGCTCGAGCCGAGCCGAGCACTCTGGTAGCCAAAGCGAAGGTGCTTTGGACAAAGAGAATGGTGCTCTCTATGGTCGTTTATTCGATTGTGCTATATGCGGCACCTGTATGGCGCCAAGATCTGCACATACAGCGAAATAGAACGAGACTTTTGAAGGAGCAAAGACGCGCAGCTCTCAGAGTAATCAGTCCGTATAGAACGGTGTTCGGCGAGGCCGCATTGGTTTTTGCCTCAATACTACCGGCGGACTTACAGGCCGGAGAAAGGCCGAAAACCCACAACTGACAATATTTCAATAGTCGCTGATGGACATCCCCAGAGGGTTTAACAATTCTTTTACCGTCAAGGAGCTGAAAGAAGCCTCAAAGAAGATAGCGCAGATAAAGCGCCTAGACCACACTTCATACCGGGCGCGGGCATAAAGAAAGCGGTTGCTTGCTATGAGCAGCACTTCTTAAAGGTCTTCAATAACTGCCTTGCTACTACAACATTTTCGGCAAGGTAGAAGATCGCAAGATTGGTCCTCATTCGGAAAGATTATATGGGTAAAGGTTCTAGAGAGATCGGCTTCCAATTTGGCTTCTAGAAAGGCAGATCAACTGTCGGCGCTTTCAAAACAATTACGAGGATGTTAGAGAAGCCAGGAGCGGTATGTGGAGGACGCAGAATTGGAACCATATTGGTTACTCTTGGCGTAAAGAACGCGTTTAACTGCGCGAGGTGGAGACATATTCTAGAGACTCTAAGAGAGCGTAAGATCAATCTGGATACCTTCAACTTGATCATCAGCTACCTGGTGATTTGATCTGGTGAGGCTACAGCGTCATCAGAAGCAAGCTACTCCAACTGGACCTGCAATACGACGAAGAGGAGATCGACGTTACAAGCGGGATGCCGCAAGGTTTGGTGGTTGGCCCAACACTATGGAACGTCAAGTACGACAGTGTTTTTAGAGTGGGGCTTCCAGAAGGCGCAATCTTGATGGGCTTCGCCGATGACCTCACTATTATATTCGTGGCAAAGGAAGGGCTACTGATGCTTGAAGCGAAAGCCAACGAGGTCATAGCAGCGATCGCAAAGTGGGCTGGATCAAAGGAGCTTACCTTCGTTTCGGAAAAGTCTGAAACAGTAGTTATGTGCGGGAAAAAAGAGAAACCACCTGTCCGACTGCTGATGAACAATGTTTCAATTACTATGAGTACCGACGTGGCTATTCTCGGCGTGGCGATGGACAAACACCTTTTCACCATCCACATCAAAAAAGTTAGCGACCATGACATCATTCGCACGTTTAATGCCCAATATATGGATCCTAAGACCATTGAAAGAAGGACACTTGGCATGGTAGCTCAACCACTCTATGCGGCGCTTGTGTGGTACTTGGTGATTTTTTAGACTGTTGAAAACATGTAGCATAGAACTTGACTTAAATACGTACTTAACATTAGTTACGCCACTGGAATTAATGACAATTTTGACAGTTACAAAATATTTTAATAAATTTTTATCTCATCATTTTATTGCTTAAGCAAAAGTATGAATATGATTACTGTCACAATTAGTGTGTTTTTTAATATTTGTAAAACGTGAACTTCAGAATTTTAAGTATGTGTCGTCCATTTTGTGTACGTCAAGCAACATAACCCTTTAAATGTCATTCATCTTGAAATAAATTAATAAAAAAATTGAAAACAATGGAAGAAGTATCAAGACAAATTGGCACCATGGTTGAAGTGAAATGTGAAGTATTCGACGATTTTGAGGAAGACCCGACTACCTCGCAGGTCGAGAATATTGTTATTTGTCCTAATTTACAAATTAAAGTGGAAGTAACCGAAGACATGGAAGATGTTGATTACACGGTCAATGTTAAGGATGAACCGGAAGAAATTACACCGTTTTTGTTTACTGAAGGAGGTAACAACTGTGACGATTTTAAAATTATCACAACGAAAGACTTACAAGTTAACTCCACCAATAACCGAAGTAAAAAAACGTATTCTTGTGAATTTTGTAATGCAATCTTTGGATATAAACGTCGGTTAACAATCCACTTACGGAGCCACACCGGAGAAAAACCTTTTGAATGCGAATTTTGCGATTATAAAGGTACGTGTAAAGAAAATTTAAAAAGCCACCTGACGAGTCATACGGGCGAGAAACAATTTGAGTGCAAAATTTGTTTCTCTAAATTTGCACATAAAGCAAGCCTACGAAATCACTTAATGACACACACAAACGTAAAACCTTTCAAATGCGAAATTTGTGACTTCAGATGTTCCAGGAAAAGCAACTTGCAGAGCCACGTAATCACCCACAACGGAGATAAGCCTTTCGCATGTGAAGTTTGCAACTTGAGTTTTTCAGATAAACGATATCTAAAAACTCACGCTGCAATTCATACGAAAGAAAAACCTTTCCAGTGTCCTCTTTGCGATGCAAAATTCTCACTCAAACGATATTTACTTAATCACATGAGAATTCATAAGGGCGAGAAACCATTCGAGTGCGAGCGCTGTGGTTACAAATTTACGCACAAAGGAAGTCTCACTCGTCATCTCATAACGCACACTGGAGAAAAACCATTTCAGTGCGAAATTTGTGGCGCGAAATTTCCACATCGGGATAGTTTGAGTCGTCATTTTAAAATTCACACCGACGAGAAGGATTGCGTATGTCGGGTGTGCTGTTTAAAGTTTTCGGACAAAGAATCGTTGAAGAATCACTTAAAAATTCATACTAAAGAAGATCCGGTGAGTTAAAGTGATATTGAATGGTTTCTTCAATATTTAAAAATTTAATAATTTGTTGTGGTGACAAAAACCTTGTGGTATTTTTTCTGTGAATACGGGCAGATCTGAAGAGCCAAGCTGTAGTGTGTATACACACGGCTGTTTTATTTCGGTACACAAAATGCTGCTGTCGTGGTTAAAGTGCGGCTTTGTGTATACACATTGCACCTGAATCAGCATACATACCAGATCACTTCTGTGATGAAGTAACCGTTGGAAAAATTTAGAGGTCAAAATTTCCTGTTGAGGAAATAATATGCCTGCACTTTTGGCAAAAATAAAAGTTGAACTTTGAGGAACTCTTCAGCAAAATAATTTATAATTTAGTTTATTAAAAGGAGAGCTGAACGTTCGAAGCGATGCTAATCGGTTGGCATTAGTTTGGTGAATATTTAAATGATAGTCCAGTAAAATTCGAAAATTCTTATATTCTGTATTGTAATGACAACAATCGTAACACATTCAAATTTGGTAGGTTCATAGTACTGTTAAAAAAATAATTCTTCCGATCTTTAAAATATTTTTTTCGAAAAAGTAGGTCTGTAAAAAATCTGTTATTATTCTATTTTTTTAAAGTTTAATTTCTTTACATTTTTTTGCTGTAAAAAATACCATAAAACACCGATCGCCAGTACAACCTGTGTGGAATGATGTTTTTAATATTTCTGATATTACTTCAAAACGGTTGGCTCTACGATGAAAAATAAAGAAATTGAAATTTGAATGCGTTACTATTTTTGTCATTGAAAATTCTTTATTTTGCTGGACTATAAATGCATTAAAACTAAAGTAAACCTAGAACATCATCGAAAAATTCAACATTTTTGTATCAATTACTATCAAATGGCTTACACGCTTGTAAAATAATAACTAATACATTAATGCTAATATGTATTAGATATTATTACACAAAATTAACAAAACATCTGATAATGTACAACCTGTGCGGAAGGAGAAAATTAACATTTTTTCTAAAAAACTAGAACTAGTTAATCTAGAACAAATATATTTTTTTTGAACCGGCGAAAAGGCTGTAGGATAGTTTGTTATAATTTATAAAATAAAATATTATAAAATGTAGTATTTTTTCAACCCATCTCCAACTTGGGTCAGAAACAGGGCCACCCTAACCACAGGGCTAAATGGGCTACAGCCCCGGGGCGCAAGCCTTTTGGGGGAATCAATTTTTATTTTGATCTTTTTCATCCCTAAAAAGGATAAAAAAATATTTACGATCTTCTTTGGGAAATAACAAATTAAATAATATGAGTATTTTATATACTGGGTGTCCCCATGGCCGTGGAGAACCTTTGAGGTGGTGATAAGGGACACTTTTCTAAGACAAATTTTCAAATAAAATTTTTGTCCAAGTCCAAACCCTTGAGGGGTACCTCTCTTTAAAGAAATTTTTTGAAATTCTGATTTCAAACGGCTATAGCTCCGATATTAGTGATTTATGAGCTTTAACGGATTAGACCTTTTCTAAAGATAATTTGCTTATCTAGAAATCAGGTTATAATTCCTTATCGTCTAGAATCAACGGATTTCGAGTTATAAATTAAATTAAAGCAAAAAATGTTAAAAAAATTCAAGTTTTATTTTTTTATTTTTCTTGCGAACCCCGTATCTCTTGAACGAAACGCTTTAGAAAAAAACTGACGGCTCAAAGCAGAAAGGAAATTTAACGGGCTACAACTTCGATCAAAAAATTATTTTTGGAAAACCGACCGTTTTCACAGAAATTCTGAAAATAATAAACAAGATGTAGGTAAAAAAGAAATAAATTCACAAAATTTCGAAAAATCTCAATTTTATTTATAATGTGTTTTAATGTCAAAACGTACTGTAGCGTTGGATATTTAAGCGACATTGTTATTAAGCGCATTAGTTTATCGTTAATTTGTTAATTATATTTATTTATTATTGTTAATTAGTTATTCGTTACTTTTTTTTTACCTACACCTTGTTCATTATTTTCAGAATGTATGTGAAAACAGTTGGTTTCCCAAAAAAATTTATTTGACCGAAGTTGTAGCCCGTTAAATTCCCTATCCGGTTTGGGTCATTAGTTTTTTTAAGACATATCGGTTAAGAGATACGGAGTTCGTAAAAAAAGTTAAAAAACAAAACCTGATTTTTTTAAACATTTTTTCCTTTAATTTAGTTTATACCTCAAAATTTGTTGATTCTAGACGATAAGGAGTTATAACCTAATTTGTAGATAAGCGAATGATCTTTAAAAAAGTTCTAATCCATTAAGCCTAAAAAGTCAATAATATCGAAGCTACGGTCGTTTGAAACCAGAAATTTAAAAAATTGCTTTAAAGGGTGGTAGGTACTCCCCAAGGTTTGGATTTGGACAAAAATTTTATTTGAAAATTTGTCTTAGAAAAGTGTCCTTTATCACCACTCAAAGGTTCTCCACGATTACGGGGACACCCTGTATAAATATTTTTTTATTTTATTTCATAATAATTTAATTTCTTATCAAGTATTTAATTTAATCGCATAACTTTTCCGTCAATTTAATAATTTTTCCAGATTTGTTTGATGAGAATCGTAAATTCGAAACATAATGTTAACAGTATGTAACAAACTATATCATTCAATTAAATAGTTTTTAAACAAATATGTAAGTTATGAATTAAATTTTAATTCAATAATTTTATGTAACATGTAAAAATTAATTTTATAAAAAATATTATCAAATGTTAATAACTTTAACCATATCATGTATTTATTATATAAAATCACATGTAAAACACAACTGCAAAAACAACTTGCGCTTGTTTTGCCTATTCCACAAAAGACGGCAAAACAATTTTTGAAAATACTTTCCTACAGAGTACAGACAGAATTTTTTCAAATTGGTGAAATTAAAACTTGTCATTCAAATAAATTAAATTTCCCTCTTACATGATGGTTTCAGTGAGGTCACTTTTTCACACACAATTTCAGAGATATTTCTTTATTCGGATAAACTTCTTAAAGATAATAAGAAAAATTAAATATAAAATTAACTGCAATAAATTTTTTAAGTTGTTTTACACATACAGTAGAAATATAATAATTTTTTAGTAAAAATCGAACTGGCTCTCCAATCGTTTAAATTTGTGTAAGCCACTGGTACTGGTTACAACTAATAACCCCAAAAAATTTGATGTTGGTAATACCATAGTGTAATACTGTTCTGTGATTCTCGTGTACGTAAAAATTTAACCTAAGATTTTTTAGTTATTCGCAATTTATAATTGAATAAAGCAAAATGGGTAAACCAAAAGTAAGTAACTTTAAATTAATAATAATAAACCTGGAAAACTAACTCTGCTTGTTATAGGTAGTTCGATATTTTGATGAAGATGACGAAGACGAAAACAGTTCAAATAAATCTGTTAGAAAAGGTCGAAAAAGAACTATAACTTATGATAGTACAAGTGTTAAACCCAAAGATTGGAAACGTAAACATGAAAGTAACATAAAATTGGCCAAGGAAGCAATAAAACCAGTGAAAAAGAAACCAGATCGAATCCCAGTTTCGGAGGAGTTGTTAACTAAATACAGTCGGGGTGAAGCAATGCAAGAAAAAGGAATTCAAACTAATATACACAAGGAAAAGTTGTTAGCAAAAGAAAAACAAGTAGAGTTTGCTAACGAAGAAGCAGCAAGAGTAGAAATTTTGCTTACCGAAAATGCCGGGTAAGAACTAGGAAAAATTTAAAGGTGCTGGTTTTAATTTTAAGATTTTAGTTTTTTGGAAGCCGATGCTGGGGAAAGAACGACTCATTATAGTCAAAAACAAATCTTGGACAATGTCGATATTCTGTCGGCAAGCAAACATTTTGAATTGAAATTAAACGATTTCGGACCTTATCGAATGAAATACTATAAAAATGGTAGGCATTTGTTGATTGGTGGTAAATTGGGGCATCTTGCCTCTTTTGATTGGGCTACGAAACGACTACATTTTGAAATTAATGTAATGGAATCTGTGCACGATGTATGCTGGTTGCACATTGAAACTATGTTGGCGGCTGCGCAGAAAAATTATGTTTATATTTATGACAATCAAGGGACGGAATTGCATTGCTTAAAAAGGTTATCAAAAGTTTCAAGGATGGAATTTTTGCCTTACCATTTTTTGCTTGCCACTGCTGTAAGTTACATATTTTTATACAAAAATTTTTGTAATAATTGATTTTTAATAAATATTAGGGCGAGGAAGGTTACTTAAGTTGGCTCGATATTTCCATTGGAGAAATTGTGACACAATACAACGCAAAGATGGGTAGAATTGATACTCTTACTCAAAATCCATATAATGCCGTTCTGTGTGTGGGAAATTCTAAGGGTGTTGTGTCTATGTGGGCCCCAAATACTAGGGAACATCTCGCAAAAATGTTGTGTCACAAAAGTGGTATAACCGCTGTACACGTGGACCCCTCTGGGAAGTAAGTAGTTTTTCAAATATCTATATTTCAACTTGTAATTTTACTAACTTTCTGTTAGGTATATGTCAACTGCTGGATTGGACCACACTTTAAAAATTTGGGACATTAGAAAATTACAAGGACCAATACGAAATTATAACTTAAGAACAACTGCCACAAACGTCGCAATATCACAGAAAAATATGCTAGCCGTGGGTATGGGAAATATTGTAGAAGTTTATAAGGATGCTTGCACGTCATCGGCAAAACGGCCATATATTCGTCATTGTTTTAATAACGCAATAGGAAATTTTCAATTTTGCCCATACGAAGATGTTTTAGGCGTAGCTTCTAAAAGTGGTTTCACAAGTCTTCTTGTACCAGGTTCAGGTGAACCCAACTTTGATGCTTACGAATCAAATCCCTTCCAAACTACTACACAAAGAAGAGAGAGGGAAGTCAAATCTTTATTAGAAAAGGTATACCGCAATAATTTGTTTGACTTGTATGCAAATGCTAATCGGATTATTTTTTCAGATTCAACCCGAGTTGATATCACTTGATCCACATGTGATATCAGCAGTGGATATTCCCACTGCTTTAGAAAAATTAGAGGCGAAAAGGAGTATTTTGGTAAGAACTAAATTTATAATCAATTATCAGATGGGATACACTTTTCCAAGAAAAAGTTTTGCCTAAAAAAGATGATAAATTCAAAGTTTTATTGTTAACATTTTTTGGGAACTGTCAGTTAATTTCCCCACGCTTTGAATTTTTTTCTATGCACCATTGGGAAAGAGGACAATTTTTTAAGCATATTGAAACAAAAAATTTTTAGGATTAGGTATTAGTTTTCGAAAGAACGACATTTTAAAATTTGGGTGATTGCGTGATTCGCTGTTGGTTATTAATTAGTTAAGCTCTCGTCAAAATTTCGCAGAGCGGGCGCTCGTAGGGCACCTGCGTAGAGTCGATTTTGACGAGAGCTTAACTAATTAATAATATCCCCCGAGAATTACGGAACTCGAAAATAAGAGATCTACGAAAACACAGAATTCGTCTGTTTAGAAAATTGGGTGAAGTTAACTGACAGTAACCCTTTTTTTAAACCTTATTCCCGGTGTCAGTTAAGTCATAAAAATCTGTTTCACCCAATCATAATAGTTGACGTTGGTAAAATCTCCGATCAAATTTGACGACCGAATATTCCACAGTAAAGATTTAACGGCTTGTTTATTTACATTTAATAACTGTCAAAACTTGGAGCCAATAGAAAATGAGTAATTTGAAATTACATTGCAGTCAATCTGAAATTATGAACCAAGTATTAACCTGGTTACAAATTTAAAGAACATTAAATTTGATCAACGTTGGTGAAACGACTTTTAAACAAGGCGTCAAAATTTGACGGAGCGTTAATTTGATCAACGTCAAAAGTATGAAGCCTCTTTCTGGATTTATCTTTAAGGCAAAATAGTTTTTCCGAGATTTTCTATCTCGGGCCATTGTATATTCTGTTTTTTTACTATTGTTCAGCTCTTTATATTTAAAAATTTTCAGTTCTTGAAACCACCGAAGGTAAATTACGACACGAGAAAAAAAATGAAAGGCAAAGGAGGCTCAGTTAATCTTGCACGAAATAAAAAGATTGTACAAGAAGAAGCCAAAAAGGTAAGCCCAATGAGTTAAAGTCGAAATTAAAAAAATATTAATTTTGTAATTTTTTTAATAGGAATTCATCAAGAGCATCAAAGATTTGCAGCCAACAGATGTCAAATCAAAAAAGAAAAACAAAAAAGCAGAACCCTACAATGTTTTAGATCGATTTTTGCCAAAAATAAAATAATTTTTTATGTACTAATATCCTTTATTTTTCACTTTGTTGGTTTAATAAATCGTTCAATATTTAACTGCGATATTACATCATTTAGCAAAATATCGCGATTATATTTATCAATCTAAAAGTTAAAATTTGTAAATTTATTTTATTATCTTGTTCAACTTACTGTAAATAGATAGGTATTAGCACTTTTGAGCAAAGTTTCAACTAACGGCATATTTCTTCTACGAATAGGAATTGTGGCTAAGATTACGACATTAATTTTGTTCTGCGTTTCCACAACGGAGTTTTGAAATTTTTGGCTTAATAATTCCATCTTTCCAATTTCATCTAGAACCAGTACACCTTGGTGGCACTGGAACATTAAATTTTTATAAACCTGAAGTTAACGTAAAATAAAATTTTACTTCTTTTATAATTGGACAAACCAGGTTTTCAAATTTATCTGGAAAAACATAATAATCACCAATTTTAAAGTGTTTGAAATCTCCCGCTTCTGTATGATATCTACGATAAAGTGTATGTTTTATAAGTTAGTAAAGTTAACATTTAATTTTACAAAATGCGAGCTAATTTTTCAGTTTTTCCATCCAAAGTGACTACGTCAAATCCACTACGTTGATGAAATTCATTTCTTATCTCGTTGGTATAAAATCCTTGAGGATATACATTGCTTTCTTTCAGTTTCTTGCATACTTTTCGAATTAGGGTTGTTTTCCCGATACCTTATAGTTATTTTTCAAACAAATTAATATTGATTTCATTGTTCAAATACATACCTGGGGGGCCAGTTATTAGTACATATTTTGGGAAAAAATTCATATCACTTCCATTTGATTTTATTGACATTTGACAAATTTTAATGTGATTGTTTGCAATAATAATAAATAAGATATTTTATTTTCTTGAATAAATAGGGTTATGTTACGTTTATGTAGTTCAGTATTTTTTTACGAATGCAGAACTAAATGTAAGAACTATTTTCAAGAAAGCGAAACATCGTCTACAGGTGGCGTGGCAATAGAAAAACAAAGAAATATTTTTCCTGTGTCGGATCTACAAAGTTATTTGTGATTTACTTCTTGTAGTGACCTAGGAAATAAAGGTATAAAAAAAAGACTTTATTTTAGGTTATTTTCCCGTACTGGATAAAATAAAGTGAAGAACAAGTTTATTGTGTTGTGCAAGTGAAGTATAAGTTTATGCAGATACTACACCATTTAAACAAATTTGTGGCGATCATTTTGATTGACGATTTTTTTCTTGTTGAAACTTCAAATTCTTTGGAAGTTATTTTTGAAATATTTAAAAGAACAGGCCTCTAAGATGAAATGTTCAGATTGGTACTATACATTACTGTTTGACGAAGGGTTTTTAAGGCAACGATGGAATTACGAGCATCGTAAGCTAGGAATAAATGGTTTTGAAGACTTAGATTCTTTAGGTCGAAGAAATAGGACTACTGACCATGCTCTTGTTTTTATGATTAAAGGTATAAGAAAATAATGGAAACAAATAATTGTTTATTACTTCACCTCGAGATCTATTTCAGCCAACGATCTAAAGGCTCATCAAAGGAATAATATCTAAACTTCAGGGGATTGGTTTAAATCTTATAGCTACGGTTTATGATCAATTGTACAAGTAGCAAATTGTGGTAATTCTTTTAAAATGTACTTGCAATGCATTATTAAAATGCATTTTTGCAAAATGCAAAGAAATGCAAAAATCTTTTAAACCATTGATTAAATTAAAATTGGAGTATTTCAACTTTATAGATTTCTTATCTACACTGGGAAAGTTGCCTTCCGAATTAATTTTCCAAAAAAAATTGATGATTATTTATTTGACTCTTTGAACGGGCATTTAATTTGGGCTAAGGAATCAAAGTTATATTAACTGCAACTTCTCATTTGAACTGTAGTCGAGATTGCTAGAAGAACTAAAATAATTGAATTCGAATCGGGAATTCATGTTACTAAGAAGTATTCTTTCGTTAAAAGTTGGCAAACGACAAACCAATTATTTTCTTCTGAAAACAATTTGAATTTTTAAAGGATGAAATCAATATCATGTAGAAAGTTTATTTTGTAATATAAGGCAGCATGTACTAGTAATCAATTTGTTACAGCTTTAAAAACTAGTGTTTTTGCCGTCAGGCTATTTGTGTGCCTTTAGCTAATTAAGGAAGCTTGCTTCAATATTTATTGCATGAAGACAAACAAATGTTAGAATCAGATATAGTAACTGATTTTGAATCTAGGTTTAGCTTATGTTTTAAAAAAGATTATTATACCTGATTATCGTAATAAATTATTCTGTAATGAAATTTCTAATCATGTTTACTTCTTTTTAAGAGATGGATGATTGTACACGGAGGTTGAATTATGCAAGTGAATATGTAATGTTTCGAATACCAGCAGTATAACGTAAAACCTACGACAATCGATTGGGAAGTGCGAAATCACGATTCAAATTCTTGTTGTGTCGGATACACTGCTGCGATTTAAAGTCTAATTTTGATTTGGGCGCCATAATAGGGAAGGCACAGCATCAGGCTAGTCTCCTGTCAACTAAAAATACTTAGAAATAATGGAGACTAGGCATCGGCCAACGATGCAAGACGTTCTAAACCAATTTATAGATAGAATATTATATTGATACTTCTGAAAAATATTCATGACAATTTGTATAAATTCCTCGAAGAACATGGTTTCCAATCATTCATCATCATCATCAACCAGCCAGTTGCGTCAACTGCTGGACATAGGCCTTCCCTTTTGTTCTCCAATTTCTCTTATCCTGAGTCTCTTGCATCTAATTTCCGGCATTTCTCCTGAGGTCATCCATCCATCTAGTAGGCGGTCTTCCACGGCTTCTTTTTGTATCTCTAGGCCTCCACCGGAGTATACGTCTAGTCCAGCGCCCATCTTTTACCCTTGCAACGTGTCCAGTCCAATTCCATTTCAACCACGCCACTCTCTTGATAACATTTTTGTCTCTCGCCTGATTTTTTCGTTGGTGATTCTATTTCTGAGAGACACTCCAAGCATTGCCTGTTCCATGGCTCCTTGAGTCACTCTTAATTTCTGAGTCATTGTCAAAGTTTCCGCACCGTAAGTATTCACCGGCAGGTGATTCCAATCATCATTGGAGGCAAATTCAAAAGGTTATATAAATCGAATTGCTGTACTGCAGAAGTATATTGGTTTTAGAAAAGTGTGTTCGTTTTCTAGTTTTCAAATATGTCAAAGATAAACATAAATCAACATCCGTGTTATTATTATGTTACATTGTTATTTGTTTTCATTAATATTACTTTAATTTTTTGTTTCTTCTTCTTCAACCGTTATTCGTCCACTCCTGAACATAGGCCTCTCCTTTTCTCCCTTCAATTAAGGGTTTTTAAAGGAGGTTTTGGCGGTTAAAACGCCGCGCTTGCCGAGGTGTTGGCGAGTTTATAGTCCATAGATCGAACTTGGATTTTAGATCACAACAGTGCAGTCGGTGCGATCAAGCAGCGAACCGCAGTCTCCCGCTCCGTAGCATGTCGACTTAAGCCTTATACCACACTGTTGGTGCTTTTTGGTTATTGTCAGTTAATTCCACCCACGATTTGAAATTTTTCCTATATACTCAGGGCCGTATTTAGACTAAATTTTCGGGGGGGGGGGGTAAAAAATTACAAAATAAATAGCTAATTTATTAAAATACAAAAGAAATTTTTCTAAATTTAAATTTTGTTATATTAATTTTTGAAATGTAATGTTTGGAGAAAAGTGACTAGAGGGAGGTTTTTTTTGTCAAGATGGCGGAAACGACAGAGGCCTATATTTTGCTTTGCTGATTTTTTGAGTATAATTTTGTGCAAGTATTTTTGCAATTAAGATTTTATTTTATTTTTGAGTATTGTTATTAGAAAATTTTGTTTGAAAGTATTTTGTCGAAAGTTACCGCAAAAATATTGAAATTTTGTGAAAAAATTGTTTTATTTAATTAAAATAATTATGTTTTTGCGCGATTTTTCTTTATTTGAGTTCGATATTCAGAGAAAATTTCGAATTTTATGAACTCTAATGGTTGAAAATAATTTGTCGAAGGAGCGACAAATTTTGATTACAGGTTGACTTATGGGGGGGGGGGGAGCGTTGTCGCGGATAAAATTTTGTTTATACCGTTTTAAAAGTTTTGTTTACTACGATATTTTTAATAAGTTTAAACTTATTCATATTTTAATTTTAAACTCTCATGTAAAAAACCGTTTTTAAATAAAATTTTTTAATTTTAAAATTTGTATAAAAATCATAAACTAAATTCTTATTTTACCGATGGCGATAGTAAAATAATGTTGTCAAAACGAAGAACTAAATTAGATTGAAAGAAAATTTCATAAATCTTAAGTAAATTAACGCTTATGTACAAATGTACAAAATATAAAACAATTTATGGGTTTACAATGCCCACTCTAATTTATTGCGGAAGTGTTATTTTAAGCTATGCTGCTCATGATGGTAATTAAATTTATGTCCCTTTTAAAATTTTTGGTTCAAACAATTTATTGCAATTTAAAATTTTTACCATAATACTAAGAATTAAGATAAAATACCTAATTCATTTATTTCAATATAATTATTTTTAAAAAAATCGAAAATTAATTAATAGGAGTAATAACTAACAATTAATTAAGTGGTCGCAGACTTTTACACAGTACTGTAAATATTTAGGATATTTTTATATTCTTCATCTTTCATTTTTATATTTTTGCAATTTAGTAGTAGGTGTATTCAATCCAGTGTCGCCAATCGCCGGATTATAATACAAATTTCCGATTTTTTAATTTGGAATTTTTTTAATCGGGCATTTGCCCGATCTGCCCTGTGGCCAGTCCGGGCCTGCTCGTATGATTCCTGCATGTGAATGGCACGAGCCATTAATGTTTATCGTCGGTGTGAATCAAAATTGCTTTTAAGCTAAGTTTAGAAGAATCTGAATAGGTGCCAATTGATTGGTTCATGTTTCTATCTTAATGCATCAAATAAATTATCGACATTCAGCAACAACAGTATAAGACTAACCGAAGTCCCATCTTGAGCAAAATAACGGGTTAATGATTTTTCGCGTTTTCGGTAGTTATTCATTTGTACGTTACTTTCGAGTAGATTCTATCCGTTTAATTTCAAACAAAATCATTCAAATCAAATGTGGTTCTATTGAACATTCGGGGGCTTGAAAATCTGGATCGATGCCTATTTCCTGTGTAAATTGCGTATCATCAGTTAGATTACCGACACAAGCAGGTTCTGCTTCTGCCAAACTCGACGATTCTGGCGGTTTTGGAATAAGAAGTTCTTCACCATGTTCGACAGGCCATAAAGCTGATGGTAAATTGGGATATCTATCCAACATAATAATATGTGGCATATACTTACATATTGTCGTGTTTCGAAACCAAAAGAAACATTAATTTTATTTATTTTGTAAGATTATTTTGAATTTTGTTTTTATTATTGTAAGTTATTAATTTGTAAATTTGTAAATACACTGTACATAGAGTTAAGTTTTAAAAACAATTTGTGTTGGCAACATGAAAAGGGATTGAAAAGAGAACCACGAGTGGCTTGAAGGCACTCACTTAGATCGTTGAAGTCCAAGAGACGCGGTGTGGTTTTGCTAGCGGAAGGATTGTTATTTAACGAATATTGTATTGAAGCTAAGAAATCATTGGAGACAAAATAAAAACAACGTGTGATTCCAGACGGAAATGACACTGATTTATAGAATTTTCATCATTTGTTGAATCTCAAATCTATAAAATATTTAACGTGTAAAGAAAATAAATGTTACTTGATAAAAATAACTTTACCGAACATTGTCTATATCTGTTTCCTTAAATTAATCTGTAAAATATTTAATAATTACTAGATGTCGGATAATTATTGATAGTAGATAGTAATATTTAAAAAAATAGATCCCAACGTTTGCCCGTTATGAGACTTGGCTTAAAATTTGTTAAATAGATAACAGTTCTTCACAAAAAATTTTTAAATAAAAAATTATTAAAAATAACCATTTATTTTTGAAACTTGAAAATACAATATAATAATAATAAAAGAAAGTGTCATTTGGCCAATTATTCGCGGAGTTATCAGCATTTCAAAAAAGAGTTATAAGTTACAAAAGTTATATAATTATTATGTTTTAAGAATTTTAAATTTTTGAATTTTTTTTTTAATATTAATTTTTGAATAAAAGATATTCTGTGCAAAACCAGGGCCACCCTAACTGTTGGGTTAATGGGCTATAGCCCCGGGGCGGCAATTTTTATTTTGATTTTTATCAGTCCTAAAAAGGATAAAACCTTAATTACGATCTGCTTTGGGACAGCAAATTAAATTATAACAGTATTTTATACCGGGTGTGACTGTGGAAAACCTTGAGGTGGTGTAAAGGACATTTTAGTTTTTTATAAAATTTATTTATTTTTTTATCTACACCTTGTTCATTATTTTCAGAATTTCTGTGAAAACTGTTGGTTTTTCAAAAAAATTTATTGGGCTAAAGTTGTAGCCCGTTAAATTCCCTATCCGGTTTGGTCTGTCAGTTTTTTTTAAGACGTTTCGTTTAAGAGATACGGGGTTCGTAACAAAAATAAAAGAAATAAAACCTGAATTTTTTTAAACATTTTTTCTTAGTTTAATTTTTTATAACTCAAAATCTGTTAATTCTAGGGGTTACAACCTAATTTGCAGATAAGCGAACGATTTTAAAAAAAGTTCTAATCCATTAAGTCTAAAAAATCAATAATATCGGAGCTATGGCCGTTTGAAATCAGAAATTCAAAAAATTGCTTTAAGGAGGTTCCCCAAGGTTTTGGACTTGGACGACATCCTGTATAATATAGAGAATGACTTATTTAACAACTTTTGTTTTATGTTTACTCTAAAGTTTGTTTCTGTTTATATAACTTTTTTTAATTTTGTATGAATTTAATTTAAGTTTAGTGTAATAGTAATAAATTGACTTACTATTTTGTATTTGTGTTTTCTTATGATGAGGATCGCATTAATTTTAGGAGCCCAGGGGCGTTGTATATCTTAGGACGTCCCTGTGCTAACCGCAGTGTTTATTTATTGATTTACAACATGTAAATCGTAAACGTAAACAAACAATTCCGAAATGAAGGGACCAACTCAGTGTTGCGGTTCTCTATAAAAAAATTCCGAATTAAATAAAAGAAATTAATTTTTATTTTCAAATATAATACAAAACCAGTAAAAGACTTTCTGATAAGTTCCACGTGCTTTTGATTCCCGGTCCACTGTGCCAACTTTTGTAACATGCATTATGCATGTTACAATTACGTTCTCCGCTCGATGTGTTTACTCGGCTTTATTTAAAGTTAGGTATGAACTTCGCCTAACGAAACACATTTTTCACTTGGTGATAAGATAAAAATCGAATTCGAATATATTCACAGAGTCGAATAGTTGAACACGGTAGAATATCAAGAGCCCGTAAATTTGCAATTAAGAAATCCTTCCTGTGGATTCTTAAGGGTATTGAGATATTTTTTTAAGCTGATTAGTTCCCGTTATTTTGGAATCATCGTTTGGATGAATATTCGAATTATTGGGGTAGAGATAACATCCAGCTGTGGACGCCATTTTGGAGAGCAATTTTAAAATTTTAATTTTGGAAAATATTCATTATTCTGGAGCTCTTCCCGTCACTGCGAATCCCTACCGATGACAATCAATTATATGGAACAACATCAATTTAGTATCCGTATTATAATATCGATCAGTGTGACTTAATCAGTAGCAAATATCATCTCGATTGCTTCCGTGAAGTCGGAGATAATATTAGTGGAGGTTGGCTCCTGTACCAATACTGTGTATCAGCTACTTCACATACACGCAGTGGACGATAATGTGCTTTAATGGTTATTTTGCAGCTATTTATTTTGTAGATTACCAACAGTTACCAATTTGAATACCAAGGAATCGAGGCAGATCTGTATCGAAAGAACCTTTTGTCACCTCTAAGGTAAACTGGGTAAGTGGCTTGCAAGATTCTATTTTAGCATATCTGTTGTCATTTATTTGCTGCTTTGCTTTAATTTTGTGCATATTGCACTGTTACACAAGTTGGTACTGTGAGTTGCTACTTCACTGGTCTCCATTTAGACTTTTTTGTTATTTCTTTTTTTGAGCAACTGATTATCAGTTTACATTGCTAATCGCTACTGGTAATTTTGTCACACTGCCTGCAACAATACTACCACCATCCAGAAGTGATACACGAGTGTGGATTGGAATTTTCCAATCATTATAAAATTGTTACGTCGACGAATACCAGTGCCAGTTATCCATCTTGTAACTATCTTTCAATTTCCTTTAATAATACGAAAAATAAATCTCTTTTCCTGTTCTATTTGTTTTATTTTGAGTTTTGGCGCCGCAATTCTTCTAGGTGGATCGTCAACCATTTTAAACATAAGCAGAAGCCAAACAAATCTCACTCCCTGAGGTAACATCTCATAGCCACCGAGTTTTCTGGATTAGCCGTTACGTAAAGTACACCCACGAACGCTAATAGGGCCGTGCTAGCGCAATTGGTGCTACACTTTTTTACCATAATAAAAAAATATCTCCAGCGTTAATTATGGTAATTAGTAAAAAAAGCCCCAGATCATTAGTTCTTTATTTGTTCGATCTTTTTATATTCAAACAATAAGAAATAATCAAGTTTAATAAATAAATAAATTAAATAATCACTGGCACCTTACATTTTCTAAAACAGATGTACAAAATTTAATTTTGATACAGTTTTAGATCCAGCTTCACATTTCAACAGGTAGGCAATTTTCACACCTACCACACATGGCAAGTCGCCCATGTTTTTTTTTTTTTTTTTTTTTTTTTCTAATACAGTTACAGCTGATAAAATGTTTAAAGTAATTCAGGGGAAACACCAATTATGTAAAAGTTTAATGTACTTTCAAGTGTCTTTTCAAGTTGCATTTTAACGAAAATTTATAGTCACAAACTTGACAAGCAAACGGCTTTTCGCCGGTATGAGTTTTAAAGTGTCTTTTTAAATCGTCTTTGCGAGAACATTTACGTCCACAAATTTCGCATGTGAAAGGTTTTTCGCCCGTGTGAGTTTTCAAATGATTTTTCAAAACATTTTTGTGAACACTTTTGAAGTCGCACACTTTGCAAACAAATGGTTTTTCACCGGTATGAGTTTTTACATGAATTTTCAGACTTCTTTTTTGCCAACATTTGTAGTCGCAAGTTTCACACGCAAGTGGTTTTTCGCCGGTGTGAGTTTTCAAATGCTGTTTTAAGTGTTCCTTTTTTGTGTATTTAGAGTTGCACATTTCACACGCAAATGGTTTTTCGCCGGTATGAGTTCTGAAATGAATTTTTAAATGGCCTTTTTGAGAACTTCTGTAATCGCAAACTTCACAGCCAAAAGGTTTTTCGCCGGTGTGGATCTTTAGATGTCTATTTAAACTGCTTTCATTCGGTGTCGAGCAGTGCTACAGTACGGTTGTGTTTAGCAAGCGTGTGTATCCGGTCGCATCATAGTATTCTAATAATATTATTGTGCAACATTATTAACTTATTATTTAAGTGCGCTGTTTTAACTAGTTAGAACAATTAAAGCAAAAACAAAATTAAACCCTAAAAATCGCGAGGATCTTTCTCATGTAATAAAGAATTTTCTTAAAACTTGCGAAAGCAACTTCGAAAAGGATGAAATAATGGCAAAATCCAACAAATTGAAACGAGGTACCAATTCGGTAGGCTCTTCCGCAAGTACAAGCAAACAAATCGAAGTAGAAAAGTCGAAAAATGACTTAGAAACAAATTATAACGTCGACGTTACAAATAAATTTAGCATTTTAGAAAATGAAGAAACAATGGAAACTACCGAGGTAACACAAACTGTACTTATTAACACCAATACAAAACCAGTTAAACCTAAACCAATTGTGGTATCAAATTTACCAGTAAATCACATGAGTTTCACCAACGATATTAAAAGCGTCGTGAAAAAGAACTTTCACTTAAAATACTTAGGTGACAAAGTAAAGATTGTTACTGAAGACATTGATGATTTTAAGAAAATTCAGGAAGAGCTCAGAAAGAAAAATCGGCAATTTTTCACATACAGCCTCGACAGTGAGAGAAGAACCATGGCTGTACTAAAAGGCCTACATCGCATAAACGAGGAAGAAGTTCTGGCATGCTTAAAAATACAAAATCAAAAAGCAGTGAGCTGCAAACTCTTAAATAAAGATAACAATATGTATCCTAAATACAAAATAGCTTTTGAAAACGAAACAACATTCGGAGAAATCCAAGCTATACGGTACGTAGCTAACGCTAGAGTATATTGGGAAAAGTACAGACCCAGAAAGGGGCTTATCCAATGCTACAGATGTCAACAGTATGGACATGCAGCTAATAACTGCAATGTTCGGGCTGCATGTCGACAATGTGCTGGCAACCATTTGTCAAACGAATGTTCCATTACAGAGATCACGACTCCCAAATGCGCGAACTGCCAAGGGCCCCACCTTGCAAGTTCGAAAGAATGCCAGGTTTATATTAAAACGTTAATGAAACAGTCGAAACCAACACCAAAACTTTTAAAATCACGTGGATATCAAATTCGCTCGGAACAGTTTCCTACGCTCAACTCAAACCCCCAAATACTTCATAATTTCACACCTCAACCGGCAATACAAAATCAGCAATATGCTGCATTAACTAATGCAAGAGTTCCACTAATTAATAATGATGGACAACAAAGATATCCGACTATTCATCGTCAACAGCCTGCAAATTATGGCAGCACTTCAAGAACCAATGATCAAGCTGGTCTCGAAAATATGAATTCACTTTTCAGCGAATTCAGACAACTGAAAGCCAAATGTGATATTGGCAAAATGTTAAACGCTGTACGCGAATTAAATCGAGTCATGGACAGTACTAAGGATGGGGCCGTTAGAATGTCGGCGTTCATGAAATGCATCAGTGAATTCGATGGCTAACTCCAGCAATACGGAAATAACAATAATTACTTGGAACGCTACCAGCGTTTCAAACAAGTTCAAAGATCTTGAATTATTTTTAAATGAACATAATGTACATATCGCTCTGGTAACAGAGACGTGGTTAAAACCAGAAAATACTGCAAAGTCTTTAAACTATCACATCTACAGAAAGGATAGACTCGGCGACCGGGGTGGTGGTGTAGCGGTTCTCATACGAAAAGGTTTACCTCACGAATTAACCGAGCAGGTAAACACGACGGCAGAATTGTTGGTTGTTAAAATTAAATTAACTACACAATTTTACGTGGGTGCCCTGTACGTTCCTCCGTTGACAAAACTTACTACTATTGAACTCGACAATATCATGAGCAAATATAATAAATTAATCATTGGTGGCGACTTAAATTCCAAGCACACTCAGTGGAACTGTCGTTATCCTAATAGAAATGGAAACGTACTAAAGGCTCATTGCGATCTAAACAACTACTTGCTTTTATACCCACCTACGCCTACCTTCAGTCCGCCCGGCTTACAAGCGTCCACGATAGATTTATTCTTGATGCAAGGCATAGCAAATTATACAGAACCGGAAACCTTCAACGATTTAAACTCCAACCATTGGCCTGTCATGGTAAAACTCGCCTATCAGTTTTCACCAAAAATTGTCATTTCGAAAACCAATTGGAGCGAATTTAGAAGCGAATGCAAAAATAGAATTCGAATTTCACCTAACATCGATAACGTTCAAACAATTGACGATGAAATTGCTAAGTTTACAAAAGCACTTACGGATTCCGATAAAGTAGCAACTAAATCTAAAATTATAAAAAGAAACTTTGTGGTAGACACAGAAATAATCGATCTCAAAAGAAGACGCAACAAAGCGAGACGGAAGTGGCTAGAAACAGGTCAAGTTGAATACCGACTCGAAAAAAATCAACTTAGCGAAGAAATACAAGCAAGGATAAAAACCATTCAAGGCCAGGAATGGCATGACAAGACCAGAGATCTAACCATAAAAGACAATTCCTTATGGAAAGTGTACAGTGCGCTAAGAAGGAAAAATGTACCCACACCAACTATTAATTATAAAAACGTCAAACAATATTCTAACCAAGAAAAGGTAGAAACATTTGCCAATATCTTTGAAGAAGTGCACCAAACTACTATCAACTTAGCCTCTCCAATGGAGATACTAGTTGCAAACAATATTATACCCGAAAACTCCAACGATATGCCTTACAGCATTAATATTACCCCAAATAAAATTAAAAGGATTATTCGCAGACTAAAAACGAAGAAAGCTCCCGGAGATGATAAAATCTCAAACAAACATATCAAACATCTTCCGAAAAAAGGAATAGTACAGCTTTATTATATTCTGCGAGCATGCGTAAAGCTATGTTATTTTCCATGCATATGGAAGATAGCTAAGATTCTGCCAATCCCTAAACCAAGTAAAGATAAGAGCGAAGCTACGAATTATCGACCAATAAGTTTGCTTCCATCTTTGAGTAAGATTCTCGAGAAGATCATTCAAGAGGAAATAACGGACCATCTATCGAGTAATAATATAATTATTAAAGAACAATTTGGCTTTCAAAAGAGTCACGGCACCATTCATCAGCTCGCTAGAGTAGTCGAAGATGTGGTCTTGGAGTCCGCCAATGACCATCACACAGGAATGGTGTTACTAGACTTGGAAAAAGCATTTGACACAGTATGGCATAAAGGTCTAATTTACAAGATGTCACAAATGAACTTTCCAACTGCGATAATAAAGATTGTTCAAAACTATCTGCATGGCCGTAGCTTCTATGTTTCATTAGTAGAAGCCATATCTTCGTTGAAACACATTCCTGCGGGTGTTCCGCAAGGTTCGATATTGGCACCTACACTCTTCTCTATTTACATCAACGATATTCCTAAGCACGCGCACACTAATCTTGCATTATACGCTGATGACACGGCAATTTATTCATCATGTTTAAATAAGGAAATTGCTATCGAAAATATTAATGAACATCTTGCGTTAATCCACAAATTTTTTAGCGACTGGAAGCTAAAACTAAATGTGAACAAAACCGAAGCCACAATGTTTACAAACAGCAGAAAGAACCCAACAACCAATATATCAATCAATGGTGCAAACATCGAATTGAAAAAAGATATAAAATATCTCGGATTAATTCTAGACCAACGGTTAACATGGAAGAAAACTATAAACGAACGTGTGCAAAAAACGAACTTCGTACTACATCTACTATACCCACTGATCAAGCACGACGTAAGCCTGCCGAAAGAATACAAATTACTTCTGTATCGTACTTGTGCCAGGTCGGTTTTAACTTATGGGTGTACTATATGGGGAACTGCTGCAAAAAGCAATTTAATTGCAGCGCAACGTGCACAAAACAAATTTCTAAAAATTATTAACAACTATCCAATGTATACCAATATTAAACATATGCACGACGATAACAAGATAGACTTTGTTAGCGACTTTATTAAAACAACTACAGAGAAGCTACTGAAAAATTGTTCCAAGCACGAAAACGAATTGATCCGAGGCATTGGAAATTATAACCTGGCAGACACAATTATATCGAGAAAGAAAGACAAATTATTGAAATCAATTCTAGTGCGTCGTCTCAATTTCTATAAGTAGTCAATCCTTCCCGGAACTAAAGTGCAATACAGTGATGTGTAGTGATGTGTTGTATCGATTTTAAATATAAATCCCCCACCTTACCTCTGTTAAAAACCTGTCCTCCTTTCCTATCCCATTCCTTTTTTATTGTTTTTATATTAACATTTTATAAAAGTTAATTTATCAGGTTTTTGAAAATTTTGTCCTGAAACTAAATAATGTATATGATATGTAAAACTTATAACTACTGTAAATAATTAATTCTAAGAAAGGGTTTAACCTAATAATAGATGATATATTTATAATTATTTATTAACATTGTTTTATGTATATATTTAAAATTGAACAAATAAATATCTATCTAAACTGCTTTTATGCGAACACTTATAGTTACAAAAATCACAAAAGAATTCTTTGGTGTCAACATGAGTTCCTGTATGTCTTTTTAGTTCTGATTTATCAAGAAACTGTACGTGGCAAACACCACATGCAAATAGCTGACTGGGTACTTGAAATTTTGCATCCAAATTATGTTCTAGAAATGCATTATCTTCTTTAATGTCGATGGAATGATGCAAACTTTCCAACTTGATTTCAACATTTTCTGTTTTCTCTATTTTTATTTTATAATTTGGAATCCACGAATCCTGTATATCGCTCTCAGGTTCTTCCAATTTAAGACATTTTCTCGACAATTCCATGTGTTCCATTACAGTAGTATTTAATTTACATGGTTTAAATCAATAATTTAAAACTGCGGTTAGAGCGCAAATTTTAAGAGAAGGTAACTACCATTTAGTTATAAATTTTTTAATAGAGGGCGCTATACGGTGTATTAGTGATTAGTGTTGCCAAAACTCTAATTATTCTTTAATTTCAAGTCGTTTAATTGATTTTTAACTCAAATAAATGTTGTTAAGATTTTACCTCTTACCTAATTTTGCGCCCGACTTATAAACCTATATAATATAAAAGTCATGCAAAATTAAATATTTAATTTTAATAAAAAGAGGTAGTTATTGTCGTTTCTACGGTAATGCTCTGTTTTTTACAGAAAGAGTACGACTATCACCACTTTGTCGAGTTCCATTTAAGGATGTCTTGACTTGGGCGAGTAAAGTTCTGCCACACTTGTTCCGAGAAACATCGAACCACCCTGTAGGTGTACCTTCACATTTTGCATATATCTTCAGTGTTTACATTTGACGTTAGCAATATATATTACTATCGCCAATTTTATCTCTGACTATGTACAGTTTTCATGATTTTCATCGATAATGCGAGATAAATAAAAATATTTCCAGTTAACCAGTAGAAGATTTCAATAAAAAAATTTTTATGCTTTTTAATGAAATCGGTAGGCATGAAAGCAAAAAGTGTATGCATAAAATGTTCAATTTTGCAGTCTTGCGGATTGTTTTTACGTTTTAACATTCAACTTTATGTTAAAATTAATAAAAACAAAAATTCTTAAGTTTATAATAATTAAAAATCAATTAAAAATAATGATTTTTGTAAGCAAAATTTTACAAATTTTTTGATATAATAAAACTTAAATAATAAAACCTAAAAAATCAGAAAATACTTTTTGTGAAAAAGTACATAGTATTATTTGTAAAATGAAAAAAATTAATTTTTAATTAATTAAAAAACATTGATCAGTCATAGAACCCCACAAAGATCTTATTGCTTCCCACTAATTAATTTGATTTATTAAAATTATTTTTCGACGATTTATTTTAATTAATATAATTCCTACTTTATGTTTGTTAATTAATTTTTTAATTGATATACCGGGTGTCCCCGGATACACGCTCCATAACATATGTTGAACAACGACATTTTTCTAAAAAAAAATATTTAACAAAATTTTTTTCTAAATTCAAACCCTTGAGAGTTAGACTTCTTTAAACAATTTTTTAAATTTCCACGTTCATATGACCATAACTCTGAAAATAGTAATTTTACATTAAAAATAGTAGAGTACTTTTTTAGAGAGAGTGAAATAATCTACAAATTAGATCTAGATCTTTTATTGCCTAAAATCAACGGATTCCGAGTTATGAATTAAAGTAAATAGAGAAATGTTGAAAAATTCGATTTTGTTATTTTCAATTTTTTTAAACATTTTAGAAAAAATGAAAATGAAAAAATGAAAAAATGAAAAAATGAAAAAAAAAAATGAAATAATGACGCAACCGCAAAATGCCTGCCAGAACGGTACTTTCTCAATTCATTGATAATAAAACATTATTTAAAAAATGTTTAGCTTTGTGGGAAACGGGTTAGTCAGATGGTTCACTAGCTCTTTTACTATAAGTATAACAGGGGCGGCATCTCAAAGGAGCCCGAGGATGCCAGACCTAAATTAACTGGCTTGGCTGATTAGCTACCAACAAGCAACACTAAAAACAGTACCTAACTACAACCATATCGAACAGTCGAAAACAATAATTTTTTTGCTTTAAAAAATTTTTCATTGCACCGGTAAAAAAGCGACTATGGTCATTAAAAAAAAGGAAGAATGTCTGCGCCACTGATAATGTTACTATTTGTACTTTTTTGTTAATTATTATTGTGTATTGTGTTATTGTTTAATACGAAAATTGCGTCTACCGTTAATTTTCCCTCCATGAAATCACTCTGATACTCCTCTATTGTTTCTTTGGAATATGTTTAGCTTTATGTTGAAGGTTCAATTTCTAGTTGTTCATTCAGTAATTCTTGAAAGTATTTTTCTCATACAGGGTGTTCCCGTGACCGTGGAGAACTTTTGAGGTGGTGATAAAGGGCACTTCTTTAAGACAAATTTTTGTTCAAGTCCAAACTCTTGGGGGTTTCTTCAAAGCAATTTTTTGAATTCTTGATTTCAAACGGCCATAGCTCCGATATTATTGATTTTTGAGGGTTAATAAATTAGAACTTTTTTAAAGATCATTTGCTTATCTACAAATTAAGTTATATTCTCTTATTGTCTAAAATAAACGGTTTTTGAGTTATAAATTAAACTAATAAGGGAATAGTTGTTAAAAAGCCCTGAGTTTATTTTTTACGCGCGACTAAAACTTGTTACGCTTTTACCGCCTACCTGGTTTTGCACCGAATCGTACATATAGAAATAATGTACAAACTCAGATTGAAATAATAGCTTATGGTCTATTTGGCGCATTTGAAGATTCAGAACAATTATGTTTGAAAAGTGTCAAAATGACCCCTTTGGCGCTTCTAGTGTTAACAACTTGTAGAAGAAACTGTTAGCTATGTTTTTGTAGGTTCATAATTTAAATTAAACTTTTAATTACATTATGAAATTAAAAATTGTAAAAAAAAAAATTTTTATACCGAATTTTTCTCTACAATAACACGCGAATATATGCGAAGTTTACATATCAATAAATGAAATTGAAAAAAGTTAATTAATAACAACAAAATGAATGAACTCGTGTACTTATCATTTTATGCAGATTTTGAACTTTCGAGTTCGAAAATAGTTCAAACTTTTTGAAGAAGATGGAGCCTTGACTTAACGGCTTTGCCAGGTAGATATTAGATGAGAGAATGAAATCGAGGATAAGGGATTAAAATTAAAGGGATTATAGTAGTACCCCAAAAAGGTTAGTTTTTATTACAGATAAAATGTTCTATCGATTTCGACAATTTGTAATAATTCTAATTTTAAAATTAAAAATTTTGCAGTTGTAAGAATTATGAATTAATGTTATTTAAAAAAAAAAATCAGATTGCAGATAGGTAGAAGTAATTACAGAAATTGATAATATTTTATTTTAATTCGTAAAATAAAGTTTAGTTAGGGGCAAGGTCGCATTCAGACAAATGAGTAGCAGGACCGGCAACAGTTGCGTTGCTTGAGTGCTCGAGCACCACACGGGAAAATACAAAACAGTAGGCGTAGGCCTAGGCACTTTAATCAGTATTATCCTATCCATAGTATTTGCTTTAATCTTCTTCGTCTGGTGAGTGAGTAATTCACTCACTTTTGATGTTGGATGAAAATAAACGCTGACGCGGGTTAGACCGCGTCGATCTGAGTGGTGAGTAATTTAAAGAGGTAATTGAAAAATTTAGAATTTTGAACTTTGAAGAAGTTGAACCGAAGTTTTCCAAATGTGTGTCGAAACATGTCAAAAAGGAAATTTTGTGGGCGACCAGCTATTTGAACCTCATGTACACTTACATTTTGTATATATCTTCAGTGTTTACATTTGACGTTAACAGAATGTACAACTATCGGCATTTTTATCTCCAACTATGTACATTTTTCAGAATTTTCCTCGATAATGCAAGATAAACAAAAACATTTCAAGTTAAACGGTAGAAGGTTTTAATAAAAAGTTTTTTATGCTCTTTAATGAAATTCGCAGGTATGAAAGTGAAAAGTGTATGCCCAAAATGTTCAATTTTGCAGTCTTGCGAATTGTTTTTACGTTTTAACATTCGACTTTTTGTTAAAATTAATAAAAACAAAAATTCTGAAGTTTATAATAATTATTAGTTAAAAATCATAATTTTTGGAAGTAAAATATTATAAATTTTTAGGCTTAAGTTTTATTATTTATATTTTAAATAGAAGTAGAAAAAAGAAAGAAAAACAAAATACTTTACATTTATTTCTATTTTCTATCTCGTCCATCTCTTGCTCTATCCACACGTTCTTCTTTTTTTTGTATATTTTATATGCTTTATTTCTTCTTTTTTTGTAATTCTCCAGATCATCTTCTTCTACTGTGCTTGGCCACTTTAGTCTTGCTTCTCTTTTCAGCTTATCAGTCATTTCACATTTTTCGTTGTGTCTTTTTTTATTGGTTTCAGTTGTCCTATTTTCAATCACCTGTATAGCACTTGTTTTTATACTGTCTCCAATACTTTCATTGGTGGTTTGGTTTAATGCTTAATCTTCCTATTTTTTGCTTGTTTCGCTATTACATAGTTTTTCCATGTTTATACTGTAACGAAAATTAAAACGTTTATTTATTTCTAAAGGGCTAATACAAATATTTACAGATACGGTTAATAACAATTACTAAACTAAGATTAACACTAACACTAATTACACTACAATTTATTTACACTATAATTTATTTAACACTAAGTCCGAATTTATTTAAACACTCTGTATACTGTTTATCACTTCACTATTTATTTATGTTCACTGTTCATTTATGTTCACTTGATTTATGTTAAAAGTCGCGCGTTCAAACTGGAATTGATTCGTGATAGAAAATCGCGCTGCATTTATACTTAAATGCAGCCTTCCAGAAAATTCCATAACCATCCAGGAATTTCCTTCTTCTCAGTTTTCTTCTCAGCTTCTCAGTGTTTCTCGATTGATATCGAAGCGTTATTTGAATGACTAATGATGTTATTATGCATGACTCATCACACATGACGTCATACATTAGTCATCAAATATAATTAGACGTTCTTTCGTAACACTGCCCCCTCCTTAAATCTGTTCTGTCCTAGAACAGCGGAGACTTGACATCTATAGAAAGGATCGTGGCAGTAGCGGCAATTGTTACCATTTCTGCATACTTCTTGGCGGTAGAAATAACAGTCGATACTCTTCTGCTCTTTTGGTGTACTGCTTGGATTGTAACTGCAGACCAATACTTGAACTTCCGTTCCTTGGAACACGACCTCTAGCATGTTACGGACAGTCCTCTAGTCCAATTGGTCTAAACCGCAGCTAAACTTGGGCACCGCCAGCTTCTTGATGTCACGGCTTACCGAAGCGCCAACAAAGTCTTTCATAAGTTCTTACAAGTGGGTTTTTCATGGGAAAACCTCTTGGTTACCAAGTAGTAAATTGATCGTTGTTAGTCGCGTAGCTTCAGGATTTTACCGACAGCAAGTTGCTGTGATTGGAGCTCATCCAAACTTCTTTTTGAATACAACGGCGATTCCACGGGACATGCGAAGATCTTGGGCCACGCAGTGCGCGAGTGAGTAGTCTTTTGGTACGTCAAAAAGATCTTGTTGCACTTCAGTTGTGACTTCAAATCTTGCTTTGGCGGACCCTTTGTAGGTGGACATAAACTTCTCAAAGTTTGATTCTTGGGAATGGCTTCCAGATCTGTTGGTTATTGTTCTTATTCCGGCATCATCCTTGGAATCGCTGTTGTTGTCACGGCATAAAGGGCTAATCTGTTGACGTGAACCACTTTTGGCTTGCTTCTTGGTGGTCTTCGGATTTGATATATGACGTCGTTGATTCTGTTAACGATTTCGTATGGGCCTTTCCACTGTTTTTGCAATTTTGGAGACAATCCACGTTTTCTTTGTGGATTACGGAGTCACACCAAATCACCAGGTTGAAAACCACCTTCTTTTGCCTTTACGTCATACTGGGTTTTCATCCGATCGCTGGCCAACTGAGTATTCTTCCGAACGGCGTCATGAATGTCGTGTATTTTTTTCTTTAATTTGCCAACATAGTCATCCCCAGCAACTTCTTCTCCAGGTTTGCTCTCAAACTGAAGATCGCATGGCAAGCGTACTTCACGTCCAAACATTACACAAGCTGGCGTTTGTCCAGTGGTTTCGTGAACGGATGACCGGTAACTCATCAGGAACAGATGTAAATATTGGTGCCAGTCCCGTTGATGTTCTGAGACTACCTTAGCGAGGTACCTTTCCATTGTTCGATTCATTCGCTCGACCATGCCATCTGATTGAGGATGAAGAGGTGTTGTTCTGGTCTTCTTAATGCCCAGCATGCGACAGACGTTCTGGAATAACGCTGACTCGAAGTTTGTCACACACACTTGTCGCGAGTGAGTCCAAGGAGAGTCTATCTTGGTACACAGCTCAAACAATTAACTACTACCACGTACTTATTAACAATATCAACCCAATATTCCATCTGAAAAGAAAGAGATTAGAGTTTTTGTAATCGCTGTAAATATACTTAGGCTGAGGATTTCTTTACGATGTCCGTTTGATTCTCCTGTTGTCGTGGCGAGGGTGTGCTGATAGGTTTCGATGGGCTGGGAAGCTCATTTTTATTGCATTTTGATCTTCTTGGGGTTGTGGGACTCTGTAATTAATTGGTTAGGTACTAATAATGAGTAATTTTGATCGTACGTTGTATTTGCTTAGGTTGGTGATGAGAGGGTTTCGGGAGTCCTAGCATTTAACGTATAGCTTTTCGGTTAACTTCCGGATGAAATCTTCGAGGAGTTCTGTTTTTGTTTTAACTTAGATTTTCCTGTTTGGCTGCATGTAGTATCCTTTCACTATTATGCGCAGCTCGATGTTTTATACTACTTGGAGTCTGTTCATCTGTCTTGCGGACGCGAAGGCCTACGCCGGGGCTGCGTACGTTAGGATCGGTCTGATTAGGGCTTTATATAACCTTATTTTGAGGTGCTGCTTCCTTAAATAAGCTGCTCTACCCGATGATTAGGTCTAGGGCGGCCATGATTCCTCTCGCTTGACTGTTTATAGCCCCTATGTGTTTGATCCATGTCAGGCGACTGTCCAGGTTTACCTCGAGGTATTTGGTTGATTTTACCCATGGTATCTTCTTGTCAAAGATCGTCACGTCTTCTTCGAATTCTCGGTGACGTTTGGTGAACAGAACGGCGGCGCTTTTCTCCGAGTTTACTTCGATACGCCAGGTTCGGTACTATGTCTTCATGGCGTCTAGTGATTCTTGTATTCTTCTTACTGCGATGCTGGGGCTTAAAGAGCTGGCAACAATGGCATTGTCATCCGCACAAAGTGCTTCTTTTGTTCCGTTCATCTTGGATAAGTCGCTGATGTAGATGTTGAACAGGGTAGGTGACAGTGTGGACCCTTGTGGTACTCCGGTCGTGATTCTTCTTTCTGAGAAACGGATCCCTTCTAAGTTGACTCTGAATTTCCTGTTCTTCAGATAGGAGGCTGTTAGCTGCATCAGTGTGGGTTGGATTTTGCCTTGGGACATTTTGAAGATAAGTCCGTTGTGGCAAACCTTATCAAACGCTTTGGAGAGTGTCCAAGGCGAAATCCGAATTGCTCGTCTTGGAGGATCTTGTGAGCTTCGATTTCTTCGTTAAGTTTTGCGAGGATGACTCGTTCTAACAGATTCCCGATTGTGGAGAGTAGGCTGCTTGGTCTGTAGTTTTGGGGAAAAGCCTTGCTTTTCTCGGGCTTGTGTATGACCACAACGTCTGCAATTTTCCATTTCTTGGAAAAATGCTTCTATCTGAAGACTGCATTGATGATTTCTATAATCTCAGAGATTGCTTTCTTAGGTAGGTTCTTCAAAACATTGTTTTTGATTCCGTCGGGTCCGGGGGCCTTTCTTTTTTTTTGTCCTTTTGATGGCCTCTTGTACTTCTTCTTCGCGAAGGAAAAGTAAACCTAAGAGATCTGTAAGAAGTCGTGGTTAGTATCCAAATTACTTATTTTTATACTTATCGTTGTTGATTCTAGATTCTTGAGTTCTGGGGTTGGCATCTCATTGTACTGTATCGTCTTTTCACGTATATGGCTGTTGCTCCACCTTTTCCTTTGTTCCTATCGTTCCTGTGTAGGATGTAATTAGGGATATTTGCTTTGGTGGATGCTAGGAAGTGTGTTTCGCAGACCTGAATAATGTCCAGGTTATTTTCCATAGCGAAATCTTGCAGTTCGGTCCTTTTCCAGCTCGAGAGGCCGTTTGCATTTCAATATGCCATCTTGAGTGTTCTTGGTAATCTTCTTGGTTTCTTGTTTCCCATTTAGGGGTATTTCTTATGGCGTGGTAGTGTTCGGTTTTGGGTGAATTTTTTAAACGATTTTTTGATATTCTATCACCACTCTGTTCATTTCGGTCTGGTTCATTCCGTTTCTGACAAGAGTCGCTAGAATGGCAGCTAATTCCTTCTATATGATCTTTATTTTATTTATTTCATCTTGAAAGTCACTTCTCGTAACACCCCTGCACATTTGACGCAGTTCTGGGCTGATCGACAGCATCTTTGTGCATGCCCGAAGGACTGGCACCGATGGCATTGGCCTATTTTGGTTTGGTTGTGGAGTGTCTCTATCTTGACGTCTATTCTTGCGATGTTTATCACCTCAAAGATCTTTTTATTTGCCTCTGTTCTTGGTAGTGTAACCAGTACTAATAGGAGAGGTCTACGTTCACTACCTCGATACATTCTCGCTACTGATTCTGTTTGGAGACGCAGACTGTCGAGGTTTTTCTGAATTTTGTCCGTTGAGATTTCAGTTGGTAACGCTCTAATTACCACTTTTAGGGAGGAGTCTTCTTTTAGTTAGGAGTTAGAAGAAGAATTCGTGGTGTCCTGCTTCTAGAAATCTTCCCATTGCAACGTAGTCTTCATCGCTGGCTGGAGTTATGGCCATTCCTCTTATAATCATTTTTAACGTGAGTAAACCTTATCTTCTTGTTGTCCATTTCTTTTTTTATGTCCAGTTATTTGGAAGGGTCCCTTATTGTGATTGGGGGCTTCGCTGGTAGAATGGTCTTTTTTGGAGGGGGGGAGGCCGCTATGGTCGTCTTTTTTTGGTGTACTTGAGGGGATTTTAGCGCAGGAAATGGATTTAGTCCGTCCCTGAATCTGGATTCTTCCCTAAAACTTGATCCGTCCCTGGAGCTTGACCGTCCCTGGGAACCTCCATTTCTTCATCGTCGGATGAGAAGTATTCTTCTTTCTTATCGCTGGAGTCTTTATCTGGGGCACCCCTGGTTCCGTCGGCAAGCGTTCTAAATTTATTTTTGATTTGTTTCTCGCTTGAGGGAAAAGGGGTGGTTGGTTGCTACTCTTTTACTTTGTTCGCTTGTTCCTCTTTCTGATTTTTCATCAGTTTTCTTATCGTCTCGCTTTGCCTTTTGTTTTCGGCCTTTAGCCTTTTCAGCTCTTGCAGCACGATCTGCATCTCGCCTGGTGCTCCTGCCTTGTAGCTGTCATATCCGCTCAACACTCAACAATTTTTCAATGTAAATATCGTTAATGTGTTATAAATTCGATGAATTTTCACGTGTATAAAGTTTTCGTAGAATTGCATCGTACGTAATTTTTTTTTTAATATTGTACAAAAAAGGTAGTCATTCGAGTGGTTTGAGCCACCCATTTATTTTAATTTTTTGCATACGGATAAATATTTATCGATTGGAAATGATAAATATTGCGTTTTGGAATGTATGCTACATGAATTTTTTGTATTTTTATTAGAAAAATTCAGACTCCGTTATCAGACTCGATAACTAATCGAGTATTTTTTTTCCTTTTTAGAACCATTTGAACAATAACAAACTTATTTTCATTAATATTGTGCATTTTTATTCCATTTCTGCATGTTTTCTACTTTTTTTTCAGATTTTTAAGGTGGCTCAAACCACCCGACAATTTTCTTTTTCGTCCAAATTTAACCCATTTCAATATTGGAAAAAGAATTAACATTTTTTTCTAAATTCGAAAAATCAAAGATGCAGAAGAGTAGATAGTAAGGTAATTTTTTTAACAGTACATCCGCTTCAAGATATCTTCATCCAGTAAGATTTTATAGTTAAATAACAAAACATGGCTCAAACCACCCGACACTTCCCTAGCCTTTGAAAATAATCCTTACTTTTTGCCACTTTTTTTATTATTGATTTTTAACTCAACTAAAACTTGTACGCATTTACCGCTTATCTGGTTTTGCACCGAATCGTATAAATAATATATAAAATTATAAAAGTCGTGCAAAATTAAATATCTAATTTTAATAAAAACAGAAAAAAAGGTGGTTATCGTCGTTTCTACGGTGTCTGTGAGTCATCTGTAATGACTCTGTTTTTTACCGAATGAACGGTTGGCTTTCTAGAGTTCCATTTAAGGATGTCTTGACTGAGGACGAGTAAAGTTCTGCCACACTTATTCCGAGAAACATCGAACCACCCTGATAGTACACTCACATTTTGTATATATCTTCAGTGTTTACATTTGACGTAGCAGTATGTACAACTATCGGCATTTTTATCTCCGACTATGTAAATTTTTCAGGATTTTCATCGATAATGTGAAATAAATAAAAACATTTCAAGTTGAACGGTAGAAGGCTTTAATAAAAAATTATTTTATGCTTTTTAACGAAATTGGTAGGTATGAAAGCGAAAAGTGTAGCACAAAATGTCCAATTTTGCAGTTTTGCAAACTGTTTTTACGTTTTAACATTCAAGTTTTTGTTAAAATCAATAAAAGCAAAAATTCTGAGGTTTATAATAATAATCATTAATTAAAAATAATAATTTTTGTAAACAAAATATTACACATTTTTTTATTAAGTTTTATTATTTCTATTTTAAAAAGAAATAGAAAAAATAAGGAAAAAAAGTACATATTTTTAAAAACAAAAAAAAAATTGATATTTAATTAATTAAAAAAACAATCATCAATATGTTAAAGGCAAGTCAATGTAATAATTTTTTTAATTGATATACAAGGTGTTCCCGGATACATGTTACATAACTCTATGGTGTTGGGAGATATTTGTCTCCCAATGGGAAATATTTAACAAAATTTTTTTTCTAAATTCAAATCCTCGAGAGTTGCGCCTTTTTAGAACATTTTTTTAAATGTTCACCTTCATATGGCCAGCGTGTAAACAGAGAGAGTAAGAGCGTGTTTTGAGCGTCTTTATAGTATTTTTACAGTTATACAAGTTATTTAGCCAAAATTGGGAAAAACTGTAATAATAACAGTCGAGTTCTAGGTTTTAGGTGTAAAGGTGCTAGTAAAAATCATCCAAAGCTTAATTAAAAATTGGGAAAGAAAGAAAAATTTAAAAATATAATTACTGATAAGAGGATAATAAAGGTTGCGGATAAACGTGAATAGATAAACAAATGCGGTATAGATAAAGACTTACAGCATAATAATAGGCAACCCATTTAATATAAACAACTCAAAGTGTAAAACAAACATAACTTTGTCAACGCGATTGTTTCTTCTTACATAGTAAGGGTTTAAAAGAAAATAGTGCATTTACATGAACCGAGAAGAGAAAAATCGTAATAGAGACAAAGAAGCAGTGGCGGCCCGTCAAAGGAGTCTTTGAGACTGCGTCTTTCCAGAAAGTCAGCCAGTAACAAAAAAAAATGTTTTATTAAAAATCACAATTTACAAGACTACTATTGGTATTGAAAAATTATGTGGTGTTTTAATTTCTTAATTAGTATATTTTTACATAATTGTTATTTAAACATAAGCTTTTGAAATTTCATAGCGCTGCTAAATTGCTGATATGATAACGACGGCTATCAGTTACAAGAAACGCTTATACGATTGACTCATACTTAAAATCTATCTATATGCTAAATGCAATTAATACATAACGTAGGAGCGCGTAGGAGTGGGGAAATTGCATACAGCAAATCTACCAACATTGAGTTAAGTATATATATATAGTATAGTATAGTAAAAGTATATATGCATTATTTATTATTACAAATTCTACGTGTTTGTGCATTTATTTCCTTATACTTTTTAAATAATTTTCAGCAATGGAAATAAACAATATATTGGACTTTTTGTTAAAAAATAATTTTAATACGTTAACTTATGAACAAAAGTGTAAATTAAAAACAAATAGACTCCAGCTTTTCATTAGAATCTAAAGAAGGTAAATTTACAAGAAAATTTCAATGCAAATTTTTGTGGCTTACTGGTTGCGAAATACGAAATGAAATGTTTTGTTACGATACGAAAAGAATGGAGTGTTGATAGATTGTTAACAATAAAAAATTTTATAAGAAAAGCAGAAAAACACTCTATTTCAAGAAATTACTTGAGAAATCAAGAAAAATTTTATGTTTTGGGCCAAGTTAGAATTGAACATCTTCTATCAAAAAATCGACGACTTGCTGCCCTAAAACATAGTAAAAAAGTCGGTATAAATAGACGTTTACTAACACCTTTAATCCATGTTGTTTGTTTTTTGGGTAATCAAGAAATTGCTTTTCGTGGACATCCGGAAAATAACGAATTTTTAAATAAAAAGAATTATATTGAATTACTAGAACTACTTGCACAAGAATAGAAGAACATTTTTTGTTATCAATAATATTTAAAGGAACAAGACGATACAAAATGATTTATTAGAGTGCAACTTGAGTTTTAAACTCAAGAATTATTATGTACATTATTTAGATACATAGTTAATAAGTAACTACTGTTATTAATACTATTTAATACTTCAGACTTCCAGTCTCCCTAAATTACTTACTCACGGACCGCCACTGCAAAGAAGAGACAAGCGCTGAGAGCGAATCACAAGTATTCAACAAAAGTAAAAAAATAATACGATCATCTGATCAGAAATAAGCTTAGATAGAAAGAGGAAAAATTCTGTTAGAAAAAAAAAATGGAGATTACTAAGGTAAAGGATATGTTTGAAAACCTACTGAAGCAGTTTAGGGAGAATACACTAACTACAACCGAATTAAAAAAGAAGATCCAAAAATTGAAAGATCTTCTTGCAAAAAAGGAAAAAGAGTGGGAGGACGAAAAACGTGAACGGAATAGAAGAATAAATACTTTGAAGGAGAACAGCGAAAACAACGAAAAACGACAAAGGAAGAACAATATTGTGAAGAGATTTAAAACAAGTGAAAATAATACAGTTAAAGAACTCGAGAGCTTTCTAGAAAAAGAACTTCAAATTACGGTTAAATTGGTAAACGCGTACAAACTGAAATCCAACAAGATAGAAACAGCAGTGGCACAAGTAGAAACTTGGAACATGAAAAAGGAAATAATGAGCAACAAATGGAAACTTGGCAATAAGAAAAGCTACATAGGATCCATTGGATCCTGATAATAGAAGGGAGTATCAAAACTAAGTGCGTTTTTTTTGGATTAGACACACTCTAAACAGCCAGAAGCTAATTACATAGAGTGTGTGTAATGTAACATCGGGATGACGAGCGTGCTTTAAGAAGCAACAAGACCTACAACTTAACGTGAAATTCAAACCACGACGGAGGACAGATCAACTAAATTTTGAGCCCGGACTGAGGATAAATTGTGATTCCCAAGCAAGAGTCGTTCTAGGGGCTTACTAAGCTAGCTAATAAGAAGAAACTAGATTGAGATACGATGGGGAGGGAAGGTGTGCCAATCTCTTGGTTAGATTGGTTAGTGGTTAGATTGGAACCTAAGTGTTAGATGAATTTAGTACTTGAAAAGCACTAGTACCTTTATTTAGTATCTTTAATTCCGGCTGCGCCTTACTGAAACAAAATTTTTCTCCAACCAATGTAGAGAAAGCTTTACCTGCGGAGTCACCAAAACTTTAAAAAATCTGACCGAAATTAACATTAGTTCCTTGTATAATATATAACAAGAAATATCAAAACGGTAAATTTTGTCAATGCAAGTGTTAATACCTACAGGATGTAGTTTTTTAAAATTTTTCATAAAATATAAGTAAACTCATATGTAAACACCTAGAAGTTGAAACGTTTTTATTGTATAATAATAATAATAATAATAAGTTTTTTATGCTATTTAGAATTTCACTATCTCTTGCGAGACTTTCCATTCTTCATTTTTTAAGATGGATTAGTCTTGTTTTACGTAACATTGTAATCTATAATTTTTTATCGGTTCTTGCGCCTAATATGATTCTTCTCCAATACTGTCTGTTCTCTGTTTTTTTCCATCTACTGACTTTCATCCTTTTCAAATCCTCTGTTATTTGGTTGAACCATCTCAAGTTTGCTCTTCTTTATTTTTTAGCTGTTTGTTTATCAGAGTGGATTTCTCTGCGTTTCCTTTCCTTTTTATTGTCACAATAACGCCTTCTTTCCATCGCTTTGGCATTTTTTCTTCTCTCTATATCTGTTTGATTAGATCGTGTATTCTTCTATGAAATTCGTACTTAACTTCCATATTTTATCAATTCTGCAATAATGCCATCCGTTCCAGGTGACTTTTCATTTTTTGGATTATTTATTAGTTCAACTGTTTTCTCGCATGTTGGTTCTTCCGTCGTTTGTACTAAGAAGAGGTGCATTTTCTAGTTGTTCATTCAGTAATTCTTGAAAGTATTCTTTCCATATATCTTTTATCTTTTCCATGTCATCTTCAATTTTTCATTCTTCTTGTCTCTCTTTCTGTTTTCTTTTATATTTATTACTATTTTCTATCTCGTCCATCTTTTTCTCTATCCATGTGTTCAGCATTTTTTTGTATATTTTATATGCTACATTTCTTCTTTTTCGTAATTCTCCAGATCACCTTTTTCTCCTGTTCTTAGCTACTTTAGTCTTGCATCTCTTTTCAGCTTAGCAGTCATTTCACAATCTTTGTCGTACCATTTCTTGTTGGTTCCAATTTTTCTATTTTCCATCACCTGTGTAGCATTTGTTTTTATACTGTCGGCAATTGTTTTAAAATCTTTGTCTATATCTTCAATACCTTCATTGCCTCCCGTGGTTTGATTTAATGTATCTTCTTATTTTTTTCTTGCTTCGCCATTACATTGTTTTTCAGTGTTCATACTTTTGTTTGCGACTTCATTGTTATTTGTTTTTTTTTTAACTTTTACCTCTGTTACTACCAGATAATGGTTTGTTTCGGCATTGACTCCTCTGTAAGTTATTACATCTTGGACTAGCGTTTTCTGTTTTTTTGTTATTAGTACATGATCTATCTGTTTTACATTGCCTTTTTCTGCTCTCGGCCACACCCATGCTATTTTGTGCATCTTTTTGTGTTTAAATTTAGTGCTACAGATATCCATATCAGTCGCCGCCGCTAAATTACATCGTGTTACGAAACAATGATTAATATTATATTTGATGACTAATGTATGACGTCATATATGATGAGTCATACATTGCTGTTATTTAAATATTGTTTAGCTTGCACTCTAGAAGTCTATAGAAGTGTATAGGAATTCTATGGAAGTTTCTTGAACGCTGCATTTAGATATAAATGCAGAGTGGTCTTCTGTGAGAAATTAATTCCAGTTTGAACTTACAAGTGTTAACATAATTAAAATATAAATAAATAGTGACGTGATATACAAAGTGTTTAAATAAATCCAGACTTAGTGTTAAATAATTGTAGTGTAATTTAATATTAGTGTTAATCTTAGTGTAGTAATTGTTTTATTTTTATTAACCTTATCAGTATAGCTTTGTATAATTAGCCATTTAGAATTAAATAAACGTTTTAATTTTTGTTGCAATAGTCTATTTCCGTTGTTTTGTTATGTTGTGCACTGTGTGTTTCCCTGCAACATCGCTGATATAATCTTCTTTTCCAACTTTTGCATTGAAATCGTCTATCAGTATTAGATTGTCCTTCTTTTCTTTTTTCGCACAAAGTTTCTATTTCTTGGTAAAAATTATCTTTGTCGGTTTCATTGCTATTTTCTGTTGGAGTTGTTGGTATCATTATTTTTCCTTGCCCCTTCCATCTGATTTTCTGAAACGCAGCCACGTTCACATCGTATCTGTTTAACTTGTTTTCGACATCTCTCGTTTTACCTGACTTCAGAAGTGTTTTTATATTCCATGTCGCTATTTTAACCGTCTTCTTTTTTTCTTATTATTTTTCTTTCTTGTGTTATCATAACTGCGTTTTCAATTGTCTTGTTCCTTCTCATGTGTATCGGCTGCTTTTTCCCCATGTTTACTATTGAGACATCTGGATGGAGAGGTCCAGACACACATTCCTTCATCTTAATTAGTTTTTTGGTGGTTGGTCTGTATCGATTCGGCTTTACAGTATTGCTTTTCCCATGTATTATACTAGATTAAAAATCTCTATCATATCAAATTTTTTAGAAAAACCAAAAAATACACCAACACTTTTTAGAACTAAAATGTTTTAAGTTAACACAATATAAATACATCGTATGTATATTATGGCAAACGTTTTCACCTAGTTCATCGCCTGATGATGAGGCATGGCATTGAGCCTTCCACGATAACCTGGATAGAATTAATGCTAAAAAGCCGAATAGTAACGGCTTCTTTAAGGGGAAAGTAAGTATCGATGGCCACAGCAAAGAGATGCCCACAAGGTGGGGTACTATCGCCTCTCTTGTGGTCTATTGTGGTAGACGACCTACTAAAAAAATTAACTGACGATGGATTCTGCGTATTAGAGTACGCAGACGACATTGTCGTTACAATTAGGGGCAAGCACGAAGGTCGGTCGGTGGAATCTCGGACCTAATGCAAACTGTCCTAAATAAAATAAAGAAATGGTGTGAGAGGGAAGAACTTATAGTGAATCTCTCAAAAACCATCATAGTTCTATTCACTAAGCGTAGAAAAATAAATCTGAAAGCTCCACAGCTTTGGGTTCTATCGATATCTTTTTTCGGGGAAGTAAAGTATTTGGGAGGTAACTCTGGATGCTAAACTCACTTGGAAATCACATGTGAAACTTCACATGGAAAACTATTTGGAAGGACATGGGGATTAAGACTAAAAATGATCCATGGGTCATACACATCAATAATAAGACTCATTGTCACATACGCATCGCTCGTATGGTGGACAAAAATTAACGAAACTTCGACACAGAGCAAGATTCAAAAATTGCATAGGCTAGCGTATCTGGGTATAACAGGGGCTATGCGTACAACTCTAACTACGGCTATGGAGATACTCCTAGACCTGCAACCTCTTCACCTACGGGTGAAAAGGAAAGCTCTACAAGTCGCTACAAAAATTACCCAAATTAGAAAATTCAAAACAGGAGACAAAACAGGTCACCTAAAGATACTGGATTTCGTACAGCCAGATCTGTTTGAAAAACCTTTGGACATCATTCCGAGAACCTTTGACTTTGAAACATCGTTTGAGGTTGTTATTCAGGATCACAATACGGCTAAAAGTCAAATAATACAAACGAATACAAAATCCTCTAACTGATACACAGATGGATCAAAAACTGAACAGTGAACAGGCATAGGCATATATGGTCTAAGATACGAGGCATCTATAGCTTTAGGAACCTATCCCACAGTTATGCAAGCTGAAATACTTGCAATTGCACTATGTGCTCATGAATGCCTGCAAAGAAATTTAAAGGGAAAGCAAGTCAATAATATAATGTCTGACAGCCAAGCTGCGATAAAAGCATTCAAAGCCAACAGCTTTGAATCCTTGTCCACATGGGAATGCAGACAATCTTTCAAAAAACTGGCTAAGGGCATCAAAGTTGTTCTTCACTGGGTGCCAGGTCATGAGGGAATTGAGGGTAACGGAACTGGTGGCAGTTCTGTAAGGCTCCAGTAGCCAATCGACCCCTAAGTACAATACAATACAATGGTGAAAACGTTTGCGATAATATACATACGGTGTATTTATATTGTGTTAACTTAAACATTTTAGTTCTAAAAAGTGTTTGTGCATTTTTTGGTTTATTTTAAAAATTTGATATGATTAATATCAAGTTACACTACCTAAACCTATTATCTATTGAGTATTTATATTATTATTTATTATTTGTAGCATCACATTCTACATTAGAATATAGCTGTCCTTTACGGACTTACAAAATCCCTTCGGCGAGGTGGATTAATCCTCATATTTACATATTATTATAGGTCCTGATGTGTTTTGGCTTTACGTATAATTTCAGCCTATTCCAAACGATTCTTCACCTTTTGTGTTCATTCTCTTACACCCATCTTTTTTAGGTCGCTCATCACACCATCATACCATCTCAACTTTGGCCTACCCCTGGCTCTCTCTCCTTCAGGCTTCCATGATATTATGGACTTTCCAATTTCTTCGTTGCCTGCTCTCATTATATGTCCCAGCCATCTCAGTCTTTGAGCCTTGATAAATTTAACTATATCCTCTCCATACATTTCTTCAAGCAATTCGGTATTGTCCGTCTATTTTCTTGTAACCCACTATCGTTCTTAGAACCTTTCTTTTAAACACTTGCAGTTCATTCTCGTCTCGTTTAGTTAAGCAAATGACCTCGGCCACGTATGTGATCACTGGTCTTAGCAATGTCTTATAGATCTTAATCTTTGTTTTCTTTGATATCTGCCTATCCTTCAGTAGCTGTCTATTAGCGTGATACGCTCTGTTGCCTGCCTGGATTTTAGCTGTGACCTTCGTAGATTTATCATTTCTGCTGTTCACCTGCACACCTAGATAGTTGAAGTCTTTAACTTACTGAAATACATCTCCATCCACCTTTAACTCATTCAAGCTATTGTCTTTTTCTCTTGTGCATTTCATGTATTTTGTCTTCTCCTGATTGATACTTAAGCCCATTCCACTTGCCTTGCTCTTTATTATCTTTAGTAATTTCATAATTCCTGTTTTAGTTCTTGAAATGATGACGACATCATCCGCATATGCTATCAACTGGTTTTCCTTAGTTATTATTGATCCCGTGCATCTAGTGGTTCTAATTATCTTTTCAAGCACAATGTTGAACAGGGTCGCCGACAAGGCATCACCCTGTCTCACTCCATAGTTTACCTCAAAGCTGTCCGTTTCCCCTTTGTGCGTTCTTACTGCGGCCCTTGATTCTTCTAATGTTACCGATGTCATCCTTATCAGTTTAGAAGGTATGTTGAATTCTTTCATAATGTTAATCATATGGCGTCTATTAACTTTGTCAAAAGGTTGCTCGAAATCTACGAAAAGCATATGTAGATCCAAATCGTATTCGTAGCTCTTCTCCTGTATTTGCTTTATCAAGTGTAAAGCATCAACTGTCGATCTACCTGAACCCAAACTGATAGTTTTCAATTATTTCATTGACGTATTTAGTGAGTTTGGTGTGTATCATTGCCGACAGTATCTTATACGCAGTGTTCAGAAGTGTAATTCCTCTGTAGTTGATGCATTCCTCTAAGTTTCCTTTCTTTTTAATCGTTACAATAACTCCTTCTTTCCATTTTTGTGGCATTTCTTCTTTCATCCATATCTGTTTTATTAATTTAAAAATCTCAGTCTGTATCTTTTCTTCTCCATTCTTAATCATCTCTGCTGTAATTTCATATGTACCCGGTGTTTTTCGTTTTTTTAACATTTTGATTGCTTCCAGAATTTCGTCGTTTGTTGGTTCATCCATTTCTTCTGTGTTATGTGCTTCTTCAGTCTGTTTTAGTTCTACTTCCTTATTCTGTTGTGTATTCAAAAGTCTCTTGAAATGATTCCCCATATTTTTCTGATTTTTTCCGGTCTATTTTCTAGTTTTCCCTCCTTGTTCTTTAGTCCTCTGCTTCTTATCTCATATTTCTTTTTCGTTTTCTTAATTTGTCTGTAAAAACTTCTTACATTTTTGTTAATACTACTTATCTCTATATCTCTCATTATTACTTCTACCCATTCATTCTTTTTTCGTTTATAATAATCTGTTAGATTCGGTTCGTCTCTGTTTATATTCCCCCAGGTGTTCTTGTTCATTGCTTCTCAGCTATTTAATTCATGCTTCTTTTTTTATTCTATTCATTTCCTCACATTCCTCGTCGAACCATGCTTTCCATTTCTTTGTTTTTTCATAGCCTAATACTTGTGTTGCACTTTTTTTTAGACTATCTGCTATATTGTCTCACATCTCACTTATATCACTGTTTACTTTCTTATTTTCTATTTCCTTAGTTACCATTTCCTCATATTCTTTTTTACACATTTCATGTTAAGTTTCGCTATTGCCATCCGTTTTCTTGCTTGGTTTTTTATATCTGCACCATTGTTTTCTTCTTCATTTCTGCGAATACCAGCATGTGATCTGTGTCAACATTGGCGCCTCTATACGATCTCACGTCTCTTATTGATGTGGCTCGCCTTCTTGTCACTAACACATGATCGATTTGGTTACCTTTATCATTATTGAATCCAGGCCACATTAATGTAATCTTGTGCAGTTTCTTATGCTCAAATTTGGTACTACTGATAATCATGTCGAGGAAGGCTGCTAAGCAGCATAGCCTGCTTCCGTTTTCATTTGTTTTTCCATGAATTGTATATTTTCCAGCTACATCTTCATTGTGTTTCTCCTTTCCTACCTGTGCATTAAAGTCACCTATTATTATCGCAGTATCGTGTTTTGGTATCAATTTATATAGCATTTCCAATTCGTGAGAGAACCGCTCTTTCTCCTCATCTGTGCTCTCTTCTGTCGGGGCATAGGCGTTTATTATTGACAATTTATTTGGTTTCATTCTAATTCTTAGGTATGATAGCCTTCCCCCCATCGGCTTAAACTGCAATATTTATATATCATATATCTCTTCATAACTATGAAACCCATTACCATTACTTCTCTGTCTACTTTCCCCAGAGTACAGAAATACGAAGCCCTCCCCTCTTATCTCTCCCTCTTCTTTCCATCTGGTTTCCTGTATTGCAGCCAAATCTATTTTATATCTTGACATCTCCCTAACGACTTCCTTTATTTTTCCAGGTCACAACAGGGTTCTTACATTCCACGTCGCCACTCTTACTATTTTATTTACTTTACAATGCCTTTTGTTTTCCTTTCTATGTATTTGCTTAACCGTTTATTCCAGTTTCATGCCTTATCTGTGTATTTTCCCCATTGTATCTTTTTGGAGCATCTGTTTGGGAAGTTCCTGATACTTCTGCTTCCTACTGTGTCAGTTTTTTGAAGTTTGGGCTTGATCATTCTTCATCTTCAGAATGTTATCGCTCTTATCCCATACATATACTTTGTCCTGTGTGGTCATCTTCTGATACCTGACTCTTACTCTTTCACTCTTTTCCATTTCGATTTTTGCAAAAGACCATATTTGATTTTGTATATCTTTTTCATTGCTAGTCAAGTCGTTTTCAATGCGTATATTAATACCTCTTAGCTTATTCTTATATTTATAGAATACTGAAATTGATATAATAGTGCCCATTAAATCTGTAGGATATTTATAAATAAAACATTTCATAGAATTTAGTGTAGGTTATGCAAAAGGTGTTAACATAACCTCAATATGCAGCGATGGCAACAGCGCAGGGGTATAAACCGGTACAAAGTACGCAAACAAACGATCCAGCAATAAATAACCAGCAACCTATAAATGCTATACAACCGAGAGAACAAATACAGACCGTGATGCAATACCCACAACAAATGCAAACTATGTTTCCTTACAATACTGTACCATGTTACAGCCAACAAAATCCGGGAAATCTACAAGTAAGTGCACCACAGATTCTTACACCTTACCAATATGTACCCGTAGGAAATATTGAATATCCACCGTTACCTAATACTAATGAATGGAACGTAGTAAAACGTTATAATAAACGTGTAAGAAGTCCTGAACAAATTACCAGAAGTTATAAACAAAAAAAGATGAGCGATTATTGGTTAAGTAATTCCATCCAAACAACTAACAGCTTTTCGCCACTAGCAGAAGATGGAGAAAATAAGGAACAGAATAAACAAGAAATTGCAACCGAACCTAAACCACCACCAATTTTTGTGGAAGGTGTACAAAATATAAAACCACTTTTTGAAGTACTGGATGAAGTAGCAAAAGATAGTTATACTATCAAAACTTTATATGGAGATCAAGTCAAAATACAACCGGTAACTGGAGAAAACTATTCTAATATTATTCAAAAATTAAAAGAAAAAAAAACCAACTTCCACACTTATAAACCTAAAAAAGAGAGAAGTTTTCGCACAGTATTAAAAAATTTACATTCAACTACAGACATCGATCATATCAAATTGGAGCTGGAGCAAACGGGTCACACAGTACTTAATATTAGTAACATAAAACATAGAATTACTAAAAACGCATTACCTTTGTTTTATGTTGACTTAAAACAAAAAGATAACAATAAAGAAATTTATAAGATTACTCGTCTTGCAAATACCATTGTGTCATTTGAAGCACCACACATTAAGAGAGAAATTCCGCAATGTGCAAGATGCCAAAGATTTGGTCACACCAAAAACTTTTGCCACAAACCATCAAGATGTGTCAAATGCACGGGTGATCACTCGACAAAAGAATGCATAAGAAAAGAAAAAGGCGATGGTGTCAAATGTGTTAATTGTGGTGGTGCACATCCTGCAAATTATAGAGGATGCACAATTCACAAACAACTGCAGGAGCGATTATATCCAGCATTGAGAGAAAGAAATTTGAAAAATCAGAAAAAAACTCAAGATAACATTGTAAACAATAATAATAACATACAACATATAATAACTTCTCCTCAAACAACCTCTCGTCAAATGGTACAACCTGGGCCATCATACGCCCAACAAGCGGGCCTACCTGTACCCACTCAGTTGACTAATTATTATCAAAGCCAAGTCAACCCAGCCATTTCAGTACAGCAACCAAACGATATCGAAGAGCTTAAAGCTATGATGAAAAAACTGACTGAACAAATCTCAACCATGTTAAACTTATTGACCACCGTAGTCAGTAAAATGGCTTAATGGCTGAAACACTCAAATTAGCTACATGGAATGCCAACGGCTTGTGCCAAAGAGCACAAGAACTTATTTTATTTCTAGAAATGCATAAGGTAGATGTAATGTTAGTTTCAGAAACCCATTTTACATTTAAAAGTCACTTAAAAATTCCTAATTTTGATATTTACAACACTAATCACCCCGATAGAGCTGCTCATGGTGGAACAGCAATAATCATTAAAAAGAACATCAAACACTACGAAATAGAAAAATATCAGCATGATTACTTGCAAGCAACTAACATAATTATTGAAGACCAACTAGGAAAACTAGTGATTTCAGCAATATACTGCCCACCCAAACATAATAATAAGTTAGAACACTATCAACAATTCTTCAAAACACTGGGAAACAAATTTATCGCTGGGGGTGACTTTAATGCCAAACATCAGCAGTGGGGCTCAAGACTTACCACCACAAAAGGAAAAGAACTATTTGCAACAATTAAAAATAACAACATGACAAGCTTATCGACAGGGCAACCAACTTACTGGCCCAGCGACTCAACAAAACTTCCAGACGTGATTGATTTTTGGGTCACGAAAGGCATAGATACAAAAAAATTTAGAATCGAGTCGTCACTGGACTTATCATCGGACCATACACCAATCTTACTGACATTGCATTCTCAAATTCTCTATAAGAAGAAGCAACCTTCATTATTTAGTAATAATACCAATTGGGAAATCTTCAAAACAACACTGGACGATCAAATACATTTAGATGTGGCATTAAAATCAGAAGATGACTTGGAAAACGCAGTTGAACATCTAACAAAATCTATTCAGAATGCGGCGTGGCTGGCAACTCCTGACTCAGATGTTACAATTATTAAAGAATCATCTCCAATAATAATCAAGCAAAAAATTGCAGAAAAGCGGGAAGCTCGTAAAAAGTGGAGAATTACAAGAACACCAGAAGACAAGCGTAAATGTAATAGAAAAGCTGCGGAACTTAAGGCATTACTTCTTAGCCTCAAAAATCAATCGTTTAATGAATATATTGCTAATTTGTCACCTACAGAGGCAAGTGACTACTCTCTCTGGAAAGCCACAAAAAACATTAAGCGTCCTCTACAACATGTTCCACCAATTAGAGATGATAATGGAAAATGGGCAAGAAGTGACAAAGAGAAAGCTGACCTTTTTGGAAAACATTTTTCAGGGGTATTCAAGCCATTTCCTTCTACTCTTACAACAGAAGAAACTTCCGAGATCGATCAATACTTGGGAGCACCATTCCAGATGGATCTCCCTATCAAAAATTTTAAAGTAAGGGAAGTTCAACGTGTTATCTTCAACGAAATCAATCCAAAGAAAGCGCCTGGGTTTGACCTGATTACTGGAAAAGTGTTACAACAACTGACACCTAAGTGCATAAAATTCTTAACGTTTATCTTCAATACAATCATACGATTAGAACATTTCCCTAACCAATGGAAGGTAGCTCAAATTATCGTCATTCCAAAACCAGGAAAAAATATGGAAGAAGTATCATCCTACCGGCCAATTAGTCTGTTACCAATACTTTCAAAGATGTTTGAGAAACTTTTACTTAAACGACTTAAGCCTATATTGGAGGAAAGAAAGCTGGTACCTGATCATCAGTTTGGTTTCAGAGGTCAACATGGTACGATTGAGCAAGTACATAGAATTACCAAAAAAATCAGTAATGACCTGGAAAACAAGAGATACTGCTCTGCTGCTTTCCTCGACATCAGTCAAGCCTTTGATAAGGTGTGGCATGAAGGGCTATATTGCAAGCTAAAGAAAAGTCTTCCCCATCAATTCTATCAAATACTAAAATCTTATTTAAGCGATAGACATTTTTTAGTTAAATATCAGGAAGAATATACCGAACTTCACCCAATAAGCTCAGGAGTACCCCAGGGCAGTGTTTTAGGGCCAGTTCTGTATTTATTGTACACAGCAGATCTACCAACTACGAGATTAGCAACAACGGCTACATTTGCTGACGACACTGCTGTATTGGCATCACATGTCGATCCTATCCTTGCTTCCAAAAATCTTCAGGATAATTTAAATCAAATTCAAAATTGGCTTCGCAAATGGAGAATCAGGGCCAACGAAACAAAATCCATTCATGTAACGTTTACGATGCGTAGAGAGACTTGTCCGCCAGTGAAGCTGAATAACTGTATTTTGCCCCAGGCTGATGATGCAAAATATCTTGGTATCCATATGGACAGAAGACTGACATGGAGAAAACACATTTTTACAAAACGCAAACAGCTTGGAATAAAGCTTAGTAAAATGTATTGGTTGCTTGGCCAAAAATCTCGATTATCGCTTGAGAACAAAATATTACTATACAAATCCATAATAACGCCAATATGGACCTATGGTATTCAACTATGGGGAACTGCAAGTACCTCCAACATTGAGATAATGCAGAGATTTCAAAACAAGGTTCTGCGAATGATTGTCAACGCTCCATGGTACGTGCCTAATTATGTTATCCAACAAGATTTACAAGTATTATCAGTTCAAGAGCAGATCCAAAAATTTTACAAGAGATACGAACACAGATTAGAAGTACATCCTAATATACTAGCCAACAAACTGATGAATACTACCAACGAAGTACGAAGATTAAAAAGATTCAGACCTACAGATCTATCTACTCGATTCAACTGATTGACAACTATAAGTAATACATAATAATGTTACTCAATATTCATTAAATTGTATATTATATTTTTGGAAAACATTTATTGAAAGGTTTTTCGCATGACTTGTATATTATCAAATCACCACATTTGCTTATTGTTTTTTTTTAAACAGATTGTAAATATTAATTGAAATAAAAAAAAAAAAAAAAAATTCTTACATTCCATTACTAGTCTCTTTTGTGCTTTTCAACTTTGCTACAATTACCTGCTTTTCGGCAATTCTTCCTACTTTGAAAGCATCTACTACCTCCACATTCACTTGAATTTTATTATTTAAGAATTCCTCTACTTTTTTAGTGGTTACATTTCCATCCATGGTTAGGTTTTTTATGATTATGTTTTCTCTTCGTTTTTCTTTTTTGTGCTTTTTCAATTTTTCCTCCAGAAGAGCTATTTTTTAATCCTGTTTATTAGACTTAATTGTCAAATTTCCGATCTTCTGCTCGATTTCTTGGATCTTCGCATTCCAGTTCTTTTCCATCGCATCCAGTTTTTTTTTATTTCTCTATTTACGTTGTTATCATCAGTTATCATTTTTGTTAATCCTGCCATCATTTCCTTCAGTTCATTCATAGTTTCCTCCTTGTTCTCTTCTTCCTCTACTTTTTTTGGCGATTTGTATGTTTTCTTGCTTCTTCGGAGAGCCTCTTCTTCTTCTTTACTTGTGTTCAATGCCTCTCTTTCCCTTTTGATGTAGTCTTTGACGGATGGTATACTATTTGCTCTTTTTCTATTGAATTCAATATTATTCATTTGTTTATTTTTGATGACACTTAGGCAACCAAAGTTGCTTTCAAATATCTATTATTTTAATTATCGATTTATGTAATATTTTATCTACTTTTCTATGTTTATCGTGAGCGTCAGTACGCGAACCTAAGTCAACTCCTCGAAAGCCCTCGCACTACTATCGACACCCTGAAATAAGTATTTAATTTTTAATAACCTAACCTTAAAAAATCGTGTTTTTGCTGTTCTTTGTACTTGTAGTATTTATATTGCCATATCAAATTTTTGAAATAAACCAAAAAATGCACAAACAATTTTTAGAACTAAAATGTTTGTAAATATTATTATTCTATGTAAGTATGTTTTCTTAATTTTTCTTTACTTTTTTTTCTTTACAGTTAACAAGATAATATAAATTTTTAAGCAGTGCAGTAATATTTAATTATTGCAATTTTCAAACTTGAAATATTTAGCGGCAAATATTTAGCGGTTTTGCTGCTTGCATTGTAGTGATCAATCGATGTCAGTGTCATCTACTACTAGCGTTTGAAAATAATCCTTACATTTTACTACCTTAATTTCAACTAATAATAATTATTGATTTTTACCGCCGACTTGCTTTTGCATCGAATCGAACAAATAATGTACAAATTTATAAAAGTCATGCAAAATTAAGTAGGAGTATTTGATTTAAAAAAGAAAAAAAAGGTGGTTATTGTCGTTTCTACGGTATCTGTGAGCCATAAATCATGCTCTGTTTTTTACCGAATGAACGGTTAGTAGCTTGAGTTCCATTTAGGATGTCTGACATAGGGCGAGTAAAGTTCTGCCACACTTGTTCCGAGAAACATCGAACCACCCTAACAAACTACACTCACATTTTGTATATATCTTTAGCGTTTACATTTGACGTTAGCAGTATGTACAACTATCGGCACTTTTATCTCCGACTGTGTACATTTTTCAAGATTTTCATCGATAATGCGAGATAAATAAAAACATTTCAAATTGAACGGTAGAAGGTTTTAATAAAAAAATTTTTTATTCTTTTGAATGAAATTGGTAGGTATGAAAGCGAAAAGTGTAGCACAAAATGTTCAATTTTGCAGTCTTGCGGACGTGCGTGAACTTGGCTCCTGTTTTTTCAATAAGTTTATTTTTATTTTGTTATTCTTGATTGTTCTCAATTGTTTTGATCTTTTTTCTTTATTTTACAAAAAATTTATCAAAAAAATAGCGAAAAAACTTTTTTTTTCCAGTTAGGGGTCAGTATTAAAACAACAAAATTGTCCGACGTTTCGAGTCTTTGACCCATTATCAAGGCTACAAATAAATACAAATAATTAAAAACTTATATAAATTACAAAATTGAAAATAATAAAAATAATAAAAATATAAAAGTTGTAAAATATTGAAATACAGAATTAAAAAGTTACAAATTTTAGTTTGTATTTTTTTTTGTAGTTATTAATTTTATTTTTGCAGAACAATTGAGAACAAATCAAGAACAATTGAGAACAATCAAAAAAATGTTATATTCCAAAAAAAAGGGGAGCTAGCACCAAATCTTATTTCGCAAATTTTATTTTATTTTCACGAAACAATTGTGAACAATCAAGAACAAAAAAAATGTACTTTTTGAAAAAACAGGAGCCAAGTTCACACACGTGTCTTGCGGATTGTTTTTACGTTTTAACATTCAACTTTTTAAAATTAATAAAAACAAAAATTTTTAAAACTGAACATCTTTTGTTTTCTCTATTTTTATTTTATAATTTGGAATTCACGAATCCTGTATGTCATAATATCGCTCTCAGGTTCTTCCAATTTGAGAAATTTTCTCGACAATTCCATGTGTTCCATTACAGTAGTATTTAATTTACTTGGTAAAAATCAATAATTTAAAACTACGGTTAGAGCGCAAATTTTAAGAGAAGGTAACTACCATTTAGTTATATTTTTTTTAATAGAGGGCGCTGTACGGTGTATAGGTGATTGGTGTTGTCAAAACTTTGAATTGTTTTTTAATAATTTATTTTTAACTCAAATAAATGTTAAGATTTTACTTCCTACTTGATTTTGCGTCTGACTTATAAACCTATATAAAAGTCATGTAAAATTAAATATTTAATTTTAATAAAAAAAATGTGGTTATTGTCGTTTCTACGGTATCTGTGAGTCATCAATAATGCTCTGTTTTTTAGTTGTTGTTGAGTTCCATTTAAGGATGTTTTGACTGAGGGCGAGTAAAGTTCTGCCACACTTGTTCCGAGAAACATCGAACCACGCTGATAGTGTACATTCACATTTTGTATATATCTTTAGTGTTTACATTTGACGTTAGCAGTATATACAACTATCTGCAATTTTATCTCCAACTATGTACATTTTTCAGTCTTTTCGTCGATAATACGAGAAAAATAAAAATATTTCCAATTAAACAGTAGAAGATTTCAATAAAAAAATTTTATGATTTTTAATGAAATTGGTAGGTACGAAAGAAAACGAAAATGGTATGCAGAAATGTTTAATTTTGCAGTCTTGGAGACTGTTTTTATGTTTTTAACGTTCAACTTTTTCTTAAAATTAATAAAAACAAAAAATTTTAAGTTTATAATTATTACGTATTTATTAAAAATAATAATTTTGGAAGTTTTAAAATGTAATCCAATAGGGTTCAACTAAGGCACGCTACGCCACTGTTAGAAAGTAGCGCCCATGCGGCGCCCATGGATATAAACACTCGTAAATAAACTGGTTAATGATTGTAGAATGTTTATAAACTTTCAGTTGTCTTAGTTTTTCGTAATTTTATTATTTGATAATTTGTTACAGAAAATATATAATATTATATATTAATTAATAATTTATACAATAATTTTATATAATAAACGTGCGAAATGCCGGGCTGCTGTGCTTATAACTGCAGTCAAAGAACTGAAAAAGGTGTTCGATTGTTTAAACTGCCTCAGGGACCTAAAAATAGTGATAGAAGAAAACAATGGATTAACAATATAAATCGGACAAATCTGCCAGAAGAAGCTTTTGTTTGTGAGGTAAGACTCTGATTTTTAATTAACATAAATTAATTTATTGCATAATATAATTTTACATAAATTATATAATATATTTTACATTGCAGAATCATTTCACTCATGATCAATTTGAAAATAATCGGCAGGATAATAAAAGACCTCTACGGTGGAATGCTATTCCGACCTTATTTTCACATAAGATTATTCCTACACCACGAAAACCACCAAAAGTTAGAATCGATAATACAATAATTAAAGTAGAAAGTATGTGCTTTTTATCTCGAGAACTATAATTATTATTAAACTTATTTGTAGATGTCTCTGACTGTGACCGGATGATTGAAGATCCTATAGAATTACATTTATTACATCAAGATGATTTACAACGTAATAGTTCTGTACAAGAAGAAACACATCCACGGATACTGGAATTACAGCGAAAATTACAACTAGCATATAAAACCATCAGAAATTTGAAGGAAGAAAATAAAACACTCAAAAAACAAGCGAATACTATTTTTAATAAAGATCAAATTCGATGTTTACGAAAAGGAAAGATGACTGGTAATACATGGGAAAGTGATACAATAAGAAAGTCCCTTAAATTGTATTTATCATGTGGTAAGATTGGATATGAAGAACTAAGAAAGCAAAATTATCCTCTGCCTGGTATCCGAACTTTGCAGAAGAGAATAGAAAACTTTAAATTTCGTCCTGGAATATTAGAAGACAAATCACCATTATTACAAATTAAAATGGAAGGAATAAAACCAGAAGAACGACATGCAGTTTTTTCAATGGACCAAATACTACAGGAGAAGTAGTGGGTATTTATCACAATAGTCAAAATAAATTTCGAATTATCACAAATTACTTTATAGGTAAATACCGAACAATGTATAGTTTTGGAGGATGCTCTAAAAGTGAAGTAGCTATATAGCTATTGGTTTTTATGCTTGCTGGCTTGACAACTTGTTGGAAGCAAACCGTTGCATTTTATTACAGCAAATTCATTCGATGCAAATGCAGCCAACGAAAAAAATTGACGAAATAATAAAAAAAAGCATATTAATAATTGGACTTCATGTTTGTGCTCTTGGAACTTCACTCGTGAGACTCCTTTATTCATTTCTTAATTGTTATTGCCAAACCTCCCTTAACCGCTTCTTTAATTTAGATCGAACTACCGGACAATTACAATCGAGATTTATCGTCTCAGGGTTCTTCATTTTTTTTCTATATTTATAAACAATTCTTATTGCTAGCGGAAATGTCGCACATACTTAGGAATATCCATGTTATGTTTTTTGTATAAACTTTTGTTTGAACTGTATAATTTATTTTTACTATTTTGCATAATTATTTTTTAAGTGTGACAATATTATTAAACCAGGTCATTTTGATAAAATCAATGTGGGTTATGCTTTAGCGATGTTGCAGCGGCTATTGAATTCTTCATTGAAGAAAAATCTTCTAAAAATTACCTTGTGAATATTCCGACAAAAAAGTATTTTTGAAGGTTTGTTTTTAAAAAAAAAGCTGCTTTTGCCTCTGTAAATCATTTTTTACATATTTTAAAGTGCACTTAAACAAGCCAAGCTTTTTAATTTCTGAAACGATTTTGATGAAAAATGTTCATAACTGTCAGTTAATCAGACCTACAATTTGAACTTTTTCGTATCCACTATAGGGAATAGGATAATTTTCTGAGCATAAAAAAAAAATTCGTGTGAATTATTCATTAGTTTTTGAAAAATCAAAATATTGCATGCATTTTATATAGGGATTTGTTCATGTATTACGTTACGGCGCATTGTGTTGACGGCATGTGTGCTGCGAACTAGTTTTAGTGATTGCTGTCAGATGCGGTGAACACTCGGACGAGTGGTACATCTGTGGCGAGTTCTACCTACATTGAGAGATTTTTTTAATTGGTTTTGATGAGAGCAACACGACCAATCACGAATCTACTCTAAAAATTAGTTCTGCGCTTTTTCTTTTTTACAATTTTCAAAATTTAAAAAAAACATTAATTTGAAATCGGCTGTTAAGTTTAAAAATTAACGTATTTGTAGGCGTATGCAGACCGGGCCGTCGCATAACCAAGTCGATTACCGTTAGGTAGCACTGGGAAAAACTGTGTCGCGTACAGTGCGTTCCCTTAAGTTGCAAATTTTAAAATGCCGTTTTCTCAAAAACTAATTGATAATCCGCAAAAATTTTTGTTTTAATATGCTCAGAAAACTGTTTTCTTTCCAAAAGTGCATAGGAAAAAGTTCAATTCGTGGGCCCGATTAACTGACAGTTCCCAAAATGTTTATTGTTCGAAGTTAAAGAGTCATACAAAAGCAAGATTAGCCCGAGACAGATAAAAGTGGCACGAAGAAAAATATGGCTGTTCCCAGCAGCGAGTCAAAACTGATTGATGATGATGTAGTTGAAAAATACATATATGTTGATAAAAAAAATAGATTTCACCGCCTCCTGATCTATTTTCTAGAGTTTATTTAGTATTTAGAAATTTTTTATGATTTTAAATTTGAATTAGTGAAGAAAATTAAAAAATGTAAGGTTGGCAGGAAAGAGAACAAAATAGGGGCTTTTTGCCAAAGATGGCCTCCGGAGCGGTTGATTAATTTTTGGCTCCGTAAATTTTTGGCCAAACGTGGCCGCAGTTAGAGTTTTTTTTGTAAATTGGAAATTTATTTTTATTATTAAGGAAGATTTATTTTGGACAATCGTTTGATTATTAGTTGGATATAATTAATTTAGAGTTGTTAGATTTATTTGTTGGAAGGTAAATTTTTATTGATAAGAGAGCCGACGTGTGGTTTGGCTGATTTAGCAAAGAATTGCTAATTTGAAATCGTAGGTTCGATCCTAGAAGAATTTATAAAAATTTATAATTGAATAATAATTGAAAATAATTTTAAAATTTAATAACTTTTACTAAATTGGCGCTTAGAGATTATGTACTATACCATCCAAACAGCCCACCTGAAGTATGACCCTGAGAAGAGTTTTCTACCTCTACTCCGTTTTCTCCTCTCAATGTATCTCTATTTTCAATTTTTATCGTCGCTCTTTTACTATAATCACTACTAATGATTCGCCGCAAAATAATCCTATATCAATCCTGTTGATTTTAAATATCTCATGCTTGGTAGATTTACCCAGGATGCCTTAGAAAATTTATTTTCTAATGTTTGCTCTAGAAATCAGGTACCTCATACAAAAGAATTTAGAATTGCATTGCGGTTAATAACCATTTCTCAGTTTTTTTCCAATCCGAAACATGGAAATTATAGAATTAGCGATTCAGAACAACTTATTGATTTTCTTAAATGCAATAACGACGGTGGTAAAATTGAGACAACTATAGATACTGAAGACTTATACAACAATTAAAGGTTAGTACTCTATCAAATTGTTTTTTCAATATTTTCATTTGTAATATTTCTTTTTAATTGTTCAAAATTTTTCGTTTTTGTATTTTGTTTTTTCATATCTTGGTTTTTCATAATTTATTTGTAAAAAAAATCTGTATTTTATAATGCCTTGATAATGGGTCAATAAAGAACCCGAGACATCCGACAATTTAATTGTTTTAATGACCGCTTACTTAACTATTTACAAACTTAATTTTTGTATTACAAGTTTATTTGACGTTTTCAAAGCACTGTTGTGGTGTGAGACACTGTCAAACAAAAATAATATAGTTACCTACCGTACCTACCAAATATAACACAAACAAACGAGGTAACGATTACATTGATTACATTCCAAATCAAGAAAACATTTGTTTTCCGAAAAAGTTGATATGGAGGAATTGGTAAATTCTCAAGATTTAGAAAATTTAGATACTAAAAGCAACAATTTGCATATTCCATGTGTTTCGAAGGTTGACATCAAAATAGAACAAACGGATGAAGATGCCGACTGCTGCGAAAGGACTTTGGAAGATTTGCATCATTCGATTGATATTAAAGAAGAGGATACGTCAATTTTTAAAACCGAACCAGACGAAGAACTCGAAGCACAATTATTTCAACATTTTAAATGCGGAATATGCGAGGTAAAATTTACAAACAAATCGGAACTCAGAAATCATGGAATAATTCATCGAGACACAAAATTATTTGAAATTCGTACTGGCGAGAAGCCCTTTACTTGTAAAATTTGTGATTATCAAAGTTCTATGATGTTTAATTTGAGGCGACATTTAAAAACTCATACAGGCGATAAACCCTTTTCGTGTGATCTGTGCGACTTTAAGTGTAGACAAAAAGGTTATTTAATGCTCCATTTAAGAAACCATACTGGAGAGAAACCCTTTGTGTGTGAAATTTGTGACTACAAATGTTCAGGAAGTGGCACCCTGAAAGATCATTTAAGAACTCACACCGGGGAGCGGCCTTACGGGTGCGAAAGCTGCGATTACAGATGTTCCGCAAAGAAGAATTTGGCGCAGCACAAGAGAACTCATACAGGCGAGAAACCGTTTGCATGTAATTTCTGTGACTATAAAAGTTCTCAAATGGTCAGTCTGAAACGGCATTTAAGAATTCACACTGGCGAAAAACCATTTTCCTGTGCAATATGTAACTACAAAGGCTCAGAAAGGGGAAGTTTGAAACGACATTTAAAAACTCATACCGGCGAAAAACCATTTGCGTGTCATATTTGTGATTATAAATGTCGAAGAAAGGGCTATCTGACAGTTCATTTAAGAACTCATACCGGCGAGAAACCTTTTGTGTGCGGAATTTGTGATAATAAATACACATATAAATCGAATTTGGAAGCTCATGTAAAAACTCATGCGGACTAGAAACTTTTCATTTGGTAGTGAAAACAATTTGAGCCTATCGTGACACTTGGTGAGTAAACATTCTATGCAAAATCTAAATAATTAATAACTAAACCGTTTAATTAGGCTGTTTTTCTTCGAATAAATAAAAGCATCAGGGGCATTCGTAGCTAGGATATCCGTTAGCGCTAATTGGATGCTTTCCTAGTTTTTTTACTTCCGATTTGAAGACTTTAAGTCGTGGGAACAGAGATGTATAAGGTGCAGGTGGTAATAGTCGGAAACAAAGGATACAGTTGACTTGTCCGTCACAACGGCCAATTTCAATTCAAGACAATAATGCATTTATTTTTGTGTTTTTCTGTTTTAAACTTAAATTGCTCATTATTATACACAACGGTTACTAAAAGTTTGCTCTAAGATGGAGGATAAGTTGGCTATAATTTATCTCGTAGATGAATTTTTTTTTGTTAAGGTTCTGCGCAAATAATGTAAACAAATGTTAAGAGGTTATTTATGCTATTATGTACATGGAAATATAGTCCGTAAGTAGAAAGATGTAATTAGCGGCTATCGGCAGTGGCGTAGCGTCACTGCGGTCAGCGGTGGCGCTTACCCCACCCGTTTCTTGAACCACTTTTTGAGTGGTCTTTTTGAATTGTTATACCGTACAGTTATACTGTAAAATATCTACTATTTTTAAGTTTATTTGTTATTCTTGTGCCATTTTTAGATGTAACATTTTAATCTAACTTAAGGATTTGTTATATTTTAAATATAGGTTTTATTATTATTATTGTTATTATTATTATTATTATTAGCTTTACATTCCTTTCAGAATTTTGCTATCCCTATCTGGGATTATACATATCCTTTTGTTGGGGAGGATTAGACCCCGTAACACTATATAAACTCTCATTTAATGATTTTATTTAAAAATAAAGTCTTGACCGAAAAAATATTAACTTTGCTTGTTCAGAACAAGTAGTAAAGTAACAAGCTTTCTTTAGCAAATTTTTCAAAAAATGATTAGAAAATTATATTCCATTTCCATTAAATTCTTCAAAGATACGTTCCAAGTTTTGAATATCTTCCATAAACTCATCAGATGGTTTGACTAGACCCCCTTCATTTATGAATTATGTCCATGTAAATGTTATGTACTTGGACATTCATTAGTTCCTGCCTTTCCTGAATTTCTCTAAAAATCATCATTATTAAAATGTATCTAACAAATCCTTGAATTGTCAACATTAAATTTATTAGACTGATAACACAAATGAATCCATTCAAACCTTAATTCAGGATTGTTACGAGGAAAGCAAAAAAATACTATTTTTTTCACAAAATATTTAACTTTTGTTATCGGATTTGCAACCAAACACTGCACACCTTATTTTTACAGTTTATAAATATAAACTGTAATGAAAAACACTCAAAAATAATTTGAAAAAAACACTAAACAAAGTCTTCGCCATAACAACTATGCACAATAAATACTCAACAGGTCACGTATGACGTCAGTAACTCCTCCTACCATGCGCAGAACTATTTAGATATCCTACCTTAAAACTTATTATACCATGCTGCCGATCCTGTACTTTTGTTGTCCAGTTTCTTTCCCCCGTTGTGCTCAGATCGTCTGTTACCTGATCCCACCATCGCACTCTGGGCCTGCCCCTCGTTCTATCTTCTCCAGGTTTCCATAGTGTTGCTCTTTTTGCAAGTGAGTTATCGGTACTTCTCATTATATGACCCAACCATCTAATTCTCTGCGCCTTTGCATATCTTACCATGTCCTCTCCTTCTAACTCCTCGTCTATTTCTCTGTTCGTTCGTGCTCTCAATTCTCCGTTTTCTGTTATTTTGAAACCTAAGATGGTTCTCATCACTTTTCTTTCGAACACTCTCATCTGTTCCGCCTCCGCTTTGGTCATACACAGTGTCTCCGCCGCGTACATCACGACTGGTCGTATGACTGTCTTATAAATTTTCATCTTTGTAAATTTTTTGTTTGCATAAAAAGCCCTGTTACCTGTTTGTATCCTCTTTTTTATTTCCTGCTGCCTGCCACCGTTTCTGTCTACATGCACTCCCAGGTAACTACAGCTCTCTATTTCTTCTATGTTGTTATCGTTTATTCTTAGGGGTTTTCTGGTGTGCTCTTCATTTTTATTGCATTTCATGTACTTGGTTTTGTTGTAATTTACCAGTAATCCCTGTTGTTTTGCTCTGCGTTCCAATTCTTTGAAAAGTTCCACCAATCTTTTTAAGGATCTTGCCATAATTAGAATATCATCAGCGTAAGCTATCAACTGGACCTCTCTAGCTGCTAATGTTCCCTCCGCATTCATTCCTTTGATTACCTTCTCCAGTACGATATTAAAAAGCAAGGCCGATAGAGCGTCTCCCTGCCTAACTCCGCTGTTCGATTCGAAGAATTCCGTTTCACCTGCAGTTGTTCTTATGCTTATTAATGTTTTCTCTAATGTCATTCTTATCAGTCTTATTATCTTGGGTGGTATTTTCAGTTCTATCATTGCTTTGTACAGTTTGTTATGTATTAAAACTCCGCCTGCTTTTTTATAATTTATTTACATTTAATCTATTTGTACAAATGCCTAGTTCCAACTGACTTGCTTTACATATTCGACCCAGGAGGTTAACCATTCTTTTGACAGTTGGTACCTCCCGCCAACTTACTACCTTTTTAAATCTAAACTATATAACATTTACATGAATACATTACAATACCTCCCTTACAAGTTTAAACGTTGGGGAGGTCGGGCATTTCGTCTTGGTCGCTCGACTCTATCTTCTTGTGTTGCTACTACTTCCTGATTTTCCCCACTCTCTTCGGTATCCATCACTGGTTTGTCTCGCATCTCCACTCCTATCTCTCTCTCAGGTGATTGATTTATCACCTCTGCTCGACTACCTTCTTCGAATAACTGGTCGGCTTCATCTCTATTCAACACTCCCTCTTGTAGCGATTTATTTGAAGGGAATGCGTGGGCCTCCCTTTGCTCTCTTTCTATGTACCTACTGGTTTCTGGTCCCCTTTTACTTAAATCTTTAAGCATTTGATTTGTATGTCTTTTCCATACCATCTCCTCGTTTAGTACCTTGCACAAATATGTTTGCTCACCTAACACCTCTTCCACAACACATTCTTTCCATTGTTTTTTATTTGGATTCCTATGATCCCTGCAGTAGACCCTCTCCTGCATTTGGAACTGTGTGGTTTGCTTTTTTCTTCCCTTCTCTTCCGTTGACTTTTCTTTTCTACATTTTAACAAATCCCACCTTGTTTTGGGTTTGAAATTAAACAACAGTTGCGAAGGTGTCATTCCTGTTGTTGAATGTTCTGCGTTACGGTACATAAACAAGTAACGTTGCAGCAATGTTTCTACCGCCACCCCTTTATTTTTGGGATCACTTAGCGCTTTTCCTATTCCCACCTTCACTGATTTTACGCAATTTTCCGCCGCTCCATTTGTTGCCGGATGGAAAGGGGGTGATGTAATATGTTTTATTCCATTCATACTGCAAAACTCACTAAAAATCTGCGACGTAAACTGTGGACCGTTATCAGTTACGATGCTATCTGGAATGCCAAATCTTGCAAAACACTCCCTAAATTTCTTCACTGTAGCTTCTGCCTCCGTGCTACTCATTATGAAAACTTCTGGCCACTTAGAATAAGCGTCTGTAATCACCAACATCATTTTCTGAGCAAATGGACCTAAAAAATCTGCATGTACCCTCTCGTACGCCTTCCCCGCCTTACTCCATGTTTTTAGTGGTGCCTTTTGCGGTTCGGGCCTATTACATGCACAAACTTTGCAACCGTGTACATGTTCTTCTATATCCTTATCCAGTTTAGGCCACCAAAAATACGATCGAGCTGTGGATTTCATCTTAGCCATTCCCATATGAGATCCATGAAGCTCTTCTTATAGTTTGCCTTGAAATTTTGCTGGAATGATTACCCGATATCCCCACATTATCACTCCCTCTTCTATGTACAATTCGTCTTTCCTTGCTAAGAACGGACCTAATAGCTTATTGTTGGATGTGCTCGGAAACCCATACCTGATGAAATTCATAACCTGCCCGGTAACTGCATCCTTTCTCGTTTGCACCCTCAGCGCATTTAAATCGATTGCCATAGACTCCTCCACAAAATTGAGCTGGCAACATTCCTCTTGTTCCACGTCTTCCACTTGTAAAGGCAATCTTGATAGAGCATCCGCATGTACGTTTTCTGTACCCTTTACGTACTTAATTTTATAATCAAAATTTGCTAAAAATAAAGACCACCTTTGTATTCTTCCTGCTGCCATCTGAGGCAGTGTCTTGTCCTCACCGAACAATGCTAAAAGAGGTTTATGATCGGTCATCAACTCAAATTTTCTTCCTGCCAAATATTGATAAAACTTATTTACTCCCAAAAATATTGCTAAAGCCTCCTTATGTATCATTGAATAATTTGATTCTGCCTTTGTCAATATCCGCGAACAATAAGCTATGGGTCTTTCACGTCCATTATTTAAAACATGCATGAGCACTGCTCCAATCCCCTTTTGCGAAGCGTCACAAACTAATCTCACCTGCTTTTCTGGATCGTAATGTATTAAAATTTCCGATGACGCCAATCTCTCTTTTGCCAATTTCATCGATTCTTCAGTTTCTCTTGTCCACCGAAATACTGTATTCTTCTTTACCAAGTCGTACAATGGTTTCAACACTTCCGATAATCTTGGAACAAATTTAGCATAATAATTGCACATACCAACAAATGCCCTAACCTCTGTGATATCGTTTGGTCTTGGCGCCTCTGTGATCGCTCTTACCTTGGCCTCATCTCTGCTTAAACCTTCCTTCGAAATTGTATGGCCCAAGTAGCTTATACGCTCTTGGAAGAAAACACACTTTTTAAAATTCATCCGGAATCCCGCCTTTTGCAATCTCTCCAAAACTTTTTGCAGGTTTTCCAAATGCTCTTCATCCGAACGACCAGTTATTACAACGTCGTCTAAAAAATTTACCACTCCTTTCAATCCTGCTAAAACCTTTTCGACAATCCCTTGAAAGATTGAACAAGCAGGTTTTGTACCATACGGTAACCTCTTAACGATGTAAATGCCTTTATGCGTGCTCCATGCAAGCATCCTGCTGGTCTCTTCATCTACTGTTAATTGGTTATATGCATTTAAGAAGTCCAATTTAGAGTACTTTTCACCTCCTTGTAGTGCCGCAAAAATATCTTCTATTCGGGGTAATGGGTGGTTACAGTCCTTTAGGTGTTTGTTTAAGGTAAGGTTGTAATTAGCGCACAGACGCAAGTCTTTGCCGTTGGGTTTTAGAATCGGCACCAACGTTGTCCCCCGGTCTGCTGATTCCACTTTAACAATAATGCCTTCAGTCTCTAACTTTTCTAATTCCGCTTCAACCTTACTCTTGAATGCATATGGTATTGGTCTGGGCTTATGAAATATTGGCATTGTTTCTTCCATCAATTCTAATCGAATAGGTTTTCCATTGTAAGTGCCCAATTCTGACTTAAACAAATTTTCAAAGTTTTTTAATAATACTTGCAGCCTAATATTAATATCTACAAATTTACTAGCATGCATTTGATTTATCTCTAACCTTTCTTTACAACTGTCTGGACCTAACATTTTAAATTTCAACCTCGTGAACAAATCCCGCCCTAATAATAATCTGTTACCCCCTCGAACAATCATTAATTCAGCCTTCACTTCGTTTCCATTTACCATCACGTTCACCTCAATTGTACCCAATGTTGCTATTATTCCATTATTGTAAGTTTTTAATTTAACCATCGCAGGAGCCAGTGGAACCTCTTCAAATCTCCCCAAGTACATGGCCTCTGGCATACACGAAACTCCGGCCCCCGTATCTATTTCAAACTTCACTCTTTGCCCATTTATCTTGCCTTCGACCCACATTGGTTCTACATAATTACAGTCAGAGACTCCCCGTTCCATGCTGAAAAGTTCTAGTTCATCTTGTACTTCTAACATATTATTGTCTTGCTCTTTCTTTGTACACACCACTGCTAAATGACCCTTTACTTTACAAATTTTACACACGTACCCTTTGTATTTGCACCTCCCAAAAGTATGATTACCTCTACCACAATGAATACATTTGATTTCATTTACCTTTGGCTTTCCGTCATTTGGTAATCCTTTGTTCATATAAGTGACAACTTTATTAATCGTAGAAATTTCTTGTCTGTTCGATGCCTCCCTACTTGAAGCTATTTCCAACAACTGCTCCAACTTTTGCGTAGGCTTTTCTTCGCACAACCTATCCAATATGTGACCTGGCTTTAATCCTGTGACAAATTTATTTTTCACCCATTCGTCCAACATTGCTCCAAATTCACATTCTTTAGCCACCTTTTTGACTCGAACAAACCAATCTTGTACTCCCTCGCTTTCTTGTTCTAACTTTAGGAATTCAATTCGTTTACGAAATACTGATACCTTTGGTGTAAATTGTCGGCCCAATAATGATGATAAATATTCCAGTGACTTCTCTTGTGGTAACTCCGGGTCGCACAAATCTCTAAGTGTCGTATACGCTTCGGTCCCAATCAATGTTAATAACAATGGTACCCTTCTTGCCTCTGGAACCCCATTGACTTCGAAATACAGCTGAAGTCTTTCAAAATAAATTGACCAATTATCACCTAACTTGTACTCGTTCATTCGCCCCATTGTTCCTACTGCCCACATATTTTCCTCTCCAGCCATCTTAATGAGTTTTTACTAGTTGTATTTTATGTAAATTTAAAATTACCTTCGTACGTTGTCCTTAACCTACAAATAGCACGTTTTTATTTTTCGCCCAATTTCAATTTCCTTTTTATACTACGGCGCCAAATGTTATGTATTAAAACTCCGCCTGCTTTTTTATAATTTATTTACATTTAATCTATTTGTACAAATGCCTAGTTCCAACTGACTTGCTTTACATATTCGACCCAGGAGGTTAACCATTCTTTTGACAGTTGGTACCTCCCGCCAACTTACTACCTTTTTAAATCTAAACTATATAACATTTACATGAATACATTACACAGTTCTTCTCTTATTATTTTATCGAAAGCCTGATGAAAATCCACAAACATTAAATGCAAGTTAATGTTATGTTCGCATGTTTTTTCGATCGTTTGCTTGAGTACGTGTATTGCTCCCACCGTTGATCTTCCTTCGGTAAAGCCAAATTGGTATTCGCCTATTTTGTTTCTGGTGTGCTCTTTTAACTTTTTGTGAATCAGCGCTGAAAGTATTTTGTACGTTGAGTTAAGCAGGGCTATCCCGCTGTAATTCCTACATTCCTCTGGATCGCCTTTCTTTTTTAATGGTATTATTACACTTTCTTTCCAGTTTACTGACATTCTTTCTTCTTTCCAGACTCTCTGCACCAATTTGCATATCCTATCATGTAGTTCGTTTCCTCCATACTTAATTAGTTCCATATCTATTTCGTCTCTGCCTGGTGATATTCCATTTTTCATTTTTTGTATTATTTCTAGTATCTCTTCGGTGGTTGGTGCCAATACTTGCTGTTCCTCACTATGCGTGTCTCTATGCTCATGTTCTTCCGTCTGTTGTTGATTGCCGAGTAATTTCTGGAAATGCTTTACCCATATTTATTTAATTTTTTCCGGATCACTCTCTATCTTCCCTTCTTCGTCTTTCATGCTTCTTGTTCTTATTATATGTTCTCGCTTTTCGTTTCTTATCAGTTCGTAAAAAATTTTCTTGTTATTTCCGTTACTTGCTTGTATTTCTTTCATTTTTTCCATTATCCATTCGTTCTTCTTTTGCTTAAATAGTTTATTCGTGGTTTTTATGATTTTTTTGTATTCTTCCCTATCCTCTGGCTTTCCGGTTCTTAGCCATTTCAATTTTTTCTGTTTTCCCCTTGCTAGCTTCGGAACATTTCTCGTCATACCATTCTTTAAATTTTTTCTTTTTTCTGTAGCCTATTAGTTTCTTTGCGCTTGATTGTATACTTGAGGCAATACTACTCATTTCCAAATTCATGTCTTCGAATTCTTCTTCTTTGCTTAGTTCTTCTGCAATTTCTTCTTGGTATCGTTTCTTTGTTTTTTCGTTACTAAGTTCCTCCTTAGCTTTTCTTTTTTTTGCTGTTTTTGTTGTGTTGCATTTAATTGTTTTTAGCTTTACTTTCGCTATCACAAGGTGGTGGTCCGTGTCCGCATTTGCCCCTCTATAAGTCCTCACATCATTTACCAATCCATGTTATTTTGTGTAGCTTCTTGTGCGGAAACTTTGTGCTACATATTACGGTATTCAATGATTCGGTCATGTTACATAGTTTTTCTCCGTTGTCGTTCGTTTTTGCGTGTATTATATGTTTTCCTGCTACCGAGCTTACAAAGTGTTCTTTACCTATCTTTGCATTAAAATCGCCAAGTATTAACATAAGATCCTGTTTAGGTATGTTGTCACATAATTCTTCTACTTCATGGTAGAATTCTTCTTTTTCGCTCTCACTGCTGTCTTCCGTCGGCGCATATACATTCACTATCGACAAATTTGTTTTGGCTTTTACTCTAAGATACGACAATCTTCCATTAATTGCTTTGAATGCTAGTACGTTCTCGATCAATCTTTTCGCCACTATAAAACCTGTGCCGTTCCTTCCTTGCTTTTGCTCACCTGAGAAGAACGTGGTGTAGTCTTTCTTTGTAATTTCGCCTTGTCCTTTCTACCTGTGTTCTTGTATTGCACTTATATCTACTCTATATCTCGCCAATTCGTTCGCCACTTTTGCGTTTTTTCCCGGTTTTAGTAGAGTTCTAATATTCCATGTTCCTACTCTTATCACATCTTATTTGTGTTTTCTCTTTTTCCTTTTGATTTGCCTTACTGTTGCCATTGTCTCACTTGTAGTGCTTGGAGCTTCCGGTTGAGACGTACCGTTCGCTCAGATCTTCTTTATTAGTTTTTTTAACTCGGCTGGTGTGAGCGTAAATTCCTTATCACACCATGCAAACAATTTACCATCGACGTGCAGCCTTCTGTATCCTATTTTAGTTTTCTTGCTTTTCTGGGCTTCTTCTTTGGCTTTTTCTACAATTTTGTCTTGTATCGCTTTTTCTTTCCGTGACAGATCATTTTCTATGTATATCCTTGTCCCTTTAAGCTTCTTTTTGTTTGCCATTACATCTAATTTTTGTTTAACATTTTTCAGTTTTGCAACTATTACTTCTTTTCCAGGTACTCTTCCTATTTCAAAAGCCTCGACCACTTCTACATGTACCTCCATTTCCTTCTTAATGAGTTCCTCGACAAATTTTTCATTTATTGCTTGATTGGAGTGCATTCCCTTAATGACAATATTTAGCTTCCTTATCTCTTTCTCGAATCTTTCCAATTGCACTTCGAGGCCCTTTATTATGTTTTCCTGCTTATGGACTTTGTCGTCAAGTCCTCCAATTTCATTCCTCAGTTCCTGTCTTTCTGCCTTCCATTGCTCTTCCACTACATCAATCTTCAATTTTAGTTCTCCAATCTCTCTCCTATTCTCTGAGAAGCCCGTATTAACACTAAGCGTTAGCGCGCTTATCATGTTTTTTAGTTAGAGCATAGAGCATCTCGACATACATAAACAAGTGAGCATATAGAGAGACATACAGGGTGTCCCGTGACCGTGGAGAACCTTTGAGGTGGTGATAAAAGACACTTTTCTAAGACAAATTTTCAAATAAAATTTTTGTCCAAGTTCAAACCTTTGGGGGTACCTCTCTTTAAAGTAATATTTTGAATTTCTGGTTTCAAACGGTCATAGCTCCGATATTATTGATTTTTTAGACTTAATGGATTAGACCTTTTTTCAAAGATTATTTCTTCTTCTTTTATGTGCTCTGTCCGGTCTCCTTGACGTTGGCGATCACTATGGCAAACGCTTTTCTATCTTCCGCTGTGCGAAACAGTTGTTCAACACCTCGCATGCCAGTCCAATCTCGAATATTTCGAAGCCACGACTTCTTCCTTTCCACTCCTCGTCGACCTTCGATCTTGCCCATTAGTATACGCCGTAAGAGTTCATATTTGTCACCTCTCAAAATATGACCTAAATAGGCGATTTTTCGGCACTTTATGTCAGTCAGCAGCTGTCTTTCAACTCCGGCTCTCCGCAAAACCTCCTTGTTCGTCACATGGTCCACCCATCTTATTCGAAGCATTCTTCTGTGAAGCCACATTTCAAACGCCTAGAGACGGTTCATAGTCGATATTTTCAGAGTCCATGAATCCACCCCATACAGCAACACAGACCATGTGTAGCATTTTGTCATTCTCTGTCCCAGCTTAAGGTTCAAGTTATTTACTTATCTATTTTACTTATTATTTACTTATCTACAAATTAGTTTATATCCCCTTATCGTCTAGAATAGACGGTTTTCGAGTTATAAATTAAATTAAAGGAAAAAGTGTTAAAAAAGTTCTGATTTTATTTTTTTTACTTTTCTTGCAAACTCCGTATCTCTTAACCGAAACATCTTAGAAAAAAAATAACGGTTCAAACCGGATAGAAAATTTAACGGGCTACAACTTTGGTCAAATATTTTTTTTTGAGAAACCAACAGTTTTTACAGAAATTCTGAAAATAATAAAAGTCTCATATGACATGAGAAGCAAACCATCCAGTGACGGTAGCCAAAGACTATAATTTACAATATATCAGAAGTATTACACTGTCAGTTCTCGAATCTTCGCGGTAAGTCCAAAAAATCTGCTCTTTTGAGCCTCCTTAGGTGGTGGGGATTGTTTGGCAGGTTTCTGGCAAGGTCGTTTGGATGTTCCGCTAGCCTATGGTAGTATCTGGCGCTGCTGTTTCGAATTTCTTCTTTTACGGTGTTCACTCTTAGTTCGCGGTGGATAGCGTCGTTTGTGATGTACCATGGGGCGTTACTTATTTTCGAAGAGTTTTTGATTGGAATCTTTGTAAGATTTTGATGTTCGAGTTGCTGGCAGATCCCCACAGCTGGATACCGTATGACCAAATGGGTTTGATGATGGTTTTATATAATAGTACTTTGTTTTCTATAGTTAGCTGTGATTTCGGACCAATAAGCCAGTTCATCTTGGATAGTTTGATGCCGAGCTGTTTACGTTTAGTCCATATGTGTTTTGTCCATGTTAGCCTTCGGTCCAGATGCATACCCAGATATTTAGTGTCTTCTGCTTGGGGAAGAGTATTGCCATTTAGTGAGACTCTCGGACATGCTTCTTTGCGCATTGTAAATGTAACGTGCACAGATCTTTTTTCATTCGCCTTGATTCGCCACATTTTCATCCATTTTTGGACACTGTTCAAGTTTGCCTTTAGCATATCTGAGGCGATGGATGGGCTTGCGTGTGATGCCATGACAGCTGTGTCGTCAGCAAAGGTAGCCACCATAACATTAGTGGAGACTGGGAAGTCTGCAGTAAATAGGAGGTATAGAATTGGCCCCAGAACGCTACCCTGCGGAACTCCTGAGTTAATAGGAACCAGTGCTGAATATTCATTTTCGACCTTCACCTGGAACATTTTTTCGGTTAGATAGGATTTTATTAGATGATAGTAAGCAGTAGGTAGATGTTGTTTTATTTTGTACAGGAGACCATCATGCCAAACCTTGTCAAATGCCTGCGTCACGTCGATAAAGGCGGCCGAGCAGAACTTTTTTTCCTCTAAGTTTTTTCTAAGGATTCTCTATGGATTTGTTCAGTTGTGGCGTGTTAGTTTCGGAAACCAAACTGATGATCCGGAATAAGGTTTTTTTCTATTAGTACCGGTGTGAGTCGTTTAAGCATCAGTTTTTCAAATAGCTTAGAGAGAATGGGCAGTAAGCTTATAGGCCTATAAGATGCAGCTTCCTCTGACGGTTTACCAGGTTTAGCGATAAGTACTATCTGAGCTACCTTCCATAGAAGGGGAAAATATTGCAGGCGCAGCATTACATTATAAATGTAAGTAATCAGTTTTACTGCTTTTAGTGGTAGTTGAGCAAGTACTGTTCCGGTGATAAGGTCGTGTCCTGGCGCTTTTTTAGATTTTGCTGTTTGTTGAATGGCAAGTGCGACTTCATTGGCCGTGATTGGTTTGATTGGAGTGGTCGCTTGAGCAATTATATTGAGAAAATTCAGTATTTGTTCCTCGTCTTCTGTGCTTATTTCACTCGGATACGGTTGAAAGACGTTGGCAAGATGTTCCGCAAATACTACTGTCTTTTCTTCGCTATTTCTAGCCCATGTGGAGTCTGTTTTACGGATGGGTGGGATTGGTTGTTGAGGTCGTTTTATTCGCCGAGTGGCCTTCCATAGCGAATAATCGGTGGCTTCCGTTGGAGAGAGTTTCTCGAGGTAGTTGCTAAAAGTTTGGTTTTTGTAGCAATTCAACATATTTGTGAGATCTTTTGATGTTTTGTTGAGTTCGGTTTTGTTTGTCGCATTTCGGGTATTTTGCCAATTCCTCCTTAGTTTACGTTTTTCGATTATAGCTGTTTTTATTTCGGCTGGGTAGTTATCGATAGCTATTTCTTTTCTTGAGTTATTTGGGGTGGCAGCCCATGCCGCTCCTTGAATCGATCTTGTTAGATAATCAACGGCGTCATCAATTTCGTCTGTAGTTTTTAATTTTATGTTCAGCGATATTTTTTCCTCGAGTATTGTCCTGAATAGTATCCAATCGGTCATTTTTGAGTGTAATGAAGGAGTTTTTTTCTTTTAAAGTCACTTGGGATCTAAGAGTTACCAATAGCGGTGAGTGATCGGATGAAAGATCAAAACTGGATTTAATTTCGATGTAGTTTTTCGATATACCTTTGATCACACAGAAGTCAAGGAGGTCTGGAATTTTTTGTCGATCAGTTGGCCAGTAGGTTGGTTGGCCTGTTGATAAGTGTTGCAGGTTGTTGAGTTCTATTGCCTTATACAGTTCACGTCCTCTTGAGGTAATTAATCTAGACCCCCATTGGGTGTGTTTCGCGTTGAAATCTCCCGCTGCTAAGAATCGAATGCCGAGTGAGTTGAATAGTTGTGAGAAGTGATCTTGTTTAATGATTTCTTGCCCTCTTTTGTTTGGTGGGCAGTAAATTGCTGAGATGACTATTGAACCTCTCTGGTCTTTAACTTTTACTGATGTCGCTTGTAGATAGTCATTTTGGTAATTTTCCAGTGCATTGTGGTGTATGGAGTTCTTGATTATAATTGCTGTTCCTCCATGTGCTGTACCATCGGGGTGGTTTGTTTGATGGACTGTAAAGTTTGGTATTTTTATGTAGCTCTTATTGGTGAAGCGAGTTTCTGAAATTAATACAACGTCGAGGTTGTGTGTTTGTATGAATACTTTAATTTCTTGGCTATGCTGTGACAAGCCGTTGGCGTTCCAGACAGCTATTTTTAAGTTTTTAGACATTATTTGTTTTGTTGACTATGAGGGTTAAAATGTTGAGCATTGCATCCATCCATCTGAATTTTGATTTGCGACAGGAGCATTTTGTTGTGTAGTGCCAGTAAATTGATTTTGCCCGTTTTCACCTCGTATTGCCGAGCTGAAGAAGGGTCGAGAGTATGGGGTGCGGAGGGGCTCATGATGTATTGGTACGGTAATATTATTTTCAATTAAGTTGTTTCCCGTTTGAGTTTGATTTACCCGAGGTTGATGCTTTGGACGTAGCGGTGGGTATTTTTTGTTCCGTATTTCTTTGTAGATTTTACACCCTTTGTAGTTAGCGGGGTGTGAACCTTCACAGAGAGCGCATGTAGCCGGAGTTTCCTTGGTCTTAGTACATTGGCTGGTAAGATGGAATCTGCCACACCTGACACAGCGTGGTTGACGTGAACAGTATTTTTTTGTGTGGCCGTAGTTTTGGCAGCGAAAGCATTGGGGTATCTCTCGTCTCTGGTATGGTGGTTCAAACGATACTATGTGCCGTTGTAAGACTTTTATGTTGTAGATGTCTTTGTTGTTATCTCTTGGTTCCAGTTCTACGTGAAACAATGGTATTGGTCTTTTGTCCTTCAGAATATTAGCAATTCTGACGACTTTGTGTTCCAATTTCTCAATTTCTTTTTTGATGTCATCGACGTCGCAGGATGGGTGCATATTTCTTAATACCACCCTGAATGGGCGTTCCTGTTTTAATTGAAACGTATGACATGGTGTTTCTTTTGTGTTTAACATTCCAAGTATTTTGTGATAATTTTCAACATTATTTGGCTGAATTTTTACTTGTCGATTACCAATAAGTTTCACTGTGTATTGGTTTTCTGCTACGACATCGAGATCTTGAATCAACAAGCCCATGTTAGCAACATCTGGAATGATTATGGGAGAGGGTTTTGGATCCTTGGGTTTGGTGGGAGTTTCTCTATTTTGTTCCTCGTTGACATGTGCTAATACTGAGTATCGATTTTTTACTACTGTTCTCGGTATGAATTCGTTTAAGGTTCTCTGTCGTACGATTCTCCTATTTTCACTTGGACTGTTTTCTCTACCTCGTTTTGTGTAACTAACTGTGCTCCAATCGTTCGCGGAGCTTGGGTTATATGCACCTGAATCGCTTGATTTCGGGTCGTTGTCAAGTGACTCCATATCTGAAAGAATACCTAGGTTAAGATTTGACATGGCTCCTAGTTCAGTTAAAGTTTCTGGTAAACTATTTTGATGCTCCACTTCGTTAATTTTACTATTATCTGATGTAACTTGCTGCGAGGTTGAGGTTATGTTGCTGTCACATCTTCCACAGCTCCACTGCTCTTTCGTTTCGCTACTATTCATTTCGCACCATTTTTCCGGTGTTATTCCGATGCACTGTATGTGGTAGGTAGTCCTACATTTCATCTTGCACTGGATGCAATCTTCATATCTTGTCGCATTACGCTTGCATACTCCGCACGTCAACATCGTGCAGGGCCGGATTGAATAATTTGTAGATAAGTAAATAATCTTTAAAAAAGGTCTAATCCATTAAGTCTAAAAATCAATAATATCTGAGCTATGGCAGTTTGAAATCAGAAATTCAAAATATTGCTTTAAAGAGAGGTACTCTCCCAAGGGTTTGGACTTGGACAAAAATTTTATTTAAAAATTTGTCTTAGAAAAGTGTTCTTTATCACCACCTCAAAGGTTTTCCACGGTCACGGGGACACCCTGTATATAAATATAAATGCGAACTAAACAAATATTCAAATTAAACAGGCAATGTCATTTAAAACACAGTCAACTGATAACACAGATCCAAATGATACACGGAGAATAATCCCGTCGTGATAGACTGAGAAGATCCAATCGATCCTTAACACTAGAAAGACGGCGGATGTGTTCCAAAATAAATCGAATAACAGTAAAACAATATGTTTAGTTGTTAAAATACAAGACCTATACTCAGATAAAACAGAAATGGAAAACGGCATTCCACAAGGATCACCAATAAGTGCGACACTCTTTCTAATCGCAATAAATACCATAAATCAGCAAATCAAAGATCCTATCAAGACCTCTATATTTGTTGATGACATTGCCATATATTATAGAAACCAAAATTTAAATACCATTAAAGAAATAATGCAACACACTATCAACAAAATAGAAAATTGGTCCAGATTTAGAGAAAATACAACAATCAACATCCTCAAATAAAAATTAATGGAAATTAAGTTGTAAAAATTTGTGGGGAATATTGGACAATATGTAGGTGTTAAATAAAACTAATTTTTAATGATCTACGTTTCGAAGATATATTATTTCTTCTTCTTCAGGATCTAAAACAATCTCACATAACAAAACAAGAACAAAGATAACAATTAGATTTTTACCATTAAGCTAGTCTGAAGCAATTCAAAATCCATAATCACAGGAGAGTATGAAGAATTGTATAGAAGTAAAATTGTAGCATATCTTCAGCAATAATAGTTTCCATCAATTTAGCTGCTATTGGAGTAAGGCTGGTTGGTCGATAATTATCGGGGTCAAGTTTGTTACATTTTTTAAAATTTGGCGTTATAGAGGAAAGACGCCAAATATCCGGAAGTTTGTGATCATCAAACGAGTTCTCCATAATCAGCGATAGGGACAAAGAAAGAGTGTTTCGACAGTGCTTCAATAAACGAGCAGAAATTCCGTCTAAACCTGGAGATGTTTCACTCTTCAGTCTATTGATACATCACTCGATTCGATCCTGTACCTTTAATTTGTGTACCTTTTAATTTATACTTATAATGTGTTCCAACCGGCAAAAATGCATGAACAAATTATAAAAACTCAAACTTATTAAAAAGTAAAAACTACAATACAAAAGATACATGAAAAAAGACAGGTATGGATTTCGGTGACAGAAGAAATAGAAAAAGCTTATATGGATGAAAACGGAAATATGCAGTTTAAGAGTTATTTCCTGGAGGAGCAAACACAACAAGAGGCTTCAATCGCTGGAATTTCTGAACGGGCATCAACAAGAATCCTGTAAAATTTTGCTGAAAAAAAAAACGATACGGCTGTGTACCAAAATGTAAGAAAATTGTCGGTAGAATTTGTAATTGAAAAATTTACGAGAAAATTTTCAAACGTATCTCAATGGATGAATATTTTTGAAGACGAATGTAAGCGTTTGGGAATAGAAGAGGATATTAAAAATATCGAAGTCCTTAAGTTGGTTTTGGAAGATCCAAGTATTGACCGGTACAATTCCATGCTCATGAAACATACAATAAACTCAAAATGGTCAATATGGAGAAAAGACTTTTATGGAACTTATGCAAACAAGGGGTGGGATATATATAGGGATAATTATTAGAATACGCTTTAAAAAAATAAAGACTTTTATTCGAGATAAATACGGGGCTGCCAAATTTTGTATCTGATAGGATTGATAGAGATGGTTTAGCTGAAGCTAGCGATTTATTTCGTGAAATCGGAGGTTTAGAGCATTTAGTAAATAAAAAGAATTCTGAAAAGAAGATAGTTACAAATTTTGAGAGTAAAATTAGAGAGAAAGTTGGAAGAGACAAACCATGCTGAATTTGCGAAAAGAAAAACAAAGGTATTTGTTACCACCCGGAATTTTTATGTTGGTTTAAAGAGAAAATTAATGGCCTATAAAAAAGAAGAGGGAAAAAAATCAAGATTATGTATAGACTTTCGCAATTTGAATAAAATTGTAGTTTCTCAATCACGACCTTTCTTATTAATCGAGGAAATGGTAAAAACGAGAAAATGCAAGATTTTTTCAACACTTGATATAAACTTAGCATTCTGATCGATTCCCTTGGGAGTTGAAGATAGGCGAAAAGCAGCATTTTTTATGATTCAAGAGCGACACTTTTAGTGAACCTGTTTACTATTTGGGTTAAAGACGTCACCAGCAATTTTTTAGAAAATCTTTAGTGTCATTATAAGAAAACATGGGCTGTCGGATTTCACTGTAAATTATATAGATGATATTTTAATTTTTTCAGAAACATTTACAGAACATATTAAGCACTTATTGCTTAACTAATTTTGAAGGAGGGCTTTAGATTGAAATTTTTAAAGTATACTTTTGCAAGACTCGGTAAAATATTTAGGCCATATAATATAGACTTCAGCCGAAGAACTGAGAAGGGAAATAGAAAAACTGGAAATGAGAACCTCAACGCTTGAATCTAAACTGGAAAGGACAGAAAAGGAGAAAATTCAAAATAATGTTGTAACGAGAGGGATACTGATCAACGAAAGCGACCCTGAGAAACTTGCACCAGTTGTGAAGAACCTAGTTAAAGATAAGATGGGAATAAATATAGAGATCAAGAAAGCTTACAATATAGGAACAAAATGATGCGTTATAGAAATGAATAGCTGGGAAGATAAGATGGAAGTATTAAAAAGCAAGTTCAAACTGATAGGAAGTGACATATATATAAGGGAATGTCGTCAGGATTGGGCACCTTTTTAACTTTTGTCTATAACTTCCGTGTAAGAAAGAATTTTGTTGATTTAAGCACATGATCAGAAAGATCTAGGAATAAAGCTACTTTCGAGGCAATCGCAAATTGATTGTATAAAAAATAGAGAACTTATGCAAGAATAAAAAAAAAATGTTGTCAAGGTTGGCCCAATTCTGTCTAGGTTGGCCCACCATTGAGAATTGCCAAATTCATGCAAAAAAATTGACTGGATGAAATAATAAACCAAATTTATTTTATTTTTATTCGATTGAGTGAAACTTTACAATATAATATCGCAGAGAACTGATTTACATGACACATAATTCCGAATCACCGTTTTGGTAAATAAAATAGCTCCTTGCCATTTTGGCACATTTCAAATGCACCTTTTTCTTGCATTTAATGCATGCAATGGAGTTCTTGCGGTTCAGGCGACGAAGCATTTGCTTCCAAGCAGATGATGCATTTACCAACGTGTTTTTTTTGCAACGCAACGGTCCAACCTTGACAACAATTTCCATCACCACATCGCGTCACACTACATCCAAACGGGTAGCGAATTTGAATGTTTCCCTTGAATAATTTTTAAAAACTATCCACATAACACATTTTAGATGCTTATCTTAACGAATTAATGTTTTTCCTCCAAGTTTTCATGCTCTATTTGCAGCTGGTGGAAAACTTTTTTTGTCTTAGTTCAGTGAATGAGTGCACAACACGGTTCAACATTACACTCCAAAATCAGTAATGGCATGAAAAATTCGTTGTTATTGAGGGTTGTTTTGCCACACTCACACATAGGTGGTTTCAGTGACCTACACTGAAAAATCGCAGTGCTGATCGCACCCGATCACATCCTAAAAAACTAAGCACAAACGATAGGAAAGATAAAACGGAGACGAACAGGCGAGAACATGGCAAAATGAATAAAGGAAAAGCAGACACGAAGAAGAAAGTAATAAGAGTGGGTACATGGAATATTAGAACGCTTTTGAAGATCGGGAAACTCAAAGAGATAACAGGAGAATTGATAAAGAATAAACAAGATGGAGAGGACAGGGGGAGATTAATGGAAGTAATTTTGTGTTTATATACTCCGGAGAGGAAAAGCAAGGCAGTAAGGGCACCGGTTTTATATTGTTACGAAAGAACAACTAATTATATTTGATGACTAATCTATGACGTCATGTATGATGAGTCATGCATGATAACAGCATTATGGCGGTTTGCACCAATTCTAGTTAAAATTTAAGCGTTAGTTATATTTCCTTAAATCCTATTTTAACCAATGGGCAAGCGGATAAAGAGACATTAGTTAACTTAACTAACGCTTAAATTTTAACTAGAAGTGGTGCAAACCACCATTAGTCATTCAAATATGGCTGAATTTACGATCTAGAAAACGCAAAGAAGTAACTAGAAATTCCTGGAGGGTTATGGAATTTTCTGGAAGGCTGGCGCGATTTCTAGTGACGAATCAATTCTAGTTTGAAAGCTAAAGTGTTAACATAAAGGAACAGTGAACAAAGTGTAAATAAAGTGAAGTGATAAACGATATACCAAGTGTTTAAATAAATCCGGACTTAGTGTTAAATAAATTATAGTGTAAATAAATAGTGTTAGTGTAGTAATCGTTTTATTGTTATAAACCGTATTGTAAATATTTGTATTAGCCCTTTTGAATTAAATAAACGTTTTAATTTTTGTTACAATATTGACAAAGAAGTTTAAAGACAAAATATTGAGATTTAAGCCAATAGGAGGAAGACTCTCCTACCTTGGAATAAAAATGGAACCAAACAACCTATCATTAATAAATGCATATGCACCAACTGAAGATGCCAGAGATGAAGAGAAGCAAAAGTTTTATAGCGAATTGGAGGCACTATGTGAAACTATTCCCAAGCATGATACGAGAATAATATTAGAAGACTTGGATGCACGAATTGGAAAGGAAGATCATATATAAGCGATGTAGCTGGTAAGGAGACAATACATGAAAAGACAAATGATAACGGAGATAAACTGTGTAACATGGCAGCGGCATTGAATATGGTAATATGTAGTACTAAATACAAACACAAGAAAGCACATAAAATCACATGGAGATGATCCGGAGGAAGTAATACTGAGGGTAATCAAATCGACCATATCTTGGTAACAAGAAGAAGAGCCACCTCCATAAGAGATGTACGGACATTACATTGTAATAGCAACAGTAAAACAAAAGACATCGATAGAAACTGAAAAAGAAAAGAAAATTAAAAAAATCGCAATAGAAAAACTAAAAAACGAAGAGACGAGGACACAATATGAAAAGGAGATAAAAGACCAACTAAAAGAAAAGAATAAAGGAAGTGATTTTGTTATTGATGACGAATGGAATAGGTTGGCGGAAAACATAATAACAAGTGCGGAGAGAGTGATAGAACGCCAAGAAAAAACAAAATGGAAAAAATGGTTCGACAGTGAATGCGAAGAAAAGAATATAGAGAAAAAAGAGCAAGACTAGAATGGCTATACACAAATGACAAAGGAGACCTATCGAACTACAAGAAAAAAAGACAAGAAGCCAATAATAAATAGCCAATAAATAGAGGATAGCAATAAAAGATACAATATGAAAAAATTTTATAGTCAAATTAAAAATAGAAAAAGAACATGTACAATGAGAACAAGAGGAATGAGAGATAAAGATGGGATATTGAAAAGTGGAGCAAATGAAATAAAAGAAGTATGGACCGAACACTTCAAAGCACTATTGAATACTGAGCAGGGCGATGACCTGGAACAAATTGAACTTGAAACAGATGAGAATGAAAACGAAATTAAAACTCCGGAAAAAGAAGAGGCCATGATTGTAATAGGGAAGCTCAAGAATGGAAAAGTACCAGGAGAGGATAAAATAATGGCGGATATGATAAAATATGGAGGAGAAGCACTACACGAAGAATTATACGAGCTTATTAAAGAAATCTGGTTACAGGAAAAAATGCCCAGAAAATGGAAGGAAGGGGTGATCGTGACGATAAGGAAGAAAGGCGACTCGGAGATTTGCGGCAATTACTTAGGCATAACACTTCTAGACTCACGATGTATACGAACGAGATGATCGGTAATTACCAATACAGTTTTAGAAGAGGTAGGTCAACTGTCGATGCTCTGCATATAATCAAGTAGATTGGGGAAAAGAGCTATGAATATGACATAGATATGCATATGCTCTTTGTTGACTTCAAGCAAGCCTTTGATAAGGTGATTAGGTGCGAATTGCTACAAACCATGAAAGATATGAGAATACCACTGAAATTGGTGATGCTGATTAGAATGACGCTGAAAGGTACGTCAGCTATGGTATAAAAACAGCAGAAGGGGTAACAAAGAACTTTGAAATCAACTGTGGTGTGAGACAGGGTGATGCTCTTTCTGCGACACTGTTTAACATTGTTCAGAAGAAAATAATTAGAAGCTCAGAATGCACAGGGACGATAATAAACAACGAGGTACAAATTGTGGCTTACGCGGACGACGTTATGATTATCTCTAGAACAATAAAAGGAATGACAAGCGTACCAAAGAACATAAAAACTTCAGCAAGCAAAATGGGGCTCGCCATCAAGGTGGACAAGACGAAGTATATGAAATGTACGAGAGGAGAGAGCGAAGAAAACAAAGAAGCAAGATTGGACGATTGTGTGTTCGAAAGAGTAGTACACTTTAACTATCTGGGTGTAGAGATAAATAATAAAAACGATAAAAGGACAGAAGTACGAGCAAAGATACAAGCGGGCAATCGAGCATATTTTGCAAATAAACCCATATTAAAGGATAAAGCAATATCGGTCAAGACAAAAATCAAGATATATAAATCGTTGATAAGACCAGTGTTGACGTATGCATCGGAGGTACTGTACATGATGCTCAAAGAAGAAATGAGAGTATGCAAAAGGAAAATATTGAGAACTATACTGGGCTCAAAGAAAGAGGGGGAGGAGACAAGAGGAAGAATGAATTTTGAACTCCGCGAAGCAATGAACGGAGAGAATATTGTCAAATTCATAAAGGGCCAGAGAATTCAATGGTTAGGACATCTGATGAGAAGAGAGGGAGAGGAGGTGACAAAGAGGATCCTGCTATGGAACTCCATAAGGAAGCGACATAGAGGAAGACCGAAGAAGGGATGGTGGAGTTGTGTGACGGAGAATTTCAGAAATATGGGTAACGGTAGATGGAGACAATGTGTCAATGAGATGGCGAGCCACTATAAAGGAAGCAAGAACACATCGTAGTCTGTAAAAACATGAGATGAAATGTAATATAGGGTTGATTCCCACGAAACGGATTTTGTAAGTCCAACAGCTTAATTCCACAGAATGTAAAGCTATTTAAATAATAAAAAATAATACAATTAGGCCATCGAAGGATAATTTAATCGCTATAAAAAAATTTCCTGTTCCGCAAATACAAAAAAAAAAAAATTTTTATGAAAAGTATGTGCCGAATATATCAATTATATTAGATTCTTTACACAATTTGTTAAGAAAAGAACAAAGATTTGTTTGGTCAGAAAGGTGTCAAGAATCTTTGGGACAATAAAAAAATTACTTTGTTTAAAACCTATTTTGGCTATATTTGATCCAGATTTGGCAATACATATTTACACAGATGCAAGTATACAGGGCGTAGAAGCTGTCTTAAGGAGGGAATTTTAGAAGGTGATAAAATAATTTTATAGTTTTAAATTTTTATACAAAATAAGCCTTTGAAAAATAAGTTAGAATTTTGAGCTGCTTTTTCAACATTGTTAACCTCTAAAAGGTACTTTATTAACGCGAAATATATGAAATTTTAGGTTTATCCTTTCGATAATAATGTAGAAAAAAACTTCTCAAAATTTCAGACAAAGCGCTCAAGAACTTTTTGAGTTATAACGAGCAGTTTTTAAAAATGCAGTTTCGAGATAATCGCCTTCAAAGTTTTAGTATAGTATAACGGCCAGTTTTAGTTACTTACCGATTAATCTGAAAAACTTCAAAGATTGTGCTATCCAGAAAATGGCTTTGAAAATTATTCATATTAGTATTAAGAAATACTTTCCTTAAATAAAGACATTAAAACACATTGTAAAACAAATTGAGATTATAAAAGAAAAAACCCTTTTACCCGAAGCGTTCTGACTACTTGATTCGCACACACGACGCGCTCGGTTATATTACCTATAACTTCGTAAATATTCATAATTTTTTATTTTCCCTCGTCAGGACACGCTCAACATACTATATTTTCAGATTATGAAATTAAAAAATAATCAATTTTTTAAAATTTCTATATGGACTTCCTCCCTTAAATGGAGAAGGAAAAACATGCGCATATTTTACTAGAAAACTCAATGAGACTCAAAAGAAAAAAAAACATTTATCTAGAATGTCTAGCAATAAAAGAAGCAGTAAAATATTGGCAACAATATTAATAGTAAAAAAAGTTTACCGTTTTTTTTATCATAAGCCCCTCGAAAGAATGAATAGTAGAGCTAGAACAGATGAAGAGATTGGAGACTTAACGTATTATCTGTCTCAGTTTGATTTTCAAGTAATATACTCTCCAGGATATACAACTTAGAGGCGGACTGTTTGAGCAGAAATCCAGATGAAAATCAGTATGAAAGTTTAAAAATTGTGAACTTAATAAAACTGGAAGATATACAACATGATCAAGAAAGAAATGGAGATGTTCAAAATAATAAAAATAAATTACAATTTAAGAATAAACTATATTATATCAAGATTGGAAAAAAGAAAAAGATTATATTGTCGGAGGAATTAAGTAAAAAAGTTATAAAGAAAATACATGATTTTCACTGTCATATATTAGATCTGATTAATAATTTCAATTCCGTTTGGATAGACATTAAAATTTATTGCGTGTTATAATAGGAACTTGCGTTTTATTTTCCGATTGTTCGTGATGCAAGCAGGGATTGTTGCTATCAGGCAAGTGCATTTTTCTTTACTTAAATAGAGTTCTTGATTAAGAAATGGAGTCCCAATCATCTCTAGAATTGTCGATGTTTCAATTGTCCTTATTTTTGTTTTCATCAGATGATAGTTATATTGTAAAGATAATAAAAGTTTCAGAGTCTGTAAAAGAAACATTGAAAGAAGAAAATTATTCTACAATACTCGTGTAGAGGGTTGCCGTCTACAAAAATTCCCAATTTTGAGATGCTTTAGCGAGGTTGTAGCAAGTACTTCAATAGCAAATAATCCAGAAATTAACAATTATAAATGCTTCATATCGGCCATTACTAGAACGAAATTTTTCTTTTCTAAATAAAGCTAAACTGAGTTTCTCTAAAAACAAAAGAGATTTTTTTATTATTAACATGCACAACATTACGTATTACAATCTTACCTAAGAACAAACGAGAATCGACATTTAAAGCAATTATACAGAACATTTTAAAAATTAATACAATTCACAATCACACATACAAACTCAAAATAATCTCAAAATAATCCCGTTATCACAGCCGCTCATATCTTTCTTCGAAGAACCGCCGGATTTACATACTTATTATACTTTAGCATAATAAAAATTGCATAATATATTCACAAAATATACTGTAGACTATTTATAAAAATCATTACTACCGTAATAAATATAAAATAAGTCGAACGATAGAAATATTGCATACATATTATGATCTTTTATTTTATTATTAAATATTATATTTAAATATTTACATATAATAAATATTATACATTATATTATAAATTATACTATATAAATATTTAAATATATTTAATAGTAATAATCTACTTATTACAGGGTGTCCCCGTGACCGTAGAAAACCTTTGAGGTGGTGATAAAGGACACTTTTCTAAGACAAATTTTTAAATAAAATTTTTTTCCAATAGACCAGGGTCGATAATTTTTGAGACCAAAAAAATTATAGGATAGAATGAAACCCATTCGAAAAGGTAGAGAATATAACAAAAATGAAAGGAAAAATAAATTACGGGCGATCTGAAGTCGGGAAGAGGGAGGGGGTGAGTTTTTAAGGGTAAAAAACGGTTAATCTCGATTTCCGGTAAAACTGCAAGTCCTATGAAAAAAAGTTAAATAGCAAAGTTGTAGGTAATAAAAAGATCTACAACTTTTGTATCGACGCTTTTTTCACATAACTTCAAAATTTATGTGAATAATTTGAATAACCGAGTTTTGGGTTTTTTATTTTTATCTTTTGCAAAAAAATTTATTTTTTCACGAAATTTGGTGAAAACTTACCTTTGTATGTCTCAAACATACAGTAATATTTTTGATTTAAAATATTCATTTTTTCACCTTATTTTGACTTAATATCGAAAAAGCACCCTAATTTTCAATCGGAAATTCTCACTTCAAAATATCTGCTTTTTTAAAAAAATTGGTATGTTTTTTGTTCGTTGAAATCTCTACTTTCTGATGGTATAAAAAAAATATACACTACTATGGTAAATGTTTTCAGAAAATGTAAATAATACAACATCTGGATTTGTCGGAAAAGGAAAGAAAAGTATCGTCAACTCTTTATTAGCCGATAAAAATGTGTTAAATTTTGCCAATATTTTTTATAAAAAAGATGCAAACAAAGAAAATATAAAAAGAAATGGATTACAATTAATCACATCTATTTATAAATGTAAAAATGACATAACACTGAACCAATTAAGATTTCAAAAATATCAATTGGCAAGAATTAAATCTTCTTTCATATTGACCAATTTCCCACCCACAGAAGGTGCAGCAGAAAAACATTGTTACAGGGCATATTATCAACTTCGGACTTGGCTGGGTAACGAACTGACAGCAACAGGTTGGGGCTGGAAGCAACATCAACGCGGCATTATGCCCAAATTTACAGACAAGAAATTAATTCCGGAAATATTGCTTAAAACGATTTGCTGCAGCTGTGAAACTGGATGTAATAGTTTAAAATGTGGCTGACGAAAACATGGTTTGAAATGCACAAATTTATGCTCAAATTGTCATGGTTCTGAATGGTACTGCTCGATCTTGTGTTTGCAAACGTTGATGACATTTCCTGAGCGTCGTCGATCGACTTGTTGTCAAACACATCTGTTCATCATACTGCTTATACAATCGACATACAAGGTGTTGATTCGCTTCAACAGAAACTCCAACTTGTTAATTATATCTATGATTATAGCTCAGCCGATTTCAACATAATCAACAGGTGCTTATTGGATATAAAATGGTCGGCATTATTTCAGTCTGGCGATATCGAGGAGGTTACTCATGTATTCTATCGTGTGGTGTGGTCCATTATCAATTATCATGTACCAAGTAAGAAAATAGTAGTTTCGAAGTATCCAGCGTGGTTTTCCAAGGAACTGATTGATCTCATTACCCAGAAGAAAATCGCACACAAGACATTCAAAAAAACTCGTATGCTACTTGATTACAATAAATTTTGCCAACTTCGTGATCAAGTCAAATGTCTTAGCGCATCACTACACGCTGTTTACTGTAAGAAGACTGAAGATGCTATAATTACCAATCCTCGAGCGTTTTGGCGTTACGTTGATGACTGTAAAAGAATCAATGGCTATCCTGCTAGCATGCATTTTGGAGACGAGGTTTGCAATTTGGGGCAGGAATGCGTTGATTTATTTGCCAAACAGTTTTCCAGTGTATACTCGACTGGTGATCCTAAGAAATCTAGCTACGACGCTGTGGATGTCGTCGACTTTAACTCATTCAAGATCACGGAGGAAGACGTTTTTGAGGCAATCAACGACTTGCCCGACAGTAAGAATTGTGGCCCTGATAGAATTTCGGCGTATTTCGTGAAAATGTGTCAGTACTTTTTGGCGACACCAATTTACAAAATTTTTAAACTATCGCTGTCTAGTGGTTGTTTCCCAGCATTTGGAGGAGAAGTTTTGTGACCCCTATTGTCAAAAAAGGGAATCGTGCCGACATCGGTAATTACAGAGGTATTTCGATCCAGTCGACTTTGCCCAAGATGCTTGACAAATTGGTTTCCATGCAGCTCTCGCAGGTCAGTAAGAGTTATATTGTAGAACAACAACATGGTTTTCATCCAGGTCGGTCAACAACGACTAACTTATTAACATTTGTTACCTTCATTATTGATTGTTTTAATAATCATAACATACATGGTTTTCATCCAGGTCGGTCAACAACGACTAACTTATTAACATTTGTTACCTTCATTATTGATTGTTTTAATAATCATAACACGTGGACGCCGTGTATACCGATTTCTCGAAGGCCTTCGATCGTGTATCTTATGAGGCTCTGCTGTCCAAAATTGAATCGCTGGGCTTTGGACCAAATGTTGTGAAATGGTTGGGTAGTTATCTGAGAGATAGAATACAAAACGTAAAAATTCAAAACTTTACGTCTGCTGATATAATGGTTAACTCGGGTGTTCCTCAGGGTTCCCATTGCGGACCGATCTTATTTTTATTATTCATAAATGACATCGGCCTTTACTTGAAGTATAGTTCTTATTTGTTATTTGCTGACGATTTAAAGATTTTTAAACCCATTGGTTCAATGGATGACTGTCTCTTATTGCAGTCCAATCTTGATAATCTAAATAGGTGGTGTGCTGACAATAATTTATGGTTAAATTTCAACAAGTGTTCTGCCATAACATATAAAAAACATTTTTAAAATATGTTTCAATACAGAATCGATGGAGCTGACTTAACGCGTGTTGCTGAGATTGATGGTTTGGGTGTTTGCATTGATTCTGGACTGACTTTCAATAGCCACATTGCCAAGATTTGCAGCGGCTCTCTGCGTTCGTTGGGATTCATTCGTCGTCATAGTGGACATTTCTCAGCTACGACTGTAAAATTGCTCTACTTTTCGTTGGTGAGATCCAAGCTTGAGTATGCGTCGTGCGTCTGGGATCCCTACTATAAAAGTAATATTTCAAGACTGCACAGGGTTGAGCGTAGATTCCTTAAATACTATTATTACAAGTGTGGTATGTTGATTGAAGATTTCTCTTCCGAGGACACTTTAGTTATGTGCAATAGCAAATCTCTGCAGTACAGGAGAGTTACCTCGGATCTATGTTTTATGCATCGTCTGATTAACGGTAAGATTGACTGCAACTTCCTGCTTGAGCGCTTACAACTTCGGGTGCCACTTTGTAACACAAGAGCTGACGAGTTGTTCTGGATTGGTACATACAGAGCCAACTATGGCTTGAATAGTCCTTTCAGCAGAATGTGCAGCTCGGTCAACTATTTGATGAAATTCGGCATCGCTGACGTTTTTTGCAACACACTTCCGGTGTTCAAGAGGCTTGTTATGTGGGGGGTTGACGTTGCGGAGTGCCTTCGTCGAAGCAAGGGGTATATGTACTATAGTATATTCTTGTGTATATTTTGTATGTATTGTTTTGTAAAATTTGTACAGTGATACTATTTAAAATGGTGTATCCGTTGGTTTAAATATAAAAAAAAATGTTACCTACCCATCGAATAAAATGCTTTGTCCAAACAAGCAGGTGTCTAAAATAAAATATTGTATAGTAGTATTTTCTTCACGAGTATTACATACTATATTGTTGTGTCCACATCAAATAATAAGAGGTGGGTTGCGTATATTAGAAATAAAACATTGACTTTGCAACCTGAGGAACAATAAAAGCAGGACTTTACATTCGCACTCTTAAGTTACATCCATTGATACGCGATTGATTATGTTCGTTATGTTAAGATATTTTGTTTAGTTTAAGTTGTTTTATTTGTTTTTTTTTTAATTGTTTGAAATTTATTTGTATTTTATATTTTTCATTGTTTGAAATCGTTATGACTTATGACTCACCAACAAGCAAGTCAGCACAACTCGACAAGCAGGTACATTGATTTCTTGAATTAAAATAAATCTCAAATCTAGATTAAATTTGAAAAAAAAAAGAATCATGGGAGAACCAATGAAAAAGAATAGCAGCAAAAAATGTTGAGAATGGAATAATAAAAAATCAGACATGGAGATGAGTTATCATTTAAGCGCGGTCGAAAGCAGTCGTGTTAAATTAAATTAATTAAGCTGTGTTGAGAAAATTTGTGAAGAAGTTGAATTGTTGAATGTTGAATGAAAGATTTAATGAGGTAGATAAAATGATAAAAAAAGAACTGAGTGAAAGATTTAATAAGGTGTACGAAAGAATTAAAGAAATTAACGAAAAGGTAAAATGAAGTCAAGAAGAGATAAAAATGAACGCGGCAAATATCCAAATTCATTTAGAGGCAACCACCAAGGACAAGAAGGCGTTTGATTCCAGGATGTGCAAGGTGCATGAAAAAATCGACAAGATACAAACAAAAGTGACCGAGATAAGAAAGGACACGAGAGAAAAATCGATAGGAGATATCGCGAAGGTTTTGAAAACGCATTTAAGTCGTGTAGGGGATGAGGGTTAGCCCAAAAATTTTTATTAAAAATATGTTTAATTGCATGGGAAAGGTTAAGGATGAACAACGGTTGAAAAATATTATACGGGCTACGATGAAGGAGGATACCGAAATTTGGTACAGCATGGTAGCAGAAAACATAAAGACATTCGAACAATTTCAGGTGATGTTTTTACATAAGTATTGAGGGGATGTAGAGCAAAACAAGATAAAGAAACAGGTAAACGGAGAAAAGTACAAGGGGTACGAAAAATCCCGGGAGAACTATGCGATAAAAAAATCTCGGATCGACATCGGTTAATGTCAATTACCTGGAAAGATTCGGATCAAATGTTCAAGTTCATGTTCAAGTTAGAAATTAATAATCAAATCAATTTTAGGCCAAACTTAGAAATCAAAGATAAATTCAATTTTAGATAAAAATTAGAGATTAATTTAATAAACAAACGTCAGTTAGCAGAAATTTGAACATAAATTAGAAATTACCGATGAAAGCTTATTTTCATGCAAAACGTATCCAATTCCGCAACATTACAAAAAAGAAGTTTGGAATAAAATGAATAAAATGTTAAGTAGTAAAATAATATAGTAGGGGACAGCGTAATTATAAAAAGCTTAAGAACTGCTAATCGAGCACAAGATATATGCTCAAAACGTCTTTTGCCATACGAAGGACCGTTCTTCGTAAATAAGAGGATAAACGATAACGTTTACGAATTGAGACACGACGGAGGTAATATCCGTGAAAGATTCCACATAAATCTCCTGCATCCATTCACAAGACCACCACAAATAGAAGAAAAAAGAGACAGTAAAGAAGAATACAGTACCCCTGGCTACGGGCCTGAAGGTTTGGCTGTTGCAGAAAAAGGCTACTTTTTACCATTTAAAAGATTTATAATACGTCAAAAGCATTTTATAAAAATTTATTAAGAAAAATGTAACCAAGAAAATAATATAATTTTGAAATTTTTATATTGCATTGGCAGTTGGACAGCAGACACCTGCATATCTAAAATTAAAATAATTAAAGTTAAGCAAATTCAAGTTTAGTGGTACCAGATGTTTTCAACTTACTCGTTTTGCAATAAACAGAAGTGTTGAACATAAACATCGACACTTGTAAGCAAAGAATGAACTTGGGAGCAATCCTTGAGTAAAGTACATTTTCCAGGCACATTTGAGAGAGTATTTGAACATGTTGGATTAACAGCTATTGTGTCATATGGTCCCAATTTATAATTTCCTAAAAGAAAATAAACACACATAAAAAAGTAGTTATTTTTTAGACTGACCGATTTTTGGTTACTTTTAACAGTTTAAAAGTAATCAAAAACTCTGCGCCGGTAGTCTATTTTTAGCGTTTAATAGGTACCTGTTGGTAAACTTATAGTTCCATTGATGTTAAAAATGTTCATTATCCATGGAAGAGTGACATCTAAATTGTTTATATTAATTGGAGATTTAACCAAACTAAATTGTGTATCTAATGTTGTAGGGAATCCGGTGTATGAGTCCCCTGAAAACGTTAGTAAGTATATAGTTTAACATTTAATCCAAAAAAGTTTGTTGTTGAAATTTCATGTAAAAGATAAATAAAAAAAATCGCTTACACACAGGACCGGGAGGACCGGGACGACCGGCCAGACCGGGGGGACTGGGCTGACCGGAAAGACTAGGAAGACTTTGTGACGAATATCCAACGATAGATAATGGCATAGCACCTCCTAAAATAAAACAATAAAATTATTGTCTAAATTTTCAACATAAAAGAAAAACTGAGTCTAGAGACTTTTAATATTATATTAGTTTAAACGACATTATAAGAGTATATTATCAGATTCGCTAACCATATGTCAGTGTTGCAAACTACTTCTGCCATTTATACAATAATCTACAAGTTAGTGGTTAGTTCCGACACAAATTGTGATTTCTTCGAACATAATCCAACATTTTTAACAATAAATAATTTATTGCTCCTGATAAACTTTCATAAAGTTGGAAACTATGTTATAGTAAATCATAATCAAACCTTTGGGTTACTTACCTACACTGGAACTTGCCGGGAATGATTGTAGACCAGTTGAAAAATCTGAAATAATACAAAATAAACTTTCTTTGAGAACTCAATTTATAAATTGTGTTTAGTGGTATAATTAAGGCGTTGCTTTATTTTTCAAGAAAAAAAATTGACTGCATTAAACTTGATTAGGTTTGCTTGATTAGCTTTAGGTTAAGTTTAGGTACCAAAAACTCAGAGAGAGGACCCGAAGAAGCAAATGAAAAAGTAGAGTCCTGTCAGAAGAAGTGGCCGCGGCGGGATTAGATATCTGGAACACATGCAATACCTTAACGTAGTCTTAGAGAAGAAAAGTCAGAGTGATCACAGATACTATAAAGAATTTGAATTCGGCTGAAAAATTGTAAGTCTCCAGCAACCAAGGGGATGGACAGTCAGACGACTAAAATCTGTTTAAGAAAAAATAGCCACTCAAGAACATAAATGAATATAAACGCGCTCAGAACGCCGGAAGGTCTCACGATAGTACTTCAAGACTACTGCGATAGAAGTATGTCAAAAAAGAAGCTCACGCAAAGAGTGAAGGTTTATTGGTGAAACCAAAAAATTGCCGAGCTGCGACGAAAATGCATAGCAGCCAGAAGACGCACACCGAGACAGCACAGAAGAGGTGTCTTCGTAGAAGACGAAGCATACGCGGAGGCAAGAACAGAACTACAAGCATCCATCCTTCGAAGTCAGAAATAGAACTGATTAAATCTTCTGAGCGGATGGAGTACAAGATCGTTACTAGAAAGATAACAAGACCAAGTATACCCGGTCTTGCGCCAAACCCACTAAATCCAAAAATTCCAACAGAAGTTATCAAAATGGTCATTGCCGAGGGTCTACAGCCGGTTCTTGATGTTTTGAACGAATGTCTGCAGCGGGGCACATTCCCGGGCATATGAAAGAAATCAAGACTGATGCTGTTCAAAAAGGGAGAGAAACCCCTCGATAATCCCAGATTATAAAAGCCGATTTGACTGATAGACGGCATCGGTAAACTGTTTTAGAAGATCTCTCTCCTTGGTTGAGTACAAACACATTTTGATTGGGAGGGGGGGAACTTTCGGATCAACATTACGGCTTTCGAAAAGCTTCAAGAAAGCAAAGAGTTGCACTTGCCCTAACAGAAAGCTGTGAATTCTTATGCTGTACGTGAGGATGTTTTCAACTCGACAAAGTGGCTATTCATCATTCAGAAGCTGCAAATTGGAAACATACCATCCTAAACATGGTTAACATCTTAAAGAGCTAACTGATCGAGCACACACTAATCATAAGAAGATAACCAGCGGAGTACCACAGAGATTAATGATGGGTCCTAACCTGTGGAATCTAATGTATGACAGAATTCTGCGAGTAAACCTGTCGGAAGGCGCGAAGATATTCGGATTTGCCAATGACCAATCCGTGGTAGTCGTCACGAAGACACAACAGGTCCTAACTAAACCAGCAAATAAAGCCTTTCGTTAAATAAAGGACTGGATAGGTAGCGGCCTATCTTGGTTCCCGAAAAGATCGAAGCCGTGCTACTGATTGACAAAAGAAAATGTGAAGATCTCTCACTTGAGTTAGGGAGCTGCTGAGTGACTCACCAGACTAATGGCAAACATCGAGGGACCGTCACATATGAAAAGAGAAGTCTCAGCCCACGGCTGAAAACTCCATCATGCTCTGCGGGGCACCGGTATGAATCGAAGTCATATGAAGGTGGCGGACTACCAACAAAATTACGAGAGGATACAAAGACGAATGAATCTGAGAATATTATCTGGTTACCGCACCATATCTTGTGAAGCATTAGCGGTGGCAGCGGCGATGCCTTTCATGGACTCAATAGCGAGCGAGAGATCAGCAAGCTATGAAACGAAAGCCAAAACACCGGCACAGAAGAGAATGAATAGAATGGCAATGTTGGAAGAATGGCAGGAACGATGGAACGAAGGGTGCGGACAACGTACAACATAAATTTGTGTGTGTCCGAGATGGGCCGAAGTGAGATCGAGATTGCAACATACAATACATGACAGCTGAAACACTGTCAATTACATGCTGAATAGTAAAGAAAGATGAGAAGAAGTATTATGCACCTCCTACAAACTAAACATAAAGAAGAACTAACAAGACAGTACAACAATGAAAAACAAAGTCCTGAAAGGCGGAAATATAGAAGATCAGCTAATGTCAGCAGAACAAATACCATCAGGTGAACCCCGCTATCATCTGGAAGAGGGTTTTTAGTGGGCAGACCCCACACTACTACCCAGAAGGGGTTGGTTGTGCTTTGTTTAAGAATTCCCTCTTTCCGACAAGCATAAATAAAAAAAAGGTTAAGATTAGGTTAGCTTTTGAATAATAAACTTACAGCCTGGTCCACCAGGATTACGTCTGGTTCCTGCTTCTTCCGCGTCCACAGCATTAGTTGCGTTAGGTTTGACAACCACTAAAGAGCTTAAAGGTGTTACAAATGAATATTTTAAAGACAAATCCAAAGCTTTTTTCTTAATTTCTTCCACGTTATCATCTGTGATCTCCTTCTTCTCCAATAATTGTTTTACGGTTAAGTACGCCCAAAGACGTTCAATATCACTGACTGACTGTTCAACCCTTGATGTGAGATTCAGCAATCCTGTCGAACCGACTCCTTCTATTGATGGTGCTCTAAATGTTCCGCCTTAAATTTAAAATTACTGAGTAAATCAATAAACCATAAAATTTAATTTTACCATAAAATCCAGTAACTACAAGTTCTGATCCATCGTATAAAACCGGGAAGCGAGTTTTTGTGACATCTGTAACTTCGGACGATTCGTATTTAAATGTAACATCGGATAGCAAAGGCGAAGATATTTGGTTATAAAAATCTTCCAACTGCAACACTGCATCAGCAGCTTCGTAAATATGTTTAGAAAATCCCATATTACGCAAAGACAATTTTTCCAAAAACTTTTTGTCTGCGCCATAGCCAAACGACAGCGAAAAGATGGGAGTTTTGAAATTTTCGTTGGTGATCTAAAATTATTTTTAATTTTCTCAGATCGCACACAATATAATATTTCGAAACTTACCTTCTTAATAATATTTTCGGTTGACGAATCACCAACGTTGGCTTCACCGTCGGTCAAAAATATGATGATTGGTTGACGATCGACGTCATCAATTTTGTTTTGCTGTGCTATTTGCACTAATCTCAAACCCACTTGAAGTGATCCTATAATATTAGTTCCTCCATCGGATCTAAATTCGTTAACGCCATCCTTCGCTTTTTTGATATAAGCTGCCGTTGCTGGAAAAGCAGTTGGGGACTTTTCATTCTAAATAAAATATAATGCTAATGCTGTTATTTTTGGTAGTTAGGTAATTTTCTTACAATTGTAATTTCTTCTTCGTTTTGTTTTCCGTAATAACTGTCTGAAAAATAGAAATGGCTTTCTAATGGCTTATCTAAGTTCCACACTTTCACTCTGGTGCTGAATTCCACCAAACTGATTAAATCTTTTTCGTGCAACTGATCCAATATTTTTTGCATTGCTTCCTTTAGTTGCGTTATTTTAGTTCCGTACATGCTGCCGCTTACATCTAAGACAAAAACTACGTGTTTTGGTAATGGTTGCAATTCTGTTGGTGCGAAGAAGTGCACAAAGTAGCCATCCCGCACCAAAACTTCTCCACCTCTAGGATCACGTTCTACATCATACTGAACCACAAATTGACCAGCAAGACCATTGTCTTCTTTAGTATTCAACAAATGTGCTAGCTGTTTTTGTCTCTCTACATTAGGGGAAAACTTAACAAGAGCAGAAGAATCGCTCAGAATTTCGATATCTGCTCTGGGATCGAGTTCTTCGTTTTCGTTTCCAATTTCGTTTCCTGAGCGCAATGGAGGCGCTTTTAGATCCGTGATTTTCCGGCTTTCACAGATTAGCACCTATTCACAAAAAAAATTAAAGTCGATCAAAATTAGTACATTTTAATCTTACTTCAACGTTAAAATCTTTAACTGGTTGTCCTGGATGAATATTGATTATATTTTCGTATCGGCCATCTTTTCGCTTCAAAAGTTCTTCGTACGATAGATAAAAAGCAGCTTTAGTTTCGGGCTCGATGTTAACGGAAACTGTAAATTTGTTGGAATCCCGAGCGCTTGCGGCTACATGAGCTGCACCAAATCCGCTTGCAACGGCCTGTACAAAATCTGAATAATTTTGTCATTAAAAAAAAAATAGCTTACATCATCGTATTGCTTTTTGGCTTCTTCTTTTTCTTTCACGTAAGCAGTATAATTTTTTCCATCGACCTCCATTATAAAACCAGAAATAAATGCATCTTTGGGCAAAATAATGGAAAAGGTGGCTTCTTGCGTGTTGGTGGCTAAATTTCTTACTTTGCTTATGATTGTGGTATTAGCAAATCGGTTACTGATGTTCGATTTTATATGCATTTGGTAAATTTCAGGAATCTTCAGGTCTTGCACCACGGTTTCCTAAAATGCTCATAGTTAAATACCTAAAATTTTTTTAAACTGTTATTATTTGCCATACAGCTTTTCCTTCTTTTCCATTTGTTGCCTCAGTTGAACTCACAACTAAAGACAAGGTTGAATCGGCAGGCGCCGAAAAAACATTTACTGCGCAAAATACGTAAATAATTCCCAATAATAAGTAACAGTTCTTCATTGTGCTGAACTAAAACAACAATAATTGATTACAAATCACAGAGCAAGTGAGCCGATTCTGAACCGAATTCTGTGCTATTTTCATTATTTTCAAACTCGTGTAATTTTGTAAAAAAAATGCAAATCTAAAAATTTAAGTGCAATGTTCAGTTTTATATTGTGTAATTCATAGATTACAGTATTTATTCTTAAAATGTTAGAAAAAATTTAAATGATGTTTACGAAATTTAAAATTTCCTAGATGTTGATGAATTTTATTGTAAGTTACAATCTCTTTATGCAAAAAAAATTTGAACACAGCAATTAAAATTCGGGGATTCCCAAAACTGCAAATTTCATTCTACGCGATATTTAACTGAACAATACAATTTTTTTTGCTATGCTGCTATGTTTTTTTTAAATTTAAAATTTAATCAGTAAATAAATTATTATATTATTTATAGATTATAACAAGCAAATAAACAAAAAATTGTCTGTTCTGAAATACCAGGTTGCGTAATACAATATTAATTCAAAATAAAGATAATTATTTATGAGATAATAATTTATAATAGAAATATAATCAATTTTACTAACTCTCACGTAATATATCTTTTAGTTATTTAAGATTTTAATAGTTTTTAATTTTTCCTGTCTGGTGTATTCAACGATAGTCTACAGAAGAGTTAATTCAAATTTTATTATGTATTTAAATAAATATAATATAAAAAATAAAAATAATAACTTACTCTGTCGTTTACTGGAGATGTACCAAACACACTGAATTTATTATCACCGACTCGCTGTTATATATTAAAGCAACATCTTGTTTTGATTTTTTTAATTTGACATCATACATAGAGCATACGTAAATAGATTTTCCGCGAGGATATTGAAATTTCTTTAAAATTAAGAACTAATTACGTCTGCTATTTAGAATCACACAAAATTTGCAATATTTGAAAATTTCAGATTACAAGAAGTGATCAAAAATTTTACAATTAATTAATTTATTTTTGGGATTTTGTTGGCAGTCTTTTAATTCTTTTTATTCTAATTAAAATTAATATAGATTTATTTTTTCAATATCAAATCGAAGTACTCATGGCAAATGTCATAAACAAAGAACTAAAGATAGTACCAGAAAATGATATTACATACAGGGTGTCCCCGGAGATACTTTACATAACTTAGGTGGTCAAACCCTCGATAGTGCTCGAAATTCTCTTTAAAGTATTTTTTTAAATTTTCACCTTCATGATCATAGTCCCGAAAATATTGATTTTTCAGTAAGAATGGTTTAGTGCTTTTTTAAAAATCCTGAAATAATCTACAAACTAGATTTAAACCTTTTATTGTCTAAAATCAACGGCTTTCCAGTTATGAATTGAAGTAAGTAAACAAATATTGAAATTTCAACCTTTTTTTTGTTTTTTTGTTCAAAACCCTGTAATATATTGTCGTAGATTTTCGTGACAAGCTTTATTATTGGGTTTGATAGTCAGTAATTGCTCACCTTGAAAGAAGCAACCGTTTTTGAAGGGAGAAGTAAGCAGTAAAATCTTATGTTGAACACTATTACACAGAAACTTGCAACATGATTATTTGTATAAAATAGCTGTGACCTAAAAACGAGTGATTGAAAATGTTCGGGAGTATACAAAAATTTGAATTGCGTTTAAGATTCAGTGCTGTCAAGTTTTAAACAGGAAATTTGGAAAATTGGCGTTACGGGCAAAAGAACAAGAAATTCGAGACGCGAAGGTCGTCTAAGCGACCTAATTTATTTAGCGACAATAAATTTTGATAGTGTGAATATTTTTACTTTTGTGAAAGGTGAAAATAGTTTTGAAGCGGAGATCGATTCTAAATTTTGAAAAAAAACATTATTTACGGCGTTAAATTGGTTCTTGAAATTAAATTTTAATTATTCAAAGAATCCAGGTGTTCAAAACACTTTTTGTATTGCAAAAGAAAGTGGACGCCATCTTGAAATATTGCAAAACAAGAATAAGAAGTGATTTACTTACCGAAACTGCAAGAATTATTTAGTGTCACGTGGATATTTGTAAGGAATGCAGCTAGCGACTTTTGGAATTACCAGGAGGCCAAATTAATTTCCAACAGTAGCGAATGAGACACATGTTTTCCAGTGCACTAAAGAAGCGCTACAATTCAACTGCGGATCACAGTGCTAGCTAGCACGAGCTAGCACGAGCACGTTTGACAATAAATGTGCATTTAAATTTACTAGTTCACACAATACATCCAATAATTAAATCTGCTAAAGGTGAAACTGTCACCTACCGAACTTCATCTCAGAAAATAAATTAAATTCAGTTTGCCATAAAAAGAGCAATTTTCTTTCCACCGACAATAGAGTTTTGTCACAGGGATCGACTTCTGGGGAACAGCTTTGAGATTACAAAGGGTTCTATCCTACAAAGGATAGGATAGGATAGGAGAATACCGCACAATATTTTAAACACAACTTTTTTCAAAAAATCTGACTCCCCATTCCAGAGAAGTAATTTATGTTTGTCTGGTAAAATTTCATAAAATAATATACAAGGCATACAAGACAAAAAATTAAATTCAGAAAATTTTTATTTTAAAATGTTTGTTAAAAAAAAAGTAAATCGTGGATTTTTGAAGAAATTCTTCGTTTTTAAAAAATAAATCAAACTAAATCTATTTTTTTATACCTTTGTATGTTTATAAATAAAAATTGTTAAAATGAAAATTAGTAGGGCACTTAGAACCTTCTAGGAATACCAAAGCTGTTTTTTTTTATTCTCTTATAAAAAAGAGCCACATAAAAAATAAATTTAAATTATCATAAAAAAACTTGGAAATTTTTCTAAATAAAATGTGTTATGTTTTACAAAGTTTTTATGAAATAACTGAAAATAATTTTTCTTGCACTTAGCCCCTTATTTACTTCAAGTCTTTAATTGCAATAAAATTAAACGCAGCTTATGTTATTTATACTACATCTGTGTAAAATGCACTCACACATCATTGTACGACGCCTGCAGTTACTGTACATATCTTTTGTATTTTATACTCTAGAATCCTGTTGCTTTAGCACTCAAAATAGTTGATTGTGACGTAACAATCTTCTTCTTTGAGTGCCGTGACCGTTGTCGATTATGGTTTCTATCATATGGGCTATCCTGATCTTGTCAACAGCAAATCTAAAAAGCTGCACCGAGGACTGTCCAAACCTTTGTTTCAGAGATTCTTACTGACCAAAACCCCTTACACTTAAGCTAACTGCAAGAGCGTGGAATCTGTTGTTGGACATTATTTTACTGGCTTCACTTCTAGAAAGAAGTGTCTCTTCTTAGCGGATGCTATTTAGTTCGTCAATCGTTACTGATTGTGTCATCTGTCAGGACTTTTGATGCTCTCCTAAAACAACATATCCTAAAACTGCACTCCATTAAATGGGCAAAAAAAACTTAATGCAGACAAACTATGGCGGCTATTGTAAGCCACTCTCAAGCAGATATTCAAAATACTATTTAAAGCTGTTTAGAGTCCTACGGACAATTGCAGATATTTTAAGTGGACACTGTAAACTAAATAGGCATTAACACCACGAGATTTGTAGAAAGCCCCAAATGTCGAGGATGCAACGAAGATAAGATCCTTGAGTTTGTCTTCTGGTTAGGATGGCTTGAGAAACGATGGGACCGGTGTCTCTAAAACGGAGGCTGTACAATGGGCCCGGTATAGTGGCCTGAGTACATGTGAGACTAAAATGAACTTCGCGGTCCAGTCGAAAATTGCGAACCCAGTCCTTAGTTGACGCTTCTTCGAGTAGCAGCCTGTTCCTGTTTGCATCTGAGTATAGTTGTTGAAAATCTTTGAATTCTCTCCAATTTGTCACCGCTCTTCAGAATGATCTGAACGACGCTGTCGGAAGTGAGCGTCTTTCCCATCTCGAGCAACAGTACTTGTCTGTCCCGTTTTTATCTCTAGTACTCGAAGAAGGTGTGTTTCACATTATCGGCTTGGTTGCAATAGCAGCAGCTAGATTCCGCTATCATATTTATTCGGTGCAGGTACTAGTAGTCGAAGCACCCGTAACTCGTCAGCATCTAGGCGAGGTGATAGCTTACTCACCGTGCTTTCTAGAGACTTGTCTGCTTATGATAGGGACGAGTCGGCTAGTCCACCTTCCTGTTTTGAATAGCGTTTCCCGTCGCGTTTTCGTGCTCTCTCTAGCTCCAGAAGATTGATTAGCGGCTTCGACGCTACTATCAGTGTCGCTTCTAGGGACCCCTTGGCGAGCCTTTGCACTTGTAGAATTTCTGCTCGTTTTGGGTGGTGCCGTATTTGCTACCGTCAACCACCGAATACCACACTACCGATCGTATTCGCGCTGCGTAGAAAATCATGGATTAAGGATTATACTAAGCTATGTTATAGATACTATGGACACCATACTAAGCGTTTTCTTCTTGGTAGTTTTTAATCTCCCAATGATAGGCATTAGGCGCGCGATGGAGCTGGATGTTGTTAACGTCTTTGTAGAGACTCTCCGGATGTGAGCTGTAAAGATCAGGCGTTTATCTATCACCACGCCGAATATGGTCACATTTCATATTTCAGAGTGTGGACCTAAGTACTGTCCCTTTTTTTCGTGTGCGGTGAAGGAGAGGAAAATACTTTATGTACTAACTCCGGCTTTTCCTAATACCGAGAGTGTGGGACTCAGCGTACTGTTTCCTCACTAAAAACCTCTCACCTTTGAAGGTGTCGGGTATCGCTTGGCGCATTTCTTCCAACGATCTTCTACCGTTATTCCGCCTTTTCGAGACTTTGCTCTTCGTGGTGTTGTTTGAGTTCGTCTTGGGCTCTAGCTTTATTGGCCATTATGCCCACCAGTATCTTCTAGATTGTTTCCCAGTGCTCCGGGCTATCCAACCTCAGCCTCACCATATTGGAGGGGGTGAAGTCCGACCATTTGCTGCAACAAAAGATGATGTGTCGCGCATCGTCTTCTTCCCCGCAGCAGAGGCAGTTCGGGATGTCTGAACGCTTGAAGCTATGTAGGTAGCTCCGGAAGCACCCGTGTCAACTTAGAGCCTGGGTGATTTCATAGGTGAGTTCACCGTGGAATCTGTTAACCCACGGCGCAATGTCCGGGATAAGTTTGTACGTCCACCTTCCCTTGCTTGATGCTCTCCAGTTCTCCTGCCATCTTTCCTGGATTTCGGTGGTTCTCGGGGCCAGCAGGATCCTGTTGGCGGCTCTGTATTTAGCGTCGCGCAGCTGTGCTTTGAGGTGAATCGGCATAAGGGACGCAATTACCAAGACCGCGTCCGTAAAAGTGGTTCTGTACGCGCTGCTTATTCTAAGTGCGGCCTTCCAACATACGTCTGTACGTCACCTTTTTAAGGGCAGGGACCCATACTGGAGAGGCGTACAGCATGATAGACTCCGTAACCGTGCACAAGATCCTTCTCTTGCACTCTCTTGGACTCCTCATGTTTGGCATGATTTTGCTTAAGGCTGCCAACGCTGCCGCTGCTCTGGCCGCAATCCTTGTAATGTGGGGCTTGAAGGTCAGGCATCGGTCGACATCCACGCCCAGCACCTTTGCATGGTCCCGCCGACCAGAAATTGGACGGGCCTAGTCCATTTTTTTCACGCCACAACGACCGCTTCCGTCTTCTCAGGGACAAGTTGGAGGCCCCTTGTTGACATCCAGTCTTGTATACCTGCCACTGTAGTATTGACCAGGTCTTCCAGTCCCTCCTTCGTTTTGTCCTCTACCACAATCGTGATGTCGTCTGCGAAACATGTAATGCTCACCCTGGGTGGTATGGGGAGCCTGAGGACGCCGTCATACATCACGTTCCAGAGGAGGGGATCTAGTACCAACCCCTGCGAGACACCGCTGTTTACCGGTTGCGTGTGCTGTCAAAGCATCTGATCTACCTCTAATGTTTTACCGTGGAAGTAGCTCGCCAAGATGTTAAGGAGGTATGCTGGAATTTCCCTCCTTTCTAGTTCCGACATGATCTAGTCCCATCTGGCAGAATTGAAAGCATTCTTGACGTCCAACGTAACCAGGGCCGCCAGCCTTCTTGTTCTTTTTCTCTCGTTTGGCGTTCTGACTCTCCGGACTACTTTGTCGACCGTGGCTAGTGTGGATCTTCCTTCTCGAAAGCCGAACTGTCTATCCGAGAGGTTACCGTTCCTGTCGATCTCCTGACGGAGTTGGTGTAGTATTAACCGCTTAAAGAGCTTTCCAACGTGATCCAGCAGGCAAATAAGTCTATAGGAGTTCGGGAGCTCCAAAGCTACCGACCCTTGAGGCACCTCACTCGTGACGCCTATTTGCGCCTTGTTTTCGAGTTGCCTGTTTGTGAGGTTGCTGACAATCAGTTTGAAGATGTCCGGTTTGATATGTCGTCCTCTGATTGTCCTCAGTATAAGCTTGCAGCCCGCACAGTTGAAAGCGTTCTTTATAGCCAGGATGACTAACATGACGTATTTTCTGATCCTACGCGTTCTGCTTCTGGCTTCCCTTACCGCTGTCGTGTTGGTTTCGAGAAAGTCGATAGTGGACCTGTCTTTGTGGAAGCCAAACTGGTTTTGTTCTTTTGCAGCAACTTAAAGATCATTCGTTCGAGGAGTCTTCACGTGTTGTTAAGCAGACATATGGACCTGTACGATGACGAATCCTCTATGAGCCTCATGCTTTTTGAAGGAGTGCTAGCTTGGCCACTTTCTACTTTGCCGGGAATGTACTTAATGTACATCTAAAAGGGAACATACCTGTAAAAGGGCTTAATTGGGGCAAACATTTTAGCTTTAAAACCACGAAAGCGGGCATGGTTTTTTGGCAGTGTCGAGAAGATCCTGGGGTTTTTCCAGAGGATTGCACACTAGCTGTATACTGCCGTCCTAAAGCCTATGCTGTGCTATGATGTACTACTTTGGTGACCCAGAACTAAACCGGCAACGGCGACGTCTTCCCTTTATTGGCTAGAAAGAGCTGTATGCTTGGCTACAATGAGAGTGATTCGAACAGCACCAATTCCGGCCTTGGAGGCTCTTCTTTCCATCCCTCTGCTAGTTTTCCACGTAGAGGTGCAAGCGGTGATGGCTGCTCTTAGAATGCAGGCATGGGGTCTTTGGACTTATAAGCAGGGAATCGGTAGGCATATGGGGGTTCTGAGGGAGCTGCTTGAAAAGCTGACTCTTCTTTGCGAAAGGTTGGAAATAAAATTTGTAAAAGAGGGGCATTTTTTGCCAAGATGGCGAACGCGGCGGACGTTTGATTTGAGAGTCTGCTGAATTTGTTTTTTTAGAGTTGTTAATTTTAAAATTAGAAGTGTTGAAAATTTTTATAATTAAAGTGATTTATTTTGATGATAGATCGTTTGATTGGAGTTTGGTAGTTGGAATTGGTACCATTTTTTATTGAAGTATTAGAAGAAAATAATTAAAGAAACGACGCAGTTGATCGTGCGGTCGACACATCTGCAATCCGGTATTGCATGAGAAGTTTACATTGCTATTTTTGTAAATTTTATTGTAACATTAAATTTTAAAGTTAAAATTAATTTAATTGCATATATGGAAAATAAAAATAGAAAAGTTAAAAGCGTACAACTTGTGGCGTAGCTGATATACCAGCAGATTGGCAAATAATATAAATTGTAGGTTCGATCCTCAATCAACTATGAAAAATTCTCTATTTAAAAATAATTTGTTTGAATATTATTTAAAATCAAATTTTGGTATAATTTATGCTGAGAAGGTCAAGCGAAAAACCAGAAATCACGAACCCTGAGAAGTTCGTGATAAAGGATGGTTTCAAAAATATTACAAGTCCGGTGCTGGAATTTTCTCTTTTGAACTGAAGCTTGATATAAAGTTACCGCTGGGTAAGGTATACCTCTGTCTTCTAAACGGAATTCATGGATTATACTTCAATGCACAGATATAGTCTAGGAAATGAGTATTTGAAGCTAAACGATTAAAATACTTACGGACGGCAGGGCTGCCCTTGTGGCACTTAACCGATATAAGATCATCTCGGGCCTGGTGCTTCAATGCATTCGGTCGCTGGACGTAGTATCTACACACAATGCTCTAACTCTTAGTTGGGTGAAAGGGTATGAAGGATATAAGGGCAACGAAAGGGCCGATGAGTTAGCGAGACTGAATTCGGGTAACCTATCGTGTAGTCCTGAGTCTTTTATTGCACTGATCAGTAAAACTTCAGATGCAATCATAAAAGAAGAAACTTGAAGACTGCATGCAGAGAAATAGGCAAATATGATTGAATGTCAACCCTCAAGGTCAACTATACGTGAGCCCTTTGGTAACCATGCAAAATATTATCTGCAACTGTCTCGGGAGAGCCTGCAAACCACTTCGGGTTTTCTGTTTGTATTTTCAAAGTTTGCTTATTTGCGTCAGTCTTTCAGTCAGTCAGAAAGAGGACAATTTTCTAAGCATAGTTTAAAACAAAAAAATCCCTGGATCATCCATAAGTTTTCGAAAAATTCGAATTTAAAGAAAAATGTACATGTATTTTAGATACAAGTTTTAACACGGGTGCATGATAGGCCGTTGTTGAGTTAGGCAAAAAAAATGAGGTTCGGAGGGCGCCGACGCTTATAAGACTTTATTCTACAATCATACAAGACGGTTAAGGAAAATAGGTTTAAGAAATATAAAATTCTTCAATATCTGTTACAAAAGCAGTTTTGACGGAACCTGACAAGAAATACTTAAATACATTCTAGTGAAGGTGAGTTTATTTTACAATTTTAAATTTGAATTAAAATTTACTAATATTATTAATTAATTACTATAATAATTTTAAGTCACTGTTTTACTTTTAAGACTTGTATAAATATACTGCCATGCCCCCAGCTTTATAAATTTATCAAATTTCCACTTTCTTGTTAAGAGAGTGGAAATTTTACCTTTCATGTGGCCTTGCAATCGCACATGGGTTCCACATCTGCCAGCGGCGATCTAAGAAATTCGTTGCGGCTTACCTTTATGAATGGACAAATTTATCACAAAATCTTCTAATTTTTAAACAATCATCACTTGCACTAATTAAAATAAAACACAACCATTAATTCCAATTTAATTCACTTTTAATAATTAAAATTATAAAACATCAAAATTAAAACTTGGCGTAGCGGGAATAACAATCTTTCTGCTCGCAAGACTAACGTAACGGCGTCTGCCACGACTGCAACTCACTCCTACTCTCTAATGCCTTCAGCACGGTTACCAATACAACATTATTCACTTAAAATCTTATGTACAGCGTACTTACAAAATTTAGGTAAAATTAAATTTTTTTACAAACAAAATATTTATATTTCAGATTCGTTATTTTTAGTTCATTAATTATAATACCGGCATTCTTTGCTTTTTTTTCCATTCTTGGGAATAATCTATCAGTGTTGCTTTTGATCTTACCATTTATCACCATACAATTAACGAATACTTCAAATTACACTTCTCTGTTTGCAATTGTTTACTCATTTCTTTTTGCACTTTTCAAAATGCACAAAGGAAAAATTTTGTTAAAAGTGAGAACATAAAAAATAAAATTTATTTGTTTATATTGCTATGCTCCCAACTTTTGCAAATTTAAGCAATTTCACCCTCTTGTGAAATTAGTCGAGGTTACACAGATTTTTTATTCCAGCAAGAGCTATGCCCAAGGTCATGTCATACATCAAATATATTCATGGTCACATAATACCCATGGTCACATCACATCTGCACATGGTCACATTGCATCTGCCCATGGTCACATTGCATTTACCCATGGTCACATTGCATCTGCCCATGGTCACATTACGTGCCCATGGGTATATCCCCAAGAAGTTTGGGAATATGACCAATGTGACCATGGGCACACATGGGAACATTTCGACCAGGGAGACTCTTGTAGTTGAAATTGTTGACTTAAATTAAAATGCTCAAACTTTGTTTTACCTTGAATGTGTTATTGGAGCGCACGTGTATTTTGCAGCTGGTCAATCACGCCGGGTTAAACATATTTGCTGCGTGCAATTCAATGCTTCGACCAAATTTTCACAAAATTTTTCACTTTTTATTTTAATTTTTGGCACTTCACGTTGTCACAATTAAAATAAAAATATCAACTTAATTTAGTTTATTTATTTCTTTATTAAATAGAACAATTAACAATCAAAACCATTATTGCGGGTATGGCTTGTCATCCGCTCGACGCCAAAGCGTCCACCCAAGTTTACTTGCATTAACCTTCTCACCTTTCAAATCCCACTCTTTTATTTCTCGCTCTTCCCACTCTTATTTACAGCTAATTTTACAAACTACTTTATACAACATGTTATAATTAAATAAATAATAAAATTGAATTTAATAAAAATTATTTATAAAACAAATTAAATTGTTGTTTTATAGCATTTCGAAACACAACAATATATTTGGTTTGGTACACATTTACCCTTATGATATGATCAAAATTCCTTTGCGATTTACCTCTCATGGTGGGTCAATTTCGATGGTTCTTATGGGAAACTAGAAGACTATAAAAGATATTGAAAAATGGATTGTGCATCCTCAATCTCTTTTACTTAATAACTTAATAACAAAAATCGGAATTTGTTATTTTCTTGTTATTCAGCTGTAGAGTATATTGTTCGATTTTTCAACTTTTCTATAAAAATGTCAATATTTCGGTTGGTCTTGAAGATACGGAAAATTTTTCAACATTAACAAAAATTGAACTTGTGAAAATAAAATACTACCAAATTATTATTGACATCTAAAATATTTTCACCGATTGCTTTTCATAAAGCAACCATTTGCTTAGTTGCTATCATTAAATTATCAACTGTTTATTAGTACGGCCCTACCCTGGCTTACAAAAGCTATGACCGTTGTCATAAAATGTCGATTTAAAATTCTTGCTCTTATGAACAATTATATTTCCTTTTTATTATTATTTATTGGAATACTCTATTAGTCACCTTGAAAATTTATCGAAAAATATCGAATTTAAATTTTAGTTTATCAAAATAGTTCAATGACTGTGATAAACTACAATAATTAAGATTGAATTGTATTAAATAAATTTACAAAACAAATTATTTCTGAAAAGTTGAATTACATATTTAAATTCATCTTAAACCTACTTGCAGATATTTTATTACAATTTTGTAATAAATATTACAATTTACAATTTACAATTTTGTTACAATTATTTTGTTTTTGATTTTTTTATAGTCAGGAGTATTATAGTTTAAAATTTTTTGGATTTATTTCATTTTATTAAAAATGTGTTAAATGATTATTTATTTATTCTTCAAACTTATGATCACAAAATGTATGTTTTATTTATTTAGATCATAAATTATGGAACACCTGCAAATTATTTTGCCGAATAGAGTAATTACTAAAAATTTATTTTTAATTAATTAAAAAACTTAATCATCGATTATTGCAGGTAGGTCAATGTAATAATTATTTGTAAAGACCCCACTAAGATCTTATTGCTTTCCACCGATTAATTTGATTAAATGTATTTTTTTACGATTTATTTTTATTCAATTTATGTTTGATAATCAATTTTTATAAATGAACGAATTTTTCAAATATCTTTTTTATGAGTGACAAGGAACCAACCTGGCGCCTCAACCCCCAACTTGGAAGATCTAATCTAAATTTAAATTTATAATAAATTATATTAAATTAAAAAAAAATTTTTTTATTTAAATAATAGAAGTAACTTTAAACATAACTTTGGGTCCGCTCAATGATCTAGCAGAAGTAAATTAAGTTTCTCATTCCATATCAAAGCAGCACCCAATGTCTATAATTTGCCGCAAATGCAACTTTTAAAATAGCTTTTGTAAGTATAACATTTGTACAGTTTAGGGCCGGAAATAAATTTGTATCTTTATATACATCTTTTCTAAGTAAGGAGTAAGTCTACAACTTGTTTTCACCAACAGTAGCATAGTAGGTATATTGAAACTACAATAAATTAGTTATCTTGCTATGTTGATCTCACATGTGCATATTAACCCAAAGAGACAAACGGCTTTAGGTGCTATCAAAAGTCCTCGAAATTATAAATACTATTTTATGTAAAATTTATAATATCTTTATAATATATTATAATATCACTCACAGAATACTGAGAGTTAACTCTGGCTTAGGCCACTTTTATTTAAACAACAGTAATTTGATCTTGAAACCCGACTTGAAACCGCAACAGAGAAATGCATTACAAATAATCTTCCACCGAGAAGAGCATTTGCTCCTTAACTTCAGCAATGATCTTGAGATATAAATTGTTTGTCCTCTTACAGGGAAAGCCAATAATCTTTCTCTTCACGCTGGAAAAATTACCACCTTCTCTTTTGTGTAGAGGTTTAAAAATAACTCCAGGCTTTAATTTACTTTAATTTAATTTACTCCAAATACTAGAGATCCAAAAAAAATACCAATATGTAACGTGGTCATACAGATAATAGGATAATCTCCATAAGCATGCACAATCAATCAAAATCAGTCAAAAAAATAACTCAAAAAAGAAGTTTGAGAGGCACGCCCTCTAAAGTGTTGAGGATAATTTTTTAATGTGGTCAAACAAAAATGAAGCCAACTGCTCTTTCTAAATATGAAAACCCGACAGATTACAAGTAATAAAAAAAACTATCAAATAGTTTACATAGATACCTTATACAGGGAGGTACCTCTAACCTATGGGTCCGGCAGTATAACACTCCTCGCTTTTCACCCCGAACTCTCGAAAATAATTGTTTTAGGGATCTTGATCTAATGTTATTGCGCACTCTTGCAAGGAATTTCAAGATCGAGCTCTTGAGAAAATCAAAAAAGAGTCAGTGATTTTCAAAATTTAAAAATATAATTGGTATATACCAATGGATACCAATAGGTATAATAAGTGCTAAAAAGGTACTTAAAGGTGCTTCCTAAAAATAGTAAATACGAAATTTAACAAAAGCAAATACATTATTCTTGACAATTAAAATAAAATTTCGATCAATTCAAACTTGCGACTGTTGCATAAGTTAAAAAATCTACATACACAATTCAAAAACGACTGAATAAATTTTCTTCAAATTTTAATTGTTTAAAGCAAATTTTGTAATTTCAAATTTAATTTGATTAAATTCTATAATTAATTGTAAATTTTTAACAAAAATTAAAGTAAAGAAAATAATTACTAACGAAGAATTATTAAATTAAAAAAAATTAAATCGCATCTATATGTTCATCTTAAAAACCAGTTTAAAATTTTGAGACAATATTTGTGATATAAAGATTGGCGAACGGGGTTTTTAAACTCAAAAATTTTATTTTTAACAATAATGTTTATTTTAAAATTTGAAAATAATTATCAATTAATAAATTCTATAAAAGAATTTGTAAATAAATTTTTAAAAGTTTATTTTACCTATAAAGCATTAAAGTTGTAATTGCAAATAATTGATCATTTCAATAATTTTAGATAAAATGGATCATTATAGTTCAGTCAATAACACAGAGATGGTTATACTATATTGTGTACACTTTTAGAACAATTTTTTACAGTTTTCTGTTTCGTGCAGTTCCCAAATAAATAGAAATATTAATTAACAATTCAGTAATATTGTAAGTTACAATGTAAGAAATATTCTAAATTATCCTTAAATTGATAAAGGTGTAAAGAAATTACAGTCAGTTAATTACCATCATGAATAACAAAATTTCAACTGAACTATAAGAAAGAGGACAATTGAGTTCTATGGCTTGGTGAGTTCTGAAATTCTACAGAGATACTTTTAATTTGTTAATAATGTCTTATAAGCGTCGGCGCCGCCGCCCTCCGAGCCTGTTTTTTTTTTTGCCTAACTCAACAACGGCCTATCACGCACCCGTGTTAAAAGGTGTATACAAAATACTTGTAAATTTTACATCTTTAAATTCAAATTTTTTGAAAACTTATGGATGATCCCGGGATTTTTTTGTTTTAAACTGCTTAGAAAATTGTCCTCTTTTCTATTATAGTGTAGTTGAAATTTTGAAATTTGTGATGTTAGTTATATGACAGTCCCCAAATTTACAACAAAGTTTGACAGATGTTTAATTTACAATTAATCATGAATTTTTTAATTTAAAATTATAACGGCAGAACACCCTGTATATGTAATTTAATTGAAACTAATTTGCAATATTCAAATTTACTAATTCAACAAAATGTAAAAATATATTAAAACTTTAATAAAGACGACGACAGGGTTGCACGTGCACCAAAAAAAATGCAATATCACAAAACCTACTTTAATGTAGGAAACAAATACAATTAATTTATGCATATTTCGCAAGGTGACAAATCCTTTTAAATTATAACGTAATAACCTATTAATATCTGTATATAAATTTGTTAATCTAGCATTTGTTAATTTTATATATAAGTATGTAAATTTCGTTAAATAAATTGAGTATCAATCGAACTCCGTAAAACTTAACGTCGACTTGAGTTTTATTCTACCAACAAGGTGACTTTTGAGATCCAAGCCAAAAAATTTGTTAGTGAGGCTGCTAACACTCAGAAGTCATCCACCCTCGCCATAATCTCAAAACCGAGATTATTCAACAGAAGTAAATACTTAATAGTTCATCTACACTTAATTTATTTAAGTGGTACAGTGTTGAAATGGTTTAAATGCTACTTAAGTAAAAGAAAACAGAACATAAGATTTAAAAACAGGTTTTGAGAAGAACTTTTTACTGAATATGGAGTACCATAGGGAACAGTTTTGGGTCCTTTAATTTTTATTTTGTATATCAATGATATTGTAAGATGCTTAAAAGTGTGTAAAATGAAAATATTTGCAGATGACACTATGATATATTGTGGTGAAAAAGGGGATTCGCACCTACCCTGTACATTTTGATAAAAGTTTTATTTTGTTTTAAATAATTTTAAGTTGTAAGATTGGAGAATTAGACAGGTGGGGGCGAACCGAGGAGGATTTTGCCTTTCGCCAGCGACTGCCCGAGCCTGTTGTGCCATGTTGGCTCGAGGCAATTATTAAAATTTTTTGATATAAGTTTGAATTTGTGAGTTATATTTCTGAGTAATAATTTTGATTTTGATTTGAATAAATGATTTTGATGCGAATGCATTATTGCGCCTATTTTTGGAAGTATAATTTTTGATATTTGGAATTGGAATAGTTTTTGATGAGTTGCTACTGAACAGTAGTAGTTTTGATGGTTTTGATTGATTTGGTAAAATTTGGAAGGAGCAATTTAAATTAAATTAATTTGGATATGGACTGTAGAATTGGAAATTAAAATTATTTGTAAGTGCGAGCGTGTGACCAGATGGTGATAAGAAGGCGTTTGGATAAGCGTTAAAATTAAAAGTACGAGCCCAGTAAAGTTTCACAATGAATTGAATTTGTATACGATTGGATAATTTATTTTTGAAGAAGATTTATTTTGGAGTATTTAATTTTTTTTGCATTGGAGAAGTTTTTTTAGTTGATTGTGAAAACGCAGGAATCCTTTGACCCTTGAAAATTACCAATTGCTTCCGCAATCCTGAGTTACCTGAGCAAATATAAGTGTGTGGAAATTTTCTACGAAAATATCATTACAATATATATGTGGTACGGATATAAAGCTAATGTTTGAAATGTTAAATAATGAATTAAAATGTATATTTAAGTGGCTATGTTGGCCAGATTAAGCGTTAATTTTAAGAAATCTAAATACATAATTTTGGGAAAGCAGCACGTATTGAGGGGTGTAAAAGCTGAGGGGTTCAAGATTTTGATTAATGACATTGTTTTGGATAGAGTTGTCGAAATTAAGTATTTTGGAGTGATTATAGACGAAAACTTGAATTTTAAAAAACATTTTGCTTAAGTAATGAAAAAAATGTCGCGCAAGGTATTTTTACTGAGACGTATTTCGGGCACTCTGTGTGCATCCACAAGAGTGATGTTGTATAAATCTTTGATAGGACCACATATCGATTTTTGTTCTATTTTGTTTTTAAATGTGAGTAAAGCTGAAATACAACAGTTTCAAAAAATACAAAACCAGGCTATGAGAATTATGATTCAATGTAATGATTTGCGCCAATCAGAGATATGTTGAAAGTATTAAATTTAATGAGTGTGTCACAGCAAATAAGATACAGGGTTTTGGATTTTGTTTATAAAATTAAGAATGGCATGGCCCCAGTGGCGGCTTGTGGGGAAAAATTTTGGGTAGGCCAGCAATATTTTATAAATAGATAAAATCTGAGGAAGATGTGAATATTTTCTTGAGTTATAATAATATGCTCTATTAAGTAATTTTATTTAAATAATAGAATTACTTACAGTTCCTCGAGAAAACCATTGTGCGTTTTTAATTTTATTAAAATGTTTTACCGAGTCTGCTTTAAGTCACTCTCGGTCGAAAACGAGTCAACAAAATAAAAAAATGTATAGGGACACAAGTGAAGACCATGAAATTTGCGACTAAAAATGTCTAATAAGTATTGCTGTGAAAGTAATTTTTATATAATAAAAACAGTGTTTATAGTATTTATAAACAATGATTGATTCTCTTATTTTTGCTCTTCGCAAATCTGTCTATGACATTGTCGTGAAATGTGTCCGTTTTTAATAATTCATCAAGAATGTGTTTTTGTATTGATAAGATAAAGTGAAGATAGGCTATCTCGCAATAGCAATACCTACATCTTAAATTGTTTTGCAATAATAAAAATACACTACAAAGTGCAAAATACCGCTTAATTTTTTTTTGTTATTTAATTAATTTATTTAATTTGAAATAAATATTATTTATTTATTATAACTGCAAGTATCTGGTAGGCACGGGCCTAAACGCTGGCTATTGAAGCTATACTATTGCTGTATCTGGCGTCATGGTCCTACTGTTACATTGCGCTATATGGACCAAGCTAAGCCAGTGCCTACACTGTAATACTTTGAAGCAGATACAAATAAAAATATAAAACACGTTAATTTTTGCAGCTGAATTTTAAGTGCAAATAATGAAAAATAACAAATATTAATTGTTCATAATATTAAAATATTAATTATATTGTAGATAAAGAAAATGTTATTTATGAACATTAAATTTTGGGTAGGCCAGGCCTACCTTGCCTGTTCTTTAAAACCGCCACTGCATGGCCCCAAAATACTTACTGAATAAATTAAGATGTGTGAAAGATGTACACTCGCATAATACAAGACAACGAGACAATTTTTATGTAGATGTTACATCATCTAGTACGTATGGTTCTTTCTTTTGCATGGGTTTACTGTTGTATAATGATTTGCCTATTGTATTAAGAGAATGCAACAATTATAGAACTTTTCAAAGGGAATTAGTATTGTACATTAAGGAGAATGTGGATAGCTTGTGATTGATTTTTCTTTGTGTGGTTTTAGGAATGATCTGTTTTGGTTTATATTTTATATATACATGTGAAAAATTTTAATTAGTTTTTGGTGATTTGAATTTAACTGTTTTTTTTAATTGTGAACTTGTAAAATAGCATTAGCTAATAAACCTATTATTATTATTATTAAAATAACCACTTTTTGGATTAGTGGATATTTTGTAACTGAACTATTTGTTTTTGGTTAAAATAACCATTTCACACAATTTAAAATAAACTACGTTTTGATTGATTATCGTGATATTCAGCAAAAGTAATGTTCGTGAAGTTAGCTTAGCAATTGAATTGTACTTGGGGTGTGCCGATGTGTGCCCTAAATCATTAAATTTTATTTTGAAAAATAAAAATTTTTTGGGCCAAAAACTATTTTGTCGATAGAAGTTAGCTTATACGTTTTCGAAAATCATAAAAACTTAAATTCTATTGAATTGTACTTGGAGTGTGCCGCAAATCATAAAATCATGGGCACAAACAATTTTTCACCATAATTGAGATGCAAGACACGACAATATTATACCGGGTGACCGGCCGAACTTTGAACACAAGGAAATAACATGGGAAATTGATTTTTTTTTAAATTCCTGGCTAGTTTATAGCACAACCACGACCAATCCATCGATTTGGACATGCTTTTTGTAAATAATCTTTGACGTTTACCCAAAAATGTGCTGGTCAATCGTCTTGCTGAAATTTTCCTATTTTGTCTAACGCAGAGCCAATATTATTTATAAAAAGATTTAATACATCTCTGAAAAGAAAACTCAAAAATATCGAACCGAACATAAATTTTTCTTATTAAGAATAAAAAATATGAATTTTGTCAAATCTGGAAAAAACTTCACAAATATTGAAACATCTGGCGAAAAAGTGTTAATATGGTTCTTCGGTTATCGTTGGGATTCATATTGGTCTTGAAGTCTGTGCAAGGGACTATTTTACAGTTTTTCTTTCTTCCATTCCTAATTCTCATATAACCATAAAAATCTTTAAGAATCTACCCATGTTGTCTCTAACTCAAAAAGTATAGTAGCTGTACCTCTGTTCATTCCTCGACTTCCACTAAAACTTATAACAAATTTTTGTAATTTATTTTATGCACGGCACTGCCATTAATACATTTAGTGTTACGTCTATGGCAGCCTTTGTATCAATGTTTGACATGTGAAAATAAATTTGATAGAGCATTTAGAGTGAACATAAAGTGCAAGTTTGAATAATTTCAATTTCGTTTGGATAGGTATGACAATTTATTTTGTTTTTGGTTGAATTTCATAGTTATTTGCGTTTTGTAGGAAGCATCCTTTTAGCAATTTAAATTAATTAGCTATTGGTATCTACTATCAGTTGCCTATATATTTTGAATTTTCAACTTGAGCGAATTTAATTTTATCGCTACTTTAACATTGGTCACAATCACCATTGTGTGGTTTTGATTTTTGGTTCTTTGGCGCAAACAAGATTGTCTCGAGGGCTCGAAGTTCCTCTTAGAAGAAGTGTGCCAGCTGCAACACAATTCCTGAGTTATTTATGTATGCTCGGTTTCATAAAACTTTTAACAAGTCGTTAAATTTAAGTAACCAATGGAAATGATCTCTTAGTACTAACAAGCCAATAGAAATCATCTGTTAACTTTAACCTGTGGCGGCTCGTGACATTTTCCAGTGGGAGGGCACAAAATTAAAAAATATTTTTTTTATTTATAATGAAAAACTCTATCCTTCTATCTTTATTGTTAGAAAAATGTACAATTACTTTATCATCATAATCTGGTATTCCTCGAACAAAGTTTTTTCAATAAACAGCACTGCCAGAGCATTTAATATATGCATTTAATTTAATAGCTTTGAGAAATCAATTTATCGGGTGCAATATTTAATTTGGTTTGTAATTCTGTCACACTGATAAAATTTAATTTTATCATTGTATAACGATAAAATTGTTGATAAAATCGTTCACAAATTGATTCTATTCTTCATACATGTAACGAATTATTACAACTAATTGTTGTTGATTTGAATAACCTTTTTCTTTTTAATTCATTTTTACATGTTACATAAAATTGAAATAAATAGTCTGTAGTTTCGTCCGATTTTTGCTGAGTTGATTTGCTTGATGACTTCTTGTCTAGTAGTTCGTTTTATATCGTTTTTGATGTTCTTTTAAATAATTTTGCTTTTTTTATATTATGTACGCCAAGAACGGAATCGAATTCAGCAGTAAAATCGAATTCAGCAGCAAAATCGATTAAACCCAAATAAATGCGATAATCGATAATATAATCGAATATCTATAATCCCTCACACATTATAAACAATTTCTGCATTTATATATGATGTAAATAGCTTTACCCACCGAAACTTTTCTTTTTTTAACAGCAAACAATAAAAACAAAATAGTTTATTAGTAATATTATGTATATTGCACAAAATATATATTCAATACTTGATACATTTTAAAAGTAAAAACATAAAAACACAACTTGTAAACTAACTAAGCAACACGTCATACACTTCTGGTGTTATGAATCCAACTGATTACCGATAAGGGTTTCTTAGGGCCAATTCTACAATGGAAGTATAAGGATAGAATAAGCTATACTGCGAATATTTTACACAGTTTGCGTTCTACAATGGTCGTAAACCAGATTCTAGGTATAAATTGAGGGATAAGCTATCCACCCAAAATTGAGAAGATATACCTGGAAAAAGTTTATTCTTGTTTTCTATTGGTCATATCTAATTTAAACAATAATTTATTTTCAGGTAGATATTTGAGTTTATAATTTTATTTATAAAATTTCATGAAAAGCATCAACGAATTATTTACGATTGTAAAATTAGAATACAATGTGTTCAGTAAATTTGAATGTTTTCGATTCAGAGCAAGACGATAAAATTCTTGAAGATATTTTGTTACGTCGACATCGTCAAGTGTTTAAAAATATGATCGATTATTATGATGAATACAATAAATTTGGAGATCAGAATAATCAACTGAAAATTCAAATTTGAATTTTTTTAAATTTAAATTATGCAGAACCGGCATAGCAAACTAATTTTGTGTTTTTCAAAAACACTTTTTTAAAGTAACATTTCAATTTATGGTTAAATCTATGTCAAATGATGTAAACAAAGGTGTCAAACGACCTAAAATAGGTGCGCAGGAACTACTTTTCCGGAATAGTAATACTATACGTTTAAAAGCATTGTAGAACGCAATGACTTTTATACTTGGAATAAATCGTCGAATAAGTTATACGAAGAATACGTATTCGGAACCCCTAGTAACACAAGATCGTATATTAAACGAATATAAGACGAATATTCTAAACGTTATTTATGCATATAAAACGTATAATTGAAACGTAGATTATACGTGCTAATGTCGCGGCGGTAGACCAATATCTAGACGTGTATTTTTACGTATAATATATGTATTATACGCACGTATATTATCCGTAAAAGTAGTTCGTTAATAAAGCGTATTATAGAAACGTAGATTATACGTGCTAATGTCGCGACGGTAGACCAATATCTAGACGTGTATTTTTACGTATAATATATGTATCATACGCACGTATATTATCCGTAAAAGTAGTTCGTTAATAAAGCGTATTATAGAAACGTAGATTATACGTGCTAATGTCGCGACGGTAGACCAATATCTAGACGTGTATTTTTACGTATAATATATGTATCATACGCACGTATATCATCCGTAAAAGTAGTTCGTTAATAAAGCGTGTTATAGAAACGTAGATTATACGTGCTAATGTCGCGGCGGTAGACCAATATCTAGACGTGTATTTTTACGTATAATATTAGTATTATACGCACGTATATTATCCGTAAAAGTAGTTCGTTAATAAAGCGTATTATAGAAACGTCGATTATACGTGCTAATGTTGCGACGGTAGACTAATATCTAGACGTGTATTTTTACGTATAACATATGTATTATACCCACGTATAATATCCGTATATTATTAGTTTAATAAAAAAGGAGAATGTGCGTGCTAACGTTTGTGCGGTTATACACATATGTAAATCATTTATAAATATATAAATCATTTGGTTTCTTACTGAGTCCGTGTATCTGAAACATTTTAAATGTTATATCTAAATTATCATTTGAAATTTATATTATAATAACTATTATATTATATTTATTAATATTACATTTTACTTACCTATTTTTTTTTAACCTAGCTGGGATTCGAACGCTAGCCACCTGATCTAGTACTAGAACCCTCTTACCACTGGACTATAAGAGGTGATCAAGTTTTATTATTTTGTTACCTCAGATGTGACTATAGCGTCTACGGAAACAATTTTTAAAATTCTTTTAAAAATCATCGTTGTGACACTAATAGAAGAAACAAAATGACAAGCGTAGAAAAATATTGAGAATTAATTTTTTTTTAACGGCACAGAATGAAATCGAAAGTTGCGAATAAAATCAGTTTTTATTAAAAAATTTTTAATATATAAGTACAATTTCAAAAATAATACATTATCGTTTCAGGAGTTTTTAACAATTTCATTACCTTATCGAAACAAGATTATTAATATTATTCGTATTATACTTATAAGAGTATTCGTTGTATTTACTTTAATATTTTTGATGAAGGATGGGAAAAATTCCGAAACCATTTTTATGTTCAATAGCAACACATTTACACTCAATATCTGCGAGAATAAAATTTTCATATTTAGTACCTTCGCGGAACACATAGTAAATATTTAATTTAGATGACTCAAATGGAGTATTGTACAAATCGTACATGTATTGGTACGCAGTGCCTGTGCATTGGTATTGGCCATGCAAATAATAAATTGAGTGGATTCTAAAAACCTTTCCCTTAACAATCACAACATTATTGGGACTTGTTGTAGATAAATTGAAGTCTTTTCTTGTTACTTTCTTACATTGGAAATATCCTTCTTCTTCGGAAAATTTTCCTTCGACAATAATTTCAGTATCAACAAGAACTTCATCATGTTCGGTAACAAAATCCATTTCCTTAATACGTTTGTATATTTGTTGCAGAGGTAGTCTATGACCTCTTATTTTTCTTTTTAACCTTCCCAAACAATTTTCAAATGGAAAACAGCTGTATGTTTCTAATGTATGTGCATTGGATCTAGCACAAATTGTGTCACTAATCCTATATTTAACTCCAGTAATGGAGATGGATGTTTAATGTGATTATCAGAGCAGCTTTCAATATTATAAAAATCTGTGTCCTGCCTTTCCGTATAGCAGAAAATGTTAAAAACGTGAAGGTTTGTATTCAATTTGCAATACAATAGATGCGGCTACCGTACTTAAGGTTAGGTATGGAATGTAATTGTGTAGGAAATTTATGTATGATTTTGAATGTTATGAATGAACTAGAAACTTAAAAATGGGTAAAAATGTATTTATGAATAAAAACAAAAATTAGAAATGAATTTTAAACGTAGGAATGCGTAAAAATTTACTGGACACGGGAATTAATAACGACAAATGAAAATAACTTTCCCTCGAAAAATTTTTTTAACTTCCCTCGGCTCCGCTACGCTCCGCCGTCGTGAAGTTTTGAAAAATTTTTCGTCGTGAAAGTTCGGTATTTTCTAACTCTCCCGCAGACCGGAGCTGTTACTGTCAAGTACTAAATTTAAATTTGAAGCCAGAGCCGTATTTGGTGGTGAAAAAGTTTCTGTAACATAATTTGTTGCTTTGAGTGTCAAAAAATTTCAAGATAACATTATAATGATACAGAGTGGATAACTCAAATTCTATTGGTCTACTTAGGAGTCGTTCATTTATTACGTTAGACGTTTATGGAGAGGGGGGTAGCTGACATCTTATTTTGTCTTTTTCGGGAGAAGGGGGCGGCATGACAATTTCAAACGTAAGATTTTATTTTTTTAATTTCGTTCCAAAATTAAAAAAAAACATAAAACGAGTGGACAAGAAAGCAATTGCCCTCTAAAATTGACTCGGATTGTATCCCTAAATACTTAGCATATTATTAGTTAATTTTTACCCCTGACTGTTTTTTCAAAAACACACCATATCTCCCGAACGGTTACAGGTAGCGACCTACATTTTTGACAGCATGTTTGTAAAGACCAGGGGAGTGTTCCTGGCTGTTCAAATACAATTTTCACCCATGAGAAGAAATTCTATCTCAGAAAAACTAATTCTGCACCCCCCGCCCAAACCCCAGAATTTATGCACTCGCATAATAATCCCTAATAATCATAATCCCTAATAATCCTGCACAATCCTCTGTATTAATTAAAGACTCTAACAAATCCCGTCAATCGTTCTGGTGGAACTACAATCCGATGAGGTGATTTTGTCAAAATATACTCCAAAAAGAGTGAAATAAAATAAAAATTAGAAATTTTAAAAACCCCTGACTGTAAAAAAAATCTAAAACTTTAAATTAATAATAAAAGCACCTTACTTTAAAAACCACTGTTCCCTTTAAAAAGAAAAAAATAATTTTTTCTTCTTCATTCAACAACAAATTCTCAGACAGACCCCCCCTCCCGCTACAAAATTTAAACATTAATTTTGAAGTCAGGGGAAACGGAGATTTGTTCCACTTACGAAACCTGTTTATACATTCCATATTAAACATTCTCCGTATCCCCTGACTTCAAAATTAATGTTTAAATTTTGCAGCGCAGGAGGGGGGTCTGTCTGAGAATTTGTTGTTGAATGAAGAAGAAAAAATTATTTTTTTCTTTTTAAAGGGAACAGTAGTTTTTAAAGTAAGGTGCTTTTATTATTAATTTAAAGTTTTAGATTTTTTTTACAGTCTGGGGTTTTTAAAATTTCTAATTTTTATTTTATTTTAAATTTACATTAATATTAACAAAATATTTCACAAGCCGTTAAATTTAACAAAGCAATGGAAATTATCTTTTAGTATTAGCAAGCCAATAGAAATCATCCATTAACTTTAACGGCTTTTTAAAAGTTTTATGAAATTATAAGTTGGTATAAAATAATTATAAAGCAATGGTCTTGATCAGTAGCACCAACCATATCATATTTATTGTATAGATACGTACGTACTACACGATATAATAGTAATCTCTTGAAATTTTTGACACTCAAAGCAACAATTATGTTACAGAAACTTTTTCACCACCAAATACGGCTCTGGCTTCAAATTTAAATTTAGTACTTGTAAACTCATCTTTAACGGTGGTGCCAACCTATAAGCTTAAAATTTTGTTATAGTTTTGAGAAGGTATCAAAATATGTTTACCGTATGAAACTCTCTATGAAGAGAGGGGGGGGGCAAATTACTATAGTAATAAATCACAATGAAAGTGTTTTAATATAATTTCTAAAAAAAATATACTATAGTTAATATAAAATATAACTAAATTTCAAATGCCTTAAATAGGTATATTCGTGCTAGTTACACTTTTTACACTTGCTCTGGAGCAACTATAAAAGTTTACACCATTTACACTTAATTTTGATTGGCTGTTTTAAAAATTTTTAAAACAGATTTAATACAAATCTAAAAATAAAAAAATTGGTACTATGTCTTTAATTTTTTATTTACTATTAATTACTATCAATTTACGATTTACTATTCTTATTTTAATTACTTAAATTTAAAAATTATTAATTTATTAAAATAATACTACTAATATTTTAATATAATAATTAAATAATTAAAAATTATTTGAAACTTATTTAAAATTGGTTAAAATGGCGCGGGTAATTCGGAACGCAGAATTTTTGTGCTAAATAATGTTTTTTTATAGATTTCTATATAAATATCAAGTTATAGGTTAGGTACTAACATAACCTACCAACGCAAATGTGATTTAAAGGGGAAGAGTTACACTCAAGTTACAATTTTTGAGTTCGCGTTAAACCTACACTTTTGGGAAAAAGTTAAAGTGTAACTATAGTACGACTATATACCTATAATATGTCTAATTTGTGAATAGATGGAAATAAATTACTACTAATACCCTGTAAATTTGTACTAATTAGCATCTACAACAGAAACAGCGTTTTATATAACTTATATTTACGCATAAAAAAATCGTTGATTGTACTTACTAATTTCACGATCGTAGACTAATATGTAGATTTTTTTACGTATAGTAAACCTGTTTAACTCATGTACATCATATGTAAAAACAATACACATATAAAGCGTATAATAAACACATAGATTACACGTAATATTTTCGCGGTCGTAGACTAATAATATACAGATGAATATTTTTTGTAATATTATTCGTACAATAATGAATGCGTATAATAAAATCGATACTTATACGTACTATTTTCGCCGTCGTAGTCTTAATATGTAGATGTATATTTTTTTACGTGTGATGGACGTATTTCTTCCACGTACATTATCCGTTTAACGAATACGTACATAAAGCGTATAATAAAATCATAGATTACACGTTCTAATTTCATGATCGTAGACTATGTGTAGACGTATATAGTTTTACGTATAATAATTATATATAACGCATGTATATTATTTGTAAAATGAGTACGTAAATAAAGCGTATCATAAATTCGTAGATTATATGTAATATTTTCGCGGCAATAGACTAATATGTAAACGTATATTTTTTTACCTATACAAAGCGTACTTAATCCACGTGCATTATCCGTATAATGAACACGTAAATAAAACGTAAAATGAAATCGTAGAATATACGTACTAATTTCATGGTCGTAGACTATGTGTAGACGTATATTGTTTTACGTATAATAATTGTTTTATTGCACGTATATTATTCGTAAAATTAGTACGTAACTAAAGCGTATCATAAATTCGTAGATTATACGTTATATTTTCGCAATCGTAGACTAATATATAGACAAATATTTTTTTACGTATAATGTATGTATTTTACGCACGTACATTATTCGTAAAATAAGTACGTAAATAAAGCGTATAATAAAATCGTAGATTATTCGTATTATTTTCGTAGTCGTAGACTAATAAGTAGCCGTATATTTTTTTCGTATCTTGTAGGTATTTAAAAAACGTATATTATCCGTAAAAATAGTATTTAAAAAAGCGTATAATAAAAACGTAGACTATACGTGATAATGTGGTAGTTGTGGAATAATTTCTAAACGTATACCTCTCACAAATAATATACGTATACCGTATACATCTACTAAACGTATTTCCAATATCAAAATTTTATCTTTCAATGGTATGTTAAGTTTTAGTTTATGAGCTTCGTATATTATACGAATAATTTAAGTATTAGTATAAAAAGCAAATATTATATACGTATATTAAACACACCAATATTAGACGTATACCAAAAATATACGAAATTTCCCAATAATATACGTTTAATACACGAACGAGTGTTACTAGGGACTTTATACTTCCATTGTAGAACTGGCGCTTAGAGTGTGACCCGTTTTCAATCTGTCGGTCAACTTTAAAAATGCATTTTAGTACATACAACATACATATAATAGTTTGTTGGAATAAACTACAAAATAATGTCATATAAAATTTATTTTTTAAATAATTAATAATTAATTAAAAATTAATTAGAAATTTAAAAAAATTAATTAAAAAATAAATAAATTATTTTAAGCTAAGCCTTGTTTTTGGTTTTGGGATGGGAGGGCACGTGTCCTTGTGGCCTTTAAGACAATCCGCCACTGACTTTAACGGCTTGTTAAAAGTTTTATGAAAACGGGCATTAGTCTTTCGTTTCCGATAGTTCGCGATGCTAAGCGAAGATTGTTGGGGTACTTAATCCGATACTGCTAGACTAGTGAGTTAAAAGTATACTGTTACGAAAGAACGTCTAATTATATTTGATGACTAATATATGACGTCGGGTATGATGAGTCATATATGATGAGTCATGTGTGATGAGCCATGCATGATAACAGCATTAGTCATTCAAATATTGCTGAATGTACAATCTAGAAAGTAAATAGAAATTCCTGGAGGGTTATGGAATTTTCTGGAAGGCGCGATTTCTAGTGACGAATGAATTCTAGTTTTAACGTGCAAGTGTTAACATAAATGAACAGTGAACATAAATAAATAGTGAAGTAATAAACAATATACAGAGTGTTTAAATAAATCCGGACTTAGTGTTATATAAATTGTAGTGTAATTAGTGTAGTGTTAATCTTAGTGTAGTAATTGTTATTAACAGTATCTGTAAATATTTGTATTAGCCCTTTAGAAATAAATAAACGTTTTAATTTTTGTTACAATACTTTTGCATAAATATTTATCTTTCTGAACTTCTTGATAGCTATCAGGGTGAGTAATTTTTTCTTACTTTTAATCTGTGGTTCTTATAGTTGAATATAGAGCAGTTGGCTTCATATTTTTGTTGGTAATAAATTTTTGTAATTTGTTTTATTTATTTGATTTTTGTAGAAAGCATCCTTTTAGCAATTTATGTTAATTAGCTGTAACCTATTGGTATCCACCATCAGCTGCATCCGTACTTTGAATTTTACATTATCAATCAATATTTTGAATTTTCAACTTGATCTAAATTAATTTTATCGCTACCTTAGTCTTTGCCACAATCACCATCTTTGTGGTTTTGATTTTGCAAGTAGCTCTGCGATTAGGATTGCCTCGAGGCCTGGCATCAAAGTTTCCCTTGGAAAATTGTGCTGCAGCAGCAACAGAATTTACAGTATTATTGGTCCAATATCTCCAATTTGTCCGTGATCAAGCAAGCATTGTTGGTGTCTTCAAACCTATACTGCCGGACTCGTAGTTTTAAAAGTATCCCTGTATAAGGTGGAAAAATTTGTAAGCTGTTACGGTCCTGTTTTCACACAGGATATTTTTCGGAAAATTGAAGATTTCTTCAATCAGTTTGGTGAGAATCTCATATGCGGCATTGAAATGCAAGTTTGCAATTTAATTTCAACAAATTTCACTATCACAGGCGATTGTGATAAATAGGCAGATGGTTAATTTTACGATTTTGAAAAGTGTTGTGTGTTTGAATTTTTGAAGAAAAATCTATTTTTTTGGACGTTCCAGTAACTAAATTATTTATTGAACTTCGAGTTTTTTTCAATCCAATTATTTGGGATACATTTTGGTCATTTGGTTTTGGACAATTTTCCGTACCGGTTTAATTTCGTAAGCATTTGGGAGAATTTTCCGTACTTCATTCGAAGGATTTATTTCGTCTGAATTTTAACATCTCGAAGGAAATTGGTTACCATCTGGAATCGTTAAAGCCCTTCAACATCGAAGACTCCATCAACTACACAGATAAGATCTTTGTTTTATTCTGTCAGATTTGATTTGCTATATTTTTTTTGCTATCTAACATTATTGCGTGGATTACATTTGTTGGGCCGTTTTTTATGAACGCATTCACGTTATTTTTTTTATAAACTAGTCCCAATATTGCGCTTAGCTATTCTTATTTTTGCTTATCAACGATTAAATCTGAGGTCAGAACCGATCAACTGATCAGCACTATTTTTGATCTTAAAGCATCAGATCCGAATAGCTTTTTATTTTTTTTGCAAAGACACTTATTCCGCAGTTTTGCTGGTGTTTGCTGCATTTGTCTACAGGGTGGTTTTAAACTGCGTGGTGCCCAAACTACATCTATTTTTTGCTTGCTCTTTGGAGCTCATCTTTTAGCGCACCCTGTATAACCCTTCTACATCTATCGAAAGCATCGGTTCTGTATGTTATTTTTGTAAGCGTCTTCTGTCCTGCTGTTATGAGCTAGCATTTGAGGCAAGCCTTTCTTTTTGCCCAGCCGCCCCTGATATGAGCGGCTGCACGAATTTAAATCATCCACCATTTAAATTTTGTAACAAAGCTCATCGAAAACTATCGGGGTGAGTAGTTTTTATATTACTTTTAATCTGTGAGTCCATATTTTTGAAAGAGAACTTAGTTTCATTGTTTTGGTCACTTTGAAGGGTGACCCTCAACATTTTCGACGGCGTGTACGAACTTTTGTTTGAAGTTTTTAATTATTTGGGAGCTCTGAGAGGACATCTCCACCGTCTAATTTTCGTATACTCATTTTTGCTCTAGCAATTAGAGTAATAAATACTGTTTTTTTATGCGCGAGTTTTTCTTTCTGAGGAGCTGAACTTACTAAGAAACTCTTTTATACCTCGATCTCGCTTCTGCAAAAATCAGTAGGTTGTAACATCAATTAGGGCTGTCTGTATATAGGAGAAGCTGGTTATTATTTTCCAGTGTGTAGAAAAAAATTGTCTTTCCCCGCTATAGGAAATTTAATTTGTCATCTCAAACCTCCTCTATTAGCACGTCTATTTGCTACAGCAGAAGCATAGATTTCATAATCTGTATGAGCTGCATCGTGACCATCATATCTTCGTTGATTATTGAAGCCATATCCACCGTATGTTTGATTAACGTACTATTGGCTCTTTGGTCAATTTTGTTCAAATGCACCGGCATTGCGTTGGGAAGAAAATCTTTGGTTGGTATTTGCCGCTGCCCTTTTAACATCAACCTGTTTATTGCTTATAGTTAGTTCTGAATTTTCAAGCGCCTTTTTGTTCTCCTTTTCGAATTTGAAAATGACAGAAATTTATTTATTGATTTCTTCTGTTATTCAACGGCCATTCCAGATCAACAATAGTGCCAAATTTACCAAAATGCGACTTAAGATCTCCGTCGGTTATTTCATTGGTGATTCCGAACCACAAAAATATGTCCAAATCTTTTTTGTTGTTAACCACATGGTCGCGTGGTGGGTGGTGCTGTAACTCGAGTAATAGATTTCACGGCACCGAAAACAATAAATCCGAACTCTTTTGATGAGAGTTTGTGTCTGAATATGTAATAATGTGATTCACACGTTCGACTGCGCCGAATTTCGTAAAATGATCTCTTCTTCGAAAACTTCACTTTATTAACTTCATATTGACTTGCATGGAAAACACTATACAACGGCGGAAAACGCCGCCACAACTTAAATTCCACAGAGTAAGCCCGAGTACTAAGTGGGACCCTGCCGGTTCTTCAAATCTAGAACTCCTATTAGTGGGTGTGTTTTTATGTGCTTTGTTGCTTCTTTTGTTTTTCTTACGATGCCTATTATCGTTGTCGTAGACTTGTTCTTTATAAGGCCATATTATTAATAATAATATATATTGTGTCATAAAAAACTATACATTTATAGGACAAGTCACAATACAAATAAACAAACAATGACATTATATTAAATAAAAACAGAATCGCAACAGGAGCAACAAAAGGCCAAGCTCAGACATAATGCTTTATGTCTCTCAAAAATTCGTCGATGCCATAGACACAGCGCTCCAGCAGAAAGCGTTTCAAATTGCATCTAAACAATCTAGCCGAACCGCAATTAATTAAGACTGCAGGAAGTGCATTAAATAACCTGGTCCCCATCGCCTCATGAGATCTCCTCGTTATATTAAGAGAGGTCAAAGTTGGACAAAAATCAAACTTACGACGAGTGTCATGGTCATGAACCCCAACGTGACGCCTAAACCTACCCCTGTTTCAAAAGGTGTATGTCAAAAGCTCTAACAGGTACACACTGGGCAAAGAAAGCATCTTCAGACTCACAAACAGCGGTCTACATGAGTCACGACCACCAGCACCCACAATACACCTAACAATTCTCTTCTGTGCAATGAAAACATCCTCAGCCATCGCGGAAGAACCCCAAAAACAAATACCGTACGATATCCTGGAAAATATCTGCCCGTAATAAAAGAGCAGAAGCGTATCGGTGTCAACAACCCTGTTCAAGCTACGCACCTGATAACACAGCGAGTTAAGGCGGCCAATAAGAGATACACAATGACTCCTCCAGTTCAAGTTATCATCAATAGGTAGTCCCAAAAATTTAACATTGGAGTTTTTCTTTACTTCCCCGGTATTCAATCGAAGGTCAAGGTCGAGATCTACACGATTCTGTGGATTATGAAAAACCATATAATTAGTTTTCGAAAGATTTAAGTGTAGCCCATTATGGCCAAACCACAAACTCAACTGCGTCAGAAGTTGATCAGCACAGCTCTTAACCAACTGTATGGTTCATAGACAACACTAGAAGTGTCATCCGCATACATTAACGTTAGAAAATCAATAAAGGCTACAAGATCATTGACAAAAATAATAAAGAGAATTGGGTCTAAGATGGAACCTTGCGGCATTCCCATGATCACAGGCAAAAACGAGGACTTATAAACATGTTGATTGCCGTCCGAGTCCGTATACGTAACACCAACAAACTGCGCCCTATTTGACAAATACGAATGGAACCAGTCGGCCACCACACCACGGACTCCGTATTTCTCCAGCTTACCCATCAGTAGAGAGTGGTCCACGCAGTCAAACGTTCTACTCAGATCACAAAAAACCACTGCAGGGCGCTCCCCGCGGTCAAATGCACCCACAAAAGCATCAATCGCTATCATGGTAGAATGTGAGCATCGAAACTCATGCTGCCCGGCAGAAATGATAAGATGTTTCTCCAGGTGATACTGCAATCTGTGCAGCACTGCATATTCAAATATTTTTGACATGCTTGACGTCAGACTTATGGGGCGATAGTTAGAAGGACAAGTCTGCTTTCCCCTCTTGTGAACGGGAAGCACCGCAGATAACTTCAATTGGCTAGGAAAGGTGCCGCCAGAAAAAGTCAAGTTTACAAGGTAGGTAAGTGGCACGATGATTAAATGCAGAACCCTTTTCAAAACACCACAGGGCAAACCATCCGGTCCAGACGATGGCTTATTCTTGATCTTATTAAGAACAGAAAGCAATTCGCGTTCATCATACGGGAAAGCACACATGCTGCTAGCAACACTAGGTATCCGCGGAAGCGCATCAGACGGTCGAGGAATATTGCTTCTCCAAGAGCCTACCCCTCCATCCATCTCCGTCTGGATTCTTCTGAAAAGCATCCTATTGAAGAGTTTCCCTATATGGTTCGGGAGGCACAGCTGCCTATATGAAGTTGTCTCTCCTGTGGGTTGATTGCCCTTAGGAATCAAAACCGGGTTCGCTGCCTTTCAGCGATTGAAGTACTTACTGCTTATTAGTATAGAATTAAAAGAGCTGATGAAGAGCTAGTGCTGTGTTTCTCCTACCATTTTAACCAATCAGCCTGAATATCGTCTAGGTCGGGTGCTTTATTGATATTCATGTTTACCATTGTTGTCTTCAGCTCTGCATCAGTAAACAGGGTAATAAAAGGCATCGGAACGCCTTCTGGTAGTATTGCTCTCGCACACCTTGATAATAATTCTCTCAAAATTGGTTCCAGTTAGCGTTCCTCTATTACTGTCTTGTTGCGAACACCAAATCTTTTCGTGACATATCTTATAGTACATAATGCTTTTACATGTCACATCCAGATTCTTTATTAGGCCTTTTTTGAGAGGTATTTATGTTAATGTCAACCACTAAAGGTTTCTTCATCCAGCACCTTTTGCCTGGATGGCAAAAGTTATATAAATAATCAAACGAGATGTCCTCTCACAAAAATCGGTTAGCCGCACACGTTTAGTACGACCATTTAGAATTTTGCAATAAGCTCGGCGAACATTATTCCCTGCCTATCCTCTGATGTAAGGACTCCCCATTTGGGCGATTTGGCATTAAAATCACTACCTATTATGACCGGTCTTTTTCTTGCTCTGACTTGGTTAAATAATGCTTGCAGTTCTACTTCTATTACTTGTTCCTGCTCGTTGGGTGAATAGTAACAAGAGTAGGAATTGTAGTCTTCCAAATATACTCAGGCAAAGATTTTTCTTGAGCCTCTGCACTTCACAACAACGTCAGCCGCTACAGCTATAAACGTCTTGCCGTCTAAACTGACTATATGGTTTGATGCCTATTGCATGCAGTTGCCGCCTTGCTATCCTCGGAAAGTCTGGTAGGATGTCCACCTCCCCAGTAGGTTGGGCAGAACTCGAAAACAAATTCACGGATCTCGAGAAGCTTCTCTGTTCCAGCGTCTCTTCTCTGCCTGGGTAACGCCGTAGCTGGCCGTAAAGATCAGAGATTCAGCTGTCCCCCCGCCCCGACGTGTTTTTCTAGGCACCGCGGCAAGTCTTCACCATTAACCAATTCGTCTAGGTCGAGGATCTTAATATTGCTCTTGTGGACCAGTTGGTCCCATGTTTTCTTTTTGTATAGACTTAGAGCGCTTAGCGACATTCGCTTTTGTCGTAACTTCGCCTTCGTCTCAGAATTCGCTGTCTTTGGCAAATGCTTGGCTATTATGGGTTTTGCTTTTGCTATTTCCTGCATAGCTCTCTCGTGGGGGTTTATGAGCCGTCATCTACATCGGTCAAACTTTCTATTCTGTCACTGTATTCGGTTCAATGTAAGACTAGGGGCAGGCTGCTCGTGATTATTAGATCGCTATTGAGTATTCTCAGTTTAATAGTGACCTGCTGCTGGCTTTGCCTTCGGCCTCTTCTACAATCAGATCTGTTGTACTTGTTGACTGGTTAACGAGCAATTTCTTCTACTTCCGCAATGATTTTGGATATTGCCCATCTTGTCTCCAAATAGCCTCATTTGGTCTACAAACTCTTGAAATTGCTTTGTGCTGGCGAGATGGATGCTTCAAATTGTCTCTTGTGAACATAGTTTAAGACGTTCTGTAGTGACACCATCGCTACGCTCAGTTCTATGACTCTGATACTGTTCTCGATATTATTTAGCACTTTCGCTTGCATGGTTGTACTTTGAGTGTTAAACGTAGAACAAATTAAACGATTCTAATCTAATCTAATCTAATCTAACGACGAATCTAATGGTGATATTATTATTTCCGAGAAAAGTCGGCATCCAGAGTAGTTTGCTCCAGAAAATCCAGAAATCCAGAATTTTAAATGGCATCATATGTCGAAGGTGGTATCGTTGGAAAGCTCTTTAAAAAATAAGCAAGTTTTGTAGGAAAAATTTTTTTATTACTCCCCTCCTCAGTACACGGCAAACAGTGGTACAAATTCAATTCGAGAAACCATTTTTTAAATTTAATTAAAAAAATTCTGAAGTAATCTGTCAACTTCAAATTAATTTTAGTAATTCCAATAATTGCATGTCAATTTCAATAGTTTCCAACCTCTACATTTGATTTCTATTTCACGCTTCGAGTAGATTTTCTCATCAGCTATTTTATTCAGTAAGTTTTTTTTTCTTTTATGTCTATTTCATTTCAATTTTCGAGAGTACCTCGAAACTTTAACCAACTTTTCTCATGCGTTCTATTCGGTTTTAGTTTTATTTTGATTCCCTATTTCTCCATTTCAATGCTAATAAATCCTAATTCTAAGAATTCAATTTTTATTTCAGTAATGCCAACTATTTATACAACTAATTCCAAACTCTTGATTCATGTTTGAATTGGTCAGAAATCGATAAATCTCGAAAGCATAAATTCTATAAGCAACAATGGGGCGCTGCTCTTTGATTTATAGTACCTAAGGGATAAAAAATGTAATAATACTGGGGTTAATTTTTATTGTACTTTAAAACTAGATTGAACGCTTTGGATTGTTTAGGTTGACACAAAATCTCTAAGTATTTTTAACATCAATTTTCCACAAAACTTGGACTTTGTTTCGTGCTGAACCAGTGATAAACTGATAATCAACATATATTTCTTATCTAGTTTGAATCTAAAATTGCTGTATCTATTAAAAAATTTTGTGTTGTTGGTAGCAGTGTTCGATGACGCAAACGCACTAACAACTTTTTCACGTTCTATTTCGTTACTTCGTATTCGTACTTCCATTTTGTTAGTTCTTCAGCGCTGTTTATACTATACGTTTAAATAACTAACTCTATCAGTAAATTTTATATAAAACATCATTGTAAGTTTAAATTAAATTTGATTTACTTTTATTACATATTTTTTTCATTATTTCACTAAACTTGAAACACGTGGATTTTTGGTTATGATAAACGTGACCTTACGTCCTGATTTGAGCGGGAAAGTGTCACAGCTTTTAAGCAATTTTACTCAGCAATTAAAGGTCCTCGCTCTGAGGGAAAAAATAAATGATGACCTTAGTTGATATCACCTATTTTGTGCTAATTTCACTAATTTAATTTAATTTTGCAGTCTGCTAATAAAGAAGTTAATTCGGGTAAGCCCGGACAAGAAGCAGCACCAATCCATCGTATCCGTATAACCTTAACCTCGCGCAATGTGAGTTCGTTGGAAAAGATATCCGACAATCTTATTTCGGGAGCGAAAAAACAAAAGTTGCGTGTAAAAGGACCAGTGCGTATGCCTACTAAGACCTTACGTATTACCACAAGAAAGACACCTTGTGGTGAAGGTTCTAAAACTTGGGATCGATTCCAAATGAGAATCCACAAACGTGTCTTCGATCTTCATTCGCGTAATGTTTAGATAAAAGTGAGTAGAGGGAGGTTCTTTTTGCCAAGATGGCGGAAACGACGGAGACCTAGATAAATTATATTGCGATGAATCCAGCCTTTCCAAATTTGAAAAATATAATTATAAATTCCAATTTAATTTCAATTCAATAAAATAAAAATAAAATCTTAATTTTATTTTAAAAGGAACGAAGTTTGATTTGCCTTATCCAAATTGCCGGCTTATCAATCTTGACACTCGTTCGATCAAATACAAATTTAAAATTTTCCAATCTTAAACAATTCAAATTCAATTTTTAATTTCCAATGCTTTTCTTCTAATTTATTGACCAAATCAATTTGCTACCGCTCAATAACCACTTATAAAAAAATCCAAAATCCAAATATCAAAATGAGTCCAAAAAAATACTCAATCATGTGTACGCACAAAATTCACTTTATTCATTCAAAAATAATTATCACAATCTCAAAAATAACAATTTTCAAAAAAAACTCACTTGAGTGAAAAATTAACAAGCCAAAAATCGGCCCGCTCGCTCTCTCGCTCGGCTCGTCGGCAAAAAGCCAATCTCCTCGTCGATTCGCTCCCACCTGTACTATTCTGCAATCTTACAACTTAAATCATTTAAACAAATTTTCATCAAATGTACAGGGCAGGTACGAAACCTTTTGAAACACCACAATATATTACTGTATATTATATGTATTTAATTTTTTATTATCATACAAAACCTAGGGGCCCCTTGATAATATCTGTACGAGCTCCGCGCTGTCTTAATCCGGCCCTGCTGAGTTGTGATTTTTTTTACGAAATTTTCGATTTTGTGACTAATATTTTACTTAAATTGAATAAAGTAATTTTGAGGCGTATGTCTTAATTCATATTTTTGAAGTTTAAATTTATTTGGAGTTATTTTATATTTTGCTGCCGAACGGAAGTAGTTTGATGAGAATGAATAATTGAAATAATAAATTTAAATTTGGATTGTAAATAGGAAAGTAAAATTAAAAATTTGTAAGACCAGCGTGTGTATGAAAGATATCGCGCTTGGCTGATAATTTAAAATCAAAGGTTCGATACTGGAAGCAAAATTTAATTTTTGAATATAAAATAATTGCGATTGAAATTTTTTATGAAGAAGAAATTTATGGCATTGGAATTAATTATTATTTTAAAAACTCTCAACCCTAAAATTTATCCCAACTGCTCCCGTACAGCAGGGCTACTCCGAACAAACAAGTGTTTTGATTGTTTTTACAAAACTATCATTTCAATAGGTATCTATTCTTGTACAACTTTGTTAAAACACAGATTTATTCTAGCTTTCTTTTAATTTAGTATTTAAATTAGAATATTAAAAAATTCCAATGGAATTTTAAGTATTTTCAAATAAGCTCCCAGAGATAAATTGAAACCTGAATCCGACGTGAAGATCATAGCAATATATTTATCCGCGAAACTTTAAAAACTGTTTGGTCACATACATAACGTACTTTTCAGGTACGTCAAATTAACTTATCAAGGGCCGCAAGGGGTTTTAGGGGTTACAACCCCCCCCCCCCCCCGAAATTATTTTTCAATTAATAAAGTACTGGAAGTTCGACGGCAATCATAAAAAAATCAGAAAAAACAAAAACAATTTTTACAACTATAACAAAAACATTAATCTTGAAGTGTTTAAATAAAAATTAACATTAAAGATTAGGAGACGATGTTAACGAAAAAAATAATTTTTAAAAATTTGCTGTCGTTAATAAAGAAATCAATCGCGTGATAAAATCTGCACGCGCTGACGGCGACAAGGATATTTTAAATTCGTTAAGATTCGAGAAAAAAAATGAAAGGAAGGAAATACCTAAAGAAGTAAAAATAAAAGCCAATGTAGAGCCTACAGTTAAAAATACAAATCCCGTTAATAAAAATCTTTTACTGGAAAGTATTTTCGTAAATTAAATCCCAAATTAAAAAATCGGAAATTTGTATTATAATCCGGCGACACTGGATTGAACACACCTACTGCTAAATTGTAAAAATATAAAAACCGAAGATGAAGAATATAAAAATGCCCTAAATATTTACAGTACTATGTAAGTCTGCGACCACTTAATTAATTGTTAGTTATTACTCCTATTAATTAATTTTCGATTTTTTGAAAAATAATTATTTTGAAATAAATGAAATAGGTATTTTATCTTAATTCTTACTGTTATAGTAAATATTTTAAATTGCACTAAATTGTTTGAACCAAAAGTTTTAAAGGGAACATAAATTTTATGACCATCATAGGCAGCATAGCTTAAAATAACACTTCCGCAATAAATTAGAGTGGGCATTGTAAACCCTTAAATTGTTTTATACTTTGTACATTTGTACATAAGTGTACATTTATGCTTAAGATTTGTGAAATTTTCTTTCAATCTAATTTAGTTCTTCGTTTTGACAACATTATTTTACTGTCGCCATCGGTAAAATAAGAATTTAGTTTGTGATTTTTATTCAAATTTTGAAATTAAAAAATTTAATTTAAAAACGGTTTTTTACAAGAGAGTTTAAAATTAAAATATGAATAAGATTAAACTTATTAAAAATATCGTAGTAAACCAAACTTCTAAAATGGTACAAACAAAATTTTATTCGCGATACCATCCCCAGAAGTCAACTTGTAATCAAAATTTGTCGTTTCTTCGACAAATTATTTTCAACCATTAAATACAGTTCACAAAAATCGAAATTTTCTCTGAATATCGAACTCAAATAAAAAAAAATCGCTCAAAAAAATAATTATTTTAATTAAATAAAAACAATCTTTTTACAAAACTTCTATTTTCTTGAGGTAACTTTCGACAAAATTCTTTCAAACAAAATTTTCCAATAATAATACTCAAAAATAAAATCTTAATTGCAAAAATACTTGCACAAAATTATACTCAAAAAATCAGTGGAGCAAAATCTAGGCCTCCGTCGTTTCCGCCATCTTGGCAAAAAGAACCTCCCTCTACTCACTTTTATCCAAACATTACGCAAATAAAGATCAAAGACACGTTTGTGGATTCTCATTTGGAATCGATCCCAAGTTTTAGAACCTTCACCACAAGGTGTCTTTCTTGTGGTAATACGTAAGGTCTTAGTAGGCATACGCATTTTGATATTTGGATTTTGGATTTTTTTTATAAGTGGTTATTGAGCGGTAGCAAATTGATTTGGTCAATAAATTAGAAGAAAAGCATTGGAAATTAAAAATTGAATTTGAATTGTTTAAGATTGGAAAATTTTAAATTTGTATTTGATCGAACGAGTGTCAAGATTGATAAGCCGGCAATTTGGATAAGGCAAATCAAACTTCGTTCCTTTTAAAATAAAATTAAGATTTTATTTTTATTTTATTGAATTGAACTTAAATTGGAATTTATAATTATATTTTTCAAATTTGGAGAGGCTGGATTCATCGCAATATAATTTATCTAGGTCTGCGTCGTTTCCGCCATCTTGGCAAAAAGAACCTCCCTCTACTCACTTTTATCTAAACATTACGTGAATGAAGATCGAAGACACGTTTGTGGATTCTCATTTGGAATCGATCCCAAGTTTTAGAACATTCACCACAAGGTGTCTTTCTTGTGGTAATACGTAAGGTCTTAGTAGGCATACGCACTGGTCCTTTTACATGCAACTTTTGTTTTTTCGCTCCCGAAATAAGATCGTCGGATACCTTTTCCAACGAACTCACATTGCGCGAGGTTAAGGTTATACGGATACGATGGATTGGTGCTGCTTCTTGTCCGGGCTTACCCGAATTAACTTCTTTATTAGCAGACTGCAAAATAAAATAAATTAGTGAAATTAGCACATAATAGGCGATATCAACTAAGGTCATCATTTATTTTTTCCCTCAGAGCGAGGACCTTTAATTGCTGAGTAAAATTGCTTAAAAGCTGTGTGACTTTCTCGCTTAAATCAGGACGTAAGGTCACGTTTATCATAACCAAAAATCCACGTGTTTCAAGTTTAGTGAAATAATGAAAAAAATATGTAATAAAAGTAAATCAAATTTAATTTAAACTTACAATGATGTTTTATATAAAATTTACTGATGGAGTTAGTTATTTAAACGTATAGTATAACCAGCGCTGAAGAACTAACAAAATGGAAGTACGAATACGAAGTAACGAAATGGAACGTGAAAAAGTTGTTAGTGCGTTTGCGTCATCGAACAATGCTACCAACAACACAAAATTTCTTAAGAGGTACAGTAATTTTAGATTCAAACTAGATAAGAAAAATATGTTGATTATCAGTTTATCATTGGTTCAGCACGAAACAAAGTCCAAGTTTTGTGGAAAATTGATGTTAAAAATACTTAGAGTTTTTGTGTCAACCTAAACAATCCAAAGCGTTCAATCTAGTTTTAAAGTACAATAAAAATTAACCCCAGTATTATTACATTTTTTATCTCTTAGGTACTATAAATCAAAGAGCAGCCCCATTGTTGCTTAGAATTTTTGCTTTCGAGATGATAGGTGATCCGGAGGATGATAAGTTAATTTTTCGAGTAAAGTGTCTGAGAATTTGTTGTTGAATGAAGAAGAAAAAATCTTTCTTTTTTCTTTTTTTCCACAATTTTCCAATTTTTTTTTCTACAAATAACCAACTATTATCACAAATTCTTCCAAATTCACAGTTTTCTTAACACTTGCACTTCAATAAAACAATTTTCTTTAAATAAATTACAATGCACTTTTATTTTTTTTAACAAACATCAAAATTAATATCATCAATTGCATGTCGTCTATTCAACGCGAAGTCGTCAGCCCAAGTCTTGTACTCCTTACTTTCTAGTTTTATTTTCTTTCCACCTTTATTTACATAGCAAATTTAACAAACACTTTTATGTACAATGATAAATAAATAATCATCAAAACAAATTCAAACTTTAAAATAATTTACAAAATAAATGAATTATACGTTGTTATGGTTTTCGAAACACGACATTTTATATACGTTACCTGTTATCCGGATAACGAAGACGTATATTTAAAAAATTAACAGGTTAAAAAATAATCATAAACGAATTTTATTCGTTTCTAACCGTTTATTCTAGACGATAAGGGGATATAAATTAATTTGTAGATAAGCGAATGATCTTTAAAAAAGGTTTAATTTATTAAGTCTAAAAAATTAATAATATCGGAGCTATGGCCGTTTGAAATCAGAAATTTAAAATATTGCTTTAAAAAAGAGTAGTTACACTCTACTCAAATCATGTCGCATAATAGTTGAAATATTCCTTTGTGTTATTAATTTTTGATAATTTCCTGATTTACGTTAATTTTTGGGTTTGCTCAGGTCCATGTTTGATTGTCTGACCGTATTGCATTACTTTGCAAATTTGTGTTTCTCCAAAATTTTAAATATAACTATCGAGAATACATGTGGTTATTGTCTCGTTATCAAATTTTAAGGAATTTATGAACATCTATCGCAATTCAACTAAAAGCATCACTTATTGTGGTTACCATCTCTATTGGCTCGCAAGGTAAACCATTATTTGTCAAAAATCTGGAATCATCTGGTCGATAAATTTTGATGAGATATTCGCCCCTTTGTTTCGCCATCTTAGAGACGCTTTGGTCATTTTGTGCAAACAAGGATTTCGACTCGTAAGTGTTTACTGCTCCTTTTTTTACCCTTTAACAAGTTAACTTTGTTAAGCTTTAACAAGTTAACTAACTTTGTTTCTAACATCGAATTAACAGATTTAAAAGATTAATAATTTTGACGTCGACTTCAATTGAAGTTTATGTACTTTGTATTCTATTGTTTAGTTTTAAGGCTTACTAACAGATTACGTTTTCTATAATTCTAGTCTCATAGAATTATTTATTACAGGGTGAACTGGTCCTATCTTTACGTTTTGGTTTTACGAGCAGAAAAATAGAAACAATTGTATTGCTTTAAAATATTTACTGTGTATAACCAGTTAAACGTGGAAGCTTTAAATGTCATTTGGGTTGTATAACCTACAGACAACAAATTTACATATTGTGAGTATTATTTATTTTAAGTGTAAACATTTCGCTTTTAAGCGATAATTTAAAATTATCTGATATTTCTGATTTATATGTGTGCTAATTTTAAAATCATTCATTTACCATTTAGGTTTAAGTTTATTAATTCGAAAGGTAAACCAAAATTATTATTAGCTCTAAATCGTTTCAATGTAACAATACTTTCTTCTGTCCACTAAATTATTCTGAATTGGCACCCGATTAAACGTATAGTTTTATACTCTATTTTTGATTTTGATCTACCTTCTTTTTACCAATCAATTTAGTTGTGGATTCCTCCTCGGGCCGGACCCAACTCAAGGTAAGATTCGTTGTGACTTTTGTCCGAGTGGCGCCCATTATTTCGACTATTCCCGAATTTACATTACGTTTTTCGATTCGACTTGGACTCAGCATTTCCTTGTACTTAGCGATCCACGACCTCGCTTCGACTACAGCTAGCGGCAATCTTGTCCATCGGAGTAAGTATTTAATACGTTCCTTCTTATTATGTTCTATCGGCCAATTTGGCCCGTTACATCATATTTAAAAAATCCGGAGAATTATACCTATTTTGTAAGTCATTAAGATACAATGCAGTTTTATGGAAGTAATATTTATGTTATTTTAGCCCTTTCAGCCCTGAGTTTTTTGTAGGTCAAATAAATTTTTTTTAAATAAATTTCTTATCTGGACCTTATCTCATGAGAAAAACATGGCAATTCCAGGTGTATGCGACTTACTTCCAACGATTGGCCTTGCGATTTGTAATAGTGATTGCAAATGCAAGACAAACCAGAAACTGGACACGCTTAAATTGAAACGGCAAATCAGTGAGAATCAATGGTATTCTTGGAATAAAAACATCCTGGCCTTTAAACTTTCCCATGATTATAGTCGCTTCAATGACATTTTTCATAAGATTCTTAACAGAAAGCCTTGTTCCATTACAGAGTTTCGGCTGATTCAAATTGCGTAACATGATGATACCTTCAGCTGCAAATTGTGCGGCGGCATTCCTGGCAAATCCAAAGAATTCAGAAACTCGACCGGATAATTGACCACTTCATCGGGATCGGTAATTGGATCAATGGATTAAAACAAATGTAGTTTTCCAGCAATTTGACTTTGAATTTTTATATTTAAATCGGTCACGTCCTTATTTTTAGCAGCTAAAATAGCCCGTTTGCTTAACCAAGCATGGTTCTTGTAACATTCGGGAATACCTTTCTTATCAATTCTTCTTCCGATTCAAATTGCAAATTGACAAAAATTCTGTGGAAATGAAATGAGGCCAGTGGAAGCGTCAACCGGAATTTTTCCATTGCCAATATCTAATAATTGTGTGGAAAACACCTCCACCGATTCGTCATTTTGTAAGGCGACTCCCATATTTGATGTTAACTTGATGGTCTTCACGTATTTCCACAAATTGAATGACTTTAAGCAAGCATTGGTTTCATCAGCAGCCGTTGATCTCGGAACGATTGGCAGCGTTTGACGAAAATCGCCGGCCAGCAGAATCATCGTACTTCCAAAGAGGTTCCGATTATTGCGCAAATCTTTCAAAGTTCGATCGAGTGCCTCTAATGCTCTAATGACAATACATGTTTTCCTTGCATGGCGGCTGCAGAACACGGTATGAATGAATGCAATGCAAACTCAAAAAAAATGTTGCCAAAAGTACCAAATTCACTTTTGATTTCATTTTTGATTTCAACTTTGTTTTGTTTATCTTAAAGTAACTAACATGTTTTCAAATATTCATACCACAAACTTATCATATTACTATAGCATTAAATATTAATTGATACTACTATAGTAGTCAATATTACAATTAATTAATCTTTATGTCTAATTAAAAACAAATAAAAGCTATTGCATAAAGTTATTGCCTCTCATTAATTATGAAATATGATTAAGTTAATAAACTGAAATTAAAAATACTTCAATAAAATAAAAAAAATTTAATAAGCGCTTAAGACGTAAATGGTGATTGACAAATACTATTATAGGATCATATCAAATTTTTTAAAAAAACTAAAAATGCACAAACAGTTTTCAGAACGGAAATGCATAAAAAACTAAAATTTGGGTACAAAAGCTCCAAAAACCGTTACAAATTGAAAGCTGTTATTGCATTTGCTGTTAGCTTCATTAGGAGGATAAGGTTAGCCTGCTCATATCGTGTTTTTATCTTATACAAGTGTTTTTGTGTATAAATGATATTCAAAAGATTCATGCTGATGATGAACTTATTGGTTATATGGAGTTGCCACGTGTTACCGTTTATCTCCTTCAACTCATGTGGGCAGCGGGCGTTGGAGTTTATTGAGGTTTTCTTTCCTCTTTTCTTAAAGCGCTAGGCTTGATCTGGCTTAAAAGATTCATGCTAAGGCAGTCGAGCAATTTAGACGTGTTTACCGTTAGGAGATTAAGTATAGACAAATACCAACATGACTAAAAAAAATAAGAAAAGAACAAATCGTGCAATAAAGCAAAATGACTAAAGAAGAAGATTGGGAGCGGATACTAAGGAAGCTAGCGATTAGGACAAAGAAATCTCTAACCTCTCAAGCGGATCATACCCCTATCGCCTGAGGGAAAAACCAGCTTAAGCGCAAGTAACGAGAGTGTCTGCAGCGAAAAAAGAACTACCGAAGATTTACACTGGTCAAATCGCTTTAAACCACAGGCGCAAATCCCCGAGCAAGATTTATCTACTACAAACCACATTACATCGAAGAAGAGCTAGCGCCGGCCTGAGCCACTCCGATGTCAAAAGGCTCAGCAGCAACCCAAAAACAAAAACCAATTGGGAAAAACCCCCAGCCAAGACGCAAGTTAAGAATCCCACCAATCACTTTCAAAGACACCGCGGCGTGGCCAACCTTAGTTAAAAGAATCAAGACAAAGAGGGTCACATATAATAAGAGAGTGAGAAGAGTCGCCGACGGGCTTACGATACATCTAACCAAACCCGAGGGCTTCAGAAAGCTGTAGAAACTACTGGAATTCAGTCTAACAGCGGACACCCCAGTCACATGTTAAAACTGCAGATACCCACGCCCTGCCAGCTACAGGGAGTGCCCCAAGCAGAGTGCTCAGCGGGTTACTTTCATAGTAACTAGTTACTTTTCTTTGATTCGGTTACTTTAAGTTACTTTTCTTAAATTTTGGTTACTTTAGTTACTTTTTTAACCCCAATTGAAAAAAAGTTTAAGAATAATGTGATGTATGTAAATACGCCCCTGATATAATTTATAAATTTAAGTAAAACATAACGGATTAGTTAGGGTGATTGGGATTGATGGATAAATAATACCTAGAGGGCAGCACTTGTTACCAGAAAAACATATAGTCTAGATTTGAGTGCAGATAGTCAGTTAAAAATCAGGCGGAAAAATTGTACAAAACCGCGAGCTTCTCGAACAACTCTCTCTTCTCGCAGCTAAGACAGTACCAACTAGGCCACAATCTAGGACACAGCCGGCCAAAGGACATCCTCGTCCGCCCGTCAGCCGGGGTGTAAGTAATCCTAATCTTTACATGTTGTTTTAGGTTCCCACCAAGCACCGGGTTCATCAAACATCTGGCTGCCAAGAAACCACGCAAAGACGCCCGGAATTACACCAAATTGTTTGCCCCGCCCCATCGACACCAAGGGACCATAAAACCAACAAGCTCATAAAATGCTAAGGACCCCAAACCATGGATCGCAAGCTCGACCCGCCCCACTGACACCAAGGGACACCAATCCACGGATTGCAGACGCAGATCGCACCGCCTCCCTTCTGACCCCATAACCACGCCTTCAGAAAAGTTCTTCGTAACACCTAGGATTCCACAAATCACGGAAAATTATCCCCATGAACCAAAAACCCAGCCCGATCAAGCCTAGCGCTTCAAATGAGGAACCACACCTCAATAAATTCCAACGCCCGCCGCCCACATCAGTTGACGGAGATATACAGTTTTCCCGTGGCACCTCCATATTGCCAAGAAGTTCATCATCATCATCAGATGGTCAGTACAACCCAGCCCGATCAAGCTTAGCGCTTCAAATGAGGAATCACACCTCAATAAATTCCAACGCTCGCCATGGCTAATCATGCAGCCGTGTTAAAAGGTGTATCTAAAATACATGTAAATTTAAATTTTTCAAATTCGATTTTTTTGTGAACTAATTTATAATCCAACAAAATTTTTGTTCTAGTATGCTTTGTAATGAAACTACCATTTTTTGATGAAATTTTATTTAAAATCGTAAAACAACCTTTTAAAATGTAAAATTTAAATGATAGGCAACCCATTTGCGTATTAAGTTTTATCAATCTTAGTTGGTTAAAAGGAACCTGTTAGATGTTTACAATTACCTGTAATACCTTGACTACTGGTAAAGATGACAGAGGATTCTATTAGGAAAACGAACCAGTTAAGTTTTTATCCAATGTTTTGGTTTGGTATAAATTTTCCTTTCCAAGGCAGGTATTGTTCCGTTAATGCTTTCGAAATAGGTCTGCTTGGCGATCATTTCAAAGAGTGTTGCAGTCGATACTTCGGAAACGTGTCTGCTTAGCGATCGTTTCAATTAATCCTGTTTTCCAGTACGTCGTTGCTGCCTGGCGTGACGACATCCTCACATCCTTCCTGAAAATATCTTGTTTATAGCCTGGCGAGACAAGATTCCTAAAAATCATTCATAATACCTGCTCTGATTACCTTTCCGGAGGTTGTTAAAGCCTGGCGTGACAACTTCATCTTCTCCATCCTAAAAAGATCTTGTTTATAGCCTGGCGAGACAAGATTTGTCCTACCTGTTAATGTGAAGAAATTCCTGCCGGCGAAAAACCATCTAAATAGTTATAATTTGGTTACCAGTAGAAACGACAATCAAAGACGCGTATAGGATATATTAGATCCCAGATAACCAAACCAGTAGTATTCAACGATTCAGACACAGATACTCATAATCCAGATCCCGCAATAGTAATATTTTAGTCGTAACTTTGAATTAACCTGCAATTCAGTTAAACACTAGTAGTCCTTCTAAAAATCTAAGAAAGGAACTTTTAGTTTGATATTTCAGTAACAACATTGAAATTAGATTCTCCTTATTTACCTGTAATTTCTCTTTGTTGAAACTAAAAGTGCAGGAGACTAAAACCGACATCAATATACACCAGCCATTTTTTATTACACTTGTAAACAACCAGTGCCGTACGCAGTACTGTTTTCCTTGTAATTTTATAATTCAGTTTAAGTTTGTAAATATAATTTTTTTTTATTAATAAATACTTTTGTTATTGTTTTTCCGAATCAATCGTTTATTTAAACCCCCCCGTTCCAGTCATTGTATTCGACTTATTCGAATTGGCGCCCACGCACCAGGTTTCCGTAAATAGAAGAGTGTGTGATAGCAAGAAAAATCGACAAGTTAGTCCACCCTCTGGCTCAAGCTTCCGTAGCTACCCAGTAGCTGCGATTTCACCTTTCCATTTAGGAAAGGCAAATTGGTCGCGCTACAGCTTAGAAAAGTGTCCTTTTACGTGACAGTTCCCTAAGTATTTATCAATAGATTTTAACAAAATATGGGTAAATGTTCTTTCAACAAACCATGGTTAACCCAAAAAGATGTCACAGGAAGAACCTTTAGTTCCTGGATAAAAGATATTGCAGACGACAAATTTTTTGTTTTTTGTATATTATGTGCTAAGAAATTTTGTTGCACCAAAGGATTACAAAGTTTAAATCAACATGCGCGTACAGATTTTCACCAAAGAAATGTTAAACTTAAATTAGATCCTTTACAATTGAAGTTAAAAACACAAGAAGTAAGGTTATGATACCAAAACCAATAACAGCACAAATATCAATATGGAATTATTTTGTGAACGCAATTCAACCACTAAAGCCGAAATAATTTGGTGTTTAAAAATGGTATCTGCAAATTGGTGTGCTCGATCCTGTCAGGGTATATCCGAAACTTTTAATGCCGTGTTCCCAGGAAAGATTTTAAAAGGATTTACTTTGTCACCAACTAAATTCAGCTATATTATAAGTGAAGCATTGGGTCTATATTTCCGACAGGAGAACTTGGATGATATTGGTGAAAGAAAGATAAATCTCTGGTAAATCTCTTATAAAACCCTAGCAGCGAAATCTCACAGGAACCTGTCCCTGTCTCGAACCCTTTTTTGGATTAAACCAGGGGTCTGTGCATAATGGCGCACATTTTGTACCCCTACCAGATACCCCAGATAGGAGCCTACTAAGCACCTTTACTAGGTACACTGGCAGGGCCCCTGCCACGGGGTCTACCAGGGTTCCTGCCGCAGGGATCTACCAGGGAGATTTGCAGAATGTAAAAAAAATAATTATATTGTTAACATTATAATTTTTATATTATAAACTATGCCTCTAGAACAACGATTGTATAATAATACTATCAGAAAGTTAACAATTACATTTTATTTAATTATCTAAAGAAAGTTTACACATTTTTTTTTAACTTACGGGGATTCGAACCTATGATGGCATTTATTGAATGTTCTGTAACTTCACACCTTACCTTTACCTTTATGTCACCGACCCATTGTCATTTCAAGATATACGTAAAGTGAATGGACAACAGTATCCAACAAATAAAGATGCATGCCTTGCACGCGGTTTACTCGAAGACGATAATCACTGGGACGATATGCTTACTGAAGCAGCACTGAGCAGTACAGCATCACAAATTCGTCTACTATTCGCTATAGTGTTTACTACATGCTTCCCGGGGCGAGTAAATACGTTGTGGGATAAGCACAAAGATTCAATGACTGTAGATATATTGTATCGAATTCGTACACGGTGCAACGATCTAACGATTACATTCAGCGACGCTATGCACAATGAAGCGTTGATTGCTATCGAGGATTTTTGCGTCGTCATTGCCAATTTACCACTCATTCATTTCGGTATGAGTTCGCCAAATCAAAGTGAATGCGATTTAATGGCCACATTAACAATGCAAAATTATTATCTGGGATGAATGTACCATGGCACACAAACATTCCCTTGAGACGCTGTACAGAACACTAAAAGATTTAAAAAATAACGACAAATTATTCGGCGGCACTTTGTTACTCCTTTCAGGTGATTTTAGGCAAACACTTCCCGTCATTCCACGTTCAACGTACGCTGATGAGATCAACGCCTGCTTTAAGTCATCGCCACTGTGGCGTCATGTTGAAAAATTACACCTGAAAACTAACATGCGGATCCAAATGCTACAAGAACCATCCGCTGGCACATTCTTGAAACAGTTATTAGATATCGGCCATGGTAAAGTTACTGTTTATGAAAATACTGGATGCATTAAATTACCCACTAACATCTCCACAATCGTTGATGCACAAAATGCTCTCATTGATCGCATATTCCCGATGTAAGCACACAACACAAGAATCATGCGTGGCTGGCAGAAAGAGTCATTTTGGCAGCAAAAAATGTGGACGTCGACGATTTAAACTACAAGATACAACTGTCGTTGCCAGGCGACTTCGTATCATACAAATACATACAAATCGATCGATACAGTTTGCGATGCCAACGAAGCTGTAAATTTTCCAACAGAGTTTTTTTAACTCACTGGATTTGCCAGGCATGCTACCACACCTTCTGCGACTGAAAGTTGGATCTACGGTTATTTTACTTCGGAATTTGAACCCACCACGGCTGTGCAATAGCACGCAATTGGTAATTAAAAGATTAATGAAAAACTTTATAGAAGCCACCATTTTGAATGGAAAATTCCGAGCCGAAAATTTTTTGCTGTTACGAATTCCACTGATTCCCACAGGCGTGCCAATTGAATTCAAACGGGTTCAATTTCCGATTAGATTGGAATTCACAATGACAATCAATAAGTCGCAAGGCCAAACGATGTCTGTTTGCGGCTTAGATTTGACAACACCATGTTTTTCACACGGACAATTATACGTGGCATGTTCTCGCGTGAAAAAACCATCAAGCTTATTTGTGCTGGCTAAGGACGGACTGACGAAAAACATCGTACATTCGATTGCTCTTCGGAATTAAAATTATTTTTTTTATATTTATGTATATTAATTTTTTTTATATATTATGTACCTGAATAAAGCATTAATAAAATACATTGCATTGAGAAAATTAATGGTTAAGTGTTTTTTTTTTGTTTTTATCGGCGGTCATCGTCTACATATAATTTATATGGCTGAACGTTTGCCGGGTCACCTGGTATATTAATTCTGAGGCGGTACGAAGTTTGCCGGGTCAGCTAGTAATTTATAAAGTTCAAACTGGAGTTTATACAAAAAGCATAACAAGAACATTTCTAAGGACGTGTGACATTTCCTTTACTAAGAAGAATTGTTTAGGTAAGACATATAGAAATAAGGTGAAGAACCCCGGGACGATAAAGATCGATTGTAATCGTCCGGTGGTACGATCTAAATTAAAGGTGGGGTTAAGGGAGGTTTGGCGAGAATAATTAAACAATTATTAATAAATCTGTCTTGAAAGAGTTTCGAAAGGAGCCTCGAAGAGAGTCTCGCGAGTGAAGTGCAAAAGAAGAGGAGCTTAACCAGTTCCTTCTCAGGAGAAGATGGGCCAATCTTTCCTACGTCTGGCAGCAATTTTAGATGATGATGATATCTGAGGATGGACAGAGGAGGGAAACATGCACTATTATCGCATCGTGGCGACAAAAGCTATGATACTTTATTGGCACCTGTTCAACAGAAGAGAAAAAGGGCTTTACATTATCGAACCAGAGAGGGTAAGTACTGAATTAATTAATAATAATTTAATTAGTACGGTAGATAACGTAAACGAACCACGTGGTACAGGTACTGACGAAGATACCGTTATAACGGTCGTCGGTCAAGAAACCCTTGTGACAGAGACAGGGCTGACCGCAGCCCCCAGTGTAGTGATTATTGAATCAGTACCAGAGGTTCAACCAATGCACGTGGAGACTGCGACAGACCCAGTAGTTAAAAGTAAAAATAAGTGTGTGAACTTTTATCCAAAGTTCAACACTACATCGTCGATTCCGGAAGCGAAAACGACCGCCCAAAGGCAAACGCAAGCCGTTAGGCCAGCAACTCCCAAGTAACATTTTCCCTGTGGAAATTTCCTGTGCTCCTATTAGAACCCTGGCAAATGCCCATTAATTAAGTATGCTAGGCATGTTAATACAGGGATTTTCCAGGTACCTGTTTACATACTCTTTGTGGAACCCTGTGAAATGCCCGTGGTAGGGATTAGCCAGGGATCTGTTCACAGATTCTTTGTAGATGTCTGTGAAATGCCCGAGGTAGGGATTAGCTAGGTACTAGTTCACAGATTCTTTGTAGGGCCCTGTGAAATGCTCATGGTAGAAATTTCTTAGGTACTCATTTACAGGTTATTTAGTAAGGCCTGTGCTAAATTTAACAAACAATAGAAAACGTTTGTTGATACTATTAGTAGACCAATAGAAATCATTCATTAATATAAAAATATTATAGTTGCGGTTTTTTTATTTTAAAGCTTTATTTCGGCCAACTATAATTAGTTAAATATTTTACCAATAATATATTTTATTTCTTAAACTATGGTTTTCCATTTGTTTTTCTACCTTTTATCAAATCAAAATTAAATTATTATTATTACCTACTTATGTAGGTACTAGTATAAAGTAAATTATAAAGTAAAATATATTATATAGCCTCCGTAGCAAAATCGTTAAGGTGTGAAGTTACAGAACATTCAATAAATGCCATCATAGGTTCGAATCCCCGTAAGTTAAAAAAAAATGTGTAAACTTTCTTTAGATAATTAAATAAAATGTAATTGCTAACTTTCAGATAGTATTATTATACAATCGTTGTTCTAGAGGCATAGTTTATATGTAATATAATAATTATAATGTTAACAATATAATTATTTTTTTACATTTTGCAAATCTCCCTGGTAGATCCCTGCGGCAGGATCCCTGGTAGACTCCGTGGCAGGGACCCTGCTAGTGTACCTAGTAAAGGTGCTTAGTAGACTCCTGTCTGGGGTATCTGGTAGGGGTGCAAAATGTGCGCCATTATGCTGTGGCACAGACCCCTGGTTTAATCCAAAAAAGGGTTCTAGACAGGGACAGGTTCCTGTGAGATTTCGCTGCTAGGGGTTTATAAGAGATTTACCAGGTTGAAAATGTTACTTGGGCTGCCCCCGAGCGAGTACGTGGCGCCGAAACCGACGATGAAAGCTCCGATAATAGCGACAATAACAGTGAAGGGAAGAAACTCGTATCACGTAAATTCCCCAAGAAACCGGCCAAAAAACCCTCAGGGTAACACAAAAGGAGGAATCGGAAACAATGGATGTTTCCACTCTTCTCTAAGACAATGGACGCGAAGAGAATTTAATTCATAAAGACCAAGGATTTGAGGAAGGGACTCGTCATAACCCTAAACTCAAACTCAGACGCGAGAGAGCTTCCGAACCTTGACAAGGTTCGGAAACTCAACCACTTTACATACAGGGATCTCACAGAGGAAACACTTAAAATGGTACTAAAAGGAATGCCTAGATAAATAAAGACGGACAAAATAAAAATTGATCTGCAAAACAAGGAGTTCCCGGTACTAGAAGTTAAGCCGATGGTGCACGGTGCATCCGCAAACCAAATGAAGAAAATCCAGGTTGTCCAAAACATAGCAGTGAGGAGGGTCATGAAAGCAGATTGGCATATTATAAATAAAAAACTACAGGAAGACGGTAACATCGATTCCATAGAAGAATTTATCGGAAAAATTCTACGACGCAGCGGCAAACTCCAAAAACCCACTGGTCCAAGAGCTGGGTAATTACCAGCTGGAGGACCACCTGAGGTACAAGAAGCCGAAATCGATCCTGCAGTCACCTACAAATTGACAAAAACTAACATCGTTATCTTTTTTAATTTCAGGACAAAATCCACTACTGCAGATCGGACAAATGACGGCAGGCATAGTGACAAACCGGATGAGTCACGCATGCCGAGTGGGGCCGATCGCTTTCCCCCACCTAAACTCCCTTAAGCCAACGACAACGTCACAACTCGCGAATACTCGAAGCTGCTGAAATCATAGTTAACGACTGTTCTCGATGCGCATACCACATATGGCAAGATAACATATGGTACAATACAGACAGAGAGGGTGAAACGCGAACGGTTTTGTTAACTTGCGTGAAAACGTTAAAGACGGCTCCGCGACGCGCAAACCCCATCACAAGCCGCGAATCCTTAGACCGGTGTCTACGGCAGTACCAAGGCTCCTACCCTGAACGCCCAAAAAGGATTTGCGGCAAAAATTGTGGGAATTTTAAAGATTGTCGGTAAAGCAAATTGTCACGGGTATAATCGGGATTACAACGCAACTCGCTTTCCGACCGACAAAGCCAACTAGCTTAATGGAGACCGGTGTCTACGGCAGTACCAAGGCTCCTACCCTGAACCCATCTTAATGGAGATGGGAGGGGAGGGTAAACTGCATTTGACGGTGGAAAGGATAAAAGACAAAATAAGAGGGGATCACAAATCGGTAAGAATAAGAAGGCACCACTCGAACTGAATCTAACTTACCACCAATAACCAATTCCGCAGTGCTTGATCGAGAAATCGCTACGGAACCTTTTCTGAACAGAAGTAGCTTGGTGGTCGTAGGGAACAAAGTGTTGATTAACAATAAAACTAAACAGTTACGGCCAACGGCCAAATAAACATATAATTCACAAATAACAATAATTAAATAATTACTCACGCCTAAAGTAGGCAACACATCGAACGACATGAATACAAGTAATAAAAAGGAATCTTCTTGAGATTCGACTATTGGTAATCCAACACAATATAAATGAGTAAAAATCCTCGTTGAGAGTTCTTTTACTGAATGAATGAAACGGAAACTATAAGTAACTTCTCAACTTTGGTTATTACATAATAATGGGTTAGTCAGTATGCAAATACATTCTATGATACTAAATAATATATTACAATAAATTTTGTTAACATACATAGGGGTAAGCAACATGATTTCGGTAGTTTTAACAATAGTACGACAAACCAATTTATCAACACACAACAGTAAGTTGAATATAGAAATCCAAATATATTCCCCAAATTTAGAATCTTCTGCAATTGTTCAAAACACAGGTGCACACAGTTAGTAAAATAGTTTTTTACCTTAAAGTTTTACCAGTTTTTTACCTTAAAATATCCTGCGCCACAGCGGTATCCAGAGAAGGTATAGTAGCGAAGTTTCGATTTGCAATGCCGAATTGGGTACCAAGAATGCTGACCTTATTAAGGTAGATGTAAAAGGAAAAGTAATTTTTCGACTCGGCACCAAACAATAGATAACAATAGCTGCTGCGCTGATGTAGGTCACGCATAGGATGAAAAGGTAATTACAGATGACTTTAACAATATTATAAAGATGGTCTTTTCCAAGAGGATCGAAATTATGTACGCGTTTCACCGCGAAAACTTGGCATTTGAGGTTAGGTAAGACTCTTAACCAAAGATCACCCAGAGCCAGTTCTACAATGGAAGTATAAAGTCTCGAATACGTATTCTCCGCATAACTTATTCCATGATTTATTCCAAGTATAAAAGTAATAGCGTTCTACAATGCTTGTGTACGTATAGTATTACTATTCCCGAAGGTAGTTCATGCTCACCTCGTTTAGGTCGTTTGACATCTTTGTTTACATCATTTTTGATATTAATTTAACCTTAAATTGAAATGTTACTTTGAAAAAGTGTTTTCGAAAAAGAAAGAATTTAAAAATAATTCAAAATTGAATTTGTAGTCAACTACTGTTAAAGTGTATACAAAAAATATTAACTTCTGTGATATGAACATAGTTCATAATAGTAGATAAATATTTTTTGGGTGTACCTGGTGTTAGCAAATATCAAGTCAAATATCACGTGTTTAACTAAGAAAACATTTTAAAAATGAATATATCGAAAAGATGCACAAATTTCACTACTGAAGAAATACTTGTGTTGGTTGATTTGGTGGAGAAACATCAAGCTATTTTAGGTAAGTTACAAAGAAACATTTTTATAATCAACTTTATTTTATAAATTAACATTTATTAATTAACTTAATTTTATAATTTATACATTGTTTAACATTCTGATTTAATACCGTAGAGAACAAGAAAACAGATTTTATTTCAAATACCAGCAAAGAAGCTCACTGGAAAAAGTTAGAAGTCGAATTTAATTCTTCGTGTGGTATAGGAAGAACTACGAAATTGTTGCGGAGCAAGTGGGACTCTCTAAAAAAGGTTGTAAAAAAAGAATATGCTGTAAGCAAGCAACCATTATATAAAACAGGTGGTGGGCCATCAGTCAATACAAAACTAAGCGGTCTGAGTAACAAAATTCTAGCTATAATCGGTATCGGAGCAACGGGAACTATAAATAGAACTATAACTAAAAATAGAATCAGAGGTATGTACTAATAATAATTAATAGACATATAATAAAAAATGAGTTATTCATTCTTATAGCCCAGCTGCAGCTGGAATACATGGAATCCGTATCTACTCCGACAGCCCGTACACACAGTACTAAAAATTTCAAATTTAGGTTTGTATATTTATAATAATTATAGAATACCAATAACATGAAACTACTGCATGTTGTAGATAATGAGCCTGAGCCAGAACAAGGAGATCCTGAAATTGAAAATCCACTGCATACACCCGGTAATAATATTTTTGAAATTACTCCAAGTTGTTGTTATACTTTAATGTAACTTTTTGTAGGCCCTGTTAGCAATACTAGAAAACGGAAACGTTACTTACAAGAATCGATTCACACTAAGCTGCAACAGCAACGTTCAGAAGCCACGTATGAGAAGGTGGCCAAAAATAAAATCGAATTTATAGAGTTTCAAATGTCTCTTTTAAAAGAGGAATCAGAGAGAAAGGAACAGCGGCTGGCAGAAAAGCATGCTTTAGAAATTGAAATTTTAAAAGCAGAATTAAAAATTAAAAATAACCTTTAGTAAATTAGATTTTTATTGCTTGCTACATTTTATTTACAGTAAATTAGCAAAATGATTATTAATTAGTAAAGTTCGCATTCTATTATTTTCATTAACAATGACTGCATTTTGAGCAGGCAAGTGTACAGGCACATCTTCAACTTGATAATCATTTGGTGGTTCACCATCGTGTTCTTCTATTGCAACGTTGTAGAGAATGGCAGTAGCAACAATAATTGCCTGTGAATGTTTAAGTGACACACGCATACCCATTGAAAGAATCGGAAATCTACGTTTCCACACACCATATGATCTTTCTACACAATCACGTGTACGGATCTGAGATTCATTGAATAGATTTTCAGCTGGTGTATATGTTTGCTGCAAAGGTGTGATCAAAAAATTTGTATTGCCATATCCACTGTCTCCTAAAATAATTGAATTTCCAAATTCGTTGTTTTGTAGTCTTCCCTTTATCCTACTGTTATTAAAAATAGTTTGGTCATGGGATGAACCAGGCCAACGAGATACAATGTCCATTATCCGCAAACGAGCATCGCATATTGTTTGTACGTTCCACGAAAATTATCCCTTTCGGTTTCTATATCGTTGCGAGTCATTTCCACCTGGTGAATTTATGCGTATGTGTGTGCAATCTATTGTACCAATTATTACATGTGGAAATCTTGCAATGCCATAAAACTCTTCTTTTATTAGTTGCCAATCAGCTTGTGTTTCCGGAAACTTAATATATTGTGTCTTAAGCAATGATGCAATTGCCTCCGTCACTTCAGTAACAATAGTACATGCCGACGTTTTGCTTACTCCTGCAAAATCTTCAGCTACAATTAGCATACTACCTGCAGCATAAAATCGTAAGGTCAAAAACAGTTTTGTTGCTGGAGAAATTGCATTGTTACGTTCTGTTGGAGATTTAATTCAATGCTCAATTTTATTTAGTATCATAGTAACAGTTTGCTTCTGTAACCGAAAACGTTTCAAAAACTCCAAATTATCGTATTCAACAAAATAATCGATCCTATTTTTAAACACTTTAGGATGTCGACGTAAGAATACATCTTCAACAATTTCGTCGTCTTGATCCGAGTAGAAAACATTAAAATTTAGTGGATCCATTATATTGAGCACTTTGTATACTAATTTTACAATCGTAAATAATTCGTTGATGTTTTATAAACTCAAATCAAATACTAACCTAACCTGAAAATAAATTATTGTTTACATTAGATTTGACCAATAGAAAACGAGAATAAACTTGTTACAGGTATATCTACCCAATTTTGGATAGATAACTTATCCCTCAATTTATACCTAGAATATTGTTATACGACCATTGTAGAACGCAAATTGTGTAAAATATCCGCAGTATAGCTTATACCATCCCTATACGTCCATTATAGAACTGGCCCTCAAAAGCATAAAAATAGGTTGGTTGGCATTAAAGATAAATGACGAAGTAGTTGGTTTACTTTTCTGCAGGGGATGACTTTCACAATTCTCGGTACACGAAGTTTTAAACGAAATGACGCACATGTGCGAAGTGCGTTAAAATGGCAAAGCAATTTAGCAACCCGAGTAGCTACAGAACTCGCAAAGGCGATATTGACGGTACGATAATTACCAAAACGAAATTTCGGGGCTTTCGCTTTATTTATAAACATTTAAAAACTTCACGACCACTACACACACACACAACCAACAACTTGACGTAGTTACTACTTCCTAATCCAATACGTAGAGATCGAGACGATATTAAATTTAGAAACATAAAATATTGATATACAGGGTGCAGCCTAAATATTTAAATGACAGAATTGAAAAGAAAAGGAAAGAAAGCGGATAACGTCACAAAATAGTCATATTAAATTTTATAGCATAAAAAATTCCCAACAGACTGTCCCAACGCATGTGACAGTCAAAAACCAACCCTAAATATTTACAACTCCCCGCTCTATTAATTACCTGATCATATATTTTTAAATTAAAATTTAAAGGTATACTATCTTTATAAGATCCATAGGTTGTATAACTAGTCTTATCGACATTTAAGGTCAGGCGGTTATCACACATCCACTTTCCTATTTTACAAAGCTGGTCGGAAATTTTAGTTTGAACCTCTTTCTAGGTTCTCCCAGCACATTTTACAATCGTGTTATCTGCATAAGCAGCCAAACAACCTTCAGGAAGTACCTTAAACATGTCATTCATGTACAAAACAAAGAGCAGAGGCCCCAAAATTGTTCCCTGCGGTACACCCATTTTAACCTTTCTTTTGGCACTTTTCATCCCATTAACTTTAACCACCTGATATCTATTCATTAAATAGTTTTCGATTAGGCCAACAGCCATACCTCTTACACCATATTTATAAAGTTTATCCAGCAAAATTTCATGATTCACTGTATGAAATGCCTTAGCCAAGTCCAAAAACGCAATAACCGTAGGGTTACTAATATCAAGATTAGAGTAAACAAAATCAGAGATTGAAACAAAGGCGTCCTTAGTGCCCCTATTCTTAAGAAAACCAAACTGTTCATTAGAAATAATTTTACAATCAACACAAAGTTATGGAGGCGTACATGTATAATTTTTTCAAAAATCTTTGCGACATTAGAAAGTAGAGATATTGGTCGATAGTTAGTGGTGCGATATGACGATCACCAGATTTATAAACATATATAATATCAGCGCACTTTAATGCATCAGGCCAGATACCGTCAGTCATGCACCTGGTAAAAACATGCTCCAACGGTCTATTGGTCTATTAATGAATTTACTCAATACCTTTAAAACTTTAGCATTAATACCATCAACCCCACCTGCTTTATACTTTAGATCATTTATAACATCTTCAATTTCGTTTACGAAAACCCCCGAGAGGTCGACTCGGGTGATCACATCAACGCGAATAATTTATTAATAAAATTAATAACAAAACTTACATACTATAGGCAACACAAAACATCATAAAAACATTTAGGGTTGCATATACTAAGGCGCTTGAAAACTAATAATAATTTGTCGGTCCCATCAAGTACAAATATAAGGAAAGTTTAAACAGGAATAATTTTGTAGGAATTAAGCGGAAGACGAAAAGTGAACTGCTGTAATCACAACCAATTAAGTAATCAAACTAAATGTATAGCAAGGCAAGGAACGAACAACCAGAAACAAAAAACCGTAGTAGAACAAATAGTGCTGGAAGTTTAAGCGACTACATTAAAAGAGGAAGGACAGAAAATACAGAAAGTGGTCTTGAGGTTTTTAAGAAAAGCAAAAAATTGGATAGGTCACCGACAAAAGTTATTAAAGACCTCGAAACAAAGACCGACGCGATGGATGAAGTTAAAAAATTTTTAGAGGCGATAAGTGAAGATATGAGACAGAGAAGAATAGAAAATACGGAACTGAAACAAGAAATAAGAGAAAACACCAAGAAAATTCAAGAACAAGTAGAGATGCAAGCAGAAGAACTGAGAGTGCTAAAAGAAGAATTAAGCGAGACTAAACTCGGTTGGGAATGCGACAGAAAAACGAAAGAGGGGAAGATAGAGAAGCTTGAGTGTAAACTCAGCGAAGTTGAATATAAATTAGAGTTGCAGGAAAGAGAAAAAAGAAAAAAGCGATTAACAGTTACAGTAATGAACGCTGACTTAAACAAACAGGTGCCACTAAAGGAAAGTATCACCAGGTTTTTGAAGCAAAGCTTGGGAGTAGAGGTACAGATAACAGCAGCTTATAAAATGGGGAATGAAAAAAGTATGATTGAAGTGCAGACATTTGAAGAAACAATAGAAGTCCTGAAAAACAAAAGTAAATTATACAAATTGCTTGGAAAAAAAGTATATATTGATGACGACTTAACATTTGTGGAAAGAAAGATACAGGTTGAAATAAGAAAACGTGCTGAAAAGCTAAGAAAGACAGGAAAAAGAGTAAAAGTACGCTACCAGAAATTGGTATGCGAAGACAAGACAATGAAATGAAGTCGGGAAGCTGGAGAGTTACGAGAAGAGGAAAGCTTACCACAAAAGTCAAAAAACTGAGAAACAGAATTGAACGGCCGAAATATACGACAACTAAGCGCGAAAATGACAACGAATTTGGACTGCAAAATACAATAGGTAAAAAGAGAGAGACATTGTTTGTGGCTACGTGGAATGTGAGGGGTTTGTTTGTTGCGGGTGCACTGAAACAGTTAATTAAAGTACTGAAAATGTATAAGGTGGACATTTTGGCATTACAAGAGACAAAACTAAAAGAGAATGACATAATGGATGTAGAGGGATATACTCTTTTTAAAAGTAGTGGAAAAAATAGAAGATGGGAATTGGCTTTATGGTAAGCGAAAAGAACAAGGATATGATAATGAGTTTCAAACCAGTAACAGATAGGATTTGTGTACTAAGAATAAAAGGACAAAACAAGAAGATAAGTATACTTAATGTTCATGCACCGACTGAAGAGAAAGACATAGAGATTAAAGAACAGTTTTACGAGTTATTGGAAAAAGAGTATGAGAATATGCCTTGGTGTGATGTCAAAATGGTTATTGTGGACTGCAACGCAAAGCTGGGAAAAAAGGAAGCATACCGTCCAACAATTGGAAAGTTTAGTCAGCACAACGAAAGCAACAAAAACGGAAGACTGCGTGTTCGCCAAGTCAATCAAAGTGAGAGTTTAGAAAACGATAATTAGGCCGTCAGTACTGTATACTGTCAGTATATGGAGCAGAAGTGTGGACATTGTAAAAAAAGAAAAGTTGATGCTGGAGGTGTGGGAGAGGAAGATTTTGAGAAAAATATACGGTGAAAAATACGTAAATGATCAATGGATGATAAGAACCAATCAGGAGCTGAGAGAACTATATGGAGAACCGAGCATAGTGGCGATAGCAAGGATCCAGAGACTGAAATGGCTGGGTCACCTCGTGAGGATGGGAAATGATAAAACACCAAAGGAAATGTGGAGCCAAAATTTTGCAAGAGTAAGAAGAAGGGGTCGACCAATGAACCGATGGAAGAACGAGGTATAAGAAGATCTGGATGAGGGAGTAGTAGACTGGAAAATGATCGCTCGAGACAGGAAGCAGTGGAGCAAAGTGACGAAAACAGCCATGGGCCTTCTAGGCCTGTAGTGCTAATATATATTGTCATGTTTCAAAAGTGATTCGGACCCACCCTATACATTTTGGTGAAAATTCATTTTGTTATTTAAGTTGTGTTTAAATTGATTTTAAGTTGTAAGATTGTAAAATTAGCAAAGTGGGGACGAATCACCGGAAATTTATGGCCTTTTACCAAAAAATGGTCGACGTGATGGCCGTATTAATTGATTAGTCCGAAAAATTAATTAAATAAGTTTGTGGTTTGAAAATATAAGAAGTTTTTTTTGATGAAAGTGTTTTATTGAAATTTATAATTGGAGTATATTAATTTTTGAAGGAAAGTTGAATGATTTGTATATATAATTAGAACGGAAGCTTTTGATGATAATTGTAATAAGATAAAGAAGATAATAAAGCAAGAAGAAAGAAGAAAATAATAATTTAAAAATGAAGTAAATAATAAAAATTTTAAATTTTCATATTAAAAATTATTAAAGGTACTACATTGTTTGATAAGCGGGCTAATGCGATACGGCTATCGTAGCATTTTGCATTCCCATTTTTATATTTTATTAAATTCAAGTTACGAATTATTTTGAATAAAAATATTTTTGATTGGAAGCAATTGGAAAATAATAATTTGAATTACATAATTTACACGGCAATATATCAGGCGTCGTGAATTTGTCTTGATTAACAAAATTGATGTTGAAATTAATCGTCGAATTTACGAATAAAGTATTTCTGGTTTTACGTACAACAGCTGTAAAATAAATTTACGGTATCCTGAAAAAAAGCGAAAACAAATTTTTCAATAATAAATATGTATACTGATAATTTAGCTGATTGCATCGCATGAAAATTTATATGTATTATTATCAATAAATTTGTATCGTACGAAATTTGCATATTTAAAATTATTAAAATAATTTGTAAACCAAAGTAGAAAAACATTTAGCGATAAAGTAAAAGTGAACTTACCTTATTTATTTTTGCTGCATCAAGATTCCGGATCTTCTGATCAATTTGGTCCGCAGATATGAGAAAGCAAAGAAAATTACCAATTTAAAAATTCCAAAAGAATTACGACCCCCATAAAGCTCTGGTAAAACACGATTCTTCCCAAAATAATTTATTGCACGAGGTTCACAAAAATTTCACTTTCCAAAAACTTAAATAATGAACTTTTATCATCTCCCTTTTTTCTTCATCGTCCAAGTCACGCAAGCGCCTTGTTTAAAAGTTTAGAAAATAGAAATGCGGGGCATCGTTAAAAAATTTCGTTACAAACCTAAATTCTAATAGTTTTAACAGCATTTCTTCTAACATTTCTAATAGTTCACCTGGTAATCTTAATGTAGTATTTCTATTTATATACCCAAATAAAATCATTGATAAATAATTATAACATTAAAATACCCAAAAATTTCATGAAAACATAGAAACTTGCGATAGTGCTATCCAAAAAATTCTCTATACGGACGGAATCTGTCACCTACAAGAAGGTTGCTGAAAAGCACCTCCGAGTGGCGGTGATAGATTGGTCAAATCCTCTGGGCAAGCTCACCGAGTGCCAGGTGGAAACGGTGAAGGTAAACTCACCACTGCCTTGAATGACTTTATTGGCACAAGGCCAGATAAATCAAAGCAAGCACCCACTTTCAAGAAGTTCCACCACTCTGGATCACTTGCTGTGACCAAAATTCCCTCAAAGGGTTGCGAGTAAATTGTAACCCTCACAGAATTGTGGAAAGGAGCAAAATTAGATGCAGATTATCCACCTGGACGATAATGGTCAGTCTAGGATTAAAGGTCATTTTGAGGCATTTATCACCGTTTTTATAACCCCGCGCGTAGTTTAATTTGATTTGCACATAAACGGTTTGCGAAGCCGCGCAGTGATTTTCAGCATACATCACAGCGATATTATTTACCTACCCTGAAAATTTGATGACAGCTTATGCGGTGAAAGGTAATATTCACGCATTTATCACCGTTTTTATAACCCCGCATGCAGTTTAATTTGATTTATACATAAACGGTTTGCGAAGCCGGGCAGCGATTTTCAACATACACCATCAACGATATTAGTCACCTATCCTGAAAATTTGGTACCGGCGGGTACTGTCAATTAACTCTTACTACAAATTTTAAAATTTCAACTGCACTATAAGAAAGAGAGAGTTTTCTGAGTATAATGGAACAAAAATTTCCAAGGATTATGCATTTGCGTCGAAAAAACGTGGATTTACTTCCTTATTCGACGTAACTTCTGTCATGGGATACTACTCTGGCAAAGCCTTGGACGTTTTTTACAAAAGTTCTTACTGTAATCAATGCGAATTTTGAGAAAAAAATTTATTATAGCAGATTTTGCAGAGTGGCATAGATAACGAACATGCTGAGAGTAATAAATGCACCGCAAATCAGGAAGGATCATCTGGCAATATGGAAATGCAAGCAATACTCAAGTTGTTTAAACCTCAAACTTACTGATTGATTCTAGGAACATAACCTCAAAAATAAACGTATAAGTAAATTGTTTTACAATTTTCTGACTTGGTTTATTTTAGATAGGCACATCGCTGAAGATTTCTCCTGCAAGCACCAAACTAAAAATCTTTTTTTAAGAAGAACTCACATATCACTCGGTATAAATCTTACCTTAAGAGATTTTTGAACAAAGGCCCTCGTAGTCATTCGCTTAATATGAAAATTAACCATTTAACCAAATAACCATTCACCAAATGGCAAACACACGAGCATATGAAACTTGTTAAAAAAAGCCAGTTTATTGGTAGACTTTGCCTAAGTCCCTGTTGAAATAAAATCCTCCAAGAGAAACTGAGAAAACATTAGCCTTCCTGCCAAAAAAATCAAAAAACCTGAAAGTTTCATTCTGCCGTTAAAATACCGATTTGAAAAATTTAAAAGGGAGAAGACGTCGGTAAAGCTGTCTTCACCCACAGCTACTAAAACACCTTGTAACGAACTACAGGCACGACTACCCAAAAAGATAAGGCCTACTCCTATTATCCTAAAGCATGGACTTATCGGTGCCAAAGATTACAAGGATACAATTACCAATATTAGATGGTAAGAAAGAAGTGTTCAATATGGAAGAAAGCCAAATTCAGAGAAGGCGCCAATTAAAAAGAGAACTATAACAAAGATGGCGAGATCAACGGGATCAAGAAGCTTTAGATAGATCACGACGAGAGAACGTTCTTTTTCATAGAAATCGCATCCCACAAGAAACACCGGAACAAACACAAGCGCGACATGCTTCTGATGCTATATTATATTGTGATGAATTTTTATAACAAACTTTATTTACGGTTTTTAATAGTCAGTAATCGCTTTCGCAAAAACTAATTTGTTTTTAAGACGGTTTTCTTCGTCAATTTTTGAAAAGACATCATTTGCGGCGTTAATTTGTTCCTGAAAATAAGTTTTAATTACTTAAAGAGTCGAGCTGTTTCAAACACATTTTTGTATTGAAGATTAGAAACACATATTAGAAATATTAAAAGACAAGAATTAAAAAGTCAATTACTTACCTAAATTACAAGAGTTGTTAAGTTAAATGTGGATAATCACAACACACGTAGATTTTTGTATAGATTGCAGCGAACGATTTTCAAAACAATTGAGGTGATAATAATTTTCCAACAGGAGCTAAAACAACACCTGTTTCACGAAGAAGCTGTGAATTTCAAATGCGCATGCAAGATTTAAAATTGTACCGAGTGAAAATCTCATAGTCAGTGGCGTATCAACAGGTACATTAAAAACAACAATTAAAATTTCAAAGTGTATTTTTATTTTATTTTTATGAACATAAATTGATTATATTGTACAAATTTTACTTACACATTAACACCATAAGATTAATAAAATTAGATGCTAGCACGAGTACGTTTGATAATAAATGTGCATCTAAATTTACAAGTCCCCATGATACACCCAATTTTTGAATTTGCTAAAGGTGTAACTGTCACCTACCAAACTTCATCTTTTAAAAATAAATTAAATTCAGTTTGCCTTAAAAAGAGTTTTTTCTTTTTACAACGACAATAGAGTTTTGTCATAGGAACTCACTTCTGAGGGAGCTCAGTGCTCTACGACAATTAAAAAGCTAGCCAAGGTAAACTTTTAAAAATAGTAAAGGGTTCTTTCTTATAAATTTTTATTAGGAGAATATCACTACAATATCTGCAAATACGAGACAAGCGATACAAGAACTTTGAAAAATGAGATTTGCTAGTTTTGATCCTCGCGAAATTTTGCTTCTGAGCGTCCAGCAGACTGAAAATTTACCAGTTGTTGTCGAAAGGGAAAGATGAAATTACATCAAACGAAAATTTTTTCTATTATCTTAAACTACTTTGGGGGTTAATTTCAAATCCACAAAATCCATCTTACAAATCCTTTCGTGAAGCTGCATAAATACGATCTTACAATAGTGCTTTGTCTTTTGCATCTATGGAAGCAGTTGTTGATTTCCATGGAGGTGGGCCATACGTTGTTAAAGTGCATGGCCAAGTTTATCATCACACCACTCATTTTCGACCAAACAAAAACGAAACTCTGCGATATGCACAGCTTTCTGTTATCGATAGTGCGCAGGCAATGGAAATTATAGCCGCACATCCTGCCAATGCTCAATGCGACCGGCAAATACTCGATATCATCGATAGGTTTTTAAGATGCAACAATAAGATCGCTAATACTTATACAATACTTCGCGAAGTACAAATGAAAGCTCCCAAAAAGCGTTTTCCAGCGTGATCGCTATTTTGATCAGCGTTGTTACAATATGCCAAATCAAAACGAAATTGCCATGATGTTTGTGAATAGTGACGGAGAGCCACCATTCAAACGAGACATGTGTGTGTGTATCTTAAAAATCCGGAAAACTCCAACAACTCTTCATTAATATTAATATCTTGCGTCCCAATTTAGAACCGATGGCTTATCCGTTACTTTTTCCCTATGGTAAACTTGGGTTGCAGCCAAACTGGCAATGCAAATGTTATGTTGGAACTCAAGTCAATCGGACACGAACTACATCACCAAGCTGCAATACGTGGCCTCGTTGACTGCAATAAGAAGTAATTTTAATCCAAGACTTCACTCGAGAAAGCTTACACAACAATGGATTGTCGATTCTTACCTTCAGGACAACTAACGCTGAGCACCCTGTGTACCCGAAGTACAGAATTTGGTTTGCCAACGTTACAAGAAGTACGTAGGGCAAGACACCTCGTACACAGTACTTGGTACTGGGAGAAATACAGGCCGCCCTGGAATATTATGCAGTGTGAAAACTGCTTGGAATTCGACCATGTTAGCAGATATTGCTATGCAACTGAAGTCTGCGGTGACTGCACCGAAAATCACAACACATGGAACTGCCCTGTTCAAAATAGTAAACCAAAGTGGAATAATTCTAACGACAACCATAGAGGCACTTCAATTGAGTACCCCAGATATATAAAAGCCGAGGATAAAGCAAACTCTAAAAAAGTTTAGCAGAGCCACAACCAGTGTCTAAAAGGACAAGCAATGCTAGGCTTCCACGACCCCAGGGAGTACCCCAAACTACCAAAAAGACCACTGATGGAATTACATGTGGAACCTCTAAGTACGACGCTACACACACAGCAAACAAATCATCCTTAGCCCCAATTAGGACCCAAGAGACAACCACCACCGAAAAACATCCCAAGTACAAACTCTTCTTTCAAGGAGTTTTTGAAAGAAATAAACAACATTAATAAAATGTTTAATTTTAAAAAGCTTACCGAAACGCTAAAACATCACTAAATTAGCTAATGCGGCAAATGCAATAGATATGTTGTTGGCCTGCGAGGCAAACGAAGCATTCGCTGCAATTGAAAAGATTCATGAGTAAGATAAACTTAGATAAACTTAAAATTGCTAACTGGAACGCTACCAGTGTGGTCAACAAAAAGGAAGAACTGGAGGACTTCTTTTTATCAAACAAGATAGACGTTATGCTTATCAGTGAAACTTGACTAAAGCCAGACCTCAAATTTAAACTAAAGAAGTTCCACTGCTACAGATTGGATAGAATAGCACACGGCGAATAACATCGTCGTTGGAGAAGACTTCAATGCAAAACATTCGTTTTGGAGTTGTAGTACAAAGAATACTTCTGGCAATATCCTGCGAGACTTATCACAAGAAAAGAATTTCGTCATAGTATACACTCGACATCTTCCTCTTTTTCGGGGGACATACCACATCAACGGTCCTGGAAAACCTCTCTCCAAATCACTACCCAGTGGTGATGACGCTCTTTCTCAACTGTGACTTGCACAAAAGAGATATTCGTATGACCAACTGACAAACATACAAGCAAAAAGCAAATGGAAATCGACACCAACGGTGTCACCAATGCAGATATCCACGAAGCCATCAAAAAGTTCACAGTGGTACTGCAATCAGCTTTCAAAGATGCAACCACAAGAATAAAAGTAAAAGATTCCTATAAAGTAGATTCAGAAATCATAAAAAGATGAAAACGATTCAAAATTGGGAAAAGAAGTAGTGGCTCCGCATAAGAGATTCAACATACCGCATCGTCAAGAATCACATCACCGAAAAGATTCAGCAATTGCTTCGAGAAGAAAGAAAAAATAATTGGAGAAAGGCTACAGAAAACCTAGCGCTCTGAAACAACTCAATTTGGTTGGCCAATAAATGTTTAAAGAACAAACACCACAAGATCTCAATAATTAAGACCAGCAACGTCAAATTATACACGGACAAAGAAAAAGCCGACGTCTTTGCAAATGTTTTTCTGGATACCCACAGCAAAACTATCAACGACGTTTTTCCCATGGACCAGGAAGTGAACGCCACATATGAAAACCTTCATTCGAGGGCTGAAGAATAGAAAAGCTTCCGGCCTGGACGGCATCTCCAACAGACAGCTCAAATACCTTCCCAGAAAAGGAATTTGTCTCCTGTACTGCATCCTTCTCATGTTACTCGAACTGTTATTTCCCTACTCAGTGGAAACTGGCTAAGGTGATTGCGCTACCAAAACCTAACAAGGCAAGAAACATCGCCACTAACTGCATGCACATTAGTCTGCTCGTAACTCTCAGCAAAGTTTTAGAGAAAATTATACTGGAAGAGCTGAACAACTATCTAACCGAACACGAAATTATCATGGATAAACAATTCGATTTCAGAACCGGACATAGCACAACGCATCAAGAAGAAGATAGTGAACGAAAGACACATAAATAAAGACACGGGCATGGTGTTATTAGACCTGGAAAAGGCTTTCGGCATTGTTAATCGCCAAGCACTTATTCAAATTGCATTTGCAATCAAATCAAATTGCAATCAAAATGCATTGTTAATCGCACAAATTATTCAAGTTAGTTGAAGCCTCTTTTAATCTAATCAAGATCATCATCGGCTACCTGGAAGATAAACAATTCTTTATTGTCGGCAACCAAGCCGTCCCCGCTGTGGTAGACGTACCAGCCGGCGTTCCGCGAAGCTCATTATTAGGTCCGATCCTATTTTCTATTTCATCAATAATATTTCTCGACGTCACAAAACAAGCATCGGAGTCTACGCAAACCACACAGCCATCTTCCAAAGAAACCAGGAAATATGTAACGTATCTAAAACACATTAAACTAATTCTCGAATTTTTTAAAACATGGAAACTTAAAGTCAATATACCCAAGACGGAAGCAATTCGACTCACTTTCTAGCACAAACCTTGTAACATTTAATTGCTTAATGATTTCCGCAACCTCAAATTGTCGGTCGCACCAGACGCCCATGGTGGTATTGGTTCGCGCATGAAGGGAGCGTAGCCATCGCTTTGCTTACTAACGTCGCACCGAAGCGATAGAGACTTCATTTTGAAGCTTTAAGTAGGAAGGTTGCATTTTGAGTTCCGTTTGGAAGTCGGTGGAGATTGTGATAATCTCGATAATTGCAAATAGCGCAAGAGTCCAGTATTGCGATATTTAACCTGAGGCGTACAGTAAAAGTGTAGTAGTAAATAGCCAACAACATCAATGTCGACATATGCGTAAATTTGATGAACGTGTGTTCAACTTTTGAGAACGACGATAAGGTCGTGCTGGATTATCTTATTTCTTTTGAGTCCACATCTACGACCTACTGTGTTCGTGATAGTGACAAGTGCTTCAAGATTGGTGCACAAAGCGATCGGTTCTTTGATTTCATCATTCTTCAATCGTGCAGTTCAGCAAGCTACTGGTTCTTCAAAGCGGCGTAGGAGAAACCACACGTCGGCATCGTTGTCTTCAGATTGGAAGCACGAAGGGTTTTGGTGGTGTAACCGCTGTCACAATAGATCTTGTAAACGTACTTGAGCCTTTTCTAATTATTTCCTGTGTTTGGTTTCATTGAGAACGCTGTTGGTTTAAAATTATTGTTTGACGTGGCCGTAGGCCAAATTATAGCTGCCGATTCATATTTTGTGCATCGAAAATTATTGCGATAACGATTTTTTTATAGTAGATTGTACCAACTTATATTCTCATTATACGTTTCTCAATTACCGGTGTTTTTTATTTTGAGAAAGTTGAAGCAAATTCTTTCAAAATTTGCGCTCGTGCGTCCGAATTTAATAGAGCTGGTTTTCTACCTAGATCTATCACACTTATCACTGAAAAAGATCTATTCTATGACGATATTATTAGCGATAAAAAATATTCTCATTACAACCTCGCGATGTTGCAGGAGTTAAAGGAGTTAAAGAAGTTACTTTTCAGCCAAGAAATACAAGCTCGACTAGACAAGAGCAACTTTGTTATTCAATTATTCTGGTCTTCATTGACCAAATCTAAAGAACCAAAGAACACTAAAGAAAGAAAAAGTCACTTTGTACAAAGCTTGTGCCAGATGCCAAATGAAGCCATAAACAATTTCTACTAGAAGCTGGACATAAATAAACCAGCGTATAGAATATTAAGCATCGACAGACCGAAGTACCATTTCCAATGTTTTATGTCGATCTGAAGTCAAACAACAATAAAATAGTCTACAAGCTAAAATCGCTTTAAATTCCAGGAATATGGTTATACCAAAAACTTCTGTCGAAAATCAAATCAAAATCATTTTACCGTTGTGTAAAATGTGTAGGATACCACAAAACCATAAAATAACCAATTAAGACAATAATATCTGATGTGTTAACTATAACGGCGAATATGCCGCAAACTATAGTGGATGTATGGTTTACAAGCAGTTGTAACAAAAAATATTTCCTACACTTAAAGAAAAAAGAGCCGAGCACCAAACAAGTAATAAACTATTTTATGTACAACCACAAACAATGACGTTCACACATAACTTGAGTATAACATTTTTGAGAAACAGGTTTTAATAATATTAACAAATATGTGAATGCTTTCTGTTAAGATCGAGTTTATTTTTACATAACTTGTATATAATAATTAATTTCTTTGAAAAAAATGCATCATAAGTCTTTTAAAGGTAGGTAGCCGATTCTGGACCATTGCTGAAGACGACCAGCAGTTTATTTTTTATACTTGTTATAAATAAATGAACCCGCCATCCGATCCAACAAGTGCGAACGAGAGGACTAAAAGTTTATATTTTATAGCAACGCAAAACTGAAATTTTTATTTCACAATTTGAAATTCTTATTTTAAAATCAGGAAAAAGTTTTAATTAAAAACGGGAAAATGGCAAGTCAATGTATTAAAGATATTCCCGCCATCCTCACCCAACTCTTCAAGGAGCAGACGAAAAGAAAAGAAGAATGCAAATGGAGCAGAACAAGAGGACGGTCACTCTCCTTCAGGACAAGATAAGGGCAATGGAGATGACAAAAACAAAGACGCCCGCCACTCAGCAATTACCCCAACTGATGGCCCAACAAGTCCTCTTGTCACCAGAATTTCCCGCCATTCACATTCGAAGAATACGCGCACAGAAACAAGTACCGGGTACTTGCCGACTCCTCGGACGAAGAGAAACAACAGATAGAAACTAGCGACCCACAGTCAATGGAAACGAGCCAGAACGTGCCCACCAGGAGCCAGGAGCTTCCTAGAAGCCAAGAACCAGCAAGAAACCAGGAGACTCCGTCACGTAGCGCACATTTCAAGCCAGCTACGAAAAGAATCCCACCAATCGTCCAAATACCTGAGGATGATACTAGATAGGGGACTCAGATGGGAGCCACATATCAAGGAGGCAACGACCAAAGTAAGGGTAGTCATGGCGGCTCTGGCCCCCCTTCTCGGCAAACATAGCAAGTTAAGTGTGAGGAACGGCTTAACGTTGATGAAAACCATCATTAGACCAATTTGCAACAGCAAATCGAATAAACCGACTCCAGGTGGTGCAAAAAATCGCGATAAGAAGAGCCATGAAAGTTCACTGGCACATTACCAACGCATGCTTGCAAAAGGACGCTGAATTCGAATCAATCGCGGAGTTTATCCAAGGAATGGCGGAAAAACTTTACGAATCAGCACTGGACTCCGAAAAAGCACTAATCCCAAGGATGGGTAACTATCAACCCGAAGATTATTTAAAGAACAACAAGACAAGAGCTCTCTTGCACCCCTCTCCCCTAAGTCGACTAACAATATTTTCAGCTGTCTGCTTTCAGGATAATTAAAAATCACTTCTGAAAAGTTAGACCAATGATAAATGGCCAAGTTCCAAACTGGATGAAATTGTGCGTATCGAGTACCGAGCGAGCTCGATTGCGCCCCACTCCACTTATTAACTAACTAATCCACGCCGCAAATGCGCAAACTGCGGATTATTGCTGAAATAGCCATTGGCTTCACGTCCTGGTGCTCGGGATTATCCCAATCTTTTGATAACGAAACAGATGGAAAAGGCTTAAATAGAGATCGAGACGCGACTGGTACCTGCGTGACTACGACAGAAAACGGATCCGCAACGTGTCAGCTGTACCGTTGTGAATCTCAAGTCCGGTATTCCCGACTAGTCCAAGGCTTCTACCCTGAACGCTCAAAAAGAATTCGCGACAAAAAATGTGGGCCCACACAGTGAGAATAATAACTCCGTTCGTTAAATAGTCCCTTATTAAAAAAATGCAAATAAACTAATTTAGTGAAATATAATATAGTATAAAAACAATAACAATTATGACATAAACCAGCAATACAAGAAAATTAATTAATATGAAAAATATGAGTCCCTTTTGTTCGTTTATTTAGTTACACGACCGTTGCGTTTAAGGTGTAACTTGTCACTGATCTTTTAAAATGCGTAGCATCCCCAAAACTAACACTATTTTAACGTTTTGATCTTTATGTCGTTTTGTTCCGTTTATTTATTTTCTACACACAGATTGCCGATAAGACACAAAAGGGTACGATCCGTAGTAAAAAAAGACTAGACAGCATAACAAAACGACATAGAGTATACGGCAAAGCCGTGGCATCCGATCAATTCGAGACAGCGGAATGTCTGAAGCCTAGAGAAGAACCAGTCAAGTGCGCAAACTATCAGGGTCAGCACCCGGCAACTTACAAGAGATGCCCCGCCTACCCCAAGTCAAAAAGACCCGGAGCGCCAAGAAGTTACCACAGGCGTGCAGAATACTACTGCCACTCATTGGCTCAATAACTAATTCACAACGGAGCAAACCGAACACAGAACGAAGCCACACCAGCCACCGAGAAGATAAAGAAAATTAAGAGAAAAGAAACACAGGCAAATAAATATCAGACCTTAACAAACATGTTAGAGAACGAGCTAATTGCTGCATTCGTTAGAGTCTTAAAAAACGCGAAGGTCAACAATGAAATTATCAACAAACTGAAAGACGCAGCCGACAAAGTAACTGACAAATTCATAAACGTCGATGAATAGACATCGCAAAACGACCTACCTCGCTGCAGATGGCATTCTGGAACGCCAACGGTCTTCTGGTAAAACAGTTCCTATTACTCGATTTCGCCCATTTGCACGATTTGGTCACTATACCGGTTAACAAAACCCATATGAAAAAAGAAGATAACGCAAAGCTCCCCGGGTACACCCTGTACCGCACCGATGGCGAAAACTCGAGGAGGTGGCACCGCCATGCTATCTACATCAAGACCACCATTGAGCACCACGAGGTCACGGACATGGATCTGCAACTCGTGGAAGCCACCACAATCAACATCCGCACCAAACAACAGAATGGCTCCAGATCTCTTCGATCTACAACCCACCTAACAAGAAATTCCTCTAGAAAGACCTTGCCGTACTCTTCGACGGCGCTGGAAGAAAAGTTATGGGATAATTAGGATGTGGAACGTTTAGGCATTTTGAATAAATTTTAATTACATAATAATAAAAAAATAAATAGTAGGAATGGAAAAGAAAATTCCATTAGAATAGAATATAATAAAAATTACTTACCAGTTGCAGAAAATTATTTTGATCTTGTTCGATGACTGGCCAGTTAACTGGTTAATGAACTTGAGATTTCCTGGAAAGTGAGGAAATTATAAATTGTAATAATATTAAAATTTTCTTAAAGATAGATAATTTTTTCTCTAAATTTATAAACAAAAAATATGAGAATCGGTGTGTTTTGAATTAAACGGTATAAATTTAAAATAAAATAAAAACATTAAAGTTTATCATATCAAATTTTTTTTAGAAACACTAAAATGCAACACATTTTATAATTAAAATGTTTTAAGTTCACATTACATTATTTTTCTAAATTACTTTTTAATTTTTAAATATTTCCTTAAATTTTAATTTCAATTTTCGTTGCAATAATATTTATAATTGTAGCGCAAAACTTGATACAATACCGGTTTTGCAGCTGTCCGGCTTATCATCAAAATTTGTAGTTCCTTCAATAAATTTTTATTTTGTTGTTAGAAAATTTTACCTTTTAATTAATTTTTAATTATAATTTTAAATTTTATCCAATTCCATTACAATCATTTTATCTTGAATTATGCAACTGCAGCTTCTGTTTAGTTTTATTTTCAAAATCGTTCAAACCCTTTTAAAATCATATAAATTTCAATCAAAAACTTTCCATTCAAAAAAATCACTTATATTTCAAAAATTATTAAACTTATCAAAAAATTCATTCGACTCACAAATCAAACTTCCACTAATGTCAGCCATTTTTGGCATAAAGATCTTTATCATTCTTTTCCAATTACCAACATTTAAAATATTTCTATCAACTCATACAGTCATACAAATTTAAAATACAAAATAATAACAAATTTCAAACAAATTTAACAAAATAACTACAGGGACGGTAAAATCATTTCGAAACACAACAATACAATTATTATCTCAAACGTTTTCACGGTCCTCTAGCATTATCAGGCGATGAACTAGAGAGAAAAACGAGAAAAAATAGGTATTTTTCGTTCAAATTGTAGAGAAAGAGCGTGGGTTGGAGGGAAGAAGATATTTTGAAAAAGTGGTATATTTTAGGATGAGTTTCTAAAAACAGCCCTATTCCGACGGAAAATTTTAGAATATAACTTGCCCTAGCAAAATTTTTTTAAGTTCTCTCTGGCTTCGCCATCGGGAAATTTTGAAACATTTTTCGTCGGGAAAGTTGTATTTTCCAATTTTTCTCTCGGCTCGGGGTTGTTACAATAGATGAAGGTGATTCGCGGAAATTAAAGATAGCGGTGAGAAACCTTTTTAACGAAAAGATGGGAACAGAGGTTGAAATCAAGTATGCGTACAAGATAAGGGAAAAAAGATGCGTAGTCGAGATGTACAGCTTTGAGGATAAAATGCAGATACTGAAGAATAATGTAACGATCAATTGTTACATTTTTTGTTTTTTTGAATTTTTTTAATATTGGTTTGGTGATTTTTTAGATTTCTGTAAATATTGTTTTATTTTAATTTAAAAGATGGCGTTGCTAACTTTTCAATTTTACAAATGCTACGGTTTTGTGTGGTTGGTAGAGAAGGTCATCGACGACGAGAAAAGATGGTCGTTTAAGAGCGTCAGACAATAAAACCACAAAAACAGTAATTGGTGATTTGAAAACATAATATTTAGTTTTAAGTGAAATTTAGTGAATTAGGTAAGTCACATTTTAATTAATTCTACTATTGATTTACTTTTTGAATTCTCAAATGAGAAATATTTGATTTTGGTTAATATTAAAAATTTACAAATGTCGATTGTTAATTCACATCTGGCAAACAATTTTTGAATGATATAAATTAAGTTCACAAGTTACCTTGAACGAATAATTGTGGTATTTTCTGATAACAGAAAATTTGATTTCTTTTAAAACCATTTTTGCAAGTGACCAAAGTTGCTTGGATTTGACTTGATTACCTTTATATGTTTATCCTTAGGAAATATTAAGGTAATTTAAGTCATCCGCTTGCTTCGTATGCCGATCAGGACGGAGAAGTAATTTTTCTTTAGTGGATCGGCCTGTAGCGGTATCACGACAATTCTTTACTTGTTGATAAATATTTTCTTTTGAATAATAATTATTTTACATTTTGGAAATCTAGTCTTGTGCGAACTCTATTTTATTTATTATTTATTATTTTTTTGTTGAGATAGTGGAGCCACAAGAATTTTGTAAAGTCGTTTCATTCCTCAGCTGGCGCCCAAACACATTCTCCTTTTATTTTACGTAGCCACCTTTCTTTTAAAAGACTCACGAAGCTGTAAAGCTACCCAGCTTCTTCGACAGTGGGTAAAAACCCAAGAGCTAGCCTATCTACTATCGTCATCAGTAGAGACAAAAAGGGTTTTTGTAACCAATAGGAGAATAACGTTACAATAAATCCAAGTTAATGACTTCTCAAATCTACATCGACAGCGACCTCACACTTTTGGAGAGACGTATTATGAAAGAGATAAGAACAAGAGCAAGAATGGAGAGAGAAAATGGGAAAAAAGTGAAGATAGGTCACCTGAAATTGCTCACGCTCGAATACGTCGTAATATGGGATCCGAATGAAGGAAAACTGATAGAGAAGAGGCTAGACGTTCCTGGCACGTTACCAAAAAACTAATGTCTTATGGATTGAACAATGAAATGTTGATGGACCGGCGAGTACATGGAAGAATGAACACTGAAAACTGGAAAAAGCAAAAGAACAGAAATGGGAAGAAAAAAAACGTAGAAGGACCAAGAAAGAAAAGGGCAAAGTATAAAATAACGAAAATAGGCACATGGAATGTGAGAACGCTGTTGAAAGTTGGAAAACTGAAAGAAATCGTAAACGAACTGTTAAAGTATGGAGTTGATGTTGCAGCACTGTAAGAAACGAGATGGGAAGGCCACGGCAAAGTCAATGCGGAAGAATACGTGTTCCTTTACTCGAGAGAGGCTAGGCAGGGTAGTAAAGGCACAGGATTTATAGTATCGAAAAAGAACAAAATATTACATTTTAAACCAATAAACGGAAGATTTTCGTATATAAGAATTGAAAAACCTAATAACCTGTCCATAGTGAACTGTTACGCCCCAACTGAGGGAGGTAACGAAATTGATAAAGAACAGTTTTACAACGAGTTAGAAGCAATTTACAAAAAAATCCCAAAACACGACACAATCATCATACTAGGCGATTTCAACGCAAGAATTGGGAAGGAAAGTCATATAACTGATGTTGCCGGCAAGGAAACAATACACTCAAGCACAAATGACAATGGGGGTAGACTGTGTGAGCTAGCAGCAGCGTTAAACATGATAATCTTGAGCACGAAGTTTAAGCACAAGAAGCAGCATAAAATCACTTGGTCCTGGCCTGGAGGGAGTAAGATGGAAGGTAACCAAATAGATCATATACTGATTACAAAAAAAGCGTGCCTCGTTCGTGAGAGACGTGAGAACCTACAGAGGAGCCAATGCCGATACGGATCATTACCTTGTGGTCGCAGAGATCAAACAGAAGACATCAACGGCTGAGATAAGGCAGCAAAAAACGAAGCAAATTGCAACAGAAAAACTTACCCAAGACGGGGCAGATGTAAGAAAATATGTGGAAAGACTAAAAAGCAAATTAGCGAGAAAAACGAGAGACATACCGACTGAAATTGAGGAACAATGGAAAATAATAGCGGAGTGTATTACAGAAAGCAGTAAACAAGAAACAGGATACAGAGAGAGACCTAAACGGAAGAAATGGTTTGACAGAGAATGTAAAGAGAAGATGAACGAAAAAAGAATGGCTAGACTTAAATGGATAGAGATGAGTGACACAGATGACTATAACAAATACAGTAAAAAGAGAAAAGAAGCAAGCAGGTTATACAAATATAAGAAAAACAAATGGGTCGAAGGAAAGATGAAAGAAATAGAATAATGCAAAGCCAGACACGATATCAAAGGGTTTTACCAGAACATCAGGAAGAAAAGAAAATTAAACGCAGTCAAAACAAGGGGAATAAGAAACAACGAAGGCAGACTAGAAAGTGAGCCAGAAAAAGTGAAGAAGATTTGGGCAGAACATTTTCAGAAGTTGCTGTGCACAAGCAGAACCGAAGTACGAGAACAAATCGAATTAGTTTCGACAGTGGATGAAAACAAAATCTACGAACCAGAGAAAGAAAAGATTATACAAACAATAAAAAGGCTTAAAAACGGAAAGGCACCAGGCAGCGACGAGATGATGGCGGAAATAATGAAATATGGAGGCGAAGCATTACATAATGAAATCAGTTCACTGGTGAAAAGAATCTGGAACAAAGAGAAGATGCCAAAAGCATGGAGCGATGGAGTCATCATAACATTGAGGAAGAAAGGAGATGCGGAAGTGTGCGGCAATTACAGAGGCATAACACTCCTGAATGTGGCTTACAAAGTGTTATCCCCGATAATACAAAACAGATTAGTAGAATACACTGACATGATGATTGGTGAATATCAATTTGGTTTTAGAAGAGGGAAGTCGACGGTTGGTGCGATACACACGCTGAAACAGATAACCGAGAAAAGCAGAGAATTTGGAAAGTGTGATGCACCTGCTCTTCGTGGATTTCAAACAAGCTTTCGATAGAGTGAACAGAAAGCAACTGCTGGAAGCCATGAAAGAACTGAAGGTACCAACAAAGTTAATTAGATTAGTTAGGATGACATTAGAGAAAACGACAGTTAAAATAAAAAGTCCAGCAGAAGAAACAGAAGAATTTGAAGTAAACTGCGGTGTTAGGCAAGGCGACGCCTTATCGGCCACATTGTTTAACATTGTACTCAAAAAAGTTATTAGAAAAGCGGGATGCTCTGGAACGATAATAAATAAAGACAACCAAATAATTGCATACGCGGATGATATGGTGATAATATCAAGATCAGAAAGAGCACTGAAAGACACTTTCAATGCAATAAAAGGACCGGCAGAAGAGATAGGCCTCGTAGTAAACATGTGCAAGACAAAATATATCAAGTGTCAGAGAACAAATACAAATGTCAATATGCGTGAACTAAGAATAAACGATTGCAGTTTCGACCAAGTAGCAAATTTTAATTATTTCGGAGTGCAAATAAATAGCAATAACTGTAGAACATCGAAGATCGTATTTTGCAAATAGACAGATATTGAGAGACAAACAAATATCAAGACAGACTAAGATACAAATATACAAGTCTATCATAAGTCCGGTAGTGACATATTCATCAGAAACAATGTGCCTGACACAAAGAGAAGAAGAGGACCTTCGAGTCTTCTAAAGAAAAATAATGAGAATAATTTTTGGACCAAAGAAAGTGGATGACGAATATAGAGCGAAAATGAACTACGAGATCCAAAAGGAGATGAACGGCGAAAATATAGTAAGATTCATAAAAGCACAGAGAGTAAAATGACTGGGCCACGTCATGAGGAGTAGCGACGAGAAGATGATAAAACGAGTGACGTTGTGGGAATCTGACGGAGTCCAACCCAGAGGAAGACCAAGACTGCGATGGTGGGACGGAGTGATGGAAGACTTGAAATTAATCGGCGTGACAGACTGGAGACAGGCCTACGACAATCGCACGAGATGGAGATCAATAGTCAAGGAAGCGAAGACACATTCCAGATTATGAAAAGAGGCAAGACTTAAATTATTTGAATTGTAATTTGACGAGGACTAATCCCCCTCCTAAAAAGGATTTTGTAAGTCTCAATGGGACAGCTCAATTCGTAAAGAATGTAAAGCAATAAATTATTATCTAAAATTTTAGGTTTGTTTTTCCGATAATAGTGTAGAAAAAAACCTCTCAAAATTTTAGACAAAAGCAGGTTTTAAAAATGCAGTTTTGAGATAATCGCTTTCAAAGTTTTAGTATAGTATAACGGCCAGTTTTAGTTACTTACCGATTAATCTGAAAAACTTCAAAGATTATATCTTTGAAAATTATTCATATTAGTATTAAGAAATGCTTTCCTTAAATAAAGACATTAAAACACATTGTAAAACAAATTGAGATTATAAAGGAAAGAACCTTTTACCTGAAGCATTCTGACTCGCACACACGACGCGCTTGGCTATATTACCTATAACTTCGAAAATTTTTATAATTTTTTTATTTTTTCTCGTTAGTAATCGCTCAACCTATATGTTCAGATTATGAAAATAAAAAAAAAAAATTTTTTTTTAAATTTCTAAATTGACTTCCCTCCTTAAGAAAAGGTTTTGACCCACTGAGCAGGAACAGGTAATAAAGCCGTCCAATCAGAGGTACACAGAGAAGGGATATTATATTATAGGTACCAATCTCATAAAATTTTATACTAGAAGTACATATAAAGAACCTCAACTGAAAATTTTATTCAGTTAGTTACGAATTTCTTGTAGGAAAGCATTAGTGGATTTTTTATAAAACAAAAATAGAAATGAACAATTCCAATTCCGATTGCGATAACGAATACTCTCCAAAACGTCACAATAAATTTCAAAACGAGCGTTCAGAAGCTACTAAATATCATCGGCCAAAAAATTTTGTACATTCTCGTGTACAAAGATCCAATTATTCCAAATCTACATCAAGAACTTCAAGTTCCAGAGTTCAGGACCCAAGCAATTTTTCTAATAATTATGAACGAGCTACGGAAAGGCGTAAGTACAATAATTATCAAAACAGTGAATATTATAACAATCGCTATCAAGCTTATCAACAACCAACAACCAGTGTAACACCAATCCGATTATCGCCGATGACGTTTAAAACTTTTATATTATCCCAAGATGATAGCATTCCAGAAACTAATGCGATAGCTAGTTACAACAGATATGAATTAAAATTTCAAATTGATCAACTTGAATATTTCTTCAAAGTACACCAAAATGAAGAGTGGTTTCGAATTAGGTATCATCAGGAAAATATGAAGAAGCACAAAGAAAAGCAAGCCAACGCACTGAAGCGTCGTTGCAACGTTTTTTTAGAATTGTTTAATGCAAACAAATTTGATTGCGTAAGTGTTGATAATGGCAAGACAAATGATTTACTCAAAATATTGGATACATTTGTGCTGAAATTGGAAGGAGGTACAGAAAAAGATATTGAAGCTTTGGAAATGGAATATTCAAAAGTCGAAAATAAAATTCAAAATGAATTTTTTCAAACAATAGAAAACAAAGAAGTGAATACAGAAGCTATAATAGAAAAACTTAAAACGTCTTCAATTTGTCTGCGTAATTTGCCTTCCACCATAACTCACAAAGAAATAGAATCTATGTGTTCCAGATATGACGGATTTATAAGAGTTTCGTTAAGTAATCCAAAACCCGAAAATAATTGGATACGTCAGGGATGGGTAACTTTTAAAAGAGATTCAAATGTAAAAGAAATTTGTTCCACTCAATAGATTACTACAATTATTGCAAATATGAAAAAGAAGATGAAATGCCTAATCGATGTAGTATTTTGCACGTACGAGGACCTCCCCCTACCAGAAAATCCGAAATTTCACAGTTCCTCGGTAAAGAGGTAGAAGCGAAACTGATGCAATTTTTACCTGAAAAATTAAACCAGAATGAAACTGAAAGCGAACTCATTAATTTGTATCTTAAAGATTCTGACAGGGAGGTCGATAAGTTTGTATTAGATAATACGAAAGAACTAGGTCAAGATAAATGGAAGTGCTCTCTATCAGGAAAAAAATTTCAAGATCCTCATTTTGTACGCAAATATATTTCTCTGAAATATTCTCATAAAATTGAAGAAGTGAAAGCAAATGCTGAATTTTTCAATGCGCGATCCTAAACGTGTGGGTTTGTCCCTAGCCCAACCCAATAAGCAAAATAATTATGTTGCACCGCACGAAGGATTTACCAGAAATTACAGCTTTCATCCTGCACGAGTTATGGACGTACAAAGTAGTTCACGCGAAATAATACGTTATGCAGATTTGGATGCTCTTCCGGAAATTGAAGATAAATTATTTTAATTGTATTTGTAGTGTAATATTTGTTTAATTTAATAAATTGTATTATTTATTTACTTATTATAAATCAGTTTACTTTATTTAAGCGTATCTATCAGCCTTCTATCGCATTGAAATGTACGCACGATATTTCTTTCGGTTTCTGTTATCCTTTGATTTTTCATGTGTAAAACGCATTAAATAACGACATTAAAGAAAATTATATTATCAAATTTACCTGCAGCTTGGTATAGTTAACCTTTACGATAATAATTTTGAGATGGTAAATGGCATTTTTGCAGACGAGTTATTTTATGTAATATAAAACAATGCAATTTGAAAAGAAATAATTGCAATACATAACGCAAGGCCCATCGATAATAAAAGTATGAAATATTTTTAAAGTTGGAAATTTTATTATTTATAACTGCAATCTTTTGAATTATAAACTTTTAAAGCACATAAATTTCTATTACTGCATCCAGTGTTTTACAATAACAAGACGCATCTATCGTAATCTCAGTGATAAAAATGTAAAAAAGTGCAGATATTTGTAGTTTACAATAGGCAATAAATATAGTGAAACAATTCAATTTGCATTCTAAGTTTTCCAAGTTTAAGACCAAAATTGAGGACAAACACTGAAATATCGCCTTATACAGTCGTATATCTTGTAAATTGTTATACAATACTGCGCTCACCCTGCATTGTTCAGTGGCAGTCAACAATCTCGTGATTGAATTTTAAGAAAAGTTTTGTATTAAATTAACATAAAAATTTTTTTAATATAGTAGTTTATCAAAACTAAAAGTGTAAATTTTCTTCGGTATTTTAATAAAATTGTAGAAAATAGAGTAAATTTAAATTTTGTTTATTTTATTTAAGTACACAGCGTTGGCGCTGCGAACGTCCAATGTAATTACCACAAATTTAAGTTTTACCAATTGACATTATTTAAAAAAAGTTTAAAGTTATTAAAAGGGGAGTTTAGAAGAAATCTGTGCGGTAGATGGTGCGGCACACATCACACAATAGAAGTTATTGCTAATTTTTTTAAACACTAGTCTGTTACGCCATCTACCGTTTAGATTATTGTGTAGTCATACACAATAAGCATTATCAAAACATAATAATTCACTTTAGTATTGAAATGACTTATATATTAGTTTCAAACGGATAATATTTGTGAGTTGCTGATAGTTTACAATAATTAACCGTTGTTGAAGTTACAGAACACACAGGAGTAATCCCAAAAATTAAGAAATTGCAACGTGCATTGAAGTTATTTGACTAGTTGTCTACTTCAAATACTATAGGTTGAGTTCGTGAAAATAAAGTAAACCAATTAAAATTAACCAATACTCAAAAACAAAACAATAATTACACTTGGTCTATATTATATTATGTTTTTATCATTAATTATTGCGAAATCTCTTGAGAATTTTGTAAATTTTACAAAAATTTGTTTTGTGATTCGTCATTGAGGTAAAATAAAAATTTTAAATTTTAATAATATTAAAATTGAAAAATGGCTTACTAGAATATTTTGATAAAGCACTGCAAATGTTTCAATATCAATATCATTTTGTTCCTTGAATTATATTCAAATTAAATGTGTTGAAAATTTTTTCATAATATTTATAATTATAATTCCACTTATTTTTTTCAGTTACTTTATTTTGCAATAAATTAACATGTTTGTAACGTCAAATTTATTATGCTTTCAAAATTATATTCTTCAAGTTTAAATTTAAATTAAATATTTTTGTCAAAATTGGCAAAAAGTTCTTTCAATAATTAATAGTCTTCTCTAAAACCTGCACTATCAAAATTTTTGGTAATGTCAGATCTAAAATCTACGGCACTTTTGCAAAAAAATAATTTAAAACTCAGAATTAGCAAATCGGTTTAAGAATAAATGCATCCGTTATCGCTTTCTTTCAGCAGGTCTTGATTATAAATCTGGATATTCTATATCTATGAACCTCACACCTATTCCAATAATACTAATCACCAATAATACTAATCATATGTTGGTAATTAATAGCAATAACAGAGACCTTCGAACTTAAATTTGAAAGTACATCAAGTGATATACATAGGTTACCTAAATTATATTAAATTGATATTTAGTTGATGGTAGATATGTTACGGTTAATGATGTAAATCGGCCGTCGATGGCCGGACAATGACGTCAATGCCCAAGTATGCCGGCCATTGTCCGGCTATTGACGTCATTGCCCGTTAACGGTGGGCAATGATGTAAATATTTTCATGTGATTGTGATATTTACGTTTTTGGCCGGTCAGTGACATGATTGGCCAAAAAGAATCGGACAATAATGATATGGTGGAAAAAATATTTTTTGAACATTTGAAATTATGTTGTATTCATTGCATTATAATGTATTATAATTATTTATTAACAAAAAAAATATATTGTCGTGTTTCGAAAACCAAAACAATATTAATTTTATTTGTTTTGTAAAATATTTTAAAGTTTGGATTTTGTTTTATTATTTATTTATAATTGTGCATAAAAATGTTTGTTAAAGTTTTGCTATGTAAATAAAAAGAAAGTGGGGAGCGTAAAAAGATTGAGACTTGAAGGTTGATGGACGTTGTAGGAAACTTAGGCCGAGGCCTTGACGTCGAGTAGAGCGGATGAAAACCATTCCCGCAATAATTAAAATTGTTAATTGTTTAAAAATAAATAAATAAGTTGAGTTGATATTTTGTTTTAATTGTGATGAAGTGCAGTGCAAATTGTTAAAATAAATTGGAATTGTTGAAGAATTGGCGATAATTTTAGTCGATGTGCAGAATTACATCGCAACAAATTTGTTAGACGAGCTGCAGTATCACATGTGGAAAGCGCACCTAGAACAAAAGTTCAATACCACATTGAAAGTAACAAAGGTTGAGCATTTTAATTTATTTTTACAATTAAAAAAAATACAATTTGAAGAGCTCATAGCTACAAGTAATGAATGCCCAGCTAAAGATTAATTTGTGGGATTAAGCAAATTTAATAGATTTGCATAGCTGGGGTCATCTCAATATATTAACAATAATTTTAAAAAGTAGTAAAAATTAAAAAAAGATTAAATACATTTTTTTAAATTAATCATTTTTATTGTGGCATAAAAGTGATTCATGGCACTTCGAGTTGCAAATTTGATTTGCAACGACACGTATATTTATTATTTTTACATCCACCCTTGCAGTGACAACACTTGTAACCCTGTCCCACTAAAACACTGTTTTGAGCTTCAACATCTTCAGTGGACAAATTTAAAACTTCATCGTGCGGTATTCCAGTTGAAGCCAATTCTACTCTAGCTGGACATTCAAACATTGCTTCCTATGAGGATCTTCCAATTCCAGAATGCAAAGCACGGATTTTCTTAAACTGTATAAATTTAATTCCTGCGGGCCAATCTTTAGTTTTATTTTCGTCCATCCACGCTCCCAACATATCCTCGATATCTCTATTGGCTCTTTCAACAGACTAGGTTTCCTAGGTTACCCACGAACAACTTTTATCTCAGGCCATGCAGCATGTAATTTCATCAGAACTGAATTGACAAATTCTCGTCCATTGTCGGAGTGCAAAATAAGAGGTACTCCAAAAGCAAAATATGTAGAGAAATGTTTGTTTGGAAAGTAGGGTATTGGTCACAATGTTAATTTCTGGCAGGCGGGGAAACCTTAGAAAAAAAACAATCTGCTTTTTAATAGTATATTACTTGCCGAGGTGGAAAATGATTCATTACAGCCGAGCGCTAAGTTATTTGACTGAGGTGCGAAGCGCCGAAATCAACTATGAGCGCGAGGCTGAAATGAAACTTGACACCGAGGTATGTATACAATTTTATTCACAATCAGTTTGTAAATAATTAAATATCATCAAATTTCATTTTATTAACGCACATTTTTTGTTAGTTCCATTTCTTGCCTACCGACAATGCGACATTGCAGGTCGGGAAGTGACCACTTCCCACCCTAAGGTTGGGAATTAAAACAAAATAGCTGTCTGATTGGTTGTCAAGTGAAAGTAAACATTAAACTGCTTCCCAACTTTTTAAAAGTCAAAGATGTATTAATTACTAATGCCCGGTTTCTGAAGCTTGAGTTATACTAAGGTTAAGGTTAACCGTAATATAACCGCAGATTTTGGGTTTCTATAGGGAAAGATAACCTGAGATCTCTGGTTAAAGTTAACCTACCGATCTGCACGAGTTATGTGTTGGTTAACGTTTTAGAATATGCGCAGATTGCGCATTCGAATAAATAAATTCTGACAAAGGCGATAAACGTCGATGAAAGCTCAATTATATTGATATTAGTGTTTAATTAACTTCTAGTTAATTTAAAGTTTTTCCTTGCTTTCTTTTTCTTAGAACCATTGTTTTATTGGCATTAAATTTTTTGCATACTTCCATCCAAGCTTCGGTTTTTAACTTGTCATTTGTTGCATTTGTTTTTTTATTTTCTACAATGTAATCAATTTTTGTACTATACCAAATGAAAGATCCCTGTCGAAATCGGTGAAATTTTTACTTCGTTTACTAGAATATATTCTGTTTTTCACATTTTTCTTTTGACATATAAAATAATTGATTTAAAATTTTTTCCGTTAAACATTTGAATACTCAGATTTTTGCAACATTTCCAACATAAAATAATAAAATTACCAATTATTTGGTTAATTTTAACTAAGTACAGTACTAGTGACTGTATAACTAAGTTTTCTATATCCCCATCTACCGGCAATTATATCAAACGAGTTGACAATAGGTTAGTGAGGTTAGTTATCCTTTAGTAGTTTGTGGTTTCAGAAACCCATTTTACTTTAACCTTAGGTTAACTTTAACCCTTTAACCTATGATTAGCTATGTGTAGTTTAACCAGAGATCTTCAGAAACCGGGCATTATGCCCGGTTTCTGAAGATTTAATTAATTTAAATATTCACTTATATAAAAAATAATTATCCTAATTAATTTTTTAAAATATTCCTAGTACTATTGTACTTAAAAGAACTAAATAAATTATATTTTCTTACTTTCTAGACTTTATATAAAAAAAAAACCTAACCCCCGTCACTGGACATTGACAATTGAATATAGTAGGTCTGGACCAGAAGAAATCGGGTAACGGATGTTTTTAATAATTATTATTCAAGTATGTAATATCAATAGCCTGCTTAATTTGTTAGTCGCTAACGTATTGATATATTGTGATTAATTTCATACTCTACTTTATATTAATTGTGTGCATTTTGCAGAATTTATAACTAGAATTTCAATCTAACCTCAAAATTTATACTACAAGTTAATGCTTCCAGTATGGTTGGTGTAATACTTATGAAGGTTCAATAAATTTGAAAAAAGTATCAGTGGTTTACGAGTTTTCAGTGATGGTTATAACGATAACGAAATGAAGAACATGGAAGTCGAGTCAGAAGAATTGCATCGTTCTATTGATATTGAAGATAATTCTATTTTAGAATATCAACAGGATAATAATGAGGTGAACTATAAATCATATTATTTAGTATAAAATATTCAAACCGGTGTCCACTATCAACGTCGAACATAGGGAATTAACATTGATTTCAATTGATTTATATATTTTTGCTCGCCAATTCAACCTATTGAAATTCTTTTGCTATCTGTGGAATGATAAAATTATTGTGCATCCTATGATACTAAAATTTTTTTTTTTTCATCAATATTTATTAGAAAATATTAATATAAAAATTTCATGTTTTTAAAAACAAGTTACCATGTTTTCAAAAAAGCTGACTATAAATGTGTAATTTCGTGACAGTTCTAAGTTTAATATAGTATATTGTAATAGTATATTACATGCCGAAGTGGAAAATGCTTCATTACAGCCTAGCGCTAAGTTAGTTGACTGAGGTGCCGAAGTCAACTGTAAGCGCGAGGCAGGAATGAAGCTTGATACTGAGGTATGTATACAATTTTATTTACAATCTGTTTGTAAATAATTAAATATCATCAAATTTCATTTTATTAACGCATATTTTTTGTTAGTTCCATTTCTTGTCTACCGACATTGCAGGTCGGGAAGTGACTACTTCCCACCCTAAGGTTGGTAAATAAAACAAAATAGCTTTCTGATTGGATGTCAAGTGAAAGTATAGTTATTTACGATATGTGTATCGTAATGTAGAATTTTACGATACGCGATGGAAAAATTGTCCAACAAGCCGAAGGCGAGTTGGATAATCCATCAAGTATCGTAGAGACACATTACGATACAAATAATGTACAACTTTTATCTACTTTGATAATAATTAGTACCTACACATATATTTTTTGTTTGTAGTTGAATTTTTATTAAAATTAATTTATGAAAAAATAATAGGGCGGCTAGACGCATAGTTACGAAATTGTTTAATTGTTTCCAAAGCATTTAGTGACAGCAGGTTTCGGTGTACTCGTAAGTGAAAAATGAGTGATTCAGAGGAAAGTTTGCCTTCTGATGTAGAATTGGCTGCTCAATCTGCTATAGATATATTAATTCCTGCCAAATCTAAAAAGCGCTACGAGATAGTGTACAAATATTTTGAAGATTGGATGGAAGCGAAGAAAATTTGTGAGATTCCTGAAAAGGTGGTCCTTGCCTATTTTTCGGAACAAGCAGGGAAGCTAAAACCATCTTTGTTATGGTGCCGGTATTCTATGTTGCGAACGTTGGTCTCGATTAAGAAAAAAATTGATATTAGTCAATATCATCAAGTTGTGGCTTTCTTAAAGAGGAAATCAGAAGGATACCGACCTAAAAAGTCATGAATTTCTCGCAAAGAAGAGATACATCAATTTCTTAAGGAAATGAACGATAAGGATTTCTTATTTATGAAGGTAAATTAAAGCTTAAATAATAAAAAACAACCTCAAACTTATAATGCTTTAAGGTCATTTTGATCATTGGAATTTTTGGTGCTTGCCGACGCGAGGAGATCACAAATTTGATGAGGCGAGACGTTCAAGACGAAGGAGAATTTATCAAGATCACCTTGCCTAATACAAAAACTAAAGTTATGAGAGAATTTGCCATAACAGAAGGAAATATTCCGGGAATAAGTTGTTTGGATTTATTTAGAAAATATAAAGATTTACGTCCCAGCCATACAAAGCACGATCGTTTTTTTCTTACCTACAGGGGAGGTAAATGTACCCAGCAGCCTGTTGGAGTGAACACAATTGGAGGAATTCCAAAGAAAATCGCTACTGCATTAGGATTATCTGAATCGGTGAACTATACAGGACATTGTTTTCGGAGATCTTCAGCATCATTATTGGCCGATGCAGGAGCAGATATGCATACTCTCAAGCGTCATGGAGGCTGGAAGTCAAACAATGTTGCAGAAGGATATGTTGAAACATCAATAGAAAATAAAAAAATAATTGCAACGAAAATAATGGGTTCTTCAGTTACTGTGGGTTCAACAAGTAAAGTTACGGTGGAAAAACCCAGCTTCAACTTGGGAACAACGTCTGGAGTTCATTTTACAAATATTTCCAACTGTGTTATTCATATTAATAAATAGTTGTAAGTATATCCGCATTTTCTTATGATTACAAAAATTCTACAGATACCCACTATGAAATTTTTTGGATTAGTCATAACTCGAGATCAGCGCTATAGATATTGAAAAACTGAGGAAAAAATCGCACCCCTCGCCTTGCACTTATCCCCCGTGAATTAGCGGAAGGAAGGCATATGCAAAAATTCAGGTCGATCGCGCGCAAAAAATTCGATTTTTATCGAATTTCGATCATTATCATTATGGTACTAAAAAAAATTATGAAATATGGAACATTACATAATCAAAGTAGATAAAATAATAAACTGCTTCCCAACTTTTGAAAAGTCAGGGATGTGTCGATTACTAACTGATTGTGAATAAAGTTTTTATGATTAATTTTGAAATATTAATTCTGTTAACTTTTTTGAAAACCCATGGTAACTTGTTTATAAAAACATGAAATTTTTAAATGAACCTTTTTTAACCCGAGAACACTCATGTCTAGAAAATGTCGTTAATACTCGCAGTTGGTTTTTTAGACCGACCATGTTCAATTTAATTTATTTTAGTAGAGTTTAGTTTTTATAGTAGACTAACACGTCTAAACGGTTTAGGAACATTCTCAAACGTTTTGGACGATACCGCATTGTAGAAGGTTGAGAGGAGGAAAGACTGAGCTTGGCGGCAAAATGACCGTGGTGCGAGCATTCTCGGGTTAATAAAATAAAACTGATGAAAAAAAATTAATTTTTATATCATAGAATGCACAATAATTTTCTCGTTCCATCGATACAAAAAAAATTTCTGGAGGTTGAATTGGCGAGCAGGAATCTACAGAACAATTGAAATCAATGTTAATTTTCTATGTTCGACGCCGATAGTGGACACCCTGTATATAAAAACTGGAGGATGATACCTCCTCTACCGATGTATTCTACTTTAGTGTCTTTATCTTCTATCTTTGATTGTATAAAATGATGTTGAGCATTGTTACGTTTTGTACACATAAGACGATGATTCTTTTGCAGGTAAAAATTCATTTTCTCTAAACAGTGTAAGTTTTTTGGTTGTCTTACTTGTGCACAGTGCTACTGTTGTCTTGTTGTAGTCTTTGAATGTTTCAGAAGATTGCCTTCTGATGCATGAACGTTGATCATCTTTATCCGAGACCTAATCGGCACCACAGAATGCAATAATTGTGACTTTGCTTAATTTTGAGTATGCCAAATTTAGATATCTAAAAATTCTCTTCTTAACAGCTCCTCCCCTCCAGTGATCTGGACCGAGATTGTTTAATTTACTTACCGTATTTACTGCTGGTCAATATCAGGTCTTGTGGCTTGCAACAAATATAAAAGCGATCCAACAGCTTCTTGAAATGATAGTGTCCCCATTTTATTGTCTTCCGATGAGCATATATCTTTCTTTACCTGCTGATTGGGACCAAAAAGTGTCTTGGCTTCTCCAAGATCATTCATCTAAAAAGAATTTTTAATTTATTAAATTTTTGAATTATTTGGAAATTCTAATATTATCTATGCAATTTTTATAGTTTTAAGCCCCACGTCTGGGCGCCATTTAATGCTATGCCCCCAGCATTTTATTTTTAATTAATTAATTATTTTTCTTTTCCAATTAAATATTTTCTTAAATTTTTAATTTGGTTTTCAATAAAATTTTAAAAATGGGCATGTTAAAATTTATTCGATACCGGTATCGCAGTCCGGCTTATCAGCAACAATTTATTGTTCCTTAAGTAAATTTTTAAATAAAATATAAAAATTTTTACCAATTTTAATTATAATTTTGAAAGTTTTTTTATTTTTATTACCATCTGTAATCATTCGACCATAGCTTCTGTTTTAATCTTACTTTCAAAACTATCCAAAATATTTTTCTTCAAAATCAAATTCAATCCAATTTTAATTATCAATAAAACATTTTCATAAAAAAATCACTTATATTCAAAAATTTTCACAAACTTATCAAAATTATTCGGACACAAAATTTACACGTCCATCACGTCGACCATTTTTGGCAAAAGGCCTCGATAAAAACTCCACTTCTACCAACTTTAATTTTCAAAATTTTACCTCCCATAATTCAAATTCATATATTTTATAAAATTAAAATCAAAATTTATAGAAAATTAACAGGGTAGGTAAAACTTTGATTCGGAACATGACAATATACACGAGCTTATGGTTGATTGTTTTAATCTTATCCACTTCAACATAGTGCCTATATCTTTATTCCCTGGTCGACTAGCCTGTTTTAATCTTCACCTAAATTTTAGGTCAAGATGGTGAGATGCAATCAGTATGCATCTCACCTCACCTCACTTTCTTGAGTTTGAAATGTAATCGTCAATGTATTGTAAAGTGATTTTATTCGTGTCACAAAGTGTATAGGTGTATTCCTTTTTTGTAGTATTTGCTACAGCATTTTCCACTTCACTTTATAAAAAGCTTTTGCGTAATTCACGAAGTAGAAGATCAGTAAACTTTCTAGCCTTTTCAATTAGTTGCCTAACATTCAGTATTTACTCTCTGGTACCCTTCCCTATCGGAGTGAATATAAATTCTTTCGAGTCATCGATATATTGTGTATAGCAGATACATTATATCTACTCCCAGTGTTCCCATAGCCTTAAAAGGCTTTCCCGTGATGCCATCTGCCTCAGGTGCTTTCCTGTCTTTTAGTGATTTCAGAGCTCATTCCACTTCTGATTTAAGAATAACCCGCTCCTTTTCTGTTGCATAGATATTTTCCACATCTCAGCTATTCTTTGGACATTACTTATTAATATTTTATGATTTGCGTTTGAGGTTTAAATTTTGTTGCCAAATATCTAACCTTGTCGAAGAGTTCTCGACATTCGTTACGGAACTTCTTCGAGTTCTTGTCATGATTCGTTTATTTGGATGCATTTTTAGTCTCGCAAGCCTTTTTAATCTACTCAAGTTCCCAAAGCCTTATTTCTCTTTTATTATCACATTGTTGTTTGGCTTTTCTTCATTTCTCGATCGAGGCCAAGGTTTCAGTGCTATCTTTTAAGACCGTTAATGGTAGGGCACCTCTTTATTCTGTAGTTTATCAATTGTTTAATGTTTTTCCATGTATCGTTTAGGTCTGAAAATTGTTTTTTGTTTAATGCTGTTACGAATGTTTCTGCGTCAGGTATTTTTATGCGATACTTTATGAGAGATCTCTTGGGGCAGCACAACTTTAACTTGTATCGGGCCCAGAGAACTTTGTGGTCTGATCCGTATATTACAACTAGGTTTTGCTTGGACATTTTTCAGCGATGTTTTCCATCTGTTGTTGACCAAAACATAGTCTATTTGATTTCTATCCATGTCGATAGCCATCGTGGGTGGTACTTGAATAATGTGTTCTCGATTGTAAGATTGTTGTCAATTGCAAACCCTTTCGCCTAGACCATAATTTCTTACGTTTTAGATGTTTTCATTAGAAGTGTCGCCTATTTTTGCATTGAATGGGAATGTTGTTTATTTTTCTCTCTATCATGTTGTAGACATCTTCAACTTCGTCATCTGAGGAATTCGATGTTAGCATATGTACATCCAACTCTGTGTAGTTTAGTCGGTTTTGTGTTCGGGATAAGTATAATAATTTGAATGCTTATTGTTTCATATTGGTGAACGTGCTTCGCTAGTCTGTTATTATTTATTAACTATAATTGCTATCTCGTTCCTGCTTGTGTTTTCTGCTTCAGAAATATAATTTGTGCGTTCCAAACTTCTGAAATGTCGCGTGCACTTCTAGTGAATCTCCAATAGTCCGCAGATATGAACTCCAGATCTTATCATTTCTCTTTCAATTATATGCATTTTTCGGGTTTGCATCCTATTGCACATTTCGCACGGACACAGCCAGGGACTGGGGCTGACCATAATCAGCTTTATATTTTCAACTTCTACTCGAGTGGTTTTCCTTTTGATTTCATTGATTGGCTGGTTTGCTAATACCTGTTTTTGAAATCGGAGTAGGTTTTTTAATAATTTTTCATCGTTAATTGTACATCGTTAATTCCACATTTTCCACTGTATGCAATCCTTAAACCTTATCGTATTCAGCTTACAAACGCCACACGTCAACAGAGTTTTCTGTTGCTGACTAAAATTTGTAATTGATCTTCGTTATCAAACGGAATAGCTTTTTTACTTTTTTATTTGGTTTTTGTGATTTCGAGTAGAACTTGAATTGGTCAAATATGACATTTTCACTAGGCTGACAATACTGATTGAATTTCTGTATTATATTATTGAACTTCATCTTGTCCTCAACTTCGGAGAAGGTATATGTTGTATATATCTATCGCTTCATCTTCCATTAAATTCAAGAGAATTGAAATAATTTGTTTATCTGGTTCATCGTTTTGCGTACTGACTTCCACGCAGAAGTTGAACTTTTTCTTGAATTTATTCTAATTCATAGCCACATTTCCTAGGAAACACTGCTGGTGTGTTAACAGTATTTTCTTCTTAACTGTATGTTCTTTGTATTCATTAAATTATAAATTTACCAATATATGTATTTTTAAACAATTAGAAATGTAACAATAAAATCACTTACTAAAGATAATTTTTGTTACAGGAAACCCCAAGTAATTTAATGAGTTACTTTCAAATTAAGAAAGAAGAAGACACGGAAATCAATTTGGAAGATTTGCATCATTCCATCGACATTAAAGAAGAAACTTCAATGAACGAATCTCAAGTTGGTCAAGATTGTGATATCCCTTCACCAATTCACACTGGTAAAATATTTTTGCAGTGTAATATTTGCGATTATAGTTGTTTGACAAAATCAATATTAAAACATCATTTACGAACTCATACGGGCGAAAAGCCGTTTGAGTGTAATGTTTGCGATTATAAAGGTTCACGAAAATATGCTTTAAAAGTTCATTCATTAATTCATACGGGCCAGAAACCGTTTGAATGTAATGTTTGTGATTATAAAAGTTCACAAAAAAGTAATTTAAAAAATCATTTATTAACTCATACGGGCGAGAAACCGTTCGAGTGTAATGTTTGTGATTTTAAATGTTCACGAAGAAATGCTTTAAAAGTTCATTCACTAATTCATACGGGCAAGAAACCGTTTGAGTGTAATGTTTGTGCATATCAAAGTTTACGAAAAGATAAATTAAAAAATCATTTACTAACTCATACGGGCGAGAAACCGTTTAAGTGTAATGTTTGTGATTATAAAGGTTCACGAAAATATGCTTTAAAAGTTCATTCACTAATTCATACGAGCCAGAAACCGTTTGAGTGTAATATTTGTGATTATAAATGTTCACAAAAAACTAATTTAAAATATCATTTACGAACTCATACGGGTGAGAAACCGTTTGAGTGTAATATTTGTGATTATAAATGTTCACTAAAACGTGTTTTAAAAATTCATTTTCTAACTCATACGGGCGAGAAACCGTTTGAGTGTTATATTTGTAACTATAAATGTTCACTAAAAGATACTTTAAAAATTCATTTACTAACCCATACGGGCGAGAAACCGTTTGGGTGTAATGTTTGTGATTATAAATGTTCACTAAAACGCAGTTTAAAAAATCATTTACTAACCCATACGGGCGAGAAACCCTTTGAGTGTAATATTTGTGATTATAAAGGTTTACAAAAACGTAATTTAAAAAATCATTTATTAACTCATACGGACGAGAAACCGTTTGAGTGTAATATTTGTGACTTTAAATGTTCACAAAAAGGTAGTTTAAAATATCATTTACTAACTCATATAGCCAAGAAACCGTTTGAGTGTAATGTTTGTGATTATAAAAGTTCACTAAAAGGTAGTTTAAAAATTCATTTACTAACTCATACCAATGAAAAACCGTTTGAGTGTAATATTTGTAATTATAAATGTTCACAAAAAGCTTATTTAAAACGTCATTTAGTAACTCATGCAGGCGAGAAACCGTTTCAGTGTAATGTTTGTGATTTTAAATGTTCACGAAAACGTAATTTAAAACTTCATTTAACAACTCATACGGGCGAAAAACCGTTTGAGTGTAACATTTGTGATTATAAATCTTCACGAAAAGATAAATTAAAAAATCATTTACTAACTCATACGGCCAACAAACCGAAAAGATCATTTAGATAGATAGATATTTATTTGTTCAATTTTAAATATATACATAAAAGAATGTTAATAAATAATTATAAATATATCATCTATTATTAGGTTAAACCCTTTCTTAGAATTAATTATTTACAGTAGTTATAAGTTTTACATATTATATACATTATTTAGTTTCAGGACAAAATTTTCAAAAACCTGATAAATTAACTTTTATAAAATGTTAATATAAAAACAATAAAAAAGGAATGGGATAGGAAAGGAGGACAGGTTTTTAACAGAGGTAAGGTGGGGGATTTATATTTAAAATCGATACAACACATCACTACACATCACTGTATTGCACTTTAGTTCCGGGAAGGATTGACTACTTATAGAAATTGAGACGACGCACTAGAATTGATTTCAATAATTTGTCTTTCTTTCTCGATATAATTGTGTCTGCCAGGTTATAATTTCCAATGCCTCGGATCAATTCGTTTTCGTGCTTGGAACAATTTTTCAGTAGCTTCTCTGTAGTTGTTTTAATAAAGTCGCTAACAAAGTCTATCTTGTTATCGTCGTGCATATGTTTAATAGTGGTATACATTGGATAGTTGTTAATAATTTTTAGAAATTTGTTTTGTGCACGTTGCGCTGCAATTAAATTGCTTTTTGCAGCAGTTCCCCATATAGTACACCCATAAGTTAAAACCGACCTGGCACAAGTACGATACAGAAGTAATTTGTATTCTTTCGGCAGGCTTACGTCGTGCTTGATCAGTGGGTATAGTAGATGTAGTACGAAGTTCGTTTTTTGCACACGTTCGTTTATAGTTTTCTTCCATGTTAACCGTTGGTCTAGAATTAATCCGAGATATTTTATATCTTTTTTCAATTCGATGTTTGCACCATTGATTGATATATTGGTTGTTGGGTTCTTTCTGCTGTTTGTAAACATTGTGGCTTCGGTTTTGTTCACATTTAGTTTTAGCTTCCAGTCGCTAAAAAATTTGTGGATTAACGCAAGATGTTCATTAATATTTTCGATAGCAATTTCCTTATTTAAACATGATGAATAAATTGCCGTGTCATCAGCGTATAATGCAAGATTAGTGTGCGCGTGCTTAGGAATATCGTTGATGTAAATAGAGAAGAGTGTAGGTGCCAATATCGAACCTTGCGGAACACCCGCAGGAATGTGTTTCAACGAAGATATGGCTTCTACTAATGAAACATAGAAGCTACGGCCATGCAGATAGTTTTGAACAATCTTTATTATCGCAGTTGGAAAGTTCATTTGTGACATCTTGTAAATTAGACCTTTATGCCATACTGTGTCAAATGCTTTTTCCAAGTCTAGTAACACCATTCCTGTGTGATGGTCATTGGCGGACTCCAAGACCACATCTTCGACTACTCTAGCGAGCTGATGAATGGTGCCGTGACTCTTTTGAAAGCCAAATTGTTCTTTAATAATTATATTATTACTCGATAGATGGTCCGTTATTTCCTCTTGAATGATCTTCTCGAGAATCTTACTCAAAGATGGAAGCAAACTTATTGGTCGATAATTCGTAGCTTCGCTCTTATCTTTATTTGGTTTAGGGATTGGCAGAATCTTAGCTATCTTCCATATGCATAGAAAATAACATAGCTTTACGCATGCTCGCAGAATATAATAAAGCTGTACTATTCCTTTTTTCGGAAGATGTTTGATATGCTTGTTTGAGATTTTATCATCTCCGGGAGCTTTCTTCGTTTTTAGTCTACGAATAATCCTTTTAATTTTATTTGGGGTAATATTAATGCTGTAAGGCATATCGTTGGAGTTTTCGGGTATAATATTGTTTGCAACTAGTATCTCCATTGGAGAGGCTAAGTTGATAGTAGTTTGGTGCACTTCTTCAAAGATATTGGCAAATGTTTCTACCTTTTCTTGGTTAGAATATTGTTTGACGTTTTTATAATTAATAGTTGGTGTGGGTACATTTTTCCTTCTTAGCGCACTGTACACTTTCCATAAGGAATTGTCTTTTATGGTTAGATCTCTGGTCTTGTCATGCCATTCCTGGCCTTGAATGGTTTTTATCCTTGCTTGTATTTCTTCGCTAAGTTGATTTTTTTCGAGTCGGTATTCAACTTGACCTGTTTCTAGCCACTTCCGTCTCGCTTTGTTGCGTCTTCTTTTGAGATCGATTATTTCTGTGTCTACCACAAAGTTTCTTTTTATAATTTTAGATTTAGTTGCTACTTTATCGGAATCCGTAAGTGCTTTTGTAAACTTAGCAATTTCATCGTCAATTGTTTGAACGTTATCGATGTTAGGTGAAATTCGAATTCTATTTTTGCATTCGCTTCTAAATTCGCTCCAATTGGTTTTCGAAATGACAATTTTTGGTGAAAACTGATAGGCGAGTTTTACCATGACAGGCCAATGGTTGGAGTTTAAATCGTTGAAGGTTTCCGGTTCTGTATAATTTGCTATGCCTTGCATCAAGAATAAATCTATCGTGGACGCTTGTAAGCCGGGCGGACTGAAGGTAGGCGTAGGTGGGTATAAAAGCAAGTAGTTGTTTAGATCGCAATGAGCCTTTAGTACGTTTCCATTTCTATTAGGATAACGACAGTTCCACTGAGTGTGCTTGGAATTTAAGTCGCCACCAATGATTAATTTATTATATTTGCTCATGATGTTGTCGAGTTCAATAGTAGTAAGTTTCGTCAACGGAGGAACGTACAGGGCACCCACGTAAAATTGTGTAGTCAATTTAATTTTAACAACCAACAATTCTGCCGTCGTGTTTACCTGCTCGGTTAATTCGTGAGGTAAACCTTTTCGTATGAGAACCGCTACACCACCACCCCGGTCGCCGAGTCTATCCTTTCTGTAGATGTGATAGTTTAAAGACTTTGCAGTATTTTCTGGTTTTAACCACGTCTCTGTTACCAGAGCGATATGTACATTATGTTCATTTAAAAATAATTCAAGATCCTTGAACTTGTTTGAAACGCTGGTAGCGTTCCAAGTAATTATTGTTATTTCCGCATTGCTGGAATTAGCCATCGAATTCACTGATGCATTTCATGAACGCCGACATTCTAACGGCACCATCCTTAGTACTGTCCATGACTCGATTTAATTCGCGTACAGCGTTTAACATTTTGCCAATATCACATTTGGCTTTCAGTTGTCTGAATTCGCTGAAAAGTGAATTCATATTTTCGAGACCAGCTTGATCATTGGTTCTTGAAGTGCTGCCATAATTTGCAGGCGGTTGACGATGAATAGTCGGATATCTTTGTTGTCCATCATTATTAATTAGTGGAACTCTTGCATTAGTTAATGCAGCATATTGCTGATTTTGTATTGCCGGTTGAGGTGTGAAATTATGAAGTATTTGGGGGGTTTGAGTTGAGCGTAGGAAACTGTTCCGAGCGAATTTGATATCCACGTGATTTTAAAAGTTTTGGTGTTGGTTTCGACTGTTTCATTAACGTTTTAATATAAACCTGGCATTCTTTCGAACTTGCAAGGTGGGGCCCTTGGCAGTTCGCGCATTTGGGAGTCGTGATCTCTGTAATGGAACATTCGTTTGACAAATGGTTGCCAGCACATTGTCGACATGCAGCCCGAACATTGCAGTTATTAGCTGCATGTCCATACTGTTGACATCTGTAGCATTGGATAAGCCCCTTTCTGGGTCTGTACTTTTCCCAATATACTCTAGCGTTAGCTACGTACCGTATAGCTTGGATTTCTCCGAATGTTGTTTTGTTTTCAAAAGCTATTTTGTATTTAGGATACATATTGTTATCTTTATTTAAGAGTTTGCAGCTCACTGCTTTTTGATTTTGTATTTTTAAGCATGCCAGAACTTCTTCCTCGTTTATGCGATGTAGGCCTTTTAGTACAGCCATGGTTCTTCTCTCACTGTCGAGGCTGTATGTGAAAAATTGCCAATTTTTCTTTCTGAGCTCTTCCTGAATTTTCTTAAAATCATCAATGTCTTCAGTAACAATCTTTACTTTGTCACCTAAGTATTTTAAGTGAAAGTTCTTTTTCACGACGCTTTTAATATCGTTGGTGAAACTCATGTGATTTACTGGTAAATTTGATACCACAATTGGGGAACTGTTGCGTATACTATCCCACGATTTTACCTTTTTCCTATTGAAAATACGTGAAAGGACACTTTTCTAAGCATACTAGAACAAAAATTTTGTTGGATTATAAATTAGTTTTCGAAAAAATCGAATTTGAAAAATTTAAATTTACATGTATTTTAGATACACCTTTTAACACGGCTGCATGATTAGCCGATTTTGTGTAAGGCAAAAAAATTTAAAAATATCCCTGAAAAATAATAGAACTCGCCAAGGGTGGAACTCGAAGCCATAGAACTCGTTCGGGTGTCAACATCGAATAACACATCTTTAAGAGTATATCAAAGCACACGTACCGTCAACAAAATGAGACCGTCACCGACGAGACCGTAGCTCAACGTGAGACCGACCGTCACACATAGGGTATATCATATTACATTTGCCTGCTTTTCGTAATTTTAAAATGCCGTTATTTCGACAACTATTGCATAATCCAAAATAATTTTTGTGTTAATATACTCAGAAAATTGTCCTCTTTCCAATAGTCAATAGCAAAAAGTTAAAATCGTGGGATAGGATATGCAACAGTAACCCACAATTGGTTTAGGTTTAACTGGTTTTGTATTGGTGTTAATAAGTACAGTTTGTGTTACCTCGGTAGTTTCCATTGTTTCTTCATTTTCTAAAATGCTAAATTTATTTGTAACGTCGACGTTATAATTTGTTTCTAAGTCATTTTTCGACTTTTCTACTTCGATTTGTTTGCTTGTACTTGCGGAAGAGCCTACCGAATTGGTACCTCGTTTCAATTTGTTGGATTTTGCCATTATTTCATTCTTTTCGAAGTTGCTTTCGCAAGTTTTAAGAAAATTCTTTATTACATGAGAAAGATCCTCGCGATTTTTAGGGTTTAATTTTGTTTTTGCTTTAATTGTTCTAACTAGTTAAAACAGCGCACTTAAATAATAAGTTAATAATGTTGCACAATAATATTATTAGAATACTATGATGCGACCGGATACACACGCTTGCTAAACACAACCGTACTGTAGCACTGCTCGACACCGAATGAAAAGATCATTTAAAACAGCATATACTAACTCATACCAGGGAAAAACCGTTTGAGTGTAATATTTATAATTATAAATGTTCACAAAAAGCTTTTTTAAAACGTCATTTAGTAACTCCTGCGGACAAGAAACCGTTTGAGAGTAATATTTTTGATTATAAATTTCCCTTAAAGGATATTTGAGAAAATATTTTTTAACTCATACATAAAACATATTTCACGTAAAAATAAATTTTTATGATGTAGAAAACTTCTCAGACTAACTATATTATTTTAACAATAATTTTGTATAAATGTATCATGTATTATTAGTTTAGATCCTTTGTTAGAATAAATTTATTTTCAATAGTTATATTGAGTTTTACCTTCCCAGAAGAAAACAAACTTCTCCACGTACCAACAAAACTCAGTTTTTATTTTCGTGTGAAAGACCCTAAGTGATGTCGGAGCATTCTGGATTTTACAAGAGAGTGAGGTTCCTTTCCTGTAAGTAAGATAATCCTCCTACATATATGATGGTAATAAAATGATCCAAAAATGATCACCAGGTAATCGGTGCCAATATTTAAGCAAACCATACAAAATTACCCAAAAGAATAAAGTACAAATTTTTGTACTTGAACTGAACTGCTGATAACGAGTGATAAATGCTTCAATCAAATTATCCCCATCAAATGCTATATAATTAATTGTGTTTTTTTAATATAGCACATAGATTAGTGATATTTGATATATGTATCATAGGAAACATGTATACCAAATTTCAAATTTTTCTGATCCATATTTATATAATTTTTCATTTTAGTTATAATCAACTTAGAAACAAACCCGGACGTGGCGTATGGCGTTGAGGTGGCATTTAAAAAGTATAACTCATATTAATCACTTTGATTATTATCTTATAATTTAAAAACAAAACATAATATTACATAAACATAAAGCAATCTACAAACAGTTACAAACTGCACTAGATGCTATTCTAAAAAATGATTACCTAGTAATGGGCGGAGACTTCTATGCCCGAATAGGTAAAACAGCAATGGATAAGGTTATTGGAAACCATAATGTACACACTCGGAATGAAAACGGAAAGAAACAGAGATTTTACATGTTACATAAGACTTTACATAACAACACAAAAATTTTCCGAAAACTTCACGCCAATTACGGGAAATTCAGGGCTCTGCCAAAAATGGCCGCACGAGCAGTTGTGTAATTTTGGCTCTGTAAAATTTTTGAGATTGCGAATCTATTTTTGAAATGGTGAATTGTATTTGATTTTTTATGAATATTTGAATGTTTCCTTACTTAGTGGACGTATGATTTAATTTCTTGATTTAATCACTCAATAAAAAATACCCTTTAATTGTGATTACAACTTTATTTTTGTGCGGTCGCTAAGTCGAACGCTTCTCACAATTTTTATGCTAAAAACAGCCTTTACTTCTCGTGACTTACTACTCTTACTACTGGTAAAATCTTACTACTATTAAATTAAAAACTACCCTAAAACCACAACGATAGTAAAAAAGGGTGGGGGAGAACCACCACTAAAATGTCATTAAATTTAGCGGCACACCATCACCTACAAATTTTAAAAAATAATAATTCTATACATTAAGCAATTGCACGATCCTCAACATTGCATTTGATATGGAATTGTAAATTTTGGTCGAAAATTACCGCAACCGAGTTTTATTGTAAGTTTTTGGATCGATTATTTTTTTTTGATTTTCTTAATTATAAAAAAGAATATTTTTTGATTAACGAATTTTATTTGAGTATAATTTTGATTTGGATTTTGAAAGTTGGTTTTATTTGGATAATAAATTAAAATTTAAAGTAAGACGACGGGTGGTCGCGAAGATATCACGATAAAACGTTTCCAACAGTCAAAGATACCAAAGTATACAGAGGAGTTGATATAGGGACTGATCATTTTTTACTATGTGCACTAATAAATATAAAAGCCAGATGGTTAAAGAAAAGCAATATTAGAGACAAGCAACAGATATTTAAATTATACTTACTCCAGGAAGAATCAGTGAGATACCTATACCAAAAGCGACTAGATGAACATAGTAATAATATAATACAAAATGACGACGTCAAAATCGAATGGACGAACTTAAAAACCATTGTTAAAAAAGCTGCATTTGAAGCACTTGGATATCGAATAAAAGCTATAAAAAAAAGCATGAATATATTGTGGTGGTATTTGATTGATTTCCGTTTTTTATCATCCAAACCCTTTACCACACTCAAAAAAAAACCTCGACCAGCTCCTGTCGCGGTGGAGCAATTTGACCTCAGGAGTGAATTCTTTTGACGATATTGTCTTCGTTGTCAATCAAAAATAATGTTTATTGTTAAATAAAAGTTTTTTTATCAAATTTATACCTGCGGTTGCGCTACTGTTCATCCGCCCCTTTCACTCGATCCACGTGTGCCGATCTTATAACATCTACACCTTGTTCATCAAGCTTCTGAATTATTTCCACCTTATTGTGTGCACAAATCATCTAATCCGTTCCAATACGAAATATTAAGACCTTTAATATTCAAGAAATACAATAATTTCTCCTGTAATCCAAATACTGTTAGAAATCTTTCAAGATGGCTTCCTCGATGTACTCAAAAATTAGATATCTGTTGATAACGAATACGACCAACACTCGTATTGACCAATTTGACCAAATTCAATCTCCAAACGGAAGTTAACTATCTCCAATTCATTTAACAATAATTTTACCTATTTTTCCAGGTAAAATAAACCACTTTTCGATCGCTACGAATTCAATAAATATATTCAAAAAACTTTGCTCTTGCAAAGGCCTCGATCGTCGCTCGGTCAAATCACCTTAAACTCTTATCTTCCGCAATTTTTAAAATTTATTCCCCTGGTATTAAATTTAAATTTGTACACTCCCGAACTTTATTTTTATCTTCGCCGATGCAACAAATCTTTTACAATAGTGTAATAGTGTGTGTTTTGAGTTACAATATTTTTCTGCAATTACTAATTCTGAACAACTTAACAACTCATTGACTTAGCAAATAATTAACAACAAAGACGTTTGTTTCACCACAATATGGAATGATGAACTGAAGGAAGCAGTACAGTATAAAAAGATAGCGTACCTCAAATTACTGCAAAATAACACACAAGAGAAATTCAAGACTTCTAAAATCAATTTGTTAAAAAATAGTTAAACCACATTTTGTCATATTTCCATATCATAAATAATTTTAAATAATCATTGGGCTAATAATTGAACGACCATGTTCGGAGAAATAAGATGTTAATGTGCTTCACGCGCGAGTCAAAGAAAGGAAAAGCCTAATATGCAACTTTGAGCTTAAATAAACAAAAATACATAAAAGCGAGAAAAATAATTTTTATGAGCCACACTTGCCATTTTTTTGAGACATGTAGGGGAAAAGCTTTCACATAGGAGCGAAAAAAGTAAAATTATAAAAACGCGATGTTAACGTCGAAAAAGAAGATTTCTTTGTAATACGTCATAAAACTGAAATGGAACCGGGATTTCAAATTTCAATAAAATTTATGTTGAATTTTAAAAATCAAAAAGCGGTACAAGTTTGGTTGTCGTTTTCAAAATATTTACTTTATATACTCAAAGTTTAATTAAAACCTTAAATTAAAGTAATTAGTTACTATTTGTTGAGTAAGTCAAGTTTTTTGTGAGTTTTGAGGTGTTAGTAATCAGTTTTGTTACGGTGGCGCTATTGAAAAAAGGTTACGTTTATTTTAAATTTTATGTCATTATTTATTTTCGAAGCTGCAACCCAAAAGCTGACTAAATTACTAAAACTAAATTTTATAAAAGCTTGGCCGCACCGACTGCTAAGATCACAATAATTGACCGCCTATACCAGCTAGTTGAAGTAACTAAATAACGTAATTATTTTTTACCTTTTAGTGCATTTTGTTCACAGTAGTTTTTTTTAAATCGATTTTATTTTCTTTTTTAAATTTTTTATTTCATGCTTTTTAGTGCATCTTGCGTTCCGTAACTATTTATCGAAAGCGAGTATGGGTAGACCTACTAACCGCAAAAAGAATTTATAAATCCGATCTTAGTTAATATAAATGTATTTACTATTTACCTTATTACTTAACGTACTACTTAGAAGATTAACAAAAGTAGGGTACTTAAGAAAAGATTGTGACCTACCGGCCAAGAACAGGTAATATCAAACAGATACAGGTACTCAGTACTTAATGCGTTATTAAGCCGATTTTGAAGAGAATTATGAAGGTTTTTCCGGTTTATCTTTGCAGTTCAAGGTCCAATACGAATGAAATTTTAATGGGACCAACTTGAAACTATACTTGATTCAACGCCGAAAGAATTTTGAAAATCGGTTCATAGAAATCTTTAGACAGTCGAGTGAAATCCCTTTGTATAAATACATGAAAATTTTAATGAAGTCTTAATTAACAAAATAATGAAGTAAAAATTTATTTCAGGTATAAATCGTCACCTCGCCAATTCAAAACGAATTTAATTAAATAAAACAAAATTTGTTGTATTAATTGGAGTAAACACGTTATAAACGCGGGTTTTTATTCTAAAATGTGTTTTATAGCAATTAAAAATTTTAAAGCCAACCGCCACTGAGGATGAAAATGAAGAATTAACAAAAGTTTTGGTGATAGCTCTATTTAACTTTTAATGAAGTAATAAAATTACACACACAAAACTTTGCAGTCACTTTTTTTAATATAATACATAAAATTATTAAAAAAATAAAAAAAACACCCCGTAATTATTTACTGTTGTGCTAATCAAAACAAGTCATTCATTGGATTTAACAAAATGTCTCACTCACCGGCGGCGTCCAACAAACTAATCTTCATGTGCTGCAGGTATCGTTTTAATTCCTAACTTCAATCTTGATGCATTTACAATTACGTACTCTCTGGATACTTTCCTTATGGATTCCATATCTTCCAAAATTATCATTTAAACATCCATCTGGCATCGGAAACTCAAATCCAAATCAATCCAAATTACACAACTTTGAGATTTTCTCTCACATCCAAAACTAGTCAAAATATTCTTCAACACAATTCGCGTAACATTTAAATACTTTTCATGTTTTTCAAAATTTTTACGTTCTACTTTCGCTAAGTTCCACCATGTTCTTTAATACCCTCTTATCTTTCTCGTACCAACCATTTTCTTTTTAAAACTTTTTCGTATCATTTTATTTTTAAATTTTGCAGCGGCAACTATTAACTTTTAAATTAACTCACTTAATTGAAATCCCTTCAACCTAAACTTTACAAATCTAAAAATGGCTCTTATTTAGAGATTGTGAAACAATATTAAAATTTTGAAATTGTTATCAAAGAGTACAGTTCATCAAAAGATTTATGCAGATTCGTGATGCCAGTCTTACAAGGGAAACGCCAGGTATGCGAAATTTTGTTTTGGTTTATACTTATACTACGTATAGATTACACCTAAGACATTACGTGAATGAAATAGTAGCGCGCCATATTCAGCCAATTTTGAGAAAATCGAATTTGAAAATTTCTTATGTTAGCATGAAATAAAGTGATGAAAGATATAACTTGCAACAAAGGTTTCGTGGTAACGAGGTAGAGTGGTGGCTTTGATAAGCAAGGGTTCTAGGTTCGATTCTAGCATCGGTACTTTTTTTTTCAACTATTTTTTTTTTAATTAATTTTCTTTTTAAGTAATATGTAAATTAACAGATATTTAATAATTATTCGAAATTATTAATTTTTCAGATCTCAAACGTTGGACGATATCGTTTTGTCTTACTAACAGTATTTTCAACCATTTCTTAAATTGATTATTATTCGAAACGTTCGAAAATTTTTGGGATTTGTTAAAAATTATATTTTTTAATTAAATAAGTATTTATTTATATATTTAATAAGAAATGAAAAGTTACATAATTGAATAAGTATTTACATATTACATGCAATATATTATTATTATACATATTAATTATTTTCTGATCATTTTACATTGTATAATTTTTTACACCGACGTTTCGCACGATCCCGGGTGGTATTCATCGTAGAAACAGGGAAAACAGTAAGTTTTACGGCATCTAGCACATCTTGCAAACGCAGATTTCGAACAGGCACAAGGTTGCTTTAGAGTATCGATAGGAAAGCAAGCTTCATTAACATTCATAAAAATGTCTCTGTCATCGCAGAGTTTTGAAGCAAACCACGCATAATTTATCATGTTAAAGAAGATTGGAGAAGACAACTGATGATGAACAATTGATTGGATTTTAATACAATCTTCTCTGGAATTTATTTCTCTTTTTTGCTCAATCAAGTAAGCACAATTCTGTAGACGTTTTATGAAATTTTTTACTTGCCTATAAAAGTACACGTCACAAGGCTGGACCAAAGGAGTGCATTTCGGCGGAATGACTTTTATAGTACAAGTTGGTATACCTTGATCATCTTGAAACATCTCATCATATACCACTGGATTGGTTTGACCACCCCAAGAATCAATAATTAAAAGAAACCTTTCGTCTTTGACATATGGCTTTATAATATTGATAAGAAAATCTTTATACAATTTTGTTGTAAGTTTTCCTGACCTCGAAGATGTGACAAAGACATTTTGGTATTTTTTCATGTATTTGTCTACCGATTTTTGAACTCTGGGTCCAAATGAACCAGTTGTCTCTTGTAAGCATACGAAAACGAGCGGTAACAATTTTCCAGATAATGTAAGAGCATATTGTGCTGTGTAGGAATGTGTTACCTTGTCCATGTTCTGCCTTCTGATAAAAACTGCCTTTGATCCTTGATGAGCCAGAGTTCTATCAAAGGTAGACTGGTATTGGCAGCCTGTTTGGTCCGTATTGATGACGAAATTCTTGTCAAATTGTAGCATCAGAGCGCGTACCTGTATGCGAAAATTTTCTGCAGAAGCTAAGGTTTCCTCCATTGTTGCAGATTCTCTTTCTGTAACATATTTGGTAATTTTTCGTTGGCGAATTCGATGTTTTCGTTTGAATCGGTTAACCCAGGAAAGAGAAGCTTTAAAAGCAATATTTCTGAATTGGCTTGCAGCACATAAAGCCCATTCTTGCAAGTTTCGTGTGGTGACCTGCTGACAGTTTTTCCGAGCTTCCTCAAAACGATCATAAGTCCACGAATCGATTCTTTTATACTTTTCAATTAAAGATCCACCACTTTTAATATTTTCTTCCCATCTAGCTAAATCGCTCATGCGTTTTAGACGAGAGCACCCATTTTTTTGAAGAACTTTTAAGCTCCAGTTTGAGTGCGCTCTAGCTATATTAATAACTTTTAGTTTATAATCTAGTGAAATGTACTCTTTTATTTTTGTCTTTTTTTTCTGTGGCTCGGCATTGTCGCTTGAAGTCTGTGATTCCTCATCAGACAAATCACTAATTTCTTGGAAAGTATTTTCGTCGTCGATTTCATCTGACATAATAAGTTCTTCAACTAATATAATTATTAATTATAATTATTAAGAATTATAAATATCTTCTCCTAGCTGCATAGCTTCTTGAGACATTTTCGGCGAAGATTCTAATGCAACAAGATCATTTATAGCAAGGAGATGCTCATAATATACAACGGCATCCTTCAACTGTAGTTTAGATATTTCACTGCATCCGTGTTCTTGAACAGATCTATCTTCTTCTACCATCGAAGAACAAGGCACACCAATCGATTCCGCGTCCGACATAATAACTTTTTTTACGCACAGTATATATAAACTTCGGTAGAACTTCAAAGTGTTTGAAATTATGTTTTTTTCTTGTGATAATAATTTATTTAACTTTTACTTATATACACTATTGCTCAGAAGTTTGGAAACACTTCAAGTTTTTTTTAATATAAATAATTTTAGTATAATGCACTATTTAAATTTGAAATAAATTTCACACAACTTCAGTTTTGAGTTAAAAATTAAAAAATTTACGGAAAAATCTTGCTGATTGTCTATAGCAACTCGAAATAAATTTACGAATGATTTAAATTTTTGAGTGCAGCTTATTTTATATTTTAACTTACAAAAAGATCATAAACTAATAAATCTACAGTTTGGGGTAATCTACAATTACTACCAAAACATTTCAAAAAAAATAAACAAATAGTTTTAAGTGCTCAATTGGTTAAAATTTCGCTGATGTCTTCCGGCACGTGCTTTGTAGGTAAAAATCCCAACATTTGTTTATTTGTTTTTATTCAAATTTAAGAACATAGTATGCACCCGGATTTTTCCGTAATTGTTTTATGAATGCCAATAAAGCTTGCTTTCCTATCGATAAGCTAAACCAACCTTGAGCCTGCTAAAAATCTTCATTTGCAAGATGTGCTAGATGCCGTAAAACTTACTGTTTTCCCTGTTTTTACGATGAATAGCGTCAGTGTAAAATATTATACAATGTAAAATGATCAGAAAATAATTAATATGTATAATAATAATATATTGCATGTAATATGTAAATACTTATTCAATTATGTAACTTTTCATTTCTTATTAAATATATAAATAAATACTTATTTAATTAAAAAGTATAATTTTTAACAAATCCCAAAAATTTTCGAACGTTTCGAATAATAATCAATTTAAGAAATGGTTGAAAATACTGTTAGTAAGACAAAACGATATCGTCCAACGTTTGAGATCTGAAAAATTAATAATTTCGAATAATTATTAAATATCTGTTAATTTACATATTACTTAAAAAGAAAATTAATTAAAAAAAAAATAGTTGAAAAAAAAAAGTACCGATGCTAGAATCGAACCTAGAACCCTTGCTTATCAAAGCCACCACTCTACCTCGTTACCACGAAACCTTTGTTGCAAGTTATATCTTTCATCACTTTATTTCATGCTAAAATAAGAAATTTTCAAATTCGATTTTCTCAAAATTGGCTGAATATGGCGCGCTACTATTTCATTCACGTAATGTCTTAGGTGTAATCTATACGTAGTATAAGTATAAACCAAAACAAAATTTCGCATACCTGGCGTTTCCCTTGTTAGCTTGAAAGATCACACACTGGTGATAATTTATAAAAATAATGCATTGTTCTGCAATAATCTTATTGTTAAAATTAATGGATGAAACCAAATACTATGGATAGGTTAATACGTACAGCTTCGATCGAAAATGGTAAAGCAGCGCACTAGCGGCACCTAACGAGTAGAGTTGAGTAGGGTGACCAATCATGATACAATAAATTTAATTTTGTATTTATTTATGTAAACAAAATTAACGATGACAATTAAGAGAAGTTAGTTAAAAGAATAAAATGTAAAAATATCAAATTAAAAAAATTTCTCACAATTAGATTTTTATTTCAAATTTATTCTAAGCAACTCTCATCAACAGATGGCGCTGAAATCAGCTTTACCTCAGAGCCAGTATATTTAGTGTAAATATACTGGCTCTGCTTTACCTAATAATGCATTGAAAGTGCCACGAACTGTGCGTATTAACTTATTTACAGTATTTGATGAAACCCAGCTAAAAGTTTAATTTTTGGAATTAAGCAAATTTGGAAGATTTGTATAGCTGGGGTCATCTCAGTATATTAAAAATACTATGCATCGGTTCATCCCAAAAAGAAAAATTGAAATGAAATTCAAATTATTTTATTTTACAAATTTTTTCTTGCCGTAATATGACACTTGACAACGTTTCACTGTAGTTCACTGCTATCACGAGCGCCACAGCAAACTAGCGGTAGTAATAGTAAATACAGATGTAAATATAACCTCATTTGTGTATTTAAAAACAGATATTATATTATATTATAGTGAAAGCAGCAAACTTGAGAATTTTTATCTTAAATAAACCGCATTTCAATAAATGAAATTAAAAAAATAGCATGAATAAAACGTTCAAATGTCAGATGTCACTGACAGGAAATTAATAAAAAAAACTGTGTTGCCAAATGTAAATTACACGTAACGTGGTTATTTTTGTCACCTCACCTCGCAATGATAGCCTATCCCCACTCATCAAAATTTGCTATTTCCCACGCCCTCGCTCATACATCCTTAAAAAATCAATCGCTAAAAGAAATTACACATTTTTATGATTTTCATGATAAGTAACTAAATTAATAATTTCGGTTTTTAGAAAATTGCATTTTTTTAACAAATAGCCATAACTTGGCCAATTTTTACGATAGAAAATAGAGAAAATTAAAATTATAAGAACTTAATTTATTTTTCATGTTGTTTTTACTATTTTTTATGTTAGACACTTACCAATCAAGCATATCGGAAAAAATCATATTCCAATAATATACTATAGTGATTTTTGACCAATTTTTTATTAGCCAAATCCATTACTACACTAGAAGTTACCTTGACTAGCTCCCAAATGCGGTTGAACAATCTGACCTCAGGAGTTTTTTTTGGGTGCGTTGGAGGAGAGGAAAATGCTTTATGCACTAACCCTTTCTCCATGTTGAGAGTGTGGGACTCTGTTGATATTGTTACCCACTAAAAACCTCTCTTCTTTGAAGATACCGAGAACCGCTGTCGCATATCTTCCGTACATCTTCCGCCTTCTTCTTGTTCACGTTTCCCCCCTTCGGGACTTGTCTCTTCTAGAATTGCTTTGGTAGACAGTATTGCCACCAACATCTGCTCCACGGTTGCCCAGCTTCCTCGCTATCCAGCATTACCTCGACGATGTTGGTTGGGGTGATGTCCGTGCCCAACTCTTCCATGGTCTTTCATCTGATGGCTGTCCATTTCATGCACCCGAAGATTGTATGTTCGGCATCGTCGTTTTCCCCGCAATAGGGGCAGTTGGGGAAGTTAGCTCTCTTGAATCTGTGTAGATAGCTCCGGAAGCAGCCGTGCCCGCTAAATGTCTGCGTAACCTCAAAGTTGGTCTCTCCATGCTTCCTTGAGGTCAACCAGGCGAAGTCAGAGATGAGGCGGAATGTCTACCTACCTTTGGTGGAGTCGTTCTACCTTTTTTGCCATTTTTCGTTAATTTTCTGGACTAGTGTAACAGATGGCGATAGTAGTAGTTGCAATATGCTCGGTAGTTGCAATGCTCGGTAGTTGTAATAAAACCAAGGTAGTTCAACTTGAACCACAACGTTAGTCGCTAGACGCTAGCACTGAAGTACAATAGATATAATTCCAACATTTATAATATTGTTTGATTTAATAAGCGCTGCTTATTACATGGTGTCAGAAGTGAAAATTACGATCGAAAATTAACCTGTGGGAGTGAAAATCGCTCAAAAAAATAGCGAACACGTGGTGCAAACAACATAACTGGAAATCAGCACAACAAAGGTAACATAAATAATATAGCTAATTGAAAAAGTTTGCAAACTTTACAATTTTATGAAAATGGCATCGAACGACAGGCTACCGCCTGAATTAGATTGCACAGACTTGGCAAAGGAATGGCCAAAATGGAAACGCACATTTTTAATGTATATGATGGCAAATGGAAAACATAATTTAGGAGAATCTCAAAAAATTGCAACATTTTTATGGTTAATTGGTCCACGTGCAATGGACATATACAATCCAAATGATGGAACATCTGAGGATATTCTGGGAAATCAAACCACAGCAACGAATGTTGCAGAACAAACGGTTCAAAATCATCGTAAGTTGGACGAAATATTAAAATCATTTGATGCATATTGTACCCCAATGAAAAACGTGACAATGGAATCATTCAAATTTAATACAATGACGCAAAAAGAAAAGCAATCGTTCATCGAATTCGAAACAGAATTGCGTAAGCAACTGCAATATTGTGAGTATAAATGTGAGTGTGGTAAATCGTATGAAGAAAGAATGTTACGTGACCGCATCATAATCGGTGTACACGATAAAGGTTACAACTGAAATTGTTAGATGGCAAAGATGAATCGTTAAAAAAGGTTATTAATACAAGCAAGATATTTGAAGCAGCAAACGCAAATAAAGTGTTGTTAGATCGAGGCGCTGAACAATCAATAGTGCAAAGTATATCCGAACAACCTGATTTGGTAAACGCAATAACTCGTCAATGTTATAACTGTCGGTTAGCATTCACACCAACTCACTTGCGATTGTGTAAAGCTAAAAATGTTGTATGTTATTCATGTGGTAGAAGAGGACACTTCCAGAAGTTTTGTAAGCAGTCAAAACCAAGACGATACAATCAGGAAAGCAAACCAACTAGCAGAGATACGGAAAGCAGTAATCAAACGACAAACAGCATCAAATGGAACAACGCAGAGGGTAACTATGATATTAGGATAAATACAACGACGAATGGCTTAGGACGAACAAGATGGATTACGGCATACAAGATTAATAGCGAGGTAATCAATTTCAAAATTGATACAGGATCAGATGTCAATTGTGTCCCATTAATAATCTGGTCAGAAAATTAAATATGGCCATAGAAAACCAACAAAATGATTTTCCTGTTTTTGATTATAGTAAGAACAAGATAAAAATTTTTGGGACCGTAAAATTAGAATGTTTAGATTTAAAATCACACAGTGTACAAGTTGCAGAATTTCTTGTCGTAAATAATGAGTGTGAACCGTTGTTGGGATTGGATACTTGCATAGAATTTGGATTAGTGAAGCGAATGGATGTGCACAAAATCACTTGTTTACCGCAAACAAAAGGAGAACTAGTAAGACACAATCGTGACATATTTGAAGGATTGGGTAAGTTTCCTGGAAAATTTTCAATAAAATTAAAAGAAAATGCAACACCGGTACTACGTTATAAAAAACGAATACCTTTAAGTCTGATTGAAAAACTTAAAGTGGAAATTGACTGTATGGTAGAGACCGGAATAATTTCACCTGTCGACTATCCAACAGAGTGGGTCAATAACCTACAAATAGTCGAAAACACAATGGCAAATTGCGAATATGTTTAGATCCAAAGCCACTCAACGAATGCATACAGCGGGAACATTTTCTAATACCAACAATTGAGGATTGCACTAGTCGCTTGGCCAATAAACGGATCTTCACAGTTCTGGACCTTAGCTGCGGATTTTGGCACATGGAATTGGACAACATAAGTGCGGAATTGACGACATTCATGACTCCATTTGGCAAATTTAAATTCAATCGTGTTCCGTTTGGTGTTAATTGCGCACCAGAAATATTTCAGAGGAAAATGGTGCAAATATTTGGTGACATACCAGACGTGGTGATGTACTTTGATGATATTAGAATCGCTGCAGAAAACGAAGTTGAGCATGACAAAACATTGTCATTGGTCATGGAACGTGCAAGAGCAAATGGCATCAAGTTCAATCCGGAAAAAATTCAATATCGGAAATCTGAAGTTCAGTTTATGGGCCATGTATTGTCAAATGGCCAAATCAAACCAACAAATAAATACCGAGATGCGATTTTGGAAATGAAAACACCTGAAAACAAGCAAGACGTCATGCGATTATTAGGACTCTTCAAGTATCTGACAAAATTTATTCCTAACTTGTCGAAACAGTCGACGGCTCTGCGGAAACTAACAAGAAAGGACATTGGGTTTGAATGGAAGGTTCAACATCAAGAAAAATTCAAAAATTTACTAAGGATTATTTCGTCCGACCCCGTATTGTCAGTATATGACCCAAAAAAGGCTGTTGTTGTACAAACCGATGCACCAAAAGATGGATTGGGTTGTGTGCTGATGCAAGAAGGACACCCGGTAGCATACTCTTCGCGCACGTTAAGCAAAAGTGAACAAAGATGGGCTCAAATCGAAAAGGAGCTGTTGGCAATTGTTTTTGCATGTCAAAGGTTTCACTTTTATTTGTACGGTCGCGAATTCACTGTTGAGAGCGATCATAAACCATTGGAGACTCTAGTCAAGCGAGACATTGATGATGTAACTGCACGATTACAGCGCATGTTTTTAATGCTCCTAAGATATCCAAAAATGACTGTAATATATAAACCAGGGAAAGAAATTCTTGTGGCCGACTGTTTATCGCGAGCGCAACTGAAAGAAAATACGGAGATCAATGAATTATCAGGAATCATACACTCGGTAACAAAGTCAGCATGTTTATCGGAAGACAATTATAAGTTGTAGTGCTTAATCATGGAACGAGATGAACGTTACATACGGATATGTAGCTATGTTGAAAATGGGTGGCCAACGTATCATAAATTGGATGACCTAAGTCAGGAATTTTTCAAATATAAAGCAGAATTACCGCTTGCACGCGCAAGAATGCATTATTTCTGGCCCAAAATGAACAGTCAAATCAAGGAAATTACGTCAAAATGTACCATCTGCGAAAAGTTCAAACGCAACAATCAAAAAGAGCCACTAGTGCAGGAAGAGACACCGAAGTATCCGTTTCATAGAGTGTCGATGGATATATTTGATTATGCAGGACGAGATTTCATTGCGTTGATTGATGCCTATTCGAATTACTTAATCGCGGAACCAATCAGAAGTAAAACATCAAAGCACGTCATTGAAGTGATCTGTGATAAATTCAATACAATTGGATATCCAACAATAATAAAGTGTGACAACAGTCCTTTCGGATCGGGTGAATTTGAGAAATTTGCAAGCACAGCCAATATTCAACTGAAATTCTCAAGTCCCCGATATTCTCAAAGTAATGGACTTGCAGAAAAGGGTGTGGCCATTGCGAAAAATATTCTCAAACGATGTTACGAGACACAAGAAGTCCATCAATTTCAATACCGTATACTGGAATACAACACAACGCCGGTAGTAAGTCTGCAGTTGTTCTCTGCTCAATTATTTTTTGGTCGAGCAATCAAAGCAAAATTACCAATCGCAGACTCACTGTTGTGCCGTAATAACGTGAGCGAAAACAGCTTTCAGGAAAAACTGCAAGATAGAAAGGAAAGACAAAAATACTATTATGATCGGAACGCAAAAGAACTGTCGGTATTGAAAGCAAGCGATCGAGTCATTTTTAAAAAGACGGGAAAAGAATGGAACTATGGAACAATCGTTGAAAATATTAATGATCGGTCCTACATAATTAAGGACAGTTTTAATAATTTTTTCAGGCGGAATCGGAGGTTTATTTCCAAAACTAGTAACACCAATTTTAATGCCAGTGAGATGATATTAGACAACAACATAAAAAATCAGGTAGACAGAAAGGAAGATCTAAAGGAAATTCTAATCATGCAACCAGAGTGTCGGGGGACACAAGAAAGCGTCAATATTGAACTCCCCGAACATAGGATGAATGAATCAGATGCACCAGTGAATATCGAAATGAAACTTCCTAGCATAAACGAACTAGTCCCACCGGTAGAAGCAGAAATCCCAAAACACCCGATCGCAGAACCAACACGTGGTAGGGACAGAACGGATGCATTCATAATCGAGGAACCGCAACAATACCAAACATGCAGTGGTCGTCTTATAAAACCACGAAGATATGGTCATGATTAACTCGTACATTTGTTATTATTTTTTTTACTGTTATGTTACAGGTTGCACAGCACATCTGGTCACGTGTCTTTTTCTTTTGTAAATTTTGTTCTTTCTGTAAAATTTTGTAAATTTTTGTTGTTCCTGTAAAATTTTATAAGTTAAAAAAAAAAAAAAGAAGCGTGTAACAGATGGCGATAGTAGTAGTTGCAATATGCTCGGTAGTTGCAATGCTCGGTAGTTGTAATAAAACCAAGGTAGTTCAACTTGAACCACAACGTTGGTCGCTAGACGCTAGCACTGAAGTACAATAGATATAATTTCAACATTTATAATATTGTTTGATTTAATAAGCGCTGCTTATTACAACTAGAGTGTCATGTTCTTCCTTGTTTTTAATTCTGTAATTAGTGTCTCTCACTTCCGCCTTGAGGTGAATGGGGAGAACCGGAACCGCGTTGGTAGATACGGTTCTGTACGCGCTACAAGTTTTCAGGGCGCTCGTTCTCTGGACGGACTCCAACTTCTATCGGTTTACTCTCTTCTGCAGGGCTGTCACCCACACTGGGGCGGCGTACAGCATGATGGATTCTGACACCGTGCCTAGGAGCCTCCTCTTGGTCTCTCTGGGGCCTCTCTTATTTGGCATCATTCTCTAGAAGGCCTCCGTCAGCTGCGCCGCCCTCTTCATAACCTTCAAGGACCCCCAGGACTCTTGCCTGGTCGCTTGTAGGTACCCTGTGTCCGCCCACAATGAAGTGCACGGGTCTCCTCCGACTTTTGCCCGAGACTACCACCGCCTCAGTCTTTTCTGTCACAATGTAGAGGCCTCTGTCGGTCATCCACTCGTAGATATCCGCGATCGCCCAGTTGGCCAGCTCCTCCATCTCCCCCTCCGTGCGGGCTTCAGCAACTACCGTGATGTTGTCCGCAAGTCCCGTAATGCTCACCCTAGGGGGTGTGGGTAGTCTGAGGACATCGCCGTACATCACGTTCCACAGGAGAGTGCCGATGACCGATCCCTGCGGAACGCCACTGGTGACCGGCAGCGTGTGCTGCCAGATCTTTTCTTCCACAATTAGTTTCCGTTCTGTGAAATAGCTCGCGACGATGTTTATGAGGTAGGGCGACACCTCCCTCCTCTGTAGCTCGGCCGGTACCAGTTCCCATCTCGCGGAGTTGAAAGCGTTTCAAACGTCTAACGTGATCAGGACCACAACCGTTTTTTCTGCCTCGACCTCGCGTTTGTGATCTGTGTAATCGTTTTGTCTATTGCATGGACGGTGGATCTTCCCTTCCTGAACCCGTACTGTCCATCCGCCAAGCCTCCTTTTTCGTCTATCTCCTTCTGAAGCCTCATTAGTATTATTCGCTCGAACAGCTTTCCAATATCGTCTAAGAGGCAAATAGGTCTGTACGAGCTCGGTAGGTGCAGAGGCTTGTGGCCTTTTCTCAACAGTACCAGCTTCGCCATCTTCCAACTTGCGAGATAACTACCTCTCACCAGGCACTGGTTAAATATTTACAGGAGGGCTTTAGGGCGATTCTCAGACAGTGCACGCACCACTGCCGCCGGCACGCCATCTGGTCCTGTGGCTTTGTTTGTGTGCATTCTTCCGACTGCCGCTTTCATTTCGGTCTCGACCAGGGGCGGAACTCCGCCGTTCGTGAGCCCGGCGGTGAAGTGTAGTTTTGGGTGCTCGGGGAAGAGGGTCTGGACTATCGCCCTTAGGCGCGTCTCGGTCAGTCCCGGGATCTCCGGTCTTCCCATCTTTTTGACGACGATGTGGTAGCTTCCCCCCCCCCCAGACGTCTGCGTTAACCTCCTCGATTAGTTTGTTCCAGCACTTTTTTTGACTTTCGCTTATTGCGTTCCTAAGGTGTAGCCTGCATTGCGCCAGTGCTGATCGCGCTTTCTGCCGCTGTTCGTTTAAGGACGTTTTGCGCAATTTCACGTATAGCCTCCTGGTCTTCACGCAGGTTTCTCTGGCCAGGGATATCTCTTCCGTCAACCAGTACTGTCCCCTTCTCGATGCGGTGCCTCTCCTGGGCATCACCGTGTTGCAGAGTTCTTCTAGGAAGTGGTCCTGTCCATGGTTTCTTATGTCTTCCATAAGTTTGCTACTCTGTAGGCTGTCGTGCAGCTTTGCCTTGTTTAATTTGCGCCATGCCCATCCCGTCTTAGGGGGGACGGTCAATCTCGGGGGCCCGGCCGATCTTGAAGGTTATGTAGCGATGATCACTGGCCGTTTCTTCATCCGCCACCATCTAGTTCGCGACTCTTCCCGCCACTCCGGTCGATGCCGCTGTAATATCCAGTATGGAGCTGCACTCGTACCTCGCGAAAGTGGGCGTGTCTCCGATGTTGCATATTGAAAGGTCTAAGTTCGCCAGAATCTCTAACAGCAGCTCCAACACCATTTGACCTGGGAGGCCAACATGTCTACGCCCCCCTCCCTCTCAAATTTGCGTATAGCTCTGCGACGGTTGAGGCTCAAACGACGAAAATGAAAGCTCATTGAAGCTCAAATGAAGCTATAACATTTGACACCAATTTTACGCAAAAACTCTAATGGGGGGGGGGCATCATGACCATTGTGAAAGTCTCGGAGTTATTCGCGAAAACTTATGATTATGTTAAAATCAAAATATAATACTGAAGATAATGAAAGCGGAAGAAACCAGCATTGAAGAAAATATCAACGAATTAACATGCGTAGGTGAACTACCTTCGAATCAAAAGGCTTCAGAAGATATATATTTACGTAGTGATATTCAAGAGATTCTAGAAACTATATCTTGCAACAATGCGTTCAAGAGAAATATGTCCAACGAAGAAGACATAATCGATGTCAAAAATGATGAAGAAATTATTGATTTTATGAATGGTAATTTACATATTATCAATATCAATTGTTTTATAACTATTTGTAACTTTTATTAATAAAATTAATAAATATTACAAAACATTTGTAATATTGTAAATTTGAATTTGAATATATTGGGCGCGAAATTTTAAATTTAGTTCATTTTGGTTACTTTAAAATACAACGGTAGTAAAACGGAAGTAGTGGGAGTTTTTTCCGCTAGAGTGGACCGTTAGGGATGGTAAGGGTCTTACATTTTGAACGCCGTTGAAGACGCTTGCTCTTTGTGCATCAGTTTTAAAATATCAAGTAATTGAAATTAAAATTATTTCAAATCAGATTTAGTTACCAACAGAATTAAAATACGTAAATTAAAATATTTGATTTATTTGTTAAAGAATTTAATACAGGATTACGTTACAATTTCGAGTAATCATTGTTGTAACCACGCGGGTAGATAATTTCGTTTTACATACACGGGTGCATCTAAGTTTTTATTAATATATCTTCAGTTATAAGATTTGATTACTGTTCAAGATGGTGATTTATTATATTATCATTTAAAACAGAAATGGGGGTATGTGATGTGAGGGATTGATTATTCATATAATGTTTTGCCAGTGGCGTACTATTATTAGAGTTGGTTTGGTTTAGGTTGTAAAGGGAGTTGTTGAAGGTAATTTAATGAAGTGTTTGAAGTGGAAAATATATTTATTGTGGGATAATTAAATTTAGATGTTTAAGTGTAACGGATTTAGTGGACGTTCAAAATCATAAGATGGCGGTTAAAATATGTCGCAGTATGGCTGGTCACTAAAAAGGGCAAACTGTAATGGAACCGGAGGTGACATAGCAAATGCTGTGATGTCGTTCCTTTCTTTTTTCATATATCTAAATGATGTACTACAGAATTATGATATTTCAGGACAGTTATTAATAATTTTAACAATGTTCCTTATGATTATTTGCAACCACTTATAAAATAGTGACAATCGAATACGTTTAACTTAATAAAAATTGAATACAATTAAAATTACACCATTTAACCTAATAAAAGGTAATAACAATTAAAAACGATATTAAAGAACTGTGTTAACAAAGTTCTTCCTGATTATTATTTGCGGCTATGATTATTTGCTAGTTTAAGTATAGGGAATTTATTTAGTTAAGTACAAACGATCTATTTAGATTTAAGAAACTGACCAATTAGCGATAAGAGACGTACTAATTTTAAGGTGACCATCTTAGCTTTAGTGACAAGGTAATAATTATAAGAGCGGATAATTTAGAATATAAGGGTTATTATTTAAGGTCTTACATAATATAAAAACAATTGAGTCGAACATCGGTATACATACATGAAATTCTTACAAATTACGATAGGTTGTGGTTGGTAATATAAATATGAATAATCAATGAGAAAACATTACGATCAGGGGATTAACTATCGAACAGTTATTAAATCAAATTTCAAACTAAAGTATTCTGAATTACATGATATCAAGGAGATTAACTTTGCTGGTAAATTGGTTGTCGGACTACTTTTTTTTTTCTCGGTTAAAATATATATTCATCGTTAAACCGAATCCTGTGTTTTATTTAATTTGTGTGTACTAATTATTCCTTCAGGTGTCCTAGCAGTGCTTACGCCACTGGACAGATCTAAGTTGAAGTTAGTAATTAAGGTAAAACTACGTTAGCATTCAAAGAGCCATTCGCAAATTTAAAAAGGACTTGTAAGTGTTACTACGAGGGGAGATCACAACGTGCGAGGTTTGTTTGACGATCACAGCTTTGGTTTGGTTTGTAACTTTGATTTGAGAAGGCGGTAATTCAAATTGAAGAACTAAATATTACACATTGTTGCAAGATATAGTTTCTAGAATTTGGTTTTAGCCAACCTGGCTAAATTACTAAAAAAACTAAATTTTTTAAAAGCTTTGGCAGCACCGACTGCAAAGATTACAATAATTGACCGCCTATGCCAGCTAGTTAAAGTAACTAAATAACGTAATTATTTTTTACTTTTTAGTGCATTTTTTTCACAGTAGTTTTTTTTTAAAGTCGGTTTTATTTTTTTTTAATTTTTTATTTTATGCTTTTTAGTGCATGTTGGGTTCCGTAACTATTTATCGAAAGCGAGTATGGGTAGCCCTATGCCCTACTAAACGTAAAAAGAATTTTGAAAATCCGAGCATAGTTGATATAAATGTATTTACTATTTACCTTATACTTAACGTCTACTTAGAAGATTTAACTATCTTTAATTGGAAGGTAGATTAATTAACAGTTAAAATTCATTATTTTGTTTAGTTTGTTTATTTTAATGCTAAAAACTTAAAAATGAATTTTTATTTTTTAAGTGGATTATTGTGGTAATTGATAGCATGTAATGTTAAACATTACATAACATTTATTTAATAGTTTAGTTTGTTTAATTAAATGCAAGTGTCTCTGGAAAAACAAAATTTTTCTTTAAACTCAATTTTAGACCATTTCTCAAAGTGGAGATTTAACAAACCACCTTCAAAGGCTAGTTCAAACACTTGTATGAATCGCTATATGCGACTAATTAAAATTCTTTTTACATAATAAGAAATAAACTACCTTCAATAAGCTAGAAACTTAATTAAGTAAGATGCAATTGAATTTGCGTATTTAATTATAACAATAATTTGAAACATTTTTGGAAGCACGCACTAGAGTAGACACATGTCGCAATTGATTTCATCAGGTCAACGGTTAAGACAACCTTTTTTTTACTAGAGCTCATAAAGTAGATAATTTTTCGACTTTTATTACAGGCTACATTAAACGAAATAAGCACTAATTACCAGTAAATACAAAACTCGTGGCGTTACAGATTTGAAATTTACATGATCTTGGAGCAAATAAAATTTGCAATCAGATGTATATTCAATTGAACCAGCGAAATTACAATTTAGACAAGTAATTACCGAATTACGAAATTTCACTAAAAACATCTGGAGACCATAAAAAGCTTAAAGGGCAACTTTTAAAATAATTTCACACAGATATTGCTCAAAATTGAGTCCGATCGTCGTAAATCTGTCGATAACCGAACGACTGTCATGACCGCGCTGGCTTTAAAGCAGAGAACCCAAAACTATTTTTAAATCACATACTAAAATATGAATTAAAATCAACTTTTGATACGCACTGGTTTTATTACATTGTTTCGTGATTAATTTGCTAGAATTAAATTAAAATTAAAATACACATTTCTCTATTCATAAACAATATAACAAAAATATCACTTTTGAGTTTCCTCGATTAATTCAGTTTTTAAGAATAAAATACGATCAGTTGAGCGAATTTCCTCACCCTCATTCTGTCAGTTCACTTACGAGTGCTTAGTTGATTTTCTGAAACATCTCGTGACAAGTCGAAATTATAGTATAAAAACTTAAATTTTTTTTTTATTTTTAAATATTCAAGTGAAATTTTTATTTTTTTTTATTTTAAAACTCGTGAGTGTATGCTTCTTCCTTTTTTTATTTTCAACAAAAAGATAATATATAAAAAAATCATGTATTTAAAATTGTTCTCTTTCAGGTAAATGTCGCAACGTAAATTAAATTTGTTTTATTGAATATTAGTTGTCGATTTCAAGTTTATTAATATTTTTCTTTTATATAGTTTTTGCTTTATGAATAATTCTTGTGTATACCTTTTTCTTTATACTAATTAAACAAATATAGATTTATATGATTTTATTCTTTCTTTTCCTACCGTAAGACGATTAAATTGTTAAAAATCCTACGTCTCCGATCTTTGATTAAAAAGTTAGAGTCTGGCTTATTAACAGGCTCTGGTGGCAGCGAATCTCTACCTTCAGTTGACAAAGGACGGCTGCGATTATTTAATTAATCAAAGTTTACCCGTGTTACAGAGAGTTCTTGGTCTAAACACTTCAGATTAGCATCAGCATATTCTAAAAAATCTTCATCGACTTCATTTTAATGAAGTGTAAATTAGTTGTCATTTTAGTTTTACTTTTTAATTATAGTAAACTATGCTTAAACGGTTGATTTTGATGGTTTAAGTTTTCATGAGTTTAACGTTTAAACTCCTAACCCTAAGTTAGCTTTAGTCTATTGGTTAACATCATATAAGTTATTACGTTTTTTTTTTGCTCTTACTACCAATTAAATACTTACTTTAAAAACTTTGTTTTTATTGAAACATTTCTTTAATTTGTTATCTAACGTGTAAAACAATATAACTTCAAAATAAAAATCAAAATGCTCTATCACTATGTTTGCCGTGAAAGTTTTATCCATGCCGTTGTTTCCAACAAACAGCATAATTTTTACCTTCGGCATATAGTTAAAGTTATGCACAACGTCTGCAACTGCGCTTCGCTGGCCCAACACATTGTTTTACATTTAAGCCTCAAACCTTTCAAGTTCAATTTTTTTGTAAAAAATAACAAAGGGGTAACTCACAGTGGTAAAATAACATAACGCAATAATCAAACAAAATATTAACGTCCTACAAGTTTTTGCACTCAAAATTGTCACTCTTCTTGAATACACATTCATCCACTTTCTCCAACTCATTTTATTTTTGGAGTACTGGAGAATTGGAGGATCATCGTATTGATTTGTTTCGTTGGTTACGTATTTTTCTTTCAAGCAAAGCCTACTATTCAAACGATCGTTACTGTTGTCTACTCCTATTCGCTATGAGAATGTCTTGTAGCGCCATCTGAATGAACTAAATCTGGAAATATTTTCATTGTATATTGTCGTATTTTAAAATTTATATAAAAAACTGTTTTGTAAATTGTTTAGAGTTGTTTGTTTTGGTTTAAAATTTTGTGTATTTAAAATTTTAAATTGTTTCTTTGCCACTCTTATCAAGTCTTGTACGTATATCTGGAAATCCTTTGCCAGCTAAAATTGTGTCACCATATTCAACCATGTTGTTCAATTGTGATCTGAGAATCACTTTTTCTTCCTCCAGCAACTTTTGAGCAAATCAATTATTATAACTCTTGTATTTTTGTGGTCAGGATAAAACATTCTGGCACACAACCTTGGGCTGTATCTTTGTCTGGCCAAAATGCTAGATTAATACAATCATTTAACTACGACGGAAATATTTTATACTGTCGATTTTGTGAGAAAAATATTTCACCTTTACGATCAGGATCAACTTTGCCAGAGGTGATACTTATACAAAAGTACCGATATTGAAATACTACCTAGTGATCTCAGTAGATGTAGAAAAATCATTTTCAAATTATAAAAATATATTAATTGATAGAAGAAGGTACAAACCTTACTACTGAAAAAATAACACTATTTTATAGTATTTATTTAAATTTGATGTTGCATATTTGCATACATATTTTGATAATTTTAAGTTGCATATAATCCGGTCTCTAAATATAACCATAAAAATATAACCGTTCGAGTTTGACGTTTTGTGACAGCTGTCTAGTCCTTTCCAGATTTCATTCACAAATCTGTTACCATGGGCGCTACGACCCGTATTCGTATCCCTTCTTTTCCGACTCACGTAGCGAATAGAAGTTTGTATCAAAATGGCATTCATGTTTCTTTCAACGCAATTAAAATTACCTAAAAATAAAAATTTTGTCCGACCGTTACATCATACGGAATACCCACCATAACTTTGATGAATTACATTATTAACTAACTTTCTAGATGTTGTCAAATCATCGATTTCTTGTTTAATGTATTGTCGTGTTTTTAAAAACGCTAAAAAAACATTAATTTATTTATTTGTAAAATTTATTTTGAAGTTTTGATTTTAGTTATTGAAATTATTTATTTATAAACATACTGTAAATAGAAATATTAATTGTAAAGAAGGTGGAGAGCGTGAAGGTAGGCTTGAAGGTTGTCCAGGACATTGAGAAGAGACGCGGTTACGTCAATAAGACCAGCGGATGAGCATTATTCCCGCAATGTTAAATTAAAATTTTTATTGTTAATATAAAAATAAAATTAAGTTAATTTAAAGTGATGGTTGCTTTTGTTTTATTGAAGTGCAAGTAGGAAAATTAAAATTGAAAAATTTGAAAATTTATGTGAATATTTGGGTAATTGTGAAATAAATTCGCAACGAATTTGTTAGACGGGCTGACGCCAACTGCAATACCACATGCGATTGCAAGGCCATACTTGGCCTTCATAAAGTAACAAATTTAAACCTAGCAACCAATTGGATTGAAAGTCTAAATATTAATATATGACTATGTATACATTGACATGTAGTTACTTTTTTTCTTTTTGTATTTGTCATACGCTAAATAAATAAATATTAAAAATATTTAGACAAGAGACTCATGTAAAAATTAAATAATGGATGTACACCCAAGCAGAATAATTTTTGTAATAAGCAAATTTTTATAAATTTGTATAGCTGGGGGCATGGCAGTATACTTTACGGAGAATAGGCGAAAAACCAGTGATTTTGTATAGTATAGATACCAATACCCATATACTTGTTTGAAAGAACCGTTGTGCCAAGATGTTTCGACATATTTTTTTGTATCCATCTCCTTCTTTTACATGAGTACCACAATAGGTTGTCTCTTTCGTTAGTTTTACAGGCTCAGATTTCTCATGGTACTATAAGATTTCCATGAGATCCATGACTACCATGAGATTTCTCAGATTAGTAAAGTTACTGTAAACGCTGTCAAGGTGGGGAAAGCAGGGCCGTCTTAAAATATACGACGCTCCTGTGCTACTAAAATTAATGCGCTTCTCTTGAAAAGAAAACACACCAATACAAAATAGAAAAAGTCAATTTATTACTATTCTCCTAAACGAAAACAAAATTTATACAAAAAATTTATACAGGATCTCTTCGGATTTTATTAAAAAATTATTGTATTAATTAATGTTGAGCTATTACATAATTTAACTAAATCTTCAAAATGACTACCCTCATTTTCAATACACATTCGTGATTGTTTTAAAAGATATACCTATTAATTAATAAAATAATTTTTCAATAAAATTAATTAATTTAATTTACATTCAAATATATAATACAAATACATTCGCATCTTAGAATTTTGCATTTTCATTATTTTCTGATATGAATTTGTAACATTTTCTTGCTTAATCAATTTTACAAATTACGAATTCAGTTATAAGAATTAATATTTCTATTAAAAAAGAAACGTTATTTATTTTCTACAATCATTTAAATAATCCTGATATCCTTTAACATAATACTTTAAATGATGTAATATTGGATTTAAATAATAAATTACTACAATCACTTTTCACTACGAAGTAATAACATTACAACGGGTTAACTATTTCAATTTAAAATATTCCCACCTAATATTGCCGTCTGGTATTGGTTGCAGTGATTTCGTACGAAAATTTCTAATTAGCTCACAGCCAGAACTAACGAAAGAGATGCCAAATACAGAAAGTTCAATGCAGAAAGAGATAGCAATAGAAAAGTAACGCGTAGATATGTTGGCCACAAGTTTAGATATTGGCCGTGTTCGATTTGGCACCTTTTTCGCTTGTAAGCGCCAATAAACACTTTTTACCCATTCGATTAGGGACTTTTGTGTGGTTTCAAATTCTTAGGCTCCGCCCATTTTAAAAGCCTAGTTTGCTTTTTCGAGCTTTTTCATTTTAGGTGGGTCGGCGAAAGCGTGGGGCTTTCACGACGAGTTTCACTAGTCACAGATTTTTAAAATAACAAATGAACCTAAAATTTTGATCAAAATGATATATATTTGTATAATTGGTTGGTCTCAAAACTCACCCTAAAATTTAAAAAAATTTTTTGAAATTTGAAAAAGTATTTAAACTAAGCGCCATGATTGACCAATAAAAATTAAGCATGAATATGCGCTGTAGCCAAGTCATTTTGATGGTTGGTTAATGTTTATTTTCTGTTATATAAACGTTTGACAGTTGTTTCAAATTCAATTTATATTAACTAATTTGGTGTAGAAAATATTATTATTAATATTATTAAGCACGTGTGACAGCCAGAGATGTTTATATAAGAAGCCTTCTTACATAAACATCTCTGGTGACAGCTGACAACGACAAGTGAGATTGGTATCTACCTTATCAACTTTCAACCCGGCAACAGAGCTACTTTTATTGGCTTCTAAAGCCCGGCGATTTTTTAAAAAACCGGACGAGTGACGTCACGCTGCCGTTTCCTCAATAATTATTTTCTTACCTTAGATTTCTTTCCTTTCTCAAAAAAATCTGACAAAAATTGTGAAGACTCAATTTGACCTCTACTTTCAAATAAAAAAATAAAAAAAAAATAGTAAAACTCGTCCATTATTTCACTGATTTCACTTACTTATTATAGACTATAGTCGATCTAAGATATGAATAATACAGGTGGCGCGTCGTTTGCAAAGTCTAATTTACATCGGGAATCTTCAGATAATTTAAATAGTACTTAATCTTGTAATAATATTAAACATTCACCACAAAAAAGCGAAATGTTATAACCAAATAACTACGCCTATTCGATATTACATTTTAACTCTGTTCAAATCTATCTTATTTATGAGTTTACCCGGTTCAGTTTAGGCAACACGCATAGCACTTCAATTGTAAAAATTTCGTTATTGTAATAGCGTCTAACTTCAAAGCAATTTCATTGGTTTACATTTCAAGGTTGTCACTTTAGTACAAATTCCAATATTTTTCTTAAAAGAAACAGACTATAGGAGCACAGATAGGAGCAGCATTACAGGTGGTGTCGCGGTGTCGAAAAGTAAAATAAATTGTTGTATAGTATTGTGAGTGTTTGTATACAGATATACAAGATTTATATTTATTTATGCTTTTGAAAACAACGTACGAGATATTTTTGTATTGGTGAGTTTAAATATATATACAGGGTGTCCAATATCAACCCAAACGTAGGGAATTAACATTGATTTTAATTGTTTTGTAGATTCCTGCTCGACAATTCAACCTCCGAAAATTCTTTTCGGAAAAGAAAATTTTAATTTAAAAATTTAATGTTTTTAAAAACAAGTTACCATGTTTTCAAAAAAGTTGATTAAAGTTGACATTAAATTTTTAAATTAATATTTTTTAATAAATATCAATGACAAAAATTAATTTTAGTATCATAGCACAATAATTTTCTCGTTCCATAGATACCAAAAATATTTGCGGAGGTTGAATTGGCGAGCAGAAATCTACAAAACAATTAAAATTAATGTTAATTCTCCATGTTCGACGTTGATGGTAGACACCACGTATATGTAAAAAAATTAACTCATTTTTAAAAATGATAACAGCCCTGGGACGAGGCAAATTTCAGGAGCTTCATGAGGGAAATTTTGGAATATTAATTTCCCGAAGCCGTAGGCTGAGAGAGATTTGATGAACAATATTTCCCGAACGCCAAAAGCTCCGTGAAAATTTGTTTGCGATTATGTTTTCAATGTTGTAAAATGCGACCTCGGGATTAATTATATTTCTTCGAATTGTAAATATTTTTCACATGCTTTTTTCGTAAAGTGAAAAAAGCGTTGTAAGTGCCAAATCGAACGCGGCCATTGTCTTGGTATCTATACTATACCAATTCACTGCGAAAAACACAGTTCTGACATGTTGCGGTTCAAGTTTGAAACTGTTTTGTTGTTCCGTAGGTAAAACAATTACAAATTAGTAAAAATAAAAAGTTGGGTTATGTGAACTGTCGTTTATTTCATTGTGAATGTAGGGAAATGTTTGTTTATTCGCAATCAGTTAGTAATCGACACATCCCTGACTTTTAAAAAGTTGGGAAGCTGCTTATTATTTACTTTCACTTGACAACCAATCAGAAAGCTATTTTGTTTTACTTCCCAACCTTAGGGTGGGAAGTAATCACTTTCCGACCTGCAATGTCGCATTGTCGGTAGGCAAGAAATGGAACTAACAAAAAATATGCGTTAATAGAATGAAATTTGATGATCTTTAATTATTTACAAACTGATTGTGAATAAAATTGTATACATATCTCGGTGTCAAGCTTCATTCCAGCATCGCGCTTAGAGTTGACTTCGGCACTTTGCGCCTCAGTCAACTAACTTAGCGCTCGGCTGTAATGAAGCATTTTCCACCTCGGCACGTAATATACTATTGAAAAGTAGAATATTGATCACAATTCATGGATCACAATGTTAATTTCTGGCAGGCGGGGAAACAATCAGCTTTTTAAAATTTATTTAAAGATTTTAAAACATATTAATTAATTTAAATATTTACTCTTATATAAAAAATAATTATCCTAATTAATTTTTTAAAATATGCCTAGTACTTAAAAGAACTAAATAAATTCTATTTTCTTACTTTCTTGAATTTATATAAAAAAAAGCCCAACCCCCGTCACTGGACATTGCATTGTGGGTGAATAAAAGTCTGGACTAGAACAAATCGTGTAATGGATGTTATAATAATAATTATTATTCAAGTATGTAATATCAACAGCCTACTTAATTTATTAGTCACTAACGTATTGATTTATTGTGATTAATTTCATATACTACTTTATATTAATTGTGTGCGTTTTGCAGAATTTATAACTGGAATTTCAATCTAACCTCAAAATTTATACTACAAGTTAATGCTTCCAGTATGGATGGTGTAATACTTTTGAAGGTTCAATAAATTCGAAAAAAGTATCAGTGGTTTGCGAGTTTCCAGTGATAGTTATAAGTTATAACGATAACGAAATGGAGAACATGGAAGTCGAGTTAGAAGAATTGCATCGTTCCATTGATATTAAAGATAATTATATTTTAGAATATCAACAGGATAATAATGAGGTGAACTATAAATAAAATTATTTAGTATAAAATGTTCAAACCGGGTGTCTACTATCAACGTCGAACATAGGGAATTAACATTGAGTTCAATTGATTTATAGATTTCTGCTTGCCAATTCAACCTACGGAAATTCTTTTGCTCTGTGTGGAACGAGAAAATTATTGTGCATTCTATGATAATAAAAATTTTTTTTTATTCATATTTATTAGAAAATGTTAATACAAAAATTTTATGTTTTTAAAAACATTAACAAGTTACCATATTTTCAAAAAAGCTGACTATAAATGTGTAATTTCTTGACAGTTCTAAGTTCAATATAGTTTATTGTAAAATATATAATTATTCAAAGAATAGTTCATTACAGTCTAGCGCTAAGTTGGTTATCTAATTCAACTGTAAGCGCGAGGCTGGAATGAAGCTTGACACCGAGTTATGTATACAATTTTATTTACAATCAGTTTGTAAACAATTAAATATCATCAAATTTCATTTTATTAACGCACATTTTTCGTTAGATCCATTTCTTGCCTACCGACATTGCAGGTCGGGAAGTGACCACATCCCACCCTAAGGTTGCGAAGTAAAACAAAATAGCTTTCTGATTGTTTGTCAAGTGAAATTAAATAGTAATCTGTTTCCCAACTTTTTAAAAGTCAGGGATGTGTCAATTACTAACTGTGAATAAAGTTTTCATAGTTAACCGTAAAGTTATGATTAATTTTGAAAATATGAATTCTGTTAACTTTTTTGACATCCCATGGTAACTTGTTTATAAAACCATAAAATTTTTAAATTAATATTTTTTAATAAAATGAAATTGATGAAAAAAAATTAATTTTGATATCTTAGGATGCACATTAATTTTCTCGTTCCATCGATACAAAAAAAAATTCGGAGGTTAAATTGGCGAGCAGGAATCTACAAAACAATTGAAATCAATGTTTAATTCCCTATGTTCGACGTCGATAGTGGACACCCTGTATATAAAAACTGGAGGGTGATACCTCCTCTACCGATGTATTCTACTTTAGTTTCTTTATCTTCTATCTTTTATTGTATAAAATGATGTTGAACATTGTTACGCTTTGTACACATAAGACGATGATTCTTTTGCAGCTAAAAATTCATTTTCTCTAGACAGTGCAATAGTTTTTTGGTTGTCTCACTTGTGCCCAGTGCTACTGTTTGTATGCTTTGAATGTTTCAGAAGATTGCCTTCTGGTGCATGAATGTTGATCATCTTTATCGGAGACCTAATCGGCACCACAGAATGCAATAATTATGGCTTTGCTTAATTTTGAGTATGCCAAATTTAGATATCTAAAAATTCTCATCTTAAACCCCCCCCCCCCCCCCCCAGTGATCTGGACCGAGATTGTTTAATTTACTTACCGTATTTACTGCTGCTCAATATCAAGTCTTGTGACTTGTAACAAATATAAAAGCGATGCAACGACTTCTTGAAACGATAGTCTCTCCATTTTAGTGTCTTCCGATGAGCATATATCTTTCTTTACCTGCTGATTGGGACCAAAAAGTGTCTTGGCTTCTCCAAGATCATTAATCTTAAAAGAACTTTCAATTTATTAAATTTTTGAATTATTTGAAAATTATTCGGAAATTCTAATATTATATACACGAGCTCATGGTTGATTGTTTTAATCTTATCCACTTCAACATAGTGCCTATATCTTTATTCCCTGGTCGACTAGCCTGTTTTAATCTTCAGCTAACTCTTAGGTCAAGATGATGAGATGCAGTCAGTATGCATCTCACCTCCTCACCTCACCTTACTTTTTTGAGGCTGAAATGTAATCGTCAATTTATCGTAAAGTGATTTTATTCGTGTCACGAAATGTATAGGTGTATCCATTTCTTGTAGTATTTGCTACAGAATTTTCCACTTCACTTTATAAAAAGCTTTTGCGTAATCCATGAAGTAGAGGATCAGTAAACTTTCTAGCCTTTTCAATTAGTTGCCTAATATTCTGAATTACTCTCTGGTACCCTTCCCTAGGACGAAACCTGTCTGCCCTTCAACTATTTGTGACATTGAAAAGGGCTTAAGTTTTCCATGTATTACCTGCAGTAGCACCTTGCTCTTGTGTGATACTCGAGTCGAAGTTCTATAGTTATTGCATTCCATTGGTGTGCTCTTTTTCAGGATCGGAGTGAATATAAATTCTTTCGAGTCATCAGGCACTATGCAGATACATTAGATACATTACACAGCATATACATTATATCCTATTCCCAGTGTTCCCAAAGCCTTAAAAGGCTTTCCCGTGATGACATCTGCCTCACGTGTTTTCCTGTCTTTTAGTGATTTTAGATCTCATTCCACTTCTGATTAAAGAGCTGTCAAGGTTCCAGTGCTTTCTTTTAAGAACTTTTATGGTAGGGCACCTCTTTATTCTGTAGTTTATCAATTGTTTAATGTTTTTTCATGTATCGTTTAGGTCTGAAAATTGTTCTTCGTTTAATGCTGTTACAAATGTTCCTGCATCAGGTATTTCTATTCGATGCTTTATGAGCGATCTCTTGTGTCAGCACAACTTTAACTTGTATCGGGCCCAGAGAACTTTGTGCTCTGTTCCGTATATTACAACCAGGTTTTGCTTGGACATTTCTCAGCGATGTTTTCAATCTGTTGTTGACCAAAACATATTCTATCTGATTTCTATCTATGTCGATAGCCGTCATGGGTGGTACTTGAATAATGTGTTCTCGATTGTAAGATTGTTGTCAATTGCAAACCCTTTCGCCTAGCCAATAATTTCTTACGTTTTAGATGTTTTTATTAGAAGTGTCGCCAATTTTTGCATCGAATGGGAATGTTGTTTATTTTTCTCTCTATCATGTTGTAGACATCTTCAACTTCGTCATCTTAGGCATTCGATGTTAACATATGTACATCCGACTCTGTGTAGTTTATTCGGTTTTGTGTTCGGGATAAGTGTAATAATAATTTGAACGCTAATTGTTTCATATTGTTGAACGTGCTTTGCTAGTCTGATTTATTTATTAACTATAATTGCTATCCCGTTCTTGCCTGTGTTCTCTGCTTCAGAAATATAATTTGTGTGTTCCAAACTTCTGAAATGTCGCGTGCTCTTCTGGTGAATCTCCCAATAGTCTGCAGATATGAACTCCAGATCTTATCATTTCTCTTTCAGTTATGTGCATTTTTCGAGTCTGCATCCTATTGCACATTTCGCATGGACACAGCCAGGGACTGGGGTTGACCATAATCAGCTTTATATTTTCAACTTCTACTCGAGTGGTTTTCCTTTTGATTTTATTGATTGGCTGGTTTGCTAATACCTGTTTTTGCAATCGGAGTAGGTTTTTTGATAATTTTTTATCGTTAATTGTAATGGTAGTAGTCAATTCCACATTTTCCACTGTATGCAAACCTTAAACCTTCTTGTATTCAGCTTACAAACGCCACACGTCAACACAGTTTTCTGTCGCTGATTAAAATTTATAATTGATCTTTGTTATCACACAGAATAGCTTTTTTACTTTTTCATTCGGTTTCTATGATTTCGAGTAGAACTTGAATCGGTCAAATATGACATTTTCACTAGGCTGGCAGTACTGATTGAATTATATGTATACATATAGAAGGTATATGTCGTATATATATATCTATCGCTTCATCTTCCATTAAATTCAAAAGAATCGAAATAATTTGTTTATCTGGTTCGTCGTTTTTCTCACTGACTTCAATGCAAAAGTTGAACTTTTTCTTGAATTTATTCTAATTCATAGCCACATTTCCTATGAAACACTGCTCTGCTGGTGTGTTAACAGTATTTTCTTCTTAACTGTATGTACTTTGTATTCATTAAATTATAAATTTACCAAAATATGTATATTTAAACAATTAGAAATGTAACAATAAAATCACTTACTAAAGATTATTTTTGTTACAGGAAACCTCAAGTAATTTAATGAGTTACTTTCAAATTAAAAAAGAAGAAGAAGACACGGAAATTAATTTGGAAGATTTGCATCATTCCATCGACATTAAAGAAGAAACTTCAATGAACGAATCTCAAGTTGGTCAAGATTGTGATATCTATTCACAAATTCACACTGGTAAAATATTTTTGCAGTGTAATATTTGCGATTATAGTTGTTTGACAAAATCAACATTAAAACATCATTTACGTACTCATACGGGCGAAAAGCCGTTTGAGTGTAATGTTTGCGATTATAAAAGTTCACGAAAATATGCTTTAAAAGTTCATTCACTAATTCATACTGGCCAGAAACCGTTTGAGTGTAATGTTTGTGATTATAAAAGTTCAACAAAAAGTTATTTAAAAAATCATTTACGAACTCATACGGGCGAAAAGCCGTTTGAGTGTAATGTTTGTGACTTTAAATGTTCACGAAAATATGCTTTAAAAGTTCATTTACTAATTCATACTGGCCAGAAACCGTTTGAGTGTAATGTTTGTGATTATAAAAGTTCAACAAAAAGTTATTTAAAAAATCATTTACGAACTCATACGGGCGAAAAGCCGTTTGAGTGTAATGTTTGTGATTTTAAATGTTCACGAAAATGTGCTTTAAAAGTTCATTCACTAATTCATACTGGCCAGAAACCGTTTGAGTGTAATATTTGTGATTATAAAAGTTCAATAAAAAGTAGTTTAAAAAGTCATTTACTAACTCATACCAATGAAAAACCGTTTGAGTGTAATGTTTGTGATTATAAAAGTTCACATAAAAGTAATTTAAAAAATCATTTACTGATTCATACGGGCGAGAAACCGTTTAAGTGTAACATATGTAACTTTAAATGTTTATACAGAAGTAATTTAAAATATCATTTACAAAATCATACAGCCAAAAAACCGTTTGAGTGTAATATTTGTAATTTTAAATGTTCACAAAATGCTTATTTAAAACGTCATTTAGTAACTCATACGGGCGAGAAACCGTTTCAACTTCATTTAACAACTCATATGGACGAGGAACCGTTTGAGTGTAATAGTTTTGATTATAATTCTTCCCGAAAAACTTATTTAAAACGTCAACTAGTAACTCATGCGAGCAAGAAACCGTTTGAGGTTAATATTTGTGATTATAAATTTCCCTTAAAGGATCCTTGAGAAAATATTTTCTAACTCATACATAAAACATATTTCACGTAAAAATAAGTTTTTATTATGTAGAAAACTTCTCAGACTGCCCATGTGCATTATACCTATTCGCGAAGAAAATTAACAATGGGGGCGCTGCTAAATTGTAAAAGTACTTTTGACTATAGTCAAAAGTTATAAGCACAGCAACCCGGCATTTTACACGTTTATTGTAATCAAATTTTTTTCTAAATTATTAATTAATTAATATATATTATATATTATTAGTACAAATCAGTACTATAGTCGATTCGGTTTAAGATTAGTCTTAGATGTCGCTTTCTACCCAAGCCGGGTTTACATAGAAAATTTACAAGTTTAATTGCAGTTCGTGATATCAGTATGCTTGGTTGCATACCTACAAGAGTTTATTTACAGTATGCATGGTTGCATACCTACGAAAGGGTTTAATACGTTAAATATTAACTTGATATAATAATTTCAATGAACAAAAAATTATTTAGGAATTATTTAATTACATCTTCATTATTACATACAACTTTCCATCATAAAAGTAAACAAGATTGCTTATAACCTTTTCACATATTACATAAAACCAACTTTACAAAATTAGAAAAGTTCATCAGAAGAAAAACCTGTGTTTACTTGAAATTCCAATTGCATTGCTTCTACTCGATCATCCACTGGATATCTAAAGTTTTCTTCATTTACAACATGTTTAACACACTGTGCCCATCTCTCTGGTGTAACTGCTTTCAAACCATCCTGAAACAAGACTTTCATATCACCAAATTTAAAAGTTTTATTATTTGCAGCAACATAGCCTTTTACTTGTGCACAAATTAATTCGATAGGATTAAATTGGCAGTGGTATGAAGGCAATCTTAAAACTTCTCTTCCGGAGGACTTGACCATTTCATCTATCACATACAAACAGCCTGGCTTCCTTACCAAATTGTTCGTTATTTTAGCTAAAATTTAGGTCAGTTGTAATAACGATCATATAATACAATATTGTAAGTATCAAAGTAAAACTTACCTTTCAGTTTAAAAGGGATAAAATTCTCACCATCCATTCTTCAAATACAGTTGAATTCATCTCTTCATGATAGTCGTTAGTTTTTTTCGATTCAAAACATAATAATCCATTTTCCACAAATCCTGCCTCGATTCCTATATGAAAAATAATCAATCGCTTACGTTTACCTGAAGGGTTTTGTAATCCTGTCTAAAATATATTTACAATTTAGTAATTGATAATTATCTAAATTAGTGTATACTATTACCGAGAGACCTTTGTTGAAAGCTTCAGCTGCACTTGTTACAGATTTGTCTTTCCATACTTTAGCCGTAGTGTGACCAGCATTTACCCAAGTTACCCAATTATCTTCTGTCCACTATGTATAATTTTAAGGTGATGATTTTTAATGACATCCCGAAAACTCCAATTATCGTTGGCTTCATTTGAATAACTCGATTCGGTTTGATTTGATTCTTGACTTTCGACGGTGAAAATAGCTTCTTCAAAATTATAAAATTCCTGATTACTAGTTCTTGGTTGATCCATAATTTAATTAAAAAAAACCTAAATTTCTGAAACAAATTAAGGTTAGAATACACAAATGTGGTTTTTAACAAAACCAAAGTGTTATTAGAATAACAATTAGTTTTTAACGTATTCTTGGTTCAAACAGCAATATATCCGCTAGCAATATTAAAGATTCGTTACAAAATTTTACGAAAAAATATTTATAAACGTCAAATCTCAAACAATTGTGGTGGTGTGAACTTACAAATTCATTTTTGAATATCAACCAATCACATTTCAAGGTTAATATTTTTAGTTCCGAATTCAAGACTAATCTTAAAACGAATGGACTATAGTTGTTTCTGTAACAATTTATCACATAATAATATTATCAAGTAAATTTAAAAGTAAACAAGTTAATGAAACGTAAAATATAAAATTTTTATTTTATAAGCTTTCGGCGAGTCGTATCGCCTTCGTCAGAATAATAATAACAAGCAAAATACTAACACAACTGAGTTTATAAACTTTCACGCTCATGCTCGATAGATATAGTCGGATTTTTTTTAACTCGCATATGACTAATCTCCAAATGCAGCGAGATTTAACGTATAATATTTGGTTATCTTTGTCATATTTAGAAAAAAGTAACTATTCGAAAAGAGACAGAAAAAAAGAATACGTCGCCGTAACTTAGTAATAAAAATGAATTACACGTACGTCGATTTTAACTATTTTAACTGTCATCTCATTTGATTTTTGACATATAATCTCGTCAAAGATTATGACATTTGACATCTCGTTTGGTATAAAGAACCTTAAGACATACGTTTTGTAAATTTTGATTCATACAATTTTTTCGATAAGTCATACGCGAGTTAAAATGAATTCGACTATAAAAAGCGTTCCAACCGACAGGTAACGGTTTCTTGGATGATCCATTAAGCGTTCCAACCGTCAAATTAAATTAAATTTTAATTTATATTTTATCGTTTATTTAACTTGTTTACTTTTAAACTTATTTGTTACGATATATTATTATTATATATTTGTTACTATATAAATTATTTATTTTATAAATTAAATTAAATTTTAATTTATATTTTATCGTTTATTTAACTTATTCACTTTTAAACTTATTTGTTACAATTTTATTATTATATTTTACAAGTTAACGAATTAATTAATTATGCAAATATTATATTTATCCATAGACATGTTTTTCATTGTTAATTTAAGTACAATGAACCACGTTTAGTACTCGCATCGAAGTGTTCTCAATTCTGCCACCAGACGTCGCATTCTTAATTTTATTCGCAAATATTATAGATTTGTTCCAACGAGCCGATAAACCGTTTAATGTACGGTCACGCTCATGCGCAATAGATAAAAAGCGTTCCAACCGACAGGTGACGGTTTCTTAGACGATCCATTAAGCGTTCCAACCGAATTCGTGATCGTTTATGGAACGGTCTCTGAACGATCATTTCGATACACAATCCAAAGTAGTAACTGAATAGCAATTTGGTGACTGACCTGCGCATTGAGTATTTTTTAGCTGCTTATTGCATTTTATAAATTTAAATTACTGTACTTCTGTGTTTTGTTGATATTCTTATTAACCGACTTTAAAAAAGGAGGAGGTTATCAATTCGGTTGTATTTTTTTTTATGTTTGTTACCTCAGAACTCCGTCATTTATGAACCGATTTTCAAAATTCTTTCGGCGTTGAATCAAGTATAGTTTCAAGTTGGTCCAATTAAAATTTCATTCGTATTGGACCTTGAACTTCAAAGATAAACCGGAAAAACCCTCAAACTTCTCTTCAATTCTCCTAAAAATCGGTTTAATAACGCATTAAGTACTGAGTACCTATACCTGTTTCTGCCCGGTGGGTCAGAATCTTTTCTTAAGTACCCTAATTTTATTAATCTTCTAAGTAGTTAAGGATAAGGTAAATAGTAAATACATTTATATCAACTATGATCGGATTTTCAAAATTCTTTTTGCGTTTATTAGGTCTACCCATACTCGCTTTCGATAAATAGTTACGGAACGCAACATGCACTAAAAAGCATGAAATAAAAAATTTAAAAAAAAATAAAACCGACTTCAAAAAAAACTACTGTGAAAAAAATGCACTAAAAAGTAAAAAATGATTACGTTATTTAGTTACCTCAACTAGCTGACATAGGCGGTCAATTATTGTAATCTTTGCAGTCGATGCCAAACAAGCTTTTAAGAAATTTAGTTTTAGTAATTTAGCCAGATTGACTGGCACCGACTCCAAAGATTACTATAATTGACCGCTTATGTCAGCTAGTTGAAGTAACTAAATAACGTAATTATTTTTTACTTTTTAGTGCATGTTTTACTAATTTCATTAAAATAAAATAATTAGTATTTAATAATTTTTAATAAAATAAAAATAAATTTTTTAAATAAAATAAATATTTATATAATACAATTTTATTATTATATTTTACAAGTTACTAATTAATTAATTATGTAAATATTATATTTATCCATAGACATGTTTTTTATTGTTAAAAAGTAAGGTTAGGTTACGACTAGGTGCATGAATCAGTCACAAATGCGTTCCAACGGCGGTAATTTTTACATCAACATTTTACGGTACAAAATTTACGACTGCGCATAAAAGCTATCCTAACAGTTTCAAAATCGTACAAAAGTGGCACGTTGGAACCAACCTTATGTTAACAATAATTTTGTATAAATGTATTATGTATTATTAGTTTAGAATAAATTTATTTTCAATAGTTCTGTTGAGTTTTACCTTCCCAGAAAAAAAACAAACTTCTCCACGTACCAACTAAACTCAGTTTTTATTTTCGCGTGAAAGACCCTAAGTGATGTCGCAGCATTCTGGATTTTACAAAAGAGTGAGGTCTCTTTCCTGTAAGTAAAGCTCGGCTTACACGATGCTTGTTTTGCTGATGGTTTCCTTGCTTGTTTCTGTGCATGATACTTAGCATGATGGCTACTGTGCATGGTTGGCTTTTGTTTTTGCTGGTTGGGTTTTGTGCACGATGGTTTACAAGCATGGTTTCAAGATTCAATCACAGTATGATTCAATGCGCATGCAGTGACAGTCTCAAGTTTGTAAAAATGAACAATGGAAATTTAACGTAGAATATTAACTGTTAGCATATTTTTGTGCAAAATACACAAAACAATATAATTGCAATTATACACAAATCCAACTACCAATTTAAAATGATAATCTCTTTCAAATATATTTGACCAATAAAATAATTTTTAAAAAATTATAAAATAAAGAAAACAAGAAGCAATAATAATAACCAATATAATAAAAATATTTTATTATTTTTAATAATAAAATAAATTAGGTTATTTAACCTAATAAACTTATTTGTTTACATCATTTTAATTCAAACTCGGCATTTCTCGGTAGTACTCGCACGACGCGGCTTTTATCATTGGTTAGCGCTGAAAACATACACGTAAACCAGCACGCACAAAGGCCGTGTTCGATTTGGCATTCGTGTGAGGCGAGCTTAAGATAATCCTCCTACATATATGATGGTAATAAAACGATTCGCATAAGCTTTATTATTTGTTGCTAAAATATTGGAGGTAATTTCACTTGAAGTTGCTGCAAAACTGATCACCAGGTAATCGGTGCCAATATTTAAGCAAACCATACAAAATTACCCAAAAGAATTAAAGTACAACTTTTTATACTTGAACTAAACTGCTGATGAGTGATAAATTTTATTTTAGATTTTAGATAGATTTTATTTGGATAATAAATTAAAATTTAAAGTAAGACGACGGGTGGTCGCGAAGATATCGCATTCAAACTGATAGTAGGAAATTGTAAGTTCGATCCTGGAAGAAGTATTAAACATAATAATTTAATTTTAAATTTGCAAAGTTGAATTTTAATTTTGCAAGTAATAATTTTTGAATTAATGGTAAAAATTTTTTGAAGAAATTTTCTTCTCAGCGGTAATTGAAGATCACCACTTGAACCGACTACTGGTAAGATATCTTGCTCTACGATTAATAAGAATAACGCAAGCCGAGGTAATTTTGTGGTTAGTGAAGGGTTCTCGTTTGCCCCAGAGAATACCACTATAATATACATGGTCCGCCAAAAAAAAACTTCGACTAGCTCCTATCGCGGTGGAGCAATTCGACGTCAGGAGCGAATTCTTTTGACGATATTGTCTTCGTTGTCAATCAAAAATAATGTTTGTTGTGAAATAAAAAGTTTATTCAAAAATTGTAATTTTGGTGACAATTTTCACCTTCTGCAGTGATCGAATAATATAATAATTTCTAATTTCCACCTTTAAGGCAGTATTCTAGTCTAGAAAACTGAAAAAATCGAAAATTTTTGTTTTTAAATTTTGATAGTTTAAATATTCAAAAATCTCGTCTTAAAAGGATTTTTTGAAATTCGAATTCCGGTTTAGACGGAACTATTCTAAGAAAAGTATTTTCTTATACAGTAAAGTATAATGGAATGATGAACATAAAGTATACAGGATTGAATGTAATTTGAATGAATTTTAGTTTGTTTATTTTAACATTACATACTACTACAGGGCTGGCGCTAGGATATTTGACGCCCTAGGCAAAACTCTGCCAGTGTGTTTCTCCCCCCCCCCCCCCCCCCATTTATATAGCAGTACTGAGCTGGGGAGTGAGAATCTGCGATATTTAAAAAAAATACTATACATGTTTTTATTTAAAAACAAGTACCTTTTCAACAAAAATAAAACTAAGAAAAATAACTTTTCTGACTTTCTTTGCGGCAAAAGTTGTTACAAGTTTTTTCAAATTTACCGTTCTTACTGTTTAGGAATTTAGGCTTTTTACTGTTTTATAGAAATAAATTCTATATTTTTTTTCTATGTAATTAATATCTTTATTGTTGAAAACGGTCACGGTCTGTGCCTGTGCGTCGACTGCTTAGCCGAGATCTTCGGGTCGAACCCGAGCAGAGTAAAAACTTTATTCTAGCCGTCTTTCGTGGCAAAGCAAAGGCAATCTACCGAGATATCTGCCAAGAAAACCTTTCTGAAGAAGAAGTGAGAAGAATGAGAAGAATATCTTTGTATCTTCCGGTACTTAGACGCGAGGTGCCACGCCATCAATTAATATTGCAAATTACTTTTACAAGCAGTGAGGCACATACTTCACCTTCTATGTATACTAAAACATTGAAATCGCTTACAATGCCGAGAGTTATTTTTTCGCGAGGGACAAATTTATAAGCACATGTTTGAAGCAAAAATTTATCGTTTTAATTTTGTTTTACTATAAGTAAGTAGCGGCAATATGAAAACGCACGCCTTCATTTTGCATCGGTGGAACTTACAGGTTGCCTTTTTTTGCCAGCGGTGGAACTTGCCAGTTATCCATTGGGAGCTTAGCAAAAAGAAAGGATTTTAGTGTGACCATCGGTGGATCTTACCCCCGTCCAGTGTAATGAATGTCTCGCCCTTTAAAGTATGTCATAAAGGAACGATGGGGTTCTACCAAATTTTAATGAAACAAATATTCATTAATAAACTATATACAACATAATTTTTACTTAAAATAATTGTTTTAATTGAAATTTCTGTCATTATTGATTTGCAAAAATATACCTGAAAAACGTACTATTTATTAAAGGGTTCAATTTAGGGGATAAATATATATTATAATTATCTAATTTGTAATTTTTATGTATATTATAGTTAGTCAATTAAAAAATATAAGTATTAGTTATATGTTCATACAACATCTCTAAAAAAAATACTAATAACTTAAATTTTTATGACCGTGCGTTTCATATTGCCGCTACTGTATATTTCGTTTTACATTGCCCACTGCAATTAATTTTTGCACCTTGATCTGGTTTGCGCCCCTTTATCGTTTGCGCGCTAGGTAGTCGCCTAGTTTGCCTAGTGCCTAGCGCCGGCCCTGTACTACTAACTATTACACTATCAACTTAAAAATTCATTTTTTAGGTTATTTTTCTATTATATATTTGAATTTATTAAATATTGGATTGTGATAAAATTTTATTTTGAAATGTAATAATTGTGTTTTAAAAATTAAAATTTACATTGACGCATATCATTGATTTTTATTAAAAATTAAGGTAACTAAATTAATCGAGTCTCATCCTCTAATAAAATTCATATTCCTCAACCGAAGTAAATTAGAGGGAGGAAATTTGGTAATTTTGTAAGGTTGGGGGCATGGTAACCTATAGAGTTAGAGCAGAGAGGCGAAGTCGAGAAGAAATCAGAGCCAGTATATTTAGAGAGTAGCGCAATCAAAATTTTTGCCGCCATATTTAGTCCAGTGAAGTATACGCCCCATAAGAAACAATAGTAATTTTTAAACTTTTTATTATTAATTACACACACACTCTGGAAAAAATATACTACTAGCGCTCGTAGTGGGCAAATCCTTAATAGAAGCTGCTAGCCACGGTTGGAATATAAGAACAAAGGCCCAATGCGATAAACTTTGATACCAAAAATGTCTTTATTTTTGGCAATCGCTGTGTTCTCTTTTGTCAAACCATACTCAAAGTTTTTTTAAGTTTTTTTAAGTTCCTTTTATTTTTTTCTCTATTTTCTAAGTTTATTGGCTCATTTTTAAAGATGAGTTAATTTTTTTACATATATACATGGTGTCTACCATCAACGTCGAACATAGGGAATTAACATTAATTTTAAAATTGTTTTGTAGATTTCTGCTCGCCAATTAAACCTCCGCAAATTTTAGAGAAAGTTATTGTGCATCCTGTGATACTAAAATTAATTTTTTTCATTGATATTTATTAAAAAATATTAATTTAAAAATTTAATGTCAACTTCAATCAACTTTTTTGAAAACATGGTAACTTGTTTTTAAAAACATTAAATTTTTAAATTAAAATTTTCTTTTCCGAAAAAAATTTTCGGAGGTTGAATTGGCGAGCAGGAATCTACAAAACAATTGAAATCAATGTTAATTCTTTATGTTTGGCTTTCATATTGGACACCCTGTATATATATTTAAACTCACCAATACAAAAATATCTCGTTCGTTGTTTTCAAAAGCATAAATAAATATAAATGTTGTATATCTGTATTCAAACACTCACAATACTATACAACAATTTATTTTACTTTTCGACACCGCGAAGCCACCTGTAATGCTGCTCCTAGTCTATAGAGTGTTTGATATTCGCGAATAAAATTAACGATGGGGGCGCTGCTAAATTGTTAAAATGGCCGTCATATGCGAGTAATTGAGGTTATAGTTGTGTTGACAGTGATCGAGTCAACCTTGTAAATCTTTTTGTATGTTTGAATTATCAAAGAAAAAGGTGAAATGACGAAACAAATTGCTCTAAAATCTTTATTTAAGTACAATAAACCACGTTTAGTACTCGCATCGAAGTGTTCTCAATTCTGCCACCAGACGTTGCATTCTTAATTTTATTCGCGAATTACATTTTAACACTATAGTAGATCCAAGATATAAATAATATAGGTGGCACGTCGTTTGCAAAGTCTAATTTACACCGTGAAACTTCAGATAATTTAAATAACACTTGATCTTGTAGTAATATTAAATATTCACCACAAAAGAAGCGAAATGTTATAACTACAGTGTGGAATTTGTGCACTAAAAAGTATCCAATATAAGTACATACTGTCGTGAAACAAAATATTTCGACCCACCCTGTGCTAAATTGTAAAAATGTGTTAATTTGATTTTTAAACGTTTAAATTGGAAAAGTACAGAGTGGGGAGAAAAGGATCGAAAAAGAGGCTTTTTGTGCCAACTATGGCCGACAGCGGGTGCGTGATTTTGCATGCCCGCTGAATTTGATTTTTGATTAATTAAAATTAATTAAATTAAAATTAATTAAATTTTGAATTTGTGAGTAATAATTTTGATTTGATTAAATAAAGTGATTTTTATGCGAATGCATTATTGCGCCTTTTTGGATGATAATTTTTGATATTTGGAATTGATTTGGATTAATTTTGATAAGTTGCTACCGAGCGGTAGAAGATTGATTGATTTTAATTGATTTAGAAAGAGAATAGTGGAAGATAAAAATTGGACGTGGAACATTTAAAATTAAAATTTTACATTTACTTTAAATTAATTTGGATTTTGGTTTATTTGTAATTTTTTGGAACACTTATTATTTTTTGAGACAAGACGAATTTTGTTATATTTTGAGAACGCTTAGAACCCTTCGACCCCTACAAAATTATCAATTGCTCCCGCATTCCAGGGTTAACCCGAGGTAAACAAGAGGTTGTCCAATTCGCACGAAATAATCCACAGCAATACATATGCAACAATAAATACATGAAATATTTTAAACGAATCTCTTCAAAATGATCACGACAAGATATAAAATCAAAATTAACATATTCTAATACAATTTGGAACATCAAACACACGGCGACAGAAGCAAAAGCAACTGGAAGATTGACAACCTCCACCCGATCAAAAGTAATGCCTAAAGGGGCCTATACATTATAAGACATGTTGTAGTACATGGAACTACAACATTCAATCAAGTTCGACAAACATTAGTATATGCAAAGAAATCAAATTGTGTATACTGCAACTCAGGTTTATCCAACCGTTTGGCCAACTTGAAATTTGGTATGAAGACTGACCCACACACGATACAACATCACCTACAACCGAACCAAGTTGTACAACATGTCTCAACGTGTATATGCAGCTTAACGGCGGTTTCTTGGTCGAGGTGGGGGGTAGGGGGGAGGTTTTAGTCAGTGCAAGTCTGACACTACCGTCATAGATGATGTTAAAGAATCACATTTTAGTGTAGTGCGCACGCCCCACCAACTTATGGGGTTGAAACTTTTCCAACCGCGATACGGGAGTTGCAGTTGCGATGCAGAGCTCGAGATATTTTTATCAGCCAAATTACTCGTATTTAAAGACAATATTATTTGCTGTTGAATTGAAATTTATGTTAATCACCATATTTGTAACGCAGTGTATTTTATTTGGAAAAATATTAAATTTATGAATAAACAAGGTTTTCATTCAAACGTCCGACGACATTACAGAACAAAAGTCAATCAAAGTTATACAGATGATGATGGTGTCTCGTACGAGATTTTAGGTTTAGTAAATATTGGTATATTGGTTTATTCATATTGGTTTAGTTGAAAATACCTAGAAGTCGGGCGATTTATCCCTAGATATTTTAATATTTTGTTTCAAACAAACATTTTTACACTGATTTACAATATTTACACGATAATTCCACACATATATTTATAAAACAATACATAAGAAACGAAATTAACAAAATCAATTATAAAAGGTACCAGTGATATGGAAACTGAGAATCTCTGTATTTTAGAAATTTACACAAGCTAGTTGGGAAAGTACCGAGAATACGAAACACGCTAATCTTTGTCGTTCGGGAATTCACCTATGTTGATCTAAAAAACGTAGTAGAATATTTTTATATCATCGAATGTATTTGTTATTTAAAGGTAAGTACAGTTGTAATCACGAAAAAAGAAGCTGACGCAATTTTCGATATGTGTATGAAGTAAGACTAGAATTGCAAGTCAAATAAGTGTTCGATATAATAAATTTAAATCATAATATAAAAGCGGATATAATAATAGCTGTCAATATACAACATTGTTTCCATAGTGACGTCCGAACTATCATAATAATTTTGATAGAAATAATGATGGAAATTTTGACCGTGGGATAAGGGCTTAAGTCGTGGACTTGATTTTAATTTTAATTTTAAAATGAAGTGTATTTCACTTCCGTCGTTCGGAGTCCACATTAAGCAGTAGGTCCATAATGTATGTGATAACATCAGACACACACACACCGCATACATAATATATTGAAGTGATGTGAAATTTTAACAATATTAATTTCACCACAAACCAAAAAAATTATCACGGCTAGCTGGTTCAGTCGTCGTGCAAGTATCGTCAGGGGTGAGTTCACACGTAAGTCTTCATTAATGACGGAAGAAAAATGCCCTTCCAAAAATAACCAGTCCACAATGCAAATGTTAAATAAATTTTTATTTTTATTTGAAGGGAACGAAGTTTGCAAATTTAACTTATCTAAAACGTCGCCTTATCAAATAAACCATTTGTTCCTTTAAATGCAATTTTAAATTTTCCAATTCCAAATACAAATCGAATTTATAATTTTAACTTCTCTTTCCAAATTAAGTAAACCAATCAATTAACTTCCAGTCAGTAGCGAAATAAAAAAATCTCCAAATCCAATTTCAAAATATCAAAATTTTAAAATCACGCAATAATGTGAACGCATCAAAATCATTTATTCAAATCAAGTCAAAATAAAATATTACTCACAATTCTCAAATAACAAAACTCAGCGTAACAAAATCAAATTTCAGCGGGCATGCAAAGTCTCGCACCCGCTGTCCACCATAGTTGGCCAAAGAAGTCACGAATTTCCTGTGATTGATCCCCACCTAGCAAATCCCACAATGTTACAACTTAATTTATTATTAAAGCCAATATTTCACCAAAATGCATAGGGTGAGTCGCAATCATTTTGAAACACCACATCAAACCCCCGATGCTAATTGCTGTTTTGAGCGCAGCTGAAAACAAAATTCGCAAAAATCCGTGCGTGTTTCAAAAATAAATCTAAAAAAAATATTTACACAACATTACAGTATTTATAACTAAATAAATTTAAATTCAAAAATTTCAAATCAAATAAAATGCTTATCTATTTCCAAATTTTTCATGCATCATTTCTTTTTCCATCTTTTCCTTTTTCTTTTATTTTTTTTTTCGAATCTTCCACAGATTGATTTTAGATTTAGGCGTCCACTTCACTGGGATCTTGTTTCTCGTTTTCCACCCCCGACGCATCCAAAACTTCCAGTTCCTCTTCTTCTTCATGGCCTTCCGTTTCGTGAGATTCTGCCCTGCAACTTTCAATCTTGTGGCCTCCTGCTTCACAACTTTCAATTCTATCGCCTCCAATTTCAAAGCTTCCCGTTTTACAATTTGCAACTTTTCAAATTCTAATCTTTTGGCTTCTTCTTTTTTAGTCTCCAACTTAACAGCTTCCTGTTCTTTAAATTTTAATTTTATAGCCTCTTGTTTTTCAGCTTCCCGTTTTGTTGCTTCCAGCTTTACAATTACCAATCTTTCAGCTTCTTGTTTTTCAGCTTCTCGTTTTGTTGCTTCCAGCTTTACAATTACTAATCTTTCAGCTTCTTGTTTTTCCACTTTCTTTCCTCTTTCCTCTACAGTTTCTCTTTGCAATTTCTCATCCATACATTTTAACAATGCAGTAAGTTCACTTGTTCGCTGGTTAAGTGCTTGCATTATATTTGCTTTGGTTACTTTCGGTAGTTGTTCCATTTTTTGTTTGTTATTTTCCAAAATAGATGAAATTGAATCTAATCGAGCCCCACAGTATGGACGACAATTTATCACGGCTAGCTGGTTCAAGCCCCACACGTTGCGGCGCCAGTTGAAATTTAGTGTTTCCAATATAATTCTAATCCAATATAATCTAACTCCAGTTTCAATCCAACGTAATAAACTGTTGTCCAAAAATAGTTACCAAATATAATTAAAAATAAACAAATGCTCTTCCAAAATTAATTAATCGGACTCAAATTCAAATTAAATGTCATGCAAATTTTAAATAAAATTTTAATTTTCTTTAAAGGGAACGAAGTTTGATTTCCCTTATCTAAATCGACGAGTTATCAACATCTCGCACATTCGCTCGTACAAATATAATTTAATTTTCCACTTTTATGTGCAAAACGAATTTATTATTCGAAATATTCTCTTTCCAAATCACTCCAAATCAAATTAATTATAATTCAGTAGCCACTCATAAAATTTATCCAAACCAACTCCAAATCCCAAAATTATGCTTCCAAAATAACAACGAAATAATGCACACGCATCAAATCCACTTTATTCAAATCAAATCAAAATAAAATATTACTTACAAATATCAAAATTATCAAAACTCAGATAGGCATACAAAGTCACTTATCAAAACTCAGCGGGCATACAAAGTCACGCACCCGCTGTCGGCCATAGTTGGCCAAAGAAGCCACGAATTTCCTGTCATTGATCCCCACCTAGCAAATCCCACAATGTTACAACTTAATTGATTATTAGCCAATATTAGCCAATATTTCACCAAAATGCATAAGGTGAGTCGCAATCATTTTGAAACACCACAATATGTACCTATAAGAAAAAAGGTTTTTCTGACGTTCGAGGGACTCAGCATAACACATAAAAGAAAAAATAATCACTTTCTGCTGCATTAAACATCACTGTCAGAATCGCTATCATCATTCAATTCAATAATTAAATCAGGCACTGTAATATCCAATAGTTTTTCTCTTTCATACCACTCGGAAATAACTTTTTCGGTGTGACAAATACAATTTCCTCCAGACTTCCTGTAAACATTGCTCCAATGCTTCTTCCCACATTGCTATTACTTTGTCATTCCCGTTACCGTCTCGACCTATATGCTTATTATAATAACCTTTGCAATGGGCCCACACTAACTCGATTACATTAAAGTCACGATGGTAAGGTGGTAATCGTAACACTTCATGACCATGTTCTCTTATTAATTCATCGACTTCGTATCGTTTCTCTCTTTTGTGCAATTTAGACAAGGTAAGCAATTCTAGTTTAAAAGATTGTGGATCGTATTCAATATTGTTTTCAGTTAACCAGGTTGCAATGTTTGCCTTAGACCAGGATGTCGATGGCATCTTTTCTATTAACATGAAATGGTATGGGGCATTATCCATAATTATCAATGACGGTTTTTCTAAGTTGGGGAGTAACTTTTCAACAATCCACTTTTTAAACATTTCACCGTTCATTTCACCATGGTAGTCTTCCTTTTGAGACTTGGAAACAAATAACAAAGATGCGTTTTTGATAAAACCCGAACTTGTTCCAGCATGAAGTACAATGAATCGTTTTCCATCATATCCTTGCGGGTTTCTCACACTTTTTACACTAGCATCTTGCCAGGATTTTCCCGGATTGCCTTTGGAAAATATCCACGTTTCGTCAAGAAAAACAAATTCACGTTTGAATTGTGCCTTGTAATTCTGCATATAGGTTCGCATAAATTTAACTTTCAAATTAACAATATCAGTTTTCTCCATTAATAATAATATAATAATAATAATAATAATTCAAATTTATTTTCGTAAATACATCAAAGCAGACATATGAAGAAAACAGGCGTCACAAAAGAAATGAACTATCAAAACATCAACAAAAATCACAACAAAAACCATAATGATACAACAATAATCACAACAAAAACAAATCTCAATAAAACCACAAAAAACTACAATAACAAAATAATTCAAAATTTAACATTCAAAAATTCTACCAAACAATAAGGCTCGATCTGTATAATAAAACGATCACGAAAAATGATTTGAATATCTTTAAATCATTCACCTCGCGTAGGCGCAAAGGTAAGGCGTTATAAAGTTTCAAGCACATATAATGTGGACTACTTTCCGTGTTAGTCAGAGAGTGTATGGGATACATATAAAAATTATTCCTAGTAGGGTAAACACCCTTTTTAACACAACTAAAAAACTCCTTCTTGTGCCTGTACAAGAAAAGTATACACTCCCTGATGTACATGCCCGGCAAAGTCAAGAAATTGTGCTTTCTAAACAAACCCCTACATGACGCATTGTGAGAGAGACCGAGTAACACTCTAATAGCTAACTTCTGCATGACAAAGATCTTGTTTGCTGACGTGCCACCGCCCCAGAAAATAACCCCAAAACCCATCAAAGAATGAAAATCTGCATAATAAAGAATTCTCAGAGTTTCGGCATTCAATTGTTGACTCACTACACGGAGCGTATAAATTACAGAACACAGCCTACTGGCCAGTGTATTAATGTGACTACGCCAATTGAGAGTACTGTCCAAGTGAACTTCAAGACAACGACATCCATCCGAAACCACCATCCAACCGCCACAAAGACTCTCGGGCACAGCAGCCCGACAGCGACCAGTCTTAAACAATACACATTCCGTCTTATCTCCATTCAAACACAGCCTGTTCATGCGCAACCATTCCTCAACCATTGAAAGATGAAAACTTAAGGTCGAATCTACATTGCTTAAATTATTACACAATAACAACAAAGTAGAGTCATCGGCACAGTTGAGAAATTTATGCGGAGAGTTTGCAGTAATCATAGGCAGATCGTTCATGTAGATTATAAACAGGAGAGGACCAAGAATGCTCCCCTGGGGTACACCAAGACTCACAGCGCGACTACTCGAAGTAAAAGACTCTCCACGGCCAGTGATACGAGTCGATTGAGAGCGGTCGGAAAGATAACTGACAAACCAAGATAAAGCAATACCTTTTATACCATATCTGTGAAGCTTCTTAAAGAGAATTGAATGATCCACACAATCAAAAGCCTTAGACAAATCTAGAAAAACCCCTAGGGGAATCTGCCCACTCTCCAATTCCAAACATATTGTCGTGAAACAAAATATTTCGACCCACCCTGTGCTAAATTGTAATAATTTGTTAATATTATTTTTAAACGTTTAAAATTGGAAAAGTACAGAGTGGGGAGAAAGGAGAAAGATAAGGGCTTCTCGTGCCAACTATGGCCGACAGCGGGTGCGAGATTTTTGTATGCCCGCTGAGTTTTGATATTATTTTGAGAATTTATAAGTAATATTTTAATTTTATTGATTAAATAAATAATTTTGATGCGAATGAATTATTGCGTGTTTTTGGATAAATATTTTTGAAATTTTGATATTTGGATAATTTGGATAATTTTATGAGCGGTACCGAACGGTAGTACATTTGATTGATTTGGCTCATTTGGAGAGAGCAGTTAAAATTATTAGTTTTGATTTAAAAATTGAAATTATAAAATTGAAAGAATTAAAAATTAAAAATTATATTTGTACGAGCGTGTGGCCACATGATAGATAAGCCGACGTTTTGGATGTGCATAGAATTAAACGTATGAGCCCAGTAAAATTTTACATTACATTGAATGTAATTTAAATTTGGATAATTTATTTTTGGAAAAGAATTATTTTGGAATATTAATTTTTTGGAGAAGAGTTTTTTATTTTATTTATCATTTTAAAAGAAGAAAGCAGATAAATACACAGGAACCGACTACTGAGCGTTTTTTTCTTGTTCTCCACTGAGAAAAGCTATCTGGGAAAATAACAGATTGTGAAGGATAGGTAAATTTACAAAATCCCACAACAATATAGATCGAACGAGTTGGAAAACAGCCGTATCCACCGATCTGTTCTTCAAAAATCCGTGCTGCGAGCTACTGCACAGCTCGAACTTGTCAAAAAACCGGGCAATCCTATCACTGACAATCTTTTCCAGCAGCTTAGAAAAGAGACTGAGAAGACTAATCGGCCGATAGTTGCCAAAGTCACCACAATCACCTTTTTTGCGTAGAGGTATAACCAATGCGACCTTCAGCGCATTGGGAAAAGTGCCATGTTAGAAAGAATTGTTAAACAAGAATACTAACGGCCTCACAATAACATCGATGTACCTCTTTAAAACAATCGATGACAGGCCACCAACACCGCAACTATTACTAGATTTCAAACCCCGAGCCGCCTTTAGCACTTCAGATTCCGTACAATCAAAAAGGTTAAGGCTCTGCGGTTACCTTCCTTTTTGAATTTAAAGCCCGTTTCATGTAAAACACGGTTTAAACTGCTATTACTTAATAAAATGTGAAGTTTCTGTAGCTCATCATGTAACGAAGTCACTGTGACGTGTTTTTCTGTAATAAATTATTGTATAATTTATTATTATTTCTTTATTATTGTATACTCACTTTCTTCATACATTTTGTATACTGCAAATCTAATATTCATTTTGGAGGATTCTGTTAAATCAGAAGTTTTAATTTTTCTTTGTGATCGTTTTTTTCCTGGACTGCAAACAATTGGATTCATCTTTTTTTGGTGTTTTATCCGTTGAACAGATGATCGAGATATGCCATTGCATCTGCCACACGCTATAAAAATTTAAAATCTACAAAGTTAGTTAATGTTCTAAACAATCGGTCAAAAAATTTACCAAGAGGGTAAATTTAATTCTTACATCTTCCACAGCAGTAATCGGCAATAACGAACAATCATGAACTTTCTCACGTTCAAAATATTGAAGTACATTTAAAACAAGTTGCCGGGCTTGCGATTTTTAAGTTTTACCTTGAATTGACATTTTTTATTCAATAGAAAAGTTATACCAGACGTTTAACAACTCTAATGAAATGGAAATATTATAACTCTAAAATTATAAAGGTGAATATAAGCACGATAGAACTTGAAATTGTAAAATAGCATAAAAAATTTAATTTTAATGAAAACATTTTTATTATTCGAAAGATCAATACATGGAATTAACATTTGGAAGTCCAATTTTAGACCACTTTTTTGGGCACTGCTGGCTGCATGTCACGAATAGCCCGAACGAATAGTTGTAGGATCTCTTGTGGATTGGTCTCACTCCATATGTGGCAGTTTTGCTTATTAAGAAACCCGTTAAACCAAAAATGAGCCTCATCGCTGAACACAATTTTGCATTAAAAACATGATGGTTTCGTGGCTTTCATTTCTGCACCAGCTGGATCTTATACGGCTGTAGGCTAAGATCTTTGCGCAAAATTTTCCACATAGTGGACGGATAAAGCCCAAATTCCTGCGACCGACGACAAACCGATAAATTTGAATCATCCTCCACACTTTCCTTTACAGCGGCGTTCACAGAGCAGCGATATTCTCTTCAGTACGCACATTCCTTTGACTTGTTCGTTTGACAGTTAACGCTTTCATAAGTTTTATCTAAGCAAAAAACCACCCTTTATATATAAAATATAACCAAACTTCAGTCAAACTTGTCAGATTATGACAATCGATCATATTAGCAATTACTTTCATTATAATTATTATGCACGCTAAGAACTATAGTACCTATCTCTTTCTATCGCATACGTTGGGTATCATGTTGTTTTCGACGTACAAGTTTTCTAAAATCACATACTTAAGACATATTTATTTCAGTGTGTCTTTGTTGCACATATGTTACTAATTATTAATTTAAAAAACAAATTTTCGGAACTTAATTCAGATTGTTCTGACGTCAGCCTCATTTTTCGTGATTTCAACTTTATTAAAACTACTGGAGGCACCACTTGCATATAATCCCTATGAAAAGAAAACGGTCCGATTTTACATGGCGTTCCCCCACTCCTTAAAGGTATAAACTCGATTTGACATTCTATAATAACGTGGTAAATATGATTTATATAGACGAGTACTCCTCAAAATTAAATACAACACAGACTTATTATGTTGATAATATTATAATAATATAATATAATGTTGATAAACATTAAAAAAACAATGTTATAACTCAAAAATTGCCGATTTGGAGTTATATGTGTCATGCTATAGAAAATAAATGATTTTATAGCATGGAATAAAAAATGTTTGTTTAATAAAAATTAAGTACCTATCTTGAGTTTCGTAAGTAACAATTATGAATAGTTATTTCATATTTGACGGCAATACCGTAACAACTCTAGTTTTTTTATTGTCTTCTTTTGATGAAAGGCAAGTTTTCCTTTCAGTAATAAGCTCTACAATTATTACATAATAATAATGTAAAAATTTAGTAATAAACAATAGAACCTTTAGAATAAACCTTTATCCATATAGCACACAATGTCTTATGGACGTCCGTTTTAGGTCCAATCTACGTACGTACGTCCATGGACTAAAATTGGACATACTACATAAAACATACTTTACCGGACGTTTTTGGAACGTCCAGAATAAGACGTCCCGTGTATGTACAGACTGGACCTTTTCTTGTGTCAAGAAAAAAAATTTGTTTTTTGAACGTGTTTGCTTACTGTAAAATTATTTCAAGGTTTTAAAATAAAATAGATTATTTACTTTTTTATTAATAATTTAATAATTATTAAATTTTTGATTTAAAACAAATTTTTTTGTCAGTTTTCTTTAGATCAAACATAAATTAAACTACTTATTTTAGTCGTTGTAAAAAATAATACTCGAAGAGGATTATGCGAAATAATTCTTGTAACATCATGAATAAGTATGATCCACATAATACACAATGTATCAAAAGGTGATAGTTTGTGAATTGTGAGTGTTTTCGCATAGGTGAAAAATTATCAAGGTAAGTAATTTCCTTCCTGTTTAATTTATTAACACATTAAAATAATTACGATATAATAATGGGTAAAATAAATAGCTTATTAGTTCGCCGATTTATGGATTTAGCATTGTATAACTTTATAACCATCGGAATAGATATTACTAGCACAAAAAATACAGTACCTGCTCTTTTTTCATAACATTTTGTGGACGGTCTTCCCGGGCAAAATTAAATATTTACATCATACCATTGGTCATACGAACGAAAGGGATAAATAAATTTCAAGTTTTAAGCAGTTATTAGTTTTCTTAATTGCAGGGACAATTATTCGATTTTGACCTTTAAGGAAATAACTTTTTCTGAAATAAGTACGACTTTTCGAGATAATTACGGAGGCGTAGGAATCAAACCAACAGAAACTTGCACAATAAATAATAAAGCTTAGATTTTTAATTTGATAATTATTTAAAAACAATAAAAATTAAGATTGGCATATTACAATGTAATACGAAGTCAATCATTGATATGATAAAAGTTAAAAAAAAGAATCTTTACGTTGACTACTACACTTATTGGAATTATTAGTGTTTGGATAAAGTTTTGTTATTTGAATAATTAGACCGAATTATATTTAAGTTGCTTTTATTTTTAAAAGAAAGGATGTGGCTGAAGTTGTACAGCATAATCATAATCATAATCACTTTTTTACAGTGGACCAAACAAGTATTGCAAACTTTTAATACATTTGTAGTTTTTCACTAATTTTAATGTGTATCTAAATTAGAAATACTAAATCCACTCTTTAATATACTATTTTAATTAATAATTATTAGTAATTTGATATTAGTAACGTTTAATAAGTCGGCAAATCATAAGTAATTCTCAAAGCTGAAAATTAAATAAATTTGTAACTTTTTTATTAGTTTGCTACAGGCTGAAATTAGTCTCAATCTATGCACCTAGTAATTCTACGTAAGCCCATACCAAAAGTTTACACCAGCTCCCCGTAGGGGGGGTCGCATTTCAGCTTTGAAAATTAAATAAATTTGTAACTTTTTTATTAGAGTTTGCTACAGGCTGAAATTAGTCTCAATCGATGCACCTAGTAATTCTACGTAAGCCCATACCAAAAGTTTACACCAGCTCCCCGTAGGGGGGGTCGCATTTCAGCTTTGAAAATTAAATAAATTTGTAACTTTTTTATTAGAATTTGCTACAGGCTAAAATTAGTCTCAATCGATGCACCTAGTAATTCTACGTAAGCCCATACCAAAAGTTCACACCAGCTCCCCGTAGGGGGCTCGCATTTCAGCTTTGAAAATTATATAAATTTTGTAACTTTTTTATTAGAGTTTGCTACAGGCTGAAATTAGTCTCAATCGATGCACCTAGTAATTCTACGTAAGCCCATACCAAAAGTTTACACCAGCTCCCCGTAGGGGGGGTCGCATTTCAGCTTTGAAAATTATATAAATTTTGTAACTTTTTATTAGAGTTTGCTACAGGCTGAAATTAGTCTCAATCGATGCACCTAGTAATTCTACGTAAGCCCATACAAAAATTTTACACCAGCTCCCCGTAGGGGGGGTCGCATTTCAGCTTTGAAAATTAAATAAATTTGTAACTTTTTTATTAGAGTTTGCTACAGGCTCAAATTAGTCTCAATCGATGCACCTAGTAATTCTACGTAAGCCCATACCAAAAGTTCACACCAGCTCCCCGTAGGGGGCTCGCTTTCAGCTTTGAAAATTATATAAATTTTGTAACTTTTTTATTAGAGTTTGCTACAGGCTGAAATTAGTCTCAATCGATGCACCTAGTAATTCTACGTAAGCCCATACCAAAAGTTTACACCAGCTCCCCGTAGGGGGGGTCGCATTTCAGCTTTGAAAATTATATAAATTTTGTAACTTTTTATTAGAGTTTGCTACAGGCTGAAATTAGTCTCAATCGATGCACCTAGTAATTCTACGTAAGCCCATACAAAAATTTTACACCAGCTCCCCGTAGGGGGGGTCGCATTTCAGCTTTGAAAATTAAATAAATTTGTAACTTTTTTATTAGAGTTTGCTACAGGCTCAAATTAGTCTCAATCGATGCACCTAGTAATTCTACGTAAGCCCATACCAAAAGTTCACACCAGCTCCCCGTAGGGGGCTCGCTTTCAGCTTTGAAAATTATATAAATTTTGTAACTTTTTTATTAGAGTTTGCTACAGGCTGAAATTAGTCTCAATCGATGCACCTAGTAATTCTACGTAAGCCCATACCAAAAGTTTACACCAGCTCCCCGTAGGGGGGGTCGCATTTCAGCTTTGAAAATTATATAAATTTTGTAACTTTTTATTAGAGTTTGCTACAGGCTGAAATTAGTCTCAATCGATGCACCTAGTAATTCTACGTAAGCCCATACAAAAATTTTACACCAGCTCCCCGTAGGGGGGGTCGCATTTCAGCTTTGAAAATTAAATAAATTTGTAACTTTTTTATTAGAGTTTGCTACAGGCTAAAATTAGTCTCAATCGATGCACCTAGTAATTCTACGTAAGCCCATACCAAAAGTTCACACCAGCTCCCCGTAGGGGGCTCGCATTTCAGCTTTGAAAATTATATAAATTTTGTAACTTTTTTATTAGAGTTTGCTACAGGCTGAAATTAGTCTCAATCGATGCACCTAGTAATTCTACGTAAGCCCATACCAAAAGTTTACACCAGCTCCCCGTAGGGGGGGGGGTCGCATTTCAGCTTTGAAAATTATATAAATTTTGTAACTTTTTTATTAGAGTTTGCTACAGGCTGAAATTAGTCTCAATCGATGCACCTAGTAATTCTACGTAAGCCCATACCAAAAGTTTACACCAGCTCCCCGTAGGGGGGGTCGCATTTCAGCTTTGAAAATTAAATAAATTTGTAACTTTTTTATTAGAGTTTGCTACAGGCTCAAATTAGTCTCAATCGATGCACCTAGTAATTCTACGTAAGCTCATACCAAAAGTTTACACCAGCTCCCCGTAGGGGGGGGGGTCGCATTTCAGCTTTGAAAATTATATAAATTTTGTAACTTTTTTATTAGAGTTTGCTATGAGCTTACGTAGAATTATTAGGTGCATCGATTGAGACTAATTTCTGCCTGTAGCAATTCTAATAAAAAAGTTACAAATTTATTTAATTTTCAAAGCTGAAATGCGACCCCCCCTACGGGGAGCTGGTGTAAACTTTTGGTATGGGCTTACGTAGAATTACTAGGAGCATCGATTAAGACTTATTTCAGCCTGTAGCAAACTCTAATAAAAAAGTTACAAATTTATTTAATTTTCAGCTTTGAGAATTACTTATGATTTGCCGACTTATTAAACGTTACTAATATCAAATTACTAATAATTATTAATTAAAATAGTATATTAAAGAGTGGATTTAGTATTTCTAATTTAGATACACATTAAAATTAGTGAAAAACTACAAATGTATTAAAAGTTTGCAATACTTGTTTGGTCCACTGTAAAAAAGTGATTATGATTATGATTATGGTTTACAACTTCAGCCACATCCAAGATATATCAAACGGCTGAAGAGATGTGCCGAAAGAGCCAAAATTAAGCCAACAAATCTAACTAACTAAATTTTAAAAATTTTGAAATAAGTATCAAAGTAGAATTAGATGTTAGTTTTAATTAAATTTTAGAATAATTTTGTTTATGTTCAGAAATAGTTTTTAAGTAGTATTTAGTTTGAGTTTTATTATGTAGTTTAATCAGATTCATTTTATAATATTATGCAAATGTACATATTTAAGTAAATATTTATTGAATAAATAATTATATAAGTATATCTATCTTTGTTTTTCTTGTGTACTTAAGGTACACCGTATTGGTAATACACTGAACGTCCAGCAACGTATATTTTAAGAACGTCCAGTAACGAACATTTTAAAAACGTCCCTTGACGGACATTTTAAGGACGTCCCTTGATGGACATTTTATGGACGTACAGCGCTGTGCCAAACTCACCTTTCATGGACGTACATGGGACGTCCAATGAACTTCCACGGATGTCTACTGGACGTACAGATATCCGTAGAAGGACGTACTGTGGACGTCCATAGGACCACTTTGTGCTCTATGGGTAATAATTGTTTATTTCAATTAATGTTTTTCTCAAAACTATGAATTTTGAGTTGTTAGAGTATTCTCTTCGTATTGATATATTATATTATATTGCAGGAAAAAGGCTAACAATTTCTAAAGTCTTGCAGGGCAGTTCTGTAAGAAGTAAACTTACAAAACTAATTTTATTAAAAAATGTATAATTGTTTCTTTTTCGGTGTTTTATAATTTTATTTGCTATGTATTTTTAATTTAATTCACAATTCTATTTTTGTGTTTATAAGAAAATAATTATATTTTTTTATAAAATAAATTTTTACATGTTACATGAAATTGAAGAATAATTTAATTTATAACTTACATAAAATTGTTCAAAAACTATTTAAACGAATAATTTAGCTTGCGACACGCTGTTATATAACCGTATGTTTCGATTTTCGGAATCTCCTCAGGCAAATCTGGAAAAATTATTGAAATGATTGAAAAGCTATGCTATTAAATTCAAAATTCAAACTTGATTAAAAGTCAAATTTATTTGACTTTAGTAAAAACAAAAATTATACCTACTTGAAGCCAAAATGAATAAATAAACTTATTTTGAAAAATTCTAAATCGGAAAACTAAACAAACCCAAATAAAAAACCTAAAATGAAACGTTAGTTGTAATTAAAAATTACAAAAGTTGTAGATTGCCCCAATTTCAAGATTTCATGTGTATGAACTTAGTGAAATATACAGGATATTTTTTTTTGAAAATAATTATATATATTTTTTAAATTAGAATGTGAATTTTTAATTAAAAATCACATTATAATATGTCTACAATTATTTTAATTATTTATCACATCCTAATTTCTTATAATTCATTTATTTAAACGTTTAAACATCATTTATCCTATGATTTTGCATTACAAAATTTGAACCGAATCCTTTAAGCAGTGGGGGAAGCGTAAACTTACGTCGGACCGTTTTGTTGCACCTAGTGGTTTCTCCAGTAGTTTTAATATATACCTCTATGCACATATGTTACTAATTATTAATTTAAAAAACAAATTGTCGGAACTTAATTCAGATTGTTCTGACGTCAGCCTCATTTTTCGTGATTTCAACTTTAATCCGTCATGGGGGCTACTTTAACAACCTTAAATAAAATCTGATTGTTTATAGAAAAAATAAGTAATTCATTTTAAAAAAGTCTATTATTGTACGCAAAATGCTTAAAAAAACCACAGAAGAACAGAAATACAAATTTTTAAGTAATATTAGAAATAACAATTTTTTTTAAGGTGCGACTTCACTAAAGGAACAACCAGGAATTTTTTGTTTTTATAACGTGTAGAAGTGGTCAAGTTTAACATATTTATGAAATTTTCATGAATTTTTAAAGCTGCGCTATTTGCCAATAGATAGCTCTGACTCACAGTGAGTGTTACAGGGAGTGTCTTATATTGTCTCTAGATTTACAAGAAAATTAAAAAAAAATTTCTTTTCCACTTGTCAAATCTTTACATTCGGGAAAAATCCCTAGACATGGCAACACTGTTGTCGTTTATTTTATTGTGAAAGTAGGCAAATATGTAGGGAAATGTTTGTTTGGAAAGTAGGGTATTGGTTACAATGTTAATTTCTGGCAGGCGGGGAAAACAATCTGCTTTTTAAAATTTATTTAAAGATTTTAAAACATATTAATTAATTTAAATATTCACTTATATAAAAAATAATCATCCCAATTAATTTTTTAAAATATACCTAGTACTTAAATAAATTCTATTTTCTTACTTTCTAGACTTTATATAAAAAAAAACCTAACCCCCCGTCACTGGACATTGACAATGTCTTCATGTCTTCGTCGTGATTCGTGATCGTGAGTGAATATAGGTCTGGACCAGAAGAAATCGGGTAACGGATGTTTATAATAATTATTATTCAAGTATGTAATATCACCAGCCTACTTAATTTATTAGTCGCTAACGTATTGATTTATTGTGATTAATTTCATTATAGTACTTTATATTATTAATTGTGTGCGTTTTGCAGTATTTGGTTTTGCCGAATTTATAACTAGAATTTCAATCTAACCTCAAAATTTATACTACAAGTCAGCTACAAGTTGATGCTTCCAGTATGGATGGTGTATTACTTTTGAAGGTTTAATAAATTCGAAAAAAGTATCAGTGGCTTTGAATTCCAGTGATAGTTATTACGATAAGGAAATGGAGAACATGGAAGTCGAGTTAGAAGAATTGCATCGTTTCATTGATCTTAAAGATAATTCTATTTTAGAATATCAACAGGATAATAATGAGGTGAACTAAAAATTATATTTAGTATAAAATTTATATTATAAACACTGAGGCGTGATATCTTCTCTACCGATGTATTCTACTTTAGTTTCTTTATCTTCTATCTTTGATCACATAAAATGACGTTGAACATTGTTATTCTTTATACACATGACGATGATTCTTTTGCAGGTCCAAATTCAATTTTTCTAGACAGTGTAATAGTTTTTTGGTTGTCTCACTTGTGGACAGTGCTACTGTTTGTAGTCTTTGAATGTTTCAGAAGATTGCCTTCTGGTGCATGAACGTTGATCACCTTTATCCGAGATCTAATTCGCACCACAGAATGCAATAATTGTGGCTTTGCTTAATTTTGAGTATGTCAAATTTAGATATCAAAAAATTCTCTTCTTAACAGCGCCCCCCCCCCCCTCCCCCGGTGATCTGAACTGGGATTGTTTAATTTACTTACCGTATTATTTGCTGCTTGTCAATATCAGGTCTTGTGGCTTGCAACAAATATATAACAAAAATGTGGCGATGCAACAGCTTCTTGCAATGATATTCTGTCCATTTTAGTGTGTTCCGATGAGCATATATCTTACGTTACCTGCCGATTGGAACCAAAAAGTCTCTTGGCTTCTCCAAGATCATTAATCTTAAAAGAACTTTTAATTTATTAAATTTTTAAATTATTTAAAATTTATTTAAATTTTTATTTGCTTTCTGATACCCTTCTCCAGGACGAAACCTGTCTGCCCTTCAGCTATTTGTGACATTAAAAGGGCTTGTGTGATACTTGAGTCAAAGTTCTATAGTTATTGCATTCTATTGGTGTGCCCTTTTTCAGGAATTGAGTGAATATAAATTTTTTCGAGTCATTAGGCCCTATGACGGTGTTCCAATATTTTGTGCACAGCAGATACATTATATCTACTCCCAGTGTTCCCATAGCCTTAAAAGGCTTTCCCGTCTTTTAGTGATTTCAGAGCTCGTTCTATTTCTGATTTAAGAATAACCGGCTTTTTCTGTTGCATAGATATTTTCCACATCTCTACATTATAGTGTACTATATATAGTCCACTACATAATTATAGTCATCTGAGACTGTATGTAGTTTAGTCGGTTTTGTGTTCAGGACAAGTATAATAATTCTATCGCTTATTGTTTCATATTGTTGAACGTGCTTCGCCAGTCTGTTATTAACCATAATTGCTACCTCGTTCCTGCCTGTGTTCTCTGCTCCAGAAATATAATTTGTGTGTTCCGAACTTCTGAAATGCCGCGTGCTCTTTCAGTGAATCTCTAATAGTCCGCAGATATGAACTCCAGATCTTATCGTTTCTCTCTCAGTTATGTGCATCTTTCTAGTCTGCATCCAGTTGCACATTTCGCACAGACTTGGCCAGCGATTGGGAATGACCATCATCAACTTTCTATTTTCAACTTCTATTCAAGTGGTATTACTTTTATTTCAGTAGGTTTTTTGATAATTTTTTCTGGTTCATTGTAATGGTAGTAGTTAATTCCACATTTTCCACTGTATCAATAATTATATCTTATCGTGTTCAGCTTACAAACGTCACACATCAACACAGTTTCCTGTCACTAGTTTGTCGCTGATTAAATTTTGTAATCGATCTCTGTTATCACACGGAATAGCTTATTTACCTTTTCATTTGATCTCTGGGATCTGGAGTAGAACTTGAATTGGTCAAATATGAAATTTTTACTAGGATGACAATACTGATTGAATTTCTGTATTATATTATTGAACTTATTCTTGACCTCAACTTTGGTAAAGGCATTTGCGTCATATATATCTATCGCATCATCTTCCATCAAATTCAAAAGAATTGAAATCTTTTGTTTATCTAGTTCGTCGTTTTTCTCACTGGCTTCCATACAGAAGTTGAACCTTTTCTTGAATTTATTCTAATTCATAGCCACATTTCCTATGAAACACTGCTCTGCTGGTGCGTTAATATTATTTGCACCGGGATTGAATGTGATCTGTATTCATTAAATTATAAATTTACCAAAGTATATATTTTTAAACAATTTGAAATGTAACAATAAAATCACTTAGTGAAGATTATTTATGTTACAGAAAACCCCAAGTAATTTAATGAGTTACTTTCAAATTAAGAAAGAAGAAGAAGACCCGGAAGTCAACTTGGAAGATTTGCATCATTCGATCGACATTAAAGAAGAAACTTTAATGAACGAATCTCAAGTTGATCAAGGTTGTGATATCCATTCACCAATTCACACTGGTAAAATATTATTCCAGTGTAACATTTGCGATTATAGTTGTTCGGTAAAATCAATATTAAAACATCATTTACTAGCTCATAAGAGCGAAAAGCCGTTTGAGTGTAATGTTTGTGATTATAAATGTTTACGAAAAGGTAATTTAAAAACTCATTTACTAACTCATACGGGCGAGAAACCGTTTGAGTGTAATATTTGTGACTATAAATGTTTACATAAAGCTAATTTAAAAAATCATTTACTAACTCATACGGGCGAGAAACCGTTTAAGTGTAATATTTGCGATTTTAAAACTTCACAAAAACGTAATTTAAAAAATCATTTACTAATTCATACGGGCGAGAAACGGTTTGAGTGTAATATTTGTGACTATAAATGTTTACAAAAAGGTAATTTAAAAAATCATTTACTAATTCATACGGGCGAGAAACCGTTTGAGTGTAATATTTGTGACTATAAATGTTTACAAAAAGGTAATTTAAAAAGTCATTTACTAACTCATACGGGCGAGAAACCGTTTGAGTGTAATATTTGTGACTATAAATGTTTACAAAAAGGTAATTTAAAAAATCATTTACTAACTCATACGGGCGAGAAACCGTTTGAGTGTAATATTTGTGATTATAAAAGTTTACAAAAAGGTAATTTAAAAAATCATTTACTTACTCATACGGGCGAGAAAGCATTTGAATGTAATATTTGTGATTATAAATGTTCCATAAAACGTACGTTAAAAAATCATTTACTAACTCATATGGGCGAGAAACCGTTTGTGTGTAATATTTGTGATTTTAAAAGTTCACAAAAACGTAATTTAAAAGATCATTTACTAACTCATACGGGCGAGAAACCGTTTGAGTGTAATGTTTGTGATTATAAATGTTCACGAAAAACTGCTTTAAAAGTTCATTCACTAATTCATACGGACCAGAAACCGTTTGAGTGTAATATTTGTGATTTTAAATCTTTTATAAAACCTAATTTAAAAATTCATTTACTAACTCATACGGGCGAGAAACCGTTTGAGTGTAATGTTTGCGATTATAAATTTTTACAAAAAGGTAATTTAAAAAATCATTTATTAACCCATACGGACAAGAAACCGTTTGAGTGTAAAATTTGTAACTATAAATGTTCACGAAAAGATCGATTAAAACGCCATTTACTAACTCACACAGGCGAGAAATAGCAGAAGTGTAAACTTTGATATTATAAATTTTCTTTTAAAGGATCTTTGAGAAAATATTTCTTGGAAAAAAGTTCAATTTCAAGTTCAAATTTCAGGTCGAAAACTTCTCAGACTGCCCACATGTATTATACATATTATATTATGTTAACAATAATTTAGTATAAATATATCATGTATTATTAGTTTAGATCCTTCGTTAGAATACATTTATTTTCAATATTTATGATGAGTTTTGCCTTCCCAGAAGAAAACAAACTTCTCCACATACCGACTAAACTTGGTTTTTATTGTTTTTACTCCTTAATGCAAATCAAATCAAATAACATTTATTAATTTAGTACGAGGCACGAGGACACCTTACAGTTCTCGAATTACATGAGTTATAGATATTAGGGCTGGATAGCTCTCTCTTCTATATTTAATTAGGTTTGTGAAAGGTTTAGTGAGTTGGAAATTAAGTAAGTGCAGGATAAAAGTTTCAAAAACCTGATTTGGTTGACCGAATCAGAAAGCCATTCCAGTCCGTTCACGAATTGGCAGAGCAACCCCAAGAAGATGCACTGCCATGTTGCAAGGGAGCGATCGCCCTTGATGCAACATAATTGGGCCAAGTTAAAAATAAAATAAAAGAGAAACTATTAGCGTGATTCCGGCCTTACAACATTTGAAGAATATTATAATTTTGGTGCGACGCTGACTTTAACCTTCATTAAACATAGGTCTTGATACAATGAATTACAGGGTATGATATCTTTGAAACCTATTTTCGTCCGTTTGGCGCACTACGTCATTATGACGTACCTTGGCTTTATTCAAATTCAAATATTTAGCGGTGTTCGCGATATAATGAAAACGTGTAATTATGTTTTACTAAATCACAAATATTGAAATAAAACACATAATAGGAATATAAAATCATAAAATATATTTAAATAATGCGCTAAATTAGAAAAAAATTATTACAACTATTCAAAAAAATCATAAATTTAAGAGAGATAATATTGAATGTTGACTTTTATTCAATATAATATAATAATTATATACTGTGGTGTTTCAAAATGATTGCGACCTACCCTGTGCATTTTAATGAAAATTTATTTAAATGGTTTTAAGTTGTAAGACTGGAAATTGGACAGGTGGGAGCGAATCGAGGAGGAAAGTGGCTTTTGCCGATAGCGCGTCGCCCGAGTAAGTTTAAACTCGAGGCGAACATTGAAAAATTTGATTTTTGGTTAATTAATTAACTCAAGTGAGTTAATTTTGAGATTTGTATTATTTTTGAAGTTGTGAGTATTATTTTTGATTAAATAAAGTGAATTATATGCGATTACAATTATTTTTGAAATTTGGAATTAATTATTGGATAATTTTTGAGAATTCGCTACCGAGCGATTGAATTTGGTTGTTAAATTAGAAGAAAAGTGATTAAAATCAAAAATTGAATTTGGATACTTAGAATTGGAAAATTAAATTTGCTAGAGCGAATGTGTGAAATTGATAAGCCGGCGATTTGATTAAGGTAAAATTTGCAACATTCGTTCCCATCGAATAGAAGTAAAATTTTATTTTACATTTACTTGGAAATATTTTGGTATAATGAAGAGTCTCTTGTTATAAAAAAATGGATGCCCAGTTATAGAATTAATTTATGATTGAAGAAAAGTTTTCCTAAGATTTGTATAGTTGGGGGCATTGCAATACATATACATATATTTTCACTTAAAATCTTATTTATTTTTAGTTCAAATAAAACATAAATTCAAAAGGAAGAGTCCATTATTGAAATCATCATCCTATTTGATCTACCATTTCCTGTAGATGTTCCTGTTATGTTGTTATGGTTATACCACCAATATTTGGTCGTCAGAGCCTCTTTAGTTAAAACCGAGTGTACCATGAAGGCGAGGTTGACTATTGAGTGTGAGAGGCTGTATGTTCGTTTGCAACACTATATACACCCTTAATTTCAATAATCACAAAAAGATTTAACACAAAATTTTATTTTGTAACCTTATTCAACTTCTTTTTTTTTGCTAACGAAAGAATCTGTTAACTGCTTATTTAATTGCCGCAATCTAAAAAACATCCTCGATCAAAAAATAATTTTTTGATATCTTCAGAACATTCTATATGACTACTTTTTTACAACAAGTTTTTTAGATAATTTTTTGAAATTAAAACACTGTCGGCATTAACATTAACAAAAATTGCTTCCAATTCTATTTTAGTCATGAAATCTGATGACGGTTTAGTTAAGCCACCTTCACTGCAATGGTCAACCCAAGAGTAAGATGACACGTTAGCACTTGTTACTGAGCTGCTTGGCTCTTTCAGTTTGTGGCAAATGTAACCAGCTAAATGTTCGAGACCGTCATAGACAACGTCTTTTAATTCAATCCAATCGGACTCTTCGTCTTGCCGTATTTCAACCTCTTCATTAAGAACGATGTTGAAAAATGCTGCACCTAAAGTAGGCTCTGCAGTGGGTAAATCGAGCGTACCATCCTCTTTAACGTTACCATATGTTGAAAGTGACCCTTCGTTTCTGCCCATTATATAAGACCGCAACCGATATCTAAAATCCAGAGGATCTGGATGGTCATAAAGGCCTCCCGTAGCTCTTAAGCTTGTTTTAGACTACACTAAATATTGAACAAGATTTGAAACAATAAATTGCCCAATATGTTGAACAAGAAGTTGCTTTGTCTTCGATATCAACCTGTATGATACTGTACAATTTTTGAAACAATATTTCTTTTACGATTCTGCGTAGTTCGCTAGAAATTAATAGATGTCGTGGAAGTTATGTTATTATTACAGTCGTTATTATTATTAGTTTGATGGTGATACAATAAAACACTACAATCATGAAAATACAAGAACTAATGTTGACGAGTGTAGTACACTCGTTAGTGGTTATTTACAATAAATATTTAATAAAACGACACAACATAACCAACGGACACTTCTGTGTAGCGCATGCCTGAAGATTGACAGATTGCTTGTTCAAATTGACAAATTGTTTCAAAATAGAACATGTTCTATTTTGCACGCCATTTCACCAAGCAAAACAATTTTTGAAGCAATTTGCTGTTTGATACTATGCAATTTAGATTGTTTTAAAATTTGTTCAAGATTTCCTCCAAGATTTCGTGTAGTATAAAACAAGCTTTATAGCCCCAAAAAAGTTTTCCAGCACATCTTGGTTAAGTCTGTACGTTAAAATATATTTAGTTCCAAATTTTTTCTTGAGATCTTCAAATAGCGATTGCAACGCTGTTTGTCGTCATAACTCCTGTAATAAATAACTTATAATTATGAATATTTAATTTAATAAATTTAATATTAAAATGTACCTTTTTGAAATGGCAGAAGAGAAGACTTGCCTTTAGCCCTCAAATTATTCATTACATTGGTCATATTATTTATAATGCTGTTCCGAACTTCAAGCGACAAACCATACGCATGTTTCCTCTCCCGACTATCTGATTGTGGAACTCGCACATTTAAGCAATCGGACCAGTCGTTTACCTAGTTTAAAATTAGAGTAACATTAAAAGATATTTTCAATAAATGTCTCTAGTACGTAAATATATTTATTAAGTTTACTTTAACATTGAATAAACTGAGTAAAAGTGGAAAGAGGAATATCAAAAAAAATGTTTTGTAAATACTTACTAATTTAAAAAATTCTTCACATTCAACCCAATTATGACCTTCCAACTCACCATTCATTCCACATCTTGTAATTGCACAAGAAATAGTGTGCGAAAATAATTTTGTGGGGAATTTTACTTTTTGTCTACTAGCGTTCTTGACGTTTAGAGTTCCTTTAGAGATTTTATGCGTAATAGTTAAATCAGACCAGCTAGTGACATCAAGAAGCTTTTCTATAACATTATTGTTTATTTCCTTGCCGTTGATTATATAGCCACTATCAACAAAATGCTTTCTAATCAATTTAATAAGATGAAGGACATCAGCGAAAACGTAAATTCTATGGTCGTTTGAAGGATTTTTAAACCAAGGTTGTTTGGGGTTTACTTGCAATTCAGTATGTGCGCTTCTATTTCGTTCACCAAGATCGCTAACCATAGCTACAATTTGGAAACCTATAAAATAAAACAATTAAAAGTGGCAAGGTAAACAGATTGTTGTTGAAGCTTACCTGAATTTTCAACATAATTTATTATTTTAAATAATAAATCTTTGGTTGTCTTGCAGTCATAATTGTAGAAGATTGGTTGTTTCCAATTTGAAAATAGTCTCCTTAACATAAATACTTGTGCATAACTGTATGGCTTTAAAGTTTCGTCGTTAGCCTTGTCGTACAAATATACCTTTCGAATCTTGATCTCATCAAACGACAATATGTACTTATCGTCCATCTCATTCATATCAGTCAACTTAAACCGATTTCTTTTATCCAACTGCGATTGGATGCAAAAAACTTACAACCTGCCATCGCATACCAAACGATTGCTAAAGCATGATGCAATTCCAACATTGCATTTGCAAGAAGAATCAAGTTGTAGGTAAGAAATTGTTTGTTGAATAAAGCTCACGCTAAAAATATTTATTAAAAAGTACATACAATTGTTTCGAAGAGATAATCCCTATAGGGATGTAGTGATAAGCAACACGGCACCTATCGGAAATTTGGCGAACTAAGTTAAATGAGTAGTATTGTTAGTTTTGCGCATGCTGTAGTAGTAATTTTAAAAGTTTTCGGCGATAAATTAAATTTTGTTATATATAATTCAATATGAGTGCTAATCAGTATTGTTCAGTGCCTCAATGTTCATCTTGGACAAAAAAAAATTCGGAATTAAGTTTCCATTTATTCCCCACAGAAGAAGCCAGCTGGAACATAAAATTGGTCATTCGAGCGAATTTATGAAATGGAATTCGAGTGGTGACGCGGAACAAACAAAGGAATATCGCCCGTAAGAAGCAGTTGCTCGTCGCAGCTAAAATTGAACGAGGTCAGTTTACTATTATTCCTGTTAAAATTAAATCCTATTATCCAGCAAGCAAGTTTCACATTGAATTTAAGATATTAATTTGTTGCATGTTAATAATTAAGAAATTGTTGGGTAAAAGTATACGCGTTTATTTAAAAATAATAAATTTAAAATCATGGAAATATTTAACGAGCTCGTACGTAAACGCGAGGTTATAAAAGGCACATTAACTCGATTCATAAATTTTATCCAAGACAATCCGCAAGATGTAGCGGGCATAAGGTTGCGGCTTGTAAATGTAGGTACCACTTTGCAACAATTCAATGATGTTCAATGGGAAATTGAAGCGCAGAGCTCCGTGGACCAGTTGAAGGGTTGCGAAGAAGAAAGGGGTAATTTTGAAAATAGATATTACGCTGCCGTTAGGGACGCGGAAGAAATAATTAGCGCATGGGCCGCGGCAAATGAGACGAGCAAATCTAATGCTGAGTCGTTATCGGACCGATCACGAAGATCGTTGTCAGAAGAGGGTGGAAGTCAAGTCGGGGCTTCTCACCATCAAAATAGCCCACAAGGAGACAACGTACACCTCCCGAAAATTAGCTTACCCACATTTGACGGCAAACAAATAGCCGAATGGTAATGTTTTCAGGAAACATTCAACTCCATGATAAATTCAAAAGGTCTTGCAAATATACAAAAATTTCATTACCTAAAATCGTGTATCAAAAGCGCGGCCGGCGAAGTTATAGAATCATTGGAGGTCAGTGGCGTGGGAGCTTTTAAAAGAAAGGTATTCGAACAAAAAACTTGCGGTGTTAGGGCACATAAAAGCGATTTTCGAATTACCTGCGAGTATGCGCGAATCTCCTAGCGGGTTGAGGGCAATTTCGGATGGAACATTAAAACACTTCCGCGCGTTGAAATCTTTAGATCAACCCATGAATCATTGGGATACCTTGATAGCGTATGTTATTATGAGTAAATTAGACGGGATAACAAAGCGCGAACTAGAGAAAAACCATCCAACCGAGATACCAACAGTAGAGGAGTTAAGCAAATTCATAAAAGAAAAAGCTTAGATATTGGAAAACTTGCAAGCAAACAGCTTAAGTAATAATATAAGTCAAAAATCAAAGAGTAGCGCGAACTTTGTAGTGACTTACGAATATAAGTGTTACCATTGTAATAATAAACATGCGTTGTACCATTGCGAATCTTTTCAAGGGTTAAAAATTGCCGAAAGATACTCGCGTTTGAAAGAATTAGGGTTATGCGCAAACTGTTTTAGAAAGGGTCACAAGGCCACCAATTGTAGATCGCGCGGATGCGGTAAGTGCAAAGGTAGGCACAATTCATTATTTCATGACGTTGAGCGCGAAAAGAAAATAGAATGCGAGCAGATAACTGCAGCAGAAATGGAGTCACCGAACCTCGCAACCACGGTGATGTGCACGACGTTTAGCGGGATTTCGCAGGTTTTGTTATCCACAGCCATCGTCGAGGTGTTAGATAAAGAAGGAAAAGCGCACAAGGCGCGAGCGCTCCTCGATTCTGGGTCGCAATCGCATTTTATGACTCAAATTTCTTATTCGTATTTCTATTTCGTATTCTTCAAATTTGTTAATACGTTACAACACCACCATCAAAAAAGCGTCTTAAACGTTCAAAAGGTAAATCGGTAATGCTTTTCACTTTCTTTATAAAAAATATTTCCACCCGTTCTTTATCAAAAATTACGATACATCTTCGTTCTCATCGAGGTTGGTCACACGTTCGCTTATATGTTATCACATTGCTGATTATTATTTATGCTGCATAAGAATATGATAACATACTTGCCAGCGTGAGAAGTTCACCTCGATGGAATTATCGCAAATAACTTAATTTAATTTAACATTACTTGAATAGAAATATTTTATATAAATGTTACTAAAAAAAAAACCGTAACAGTACACACAAGCTTGAAAATCAAGTCAACTTTTTATGTGCAATGATTTAAATTCAACGTTTCGCAAATATTTCGCTAAAACTCTTGATTGCAATCAAAATACATGTTAACCTGATTTTTGGCGATGCAATAAAAATGTCATTCACGATTTTGCGCGATTCAAAAGGTCAATTAACTGCGAATATTTGCTAATTTTTCAATTAAAACAGAATATGATTATTCCCTATCCGTAACAACAATTAAAAACGATAATACCAATTTCTATCATTAAAAATCCAGTTATTAAAAAACCAAAATTCGTCGATGAATACACATCAACCTTATCGACATGTATTCCGAAATTTCATATAAATAGGGCAGTTCATCTCCGACAAAAACAGTCCATCTCCGACAAGACGCTAAGTTGAACTTGTCAGTTTGTTCCGGGGTGTTAAAAGAAGTGTTGTGCTAATTCACATAAAATAATCTTTTTTTTTAAGTATTTATAATTAAATTTTATCATTTTTTTTTATTTCAAATTTTTTTATTTTCATTTTTTTTGTGGTTCAAATAGTTTCTTTTCTTGTAAATTCTTTTTTTTTGTTTTGTGCGCTCTACAAACGACCAAAAGGTAATAACCAAATTTATATACTTGAAATTATATGTTTTTTTACTTATTTAGGTGAGTCCAACGATTTCAATGTAATTTTATCTTTGTAATAAAAAGTTAACTTAGTAAATTAATTCTAAGCAATTATTTATTTTAATTATATCTTATTTTGTAATCATATTTTTTTTACCGTTTTATCATTATGCTTTTGTATTAAATAAATTAGTTGTGATTTGCATGTTCTTATTCCTTTCTTGCTATTAAAAAGGCGATCGATTTGGTAACAATCCTACGTCTCCGATCTTCCATTAAAAAGTTTGAGACTTGCTATAAACAGTCTCTGGTGGCAGCGACCTCTACCTTCAGTTAACAAACGACGGCCGCGATTATTCATTAATCAAAGCCTACCCGTGTTACAATAGCTGTATTCTTTTTACCTATTTTATTTCCATCTCAGTTGCACAACCGAGATGAAGTGAGCTGAGACGAACTAAGATTAACTGAGTCAAAGTGAAAAAAAGATAAGATAAAAAGAACAACGAAAATTTACTACTAAGTGATTTTTGAAATTAATTATTTTGAAGTTTGGTAATACTAACCAAATTGTTTTTTGTATTATTGTATAATGTCAACATAAACTTCAAAAAGACGAATTAAAAATTTAAGGTGCAGTAGATGTTAAAATGATTGCAATAAGTGACAAGTTTAATTCATATAAACCTATCCGAGCCATTTCCCAATTTGTCTCAGTTGTAACACTTCAAAACAGCAAAATCAGTTTGGGTATAGAAGGGGATAATTTTGTGACGTAAAACTCAATTCGGCACGGCACAGTACTTATGTCAAAACGGTAAAAAAAACAACTTTTCAACTGAGTAACTGAGTATCTCAGTACAATCTCACTTAAAATAGGTAAAAAGAATACAACTAATAACACTGTACTGAACCTCATTTTATGATAACTTTTGAACTAACGAAATCAGAATCAAAATTATATATTGTAACAGTAGAGTACCGATATCTGTGCAGGGTCGTATCCAGGGCGGGAGGCACGTAAGAGCACGTACCCCCCCCCCGAAATTTTTTAAAGAAAAATTTTTTTGAAAGTAAAAAAGTTGAATTTCGGAAATAAAATATGTGCATTTTAAAGAGGAGATATACTCAAAGATTTGTCAAAGAATTTATTAGATACATTGGCAAAATGTTCTGAAGAATTTTTTTCCAATGTCAGAACCCTATTACAAATATCTGCAATATTACCAGTGACTATACAGCAACTGTTGAGAGAAGTTTTTCTAGTTTAAAACAAATAAAAACTTGTTTAAGAAATTCTACTGATGAAGAAAGGCTAAACGGTCTGGCGCCAATGAATATTCATAGGAATATAAATTTTGAATCTGTTATTATAACAAATAATTTTGCGAATTAATAAAAAAGAGATCTCCAAGAAGACAGAAATGACGGTGTTCAAGGTAGTTTGAATGAAAAGCAAGATCCAAGCAACTGAAATGAGGTATTTGAAAAGAGTAGAGAGAGTTACGAAGATGGACAAAATAAAAAACGAAGAAATAAGAAATAGATTGAAAGTTGAACCAATGATGGAAAGAATAAAGTGCCAACAGATAGTTTGGACATCTAAAGAGAATGGAAGATAATATGCCGGTAAGAAGGGTGTGGCTATCAAGAACAGCGGGAAGATGAACAAGAGGCAGACCTCCAAAACATGAAACGACGGTATTGGATAAATATTGAAAGAGAGAAGAAAAACATGGAAGCACGTATGAAAGCGGCATTAGATAAAACCATAGAGGTATATATTAAAACTACTGGAGGAACCACTAGGTGCAACAAAACGGTCCGACGTAAGTTTACGCTTCCCCCACTCCTTAAAGGATTCGGTTCAAATTTTGTAATGCAAAATCATAGGATAAATGATGTTTAAACGTTTAAATAAATGAATTATAAGAAATTAGGATGTGATAAATAATTAAAATAATTGTAGACATATTATAATGTGATTTTTTATTAAAAATTCACATTCTAATTTAAAAAATATATATAATTATTTTCAAAAAATTAATATCCTGTATATTTCACTAAGTTCATACACATGAAATCTTGAAATTGGGACAATCTACAACTTTTGTAATTTTTAATTACAACTAACTTTTCATTTTAGGTTTTTTATTTGGGTTTGTTTAGTTTTCCGGTTTAGAATTTTTCAAAATAAGTTTATTTATTCATTTTGGCTTCAAGTAGGTATAATTTATTTTTTTTACTAAAGTCAAATAAATTTGACTTTTAATCAAGTTTGAATTTTGAATTTAATAGCATAACTTTTCAATCATTTCAATAATTTTTCCAGGTTTGCCTGATGAGATTCCGAAAATCGAAACATACGGTTATATAACAGCGTGTCGCAAGCTAAATTATCCATTTAAATAGTTTTTGAACAATTTTACGTAAGTTATGAATTAAATTATTCTTCAATTTCATGTAACATGTAAAAATTAATTTTATAAAAAAATATAATTATTTTCTTATAAACACAAAAATAGAATTATGAATTAAATTAAAAATACATAGCAAATAAAATTATAAAACACCGAAAGAGAAACAATTATACATTTTTTAATAAAATTAGTTTTGTAAGTTTACTTCTTACAGAACTGCCCTGCAAGACTTTAGAAATTGTTAGCCTTTTTCCTGCAATATCATATAATATATTGATACGAAGAGAATATTCTAACAACTTAAAATTCATAGTTTTGAGAAAAACAATTGGAATAAACAATTATTAAAGGTTTATTCTAAAGGTTCTATTGTTTATTACTAAATTTTTACATTATTATTATGTAATAATTGTGGAGCTTATTACTGAAAGGAAAACTTGCCTTTTATCAAAAGAAAACAACACAAAAATTAGGGTTTTTACGGTATTGCCGTCAAATATGAAATAATTATTCATAATTTTTACTTACGAAACTTAAGATAGGTACTTAATTTTTATTAAACAAACATTTTTTTATTCCATGCTATAAAATCATTTATTTTCTATAACATGGCACATATAACTCCAAATCGGCATTTTTTGAGTTATAACATTATTTTTTTAATGTTTATAAACATTATATTATATTATTATAATATTATCAACATAATAAGTCTGTGTTGTATTTAATTTTGAGGAGTTCTCGTCTATATAAATCATATTTACCACGTTATTATACAATGTCAAATCGAGTTTATACCTTTAAGAAGTGGGGGAACGCTATGTAAAATCGGACCGTTTTCTTTTCATAGGGATTATATGCAAGTGGTGCCTCCAGTAGTTCTAATATATACCTCTATGGATAAAACAGTATGGAGAAAATTTGCAAATAACAATACGCAAACAAAGAGAGAAATATCACCTCAACACCTACAGGTCCGAATTTTGATTCTGATTGATTGATTTTGCGAATAAGAAAGAAAAGCGCTTAAATTTTTATGTAATGTTTGTTTTAAATAAAAATATATTAAATAATAAATAAATGAGTTAATTTTACAAAAAAAAATTTAATAAATTTAAAAAAATAAAATATAGAAAAATTTTTTTTGTAATAATGAAAATTCTCGGAAGGGGAACCGCCGAAAATTTTACTTTTTACAAAAGTGCCCCCTCCGAAATGAAATCCTGGCTACGGGCCTGTATCTGTGTATCTATAACTAACAAACTTCTATGAACTACTTATATAATAAAAACTAGGCGTGGTTATCGTTTCAGGCGTACAAATATAACCATATTACACATAATCGGAGATTAACTAATTATATATTAGAAAGCGTTGCTGCAACCCATTCAAAATTTAACAACTGATTAACTTTAACACGTGTTAACTAACACAGGTTAAAGTTAATATTGCTGAAACCGGGCATAGATGGCTAAAGGCAGCCGAAAGAAGCATGTGTCAGCTATCTAATAAAATAATATCTCAAGTCTGTGTATCTGTGTACCTTTTCTTTTCTTTTCTTCTTTCTTTTTCGTAAAGCATCTATGCTAGGTGAGTTTTTTTACCAACTTAAAAATGAATCCATTAATCCGATAAGTACACGAGAACTATCGAGTCGACTTCCAAAAAACACCACAAGGTGTTGCCACCTGCATACCTGAACACCTTTAGGAAAATATAACACCTTCTTTTTCATTTTTGCCTGCTAGCCTTCATTTTTGCCCGCTGTGACTACTTTTTTATAATAGCGCTAATCTCTCTATCTGTTCCGTAACGCATCTCTGATTGGTCAGGAGTAGTACGGGGGACATCTAATTTCCACCGATGGATAAGTACTCGAAAACGGTTGAGTATTAAGGAAAGATAAATTAAAAAGGTATAGAGTGCATCTAAAATTAAAAAAATTAAAATGCGTAAGCAAAAAGCCACCAAAAAAAGCAATTTAAGAAATAAAAATAAAAAATTTATTATAAAAAAAGTGCAAAATCACAACATAACTTAATTTTATATAAATTATGGAGCGTTAGGATATTTTTCAACAAAATAGACTATTAATTTTGCCGTTACTGTACGATTCTACTAAATAATGCAAGTGCTTTTCTTTCTTCTTCGTTGTCGTTTTCACCGACTTTGATGTACCAATGCTATTTATTTTTATTCTAGTAGAAGTCTGTATTTCTAACAACTTATACAAAAACATAAAGGGAAAGATGGCTACTATAAAGTAAGGGATTTTAATAGCATTCACAAGCATTGGTAGTCCGGCACCGATACCCCCGGCACCCCCCGGCACGGGGGGGGGTGTAAGAGTGGACCGCCTCGAGCGGCAGGTTGTTAGGAGTGGCTGTTTGCTTGATTCTGTACAAACATATTTAAAAAATAAGATTTTTATAAACAATATTTTTATTTTTATTAAATAATATAAAAATGTTGTAAATCAACAGAATCGAAGAACACTTCTGTATTGAAAGAAAAAGGATTCAGAATTTTGTCTGTACCTGCTCTACAAGAAGAAGCAAAATTTTGGGAAAACGAGAAAGAGTTTCTTGAACTATTAATGTTTATTCAAAAGTATAGGATGGAAAACTCTGTTCCCAACGTAGTAATATTGTTAAGAATTTTTTTAACAATAACCATCGGCGTCGCTTGTTGTGAACGGAGCTTTTCCAAATTAAAATTAATTAAATATTATTTTCGTTTCACAATAAGTGATTCAAGATTGCAAAATTTATCGATACTTTCAATAGAAAAATAATTAATAGATGTTATAAATTTTGACGATATCATTTGAGGCTATGCAAATAAGTTAATTTACAAGTTCATTTGGGTGCATTTCTATTTTGTTTTGGTATTTATGAAAAAAGTTTTTAATTTCCTCACTCACTGGAGTCACTTGTATGTCTCGTTGGATCATATCGTTTGGCACATACCATGGGGCATTTGTTATAACTCGAAGGACCTTATTTTGAAATCTTTGTAAAATTTCGATATTAGACATACTAGCCGCTCCCCAAAGTTGTATGCCGTATGTCCAAATGGGCTTTAATACGATTTTGTATATCAATATTTTATTTTCCATTGTCAGTTGCGAATTTTTCGCCAAGAACCAATACATTTGTCCAAGTTTCATTCCCAACTGTTTTCGCTTGGTAAAGATATGTTTTGCGCCTATCCAAATGTATGCCCAAGTATTTAGTTTCTTCCACTTGTGGTAGGGTACAGCCATTCAAAGTCACCGGTGGACAAGTATCACGTTTCATTGTAAATGTGACATGTGAGGATTTGGTTTCATTTACTCTAATCCTCCATTTTTTCTACCAAGCTTCGATTTTGTTTAGATTAGTTTGGAGGTTTTTAGAGGGTGTTGCAGGATTTATATGTGATGCATGTAAGTAAATACATTTTGTAGGTGTTCTGCAAAGACATAGGCTTTTTCCTTATCACTTCTGGCCCAGCTCCCTTTATCATTTTTGATAGGTGGTATCATGTTTTGTGGATGCTTGAGTCTTCTGGTCGCTTTCCAAAGTGAATAGTCATTTTTTGCATTACTGGACAAACTACTTAGGTATTCTTGAAAGTTTTGATTTTTTAAGTCAAGAAGAAGTGTTTTGAGTCTTTTAACCGCCTTGTTAAGTTTGGTTTTATTTTCTACTGTTCTTGAATCTTGCCATTGTTTACGAAGTCTTCGTTTTTCTGCAATCTTTTCTTTAACTATAATTGGGCAGGGCTCTTTTATATGCATTAAATGTTGTTTTGGGGTTGCTTCCCAAGCGGCTTCTTGTATGGTTTTTGTTAGATGTTCAACTGCATATTCCAATTCTTCTTCAGTTTTTAGACTCACTTGCAGATCAATTTGTTCGTCCAGTCTCACTTTGAAGGTTTGCCAATCCGTCTTCTTGGTGTAGAGTGTTGGTTGTCTCTGTTTATGCAAAATTTTCGAATATATTGTTAATAACACAGGTGCATGGTCAGATGAAAGGTCCAAAGATGATTCTACTTTGCATTGTTTTACGTTTATACCGTTTAATATATAAAAATCAATCAGATCCGGAGTTTTAGCTTGATCGCTTGGCCAGTAAGTAGGTTGTCCAACTGATAGGCTCACCATTTTATTACCTATCGATGCCAGTAGTTCTCTTCCTTTGGCAGTGGTAAACCTTGATCCCCATTGAGTGTTTTTTTGCATTGAAGTCACCACCTACAACAAATTTGTTTCTTAGAGTATTAAAGAAATGTTCATATTGCATTTTTTTATTATTATGTTTGGGTGGACAGTAGATTGCTGATATTACTAGAGAACCCAGGAGCCAATTAACAGTTACACTGGTTGCTTGAAGATACTCGTGCTGGTATTTCTCTACTTCATAATGTTTAATTGATTTTTTGATAACTATTGCTGTTCCATCATGCGCGTTTCCATCCGGATGATTGGTCTTATATGTTATAAAATTTGGTATTTTAAAGTAACCTTTTGTGGTAAAATGGATTTCCGAAACAAGCATTACGTCTATGTTATGTGTTTCTATAAATAGTTTTAATTTTTGCGTATATTGTCGCAAGCTGTTGGCATTCCATGTTGCTATTTTAATGATCTCGGCCATTAAGCAAGCTTCGAGACCACTGCAGTTAACAGATTTATCATTGTGCTCATTTGTTCCATAAGCTTCTTCATCATGTCTTTGAGATCACTAATGTCGTTTGGTATTATTGGTATTGGTTGTTGTACTGAATGAGCTAAATTATGTTCGCTTGGATTATGGGTGACTTGTGGTGTTGTGATTTGAGCATATGATGTTCCTGGTTGTACCATTTCTTGAGTTGCCATAGGAGCAGTAATGGCTGTGTGCCTTCTGGTAGGATACATTTCTTGTTGTAACTGTTTATAGACCTCGCAACCTCTGTAATTGGCCGGATGGTTTTCACCACAATTTACACATTTTACTTGGTAATTTTTTTCTTTTCTGGTGCAGTTAATGGTCAGGTGATCTCCAGGGCATTTAACACATCGTTGCTGTTTGTCAAATCTCTGACATGCCTTGCATTGCGGGATTTCTTTTTTTTGATGAGGGGCTTCAAACTGTATTATGGCGTTCATGAGTCGTTGCACCTTATATATTTCGGTATTATTTTCTTTCGCTTGGAGATCAACATAAAACATCGACAAAGGTGTTTTACTAATTTTGTGTGATATATTCCATATATTGACAACAGTGTGTCCTAATGCTTTTAATTCCTCTTTAAGTGTTGCAACATCTACTGATGGGTGTAAGTTTTTCAACACTACCCGATATCATGTAGACCTGCTTAGGTCTATAGATGTGAAAATCAGTCTTTTTTTCCTTCAATGCATTAACAATGGCGACATAAGTCTTACTAGTGCTTGGTTGAATTTTGACTAAATCATTATTAATAGTTTTTGTAGTGTAGTTGTCTTTTGCCACTTCCTCTAGCACCTTTGTAAGTGGATTTATATCTCCTACACCTTCCACAAAAATGGGTGGTAGTTTTGGTACACTATTATTTACAATTTGATTATCTGTTATTGCTCCATCGACTTCGGTGTCTGTTGGTAGGGGGTCAAATCTGTTTTTTATTTCAGTGGGATTACTACGCAGCCAGTAGTCACTCATCCTTTTCTGTTTATAGATTATGGTATTATGTTCCGGACTTGTAAGATGCGACTTCTAAATTTGAATTTAGCGCCAACACCTACTCATCGATGACAAGGAAAAATAGCCATGAACCACCACGTTGTGTAATTACCTACGCCATCTAGTAACCCGTTCTTTCTTCCGTTGTACAAAACAAAATTGTTAACATAGCTGAAACAATACAGATGACCGCTCCAAAAACGATAGACGATCATAAACGCACAACACAAATAAAACTACATATATTTGGGTTATGTCAAATCTTTTATTTCCTGTTTAAATTTGGGTTTGAAGATCAAGTCTGAAGCAATGACAAAATCATAATTTATTTCCAAACACCCTGTATTTTAATAACCCTGAATAATTACTTAATTTGGTGATCACGGTACTTATTTTATATCGGAATCCTGTGTAACTTCAGTAATGTAAAATTGCATTCTTAGGGGTCAAAAGTTTATATTTTATATAATTTAATTGTGCACGGTTGGGTCAAGATTATACTTTGTATATAATTATATTATTGTTTGTCGAAACTATGAGTCCATTTCTTTAGTTAAAATTACACCTGCAAATGTGACTCAATTAAACCAAGCAGAGATCGTAATTTAGATTTTAAGTTTCAGAGGGGGGGTTAAAGATGTATTAATTGAAAGTTTGTTGACTCTCGTCTAGGTGGGATTTGGGCATTCTTCTAGACAATCTACTCTAATATTTCAAGGAGGGTCAGAGGGATTTGTGAATTTTCTTCTAGAGTTCTTCGAGAGGAAAAGACAAATCGTTCAAATATAAATTACAATCACGTTCAATTCAATCAAGCATGATTATTAATATGCATTGTCATGGGCTTTAAAATCATTTTCAACTTGTGATCGTTAGAATAACTAGAAAAACCATTGTAATCAATTTACATACAAATAAAAGTCATCTGCAAAGTAATCACCCTGTATATTGAATTTCTTCGGTCGTTAAAATAATATTCAAAATGCAACATTTGATACTTTAGAAAACACGGTTCCTTTGTATAGTTTTAAAGTAATAAAATATTAAATTCCTGTTCGGAATGTGATTTTGTGAAACAAAAATGCAGCTGGTTACCAACCCCCTAATCGGTGTCGATTTCACTTGTTAACACAAAGCACAATCTCAAGAAACCGCCTACGGTAACCTTGAAATGCTCGTAAAATTAACACGCACCCTAAACTCGATTATTTAAAATAATTTAACGGTCACAAAAAAATACCCCTATTAAAATATTGCTTCAACCATCACCCAAAATTACCACTAACAATAAATATGTTTAAATAATTATCAACCAAAATTACCCAATTACACCTATTTAAATATACTGCAATCAACTTTTAATAATGTTAATAATATAAAATTACTTCAATCTTTACCGAAATATAACCCATCTAATAATTAAAACCTTTTACTTCAATTATTTAAATATAATCAACTCAACCCTTGATAATGTAATATGCAATAGTGTCCCTGTTTTAAACAATTGAAACTAAAGAATAAAATTAATTACCAAAATTCACCTAATTTAGATCTGACATGTAGACAAATATAATTAATATCAATATTATGTTTAATTGGAAAATTCTTAGCTAAATTTGTTTTAAAACTTAACTGACTTTACAACCTTTTCGTTTGGCTTCTAAAACCGTTCTTTTGTAAAATTTAACAAACCGTCCTTTTCTAACTTAGTTTTTAAAACCTTCAGATAGCGTCGAAATAGTCCGAAACAAAAATTAATATATAGGCAACCCAACAAGCTTACTTTCTGGGATATTGTAATCTTACAGACTTCTCACACGTTTTTTGTTTTCCACTGTCCTCCATGTCTCGTCTCCTGGTTTTGGCTATAAGTGGAATTATCTGATATGATGTTATTTGGTTCACCAGTTCGTGATGGGTCACCATGTGTTACCATTGTTTCAGGTGGTTTTTTTTAGGTGGTTTACGATGCATTTTCACATTCTAACCTCACTTAACGGTGGAGCGATAAAAGATTGTAATTAGGTACTCACAATATTTCTGGTGGATAACACTTGGGCAGCTGCTTTACAATTTTGTCGATACAACAATAACTATTTCACGAAAAGTAACTTAATCTAAATATTAATTAAGATAACCATCGGCGTCGCTGGTTGTGAACGGAGCTTTTCCAAATTAAAATTAATTAAAAATTATTTTTGTTTCACACTAAGTGATTCAAGATTGCAAAATTTATCGATACTTTCAATAGAAAAATAATTAATAGATGTTATAAATTTTGACGATATCATTTGAGATTTTGCAAATAAAAAGGCAAGAAAAATAAATATATAAATTTTTATTAAGGTGGCCAAAAGTATGAATTATTATCAAGCGCTACTAGTAGATGACTCTGTCATCAATAGATCGTAATACAATGCGAGCGGCAAAACTTACCGACGTCTACATTAGTTCGTGCTTTTTTTGCCGCCTATATATTTAGAAAGTAGTTTTGAATACAAATATGCTCAAATTGACAATCGGTGCCGGTTAAAGAATTCAACCTTCAGATGTTTACTTTTTAAAAACATTTCAAGTTTGAAAACTTGCGATAATTAATATTACTGCATTTGTTAATAATTTATATATTTTGGTTATTATTTTAATTAAAAAAGTTTAATAAAAAAAACGAAGCATTCCGAAATTTTTAAATTTTACTAGTAGGTACAGAATATAATATTATAGAATATAATATTCGGAAACTCCAAGTCACCTTTGCAAATTCCTTTAAAAAAAAAAGTTGCCTTCACCGGGATTTGAACTCGTGTGGTTGTTGGCGAGCAGTGCTATCCATTTATCCATAAAGGTTTTCGTTAAAATTAATAAAGCGATTTGCTATATAAACTACTCTTTGCGTATCAGGAATTAAGAACGCTTTAAAATTTTAAACCCATGAATTATTAAAGAAAATTGTAATTTAATAATTTTAAAAATTAATTTTCGTCGATAAAAAAAAGCGCAAAAGTTTTGAAAATATTGATTTTGAAAAATGCCATCCGGATGCAAAAAAAATGTAACGCCGAATGTGCAAAAAAAATTTCAAAAAATTCAAAGATGACCCGGATGCAGTGGCGTAGCTAGGAATTTGGTTCGGGGAGGAGCCTGCGAGCGCAGCGAGCCGTTTTTAATAGCGCCGTAGGCAAAAATTTTTCAAATTTTTAAGGTCATGCGCTCAATATAAAGTTAAAAAATTATAATAAAAAATAATTTCTCCGACAAAAAGGTTTCGTCAGACATTTTAACGTTAACGACAATAATAATAGTTTCCAACTAATAAATAAACACTAACAATTAAGTCATAGAAATTATTATTATTCTAATATAATTTATTATAATTGTAAAATTATTTCGTTTTTTTAAGAGCTTTCATTGTATATTTTGGAAGCTCTCCTTCATGGTTTTTTCATTTCTGATGCAAAATTAGCCATTTGTCTTCAAATATAATATCATTAGTGTTTTGAAAATCATTTATATAGAAATCTATACATGGTTTAAAGTCATTGTAAAATTACAAATTAATAATTTCGGGGGGTGGGGGCAGCCCCCACCCCCTTGCCTACGCCACTGCCCGGATGATTGCGGATTTACATTGACTTTGACAGATGCCGAAATCGCTATTTTGGCCGTCAAAATTCCATTTCGATTGTAAATTGATAAATAAAAATTTGTAAACATAAAATTTTTTATTTACAGTCGCAGATAAAACGTCGTATTTGACTCGCACATAATAGCTATAACTCATGAAGATGAAGTTTATACGCGAGCAGTAGGCTAGTGTAACTTACTAACATTATATGCTCATTACATCAAGTAAGTTTAAAAGTGACAAGTTGATTAAACGTAAAATATAAAAAATTTTATTTTATAAGCTTTCAGCGAGTTGTATCGCCTTCGTCAGAATAATAATAATAAGCAAAATACATGGAAACCGCAAAATAACGTATTGATATATTTATCACAAGTTAAGAATTAATATATCTAAATATGCTCATTACATAATATACTATTATTATCAGTATTATTATTGTTGACGGTCTTGCAAAAAATTTATAAAAATTTAATAGAAAATATAAAAATAATCTTGAAATTATTGTGAACTGATAACGAGATCAATGGGGCATTACCTGCCAGCCGTGGTCACTGTGAAATTTTGATGGACGTTATCAATTATATTTTAAATATTTTTGAAGAAATTGGCACATAATAATTAAATCATAAAGCTTTAAGATGATGAATGGGTAAAATACCTACACATTTTTTGTTTTTAAAAACGTGACGAAACCGTGAGATTAGCCTTCTTGCTATTTTGGTTTTATGAATAAATTAAAATTGTTAGAAAACGTTAGTATCTATAAGGTAATAATAAGATTGTTGAAAATACACAGTTTGAGTTTTTAAAAACGTAACAAAACTGTGACATTGGTATTGTGATATAATATTGTAGACACATTATTATCACTTCTTATGTTTACAATAAATTTACACGATATAGATAAGACAATACTTTCTTCCAACTCCATCAATGTTTGTACAGTGCTTTCAAAAGAGATTTATTATAAAAGAACACAAACTGAATGTGCTATGCACACGCCATCTAGGAAACATTTTAAGAATTACAAATTACATTAGTAACATAGGCATTAGAAGACTGCCGAAAAATGTTGTTACTAGAGGCATTAATAACAGATTTTCAAAATGTAGTCTTCCCTACATATGTTCTGTAACGACATATTGCAAATACAACACGATTACTTTACTATTTTTATTACAATAACTAAAAGACTAGATCGTTCTACAGGCCTCTTTTGTTTATTTATTTGTGCAATAATTAAAAATGCTTTTCACCTCTAATTATAACACAATATAATATTATATTCAGTAATATTTAGGGGGGGGAGGGTACAGCTCTAGGTACACCAGTGCCTAAGGTGTGTCGTAACCATATTCCGATTCCTGATGTAGTATGGTCTTTATATTCGCTCGTCAAACCAAAATCTTGAATTTCGAGGTTTCACGATTAAAATTATAGATTCTATTAAAATATTATTAAATTTATTGTAGGTTAAAAATTTGCAAACTTGCGATTCGTTAACATAGAAAATAAATAATAAAAATTAGAAAACAAAACTTAATGAAGAGTAAATTAATATTTAAAAATACTCTTAACTACTGACATGCATTATTAACAGGCACTTTTTGTTCAGGTTCAAGCTGTTTTAAATAAACTTAAGTTGACGAGGGTGAACGAATGTTGCGACCGCATGTGATTCTTCATTTTGTCCTTTCTGGCGAAACTTTTTTTGCAGGTAATGCATTGGTGCGGTTTCTCTCCTGTGTGCGTTCTAATATGATTTTTTAACTTGTCCTTTCTGCTAAAACCACGTCCACAATCCGCACAATGGAAGGGTTTTTCGCCGGTATGTGTCCTCATGTGTAGGGTCAACTTGTCCTTTCGTGCAAAGGGTCGCTCACACAACGGACACGAGAATGCTCGAGTCTCCATGTGCACCGTCAAGTGAGCTTCAACTTCCTGTAATGAATTAAGTAAGTTATCCTCAAAACTTTGTGGTTTACATCCTCCGACGACCATAACGTTAACTTCTGATCCTCCATAAGTATTTCAGATAAGTATGGATTCGAGAAGATTTCGTCGTTAAGCTCGTGGGGATTTATAGCTTTATACTTACATTAGAATGCGTCACCGGTGGTATCCTTAACGGGTCCTCGGATAAATTATTATTTACTTCACAATCTCTTATCATTTGTGCAATTGGAAATTGCACATCATTCACTATCGCACTATCGCTTGTATTTTCTGGTTGCTGAACCAGAACAGCAGAATTAATAAATTCTGGGATGCAACCCGAATAACTGGCGTAACTCATATTTTCTTCTGTATGTAGACACTTTCTCTTAAATCTGTAACCTGTATCAAACGCTATTAAACACGGAATGTACTTTTTACCATATCAACAGCCTTTAAATAACTTAAAAATTAAAGCAGTTACCAACAAAATAATAATTTATATAAATAACATTTAAAAATTAGAGTAGTTACCAACAAAACAATAATTAATAAATATAAATAACATTTAAAACTAAATTAGAGTAGGTACCAAGAAAATAAGAATTAATACCTTACGATTTCAGGTACACAAGCCAGCAGTTTGTTTCTACCATAATCCTCACTTTCTAACGAAAAACAATTTGCGTCTTTGTTTACAACCTCTAAACATGTCTTACCTACTTTAATCATTCTCATAATTTCTAAAGCGCATTAAATACTGGCGATAATAAATTCAGCCGCTTAAGGTGCCAGATCAATAGGCGCTGAGCTTGTGTCAAATTCAATTCAAAAACGAATAATCGTAGAAAGTTGAAGTTTTCAGAATATACGTAAAACATGGTTTTACATAACTTAAGCTACTTTTTATTTAAACAAAAATTAATATACCTATAAAATAAAATATTCTTTTTGTTTTCAATAATATACACTTTTCTTCTAAATATAAAATAGCTTATGTTAAGTAAATCCATGTGTTACGTATATTTTGAAAATTTCAACTTTCTACGATTATTCGATTTTGAATTGGACTTGACAATCTAATTGAAGAAAATTACATGAAATTTCAAATTGGTGCCATGGCTTAGCCAATAAGCTGTTATAAGCTGTTTTTATGTGCCTGAAGTTGTATTCATAAACTACACTTAATCATAATCACTTTTCTACAGTTAACCTAACAAGCGCACTTCAAACTTTTAATACGTTACGTACCAAGCCGTAAATTGTTCAATTCGCACACTGTACAGTGATTTTTGTATCGAGCGCGAAGTGCACAGGATACTTTGAACTAAGTGCGATTTAGCGAACTTGGTGTTACGAGCTTTGTACTGTTCGAGAACTGTACAACCCATTTATACTGATCTGTTAGTTTCAACTTTTCTGCCAACTTGGTACAATTTAATATTGTACATAGCCCAAAATGACAGCAGAAGAACAGAAATTGAGATAACAAGAAAAGAAGTTTCTTAACAAGATTTAAAGTAAAATAATACATTATAAGAAGACATTTTAAACAAAATATTAAAACAATGAATTTTAACTGTTAAGGTAAGAATACATCATACTTACATAGAAAAATAATATTTGAATAAACAAGAAAAATTGAAATTAAAAATGACATATAAACTTTAAATACTGACTAACAATTTTGAAAAAATTACGTTATAAAAAATTATTAAAAATCAAAATAAAAACTTTGTAATACGATATAAAGCCTTTATTTCACGATTATTTCGGATCATCAGCCGTATATAACATACGATCCATTTTACTGCCCAGTTTCAAAGCTAAATATAAAATACAGATATTTTACAAAATTATGAAAAACCAAACAAAGATATGAAAGAACAAAATACAAAAGCGGAAAATTTTGAACAATTAAAAAGAAATATTACAAATGAAAATATTGAAGAAACCATTTGATGGAGTACTAACCTTGAAGTGGAAAATGGAGGTTAACAAGTCACGATATTCCTGTTTTGAACTTCTATTTTTAAATCACCGATCACAAAAACTCACGTGGTGTTCGCAGTAAAACTAAATTGAAATGAATAAAGCTCAACCGACAAAGTGGTTATTGAAAAAAAAAAGAAACCAAATTATAGATTAAGAAGGTTGGTACCATTGTAATTCGAAAGTTAGAAATAAACCCCGCCTTTCTAGAACGGGAGGGAACGGGAACTTCAATGCACGATGAGTGCAATAATTTTACATTTGTAACTACATTTCTTTCATTTTCATACCAAGGTTTCGCGGAATTATAAAATAGGTCATAACCGGAATTAAATAGCTGTTCGGTACTTACATTACGCGCTTTACGTAATCCTTCAATTTTTTCTAAAAATGTTAATACATTTGTGTGGTGATACAGTGGTGAGAATCTTCTCTCAGGATGGGAGCGATTATGCATGCAATAAAGACACAATAAAAGTCCACATAAAAAAATGATAAGTGTAATGACTATTAAAATTGATAAAATGGTGTGGTAATATCTAATACTAGGTATTTACAAAAACAAAATAATTAATATCTTCACTTGAAGAAGTGCACTTATATCCTAGGTAAAATAGTTACACGAAAACATTAACAAATAGTACACCACTTCAAAAATATCTTACAGGTTGGTTTGAATTTGGAAGTTGATTCAGAGGGCAGGTTCAACGTGGGGAATTCATATTCAGTATCGTTGATCCAGAATACTTCGCTTATTGGCCTCACGTTGCGAATACTAGATTTAATTACGTTAACTAACGAGAACTACTTATATGGAATAAATTTCAATATTATTGGAATTTGTTACGTTTCACTTTAAAAGATTTAAATCTTATACGGTATTCTTCAAATTTGTTAATACGTTACAATACCACCATCAAAAAAGCGTCTTAAATGTTCAAAAGGTAAATCGGTAAAGATTTTCCCTTTCTTTATAAAAAATATTTCCACCCGTTCTTTATCAAAAATTACGAAACATCTTCGTTCTCATCGAGGTTGGTCACACGCTCGCTTATATGTTATCACATTGCTGAATATTATTTATGCTGCATAAGAATATGATAACATACTTGCCAGCGTGAGAAGTCCACCTCGATGAAATTATCGCAAACAACTTAATTTAATTTAACATTACTTGAATAGAAATATTTTATATAAATGTTACTAAAAAAAAAAACCGTAACAGTACACACAAGCTTGAGAATCAAGTCAACTTTTTATGTGCACTGATTTAAATTCAACGTTTCGCAAATATTTCGCTAAAACTCTTGATTGCAATCAAAATACATGTTAACCTGATTTTTGGCGATGCAATAAAAATGTCATTCACGATTTTGCGCGATTCAAAAAGTCAATTAACTGCGAATAATTGCTAATTTTTCAATTAAAATAGAATATGATTATTCCCTATCCGTAACAACAATTAAAAACGATAATAGCAATTTTTATAATTAAAAATTCAGTTATTAAAAAACCAAAATTCGTCGATGAATACACATCAACCTTATCGACATGTATTCCGAAATTTCATATAAATAGAGCGGTTTCTTTTTTTTGTAATCATATTTTTTTTACCGTTTTATCATTATGCGTTTGTATTAAATAAATTAGTTGTGATTTACATGTTTTTATTCCTTTCTTGCTATTAAAAAGGCGATTGACTTGGTAACAATCCTACGTCTCCGATCTTCGATTAAAAAGTTTGAGACTTGCTATAAACAGTCTCTGGTGGCAGCGACCTCTACCTTCAGTTAACAAACGACGGCCGCGATTATTCAATTAATCAAAGCCTACCCGTGTTACAATAACACTGTACTGAACCTCATTTTATGATAACTTTTGAACTAACGAAATCAAAATCAAAATTATATATTGTAACAGTGGAGTACCGATATCTGTGCAGGGTCGTATCCAGGGGGGGGGGCACCTAAGAGCACGTGACCCCCCCCCCCCCAAATGTTTAAAAGAAAAATTTTTTTGAAAGTAAAAAATTTGAATTTCGGAAATAAAATAGGTGTATTTTAAAGAGGAGATATACTCAGTAATTCTTGAAAAAGAATTCGAGTTTTAGAAACAAAAATGGTTAAATGTAAACGATTTGTCAAAGAATTTAATAGATACATTGGCAAAATGTTCTGAAGAATTTTTTTCCAATGTCAGAACCCTATTAAAAATAATTGCAATATTACCAGTGACTATACAGCAACTGTTGAGAGAAGTTTTTCTAGTTTAAAAAAAAAAAAAACTTATTTAAGAAATTTTACTGATGAAGAAAGGCTAAAAGGTCTGGCGCCAATGAATATTCATAGGAATATAAATTTTGAATCCGTTATTATAACAAATAATTTTGTGAATAGCGTATACGATGCATTAAGTAAAACGTTAATTAATAAAAAAGAGATTTCCAAGAATACAGAAATGACGGTGTTCAAGGTAGTTTGAATAAAAAGCAAGATCCAAGCAACTGAAATGAAGTATTTGAGAAGAGTAGAGAGAGTTACGAAGATGGACAAAATAAAAAACGAAGAAATAAGAAATAGATTGAAAGTTGAACCAATGATGGAAAGAATAAACAGATGCCAACAGATGGTTTTGGACATCTAAACAAAATGGAAGATAATATGCCGGTAAGAAGAGTGTGGCTATCAAGAACAGCGGGAAGATGAACAAGAGGCAGACCTCCAAAAACATGAAACGACGGTATTGGACAAATATTGAAAGAGAGAAGAAAAACATGGAAGGAGGCTATGAAAACGGCATTAAATAAAACAGTATAGAGAAAATTTGCAAATAACAGTGCGCAAACAAAGAGAGAAATATGACCTCAACACCTACAGGTCCAAATGAAGAATTTTGATTCTGATTGATTGATTTTGCGAATAAGAAAGAAAAGCGCTTAACTTTTTATGTAATATTTGTTTTAAATAAAAATATATTAAATAATAAATAAATGAGTTAATTTTACAAAAAAAAAAATAATAAATTTAAAAAAATAAAATATAGAAAAATTTTTTTTGTAATAATGAAAATTCTCGGAAGGGGAAGCACGGAAAATTTTACTTTTTACTAAAGTGCCCCATCCGAAATGAAATCCTGGCTACGGGCCTGTATCTGTGTATCTATAACTAACAGCGTAGCGTAGCGGAGTGAAATGCGGGGCTTTTCGATGCCGTAGGCATCATTCATCCCCTTCATCATAATGCTTGGTGGGTTTGACATTGAGCCAAGTTGGTTATTTGTACGCTTTGCGGTGGAACCGCTATCGTGGACGAGTTCAATAGTTGGGGTTATCAGTTTGCTTGACGTTGTTTTTGATTGGTTAGTCGAGTAGGAGGGTGTGGCTAGCGTGCCTGACTTTCTTTCCTGTGTGTGGAAGGAGGCTCTGTCAGTGGCTATAACTAACAAACTACTATGAACTACTTATATAATAAAAACTAGGCGTGGTTATCGTTTCAAGAGTACCAATATAACCATATTACACATAATCGGAGATTAACTAATTATAGATTAGAAAGCGTTGCTGCAACTCATTCAAAATTTAACAACTGATTAACTTTAACACGTGTTAACTAACACAGGTTAAAGTTAATGTTGCTGAAACCGGGCATAGATGGCTAAAGGCAGCCGAAAAAAGCATGTGTCAGCTATCTAATAAAATAATATCTCAAGTCTGTGTATCTGTGTAGCTTTTCTTCTTTCTTTCTCGTAAAGCATTTATGCTAGGTGAGTTTTTTCACCAACTTAATAATGAATCCATTAATCCGATAAGTACACGAGAACTATCGAGTCGACTTCCGAAAAACACCACAAGGTGTTGCCACCTGCATACCTGAACACCTTTCGGAAAATATAACACATTCTTTTTCATTTTTGCCTCCTAGCCTTCATTTTTGCCCGCTGTGACTACTTTTTTATAATAGCGCTAATCTCTCTATCTGTTCCGTAACGCATCTCTGATTAGTCAGGTAGGTAGTACGGGGGACATCTAATTTCCACCGATGGATAAGTACTCGAAAACGATTGAGTATTAAGGAAAGATAAATTAAAAAGCTATAGACTTTTTTTAACAATAACCATCGGCGTCGCTTGTTGTGAACGGAGCTTTTCCAAATTAAAATTAATTAAAAATTATTTTCGTTTCACCATAAGTGATTCAAGATTGCAAAATTTATCGATACTTTCAATAGAACAATAATTAATAGCTGTTATTCATTTTGACGATATCATTTGAGACTTTGCAAATAAGAAGGTAAGAAAAATAAATATATAAATTTTTATTAAGGTGGCAAAAAGTATGAATTATTATCAAGCGCTACTAGTAGATGATTCTGTCATCAATAGATCGTAATACAATGCGAGCGGCAAAACTTACCGAGGTCTACATTAGTTCGTGCTTTTTTTGCCGCCTATATATTTAGAAAGTAGTTTTGGATACAAATATGCTCAAATTGACAATCTGTGCCGGTTAAAGAATTCAACCTTCAGATGTTTACTTTTTACAAACATTTCAAGTTTGAAAACTTGCGATAATTAATATTACTGCCTTGGTTAATAATTTATATATTTTGGTTATTATTTTAATTAAAAAAGTTTAATAAAAAAAACGAAGCATTCCTAAATTTTTAAATTTTATTAGTAGGTACAGAATATAATATTATAGAATATAATATTCGCAAACCACGAGACACAAACCGAGAAGTTGCCTTCACCGGGATTTGAACTCGTGTGGTTGTTGGCGAGCAGTGCTATCCATTTATCCATAAAGGTTTTCGTTAAAATTAATAAAGCGATTTGCTATATAAACTACTCTTTGCGTATCAGGAATTAAGAACGCTTTAAAATTTTAAACCCATGAATTATTTATTTATTTTTTTTTATTAAAGTAAATTTACAATCTGTTCTATAAACAATAAACATTCGGTAAATAGTATGACATAAAGTAGAATGACACGAAGAAAACATTCCACTGAATATTTTCAATTTAAATTAACTTAAAAATTCTTATATAAAGTTTAAATAAATAATACGCATTAATAACAAATTAACAATTAAAGTTCATGCAAATCGTGTCGCTAAGTCTGTAGTTTTGTAGAGCTTCAGTCTTCTAACTTCGTGAGTATCGTCCAGTAGCTTATTTACAAGTTCATTTGGGTGCATTTCTATTTTGTATTGGTATTTATGAAAAAAGTTTTTAATTTCCTCACTCACTGGAGTCACTTGTATGTCTCGTTGGATCATATCGTTTGGCACATACCATGGGGCATTTGTTATAACTCGAAGGACCTTATTTTGAAATCTTTGTAAAATTTCGATATTAGATATACTAGCTGCTCCCCAAAGTTGCATGCCGTATGTCCAAATGGGCTTTAATACAATTTTGTATATCAATATTTTATTTTCCATTGTCAGTTGCGAATTTTTCCCCAACAACCAATACATTTGTCCAAGTTTCATTCCCAACTGTTTTCTCTTGGTAAAGATATGTTTTGCGTCTATCCAAATGCATGCCCAAGTATTTAGTTTCTTCCACTTGTGGTAGGGTACAGCCATTCAAAGTCACTGGTGGACAAGTATCACGTTTCATTGTAAATGTGACATGTGAGGATTTGGTTTCATTTACTCTAATCCTCCATTTCTTCAACCAAGCTTCAATTTTGTTTAGATTAGTTTGGAGGTTTTTAGACGCTGTAGCAGGATTTATATGTGATGCAAGTAAGTAAATACATTTTCTAGGTGTTCTGCAAAGACATAGGCTTTTTCCTTATCACTTCTGGCCCAGCTCCCTTTATCATTTTTGATAGGTGGTATCATGTTTTGTGAATGCTTGTGTCTTCTGGTCGCTTTCCAAAGTGAATAGTCATTTTTTGCATTACTGGACAAACTACTTAGGTATTCTTGAAAGTTTTGATTTTTTAAGTCAAGAAGAAGTGTATTGAGTCTTTTAACCACCTTGTTAAGTTTGGTTTTATTTTCTACTGTTCTTGAATCTTGCCATTGTTTACGAAGTCTTCGTTTTTCTGCAATCTTTTCTTTAACTATAATTGGACAGAGCTCTTTTATATGCATTAAATGTTGTTTTGGGGTTGCTTCCCAAGCGGCTTCTTGTATGGTTTTTGTTAGATGTTCAACTGCATATTCCAATTCTTCTTTAGTTTTTAGACTCACTTGCAGATCAATTTGTTCGTCCAGTCTCACTTTGAAGGTTTGCCAATCCGTCTTCTTGGTGTAGAGTGTTGGTTGTCTCTATTTATGCAAAATTTTCGAATATATATTGTTAATAACACAGGTGTATGGTCAGATGAAAGGTCCAAAGATGATTCTACTTTGCATTGTTTTACGTTTATACCGTTGAATATATAAAAATCAATCAGATCCGGAGTTTTAGCTTGGTCGCTTGGCCAGTAAGTAGGTTGTCCAGCTGATAGGATCACCATTTTATTACCAATCGATGCCAGTAGTTCCCTTCCTTTGGCAGTGGTTAACCTTGATCCCCATTGAGTGTTTTTTGCATTGAAGTCACCACCTACAACAAATTTGTTTCCTAGAGTATTAAAGAAATGTTCATATTGCATTTTTTTATTATTATGTTTGGGTGGACAGTAGATTGCTGATATTACTAGAGAACCCAGGAGGCAATTAACAGCCACACTGGTTGCTTGAAGATAATCGTGCTGGTATTTCTCTACTTCATAATGTTTAATTGATTTTTTGATAACTATTGCTGTTCCACCATGCGTGTTTCCATCCGGATGATTGGTCTTATATGTTATAAAATTTGGTATTTTAAGGTAACTTTTTGTGGTAAAATGGGTTTCCGAAATAAGCATTACGTCTATGTTATGTGTTTCAATGAATAGTTTTAATTCTTGCGTATGTTGTCGCAAGCTGTTGGCGTTCCATGTTGTTATTTTAATGATCTCGGCCATTAAGCAAGCTTCGAGACCACTGCAGTTAACAGATTTATCATTGTGCTCATTTGTTCCATAAGCTTCTTCATCATGTCTTTGAGATCACTAATGTCGTTTGGTTGTTGTATTATTGGTATTGGTTGTTGTACTGAATGAGCTAAATTATGTTCGCTTGGATTATGGGTGACTTGTGGTGTTGTGATTTAAGCATATGATGTTCCTGGTTGTACCATTTGTTGAGTTGCCATAGGAGCAGTAATGGCTGTATGCCTTCTGGTAGGATACATTTGTTGTTGTAACTGTTTATAGACCTCGCAACCTCTGTAATTGGCTGGATGGTTTCCACCACAATTTACACATTTTACTTGGTAATTTTTTTCTTTTCTGGTGCAGTTAATGGTCAGGTGATCTCCAGGGCATTTAACACATCGTGGCTGTTTGTGGCAAAAGTTTTTGTGTGGCCAAATCTCTGACATGCCTTGCATTGCGGGATTTCTTTTTTTTGATGAGGGGCTTCAAACTGTATTATGGCGTTCATGAGTCGTTGCACCTTATATATTTCGGTATTATTTTCTTTCGCTTGGAGATCAACATAAAACATCGACAAAGGTGTTTTACTAATTTTGTGTAGTATATTCCATATATTGACAACAGTGTGTCCTAATGCTTTTAATTCCTCTTTAAGTGTTGCAACATCTACTGATGGGTGTAAGTTTTTCAACACTACCCGATAAGGTCTATCCTGCTTAGGTCTATAGATGTGAAAATCAGTCTTTTTTTCCTTTAATGCATTAAGGGGGTGTCCTTAATTAGAAGGTTTTAAAATATCGTTTCTTTGCGATTTTTTTTGAAAGGGAAAGAAAGAAATAAAGTTAAAGAATTTTTAGGTATGATTTTATGTATATTTAATGATTATAAAAAAAATTTTTTTAAAGTAAAACAACAGGTTTTTACGCTTGTTTTATGGACATCTTTTTGCTGCAGTTTTAAATTGGCGGGAAAGATACAGCTCGCAATTCTTGACTGAAACAAAAAACAAAAACAGATATTAAATTTTTATATATATTTCTTCTGGGTGAACTAAAGAAAAGCAAGAAAATTATATGAAATTCAAAATTTTAGCGGGTTTGAAAAAAAAAATGTGTTTTTAAAAAAAAATAATCAACTTTAAGGTGTTATAACAACTATTTAAATAAACTTTTTGACGAATATATTTAGTTCACATAGAAGAGAATTTAATTCTGAACAAAAAAAACTTTGGTTCAATTAAATAAGTCGTTTAGTTTTTTAGCTATCACGCCCGCCAATTTAAAAGAAACGTGAAAATAAAAACTGGAGAAAAAGCGTTTCAAAGTTTACAATTGGAATAAATATTAAATTACTTATACTTACGCTAATCATCTGCTAATCAGCTATTCCTGGTCCATATAAGAGTCCTTCGACTTCTTTAAAAATCTCATATTGATGCATTTGATCAAGTCTACGAGCTGTATGAGCCTCCTTACTGCTAGATGCCTTGTGCTTGTTCTCTCTTTTGATCCGTTGCGCGTCAGCGATATCAGCAAACATTTTGCATTTCTAGTCTTTACTCAAATTAAGCAAATGCATGACCCTTAAAATCGCCGAATATCATTTATTGAACATACCAGCAGCCATTTAGGCAGCAATTTTAACAATTTTTTGATCCGCATTGAGGTACGGTCATAAAATTTAAAAGCTTGTTTAAAACTTCCGAACTATTCATAATTCTTTAATATTTATGTTAGCAAAATGTGCTACTTACAATTTCTAAAATAATATTCAGTTTAAAAAATTTAACATTGTTTATACAATATTTTAACAATATTAAAATTGTTAAGGGTGTAATCTTTTAACACCGGAAATATGCGGTCTTTTATGAGCTTAACATTGATTGAAATAGTGCGGTCATAAAATTTGAAAGCTTGTTTGAAATTTTCGAACTATTTATAATTATTTTATTTTTATAAGAAACTAAGCTGCTTATTACTTAATTTTACCATAAAAGGATGAGTTTTTCTGAATTTCTACACCTCAGTTTGTTGCAAAATCAGTATAGCTATTTTTTTTAAATTAAACTACAATTTTATGTAAATATGTTAAATAAATGTACATTATTTCAAAATTTAATAAAATTTTAATAAAGATTATAACTATTGTATTGAATATAATTCAATTGTATATGATATTCTGAATATAAAGTCGGAGTGGCAAGCGCCCGCACATTTGCTTGACGCTCGTTTGCTTGGAAATATTTAGAATTGGCCTTGTAACTTTGTGAACATATTCTTAGATAGTTTATCTATCGATTTAAGCAAAAAAAAAAATCGATTTTTTTGACATTCTAATTAAGGACACTGCCTTAACAATGGCGACATAAGTCTTACTAGTGCTTGGTTGAATTTTGACTAAATCATTATTAATAGTTTTTGTAGTGTAGTTGTCTTTTGCCACTTCCTCTAGCACCTTTGTAAGTGGATTTATATCTCCTGCACCTTCCACAAAAATGGGTGGTGGTTTTGGTACACTATTATTTACAATTTGATTATCTGTTATTGTTCCATCGACTTCGGTGTCTGTTGGTAGGGGGTCAAATCTGTTTTTTATTTCAGTGGGATTACTACGCAGCCAGTAGTCACTCATCCTTTTCTGTTTATAGATTATGGTATTATGTTCCGGACTTCTCACACGTTTTTTGTTTTCCACTGTTCTCCATGCCTTGTTTCCTGGTTTTGGCTAAAAGTGGAATTATCTGATATGATGTTATTTGGTTCACCAGTTCATTATGGGTCACCATGTGTTACCATTGTTTCAGGTGGTTTTTTTCTAGGTGGTGTACGATGCATTTTCACATTCTAACCTCACTTAACGGTGGAGCGATAAAAGTTTGCAATTAGGTACTCACAATATTTCTGGTCGATAACACTTGGGCAGCTGCTTTACAATTTCGTCGATACAACAATAACTATTTTACGAAAAGTAATTTAATCTAAATATTAATTAAGATAACCATCGGCGTCGCTTGTTGTGAACGGAGCTTTTCCAAATTAAAATTAATTAAAAATTATTTTCGTTTCACAATAAGTGATTCAAGATTGCAAAATTTATCGATACTTTCAATAGAAAAATAATTAATAGATGTTATAAATTTTGACGATATGATTTGAGATTTTGCAAATAAGAAGGCAAGAAAAATAAATATATAGTTTTATTAAGGTGGCAAAAAGTATGAATTATTATCAAGCGCTACTAGTAGATGACTCTGTCATCAACAGATCGTAATACAATGCGAGCGGCAAAACTTACCGACGTCTACATTACTTTGTGATTTTTTTGCCGCCTATATATTTAGAAAGTAGTTTCAGTATAGCTATATATATTTAGAAAGAAATATGCTCAAATTGACAATCGGTGCCGGTTAAAGAATTCAACCTTCAGATGTTTACTTTTTACAAACATTTCAAGTTTGAAAACTTGCGATAATTAATATTACTGCATTTGTTAATAATTTATATATTTTGGTTATTATTTAATTAAAAAAGTTTAATAAAAAAAACGAAGCATTCCGAAATTTTTAAATTTTACTAGTAGGTACAGAATATAATATTATAGAATATAATATCATTATAGAATATAATAATATAGAATATAATATTCGGAAACCACGAGTCACCTATGCAAATTCCTTTAAAAAAAAAAGTTGCCTTCACCGGGATTTGAACTCGTGTGGTTGTTGGCGAGCAGTGCTATCCATTTATCCATAAAGGTTCTCGTTAAAATTAATAAAGCGATTTGCTATATAAACTACTCTTTGCGTATCAGGAATTAAGAACGCTTTAAAATTTTAAACCCATGAATTATTAAAGAAAGTTGTAATTTAATAATTTTAAAAATTAATTTTCGTCGAAAAAAAAAAGCGCAAAAGTTTTGAAAATATTGATTTTGAAAAATACCATCCGGATGCAAAAAAAAATCTAACGCCTAATGTGTAAAAAAAATTTCAAAAAATTCAAAGATGACCCGGATGCAGTGGCGTAGCTAGGAATTTGGTTCGGGGAGGGGCCTGCAAGCGCAGCGAGCTGTTTTTAATAGCACCGCAGGCACAAAATTTTTCAAATTTTCAAAGTCATGCGCTCAATAGAAAGTTAAAAATTTACAATAAAAAATAATTTCTCCAAGAAAAGGGTTTCGTCAGACATTTTAACGTTAACGACAATAATAATAGTTTCCAACTAATAAATAAACACTAAAAATTAAGTCATAGAAATTATTATTATTCTAATATAATTTATTATAATTGTAAAATTATTTCGTTTTTTTAAGAGCTTTCATTGTATATTTTGGAAGCTCTCCTTCATGGTTTTTTCATTTCTGATGCAAAATTAGCCATTTGTCTTCAAATATAATATCATTAGTGTTTTGAAAATCATTTATATAGAAATCTATACATGGTTTAAAGTCATTGTAAAATTACGAATTAATAATTTCGGGGGGTGGGGGCAGCCCCCACCCACTTGCCTACGCCACTGCCCGGATGATTGCGGATTTACATTGACTTTGACAGATGCCGAAATCGCTATTTTGGCCGTCAAAATTCCATTTCGATTGTAAATTGATAAATAAAAATTTGTAAACATGAAATTTTTTATTTACAGTCGCAGATAAAACGTCGTATTTGACTCGCACATAATAGCTGTAACTCATGAAGATGAAGTTTATACGCGAGCAGTAGGCTAGTGCAACTTACTAACATTATATGCTCATTACATCAAGTAAGTTTAAAAGTGACAAGTTGATTAAACGTAAAATATAAAAAATTTTATTTTATAAGCTTTCAGCGAGTTGTATCGCCTTCGTCAGAATAATAATAATAAGCAAAATACATGGAAACCGCAAAATAACGTATTGATATATTTATCACAAGTTAAGAATTAATATATCTAAATATGCTCATTACATAATATACTATTATTATCAGTATTATTATTGTTGACGGTCTTGCAAAAAATTTATAAAAATTTAATAGAAAATATAAAAATAATCTTGAAATTATTGTGAACTGATAACGAGATCAATGGGGCATTACCTGTCAGCCGTGGTCACTGTGAAATTTTGATGGACGTTATCAATTATATTTTAAATATTTTTGAAGAAATTGGCACATAATAATTAAATCATAAAGCTTTAAGATGATGAATGGGTAAAATACCTACACATTTTTTGTTTTTAAAAACGTGACGAAACCGTGAGATTAGCCTTCTTGCTATTTTGGTTTTATGAATAAATTAAAATTGTTAGAAAACGTTAGTATCTATAAGGTAATAATAAGATTGTTGAAAATACACAGTTTGAGTTTTTAAAAACGTAACAAAACTGTGACATTGGTATTGTGATATAATATTGTAGACACATTATTATCACTTCTTATGTTTACAATAAATTTACACGATATAGATAAGACAATACTTTCTTCCAACTCCATCAATGTTTGTACAGTGCTTTCAAAAGAGATTTATTATAAAAGAACACAAACTGAATGTGCTATGCACACGCCATCTAGGAAACATTTTAAGAATTACAAATTACATTAGTAACATAGGCATTAGAAGACTGCCGAAAAATGTTGTTACTAGAGGCATTAATAACAGATTTTCAAAATGTAGTCTTCCCTACATATGTTCTGTAACGACATATTGCAAATACAACACGATTACTTTACTATTTTTATTACAATAACTAAAAGACTAGATCGTTCTACAGGCCTCTTTTGTTTATTTATTTGTGCAATAATTAAAAATGCTTTTCACCTCTAATTATAACACAATATAATATTATATTCAGTAATATTTAGGGGGGGGGGGGTACAGCTCTAGGTACACCAGTGGCCTAAGGTGTGTCGTAACCATATTCCGATTTCTGATGTAGTATGGTCTTTATATTCGCTCGTCAAACCAAAATCTTGAATTTCGAGGTTTCACGATTAAAATTATAGATTCTATTAAAATATTATTAAATTTATTGTAGGTTAAAAATTTGCAAACTTGCGATTCGTTAACATAGAAAATAAATAATAAAAATTAGAAAACAAAACTTAATGAAGAGTAAATTAATATTTAAAAATACTCTTAACTACTGACATGCATTATTAACAGGCACTTTTTGTTCATGTTCAAGCTGTTTTAAATAAACTTAAGTTGACGAGGGTGAACGAATGTTGCGACCGCATGTGATTCTTCATTTTGTCCTTTCTGGCGAAACTTTTTTTGCAGGTAATGCATTGGTGCGGTTTCTCTCCTGTGTGCGTTCTAATATGATTTTTTAACTTGTCCTTTCTGCTAAAACCACGTCCACAATCCGCACAATGGAAGGGTTTTTCGCCGGTATGTGTCCTCATGTGTAGGGTCAACTTGTCCTTTCGTGCAAAGGGTCGCTCACACAACGGACACGAGAATGCTCGAGTCTCCACGTGCACCGTCAAGTGAGCTTCAACTTCCTGTAATGAATTAAGTAAGTTATCCTCAAAACTTTGTGGTTTACATCCTCCGACGACCATAACGGTAACTTCTGATCCTCCATAAGTATTTCAGATAAGTATGGATTCGAGAAGATTTCGTCGTTAAGCTCGTGGGGATTTATAGCTTTATACTTACATTAGAATGCGTCACCGGTGGTATCCTTAACGGGTCCTCGGATAAATTATTATTTACTTCACAATCTCTTATAATTTGTGCAATTGGAAATTGCACATCATTCACTATCGCACTATCGCTTGAATTTTCTGGTTGCTGAACCAGAACAGCAGAATTAATAAATTCTGGGATGCAACCCGAATAACTGGCGTAACTCATATTTTCTTCTGTATGTAGACACTTTCTCTTAAATCTGTAACCTGTATCAAACGCTATTAAACACGGAATGTACTTTGTACCATATCAACAGCCTTTAAATAACTTAAAAATTAAAGCAGTTACCAACAAAATAATAATTTATATAAATAACATTTAAAAATTAGAGTAGTTACCAACAAAACAATAATTAATAAATATAAATAACATTTAAAAATAAATTAGAGTAGGTACCAAGAAAATAAGAATTAATACCTTACGATTTCAGGTACACAAACCAGCAGTTTGTTTCTACCATAATCCTCACTTTCTAACGAAAAACAATTTGCGTCTTTGTTTACAACCTCTAAACATGTCTTACCTACTTTAATCATTCTCATAATTTCTAAAGCGCATTAAATACTGGCGATAATAAATTCAGCCGCTTAAGGTGCCAGATCAATAGGCGCTGAGCTTGTGTCAAATTCAATTCAAAAACGAATAATCGTAGAAAGTTGAAGTTTTCAGAATATACGTAAAACATGGTTTTACATAACTTAAGCTACTTTTTATTTAAACAAAAATTAATATACCTATAAAATAAAATATTCTTTTTGTTTTCAATAATATACACTTTTCTTCTAAATATAAAATAGCTTATGTTAAGTAAATCCATGTGTTACGTATATTTTGAAAATTTCAACTTTCTACGATTATTCGATTTTGAATTGGACTAGACAATCTAATTGAAGAAAATTACATGAAATTTCAAATTGGTGCCATGGCTTAGCCAATAAGCTGTTATAAGCTGTTTCTATGTGCCTGAAGTTGTATTCATAAACTACACTTAATCATAATCACTTTTCTACAGTTAACCTAACAAGCGCACTTCAAACTTTTAATACGTTACGTACCAAGCCGTAAATTGTTCAATTCGCACACTGTACAGTGATTTTTGTATCGAGCGCGAAGTGCACAGGATACTTTGAACTAAGTGCGATTTAGCGAACTTGGTGTTACGAGCTTTGTACTGTTCGAGAACTGTACAACCCATTTATACTGATCGGTTAGTTTCTGCCAACTTGGTACAATTTAATATTGTACATAGCCCAAAATGAAAGCAGAAGAACAGAAATTGAGATGACAAGAAAAGAAGTTTCTTAACAAGATTTAAAGTAAAATAATACATTATAAGAAGACATACTAAACAAAATATTAAAACAATGAATTTTAACTGTTAAGTTAAGAATCCATCATACTTGCATAGAAAAATAATATTTGAATAAACAAGAAAAATTGAAATTAAAAATGACAAATAAACTTTAAATACTCACTAACAATTTTGAAAAAATTACGTATAAAAAAATTGTTAAAAATCAAAATAAAAACTTTGTAATACGATATAAAGCCTTTATTTCACGATTATTTCGGATAATCAGCCGTATATAACATACGATCCATTTTACTGCCCAGTTTCAAAACTAAATATAAAATACAGATATTTTACAAAATTATGAAAAACCAAACAAAGATATGAAAGAACAAAATACAAAAGCGGAAAATTTTGAACAATTAAAAAGAAATATTACAAATGAAAATATTGAAAAAACCATTTGATGGAGTACTAACCTTTAAGTGGAAAATGGAGGTTAACAAATCACGATATTCCTGTTTTGAACTTTTATTTTTAAATCACCGATCACAAAAATTAACGTGGTGTTCGCAGTAAAACTAAATTGAAATGAATAAAGCTCAACCGACAAATTGGTTATTGAAAAGAAAAGAAACCAAATTATAGATTAACAAGGTTGGTACCATTGTAATTCGAAAGTTAGAAATAAATCCCGCCTTTCTAGAACGGGAGGGGATAGACAAGAGCAAAATTAAGGAGTTGATTCATATCTACTCACAGATGACGGTGGCTAACGACAAAAGGAATGTTAAATATTTTGATGGGGGCTACAAGCCTAACTTGGACAAGTTGAATTCAATATAATTTTTTATGGGCTGATATGGAGTACGATCCTGGATATTCCTCAAATTATAAACTAACAGTACCGATCCACGTGGCGAGGAGTTTTTTCCAATTTTGGAATAAAATGGTACCAACCTTGTTAATCTATAATTTAGTTCCTTTACTTTTCAATATTCAATTTGTAGGTTGCAATCTTTCAATTTGTCTAATAAAATTTAAATATCTTATATAAAATTTTTTTTGGTGCGAACCATTTGACGCCAACTGCGGTACCTCATTTGGGAAACACTGGTCTACACCAATATTCTTAGTATACTCCTATGTTAGTAATGTAAATTTGAAGACCTCTTTATCATATAAAAATTGCTTATATAGCAATACTTTCTGAATATTTATTGTTGCAAATTTCATTGCCTTCAATTTTGTTTATATACATTTTTTTATTACGTTAAGCTCCTTTTAAGGTACGGAGATGTGAAAAAGTTCTGGACAACACAAGTAAATTGCCACCTGTATCTCAGAAAAGTTAAGTCGAAGTAGAGAAATGCATATAAATAAAAAAGAAGGGTATGATATTTACAACACAAATAATGTTTTTTAATTTAAAATTTGTCTATTATTTTAATTTTAATTTGTTATAACGTAAGACCTGGTGGTGGCATTTGCCTCCAAAACCTCCTAAACCCAAGGTGCGATTTGGTTGAAATTTGTTGAATATCTTATTATATAAGTCCAGATAAGGAATTTATTTAAAAAAAAATTTATTTGACCTACAAAAAAGTCAGGGCTGAAAGGGCTAAAATAACATAAATATTACTTCCATAAAACTGCATTGTACCTTAATGACTTACGAAATAGATATAATTCTCGGGATTTTTTAACCGTCCGGTCAAAAAAGCCGTTATAAAAAACAAGGGTAGTCCTACCAATTATTAAATTTCTGGATTATAAGCAGGGCCGGATTAAGCCAGCGCGGGGCCCGTAGTGATACATTTTGTAATAAAAATTTCTGGATGTTATTACGAAAATTACAAAATAATTAGAAAAGTTATAGTGAGTACATTTCATTGACCGTTACTGTATGATGTATTATGTTTTATATTGTGATGTTTCAAACACGGGAAAGCGACGAGCGATTTCTGGGTGAATTTAAATAAGTCATTAAAATTTGCAGTTACCCTGTAAGCATGACAAATTTGAAAATGAGGAATGAAATTTTAAATAAGTAATAATATTAAAAGATTGCAAGATAATCTAAATGGAAAACATCGTCACTTAAACACGTACTTTACACAAAGATTTTATATTCTGTTTAAATTTGAATTTTGCGCCACCGAAAGTGTAAAAACGAGCGTTTTAGTTATTAACAATCTGAAAAGTGAACAATTCTGGCAGAGTGCGTCCGACCATTGTGACATCAGGTCGAAGTTTGATTTTTGTGCGAATTTTTCAAGGTTAGCGTTATTCAGTTTTCATCAATGGTTTCGTCAATGGCTTGTAAACTCCGAGATACGGAGTTTACAAGAAAAGTAAAAATAATAAAATCAATTTTCATTATTATTTTATTATTTTCAAATAATAAAATCAATTTGTAGATAAACGAATGATCTTTAAAAAAGGTCCAATCTATTAAGTTTAAAAATTAATAATATCGGAGTTATGGCCGGTTGAAATACTAATAGAAGTTGTAGTTGTAGTAATAACATTAGTAGGATGGTAAGGATTATACCATCTTTTGTTGTAGTTTGTTTGTTGTAGAAAGACGATTCATTTATAACATTATTTTGATTGACAACGAAGACAATATCGTCAAAGGAATTCGCTCCTGAGGTCGAATTGCTCCACCACGATAAGAGCTAGTCGAGGTGTTTTTTTTGAGTGTGGTAAAGGGTTTGATTGATAAAAAAAAAGAAAAATCAATCAAATACCACCACAATACATTATTTGCAAATGTAAAACACTAAAAAAATGTTAAACAAAAAAAAAGGAAAACATTATTATGATTTGTTAATAAAATATTTAAAAAAAAAAATTAATTTAGTACGATAAAATTCGTTTTTTAGTCATTTTTTAACCTGTTAATTTTTAAATATACGTTTTCGTTATCCGGATAACTGATAACGTATTGTTGTGTCTGCACTAAGTGATCAAAATGGGTTGCAAACTTAGCAATAAGATAATTGTATTTGCAACTAGAGGAGCAAAACAAAGCAAAACTCTACTTCAACATTTTTATTACAGTGTGTTTTATTTTTGTGTGTTTTTTATTTTGATTTCAGTAAGTTTAATATTTTATGTTTGTCTAGTTAGTAAGTTATTTGTTTTTCGATTTTGATTTTATTATTTTTATGTTTGTATCATGACTCACCAAATGCCGTCAACAGCAAAAATTTAAATAATGAAAAATCTAGATTTGAAAATAAAAGGACATTAAAGTACAACCAAAAAAAAGAAGACACATTGCAAAAAATATCAAAGAGGATAAAAAAATCAATAAAGAAAAATGGGAGTCAGATAATATTAGCAGAGCGGTCGGTCGATGAAAGTTTGAGAAGAATTTTATGAATTGTATTAAGAGAGAAGTCGTGTTGATGCCTGAGAGGCATACAAAAGGATTCAATAGAGGTTTATTCGTGTGAAGAGTATTGTTTAAAGTGGAAGAAGTGTTGTTGGTAAAAATGATTGTTTTTTTTTTGGATTGAAGATATCCAGAGAGCAGTAGAAGGAAGAGAAAATAATCGAGCAGACAAAGCTGTTCAAAGAAGTTGAAGATAAGAAGGTCGCGTGTTAATTTGTGCGCGATATTATTTCGAAGGAAGATAACTTTGGTTTTTTTCAACAGAAAAGCTGGGGTCGGCTATATTTTATAAAATTTTTAAGTTGCAAATAAAAATAAAAATATCCAACAGTTATTTTATTGTCTCACTTGTAACAATTTTTGCTCTCATAGACGAGATAGAAATAAAATTACCACGGCTAGCTTTCTCAGTCGTCGAGCAAGTATTGTCAGGGGTGAGTTCACATGTAAGCCCTCATTAACGATGGAAAAAAAATGCTCCTTAGGTGAATTAAATCGAATTTTATTGATAAAAATTGTTGTTTTTATGGTTGACAATTTCACCTTTAGCAGTTTTAAAATTTTGTGTATTGTGCAGACCCGTAAAGGTAGATGCACATGTAATGTTTAAAATATGGGGCACTAGCATCTAATTTTATTAATCTGTTGGTGTGATAGTGTTAGCAAAATTATACAAAATAAATGAAAATCAAAGTTCAGAAGAATAAATAAAATACACTTTAAAATTTTGTAATTGTTTTATCTACCTTTAGATAAGCCACCGACTCGGTAAAATCTTGCTGTGGTTCATTTGTAGACGGTGCTCGCAGTTCGCAGCTTCCGTGTGGAACTTGCGTTGTCTTCACTACTATTGAAGGGTTACACTTCAGTTTCGAATTAGTTTCGTGTATTGCTCGCTCGTATTTTCCTCAAATTATCACTTGCCTCGTAGCAATTCAAATCAAGCAGCCCAAATCCAATCTTGTAATCTTCAAGGTAGGCTCCGCGTCTAATCGGATATATCTATCGGATTAAACTAGATTTTGTGAATATCCAAAACCAATAGTTTCTGTATTTAGCGATGATTAACTATTCATCAAGTAGAAAAATATGCGCCCAGAAAAAATCAATTTTGCACACCCGCAAAACTTCACACGTCTTTTCGGCCCCAACGCTCGTTCGCCGATCTCTTTGCTCATCTTTTTTCTCGCCGGAAATTATCTTCTCTAAACTTAATAAATCCAAATTTTCGAAGGTCAATAAATTGTTGTACACTCTCGAAAATTTCATAAAATTCACTCTTGTTCTGGAGATTACTACATTTAATAAAATAAAAAGGAAAATGTTGATATTTTGTGTTTTAAGTTTAATATAAAATTATTCTGCTTACACCAACCTTTATCAACCGTTCGTTGCCTGATACAAGCGAAGCGAATACTGACAAAAAACGAAAATAAAGACTTGTAAAGTTAGGGGCATAGCAATATATTGTGTTTCGAAACCATAAAAATCATAATTCATTTGTTTTGTAAATTATTTTAAAGTTTAATTTTGTTTTATTATTTATTTATTTATCATATTATGTACAAAAATGTTTGTTAAATTATTTGCTATGTAAATAAGGTGGGGAGAACAAAAAAGTAAAAGAAAGTAGGGCTGTAAGATTGTCGAAAACACGAAGGTCAGAAACGGCCTGGCGGAAAGCAGCCGATGGGTCTGTTATTTCCCGTCTAAGTTTAATTTTGATTATTAATTATTAAAAGTGATTAAATTTTGATTCGTGATTGTATTATTTCATAACTAATTAGTGCAAGTGAAGAAAATTAATAAGTTGAAGAATTTGGAATAATATTTGGTTATTTGTTGCAAAATTATGTCGCAACAAATTTACAAGACCAGCGTGGCCAGCTGCAATACCACATGCGGAGCGAGCGCGCACGTAAAGCCAAAGTCCAATACTATATGAAAGGTAACAAATCTGAGCATTTGTAATTTACAATTTTAACTTCAACTACAAGAGCTCATAGCTATAAATAATGGTTGAATCCAAGCAAAGTGTAAATTTTGGGATTAAGCAAAAATTTTTATAGATTTGTATAGTTCGGGTCATTGCAATATATATTGTGGTGTTTCAAAATGATTGCGACCTACCCTGTACACATTTTAATGAAAATTTTGTTTTTGAATAGTTTTAAGTTGTAAGACTGTGGAAGTTAGACAGGTGGGGGGCGAACCGACGAGGAGATTTGCTTTTGCCAACGGGTCGCCGCGCGAAAGACAGCGCCGACTTTTGGCTCGTTAAATTTTGACTCGAGTGAGTTATTGTTGAGATTTGATTTTTATATAAGTTTGGATTGTGAATTATATTTGTGAGTACTGAATTTTTGATTGAATAAAGTGAAGTTTGATGCGAATGCATTAATTGCGTAATTTTTGGATGATTAATTTTGATATTTGAAGATAATTTGGATAATTTTTACGAGTGGCTACCGAACGGTAGTAGATTTGATTGGTTTGGATAATTTGGAAGAGCAATTGAAGTTACAATTTTCGATTTGAGTTTAAAATTGGAAAATTAAAAATTAAAATTGGTTTTAAAGTTCGAGGAATAAAATTTACATTTGCACGAACGAGTGTGACCAGCTGGCGATAACAAGGCATTTTGAACGCGCATAAGTTTAAAACAAGTAAGCCCATTTAAAGTTATACATTGAATTGAAGTTACAATTTGTTTTTGAAAAATTTATTATTAGAGAAATTATTATTTATCATTTTAATAAGAAGGCAAACACAGAAATAAACAGGAACCGACTACTGAGCGTCTTATTTTGTTCTCCGCTGTAAAAGCTAGCTGGGTAAATTAAAGATTGTGCCGGGTAGATAAAATTCATACAAAACCCCACAACAATATATTGCGATGTATGTCAAGGAAGAGAGTTCTTGGTGAGAGAGATTTCCATTATCCTACAACTGTTCATAGGATACTGGAGATCGAGTAACAAATATTACCATCGTTGACTTAATTTTAATCTTGTGTAAATAATTTAAGTTACCATGTTCTAATTTTAAGTTTTATCGATTCTGGGTTTATATTATGGGTATAAATAATGATCGAGATAGGATCAAACTTTTGATAATTTTTTATAAATTAAAAAAAAAACAAAGAGCAGGCTAAATTAAATCTTCAAGGAGGATGAGAAAAACAAGGAAGGACAGGTCGTAAACATCCGCATGAGCGGAACGGTCGCTAAATTTTTCGGCGAAAATAATCGCGACTCCTGAGAGAAATAAGATGACACAAAACTCCGGAAATCGGAGAAGTCGCCAAGCAAGTTGTGCTACGGTGAAAGAAGAGAAGCAAGTGTGTTCTCTAAGCCACCGAGAGAGATTCGAAAAATTTTTACCATTTTTGATTGGACCGCGCTCGTGCCCCAAAATAGTGCAACCACGCGCTACAGAAGAAGAAAATAAGGTCGTAAAAAAAATTTATAATTTTTATAAACCCAGACTATCATTTTTATTTTTTATCTTTTGTTGTGTTCTTTTTTGTTAAATTGATGTGTGTTACTGTTACTAGAATTAAGTACACGCACGACCACAAACACTACACAAACACGTTAAATTTGTTAATTTGTGTAAGTTGATTTCGTTTTGTTTATTTATATTTCTTTTTGTTAATAAAAAAAATTGTGTTCCCCATAAACACCCTCTTTGATTGAGAAAAACAACGAGGTAGAATAAGTAATAGGGGAGGACAGAGCAATATATTGCCATGTAAGACAGCAGCAAATGCAATAATTAACAAACAAAAATCGCTTCACAGTTTAGAAAAGCCATGCACGTAACGATACAAATTAAACTTACACAGATTTTCAAAACGAAAATTATAAAAAAGGATTTTAAAATTAATACGAATAATTTTACATGTATATATCGCCTCCTAGACGATGTTTATGACAGCAAGGTAGCCACAACATATAAAAATGATACATTGCTCACTTAAAAATTAATCAAAATCAACTTTGAAAAATTAAGGAAAGTTGAAAATTTCACATACATTTCTTTAATACTCCTTTTATTTATTTACAATCTGTACATTGTACATTCAGTAATTTATGTAGCTGTTAATGACATGAACGGCAAATCATCCAATGACAGTAGCCAAAGACTATAATTTACCACATATTACATTTTAATAGAAAAATAATCTCGTCCAAAGCTATGTATCAAAAATAGTGGCCACCACTGTTATTGCCACTTGTTATTTCGTTATCTGTTATTTTGTCTCTCTACAATAATTGGGACCTTATTGCCCCTTACACGTCTATTCCATCGGAAGTATTTGTGGTCTTGGTGGCCACTATTTTGGATAATAGCTTTTTCAGTTACGATGGACAGTTTTATTCACAGCAGGTTGGGTCAGCTATGGGTGATCCCTGTAGTCCCAACTTCGCTAACTTTGTCATTAGTAACCTGCTTTGCAACTTTTTTGGAACGCTTGATTTGCCCTTCATTTTTCTGTACGTGGACGACACACTGACTGCTGTGCCTCGCAACGAAGTCGATAATGGCCTATCTATACTTAAATCCTACGATGTCCTGTTGGATTTTACGTACGAATTGGAATACAATTTTATCATCCCCTTTCTGGATCCCCTTATAACCAAACACTCTGATGGTATCCTCAGCGCGGACGTCTACCGTAAACCGTCGTCTACGGATAGACTGTTAAATTTCAGTTCGGTGCATCCTCTCCAGCAGAAAATTAATGTCGTTACAGCATTAAAAAATAGAATTGTTTCCTGTGTACCTCAAGACCATATAGGTACTAAACTACATGAACTAAAACAGCAACTTTTAAGAAATGGATTCCCAGGAAAACTAATTGACCGCACCCTTTTCAAGAATAAGGCACGGAAGATGATAGCGCCGGACTCCCAGTCTGATGGATCCACCTCGATCAATAGGTTTTGCAAAATTACTTTCCACCCTTGGTTGGTTAAAAGAATTCACAGTACTCTCAAGGAAGCATTTACCAACAACAAATTAATGTTATCCTTTCACAATCGCTTCTCGCTGAATAACTTAATTTTTTTCAAAAACCAAGGATAAGGTCCCTAACTTGGAGAGAAATAATTTGATCTACGTCATCAAATGCAGTTGCAATTCCAAATACATAGGCCAAACTAAACAACGGTTACTTAACAGAGTAAAAAAACATCAATATGATATTAGATCAAGATCAAAAAAGACCAGTTTGGATGAACATATGATCGAGAACTCACATAGTTTTTCATCTGAAGATGTGAGTATTCTGAATTATGAATCCAACTACCAGAGAAGAACCTTTCTGGAGGCCGCCTACATTTCTGTTACTGAAGATAACATGAACAAACAAACGGATTACGGGTACATAAACAATGGTTATAAGAATTTGCTGAGAGGTTATTTGAGGAAGATCGAAATGTTGCCACCCTGAAGCTTTTATAATGTTGACTCTTGGTTCGTGTCGTGATAGTGTTTTTTGGATTGTGTACTTTCCTAACTGGATGTTTAGATCATAGTACTCTGATTACTTCATGGTTTCTTGTTTTTGCCTTGTGTATTTTTATAGAAATTGTATTTTTTATATGTTTTATATTGTGGTACTATCTTTTGAGTTTGGTTGTTGAGGGTTGTTGCGCTTTTGTTTTTTGCTGCTCACATTGTTTTTAGTATTGTTTTGCTGTTCGAAGGCAAGAATTTAACTTGTTAGTTTTTCGTATTGCATTTAATTTTTCTAAACCAGGTATATTTTATTTGATACCTTTGCATATCTGTCAGGTGTTGATTTTAAATATTTGACCCTCGCTATTTGTTTTATTTAAATATATTGTTGTGTCCACATAAAGGCATTAAGAGGTGGGTTGCACACTTGAGCAATTAAAGGATTGACGATGCAACCTGATAAAAATATATAAAGCAGGATTTCTTTTATTTATATACCTCGTATGTTAACCCGTGACGCGCTACTAATATTGTGTTTCGTTATGTTAAGATTTTGTTAGTTTAATTTGTTTAATTGTTATCATTTGTATTTAATTTAAGTTTTTGTATTTTTATTATGTTATTTATTTGAATTTTGGGCACACAAGCAAGTTAAAACCAGCAGGTCACATTTTATCTAAATTTTCAGCAGAAAGAACCTTGATTAAAATCAAAAAAAACAAGAACCAATGAAAAGATTACAAGTAAATAAAAACTAGGTGATGAAGAAGATAAACAACGGTGAATGGAGAGTCGTAATTGAAGAGCGTTTGAGAGCAGTCGTGTTCTAGTAATTTTTGGAGAGCAATCCAAAACGGTCGTGCGGATTAAAATAATTCAGAGCGTGTCGATAGTTAGTAAGATTGATTGATTTGTTTGGGAAGTTTACCCAAGGGACTTTGAGGACATAGTTTTCCGTGTGTGGAAATTAATATCGGCACACGGCTGAATAAGAGTTCAACTGCATTGTATTGGATACAAAGAATAAGAAGGAGGTGTACGAGCAAGTGAAAATAGTTCCTAGTTAAAGTAGGTGCAAAATAAAGAAGAAGAATTTAAGTTGTGAAGAAAAGTTGTTTATGTTCGACGGTATGAGCTGGTCGACAAATCGTATGAGTCCTGCTTTTGTATTATTGTTATTAATTATCAGGTTGCAAATAAACGTTAATAATTATATCGTCAATTGTTTGATTGCCTTAATTGTAACCATTATTCGAAGAACCTGCAGATCCGTGAGATTTCATAAATAAGAGTCACGTATCATTACAATATGTATGCTTTAATGTTTGCAATTTTAATTTAATTTATTTTATTTTAATAAATATTCATTTAGGTAAATTATAAGATATAATTAATTAAAAAAGCCTATTTAGGCGTAATAGACAAAAAAAGCAGCAAATGTAGAAAATAGGCATTTTAGGCATATTAAAGAGCGGTTTAAAATAATCGCAAAATACATTTTGCTGCAAAAAGAATTTTAGAGCCTGTACGGAATCAAAAAAGGCAAATACCTAGAAATCCGGGCCTTAATGATAAGTCATATATGATGAGTCATACATGAGAACAGCATTAGTCATTCAAATATTGCTGAACTTACAATCTAGAATGTATAGGAATAATATGGAAGTTTCTGGAAGGTAGCATTTAAGTATAAATACCTGTTAATATAAACAAAGTGTAAGTAAATAATAAAGTGATAAACAATGTACCGAGTGTTTAAATAAATATAGACTGAAGTGTTAAATAACTGGTAGTGTAAATTAGTGTTAGTGTTTATTTATTTATTTATTTAATATATATATATATATGTATATACGGATATACCAATTGAAATATACATTTTTAGTAGCAAGAAATACATAAAGAGCAAAATAACAGTTTAAATAGCTTCAGGTGCATTTATTCTCCACATAATGCACTCTTTGAACCTGTGATAGGAGCTGTGGACGATGTCAAAATACGGGGACTTATTCAGCCTATTTGTTGAGCGACACATTCTTGTAATGGGGCTGTATTGACCATAATTCGTACGGTGATGACGGATTGTAAATACATCATCAAGCCTTGTATTACGACAAGCAACACGAAATTTGAAGCGATCGTGAAGAAAGCTACAGTTGATTTCCCCATGCAAGAGGCGATGGACAAAACAGAGTTCGGTTATGGTTCTTCTGTACTCCAAAGATTTGGTCCTACATTGGATTAGACTTGCTTCATAAGAGAACTTATCCATTGCTCTGCCAGACTTGAAGTGGTGGTATTTTAAGAACTTGCGTTCGACACGGTTTAACCTAGCAATATTAACTTGATAGTAGGGGAACCATACGCTAGACGCATATTCCAGTTGTGACCCAACTAGAGAAAAGTAAAGTATTTTGACTGTGTTAGCAGAGAAGAATTTACTTTGTCGACGTATGAAACCTAATGTGCGAAGAGCCTTATTGCATATTATTGCGATGTGACTCTTGAACAATAAACCAGAGTCTAGTCTAACACCTAGATCATCTATTTCGGATACACGATTTAAAAGAACACCGTTTATGTTATAATTAAATTGATCGCAATTATGTTTTTTATATGTAATGACTGACTGAACATTTATCGAGATTGAGCAATAAATTGTTATTGGTACACCACTGATGAAGGTTATCCAAGTCTAATTGTAGTAAAATATTGTCCTCATCGGATGTGATTGTTTTGAAGATTTTTAGGTCATCGGCAAATAATAAGTATGAACAATGCTTAATATAACGACCGATGTCATTGATGAAGAGTAAGAACAAAATAGGTGCACAGTGTGAGCCTTGTGGGACACCCGAATGTACCATAATATCTGTCGAGAGAAAATTCTGAATTCGCACATTTTGAATCCTATTTGACAAGTAGCTTTCTAACCATTTAATAACATCAGGTCCAAATCCCAAGGAAGTTAATTTAGCCAGAAGGGCAGAAATGGAGACTCGATCGAAAGCCTTAGCGAAATCGGTATACACCGCGTCTACATGATTATGATCTTCGAAAGCATCAAAAATTTGAGTGACGAAGGCTAATAGGTTGGTGGTTGTTGAACGGCCAGGAAAGAACCCATGCTGATATTCCACTACATATTTATTACTAGCAAGTAATATTTGTTTGGACACCAGTTTGTCGAGCAACTTAGGAATGGTCGATTGTATCGAAATACCCCTATAATTGCTAATATCACTACGGTTACCTTTTTTGAAAATAGGAGTTATGAAACACTTTCTCCAGATATTTGGGAAACAACCACTCGATAATGAGAGTTCAAATAATTTGAAGATTGGGTTGGATAACGAGTATTGACATCTTTTAAGGAAATACGCTGGGATTCCATCAGGTCCACAGGATAAACTGTCAGATAGTTCCGAGATGAAATTAAAAACTTCCTCAATAGTGACTCTAAATGCATTGCAGTTAACCTCGTTGAGTTGTTCATAGCTTCAGTTGGCAGCCTTATTACTTGAGTAGACTGTGGAAAATTGTTTTGCAAATAGGTCGACACATTCTTGCCCAGAGGAGCTAACGACTTCGTCTAAAAACATGCATGCTGGATAACCTTTAACTTTATTGCAATCATCAATATAGCGCCCAAATGATTTGGGATTGTCAACTATTGAAACTTCTATATTGCTAATGTACTTTTGATGAAGCAAATGGTGAGTTTTCTTGGCTTGCTCACGAAGTGCACAAAATTGGTGGTAGTGATCTAGACTACGAGATTCCTTAAATTTCTTGTGCATAACTTTTTTCTGAATAATTAAGTTGATCAAATCCTTGGAAAACCACTTTGAATACTTTGAAACCATTATTTTTTTTTGTGGAACATGGGCATTGATGATGAGCCCTAATATCTTATAGAATCTTCGTGTAATCGTAGTGTAGTAATTGTTTTATGGTTATTAACCGTATCTGTGTATAATTTGTATTAGCCCTTTAGAATTAAATAAACGTTTTAATTTTCGTTGCAATACACACATAGTACATCATACCAACAACTCGTAATAGCAAGCTTTTACGATTAAAATTATAGATCCTATTAAAATATTATTAAATTTATTTGTAGGTTAAAAATTTGCAAACTTGCGATTTATTAACATAGAAAATAAATAATAAAAATTAGAAAACAAAACTTAATAAAGACTAAATTAATATTTAAAAATACCCTTAACTACTGACATGCATTATTAACAGGCACTTTTTGTTCAGGTTCAAGCTGTTTTAAATAAACTTAAGTTGACGAGGGTGAACGAATGTTGCGACTGCATGTGATTCTTCATTTTGTCCCTTCTGGCGAAACTTTTTTTGCAGGTAATGCATTGGTGCGGTTTCTCTCCTGTGTGCGTTCTAATATGATTTTTTAACTTGTCCTTTCTGCTAAAACCACGTCCACAATCCGCACAATGGAAGGGCTTTTCGCCGGTATGTGTCCTCATGTGAAGGGTCAACTTGTCCTTTCGTGCAAACGGTCGCTCACACAAAGGACACGAGAATGCTCGAGTCTCCACGTGCACCGTCAAGTGAGCTTCAACGTCCTGTAATGAATTAAATAAGTTATCCTCAAAACTTTGTGGTTTACATCCTCCGACGACCATAACGTCAACTTCTGATCCTCCATAAGTATTTCAGATAAGTATGGATTCGAGAAGATTTCGTCGTTAAGCTCGTGGGGATTTATAGCTTTATACTTACATTAGAATGCGTCACCGGTGGTATCCTTAACGGGTCCTCGGATAAATTATTATTTACTTCACAATCTCTTATCATTTGTGCAATTGGAAATTGCACATCATTCACTATCGCACTATCGCTTGAATTTTCTGGTTGCTGAACCAGAACAGCAGAATTAATAAATTCTGGGGTGCAACCCGAATAACTGGCGGAACTCATGATATTTTCTTCTGTATGTAGACACTTTCTCTTAAATCTGTAACCTGTATCAAACGCTATTAAAAACGGAATGTACTTTTTACCATATCAACAGCCTTTAAATAACTTAAAAATTAAAGCAGTTACCAACAAAATAATAATTTATATAAATAACATTTAATAATTAGAGTAGTTACCAACAAAACAATAATTAATAACTATAAATAACATTTAAAAATAAATTAGAGTAGGTACCATGAAAATAAGAATTAATTCCTTACGATTTCAGGTACACAAACCAGCAGTTTGTTTCTACCATAATCCTCACTTTCTAACGAAAAACAATTTGCTTCTTTGTTTACAACCTCTAAACATGTCTTACCTACTTTAATCATTCTCATAATTTCTAAAGCGCATTAAATACCGGGCGATAATAAATTCAGCCGCTTATGGTGCCAGATCAATAGGCGCTCAGCTTGTGTCAAGTTCAATTCAAAAACGAATAATTGTAGAAAGTTGAAATTTTCAGAATATACGTAAAATATGGTTTTACATAACTTAAGCTACTTTTTATTTAAACAAAAATTAATATACCTAAAAAATAAAATATTCTTTTTGTTTTCAATAATATACACTTTTCTTATAATATAAAATAGCTTATGTTAAGTAAATCCATGTGTTACGTATATTTTGAAAATTTCCACTTTCTACGATTATTCGATTTTGAATTTGACTTGACAATCTAATTGAAGAAAATTACATGGAATTTTAAATTGGTGCCATTGCTTAGCCAATCAGAAGTTAACGTGTAGTTCAAGCAGTTTCTAAAAGAGGTCGGCACGCAAATTTTGAGCAAAGACATAAACCATATTATCTACTATTGTATTGGCAAAATATGCGGCAAAATATAATATAATACCTATTGGCAAAGAGTATGTAGTGTATAGAGGAACAGCCATGTATTAAAAATTGAAACGTAGAGACAATCCCGTCTACCAGAGGGCGTAGCAAAGCCATCTATCGGCCGGGAACATTTTTATATTAAATACCTAAATATAAAGTTAGCTACTATATCGATAATTGCAGGTATACCTTTTTGGCGACTGTTCGTACCTGAAGTGGATAAGTAAGAAAAAAGGTTTTTTAACACGGTTTTATCATGGGTCTCCATAGAAATTTTTAAATAGGGCAGTAAACATTACAATCAGTGTAACCACCATACGGTAGTTATTGTATATATAATAATACGATAATTTGTATCCTCTATAGCAGTGTTTTTCAACCTTATCGAATAGAGAATAATAGAGCCTTCTTAATCCCCTTATATAATTAATAATTATTTTAACACTAGTAAGAAAAAGATTTTTAACACTAGTGTTATTAGTTTATAATTTTTTGGACTCGCTATCGCTCGTTTCGCGAAATTCTCCACTAACAAAATAAAATCTCACTTTTAACACCTATATCGTAAATAGTTATTATAATTTATGTAAATTTATAATTTAATTTTATTAAAAAAATTTCGACCCCACGAGCAAAACATCGCGACCCTTTGGGGATCGTGACCCACAGGTTAAAAAACACTGCTTTATAGTATATACCAGGCCTGGTCTATACGATAGTATTATGTTATCGTACGATAATTTTTTAAAATGATACGATCAATTTCCGATAAATCCGATAATTTAAAAATATACTATAAATTATTTAATAATATTAAATATCAAAGATTAAATATTTCATTTTTTAATTTGTTTTTTAAATTTTTGTTTTGAATTTTTTGAAGACTGCACTGATTACTGTTTAAAGCAGGGCCGTATTTAGACTAAATTTTCGGGGAAGGTTTTAAAAAAATAGCAAAATAAATAGCTAATTTATAAAATAACAAAAGAAGTTTTTCTAAATTTAAATTTTGTTATATTAATTTTTGAAATGTAATGTTTGGAGAAAAGTGACTAGAGGGAGGTTTTTTTACCAAGATGGCGGAAACGGCAGAAGCCTATATTTTGCTCCGCTGATTTTTTGAGTATAATTTTGTGCAAGTATTTTTGCAATTAAGATTTTATTTTATTTTTGAGTATTGTTATTAGAAAATTTTGTTTGAAAGTATTTTGTCGAAAGTTACCGCAAAAAAAAATTAAAATTTTGTGATAAAATTGTTTTTATTTAATTGAAATAATTATGTTTTTGCGCGATTTTTTCTTTATTTGAGTTCGATATTCAGAGAAAATTTCGATTTTTATGAACTCTATTTAATGGTTGAAAATAATTTGTCAAAGGAGCGACAAATTTTGATTACAGGTTGACTTCTGGGGGAGGGGGGGGGGCGTTTTTGTTTATATAATTTTAAAAGTTTTGTTTACTACGATATTTTTAATAAGTTTAAACTTATTCATATTTTAATTTTAAACTCTCACGTAAAAAACCGTTTTTAAATAAAATTTTTTAATTTTAATATTTGAATAAAAATCACAAACTAAATTCTTATTTTACCGATGGCGATAGTAAAATAATGTTGTCAAAACGAAGAACTAAATTAGATTGAAAGAAAATTTCACAAATCTTAAGCAAATATACACTTATGTACAAAAATGTACAAAATATAAAACAATTTATGGGTTTACAATGCCCATTCTAATTTATTGCGGAAGTGTTATTTTAAGCTATTTTGCTGCCCATGATGATCATAAAATTTATGTTCCCTTTAAACTTTTTGGTTCAAACAATTTATTGCAATTTAAAATTTTTACCATAATAGTAAGAATTAAGATAAAATACCTATTTTATTCATTTCAATATAATTATTTTTCAAAAAATCGAAAATTAATTAATAGGAGTAATAACTAACAATTAACTAAGTGGTCGCAGACTTTTACACAGGACTGTAAATATTTAGGGCATTTTTATATTTTTCATCTTCGGTTTTTATATTTTTGCAATTTAGTAGTAGGTGTATTTAATCCAGTGTCGCCAATCGCCGGATTATAATACGAATTTCCAATTTTTTAATTTGGGATTTAATTTATTAGAAATATCTCTTTAGTTTTAATTTTTATTTAAACACTTCAAGTTTAATGTTTTTGTTTTTTCTGATTTTTTTACGATTGCAGTCGAACTTTCGAATAATTTATCGAATTATTTATCGATAAATAATTTCGGGGGAGGTTGTAACCCCTAAAACCACCCCCTTAAATACGGCCCTGGTTTAAAGTGTTTAAATAAAATTTGTAATGTAAATCTAGTTTACAAATATATGAAAGATTTATATCTGTTACTCCACATGCAATAAATATAAAACATTCAGTTTTAGAAGAATTGCGAAAAAACAAATCGAACTTTTTTAAAACAATAATTGCAATAAATTAATATGTAATATTAATGTAATATGACAAGCAAAAAGCAGAACCCAAAAAAAGAATTTTAAAGCATGAATAATATTTTATGTATACTTCTAAAATAATGATAAATGTTTAATAATAATATTTTAATTTGATTTGATTTAAAAAATAAAATTCAACATGAAATTAAATACATAAAAATTAAAAATTGTGCCGAGAGATCCGAGTTGAAGCGTTGATTTGTTGAAGTTTAAAATTATTTTAGTTTTAACTTTGGTTTGAAATTTTAATAATCTTTAAAATTCGAAGTAAATAATAAAATTGTCTGTTTTTACGATACTTTGAAATTCTCTTCTTACTTTTATAACCATCTACCTGAAGGGATTACCAAAATCGTAACAGACAAAGACAGCTTATCATGCTGTCTCATTTAATGCTTACTCATTATATAATGCTCGTTTTTGCCGCTGAGGTCGTTACGAATCGACTACAATTTTATTGTAGGGTACGAAAAATGCTAGTGACAGGTATACCCATAAGAGCTGTTCCTCTATACACTACATACTCTTTGCTATTGGTAAAATATGAAGGGGTCATTGTAGCTATCACACAAAGCTACCGAAAATTATAAGCTGTTTCTATGTGCCTGAAGTTGTATTCATAAACTATACTTAATCATAATCACTTTTCTACAGTTAACCTAACAAGCGCACTTCAAACTTTTAATACGTTACGTATCAAGCCGTAAATTGTTCAATTCGCACACTGTACAGTGATTTTTGTATTTTTGTATCTTGGTGTTACGAGCTTTGTACTGTTCGAGAACTGTACAACCCATTTATACTGAGCTGTTAGTTTCAACTTTTCTGCCAACTTGGTAAAATTTAATATTGTACATAGCCCAAAATGACAGGAGAAGAATAGAAATCGATATAACAAGAAAAGAAGTTTCTTAACAAGATTTAAAGTAAAATAATACATTATAAGAAGACATACTAAACAAAAGGTTAAAATAATGAATTTTAACTGTTAAGTTAAGAATACATCATATTTACATAGAAAAATAATATTTGAATAAACAAGAAAAAATGAAATAAATTGACAAATAAACTTTAAATACTGACTAACAATTTTGAAAAAATTACATTATAAAAAAATTGTTAAAAATCAAAATAAAAACTTTGTAATACGATATAAAGCCTTTATTTCACGATTATTTCGGATCATCAGCCGTATATAACATACGATCCATTTTACTGCGCAGTTTCAAAGCTAAATATAAAATATAGATATTTTACAAAATTATGAAAAACCAAACAAAGATATGAAAGAACAAAATACAAAAGCGGAAAATTTTGAACAATTAAAAAGAAATATTACAAATGAAAATATTGAAAAAACCATTTGATGGAGTACTAACCTTGAAGTGGAAAATGGAGGTTAACAAGTCACGATATTCCTGTTTTGAACTTCTATTTTTAAATCACCGACCACAAAAACTCACGTGGTGTTCGCAGTAAAACTAAATTGAAATGAATAAAGCTCAACCGACAAATTGGTTATTGAAAAAAAAAACAAATTATAGATTAAGAAGGTTGGTACCATTGTATAATCCGAAAGTTGGAAATAAACCCCGCCTTTCTAGAACGGGAGGGGATAGACAAGAGCAAAATTAAAGAATTGATTCATATCTACTCACAGATGACAGTGGCTAACGACAAAAGGAATGTTGAATATTTTGATGGGGGCTACAAGCCTATCCTGGACAAGTTGAATTCATCATAATTTTTTATGGGCTGATATGGAGTACGATCCTGGATATTCCTCTAATTTTAAACTAACAGTACCGATCCACGTGACGAGGAGTTTTTTCCAATTTTGGAATAAAATGGTACCAACCTTCTTAATCTATAATTTAGTTCTTTTTCTTTTCAATAATCAATTTGTAGGTTGCAATCTTTCAATTTGTTTAATAATATTTAAATATCTTTTATAAAATTTTTTTGTTGCGAACCATTTGACGCCAACTGCGGTACCCCATTTGGGAAACACTGGTCTACACCAATATTCTAAGTATACTCCTATGTTAGTAATGTAAATTTGAAAACCTCTTTGTCATATAAAAATTGCTTATATAGCAATACTTTCTAAATATTTTTTGTTGCAAATTTCATTGCCTTCAATTTTGTTTATATACATTTTTTCATTACGTTAAGCTCTTTTTGAGGTACGGAGATGTGAAAAAGTTCTGGACAACACAAGTAAATTGCCACCTGTATCTCAGAAACGGTAAGTCGAAGTAGAGAAATGCATATAAACAAAAAAGAAGGGTATGATATTTACAACACAAATAATGTTTTTTAATTTAAAATTTGTCTATTATTTAAAATTTGTTAATACCGTTTTAACACCGCGCGGTATTTTAAAATATCGTTTAACGATGTGGACGGGTGGTGGATTTCTAGAATCTCCACTATTTTGAGGTATGTTTTCGGGCGGTTTTTGAAGCTCTATATAAATAAAACTAACCATATTTTAGTATCTATTTTTTTATCATTGTTTGTTGACATTTTAAGATTACACAAAATTAACAAAAAAAAAAATCCCCCAAAATTCACAAAGTCCTCTTAAGAAGATATTCTTGAATTTCTAAACTATCGAAATATGAAAACAAAAATTTTCGATTTTCAGCTTTCTAGACTAGAATACAGCCTTAACTAACATTTTTGTTAAAATTGAGTTATGAATACCATTAAATGCAGTTTCTCATGATCTATCTTCTGGTATAATTCACTAACTTCTATTCAAATTTTTCATATAATAAATTTGATTAAAATATATTTTTTGCTGAGTGACAAAGGTATAATTTCTTTTCTCGAAAACAGTTTAGTGATGTTAATAAAGTTTATTCCTTATTTGCGTATTCTTCCGTACAAAAACACTAACAGATCATAACGGCTCATCGTTGAAAATAAATTGAAAAAAATGTAAATTCTTACATAGCTAGAATCAGTTCAGTAACATTAGTTGATTTTAGTTTTGTATGATTTTAAATTTTCTAATAGTAATTCTTGACAATAAAAATCCATCTAGTGCATTTAATGGATTTTCATGAATTAATAGTATAATAATTTATAAGTACCCCAGTTATACAATTAAAACAAACTAAGTGATTATAGCAGTTCTTTTTTGTCAAATTGTTATAGTGAAACAGTAATTTAATGTTTATTTACACAAGAGTTTTCCTAATAATTGTATTGTAACAATATTCAAAGAAGGAAATTTTTGTTGTTCAATATATTTAAATTAATTAGATTATTGCATTTTTTTTGTTTTACAGATATGATAAAATTCATAAATGAAATGTATTGTAATGGGATAATAATATTGTAGGTGAGAATTTATTACCATGCGCAGATGAAGACATCAAATCAAGTGACTTGGATGAGTAAACACATAAACCAAATGCTTTTTTGTTTTAAATAATTTTTGTTTTAAAATCGTTAATTTACAACAACATACCGGGATTCACGCTTCCTCCGAAGAACAACTCCTGAAATACCTTTATGTAATAATTACATCATATTATGCTAGATAAGCACATTTTCGGAAAACCTAAAATGTTAATTGCTTATCAATTTAAAAGAAGTGCAAGTAATAAATTTTTCTTATGAAAACCTTGAAAATTGCAGGAAGTTTTGGGCATATCAAAAATCTAATTCCAGAAGAGTTAAAACACACACAAATTTGAGCTTTTTGATAATTTTAGAATGTAAGAAGTGTTAATTATTAATATCTAAAATCGTTTGATTTAAATCAACATCATCGGGTTCGTGGTGGTAAACTTCATCATCTATTAAATATTTTGCGACGGATTATCATTTTGTGATGATTTATCAAATTTTGTTTCCACTTTTAATAGTAAAGACCTATGTAAAATTTAGGAAATTCAAAACACAAAATAATAATATGTATTTATATATTTTGTTTTATTTACAAATTAATGATAATATATTCAAAATAAACAACCTAAACAAAATATTAAAATAATAAATTTTAACTCTTAAGTAAAGAATACATATACATACTTACATAGCAAAAATAATATTTAATACAATAAAACGATAAAAACTTACATTTAACATATTTGAACTTAGAATATTTACAAATTTTTATATTTTATTTATTTATTTACAAATTAATAATAAATGCTAATGATTATACCGATGAAGGCTAGAAATATTGTATGGTAGATGGATGGGCGGACAGACAAAACTGTAGGAATTGCTATCTGAAAATAAGAAAAATTATTATTATTTTCGCTTTATTTTATTATAATTCACCTAAAGATTCTAGCACGTCGGTGTATCGATAATTATATGGTAAATTATATCGAATGTTACTACCCGACGTGCTAGATGAATTTGCCAAATTTGATGTTGACGCTTTTATTGGTTGCCTAATTTTTATTTTGTTTAGCACGCCCTCGTTGTTAATTGTTTTATAAGTATTGACTTCGCGTCAGCAAACGGGGCAATTGAGACGTTTGCCAACAGTGAACCAATTAGCAATGAATCGTGCACAAAATATGTGTCGACAAAATAATTTTGCCAACGATCCTCGCACGCACATCAAACATATAGCACAGATCATTTTATTAATATTAAATAGAATAAACTTTTTCAAAACACGTTTGTATTTACATATATATAGTATAGTTTACCACAACTCCGTACTATATGAAAGGTTGGAAAGGTGGGAAAGCGACGTTATCAATGTAGATTATTGTGTATCATTGTAATGTAGATAAGAATAATTAAAAAATCTAGATATTCCAATAAAATTGTATGAAGTTGAATGAATTGTTATATGAAAGCCACATACAATTATTTTATGTCTAGTGGTTCATTATGATTACAAACGTTGGAGATTTCAATATTATATTCATTACACATAAAATTTAAAACAATACAACATAGTATAATGCAACTGATAAATCTATTTTGTAATCATGATATAATAGTTATATTATGTACAACAGTTGATGAACTTCTCCATCTTTATACGAAACAATTATATTATTTATAAATGCATACAGCGTCCAGTCTCCGTAAGATTCTATATTTACCTATACTATCACTGTAGATTATTATAAGAATAATTAAAAACCTAGATATTCCAATAAAATTGTATGTGGCTTTCATATAACAATTCATTCAACCTTATACAATTTTATGTCTAGTGGTTCATTATGATTACAAACGTTATTGAGGTGTTACTCAAAATGAGGAAGAGAAAATGCAAAATTTCTAGTTTTTTGTTTAAACAAGATATTAAAAATTTGAAGCATGTTTATGATGATTATGTGGGTTTAGAACTAATTTATTTCGTAGAAATTATTCATCTACTGTTCAAATTAGTAGTGGGATTGGAAAAGGGTAGTGGTTTTCTAGAATCACCATTATTTTCCAATATAACAAGAAAAAGAATTTGTGTATTTTGATGATGTAAATGAGATAGTCGAGCGATTAAAAGTTGTTAATAGTTTCCTGATTTGTTGGTCACACCGGTTACACAAACGAAATCGCATCCGTATAAATGAAGTATACAAAGCAAAGATTATCAGATAAGGAGTGTAAACAATCGTAGTTTCTTAACTAATATCAAATACATTAGACTTCGTATACGTACAACTTCGTGAAAAAATAGGAATCCGACCTCTAGCGGCTTGAAGTATAGGTAACGTGTAAACGATACCTACGTTATTGCATTTGATCTAAAGCTTATTTGGTTATGTTGGTTATTGCTGTTTTCATGTGTTGACATCTTTGTGTTTTATCAAAGTTTTATCTATAATTTATATAAAATATAAATATATTTTATATAAATGTAAATATAAATATATTTTATATAAATGTAAATATAAATATAAATATTTATATAAAAATACAAAATTAAAAAAAATATCTCACAATTAAAACGGCATTTTTAATAAATATCTTGAACATCTTTTCTTTACCTGTTCTAATCTGAAAACTATTTTTAAATATTAGTTTAAATGCGCATTAGCTAATTGGTGCAAAATTTTATACTTCATAATACTAGATGGCGCCAAAAAACGATGTCCGAAAAATTGTATGAAAACCCGTGAAGTTGTACGTATTATAAGTCTATAGTATTTGCTAATATTTTAAATGGTGGATGTAAAGAGAGAGAGAGAGATGTTAACGAATTACATAGATCTGTCCGCCAATATTTCAATAAAATTTTTATATGGTTATAGCAATTCATTCTGTCTTATCTAGTTGGATAAGAAGTTCATGTAATCAAATGCATTCATAATGCTACTTTATTCCGCAATTCTGTGTAGTACATCTCATGAAGTGTCGCTTGATTTTTATTTACAATATATTTTTTTAATAGTAATTAAAAAGATTATATTTTTAAATCATTTAGTACTTAAATTTAATACTACATAAATTTTTATATTTTATAATATATTTGTAAATATGCTTATCTCTCATATGATGTAATTTAACGAAACCCAAGTAATATTTTTTCTAATGCTAATTAAAAGATTATAATTTTAAAATCATTTATTACTTAAATTTAATATTACATACTACAAATTTTATATTTAATAGCAATTATATTATTAAAACTTGCATTATACAGTCTTATACTATTGTTAATTGAACATTTGCACATTTTAAGTCTATGATTGTTTGGGGGCAGACGCCTTTAGATGGTGAATATTTGTCTGCCCTGAGAGAACAGAGCGAATTCCCCTATTTTTATTTAATTCGATAAGACTCTGATTCTTCTCTGGCTGGGCTATTGTTCGAAGGACCACTTTTTTTACACAAGAAAACACTTGATTTTTTTTTTTTAATAGATTTAAATGTAATTATTAACTAAGTATATAAATGTTGCTTAACCAACTCTTTGCGGGCGACTACCCTCGCTCGAAGCGACAGCTTAAGTCCGTGAGCGCCCTCCCACTCTTCATAATTTTAACATGTCCTTTCCGCGAGAACAATAATTATTACATAAAGGTATTTCAGGATAAAATTTACACACAAGTTCATCTTCAAGTTGATTAAAGATTTTACTCCCCAATATAGGTTTCAAAAAATTTATTTTTTGATACCCTTTACAAAATATGACGTTCACTTTTTCAGTCTCCCGAATTACAATTTCATTAAAATCCTTTAAATCACTCGTACCGCTATTAAATGGTATGCCGTGATGATTGGTTTCCAACCACCGAACTTGTTTTTTACAATTTTCACTCAGTTCACTAAGGAGCAGTGGCGGCTCGTGAAAAATATTCTTGGGTGTTCTGCATTATAAAAATGGTAAGATATCAGTAAAATGGCAATCTCAAAAAATAAACTGACTTATTGCACATTTTTAAATATTAAACGTACAACACTTATCTAGAATGTAGTACTTTATATGATTTTACATTTTTACAATAAATTACAATCCTAACTAATTTTCGAAAAAATTTTATTAAGTACGGCTTGTGAGAGAAGTTGTGTTAAAAATATTAGTAATATTTCATTTTATTTTTTCTTTATTTAATTCATAAGCATTTATTTTATGTACTAGTAGGTATAAGATACTATCTTCGATATTCATAATTTCAATGAAAGTCCATAACGCAAGATGTGTTTAAAATAAAATCGTATATGTTCGTAAAACCAGAACTGCAATATGAGCAGAACGGTTGTACGTTGTACCATGGTGGGTTGTTCCTGTATATAAGAATTTATATGTAAACACATTTGTTATATAAACTGTAATGCGCATGCATCTCCTAACAACAGTAATGTAACTTAATTATGTAAGACAGAAAATAAGTCAGTTATAATTGTACTTTCGAAGTAAGAACAATAAAGTTAATAATACAACTTGTTTCTTTTATGAAGTATTACTAAAGTAGTTATAATTCCCTTTTTTGGTAACACCAAACCCAAAAAACGTAAATCATTTTTTTTTATATACATGTATTACAAACCAAACAAAAACTCTTTTTTACTCTTTTTTTGGTTGATATAGTACCACCCATAATATTATATTTATATAAGTTGATGTGTGTAAAAAGAGTAGTGTGCTGTATGACTTTCACAAAGGTAAAAAGAGTGTACAATTATTAACATTAATAAAATTGCAACATCAAGAAGATGTGCAATGTTGAGAAAAAAGAACAATGCGATTCAGAACAATCAAGTGAGACATGATGGTACCAAATATCAGAGTATGTTGAATGCTTTCGAGATTAATGATAACGACTTGCCGCCAAGCCAATCAAAAGGTTTAAATAATAACAATGCAGATATTTTTTAAATGATCATAACATATTAGAAAGCAGTTCCGCTAATAAAACGGGAAATAATTTAATACAATTCAGAAAAACTTGATTCTTAACAAACCAGTCCTAAACTACAGAACTACGGATTATGTAGTTTGGAAAAGGCATTAGAGTGTAAAAATGCTGTATTACAAGCATTGACGATAAATGAAACAAACATGACTCATATACATGAAATAATGAAAAAGAAATCATCGATTCAACAGACAGTTGAAAGAAAATAAGGCACAGTTAGTAGAAAATAAGGCACAGTTGACGGAAAATGCCGCACATCTAAAGATATATAGCGAACAGTTAAAAAAGAGACTTACAGCTGAAGGAAAATAAGGAAGAGTTAAAGGAATATAAGGAACAGTTAAAAAAAAAAGATCAAAAGTTGGACGAAAAAGATCAATGGTATGGACCGGCGAGAAAAGGGATTCATGAATATGAAACAAAATGGTCTAAATGAAACAGACGAATTTTCAATTAACAGCAGCGCGAGACAGAGTGATGCATTATCGGCGGTTCTGTTCAACTTGGTGATCGAGAGCGTTATGAGAAAATTGGGAACTAGAGCAACGATATCAACAAAGGAATGGCAAGTAATAGCTTATGCTGACGACATCGTGATTATATCTAGATCAAAACAAAAAATGATACAGACTTTCAAAGAAATAGAGAAATACGCCATGGAAATGGTGCTAAAGATTAACGAAGGCAAAACCAAGTACATGAAATTCAAGAGAAACGACGATACACGACAGAGTGACCTAAAAATCGGAAGCTACACGTTTGAAGAAGTTGAAAAATTCAAGTATCTTGGTGTACAAATAAACAAGAACAACGAGAGATCGCTAGAGATAAATGAAAAAATACAGACTGACTGAAGAGCGTTCCAAGCAAACAAGAGGATTTTGAATAGCAAGATTATATCTATGAAAACAAAAATGAGAATATACAAGACATTTGTGAGAACGGTAGTTACATATGCAGCGGAAGTATTAAACCTGACTAAGAGAGAAGAAGAAAAACTGAAAATATTCAAAAGAAAAGTGTTAAGAGCGATCGAAGGACCAAAAACGATTGGTGAAAACGAATATAGAATAAGAACAAATGCAGAAATAACCAAAATACTGAAGAACGAAGACATTGTAAAATTCATGAAGGCGCAAAGAATTAGATGGTTGGGCCATGTGACAAGAAAAGAGCCGGAAAGCGTTTTAAGACAAATCATGGACTGGAGACCGGGTGAAACAAGGAACAGAGGAAGATCAAGAGCTAGATGGCTGGATGAAGTAATAAACGATCTAAAACCTATGGACGTGAAGGATTGGAAAAAGAAATGCGAAAACAGGGTGGTTTGGAGAAGGATAGTGAACGAAACCAAAACAGATACGAAAATCTAGAATATCGAAGAAGATAAAAAGAGGAGTGATTCACCTCGTAAAGCGAATCGTAAGGACTTCTATGAAGTAGGAATATTCCAAAAGAAATGGATACCTAATTTATTATAATGTATTATTTCTAAATGATACGCATTTATTTGAAGTACTGGATTTATCAAAGTTTACTCTAATAATCGCAAGTAACACAGTAGTAATGATATTGAAAATACCAATCCTGAATCCAACTCCTTACACACTTACAAAAATCTTCCCCATTCCAAATTTACATTCTCAAATTTTGATACCGCCGACCTCGTATCACATGCAAAGGAACGAAAACGAGAAATGACTACGACATTGCACACATGGAATAAACCAAACGGTCTGCTATGACCCCGTCATCACGGCATGCAAATTACAAGATCTGCAAAAATGTCCGATAGCTCAAGTAGAAGGCATACATGACGTATACGCAATATTGTCAACGGGAATAATTACCAGCTTCAATCCACCGCAAGAGATAATAGAAAATTGCAACTACCAAATAAATAAGTACACTCTTCAAGGCACCAACTTTGTACAATCAAAATGTAACGTCATCATCAAAGATCAGAACATAAACCTTAGATCCGCTAACTTTTCAATTTAAATACCTAAAACCCTGAAGGAGAACTAAAAGGCTCATACGAAATTCAACTCAAGACAGAACACCTTGGAAACTTATAACAATTAAAGCAAGACCTGAAGAAGATCGAAGAAAGACCACCTACATTGCAACCACTCGTGCATTATGTTCATTATTCGGCCACAACCATTACAATACTGTCTCTTATAACTTTTATAGGTATTTTGGTAAAATTCAGAAAACAATTATACGACCGAATATGCAGGAAGAAAACAATCATTATATCCTGGTTTGAACGAGGACATCCAAAATACTTAACGAGGGAGGAGTTACGTGACCACCACGATCGCTTCACACAGGAAGACCATTATAACAGCCGCAATAAAATAAACAGATAACAATTGTAACAAGATGGTGCTAATGCATCTCATACTTTTATCAATACGAATATTCTATGTTTCTATAAATGCACTAGTTTTGTAAACACTTTTATCTTATATTAAAACTTATAAAAGGGAATGTTAACCCAAAATTCACCAGTCATTAGTTCTCTATGATCCGGCTTGTAACTGTTGTGCTCAATATTTTTTAAATAACTCTTTTCAAAAATTTAAATTGATTCGTTCTGAATTTAATTATATAAATATATTTTCTTAAAATTCAACCTGACGCAGGAAGTAAAAATACTAGAAAAAATTCGAAAATGAAACTGTTATTAGTCAACAAACTACGATAATTTTTTGTAAATTTTTAATTTTTGTTTATTTAATTTTTATCTTGAATTATTACATTATGTACTTACAATTTTTTTATGTTTAATGTTTAGGATAATTTAATATCTTTATTTTTAATTTTTACTTTTTATTTTTTAATTATGTAGGTACCTACTTATTAAGCCTGTTTGACACGACGTTAAATTTTACATAAAATTTACATGTAAATTTTATAAAAATATTTAACACCGTTGCATACAGAAAATTTTGTGTTAAATTTTTATGAGAAAAATTTAGAACATGTTCTAAATTTAGTGGTAAAAGTGCGTGTAAATGTGCGCAGTAGACATTTTCACGCCTAAAGTCCGCCCAGTTTGGTTTTTGAAGTTCACGAACATTTCACCAAAATCACCATAAAAATCAAATGAAACTAAATATCTGAAAAATTTCCCTAACTGTTTGTTAATACGCAAGCGCGCGTCTTAAATTTCTTATCAAATTTTACATCTTTGCAAACAGAAAATTATTTTTACCTACATAAAATTGCGTCAAAAATGTGTGCAAATTTACATGTAAATTTTATATAAAATTTAACGTCGTGTCAAACAGGCTTTATATATTATAGTGTACTTTATACTTTACTTTAACCCTAGAACGCATAACATGAGTATAAGAGTCTCACAGCTCCTATAAATTGGCTATAATTTTGAAATAAGGCTATCTAAGTTTTTATTCTCTTAGAAGTGCTTCTAGACAACTATTACCGAATATAATTTACAAGCAAATTTTAAAAATTATTTCTATTATTTATAGAAAAAAATATATTGTATTGCTACCTGCTTAATGCATAACACGAGATTTTTAATCTCAAACGTAAATGTATGTAGTTACACATAAGATAAAGCTAAGCATTCTATAATTTCCTTTACATTATGCATGGTGATTATTATTATGTGCATGTTATGAAATATTAGTAATAAATAAAATAGAATTTTTGCTGAATAACAAGTCGTCTATATTCAGTGTTATTTAAATTACCTTTTGTGTAAGTTTCTTATTGTGTGTAGTACATAGTGTAAATGCTTCAAAATTATACTACAAGAAATTTGATAGATCCAGTAAAATTTTCAATTTTCAGCGATATCTTTGGTTTTTCGGTAAGTTATTACGATATAATTATTATATAGGTACATATTTGTTTACATATTACTACATGTATAGGTAGATATCAATGGCGTCGTGTAGTAGAAAATGTAATAGGGTTCGTGAGAGCGTTCCCGATTTCGAAGATAATTCCAATATGCAGCAGTACGAAGAAGAGGATTTAGATAATGTTTCAGTGACTAGTGAAACTTCAGAGCCAGATGTTGAATATGTGCTGCCAGATGAAGCCGAGGAAGATTCGCATGAATCAGATATTTTATCAGATACTGAATCTGATAATGATGATGATCCGAAGAACACAGAAGAATTTTTTCTTGGTCGAAACGGTTTCAAGTGGTCTTCTTCTGTTCCTTCGCAACAAAAAACAAAATCATGCAACATTATCAGATTTACTCCAGGACCACACAAAAAGATTGAAGTATTATCTGTAAAATCTGCTTGGGATAATTTTATAACCGCAGAAATAATGAATGAAATTATTCTCTGTACAAGCAAAGAAGCTAAAAGTGAATACGAGAAGAAGGGAAAGACTTGGCCAGCAATAAATTTGATAGAAATGAATGCTTTTTTTGGATTATTACTATTTGCAGGTGCGGAAAAAACTGGGATACCTCTGTTAGAGACTTATTTCTTGATAAATATTCCAATCCAATGTATAGAGCAACGATGTCTGTAAATCGTTTCGAAAACATTAGAAGATATCTCAGATTTGACGACAAAAGAACAAGAAGTGCTCGAATTGGGACAGACAAATTCGCTCCTATAAGATACATTTGGGAATTATTTATTGTTCAATGCCGCAAGGTTATGATTCCAAAGGAGTTTACAACTATTGATGAGCAATTGATGCCGTTCAGAGGACGTTGTGGTTTTATACAGTACATTCCAAGCAAACCGGCAAAGTACGGTATAAAATTCTTTTGGTTATGCGAAAGCGAAACTGGCTATGCAATTGATGGCCAAGTTTACTTAGGTAGGCAACCGGGTAACGACATATCAAAGAACATTTCGGAAAAAGTGGTCGAGACATTAGTATCAACTATAAAATACAGTTCTCGAAATATAACAATTGACAATTATTTTACAAGTGTGCAATGGGCTTGTCCCGGGTTGTTAAAAATATAATTTTGACTTATAAAAATCGATGCCCCTTGGTAAAATACTTCATATAGTTACAAATGTATAATTTTAAAACGCCACACTAATTATATAAAGTGCCTTTTTGAAACGTATACGTTTGAAAAGTTGCAATTTTGTGACGTGGATTTCACTCGAGCAATCACATTGCTCAATTAAAATTGAATTTACAACGATGTCATGTTTGTATGTATACGAAAATGACATACTTGAGTTGATCCTGTCTTGTGTTTTAAAATTGTTAAAAATCTATAAATTTAAATACTTTTATAAAGTGGCAACAGTGCATTACAGTAACCACTGTCAAAAATGCAATTTGTAAATAAATACTTTAAAGAATTATAATTCGTAGCGTTCATAATCACGACAGATAATAATCATTATTTCAATAAACATGCAGACCAACATTAAGACGTGTTTTATTCCGAGATGTAGGAATACCTCAAATAATTCAGAAAAAATGTTTTTCGGCGTTCCAAGCAATCTAGTTACAAGAAAATTATGGATACAAGCGGCAAAAATACCTTCGCCTTTCCGTATTAAATCAAAATCGCATTGTTGTGAAGAACATTTTGATGTTGGTTAGATTACAAGCAATGTAATACTACCAAATTTTTAATTTCAAGTACGCCAAACGGTTTTATAAATTTCATATCGAATGGTTTTCCAGGTAGAATAAGTGACAAAGACGCTGTAGTTCATAGTTAAAGAAACTTTCAAATGGTACCCATATACTTGCAGACCAAGGTTTTAAGCATATAAATGCAGTTTTATCTGAAAAAAACTGTATTACTTAGGCCACCAAGTGTAGTTTCCGGACAGAAGAGTTCATCGAAAGAGTTATTCGTCGAGTAAGGGAATTTTACTTTTTGAAGCCTCACTCATGTGTTAACCATAATTTAATATATTTGTTAAACTCTATAGTTATTATAGTTTGTGGTCTTATAAATTTACAGGAACCTTTAATTGCAGTTTAGGGAGTGTTGAATTGCGTTTTTTGTAAATTATTCAATAAATATAAAAATTGTAAGAGTTAATAATATTCTTATTTATTACAGTTTAGTTTTTAAATTAACAGTAAGAAGTTTTTAGTTTAGGATATATAGCATTTTTCCAAGAATCTTCACACATTGTTAAAATGTCCTGTAATTTTTCTTGAAAATCTACATCTACTTCTTGAAGCCACAATAAAAACGCCACCCCATGTTTACATCCACCTTCAGAAGCCGGGCACCTGTGACATTGACAACTTATAACTTCTTCCTTTTCATTGATCACAACATGCACATCGTAAGCTTTGCTTCTTATTTTATGTTCCGGAGTAATTTTTCCTTTCACTGTACATAGATTTCCTAACCGTTGAAGTTGTACGTATGAGATAGCGTTATCTCTATACATTTTTTTACCAGTTCGTTTGGTTTTCACGTTTCGTACTTCGGCACTCACAAAATTCGTGTTGGAAGAATAAAAAACATTCAACATATCACCATCTACAGATGGTAAATTGTCAGATGACGCTTGTTCAAAATTAATTTCTAATTTGCTACCCATTTTGAAATATAAAAATAGTTCTTGTTTCAATTAATTCTCGACATATAAATACTACAAACTTTTGAGGTTATACCAACTGACATTTAAAAATAATTATAATAGTAGGAGTGCTACTGGCTTCTTATTGGCCGAGTGAAATCTCCGTCATCATTTCCCGCGTTTTAATTATTTAATAAATTTTCAAAAATTTCAATTTTTGAACTTCAACAGGACCGTTAAAATTGCCAAAAAAAATTTTTTTTTACGCAAGAGGTGTTTAATTTCACTTAAATTTTTGATTTTAATGAAAAAAAAAAAATTTTAGGGATTACCCCATTAGTTCAGCGACTTCTAACTGTTGGACTAACATGTGTAGGAACTCTACGCAAAAACAAAAAGGAAATTCCAACCAGTTTTTTACCTACAAAGCATAGGCCCGTTTATTCCTCAGCTTTTGGTTTTACAGATGATTTAACAATTGTCAGTTATGTTCCGAAGAAAAATAAGTCTGTTGTTCTTTTAAGTTCTATGCATCACGATAATCAAGTAGATAATGAAGAAAATTCTAAAAGGAAACCAGACATTATAAAATTTTATAATAAGACCAAGGGCGGCGTAGATCATATGGACCAAATGGTTGGAAATTATACATGCAAGCGACAGACACGACGCTGGCCTTTAGCAGTTTGGTCAAACATTATGGACGTGGTTGCATTGAATTCGTTTTTTCTTTATACAAATCTAAATCCAATTTACTCTTCCGGCAAATGTTATAAAAGAAAGCAGTTTTTGAAAGACCTTGCTACCGAACTGATACTAAAATTTATGAAAGTGCGATATCAAAATTCAAAATTGTTAAAAAATATTGTAAACGATATAAAAATATTTATTGATGATCCAGAACCTGTTTCCTGTGAATACAATGCACCACCTAAAAGGAAGAGATGCAGTGCACGTCCGTCTAAAATTGGTCGTATGTGTTCCTGGCGATGCATAAAATGTAAAACACCGACTTGTAGGGAACATAGTGATATCATTGGTAAAAAATGTTCTACATAAGCGTTTAAAATGTAACAGAAATATATTTAGAGTAAGTTTTCGTTATAATAAACCTAAATAAACCACAATTTACGTGTTATTGTATACGTGAGACTAGGAGTCGCATGTTATGCATTGGCGTTGATAGAAGCAGTCATGCGTTCTAGGGTTAAAATACTTTAAAATTATAATTTTTTATTTATGTCTATATTGTTTTATTATTTTTTTGCCTGTAAAAAATTTGTAAAATCTGTAAAATATTGTCTCAGTAGTTTGTTTATTTAAGCAAGGAATAAAAATAAAATAAAAAGTTAACAAAACGATGTTTTTCTGTTCGGTTTAGCAACATATAATACTTATATTTGGTAAACCAAAAATTTTTAAAAGGGGAAATCAAAAATACATCAAAGGGGAAATTTACACTAAATTGGAGAAATAGAAGGTAAATTTAATTACTAAAAGGGTAAAATTACACGTAAGTGAGTATCTAAGAATGTCCCAAAAAGGTAATATATTGCAATGGAATTTTATATTTATTTTATTAGATTTATCTGCAACTTACCACGGTCTAGCTAATACCAGGAACAACCTCTTTAATCTCAGGAGCCGGTTCTATGATTGTCACACAATCAACTAACTACCAAAATTTTTGCAACTTGTATTAAAATTAAATGATTAATTTGAAAGCAAATAAGACCATTTATGAAAACAAAATAAAATCATCTGTCGACAATCCGGACCTGAACGTAGGTTGTTTTATGGTCGATTTATACTCAACATTTATCATTTAACACTTAACATTTAACATTTATCATTTAAGAAGATAAACAATAGGAATTGTGTATAAGAATTTATACTCGTCATTTAACATTTATCACTTATTATTTAAGGGATAACCAACTTTCATCTATCATTTAACATTTAAGAAATGTTGTCCACACTGCGCAAGTCTAACGGCGCGCGAAATCTTACAGTGTATATTTTGATTTTTGAATGTGCAACTACATTGCTTCTACATAAATTGTGAGGTTATTTTTAAATTTATAAATATTTTATTTTAAATTAAAAATTTTTTTACAATGGATGAAGAGTTGGTTTAGTTCGTCAATTCAGTATAATATATGATAAATGTGATCCTCTTTTCAAAGACAATAATGCAAAACAAAACGCGTGGTGTGCAATCGCAAAAATAATAAACGAAAATGGACAAAACCTGGAAGAAGTAACAGGTATAAAATTTTGTATATATTTTGTACTATTATATTAACATCTTAATTTTACAAGGGAGCAGTGCAAGACTCGCTGGAATGTTTTAAGAAATAAGTTCAACGTGAACGAAGAAATATAAAGAACGTACCTTCATGTGGTGGTGCTAATGCTACTATATCGACCTGGAAGTTATAAGGTATCACGGTTTCTCAATATGCACGTTAAAGAGAGACAGTAAGCTAATTTATTTACTATATTTTTCGTCTTATAAAATGCATTAATTTCTTATAGAACTAAGGGTAACGTTAAAAGCAAGAATACCACACCGATAGAAATTTTATCACCTAGTGGTTCCTCGACTTCAGTTTGGGATGAAAATAATTACGATGTGGTAGCTTTCGGTGACGATAAAAATAGGCAAATCCCACAATACATTGTCGAAACACCACCTACGAAGAAACGAAAGGTTGACGATGGATTAAATACAACACTGCAAAAAGCTATGGCAGGCTTCGACGAATTTTGTAAAAGGCAAGAAAAACCAAACAATCACTTGCCAGACCAATTGTTTGGTGAAAGCGTCGCCAAAATAAGTCAAATTCAAGACCGAGCTATAAAAAGTCGATTAAAAAGAAAAATTATGCAATTGATCGAAGAATCGGTAGAAGAAGAATTATCTTTATCACGATGTAATAACTTATAGTTTTTTTTATAATAAAATTAGTTTTTAAATCTTATTTCTATATTTTTTCCAATAAATATTACAGTTTTGTCTTAAATATCAATTTTACAATATGTTTTCGTTTAAATTGTTTGTTGGCACAAAACCTCTCATAATAGTTTGTACCTGCCAAGGTACAGAACCAGCATCGGAATTTAAAAACTGACACAGAATGTCTCTGGTTTCTTTAACTCTAGTAGCCGAATTGTTTGCACCATACATCAATATTGCCGTTTATTATGCCGTCATAATGGAAATGCAGCTTATGATTATTTTGTGAGTCATAATTAGAGCACGGAATTTAATGAATTTGCATATTTCTTAAAATTGATATGTCACCAAAATCCATATGGATAAAGCCGAATTAGGCAAATCACAATTCAATAAAATACTTTTTAAAATACATATTTTGCATATTTTTAACATTAGGTGGATATTTTTATACTTTTTTTATTCAACGGTTTCATTTTCAATATTTGAAAGGCGATTTTCTCGAAAATTTATTACGATCTGTCCCAACAGCTTTGGGGAATTGTTATTGGAGGACTGACCTTCCAGCACAATAAGAAACAAAAATGAAAAAAAATACGGCTGGCGTATAATCTCATTGTTAATTGTAATTAAATCTCTCAATAAAATTAATAAAAAAAATTAAAGGTGTGTGTTTTTTAGTACATAATCTTTTATTTTTAAAGCATATACGTGCATATTTCAGGCATTTATTGCTGCATATGTATGTGCATATATTGGGTACTTTTTAGTGCATAAATTCCACACTTTACACATTACAAATGGCATTTTATAATTCAAATGATATCTAAGTATTCACATTAAATATTCACTTCACTTTATAAACGCTCAGCCGATCGTGCCTCTCTATCGCTTGTTCAGCGCTCGCGCATAACTCAAGTGGAACGTGACAATGAGTGAAGTTTTTTCGTGCGTGCAGTCGGTATATCGATTTATAAGACGTTATCACGTCAAAAATAAATAATAAAATTATTATCATTACAATAATTTTTATTATAATACTAAATCATACAAATTTTGTTTGATTTTGTCAGGGAACATATACAATAGCTCCGTCATACATATTAAATATAACTCTTTGTAGTGGCCTAAGGATTGTCCAACGTCATTAAAATTATTAAAAGCATCACCTCATAAGTGTATACAACTGAACAAAAACCCTTTATACAATTTCATGATTTCGAGATTATCAAACACTTTAATCCTTAAGTTTAGTAAGGGAAAAATCTGTAATAATTGCCTAACTAAAATATCTGCTAAGCATATATAAAAGTTATCACTTTTAAATTGAATAACATTAGTTTTATTAAAATATTGACTCACGATTTTCATCTCCAAAGTTTCTATTTTAATATTGTCTAAAGTACCACTATTAAAAAAGTTTTTTATTTTTTCAGTATTAAAATTACTTGTAGGTGTGGGTTGTTTCCCAATCATCTATGCATAATGGAATACCCATTCCATTCGATCCGCTATTTCTTAAAACAGGGCACCAGCTTTCGATATTATTTAATACCTATTGACACAAACTTGCTTTCCGATTTATTTAATGAATATCTTGTTTCATATATCGATTTGACTGTTTGGACTGTTTTCTTAACCATTTTATTCGGAGTACCTCCTGCTAAAATAATATAAAAAATAAAACAAATTACAAATAATATTAAAAAATTTAAATAACATGAAAACTGAAGCTGTTCGGGGTTAGGGTTATAATCCATGGATCAGTTTCTATGAACTATAACCTAACCCTAAACACTTTATTTGAAACAGAAGGCATTTATTATAAGTATACCTAATTCAATTTTTTCTCCGGCACATTGTAATGTATTTAAACCCTTATTGTTATCCATTTCTGTTTTATTCTCCTCACAATGAACTTATTGAGTTTTTCCCAATTATAAAAGGTTGGGTATACTTAATAGTGTTATTATTTTTTTATGAGATACATTTGATTAGTTTATTGGGTAATTAAATTTAATATCTTTACATATTATATTAGAAAGTATGTAATTACGAATTTAGATATTAATTATTATTTTATATTATTACGTATATTAGATGATATAAGTTTAGTTTTGTTGTTGCACCATTAGAATTAAGTTAGTTCTGATTGTATCTTGAAAAAAGCAACCATAAAAGTTAAAGATAAAATTAATTTTTTTTATTGAGCCAACTAAAAGGTACATCATAATTCTATTTTTGGTAAACCACCAAAAACTACCGAAAATATAAATGGCGCAGTCGTAAAGGATTGTTTTCACAAAATTCATAAATCGACACTTGGCAAACTAATTCTAAAAATTTTATAATTAGTTCCTTAGAAAACAAACAAAGAACTAGAAACAAAAGCAAAATATTAATTTAGTAGCTGTATCGACATATATCGGCATTACAGTTATAGAAAATGAATAAAGAAGAACGACGAAGGCTTGAAGTAGATAATTCCCAGATTGTCCATCGTGGTACAGAGAATTCCTACTTCACCACCTCCGTATAATTTCAACGAAACCAACATCGTTTCATCAGGAACCAACGAATCAATTCAAACATCGAAAAGATTAGTCAATTTATTGATTGTTTCCCTTTGTGTAATTTTAAGATTAATTCTAAGAAGATTCGATAGTGCTTTATAACGAATTAACTCACTAATAATAATTATTTAAATAAAATTCGCACTAACAAAATTATTTTTAAAATAAAATTGTGTATACAAATTTAACAAATTTTATGCAAACTACAGTTAAAGTTCACGAAAGAAAGTGAATTTAACTATAATATAATAATGAATTAAAATAAACAAACTAAACATAATATTAAAATAATGAATTTTTAACTGTTAAGTAAAGAATACATACATAATTGTATTCTTTACTAACTTAACAGTGATAAATTTCAACTCAAATATAGCAACGTCGGTCGTCATTCTCGACATTGAAAAAGCATTTGATACTATTTGGCACGAAGGCCCCGTTCACAAATTCATCGCGGCGCGAATCCCTTCTCACCTAATCAAAAACCTAACCAGCTTCCTTCAAAATCGTTCCTACCAAGTCAAAAAATATTTAAAATTCCAGACACGAAACTCGCACTTTTCGCGAACGACATCGCGATAATTTTCAAATTATTCAATAAAGATAAATCGATCGAATACCTCCAACGCCACCTTAACACATTGCAACCATATTACAAGTGGAAAATTAAGCTAAACGCCGACCAAACAACACTAATCGCGTACTCACATAAAAGAAACAAATCACCCGCAACTTAAAAATAAACAACACGATAATCACGTGCACCCCAACGGTTAAATACCTCGGAGTCACACTTGACGAACGACTCACATTCCGGGAACACTGCACAATGGCATCACTTTCAGCAATGAAGTGGCTCATCAAATAGTATGAATTAATGTTGGCACTAATTATGCATTTTATTCATTTTCGGCAGTATTTATCAATGTAATCAAAGGCAGATGTTCTCTTCACCAGCTGTGATTTTCAATAAAACGAAAATTATTAAAAATCAACTTTACTACTTATTTTTAAAAAATAACAATAAATATTCAACCATTTTTAACTTTACTCTTCAGTGTAGTTTTAACAACTAACTTTTTGTTAAATCCACTTTCTTTTTAAGTTCATTTTGCGCTTTAATTTTCTGAAATTTCTTCTTCTTCCCCCTTTCTCGAAGCCTATCAGTTTTAGTACGTTCACTTCCGGGGACACTGCACACTCGCCACGTGTAAAGCCAACGGCATGTACCACGCCCTCTACCCACTCCTACATCACAAAACTAAACTCTGCACCGACCTAAAAATCCGACTTTATAAATCGATGGTTCGTCCTATCCTCCTCTACGCCTGCCCCGTTTGGAGCAAAACAGTTAAACATAATACCAACAACCTACAAAGACTCCAAAATAAATTCCTCCGCACAATCACCGGGACGCCTAAACTCATAGAAATACTCGAGCTACACGAACTCGCGCAAACGTTAACCATCCGAGCTAAAATAAATGACACGGCCACGAAATTCTTTACGGAAAGAACGCCTAAAAGCCCGACAACCGCGAATATCACGCGACTATAAAAATTTAACGCGCCGTTAAGATTCGGCATAAACGAATCCACAACGTCCTCCTCTAAAAAATCCCAACCAACCACATCATATCTACCTCGATGACGCCCACCACGACTGGCACCGTGGCAACTCGTCACCTCGATGCCGACAGGGGAGGGACCAATTCGGGTGCTCCTAAAATCATCCCCACAGTTCTGTTTGTTATTATTTAATTAGACGATTATTCGTTATCGTTATTGTTAAACTAAAGTTCTACCAATCCGCTGGGTTTTTGTACTAACTCGCTTTTCCCCTACTCAAAGCCATTAATTTGTAAATTTGCTAAACACCATGTTAACGTAACGTCAAATCATAACTTTCTGTTAATTGTAATAGAAAAGCAATATCGCCCGACGTTTGAGATCTGAAAAATTAATAATTTCAAATAATTATTAAATATCTGTTAATTTAAATAATTATTAATTAAAAAAATAATATAAAAAAAAAGTACTGATGCTAGAATCGAACCTACAATCCTTTGCTTATTAAACCGACACTTTACCTCGTTGCCATGAAACCTTTGTTGCAAATTTTATCTTTTATTATGTTAATTTGTGCAAAAAGAAGAAATTTTCAAATTCGATTTTTACTATTTCATTCACCTAATGTCTTAGCTGTAATCTTTACGTAGTGTAAGTACAAACAAAAACCAAATTTCGCATACCAGGCCCTGTCCTTTTTAGTTATTATTGTTAACTATTAATTTTATTTTTAAAGTGTCAACTTTTAACTCAATTAAATGGTTCTAATGAAGGAATGGAGATCTTGACCCATTATTCTTTGAATGGAGAATTAAAAAGAAGATTGTTAGTAAAATTAATCATCAATAAAGAACTGGAGGACAGCCCTGGCTAAAGGTAATTAATATGAAACAATATTGTGTAGAAAATTAAAATTTTTGATTTTCCTCAGAATTACACGAAACAAATTTCTACAACTTTCTCGTGACATTCGTTCAATTTTTAAAAAAGAACAAGAGTCGTCCTATTACATTCCACCAAAAGTTGACAATAATGGTAAACCTATTTCTGCCCATGGAAAACTTTGGGATAAATATATAAACACAAGAACAAATATAGGAATTTGACAATTATAAAATCAAAACAGAAGAACACGAGCACGACCAACGTAACTGTAGGTAAATTATCAGGAGTTATACTTCTTTTAATGTATTAGACATTGCTAAAAGCATTTATTCTTATATTATTTATTGCCTATGCTTATTTGTAAATTTATTTATTTATTGCTTACATGTTTTTTTTTGTTTGCGTTACAGAACTTCGAATACATTTTTAATAATTATTATTATTCCATATTTAATGCATTAGTTGGGAGACTAAAATAGAAGAAATCCGGGAGTATCGGGTTTTTTTGTTTATAATCAATTTATTTTTGATCTATTTATAGAACATGACTATGAAGAAGACGAAGAGGTTGCTGAAAAACATATATTTTTAAAGCACAATAATCAGCCTTTTACCACAGTGCTTAAATATTGGATTTTTATATGAATATTTTTTTTTATGAAAAATTACATGTAATTAGTTTTAAAGAACATTATTTTGCATTTGAGGTTGAACAAAACCAATCTTGTAGTGTTGTTTTTAATAAATAATTATGAGAAACAAAGTATTATTATTTTTTAAATTGATTTACCTTATCAAAAGTTACAAAAAACTTGGTTATTATATAAATCTACTAAGATTTATTAAATTTATTATATTTACTAAAACACAGCAGTTGTTGCTAATACTATACAGACGATATTATTACTCACAATAGCTTATTCTATTAATTACTGTATGACAGTTCCAAAATATACAGCTACAATTTGTATGTAAAAATTATCTTATGATGTTTAATATACTCCTTCGTAGATGTATTACTTACCCTAGATACATCATATAGTTAACAAAACAGATTGTAGTTGTATTTTATACAACTATGCATCTTTATCTTCTAAAAAATGAAATTATGGCTTCGTAGTTGTATTTTATAATAATTGGAACTACTGGCGCCTATTTTACAACTACCTACATGTTTTAATTTATATAGTTTTTCTGTTATGGTATACAAATTATTTTTCTCAGTGTGATAACAGAAAATATTATTTCTTTTAAAACCATTTTTACAAATGAGAGAATCACTTGGATTTGGCTTGATTATCTTTCTATGTTCATCCTTATAGGAAAATACTAAGGTAAATTAGGTCATCCGCTCATTTCGTATGCAGATCAGGACTAAGAAAAATTCTTTCTTTTGTGGACCGGCCTGTAGCGGTATCACTGCAATCCTTTTTCTTGTTGATAAGTCGTTCTTTTGAATAATAGTTATTTTACATATTGGAAATCTAGTTTTGTGCAAATCTTATTTTTACTTATCATTTATTTTGTTGTTGAGAAAGTGGAACGGCTAGAATTTATAAAGTCGTTTCATTCCTCAACTGGCGCCCAAAACATTTTCCTTCTTTTTTTATGTAGCTAACATCTTTTAAAGGACTCACGAAGCTGCAAAGTTACCCAACTTCATCGACAGTGAGTAAAAACCCAAGAGATAGCCTATCTACTATTTCCATCGGTAGAGCCAAAAAGGGTATTTGTAACCAATAGGAGAATAGCATTACAAGTAAGTAGATCCTCAGTTTATTCAATTCCCAATAATGTACTTTTACATAGTATATAAGCATCGGCATCGTGTAGCTTCAATTTGCGTCATAGATCCAGCTGAAGCTATACAGGAAAATTATCACAATTCAGAATCAGAACAAGAACTAAGTGATGCAGATCAAGTACTGGGTAATACAGATAAAACGAAACCGAGAAAAAATATTTTTTGGCAAAATTAAAACAACAAAACTCTAAGAATTTCGAAGCCTTATAGTTTAGCAAGGTCTTCGGAGTTCAATCGGACGAACTTTCAAAAATATTATGAAAATGTTTTGAAACGTCATTCAAGATGGCACTCGGATATTTAACTTGGATGAAACGGCGACGACTGTACAAAAACTCCAAAAAGTGCTTGCACCCAAAGGCATAAGATGTATTTCCAAAGTAACCAGTGGCGAAAAAGGTTCATTAACCACAACATGCGCTAATGGACAATCACTTCCACCAGTAATAATTTCTCCTAGGAAGAATTTCAAATATTTCATGACTAAAGGAACGCCAAAGCCTAGCAGCACCAAGTGGTTTGATGAACTCTGATTTGTTTCCCGAGGTCATCAAACATGTCATAAGACATAGTTCTTCCTCTAAAGAAAATCTATCTCTTCTAATATTTGATAACCAGGAGTCCCACTTGTCAATAGCGGCACTAGAAAATGGGAAATCAAATTGGGTTACCATTCTCAGGTTACCATCCCACCCTTCACACAAGACGCAACCTCTTGATGTAGCATTATTAAAACCATTGAAGACATTTTACAATGCAAGTATGGAATCGTGATTAGTTAGTCATCCGGGTCAACCCGTTACCATTTATGGGTTAGGTGCCTTCATTGGCAAAGCATATCAAAAGGCTCATCAAAAGAATATTAAATTTTCTGTTCGATAAAACCACTTTCACAGAGATCGATCTTTTACCAATTTCGGTTACAGATAGATCTTTTGATAATAGCATCAATGAAGCTGGTCCTTCGAATATGTTGGTAAAAGATAACGAACTATTCGTAAAAATACATCTGCTGATCTTTTACTGGGAAGTCCAGAAGTGATGAGCACAGAAATATTTGCATCACCTTCCAATTTAAGACCACCTCTAAAAGCTCAACCCAGAAAAACCAAAAAAACGACAAAATTACCAAACCAATGACAAAATGTTTAAAAAAAGACGCAAAAATAATTCACGACGAACAATTTTTAGACTGTTTTGAAACTAGCAAAAAAAAATTTGACAAACGACCCAATTTTACAATACCCAGACTTTGCAAAACCTTTTGTTTTGACCACAGATGCCAGTAATTTTGCAATACGTGCTGTATTATCACAAGGTGAAATACCAAAAGACAAACCCGTTGCTGACGCATCACGAACATTAATCGAAACCGAAACTAAATATTCGACAATCGAGAAAGAATTACTCGCGATTGTTTGGGCATGTAAACATTTTAAGATGGCGCTTTAAACTAGAAGAATTTGAGTAAGAAATTACCTATAAAAAAAGAAAATATAACACAAATGCAGACTGTTTATCAAGAATTTCAATTAACGCTTTAAAAAACGAATCAATAATTAATAATCCAGGCGAAGTAGATGCAGACATTCTTGAATTTTTACGGAAATTTACTATCGAAAATACTACAAATGAACCCCAACCTTCAACTAGCAAAAGCATAGTACCAAATATCAAAATTTTATCGGATATTCAACTTAGACCTCCAGATACCAATATTAACAATAACTATCCTTCAATGTCTACAGTACATTCTAACATAAACAAAAATTCAAATATCGGAATTCAATCTTGTGACGAAATCATTAATAATAAAATAAATCAAATTCTAGTGTTCCCGAATGCATATTATAAAGCCGAAGTAAAACATGATAGCTATGAAAATCATAAAATAATTTCATTAAAAATACACGAAAAAGATAACGAACAATTAATATTGGAGTTCTTGAAAGAATACACAGACCCACAAAAAGTTTATTGCATGTATTTTCATAAAGATCAATTATACAAAGATTTTTGTTTTGTCTATTTAAAGTACTTTACTGGTAATTCTCCAAAATCAATTAGATGCTTAAAAAGAGTTAATACTATAACTGATCCTGAAGAACAAATACTTTTAATAAAAAATTATCATGACGGAAAAAATAACCACCGCGGAATTAAAGAATGTTTAGAATCTCTCAAAAGAAATTATTATTGGAAAAATATGATTACCAATATAACTAAATTTATCAATGCATGTGAAGTATGTCAAAGAGCCAAATACGCACGAAACAAACCATATACACCATTAATGATAACGGAAACCGCAACAAAACCTTTTCAAACTGTTCACATAGACGTTTTGACATTCAATAATAAAAACTATCTAACATTAGTAGACTCATTTAAAAAAATTTGCACAAGCTATTTATATAGAAGGAAAAACAGCTATTCATATTAGCAAAGTTTTAATCAAATACTTTACTTCTTTTGGAATTCCCCAAAATTTAACTATGGACAAAGGTACTGAATTCAATAATGAAACAGTCAAAGAAATTTTAAATCGTCATAACATAAAAATTCATTTTACCACAACAATGCACCACGAATCAAATTCTGTAGTCGAACGTTTCCATTCTACCATAATTGAACATTTGAGAATTTTAAGAGAAATATATAGAAATATAACAAAATTCAAAAACACAAAATAAAAAAAAAATAAATTTATTTGGTAAATAAATTACCGAAATCTTAGATAGAAATAGAGTTCAAATAACTAATAAACAAAATAAAAACGAAATCGTTCATATAAAAGAACTTAAAAATCCTCTTGTTTCAGATATACTTTGTTCACCATAACAATTTGCACAAAATTCCACAAAATAACCGAAAGCCTTGGGCTCTTGCCTTTACAATTAAGAAATGCTCAGAATAAAATAGATACATAGTCATTCATCCAAATATTTGATATTGATAACACAGTAGAAGAATTTAATTCACTTCAGACGAAATTAAATCATCTTAAAAATTCATTCGAAACCAATTCAAAAAATCTTACTGAAAATTATAAACAAGAATTAAATAATTCCTATAATTTAATAAATATTTTAGAAAGAAAAATAACGTTGCAAATTCAACAACTTAATCCTTTAAATAAAATCAGAAGTAAAAGAGGTTTAGTAGATGGGTTAGGATCCATAATTAGAGCTATTACAGGAAACTTAGATCAAAATGACGCTGAAAAATATGATAAATCAATAATGAATATTTTAGGAAATCAAGATAAAATTAAATCTTTAGTAAAAGAGCAAACAACTTTATTACAGAATTAAATTGACAATTATCAAAAAAACATTCAAACATTAGCACAAAATCAAATAATATTAGAATCCAAAATTTTACAAATCAAAAAAATTTTGATGACAACAGAATTTAAAAATATTGAAACTTATCATTTCTTCCTCATAAGCATTCATTTCACAAATAATGTCAGCCTTTCAAACAATTTATGATTCATTAGAAAAAATCGAAGTAGCTATCACCTTCTCAAAAATAAATACATTTCACAATTCTATATTAGACCCAAATGAACTATTGAATGAAATTTTAATAATTAATGAACAATTAGATAACAAAAATAAATTTCCATTTGAACCAAAAATTAACAATACTTTTATTTGAAAAGATTATGGAAATAAAAGGTTATAGTAAAGGATCTCAAATTATTTTCATTTTAGAAATACCAATAGTAGAAGCTGAAAGTTACAGTTACTATCATTTATACCCTTTGCCAATTTTAACCCAAATATCCTTTAAAACTATAATTCCTTATTCCGAATACCTCCTTTATAATGAGCAAAAATTTGCATTCCTTAATGCAAAATGTTTTGAAATTTCAAACAAAGAATATTTATGCCAAAATGGAGAAATCGTCGATTTTAAAGAAGATGCACCATGTGAAATTCAACTGTTAAAATATTCCAGAAATACAGCAAATTGCAAATTAGTTCAAGTTCAAATAAATAACATCAAAGTTCAAAAACTGGAAAATAATCAGTGGATCATCATTACACCAAGAAGTGTAGTTATTACACCAAGACGGTGTATATTTAAACGGAAGTTATGTGGTCGAAATCTAACCAAAATGTGAAGTGCAAATAGAAGAATTAACATTAAAAACATTTAAGAATTTGAAACTAGAATTTAAAAATATTGAACTATCTAAATTGGAAAATATTCAAAATCAAAAAATTCAAAGTGATTTTAATTTTAAAACTGTAAAATTAGATTCCATAAATGTTGATGAAATAAAAAATATTTATAATAATTTATCAGAACAAAATAAGAAATTAAATTCGTTAAATAAAAATTCAATACATTTTTATACCATTAGTAGACATACAATAATCATTTATATATTGTCGTGAAAATATTTCGACCCACCCTGTGCTAAATTACAAAAATTTGTTAATTTGATTTTAAACGTTTAAATTGGAAAAGTACAGAGTGGGGAGAAAAGGATCGAGAGGGAGGCTTTTTGTGCCAACTATGGCCGACAGCGGATGCGTGATTTTGGATGCACGCTGAAATTGATTTATGATACGTTAAGTTTTTTTTTGATATTTTTTGAAATTGTGAGTAATAATTTTTGATTTTGATTGATTAAATAAAGTGACTTTTATGCGAATGAAATATTGTGCTACTTTGGAAGTATTATTTTGAGATTTGAAGTCGATTTGGATAATTTTTATAAGCGACTACCGAACAACAGTAGTTTTGAATGAATTGGTTAATTTGGAAAAAGCATTTGAAGTTAAAAATTAAATTTGGATACTTAAAATTAGAAAAATTAAATTACATTCGTAGGAACGAATGTTGATAGTGATAAGCGGGCGATTTGGATAGGCATAAAATTAAAAGTGCGAGCCCAGTAATAGTTTGGCATTGAATTTAATTTGTATACGATTGGAAAATTTATCCGAATCGTTTCTCGGTGGACGCCCCTACGGAGTTCACCCATTTTCAGTTCGACTATCGAATACCATATGATCCACAGGCAGATCGATATTCAGATAACCATCACCATGCCCAAGTAACATTTTCAACCTGGTAAATCTCTTATAAACCCCTAGCAGCGAAATCTCACAGGAACCTGTCCCCGTCTAGAACCCTTTTTTGGATTAAACCAGGGGTCTGTGCCAGGGCATAATGGCGCACATTTTGCACTCCTACCAGATACCCCCAGACAGGAGTCTACTAAGCACCTTTACTAGGTACACTGGCAGGGTCCCTGCCACGGGGTCTACCAGGGTTCCTGCCGCAGGGATCCAGGGATATTTGACCCTGACCAGGGAGATTTGCAGAATGTAAAAAAAATAATTATATTGTTAACATTATAATTATTATATTATAAACTATGCCTCTAGAACAACGATTGTATAATAATACTATCTGAAAGTTAACAATTACATTTTATTTAATTATCTAAAGAAAGTTTACACATTTTTTTTAACTTACGGGGATTCGAACCTATGATGGCATTTATTGAATGTTCTGTAACTTCACACCTTAACGATTTCGCTATGGAGGCTATATAATATATTTTACTTTATACTAGTACCTACATAAGTAGGTAATAATAATTTAATTTTGATTTGATAAAAGGTAGAAAAACAAATGGAAAACCATAGTTTAAGAAATAAAATATACATATTTATTGGTAAAATATTTAACTAATTATAGTTGGCCGAAATAAAGCTTTAAAATAAAAAACCGCAACTATAATATTTTTATATTAATGAATGATTTCATTGGTCCACTAATAGTATCAACAAACGTTTTCTATTGTTTGTTAAATTTGGCACAGGCCTTACTAAATAACCTGTAAATGAGTACCTGACAAATTTCTACCATGGGCATTTCACAGGGCCCTACAAAGAATCTGTAAACTAGTACCTGGCTAACCCCTACCTCGGGCATTTCACAGGCATCTACAAAGAATCTGTAAACAGATCTCTGGCTAATCCCTACCACGAGCATTTCCCAGGGTTCCACAGAGTATGTAAACAGGTACCTGGAAAATCCCTGTATTAACAGGTCTAGCATACTTAATTAATAGAGATTTGCCAGGGGTCTAATAGGGTCACAGGAAATTTTCACAGGGAAAATGTTACTTGGGTGATGTTCTAGATATCGTAGCGTTCAGAAATCTTAATTTCTGCACCATCTGACCTCACTAAATGAACTTGATTCGGATCACAATCTTGTGGTACTAGAGCTGGGGGATCTAGATCAAGAGCACCACGCTAGGTCTAGAATAATAACTAACTGGGGCGACTTCAAGCATCGTTTCTTACAAATCCTCGGACCCCCCCTGCCCTTCAGACAAAGGGGGACCTCGACAGGTATGTTAAATCCTTCGACGAAAAAGTGATAGAAGCGGTGGCTGGGGCCACGAAGGAAGTGCCGGCGGACAATAACCGGTTCGGCCTTCCCCGAGACATCAGGGAGCTTATTCAAAGCAAAAACCGGGCGAGGAGTCGTGCGCAGCGCATAGGCTACCCGGCAGACCGCTTGGAATACAGCAACCTGAAACATCAAGTTAAGACAGCCATTTCGGAGTACAGAAATACCGACTGGGGCAACATGCTGAGTGATCTTTCCTTTCAAAATCCATCAGCATGGGGGTTGGTTAAAGCACTCCGAAGAAAGAGAACCACAATCCCCCCCCTAAACGGACCGCACGGAATAGCCCTCAGCTCTCTTAAGGGGTCTGGCCTACTTGCAAATTGAAAAAAATCGATTTTTTTTTTGATTTTTTTTTCTGTAAGTATAACCTTTCAAAAATCTTCCCTGAAAGTTTTAAGCACCAAGTAATAAAATTGACGAAATTATGAGAGTTCAAAGTACACACCGTTCAAACCGAATACGGATTACATACAGCATCTGGCAATAATTTCCGAGACCAACTATTTTTAAAATTTTTATTACCCTATAGGTTTATTATTTCAATGAATAGTCTTCAATGAATGGTCAGTATAGTTTCATGTTTCCACTTTGGTGCTGTACTACAATTTAAATTTTGGTAATTTGTACTTTTTTAAATTATAATTTGTGAATTCTGTGCGGTAGGACAATTATTTCTTTTAGAGCTTAATTTGTTGTTTGTGTGTGTTTTGTTTACAAAAAAAGAGTGCATAGGGCACGTTCAAAAAAAAATGGGTTATCGATTGCGTTTGTGCAAATCAAAAACAAAAGGCCTTGGAGGAAAGGGTAAACTAACTGGCAAAATGATAGATAAACTGACAGTTTATTATGGTTTGGCGATAAGGCGAAATTGTGAGTCCATGATGAAAATGAAAAATGCCATATGGGCCACATATTACCACTATAGTTCGTCAGATGAGTTTCCGCAACACGACCAATGTCCGGTCGGAGCAGAATCGTGGTGCACCTGGGAGCGCTTTTGTGAGCGATAAACTGGCTTCATATTCACATGATTATAAGCCTCTACCCTCTGATGTTTTGACTGCTATAAAACCTATATATGTAGACCTAAGCAAGGAGGAATTATTAGAAAGATGCATCGGAGGTTTTAATCAAAATAATAATGAGAGCTATAATCAAGTGATATGGAAAATGAGCCCTAAAATTGTTCCAAGCGGATTTAAAACTGTTGAACTTGCTGCCAACATTGCCGCCTGTGTTTTTAACGAAGGTTCACAAGCAATTTTAGAAATATACACCGCTTTGGGAATACAAAATGGACCAAACGCTCACCGATATGTAGAATTGGAGGATTCAGTCCGCATTCAGACGGCAGACCGCCGAACGCAGCAAGCCACCCGAGAAGACAGAATGGCTCGGAGACAACATCAACTCAACATTTTGGAAGCTACAACTTCATCTGGAAATGTTCAATATGGGCCTGGAATAGATGACTCCATGTAAGTTGCAAAATTAATATTTTATTTTAAAGAAAATCGATCTTAAATCTTTAAACGCGATTATCTCGAAATGACATTTTCAACATCGGTGACCACGATATATTGAAAACTACTAGATCGATTTGTTTCAAATTTGGCACAGTTATTTTAGATATAAAAAACTAGTCCTTGAACGAAGGAATTTTTTTACGATGTATAGTTTTGTTTTTATTAGCGATAAAGTAGCAATATTTTCATCAAAAATTGAAAATTTACTTTGAGCGTGTGCCATTTTGTCCTATATTGATATTTTGAAAAATCCTTCGTTCAAGGACTAGACAATTTAATATATTGTATAACTTTTTTTGAATTTTTTATTTTAGATGAACCAGATTCAAGCAGCGATGGTCACCGCAAAACATGTTTTTGAAAAGGACCTTCGGGATAATGGCTATAACTTTTTTGTTTGTGAATATATTTTATTAAAAAAATTATTTTATTTAAGTAAAAACTTGCTGCTTTTTATGTATACCAACATATCCTTAAAAAACTATTCTGGTTCTTTAAAAAAAATTCTCCAAGATCACCTATTTTTTTCACGTCTAACTAGGCATGACCCCTTGAGAAAGCAGAGGTACTAGCCGACAGTCTGGAGACGCAGTTTGCACCAAACACTGACGTCTCCATTCCCGAGCACACCGCAAATATCGAGGCGGAAGTGAAGGAATAGTTAGGGGGGTCACACACACACACAATAACACAAACACTGACCTTGATTACGACTCCGACTGTGAAAAAATAGGCAGCACTTCCCATCAGGAGGTTAAGAGCGCAATTAAGACACTCAAAAAGAAGAAGGCACCCGGTCCAGACAGTATTACGAACAAGGTCATCATGGAACTGCCCAGAGCGGGGGTAGAAGCAGTCACGTGCATCCGCAATGCCGTACTACGACTCGAGCACTGTCCATGTCGTTGGAAAGTGGCCGACGTCATAATGATTCACAAACCCAGGCAAAATCCACGACTCCCTACATCGTACTACTACTACTATCAGTCTGCTCCCCTCCCTTGGGAAACTTGCGGAGAAAATTATTCAATCGAGACTGAGAAAGGCCCTGGAGGAAAACCAATCCATTCCGGATGAACAGTTTGGTTTTCACTCAGGGCACTCCACCACTCTACAGGTGCTGAGGTTAGTGGAACACATCACGTTGCACTGGAACAAAAAACAGGCAACGGGTGCAGTGTTCCTCGACGGCGCCAAAACCTTTAATCGAGTATGGCATCAAGGATTAATACATAAATTAATCCATGGCGGCATACACCTAGCACTTGTACGACTGATAGCGTCCTTCCTAACGGACCGAAAATTTTGCGTAAAATTTTATGGATCTTGATCGTCGGAGAGATCCATCAGGACCGGAGTCCCGCAGGGCTCAATCCTGGCTCCGATCCTGTACATCTTTTACGCAAAAGACATGCCAATATCTACACCGACTTACACGACACCGGCTGCAGAACTCATGCCGTACGCGAACGACACCGCGTACTTTGTGAGTTCACTCAGCCCCACACAAATCACCACAAAACTACAAACAGCACTCAATGATCTGGAGATATGGTGCCGTACTTGGCGCATCGGGGTAAACGCCTGGAACATATTTTACCAGATCAACGGCCTTAAATAATCCAAACTTCTTTCCAGAGGTCACCCTGAAGATATTTGGAGCAGAGATTCCCTGGAACGACACCTCCAAATACTTGGGGGTGACCCTGGACAGGAGTCTCAGATTTGGGCCACACATAAGAGGTAACAAACAAAGCAAGGGGGGCCATGGCGGCCCTGGCTCCCCTCTTAGACAAACACAGCAAATTAAATGTGAAGAACGGCCTGATGCAGGTTAAAACTATCATCAGACCATCATCATCTCACATACGCAGCACCAGCGTGGGGATTTGCAAGTGCAAATCGAATAAACCGACTCCAGGTGGTGCAAAACATTGCAATAAGGAGGGCCACGAAAGCCCACTGGCATATTTCAAATGTACGGTTGCAGGAAGACGCTGAATTCGTACCGATTGCCGAGTATATCCGAGGTATGGCGGATAAACTGTACGAATCAGCACAGGACTACGAAAACCCATTAATGCGAGGGCTGGGTAACTACCAACCCGAGAATTATTTGAGGTACAAGAGACCAAAAGCTCTCCTGCAACCCCCCCCCCACAAGACGACTAAATAAATTTATTTGTTCTGATTACAGGAAATACCGAACCACCTCTGCGCAGTTGGAATAATAAAGAAAGGCTAAGTGCCAAGCTGAATGGTGCTGTGAGCACCAAGTGAGCTCGTTCGCGCCCCACCCGAAATCATAAACCAACTTACCACCACCACAAACGCGAAAATTGCGAGTTACTCTGAAATTGCGATTGAGCTCAGACCGAGGCGCGCGGGACTATCCCACAAAATCAATCTCAAAAACCTGCAATATAGATCCAAATAGAGAGCGAGACGCGTCCGGTCCCTGCGTGACTACGACAGAGAACGGATCCGCGACTCGTCAGCTCCACCACAAGTCGCGAATCCCAAGTCTGGTGTCCACGGCAGGGCCAAGGCTCCTACCTTAAATGCCCAAAAAGGACTCGCGACAAAAATTGTGGCTTTTCAAAGATTGCCGATAAGGCACAAAAGGGTACGATCCCGTATTAAAAAACGTCTAGAAAGGTAAAAAAAATTGACATGGAGTATATGGCAAAGCCATGGTATCCAAATAAGATACACGACTGACTGACTGATAAAACAACTTTTCAAAGTGTTACCCAACCCATTTAAATACTTCTAGTTTACGGATTTAATCACTTAGTTTTAAATTCAGCCAGTGCAAATTGTGCCGCCAAAATAAACGCTTAATAGTGCCCGCGAGTTCTTCCTTTCACCATCAAAACTTTTCGGCCTCAGTGAAAAGACATCCGACCACGGCCGCGACGGCCCTCACGCCTCCAACCCGACCGCAAACAAGTAACAACCGGCATGGTTAGTTTGAACCGTGCTCCAAAATTTTCAACAGCGACAGGCGGATCCTAGGATACGAGAAGTGAACAAAGTTTTTCAAACTCAATACCACTGCATCAAATCGCCAGATGAAGGAGATAAAGGCGCAATGCCAAATGCTCCGCATTTGCCATCCAAGTCACGTCACGTCACAATTCAAAGTTTTACGTTAAACGAATATACGAGCAAATATCTTGTTTAGTTATTGTATGTAATTGTGTTGTACCTTTTGAAAATTTTAAAATGTAAGTAGTAAATTTATTATTTAACTTATCTTGCTATCATGATAACATTTTGATGAATTTTATTTGGGTGTTTGTTATAAATTAATTAAAAACTTCATTCCGTTTCTAGGTCGAAACACAGTTGGGATATCGTGTTTTGGGTGGAAGAACAATCTTGCGATTACGTGCCCTCAAGTTGGGCCGTAAATAAGAAGAAAAACTTGTATCTGTATCAACAGAAAATGAATAGAAGCGAACTAAAAGCTAACATTGAAAAATGTGAGCGACTAAAAACAAATAAAAGTTATATGGAGTATACAGCAATTTAAAAAAAAAAACGTGTGTTCGCTTACTGAAGCGGAAAAATATGCTGAACATGGGCAGCAAACAAATAATTTTGATTCCTCGGAGGAAGAAGCAGAAGATCGGATTAATGATCATGCAGGTATTTAAAATTATTAGATGTAACCGATATTTTGAATATTTTTATTTTAATATTTATATTCTTGTAGATCTATCTATTGAACAATCTTCAATATCAAAAAAATCCTTTGAAGAACAAGTGCTTAAGTTATTATTCCAACTTAAACAACGAATAAATGTCATCGAAAAAGAAATAATTTCTAATCGGAATGCAATCGAATTGCTTCGAGTATCAAAAAATGACAGAAGCAATGATGAAGTTCCTACAAATTTTATATTTGCATTGCCTTTAAATGGAATAGATCAACTTAATGAGATGGAAACTTTATTTAAATCTAACGAAGAACAAAAGCTAAATTTGGTAATTTAAAATTTTTTATTTTTAGAAAGGTTTTATTCATATAATTTTAGTTTAAGGTTTAAGGTCGGCGGGTACAAGTTGCGTCCTACAATTTTTTCAATAATGAAAAAACTTTTAACACAAGATGTGGCTCTTTTATTTTCCTTCAACGGCAGGAAACAGAAAAGGCCGTTTGTAAATTTGGAATTGTACAAAGTTGTTATAGGTGAGTACACCTTGTCTTTAAATATAAATTTTTAATTTTTGCTTCAGCAAGTGTGCAAAAGATCCACAGCAACGTTAGCCAGCACGAGATTGATAAAGATCTAGGCAACATTCTGGCCACTGCAGGAGACTGGAACGGTGGAAGGATAGACCGAAACCCCAAAAATCAAACTTAGTTATGAATATTTATATAACTTTTTATAATAATAAAATACTAATAAAATTATACTACTTTCAATTGCACCCTGTAAATATTGTTAGCGCTGTGCATTTAACTACATGTACTTGCGTTCATCTTGTAATGTAATACAATAAAAGGTAAAGAAGGTAAAAAGAAGGTAAAAAAGGCAAACATTCATAATTTTCTTTCCTATGATATTCAGGTGTCTTCTAGCGTTCCTCAAAGCTCTCACTGTGCTATTTATTAATTCTTGCTATTTATTAATGATATAAAGAAATTTAGGGTACTGTCAGACAACCCTCATCACGAATTTCAAAATTTCAACTGCACTATAGGAAAGAGGACACTTTTCTAAGCATATTAGAACAAAAATTTTTGCGGTCCGTGCATTAGTTCTCGAAAAAATCGAATTTGAAAAATTTAAATTTACATGTATTTTAGATACACCTTTTAACACGGCTGCATGATTAGCCGATTTTGTGTAAAGCAAAAGAAATTAAAAATATCCCTGAAAAATGACAGAACTCGCCAAGGGTGGAACTCGAAGCCATAGAACTTGTCCGGGTGTCGACCGCGACTGAAATCAAACATTAAGAGTATATCAAAGCACTCGTACCGTCAACAAAATGAAGAGCAGGAACGGAACGTGCAAGTTTACCGTGGCTCGACTCGTTGCAACGGGGTGTATCGGGTTACCACTACCTTGCTTTTAATAACTTTAAAATGCCATTTTTTCGAAAACGAATGCATGGACCGCAGAAATTTTTGTTGCATTATACACAGAATATTGTCCTCTTTCCTATAGTGTAGTTGAAATTTTGAAATTCGTGATGAGAGTTGTCTGACAGTAGCCGAAATTTATTCTCTATTCCTCTTACTTATTATTCGCCGACGATTTTAAATTCTTCAAAGCCATTAAGTCTTCTACCGATTCTTTACTTTTACAAAATGATCTTGATAATCTTTCTAACTGGTGTGTATTAAACAATATGCATCTCAACTTTGATAAATGCTCTACAATTTCTTTTTCAAAGAAAACATCTACATTCTAATAAATACAATCTAACAATCTAACAGGGATATATTGCAATCAATAGTTTCAACTATTTTATATTGCGGTACACACGATCTGGCACTTCAAGAAAAAAAATTAATTTTCATTTTTTAAGGTAATTTTATTGCCTTGCTTCAATTTAGAATTGAAAGTGGTGATAAAATCATTGAAAACCACTTAGCTACACGTAAAAAAACGGAAAAATATATTTCCGTGCAAACTCAAAATGAACTTATAGATATAATATATGGAAAATCTATTATAAACAAGAGAATTGAAAGGATTAAAGATAATAAATATTTTTCTGTGCTTGCTGATTAAACAGCAGATATATCTGGAACAGAACAAATGTCTGTTGGAATAAGATATATTTTAGAAGGAAACCTTTTTGAAGATTGTGTTGAATTTGTTCCTCTATCACAGTTAAATGCAGCTTCTATCAGTAAGGAAATTTTAAAATTCTTAATGGATCAAGGCCTCAAGACAAGGCTGTAATGGTTGCTCAACAATGGCTGGCAAAGAAAAAAATGTTCAGAAGTATATTAAAGATAAATTTCCAAAAGCTATATATTTCCACTGCGTTTCACATAGACTTAATTTTGTAATCAACGATCTCACTCCGGTATCAGATGCGAGAAATACTGTTGGTACAATTAAAAGCGTGATAATTTTTTTTAGAGAAAGTAGACGAAAAAGAATACCAAATATTCCTCTACTGTGTGAAAACCGATGGAGTTCAAAATATCGGTCAATTCGAAAATTTAAAGAGCAGTTCTCTGATATTAAGCAAAGTTTACAGAATTTGTCGTCTGCAAAAACAAACAACAATAACACTCGTCAAAAAGCACACCAGCTACTATGTGCAGTACAGACTGCCCCTTTTATTATATCCTTACTAATATTCAGTAATATTAAGTAATATTAACAGTTATACTAATTTTGGGAAATGGAAGAGTGTTTACCGGCAAAACCTCTCTCCCAAGACGAGAAAGCTTGTGAAAAACATTTTTGTAAAAACACAAGACGCGCTGCGAACGGAAGGTTTATCGCTGCTCTACCACTTAAAAAAAATATTAATAAGTTGGGCGAGTCCTACAAGCGTGCGGCACAACGGTTTTTATCTTTAAAGCGAAAATTAGAGAGAAACCCTATGACTTTAAAAGGCTATATGTCGATTTTATAAATAGTCGCTAGGGCATATGAAAAAGGTAAAAAACCGCAATGAAAATGAAATCGCGTATCATTTGACACATCATGGAGTCCTTCGCGAAAGTAGTCTTAGGATTAAATTAAGAGCCGTATTCGACGCTTCAGCGCCAACTGATACAGGCGTCTCGTTAAAACAATTTGTAGTTGGTCGGTCCAACCATGCAAAACGATCTCGTTGAAATCTCGTTGAGTAGAATAAAGTAGGATTCAACATGGCCGCTTAAGTCGCATTTTAATTGCTTCGTGTAAATTTTAAATATTCAACTTGTTTGTGTGTGTATGGTGTCGATATCTATACCGAAGGCATAGTTACGTATCGAGGTGGTGCTGTGAATGTTGGTGCATCTGCTGATCTGCTACTTCTTTGATAGTTTTATTTCAATTTGTCATAAACAATATAGCTCTCACGATTCGTTGAAGTTCTGCGTAACGGCGACATGGGTAAAACACGCAGCACAGCTGATGTCGACAATAATGCTGAAATTATTGATATCTGCGAGAAGGTATGTGAGAAAGTTCTCTCCGTATTTACAAAAAGGATTGAAGACAGATTTGACTCCTTGGAAAACTCCTTCGCCGATATAAAAAAAACTTCAGCGGAGAATCAGAAGCGAATTGATGCTTTGGAGGAAAGATTGGATAATCTGGAGCAGTACAGCCGAAGAAGCAATCTGCGTTTATATGGGGTACCTGATCAAGTAAATGAAGACATAAATGGTTTGGTAATCGGAATAATCAGCTCTAAATTGAAACTAGATATTACTTTAAACGACTTAGACAGAGTGCATCGTGTAGGCAAGAAGAACGATAATATGAAGCCTCGGGCAATACTAATAAAATTCACTAACTATCAAAAGCGATCTTTAGTATACAATAACAAAAGAAACCTGAATGGTACTAGTTACGTCATAAGAGAAGACCTTACCAGAAACAGGCTAGAGGTATATGAGCAGGCAGTAAAAAAATATGGGATCCGAAATGTCAATACCCGTGATGGATTGGTAATTGTGAGGACGGCTCCAGATGATGATGGAAACTCCAAGGTGCTGTTGACTGCTGCTTCACTGAGTGAGTTAAGTTAACTTTTTGTAACGTGGAATAATCGTAATAATCTGCAAGAACATGTTTGTCTTGGGTTTGCTTTCAGCTTTCTTTAAATCTCTGTTCAGTTTTGTGAAAATAACTTTATTGTTGCGGTACGACTACAGTCATAATGTGCATAAATTGTATTATCTTTTATTTTGAATTATCTTGTTAGTTTTGCACATTGTCGGTCTTTACATTAATTTAATTAAATTTTATTACATTTTCTAATTTGATTTTATTTAAACTATATTTAATACATACTTTAATCTTTGGATAATGGTTTTATATAGGGCACTGGTCTCGCTGCTCATAGCGGACTTCTGTTTCAATTTTTATTTTATTGTCACTTTTGTTTTTTGACCCTTCGGTTCATTCTGTAATACTTTTCATTGATTCCTGATTGTTTATGCTGCAGTTATATATATTATTTAATATTGTCCTTTATCTGAATCATGAAACGAAGGGTCAAGTCAATTCAATTCAGTTTATTCAGCTCACTTTTTTTTTCCGGTTTATTTAATTAATTAATTAATACTGAATTAAGCTGAGAGATAACGGAGCGAGTATTTGTGAATGAAAAGCGAGTATTTGTGAGTGATAAATAAGTGATTTTAGGGAAGCAGTTATACAAAGGAAGGTGTTCAGCAGACAGACGGAAGTGAGCTGATATACGAAAAGCATTGGTGCGGTATAGTGAACCGAAATAAGGTAGCAGATTGGATATAAAAATTATTCGAAATAAGATAAGAGTGTCGATTATTAAACAGGAGAGCCACACGCATAAGCAAAGAATAGTAATAGTTGAGAGGTAGGCAACCAATAAAGCTTAACTGAATAAAAGGTTACAATCTTCGAGGGGTTGACCCGGATTAAAAGCCTTACGCGAGAGAAAAACCATTCACACACGCTTATCCCCTGGAAGAACTGAGTGAGAGAAAATGGATAAAGCAGCGGAAAAACACAACAGCGACGACGCAACAACAGATGAAGGCAATAAGAAAAGAGTAGCTAGTTACGATATCTTTAGAAGAAGTAAAAAGATAAATAGATCTCCGATGCAAAGAGAAGTCAAGGAAAGTGAGGAAGAGGGAACAGATTTAGAGTCCAGTGATACTACTAGGCTTACCAAAAGAAGTAAACCACGAGTTGACATAAAAGGGATCGAAGAGCAAATAAGTCACTTAACTAACATGATGGCTACCTTCGTGAATGAAATCAAGACAAGTGTTGCAGATATTAAGAGCGAAATGGGTAACTTAAAGATGGACATGGTTGAGATGAAGAAAGAGGCTAGGCAAGCGGACAAAGCACTTCAATTAATGAAAAGAGAAAACGAGCAGAACGTAAATCAGATGAAGGAGCAAATGACTCGTCTGGACGAAAAGAATAGAGAACTGGAGAACAAAGTAGAGCACAACGAAAGAGAAAAAATAAAAAACAACTTAATATTGAGTGGAATACCAATAGATGAAGGTGAACCTAGCAAATTAAAGATTGCGGCGAGAAACCTTTTTAATGAAAAGTTGGGAACGGAAGTGGAGGTCAAGTATGCGTACAAGATAGGCGAAAAAAGATGTGTGGTCGAGATGCACAGCTTTGAGGATAAAATTCAGATACTGAAGAATAAATCTAAGTTGATAGGATCTCAAATCTACATCGACAGCGACCTCACGCCTATGGAGAGGAGTATTATGAAGGAGATAAGAAAAAGAGCAAGAACGGAGAGAGAAAATGGGAAAAAAGTGAAGATAGGACACCTGAAATTGCTCACGCCCGAACACGTCGTTGTATGGGATCCGAAGGAAGGAAAACTGATAGAGAAGAGGCTAGACGTATCGGACACGTTACCAAAAAACTAATGCCTTATGGATTGAACAATGAAATGTTGACGGACCGGCGAGTACATGGAGGAATGAACACTGAAATCTGGAAAAAGCAAAATAACAGGAATAGGAAGAAAAAAAAAAAAGTAAAAGGATTAAGAAAGAAAAGGACAAAGCATAGAATAACAAGAATAGGCACATGGAATGTGAGAACGCTGTTGAAAGTTGGAAAACTGAAAGAAATCGGAAACGAACTGTTAAAATACAGAGTTGATGTTACTGCACTGCAAGAAACGAGATGGGAAGGCCATGGCGAGGTCAATGCGGAGGAATACGTTTTTCTGTACTCGGGAGAGGCTAGGCAGGGTAGTAAAGGCACGGGATTCATAGTATCAAAAAAGAACAAAATATTACATTTTAAACCAATTAACGGAAGACTGTCGTATATAAGAATCGAAAAAAAACCTAATAACCTGTCCATGATAAATTGTTACGCACCAACTGAAGAAGGTAATGAAATCGATAAAGAACAATTTTACAACGAATTAGAAGCAATTTACGAAAAAATACCTAAACACGATACAATTATCATACTAGGAGATTTCAATGCAAGAATTGGAATGGAAAACCATATAGCTGATGTTGCCGGCAAGGAAACGATACATTCAAGCACAAATGACAACGGGAGTAGACTGTGCGAGCTAGCAGCGGCGTTGAACATGACAATCGCGAGCACGAAGTTTAAACACAAGAAGCAGCATAAAATAACTTGGACGTGGCCTGGAGGGAGTATAATGGACGGCAACCAAATAGATCATATACTGATTACAAAAAGGCGTGCATCTTCCGTGAGAGACGTGCGAACCTACAGAGGAGCCAATGCTGATACGGACCATTATCTCGTGGTCGCAGAGATCAAACAGAAAACATCAACGGATAAGATAAGGCAGCAAAAAACGAAACAAATTGCAACAGAAAAGCTTACCCATGATGGGACAATTGTAAGGAAATACGCGGAAAGACTAAAAAAAGAATTAGAGAGAAAAACGAGAGACACAACGAATGAAATTGACGATCAATGGAAAATAATATCGGCGTGTATTATAGAGAGCAGTAAACAAGAAATAGGATACAGAGAGAGACCTAAGCGGAAAAATTGGTTTGATAAAGATTGTGAAGAAAAGATGAACGAAAAAAGAATAGCTAGATTGAAGTGGATAAAGACGTATGACACAGAAGACTATAACGAATACAGTAAAATGAGAAAAGAAACAAGCAAGTTATATAAATATAAGAAAAACAAATGGGTCGAAAGAATGATGAGAGAAATAGAAGAATGCAAGACCAGACACGACATCAAAGGGTTTTACCAGAACATCAGGAAAAAAAGAAAACCAAACTCAGTTAAAACAAGGGGAATGAGAAACAAAGAAGGCAGACTAGAAAATGAGCCAGAGGAAGTGAAGAAGATTTGGTCGGAACACTTTCAGAAATTGCTGTGTACAAACAGAACCGAAACAAGAGAGCAAATCGAATTACTCTCGACAGCGGATGAAGACAAAAACTACGAACCAGAGAAAGAAGAGATTATACAAACAATAAAAAGGCTTAAAAACAGTAGGGCACCGGGCAGCGACGAGATAATGGCGGAAATGTTGAAATACGGAGGCGAAGCATTACATAAAGAAATCAGCTTGCTGGTGAAAAGAATCTGGAACCAGGAGAAGATGCCAAAAACATGGAGCAGTGGAGTCATCATAACGTTGAGAAAGAAGGGAGACGCGGAAGTGTGCGACAATTACAGAGGGATAACACTCCTGAATGTGGCTTACAAAGTGTTATCCTCGATAATACAAAGCAGATTGGCAGAATACACTGACACGATGATAGGTGATTATCAGTTTGGTTTTAGAAGAGGGAGGTCGACGGCTGGTGCAATACATACGCTGAAACAGATAATCGAGAAAAGCAGTGAATATGGAATGGTTATGCACCTGCTCTTCGTGGATTTCAAGCAGGCTTTCGACAGAGTGAACAGGAGACAATTGCTGGAAGCCATGAAAGAACTGAGGGTGCCAACCAAGTTAATTAGATTAGTTAAGATGACATTAGAGAAAACGGCAGTTAAAATAAAAAGTCCAGCAGGAGAAACAGAAGAATTTGAAGTGAACTGCGGTGTTAGGCAAGGCGACGCCTTATCGGCCACACTGTTTAACATTGTACTAGAAAAAGTTATTAGAAAAGCTGGATGCTTGGGAACGATAATAAATAAAGTCAACCAAACAATTGCATACGCGGATGATATAGTGATAATATCAAGATCAGAAAGAGCACTGAAAGACACTTTCAACGCAATAAAAGGACCAGCCGAAGAGATGGGCCTCGCAGTAAACATATGCAAGACAAAATACATGAGGTGTCAGAGAACAAGCACAAATGGCAATATGCGGGAGCTAAGAATAAATGATTGTAGTTTCGAACAAGTAGCGAATTTTAGTTACCTCGGAGTTCAACTAAATAGCAATAACTGTAGAACATCAGAGGTTAGGTCAAAGATTCAAGCTGGAAACAGAGCGTACTTCGCAAACAGACAGATTTTAAGAGACAAACAAATAACAAGGCAAACTAAGATACAAATATACAAGTCCTTGATAAGACCGGTGGTGGCGTATTCGTCAGAAACAATGAGCCTGACTCAAAGAGATGAAGAGGTCCTTCGAGTCTTCGAAAGAAAAATTATGAGAATGATTTTGGGACCAAAGAGAGTGGAAGACGAATATAGAGCGAAGATGAACCATGAGATCCAGAAGGAGTTGAATGGCGAGGATATAGTAAGATTTATAAAAGCTCAAAGAGTGAAATGGTTGGGCCACGTCATGAGAAGTAGCGACGAGGAGATGATGAAGCGAGTGACGTTGTGGGAGCCTGACGGAGTCCGTCCCAGGGGAAGACCGAGATTGAGATGGTGGGATGGGGTGATGGAGGACCTGAGATTAATCGGCGTGACAGACTGGAGACAGGCCTACGACAATCGCACGAGATGGAGAACAATAGTCCAAGAGGCGAAGACACATCACAGATTGTGAAAAGTGGCAAGACATAAATTAGTTGAATTGTAATTTGAAGAGGGCTAATCCCCCTCCCAAAAAGGATTTTGTAAGTCTCAATAAGGACAGCTCAATTCGTAAAGAATGTAATGCAATAAATAAATTAATACCATACTGTTATTACTTATAATGTTATAATTGATGGTTAATGCATAATAATTGTATCTTAATTTATTTGATTGTTCATGCACGGGGTATATTATTTGCGCTTATTTGATGATCAATTGCGTACGACTGCGTTGAGTCTTGACATATACTTTTTACACAAATTGACTCCGGTTAATGAAAACCGGGACAGCTGGTATCGCGTGCGTGTCGGGGTTTCCTTCGGGCTCGGGTCGCATTGGTTGCTGCTGGTGAAACCTTTTTTTTAACTTACATTACTGCATAAACTCTTTCTCTCTTGCTGGTAGTGGCTATGCGTCTGATGGGTCTCTCGCGCCCGCGGTGGCTTGTGTGGCCGACCCTGCGATAGCTACTCTTAGACTGTGATTGTCTTGAAAATATGAATGACAGGTTCCTTAGGGTGGCACATATTAATGTTCATTCATTACTTGCTCCTGAACATTTTGACAGACTAAAGAAGCATGTACTCCAGCATGAATATGACATAGTTGGTATCACGGAAACTTGGCTTAATAGCTCTGACTTAGACGAAATTATTCATATTGACAACTATGTCCTTGTTCGTAGGGACCGTGACTCCCGCGGAGGTGGTGTTGCATTTTTCATACATAACTCCTTAAAATTTAATCTTCTGCACTCCTCTCCCAATATTGAACAAATCTGGATTCAGCTGTCTATTCACAACACAAAATACACTTTCGGCTGTGTTTACAATCCGAATAGATTGTATCTCAACAATTTTTTTGACGAAATTGAGGTTGCGCTCTGCGAGGCTCAAAGTGTCTCTGATGAGATGTACTGTATGGGAGATATGAATATAAATATGTTGGAGCCCTCTCGTAGCGAAACAATCAGACTCCGTTCGGTTCTGGATGCTTTGAATCTCTGCCAGGTAATCAACTCCCCTACGCGTATTGTAGGTAACTCATCTTCACTGTTAGATCTGCTTATAACTGACAGGACTGAGAGGATACTCGACTCCGGTACTCGATCTGTACATATAGCGGACCATGAACTAATTTTTTGCTCTATCTTGTGTGTTAAACCATCCAGAGTTCCAAAATTCAAAGTTGTCAGAGATTTCAGACATTTTAATCATGATCGTTTCCTATCTGACTTAAATATGATCCCTTTTCACAATATGTTTCGGTTGCATGATGTTAATGATAAAGTAAGTTACTTTAATGAAAATTTGTTGAATTTAATCAACATTCACGCTCCTACCAGAACTGTTCGAATCACAAAGAGACCGGCTCCTTGGTTAACAGATAATGTACGACTTCTTATGTCTTTACGCGATAAGTCTTTCTCCAAATTTAAAAGTACTAAGCTTCAACGTCATTGGCTCGACTACAAACGACTGAGAAATCTTACTACCCTATCGGTCCGTGCAGATAAGCGGGCTTATCTTCAGTCGAGTGCTGAGGGTCGTGATTCTAAACAGTTGTGGAAAACACTCAGAAGCCTTAATGTGAGTAGATCTCCGGTTAATGAGATTCCGGAGTCGTTGGCAGATTGTAATGCTATCAATGAATTTTTTGCATCTACAACTAAATCTGTAGACAATAATGATCTTATCGAATACTTCAGTAACAATAAATTGAAACCTAATTTGCCCGATTTTCATTTTAATCTGATTGAGGAATCCGACGTCAGTCAGCTCATTACTTCTATTAAAACTAACGCTACTGGAGCGGATGGATTCAACGCTTCTTTACTTAAACTATGCAGTCCAGTTATCTATTCTTTTATTACACACATCGTCAACACATGTTTACTTGAAGGAGTGTTTCCTGAGGTGTGGAAAAAAGCACTAATTATTCCATTACCCAAGGTTAGGCCTCTGGTAGAGCTGTCTCAGTTGAGACCCATAAGTTTGTTAAGCGTCATTTCTAAGATTGTTGAAAGAGTTATGGAAAAACAATTGAGATCCTTCTTAGATAAAAATGATATCCTACCTTACGTTCAATCGGGATTTCGGCCTTCCCATAGTTGTACTACGGCCATGCTTAACGTAACAGATGATATAATCAGGGCAACTGATGGAGGCTTGGTGACGCTACTGATTCTGCTAGATTATAGTAAAGCTTTCGATACTGTTAGTCACAGGGTGTTGATTGCTATGATGAAATTTTTTGGATTTTCGGAAAACGCTACTAGGCTTCTTTCTGGGCTTTTAGTTGGTAGAAGTCAACAAGTAGTTTTGGGACGCGTCTCTTCAAACACTCTACCTGTATCGGCTGGTGTTCCTCAGAGCTCAATCCTGGCTCCTCTATTGTATACCGCTTACACATCCAGATTGCCAAATTTTATAAAATATTGTAATATGCATATGTATGCGGATGACACTCAGGTCTATCTATCCTTTCGACAAAATGATGTGACGAATGCATGCAGACTCATCAATGATGATCTACAGTCATTGTACAGCGGCTCCAACCAATTTTCACTTGCTCTTAACTCGAGTAAATCCAAAGTTATTCTCTTTGGTAAATGCTCAGATGAAATGAAATTGTCATTAAGGATTCACATGGGTGGCACGGCTCTTGGAATTTCGGAGTGTACGCGGGATCTGGGTTTGCATATTGATGACAAATTAAGATTTAAAAATCACATCACTGCCTGCATTCAGAAGGCGTACATGAATCTAAAATTAATTTATCAGCAACGGCATTTTCTATCTCGCCAATTAAAAAGAACTATCTGTGAATCCTTGGTCCTATCGCACTTTAACCACTGTGATGTCGTCTATGGCCCTTGCTTAGACGCTATAGATGTTGGTCGGATTCAACGGGTTCAGAATGGGTGTCTGAGGCTGATTTACAGTTTACGCAAATATGACAGAATTTCGCATACCCTTGCAAATGCAAAATGGCTCAATATGAGCAATCGACGCAAGTTACATTCCCTTGTACTATTTCATAAAATTATTAAAACAAAAACTCCACCTTATCTGTACAACAAAATTACATTTCGTACGGACGTACATAATTTAAACTTGCGTCGAAAAATCTTTCTAATTATTCCGAGTCACAAATTGACTTTCTTCAAACGATCCTTTGTATATAACATCTCTGCATTATATAACAACTGTCCCGATGCATTCAAAGTATTATCTCTGCCAATATTCAGAAGACAGGTTTATGAGAGGCTTTTGGCGGAGCAGAGTGCATGACCTTCTGTTGCTCGTTACCTTTGGTTCCTTGTATATGTTGGTTTACAGCAATCAGTTTTATGAGATACCGGTGTAGGGTTGTCGGTCGCGTGGGTGCCGGTCGGGCCGGGGGGGACTTGGATGTGTGCGCGTGCCAGCTTTTGGGTTGAGTGGAAGAGCAGACGGTTCTCATTGAGAGCCATTCTGAACTTCGCCTTTTTCATGTGGGGCGACACAACTAACGTAAATCATGTACCTCATGAACAACATTGATATTTATTATTTGTAGTTTGTTGTCTCATATGAAATAAAGACTATTATTATTATTATTGTTATATTGTTAAGATTCAGACAGCATCCTTTCGTAGTGTCTGGCGATATAGCCAAAATGTATCGCCAAGTTCGAATAAAATCGGATCAGCAATGTCTTCAGCGTATTTTATGGCGAAAATCTACCGATGAATCGATCGAAGTATGTGAATTACTTACGGTTACATACGGAAGTACAGCAGCGTCTTTTCTCGCTATAAGATGTCTTTTTCAACTAGCTGAAGAAAACAAAGTAGCACAGCCTGAGCTAGCAAAAATTATTGAATCGGATTTCTACGTGGACGACTTGTTAACCGGTGGTAACACAATTGAAGAAACTGCCCTTATAGCAAAGGGAGTCGCAGACATCTTACGTCAAGGTTGTTTTGATTGCGTAAATTCTATTCAAATAAACGCAAAGTGCTCAAGTACGTAAAAGACAGTAACACGTCCACAAAAACAGTAGAATTCGGTAAAAGTGAAAACGCGAAAACTTTAGGTTTAATTTGGTGCCTAAATACGGATAATTTAAAATATGATATTTGTGAAATTCCAGTAAACAAAAGGTTTACAAAACGCACAATTTTGTCGGGAATAGCTCAAATCTTCGATCCTTTAGGTCTCGTAAGTCCTTGCGTGATTAATGTAAAAATTATGCTACAGCAGCTGTGGCTCGAAAAATTGTCCTGGGATAAAGCATTGCCGGCTAGTATTCACACGTCGTGGTCCGAGTTCCGTAGAAAGCTACCTTGTTTAAAATTGTTCTCGGTTGGCTTAAAACTACGCCAAATAAATTAAAAACCTTTGTAAGCCATCGTGTCGCAGAATAATCTGATAATCCAGTAGATATACTTTCGAGAAGAGCAAAACCAACAGATTTAAAAAATTTAAGTCTCTGGTGGCACGGGCCTCGTTGGCTTAAAAACGACGAATCGGAATGGCCATTCTATACCCAGGTTGAAGGCGAGGAAGTCCCAGAGACGCAAAAACTTATCTAAACTTTTGTCGCTACGACAATTTCGAGTTTTCCGTTTGAACAGTTTTCAAAGGTAGAAAGGCTCATGCGCGTTACCGCTTGGTTATTTCGTTTCAAAATAAATTGTAAATTATCCAGAAATGATCGGAATCGTGGAAATCTCACCCTAATCGAGGTGAATGACGCGTTAAAATGCTTGATAAAACTAACGCAACACGAATCATTTCCAAGCGAAGCAAGCACATTAATAATATCAAAGGAAATTAAGCAAAAAAGTAGACTTTTAAGCCTAAGTCTATTTTTAGACAATGAAGGAATAATACGAGTTGGAGGGCGAATTCAAAATACAAGGTTTGCCTCAGATAAAAAGCACCCTATGTTACTATGCTCAAAGCATCATTTAACTAAATTATTGTTTGAAAATGAGCATTTAAAACTATTGCATTCCGGTCCTCAACTTACGTTAGCTTCGATAAGAGAGAGATTTCGACCTATTTTAGGAAAAAATTTAGCAAAAAGGGTTGTACGTCAATGTTTAATTTGCTTTCGACACAATCCCAAAGGTGTCCAACCTATAACGAGTTTATTACCGGAATCGCGACTTCGACCCGGTCTTGTATTTAACATTTTGTTTTTGCTGCATACATATGCAGCAATAAATGCCTGAAATATGCAGGTATATGCTTTAAAAATAAAAGATTATGTACTAAAAAACAAACACCTTTAATTTTTTTAATTAATTTTATTGAGAGATTTAATTACAATTAACAATGAGATTATTCGCCAGCCGCATTTTTGTCACTTATTGTGCTGGAAGGTCAGTTCTCGAATAACAATTCCCCAAAGCTGTTGGGACAGATAGTAAGAAATTTTCAAGAAAATCACCTTTGAAATATTTAAAATGGAACCGTTGAATAAAAAAAAAATGTACCTACCAAAATTTCCACCTAGTGTTAAAAATATGCAAAATATGTATTTTAAAGTGTATTTTATTGAATTCTGATTTGCCTAATTCGGCTTTATCCATATAGATTTTGGTGACATCAATTTTAAGAAATATGCAAATTCATTAAATTCCGTGCTCTAATTATGACTCATAAAATAATCATAAGCTGCATTTCCGTTATGGCGGCACAATAAACGGCAATATTGATGTATGATGTTTATTGTGGATGCAACAATAAATAAACAAATACGTTTTCAAGCCGTGCCTGGGAAATTGTTCTTTTCAAAGATATTTTTGCAAAGTTTATCTTTTTTAAATTTTATTTTCCTAAAATTATGAAAATATGTACTTTTATGTCTTAAAAATAAAAACATGAAATATGTACTCTCAAATTTTGATTGTAAACTCCAAAGTTATAGAAACGCATAGATACAATTTTTGACGACTCTAGGAACAAGCAACAAAAATATGCATTTACATATAATTCCACACTCTAACAATGACCTTATTCCTTTAACTCCTTAGTTGGATATTAGTTAGAAGAACACTTACGTCGTTGCCCGAGGAAGATGTCAAAAACATCATTAGAGGAAAAGAAGCAAATATGGGCTACCTATTATATTTTTAAGTGTAAAAAGAAATCACACATTCAATATCAATATCAAACGTACCAAACTACAGCTACATTAGTTAGTTACAACGTGTCATAATTTTACATTAATTAAAAAACAAATAAGTTCATTATTTTGTAAACAGTGAGAAAGTGAATTTTGTGTCAATTTAAATTTGACCCTAAATAAGGGCTACCCATAGAAATGTGTAATAAATATAAAATGCAAAGTGGCAAACAATTTTATTGGTCATAATAATCTAAATTAAACAAAATATATCTAAAATCTAAATAAATTTAATAACTTAGGTCTACTATTTACACAAAACACAAACATAAGCGTCTTTTTCGCTCCCAGCGCACTAATTGTTATGTGCCCACAAATTGCACATGAGACACCTGATCCAAATTTCACCGTGGTTATCTTCTGCAAAAGTTGTATCGCAAAACATACAAGTTACCTTGGAATACTCTTGTGGAGTCTGGGCCGAGTTGAGTTTCTTTTTTTCAAGCAAGGCACAGGAGAAAGATGAAATGGTGTTATCAATGACCCAGATGTGGAAGGAATTGATGGACTACACATTCCAAATAACATTCTTTTTGAGGCAGATCTATCTTGCTGTTGTGAGTGTCCAGCAAATTCTTTATTTAAATACATAGTTTTAAATATGAACACTAGCCCATAATCGAAACACGGGGGTAGCCCATATTGCAAACATACTCAGTTTATATATCAAAAAAGGTTATAACTAAAAGTCGTTAATTAGATTAATTCTAATAAGCACACATCAAAGCCTCGTTATGTGGCTTTCAATTGCTACAGGAATTGTTTTAAACGCATTGTTAAATTTGAAGTAATGGAATTTATAAGCTAACATGAAAAAGTTCTACGACTAGCAAAAGTGACAAAAAATTAATATAAATTAATAGAAGTTAATGAGTGCAGCGGAATCTTTACTGTAGAAATTTAACATCGCCATTTACTATTTGTGATGATCGGATGAATAGAAAATCAACGGTCAGCATAGAAACCCATCTAGCCCATATTAAAGTACTAGCCCATATTTGCTTCCTTTCCTCTACTGGAAGACTATCGATATTCCAACATTCAACAAATGCAGCAGCATTTTTGGAACAGATGGCAAAGAGAATATATTGTCGTGTTTCGAAACCAAAAAATAAAAAAAAAACACAATCTCATTTATTTTGTAAAATTATTTTAAATTTTGAATTTTGTTTTATTTATTATTTATAATTGTACATAAAAATGTTAGTTAAAGGTTTTAGATTTAGATAAAAGTGGGGAAAAAATAGAACTAGACAGAGTGGGGCTTCAATGTTGTAGTAGACTTGGGTTGACGCCTTCGCGTCGAGCGGATGACAAATCATTCCCGCAATGAAAATTTTAAATTGTTGATTGTTTGAAAATAAATAAGTTAAGTTGAGTTGATTTCTTTGTTTTATTTTAATTAATGCAAGTGAATAGAACATAAAAATTGGAAAACTTGAAGAATAAGTGAAAAATTTTGTCGATGTGCAAAAGTGCACATCAAATTTGATAGATCAGCTGGGATAACATGTGCGCTTGCAAAGGCCACACATGAGAAGATAAATTTGAGCATTTTAATTTAAGTTGACAATTTTAAACACTGAGGAGTCTCATAGCTACAAATAATGGATGCCCAGCTAAAGATTAATTTTGGGATTAAGCAAATATTATAAATTTGCATAGCTAGGGTCATTGCAATATATCTGAGCTACAACAGAGCTTACGGTGGAAGACAACCAAGGGCAAGCTGCAACTAGGTGCCATGGTGTTGATAAAAGAAGATAATGCGCTTCTTCTACGATGGAGGTTAGGAAGAATTTTTCGGCTTATTCCAGGTATAGATGGTGTGAATAGGGTCGTTATTATAAAGCCCCAAGGTGGTGAAATACGACGATCGTTTGCCAAGATTTGTCCATTGCCAGCAGAGGAAGGAAGTTTAAGTGATTTTGGAATAAGCTCTCCGTGCGTCATTCCAAGGCCTGGGGCATGTTAAGAATCACATATTTAGTGTAATGCGCGCGCCCCACCAACTTATGGGGTTGAAACTTTTCCAACCGCGATACGGAAGAACAGTTGCGATGCAGAGCTCGAGTTATTTATACCAGCCAAATTGCTCTCATTTAAAAACATTATCATTTGCTATTGCATTGAAATTTATATTAAATCTTATTATTTGTAACGCAGTGTATTCATTTCGATAAATATTAAATTTATGAATAAACAATGCTTTGATTCAAACGTCCGACGACATTACAGAACAAAAGTTATTTAAAATTCTACACTGATATTGCAAAAAAATTCTTCAGAGCATTTTGTCAATATATCTAACGAATTCTTTGATAAATCGCGTTCACATTTAACTATTTTTGTTTCCAGAAATCGAATTCTTCTTCAAGAATTGCTGGATATATTAGTTATTAAAATTGTAAATTTTGATGAATAGGTGAAATAATTGAAAATTTAATATAGTTTGAAACGTTAAGGGATTTTTTAAATTTTGCTTCTTTAGAAATGCTTAATTTTGTTGTGATTTTAATGTAACATTTTATAAAAGAAAAAAAATAATAAAAAATTAACACGACGAAGTTGTGGATGAAACTGTAAACCCTTGGTTGAACAATTTAATCCAAAGGGGTATTTAATAGAAAATTAACCTAAAAAATGAATTTTTAAAGTCTAAGGTGTGGTAGTTAGTAGTATGTAATTTTAAATAAACAAATTAAATAAAATGTTAAAATTTTAACTGTTAAAGACAGTTTTACACCTAACTTTTAACGAATATTCCTTTAACTTTTTTACTAATGCAATTTAACATTTTGTTTAGTTTGTTTATTTTTTTTTCCTGTTTCCCGATTGGATTAAACCACCCGGCCGGGGGGTATATTGTTGCTAATTGATACAACATAAACAATATAAATAACACATAACAATATTAACTAAAAGTAACTAATGTAAAATTATAACGAAAGAACAAAAACAATAATGAAATAATAACAGTTAATAGTTATTAATTATATAAGGGGATTAAGAAGCATCTAATCCATGAGAATAAATGGGCACTCGAGGCGCAGCCGAGAGTCACATTTTTTCGAGAGAATTATAGGCTTGTTAATTCCCGAATGTAATTCAACGTTTTATCCACGACCATGGCCAAAACCACAAGTAAAAATTTCGGTTTTGAGAAACGTCACATTTGAAAAATTGATTTTGACCAATACCTACTGATTTTGAGCTGAAAATTAATCCACTAGTGTATTATGAATTCTAATCCACTAGTGTATTAAAAGGCCTCTAATCCAAGGAAAACGAATGTATTAAACCTTCCTAATATAGTGGTCGTGGATAAATTAAATAAGATAAGCTAAAAATAGTAATAACAATAATTTTAACAATAGAAAATGGTTGAACAAGAACTAAAACAAGTAACAACAAAAGTAGGGTGAAAACAAATTAAGGCAAGGTGAAACAATTAAAAATGTGCGTAATTAAATGTAAAATAAACTAATTGTACGAGATTGCACAATTTTACGAATGTAAGATAGTATAAATAATTTTTGTAGATGTATATTAAAATTGTCAGTGTTAGTAATTTATAAATGTCATAAAATGTTTTAGGTTAATTAATTTTGAATGGCAAGAGTAATTTTCGTCACTGTATATTAAAAATGTCACTGTCGATAATTCAGAAAAGTCAATGTCACTAAAATGTTTGAGGTTAATTAATTTTGAATGATAAGAATAATTTTCGTCGCTGTATTTTTAAATTGTCACTGTCAATAATTTAGAAAAGTCAATGTCGGTCAAGTATTTTGAATTGTAATAAGGTCAAATGGATATAATAAATTTATAATTTTTAGATGTGGTACTCCAATTAATGGCGGGATGAAAAAGGGAGAAGACACATTCGACCGACCAAATCTCTCATGTTAGTGGAAAGAAGGAGAAATGATTGGAGTCAAAATGTTATCAAGAATTGAATTTTTTTAATGAATTAATAATATATTTAATAAATGTTTTAAAAGAAGAATAACGTGGTTGATTTGTTTTGGCAAGAGAAAGAATGTCAAAAGGATCGGTATTATAGAAGGAACGTAACATGAGCGAATCGACCGACCAAAAACTTAGGACAGTCCTTCATCAAATCTTGTATAGTCTGCCTACTTTTTGAATTACAGGGGCATAAGTCAGTAGGACTGATCTTAAATCGGTGGAGATAAGATCGTGCATACGAGTGTCCCGTCAATATTTGCATTACCTCAAAGAAAGCTGGAAAGGCGTTGCGACACAAATTAACGTCCCGAAGTGTAAGTAAAAACTCACGAGTGGTCGAGCCTTGAATTGCGTCTTTGTATTCAGTTTCCCAAAAACTCTTCATTTCAAGACGGATCTCCCGTTTTGCATAGCTCAGTGGAAATTTGTTGTAAGCGCTACGACAATGAGATACTGCCGCATCTTTGGCGCAGAGGTCGGCAACTTCGTTTCCACCAATTCCGGAATGAGCTTTAACCCACACGAACGATACGACGGTTTGAGTCTTTAACTTAAGAAGCGAAAGGTGAATAGAACTGACCAACGGTACAGTGCTGTCTCTGTTACGAATAGAAACAAGGGAAGACAGGCTATCGGAGAAGATACACGCGGAGTGTATTCTCCTGGGAGAAATCCATTTCAAGGCAGCGTCGATTACATAAAGTTCGGCCTGAAACACACTTGACACACAAACAAACTCGACTTGTGCAGTCGAAATTTGTGTTTCCTGTCGACCCTCATGGTATATGACCACCGACGCGCCGACTTCTTCACCCTCCAGCTTGCTTCCATCCGTAAAAATGGCAGCAGATACCGTCTCGCTTAATCGATCAACTTCCTCTGAGTCACTTACTTTCACAAACTCGATCGTTTGTCTTTGGTAGAGATGTAGCATCTCTGCCGGCGACGTACGACCCTGTAAGATGACGTCATCAGGAAGATAATCGATTGTTCCAGTCACTTTCACCTCCTCTATCTTCGCAACTTCCCTCACCTTGAGTTCGATGGGGATGAACCCAGCGATAGCTAATGCATCTGCCGAGACAGTTCGAAAACCACGTATGGCCCTAATGGCAAATACCCTTTGAAAGGAACGTAACCAACATCGCACATATTTATAATTAAACTCTCCACACCATATACTAGCCCCGTAGGTCAAAATGGGCTCGATGACAGAATGGTATATTGTCTCAACATTTTCGGGGTGGATACCCCAAGTTGAACGTACATATTTACATAAATTTTGAAAAATTTTGCTAGTTTTAGACATGATAAATTTAACATGTTCTACGAATTTCAAGTGTTGGTCCAAAATTATCCCTAACATTTTAATAAAAGGTTCGAATTTCAATTTTTGTGTGCCAAAATACATACTTGTTAATTTAGATTTTGGTGTGAAGGCAATTGCTTGAGTTTTTGCTGCGCTGAAAGTTAATTTAACTCCAGCGCCCCACTCAGCAATTGAACTAAGTGCGATGTTCGTTATTTCTTCGATTTTCATTGTACTGGTCGCACTCACGATTAAAAAGACATCATCTGCAAATGCTTGCAGATGACATCTTTCGGGCAAACCCAAATCTAAGAGTTCCTCCAGCACAATGTTCCAAAAAGTAGGTCCACAAACAGAGCCTTGGATACATCCCTTGGTCATCTTTTTCAGCGACTTTCTGTCAGCGTAGACCAGCTTAACAGACCGATCTTCAATATTATCACTCTTAAGGAGTCTATATATATTCGGTGGGCATTGAATATTCCGTAGTCTGTTAAAAAAAGCTGGCCACCATGCATTGTCGAACGCCGCCTTGATATCGAGGGATACACCAAGTACCAATCGCTTACGATTTTTCTCACGTCTGATTTTTCCAATTGCATTGCGTAGTGCCTCGGAAGTAGATGTTTGCTCTTTAAAGCCGTATTGATTTGAATTCCATGCTTGATGCTGCTGGCCGTAATATACTAGTCGTTTGGTAAACAGTTTTTCTAGTAACTTTCCAAAGACCGGGAGAACACCGATCGGGCGATAAGACGACAGATCGTTTTGATCCGACCTGTTCGCTTTTGGTAATATCTTAACGAAAGCCCTTTTCCACGGTTTCGGAAAGTGGCCAGTCATCAAGTATGAATTCAGTAAAGTTGTTAAAAATTTTTAATTCTTCTCAGCAAATGCAATGCAAATATCAGACGTAAGATTATCTAAGCCCGGTGCTCTGTTTGGATACATGCTGCTTAATGCGCTCCACATCTCGCCCTCCGCGAACTCCTTCTCTTCTTCAGTGTCGCAAACGTAGGGCGAATCAAACATGTGTCGAAGTTCAGTGTGTCTCAGTTGCGTATCGTCCGTGTCGTCGGGGTAAAAGTGATTTATTAGTTTAGTCGCTGTCTCGTCACTGTTAGTAAGCTTTTTCTCGCACATTAACGTTAGCGGAGGATGTTTTAATGGAGCATCTTTGATCAACCTGTTTGTCATGAACCATACATTTTCTTTGTTCTGCAAATTACAAAATTGTCTAAAATGTTTTGTAGAAGTGCTTTTGATCAGCTTACCGTATTCCTGCTTTTGCAGTTGGTATTCTTGTAGAAGATTTGTTATATCAACATTTTGCTTTTTACAAGAATGAATACGATGATGCAGTCTTATGCACTTCTTTTTCAAGTCTTCTAATCCTTAGACCACTATGGATTATACGGTTTTGAGTTTCCACGTATTTTCATTGAGGGAAAACAACTATTTCGAATGTCCTCTGTGAGTTTCTCGACGGTTAAGTTTAATTCGTTGGAAGATATATTGTCGAAATTTGTTTCTAATAATTTGGATTTATCGAACTGTTTTAATAATTTATCTTTAAATTTGGTTCAATTTGCAATTTTGTTTCTAAATAGGTATGTCGAATTAGTGTAACTTACACTAACTTCGTTTTCTACTAAAATTTGGAATGTAATCGCATTATGGTCCGAGGACGGACAAATTGAATTGTCGACACTCCACCGTGATAGCTGGGTGACAATGCCCTCGGAGGCCATCGTTACGTCAATAACAGATGCTAAGAGGTTACCATTTCTGATAACCTCGAACGTCGATGAGTCTCCAACATTACATACGTTTAGATCGTGTGAGTATGCAATGTTTAGAACATCATCACCACGGCTGTCAATGTTATGGGATCCCCATGCGGGGTTGGTCCCATTCACGTCACCGCCAATGATAACATGCGATCCTTTGATGTCATGTAGGAAGTTGTCTAAGTTTACTAGAGTATTGTTTGCGTCTAGGTCGGGCTCGATGTATATGCTTCCAATGTACAAATACCGCTGCTTAAATGTTAGTCTGGCTATTACTAGATTTGTGTCCGAGTATTAGGACATACCAAATACTGCCCCAACACTCTTTTTGATTAAAATTACACTCTTTGTTCTGATGTTGTCAGCAGTGAATTTGTTACTTTGGAAGACATATACTCCGTCCATACCTTTTACATGATTTACTCGTCCTACGTATGGTTCGCTTATAAGAGCGACATTTCTGTCGCTCTTCATAAAATAAGATAGGAATTCACGATAAGCGAGATATAAGCGCATCAAGTTACACTGTACAAATTTTAATGGATTACTCACCATAATTTATGTCGTCCCTTATTCTTCCCTCCATTAATTTGTGTACCGGACATAGGTTTGAAGTGGCAGAATGGATGGTATTTTCTTTGAAATTTGAATTTATTTTATTATTTGTGCAATTTATGCATTTGGCGTTTAAATTATTATTCTTGATTCTACATTCATTAAAATTGTGCGAACCCCCACAAAAAGAGCACACCGCCAAAGGCTCCCTGCAAAATTTTGACGTGTGGCCATAACGGTAACAACGAAAGCATTGTTTGATATTTAAATATTATTCTACGTGCACACGGTTGTGATCAATATTTATTTTTTCTTGACTTGTGATGCTATTAAAAACATAAAATTTGGCCTCTAGAACAGCATTATAAAGTTTTTTGTTTTTAATAAATTTTAATTTAAGATCTTCTTTTTCCAAAATTGAGTTCTTTATTATGCTGTTCTGGCATATCAGGACGTCTACCAGCTCATCATCTTCAGCCACATCTCTTGATATACCTTTTATTATTAAGTGGGGGTTGTTTAACATCACATCTTCACATTTTAGATTTAAATTACCTATAAGAGAATTTTTCAAGTCGTTTTTTTCTTCCATAGATGAAAGTTCGATTTTTAGTTTATTATCTAAAGGTTTTTTTATCGAGTTTGGGGCATAGGATTTTTTCTTGAAAGAAATTGCATCCTTCCATCTACGGGTCAATTCTTCGTAAGTGATTTTTACTGATGATTTAGGGGAAATTAATAAAGATGGGCCTTTTTGGTTTGTGTATGCTTTTTTGAAAATTTCGTGACTTCGGCGAAGGTTTTTACACTTTTATTTTAAGAAACTTTAAAATTTTCTTCTAGCAAATTTTTTTTTTAAATTGTTCAGTTCTTCTTTTATTATACTGCGAAGGTCAGATAGAACATTCCCTTCTTTAATATTAATCGATGTATTTGATTCCGGGGTGCGGGCTTCAATGGTGTTACCTAGGGTGAGGATTTGCTGAAGAATTTTATTAATATTTGCCTTGATAGTGGCTCTCAGATTTCCACTTTTTGAGAGCTCCGCCTCGATACTCTTGCAGTAGCCGATCAGTTCTTGCATATCCATTGTTTTATGGTTGTAAATGTAACGATTTATTGGATTAATTTGAAAATTTTACTCGTTAAAAATTTAGAATTTTTAAGAAACGTCAAATTTAAAACAGCCAATATTTCGTCCAAAAAAGGTGTAATTTTTATTATTTATATATATTTTTATGATCCTTAGGGCCCGATCTATTTTCGGGCTTTCCAAATTTCTTCCAAAATTCACACAATTATCCACTTTTATTTATATATTTGTAATCATTCGGCCACGATCGAATTTTGTATCTTAAATTAAAACAGTAACTTTGTATTTACATACTACTAACTACCACACTATAGACAAGAATCTAAACTAAAACAAAACGGGCAATGAAATTATGACGGACAGGTGAGAAAACGGAAAAACGAATAATGGTAAAAACTGACTGGTTACGAAATCAATGAGGAACAAGCGAAGACACGATAATGAGAATACGAAGAACCAGAAACTCAAAACAGTAAAAATCGGTACGTGAAATGTGAGGACACTCCTAAAACCAGGGAAAATAACTGAAGTAGCAAGAGAACTAAATAATTACAAGATAGACATTGCAGCACTGCAGGAGATCAGATGGGGAGGACAAGGAGAAATAAATGGAAATGGTTTTAAGTTCTTGTACTCTGGAAAAAGTAAGCAGGAAAGTAACGGCACGGGCTTCCTGGTGATCAGAAAAAGGATCAAAGACATATTGCACTTCAAACCGATGGGAGGAAGACTAATATTTAAGAATAAAGATGGTTCCTAATAACCTATCATTTACAAATGTGTATGCACCAATCGAGAAAAGCAACGATGCAGAGAAGAAACAATTCTACCATAAACTGGAAACACTATACGAAATGATACCAAAACACGACACAGCGATAATCTTGGGAGACTACAATGCAAAGATCGGAAAAAAGAAGCAAATAAGTGATGTGGCTGGTAAACAAACAATCCACGAAAACACAAATGATAACAGCACCAGATGACCAAATTTAAACACAAGATTATCTGGAGATGGTCGGAAGAAAACAATACAGAAGGCAACCAAACCAAATACGTAGTCTACCACGTATTAGTATCAAAAAGAAGAGCCACATCAATAACGGATGTGAGGACTTTCAGGGGAGCGAACGCCGATACTGATCACTATCTGGTGGTAACCACAATTAAACAAAAAACTGCAACAGAAAAAAAAGTACAAGGCTCAGAAACGCTTCGCAAAACAAAAATTTAACAACGAAACACTTACAAGGCAGTATCAGGAAGCAGTTAAAAATAAAAGACTGAAATAGTTAGCAACAGATAAAACTGAAGACTTAGATAGTTATAAAACCAAAAGACAAGAAGCAAACAGATTGTACAAACAAAAAAAGAATACATGGTTAGATGAAAAAATGAGAGAAATAGAAGAAAACAACACTTCCAATTAATATGCGTCGAGAAAAACGGTTAACAACTAAAGAAATTGCAACAATTGATGTTTACATAAGTACCAGTTTGTCATAATATTCAAGAAATTAAGTAAAAATTAAAACTTAATGTCCGTCAAGAACGTGCAATTTTAATAAAGCTGTCAGCACATGAGGAATAACTGAGGAATAAAAAGTAGCCCGGTTAGAATTTGCCGAAAACCATGTCATGTATCGATGAATGGAAAAATGTGCTTTTTAGCAATGAAAAAAAGTTCAATTTGGATAGTCCTGATGGATGGCAGTATTACTTACACGATCTGCATAAAGAAACAGAAGAAATACTTGAAGAAATGCATCTTAGTCGTAATTTTGGAAGATGAACCAGTGATGGTGTGGGGTGGCTTTAGGTTTCACGACACTATCCCGTTGGTTTAGATTTCCACTAAGATCAACTACGAAAAATACATAGAAATGCTGGAAGTCAGTCTTCGGAGAATCTTCTTGAAGAAAACTAATTTTACCAGCAAGACAATGCTGCTATCGATAACTCCAAGAGTACTTCAATCAGGCGTGGTTTAATGAGAAAAATATTGAAGTTATTAAGTGGTCAGCCTACTGCCCTGATCTAAACCCCATAGAAAACCTATGTGGTATTATTTCCAAGTAGGTTTATAAAAATGAAAAGCAGTTTCAGATAGCAGCAAGATTTAAAAACAAGAATTCGCCAAGTATGGACAAATTTATCTAAAGAAATCTTGAAAAATTTGACATTATCGATACCAGATCGTTTATTTGCCACCATGAGAAAGAAAGGTAAGTACCAATTACTAAATACAACTAAATGATAGGAGTATATTTTATACAAAAATAGTGATAATATCAGCTTTGTTGAAGGTTCTGATATGTATCTAATTTTTCACAACTTTTTCGATAAGTGCTTAGTTAATTTCTTATTGTTACAGGTTTCAAAATTGTTTCAATAGTGTGTGTTGCAGTTTCAGTAATTTTTCAAAAAGGTAAAATTTATATTTTGTAAATCTTTATAATGCATTTCATAAAATAAACTTTCTAATTTTTCTAGATTAATGATTGGCTTGACATCATGAATATCTGGGTACCTCAAAGTAATTCTAAAGCTCCTCTAAAAGCATATGGATTGAATTATTTTACGTAATTTTATTACTCTTATGCTAACGCTACGCCTGCGTCTAAACTCACCTATCAGCACCGCATAGGGACAGCGGCTGATCATCACTAACAAATTTTATTTGCTATGTGTATTTAAATGCAAGCGCGCTTATATAGCAGCATCAGCACATCCCCTGATAGGAACGTTCACCGCCTCGACCACTGGACATTTCTCCGAGAGAATATTTTGCAGACGCAGTGCTTGTAATGCCCGTTGCACACTCTTGCCGAGATAGAACGAGAGCGAGAGTGTAGATGGAAGCTCTCGCACCGTTTTGGTCCTGCTCGCTAGCTCTCCATCCCAAGTCGGTTTTTTATGTCCGAATCAAAGGGTCTCGCCTGACTTGCGAATGTGTTGCTGTACACTCTTGCGCCCCAGTCTTGTTTGTGCTTTGTTAGTGAAAGTATCGTTTAACAAAATAGCATGAAACAATGAAAGTGAATTAAATTTTTTAGAAGTATATCAAATGGAACCTGTTATTTGGGATGCTAGTCACAGGTTCCACAAAGATAAGAAACATTTACATGATGCATGGGTTCGCATTAGTGAAGAAGTAGGATTTTTTGTGGCGGAATTAAAAGAGAAGAAGGATTCACTTATGGCAACCTATCTCTCACATTTGAGAAAAATAAAAAATTCTCATCACACTGGTGCGGGACCAGAGGAAATTTACAAACCTGTGTGGTTTGCTTTTGATCTCATGAATTCTTTCTTAGCAACTTTATATGAATGCAAAAAATCAAGAGATACTGCAAATAAAGTAAGTTTTATTATTAAATATTAATATTAATATTTTTATTACATGAATATTACATAAATAATACATTTTTAAATACTTTTCGCCAAGTACCAGGCTGAATCATTTGTCCGATATCATCAAAGACATCTGTACTACCCGATACAGTGTATATTCTTCTTGAAGTTGCACTGTTCTAGAGAAAAAGACAAAGCATAGGTTTTTTCTGGATTTAGTAGTATAGGCTTCCGCAAAATTCTAAATCTTGATGCCAATATACCAAAAGCGTTCTCTACTACTACCCTAAATACTACCTAACTGGATAGACTGCAGTTAATGTACGAAATAGATGGCTTGTTCATAATTCGACCATTTCATTCGTTCTGCTAAATGCCGTTACTATGTATCATCACCTACTTCTTCGCCTCGCCAATTAAGTTCACCATCTCCATCATATTCCAAACCAATAAAAACAGAAATCCCTCCACGCCGTCCTTCATCTTCATATTCCTTACCTTCGTCTTTGTATTCCCATCCTCCGGTAATTCATATACCACAGTCATCAGAAAATGCAGCAGGACGCAATGCAATAAGACAAACCACCCCATTACCTTCCCAACAAATTCAACTATCAAACGAAATAAAAATTTTTTCAAATGAAATTCTTTCTACTGGGACTTCACAATCTAGAACCCAAACTAGAGAACATATTGTAAACGAAGTATTCTATAATGCGATGTACTATAGTGAATAATGCGATGTGGTACTTTTGTTTGTTTTGAATTTTTACTTTATTCTTTTATTTTTTCTTATTTTTTTTAATAGTTATCTAATTGTTATTAACCTTTTCTTCATTTTCATGTAATAAAAAGATTAACAATAAATTTTAGTTTTATTTAATTACCTGAATTTCATCCTGCAGGACTTCATTTAATGCCGCACAGACTTCATGTACTATTTTAGATATTAAAGAACTAGTTATCTTGAAAATAAAATCAAGACTTTCGAAGCTATCGCCAGAAGCAAAAAATCTCAATGTGATCGCAAGCCGGAATTGATTGTCTTAGTTGTGTATTTTGTTTGGATATAATTGGTGTCACTTTGTCCAATAAATACTCAAAGTCTGTTAAAGTCATTCTTGTAAATTTTTTAAATTTGCCGGATGACTCTGCCACTAACTGTGATAATTGGTTTTCCATGCTTTCCCTGTAACAGGTTAACTAAAAGAATGAACGAACGATGAACTTCTTGGCAATATGAAGGTGATACGGCGGAACCGTATATCTCCTTCATCTGATATGAGTGGCGGGCGTTGGAATTTATTGAGGTGTGATTCCTCATTTGAAGCGCTAGGCTTGATGGAGATGGATTTTTGGTCCATGGGGATAATTTTCCGTGATTTGCGGAATCCTAGATGTTTCGAAGAATTTTTCTGGAGGCGTGATTATGGGGCCAGAAGGGCGGTGGTGCGATGTGGGTCTGCGATCCGTGGTTTGGGGTCCCTAGTATTCGATGAACTTAGTCCCTTGGTATCGATGGGGCAAGGCGAGCGATTTGGTGTAATTCCGGGCGTCTTTGCATGGTTTCTTGGCAGCCAGGTATTTGATGAACCCAGTGCTTGGTGGGAACCTACAACAAACCTACAAGAATGAGCGTAAATGTAGAAGTATATGTATTGCAGTGGTATTCTTCAAAAAATATTGGAAGAAGCCTTTACTATCTTTTTTTTAGTTTACCTTGGCTAGCTTATCAATGGTCGGCAGCATTGAGCTCTATTCAAGAGTCGGTTCCTATAGCAGTTACGGCGACAATTAAAGTTGTAATGATAAATAATAATTACCAGTGCTTCGAAAAAAAAGATCTTTTTCCAAAATAATCCTATCTAAATCGTCTATAATCCAATGTAAAATAAATTTAAATTTTTATTATTTCTTAAAAGGGATCGAAGTTTCAATTCACTACTATCAATTCGTCGGCTTATCAATCTTGCACATTCGTTCCTACAAATGTAATTTTAATTTTTCTAATTTCCAATACAATCCAAATCGAAACTTAAATTCGAACTATTCTCTTTCCAAATCAATCAAACTAAATCGCCTTACTACCGCTCGGCAGCAACTTATCAAAAAATATCCAAATATTATTTCAACTCAAATCAAATATTCAAAATAACGCAATAATGCATACGCACAAAAATCACTTTAGTCAAAATTATTTTTTGAATTTTGTCGGTTTCATATTGTGTTCTCTTTTCTTAGTCTTGAGAATGAACCCATAAAGGCGTCCGAAACGTAGACAAACTGAGATAGCGTTTGATTTGCAAATCCCAGCCAACCTGCAACTTCCTTATCATACATTATTATTTGGGTGAAAATTGTTCTCTTACTTTTCTTTTTATGTATAGTGTGTAAATACTTATATTTACTGATAGCATATAAGGGGGTGGTTTTGGGGGTTCAACCCCCCCCCATGAGTTTAGTAATTCTAAATAATTACTACATTAATACCTTTAATTTCTTTTAGTCTGCAAATTTCGATTTGAAGTTATTCGTCAGTGGCCTGCAAAGAATTTAAATTATTAAATTCTTATTTTTTTTAAATTAAATTATTAAAATATTAAATTAAATTATTAAGTATTTTTGTATTCGTGCGCGTCTTCACTACACGTAATCCACAAAATTAATTTAGTACAACGGCACGTATTTATAATAATTATTATTATAATTTATAATAATTTAGTTTTTGTGTTTTAGGTAAGAGAATCGGGTAAGAGAATTATTGTTTGTTTCTTAAATATAGTTACTTCTTGTTACACTAGTGACTGTAACAATTAATTGTTACATTTTTTGTTTCTTTGAATTTGTTTAATTTTGGTTTAGTGATTATTTGGATTTCTGTAAATATTGTTTTATTTTAATTTAAAAGATGGCGTTGCTAGCTTTTCAATTTTGAAAATGCTGCGGTTTTGTGTGGTTGGTAGAGAAGGTCATCGACGACGATCGAAGAAGGTCGTTTAAGAGCGTCATAGAACAAAACCGCAAAAGCAGTAATTGGTGATTTGGAAAACATAATTTTAGTTTTAAAGTAAAATTTAGTGAATTAGGTGAGTCACATTTTAATTGATTCTACCATTGATTTACTTTTTGGAATTCTCAAATGAGAAATATTTGTTTTTGGTTAATATAAAATTTTACAAATGTCGATTGTAAATTCACATCTGGCAAACAAGTTTTATGTGATATAAACTAAGTTCACAAATTACGTTGAACGAATAATTTGGGTATTTTCTGATAACAGAAAATTTGATTTCTTGTACAACCATTTTTACAAGTGACCTCAGTTGCTTGGATTTGACTTGATTACCTTTATATGTTTATCCTTAGGAAATACTAAGGTAATTTAAGTCATGCGCTCGCTTCGTATGCAGATCAGGACGTTTTATTTTACGTAGCCACCATTCTTTTAAAGGACTCACGAAGCTGTAAAGCTACCCAGCTTCTTCGACAGTGGGTAAAAACCCAAGAGCTAGCCTATCTACTATTGTCATCAGTAGAGACAAAAAGGGTTTCTGTAACCAAGAGGAGAATAACGTTACATGACTCAGACCTAAAATGAAAAGACTACATCAGTCAACTAATTTTGGATTTATTGAAAAGCGGAAGAAAATATATGATGGTGCCAGTGTCGAAACCAAAAGGTCATCGTCATCAACTACGGATGCAACAATCAACCCCTTTGTTGCTTCGACTTCTTATAGTTTAGAAATAAATTCATTTGAATTAGGTGAAATTCCAACAGAGGAAAGTGGGTCAAATCCGCTGGACATTGGAAATTTTGTGAAGAAAGTTATTAACAATGATTCGAGCAAATTTGAAGCTCTAACTAAATGCTGGACACCTTCTGAAAACTACGTATTTCCCGTTTCTGAAAAAAGGCACCTTTCATTCCAAACAAAGTGGTTAAAAATCTATGCTTGGTTAGCTTATTCCGAAAAAGGACTGGGTACGTTATGCAAATTTTGCGTTTTATTTAGCCAACTAGTTGGAGGAAAGGGCAGGCAAGAACTGGGAAATTTAGTTACAAAACCGTTTGTTAACTGGAAAAATGCCAAAGAAACTTTTGAAGCGCATCAAACCAAAGACTACCACAAGAATGCATCTTTGAAAGCAGAAAATTTTGTATCGGTTATGGGTGGAAAAGTACCTGACGTTGTCAGCTTGGTGGATTCAGAGAGAATAAAGCAAGCAAATGAAAATCGAAGGAAATTTAAACCCATTATCAAAATAATTTTGTTGTGTAGACGTCAGGAACTGCCATTGAGGGACACTAATGACGCAGGTCCAATAGGTTTCGAGGAACCAAATTTTAACTAACTTAACGGGAACTTTAGAGCTCTGATAAGATATAGAGCACAAGGCGGTGACTCTGTTCTCAGAGATCATATTGCTTCCCAGAAATTAAATTCTAAAACAATGTACACGAGCCTAACAATCCAAAATGAGATCATTGAGTTGTGCGGTGATGTTATTCAACAATCTCTAATAACGAGAATAAAAAAGACCGGGTATTTTTCAATTTTAGTCGACGAGACCCAGGATATTTCAAGAAATCAACAACTTTCATTCTGTATTAGGTATACAGATACTGAAAAATGTGCATTAAGAAGACTGTATCACTTTTTTAGTAGTAACAGATGTTACAGCAGTAGAACTAACAAATACCATATTGTCAATTTTGAAAAACTTAGGCTTAGATTGCAATCTTTTTATCGGTCAGGGATACGACGGTGCCGCCGTGCCGGTACAGTAAATCTGTGGTAAACTTTTGTAGACTTTCATCACACCGATCGCATGTGTTATATCATATTATAAGGGGTGGTGATAGCAAGTCTTCCAATACGTTACTTGGTCTTTGCGAAACGCAATGGACTGAAAAACATGAGTTTGTTGCTCGTTTTGTGGAACTCTATGTATATATTATTGAAGTCCTTAAGGTTCTGCAAGAGACAAGTACCGAAGATACCGCGATTCAGGCGTAGCAACTAGCGGATACAATAACAAAGGCCGATTTTGTTATTTCCCTTTTAACATTACACAAAATGTTTAGCTATTCGGTAAATTTAACTAAAACTTTACAGAAGGTGAATGTAGATCTAGTGACGTGATGTCGGCATGTAGAGCTTATTAGAAAGTCGATTCAATTTTGGCGTAAAAACTGAGATGAAATCTTCAGTCCCATTTACAAAAATGCAGAAGAACTGGTGACAAAAATGGGTGGCACGATGACAATGCCTAGAGTTGTAAAGCGTCAAATTCATCGTAGTAATGTTATGGTAGAAAATACCGAACAATATTGTTTAAGGAACATTTTTATACCTTTTGTCGACCACTTTCTGGTAGAATTGCAATAGCGCTTCTCGAAACATTATAAAGTTATTTTGAATTTGCAGTTTCTTTTTCTAGAAAAAATGTCTCGAAAGTAAGAAATAAGCTTTCAAGGATTCATACATATTATACGAAAATAATTTTAATTCCTTTTCCGCAGGTCTATATCTATGGAAAACCAGATGACAGGATTGCAAAGATTTGCCAAAAACTGCTATTGATACCTTTATAGCAACCGATGAAATCTTTCTTCCAATTATTAAAAGTTTATTGCAGATTTTAGCGACTCTGTCCTGTTCTACAGTTACTTCGGAGAGAACTTTTTCGACCCTTCGTCGACAAATATCATGGGTAAGATAATCAATGTCAAACGAGTGATTAAATGGACTTTGTGCATAGGGATATTCAAGTTCACCCTGAAGAAGTAATCGAAAAGTTTTGTTTCAAAAATAGAAAAATGGTTTTGTAATTTTAAATTGTGTCTTATTTAAATGTATTATTATTTTATATTTATATTTTTTTTATATTTTTATTATGTAGGTACTTATTATTATTTTATTTGTAATTTTTGCTTGGTATTTCCTGATTACAAAAATTAATTTAAAATACAAGCATATGCCAACATTTTCTTTTAATTGTTAAACCTCCCCCCCAGGGCAAAGGTCTAACTACGACCCTGGATGGCACATAGAACAACAGCAGCAGTAAGTTCTATATTGTCTACTATTCTATCATCATTTATTATAGATCTGATCAATCCACACAAACTTCTGCAGTGACAGCAAAATTTCGAAAAACTGCAAGGAAATTAATTCGGGAATAGAAAGACTGTGAAATGTAAGAAAAATGATTTCTTTTAATAATTTAAAGTTATTATTGTTATTATGTAATAATAGCAACTGTTTATTTGTTTGAATCTCGTTAACATCTTTTTTTGCAGGAAAAAGCTGAAACTAAAGATGAGATTGACTTATTAGAAGAAATGACAGAAAGATGTCAAAAGGAAGAAGCAGAGAAGATTAATTTTAAAAATGCCTGGGAAAGAAGTGAAAAAAAAGTTGCTGAGATGGAGGAGGATAGGAAACAGTGCAACAAAGCCACAGTTCCAGTCCAGGAACTATCACGTATATTTACTCCCGGACAGATAAGAATGATTATGGATCCGACATTAAAGAAAGTACATTGGAGCGAGGAAGATTACGCTACTGCCATGTCTGCACGATCTTATGGTCATGCAGCCTATGAGTACTGGAGGTGCATAAGGAACATCCCAATGCCTGCATCATCGACTTTGCGAAAAAAAAGCCGCAACCATCAGCTTTGAACCAGGAGTTTTACTTTCCGTTTTCAATCACATGAGATTGAAAAGCTCAACGTTGGGGTCTAGGGAGACACTGTGCGTCGCATCTTTTGACGAAGTATACAATTCCCAACAAATTGACATTGACAAGAAACACGAACTAGTGGTAAGTTTTTTAATTTTAAGTGATTCTGAACGCAGCTTAATTTTTGATAATTCAATTTTAGGTTGGGCCACACAAATTTACGCAGGTTTCGATGTTACGGGGACTTTTTGGTTGTTGGAAGCAACTTGTATACTATGATTATGACAAGGCGATGACACAAAAATTGTTACTGGACATCATTGGACATGCTTACGACAATGGCTTTACTGTTGTCTGTACAGTTTGCGACATGGGACAGCCAAACCAAAATCTTCTTAATTCGCTAAACATTAGTATCAACCCAAACCAACAACGGTTTTTCATCCATCCAAAAGATGCCACTTGCAAGGTTTTCATGCGGTGTGATGACCCACATTGTATAAAACTTATCCGGAACCATTGGATTGACACTGGATTTGAATATAACGGGGTTCGAATAACAACAAAGAGCGTCTGGATTTTGGCAAACATTCAAATAACTTGCGATTTAAAAATTGTTCCTAGTTTGATAGAGAAGATGCTCAATGTCGTCGGAAGTGAAAGACAGAAAGTTAAATGGGCTGTGAAACTATTTTCAAGAACAATCGCCTATGCCATAAAGTTTCTTGGCTCCAAGGGACTTTTGTCTGACGATCCTTTTTGGAAAGAGACAGCAGACTTCATTGAACTAGTGAACAATTGGTTTGACGTTTGCAACGCAAGTCATAAATATGGTCGTTACTCAGGACTTCACGGATATGGCGTCGACCTTACAAGGCAAAACGACGTGCTGGACCGGATGTCGGCTATGATGTTGACTACGCGCGTTATTTCGAAAAACCGGAATATGCCAAGACAAGCTCTATTACCTTTTCAAAAGGGTAGGTATAGTTTTGAACAACATGGCCCTGAAAGAATTGTTTGTTTATTTACAATCAAAATACAATGTTATGAATGTATTACTGGATATTGAATATATTTTGACTAGGAAACTAAATCAAGATATATTAGAGCAAGTTTTTTCAACCATTCGAGCCATGAGCAGATGCGACGATAAGCCCTCAGCTTTGGGTATGAAATACAGAATACGAAATTACATCCTCGGTAGACATGCCGCCACCATACTTGCAGCCAACACAAAGGATTCTTCCGAAGATGAGGACATAATACTGACTCAGGATTTTTCATCATCTTCAGGACTCGACATGTTGGAGCAAGAAGTCCACTCCATCAACTTCACAATCTTTTGTTAAATGGAATGAAAGTGATTGCATTGCAGATGGTGACGAAATTTCGCAATTCTATATTTTTCCAAACGTGGTGGATAACGAAACGGAAAATTGCGACGATTCTTTGGACAATGTAATGATAATTTAATTTTTAATGCAAAATTATCAGCTATTTTTATTTATTACAATACAGCTCTACCGATTAGTAAGTCTTTAAGTAATTAATTTTTAAATTTTTAAAAATTTTATATAATTTTATAAGTAAATTTTTAAAATTAAAATTTAAAAGTAAAATTTTATAAATAAATTTTAAAAAAAAAATTAAGGAGTATGTTGGCGTTAATTTTACTTAAGGAGTATATTTTGGTATTTTTTTCATATTAAGTATTTGTGTGTAATTTATATGTAATGATATATAATGGTTTTATACCAAATAAAGTTCATTTATTATATTATTATTATAATAAAATAATCTATGCACTTTAATATAAATTTTTCAATTTAACTATAGTTTAAGTGAGTAAATTCACCGAAACTATAGTTAAATTAAAATATTTATATCAAAGAAGTGGATAGATTATATTATTAACATTAAAAATTAAAAAAGTAATTAATATGCAGTATTGCTATATCAACTAACAAACTATTAAAGAAACTTTTCAATTATATTTATAAAAATGTAATAAAATAGTTAAGGTTATTAACATGTGATAATTTTTTTTATAAAATTAATTTTTATATGTAACATGTAAAAATTAATTTTATAAAAAAATAAAAATGTGTAATATATCACAACATCTACAAGCCATTTACTTGTCTAAGTTTTACCACCTGCATGTATTGGAGTTAAGTTTTTTAAAACTGTAATATTGTTGTGTATGTTATTTTAATAAACTTAATTAACATTCAACACTTTCTTATTCGTACTTCATCTACGTATTTATACAGGACATCTTTATATTAATTTTGCAATTCTTAGGATACCAAGATAATAAATTTGTTAAAATTCAACTCCTACCTAGAAAAAGGACTTGCTTCTGGAATATGAAAAGGTCACAATTCAGGAAACCATTTCAGATGAGGCCCTTAAATTCGTTTGTGGATATGTGGCCAACAGGTTCAGGCAAAAATATTCTTGGCTGGGGTCTGCTTACGTTGCTCATGTCGACAGTAATGGGTCAGATAAAGTAGGCTGTAGTGATTGGATGTCTGTAATATCCAGAGGAAAGCTCATGCAGCCTTCAATTGATCTCATCACTGTCGGAAGAGTAATGCACAAGAAATTCGATAAAATGCATGGATCTGACTTTGACCGAAAACCGCAGGTGTTTCAACGATTAAAGATGCGGATTATTGAGGCAATGGGAAAACATGTACAATTTCCAGAAGAAGTGCTTTTATGTATGACACGGTGCATGACGTGGTTCCGCATAAGACGAAAAAATATTACATTAAAAGAGGAAATATACCAACGGAAAAAAGAAAAAAAATTAGAAAAAGTGTCACAAAAAAAAGTCGTGGTAGTTGGCAAAAGCATCAAATAAGCATTTACAATATATAAATTCTCACAGAAAGTGTTTTATTTTATATTCAGAAATATTTTATTTCTTAATAAACACAAATGATTTTAATTACGTTAATATATAAAAATTAAATATAAAAATAATCTTATTATAAGTAAAATGTGATAGTAAATGCGAATTTATTACTAGAAATAGTTTATTTGTTTTCTACATTTCTCACAACATTTGAATTGGGCGGCGAAATAAAACTAAGATGGCGTCGATTGGATGTGCGTGAACTGAACCAAAACGCGTTTCAAAACAAACATACCATGGGCGAGAATGTACATGGTCGCATGAGAGCCTTTCCCCGAAACCACCCGAAACATTCGGGCGAGAGCACTCGGCGAGAATGTACAGCCGGCATAAGATGTTGATGCCTAGTGGATGCAATATACTCACTTATCATCACATTTCGCTTAGTACAGATTTTACAAATTGTGTTAGTAGGTATATTTCACAATGGCATTAATCTTGTAGCAATTTTAAAAGAGTGCAGGCGATGAACAATATGAGTTTTGAAAAACTTATTGAGGCAGTTCGAAACTATACTTATTGAAAAAAAAGTTTCAAAAAGTGGTGATCCAGTAAGAAAAATAAAAAAAGGAAATACGAAAAGAAAATGTCATTTCTTTTAAAATTACTAAAGACGTGCGAAAGTAGTGATGTAAATGAAATTGATGAGGAGGGTGATATCGACACCCCTAAGGAACAACGTCGTATCTCGACTTACGACAAATATGAGTTATAACTACCGCTATAATCGTGAGAAAAATACCTGTCTTTTGGTACAAAAAAGTTTACTTTACAATAAATAATTCTATGAAATAATCAGTTGAAAAAAGTTGTATCTCAACGTTTTCTTTCCTATTGAACAGTAACAAAGCCGGTACTCGTGTTACGTCGTTATCCAACTAAACGTTTCTGATCATGTTGGGAGGTAAAATAGTCGTAACATCAGTTACATCGTTGTTCTTCGTAAAACCACCGCGTATATTATGGCTCTGCCGTGATGTATTAAGATTACTATGTAGAACTTGTAACTGTATATAATAATTTATACGTAAACGCATTTATATACTTTTATTACAAACCAAACAAAAACTCTTTTTTTGGTTGGTATAGTACCAACTACTATATTATAAGTTGATGTCTGTAAAAGAAGTATGCTGTATGACTTTTACAAAGGTAAAAAAGTGTACAATTATTATTAACATTAATAAAATGGCAACATCAAAAGGATGTGCAATATGTTGAGAAAAAAGAAAAATGCGATTCAGAACAATGAAGTGAGACATGATGGTACCAAATATCAGAGTATATTAAATGCTTTCGAAATGAATGATAACGACTTGCTGCCAAGCCAATCAAAAGGTTTAAATAATATCAATACAGATGGAAATCTTCAATATTATTTAAATGATCATAACATATTATAAAGCAGTTCCGCTAATAAAATGGGAAATAATTTAATACAATTCAGAAAAACTTGATTCTTAACAAACCAGTCAAACTACAGAACTACTGATTCTGACGACGACGAAAAACAATTATATTCATCGGATGGGTCGGAATACTTGCCTTTTGCAGTTATACCGTCTAGAGATTCAAACGCAATTGATAAAACTAATCGGAAAGATAAAGATGAAGTACCGAACGCATTTGATAGCTTTCAAGATAAAACTAATGGGGAAGATAAAGTACCTAACGCGGTTGATAGTTTTGAAGATGGCACGGCTTCTGATCGGTAAATTTTAATATCGAAGCGAAAAAAATTCTAAAGAAAACTACCAGAAAAATAAGGAGAATGGTTGAAAACTGGTGGAATGTTATAAAAAAACCGAAGAACTTACTAACAAAAAAGGAAAGTTGATAAGAGGGAAGAAACTTAAATCTGGATGTAATCAAAAATGCTCTCGTAAGTGTCACGATAATTATATTCAATCAAATTTGGGCAATGGGAAATCAAAACCAGCAGGTCGAATTTGTGAGTAAGTGCGCTATATGGGTTCTCAAGAAACAAATTAAGGCTTCCAGCATTGCTAATTCAAGATGTAAGTGGTCATAAGAGTATTAATTTGTTGTAGAAGGCACTAAATATCAAGTTTGTAAAACCGCGTTCCTAGATACATTTTATATAATTTAAATGAAGAATGGGTAAAAACGATCTACAAGAAGATAGATTTGCAGTACTCTCTTTACCCTGACTCAAGTGATAATCGAGGACATCATTCTAATAGGGCAAATACAATACCAGATGAAATCGGTGAGATTACACTTATCTGGAATACCTTATGATGATTCTCACTATGTCAGGGAAAAATCTATAAAGAAGTAGGTACTTTGACGAGCAACTTACTTTCACCAAACTTTACGAACTTTATGTAGATTGGATGAAAGACAATAAATTATCACACGCACTCTGTGGCAAAAAATCGCCAATATCGAGAAATTTTCTAGAATGAATACAATACATAGATTTCTTTAAACCCAAGAGAGTGCCACGAAGTTATATAAACAAAAGGGAATTAATTCAATTTTTCCCCAATCTTAAGGTTTTTGGGCAATGCCCTTGGCTAGCTCTGAATGTAGCAAAATAAAAAAAAACAGATCGGCCAGTTCTTTCCTAGATAAAAGGAAAATAAGGGGATAGCTTAAGTAACCCGAAGCGCCACGTGATTGTTAGCTATCTTCCCTTGAATAAGCCCACTACTCAATATCACGAATAAATAGCGTAAATTAAGAACTCGCACGATATCAGCGATATAAAAATAAATAAAGAAATATTGCACTTGAATTGTAAACAAAAATAATTTTTTAATAAACAAAACAATAAGTTCACAACCTTCGGAAATGTTGCAATACAAAGGTAAGCTACAGCCGAATCTCGTTATCTTGATGGCTTTAGAAATTATACAATTTAATAACATGACAATTTAATAGTCAATTTCGTGCGTCTCAAGTTTATCGAGGACCATAAGTAATCACATCTAAATAGTCGCATATGATTTTTCTTGCCTCAACTAACAATTTAAAAAGCGATATTGAGCGCTAATATGATAAAAGTAAATTAAATACAAAAGGTGAATGTGCTAATTGAGTAGAATTATTCCTAATTAGATTATACGTACGCAGGATTATCGTACGTTATCGTTTTGATACGTTTTGCGTTTACAAGTGTCCGCATTATTTTAAGACCGACGAAAGAATTCAATAAATTATAATTTCAAGGCGCAGTAAAATCATGCAATTTTAATTTTCACAAAAAACTGAAATAAATAACCGAAAGCTATGTTCAATCACACCCAAAAAAATTGTGCCGTACCAAATTTAGTTCTTACATCAATCAAAACAAGTATCACAAAATTTATTGGAAAAAAAGTTCAATAGCGAAATCAAAATAATGAAAATAAACTTAGCTTGCTTTGATGTTTGGATGAGATCGGATGTACCAAACTCGACGGGGTATATTACGTCAATCCAAACGATCCAAAAAGAAAACATACATAGGACGGTAACGAACTTCTTTACGAATCAAAAAAAGATGTATCAATGGCTTTAAATCCCCAAAACTGGGTTATGATTGTTGGATATACACCAGTAGAAAAATAACCAATTTAATCCCAACCAACCAATAATATCTTCATCTAGCGGTTAGATCCCAGAAAACACCGGTAGAACGAACCAAAATACTTTTCCATTCATTAACCACTAGCAAAGAACCATATAACCATTCTCCAGATGCTCACTACATGTGTTCATCCACAGTCGCCTTCATAACAAAAACTAGCAAATGAATGCTGACCAAACAAATGAATGGGGGATGGGGTAGGACCCTCGTAGATGGTATCGAGAGCTTAACCACAGATTCAATAAAAGTTTCTAACGGTGATAACGACATATGTGGCGTTAAGAACAACCAAAAAATGGATAATTTGATCCTCTAATAGAGAAAACTTCTTTCACTCCAAATATACGATAGGTAAAAAAAATTATTTAGTTCATCCAAAATTTTATAAGACTCACTTCCCGTGATATTGGAAAAATTGCACCTCGAAAACTTTTAATACTAAAATGTGTCCTTCAAGATAATAAAGCAAAGCCTGCAATATTTCAGATAATTCCTAAACACGACAGGACCGTATTCAAAAATTAACAAAATATTTGTTAATTTTGAACCGTTACAAAAGATACGGTTGATGAGGGCCATACCAACGACTATAATAGCGTTGACATTAATTTCCCAAAGTATGAAACTTTTATATTCCATTTAATTGCTGAATCAAACTGACGATTCTATCCAACAGATAAAAGAAGATGTAGGAAAACGTATTGGTCAAAAATGTACAGATGTGATTAGAAAAAAGAAAGGATTCGAAGTCTTTAACAAAATTTCAAATGTACTGCACGGTAAACATGAAGATTCAATAACAATAGAACCACAAAAAATGTACAAATTCAAATTCGCTCCAATCGCATCAGTCGATGTTGAAAGAAGTTTCTCCACATACAAAAACATACTAACAAGGGAAACGTCAGGTATGCGAAATTTTGTTTTGGTTTATACTTACCTTACGTAAAGATTACACCTAAGGCATTACGTGAATGAAATAGTAGCGCGCCATATTCAGCCAATTTTGAGAAAATCGAATTTGAAAATTTCTTCTTTTTCCACGAAATAACTTAATAATAAAAGATAAAACTTGCAACAAAGGTTCCGTGGTAACGAGGTAGAGTGGTGGCTTTAATAAGCAAGGGTTCTAGGTTCGATTCCAGCATCCGTACTTTTTTTTTCAAATATTTTTTTTTAATTAATTTTCTTTTTAAGTAATATGTAAATTAACAGATATTTAATAATTATTCGAAATTATTAATTTTTAATTAATTATTAATTACTAGATCCCGTAAAACTTACTGTTTTCCCTGTTTTTACGATGAATACCACCCGGGATCGTGCGAAACGTCGGTGTAAAAAATTATACAATGTAAAATGATCAGAAAATAATTAATATGTATAATAATAATATACTTCATAAAATATGTAAATACTTATTCAATTATGTAACTTTTCATTTCTTATTAAATATATAAATAAAATACGAAAAATATATAAATAAATACTTATTTAATTAAAAAATATAATTTTTAACAAATTCCTAAAATTTTTGAACGTTTCGAATAATAATCAATTTAAGAAATGTTTGAAAATACTGTTAGTAAGACAAAACGATATCGTCCGAATGTTGAGATCTGAAAAATTAATAATTTCGAATAATTATTAAATATATGTTAATTTACATATTACTTAAAAAGAAAATTAATTAAAAAAAAAATATTTGAAAAAAAAAAGTACCGATGCTAGAATTGAACCTAGAACCCTCGCTTATTAAAGCCATCACTCTACCTCGTTACCACGGAACCTTTGTTGCAAGTTTTATCTTTTATCACGTTATTTCAGTCAAAAAGATGAAATTTTTAAATTCAATTTTCTTAAAATTGGCTGAATATGGCGCGCTACTATTTCATTCACGTAATGTCTTAGGTGTAATCTTTACGTAGTATAAGTATAAACCAAAACAAAATTTCGCATACCTGACGTTTCCCTTGTAAGTGACAAAAGACAATCATTTAAGCTAGACAACCTAGAAAAACACATTATAATTAACATTTATTATAATAAAAATAATTTAAAAAATAGTAGGGGAGAGTTGAACAAAACCGGGTAGACACGTTAAACCGGGCATTACTGTTTGTAATGAAATAGGTAACGCTATCTAGCATCTAATCCATGAAAGTATAAGATTTTGTACTTCTCAGCATAATTCTTTAAACAAAACCATTTTAGTACGATTTATCGATGTATAGTAGAAAAGCTTCTTTTTCGGTGTTAAAAATTTTTATAATTATGTTGTTTTGGTTTTTATAGCAGTTGACTGTTTGCGTTTAAGCTTAACTTAATAACGATCAATTATAATTTTTGCAGTGATCGCCATGTTTAAAGATAAAGAAGCTAGTAACTCAAATGATAGTATACATGAATCTTTTATTGGTACGCCACCAGAATGCAAACTATAACCTATTGATGAATTAGCGCGAACAGAAAGGTACTATTGCTTTCTCTGTAAACGTTAGTTATATTAGAGTATTTTTGAAAATTATCTAAAGCGATGAAATCATCAACTTTGTGAAAAGTATACTCATTAGTCAATGCTACGAACAACGATGGGAATAAAGCATAACATTGATTTATCGAAATATTCCAAATTACGAGCATTTTAAAAAAAAATCACAAGGTTTTATATGATAATACCAATTAGACTAGTGGTGCTAACATCAATGTACGATACGTCGAGGTGAACGGACGTGTTGAGGTTATGTCATAGTGGTGAAATATTTTGTGTTGTTGTTTGTGATAATCGGTCAATACCAATAACTTTGCTAGTTTATAGCTAAACAATTTTAGAGAAATAATAATTGTATAGTATTTTTATATTAATTTAGTGATCGTGTATATAGTAATCGTGAACGTAATAAAACACGTGCTCCGTGAACGTGATTTAATCACGCGCTCAGTGACCGAGAACGTAATCAAGCTCATTAAGCTTGTTGTTTATGACAAACGTTTGTTTGTCGTTTATTCGATTTAACTTTGTCTAAACTTGTGAGAGAATTACGTTGTGATTGTAAGTTATTGATTGATTGTACTAAAAATGACTGAGAGCGTCAGTTTGCAAAGGTTGCAATAAGCAAGTAAAAAAACAATTCGTCACTTGTAGGAACTGCGGTATCGTTTACCACGATAGCTGTTCTACTAAGGCCGTCAACATAAAAAGATATGGTGAAGGTGTTTATTGAGTGTTGTAGGAAAACAAGACCTTCCCTCAATAGCTCAATAAATATTTCCAGCAACTCGAGTATTGAATGCGACAGTCTAAAGCGGCGTTCAGATAGAAATTCTTGTCTTGCCTTGCTTAGGTAGAAACTGGCAAGCGCCAATCAGATTGAAGTATTTACTTCTACCCTAATTTTTGGCTAAAATTTCCGTTGCGTTGGCGAGGTCTTGCTAAAGCTTGTCAGTGTCACGTTTTTCGATTCTACAACACAACGCAACGGAAGCAAGACCCAATCAAATCGAAGTATTTTAAATGAAACTTCGCGCGTATATTTTAAAAATTATTTAAATTTTAAATTAAATAAAATTAATATTATGTTGGTACTAAGTAGTATAAGATGGTATAAGTAGATAATAGTAAGTATATAGTGTGTCGTTATCAAATCAATATACACATTTAATTATTTATAAAATCAAAAATGAATAATTTACATTAAAACTTCGACGAAAATTTGGCATCGGTTCTGGAAAATTATCCTGCTTTGTGGAACAAAGCAAGTCCAGCCTACAAAAACAAAATTATAAAAGAAAATTCAATTAAAGTTATTGCTTCATCATTAAATTGCACAAGTAAGTAAAAAATTATTTTTGGTAAGTTATTATTAGAGTAAAAAATTATATTTTTCGTTTTAGCTGACATGGTAGCAAAAAAATATAAGTTTTTGCGCGAGAAATATCGCAAAGAAAAACTGAAATTAGAAGAACTTACTAGAAGTGGTTCAGGAGGTCTAACATATCAACCGTGGCCGTTAATGAGCGTTTTGAGTTTCTTCGACAGCGTTCAAGTGAGAAGAAAGTAAGTTAATATTTATATCAAATTGTATTTGTATTTATATATTATTTTCATAGAACATTAGAAAATCTTGCAGTTGCGTCGACGTCGCACAATAATACTGCTGTAGCAACTGTCGACGATACCTCACAATTTACAGAAGGCTCCGAAATAATTACTAGAGAAACACAACCATCTGGACAATCACAACAATTTTATTCAAATGAACTGCTTAATAATGATCTACTAGAAGAAGAAATTGCTCTACAAGATAAAGTAACAGCTGTAAGACCAAAAAGTACTTTACCAGATGCAGAAGAACAGATATCTAGCCAACCACCTTTTAGAAATGCAGAAAGAACGCCGCATAGAACTATTTCAAAAAGGAAAATAATAATAAAGAAACTACAAAACACAGTTCCGGCAGAGCCCACCAAAGTTCAAAAAATGTTGGATCGGTTGGTAACTGCTGCGGAAGCCACAGCCATCAACGTTATGGCACCAACAATTGGAGCAGAAGTCCCAGTATCTGGGATAAATAAAAGACGTTTGGTGTTTGGAAATTATGTTGGGGAAACTTTGAATGGTATGAGCGATGCGGCAGCAGAAAGGGCTATGTTTGCAATTAACAATATTTTATACAACATTATGACAGAAAACGATTAACAATAAAAATTAAAACATTTGAACAATTAAAAAAAAATAAAAAGTAACACTAATTTGTTTTTGTAACATGATCGACTTGCCAGTCGACACTTCCAATTCCAACAAAATACTCTTTCATGTAATTTTGAAATACAATTGCATCTTGACCAGCATTTCTTGCACCTAAACGTCTCAGAGAAGCTGCAGGTTTCAGGCATAAATATCTTGAAACTTCTTGTCGCCAAGCACCAAGATTTACTTCGCCATTTCGCATTTCGCGGTCTTCAAAAGCTTCGTTGCAATATTTTCGGTCTGCTAATGCTACGTATGCTTCTTCAGTTTTAATATAATTATGAAGACAAACCGTCGCTTGGATTATCTTGTCAACATTTTCTGGATATGCATTTATTGTTTTATGATAAATTTGCCATCGTGCAGCCAAAGCACCAAAAACATTTTCTATGCCACGCCGACCGCTAGCCAAACGATAATTGTAGATGTTTTCGTCATCTGATAAATACCTTCCACCGTAAGGACGCAAAAGATGTTTTTGTAAAGGAAATGCTTCATCGCCAACAAAAAAAAAAGAGTTTTTTTGTTACGGTGCCCGGTAAAGGTGCATCTGGTGGAATATTCAAAGTACCATTTTTCAAATGATGTCCAAAAGAAGATTCCCTGAATACTCCACCATTACTTTGGCTACCATATGCTCATATATTAACATACGTAAAGAAATTATTTGCATCGCATACTCCAAATAACACAATACTAAAGGTCTTTTTGTAATTGTAAAACAAGGTTCCCGATTTATTTGGAGCTTTAATCTTGACGTGCTTTCCATCGATCGCATCCAGACAGTTTGGCAATTGCCACCTACAGTGATATTCATCAGCAATCCTGATCCAATATTTCATAAAGCTTCGCATGTTTCTCTAACTATTGTGCACACTGTTGATTTGCCTAATCTAAATCCAAATGCTATTGATTGTAGGGAATCCCCAGATGCCAATAGTCGTAGAGTCATAGCTAATCGACATCCTGCAGAGATACTTGGTCGATTTGATCTAGGTGTGATCGTAGAACCAACGATTAACAGAAGTTTATCGAATATTGGTATAGTCATCCGTGTATAATTAAAAAACATATCCAGATCGGTTAATCGCATTTCTGGGATTAACCCAGAAGAAGTACGCCCCATTTCTGGTGGGGCGTACCCACCACCGACGACATCTTTTACGTTGATCTGGGTTAGCTTCACAGGCATATGCGAGAAACATTGATATGACATTTATCATGTTCATTACAGCGGCGTTTGTATTTCTTCGTATCAGTTCAAGATCCATTACCTAAAATTTATATTTTAACTGGAATGTAATAGAATGTATAGAATAGAATAGACATGTGTTTATTCTGTAGTAGTCTGTATTAATCTGTACTGCATTTCAAACGTAAAACTATAGATGTCGCCATCGCTGTTGTCTAAACAAGGCAAGACAAGGATTTCTATGTGAAGTCGTGTACGCAAAACCGAAGCAAAACAAAGCAAGGCAAGGCGCCACAAGGCAAGACAAGAATCTCTATCTGAACGCGGCTTAAGAAGCAAAAATTTGATTCTCAGAAAGTTAGTTAAGGAATTAGAAGTCAAAAATGGTTTACTAAAGAAAAAAATCGAACTCCTCGAAGGTGAAAAAGCAAATAATCCAACGTGCACACATCAAGCAAGTGAAACAATTACAGTTGATATGTGTAAACAAATTTTTAATGAACTCGACAACATAAAGAAATTAGCAAATAATGATAATAGTTCTTCTATTATAATAATAGTAATAGTAATATAATAAAATATAATATAATATAATAATAATATAATAAAAAATAATAGTTCTTTGTATTTGGAGAGAGTATCGACGATTGTGAGTTGGAATAAAGCATAACCTAAAAAGCTCTACCGCATCAATAAAATAGAGGTCAAACAAAACAATTTACATCGTTAGCTGGTGAGGACTGCGTTTATTTTCATTTTCACTTACTACGTCATGCCCGAAACAAGAAACCAAGTTAAAGGAGGCGCCGAGATGGAATCGTTAGGACAAATAAACTCGAAGTTAGATAAATTAATTGGAATGATGGCTGAAATGTAGACCGAGGTGGCGCAGAATACGGCCAGCATATCGGTAATAGAGAAGAAGCTAGAGAGGATTGATACCATGGAGCAGAGAATCCAAGAACAGGAAGTCCTCATTAGTGCATTGAGGGAAAAGAATTGTAAAGCCAGGGATGTTGCTGAACAATATGGTCGGCGAAACAATTTAAGAGTGTTTGGTATTCAAGAGCTAGAAGGAGAGTCGACTGACGAATTAATGTTGGACCTTTTGAGAAACCGCCTTCAGATCGATGTGCAATTGACCGACATCGAAAGAAGCCATAGGGTGGGCAAAATTATTAATGGTGATCGATCCCGTGCACCGCTGGTAAGGTTTCTTTCATATAGGACACGAAATTTGGTCATCAAAAACAGGAAATTGCTCAGGGGAACCAGTGTCAATATACAGGAGGACTTAACTACAATACGATACGAAAAACTTAAGCAAACTAAAAAGGACTTCGGATATAAAAATGTCTGGACCATTGATGGGAGAATAATGATTCGGAGAGTACAGAATGAAAGAACTGTTGTTGAATGCCTTACTTTGTAATATTTACTTAGTTTATATTTTTTTTTGAACAGAAGTTTATTTAACCGTAGTACTATAAAGGATATATGATTATTTAAAATAGGTTAGCAATTTCAGCTCTAAACAGCTCCAAACTTTATCGAAATTTATTTATCTTCACGTTTATTATTATCATTTAATAACTCGGACAGGTATGGAGTACTAATATTTATGATGGCTTGTTTTGTTATTGTTTTTATTGCATTTTCTGTATTGCGGCTGACGTCGCTCCTGTGTTTGCTTAATATGTTTCGCACTTGTAATTATTTATGCAATAATTAAATTTTTAATATAATAATTAAATCATTAAGTATCGAGTAACCAGGAGTGGCGTTGGCTGTTAAGCTATATCTCGTTAGGAGAAAATATTTTGCGTTTTATCTGATTATAGTATTTAATTTTTGTATTTTCATGTGACGCACGAGAACATAGTAGATTATGCGAATCTATTACCAGAATGTGAGGGGCTTGCGTACAAAGTTGGAGGTATTTATTTGAATCTCGTGAGTAGTGAGTTTGATGTCATTTGCATAACTGAGTCATGGTTGAACGAGAGTTTTTTGGATGGTGAGTTGGTGGGCAGTAGCGAGTGGAGTGTTTTTAGAAATGACAGGAGGCTTGAGCGTACTGGGAGAGAGAGAGGTGGTGGTACGTTTATTATTATTAAGACCAAGTATACTGTAAAGCAGATATTTACATCAGATACTATATTTGATGCTGTGGGAATTACTTTTGAGGTCGGATCTGAGTCAGTTACTGTGGTCTCTGTGTATGTTCCTCCGGGGCAATCTGGGATGACGTATTCCGAGTTCTTCCAATTTTATGAAAAAAATTTAAACTATATTAGTGATAAAGTTATCATTGTTGGAGATTTTAATTTGAATGATGTTAGGGGTACCACATCTAATATGTACTTAGGACAGCCAAATACGCCATCATTATCGGAATTTATAGATATCAATTACTTGCAGCAATTCAATAATATTCTGAATAGGTCGGGAAGGACGCTTGATCTTGTGTTGGGAAGCTTGGGGTGTGTTGTTGCTAGAGAGGATACTCCGTTCTTTTTATTTGCTTCTGAATTCAAATGTACAATATGACATCAGCCTCACGCATTTTAAAGAAATTGCGAGAAACGTCTTTAACCGAATGCCTATTAGGTAATTTTAGTAAATTTTGGGTGTAAAGCCTCTCGCATCTCGCATGTGGTCTCGAAGTCGCAGTTCGTTTAATGTAATATAATGCAGGTATATGTATTTATCTACATGTAATTAGGCCCTCGGCCTGTATGTAGTGTGAAATTTAACACAATAAAAAATAAAAAATAAAAATAAAAAATAACGCTTCTGTAAGCAATGGGACGTCCCGAGCAAACATTGCTAATACTAAGTCAAACGAACTCCTTGATGTTATTTCCATTAAATCTACTGTTGACACACATAATGCAAACGATATCCAACTAGCGATTAAACAAAAAATCAACCCTGCACAATTGGGAATTGGTGTAGCGAGCATTAGAAGCAACGAGAAGAACAAATCTGTCACAATTCGATGTGCAAACAACGAGGATAATGTCAAACTTAAGAGTGATTTGACTGCTGCATTAGGAGACGATTTTAAAATTTAAACGGCGGTAACTCCGAAGAAAATGCTTAAATTGATCAACATTACCGAAAACCTGACTAGTGACCAATTACTGGATTGCTTAATTAAACAAAATGTTAATTTAAAGTTGCAAGGTAAAATAACCATTTGCAAAATTTATAAGGTTAGCAACAAACCCCACCGCCTCTAGTAGAACGATCATTTCTATAAAGAGAGTAACCAGGAATGTTAAGTAATGAAGAACGAAAATGAGATGACAACGAACTTTCGGAGATTGAAACGATTTGAAAGTTCTTTGAAGTTACGAAATAACAGAAGTCGTCAAAACATTTGATAATAGATCTGATGTTAATGTGACATATAGAGAAATTATCGAAAGTGTTACATTTAGTTACCTGGCATAGCTATTTGTTCTTCCAGGTTCTTTTGTTTGCTATTAATTTGGCTTCACGTTTAAATACTTCACAAATTATGTTAAACGGGCCATGATTTGTATCGAGCTGAAGATTACGTTCAACATTGGCATTAATACAGTTGTTACACTCAGGTGGATTAGAGCACTCCCCTTCGTGTTTATGTTTACCACATTTCCTGCAAAAAGAACCATTACTACAGTCTTGTGCCTTATGGTTAAAACCGAAACAGTTGAAGCAACAGAACACCTTATCATATTTAAATACCCTGCACGAGTCCCACATAATCTTTAAACTTTCTTGTGCCAGTAAGCTGTCAGCCGTTGTTTGATCCATTTCCAGAAGGGCCGAGTGGTTGTCCCTTTATTAGGAATAATAGCAAATGCAATCTTATTGTAACCAATGTTACTAGTAATCTCGAACAACTATGGCTATCAATGTATATTAATAAAAAGTCATATGTCGTAGGTACTATATATCGACCTCCCTCATGTCCCCTATCGTCTCTCCTTGAATTAGAACTGTTTCTGTCTAAACTGTATGTTGAATACAATGGCCTTATTGTAATGGGCGATCTCAATATTGACTTACTTAAAGACAATTGTCAATCCAAGGCTTTACAGTCACTCCTTGCATCCTACAACATTACTCAAATAGTTAATCAACCTACCCGAGTAACTCTTTCTACAGCTACATTAATTGATCTAATTTGTGTTAGTGATGACCTATCCTACTCCAGTGTTCACACGCACGACCTATCCGATATGACTGATCATCGTTCAGTGTGCTGCAGCCTAAATCTTCAGGGCGTTAACCTTTAACTACACGCGCTGGTGTACTGAGTACACCAGTCGCATTTAAGACTCTGCAATTTGTGTTAAATTGCATTTTGGGCATTTACGCTATCACCTAACCTATTATTGAGGTGTTCAGAACGATCCTGGTAAATTTCGTTGTTATAGCTGTACCAATAAGTTGGATATTTGGTTTTAATTTCTAAGAGTTGCATGCGGTGTATAGAATACACCGCGCGAGTACTTCCGTAATGTTAGAACTTAACGATCGCGGTCAAAAATTGCCAGCAATTTAACACCTGTTTTTAGATCAATTTCCATACAATTTATAGACATAACTGATATAAAATCGTATAAATGCATTACAGCATTAATTTTCTGGGAATAATTATTGTTGACTTTGTTTTAATATTATAAAAAAATGCGAGTGAACTATACAAACCATTACTCTGCAGCATCAAGATCTTGAAAGTATTACAAAAATTTAAAGTGTCCTTACAGCTATTTTCACCACTGTAATTATATAAAAAATAGTCATTATTATATTGAACGTATAAGCTAATAATGTAAGTATATTTTTCAAGTTTGAAGTTGTTTATTTCGCATAAAATATTTTGTTTTCACATATTATACATATATTTTATGTTCATAGTAGAAAACATAAACATTTCTTAATCAAAATTAAAAATTTGTAGGAATCGTGCATCAGGTAAAAATCCAAAGTGTCTCAAAAATCGATATGCAAAGATCATGCAATTACTATTTGTCCAGAATGTAAGAATAAGGACGATAACGAGACTGTTTCTGTTTTGTATTTTTTTAAAAGTAAAAATATTTTATTTTATTTTGTAAATATTATCTTTATTATTGTTTAATAAACAATTATTAAGTAAAAATATATCTAGCATTTATTAACTATAGCTGTTTTGGAAGCATTTTGATGATGGTGTGCTCAGTACACCGCGCGAGTACTTATGTTAAATATCAGGGCGCTTGTAGTTAAAGGTTAAATCTGTTCCGGAAACTCGAACGTTCCGAAATTTTAAATCTTTTAACTCCGAACAGTTTACCATTGATGCTTCCAACATCAATTTGGGCACTTTGTGATGAATTGACTGATGCAGACGATAAACTCTCCTACTTTAACACCGCGATTGAGTATCTCTTTAGTCTGCATGCTCCCTTGTGCAAAATCAACGTAAGAAAAAGTAAACCTGGTTGGGTAACCGATAATGTTCAACTTCTGATAAAACTTAGAAATAAAGCCTCTCTAAAATTTCTGAAATCTAAATCTTGTAAAGACTACGAGTATTACAAAGATTTACGTAACCTCACTACAACGTCTATCAAAAACGAAAAGAAGGCATACTTTAAATTTCAAATTGATCAGAATTCAAATGATCCTAAAAAGTTATGGAAATTTTTTGACCAAACCAATATCCATTCGAAATCCAAACACTCAATTAACCTCGATGACAACGATCCTGATTTACTCTACAGTTACTTTGCCAACATAGCTTCCTCCGATATCAAACCTGAAGTTATTTTCTATTTCAATGAGAATCGTTTTCCGCTGACCTCAGGTAAATTAAACTTTCAGCCTGTCACATCCGAAGCAGTTGCAACTGAAATTTTAAAACAACAGTCCAATGCGATAGGCATTATCGATGCTAAAACTCTAAAATGCTAAAACTAACTTCGTCTTTTTGTCTTGATAGCTTAACTAACCTAATTAATTTTTGTCTTACTAACTCTGTAATACCTACATTATGGAAGAAATCAATCATAACGCCTATTGCTAAAAATAATAATGCCACCAAATTTAACCGGTGTGAAATTAGCAGCCAATTTCTAGCAGCCGATTTACCGGAAACACCCGAACGCATTATAAGCAAATTTTTATATGTATTGTTTGCGTTGCCGACTTGAGATTTATAACATACATCAACGACAATATTATGCACCTACCCTAAAAATTTGGTGCCGGTTTTATGGGGTTAAAGGTCATTTTCATGCAATTATTGCAGATGTTATACCCGCAAGTGCACTTTAATTCGATTTACTCCTAAACGGTTTGCAAAGCCGGGCTAAAATTTTCATCGTACATCAACAACAATATTATGCACCTACCCTGTAAATTTGGTGCCGGCATATGCATATATTTTGTTAAACGTTAAATATTCAAATACGGAGAGTGAAATGGCACTAAAATCACTTCAGCTGTTATCGACCGAAAAAACATTATTAGAGGATTCGCAGAAAACTGAAGATAAACCTGTCGATAGAAATCCTGGTGACGGTCTTCTCAAGTCAAGCCCGTATTATATTAGATTCTGTAAACTAATTGACTCGATTACTTTGAATCAATTTGAAACCGAATCTGAGAACATTTTTTACAATCCAAATTTATTTACGTGAATCTTAAATAAGTATTTGCCATTATGTTCGTTATGGACCTGTTTAATGTTAACAGACGGAAGACCTGTAAATAACAACGCGGTGGAAAATTTCTTTGGGCAATTTAAAAACAACATTCTTAATGGTGAAAAAAATTTAAAATGTTCCAGAGTCGTTAGAAAATTAAGAGAAGACGTATTGTCATTAAATATTGAATGTAGTTTAAACATTCCAAAGGCAAGATTAAGGAAAACTCAAATAGACCCTACTGACGAAAAACTATCCCAAGAAACGTGGAACAAAAAGCGTACACGCCAGTCAGGTACCCATTTTAACGGGAAGTACCTTCAAAGGATTAAAAAGGAAACCGTAAACGATAATATCATTTTTGCAGAAAACGAAGATTTCACTCAATGCGGATATTGTGGATACGGAGCACAGGAAGAAGATACGAAATGGGTTCAATGTGGCAATATAAACTGCAATCGATGGATTCATGCACTGTGCATTTCTGCAGAATTAGATAAATCGTTCAGTGAAGAATTTATTTGTAAGTTCTGTTCTGGGGAAAGTAAGGTTAAGTTTGAATCAAGTTCAGTTTATACAGAATCTCTCCGAGAAAAATGTGAACATTTTCTGTACGAACTTTTCAAAAAAAAAATTTTCAACAACTAGAATTAGATACCCGTAAGCAATCAAACTGTTCGAAATGGTTGGAAGAACGCAGAATACGAATTACTTCGTCATACCTACACAAAATATTAAAAGCGAAATGTAGTTCGTATAAGAACATTATAAAAACAATAATGTCCAAAAAGCAAGTTTACACTTCTCCAGTGTTACATGGAAAAAAATACGAAGCTGTAGCAAGAAACATGTATTTAAAGAACAGACAGTTACTATTTCTGCCTTCTGGATTAGTTATTCATAAAAAATATCCCTTTTTAGGCGCGTCTCCCGATGGATTAATTGGTGATAATGGTGTAATTGAAATCAAGTGTCCATATAAATACAGAAATATGGATCCAATTCATTGCAACTTTTCTTTCTTAACAAATCAGAATACAGAAATATTAACTTCTCACCAATATTATTACCAAATACAGGGAATTTTGGAAATCACCAACAGAGATTGGTGTGATTTGGTGATTTATACATTCAAAGGTATTAAATCAGTAAGAGTTTTACGGGGAACTGTCAGACAACGATCATCACGAATTTCACAATTTCAACTGCACTATAGGAAAGAGGACACTTTTCTAAGCATATTAGAACAAAAATTTTTGCGGTCCATGCATTAGTTCTCGAAAAAATCGAATTTGAAAAATTTAAATTTACATGTATTTTAGATACACCTTTTAACACGGCTGCATGATTAGCGATTTTTGTGTAAGGCAAAAAAATAATTAAAAAAAATCCCTGAAAAATGACAGAACTCGCCAAGGGTGGAACTCGAAGCCGTAGAACTCGTACGGGTGTCGATCACGAATGACAACATTAAGAGTGTATTAAAGCACTCGTACCGTCAACAAAATGAAGAAGAGGAACGGAACGTGCCAGTTGACCGTGGCTCGACACGTTGCAACGGGGTGTATCGGGTTACAACTACCTGCTTTTATATAACTTTAAAATGCCGTTTTTTCGAAAACGAATGCATGGACCGCAAAAATTTTTGTTGCATTATACTCAGAAAATTGTGCTCTTTCTTATAGTGCAGTTGAAATTGTGAAATTCGTGATGATCGTTGTCTGACAGTAACCTAGACGCTTACTAATAAATTTATGTAGACCATAAAACGCATAAAATGATATTTCTTTATAACAATAATATACATATAGACGCTTACTAATAAATATATGTAGACTAGAGAAGGCATAAATTGATATTTCCTGTTGAGCAAGGGGTTTACACGAAAATTGGAAAAAAAGGAAATGACTTGCATTGGAATAAAGTGCAAATACTTCGAACTTAACTTAAGTTCAAAAAGTTTATGTAAAAATGGTAGTGGTAGGTTGGAGCAATGAATCAATAATGGATGGATAATTAGAAAAAAAGTAAATTAGTCTTACGGGTAATCTGTAAAGTGAAGTAATCGGGTAAAGTGACAACTAGTTACTAAAGATGAAGTGCCTTGCTCCAGCGTCCCCAATCCAAATCTTCCTTGTTGGAAGGTAAGTCTCATTCATTGGGTATTTAATAATTTTACTTACTTAATAACTTTACTTAATAATTTTACTTACTTAATAACTTTACTTAATAATTTTACTTACTTAATAACTTTACTTAATAATTTGTTATCAAACATTTTTAATCTGGCTTATGAATAAATTTAATATTAACTTAATTACTGGGTTTTTAATTAAGTATGTTAAACTAGTCGGTTAAATCCTGGAATCTCAAAGTATGCCAAGCGAGTGAACCCCAGGTGAACACCAGTCGCACTTAAATAATAACCTAAAAAAACCAATACGACAATATACTTGAATTCAAGTATATCATTTAGTCAGCATTATTTACTTGTTTGAACTCTTTTTTTAATTTCATTGATAAAACGAAGTACTTCTTGGGAGTAATATAATTTATTGGAATATAGTATTGATTCAATTACAAAAACGTTGAACCAAGAATTGAAATAAATTTAACTTAATATGAACATTTTTCTTTACTGTAAAGATTTTGAAAATTTCAAATTAAGTAAAATGGTGCTGTTCTAAACATATTCAATTATTTCGATTAAGTATTATAGAGCAAGAGCCCGTGGCTGCCAGACCTTCGTTATTTTATAAAAGGTGAAAGTTTCTCAGAGCATGCTTCCAACACAGGTAGGAACGATGGCCAACTATGTACTTTGAGTCATTGTGGCTTTGGAAGGTAACAGGTAGCAAAGGTGAATAAAATACCCACTTAATTTCGTCAAATCATAAAGCGTAATTTTCTTATATTTTTCTTCGGAATAATATTAGAAATCATTCCATACATTGCCAGACACTTAACATCGTGGGAACCCTTTGCCAGACACCCTTAAACTTCAATAAATTGTAACTGTACTTACGTTATAGTATAAAAGCTGAATTTGATACATGTTACTTGGGAAACTATTAGAAGATGTTTCCTCAGTAGCCAGACAGTTTCGACAGTTCTAGCCCCTAGCCAGACAGTTTCGACAGTTCTAGCCCCTAGCCAGACAAAAATAAGATAGCTATAGGTGCGAACGCGAAGTAATATACATTCGAGTAGGTGCGAGTTAGATAGTGATAGATCTTTTCCGACTAGGCTTGGGCTATTAATCGATTAATCGATTCGAATCGATTTTTTTTTGTAAAAGTTGATTCGATTCAAAGTTGTAGAACGAATCGCTAAATCGATTTTATTCGAATCGATATTCGAATCGATTTTAATCGATTTAAATCGATAATTCGCGTTGATTTGAATACATTAATTTCGAATTGAATGAAATAAACAATGCGGCTATGTAGAATCAATTGAGCCGATTTTGTATAACTTTCAGTTTTGTCAGTCCAAGTAGCCTAGGTGCAAAATTAAATTAATCGTGGCTTACGTGACGCAATACTTTCTTAGAAACTCGTAGCATGAAACATAATCCAATAGTGTTACAATTTTGGGTATACAGCATTTTTGAGCATTTTAGATTATTTATTTGCGTCGTTTTGCCACTTGCCATTTGAATAAGTAAACGAAAGTGCTCATTCACATCAGTTTGTTGTACTAATAAGTAATAAATTTATTAAAATCGTTCAGTTTATCCTTATGAGCTATGTCGAATGCAAACAAAAGTAAATTTTGGTGTTACTTTCGTAAGCACGAAGACAGAAAATCGGCAACTTGTACAAAATGTTTACGAGTGATAAGTTTAAGTGGAAACACAACAAACTTAAAGCAACATTTACGAAGACATCACCCCAATCTTTACCTAGAAACCACTAAAAATCAGAATGACGCTGTCGAATATGTCGATGTTACCATGTAAGTAAACCACAAATACGAATGCATTTCACTGTTATCAGTATAATACGTAATCAGTAAATTTTCTACGCGTGCTTAAAAAATATTAGGTGTCCTTAAATATCATTACTAAACATTTTTTATTTATTTGTTTATTAAAATTTAGGGACCTTTCCTGTCATCTGCCCACACCCGATTTTTCGCTGCTTTTCCGAGGTGGTTTTGTTCGGTTCAAAAGGTTCAAAATGTTATTATTATTAATAAGAACCTATTATTAATAATAATAAAATTTCTAACCTCTTGAACCTAACAAAACCACCTCGGATTGGTCGGCAAATATCGGTATAGGCAGATAACATGAAAGGTCCAAAGTTAGATAGCTCAACTAAAAATTTTTTTTAGGAATTCAGAGGACAATGATGATGATATCCAAAAAGAGGATGACGTTATAACGGCATCTACTAGTTTCGCTTTTCAACCACTGTGTACTTCGACCCAAAATTCCATGGTTACTTCTCAGGATATTGAAAAACATCGTAAACAAGTTTCATTGGAGGAGTACCATTTCCGACCCTTAAGCAAAAGTCAAGAGGAAAGCATTACAGACGCGCTTGTCTATATGATCGCAGTAGATTTACTGCCGTTTCGTGTTGTGGAAAAAGAAGGATTTACTAAATTTATGAAAACGGTATGGCCTATCTATAAAATTCCCAGTAGAAAATTAATTAGCCAAAAAAAAAATGAAACTTCTAAACTTTATCAATATTAATTGTTTTGGCCATGTTCTAAATAATGCTATATCCTAGACGTTGGCAATACCTGAATCTAAAGATACTTTAGATAAAATTAAAAAAATCCATAATTTATTTTCTCATAGTTCTAAGTTACAACGAGAACTTTCAAAACAACAAGAAGCTGTAGGAAGTCCTGTAAAACGATTTCCATCTTACACCCCAACGAGATGGTGGTCGATATTAGGCCTGATGGAAACTTGCGTCGAACAAGAATTAAACTTACTAAGTTTACCTTATTTAAAAAGGACCCACAAAGAAAAAAATTGATACTATCTCAAGCCGAAATTGATACTCTCAACAGTTTTATCAGTTTCATAAAACCTTTTGTAAATATTTCAGAACATCTATCATCAGAAAATCATGTTACTGCATCTGCGATAATTCCAATATTAAAAAATATTTTACAAGACAATTTTCATAGCGAAGAAGAAAACTTAACTGAGGATACAATGCAACTGTTTGTAGATTCCTTAGAGAAACATTTTTCATCTATTTTGGCCGAGGTATTGAAAAAAAGGTATGGCGATGACGATTCAAATGAAATGCAAATGGCGTTTTTAAGAAAAGCCGTATTTCTTGATCCTCGATTTAAAGCGGAACCTGATACTGAAAGAATTAAGGAAGAAGTTAAGGAAGAGCTAGCAAGTATATTTAATTTCGACCAAACAAATGCTGGTATCGATAAACCTCAAAAGGGCTTGGCGTTTATTTTAAAAAGAGGCATAGAGAGTCAAATTCTAAATGAAGAAGAAAGAGTAGAAAAAGAACTAAATACCTATCTTGCTACACCTGAAGTTGGAATAGCAACGAACCCACTGACATGGTGGCGAACAAATTTTAGAACGTTTCCAAATTTGTCTAAATTAGCGAGAAAATATCTAAGCGCACAAGGTACAAGTGTGCCATCTGAAAGGGTGTTTAGCAGGGGCGGTTTAGTCGTACAAGACAATCGCACACTACTTACTGGGGAGCATGTAGAGCAGTTAATAATGATTTCAATGAATAGGTCTTACAAATAATGATGTATGTATTGATCTCTTCATTCAAATTATTCATTAACTACTCCAACATAAATGATAAGTCATTCTTATTTTATAAGATTTATTGTTTTGTATGTTATATGATTACTTAATTACTAACTATATTCATGTAGTTTGAACTATAATTTTAAATTTCCTTTTATTAATAAATATTTCCAATTTTTGCATAATTTAATTCATTAAAGAGACTCGATTCGAATTTATTTTCGTCGATTGGCAGACGCCAATAAATGCAAGTCAATTTTATAGGTAAGTAAGAAATTTCTATTGTTTCGACGCAATTCAATAAAATAAATTAGAAACGATTTAGATAAATTTTGGCGATAAATTGATTCGTATCAATTTGAATCTATTCAAATCGCGAATCGATTCATCTCGATTCGAATCGATTCAGCCCATATCGAGTAATCGGTATGAATCGATTTTTTTGGCGAATCGATTTTCGATTCGCCAAAAAGAGGACTTTTCCAGGAAAAACCGAACGTCTACTAACCCTAACTTGGAGTAAACTTTCAATTTATAGTAAAAACAACCATCAAAATTTAAATAAAATATTTTTACATGCCTTCAATTTTTCATCTACGTAACTGGTAATGTGAGTCACTTGTGCACTTTTCGAATTTTAATTAGCTCTCACAACACCTGTTTACGCACTAAACCGTTGGTAGTCTACTGGTATATAATTTTTTCAGCATAGTTTCCCCCCCCCCCCCCCCTAGAGCTACAGAACACTGTCAATTTCGTCAGTGCAGGAATGACCAGACCTTCGACCATTTAAACTTATAGACACGCCGTATGCTATTTTACACTGGTTGAGTAGTGAAGCCAAAATAAGAAGTTTGCACATGACGTCACGTAAGGGCAAAACATCAACTGCCTTGCATTAATGTTCGTGTAAATTTCGTTGAAATAATTTTAATTTTACGTTTTTTTCGATTTTTTTAAATATGGTGCAATCGTGTTGTATAAATAAATAAAACTTTTAACTTGAATATGTATAACCTAAAAAATATAATAAATATTAAAAATTAATAAATACGGTGAAACATAAAAGCAATTACAATATAATTGTTGTAGTGGCAAACCAGCTATGGATAATTGTATAATTTGCTAATTTAGGTGTAACAATACAGAGTGTCACAAAGTCCTTTTGAAGTTATTGGTAATTAATAACTAAAGAGAACTTTTCTAATTACTTCTTATGTAATAAAATGAATCATTTACAGATTTCCTGAAGATTTATTATTGAAAAACCAATGGATTTGTGCAATTCGTCGCGAAAATTTCAAGCCCTCGAAGTGGACTAGAATGTGTTCAAACCATTTTACACCTGATTCTTTTATTACTACCGCTTGAAGTTCAACAAGAAAACTGAGTAGTGATGCTATACCAAGCATTTTTAATTTTCCCAGCAATTTAAAAATGAAAATTGCAACTAGAAAACTTCCAGCAATTAGAAATGTCAAGGAGGTAAAAAGGGAAGATAAGTCTGAAATTACAACAAATACTTCCTTAGAGCCTCCTGCTAAAAAAAGAAGACTAGTTTTTGTTGGTGATTTCAATGAACTTGAATCTTCTCTAACCAAAAATCAACATTACAAACGCACAGTTAAAAAAGTACTTACAAACAAAATAAATGCATTAAAATTCTACAACAACGGAATAGAAGGCTTATTAAAAAAGTTAACAATTTAGAGTCGTTACTGAAATACTTGAAACAACAAAACATGATTGATGAAGAATCTTCGCTGAAACTTTCGGTAAGTGAAATTATTAATTATTATTTACTGATTGCATGCTATTAATAATTGCTTGTGGTTGGCTGCTAAGCTTTGGTAATGGTTGGTAATAGGCTATTTATTATTTTCCTAGGATACAATGTCTGATACTAAGACAATATTTAAACAGTTGTTACAACGTAAGCGTAGAAGTTATCCACATGAATTAAAGAGTTTTGCACTTACTTTGAACTTCTATTCACCTAAAGCTTATTCGTATGTCAGAAAAACTTTTTGTATTATGCTTCCTCATCCACGGACTTTGCAAAAATGGTACCAAACTATAACTTGCGGACCAGGATTTCAGGCAGCATCGGTAAAGGTTTTAAAACAAAAGGTATTAGAATTGAAGGAAAAAGGTAAACCTTGTATTTGCGCTTTAATGATTGATGAAATGGCCATACACAAAAAAATAGAATGGGACGGAGAACAATTTTTAGGGTATGTAGGTACTATTGATTGTAAAATGCAGTATATTTGTTGTTGCATGATTTATTTGCATGTTAATATGATTTTAATTAGAATTATGTATATTACTAGTTAATTGAAATAATAAATTTTTTGTTGTAGTTATGTTGACATCGGGAGTGAGCTTCAAAGCGATTCTACAGCCGAAGCAAAAGAAGTAATTGTTTTTTTAATTAATAGCGTGAACGATAGATGGAAGTTGCCAGTAGGTTATTTTCTGATCAATGGAATTTCAGGAATCCAAAAGAAGAACCTTATAACAACGTGCTTACAAATATTACACGAATCTGGAGTTACAATCACAAGCTTAACTTTTGATGGTGCTGCAACGAATATTTCGATGGTGAATAATCTTGGAGCTGATTTATATATCGATTCTTCCGAAACATTTTTTCTACATCCTGTGACAAAAATGCCAATTTATGTTTTATTGGATCTTCCCCATATGTTAAAACTAGTTCGAAATACTCTAGGTACATATAAAATTATGTTTGACGATAACAATCAACCAATTAAATGGCATTACTTGGAAAATTTGGTAGATGTTCAAGAACAGGAAGATTTGCATCTTACGACAAAAATTACCCGGAGACATATAAATTGGTTCAAAGAAAAAATGAAAGTCAAATTGGCTGCGCAGACCAATTTAAGAGAATTAAACCAATTTAAGAGAAACTGGGTACTCCAAAGATTTTGAAGGTAGCGAAGCCACGGAGAGGTTTGTAACATTCATGAATGACATTTTTGACATTTTAAATAGTAGAAATTTGCTAGCAAAACATTTTAAAGCAAGTTTGCAGCATTACAATAGAGATAATGTTTTCAAAAAAATTGATGAATCAATTAAATATATTACTTCCCTTAAATGTACACCAAATGGAGAATCTCTTTATTTAAGCCAAAGAAAAACAGGCTTTATTGGCATAATCGTCAGTTTGAAATCCTACATGAGGATCTGGAAGCAACATGTAGAACACATCGATGGTGGTCTGAAGTACCTTTCAGCACATAAACTATGCCAAGATCATCTCGAAATTTTCTTCAGCGCTATCAGAAGCCACGGAGGATGTAACAATAATCCCACTTCGAAACAATTTCAAGCTGCATATAAGAGATTATTGATGCATACAGGTGTTACAGGGTCTTTTCAAGCAAATTGTATTGCGCAGGTACCATCAATTATTTTGGCAATGAGTACCTCAAACAAAGTAAAAATGATATCTATTGACCAACAGCTGATAGATAATAATGCAGTAGATAAAATCAATGACCACGATTATGCTTTAACTAGTGTAACTTATTCCAAAAATTAATCTTTTATATTTCGAATGTTGTGGAATATATAGCAGGATTTGTAGTCAAAAAAGTTAAAAAAAATTTAGATTGTGATATTTGTTTAACTGCAATTCAATGTGATATTTTAAAATCAACCTTAATAATAAGTAAAAATTACAGTGAAGTTAAACAGTGTTTAATTCAACCCTCCCAAGATGTAATTCATATATGTAAAATAGCTGAAAGTGAAATCAGAATTATGGACGAAACAAACAAACTATTAATAGAAAAATAATTACTGACAAAGTTAATTATTAATATTATGAGCAATGTCCGTGGTTCAGTGTTTGATAAATATAAGAAACATTTATGTATGACCATGATGTTGAATCAAATCATATCATTAATTTAATTAAAATTATTAGTTTTCACTATTGTAACTTTAGGTTATACCATCAAGGAGAATGCCAAAATAAAAATTTAAATAGAGTTAGAAGTAAATTAACTAAAACTATTGTTTTGTGGTCAATAATATTTAATTAATAAGTTGTTATTTTTATTTATATACCTCAATAATGAACCTGTAAATAGATACACTAGATATTGGTTTAATGTTATTTTTTAACAAAATTTTTATTTTATAGAATTGATAATTTATGTGAAATAAATAAAATTTGTTAACTATATTATTTGTTTAATTTATATAACCCTTCACAATATTTATTAATATTTATTTGAGCATAGAAAAGTAAAAAATGCGAGTTTTAGTTCATACTTCCAATACAAATCTTATGGTCATTTTCGAATTCTTGCCCTTTCGTGACGTCATATGCGCAGAACGTTTTGACTTCAGACGCATTTAGAAACGGCGTGTCTATAAGTTTAAATGGTCGAAGGGCCCGGCGTTACCAGGTAAGGGTTAACCTTATCTGTATATGTATATCTGATTTGCTGTTAACTTAATTAGAAACCTCTGATAACGCAAGAATTTGGCTTGTCCATAGACGAGAACTTTGGGACGAGGTAATCTTCAAATGGATAAAAACTTTTAACTTACGACAAGAAACATTGTATGATAACGTTCAACAATTCTTCGATGCTTGGTCAAGTTTATTGGATACCAAGACGTGTGAATTATTGGTATATATTATTTATAAAGTCACTTAGCATGCACTTAAGCTAAATATTTGATATTAAATTATTATTTTTAATTAATTTGTCAGTAAGGTAAAATTTTTATAAGTTTTTTAATTTTATGTATTAATAGTTTATTATAATTTATTTTGCGTTTTTCAGTTAAATCTGGACTTTGATAAGTTTTATCCTGATTGCAGAGCTAACATATTTTCAAAATGGACTCCTTTTTTGAATGTTTGAAGTCGCTGAGGATACCCAAAGAAAATACGAATGCCTATAATTTTCTCTTATTATTGGAAGACGAAAGTTTATCAGTTGGTATGTAAAAAGATGAAATTATTTTTTTTTAAGTTTTTTATAAGAGACTCATACATTATAAAGATAAAAACGAAAATGCGTAGAAGTGAAAAAGTATAACTGTTAAATGCGTTTGTAATTTTCATTTAGTTACAATTTTAACATTAATAGCTACTTGCTCTAATGATATAAAAATGGATAATAAATTTTGAGTATATCATTCCCTTAACGTACCTAAGTGCAATTTCATAATTTGACAATGAATTGTATTAATTTATAGATTTTAAAACTGCAATTCAGTTGCAATTTATTGCACATGCTTTACCTCCAAAAGGGCGGCTGACATTAGTAAATAGAAAACATTGGAAGTACAGCACCCAAGAAACAATTGATGGAATATTAATTCATGCTAAAGTATAATAGAGGTAACATTATTTAATTATTGTTGTAATATTAAATGTGAATGATTTCAGAATCCTGGTGATGTTGAAAGGCTAGCAGCATCAGAAAGATTCCGCTTTAGTCAAAAATCAACCGGTTCAACCGTATATCATAGTGGAGGGCGAGAATATTCGCGAAATAAAAAACTTTTATGTGATCATTGATGCCATACGTCTTAAGACAAAAAATTTATTACAGGCCATAGATATTTGTTTTAAAGTTTTTTTCGCTACTAAAGCTAAGTATCCTGTGCAGTCTGAACATATATGGCTACTCGTTCAAAGGGGCATCTATAAAATTGTGACTGTGTATGATAAAACTTTTCCAAATATAGTGGACGTATTAGGTGCTGTTTCTTATTGCTTATGGCTCGAATCCTTACAATCTTACTCTGAAAAAGAAGTACACAAGAAAACTGCCAATAAGGATTCGTGACGGTACGTATAATGAGTAATAAAATTGTTGTATTACAACGCAGGTTCTTAAAGCTAAATAAAAGGGTCGACCTAGGCATGCATGAAATTAATACTAAACAGTTACACAAATAATACAATGAAGGCCACTCCAACAATTTGGAGGGTTAAGGCTGTCTGAGACAGCGGCCTAAAAGGCGATATGATAGCGAAATTCGATGCACTTTACAATTTAAATATTTACTCACATTAGTAAGTCGGATTCGATACACAGCAAATGGCACGCAACAGATGTTTCCTTCGAACGGCAGAACGGTAAATAACTTAGTGTTGTAGAGAGGAATGTTGTCTTGCAGAAGCGCGAGCTTTTCCGACCCTGTGCACAGTAGTCGTAAAGCAGATTCACTTTTAAGTAAGGTGGACGCAATGCGTCTTTACAAATTCTAGTCGTCAAAAGTTAATACGTCACTTCGGTAACTCGTGACGGTATGGTAGTACGTCACCACAATAAAGAATACTTGTAATTCGTACCAGGGTTTCAAGCGCTACCTGGATTTATTATACTACAAAGGTAGTCACAAAAAAATAGGCGGAATGGCGTAATCGCCTTTACACAGCGCGGTAATCACTGACGTGATCTTCACAAGAAAATCGGAATTAAGCCACAATTACGGTAATTCACAATAAGGTAAGCATTTATCGGTAACGGCGGTAACTAAAACTTATTCGGCAGCAAAACAACTACCTGGGTGACTCTCGTAGACGTCACCTAGTCGCCGCGATTTCGCTGAGTACGACCCTGGAGGTCCGATTACGCTACGCCGGGCCATCAATAATAACGTTAAGGTATCGTATCAGATCACGTATATATTGCTGTGTACTCTCCGTGAAATTCTACAGTCTCTTGATTACCTCGGGTTAACCCTGGAGTGCGGGAGCAATTGATAATTTTGTAGGGGTCGAAGGGTTCTTGCGTTCTCAAAAATAAAACAATTAAATAAAAATTTTCTTCTTGTTTTAGTAATTAAATCGTTTTCCAAAATTATATAATCAAATCCAGTTTCAAATCCATAATAATTCAAATCCAAGAGGAAGAGGATATTATCTCAAGTCAAGTGAGTGTTGAGAGTCTGAGTATATCAGCTAAAATATGTACTCCGGAAAGCAGTCTACCTAGAACTGTCAGTAATTTTAGCGACAATCTTTGCGATTATAATGATCATTCATTAGAGCAGTTTTCAAAAATTCCTTCTATTGAAAAAGACAGGTGAGAATTTTCCCATTCACTTGATCTTTTCCTCACTGAATTAAAACCTACTTAATCATCCTTCTATGTATTTGATTTTAGATTATATTCTGAAAAAAATTACGGAGTAGAAAAACTAGACGATTGCTATGCTGCTCTTGAGAATAAGTTTCAATCACAATTTGGAATATTACCTGAATCTACGTACAATAAAATAAATCAAGATCACTGTTCAATGATAGCTAAAGTGAAAGAATTATATAATGCTGAAAGTGACAAGTAAATTTTTATAACATTCGATCATTTTTAAATCTATTGATATTTTAACACTGATGCTATCGATTACTTTCTTTACAGATCGATAAAAAAAAGTAACTTTCAATTTTGCCTGATAGTTGAGGAGTCAGTCATATATCATATGAGTTTAACTGTTCTAGAAAAGTGGTACTAAATTTCAAAAAAGAAATCATTGAATACTCAAACTCTAGTGAAATTGGTATTGAAAATTTTAATCCCTTAAAAGCTCTGGTGGGTAATCATCCGCTTAATTAGAATATAAAAAAACTTGTTGTTGACTTCTACGAAAGTGAAGAAAATTCTAAACAATTAGCGAGCATGAAAGATTTTAAATATGTGAAAGATTGTTATGGCAATCGAACCAGAGTTCAAAAAAGGTTAGTTTTATGTAATTTAAAAGAATTATACCAAAATTTCAAAGCAAAGTACGATTCGGTACCAATTGGATTTTCTAAATTTACTAGTTTGAGGCCTACTCATTATATTCTCGCTGGAAGTAGTGGTACACATGTTGTATGTACTATTCACCAAAATGTTAAATTAATGCTAGAAGGTAATTGAGTATTAAATATTCTCTATGATTGTATTTGGCCAAGTTATTAATTTAATCAAAGGTAATTGATTATCTAATTACATTTTCTTATTTAGGATGTAATTTTCCAAAATTTGCGAGAAATACTGATTGGATTATGGAAACTCAACCAATTTATAAAAATTTATTAAATAAATTGGTTTCTAATAATCCAACGGAATCGTGCTCTTCAAGAAGTTGTAATAGATGTCCTAACAATGAAGAAATCATTAATTATTTTCGTGCATCGTTTGAAAAATGTGATGTAAATGAAATTCACTATAAAATGTGGACATCAACCGATCGATGTACTATTGTAAACGTTACTTCAGATTCCGATGACTTCATTGATACGTTAGTGACGCAACTTGATAAACTTGTAAAACATGATTTTATAGCAAAAATACAAAGTCGGTTTTTCTCTAATGTGAAATTAAAGTTTAACAGTGGTGAACTTGGTAGTTTTTGACTTTGCAGAAAACTATGCATTCGTTGTGCAAGAAGCTGCCCAAGGCTTCCATTGGAATAATAACCAAGCTACTATATTTCCAATGGTGGTTTACTATAACGAAAATTTACTATTATTAATAGGATTCTTTACTTCTCAGATGAAGCACCACAGCAATTTAAGAACAAAAAAGCATTTACTACTTTATGTTATCATTATGCTGACTTTGGAATCAACGCTGAGTGGCATTTTTTTGCGACTGCCCATGGCAAAGGACCATGCGCCGGGCTTGCAGGTTCAGTAAAACGACATGCTGCTAGAGCTTCATTACAAATGAGAAATAAAAAACATATACTGACACCATAAGATTTGCATTCCTGAGCAATCAAGAATTTCACAGGCGTTGATTATTTAAACAAAAAAAAATGTGTTAGACGAGTTACGTACACAGTTATGCATCTCTTGCAAGGTGATAATTCTTAAGTGATAACAGGTCAAGTATAATATCTTGCTTAGTCTTGTATTTTTAGCCATGTAGTTACATTGCGTTAACGATCATTTAAAATTATATGTACTCCAACAAATTGTAGTGTTGTAAAATAAATGCATTTTTTTTTGTTAACTAAGCCTATGACTTATTTAACTGACGTACGATATTCGTTATCAAAAACGGTAAAGGTACACAGTCATTGCACACTTTTTTGCCGATCAAAGATGAAATTGAATATGCTTTTATCAAAACTCTATCAACATCTGAAAAAAGTTCAAAAATAAAAGTATTTTAATTATTATGATTTTACGTTTAATTTCATTGTGATAGAACAGAAAATATGCACATCGCGAAAACAACATATTTTGTGGGAAAAACTCTAAACTTTCAGAAAAAAAGGTCAAATTCGAAGTACCTTGCGCTGCACACCGAAAAAAATAAATTTTTCCACTTTAAAAAGATTTTTAAGGGTCTTCTGGAGGGTTTATGATAAAATGGATATATTTATTCAAAAGCTGAGAATTTTTCCCACATCCCCTGGATTTTAATAAAAAAGTTTTTCTTATCAGAAAAATTGATGAAAAAGTTTAAATTTTTTTTTTTATTTCAAAAAATCATAACTCCAGAACCGCTGCAGATTAAAGGCTAAAACTTTCAGAGAATTTTTTTCTTATCATAGAGAACACCTCCACAAATTTTGAAAATAATCCGCGAGGGTAGCCCTGTAAAAATAAACTTATTTGATGGAATGACCCATTACATTATAAAAATTACTAGTATCTTGTATCCACTAAAAATATTAATAAAAATAGGTAATTTACAGAAGCTCTCGTCAACGCCTTACGCATGTTTCGTTAGTAATTCACATTTTATGTTTTTCAGAAAATGAAATTGATTACGAATCATTTACGTTGCTGCAGGAATGTGATTTTGTACAATTAGTACTTAAAATTAGTTTGCGCAGAAAACTAGTTCAGCGGTGGAAAGATGTTCTTTTAACTGTATAGCACCTATGATATATTTTTCTTCTAAAAACTTGATTAACGTTTTTAACTTTTAGCACACCTTGTAAGATGTACCCAAACCGCCTATGACAGTAGTTATTTTGTCAGACGATGTTCAAAGTTTAGTATCAGAAATTCAAAATTCAGAAAAGTTTTGTTCATTCTTAGAGGGTACAAAGTGATTAATAGCGGTTTTACAAAGTAAAACATCTTCATGTAGTTCTAGCAGTTATATAACTCATCCAAAGGTAATTTAAATTCCGTCAATAATAATAATAATAATTCAAATTTATTTTCGTAAATACATCAAAGAAGGCATATGAAGAAAACAGGCGTGACAAGAGAAATGAACTATCAAAACATCAACAAAAATCACAACAAAAACTATAATAATACAACAATAATCACAACAAAAACAAATCTCAATAAAACCACAAAAAACTACAATAACAAAATAATTCAAAATTTAACATTCAAAAATTCTACCAAACAATAAGGCTCGATCTGTATAATAAAACGATCGAGCTCTTTCTTGAATATCTTTAAATCATTCACCTCGCGTAGGCGAAAGGTAAGGCGTTATAAAGTTTCAGGCACATATAATGTGGACTACTTTCCGTGTTAGTCAGAGAGTGTATGGGATACATATAAAAATTATTCCTAGTAGGGTAAACACCCTTTTTAACACAACTAAAAAACTCCTTCTTGTGCCTGTACAAGAAAAGTATACACTCCCTGATGTACATGACCGGCAAAGTCAAGAAATTGTGCTTTCTATTGTTGACTCAATACACGGAGCGTATAAATTACAGAACTCAGCCTACTGGCCAGTGTATTAATGTGATTACGCCAATTGAGAGTACTGTCCAAGTGACAGCTGATCCATGGAGGGGGGAGGGCTAATAATTTAACCGTTTGATCATTAATTTATTCATTTAATTAGTTAATTTAAAATTTAATAACATTTTTTAATTTTTGAATGGTGATAGGAGGTAGTGTTTTCCCCTTTGGATCCGCCATTTAATTTGGTAGATTATAGAGCTCAATAATAATTGATTATCAACTTAGTTATTATTGTTAACTATTAATTTTATTTTTAAAGTATCAACTTTTAACTGAATTAAATGGTTCTAATGAAGGAAAGGAGATTTTGACCCATTATTCTTTGAATGGAGAATTAAAAAGAAGATCGTTGGTATAAAATTATTCATCAATAAGGAACTGGAGAACAACCCTGGCTAAAGATAATTAATATGAAACAATATTGAATAGAAAAATTGAAAATTTTTGATTTTCCTCAGAATTACACGAGACAAATTTCTACAACTATGTTGTGACAATTGTACAATTTTTAAGGAAGAACAAGAGTCGTCCTATTACATTCCACCAAAACTTGACAATAATGGTAAACCTATTTCTGCCTATGGGAAACTTTGGGATAAATATATTGTCGTGTTTCGAAAACCATAACAACACTAATTCGTTTATTTTGTAAATAATTTTAAAGTTTAAATTTGTTTTATTATTTATTTATTTATCATTGAACATAAAAATGTTTGTTAAATTTGCTATGTAAAAATGGTAAAAATGGTTGGTTGTAAGAGACTTGGGCAATCGCGTCGAATAGTCGTGCAGACGAATATCATCCCGCAATGAAAATTAAATTGTTAATTGTTTAAAATCGATAAAAAGGAATTAAGTTGATTTGATGTTTTTATTTAATTAATAAAGTGAAGTGAAAACAAAATAAAATTGAAGAATTAGTGAAAGATTGGTCGATGCATTAAATTACATTGCAACAAATTTGTTTGACCAGACGCCAGCTGGAATACCATGTGCGCTTGCAATACCACATTCAAGGTAACAAAAAATTAAAGATTTTAATTTTAATTTACGAAATTTTAAAAAACAAGAAGAGCTCATAGCTACAAATAATGAATGCCCAGCTAGAGTAATTTTGGAATAAGTAAATTTTTATAGATTTGCATAGCTCGGGTCATCTCAATATAAACACAAGGACAAATATAGGAATTTGGCAATTATAAAATCAAAACAGAAGAACACAAGCCGTCCAACGTAACTACAGGTAACTTATCACGAGTTATACTTCTTTTAATGCATTATACATTGCCATCAGCATTTATTGTAATATTATTTATTTGTAAATTTAATTTATTGCTTACATGTTTTTTTTGCGTTACAGAACTTTGAATAAATTTTTTATAATTATTATTATTCCATATTTAATGCATTAGTCGGAAGACTAAAATAGAATAATTCCGGGAGTCTCGCGTTTTTTTGTTTATAATCAATTTATTTTTGATCTGTTTATAGAACATGACTATGAATAAGACGAAAAGGTTGTTGAAAAACATATATTTTTAAAGCACAATAATCAGCCTTTTACCACGGTGCTTGAATATCGGATTTTTATATGAATATTTTTTTTATGAAAAATTACATGTAATTGGATTTGGTAAACATTATTTTGCATTTGAGGTTGAACAAAACCAATCTTGTAGTGTTGTTTTTAATAAATAATTATGGGAAACAAAGTATTATTATTTTTTATGTTGATTTACCTTATCAAAAGTTACAAAAAACTTGGTTATTGTATAAATCTACTAAGATTTATATTATAAAACACAGCAGTTGTTGCTAATAGTGTTACGAAAGAATGTGTAATTATATCTGATGACTAATGTATGACGTCATGTATGATAAGTCAAACATGATGAATCATATATGATGAGTCATGTGTGATGAGTCATGCATGATAACAGCATTAGTCATTCAAATATAGCTGAATTAACAGTCGGGAAATGAGTAGAAATTCCTGGAAGTTTGTGGAAGGTAGTATTTACGTATAAATACAGTTTTAACGTGCAAGTGTTAACATAAATAAACAGTGAACATAAATAAATAAAGTGAAGTAATAAACGATATACCGAGTGTTTAAATAAATCCGGACTTAGTGTTAAATATAAATTGTAGTGTAATTTAGTCAGTGTTAATCTTAGTGTAGTAATTGTTTTATTGTAATAAACTGTATCTGTAAATATTTGTATTAGCCCTTTAGAAATAAATAAACGTTTTAATTTTCGTTACAATACTATACAGAAGACATTATTACTCACAATAGCTTATTCTATTAAATACTGCATGGCAGTTGCAAAATATACAACTACAATTTGTATTTAAAAATTATCTTAGTATGTTTAATATACTCCTTCGTAGATGTATTACTTACCCTAGATACATCATATAGTTAACAAAACAGGTTGTAGTTGTATTTTATACAACTATGCATCTTTATCTTATAAAAAAATGAAATTATGGCTCGTAGTTGTATTTTATAATAATTGGAGCTACTGGCGTTTATTTTACAACTACCTACATGTTTTAATTTATATAGTTTTTTTGTTTTTCTTTTGTGAACCGGTTTGTAGCGGTATCACTGCAATCCTTTTTCTTGTTGATAAGTCGTTCTTTTGAATAATAGTTATTTTACATTTTGGAAATCTAGTTTTGTGCAAATCTTATTTTTATTTATCATTTATTTTTTTGTTGAGAAAGTGGAACGGCTAGTATTTATAAAGTCGTTTCATTCCTCAACTAACGCCCAAAACATTCTCGTCCTTTTTTTTACGTAGCCAACATTTTTTAAAGGACTCATGAAGCTACAAAGCTTCCCAGCTTCTTCAACAGTGGGTAAAAACCTAAGAGTTAGCCTATCTACCATTTCCATCGGTAGAGCCAAAAAGGGTATTTGTAACCAATAGGAGAATAACGTTACAAGTAAGTAGATCCTCAGTTCATTCAATTCGTAATAATGCCCTTTTACATAATATATAAGCATCGGCATAGTGTAGCTTCAATTCAGTGGTACCCTTTTATGTCCTAGGCACAGATGAAGAATACAGGAAAATTATCACAATTCAGAATCAGAACAAGAACTGAGTTATGCAGATCAAGTACTGGGTAATTCAGATCTCCAGAAGGAAAACGAAACCGAGGAAGATTATTTTTTGACAAAAATAAAACAACAAAACTCTAAGAATTCCGAAGCCTTGTAGTTTAGCAAGGTCGTCAAGGTTCAATCGAACGAACGTTCAAAAATACTATAAAAATGTTTTGAAACGTCATCCAAGATAGCACTCGGATATTTAACTTGGATGAAACGGCGACGACTGTACAAAAACTCTAAAAAGTGCTTGCACCAAAAGGTATAAGATGTATTTCCAAAGTAACTAGTGGCGAAAAGGTGACATTAATCACAACATGCGCTAATAGACAATCACTTCCACCAGTAATAATTTTTCCTAGGAAGAATTTCAAACATTTCATGGCTAAAAGAACGCCTAGGCTAACAGCACCATGTGGCTTGATGAACTCTGATTTGTTTCCCAAGGTCAGCAAAAATTTTATAAAGCATAGTTCTTCCTCTAAAGAAAATCTATCTCTTCTAATATTTGATAACCAGGAGTCCCACTTGTCAAAAGCCGCACTAGAAAATGCGAAATCAAATGGGGTTACCATTTTCACGTTACCACCCCACCCTTCACACAAGACGTAACCTCTTGATGTAGCATTATTAAAACCATTTAAGATATTTTACTATGCAAGTATGGAATCGTGGTTAGTTAGTCATCCGGGTCAACCCGTTACTATTTATTAGTTAAGTGCCTTCATTGGTGAAGCATATCAAAAGGCTCATCAAAAGAATATTAAATTTTCCGTTCGTAAAATAATTTTCACAGAGATCGATCTTTTACCAATTTCGGTTACAGATAGATCTTTTGATAAAAGCAGCAATGAAGCTGGTCCTTCGAATATGTTGGTAGAAGAGAACGAAGCTATTCGTAAAAATACATCTGCTGCTCTTTTACTAGAAAGTCCAAAAGTGATGAGCATAGAAATATTCGTATCACTATCCAACTTAAGACCACCTCTAAAAGCTCTACCCAGAAAAACTAAAAAAAGGAAAGAAGTCTAATTTCAACTGACACCCCTAAAAAAGAAGAAATTGTAAAGACTAAAATGGAGAAACAAAAAGAGAGTAGAAATAAAAAAAGGCAAAACCAACGCCAAAATAAAGACAGACAGAAAGATCCCCTGCGTATTCTGCCACAAGTGATTTTGTATTAGTTGAATTTCAAAGAAACAAAGACGTAGTCTACTATGTGACTAGACTTTTAAGAATCCAAACTATGTAGTCCGTTATTTAAGAAGAAAGTCTTTGTGTCCTTTCGCTGATGTTCCTGACTTGGCATTAGTTCTAAAAACTGATACAAAACTGATTTCACCGAAATCCACAAAACAGCGAAGTACTTCTAGACAAAAAACTGGTTACTGTCAGAATTTCCTCATCACGAATTTCAAAATTTCAACTGCACTATAGGAAAGAGGACAATTTTCTGTGTATAATGCAACAAAATTTTTTTTGGATTATTCATTAGTTTTCGAAAAAACGGCATTTTAAAGTTATTAAAAGTAGGTAGTTGTAACCCGATACACCCCGTTGCAACGTGTCGAGCCACGGTCAACTGGCACGTTCCGTTCCTATTCTTCATTTTGTTGACGGTACGTGTGCTTTGATATAGTCTTAATGATTTGTTCATTCGATGTCGACACGAATTCACATAGTGACCGTCTACGAGTGCACACGTGCTTTAGTGTAAACCTTAGTGCTCTAGTGTAAACCTTAGTGTAAACCAATAGTGAAACTTGAATCTGTTAATTTGTTAACAACAAAGCGAAATCAGTCAACAACAACGAAGACTACCCGAACTTTAAAATCAAAAGTCAGGATAAATGGTACAAATGTAGCTTTTCAAAAGAGGCTCAACTCAATATTAGAAAAAGCAAACTTACCAACCCGACCGCTGACAACCCAGGAGGACCTGCCAACCAAAATGACGAACAGTAGTACCAACCAAACCGCACCAGATGCTCCCGCCACTTCAACTCCCCCAAAGGATCAAACGCCATCTGTCGACATGGATATCGCTGAAGTTCAAACTTCGCCGCTAGAAACCTTCAACAAGTACGGGATTCTAGCATCAATCCCAGCCGACCAGGAATGGACCGAAGTGAGACGTCGTAATACCCCACGACAACCAAAGCCAGCAGTAGCACCAGCTAAGTCCTTTGCAGCCCCAGTATCGGCGGCTGCAAAGAAACCTATTGCCCCCAAAAAACCACCGCCAATCATCCTGACCCACCCCGTTAATCCTTCTGTATTTCAGGCCCAATGCAGGAAGATTGCAGCAAACCCAATTACCTTCCAGGCGATCCGAGGCCAAACTTGGATCTATACAAAGACCACGGAAGATTTCCACAAGCTGAAGGACGACCTCTTCAAAGGAGGCGCACCCGGATACACCTTCACTCCAAAGGACGAGCGGGACACCAAAATCGTCCTCAAAGGATCCCCTTATCTTGACAACAAGATGATCCAAGAAGCTTTTGCCGAAATCTCCCTCATACCTACCCAAATCCTCAATCTAAAAAATAAACTTGGCGCTAATTCTGGCTCATTTCTGTTGCAGTTCAAACCGGAAACCACCATCCAGGAAATCACCAGAGTCCGAGACGTCCGAGGGTCGATCGTCAGATACCAAGACTATGTCAAAAGAAGCACAAGAACTCAATGCCACCGCTGCCAAAACTACGGACACGGTTCGGCAAATTGTAACATCGCCCCAAGGTGCGTAAAGTGTACCGCAAGCCATCTCACAGCCGAATGCCCGCGGAAGGAAAAGGACGAAAATGTCAAATGCTGCAATTGCGGAGGCAATCACGCCGCTAACTTCAGGGACTGCCCAGCCTATGCCAGATACAGCGCTAGGGTAAGTACAAAAACCCATACGAATGGTAAAAACTCAAGCCTTCAGCAACCGCGCAACAACTTCAATATACAAAGTCAAAACTTTCCATTATTGCCAACGCAGAGACTAGCTCCTCCCACAATCTCCCCATGGGCACCAATCACAGCTACGCAAAGCTACATTCGAAACCTAACCCCGGTCGAACAACGTCCACCCGCGGAACGCTCCGGTCCAAACACTCCTCCTCCCCAAGAAGACGCGAATGATCTCAAAACTCTCCTTGCCGAAATCAAGGAACTCAACGACGTTTGCAACATCGGCCAAATGATCGCGATGGTACGCGAACTAAAATTCAGACTCGCGGGGGCAACCGACGCAATGACCAAACTCCAAATCTTAACGGAAATCGCGGCCAAATATGACCCCTAAACCCGCAAACATTAAACACAACCTCATATTAATTACGTGGAACGCTAACGGTATCTTTAAACGCTTCAACGAACTTCACCTCCTTGCCGCCCAATCCAAACCCGACATAATCCTAATCCAGGAAACAAAGCTCCACAAACGAGCCCCTCCAAAAATCCCATTCTACACCGCAATAAACCAACCAAAAACGTCCGCCGGCGGACTACTAACATACGTCGCGAACGCGCTAAACGCGACGGTAACGGAAACCAACACCACGGCCGCCGAAACGCAAGCTATACAAATCAATAACCTCACCGTAGTAAATTTTTATAACTCACCCGCGATCGCAATTGACCCAAACGACCTCGACTCGCTACTACACCTCGGAAATGAAGTTGTCATCGCGGGCGACTTCAACGCGAGACACACCGACTGGAACAACGTAAACACAAACGCAAACGGCAAAATACTACGAGAATACGTGAACGTAAACCAGGTCCTCCTATCACACCCCAACGAATATACACACCACCCGCTCACAGCTCACCACACACCCTCAACCATCGATCTAATCATATCAACCAAAGTGGCCGTCCGCGAGGTGACCGCGCTTCAGAAACTAAGCTCCGACCACCTACCGGTGCAAATCGAAATTGGCAGTCTTCAACTGCCAATCTTCCCGCCACGACCCAAACGCACAACCGACTGGGCGAAATTCGGCCGCGACACCAACAACATTACACTCGACACAAACATACAATCAAACCGCGACATCGACCAAGCCATCGAAAAATTCACTAAACAAATTACAAACGCGTACGCGAAAAACACCAAAGAAACCACACCCACCGTCAAACTAACACTACCACCCGAACTGCTACTCAAAATTAAAAACAAAAACAAGCTACGGCGAATATACCAGCGTGATAAATACCCCGCAATCAAACAACAAATAAACCGCCTAACTAACCAAATAAACAACGCGATCGACAAAATCAAACACGACCAGTGGGATAAGCTGCTATCCGAAATAACTCCGCAAAACTCCGCCAAACTTTGGACTCTAGCCCGATCCTTCAAAACCAAAAAATCCCGAGCCCAAATTCCGCCACTTCAAACTCCCCTCGGCATTAAAAGCACCAACCTCGACAAATCCAACGCAATTGCCGATGCGTACCTACAAAATCACAACCTTACCATGCACCTTTCCGACCCCCAAACCCAAAACATAGTAAACCTCTCAATTCAAAAATTCCACTCCTCGTCCTATCTCACCCCGCCTGAAGACCTCATCTCCCCCAAAGAAATCAAAACACACATAAAATCTCTCAAAAACAAAGCCCCTGGTCAAGACAATATCACATCAGAAATCCTCAAACGCTTACCCAAAAAACCCACCCTCCAAATCTACTACATCCTAAATCAATGCATCAAAAATCAATATTTCCCAACCCCTTGGAAAAATGCAATAGTCATTCCCATCCCTAAACCAGGCAAACCCGCAAACATCCCTACCAGCTACCGCCCCATTAGCCTCCTACCAACCCTCTCCAAAATCCTTGAAAAAATTATCCTAAACCGCCTTCAGCAACACGAATTTGAATTCCCAACCATCATCCCCGAACAATTCGGATTCCGCTCAAACCACAGCACCACACTACAACTCGCGCGACTCACTAACATAATCACGATAAATTACAACCTAAACAAATCAACTTCGGTAGTAACACTCGACATCGAAAAAGCATTCGACACTATCTGGCACGACGGCCTCATACACAAACTCATCGCGACGGAAATCCCCCCTCACCTAATTAAAATCATCGCGAACTTCCTACAAAACCGAACGTATCAAGTCAACGTCAACCAAGCCCTATCGAACCCCCACCCCATACCAGCCGGCGTCCCCCAGGGATCCGTTCTTGCCCCAACCCTCTTCACATACTACATTAACGACATTCCAAAACACCCGGACACGAAAATCGCGCTCTTCGCGGACGACACAGCCATAATCTCGGAATCATTCAAAAAGAATAAATCAATCGAATATCTACAACGCCACATCGACACACTCGAAAACTACTACAAAAGATGGAAAATCCAGATAAACGCCGGCAAAACAACACTAACCGCGTTTTCTCACAAATACGACAAAATCACACGCAACCTAACAATCAATAACACGAACATCGCGCAAACCCCTTTGGTCAAGTACCTCGGCGTCACGCTCGATGAACGGCTCACTTACCGGGAGCACTGCAAACTCACCTCGCGCAAAGCAAACCGCATGTACCACGCACTGTACCCCATCCTACACCACAAAAACAAACTCCGAACCGACCTCAAACTCCGGCTCTACAAAACCATGGTAAGACCCATCCTACTATACGCCTCCCCCGTGTGGAGCAAAACCGCCAAATCCAATTCCGACACCCTCCAAAAACTCCAAAACAAATTCCTTCGCCTAATCACCGGTAAACCCAAAACCATGGAAAAATTCGCGCTACACGAACTCACGCAAACGCTAACAATACGCGCCAAAATCAATGCCGCAGCCACGAAATTCTACACGGAAAGAACCCCCAACAATCCGACAACCGCGAACATAACGCGAACCACAAGATCAAACGCGCCTTTCAAAATCCGACATAAATTAATCCATGACACCGTGTACTAAAACACCATCCAGCCAAAACCACTCCCCACTTGGCAACGCCCACCGCGATCTGCACCGGAGCGACTCGACGCTCCGATGCAGGCCGCGAGGGGTCTAGCCAGGTGCTCCCGCTCTGCGCTGTAAATATGTAAATATGTAAATACGCTTGTTTTCTATTCAAATTATATCACTGTTATTTTCTTTTTAGCCAAATGTTACCATTCCACTGGGTTTTTGTACTCGTTTTTCCCCAGTAATAAACATAATTCAAATTCAAATACTCATGTAAACTTGCTTAAACCCAAAATTATCTGGTAAATTGTATTAGAAGCAATAGGCACTGATATTGTAAAATTACTTATCCATTCACATTTACGTACCGTAAATGTCCTGTAAAATTATGACTAATAAAGAGTTTATTGATTGATTGATTGATTGATTTCGATGTCGACACCCGTACGAGTTCTATGGCTTCGAGTTCCACCCTTGGCGAGTTCTGTCATTTTTCAGGGATATTTTTAAATTTTTTTGCGTAAGGTGAAAAAATAAAACAGGCCCGGAGGGCGCCGAAGGCGTCCGGAGAGTCTGTTTTGTTTTTTTGCCTTACACAAAATCGGCTAATCATGCAGCCGTGTTAAAAGGTGTATCTAAAATACATGTAAATTTAAATTTTTCAAATTCGATTTTTTCGAGAACTAATTTATAATCCAACAAAATTTTTGTTCTAGTATGCTCAGAAAAGTCTCCTCTTTCCTATAGTGTAGTTGAAATTTTGAAATTCGTGATGAGGTTTTTCTGACAGTTCCCAAAAAAACTTTTATTCTTTTGATGTTAATTTTTGGCTTTAAATTTGCGGTAAGCGTTTATGTTATGTATTATGTTTATGTTTTAAAATGGTTTATCTTTAGATATAATGTCAAAGAATAAATTTTATTTTCTATCATATTTAGTTATGCAATTATTTGTTTAATTTTTTGCCTTAAAAATATCAAAAATAAATTAACACTGATTTTTACAATTTATTTTACAGTTCACTGGGGCTACGCGGTAAACAGCGAACCACTTGTTGTTTTTTTTAACTGAAAAGTGGGTTCTTTTTTTGAAAATAGCTTCGAAATAATGTGAAAAACTTCAGAGATAATGTATAAATTTCATAAATATTTAGCGAAACCCTACAGCTAGCACTGCCTAAATAAAAAGTGGTTCACAATGGGACAAGTTACCCTATACAATGTCACTACATTTAATTTCAAAAATAGTGAAGGGCACTGATATCTTTAGGATGAATCAGAAAGATCTTTGAATGCCAATGAGTTTTAATCAATAATTTGTCAGTGTAAATTTACCGACGTATCAGTCCAAGCTGGCGACGAAATTATCTTTTAGCGACGGGCGACGTTATCAAAATAGAAAAATCCACACGATCAAACGCATTAGTAAATCTTGCAATTCAGTGCAAGATATATAACGCAGAAAATTCTGGAAAAGAGTCGCACCCAAATAGAGTGCGATTCTATGAATTCACCTATAGAAAGACGACTCGCGGCAAGATATTTACACTCCATCTGGATCTTTAGATGCCTACACACATGCTGGACTACAACAACGAAATCTACATAAAGTTGAATATCGTCACAATATTTTTTTTTTAATTACGTCAAAATTGCAAGTGGGAATCTGTTACGTATCCCATCCCACGATTTTAACTTTTTCCTATTGAAAATACGTAAAAGGACACTTTTCTAAGCATACTAGAACAAAAATTTTGTAGAATAATGCAATAGTTTTCGGAAAAAATCGATTTTAAAGATGTAAAATTTACATGTATTTTAGATACATTTTTTAAGACGACTGCACGATTAGCCGTTGTTGTGTAAGGCAAAATAATTTAAAAATATCCCTGAAGAATGACACAACACGCCAAGGGTAGAACTCGAAGCCATTGAACTCGTCATTGAAGAGTATATCAAAGCACACGTACACTGAGAGAGAAAAGTTGGTAAATTGAACGAAACTTAAATGTTGAATATTTTCTTGTTGAATTAATCAAAATTTCGTTGAATGAAACCATTTTTAGTTGTTACAAGAAATTCAAAAATGTTGTTTCAATATATTATTTTTGTTAAATAAATATTAGTTGATTTAACGTTTCTAATGTGTTCGAATAAGATTCTACGATATTATCGTTGAATTAACAAAATAGTTCGATTGGAAGAAAACTAATGAAATTCTTGAACGAAACTATTATTTTGTCTTTCTGTATCATTTTATTATGTAATTTCAACGCAAAATTTGATGAAGCCAAAAATTTTAAACGGATAACTGAACATAAAATAAGCTTGAAAAATATGCTACCTACTGCTTATAATTATTATGTAGCAATAATTATTGTCGATTAAGCAAATTTATTATCGGATGTATTGCAGTTGGATGCATTCAGTCTTGACATTAAAAGTGTTTTTCAAAAGTGCAAGCAAAAATGGATAGTGTAGTTATTAATTTTTTTAAAGTTAATAACTTTGAGGAATATTTAAATATTTTCAGAGGTAAGTGATATATGTAGTAGTTTTCTATTTTTGTTATAAACACCACCAACAACTGCATAAGTAACATTTTCTTTGTTTCCATACAATCCGTCTACGTAATACAATAACTTGCAAGGTATTCGTCCACTTGCAGAATTTTACTGGAAATCGTGTACCTTTAAAATTAAATTTTAAGAAAAACAAATTGAGAGTTATAAAATTGATAATAGAAAATATTTTTAATATCTAATTTTTGTTTGCTATAAAAAATAATAGATGCACAATTGCATCATTTCTTGAACTTCAACGAAAAAAATTATTATTTCTGTTCGGCTAAAACTGATGAGACAACATTCTTAGCGCTAAATCTGGAAGCTTTTATTGAAAGCTCGCAGCAATCGCATTGTATTTGCATTTTCTTTTCTTTTCAATTTTTTAATTATTTCTAATATTTTATTTATTTAGAAAATGAAATAGATGCAGAATCATTACAAGAATTGTCTTATAATGGATTAAGAGATTTAATAACCAAGGTGGGACCAAGGGACAAATTTAAAAAAAAAATGTTGGACTGGCAAGCTAGAAACCGATCAAAAATTGATGTGGTATGTATGATTAACAAAAAATTGAACTAATACACGACAATAGTATAAATTTGATGACATCTCTTTTTACCACAACATAAAAATTTAATTCCAAATTTCACATATTATGCGAAATACGATTGTCTAGTGATTTCTAGTTTAACACGTTTTTGATAAAGTTGATACAACTTGAAAATTATTTTTACAACGGTGTGTTCGAATATGACGTCATCAATGCTTATGACGTGTGTTGCTTGAAGTTTTATTTGAACCATATAAAGGATTTACATAAACGTCAAAATTTATTTTCCTATTTAATAATTTAGCTACAAAACTCACAGGAACTGGGTGACCCCGACGTAGAATCCAATAAATCAATTATGGCATCAAGTGATGATAGTCGGTAATCAACTTCAACGGAAGAGCATTTCAGGTAGGTAATACTTCGTTGATTCGATATAAATATTTGTGAAATAGATACAAAAGCTAATAAAAATATTTTTAGGATGTTGTTCTAGTCCCTGATTTAGAATTACAACGAGAAATAGAAGCAGCTCTTAAATCATCAATGAAACACTATGCATTTTCTGGTGAAGAAAACATAAAAAAAGCTTTTTCGACATCTTATCATTTAGATCTGAAACAGTTTTTAGAAAACACTAATCAAGGAAAATTTATTTTGACAACTTACAAAACCGAAAAATGTCTCACCAGAAAAGCAAAAAATATATTAGTTGATGTATTAGTAAATGCATTACTTTCTATGATAGAGTAAGTTTTTTATATTAATTCATATTCGGTAATATTGGTAATAAAATTTTTTATATTTGTAAAATTTTTAGGAAAATTACATCAGTCGATGTTGAAAATTTTTCAAAAAAAATATGCGAATTATTCCCGACCGAGTCACAATATACTATCGTGTTTTTTTTACACTTCAACCAGATAAATCCCCTGGTGGTACTTGGAGTTTTGGTCACCAATCGAAACGTTTGTAATTTTGAAAATAAAACTGAATGTGGTTAATCACCGTACCTTTATTTTCTATAAACATAAAAGAACATGAACATAAACAGAAACTTAAACTAATGAAATTAAACTTTAAATATACCGTTAAAGGAATACCTTTTTTTGCACCATTTTCTTTCCTTTTGTACTATCGCCGCCGTTTTTTGCTCCGCCACAGTTATTTCTTCTATAGCAATCCTCTTTCCAAACTTTACTTCTACACCACTTCAACAATTCTATTTTTTATACTTTCGAGAGCTTCTTCTCGAAATTAATCGTCGTTTTCCTTTTCTTTTTTTTTATTTAATTAAATTTCGAGAGATTAATTTCTCTCCAAAATCCAGCTGGAACCTGGTTTATTATTATTCCCTCACTACTCTTTTTTTTCACGCTCCCTCTTGATTATTATTTTTTTTTATTAACCTCGCGCACTCTTTAAACGTTTTAAAAGTAATGTACAATAAACTAAAATAAAACTATAAACTACAAATTACAAAATTGACAAATGGAACCTTCTTGAGTGTACAGACTTGTACGGTTCAAAGCTACGGTGGTTAATACACTCATCCAGTTTATTTAAACCGAAATATTTTTTAATTTTGAGGAAAAATGTGTGAAAGGAAATTTTGTTTTGTAATTTGAAATAAATTTGTAACTTATAATTTGGATTTAGGAATTTATCTGGTTTGATTTGTAATTCATCTCAATACATACTACGTTCCTCGTGTTCCGCTACGCGAATCAATAAAAAACTAAGCTCTCAACGCTAAAGGAAAATTAATTGACAAATACAGGAATTTAAAAAGATTGTACAAAAAATATGAACCCACTACCTCAAGAACTCAACCCGATGAGGATGACGATGAATTTATATCTGATGATATGAAGGAGAGTCAGATATGGTTAAAAAATTGGTCCGAGCCTTGGGATTTAGTTAAGAAACATTGGGAAAATTCTTTTAGTATTAGACGACAGAGCCAAGTTGTAAACATTCATGATTTTTTTGAAGATTGGCCCATTTTAACAAAACAAATGGCAATTGAATTGGTAATGTACATTAATCTAGTTTTATTATCAAATAGCTAATTGAAGTTAAAATTTGTTTTAAGGTTGAAATAGATTTTACACGAATATTTAAAAATAATCAAAATAATTCTTTATTTTCCAATTGGGATAATTTTTTTTCAAAATTATTAACTTTAAAAAACATTGAAAATGAACTTCTTCAGCACTGAAAGCATTATATCCCATGTTAAAGTAAGTATGGGTAACAATTTTTAAAATTTTAAAAAAGCGTCTCTTTCGTAATTATTGGTACTGTTTTTGAATACATAGGCAGCTTAAAAATTAATTAAAGTTATTAAGTTTTATAAATTAAGTTTTATTATTCTTTTAGATACCTGGTGATATAGAAACTTTTATCAAAAACAAAAGCCGTAGTTATGGAAACAACAAGTTACAGCCCTATATGATTGTAACTGGTTCAGATATTACAAATATAACTTCAACATTATGTTGTAGTTGAAGAAAATATGTACACCTGTAAAAGTGTAATGCAAGGATTAGATTACATATTTAAAGTGTTCCATGTTTTTTCAGCGGAATATCCGCCTGAATCGGAACATATTTGGTACCTAATTCAACTTTCGGTATATGGTATTAGTACCAAGTGGGATATAGTATATTACGTGCCGAGGTGGAAAATGCTTCATTACAGCCGAGCGCTAAGTTAGTTGACTGAGGCGCAAAGCGCCGAAGTCAACTCTATGCGCGAGGCTGGAATGAAGCTTGACACCGAGGTATGTATACAATTTTATTCACAATCAGTTTTAATTAATTAAAGATCATCAAATTTCATTTTATTAACGCACATTTTTTGTTAGTTCCATTTTTTGCCTACCGACAATGCGACATTGCAGGTCGGGAAGTGACCACTTCCCGCCCTAAGGTTGGGAAGTAAAACAAAATAGCTTTCTGATTGGTTGTCAAGTAAAAGTAAATAATAAATTGCTTCCCAACTTTTTAAAAGTCAGGGATGTGTTGATTACTAACTGATTGTGAATAAAAAAAATTCTATACGTGTTTGTTTTGGCAAATTAACTGAAAAATTGAATTGTAAAGATAGCATTTTTTTATCATTTTTATTTCATTTGTTTTAATTTTGTTTCCAATTTAATTTTTTTTTATTTTATAGAAGATATACTAGCATTAATTTTAATTTTATTATTTATAATCATTAACTTTTTGTAATATTTTTTTGTTTTCATTAATATACTGATAATTACGTACAATATTATTTGTTCTTTAATTAAATCATATTATACTTCTCGTAATATAATTTTTGTATACTAATAATATGTACTGCAGAAACTCTTAATATTGAATGAATTTCTTTATAGTGCGGACAGACAAAAGTTACGTGAACATTTATTAAGAAGTATTTTGTTTAAAATTTACATGAAAGGTAGTAGATATTTTATTGCAAATTATGTTTTATGTTTAAAAACATCTCTTCGTAAATTATCTATAGAAAGATTTGCAATAAGGTACATTATTATTTTGATGCAATTTTAAAATCTAATAAGTCTTAACATAAATGCATGTAAACTTTATTTGTATACACTGAAGTATTATATACGATATTAAGTTTTTGATAAAATGGTAAAAGTTATTAACATGTGATAATATTTATATTAAAATTGATTTTTACATGTTATATGAAATTGAAAAATAATTAAAATCCATAACTTACATAAAATTGTGCAAAAACTATTTAAATGAATTAGTCTGCGACACCCTGTTATAACTTGGTGTTTCGATTTTCGGAATCTCATCAGGCAAACCTGGAAAAATGTAGAAAATATCGAAAAGTTATGCTTTTAAATTAAAATTCAAAACTAATTCATTTAAATAGTTTTTGCACAATTTTATGTAAGTTATGGATTTTAATTATTTTTCAATTTCATATAACATGTAAAAATCAATTTTAATATAAATATTAAGTTTTTGTAGTAACATAGTAGTATTGAAGTAAGATTTCCCATAATATCTATTTAACACTACAAGGTTAGTTAAATCAATAACCTAAAGTGTTTCGGTGAAACATGATACTTGACTCGGACTTCTTTGTCGCAAGTTTTCATTCGCATCAAAATTTTACTTTTTAAAAATCGACAGCCCTCATTCACGCCAGATTTCACAACCCTATGTCATCGTGTTCGCAATGAAACAGCGCTTATTTTGATACAAAATTTATTTATTTTTGAAATGGGCGATGTAACTGGAATCGACTTACCTGTTTAAACCTGCCAACCCAGTAGTTCTGCCAAGAAAAAAATAGACAACCCAACGTTTGCATATTCTATAGGCTTCATACTTTGGGTTCCTATTAAATTTATTCGTGCGACTCATGGGCGCACTGTTTAATAAAAAGTCAATTTTCAATTTTTAATTAATAATAGTTTGGCCAGGAATTTTTTAGCCAACCCATTCGCGATATATTTTATATCATATTAAATTTGATATATAATACTTTTCATTCCATCGGCAGATCGGCGAGTAACTTTTCTAGTTCGGATCTTAGACTATTACATCTGACATTAGAGCTAGTTACTACAATCTTGATGGTATAATTCTTTATAAATAATTAAATTATTCAGATGAATGGTAAATTTTAACTCAGCGAAAATACAATAAGGCTTTGTCCAAATAGTAAAATTCCAGTAGAATATAGTGAATGACTGAAAATTAGAAAAGAATCATGAGATGATCTTCAAAACTTAAAAATAGTACTTCAATCCGAACATCACCATTTTTACGACTCGTTACCGTATTATTAACCCCAAAGTCTTTTTGTAAAAATTTTAATTATTTAATTTTTAATCATAATACATACAACTACCATTACCGCCACCACATAAAATGTGGTATTTGAGAATTCCAAATTTCAGTGAGAACGATGAGTTAAACGTATGGAAGGAGCATTTATGTATTATATACGGTATATTAAATATTACTGCTACAAAAAAAGTACCTCACTTGCTCGGGACCTGAAGCTTATTATATCTTGTGTGATAAGTTGGCTCCCGAGGATCCCAATTCAAAGCAATATTCAGAATTGGTTAATTTAATGAAAGAGTATTACAGTCCTGCTTCGTTAGAAGTTGTTGAAAAATCAATCCTTGCAGGAGGCAAAATATTTATTTCCTAGAACTCCCTGTTATTTATTTTATGCTTGTCATATAAAAATATCTCGCTTTCGTTAATATCAAGTTATCTCGTTTAAACTGTCCGTAAATGGCGTACTTGCTAATATTTATCTGTTGGACATTGTTTGTCATGTCAATCTTATTGTTGTGTAAGCGTGGTGTACATGTGTTTTAATTTAATTACAAGATTTTGTCAATTTGTGTGCGAAAAATCAAATGTAGTTGTGCTAAAATTCTCACTTTTGTTAAGAACAATAGGCAGGTAAGAAAATTTTGTATTACTCTAATTACTACCTGCTGATATTTCAGTAGTGTTCAAGTTTATTCTCGAGATTTGAAATGTGGTAGTCATTTTCTATTTTACCAGCTAACTCACAGATTGAACCGAAATTCTCACTTTTGTTAATCTCACTTACGTTAATAATTTTATTAACTTAAGAAAAATTAACAAAAGTGAAACATTGTTATGTTAACTCAGTTAAATTGTATTTTGTTTACAGTATCGACAAAAACAAAAAAAGGTAAAGAATTTGAAGTAAAATCAAAAAGAAAACAGAATGAAAGATCAAAGGATTGCATGCGTAGGTTGAGAGAAAAAATAAAAAGCGATCCCGTTTCGCACGATGAAGAAAAAAGAAAGGCAAGGAAAAGATACAGAGCTAGGAAAGAGGCAGAAAGGTTAAATTAGTAAATAACCTGAGCGAAAGAGAAAAAAGAACTATGTGGAAGCAGTGGAGAGAAAGAAGTAAGCCTTCATATCATACAAAGAAAGCTAGACGAGAAGTGGCAAGGTATATAGAAGAAAACACATCACCTGCAAGCCTAGTACCTTGATAACGAAATTGATAACAATTTGCCTGGCCCATCCAGGCAATCTATTAAAGGAAAAGAAACTGCAAAAAAGAATAGGAAATTGTTAAGAAAGGAAATAGAATCACTTAGAGAGAAATTGAAAAAAGCTAAAAAAAGAAGTGAAAGATATCGTCAGAAGATACACAGAATGAAAAAAAAGAGCAACGAATAGTCCAAATAAAAGAGTTAGTGATACGATCAAAGAGCAGATTGTGACGACAGAAGTGAAAAGAATTTTATTTTGGTGAAATTTTGAAAGATCAAATTAAAGATAATTTTCAAAAACAAAAACAAACACAAGAAGAAAGGAATTATGTTGATTCTATTACCGGAAAAATTGTAAAAAAATATAAAATGAAATTGTACTGTTAGTTCTCGCCATCTGATTGCAAAGAAAGTTCTATTTCAAATGAAAGAAAACAAATGCTTACGGCCGGTTTCACAATCGGCAAAACCTAAAGTTACCCAACCTTGACCTGAAGGTTAACCTGAAGTTTGAGAGGTGATACTGTTTCACAAACGAATTTCGACCTTGGTTCTGCTTACCGGCAGTTAACCATAGGTTTAGAAATGTTGGCAGCTCTGTAGCTAGTGATTTTCTATAATCACTGTTGGCAGCCTACTTATTTGTCTATCATTTGTCATTTACTTGTCATATAATAACTTATAAATAATAAATAATTGAACTCTTACATATTTTATTAAAATACAAGTATTGAACTATACATTCTGAAAATTTCATTGAAATATCTTTTTTAGTTTTTTAATTGATGATTTTTTAATTAAAAGTCATAAAAATTTTCATTGTCAAAAAAATTGTTGTTAAAATAAAAATTTTTAAAAACTGTTTTAGGGATTAATTGTTGATAGTGAATACTTCCTGAAAAAATACTAATATCAAAATTCGATGATCAAGTGGAAAATGGGGGGTCCACTTGACGTGATCTTGCTCAGGTATATTTTTATACTTTAGTTAGGTATTGATTGTAATCTCAGATGGTTATTGTTATAGATGGAAAATAAAACTAGATGCAAGGGATTTTCTTTAACAAAAAAATCGTGAGCGTCATATTCTTCAAAATGATTAGGCCGATGTCTATAAACCGCTGCTATACGCATTTATCTCATATTATAATATCCATCTTAAATACACTTTGTTATTATTAAGGTGGTTTTATCGCTCATGCAAACTTCAACTGTGAGACAGACATGATATATCTCGATTAATTTTTTCTGTCCATAAGCAGTGACTTAATTCTATTTCAAAGCATAATAGTGCAGATTACATTTATCTTAGATATTCATTTCCACAGTTACGTTGTTGTTTCAATTAAATAAAAATAATTTTACATTCTCAGTTAGTTATTTATTTATTGTTTAATTAAAAATGTCTAGAAAATATAAATAATAAAATTATAATTATAAAAGCATTATTTTAAATATTTTATTAATATTATAAATTAACATTATAAAAGAAAGGAAATATATTATACAAAGTATATTATTTTTTTGGAATAGCAACCTATAAAAAACACAACGTGTTCTAAAATTGTCTGGCTAGTTTTGTTTTTGTGGTGAGTTTAAAACAAATTTTGTAAATTTAAAATTTGCCGTAAGCATAGCATAAAAGTGTTTTACTTCTTTTTCATACACTGTTCAGTACGTAAGTGTCTTGTATTGTCTATGGTGTGTGTTCAAAATTGTCACATTCATATGGGACCTACTGTTTAACTTGGGTTCATAACCACGGGAAGATTAGTACACTTCATTTTAAGAAGGATTTATTAGGAAAATTACTTACGTAATTTCCCGTTACATTCTGAGGAGTCGGTCAAAATAAAGTCTTACCACGCTTCAGATTTGAACCGAGTAAGCTCACATTAGTAATCAACCCACCCATGCAATTGACGGTCTCTGTTTAGTATTTTTAGAATAATCAAACATTTCTCTAAAACACCTTGTGGAAATAAAAATTCACAAATTGATTATTTTAATTCTTTTTAACAATTTCAGGCAGCATACTTTCCAAAAAAAATTTTTGTAATTTAACAAGTATTACATCTTCCCAAAATTTATCATCACGTTCAATTTTATCAACAATCATTCCAAGTGGTGTCCAAACAATAAAATAACAAAACTTTGCTTTAGAAATATATAATTGGCCTTGCACTTGATAATAATAACTATCACTTTTTTTTAATCTTAACGCTCCGTTTTCATTAATTAAATATTTAATTTTTTTTTGAATAACTCCTTCTTCTGGAGTCATTGATAAGGAACTATAGGGACATTTTATTTCTACAATTTCTTCAGCATTAATAACACCATCTGGACTTGCTCCTATATATGGATATTCATCTAAAACAAATAAACCACATTCTTTAACTTTTACATTATATTGCTTTTCAAAATCTCGTTTTGCAATATCTTCGTGTTCGTAACCCCACCGAATTGCTGCAGAATTTATTATTATTGGAGATAATATTCTACTAATCTTCAATAGATTTGTAGATTTTCTCATTTTACAAATGCGTCCAAAATTTGAAGCTGTCAGCATATTTAATCTTAATTCTTTCCAAATATCGTTTCTAGCTTGTCCTCTAGTTATTTCCTCAATATTCTTAATTTCTGCAGAAGTTTTTTTTATTGAATTTAAATAATTAGTTTTTCTATTTTCTAATTCTAAAGGAGTTATATTAGTATCTTCATCGTTATGAACTAAACCATAATCTTCGTCAGCATGTTGGCGTTTTCTTTTAATTTTTACTGTAGGATAAAGCCGTTTTCGAATCATTTTTCTTGATTTTTCTTTTCTTACTTTATTTATATAACGTTTTGTATACTTGCCTGGACTTTTTAAAGTAATTTTTTTATGTAGAACAGATATATAATTTTCTTTGGCATTGTAAGATAGAGCTGCCGCACTGCATCGTATACCATAACCACCCTTCAATGCAAAATTTATGCGTTTTCCTCCAACAAATTTAGAAACAACCGAGTTATAAGTTTCAGCCGCATTATTGTTCATATTTAGAATTAAGCTACTTGAATTTTGTATTAGTCTGTTTCCACATGCTTGTATGTCATCCATAAGTCCACAATCTTCCATCTCGTCTACACGATTTACTTCGTTCTCTTTAGGTCCTTGACAAAAATATGCAGAGCATTTGTCATGCTTTCCAAATATGTGATAGGGACAGTTTTTAATGTCATCAATTATTTTTGTTATTTGTTCGCCTAGTAAAATATTTTGGTTTCGATGAAAATTTATTGACATTTTTATGCCTGTTCTCATTCGTTAAATGTTCGAAGTCAACATTTTTCGAAGTCGTAAGGAAACTACTTTTTTTCTGCTGCTAATTCTTTTTTCGCCAAGTTCCCTAAGCTTACAACAGTAATTCCTCAAAAGATGATTGGTGCATTCAATTTTTTTTACTGCGGTCTTGGATCCATAAGGTTTTTGGGTAATAATTTTTTTATATACACTAGAATCGCCGTCACCAATTAATCGTACGTATTTTAATTTATGCATTTCAACACTTTTTTGAAATGCCTCTAAAATTATATCAGATTCCATTGCTGTAGACGTTCCAACCCAATTTTTAAAACATTTATGAGTTTTCGGAGTATTGTTTACAGCAGCTCGAGCACACATTGCGCAGTATTTATTTCTAGAACCCACAAAAAGCAATTTTCCAGTTTTTGCTCCAACTACGCAAGCCTATAAAAGTAATAATTATTGTAACAATAAACAAAAAGAAAATAATAAAAAAAAACTTACTACGCCAGAGGGGGCATCATAGTTTACTTTGTACGATCGTTTTGACCAAGCTCCATCTACAATAACGGATATCATCCCATTTCCATCACTATCGACTTCACCTATTTCTTGAGCTAGATTTAGCTCTTCGCTCCCAGCATCTTTCATGACATCCCACATTGATTCAAATATTGTATCAGAAATAAGATCGTGGTGTTTAGCATATTGTCGGTACGACATTTGAGGTATATTCATTATTGCTTGTTGTTCAACCAGTTGAGAATGTCCACATCCAGTTGAAACCATTGCAAGTACAGCTGTAGAATTTACATTCATGGAAAGTGTAGCATTTGCATCTTCCGTAAATATATATTTTGTCATGTTACACATTTTGCATTTAAAAGTTAAACTGCTCACAAGACCTTCTTGTTTTTCACTAACAAAGTCCATGTCAGAAAATGTGCAACCAAAAGGTAAATGATTGTTTAAACTTTTAATGGATTGCAAAAAATAGTTTAAATCAATTATTCTTCTCCCAGAAATCGTTTCTGTAAACTTTTCTTCAACTGTCTCAATCTCAACTTGTAGTTCTTCTGATCTAAATAAATAATAATGTCATTTATAGGGAATATTTGCTATTTTGGCGAACGCATATACCTCGGACTATTGTTACAACTAACAAACTGTGATGTTGATGCATCTGTAGATATTGTCGATAATCCTGGTATTGGTGATATCCTCTCTCTGCTTACTTCTATAGTTGGTGATGGTTCGTTCAAAATATCTCTCTTTTTTCTGAGATTCCTTATACATATAAGATAAATATTAAAATAAATAATTCGTTTATAAAATAATTAATTGCTAATTAAAAATAGTATATTATAATATTACACTTACCTTATAGCAGCTAATCTTTTACTTTTAGTCTTAGTATTCCTAGTTTTAGGCATCTTTTATTAATAAAACAGTAACAAAGAATTAATATTATTTTTGCAGCGGCAACTAATTAATACGTAACAATATTCTCGTTATTGAAACAACTTACGCGAGTAATATATCCACAGTAGATATATAATACCTATATAGAGACATTATACTGATAACGCGAGCTCGCTGCAAAGGGTGGTGTTATTATTTGCGAGACAAAGAAAGAATCGAGAAAATTTGTACCGATGCGAATATTTAAAAAGTTTATAATTCATTTTCTTCAGTTATTTGTTAACGTATTTTAATAAAAAAAAAACATTATTTTTCATAAATTATTACCTATGCTTTGTAGGTCTTAAAATTGGACCTTAATATAGGATCCACTAAGGAAAAAATTTGAAATTAATGTTTTTACGCAAAAACTAATAATTTTATCAAAATTTAAAAACCGACAAAGCATAACTAATATAATGACAAATACGTCCTGCAAATTTTAGCGTAATACATTGAAAAATAAAACAGAAAAATTAACTATTGTATTTTCACATAACGATAAAACCACCTTAACTTTCGTATCTTTTAATACAATTATACAATACCGTTGATAAAAGTACACAAAAATATAACTAAAATCCGAGAGGTTCACGTCTTGAATGAATTTTTAAGCCCATGTCTCACTATAAAATTTTTATAAAAACAATTTTTATAGTGTGATAGCGCAGTAGTTTTATAAAAATAACGTTTGTAAAAAATATTTTTATGACACTTCTATTTTCATGACTTCACGAAAACGTTTTTATAAAAATTCTCATATTAGAAAATTTTCTAAAAAGCGGCATCCCATTGGCTGTTGAAACCCCTCTTAATTTAAATTTAGGTATGAAGTATGAATACACAAAAGATGAAATATATAATCACGGTTGTAATCATACTTTTCGGTATAATAATAGTCGATTGTGTTTAATTTATTAATTATAGATATTATTAATTATGGTTAAAGTTAAGTAAAGTTGTTATTAAGTTATTATAATGTCATATAACACAACACAACTCAAACCTTACTTAAATTATTTTTATGTCACGTTACGTCATATCGTTTGTATAAAAATTTTATACTGAGACACAGGCTTAAAAGTTTCACAAATAATGATAAAATTTTACCACTAGTCGTTTGAAATCAATTAGAGCACTGCCCTCTGTGTGTTCCAACCGCAAACAAAGTGATAGTCGATGTAAACCTCGAGTTTACTCCAGGAACTTCTGTGGGTTACAGATACTAGCACTTAACCTAAGGTTAGCCGTCAGGCCAGCGATTATGAAACACTTTTTCATAGATTAAGTAACGGTTACCGCTAAACCGCAGGCTAACCAGACTTTGTGAAACCGGCTGTTAGTCATATAAAAAATTTTGTTGAGTCTTTTTTCGAAAGAGATTAAATTAGCAGGCTGTGTCCCAGAAAAAAAGACACTGTAACATTTAAAAAAATTAAAAAGCAGAAGTGATATCTTAATGATACCATAGAAAACATTCACCAGAAATTTGTTGTAGCACAACCAAGAATTAAAATTCACTACAGAAGGTTTATAAGAAATTTCGCAAAAATCGTACAACCATTTACTAAATGTTTAAGAAAAGAAGTAAAAATAGACACAAAAAATTTCGAGTACTCTCAAGCATTCTTCAAATGCAAAGAGCTAATTACATACGCCCCAATACTAACTTATCCGGACTTACAGAAAACACTTCATGTAACAACAGACGCATCTAACGTAGCCATGGGGGGGGGGGTTATCTCAAGACAACAAACCTATAGCATTCTACTCGAGAACTCTAAATAGCGCGGAAAAGAACTACTCCACAATTGAACGCGAATTATTAGGTATAGTGAAAACCACTAAACACTTCAGACCCTACCTTTACGGAAAAAATGTTATCATCGAAACTGATCATAAACCGTTAGTCTGGCTCTTTTCGCATCAAGACCCTAATTTGCGCGTTACAAAATGGCGGCTACGCTTAGAAGAATTAGATTACACGATTAATTATAAAAAAGGTAAAGAAAACTTAGTAGCAGATGCGCTATCGAGAATCGAAATAAATGTAAACGAAGTATCAGAAAAAGAGCTAGATCTCATTTCAATATTGCCAAACGTCGAGTACGACTTAGATCTACGCGCGGAGGATCTTGACGAGATTCTTAACGAAGAAAACGAAACCGATAACAATACACAACACACTGCTACAGAAAATCCAGTCTTTACGATGCCAATATCAGAAAAACCTCTAACCGTGGCGTTAAGATTGTATGGTGTGCTTACGCGCATGTATATACTCGTCCTTGTTGCACACTGTAACGTCAGCTTGGGAGCAGATTCATAACTTTGCAGTTAGCTACAGGCGCAAAACAATTAAAATTTTGTTAAATATTTTAATAATAAAAAAAACATCAACATTTAAAATGATATTTTTATTAAATTACTATTCGAGAACTTTATTTTTTTACATTTGTAAATTTGCACATTTTTTTATTTAACTTTCGTTTACAATTTTCAAAACTAATTTTCTTAGTTAAAGACCGTAACCTAATGTAAGTTCTAGTTCGTATCATACACAAAATGATTTCGTAAGGAATACATTTTAAGCTAATGTAATCAGGATCAGTTTGAACTGCATTAGCCACTTTTTTAAAAATCAATGGATCTTTGGAAAGAAGATTACCGTGCAAAGCTTTAAAGTGGTTATTCATTATGTGCACTAATTTTATTAATGTATCGCTTGGATACATTAAGTTGCCTCTCGAAAGATGTTCAGTCCAATCTGGACACCTTGAAATATGCATCCTTTTTGTAGGTATTCCCAAATTTAAATTTGAATGTATATTTTTAAACCTATAGGCTATGTAACCTGCTATATATTTTAGACCTTCATTACTTACATGACTTCATCATTGGTTTCATCAAATGTAGTGAAGTCGGTTTGGGTCGATATTACTTCTACATCATTCTCTACCTCAATTTCTGCTTGAATAAATTCATAATCTTCTATCTGAATATCTTTATCAAGATTTATATTAGTTTCACTCTCAAAATCTGAACATTCAATTGTGTTTGAGAAAAAATCTGCAGATAAGCAGGACTCGTTATCATCTTCCGTATTTTTACTCATTGTAAACACCGACAATGAATGTTTTCCTAATATGTACCAACGAAGTCGGTATTTGATTTGGAGAGCTTCCGGGTGATCATTTGTAGCACCCATACCTCTAATGTAAGAAAAAAAATTTTCAACTACATCCTGATTTAGTCGGTACGTTATTAAATAGTCAATTTGATATTTCTCACGCAAGTAAAAATATAATTGCAACAATGAATTATTGCTTAAAATAATACCCTTCTGAAACGGGACAATAGACTTATGTTTGCCAACTACCATTTTTGAAACAATTGCAGTCGTTTCATTAATGATTGGTAATTGCTTTTGTAAATCTGTTCCAAAAGCATTAGCTCCTGGATGGCTACCGTACTTTCCTTTGGCGTTGAAAATATCAAACCAGTCATTAATTAATGATATAAATTTGCTCGTTTCTTTCCAAGAAGTACTTTTAAGCAATGACTGCATTCCACACCATTCAAGAGCCTTTGCGAGGGTGTTAGAAAAAATTTGAGCTGCTGGTTTCACTTTCTGACGTTCGCTACCTCTTACCGATAAATGATAGTCATTTACTTTATGGACAATTTTGAGATCATTTGAAGATGCCGCAATAAGCTCTTCGACACCAGCTTTATTGACGTACTTTTCATCAATTGTGAAACCTTGATCTAGAAAGTGATTTCGTACAAGTTTTAATAGATGAGGTACATCCGCAAACAAAAATACTTTTTCGTCGTCGTTAACGGGGTGCTCAAAAAAACAATTTTTATTGTATGCCACATTTAACTCCACAATTTTTGATTACCAATTCCCATGTCGCTGACAATTGAAACAACTTTGTAGTTGGCATTATGAAGATCTGCAATAATCCCAAATAAAATCTCTTTGGTCATAGGCGCATCAAAATTATAAAACACTGATTGTTTCCAAGCCGAAAACAGTCCCCTAACAATCACTATTTGACAACATTTATAGGGGCCAATTACTTTTTCTTCTTTTTGATCTATGCAAATTTTATTGGAAATATAAATTTCATCAAAGGCTAAAACGCACACCTTTTCTAAATTCTTCATTGACAGGACCTTTTGTTTCATTAGTTTTATGACATCTTTTAAAATGCCTTGATCTAAATTTAAATCTAGTGCCCATCTTCGTAATGTGCTTAGTGCAGGTAAAGGATATCCAATTTTTTGAAAATATCGATAAGCTTTAGGACTTATGCTCCTTAACGATATAGCTAATGCAATGTCTTTTGGTGTCCATCAAAACTGCTTTCCTGGATTCAGTAAATGTTTAATTTGACTTTGATTTTAGTTACTTACAATTCAGAAACTGGCGATACGATTGTGGGTTCATGATTATCGGTACTTTGCATTTCCATCAATGTATTGTTTTGTTGTATGACGTTCTGTTCTGTGTCTTTCATTTCTCTTAATACATCTTCACGTAATCCTGTGACGTTCTCCAAAATTTATTTGATAACAGTTTTTCGTTTTTTAACTTCCGCTCGTTTTTGACGACTTTTGCTTTTTTTGGCACTAGTACTACTTAAACTTTGCTTTGGTAGAAATTCGGTGGGTATAACGTCTTGCTTTAAAATGCGGCCAGTTTTTGGTTCATACTTAAGCAATTCATGCTTTAGTGGCTTTATTAAAGCAGAAGTATTAAAATGCTTAGAACAAATAAGTGCTGTAAAAAAAGAACTAATAAAATATTATAGATAATAGAAATTTAACGCATTATTTTACCTTGCTGAACATTAAATTTATCTTGTCGGCGACAGGCGTTAATCCATTGCAAGGAAACATGTTCGTCTTTTGGAAAACTGTAATATCGAATATTACTGCCTTTAGTTTTTCTGCTATAATTTCCACACCCGTATACGGCACATGCAGGCATTATTAATAACAATTACACTTATTACTTTAGCAGTCGATACACTATTTTAATAACCAGGGAAGGTTCCAACCAACTTTATTGAGGGGGAAACAATCTTCAATTTGCCAACTCAATTAATTAAAAAATGTCAACTTTTTAATAATATATTGCGATGTATCCAGCCTCTCCAAATTTAAAAATATAATTATTTAATCCATAGTATTTAATGTAAAATAAAATCTTCTAAAATAAAATTTTAATTTTATTTTTAAAAGGAACGCAGTTTGATTTCATGCCTTATCCAAATCAACGGCTTATCAATCTCAACACTCGTTCGTGCAAATACAATTTAATTTTCCAATTTCAAGTATCCAAATCGAATTTATTATTCGAAATATTCTTTTTTCCAAAAATTAATCATCCAAATCAACTTACTACCGCTCAGCAGCTACTCACAAACAATATCCAAATTAATTCCAAATATCAAATTATCAAAATAATCCATAAACTACGCAATAATGCGATCGCATATAATTACTTTATTCAAATCAAATCCAATATGACTCACAATTACAAATTTATATCAAAACTCAAAAATAACTCACTTGAGTCAAAAATTAATTAGCCAAGATCACAAATTTCAATATTCGCCTCGAGTTGAACCTACTCGGGCGACGCGCTATCGGCAAAAAGCCACCATCCACCTCGATTCGCTCCCACCTGTCCAATTTTCCAGTCTTACAACTTAAACCTATTCAATGAATCTTTCATCAATGTACAGGGTAGGTACGAATCACTTTGAAACACCACAATATAATATTAATATATTATATATTAATCACCTCACAAATTGCACTACAACTAGGTAGTTATAACGAAAACTAAGAATGAACTGAAAAGTATAATACAAACAGCATTTATATATTCAAAATTTCGCATTTACTAAATGTGCGTCGGTTAAATATTTTTATAAGTAGGGTAATTTATTCATAAAACCAAATAGCAAGATGGGATAATCTCACGGTTTTGTCACGTTTTTAAAAACTCAAAATGTGTATTTTTCGACAATTTTATTATTATTATCTTATGAATCTAACGTTTTCTAACAATTTTAATTATAAGTAGGGTAATTTATTCATAAAACCAAATAGCAAGAGGGATAATCTCACGGCTTTGCACGTTTTTAAAAACGCCAAATGTGTATTTTCAACAATAATTTTATTATTATATTATCTTATAACGTTTTACCCATTTACTACTCATTTATCATCTTAATGCTTTATGATTTAATTATTATGTGCCAATTTCTTCAAAAATATTTAAAATATAATTAATAATAATATCATTCGAAGTGACCACGGCCGGCACCTTCTTCACAAAAATGATCTTAATTGTGATTCCGATAAAAAGTGATTATAATAAGCCGCGACTAATGCAATATAAAAGAATATAAATATATAATATGAATATAAATATAAAAGAAGAAAGCTGTCAATAACGAATTGAACTAATTAAAGAATAAACTTTAAAGTTCTAGCGATGCTTTACTTTTGAAATATTGTAACGCGCCTCTTTTGCTCCCTAAGTGACGTCATGCGCCAAAATTTCAATAATGAGACTTGTTGTGAGCACACCATACAATCCTAACACCACGCCTCTAACCTATTCTCATATCGCATCATTCTTCAACGCGGAGATCAATACAAAACAAAAGTAACAAAATCGTTCGACAAACATAACTATCACATTACAATCAGAAGAAGAAACGAATTAGAAAATATCATTACGGCCCTAAAAGAATTCGTAAACCCAAAAAACGTCTATGGCATATTTTTCAAAGATAGCGAACTCGAACTAAAATTTATAACAATCATGCAACAACTTTTTAATAATAAAGTAAAAATCATAAAATGTAACATAATGGCAAAAGATCTAACAGATCCCAACGAGCAATATGAAGTGATTAGGAACTACCATAAAATCAACCACAACGGAATTACAGAAACTTATAACAATCTTAAATCAAAATATTATTGGCCGGACATGGAAACAAATATTAATAAAGTAATTAATGAATTTGAAACCTGCTTAATTAACAAATATGAATGAAATCCGTACAAAGTTCCTTTCTCGGGACCACTATTGGCAAAAAGGCCATTTGACGTCATACATATTAACAAGTTCGGATTTGAAGGAAATAAATTCCTAACACTAATAGATCCAGTGATTTTGTATGGTATAGATACCAATACCCATATACTCGTTTGAAAGAACCGTTGTGCCAAGATGTTTTGACATATTTTTTTGTATCCATCTCCTTCTTTTACATGAGTACTACAATAGGCTCTAGGTCTCTTTCGTTAGTTTTACAGCCTCACATTTCTCAGATTGCTACTAAAATTAATGCGCTCCTCTTGAAAAGAAAATCCACCAATACAAAATAGAAAAAGTCAATTTATTACTATTCTCCTAAACGAAAACAAAATTTATACAAAAATAAAAAATTTATACAGGATCTCCCCGGATTTTATTAAAAAAATATTGTATTAATTAAGGTTGAGCTATTACATAATCTAAGTAAATCTTCAAAATAACTACCCTCATTTTCAATACACAATCGTGATTGTTTTAAAAGATATACCTATTAATTAATAAAATAATTTTTCAATAAAATTAATTAATTTAATTTACATTCAAATATATTCAAATATATAATACAAATACATTCGCATCTTAGAATTTTGCATTTTCATTATTTTCTGATATGAATTTGTAACATTTTCTTGCTTAATCAATTTTACAAATTACGAATTCAGTTATAAGAATTAATCTTTCTATTAGAAAAGAAACGTTATTTATTTTCTACAATCATTTAAATAATCCTGATATTCTTTAACATAATACTTTAAATGGTGTAATATTGGATTTAAATAATAAATTACTACAATCACTTTTTACTACGAAGTAATAACATCACAACGGGTTAACTATTTCAATTTAATATATTCCCACCTAATATGGCCGTCTGGTATTGGTTGCAGTGATTTCGTACAAAAATTTCTAATTGGTTCACAGCCAGAACTAACAAAAGAGATGCCAAATACAGAAAGTTCAATGTAGAAAGAGATAGCAATAGAAAAGTAACGCGTAGATATGTTGGCCACAAGTTTAGATATTGTCTTGGTATCTATACTATACAAAATCACTGAATAGATCTATTCTCGTGATACACCCAAGCTTATTTTATTAACGATTTATCAGAAACGACAATCCTGAACAAACTAAGACACTATTTTGCACGCCACGGTTATGCAAAGAAAATAGTATGCGATGAAGGCAATGAATTTAAAAATAAAACTTTCGAGGAATATTGTTCACTCTTCAGAATAGAACTACATTTTACTATCAATTATATAGTACTTCAAATTCACCTATAGCAAATACCTATAGCAATAGTCCATTCTACCATATTCGAAAAATTAAAAATTATAAAGTCAAAATGGCAAAGAAAGTCCTTCAAATCAAATGATAAGCGCGGTATTAACCTATAATCAATTCATTCATTCAGCTACAGGCTATACACCTTTTAGTTTACTTTACGGGCCTTACGAAAACCTAAATGCGCACGAGATAAATTTAGATAGTACAATTTACGAGACCTATAACGAATATAAAAAATCGGAGTTACTACCTTTTTATGAACAATTGTACACAAAACAATTAGAAAGAGGTACACGCAATTTAGAAGTTAAACATAAAGGTAAAGAACCAGCAATCGAAATAAACGAACCTACGGTGTATTTCACTCGTCAAAGAATCAGAAAAACAGATCCATGCTTTGACAAAGTAAACGTCACAGCTATTACAGAAAACAAAGTTGAAGCAACCAGAGATAAATTCAAAAGAAAAGCTAACATTAACATACGAAAAATAAAACGTATTAAAAAAGCATTTCCATTGCAGGATCATGGGACTGACCCATCTGAGCCAGGCCCTTCAAATAGAGAGGATTAGTAAACGATTAGTAAACGGATATTTTCCAGAAAATTTAAGACCCACAAAAATCCTAGATCACTACCATAGATAGTGAAACTTTGATTTCAACATAAGCGAGATTAGCTTAAGCTACTACAAGCTATTAAACGGTGCGGTAATTATGGATACGAAAAACTCTAACTTTCACACAAAACAACTAACAAACCTCTTAAAGGAAAATTGTAAACTATTAGAAGATCAATTACAAAAGTTCAAATCTAGACAAAAACGCGGACTTATAAACGCTTTCGGTACCGCGATTAAATTCATTACAGGTAACAACATAGATTAGCATAATAGCATATAGACATAGATAGCATAATCAACAAAGATTTGCAATTGCTTTACAATAACCAAGACGACATCATAAATAAAATTAACAAGTATACGTCGTTTGCTAATCACATAACAAATCGGTAGTACGAGAGCACTTCTGAACCTCTTCAAGGTTCGGAAAGTGAACCACTTCACCTATAAGGATCCCACAGAGTCACCACTTCGAGTGGTCCTCAAAGGGATACCTAAAGAGATCAATCCGGCATTGATAAAGGCCGATCTCATTAAGAAGGGTTACCAGATCATCGACGTCAAACCGATGATCCACGGTACCTCCCGGACACCTCACCCCCTTTTTATGGTTCATCTTGAAAAAACCAACAAGGGGAAGGAGATCTACAAATTAAAGGAGGTTTTACGGCTGACCACCCATTTCGAACCCCCGCATACCAAAACGATGCCGACCCAGTGTTTCAAATGCCAGAGGTTTGGGCACACACAACGACTGTGTTCATCACAGTCTAAGTGTTTGAGGTGCGGGAAAAATCACAGGGCGGCGGAGTGCAAAAAGCCGATCGCTTTTCCCGCAAAATGCGCGAACTGCGGAGGGCCGCACCCAGCCAATTTCCAAGGGTGCCCGAGCAACCCTTGGATAAACAAGTACATCCACCCTTCAGGTAGACTTACGACCCCCCATTCACTCTCTAGCTCGGGGAAATCGCAGGCGACACGAAACACCCCCCTCAACGGGATGGATCAAGTCGCACTTGCGAACTCCCTGATGCAACAGGCAGCCGAGCTTCTCAAGCCGAGCACATCCGTTGCAACAAGGAGCAGCAAAAACAACGCGCGTAAGCGCAGAAATAAAAAAAAAAAGAAAGAAAGGGCTGCCCCCCTGCGGCAACTGAAAATACAAACATATAAAGTACAACTTGAGATGGAAAGAGTAGAACTCAAGCCAAACACTCCAGCTCGCTTACTGGAATGCAAACGGGTTAAGAAAACAGAGAAATCTGTTCGCAGATTTTGCGCTTAAATACGACCTGGATGCAATTCTAGTAAGCGAGACACATCTCAAGGAGAGTCATACAACAAGACTGAACATACCTCATTATGCTCTATACAGGAACGATAGAAGCGACGGCCGCGGAGGAGGCACCGCTATATACGTAAAAACCTGTATCGAGCATCATAAGCAGCCACTTCCGGAGACGCTGCAGGAAATAGAAGCAACCTCCATTAAAGTCCACACGGGCAATAATGGATGGTTGCAATTAGTTTCAGTATACAAACCGCCCCAGCAGCCTCTCCTGGAAGAGGACATTATGACTTTGCTCGGAGGTATTGGCACTCAGGTCTTCCTAGCAGGTGACCTGAATGCCAAGCACCCTGCATGAAACAGCCGAAAAGCCTATCAGGCCGGCCGACACCTCCTAGCTCTGTTAGACAAAGAAAACTTCGTGGTTGACGGCCCCACGGAGTTCACATACTTTCAGTTCGACCGCCGTATCCCTTACGATCCGGAGGCAGATCGATTTTCAGAAAATCACCGTCATGATGTTCTGGACATCGTAGTTTTCAGAAATCTTAAATTTCTGCATTACCTGACCTTAAATGAACTTGACTCGGACCACAACCCAGTGCTCCTGCAACTGGGTGACGCCGATCAAGTTCACCATAACAGATCGAAACTCAAAACTAATTGGGACGTCTTCAAGCAACGTTTCTTACAGATCCTCGGCCCCCTTCCTGTCCTTCAGACAAAGGGTACGTCACGGGTACGAATAGGTACGTCAAAACCTTCGAGGACAAGGTGACAGAAGCGATGGCTGAAGCCACAAAAGTCGTGCCGGCGAATAATTACCGGCTCGACCTTCCCCGCAAAATCAAGCTTATAAAAGACAAAAACCAGGCTAGACGCCGCGCACAGCGCGCAGGCTACCCGGCGGACCGTCAATTATACAGAAACTTGAAATCGCAAGTTAGGACAGCCATTTCGGAGTACAAAAATACCGATTGGGGCAACATGCTGGAGGAACTCTCCTTACAGAATCCATCAGAAAAGCACTCCGAAAAAAGAAAACAAGTATCCCCCCCCCCCTAAACGGACTGCACGGCCCGGCCCTCAGCTCTCTCGAGAAAGCTCTAGCCGACAGTCTGCAGACGCAGTTTGCACCCAACACTGACGTCTCCATTCCTGACCACACCACAACAATCGATGCGGAGTTTGAAGAATGGTTAGGGGGGGTCCGCGACGAAAACACAGATACGTGCTTTCGAACGTACGAGCGTACGAAGATACGAGCAAGACTTAGAAAAACAGAGACACTTTATTCATAAACATTTAAAATCTATAGAAGTTAAGTACCGGTACGTCAAATCAAAGAAACCTCGAAAAAACAATTATGCTTGAATATTGAAAGTTCATTGAAGAGGATCTGCAAAACCATGTTTAAAAATACGCTGGATATTAATGACAGAACTATAAGAACTGTAACAGAGAAATCAACTGGGGGTTTTTTGAAAGAAGATCAAAGAGGAAAGCATAATAAACATTATACTGTAAGCGAAACTATTAAAAATGAAATTAGGGATCATATAAAAGGAATACCAAAAATTGAGAGCCATTATTTGAGGGCACAAACTACACGGGAATACATTGATGGAGGGAAAACTATTTCTGACTTACATAGGGACTACGTGGATCAGTGTAAACAAGATGGTCGAAATTATGGCAATTATGTAATGTACAGTCGCATTTTTAATGTTGAATTTAATTTAGGTTTCTTCACACCAAAGAAAGACAGATGTGAATTTTGTGTAGCTTATGAAAATTCGGATCTGGAAAATAAAGTAGAACTTAAGAAAAAATATGATGAACACTTAGTAGAAAAGAATTTATCTAGGGAAGAAAAAAAGAAAGACAAAGAAGCTCTTAAGATAAACAAAAACCTGATTGTGGCTGTATACGACTTACAGGCTGTTTTGCAGGTACCCCGTGGCGATGTCTCTGTTTTTTACTATAAGAGTAAACTAAACAACAGTAATAACGGTCTACGACGTTTCGGCGCAACCGATTCAGCGCAGCCGGTTCGGCGCAGCCGCTTCGGCGCGAAGACGTTTCGGCGCGAAGACTTTTCGGCGCGAGAATAGAATAAAACACCTTCACAACAAATTATTTACTTAATACAGTGTTAGGTACAATTATTATAAACGAGGGGGGTATGATAATAACCCCCAACTCAATGGCGGATTCCAGGGAACTTTTGAACCTCCTCAAGGTTCGAAAGATTAAACATTTCACATACAAAAACGCAGAGAAGGGTTGTTCTCAAAGGACTCCTAAGCGAGCTAAAGGCTGACCGGGTCAAGGAGGACATCCGGAAAAATGGGTACCCGGTCATAGATGTGCAGCCCATGATCCATGGCACTTCAAAGACACCGATGTCTTTGTTCATGGTGAAGCTGGAGAAAACAAAGAAGAGCAAAAAGATATACCGACTGAAAGAGGTTCTCCGACTAACAGCTCACTTCGAGCCCCAGCACGCACGAAACATGCCCACTCAATGTTTTAAGTGCCAGAGGTTTGGGCACACCCAAGCACAACACCAAAGATGCCCTAGCAACCCCTGGTTAAACCGGATAAACGGCGGCCCGTCAGGCTGACCGCAGACCCCCCTTTTCGAAATCACTAAACTTATCACACCATGTCACTCCATCGGCGACGCGACCCCCCTCTCCCAGTGAGGCGGATCAATTCACACTGGCAAACTCCTTGATGCAGCAGGCAGTCGAGCTCCTTAAGCAAGGCAAGCCCACCGCAGCAAAAAAAACAAAAAAGAAGAGTACGAAAAATAAAGCAAGCATCGTTTCTCACAGACCATCGGCCCCTCCCCGTCTTTCAGACAAAGGGGGACCTCGACAGGTATGTCAAAACCTTCGAGGACTAGGTGACGGAAGCGGTAGCTGAAGACACGAAGGCCGTGCCGGCGGATAAAGGCTTTTTGAAAAAGAAAAAGGCGCCGGGTCCAGATCGAATTACAAACAGGATCATCACGGAACATTTTCCATGTCGTTGGAAAGTGACCGATGTCACAATGATCCGAAAACCTGGGCTTAATCCGAACCTCCCTGTTTCGTACAGACCTATCAGCATGCTTCCTTCTATTGGGAAACTAGCAGAGAAAGTCATTCAAAAAAGATTAAACACAGCCCTGGAGGAAAACCAATCTCTTCCGGACGAACAGTTTGGCTTTCGCTCAGGATATTCAACCACTCAACAAATGCTGAGGTTAGTGGAGCACATCACGTTGCAGTGGAATAAAAAACAGGCAACGGGAGCAGTGTTCCTCGATGTCGTCCAAGCCTTTGATAAGCACATTGGCTAATAAACAACAAAAGACTACAAGAGGATACAGGCATCGAAACAATCGAGGAGTTTATTCCAGGTATGGCGTCTAAACTCTACGAAACAGCGGCGGCCTCTTAAAACCCACAAGAGGCCAAAAGCACTCCTGCATCCCCCTCAACAACCGGCGAAATAAAAATCACACTGAACAAAATTAATTTAATTTATTTCTGATTACAGGATCACACTTACAGGACTAACACAAAAACACCCTCAACACTTGGACCAATGAGGACGGGCGAAGTGCTAAACTGGCTGCGTCGCCGAACCTAGCGGGTCAAAACGCGCCCCTCACCTGCGCAAAATCCAACTAAACCACGCCGTACATGCAAGAAATGCGCGTAGCTACTGAAATTACGATTAAAGACGTCTTGCGGTGCTCGAATTATACCGAACGACGATCAAAGATACAGAGGTAAAAGCACAAATAGTGAGTTAAACGCGGCCGGTCCCTGCGTGACTACGATAGTAAAAGAATCCGCGCTGCGTTAGCCCCACCACAAGTTGCGAATCCAAGTCCGGTGTCAACGACAGGACCTAGGGTCCTGCCCTGCATGCCCAAAAAGAATTCGCGACAAAAATTGTGGGCCCACAAAGATTGCCGGTAAGGCGCGCAAGGGTACAATCCCGTATAAAAAACGACTACAAAGTAAAAACTAAGCAGAGGTATCCGCAGCAGAACCCGATTAGATTAGTCGTGGTCGACACCCGGACGTGTTGTATGGGTTCGAGTTCCACTCTTGGCGAGTTCTGTCATTCTTCAGGGTTATTTTTAAATTTTTTTGCCTTACACAACAACGGCTAATTATGCAGCCTATCGATTTTTTATTACAACTATGTATTGCCAATTTTTAATAATTATTATTGTTTCTGTAGTTGTGCAAGATCCACCTTCAGATGAATTACACACAGAAGAAAATGAGGAATCAAGTGTAATTATTACACAACTTACGAAAAAAAAAAGGAAAACCGAAATTGCAATTGAAGAGAGGCAACAAAAACTTCTGCTACAATTTCAATCTATTTGTTCTCCTGGTACTTCACACCAGAAGTTAGATGCAATTGAAAAAGTTTTGAATTCCCTCCCACCAATCCTGACAGTCATAGATAGCATAGGGCACAATTTTACATCTACATCAAAAAACATTCCCATAACGAGAAAATAATACCGCAAAGAAAATTTGTATCAACTAAAAAGAAACCCCAAAAAAAAAAACTATTAGCATTAAAAAACCCACTTCAAACGAATCAAACATTATAGCAGTTAATATGTTGTCAAAAATGTAAAAATAAACGTTTTTATAAAATCTAGATAGCTTTTGAGTATGAGCGAGCACAGCCGAGCGAGTACCTTAAAAGTTATGAGTTAAGTAAAACTCATATTTTTCTTACAAGGTTTGTTCTAATCAAAAATCTAACCAAAAATATGAATTTAGACGTTCAAGAGTAAATTTTTTTGCGCGCGATGAGTCTAAATAAGCTTGGCAAATTTCCTTAAAATTATGTTATAATTTTGACGCGTAAATTGCAACCGCCACCAATTTGTATGCCGTTCCGTTTGTTTGGGTTGAAGTTGGCAATATTATCGATAACGACCGTATTGACTGAAAAGTCCTATTATTTCACTTATTATAGAGGATGGGTTCCTGTTTATGAAATACCATTTGCAACAATCTGAATACTTTAGATGCCCGGCGATTCAAATGGATAGCCAGCGGCGCGATGGAAAGTATTGTTCATCGCATAAGGTCTGTTAAACTTATTTATCGTATTGTGATACATTGTTTAGTTCGACTGTTATCATCGTAACATTTTGGGTGCATCCCAAATTTCTTGCACTTATCTTTATCTAATTTATGTTAAGTTGCTTAAGGATTGTCATGTTTATACATAGTTCGAGCATAATTGTCATGCACGGAAATCACTCTGGTTTCTTATATTTCTGCGTTATATTTTGCTATAAATTTTGTGCAAATTTACAACTTAAGTTTAAAATCGCGGGATCCCGATTTAATAGCTATCAGCAATTGCTTATCTTACGTAATGGTTATTGACCTAGTTAGTATGTAATTCAGATTTGTAATCTTACAAATTAAATATTCTTCCCATTTGTATTTCTACCTTCTGGTCATTTTTAACAATGAAATAAGTATTAATAATTTTGATGTTTTTGTATTTGTTGGTGCTTGATTGTTTTATTAAATATTTTACATATGCACGCCTTGTTTGATCTTGCAAAAACCCTACCCCGGAAATTGAATCAAAAAATCTTGAGCTAGCTGGACTTGCCGCAAATGGAATGCAAGCATTAGCGCTTGCATTAATTTCATCTTTAAACTCTGGCTCGTAACATGTTACCGGATCCCGCTATTTCTCGTAAAATAGCCTAGGTATTTAAGGTTACGTTATTTATATATTTTAGGGTATTTAGTTAAATTAGGTTTTAGTTTTATGAACCAGGGCACTTTGTTATGATCAAGCAAGGTTAAAATTTTGTTTATATCACAAAACATAATATTGTTTATATTTATATTTTCTGTAGTTGTATCAAGTAGGTTACAAGTTACAAGCTATGAATAGTAAAAAAGCACGTTTGCGTTTTACACCTGAAGACGATTTAAGTTTATTAAGAGAAATAATTTTAGAAAACCCATACGAGAACGCTGTTAAATGAGTAAATGTTCGCCAAAGTGTTGTTAAAAATACCGGCAAAGTGTTTTCTTTGAGAGCTGTAAAAGATGTCGTGGATTATATTATGTTGAAATTTTTTTCCAAAGAAGACTTAACAAACACAAAAAAGTAAGTTCCTCTAATTTATTATATTTTAAATTTACCTAGATAAAATTTTTATAGGTCAGGAACAGAAGAAGAATATTCTGAAAAGAATTTACAGTCATACAAAAAGTCTACATACGACAAGTTTTATTGATTAAAAATTACATTTACACCTATTTTTACGTTTTATTTTATTTTTAATCGTGAACGTTTTTCATTTTTGGAAAAAAGAGAAGAGAAAGGAGTTTTACACAAATTAGGTGTTTCAAAAGTTCAATTATCGCCTAAAAAGTCATTAATGTAACGAATTCACAGAAATACATCTTCTAAATTAGGGATGCACAAACCGCGGCCCGCCGTCGATGTGCGTGCCATCAATTTGTTGCAGCTTTAAAAACTGTCGTGGTCAACAAATTAGTTTCGCCATTGGCTGATGGGAATTGTGAGAAGAACACTTGTGTCTCTTTGGACAATTTAGGAAGTTTACTTCAATACTCGTCACATGAAGACCTACAAATACTGGAATCTGATGTAATAACAGATTTTGAAACATTACAAACCGAAAGCCTCGAATGTGAGGACAGTCAAGGTTTATCCTATGTTGCTGGCTATGTTCTGAAAAAGATTGTTATACCTGATTGCAATATTTGTCATAATAAATTATTTAGCCACGAAATATCTAATCACCATTTGTTTACTTCTTTTAGGGAGATGGACGATCACACACGGAGGTTGAACTATGCTAGTGAATATGTAATGTTACCTCTGAAGAATATTCATAACAATTTGTATAAATTTCTTGAAGAACATGGTTTCCAATCGAGGATCAGTTCAAAGGTATATATAAATTGAATTGCGATACTGCAGAGGTATACTGCACAGAACATGACTGCGACAATTTGATTTTAAAAAAATGTGAACCATTTTTAATTTTCAAATATGTCAAGGATAGACATAAGTCATCATCCGTGTCCAGTGGACCACCTTAGAAGAATGAATTCTTTAGATATTTTTACAGTTTTTTTACAGATTTACGTTACTTTAGATTTACTTTATATTGTATTGATTGTTAACGTTTTTGATATAAATTGTTACTCATGTATTGGGATTTTTCCTACTTTGATGGAAACTCATTGTAGGTTGTTCCTTAACTCACGATCATAGATCGTATATTTTGTATTTCGGTTTCCATGTAAACATCATTAATAAATAATTAAAAATAATGTTTATATAACTTGTTCGTTTGAATACTTATTTAATATTATTATTTTTTCTACATATTGTATAATTGTTACTGTTATTTAAAAATTATTTGCTGTTTGTTGCATACACATATTGTTGTTTTTTTTTATAAATTTCTGTATTAACTTGTGATTAATACATATATTTCATATTTTACATTTTTAATTTGACTGAATTTTCATTGATAACCAACCTCCTTATGTCAGATTTAGCAGATAATTATTTTAAATTCTCAAGAAATTTATTTAGGAAAATTTAATTATAATTTGACTTAATGAGCATAAATCTTGGTTAGATTATTCATCGCACCTTAAAGGAGCTTTATGTAAACACTGTGGTATACATATTTAAGCCAGTTGTTCATGGTGGTATACAAGGATCCTTTATAAAATCTGCTTTCAAACGTTATAAACATTTTAGCGAGCAAAAGAAGATTCACCTAGCTTCAGATTGGCATAAAGCAGCCGTAGAAAAATCTACAAATTTTCTAACAATTGTAGACAATAAAGAAAAATCAATAATATGCTCCTTAGATGAATATATTAAAAATAAAACACAATCTAACAGGGATATATTGCAATCAATAGTTTCAACTACTTTATATTGCGGTACTGGCATTTCAAGAAAAAAAATTAATTTTAATTTTTTAAGGTAATTTTATTGGCTTGCTTCAATTTAGAATTGAAAGTGGTGATAAAATCATTGAAAACCACTTGGCTACATTTAAAAAACGGAAAAATATATGTCTGTGCAAATTTAAAATGAACTTATAGATATAATATATCGAAAATCTATTATAAACAAAAGGATTGAAAGGATTAAAGATGATAAATATTTTTCTGTGCTTGCTGATGAAACAGTAGATATATCTGGAACAGAACAAATGTCTGTTGGAATAAGATATGATTTAGAAGGAAACCTTTTTGAAGATTGTGTTGGATTTGTTCCTCTATCACAGTTAAATGCAGCTTCTATCAGTAAGGAAATTTTAAAATTCTTAATGGATCAAGGCCTCAAGACAAGGCTATGATGGTTGCTCAACAATGGCTGGCAAAGAAAATGGTGTTCAGAAGTATATTAGCCCTTCGTTAGTGTTGTGGGGTATGACATACTCCAGTAACTGTATTAAGTTATAAACTTTAAATTATAGAAGCTATCGACCTCTAGCAGTCAGTAGCTTCAGATTATTGTTGAATCAAGGTGCTCTTATCATTGCTGGATGTATAATTATAATTAATTAGTTGCACGTGAGTTCTTATCAAAGTAGGTTCGGGTATGGTATAGGGATTTAACATTAACCAAACGCCACCATGCGACAACAAATGTAACTACTTGAAAGCATACAGCAAAGTGTATTTCAGTGTATTTTAACAAGTGTTAATAGTGTTTTGAGTTTGTTTTTCTGAGATTTTTTAATTCAGTGTAGTGTTTAACTTAAAAAACAATATAATAATAATAATTATTGTTAGTTATTTGCTGTGGTATGTATACTTAACCTATTATGAATAAAATGTAACCTATTGTAATTATTAATATTTTAGCAGAAACTTTTACCTCGTGTCGAAATGAATGGTCCAGATAAATGTTCGCTTTCATTTAAGAACCTTTTTGATTACTTAGAAGCAACACCAACTTCCAGATGTATTACGGAAGGAGAATCTGTTGCTAATGCCAATCATGTGATAATTTGTGGGATTTTGGAGAAAAATATGAGTATGTTGAATATATTTGCTCTTTGTTTGCAAACAACTGCTTTAACACAGGAGCCGCATGAAATTCGAGGATTTCTGAAAGTCAGCTTACAAGACGCCGAGGCATCAAAATTTTTGTGCACATGTAAAGCTGGCAAGTCAGGACGTTGTAAACATATAGCTGCGGTCCTAATTGTGTGTTCAAGGTAAAAACGTTTTATGCATTTATTAACAGACTAAACAGAGCTGATTTTCAGAAAAAATATATGGGATTTTCCAATGTTGTCATCGACTGAAATGAAGTGTTATTGGAATAAAGTTAAGGTAGTAGAAAAATATGCTCCACAACGTTTATACGACCACATCTGCTTTGAACCTAAGCAAACTACAAAACCGTTGAAACCTGCCATTGAACGTGACAACGATGATGTTTTGTCTGTCCTGACTGATGCACTATTTGATTCTGGTCTTGCAAAACACAAGTACAGTAATTTATTCACAATCATTACAATGCTTTTATAAAGTTTTTTATCAATAGACTTTATTAAATATAATATATTTGTGTTGTTACAGGGCGTGTCGTACAGAAGCAGTTACTTACAATGACGAAGAACAAGAATCACATTTGCAAAATGTTGATTACGAATTGTTAGATGTTGTATTAACCAATGCTGAAGAAAATAATTTTGAATATGGGACTTCCATTGCATTTGGTAATCAATGCTGTGAAAAAATGTATGAAGAAATTTCTACTGTCAATATATTCGAAGTTGCTGCAAACACCAAGAACAATGTGAAAGATTGGCATAAGCAACGACAGTATCGAATAACAGGGTCCAGATGTTATCCCGTATACACATATAAGTTGAATAACTGGGAAATGAAAGCTAAGAAATATTTCTGGCCTAAAAGTTTTCATAATAAGTATGTAGACCATGGAATACAATATGAAAATGCTGCAAGAAATGCTTATAAAGTACTCAACGAATGTGAAGTTTTCGAAATGGGACTTATAATCTGCAAGCAACATCCATGGCTTGCATGTACTCCCGATGGAATTGTATTTAAAGATAAAAGGCCAACAAAACTTCTCGAAATAAAATGTCCTTTTGAAGGTAACTATATAATTTTTATTAGTTTTCTCTAATTTATGTATATTTACAGGCAAAGAAAACCCAGCGATGCAGATAGTCAAGTCCTGCAAATTTTTAGTCTTTGAAAACAATGTTCCAATGTTAAAAAAGAAGCATTCCTATTATGCACAAGTGCAATTAAGCATGGCAATTTTAAATTGAAACGAATGCGATTTTGTTGTATATTCATCGTTTGCTAATGACTTTATAAATATTGTAGTAAAAAGAAGCGAATCTTTTATAAATGATTTAATTAGTAAATTACAGTATAATTATTTTACACATATGATACACGTTTTATGTATGAATAATCAAACATGAATAAAAAAATAAATCAACTTGAAGTAGTAATTTTTTATTTATCAAATTTATCGTCTGCTAAAATAGGTTTCGACAAATTAACAATAGCGCATACAACGTTAAACATATCTTCAACTTTGCACACAAGTGATATTGGTAATGGCTTGGTAAAAATCTCAAAAACTTTTATTCTCTGATTGGTCCTTTCTGTATGTACCCTAGCTTTTGCAATCTCCACAGTTGCCTTTGCTTCTTCTTCCGACATCTGATTTTTCTTTCGAAGATAAGGTGGTCTAACAAGCTTAATCCTATGTGCCCTAGTTATGTCTTCTATAAGAAATCCTTTATCTACCATTATTGCATCTCGTCCATAATTCAACTTATCGATAAGGCCACTCTGTTCAAAAATTGCCTTATCCGATGATCTGCCCCCATATGCATTGCTAACAAATGTGATGAGGCCAGCAGGACTAACACCTATTTAATAATAATAAATTAGAATTATCTAGATTACTTGTATATTTCTAAACGTTTACACGTTCTACTACACGGACGGGTGTAAACGTTTACTGAAATCCATTTAGTAGAATGCAAAAACGATGAAAACGTTTAAAAAAATGCGATGGTAATGTTACGTTACCTGTCATAAATTTAATTGTCTGATTTCCTTTGTAGTGCGAATATGTGAATATACGACAACACAAACGTTTGGATTTTTGAACATGTCGTTTTGAAAATGTAAAGAGCAGACTCTCATAAAACGTGTTGTAGGTTTTCCCATCAACAACTTTAGTTCCCATGCTTTCTTTCGATCAATTTTTTCACGAATCCCAAACTTATTCTCAATGAACACGTAACCACTTCTTTCCTTAGGAAAATAATGAAAACTTAGCTCATTATCTCGTCCTTTCTTAGAATGACAACCGAAAACGGAACAATTCGTGTTATTAATTTTGCAATTCTTCATTTTAATGAAAATACCTATACTTAACTAAAAACATGTATTATTTATAACTGTTTTTCTTTTTCACGCAAATAAATACATTATTTTCTTACTTACCTATAGAAAAGTTTAATTAATTTTGACACAGCTTAACGAAAAAACTAAAAATGTCTGTAGAAACCCGTATAAACAAATCAACATTCTACTGAAGTATATGCTTTAGGGCGGACATTTTGAAGTTGTCACTAGCGCCCCCAACGGTAATGTAAAATCCCTATACCCCAGTACACCAGTAACGTAACTTTTTATGTTTATAATTTTTTAAGGTAAATTAATAATAAAATTTCAACATATTATATTTTTCTTTGTATATTATTTATTTTAGATATAATATAATTAGTATAATGTCTTACGAGAAAGACAGGAACGGTTGCAAGAACTGTGGGATGAGTTTTGTGGATATTCTGATCACGAAGATTTTATTGATACTGAATCTGAAGGAGAAGTTGCAGAAGAAATTGAAAGAGAATTACCTGAGAATGTTATTCAAACATCAGAAGATGAAGATGATTTACAAAATATTGTACAATCGACTGAAGATGTAAGTTTAGAAAATAAGTATTCCTTCGATAAAAATAAATCAAAGTGGTCCACACAATAAAAATGTAAGGACTAGGTCTGAAAACATACTAATTCGGTTACCTGGTGTGAAGGGAATGGCACGGCAAATGAATACATCGTTGGATTGTTGGCAATTATTTTTTTCAGAAGACATGCTGGATGATATTGTTTGTTATACTAACTTTAAATTAGTAACCAAATCTCATGGTTATAACGAAACACAAATATTTAGTCAAAGAGACTGATAAAAGAGAAATAAAAGCACTTATTGGCTTGCTTTATTTGGCTGGGTTATATAAGGCACATAGACAGAACATTGCTGATCTCTGGAATACAGATGGTAGTGGGATTGATTTGTTTCGCACAACAATGTCATCGCAAAGGTTTTATATTTTGTTGCAATCTTTGCGATTTGATAACATAGAAAACAGAGCTCAGCGCAGAGAGTAAGACAAGTTGGCAGCTATTAGAGCAATTTTTGATAAGTTTGTTGAAAATTGTAAAACTCACTACATACCCAATGAATACCTAAGAATTGATGAAAAATTGGAAGCGTTTAAAGGACGGGTATCATTTCTTCAGTACATAGCTAATAAACCTGCCAAGTATGGTTTAAAAGTATTTGCTTCGGTGGATGCAAAAACTTATTATTGTCTAAACGTGGAAGTTTATGTAGGTACACAACCGGAAGGACCTTACCGGAGAAGTAACAGTCCACAAGATTTAGTTGAACGTTTGATTGAACCAGTGTCGGGAACAAAGCGCAACATTACATTCGATAATTGGTTTACTAGTTACCCCTCTTATGATTAATTTACTAACGGAGCATCAACTTACATCAGTTGGTACAGTCAGAAAAAATAAGAGGGAAATACCATCCACTTTTCTAAACATACGAGAAAGAAAATCCCGTAGTTCACTATTTGCCTTCAAAAAGGATATCACAGTCGTGTTATATGTTCCAAAAAAGTCGAAACATGTCATCCTTTTTTCTACTTTACATCACGATGATGCTATAATTGAAGAAACCGGAAATAATCGATTTTTATAATTCAACTAAGGGTGGTGTCGACACCTTAGATGAATTATCCGCTAACTATAGTGTGGCAAGGAACAGTCATCGCTGGCCCCTAACTTTATTTTTCTCGTTTTTAAATACTGCTGGAGTGAATGCTCAAATTATATATTGTAACGTTATTCTCCTATTGGTTACAGAAACCCTTTTTGTCTCTACTGATGACAATAGTAGATAGGCTAGCTCTTGGGTTTTTACCCACTGTCGAAGAAGCTGGGTAGCTTTACAGCTTCGTGAGTCCTTTAAAAGAATGGTGGCTACGTAAAATAAAAGGAGAATTTGTTTGGGCGCCAGCTGAGGAATGAAACGACTTTACAAAATTCTTGTCGCTCCACTAGCTCAACAAAAAATAATAAATGATAAATAAAATAGGACTCGCACAAAACTAGATTTCCAAAATGTCAAATAATTATTATTCAAATGAAATACATATTTATCAACAAGAAAAGAATTGACGTGATACCCCTACAGGACGGTTCACTAAAGAAAAATTCCTCCTTCGTCCTGATCTGCATACGAAGCGAGCGGATGACTTAAATTACCTTAGTATTTCCTAAGGATAAACATATAAAGGTAATCAAGTCAAATCCAAGCAACTGAGGTCACTTGCAAAAATGGTTGTAAAAGAAATAAAATTTTCTGTTATCAGAAAATACCAAAATTATTCGTTCAACGTAATTTATGAACTTGTTTATATCACATAAAACTTGTTTGCCAGATGTGAATTTATAATCGACATTTGTAAAATTTTATATTAACCAAAAACAAATATTTCTCATTTGAGAATTCCAAAAAGTAAATAAATGGTAGAATCAATTAAAATGTGACTCACCTAATTCACTAAATTTCACTTTAAAACTAAAATTATGTTTTCCAAATCACCAATTACTGCTTTTGCGGTTTTGTTCTATGACGCTCTTAAACGACCATCTTGGATCGTCGTCGATGACCTTCTCTACCAACCACACAAAACCGCAGCATTTTCAAAATTGAAAAGCTAGCAACGCCATCTTTTAAATTAAAATAAAACAATATTTACAGAAATCCAAATAATCACTAAACCAAAATTAAACAAATTCAAAGAAACAAAAAATGTAAGAATTAATTGTTACAATATAAATCAAATACCAAACAATTCAATTTAAAAAGACGTGTGTTTTTGAAAGACCTGGGTATGCTGCTTATAAATGAGTTTTGCGAGCAAAGAATGCAGAATCCGCACTTACGTCGACAACTACGCAGCAATGAGAACAAGCGACCAGGACCAGAACCTCAAGATTCTGCATGCAAGAGCCAAAAAAATAGTACAAGATGTTCCATGTGTCAACGAAATAAGGATAGAAAAACATTTTATGTCTGTATGCGATGTTCTATTCCACTTTGCTTAGAGCACGCATTTCCAAACTTGGAAGTCCCATAATTTTTTTAATTTTGTTTACATTGGTTTAATTTTTTTTAAATTTTATTTATTGGTCTTTCTTTATATGATTTATTTTTAGATTTACATGAAATTAAATTTTTATAATTTTTTAATAATTTTTATGTTAGTCTAGGTTTTTTTCAAAGTTGAATTCTTGTAGATTTAAATCAATATTTATATCTTTTTTAATAAAATTTGTTTCAAGGTTTTCTTTATTTTATTCGACATACTAATAAGTACAAAATACATTTTTAAGATAAAATTAAAAAAAATTTTAAAAAAATTATAATAGTCTGAAGAAAAATTAATCGGGGTATATTATACCCCACTACACCAACCATGTGACTTTTTTTCACCACACTAACGAAGGGTTAAAGATAAATTTCCAAAAACTATATACTTCCAATGCGATTCATATAGACTTAATTTTATAATCAACGATCTCACTCCGGTATCAGATGCGAGAAATACTGTTGGTACAATTAAAAGCGTGATAATTTTTTTAAGAGAAAGTACTGTAAAACGAATTCCTTTATTCTTAATATTCCTCCTACTGTGTGAAAACCGATGAAGTGCAAAATATCAGTCAATTCGAAAATTTAAAGAGCATTTCTCTGTTATTAAGCAAAGTTTACAGAATTTCAGAAAATTTTCAGTTTACAAAAAATCAAACAACAATAACACTCGTAAAAAAGCACACTAGATACTATGTGCAGTATAGACTGCCTCTTTTATTATATCCTTAGTAATATTTAATCGCAATTTATTCAGCAACACTTGAACCAATCGCTAATATTTTACAAGGAGTAAATGTTAATATCATTGATGTGTCAAATCACATCTATGAACTAATAAAATTTTTTAAACTGACAAGTCTACCGCAGAAACATTTGAATTAGTATGAAAAACAGCTTTAAAACTATCAGAAATCATTGATTTGGATTTGTCAAAAATGTCCAGGTTAACTTACCGATAAACAATCACATAGATCGAATTATATATCTCAGTGTGCACTACAATATTATCGTGTCAATATTTATGTTCCCTATTTAGTTTCGTTAATATTATATTTGGAAACTCGATTTTGTCAAGATGAGTAAATTCCTTACAAACTCTTTAATTTGCACCCCTTAAAAAGTTCATGAACAGTATGAATGAATTAGATGAACTCTATAGATAATTTAAAAGAAGAAACATTGTTGTGGTATAAAATCTGTAGAAATAAACATCAATCGTTTAATCTGAGTTTGCAACTTTAATAACGTTTAAAGAAATTCGCCCCCCTCTGCAATTTTTGAAAGCCCATGCTGAGCGTTTTTACCTAGATGTAATGGACTTTGAACGTCGTTATTAGGGGCATTATAATGAGAATATGATTGGATATTATACATTTGTGGTTTTATACGAGAAAGTCAATCCAATAACCAATAAAACTATTTTTCCCTTTATTAGTTACGTAAAAGAAATGAAAATTTGACATCTAGCACTTAAACTCTAAATTCGTGTTGACCGGTATTATATGAAGAAAAAATTAATTTTCAATTACGAATTTTGTGAAAACGGTGCATTTTATTATAAATTTATTTTGTGCCAATAATTTTATGATGTACTACTTAGTCTGTAAATATTCTAATGACTATGATTCTGGGTTTCGCTAAATAATTTTATGCTCCAAGGATTCTTTAAATTGACAAAGTTAGAAAAATACCTACTTAAAAAAAAACATATTTACTTTATGTTTAGGTTTCCTGTTTGTGTTGACTTAACCAAAAACGGGTTCTACTTTAGATTTCGGTGAAAATAGTCTACAGGAGAAAAACAATTTATTGTTTTGATGAAAGCTTAAATAAAATTTGTATTTAATTCCGCTTAATATTATTCATACTTTCATTGTTCGAATATTAATTTCACTGCATGCATTGTTATTTTATAGTTTTAATTTAAACAATTCATAGCAAAGCCATCAAGGTCATAAAAATATTGTAGATTAAAACTAAAACACAGCTGTTACTGTTACAAAAACTTATGTTTAAATTTAGTTTAGATTTTAATAAAGAATATCAATTTCAAATGAATACACCATCATGTTTATTACACACACAAGATTTGGTAGGTTGTTCGTAATCCGTTTTGAATAAAATGTATTTTATAAATTAATATGATCCAATCAAATAAATTATGTAAGAAGGTACATGCAACTTACCTTCATACTTTGCAGAGACGGTCACAAGAACAAGTCAAACAAATTCTAGCATTCCTTGTATTATGAGTTACCGTTACACAGGCCATCGAAGGTTACCCGTAGATAAACCTACAAAAGTTAAATTTAATTACAACCAAAATTAAGAACTACTATTAATGCATAAATAAAAAAATGTACTTACCATCATAAATTATAATAAGAAATGTGAAGCTTTTCGGGTACACAATTTTAACTGCTTTAAAGTTAGCGAACACCACTTGAATCCATTTTAATACTTGCAATTATATTAATACTAGTTTTAAATCCAATCATTAAATCAGTAGTCTGGACACAAATTTACATCATAAACAAACTTATAAATGATAAAGGATGCATTTGAGGTTAAGTATAATATTTTCAACCAGTTGAACGCATGACCACAGAATCGCCAAAAAATTCTAAAACAAAATGTGGACTGAAAGGACAATTTTTAATAATAATATGTTTAATTACCTGAAAACTCTAATTAAGAACAGTGAAACTTAAAATAAGCTCTCAGAAAATTATTTAATATAGGTAGCGTCCATGGATAGCGTCAGCATCTAGAGAACCGGTACCGGCACTGATTCAAAGTTGAATGAAGTAGTCGTGATGCAGTGTTGCCAGGTTGGGAGATTTTCCCCTAAATTTAGTAGAATTTAGAAGTGGAAAATCTAGGGGAAACATTTTTTTAGGGGATTTACAAATTCCTTTAAATTTAAATCGAAAATAAAGAATGATGAAAGATTTTAGTTTAGAAAAGAAATGATACATAATTTATTATTGTAATATTGATGACAATGAATACATGCTTAATTTTACAAAACATTTTTCTTCATAAAAAAATAAATAATTGTCAGTATATTGTTAAACAGCATCTTCGCTGCAACTAAAAGTAGATTAATCCATATAATTATTGCAAAGATTAAAGAGCAAAAAATTATTTGTCATGATCTATTGTCGTTTATAATTGATTATTAAAATAAATTTACTATTTTCTTTTTACTTACTAAGTGAAGTCTCGACGAATGCCTCATCATCATTTCCTTCATCATCTGTATCATCTTCTCATTGTAGGTGAATTTATTGCTTTTATTATTACATTTATTAATATATTTTCTTTAAAAAATATTTTATATTTATGGTACTATCGCTTAAACTGAAAAATGTTTTTTTTTCAATTTAAATTTAAAAAAAAAACAAGATTTTCATGTATTTTTGTATTTTAAATTATAATAAAATACTATTTTGTATTAAACGTGATATTAATTGATAATTAGATCCTTGATTTAATAATAATTTGAAATTTGTTTGAGTTAGGGGATTTTTTTAAGCTAGGAGATTTTTAGCGGCAAGCGTTGCATATCTAGGAGAACTTAAATGAGTAAATCTGGTAACACTGTAGTGTTTGCTTTGTAATGAGCAGTGGGGGGTAGGTCGTAACATGCCTTCACATCCCAAACCAAAAATAAGTATTTAAAAATAAATTTAATATTTTATAGTACATTATTTTGTATCATAATTACATCAAAATTTAAAACTGAATCAACTATATTTTTTTAGAGATATTATTGAAAATTTATAAACGAAAAAAGGTCCGAACATTAGAAACATTGAAATGTCACCTAATCGTCGTCTTAACCTTGTAGGGTATTATATATTCGTAGTATTATTTGTAATTTTTTGTTGTAATATTTCCTATTTAATTTATACTAATTTGTCATATGACTTTAGTCTTGAGTATAAATTCCGTACATTACATTAATAGTAAAACTATTTGAAAATAAGGTTCAAATATTTTTGAGCTTAGTGTTTATATAATTTAAAGATAAAGTTTCAGTTAATGCTAAATTATTAATTTCTCTTATTCCTAGCATCACAAGTAAACAAATAATAAAAAGTAAAAATTGTATATGCCAATGTATATGCCAAATATTCCACTGGTAATGCGAGATATCAATGCTGAATCACCCATTGTGTGGATAGAGCATGCCATATACGTGTTTAAAGCCAGCATCCCACTTTCTCAAAATTTAGAAACAAATGGTTAATAAGATTGTATTAGGGGTCATGCCCAGTTAGACGTAAAAAAATACGTGATCTTGGAAAATTCTTTTAAAGAATTAGAAGAATTTTTTAAAGATATATTGATATACATAAAAAATAGTACTTTTTTACTTAAATAATATAATTGTTTTGCATACAAAAAAGTTATGACCATTCTCCCATAGGTTCATTCCAAAACCATCTTTTGCGGTGACCACTGCTACTAAGTCGGCACAGTGATATCACTGTGATATCGTAGTGATAAAATAATCAAACTAAACAAATGTTAAAATAATGAATTTTAACTGTTAAGTAAAGAATACATACTTACATAGAAACATAATATTTAAAAAACACTAAATAATGACAATAATTTACATTTAACAGGTTTCAACTTAGAAAATTTGAATAAACAAGAAATTGAATTCTGAAAAATTACGTTATAAAATGATAAAAAATTTTAAAATAACAACTTTGTAATACGTTTATTACGTGATTTTGGGCCGGTATTATAAAGCATACATATATCACTAATTAGTTAGTTTCGAAGTAAATTTACTTCACTACTAAAATTTACGAAATAAAATTTGAGTACTATATAAAGGAAAGTAACCAAGTAAATAACTAACTTAATATTTACTTTCCTATTATGGTTAGACATTTTCATACAAGATGTGAATAATCTCGGTTTTGAGATTATGGAGAGGGTGGATGACTTCTGAGTGTTAGCAGCCTCACTAACAAATTTTTAGGCTTGGATCTCAAAAGTCACCTTGTTGGTAGAATAAAATTCAAGTCGAAATTAAGTTTTACGGAGATCGTTCGATACTCAATTTATTTAACAAAATTTACATACTTATATATCAAATTAACAAATGCTAAATTAACAAATTTATATACAGACATTAATAGGTAATTAAATTATAATTTAAAAGGATTTGCCACCTTGCGAAATATGCATAAATTAATTGTATTTGTTTCCTACATTAAAGTAGGTTTTGTGATATTGCATTTTTTTGGTGCACGTGCAACCCTGTCGTCGTCTTTATTAAAGTTTTAATATATTTTTACATTTTGTTGAATTAGTAAATTTGAATATTGCAAATTAGTTTCAATTAAATTACATATACAGGGTGTTCTGCCGTTATAATTTTAAATTAAAAAATTCATGATTAATTGTAAATTAAACAAGATGTCTTGGTCATGGTGCATGAGATTTTATGATACGTTAGAACTCATTTTTAAATTTTATTGTTATAGCGTTGATTGAAGAATGGTATCAACCAATCAAAGGTTACAGGCTATGTGTAAGTTCACAACTAGCGCCCACTGGTTGGGCGCTCTTGCACTTTTCGTGGAATATCTTTCATTTAAAACGAATAACCTCACAAATGATTTGACCTGTCAATTTAGTTCACAAGTAAATATTTAGTTGAACAAAATCGAGGGATTAAATTAGTTGCTAGATTTAGTTCGAGAGTAAACTATTCGTGCTTTATAATACCCAAATCTAGCAAGTAAATGTACTTATTTGACAATCTCACAAGTAAATTAGTTATTTGTCGTTTATAATCCCGGCCTTTTAGCTACTAAAATCTTACCTTCAGATCTTACCGACATTTCCTAGTAAAATATCAAGATGCATATACTGACATATACTTAATTAATTCTGGTGTGCCACAGGGTAGTGTGCTCGGACCGGTGCTCGGTGGCCGCGCTTGCTGACGATACGGCTATACTTGCGTCTCATACTGACCCAGTGCTGACCCCAAAAAATCTTCAAAATAATTTGAACAAAATTCAAGAATGGCTGAAAAAATGAAGACTAAGGCCAACAAAACTAAGTCTCCACATATTACTTTCACAATGCGAAGAGACACATGTCCACCTGTAAAATTAAATAAAACTTTTTTGGTGTTATTTTTTTGCCGAAGCCGCAAAATATCTGAGCATACATCTTGATAGAAGACTGACATGGCAAAAACACATCTTCACAAATCGTAAACAACTTGATACAAACTCAGTCAGCTATATTGGCTAATTGGCAGAAGATCGCAATTGTCACTGGAAACCAAACTCCTTACTTACAAATCTATTTAAAACCCATATGGACATACGGTATTCAACTGTGGGGGACTGCTAGTTTGTCTAATATTGAAATATTAATGATATAATAATAATGAAATGTAATGATCATGACCAAACGTTGTAATTTATGTAAATAAGCTTTAAAGAAATTAGGTATGTTCGTAACCTCAAAACTAACATATGTCATTTTTAACATAAGAGTTAATTTTCAATTTAAAAAAATCAACAAACGAGTGTAGTACCATATTTCTGTCATTGTCCTACTCAAGGAAAAAATTGCTATATTCTAAAATATCCTAATAATCTAAAATATTACAAGAGGCAGCACTTGTGGTAGGTACAACTTTTATTTTTGTAGTTAGAAAGAAATGAACAGCAACAACCCCAGGGGCAGGCAGAAGGCTTGAATGAAAACAATGTCGTAAGTTTTTCATAGAATGAAAGTATAAAAAGTAGTTACAACTTGTTTTTGTAGTTACCACTAATGAATGAGCAGGCAGGAGGTTCGAGCCAGGACAATGTAAGCTTTCTCTTGAATGAGACATTTGTAAGTTTTAATAATTTAATTATTATCAATGTTAAACCTTATTCGACAACTATTTTATACTAGGAGTACCCGCTTACTGATGATTTTGCAGAGGAAGTCCGTAATGACGAACAAGAACATATTCAGCAAGATCGTGTTCTTGGTATTATTTCACCAGAAGTTCTTTTAAATGTAAGTATTTGTAATTAAGTTAAGACATAATTTTTTACTTTATTTATTTTTTGTAGGTTTCGTTAAATTCTGGCATCGGATTAGATGAAAACAAATCAGCTAAGGTTGTACTTTTATGTAGTAGGGGTATTTCATACTAAAATAAATATTTTCAGAATAAAAAAGGAAATAGTAGGAAGCAGATGTCTGCATTTGAAGAGCAAATGTTGAAGTTAAATGAAAAAAAAATCGAACAAGCGATGCGACATGCAGAGGAAATGCATGTTCTTAAAATGAAAAGCGAACAAGAAATGCTTGCAATTAAAAAGAAAAATGACGAAGATTTTCACGAGTTGAAAATGAAGTACGAAAAGTTATTATACGAAAAAAAATTGTCACAATAATAGTATATTATAGGCCAAGGTTGTGAAGACTGTCATTATAGCCATAGCGCCAAGATTATATTCCGAGGTGCGAAGCACCGAGGAATATAAGGCGCGTAGGCTATAATGGTCTTCACAACCGTGGTTTATATACGATTTTTTCCACTACTAGGTTTATTGGCATCATTTTAAATGCTTGTGAATAAAAAAATTTTCAAATTTAAAATATTTATTTCAAATGACAGTTTTGTTTATTTGACTTATTTCTTGAATTCGTAATAACTCAAGAACGGTGCTAAATATCAAAAAACTGAGCAAAAAATTCCCCCCCCCCCCCACCAAACCCCCTTACTGAATTATCACTAGGAATACATAAGCAAAAATTCAAATCGATCGCGCGCAAAAAAATTTACTCATAAAAATGAAATTCGTATTTTATACTTAAATTTTGTTTTGTTTTGTTAATTTGACAGTAGTTGTTGTCAAATTTAGTTTTTGAAAATTATCGCTGAGTTTTTTCTGCTTTAAAAAATGGATAGTGAAAATTTAAGTTGTACGCCGCCCGAAATTCGAAATATGGCTAAACAAGTAGCAGAAAATCTACTACCTGAGAAATCAAAAGATCTTTATATGAAAGTGTATATTTCATTCAAAAGTTGGTGCAAGGATAAAAACGTCACTGGCATTTCTGAAAATGTACTTCTGGCATATTTCCAAGACTACGGAAAAGATAAAAAGGCTTCCACTTTATGGTCACACTATTCAATGTTAAAATCAACTCTTTCGTTAAAAGAAAATATAGATATAGCAAAATTTTTTAAATTAATAGCATTTTTAAAATGTCAAAATAAACATTATCAAGCCAAGAAATCATTAGTTTTTACCCACGAAGAAATAACAAAATTTCTCACAGAGGCACCTGATGAATGTTATATTGCAACTAAGGTAGGTTTTTCTTATTAATTGTTTAAAAAATGTTGTTAAAAAAATTTTATTTAATGTTTAAAAAACTAACAATAAATTATCATTGTAGGCAGTCCTTGTAATTGGTGTCGCAGGAGCATGCAGAAGTGATGAACTCTGTAATTTTTTATTGTCGGATGTAGTTATAAAAGATGATATGATAGTTATAACTATTCAAAACAGTAAAAATGGATCATCTAGAAAATTTGTAGTGATGGAGGCACTCTGGGTGCAAACAATTTTAAAATATTTAAAAATCTGTTCTGCCATAGATATGAAAAAATTGTTTATTTCTATAAGAAATGGCAAAGCAACAAGACAACATATTGGGCATAATACAATAGGGCAAATGCCAAAAAGAATTGCAATGTATTTAAAATTGGAAAATGTTCAATTGTACACGGGTCACAGCTTTCGCAGAACGTCAGCCACTATATTGGCATCCAACGGTGGTAATACACTCCAGCTCAAACAGCACGGAGGCTGGAAATCATCTACTGTCGCCGAAGGTTACATAGAAGATTCGTTGGCAGTTAAAAAAAGTATCGCACTTATGGTGCAAAAACCGTCAGCAACTAGATCCCATGTTCCCAACGATGTTGAAATACCTTCAACATCTGCATCGTATGGTCCTACAATTGAAGAAACAAATACTTTCACCAACACTGAAATTAATATACCCACCACAAGTTCTTCGACCACCTCTACATTGTTAAATTTGGCTTCGTCAGGTATAACTATGAATTGTAATAATTGTGTAATTAACTACAATTTTTATAAATAAATTGTCAATTATTCATGAATTCAAAAATTTATAATTTCCGTTAATTTCAAACAAAATTAGTTCGTTGTTATTTTTGTAACCTAAAAAATAGAATTTATAAATAAATATTATTTTAAGAGATTCTTTGTTTGAATACATCACCAAAATTATACAAAAGCATTGTTTTAAGCACTTCTTCGTCTTAAAATACTGAAATTTTTCAATAAACTTGTGAATTTTCGCGTTTAATGAATTTGTAATGATTCTATAATAATTTGTATAAATAGTGGTTTCTTAAATTAATAAGAGGCGGCGCTTTCGCTTGCTGTCATAATTATTTCGAGTTTTTAAAAATATTTAAAATGAAATTAATCTATTAAAAAAGCGTTTTGAATAGTTTAAATGCAATTAAATAGAATCTCCCGGTTATACAAAATCGTTTTTTAACAAAATTTTCCTTATAAATAATTGCCAAACTATAGAAAAATATCAATATGTTCACATATTGATATTTTTCTATAGTTTGGCAATTATTTATAAGGAAAATTTTGTTAAAAAAATAAATTATATTAATATGATTTAATTGTTAATAGATTTCATTTTTTCTAACATGCGAAGGAATAATTTAATTTTTACTAGGATACAAAATTTGGAAAAAAACCATTAGAGAATAATTTTGAATAATTTTGTATAGCTTAAAATAATATTCGAAAGTGTTTCAAGTCATTATAATTAATGGTATTTTAATAATTAGTAGAAAACAAATGCAATTGACTCACATTCTTTGCCGCAATGACCCTAGTTTTACAATATATAAGCTGAATCACATCTCAATAAAAATTTTTTTCTATATGAATTAATTGATATACTTAATTGATTATTTATCATAGTTATTAAAAATACCTAATACAAAATAATTATATTAATGTGATTTAATTATTAATAGTTTTCAGTTTTCTAACATGTGAACGAATAATTTAATTTTTATTATGATACAAAATTTGAAAAAATCATTAGAGAGATATGTATTTACCTATGAATAATTTTGTATAGCTTAAAATAATATTCGAAAGTGTTTCGAGTCATTATATGTAATTAATAGTATTTTAGCTTTTCTCAATTTCAAGGATGTTGCAAGCTCCCTGGGACAATATCGAGGAATAAATTTATATTGCATGAAAAAACTATGATATATGTATCCTGAAACAATGAAAAAAAATTTATCTGAATTAGAAGGTGATAAATTATAATATATATTTTTGATAAAGATGTCGGTTTGATTTAAAACTTATGTTAACTACACCCTGTTATGATATATAGTATTCAGTAAATTCGTATTTAACTCATCATTACTAATTTAGAAAATAAGCCATACACAAGTCAAAAGTATTTCTACTGTATTCATTTTTACATTAGCTCAAGATTTTTAACAACACTTTATATATGGGGCATTCCACGCCAAATCGGACACCATTTAGCTTTTGCATCTCGGATTTTACTGAAAATTTTTTTTCTTTTAGTACTAGTTAAGCCTAGTCTCCATTATTGTTTTTAGCTTTTTTCATCAAGTTATTCAAGAGAAATAAATTTTTGAAAAATTACGGAAAATTACATTACTTTTTTTTAAAATGCTCATAACTACGTTAATAATTGAGCAAATAACACTTTCTTTTTTTCAAAACTTTTGTTTTTAAATCTACTTTCCATAAAAAATATCAAAAATTATTTTATAACGGTATTACTAATAGATTTTTAAGTTTCAAAAATAAATAGTCATTTTTAACAATGTATGTGCAGTTTAATTTTTTTCAATTTTTTTTGTAAAAAACTGTTACCAAATTAGACAAATTTTAAGCCTAGTCCCATCGTGGGTAAATGATGGGATTTATATTTTTTCAAATTTTTAATTTTTTTTTAAATTTTAAAATATAAAATTTTTTTTTTAAATTAAAAAAAAAAAATTTTTTTAATTATTTTGTTTTTAAACTAATTTTTTATAAAAAGATATCGAAAGCATTTTAAAAACGATATTACTATTAGATTTTCAAGTTTCAAAAATAAAACACCATTTTTAACAGTGTATGTACTGATTGATTTTCTTCAAAATTTTTTTTAAAACTGTTATTAATTTAACAAATTTTAAGTCTAGTCCAGCATTTTCAATTTTTATGTTTTTAGTTATAATCGTGTTGAAAAATATCTGAATAAAAATTCTTATACTCAAGAGCTACCATATCAATAATTATTTGAGATCTAGTTATTAAGTATTTTACAGATTGATTTAAGGGAAAAGGTATAGACAAAATAAAGTACTATATATTATGCTCGGTAAAGTAAAGCAAACAGCATTTATTTTCTTATACTTTTGAAAATTTTACAGATATGAGATTCGATAGATGATGAGAATTCTTGAGAGATCTCAAAGTTTCTTTTCCGTCTGGAATCATTCAATGGTATTTTTGCGTCCCTGATTCTCCCTGAATTTTTTTTTTAATTAAAAAAAAAATTTTAATATTTTAAAATTAAAAAAAAAAAAATTAAAAATTTGAAAAAGTATAGATTCCATCATTTACCCACGATGGGACTAGGCTTAAAATTTGTTAAATTGGTAACAGTTTTTTACAACAAAAATTGAAAAAAATTAAACTGCACATACATTGTTAAAAATGACTATTTATTTTTGAAACTTGAAAATCTATTAGTAATACCGTTTTAAAATAATTTTTGATATTTTTTATAGAAAGTAGATTTAAAAACAAAAGTTTTGAAAAAAAGAAAGTGTCATTTGCTTAATTATTGACGTAGTTATGAGCATTTTAAAAAAAAGTAATGTAATTTTCCGTAATTTTTCAAAAATTTATTTCTTTTGAATGACTTGATTAAAAAAGCTAAAAACAATAGTGGAGACTAGGCTCAACTAGTACTAAAAAAAAAAAAATTTTTCAGTAAAATCCGAGATGCAAAAGCTAAATGGTGTCCGATTTGGCGTGGAATGCCCCATATATATTCACCTAAAAGTATTTTTTAAGTATTTTTAATTTCAACTATCTGAATGATACACCCTGCTTAAATGGCTTCCGATGAATTATAAGAAAATCGAAAAAAATACAACATTTTTATCAACTAACAAAATTCAATAAGATTTTATTATACTAATTACGAATTAGTGACGGAACCTCGATAAAACAATCGAAATGGAATTTAATCTCAGGTGATGAAGATTTATTTACTGAAGAGTTTAAATAGTGCTACCTCCAAGTGAAGTTTTTAACAATATATATATTTTTTTACATATACCAGTACGCAGTGGCGCAGCCAAGGGGGGGGCTAGGGGGCTATAGCCCCCCCCAGACACTCTTCTTTTTTTTAATGACCATAGCCGCTGTTTTACCGGTGCAATGAAAACAAACCCAAAAAGCCAAGCCAGTTAATTTAAGTCTGGCATCATCGGGCCTCCAAGAGCGGATTTATCAAATTGTCGCCTATGGGCACTACTTTGAGATGTTGCCCCTGTTATACTTAAGAGCTAACAAGGGTGGACCGGCGCAAAGAGAGGGGGGCCGCAGGTAGAGGCGTGGTCAACAGATTTTTAGTGTGTACGGAAATTTTAATTACAAAATAACTTTACTATAGATAATTAGCAATCAGTTTCAATTCTTAACTTTAAGGCTGCTATTTATTGAAAAAAAATATAAAATGTGGTGTCGTGGGACACCAAGAGTAGCTTATATAGCCTATCACTATTAATTTTAACGATACCCATTGTGGCGTAGAGCAAAGGGCTCCGCCTACACATTTTAGCCGAGGGATCGAATCCCGGTGAAGGCAACTTTTTTTCTAGAGAAATTTGCAAACTTATGACTCGTGGTTTCGGAATATGTACTAATGCTGAGCAGATGTTCCACTTTTGACCACCAGATGGTGTAATTATCGAACGATATAAAAATCTTACGCATTTTCGTTACGGACGTTTTTTTCCGATTAGGGTACCCCTTTCGCATCCTCCCATAAGGAACTTCGTTCCAATAAAGATAGGTATATTACAATAAAAAAATTGGCAACAAAAATCAATGATAAATCTTTCGCCCTGAGTTATTTCGGAAATGCCGTACTTTAATTTTCACTTTAATTTAAGGTAGGTAATAGTGGTAACACAATAATTATACTCGAAAATAAGATGACCACGCCCCTTTTTTCAAAAATTTTTTGCCTGCGGCGCTCGCCTTCGGCACAGCTCGCATTTTTTAGCCCCCCCCATAACAAAATCCTGGCTGCGCCACTGCCAGTACGTATCTACTTTTTTGTAAAATCATTGTTCCTTTTCGCATATGGATTCCAGTTCTGATTATTATAGATATAAAATTGAATCAAAGCTATCATTTAAATCAGTGCATGTGTAACTTACACCCCTATTCACTAAGCTAAGTTAACGATCGATCGAATGGAAAAGTTTTCGATCGATCGATAAGTGTCCAAATTCGTAGTCAGTAAGGGCTTCGATCGAATTGAATGCTATCGATCGATCGAAAACTTTTCGTTAGCCTCGAAGGGCTCGAGAAGCGCTGCGATCGATCGAAAAGTCCATTACTCGTGCGCATTAGAATCATAACCTTCAAAACAAACTCGTAATATTGTATTGTATTTCATGATTTCATTTAAGTGCAAATCGTTATTAGATTTATCGTTACAAGGTTATACTTAATAATAATATATACCGGGTGTTCATTTTAAAACTTCCAGCAATTAATATCTCAAAGACCAAAAGTCAGATGAAAAAATGATTCGGACAAAAGTTGTATGATAGCGAGGGGGAAAGAATATGGCATAATTGTTTTTTTAATTTATTGACCTTTTCAAGGTCATTTGAAGGTCAACTTTGGTTTTTTAAATGGTACATTTTTTTTTCATATTTATATTTAGCATGAATAAATATACAACTTTTGTTTAAAAAATTTTTTTATTAGACGAAGACTTTTCGAGTAAAATGCATTGAAACAAAATAAAAATATTTAAATAAACTGCAGCTGATTATAATCGAAATTTAATTTTTTTTAAATTAGAAGGCTATTATTGCTTTTGTTATTATTCAACTTATTAATTTTAGGGCGATCAAAACAAAACACTCACATAAAGCAATTAAATTAAAAATAAAAACTCGGTGAGTTTTTATTTTCTCAGTTAACTTTAGATGTGACGATTAGTTATTGGTGACAACAATCTTCTTATATTATACAGGTTACATTTTCGGTAATTACAGTTACAGTAATAAAAATTTTATCAACTGACGTTCAATTTTAAGGTTAGTTTACACATTAGTTTAGGTCAAGTGTATCGTGGTTTAGGTTAAACTGTACATCAGGATTGCCAACAGATGCTAATAGTAAAATAAGTTATCGATAACTGTTCTGGTTCTTTCGATATCGAAAAGTGGTAGTTACTGAATACCATTTTTACCGTGATCGAGGACACGCCCTTTTCCATCACAGACTTCTCCATCATCGAAAACTTTTCGATCGGAGTTAGTGAATAGGCATGTTAATATTTAATATTCATAATTATTAAATATTAAATATTAAGATTGACATTTAAAAAACCTATCCAAATTACAATAGATATCGGATTACTGACCGAAAATATTGTAAATTTTTAGTTTAAAAACTCATTAAATTGTTATCAGGTAGACATCCTAACAACAAGTTTTTGCTAATTTTATATACCTACGCTAATACGGAGCTTTTCCAAGAGATGCTTTATATTATACCAGTATGAGATTCATTAATTTTTTTCTTCGTATAAATTTACCAGCTATTAGCTTGGCATTTTTTTTCAAAATATTGTTAAATATTATTGAATTGAAATAACTACATTAAAAGTAAATTAATATTCAAGTGGTTATAGTCATTTTAAGAAATTATGGGGCGCTTTAATGAAGATTTAATAGCATCCTTAGAAATAGTTTAAAATCTTGTGTTACGATAGGTAATTATACGTAGTATTTCCTTAAAATGAGGATAATTTGTATATATATTGTGGTGTTATTTTGCATAAAGCCTTTATTTTCGTTTTTTGTCAGTATTAGCTTCGCTTGTATGAGGCAACGATTGATAAGAGTTGGTGTAAGCAGAATTTTATATTAACTTTAAACACAAACTATCAACACTTTTCTTTTTATTGTAATAAATGTAGTGATTTCCAGAACAAAAGTGAATTTTATAAAATTTTTAAAAGTGTACAATAATTTATTGACTTTCAAAAAATTTAAGTTTATAAAGTTGAAAAGAAGATAATCTCCGGCGAGGAAAAGATGCGCAAAGGGATCGGCGAACGAGCGTTAGAGCCGGGAAGACGTGTGAAGTTTTGCGGAGGTGCAAAATTTGAGTATTTCCAAGCACATATTATTTTTGGGCGTATATTGATCTGCTGGATGAACAGTAAAATCATCGCTGAATACACGAAACCAATTGGAACGGAAGTGTAACCATTCCATCACAATAGCGAAGACAACCCATGTTCCACACGGAGGCTGCAATTTTAACGTATGCGAACAACGAGCACCGTCTACAAAATCAACCACAGCAAGGTCTTGCCGAGTCGGTGGCGTGTCTGAAGGTAGATAGAACGATAATTATAACGAATTTAAAGTGCATTTTATTTAATCTTTTGAACTTTAATTTTTATTTATTTTGTAATTTTCCTAACACTATTACACCAAGGGATTAATAAAATTAGATGCTAGTGCTCATATTTTCAATATTAAATGTGCATCTAAATTTACGAGTCTGCACGATACACAGGATTTTGAAAACTGCTAAAGGTGAAATTGTCAACCATTCAAACAACAACTTTTATGAATAAAATTTGATTTAATTCACCTAAGGAGGAGTATTTTTCTTCCATCGTTAATGAGGGCTTACATGTGAACTCACCCCTGACGATACTTGCACGACGACTGAACCAGCTAGCCGTGGTAATTTTTTTAGATTGTGGTGAAATTAATATTGTTAAAATTTCACATCACTTCAATATATACAAGCATAATTTCTTTCAACAATTATTATTAATACAGGTGTTTGAGATCACAGCATTATTTTCAAAGTTTTATAATTTTTTAAATTTAAAATGGGTAAGTTTAATTTTTTTTATATAATATAATAATAGTAATAATAAATTAATTTATCATCATTAGAAATTACTGTAAATCGTGGAGGTAAAGGAATTGGTCCACCCCCATATACCAGAGCTGATTCGTGCAGCATATGCCAGAATACATTACAGAGGTTGAATGTAATGCCTAATACGTGCTTTCACGGGTATTTAATTAATTATATTTAATAAGCTAAAAACTATATTTTATATTTAAGATTTTGTTCCGGATGTATGCGTAGATGGGTATATCGGGAATGGTCCTGTCCGAATTGCAGGATCCCCATCGAGCTAATATACTATCTCGAAGAGGATCGAATTATAGCTACGATAAGAAAACCGTATGTTAATAATAATAATAATATATTTTAATTATGTAATATAAAAATTATTTTAGATAGCATAGAGGCTTAGACGGCCTGAAAAAGCATGCTTGTATCCTGGAGAGCGGTTGACTCAACATAAAAAAATCACTATATACGGATGTGCAAATAATATGCCTTTCACCTATCTTATGTATTACGATAGTTGTAAATGTACCGCAATATATCATAAATATGTAAATACTTTTTTATTTTAAGATAAGATTAATAAAAAAAAATACAAAATCAGGTCTGCTTTATTTCTTCAGATTTACAGAGAACTCGCATATAATCGTTAAAATATAAAATTTTGGAAATTTATTGCTATGTGGTAAGCAGCTTCATGTTTTACATGAACCGCGGTATCAGCATAATATTCTGCAAAAATAATCTTTTCAAATTATCAGCGTATACTCATTATTCTAATTATATTGTGCTCAATATTGATGGAATTGTATTTCTGACTACCCTGGTGGGCTAAGTTAAGAAATTTGAAAGTAAAAAATACCATTTCAATGAATGTGGCAATAAATAAGTACATAATGTTGTATTCATCACTCTCTTAACAAAAAATTTCGTAAGAAAGGAACGGCATGTAAATTTGCTTATGTTGGATGATCCCTCATAATAATGACCATGCTGATGGCATGGTACTATTAGAGAAGGTATGTACTTGCGCAGATAGAGAGAGAGAGAGAGAGAGAGATAGCATTCTTGGGTAATCTCTCTCGCTCATTGAAACCCAATCGCCGCCATATTGGTTCTTTATTTGCTTTACGTTTGTTGTTCTGTGCATTTGTTTACCTTCGGTGGTTTCAAGAACTGAAAATATTTAAATATAAAGAGCTGAACAATAGTAAAAAAACAGAATATACAATGGCCCAATGATACAAAGCCTTTAGGCGGAGATAGAAAAACTCGGAAAAACTATTTTGCCTTAAATATAAATCCAGAAAGAGGCTTCATACTTTTGACGTTGATCAAATTAACGCTCCGTCAAATTTTGACGCCTTGTCTAAAAGTCGTTTCACCAACGTTGATCAAATTTAATGTTCTTTAAATTTGTAACCAGGTTAATACTTGGTTCATAATTTCAAATTGACTGCAATGTAATTTCAAATTACTCATTTTCTATTGGCTCCAAGTTTTGACAGTTATTAAATGTAAATAAACAAGCCGTTAAATTTTTGACTGTGGAATATTCGGTCGTCAAATTTGATCGGAGATTTTACCAACGTCAACTATTATGATTGGGTGAAACAGATTTTTATGACTTAACTAACACCGGGAATAAGGTTTAAAAAAAGGGTTACTGTCAGTTAACTTCACCCAATTTTCTAAACAGACGAATTCTGTGTTTTCGTAGATCTCTTATTTTCGAGTTCCGTAATTCTCGGGGGATATTATTAATTAGTTAAGCTCTCGTCAAAATTTCGCAGAGCGGGCGCTCGTAGGGCACCTGCGTAGAGTCGATTTTGACGAGAGCACCAACGGCGAATCACGCAATCACCCAAATTTTAAAATGTCGTTCTTTCGAAAACTAATACCTAATCCTAAAAATTTTTTGTTTCAATATGCTTAAAAAATTGTCCTCTTTCCCAATGGCGCATAGAAAAAAATTCAAAGCGTGGGGAAATTAACTGACAGTTCCCAAAAAAAGTTAACAATAAAACTTTGAATTTATCATCTTTTTTAGGCAAAACTTTTTCTTGGAAAAGTGTATCCCATCTGATAATTGATTATAAATTTAGGTCTTACCAAAATACTCCTTTTCGCCTCTAATTTTTCTAAAGCAGTGGGAATATCCACTGCTGATATCACATGTGGATCAAGTGATATCAACTCGGGTTGAATCTGAAAAAATAATCCGATTAGCATTTGCATACAAGTCAAACAAATTATTGCGGTATACCTTTTCTAATAAAGATTTGACTTCCCTCTCTCTTCTTTGTGTAGTAGTTTGGAAGGGATTTGATTCGTAAGCATCAAAGTTGGGTTCACCTGAACCTGGTACAAGAAGACTTGTGAAACCACTTTTAGAAGCTACGCCTAAAACATCTTCGTATGGGCAAAATTGAAAATTTCCTATTGCGTTATTAAAACAATGACGAATATATGGCCGTTTTGCCGATGACGTGCAAGCATCCTTATAAACTTCTACAATATTTCCCATACCCACGGCTAGCATATTTTTCTGTGATATTGCGACGTTTGTGGCAGTTGTTCTTAAGTTATAATTTCGTATTGGTCCTTGTAATTTTCTAATGTCCCAAATTTTTAAAGTGTGGTCCAATCCAGCAGTTGACATATACCTAACAGAAAGTTAGTAAAATTACAAGTTAAATATAGACATTAGAAAAACTACTTACTTCCCAGAGGGGTCCACGTGTACAGCGGTTATACCACTTTTGTGACACAACATTTTTGCGAGATGTTCCCTAGTATTTGGGGCCCACATAGACACAACACCCTTAGAATTTCCCACACACAGAACAGCATTATATGGATTTTGAGTAAGAGTATCAATTCTACCCATCTTTGCGTTGTATTGTGTCACAATTTCTCCAATGGAAATATCGAGCCAACTTAAGTAACCTTCCTCGCCCTAATATTTATTAAAAATCAATTATTACAAAAAATTTTTTATAAAAATATGTAACTTACAGCAGTGGCAAGCAAGAAATGGTAAGGCAAAAATTCCATCCTTAAAACTTTTGATAATCTTTTTAAGCAATGCAATTCCGTCCCTTGATTGTCATAAATATAGACATAATTTTTCTGCGCAGCCGCCAACATAGTTTCAATGTGCAACCAGCATACATCGTGCACAGATTCCATTACATTAATTTCAAAATGTAGTCGTTTCGTAGCCCAATCAAAAGAAGCAAGATGCCCCAATTTACCACCAATCAACAAATGCCTACCATTTTTATAGTATTTCATTCGATAAGGTCCAAAATCGTTTAATTTCAACTCAAAATGTTTGCTTGCCGACAGAATATCGACATTGTCAAAGATTTGTTTTTGACTATAATGAGTCGTTCTTTCCCCAGCATCGGCTTCCAAAAAACTAAAATCTTAAAATTAAAACCAGCACCTTTAAATTTTTCCTAGTTCTTACCCGGCATTTTCGGTAAGCAAAATTTCAACTCTTGCTGCTTCTTCGTTAGCAAACTCTACTTGTTTTTCTTTTGCTAACAACTTTTCCTTGTGTATATTAGTTTGAATTCCTTTTTCTTGCATTGCTTCACCCCGACTGTATTTAGTTAACAACTCCTCCGAAACTGGGATTCGATCTGGTTTCTTTTTCACTGGTTTTATTGCTTCCTTGGCCAATTTTATGTTACTTTCATGTTTACGTTTCCAATCTTTGGGTTTAACACTTGTACTATCATAAGTTATAGTTCTTTTTCGACCTTTTCTAACAGATTTATTTGAACTGTTTTCGTCTTCGTCATCTTCATCAAAATATCGAACTACCTATAACGAGCAGAGTTAGTTTTCCATGTTTATTATTATTAATTTAAAGTTACTTACTTTTGGTTTACCCATTTTGCTTTATTTAATTATAAATTGCGAATAACTAAAAATCTTAGGTTAAATTTTTACGTACACGAGAATCACAGAACAGTATTACCAGTATTACACTATGGTATTACCAACATCAAATTTTTTGGGGTTATTAATTGTGACCAGTACCAGTGGCTTACACAAATTTAAACGATTGGAGAGCCCGTTCGATTTTTACTAAAAACTTATTATATTTTTACTGTATGTGTAAAACAACTTAAAAAATCTATTGCAGGTAATTTTATTATTTAATTTTTCTTATCATCTTTGAAAAGCATATCCGAATAAGGAAATTTCTTTGAAATTGTGTGTGAAAAAGTGACCATACTGAAACCATCATGTAAAAGAGAAATTTATTTAATTTGAATGACAATTTTTAATTTTACCAATTTGAAAAAATTCTGTCTGTAGGAAAGTATTTTTAAAAATTGTTTTGCCGCCATTTGTGGAATAGACTTGGAGCAGAGAGGCGGAGTCGAGAAAAAATGTACTACTAGCGCTCGTAGTGAGCAAATCAAAAAATAAGTGTTGTATATTAATAATGAATAGTATTTAAAAATTTTGCATTTACCGAAATACTTCAGAAAGTATTTGTAGTTATTGTAGACATTTTCAACCCGCTTTTTTATTTACAATTCGGAAAAATATAATTAATCCCGACTTCGCATTTTACAACATTGAAAACATAATCGCAAACTAATTTTCACGGAGCTTTTGCCGTTCGAGAAATATTATTTATCAAATCTCTCTCAGCCTACGGCTTCGGGAAATTAATATTCTAAAATTTCCCTTATGAAGCTTTTGAAATTTGCATCGTTCCAAGGCTGTTATCCCTAATAGAAGCTGCTAGCCACGGTTGGAATATAAGAACAAAGGCCCAATGCGATAAACCTTAACACCAAAAATGTTTTTATTTTTGGCAATCGCTGCCTGTCAAACCATACTCAAAGTTTTTTAAGTTCTTTTTATTTTTTTCTCAATTTTCTAAGTTTATTGACTCATTTGATGAGTTAATTTTTTTACATATACATTGTGTCTACAATCAACGTCGAACATAGGGAATTAACATTAATTTTAATTGTTTTGTAGATTTCTGCTCACTAATTCGATCTCCGCCAATTTTTTTGGTATCTATGGAACGAGAAAATTATTGTGCATCCTGTGATACTAAAATTAATATTTTTCATCGATATTTATTAAAAAATGTTAATTTAAAAATTTAATGTCAACTTTAATCAACTTTTTTGAAAACATGGTAACTTGTTTTTAAAAACATTAATAGCCTTATGCATAGTCGTACTTTTAAAATGGTTTTAAAATGAATTAGTAGCTACTAGTTAATAGCATTCTAGAAGCTAGTAAAATTTTGTTATGCATAGTTCTTTTAAAAAGAAAGTTAGTATCCTTTTTGTTGGTAGAATACTAAAGTATATATATATATATATTATAGCACTACAGGCCTTGTAGACCCATGGCTTGTTTTGCTATTTTAGCCCATATCTTCCAATTCTTCGCTTTTTCTTTCCAATCTATGATGTGTATTGTTTGTTTTTATGGTATGGTTTTTGAAATATTTATTTGGCAACACCGCAAATTGACAGCCGACAACCTAAAAATAATTATTTTTACCTAAAACAGGTACCTAAAAACAGCTTAATATTGTTTACCCTTGGCAAGTACATTGTTATAATAAACAAAAGGATTTATATGATTCACATATACTTTTAGCCTCCTATTTAAATTTAGAATAATATCTTGAATTATTTGAATTTTTTCGATTTCTTCATCAACATTTATACAATCTTCCATTATTTTTAAACGAATTTTTGGGAACTGTCAGAAAAACCTCATCACGAATTTCAAAATTTCAACTACACTATAGGAAAGAGGACACTTTTCTGAGCATACTAGAACAAAAATTTTGTTGGATTATAAATTAGTTCTCGAAAAAATCGAATTTGAAAAATTTAAATTTACATGTATTTAGATACACCTTTTAACACGGCTGCATGATTAGCGATTTTTGTGTAAGGCAAAATAATTTAAAAAAATCCCTGAAAAATGACAGAACTCGCCAAGGGTGGAACTCGAAGCCATAGAACTCGTACGGGTGTCGATCATGAAGCGTAGCGGATTGGCAATGCGAAGCGTTTAGCGCCGTAGGCGCTTTAATCTTCTTCGTCTGGTGCGTGGATAACGGGCGTTGGAGATCTTGGATCAAAATATACGCTGACGCGGGTTGGCCGCGTCGATCTGAGTGGTGAACAAAAGTTTTACAAGGGGAATTGATAAATTTTGAATTTTGAACTTTGAAGAAGTTAAACCGAAGTTTGCCAAAGTGTGTCGAAAACTAATAAAAAAGGGGTTTTGTGGGCGATCAGCGATTTGAACTTCAAGCGTCAAAAAGCGCGCGCGTCTGTGTCGTCTTGTACCGTCTCGGATGTCTCGCGGGTCGTGCAGTGGTACCCTGAAAAGGGGGTTGAGAAAGGATGTCCCCGAACGGGAAAAGACAGTTGCGCGATTTGAAACACGATTATCAGTCGAGTTTGGTACGTCGCTGCTGAAATTTTCCGTATCGTGGAATTCCAATTTTATTTCCATTTTCGAAAGGTCGTATCGGCGGAGGTAATGAAAAATATAGTGGCAGACGCAGTGTAGAAAAAATAAAAACGCTTTAGATTTAAAAATAAGGTAAAGTAAAATTTAAATTAATTAACATTTAGTTGGCGCGTGTGTGGGGAACTTTATCGGACTGTTTAAATAGGTCGACGAGATAATAAAGGCCGTGCTCGTGGAATTCGCTGAGTTATGAAGGTCGCGCGATAAGGATAAACGAGTGGCATCCGGATGCCGCAGCTGCGTTGCGCTGGTCGGGAATGTTTACGAGTTGTTTGATTTTACACTTGAACTTGAACTTGTAATTTATCGCGTGTTTAAATTGAAACGTAGCACAGTTCGAAGGAAAGGTATTTGCAGCTGCAGTTTATAAAGATAAGCGAGCTATTTGCGAGTTGCGATTTAATAGCATGTTTACTATTTATATCTGCTCGAAATAACTCGGTCACCGGTTTATAGATTGCAGTTGTTTGACCTCTTGGGAAAGGTAAGGGTTTCGGCGTTTATTATAGTCTCTTCTATTTTCGTTTTTCTTTTTTCTATTTTCTTTTGGCGAAGGTGTTTTCGTAGATGTTAGTGGATCGGTGCAAAGAAGGTGGCTTTTATCATTCTGATAATTTGCAAAGTCGAAGTTTGTCGATAATATCGAAGTAACGAAGCTCAACTGCAATTTGGCTTACCCAAAAAATGGTACTACCAGGATCTGGAGCGGTATGGATGTGTGATGGGTGTGGAGGAGTGGGATTTTGGAAAGGTTAAAAACTAGCTAATTTAAATTTTAAATTGAAAATTTATGCTTACCGCGCTGTTTCTTACTTACAGCGCTGTCGGGTTAAGGATACACCTTGGTCTCTCGTGGCGCCAGAAGTCGTCCGGGTTGTAGCGTCCTAGCTGGTTAACCAGGGGGTTGTCCACGTCTGCACACCTGTCGTAGAACCTCTCCGCGGCACTGCGGTTAAGGTCCTCCAGAAGCTCCGTCTTGGTGTCCGCGTGGAGTTGTCGGTTGGTGACGTACCATGGGGCGTCCATCGCTCTCCGCAAGCAGATGTTTTGGATGATCTGCAAGCGCTTCATCTGGGTGGATCGCGTGTAGGCCCACGCTGGTGCTGCATACGTCAGGGTTGGACGGATGATGGTCTTGAAGAGCCTCAGCTTGAGTTCCGGCGTCAACTTGCTTCTTCTTCCTATCAGGGGGCCCAATGTTGCCATGAGTCCTCTGGAGCGGTTGAGAAGCGTGGTTGCGTGTTTCTTCCAAGTGAGGCGTGCGTCCATCGTAACCCCTAGGTATGTGGTGGACTTCACCCATGGGATCACCTTGCCGAACATGTCCAGGTCTTGCGGGGCCAGGGTTTGCCGCGGACGCCTTGTAAACATGATCGCCGCGCTTTTGTCCGAGTTTACCTCGATACGCCAAGTGCGGTACCATTTTTCCAGGTCGTCTAGGGCTTCCTGGGTCTTCCGTACGGCTATCTTCTGGTTTAGGGATGTGGAGACGATGGTCGTGTCATCTGCATACAGGTAGAGGGAGGTCCCCGTTGAGGTTGGCTTCGGCATGTCGCTCACGAAGATGTTGAAGAGGGTGGGTGATAGGAGCGACCTTTGGGGGACTCCTGCCGTGATCTTCCTCTTCGTGGACCGGGTTCCCTGCAGCTTGACACAAAAGGACCTGTCCTTCAGGTAGGACGCCGTAAGTTGGACTAATCTGGGCGGAATGTTGGCCTGTAACATTTTAAAAATTAAACCGTTATGCCATACCTTGTCGAATGCCTTGGAAACGTCCAGGAATACAGCACTGGTCGACTCGTTCTTGTTGTGGGCTAGAGTGATCGTTTCTACCAACCTTAGGATCTGCTGGGTGGTTGAGTGGCCGGGGCGGAAGCCAAACTGTTCCTCCTGGATCGTGGCGTTGTCCTCCAGTGACTTGTTGATCCTGTCCAGGATGATCCTTTCGACTACCATGCCGATGGTGGAGAGAAGACTAATCGGTCTGTAACTTTGGGGCAAGTCCTTGGGTTTCCCGGGCTTATGCAAGACGACCACGTCGGCCACCTTCCATCTGTCCGGAAAATGCCTCAGCCTTAGCACCGCGTTCACGATACCTGTGATGGCCACCACGGCCTTTTTGGGGAGTTCCTTCAGGGCGGTGTTGGAGATGCCGTCCGGGCCTGGAGCCTTCTTTCTCTTGGTCCTCTTGATGTCTTTATCGACTTCCTCTGGGGTTGCTGGGGTTGTCGGTGTCTGATCTTCGATTATAGTATTATCTAGCTTATCACTTACCGTTTCATCAACAAGCTCGACGTGCTCCATGTCCAGGTTGTTGGTGATCGGGCTGCATTGGGCTTCTAGGGCGTCGGCGAACACCTCTGCTTTCTCGGCGTCAGTGATCGCTTCCCCGTGCTGGCTGTGGATGGCTGGGATCGGGGTGGTGGTGTTTCGGAGAGCCTTGACCATGCGCCACGCGGAGTTGTCCTCACAGTTCAGGGATTCCAGTTTCTTGGTCCAGGAGTCACTGTGGTGCTCCTTGAGCCGCTCCGTGACTTCCGTCCTTAACTGGTTGGCCCTTCTCCGATCGTCCGGGTTCCACGTTCTGCGCGCAAGTTTTTCGGCTTTCCTCTTCTCCCTGATTAAAGTTTTAAGTGGGGGAGGAAGTTGGTCTCTGGAGTCTGGGATCGGGATTTCTTTTGTGGCAAAAATAAGAGATTCACTAACCTTATTTTCGAAGATCTCAACGTACCTATCCAGCTCCGTGGCGCTCGAGATGATCGGAATTTCGCCCAGGTGTTGGTTCAGGTGGTCGTGGAATATCGGCCACGCTGTTTTCTTGGCAATCCTGGGTTCGTCTCCGATCGTGGTGTCCCCCAGGTGGAAAAGGACTGGGTAGTGGTCGGACGAGAGTGCGATCACCGTTTCCAGGCTGTGAAGAATGTACACATTCTTCATCAAGGCCACGTCCAGGACGTCGTCGCTGGCGGGGCCCAGTGTAGCTCTGTGGGTGGCCTCTGTAGGTGCGTCCACCGTGATGTCGAGATCGTCGGCGAGTCGACGGAGTGCGTTTCCGGCGGAGTTTGCCTTCTTCGAGTGCCAGGATTGGTGTTTGGCGTTGAGGTCTCCCGCGATGATTTTTGGGGCGGGTCCACGAAGAAGCTTCCGGATGTCGTCACTTGGTAGGAGGTCATGCGGCCGGTTGTAGACCGATGAAATCTGCAAATTTCCCTGGTTACTGGTTGGTATACATACCGTGGTGGCTTCCAGCTGGTCCAGGTCCTGGCGTGTGATGTCGTGGTTCTGAAGACTTCGCTTTACGTAGATGGCCGTTCCTCCGCCTTTGCCAACCTTGCGGTCGTTCCGGTGAAGGGTGTAGTTTGCCATCTTCGCAGGGATGCTTGGCTTCAGGTGTGTCTCGTTGACCAAGATGACGTCCAGGTCGTGCTCGAGGGCGAAGTGGAGGAGTTCCATCCTCTTGGTGGCACTAAGCCCGTTTGCGTTCCAAAACGCCATCCTAAGTCGGGTTGGTAGGTTTCTGGGGTGTGGGACCATTGGGGTTCAGGATTGGCGTGGTAAGGGGCAGGTGGGGTTGGCACTTACTTTTTTGTCGCTTGGTGGCTGGTGGCGAATTTCAGAAACTCTTCTGGGTTTCCGACCAGGCTGACTAGGGTGTCGTATGCCCTGGAATAAATGGAGGTTAATTCATCGCTTACCTGCGTTTGGGTCGTTGGTTGAGACGTGGGGGTGTCGCAGGTGGTGGGCTTTTCAACTCGGATGCTCATGAGTGGGGGTGGTGCGGTGGCTCTCTCAGCGTAGGAGGTCCTAGTTGTGGCTCGGTGGGGTGCGAACTTTCCAACTGGGGGTGGGTCGGTCCTCAGGTGGCGAAACTGGCTGGTGCGCTTCATCTTCGGGTAAGATGGGCACCCCTGGTAGTTCGCTGGGTGGTCTCCGCCGCAGTTTGCGCAAGTCGCCTTCTTGTCCTTCGACTTGCTGCAGGTCTGGGTGAGGTGGGGGGCGGCGCACTTGACGCACTTCGGGCAGGAGCGGCAGTTCCTTTGGCTGTGCCCGAATCCTTGACATCGGTGGCATTGGCTTACTCTTGCTTTTTTGTAAGGGGTTTCCACCCTTACGTTTAGGCCGAGTACAACCTTCAGGTCGAAGATGGCTCGGTTTTGCGCCGTCTTGTCCAAAGTGACCAGTACCAGCGGGATGGGGTGTCGGTATCTCCCGCTGTGCATTCTAGCTACCTCTGCAATGTTAAATCCTTGTTTATTTAAGTCGGTTTTTACCTGTGCTTCTGTAAGGTCAATGTTGATTCCTCTGATGACCACTTTCAGAGGACGGTCTTCCGGGAGCTGGTAGGTGAAAAACCCTCCTCTTGTGGGGTCGAGGTCGGTTTCGAAGATCTTGAAGATTCCCCTGTAATCTTCGGCCGTTGCTGGGGTGATACTAATGCCTTCTTTGACGTTTACGGCCTTGGTGTAGTTAAGGCCGCTATCTAGGATCTTCTTTTGAAGGTCGATCCACTTGGTGGCGTCCTTCAGTACCAGTGGGGGGGGTTGGCGGGCGTTCCTTTGTCGGATTTGGGGTGTTCCTGTCTGCGGGGGGGTAGCTGGCGGTGGTGTGCTTCGGCTGGGGATTTCAGCGTCGCTCATTTCCGTGATGGTGCGGTTGTCGGGGGTTGCGTTTGGAGCCTTCTTCTTGGGGGCGGTGGCTAGGTCTTCGTGGGAGCTGGCCGGGCTGAGAGTTTCCAGCGGGCGTTTTTTGGAGGTGCTGGGGAGAGAAATATCTGTGTTAGCAGCACTGACCTTGATATTCTTGATGCTGCTGCTTGGTTTTTTGGGGTCTGATTCTTCGGGCTTGGCGGCTTTTTTCTCGGCTTTACGGGCGTGCTTCCTTTTTCTTTTCGACTTCGAGATGACAACCTGGAAGTCCGAGCTGTCTTCGTCCTCGTCCCGGTCGTGGTGTGTCCTCTTGGCCGCTTTGGGGGGAGCGTTTGTTCGGGGGGCAGGTACTGGTGATTGGCGGTCGAGTTGCGTCGATCATGAATGACAACAACATTAAGAGTGTATTAAAGCACTCGTACCGTCAACAAAATGAAGAATAGGAACGGAACGTGCCAGTTGACCGTGGCTCGACACGTTGCAACGGGGTGTATCGGGTTACAACTACCTACTTTTATTAACTTTAAAATGCCGTTTTTTCGAAAACTAATGAATAATCCAAAAAAATTTTTGTTGCATTATACACAGAAAATTGTCCTCTTTCCTATAGTGCAGTTGAAATTTTGAAATTCGTGATGAGGAAATTCTGACAGTAACCTATATATATTCGGAAACATCAATATTGAACCGATTAAAAGCTTCCATTCTATATTTGAAAGCTCTCCTTCATGGTTTTTTCATTTCTGATGCGAAATCAGTCATTTGCCTTCAAATATAGTATCATTAGTGTCTTAAAAATTATTTATATAGAAATCTATACATGGTTTGAAGTCATTGTAAAATTACGAATTAATAATTTCGGGTGGGGCCCGGGCCCCCCAGTCCCCTCTCTTGGCTACGCTGCTGTACGTATATATTGTACTACATGCAGTAGATTCCCAATAAGATAAAAATCAAAGAAAAAGATATCAATTCATATAAAAATAAAATGTTTCCATGCAATATTATTGTCTTGTATTTTTCTACAATTTAGGGTTTTGTAGTTATAAAATTGTGAACTTTTTTGAGTATCTTTTTTGAGATTGTTTGTAAATACTTTGGTCGAAAGTGGCCGCAGCCTAGATTTTTGCTTTTAATGAGTTGAAAAATTTTCGATTATTAGTGATTTTGTTTGGATAATCGATTTTCCTGGAATTGAAGTTAGTATTTAGTTGAAATTGATAAAACTTGATTTGATGTTTTTTGGAACAACCACTCATTTGGAGATATTTAGAAAATTATTTTTATATTACATCACAATATGCATATTATATAGTAATTATTATAAAATGTTGGCTGAAGTACATAAATTCTCAATTCTCAGAAATCCGAGTATAATTAAACAAGCCAACTTGCATTTTATTGCAAGTTATTGTTCTATAATACGATAGCCGCGTGGATAGCCGTAAAAAAATAGTTCAGCTTTTAAACACCTCATGTCACCACTTTCTGTTTAATTATTTTGAAATAAATCTAGATGCAATCGCCCACGCTCAAAACGGCAACTAAATACTTATTTTATGTATAACAAGAATAAATTCAATAATTTGTAATTGAACAAGTTAACTAATAAATACTAAACAATATTTGATAATGTTTTTTATCACAATTTAAAAATTAATATATTATGTATAATATGGTATATTATGACTAAATATAATTTTCAAAATTGTCTCACTAAATATTTAGTAGCAAACCAACGATTTTAGTAGTCCTACTAAGGTTAGTACCCTTTTAACTCGTCTATGCATACAAGTTGCATGCTCCACTACTACCTGATCTCGTTAGTAGCTACTTAGTGTACTTAGTAGCTACTTAGATAAGTATGCATAAGGCTGTATTTTTAAATTAAAATTTTATATTAAATAATATCGATGAAAAAAATTAATTTTGGTATCGAAAAAAACGAAAAAATTTTTCGGAGGTTAAATTGGCTAGCAGGAATCCACAAAACAATTGAAATCAATGTTAATTCCCTATGTTTGGCGTTGATATTGGACATCCTGTATATATATATTTAAACTCCCCAATACAAAAATATCTTATTCGTTGTTTTTAAAAGCATAAATAAATATAAATCTTTTATATCTGTATACAAACACTTACAAATCTATACAACAAGTTATTTTATTTTTCGACACCGCGGCGCCACCTGTAATTCTGCTCCAAGTCTATAGGCAAAACAAGCGCAAGTTGTTTTTGCAGTTGTGTTTTACATGTGATTTTATATAATAAATACATGATATGGTTAAAGTTATTAACATTTGATAATATTTTTTATAAAATTAATTTTTACATGTTACATAAAAATATTGAATTAAAATTTAATTCATAACTTACATATTTGTTTAAAAACTATTTAATTGAATGATATAGTTTGTTACATACTGTTAACTATGGCGTGCCGTTTTACTTTTTATTGTAATGTTTTTAAATTCGAATGTTTAAATAACAAATGTTTTAATTCTGCAAATTAAAACATTCGTTTTATTTTCATGTCACAATTTTTACAATTGTTTTTTTTTACAATACAAATTTTTACAATACTTTCAATTTGAATTAAAACATTTGTTTCGAAAAGCAAACAATTGTAAAAATTCGTTTGAATTTCGGATATCAAACGAATGTTTTAATTGGGAGCCACAGTCGGTGAGCGTATTAGTCGCTACACCATGATGCTTTTGGCAACTATGTCGGACAAAATTTGAAATAATTTTGAATTTTTAACTATGTAACACATAAAACTACTCATAATAATGATTATTAATAGTTATATTGTATAAATAACAGCTTTAACTTTAGTTTTAATACTTCTTAACTTACTTTAAGCTCTTTAAAAGTAATCAGCTGATCACAAAGTTGCCAAATGCTTCCAGTGTAGTTCTTAAAATTCTCGTGCGACTGTGGCTCCCAATTAAAACATTCAATTGAATGTCGAAATTCGAACGAATTTTTACAATTGTTTGCTTTTCGAAACGAATGTTTTAATTCAAATTGAATGTATTGTAAAAATTTGTATTATAAAAAAAACAATTGTAAAAATTATGACACTAAAATGAAACGAATGTTTTAATTTGCAGAATTAAAACATTTGTTATTTTAACGATAGATTTTAAAAACATTGTAAAAAAAACAATTGTAAAAATTGTGACACCAAACTCAAACAAATGTTTTAATTCTGCAAATTAAAACATTCGTTTTATTTTGGGTCACAATTTTTACAATTGTTTTTTTTTACAATACAAATTTTTACAATTGTTTTTTTTTACAATACAAATTTTTACAATACATTCAATTTGAATTAAAACATTCGTTTCGAAAAGCAAACAATTGTAAAAATTCGTTCGAATTTCGACATTCAATTGAATGTTTTAATTGGGAGCCACAGTCGGTGAGCATTTTTAGAACTACACCTCAATCAACTTGACAACCATGCCGTAAAAAAGGCGTAAACTTTTCGTTATGAAGTAAACAAGAAGTAAAGAATAACAAATTCCAGGTTTATTATGTTTTTGAGGGTGTAAATCATAGATGAGAGAGATAAATTAGGGAGCATACTATACCAAATTGTATTTTATTTAAACAAGGGTTGCTTTACCAGGAGTGCTTGGTGTATATGGAGTTGCAGCAAAGCAAGAGGAAAACCAATGCATTCCAATTCCAACATAATTATCATTGATTCCAACATTCATAATTATAAATAACAGCTGTCGCAAAAGATTGATCGAAGTCAATCGAAGACGTATGTATGTAGTTAGAGAAAGATTTTTAAACTATTATTAGCTAAACTAGCTTTGTATGCCAGGCGTGTGTTAATTCGATTTTTAAACAGTCTATAAGAATTTTATCAAATTTTGGATAAAAATAATAAAGTATGAAATGAAATTTAAAAACAAGTAAACTATACCTAGACAATGCAGGAATTCATTCCTACTAATAAGTCTAAAGGTACTAGTACACTCTTTGACAAATATCAAAATGATAAATCAAGATTTTTCCGAAAATTTAGAATTGACTCCATCTTTAAATGGAGTGAAATCATCACTCGACACACGAACAAAGTTTCGATGCAGCTTTGGCTCATTGCACCCAGAGAAAACTCAGAAAATAGTTACTTGACAATTTACTAAATATCAGTATAATTGTATAATCAAACAAAACGTAGTTAAGGGATGAACTATATTAAGGAGCCGTCCATTAATTACGTAAGGACGATTTTTGTAATTTTCGACCCCCCCCCTCTTTGTAAGGGCACGTAAGATTGTGGCAACCTCCCCCCCACATCTTACGTAAAGATTATAAAAAAAAATTAATTGACCCCCTACCCCTTTTAATTGGGGCTAGGGGAAGGTCAATTTTTTTTATTAAAAATTATTAATCATTTTTTGTTACTGGTATGTATATCTACAATTTAAAAACCTGTTTTTTGAGTTTTGGGTATTTTTAAATTTTGAATATTTTTAAATTTTAAATTTAATTTAAGAAAATGGTTTAAAAATCTTACGTAAGGACTGCGTTGGACCCCCTTCCTCCCCCATATAAGGGTCCGTAAGATTTCTTACCCCTAAACCCTTACGTAATTAATGGACAGCCCCTAACCGCAATATAGAAATAGATAACGGCATTTTTTAAATAAAAACTTTTAATTTGTTAATTTTGCAGTAATAATATTTTAGACATTAGAGTGTTATTTTGATCTATTACGTGTTTTCTAATTATATAACAAATAGTCGATTTAAAAAAAATTGTAGTTTTAATTTAATCGCTGTGTGATTTAATTTTTTTCCAAGGGTGATTAAATTTATAAGCAGTAATGTACTCCTGTAATATTTCCAATTGACAGGGTATTACTAGAAATATTTGGAAAAGATAGTAAAACTAATAAAAAGTATTGGGGGGGAGGAATATTAAACTTTATTGTGCAAGACAAGAAATTGCAAGACTTTCGCAAGACAAGACAAGATATAACCTAGCAAGATTAGAGAGACTAGAGATCTAGCTTTAGAGATCTGTCCACGAGATCTATCCACTAAAATTGAGATATCTTCTTGACCATGTCTGTTTTTGGGTCCACTTGTATTTTAGGCAGTTATTTTCACGAATTAACTGTATATCCAGGAAAGTTATTTTATTTTGTTCTTCTTTTTTGATAGTGAACTACAGTCGTGGATGAAATTCATTAAAATTCCTGATAATTAAATCTACGTTGCCTTCTTTAATTGCGGTTATAATATCATCTACATAGCGTTTAAAGAATGGTAGTTGAAATGGAAGTGTTGTGTCACCTTCATTATTATTATTATTATTATTAATATTCTGACGAAGGTGACACAACTCACCGAAAGCTTATAAAATAAAAATTTTTATTTTACGTTTAATTAACTTGTTTACTTTTAAATTTACTTGATATAATTATCACAAGTTAAGAATTAATATATTGAGATGTATTTAAAAAAGGGGTAAAAAAAAGAGGGAGGGTGAAAAAAAGAGAGTAGTGAGGGTATTATAATAATAAACCAGGTTCCAGCTGGATTTTGAAGAGAAATTGATCTCTCGAAATTTTATTAGATAAAAAACAAAGAGAAAGAAAAGGACGATTAATTTCGAGAAGGATTGGGCTCTCGAAGCTATAAAATTGTGAAAAATAAAATTGTTGGAGAGGTAAAGTTTGGAAAGATTAGAGAAGAAGAAATAACTGTGGCGGAGCAAAAAGGCGACGGCAATAAAAGAGAAAGGAAGGAAAATAGTGCGACAAAAAAAAAGGTATTCCGTTAACGGTATATTTCAAGTTTAATTTTATTAGTTTAAGTTTCTGTTTCTGTTTCTGTTTATGTTCATGTTTTATGTTTATAGAAAATAAAGGTACGGTGATTAACCATTCAGTTTTATTTTCAAAATTAAAAACGTTTAGATTGGAGACCAAAACTCCAAGTACCACCAGGGAATTTATCTGGTTGAAGTGAAAAAAAAATCACGACAATATATAATAATTTTTTAGTAGAAATCGAACTGGCTTTCCAATCGTTTAAATTTGTGTAAGCCACTGGTACTGGTTACAACTAATAACCCCAAAAAATTTGATGTTTGTAATACCATAGTGTAATACTGTTCTGTGCATAAATAAATCATACCAGATACTCTATTCAATGTTAAAAAAGTGGAAACAATTTTGCGACAACAGCGCCGCGATTGGCAGTTCTCTGAACTAAAAAAAATTAGCGGCACATTTAAATGCACTTGAAATGTTCTATTTATTGAAAATAATGAATAAATCAACAGTAAAAGTTTAAAAAAAATTTGGTTTGATAACAAACTATTTTTAATTAAAAGTAAATTCACTTTTAATAAGAATAGAAAAATTCTCAAACAAAATTTTTTTTAAACCAATAGTTGATTTATATCACATTAATTCATATTTAACAATTAAAAAAGAACAGAAAATATAAATACAACAATTTTATTTTTTGAAATAACAATATACAAGACTATTTGTGTAACAGCGTAATATAGCTTAAAGTAAGAGCAAAAGTTGTTGTGTGTGATCTTACCTTTATATATATATATATATAACGGATTGTTTACAGTTTAGTACCGCTTCTCCGTCCCCAGTTTCCATTTCTCTCTATCATAGCATGCTTCTTCTTGGAGATTTCTAGCTTTCATCCCCTCGTTCACGTCATCTCTCCAACTCCTTCTAGGTCGTCCTCTCTTTCTTTTCTCCGGCGGAATCCACTCTAAAATTTGTCTGGGCCATCTATCTTCGTCCATTCTTTTTGTGTGTCCAAACCACACTAGTTGTCTCCTCTCGATTTCGTGTGCTATATTTTTTTCCACCTCCATCATATCTCTAATTACCTCATTTCTTATTCTCTCCAAACGCGATCTTCTGCAGCTTCTTCTCAAAAAATCCATCTCCGTGGCTAGCAGTTTCTTCTTATTTGCGCTACTCACATCCCAGACTTCGGCTCCATACAAGGTTATGCTTTCGATAATACTACTATATAATCTCTTTTTTGTTTCCTTTTTTATAGTTTTGTCCCATAGTACGGAGTTTAGCGCTCTTATAGCATTTCTGCCTTTATTTATTCTGTTTATTATTTCTTCTCCGCTGCTTCCTTGTTTGTTAAAGGTCACCCCGAGATATTTACATTTTTCTACTCCTTTAATGACGTCCGTTTCGAGAGGTAAGTTACTTTGTTCGTTGTTCCCCACTAATAGGTATTCACATTTTGCCATATTCATACTCAACCCCGCACTCTCATACTCCTCTTTTAATTTTCTTATCATATAGCTCAGGTCATCTTCATCTTCTGCTATTACCACCTGATCGTCCGCGTAATATAAAGTGTATAGCGTGCTGTCTCCCACTTGCAGTCCCATTCTTTTACATTTCTTTGTCCACCCATTTAAGGCTCTGTCCAGGTAAATTTTAAATAACGTTGGAGACAGACAGCACCCTTGTCTAAGACCCTTTGTTGTACTAAAGTTATTTGTTACTCTGTTGTTAGTTTTTACCCTTGCAGTGTTATCTTCATAATATCTTTTACAGGCGTTTATCAGATCTTGATTTATGTTAAGGTTTTTCATTTCCGTCCACATACGTGATATTGGTACACTGTCATATGCCTTTTCTAGATCGATTAAGGCAACATGGGTTTCTCTATTTCGTTGCACTCTTTTTTCTAATGCTATTTTTAAGGTGAATATGTTGTCAATTGTCGATCTTCCTGCCCGGAAACCTGCCCGCTCTTCCGGTTGTTTTGTTTTTATTTCATTTTCTATTTGGTTTTTTAAAATTCTTGAATATATTCTTCCTATTGTGGGAATTACGGCTATTCCTCGATAGTTTTTTGGGTCATCTTTAGGTCCTTTTTTGTAGATGGGCGAGATATATGATGTTTTCCACTCATTTGGAATATCTTCACCATTGAGGCATCTCTCGAACAGATCTTTTAGCATGTCATACAGTTTTTTTGGGCCGTTTTTTATTAGTTCAGGGTAAATTCCTCCTGGTCCTGGAGATCGTTTTGCTTTGGTGTTTTTAATGGCTTCTTTCACCTGTAGTATATCTAATTCGATTGTCCCCTTATGTGTTGAATGATCTTTTTCCAACTGAAATTGTGGTCGTTTTTCTTGTAATAGACTCTTGAAGTACGTTTCCCATTCTTCACTGGTTATGCTATTCACATCGTTATTAATTCTGCTGTTCGTTCTCATTGATTTAATTGTTTTCCATGCCTCCGAACTCCTTGTCCCTCCGATATGATTTTCAATATGTTCACACTGTCTAATCCATGCACTGTTTTTCTTTTTTAATACATTTTGCTTCACTTTTCTATTTGCTCTTTTATACATTTCTCTACTTTCATCGTCGTTCTTCTGTAGACTTTTTAGATATAGTTCTTTCTTTTCTTTAATTTCTTTTTCAATTTCTGTATCCCACCAATTTGGTCTTTTAGTTTTTATATATCGTCCCAGAGCTTCCTGTGCAGCATCGTGTATACATTTCTTTATATGTTTGTATTCTTCTTCGGTTGTTCTTTTTTTCTTTATAAGTTTCTCTTCTAATCTCTTTTTGAACAGATATCGCGTGCTCTCGTGTTCCATACTTTCCAGATTATATCGTGTTTCGGTTATATTTTCACCTTCCGTCGTGTGTTTTATAGATTTTTTATTTATTGCTACATATGGTATATATATTTTTGATATTACCAAACAGTGGTCCGTACCACAATCTGCGCCTCTGTTGACTTTAACATCCTGGACCTTAATACCCGACCTTTGCCGTATTATGAGGTAATCGATAATTGATTTTAGGTTTCTCGTATGTTGATACCACGTATATTTATGTATTTCTTTGTGTGCGTAGAAAGTATTCGCTATTTTTAGGTTATATTGCTCACATATATTCCGCAACCGTTCTCCGTTGTCATTTAAATGTTCCTCCCCGTGCATTCCGACCACGGCGCTATTTTGTTGTCTTCCAACCCTACTGTTTAAGTCTCCAGCTATAATAAGTTCGGAGTTATTAGGTATTTGCTCTATAATGTGTCTTAAATTTTCTTCAAATAATTCTTTCTTTGCGACTGTAGCATCATCATTTATTCCGTACACGCCGAGAATTGTTATGATTCTTCCCCTCATTAGGAGTGTCATTTTTATAATACGTTCAGATATAGCTTCCCATGATTTTATATACTTGAATAAATCCTTGTGGACTAGGATGGATATTCCGGCCTGAGCTCTTTCACTTTTGTTCACTCCTGTGTAGAAATGTATGTAGTGTTTTCCTTTTTCACATCCACTACCTTTTTTCTTTGTTTCGGAGAGGATGGCTATGTTTATCTTTCTCTGTATAAATTCTGTCGTAATCTCTTGTTGTTTGTTTCGGATTCCTCTAATATTCCATATACCAATATTCAATGTCCATTTTCTTTGCTGTTTTCGTCTCCTATTGTTTCTGTCCAGATTCCGAGGCATGTTACTGGGTTTTTTAGCGTCAAAACTCTTTTACAAGTGTAAGGTTGCTGGCCTTACGACCTAACCCCCATCCTTGGAGGACCGGGTATCTCTCTTAGTCTGACTCTTCCCCTTTGACCTGTTCGACTAGGGTGTCCCTACTGACAGCTACGCTGCCGTCGACATAGCTTTCCGGATCATTAGAGTGCTCAAGCCCCCCCACCCGACTAAAAGTCTTCGGCAAGGTGGAGATACTTACCTTTATACAAAGTAAAAATTGAATCGCAGCACAAATAAGAAAATACAAAATTAAACTCTCTCTGAATAACAAAAATAGAAACTCTCGATAAATAAAGAAAACTAATATGTACAATAAAAATGTGTAAAAACAGAATCGCAACACAAATTCAAAAATTAAACTCTCTGAATAACAAAAATAAAAACTTTCGATAAATAAAGATAACTAATAATATGCACAATAAATTATAGGTAAATTCAATGTAAAAATAAAATCGCAGCACAAATAAGAAAATAAAAATTCAACTCTCTGAATAACAACAATAAGAACTCTCGATAAATAAAAATAACTAATAATATGCATAATAAATTATAGGTAAATTCAATGTAAAAATAGAATTGCAGCACAAATAAGAAATTAAAAATTTAAAAATTAAACTATCTCTGAATAACAAAAATAGGAACTCTCGATAAATAAAAATAACTAATAATATGTACAATAAATTATAGGTAAATTCAATAATCTGTAATAGCACAACGAACAGTTGAGATTAAATTCTTAGTTGTATGCAGTAAGAAACTTTGTTTGAGTAGCATGAGTTACGGCACTTCCAATACTGCACAAATCCTTGATACGAGCTTGTAGAACATCATGAAAAAAAAAATAAATAAATTAGTCACCTATGTTTTAAAATTTTTAATTTCTTTGAAGTACTACTACTACTACTATTAGAAGAAATATGGCTACGTCTAATATCCACATAATATTTACGGATTACTAATAAAATTGACTCGGAAACTATTTTTAAACGAATCTCTTCAAAATGATCACGACAAGATATAAAATCAAAATTAACATATTCTAATACAATTTGGATTGTTTTACTTCTAATTTGATTGATGTAACCATAATGTTGCAAGCAAAGTACAACAATATCGTGAATGTGATTCACGATACACGACAAATTAAAAATGGAGAGGTTACATAATTTAATCGTTTCCGGTCATTTGTAAATTCTTTAAAAGAGTGATGAGGTAGTAAATCATCAGAAAGAAGGGAAGTTCTGCACTCGACACATGAAGATAATCGTAGTTTTTTAACTATGAAACTACACACATATGAAACAGCCTGACCACAAAAAAACGTGAATCAGTAGTTACAAATTAAGAAATATTATTTGCCCCATTTATTGCATCTATCCATTTAGCAGGGTAATCGATGTTTTGCGGAAATTTAAAGAATTGTTGAACAGAAGATTTTCCCTCATAAAAATTTAAACAACCAGAAACAATGCATTTTTTAGACGTAGCCATGATTTTAATTAAAACGTAAAGTTAAAAACTCAAAGATAATTATACAGTTTTATACTTACCCGTAAATTAATTAAATAAATTAGCTAAAAACTACACATACACACAAAAATAACCACAAAAATTTTGGCGGCTATAACTAACCAAACCACGAAACTTGAATCAGCGCCACAGCCTGAAGTAATGTAAACCAAGTTAGTAGAAATTAAAATTTTTCATTGTGAACTTTGATAAATAGTTTGCAGAACCCCCAATTGCGTCGCTACAAACGGTGTTACCGTGTTTTCCTATGTAATTAAAACATCTGATATGATTGATCCACAGTATTGATCTATGTGGCGTGGCAATAGAAAAACAAAGAAATATTTTTCCTGTGTTGGATCTACAAAGTTATTTGTTATTTACTTCTTGTAGTGACCTAGGAAATAAAGGTATAAAAAAAGACTTTATTTTAGGTTATTTTCCCGTACTGGATAAAATAAAGTGAAGAACAAGTTTATTGTGTTGTGCAAGTGAAGTATAAGTTTATGCAGATACTACACCATTTAAACAAATTTGTGGCCATCATTTTATTTGACGATTTTTTTCTTGTTGAAACTTCAAATTCTTTGGAAGTTATTTTTGAAATATTTAAAAGAACAGGCCTCTAAGATGAAATGTTCAGATCGGTACTGTACATTACTGTTTGACGAAGGGTTTTTAAGTCAACGATTGGATTACGAGCATCGTAAGCTAGGAATAAATGGTTTTGAAGACTTAGATTCTTTAGGTCGAAGAAATAGGACTACTGACCATGCTCTTGTTTTTATGATTAAAGGTATAAGAAAATAATGGAAACAAATAATTGTTTATTACTTCACCTCGAGATCTATTTCAGCCAACGATCTAAAGGCTCATCAAAGGAATAGTATCTAAACTTCAGGGGATTGGTTTAAATCTTATAGCTACGGTTTATGATCAATTGTACAAGTAGCAAATTGTGGTAATTCTTTTAAAATGTACTTGCAATGCATTATTACAAAATGCAAAGAAATGCAAAAATCTTTTAAACCATTGATTAAATTAAAATTGGAGTATTTCAACTTTATAGATTTTTTATCTACACTGGAAAAGTTGCCTTCCGAATTAATTTTCCAAAAAAAATTGATGATTATTTATTTGACTCTTTGAACGGGCATTTAATTTGGGCTAAGGAATCAAAGTTATATTAACTGCAACTTCTCATTTGAACTTTAGTCGAGATTGCTAGAAGAACTAAAATAATTGAATTCGAATCGGGAATTGATGTTACTAAGAAATATTCTTTCGTTAAAAGTTGGCAAACGACAAATCAATTATTTTCTTCTGAAAACAATTTGGATTTTTAATGGATGAAATCAATATCACGTAGAAAGTTTATTTTGTAATATAAGGCAGCATGTACTAGTAATCAATTTGTTACAGCTTTAAAAACTAGTGTTTTTGCCGTCAGGCTATTTGTATGCCTTTAGATAATTAAGGAAGCTTGCTTCAATATTTATTACATGAAGACAAACAAATGTTAGAATCAGATATAGTAACTGATTTTGAATCTAGGTTTAGCTTATGTTTTAAAAAAGATTATTGTACCTGATTATTGTAATAAATTATTCTGTAATGAAATTTCTAATCATGTTTACTTCTCTTTAAGAGATGGATGATTGTACGCGGAGGTTGAATTATGCAAGTGAAGATGTAATGTTTCGAATACCAGCAGTATAATGTAAAACCTACGACAATCGATTGGGAAGTGCGAAACCACGATTCAAATTCTTGTCGTGTCGGATACACTGCTCCGGTTTAAAGTCTAATTTTGATTTGGGCGCTATAATAGGGAAGGCACAGCATCAGGCTAGTCTTCTGTCAACTAAAAATACTTAGAAATAATGGAGACTAGGCATCGGCCAACGATGCAAGACGTTCTAAACCAATTTATAGATAGAATATTATATTGATACTTCTGAAAAATATTCATGACAATTTGTATAAATTCCTCGAAGAACATGGTTTCCAATCATTCATCATCATCATCAACCAGCCAGTTGCGTCAACTGCTGGACATAGGCCTTCCCTTTTGTTCTCCAATTTCTCTTATCCTGACTCCAGACTCCACTGGAGTATACGTCTAGTCCAGCGCTCATCTTTTACCCTTGCAACGTGTCCAGTCCAATTCCATTTCAACCACGCCACTCTCTTGATAACATTTTTGTCTCTTGCCTGATTTTTTCGTTGGTGATTCTATCTCTAAGAGACACTCCAAGCATTGCCTGTTCCATGGTTCCTTGAGTCACTCTTAATTTCTGAGTCATTGTCAAAGTTTCCGCACCGTAAGTATTCACCGGCAGGTGATTCCAATCATCATTGGAGGCAAATTTAAAAGGTTATATAAATCGAATTGCTGTACTGCAGAAGTATATTGGTTTTAGAAAAGTGTGTTTGTTTTCTAGTTTTCAAATATGTCAAGGATAAACATAAATCAACATCCGTGTTATTATTATGTTACATTGTTATTTGTTTTAATTAATATTACTTTAATTTTTTGGTTCTTTTTCTTCAGCCGTTATTCGTCCACTCCTGAACATAGGCCTCTCCTTTTCTCCCTTCAATTAAGGGTTTTTAAAAGAGGTTTTGGCAGTTAAAACGCCGCGCTTGCCGAGCGTGTTTATAGCCCACGATTTGAACTTTTCCCTATATACTCAGGGCCGTATTTAGACTAAATTTGGGGGGCGGGGGGTTAAAAAAATTACAAAATAAATAGCTAATTTATTAAAATACAAAAGAAATTTTTCTAAATTTAAATTTTGTTATATTAATTTTTGAAATGTAATGTTTGGAGAAAAGTGAGTAGAGGGAGGTTTTTTTTGTCAAGATGGCGGAAACGACAGAGGCCTATATTTTGCTTCGCTGATTTTTTGAGTATAATTTTGTGCAAGTATTTTTGCAATTAAGATTTTATTTTTGGGTATTGTTATTAGAAAATTTTGTTTGAAAGTATTTTGTCGAAAGTTACCGCAAAAAAATTGAAATTTTATGAAAAAATTGTTCTATTTAATTAAAATATTTATTTTTTTGCGCGATTTTTCTTTATTTGAGTTCGATATTCAGAGAAAATTTCGAATTTTATGAATTCTATTTAATGGTTGAAAATAATTTGTCGAAGAAGCGACAAATTTTGATTACAGGTTGACTTCTGGGGGAGGGGGGGGGGAGCGTTGTCGCGGATAAAATTTTGTTTATACCGTTTTAAAAGTTTTGTTTACTACGATATTTTTAATAAGTTTAAACTTATTCATATTTTAATTTTATGTAACAAACCGCTCATAAATTCGCAAACATAAACAAAGGTAATTTATGCAAATTTAGCATAAATGCAATAAGCGACCAATTAAAATCTTTTATTTTATATAAGTTACCTTATATAAAAGTTAAGTATAAGTAAAAGTCTATATAAGTTGATCTTAAGTAAATTAACGCTTATGTACAAATGTACAAAATATAAAACAATTTATGGGTTTACAATGCCCACTCTAATTTATTGCGGAAGTGTTATTTTAAGCTATGCTGCCCATGATGGTAATAAAATTCATGCCCCTTTAAAATTTTTGGTTCAAACAATTTATTGCAATTTAAAACTTTTACCATAATACTAAGAATTAAGATAAAATACCTAATTCATTTATTTCAATATAATTATTTTTCAAAAAATCAAAAATTAATGAATAGGAGTAATAACTAACTAACAATTAATTAAGTGGTCGCAGACTTTTACACAGTACTGTAAATATTTAGGGTATTTTTATATTCTTCATCTTTCATTTTTATATTTTTGCAATTTAGTAGTAGGTGTATTCAATTCACTGTCGCCAATCGCCGGATTATAATACAAATTTCCGATTTTTTAATTTGGGATTTAATTTATTAGAAATATCTCTTTAGTTTTAATTTTTATTTAAACACTTCAAGTTTAATGTTTTTGTTATAGTTGTAAAAATTGTTTTAGTTTTTTCTGATTTTTTTACAATTGCAGTGGAACTTTCAGTACTTTATTAATTGATAAATAATTTGGGGGGGGGGGGGGTTGCAACCCCTAAAACCCTCCTTTAAATACGGACCTGTATACACTATTGGAAAGGACAATTTTCTGAGCTTAATAACACAAAAAATTTTTGCAGATTATCCATTAGTTTTCGAAAAAATGGCATTTTAAAAGTTGCCATAGCAGGGACGCTTGAAACCAGACACACCGTTTCCTCGATGCCTTGCCACGGCAGTTGGCCACTTTAGTTCGCCTGCTCTGCATGCAAATTCAAATGTTAAATTTTAAACTTTAATAGTTGTAATTTTAATTGCGTTTTCAGCGGATTTCGAATTAATAGGTTAATTAATATTTGGAAATATGTACATTAATATTTATAAATTAGTGGAATTTATAAATTAGTGATCTTTGTTTTTTGTAGATCTATTTTCGAGTTTTGGTGAGTTCTGCCATTCTACAGGGATATTTTTAATTAGTTACTTAACAATGGCAAATCACATAACCAAGTAAATACGAATTCGACACTAGCGGAATACGACAAGTGCATGCTGCTGTAGCGTAGCGGAATGGCAATGCGAAGCGTTTAACGCCGTAGGCCCTTTAATCTTCTTCGTCTGGTGTGCGGTCTCCCGCGGGCGTTGGAGATCTAGGATTAAAATATACGCTGACGCGTGTTTGAGTGGTAAGAAATTTAAATGGGAATTGAAAAATTTTGAATTTTGAACTTTAAAGGTCGTAACTCACCTATCAGCACAGCACCTGACAAGCATCATCACAGCACTGTCAAGTGGTGAAGTTGATGGTTGTGTATAGTTTCATATAACCCTCTCGGCACAGGAACAGCACAACCGCGGCACCGGACTCTTGACTTCACATAGTAAAGGTTGTTTGGTTGAAACCTGGTTGTTTCAAATTTTCTATTTCTTGCCAATCCATTTCTTTTTTTTATGAGTCTCTTTTTTACTATCTTTTACTATATGACTTATGTCATATAAAAAATAAGTATGGTTTCGAACTGCCTCTAAAGCCTGCTTACAAAATAAATTTTTGTACAAAATTATGCCTAAAATTTTCGTTAAAAGGACTTTTAAGAGAAATTTTAAGAATAGGGCGCACCTATTTCCTTAAAATTTAATTTAATTAAAATTTAATAAAAATCTACAAATTTTAAGGAATTTTAACGAAAATTTTAAGCGAAATTTTATAATGTAAACAGGCTTTTTAAGTTTTTCAGAATTCATTTTGTTCATCGCCTGCACTTTTAAAATTGCTACAAGATTAATGCAATAGTGAAATATATGGGAACAGTCACTTAACCCTCATCACGATTTTCAAAATTTCAACTGCACTATAGGAAAGAGGACACTTTTATAGGTAGAATAAAAAAAAAATGGGAGGATGTGGCATTAATTTTCTAAAAAATCGATTTTAAAGATGTAAAATTTACATGTATTTTAGATACACCTTTTAACACGGCTGCATGATTAGACATTTTTGTGTAAGGCAAAATAATTAAAAAAAATCCCTGAAGAATGTCAGAACTCCCCAAGGGTGGAACTCGAAGCCGTAGAACTCGTCCGGGTGTCGACCGGAATTAACATAACATTAAGAGTATGTTAAAGCACTCGTACCGTCAACAAAATGTAGAATAGGAACGGAACGTGCAAGTTGACCGTGGCTCGACACGTTGCAACAGGGTGTATCGGGTTACAACTACCTACTTTTAATAACTTTAAAATGCCGTTTTTTCGAAAATTAATGCCACATCCTTCTATTTTTTTTATGTATTCTATCCATAAAAGTGTTCTCTTTCCTATAGTGCAATTGAAATTTTGAAAATCGTGATGAGGGTTAAGTGACTGTACCCCCTCTGCGCCCTTAGGCACACATGTATGGTGCGGCCCCCCTTAATAGAAAATATAAACAGTTATTTTTTATTATTTTATACATATTGCTGTGTCCACTCCACACCAAGCGGTAAGAGACTGATTGCGTATTTAGTGATACTGGTCTAAAATTTCTGAAAATCAAACACTTTTTCGCTCGGCGAGCTCTAGTCTGCGGGAGCAGTCAGGCTTTCTCAAGGTCGCCGATTCAAAAAATTTGTTTCTTCAATAATTTTAATTACTTCTCGGAAAATTATTAGCAAGATTCGATTTTAAAAATATTCGTTCCAATTCAATTTAAAATTATATCGTTAAATTTTACTACGTTTTTTTCCTTTAATAAATTTTCATCCAATATTTAAAACATTTAATATAACTCCAAATAAATAATCGTTTATTCAATAAAAAAAATAGCTCATCCAATAAAAATCTCCTTTAATAATCAAAAAAAATTCGAAAGGTTAAATCAAAACCTTAGCTGCGGCCACTTTTGACTAAAAATACTCTCATAACAAAATTCGAATTAACAATATTCGTATAAAAAAAATCAATTGTAAAAACTATTTGTACAATAAGAACTCAAGATCGGCGGAGCAAAAATCTAGGCCTCCGCCGTTTTCGCCATCGTGGCAAAAAAGCCTCACCCCAACTCAACTTTTTGCCAACCTTCTACATTTTAAAATTGTACCATATAATTCAGATTTAGAATTGAGAAAATATTAACAAAGCATCAGGGGCGATTAGATCGCCGTAATTTAGCGATGCGCTCATAGATTTCCGAAGATTTAAGTTTTAAAATGTGCTAAAAATTGAAAAGTATTTTTGTAATCAGTAAAAAAAACTATAGGTAATCATTGTATTTTTTGATCAGTGGCGGCTCGTGAAAAATATTCTTGGGTGTTCTGCATTATAAAAATGACAAGATATCAGTAAAATGGCAATCTCAAAAAATAAACTTATTTATTGCACATTTTTAAATATTAAACGTACAACACTTATCTAGAATGTAGTACTTTATACGATTTTACATTTTTACAATAAATTGCAATCCTAACTAATTTTCGAAAAAAATTTATCAAGTACGGCTTATGAGAGAAGTTGTGTTAAAAATATTTGTAATATTTTTTATTCTTTCATTTTATTTTTTCTTCATTTAATTCATAAGCATTTATTTTATGTACTAGTAGGTATAAGATACTATCTTCGATGTTCATAATTTCAATTAAAGTTCATAACGCAAGATGTGTTTAAAATAAAATCGTATATGTTCGTAAAACCAGCGCTGCATCATGAACAGAACATGGTTGTACCATGGTGGGTCACTATATCTTGTAATCTGCGAGTTTAATAATAAGATTTATTGTAGATAAAACTACATAAATTTTAATTTTACTAATATTAATAATTAAACGTAATTTGATTTCGAGTTTCTAATATAGGATTTGCCAAAAAATAATTTTACTTCTATTTTGATAATATTTATAAGGGACTTGGTAAAATTTAAATTTTTACTACATTTTCAAATTACACTATATTACTAGTATTAAACTATTGCAGTTTATTGTTGAACAATCAATGAACAAAAATTAACTTACTAGTTGTCATAAGCTTACATAAGTCAAATTTTAAATTATATCACAAAATACGACATGTATGCATAAGATGCAGCACAATTTGTAATGTATACTGTGGTGTTAGGGTTGTCCTAACACCACGATGTATACTAATATGTAGAGCCCGGATTTAAAAGCGTTTATAATTTCAAAATAAGCGCTTTAAAAAGTTTCAAAAAACAAAGAAAAAAGTCCTATAAAATAGAAAAAAAGCACTAAAAATTAAACATTAAAATTTAATTTTTATTAAATATTAGTTAGAAATTCGCTTAATAATTATAAAAAAAAATTATCATATATTTTTCCAAATTTTTTATAATGAAAAATTGTCGTCTGTTCTTTAACACCTGCATATAAATCGAAAAACTTTGTTCAACATCAACCGACGGAATAGGAACCCAATTCTCCTTACGATTTGAACTTTTTCCTATGCACTATTGGAAAGAGGACACTTTTCTAAGCATATTGTAATAAAAATTTTGTAAGATTAGGCATTAGTTTTCGAAAAATCGGCATTTTAAAATTTGCAATTCAGGGGACGCGTAAAGCTCGACATAGATTTGATGTCCCACACTCACTTGCACCTCCAAAGTTTTCTTTCTGAGATTATTTATAATTTTTACCGATTCCACTAAAGGCAAATACTTTTTCTCCAAATTTTCGATGGATGATGGAACGTATGAAAAGTTAGCTTTAATAGTATAACTTAATTTATTGTTTTCGAATTAATGTATTCTTAAAAATTTCTTGACATTCATTTATTGCTGCCGACGATAATTCTGACAATAATCTTAGAAAATGTTCAAAATTTGTCCCATAATATATGACAGCATTGAGCCACGTTCTTTACCTTGTAAGCACTGGTTTGGGAAGTAGAGGTGTAATCGGAAAAATTTTCTTTAAAAGCTTGCACTCTCAGAGGCACCATTACAAAAATTCTTTTTGCATTTGAAATTAAATAAATTATTAATCAAAGAAAATTTAAGACAAACTGTTTCGGCAACACGAGATAACCCATGTGCCAGACATGTACAGTAAATTAAATTTTAATAAAATACTTTAAGTTCTGTTCAAACTTTAATCATGTACTTTGTCGGTCATTAAAAAAAACATTAAAAAAAGCTCTAATAAGCACTAACATGCGTTTTAAGCAAAATCTTGAAAAAAAGCAAAAAAAGCACTATCAATATTAGGTCAAATCACTGCAATTTTTAAGAAACGTCAAGATCCAAAAGGAATATCTTCTGCTTGTAATTTAGAGCAATAAGCAAAATGCTTAGAATCCGGGCTCTACTAATATGGATACGATTCCATCCGATAGCTCGCGTCATTTCATGTTCAGAATCATTTGCAGCTACATCGAAGTTAAACAGTGATTTCGAAAGCGTAACGGACTTGCATTAATTATTACAGTACTTATTTGACTGACTGATAAAAATAATAACTAAAGGCAACATAAGAAGCGCGCTTTGAAACCAAATTTGATTATTCTTCAATTATTGAAATAATTTGAAATGTGGTGATTATACTAATAAGCAGGGCTCGGAAGTTATAGCACTAATAAAGTAAACTTTTAGCGCTTTAATATTCACTTAAAAACATAAAAATTAGCGCTATAAATAGCACTAAAAAATTGAAAATATTCAAAATAAAATAATTGTCAACCAATTTTTTTATTTTCATTTTATAAACGAACTAATTACCGCAAATCTGCTAATTATATTACGATCCGTCTGACATAATTTAAAAAATAATCAAAATCCTATTATTTAAAATCTGATTTTAATATTTATTTATTTATATCTACGGATACACCAATTTAAATATTAAACCAAAACATATACAAAACGAAATTACTATACACAATAATTACAAAAAAGCACCATCTAAAACATTTATACAAAGAAAAAATTAATAATTTGAGAAATAATAATTATAAAATACCATATAGTAACGGCTAACTATAACTATCAGACCTAGTTACAAAATGTAACATCCATGTTCCACATGATGTCCTTCTTGAATTTAGTCAATGATGTTTGATGCAGATCAAACCATTCCTGTCCATTAAGTCTGTTGACTAACCGAATTATTCTGGGAATAGGACTATGAAGGCCATAATTAGTCGGGTGCACATCAGTGACAAAGGCATTCTTGTGTCTAGTATCGTGTGAAGATATATACGGTACGAAATAATTCAGCAAACGTGGGCAGTCTACCTTTCCATTAATCAAACGAAAGATAAAACATAAGTCTGCGATTTTGCGTCTATATTCTAATGATTTCGTATTACAAGCAACGAGGCAACTTAAACTGTTGAATTCCTCCAGAGTACGTCCCCACTTAAAGTGAACGTATTTAAGGAACTTTCGTTCAACTGCAGCAAGTCTGTCGATGTCGACCTGGTAAAACGGAGACCATATACATGAAGCGTATTCTAATTGGGACCTTACAAGAGAAAAGTACAGCGTTGTAACTGTTTCAGCAGAAAAATGCCTGCTTTGTCTACGAATAAAACCTAAGGTACGTAAGGCATTACCACAAATTTTAGCAATGTGATTCTTGTATGTTAAGCTACTATCAAGTCGAACACCTAAATCGTCGATCTCAATGACACGATTCAGTACATTACCATTAATATTGTAATCAAATTCGTCAAAACTAAGTTTGGAGTATGAGATTACCGAGCACTTATCAAAATTTAAATATAGTTTGTTATGTTGGCACCACCGATGAAGGTTATCAAGATCTACCTGTACTAACCAGTAGTCTTGAATAGACTTGATTGATTTGTAAATTTTAAGATCATCTGCAAACAGGAGATACGAACAGTGTTTGATAAATTTACCTATATCATTGATAAATATGAGAAATAGAATCGGACCACAATGGGAACCTTGCGGAACTCCAGACGATACAGAGATATCAATTGAGATAAAATTCTTAATCCGTACCTTTTGCTTCCTACCAACTAGGTAGCTTCGAATCCACTTAACTACCAACGTACTAAAGCCTAGAGAGAATAGTTTCGATAGGAGAGCTTTATGGTGCACACGATCAAACGCTTTTGAAAAATCAGTGTAAACAGCGTCCACATGCATGCGATCTTCAAATGATTGAACTACATCTGATACAAACGATAACAAGTTTGTAGTAGTCGAACGGCCTGGAAAAAAGCCATGTTGTTCAGCTATTATGTGATCTTTACTAGCAGACAGAAGTTGAATTGCAACCAATTTATCCAGCAATTTAGGAATGGTCGATTGAATAGAAATACCTCTATAATTCTTGATATCGCAGCGATTGCCTTTCTTAAAAATAGGAGTTACGAAGCTTCTTTTCCAAATACTAGGAAACTGACCAGTAGTTAACGATAAATACATGTTTGTTTTCGTTCGCTTATTTCGTATGCCGCCATTTGGTACACAATTTATTTTTTTCCCATATCATTTTTTTTTAATATATTAATATTGTAACGAAAATTAAAACGTTTATTTATTTTAAAAGGGCTAATACAACTATTTACAGATACGATTAATAACAATTACTAAACTAATATTAACACTAACACTAATTACACTACAATTTATTTACACTATAATTTATATTTAACACTAGGTCTATATTTATTTAAACACTCGGTATAACGTTATCACTTCACTGTATTTATGTTCACTTGATTTAGGTTAACAGTCGCGCATTCAAACTGGAATTGATTTGTGACAGGAAATCGCGCTGCATTTATACTTAAATGCAGCCTTCCAGAATATTCCATAACCATCCAGGAATTTCCACGCATTTTCTAGAGCGTACATTCATCTATATTTGAATGACTAATGCCGTTATCATATATGACTCATCACACATGACGTCATACATTAGTCATCAAATATAATTAGACGTTCTTTCGTAACAATATGTAGTAATATTTTATTATATTTTAATAAAATTTTTTATTTTAAGTTTTTATCATATTTTTTTATAACGTAATTTATTATTTTAAAAATTGTTAGTCAATATTTAAAGAATTTTTTTCAACTTTCATTTTTATTTTTCTTTTTTTTCAAACCTGTTAAATGTTAATTTAGGCATTTTTTATTGTTTTTTAAATACTATTTTTCTATGTAAGTGCGTATTTTTCACTTAACAGTACAAATTTATTATTTTAACATTTTATTTAATTTGTTTATTTCAATAACATGTTATTTATTTCATTTATTATATAAAAATATGCCTGAAAATAGCACTTAAAACTCTAAGATAGCAAAATAGCACTAAAAACCGTAAATATGCAAAAATTAGCATTATAAAATTTCATATATAACATCAGGGAAGTGTGAAACAAATTTGTATCTTACTTTAAATATTCTAAGACTTACCAGAAAATATATGCATTTGCTAGAACTTCCGAGCCCTGCTAATAAGTAATAATTAATTTGGTACACTTCATTCTTATTTTTGGCGGTTCTGCAGCTCTGCAGTTCCTACGGTAGAACCGCCTCTGTTTTTGATACATTTAATTTTTGAGAATGTGATGTATTTTGCTTGGTACATTGCGCCCCCTTTTTTGTGCGCTCCTAGGCACGAGCCTAGCTAGCCTAAACGGTAATCCGTCTCTGATGTTTAGGTGATGATGATATATGAGTGTTGGTATCGGCTAAGCATCAGCACCTTACAAGCACGGCGTCCGCAAAATATTCTCTCGGAGAAATGTCTAGTGGTCGAGGCGTTGACGTGCTGATGCTGTTAGGTGAGTGTGCTTGCATTTAAATACACATAAGAAATAAAATTTGCTTGTGATGATCAGTCGCTGTCCCTATGATGTGCTGATAGGTGAGTTACGACTTTAATGAAGTTGAATCGAAATGAGCTAATTGAACCTCAAAAAATGTATGCGCCTGTATCGTGGGTGAAACAGTTAAGACTTGTTTGGAGCACACTTACCGGTAACAGAATGCGCTTTCCGCTACACTCGAACATTTCCCTATCTAAAATACATTTAAATTTTTGATTTATAAATTTGATTTTTTGGATAATCCGCAAACATTTTTTTTAATATGCTCCGAAAATTATTCTTTTCCCAATAGTGCAGAGGAAAAAGTTTAAATAGTGGGTAGAATTAATTGACAGTTTCCAATTTTGTTATAGATTATAGACTTTTTGTTGTATATGTGGCATTCCACCCCAAATCGGATACCATTTTGCTTTTGCATTTCGGATCTTTTCGAAAATTTCTTTTTCTTTTAGTACTGGAGGTTAGCCTCTGTGATTGTTGTCAATTTTTTTTTCAAACCATTCAGGAGATATAAATTTTTAGAAAATTACGTTTCTTTTTTTTTGAAATGGTCATAACTCCGCGAATAATTGGTCAAATGGCACCTTTTTGCCACAAAGCCAGAAAAGTTAAATTTAATTATTTTTTTTTAGTTTTATTTTTATTCGAAAGGTTTTTTTTATATAAAAATATGTAAATGTATAATTATTTTTTTTAAATATTGCGGATTCTCACCCTCCCCCTCCAGCTTAGTACTGCTATATAAAAGGGAGGAGTGTTGAGATTTGGAAGTAGGCAATGATATTAAAAAAGGGATTAAATAAAACACGTCGTTGCGTTGATGTGGTTCGTGCATGACTGCTTTATTAGGTAACGCGCAAGTCATAAAATATATGGTTACAATGACGGTGTACCCGTATGCATATTCTCAACACCCTCACTCATTTAACAATAAAATAAAAAAATACAGTTAACAATGTAAATTTCATAATTAACATTACTACAATAATGCAAAAATAAGAAATATTAACTTTTTAAACAAAAAATATCTATGTAAGCTTTATAAACTAATTTTATATAGTTTTACCCACAAAACTTTTCTTTTAATTTTTTAATGTCCACAACACCAATTGTTTTATTACACACATCAATTTTTAAACCGCTTACTGCTTTTGTTAAATGGTCTGCTGCCATTTCCTCAGTTGGAATATAATTTATTTCAATTATCCTACTTTCAACTTTTTGACGGATGTAATGGTGTCAAACATCAATATGTTTTGAATGTGCTCTGTATCCATCCGATTTAACCAAACTAATGGCACTTTGATTGTCCGATTTTATTTCCAAAATCTTTCCTCGCTGGCTTGGATCGAGTTTCTCTGCTAGTTGTTTTAGCCATATAGCTTCTTGACATGAAGCTGAAAGGGCCATGTACTCAGCTTCACTACTTGATAATGCTACTGTTGGTTGCCGTTTACTTGCCCATGTTATCGCACCCGAAGACATTGTAAATACATATCCCGTACAAGATCTTCTTTTGTCGACATCAGATGCCCAGTCCGAATCGGAGTACCCTTGTATCTTCGAATCGTTATTCTTTTTGTAGCATATTCCAGTATGTAGGGTTTCCTTTAGGTATCTAAAAATTCTCTTTACTGCACTCCAATGAGCCTTACCATAATTATTGTTGAATCTGCTCACATCATTTACGGCAAACGCTATATCCGGACGAGTTCCTTGTGCTAAATATAGCAAACTTCCTACGGCTTCCTGGTATGGAATTTTCTTCAAGTCGTTTTTATCCTCGTCTTTTGAACACATGTCTGTCGATAGCTTCTGATTCATATCGCTTGGAGTTTTCACTGGCTTGCAGTCACTCATATTGAAAAGCGCTAGTATTTCTTCAGTATACTTTGCCTGATCCAAATAAATGTCCCCGTTGTTTTGATTTCGAGTGATTTTTAGACCTATTATCTCACTGGCTTCTCCCATATCTTTCATTTTGAACGCTTCGCTAAGCGTCGCCTTGAGCCTATCTCGAACGTCTTTTTCTTTCCAAAAAATTAGGATGTCATCCACATAGATTGACACAATAAGATTTTCTGTAAAATACACGCATGGGTCCATTTTGGATTTTCTTAGTCCAAAACCTTGTAGTGTTTCATCCAATTTCTTGTTCCATAGCCTCCCACTTTGCTTTAACCCATAAATGGCCTTCTTTAGCTTGCAGACTTTTGTCGTTCCATCGGCATGACCCCCAGGTTGTTTCATATAAATGGTTTCTTCAAGGTCACCATGTAGGAACGCAGTCACCGCATCCATTTGGTCGATTTTTAATCCTAATTTAACGGACAAAGCAATTAGATAACGAATCGTACTATATCTTACCACAGGTGAGTAGGTCTCACTGTAGTCGACTCCTGGCTTCTGCGAACACCCCTTTGCTACCAATCTCGCTTTGTGTTTGACCAAATTTCCATTTTGATCTTGCTTGGTTTTAAACACCCATTTCGATTTTATCGCTTTGCGATCTTTTGGCAGGTCTACGAGTTCCCAGGTACCATTTTGTTTTAACGACTGTAAGATTACAATATCCCAGATAGTAAGCTTGTTGGGTTGCCTAAATATAATTTTTGTTTCGAACTATTTCGACCTTATCTCGACGCTATCCGAGGGTTTTAAAAACTAAGTTAGGAAGGGACGGTTTGTTAAGTTTTACAAGGAGAACGGTTTGAGAAGCCAAACAAAAAGGTTGTAAAGTCAGTTAAGTTTTAAAACAAATTTAGGTAAGAATTTTCCAATTAAACATAATATTGATATTAATTATATTTGTGTACATGTCTGATCTAAATTAGGTGAATTTTGGTAATTAATTTTATTCTTTAGTTTCAATTGTTTAAAACAGGGACACTATTGCATATTATGTTATCAAGGGTTGAGTTGATTATATTTAAACAATTGAAGTAAAATGTTTTAATTCTTAGATGGGTTATATTTCGGTAAAGATTGAAGTAATTTTATATTATTAACATTATTAAAAGTTGATTGCAGTATAATTAAAATAGGTGTAATTGGTAATTTTAGTTTATAATTATTTAAACATATTCATTGTTAGTGGAAATTTGGGTGATGGTTGAAACAATATTTTACTGGAGGTAATTTTTGTGACCGTTAAATTATTTTAAATAATTGAGTTTAGGGTGCGTGTTAATTTTACGAGCATTTCAAGGTTACCGTAGGCGGTTTCTTGAGATTGTCCTTTGTGTTAACAAGTGAAATCGACACCGATTAGGGGGTTGGTAAACAGCTGTATTTTTGTTTCACAAAACCACATTCCGAACCGGAATTTAATATTTTATTACTTTAAAACTATACAAAGGAACCGTGTTTTCTAAAGTATCAAATGTTGCATTTTTAATATAATTTTTGACAACTGAAGAAATGCCATATACAGGGTGATTACTTTGCAGGTGACTTTTATTTGTATGTAAATTGATTGCAATGGTTTTTCTAGTTATTCTAACGATCACAAGTTGAAAATGATTTTAAAGCCCATGACAATTGAGATGCATATTAATAATTATGCTTAATTGAATTGAACATGATTGTAATTTATATTTGAACGATTTGTCTTTTACTCTCGAAGAACTCTAGAAGAAAATTCACAAATCCCTCCGACCCTCCTTGAAATATTAGAGTAGATTGTCTAGAAGAAAAATCTAGAAGAATGCCCAAATCCCACCTAGACGAGAGTCAACAAACTTTCAGTCAATACATCTTTAACCCCCCCCCCTGAAACTTCAAATCTAAATTACGATCTCTGCTTGGTTTAATTGATTCACATTTGCAGGTGTAATTTTAACTAAAGAAATGGACTTATAGTTTCGACCAACAATAATATAATTATATACAAAGTATAATCTTGATCCAACCGTGCACAATTAAATTATATAAAATATAAACTTTTGACCCCTAAGAATGCAATTTTACATTACTGAAGTTACACAGGATTCCGATATAAAAATAAGTACCGTGATCACCAAATTAAGTAATTATTCAGAGTTGTTAATATACAGGGTGTTTGGAAATTAATTATGATTTTTATCATTGCTTCAGACTTGATCCTCGAACCCAAATTTAAACAGGAAATAAAAGATTTGACATAACCCAAATATATGTAGTTTTATTTGTGTTGTGCGTTTATGATCGTCTCTCGTTTTGGAGCGGTTATCTGTATTGTTTCAGCTATGTTAACAATTTTGTTTTGTACAACGGAAGAAAGAACGGGTTACTAGATGGCGTGCGGTAGGTAATTACACAACGTGGTGGTTCATGGCTATTTTTCCTTGTCATCAATGAGTAGGTGTTGGCGCTAAATTCAAATTTAGAAGTTGCATCTTACACGACTTTATTTCTTCTTCCATTGCAGCTTTCCATTTTTTACCGTTAATGTTCGACAAGGCTTCTTCCAAGGTTGATGGATCCATATTTCCTTGACCTGTTGCGTTGTATGTCACAAATTCGTCGAGTTTTCTTGGTTTGACCCTTTCTCGTTTTGGTCTGCTTGATTCGGCTTGATTGTTTTCTGGGATTTTTTCATTAGGAATGTATGTTTCATCTTGTAATGAATTGTCATTTTCCTCGAATGCAATTTCTTCAACACTTTCTTCAGAATCATATTCATCGTCTTCTTGATGATTTTCTTCTAGATGTTGACTTACCGAATCGAGATCCCTCACTGAATCTAAACCAATTTCTTTTCGAATAAAGATTTTTTTACTAGCGTCTTTTTCTATGAATATTACATCACGACTAGTCACTACTTTATTTGTTTCTATTTCGAAGCACCGATATCCTTTCGTTGTTTCACTATATCCGACAAAAATCATTTCTTGTGACTTTTTGTCCCATTTTCGTCGTCGTTCTTTTGGAACATGAACCATCGCGCGCGACCCGAATACTTTTAATTCTTGATTATCCGGCTTTTTTCCAGTCCAAATTTCAAAGGGAGTTGCGTTATTCAACACAGAACACACAGAACGATTTATGACGTAAGCTGCCGTATTTACAGCTTCTGCCCAAAACGCCTTTTCAAGTTTAGCATCAAATATCATACACCTTGCCTTTTCCACAAGGGTTCTGTTCATCCTCTCTGAAATTTCGTTTTGCTGGGGTGTGTACACGTTTGACGTTTGGTGTTGAATCCCATTTTTTCGTAAAAAATCTTCGAATTCTTTACTGCAGAATTCACTACCATTGTCCGTTCTAAAGATTTTTATCTTTTTTCCAGTTTTATTTTCCATGTTCGCCTTGAAATCCTTAAAACTTTCAAATGTTTCATTTTTGGTTTTCAAGAAGTACACAAATACCATTCGCGAATGATCATCAATAAAAGTTAAAAAATATTTAGCTCTACCGATAGATGTTTCTTCCATTGATCCGCACAAATCTGAGTGTATTAAATTCAATAATTCCTCCGTTCTTGAACTTTTATGCGTAAATGGTTTTCTTGATTGCTTACCCATTAAGCAAGTCTCGCATTTGTTGATTTCTTCTTCACCACCGATAAAATTGATCCCATTCACAATTCCATTCCGCATTTTACACATGTCCTTGTAATTTATGTGACCTAATCTACGATGCCACGTCATCGCGTTCACTTCTGAAGAATTTGCAACCATGCAAAAATTAGTTTGTCCATTAACTTTGTAAACACCTTCATCTAGCTGCGCTCGTAAAAGACACATTTGTTGTGAGTCATATACCGCCCCGCCGTCTTTATTAAAAACAACAGTGTTTCCTTTGTTCACTATTTGCTTCACGGAAAGTAAATTTACCGCCAAGTCGGGCACACACAAAACGTCTTTTATTTCGAATTCGCGATCGTTCACCGACAATGAGCGATTTCCCGCCAATGAAGTAGTCATTTTTGCATTGTTAGCAGCACTGATTTCAACTATTTCACAAACTTTTTTGTTTACAAGTAATTTTTCATGTGGTGTCATGTGATGTGACGCGCCGCTGTCAAGTATCTACTCATCGTTACTTGGTACTTTCTTTGTTACTGATAACGCTACTTTGGCTTCGACCTTTTCAGTTTTGTTTACTCGATCTTTGCATTTTCTCGCAAAGTGACCCTTTCTTCCACAAACAAAACATTCCAACGTTTTAGGTTTTTTGTTTTTGTTAGGCTTTTTATCTTTCCCCGCGAAAGCATTTGCCGTATTTGAACCACCTTCGTTTGGTTTTTTGTACGCGTAATCAACTAACTTTGATTTTATGTCGTGTCCGGAAATTGTAACTCCACTGTTTTCTATGGCCATAATCATTGGCTTGAATTCATCCGTTAGTCCCGCGAGTAGAATGGCTCCGACCCATTCATCCGAAACCGAAAAACCGACTCCCGATAGTTTGTTAGAAGTATCAATAATTTCTTTAACATACTGGTTCATTGAATCGCTTTTATCTAACCGAATTCCCAATAATTTTCGCAATAGCCCGATTTTTCGTGTCACACCTTTGTCTTCGAACAAAGCTTTTAGTTCAGTCCACATTTCTAATGCCGTCCTATATGTTTGAATGTGTGGAACAATCGACGAATCTACACTAAATGCTATCCTGGCCTTGGCCTTTTTTAATTTTTTAGTCTTAGTTTCCGTATTTGGCGATGGATTTATGCATTTTTTAAGACCCAAAAATTCCAACATATTTTCCATGGCGAATGCCCAAGTATGATAATTTTCGGCGCCTTTTAATTTCTCGATCGTAGAAATTACGTCGTTTCCTGACATGATTAGGTTTTAATCGAACTTTTAATCGAACACTTCGCAGTTTGCACTTGTTGAGTTCTTGTTTAGCTACAACCAAGCAAGCACTTTTTACCCGGCAGCAACCGTTGGTAATGACCTTCAACAAATTGCGTAGTTTATTTATTATAAAAATTATTATAAAAAGATGTTTTAGGCGTAGCTTCTAAAAGTGGTTTCACAAGTCTTCTTGTACCAGGTTCAGGTGAACCCAACTTTGATGCTTACGAATCAAATCCCTTCCAAACTACTACACAAAGAAGAGAGAGGGAAGTCAAATCTTTATTAGAAAAGGTATACCGCAATAATTTGTTTGACTTGTATGCAAATGCTAATCGGATTATTTTTTCAGATTCAACCCGAGTTGATATCACTTGATCCACATGTGATATCAGCAGTGGATATTCCCACTGCTTTAGAAAAATTAGAGGCGAAAAGGAGTATTTTGGTAAGACCTAAATTTATAATCAATTATCAGATGGGATACACTTTTCCAAGAAAAAGTTTTGCCTAAAAAAGATGATAAATTCAAAGTTTTATTGTTAACTTTTTTTGGGAACTGTCAGTTAATTTCCCCACGCTTTGAATTTTTTTCTATGCGCCATTGGGAAAGAGGACAATTTTTTAAGCATATTGAAACAAAAAATTTTTAGGATTAGGTATTAGTTTTCGAAAGAACGACATTTTAAAATTTGGGTGATTGCGTGATTCGCCGTTGGTGCTCTCGTCAAAATCGACTCTACGCAGGTGCCCTACGAGCGCCCGCTCTGCGAAATTTTGACGAGAGCTTAACTAATTAATAATATCCCCCGAGAATTACGGAACTCGAAAATAAGAGATCTACGAAAACACAGAATTCGTCTGTTTAGAAAATTGGGTGAAGTTAACTGACAGTAACCCTTTTTTTAAACCTTATTCCCGGTGTTAGTTAAGTCATAAAAATCTGTTTCACCCAATCATAATAGTTGACGTTGGTAAAATCTCCGATCAAATTTGACGACCGAATATTCCACAGTCAAAAATTTAACGGCTTGTTTATTTACATTTAATAACTGTCAAAACTTGGAGCCAATAGAAAATGAGTAATTTGAAATTACATTGCAGTCAATTTGAAATTATGAACCAAGTATTAACCTGGTTACAAATTTAAAGAACATTAAATTTGATCAACGTTGGTGAAACGACTTTTAGACAAGGCGTCAAAATTTGACGGAGCGTTAATTTGATCAACGTCAAAAGTATGAAGCCTCTTTCTGGATTTATATTTAAGGCAAAATAGTTTTTCCGAGTTTTTCTATCTCCGCCTAAAGGCTTTGTATCATTGGGCCATTGTATATTCTGTTTTTTTACTATTGTTCAGCTCTTTATATTTAAATATTTTCAGTTCTTGAAACCACCGAAGGTAAACAAATGCACAGAACAACAAACGTAAAGCAAATAAAGAACCAATATGGCGGCGATTGGGTTTCAATGAGCGAGAGAGATTACCCAAGAATGCTATCTCTCTCTCTCTCTCTCTCTCTATCTGCGCAAGTACATACCTTCTCTAATAGTACCATGCCATCAGCATGGTCATTATTATGAGGGATCATCCAACATAAGCAAATTTACATGCCGTTCCTTTCTTACGAAATTTTTTGTTAAGAGAGTGATGAATACAACATTATGTACTTATTTATTGCCACATTCATTGAAATGGTATTTTTTACTTTCAAATTTCTTAACTTAGCCCACCAGGGTAGTCAGAAATACAATTCCATCAATATTGAGCACAATATAATTAGAATAATGAGTATACGCTGATAATTTGAAAAGATTATTTTTGCAGAATATTATGCTGATACCGCGGTTCATGTAAAACATGAAGCTGCTTACCACATAGCAATAAATTTCCAAAATTTTATATTTTAACGATTATATGCGAGTTCTCTGTAAATCTGAAGAAATAAAGCAGACCTGATTTTGTATTTTTTTTTATTAATCTTATCTTAAAATAAAAAAGTATTTACATATTTATGATATATTGCGGTACATTTACAACTATCGTAATACATAAGATAGGTGAAAGGCATATTATTTGCACATCCGTATATAGTGATTTTTTTATGTTGAGTCAACCGCTCTCCAGGATACAAGCATGCTTTTTCAGGCCGTCTAAGCCTCTATGCTATCTAAAATAATTTATATATTACATAATTAAAATATATTATTATTATTATTAACATACGGTTTTCTTATCGTAGCTATAATTCGATCCTCTTCGAGATAATTAACGGTAAATGAAATGAAATTTCAAAAATCCTAATTGTCGACCGTAAAAACTAAGAATAAAAAATAAATAGTTGAGATAGAGGTCGTTATAATCTACAACGTAGATGAAATACAAATTTGTAGCAAGACATCGGTAGTCAGGACCGTATTAGGAATCAATAACGAATGAAAAAATAGAAAGAAAAAAATTATTAAATTCAAAACGCCTTAACGAACGACATGTTTCGGACTTATTCGTGGTATTACCCAACGAAATTGACCTCATCGGGCTCATATTGACAAAGAAAATATAAAATTAAACTTACCATTTTTATCAACCGATCATGTAAACCTTCCACGTGCTCTAAACTAACCGAATGCCATACTAAGAAAATGTATTTTAATGTATTCCTATTTTTTAATGTAATGTATTTTTTAATGTAATGTATTTCCTGACTACCGATGTCTTGCTACAAATTTGTATTTTGAAATTCATCTACGTTGTAGATTATAACGACCTCTATCTCAACTATTTATTTTTTATTCTTAGTTTTTACGGTCGACAATTAGGATTTTTGAAATTTCATTTCATTTACCGTTAATTATTTTTAGTTTGGTGAGATAACAGACTTGTAAGTTTAGATATCCCTAGTGGACGCTTACTAACTTTCAAAATACATTTTCTTAGTATGGCATTCGGTTAGTTTAGAGCACGTGGAAGGTTTACATGATCGGTTGATAAAAATGGTAAGTTTAATTTTATATTTTCTTTGTCAATATGAGCCCGATGAGGTCAATTTCGTTGGGTAATACCACGAATAAGTCCGAAACATGTCGTTCGTTAAGGCGTTTTGAATTTAATAATTTTTTTCTTTCTATTTTTTCATTCGTTATTGATTCCTAATACGGTCCTGACTACCGATGTCTTGCTACAAATTTGTATTTTGAAATTCATCTACGTTGTAGATTATAACGACCTCTATCTCAACTATTTATTTTTTACTCTTCGAGATAGTATATTAGCTCGAGCTTTTCAGGCCGTCTAAGCCTCTATGCTAACTAAAATAATTTTTATATTACATAATTAAAATATATTATTATTATTATTATTATTAACATACGGTTTTCTTATCGTAGCTATAATTCGATCCTCTTCGAGATAGTATATTAGCTCGATGGGGATCCTGCAATTCGGACAGGACCATTCCCGATATACCCATCTACGCATACATCCGGAACAAAATCTTAAATATAAAATATAGTTTTTAGCTTATTAAATATAATTAATTAAATACCCGTGAAAGCACGTATTAGGCATTACATTCAACCTCTGTAATGTATTCTGGCATATGCTGGACGAATCAGCTCTGGTATATGGGGGTGGACCAATTCCTTTACCACCACGATTTACAGTAATTTCTAATGATGATAAATTAATTTATTATTACTATTATTATATTATATAAAAAAAATTAAACTTACCCATTTTAAATTTAAAAAATTATAAAACTTTGAAAATAATGCTGTGATCTCAAACATCTGTATTAATAATAATTGTTGAAAGAAATTATGCTTGTATATATATTGACGTGATATTCTCCCTGGTTGTTTTTTGTTTACTTTTTTTCAAATTAAATTTGTTTTTCAAAATTATTAAAATCAAATCCAATTTATTTTCAAATCAAAAATTTCTTCAAGGGATCGAAGTTTTGGTTTTACCGTTATCCAAAATCGCCTGCTTATCTATCTGGCCACACGCTCGCTGTTATAAATAATTTTACTTTCCAATTTTAAACACAAATCGAATGTCTTACTCGAAATACTCGTTCTGCAAATCAATCAACCAGATCGAAACTATTATCGCTCAGTAGCCACTCAATAAAAATTTTATCCAAACTCCAAATTTCAAAAATTATATCATCCAAAAAAAAGCGCAATAATACATTCGCATCAAATCACTTTATTTAATCAAAAATAATTACTCACAATTTTAGAAAAATCATAAATCTCAAAATATCTTGCAATACCAAAAACTAGCGACCAGCTTGGTCGGCCATCTTGGCTAAAAAGCCACGATAAAACTTCACTTCTACCAACTTTAATTTCCAAAGTTTTTACCTCCCAAAATTTAAATTCAAATATTTCTTAAACTTTATATCCAAATTAATGACAAATTAACAGGGTAGGTACAACTTTGGTTCGGAACATGACATTATATTGCCCTCTTATGTTTTTTTAAATTTGAAAATTTACAAATTGAAAATTTTTAAAACAAAATAAACTGATGTCTTGTTACGAATCAATAAAGTCAAAAATAAAATCTACCAAATATCAGAATATCTACAATATTTACAATAAAAACAAACAATAACCAAATAAATCAAAATCAAATTATCAAAATATCCAAATTTTTCATAATTAATTTGTTGACGTAATATTTCTCGAATCATAGGAAATCAAAATCATAATTAAATCAAATTTTCGCGTAAATAAATAAATTCATTAAAATTTTTATAAATAAACAAATCATTAAATTTTTTAATAATACCAAATTTCTCGAATTTTTCTTCCTTTTGCTTCCTTCTCCGGTATTTCCACAGCATGAATCTCTTCCTTGGTAACAACATGTCCGGCTTCACTCTTGTCCACCCCCTACTATTCCAAGTCTTCAAATTTCTCTCCGATCCATTAAATTTTTTCTTCCTTGATGTTGAATTCTTCTTATTTTCTTTTTCCACTTTGTTCTTGTTTGTTTTCCTTGATGTTGAAATTTTCGTTTCGCTTGGTACTTCAATCTTATAACTTTCAGATGTCTAATTTTAAATTTTCCATTTTTTTTGACATAAAGATTTACTTTTTTAGTTGTAAGCGTTAATTTCCCAACCTTTAAAAGCTAAATTTTTCCTTTTATTTTCCTAATCTTATTTCCGTTATTACTAATGTAGCGTTTAAAATTCTTCACAATTTTCATCAATTTTACTGGAGCAAACAACCTAATAATTTTAAACTTTTCTTCCTTAACCATTACTTTATTAAATTTTAAATTTTTAACCCTATTTCTCCTTTTCAAAACCTTTTTATCATTTTTTCCTTTTTTTCTTGTAATTTTTTGTTTTTCTGTTATAAATAATTCTTTTTCTTCCCCATTTTGTTCAATTTTCTCTTGTTTTTCATTTAATATCTTCCCAGTGTGTTCCAATTCTTTATCAAATCTATTCTCCATATTATCAATTTTGTAATTTATTTTGTCACACTTCGTGTTTGTATCATTTATATCTTTTTTTACATTCGCCTCAATTTTTTCTATTATTCTGTCCATATTTGCCTCCATTTTTTCTATTCTTCTGTCCATATTTGCCTCCATTTTTTCTATTGCTTTAAGGACATCGTCCCAATTTGACTGTATTTGCGCCATAGTACGGTTTGTTAAAAGTTTTTCTAATATTTTTTATTCTTATCTCAGGGTCTATAAGTAAGTTCAAATATTAAATTTCGAGCCCCACGTTAAGGGATGCCAGTTGACGTGGAATTCACCCTGGTTGTTTTTTTTTACTTATTAATTAAATCAAAATTGTTTTTCAAATTCTTCCAATTAAATATTAGTTAAATTTTTATTTCAATAAAATTATAGGAATGGCAACGCAAATTTCATCCGATACCCATATCGCAGTCCGGCTTATCAATTGCACACTCTTTCCTACGAATGTAATTTTAATTTCCAATACAAAAATAATCCAAGTTAAAGTTTTAATTTGTAATTATTCTTCTTCCAAATCAGCGAAATCAATCAATTTGTTACCGCTCAGTAGCCACTCATAAATATCCAAACTAACTTCAAATATCAAAAATATGCCTCCAAAAACAACGCAATAACGCAATCGCATCAAATCATTTATTTTTATCAAAAATAATTACTCACAATTTTAGAAAAATCATAAATCTCAAAATATCTTGCAATACCAAAAACTAGCGACCAGCTTGGTCGGCCATCTTGGCTAAAAAGCCACGATAAAACTTCACTTCTACCAACTTTAATTTCCAAAGTTTTTACCTCCCAAAATTCAAATTCAAATATTTCTTAAACTTTATATCCAAATTAATGACAAATTAACAGGGTAGGTACAACTTTGGTTCGGAACATGACAATATATACAAATTATCCTCATTTTAAGGAAATACTACGTATAATTACCTATCGTAACACAAGATTTTAAACTATTTCTAAGGATGCTATTAAATCTTCATTAAAGCGCCTCTAACTTCTTAAAATGACTATAACCACTTGAATATTAATTTACTTTTAATGTAGTTATTTCAATTCAATAATATTTAACAATATTTTGAAAAAAATGTCAAGCTAATAGCTGGTAAATTTATACGAAGAAAAAAATTAATGAATCTCATACCGGTATAATATAAAGCATCTCTTGGAAAAGCTCCGTATTAGCGTAGGTATATAAAATTAGCAAAAACTTGTTGTTAGGATGTCTACCTGATAACAATTTAATGAGTTTTTAAACTAAAAATTTACAATATTTTCGGTCAGTAATCCGATATCTATTGTAATTTGGATAGGTTTTTTAAATGTCAATCTATAGGGTTAATATTAATGAATATTAAATATTAAGTTACACATGCACTGATTTAAATGATAGCTTTGATTCAATTTTATATCTATAATAATCAGAACTGGAATCCATACGCGAAAAGGAACAATGATTTTACAAAAAAGTAGATACGTACTGGTATATGTAAAAAAATATATATATTGTTAAAAACTTCACTTGGAGGTAGCAGTATTTAAACTCTTCAGTAAATAAATCTTCATCACCTGAGATTAAATTCCATTTCGATTGTTTTATCGAGGTTCCGTCACTAATTCGTAATTACTATAATAAAATCTTGATGAATTTTGTTAGTTGATAAAAATGTTGTATTTTTTTCGATTTTCTTATAATCCATCGGAAGCCATTTAAGCAGGGTGTATCATTCAGATAGTTGAAATTAGATAATATCTTAATATGGTTTCTATTATTAAAATTTATAATTTTATCATACTTTTAGGTGAATATATATATAAAGTGTTGTTAAAAATCTTGAGCTAATGTAAAAATGAATACAGTAGAAATACTTTTGACTTGTGTATGGCTTATTTTCTAAATTAGTAATGATGAGTTAAATACGAATTTACTGAATACTATATATCATAACTGGGTGTAGTTAACATAAGTTTTAAATCAAACCGACATCTTTATCAAAAATATATATTATAATTTATCACCTTTTAATTCAGATAAATTTTTTTTCATTGTTTCAGGATACAGGATCATAGTTTTTTCATGCAATATAAATTTATTCCTCGATATTGTCCCAGGGAGCTTGCAACATCCTTGAAATTGAGAAAAGCTAAAATACTATTAATTATAATGACTCGAAACACTTTCGAATATTATTTTAAGCTATACAAAATTATTCATAGGTAAATACATATCTCTCTAATGATTTTTTCAAATTTTGTATCATAATAAAAATTAAATTATTCGTTCACATGTTAGAAAACTGAAAACTATTAATAATTAAATCACATTAATATTATTATTTTGTATTAGGTATTTTTAATAACTATGATAAATAATCAATTAAGTATATCAATTAATTCATATAGAAAAAAATTTTTATTGAGATGTGATTCAGCTTATATATTGTCATGTTTCGAACCAAAGTTGTGCCTACCCTGTTAATTTGTCATTAATTTTGATATTAAGTTTAAGAAATATTTGAATTTGAATTTTGTGAGGTAAAACTTTGGAAATTAAAGTTGGTAGAAGTGAGGTTTTATCGTGGCTTTTTGTGCCGACCATGGTGGACAGCGGGTGCGAGTTTTGCATGCCCGCTAAAATTTGATTTTGTTACGCTGAGTTTTTGGTGTTTTTTTGAAGTTGTGAGTAATTATTTTTGAGTAAATAAATGATTTGATACGATTGCATTATTGCGTTGTTTTTGGAGGCATATTTTTGATTTTGGAGTTGTTTCGGATATTATTTATGAGTGGCTACTGAGCGGTAACAAATTGATTGATTTCGCTGATTTGGAAGAAGAATAATTACAAATTAAAACTTTAACTTGGATTATTTTTGTATTGGAAATTAAAATTGCATTCGTAGGAGAGAGTGTGCAATTAATAAGCCGGACTGCGATATGGGTATCGGATGAAATTTGCGTTGCTATTTTTATAATTTTGTTGAAATTGAAAATTTAACTAATATTTAATTGGAAGAATTTGAAAAACAAATTTTGATATAATTAATAATAGTAAAAAAATACAACCAGGGTGAATTTCACGTCAATATTGTAAAACTAGGGTCATTGCGGCAAAGAATGTGAGTCAATTGCATTTGTTTTCTACTAATTATTAAAATACCATTAATTATAATGACTTGAAACACTTTCGAATATTATTTTAAGCTATACAAAATTATTCAAAATTATTCTCTAATGGTTTTTTTCCAAATTTTGTATCCTAGTAAAAATTAAATTATTCCTTCGCATGTTAGAAAAAATGAAATCTATTAACAATTAAATCATATTAATATAATTTATTTTGTATTACCTATCATCATACCATTTTATATAATAAGTGATTTTTATTACAATTATTATTATTAAAATACCTACGATAAGCGGTATTATTTAATTTCAACGAGTCCACATGTTGAAAAAGTGTTAGGTAAGCGTGGTGAACAATTATATGTTAAATGATTGAGCATGGAATCCAAATCTTAGGTATCTAAATATTCAATTCAATGAAATAATAAACCCGTAATAATTTTTTTACGCTGTATTGGAGATTAAGAATAAAAGACTTTTAATTATTTTATATATTTATTTCTTTAATTTATAATACCCCCCACGCCAATGTGTTGGTGTTCACAACATCCTTTATCGTTATTTGCACTTAAGGCAATTCTTGTTTGTGTTATACTATGAACATTATGATTTAGGGATCTTATACTATTTTGTTCCCTTAAAATAACCTTATTATTAATTAGACAATCTAAATAATCAAGAAAGCAAATCTGATTTTTAACAATAGAACTTTTAACTCTCTTGACCTTTTTAACGAAATCTTCACCTTCAACATGTATGCTATACACTTTAGATCGGAGGCCGATGAATTCGGTCATAATTTGACCATTATTTCCATCTTTCATTAATCCTGACACTTTTTTTATTTACAACTGGAATACCGAATTGATTATTTACAGCATAATCACTAGCATCAAACCTCGAAATGTCCTTTTTAATGGTGGCATATACGTCAGGGCATCGGATTTCATATATTAGAGAGTCGCGCTTTGGATGAAAAATTTTTATTCGGCGCCCTCCGGGCCTGTTTTATTTTTTCACCTTACGCAAAATAATTAAAAAAAATCCCTGAAGAATGACAGAACTCGCCAAGGGTGGAACTCGAAGCCATAGAACTCGTCCAGGTGTAGACCTCGACTGACAACAAAATTAAGAGTATATCAAAGCACACGTACCGTCAACAAAATGAGACCGTCACCGACGAGACCGTACCTCAACGTGAGACCGACCGTCACGCACCGGGGTATATCATATTACATCTCCCTGCCTTTCGTAGTTTTAAAATGCCGTTATTTCGATAACTATTGCATAATCCTAAAAAAATTTTGTCTTAATATACTCACAAAATTGTCCTCTTTCTAATAGTCAATAGGAAAAAGTTAAATTCTTGTGATAGGAATTCCGACAGTAACCCACAATTTGATAGCGAGTGATAAAAACAATATGGTTCCCCCTTTGGTAGTGCTGGTTGTTCGTCTAATTCCACTACAGGTTTGTTAATTATGGCTCTGATAAATAATGTTTTTTGTTTTTTTTCAAATCCTCTGATATACACAACATCGGCAGATAAGGTCACATGTTTCACAATATTACCAAATTCAAGCAAAGGTGTAAATCCGTTTACCTATAATATTCCATGATGATTATGCATTAAGTAATTTGCCTGTTTTTTAAACTCTGTGGTCAAACAATTAAATCGGAAAGGCTGCTTAAAGATGTGATGGGCTGTTTTGATATCATCATAAGCAGCTAACTTCTTAGGTATAAATTCTGTGTTGAAGATTTTAAATCCCTGCACGTCCAAAAATATTTTTTACTCATATCTGCTCGCTAAATCTATAATTGGATTATAACTAACCAGTATGTGTATGCGTTTTCTTTTATATTTTCGACTACCTAAATAGTGAATGACTACTTATATGAGTATAAGGACTTATAATAATTAATGTTAAAACGAAATTTTAGAAATGGTATGTATTTAATGAGTATAATGACGTAATGGAAAGTAAAACTAAGTTAATTGGGCGTTGTCATCTCGTAGTGCTATAGGTATCCCGCACACCTGCAGGGTGAAAAAAATTATCAAGATGGATAAAGATAAAATTTTAATTTTAGAAACGGTATTTATATAATGACAAATTAATGACTCTAATTAGTAAAATATGCATTACTTAATTACCCTGATTGACACATGCGCAGTCATAGTATTGCGGACTTAGAAAAGTTTTCTTTGATCCAGAACATACCTAGTATAACTACTATTGGGACAACCTGCAAGAGCATAAAAATCTCTTTTTACAGCACTAATTTCAGCAGGCGTCTCGGGAAATTTAATAAAGCTCCTGCGATGGATGGCTAAAGCTTCAGCAACACGTTTAATTACCCGGCTTAAAGTACTTTGATGAAAACCATGTATTTCACTTATTTCATTTTGATCTGCACCTTTGGCAAAGTACCTAATAAATGCCAAAACTTGAATTTCGGGAGATACAGGCCGCCCACGATTGCTGAAATTATTTAGTTGATCTCTGACTAGATCTATCACAACACGAGCTCTTTCTTTCTTTAATCTATAATATTTGCGAAACTTTTCGTTATTATAATAAACTAAAGGATTTATATGATTCACATACACTTTTGGAATCCTATTTATATTAAGAATATCTTGAATCATTTGCACTTGTTCTATTTCTTCATCAACATTTATGTAATCTTTCATTATAATTTTCAAAATTGCCTGCTCTTTGTAAAAAGTAACCTTAAAATGGTCTTAAACATGGTCAAAACCCTCACTAAATATTTAGTAGCGAACCAACGATTTTAGTAGTCCTACTAAGGTTAGTACCCTTTTAACCCGACTATGCGTACAAGTTGCATGCTTGACTACTACCTGGTGCGTTAGTAGCCTCTTAGTAGCTACTTAGTTGACTATGCATAAGGCTGTCATTAGCTGTATTCTTTTTACCTATTTTATTTCCATCTCAGTTGCACAACTGAGATGAAGTGAGCTGAGATTAACTGAGTCAAAGTGAAAGAAAGATAAGGTAAAAAGAACAACGAAAATTTACTACTTAGTGATTTTTGAATTTAATTATTATGAAGTTTGGTAGTACTAACCAAATGTCAACATAAACTTCAAAAAGACAAATTAAAAATTTAAGGTGCAGTAGATATTATTGAAATGATTGTAATAAGTGACAAGTTTAATTCAAATCAACCAATCCGGACTATTTCCCAATTTGTCTCAGTTGTAACACTTCAAAACAGCAAGATCAGTTTGGGTATGGAAGGGGATAGTTTTGTCACATAAAACTCAGTTCGACACGGCACAGTACTTATGTCAAAACGGTAAAAAAAACAACCTTTCAACTGAGTAACTGAGTATCTCAGTACAATCTTACTTAAAATAGGTAAAAAGAATAGAGCTATTGTTGGTAATGTTCTCTCTTGTTATTGTGCTTGGGTGGGCAGTATATTGCGGAAATTATTATATTTCCCAGTTTGTCTTCAACAGATATGCTAGTTGCTTGGAGGTAATCTTGTTTATATTTATCTAGTTCATAATGTTTAACATTTCTCTTTATTATTATTGCCGATCCACCATGTGCCTTTCCATCCGGATGGTTAGTGTTATATATGATATAGTTAGGAATTTTTATGTGACTATTATGGGTAAAGTGACTTTTCGAAATTAGCATTACGTCCACTTTATGTGTTTCAAGGAATAATTTGATTTCTTGTGTATGTTGGCACAATCCATTGGCGTTCCATATTGCTAATTTTAGTGTTTCTGCCATTAAGCTATTTTATTGATCAGAGTTGTCAGCAGGTTTAGCATTGTACCCATTTGTTCCATCAACTGTTTCATCATGTGCTTTAGCTCATCAAATTCGTTTGTTTTCTGGACTGGATTGGCTTGATTTTCTTGACTGTGATGATTACCGAATTGAATTTGTGAGGGTTGACTTGCTTGTTGCGCGTATGATATTCCTGGTTGTACCGTTTGAGTCGGTAGTGAGTTTTGGATGTAATTTTGGTTTGATTGTACATTATTTCTATCCCTCAAAGCTGGATACAATCGCTGCTGTAATTGCTTATGTACTAAACATCCTCTATAATTTGCCGGGTGATTTTCTCCACAATTAACGCATCTAACTTCTTGATCTTTTGCTTTTCTTGAGCACTCAGTTGTCGCGTGATTGCCTGTGCACTTGACACATCTTGGAGGTTTGTTACAGAAATTTTTAGTGTGCCCATATCGTTGACATTTTGCACATTGTGGTATCTCTCGCTTAGTATGTGGTGCTTCAAATTGTACGATAGAATTCATAATTTTATCAATTTTATACACTTCTTTATTATTTTCCTTCTGTTTCAATTCAACATAAAACATGGGCAATGCACTTTTATTTACTCGATGTTTTATATTGCTAACATTATCAACTGAGTGCCCCAATTTCTCCAATTCGACTTTAAATTTATCAGCATCCGTCAACGCATGTAAACCTTTCATTACTACTCTAAAGCTTCGGTCTTGTTTAGGCTTGTACGTGTGGAAGTCTGTCTTTTTTTCCTTTAATACCTTAACGATATTGCTATAATTCTCTCCAGTTTTAGGTTGTATTTTTACTTGATCAGTATTTATAGTTTTAGTGATGTAGCTGTCCTTCGCTACTGTATCTAGTACTTCCATTAGTGGTCTTATATTTTTGACTCCATCGACAAAGATTGGTGGTGGTTTATGTTCAGTTGGCTCTTCGTTTTGCTCTATATCTTTACTCTCACCATTTTCTGTTAACGGTGTAAAACTATTATTTGTTTCTATTGCAGAGTTTAACCAGTAGTCGCTCATTTTCTTCTGTTTGTAAGTTCTGCTTTGCTCTGGGCTTCTCAACCTTTTTCTATAATTTTCCACGGTTTTCCATTCATTTGGTTTAGGTAGTGCAGGAAAGTTGGAATCCAAGTACTGTGAACCTACTGGCAACTTTGCACCAATTTGTGCTTGTCCTTGATTTGGCTGTTGTTGTGGTATAGGTAAGGGGTTTACATATGACGAATTATGATTTGACATTATTTGTCCAGAATACTGTACCATCGGTTGGTAACTTTGATTATAGTATACTAATGGGACTGCTTCTTGCATTTGGGGCACGTATGGCCCTGGCGTTTGTTGTTGTATCAGTTTTCCGCTTGAATCATAATAGATGTGTCCATTCGAAGACATCGCCCCGGTCTGTTTTGCCCATGCTTCATCACTTTGCGATTCCACCACCTGGGGTGGTGGCCTCCCCGGAGGCGGAGTACGTTGCATGTTTTTTTTTGTATTTAACCTCACTTATATATTGTTTTTATTAATAAATGTGCCAACTTACGATTACTACTGGACATAACATTCACACAGCTGGTCTAGCAGTTCTTTAGATTGTCAATCACTATTACAACAAATAAAAAGTCCGATATATTAATATTTTAACGAATTTTATATCCTACAAATATTCACTTGATAACACTTGAAACCTGTTCATTAATTAAATGATAAACCATCATTAATTCTGTCCAATTATATGTCAAGCTATTCACCGGGGGCGAATTGTGAAAAGGATGACAGCATTGGATCTTTAAATGTCTTAAAGAGTTTTCTATCATCAGATGCAACCCCCAAAAATGAAGATGCTGCAGTTAATATAATCCCAATTCCACCGCATGATGATTTCAGGTTTAGTAGTGATTCTAATGTTAATGCACACCCATATCTTCAGGCATCATATGGCACGAAAAATTTAAAAAAAAATAGGTCTTTGCCAAAGTTGTGTGGTAACCGAGGTAGGACTTGATTGAAAGAACGTTCAAACTCAAGACATATATTTTTAATATCCAAATACCCAATTGATAATAATGTATAATGCTGCACACATTTACAATCTTTATAAAAATGGCTGTGTGCCAACATTACCACATCCTTACCCTTATTTACAAGTTACACATTATTTATTACAATTCCTTAATTAAATTTTTTGTAATTGTTTTTATAAACATTTAATTAATTTAATCTGTTCCTAGAACGCAAATTATACCTATGTGTATTGTCTTCATCGACATTACCTGAAATATGGTTTTCATCACTAATTTCTATAACATCATTTGCATTATCAGTAACAATGCTTTCAGCTGTAGTCTCAGGTAAATCGGAAGAAATGTCAAAAGAAAATCTAGATTTTCTATTAGTTTTCATTTGATTTGAATGTCTAGTTACAATTTTCTCATCTGCCGATTTAACATCGTACATTACTGATCCTCTTTTATTTGTTACTGAAAAATCTTTAAAATCTACCTTTTCACCAACATTAATATTCTTTGGTTTTCCACCGTAATCGTTTATGTGTGTTTCAATTTTTTTATCGACTGCTCTATCATGGTTAGGAAAAATTAAATCTAATCTTGTTTTAAGTTTGCGCCCAAACATTAATTCTGCAGGACTTACACCTGTCGTTGAATGAGCTGTATTACGATAATCAAAAAGAAATTGTTGTGTTGCAATATTCAATTCACGATTTTCCTGATGCATCTTTCTTAAAGCTACTTTAAAAGTTTTTACTGAATTTTCTGCTGCACCATTGCTAGACGGATGATAAGGTGGAGAAAACAATTGACGTATGCCGTTTACGCGCAAATAATTTTTAAACTCCGTAGATGAGAATGGCGGACCGTTATCAGAAACTATGGTATCCGGTAACCCAAAATGTGTAAAAAGTATTCTCAATCTGTTGATTGTGCTTTGAGCCGTTGTAGTGTTCATCTCACACACTTCCAACCATTTTGTTTGAGAATCTGTTACAATCAAAAACTTTTTATTGAAAATAGGACCTAAAAAATCTATATGCAATCTAGACCAAGGTTTCCTTGTTTGCGGCCAAGAACTTAAACTGCTTTTTGTGGGATTGTTACTGATAGATTTACAAGTTATACAATCAGAACACATTTTTTCTATGTCCGTATCAATATTTGGCCAATAAATGTAACCTCTTGCCAAAGATTTGCATTTATTAATTCCTAAATGATTTAGATGAATTTCTTTTAACATTTCTAATCGCAATGACTCAGGAATAATCACGCGATGTCCCCATAAGATTAATCCTTCTTCCAAGTGTAATTGATCAAACTTGTTTTGATAAATTTTTAATTCTTGGGGAATATCCCCTGTTTCTGGCCACCCGTGCAAGATATAATAATACAGTTTATTGAGTGTCTTGTCACATTTCATTTTATTTAAAATTGTTTTATACTCTATTGGTAACCTTGCTTGCAAATAACTTATGTGACTAATATCGTCATTTTCAATTTTGCAATCGCTTTTACGTGGTAGACGAGAAAGACAATCGGCATTGCAATTTTTATCTGAATTTACAAATTTAATTTTGTATTGATATGTAGATAAAATTACGCTCCATCTTTGTAATCTACTAGCCGCAAAAATTGGTATACCTTTCTTATCTCCAAATATTGTAACCAAAGGTTTATGATCAGTTATCAGCAAAAATGATCTACCGAAAATATACTGGTGAAACTTTTTAACACCATAAACTATTGCTAAAGCTTCCTTGTCTATTTGGCTGTAGTTCTTCTCCGATGGCGAAAGCGTACGTGATGCGTAAGCTATGGGTCGCGAATCTCCATTAGGAAATTCGTGAGATAAAATAGCTCCTATACCATAAAAACTTGCATCAGTAGCTAACGTCAAAGGCAAACTCGGATTATAATGTACCAGCACCTTTGAAGACGTTAATTCCATTTTTATTAAATTCATTGCTAATTGTTGCTCTTTTTCCCATTTAAATTCCACGTTTTTTTTTAATAATTTATATAATGGATGCAATTTCGTAGAAATATTTTCAATGAATTTAGCATAATAATTAATTAAACCTAATAACGCTTTCAATTCCGTGACATTCGAAAGATTGGGTGCACTGAGCACTGCCTCAATTTTGTCTTTTGAGGTGTGTACACCTTCTTCATCGATAACAAAACCTAAATAATTTATTTTAGATTGTAGAAAATGACATTTTTCTATTTTAATTTTTAATCCAAATTTATCGAGTTTTCTAAATACCTCAATTAACAATTTGTTATGTGATTCTTTATCTTTCGAATATATAAAAATATCGTCTACAAATATAGAAACACCGTTCAATTCCGCAAAAATACTTTCCATTTTTTTTTGAAAAATACCCGGACTCGAAGCAACTCCATAAGGTAGTCGATTATAACGAAATAAACCCTTATGAGTATTAATTGTTACTAATTCTCTGGACTTATCGTCCAGCTCAAATTGAGCATAAGCTTGTGATAAATCAATTTTTGTGAAGCATTTGCAATCACTTAAATTACCCACCAAATCTTCAAATTTTGGTAAAGGATGCCTCTCAATACATAATTTTGGATTGAGGGTGACCTTAAAATCACCGCATATTCTTATTTGCCCATTTTTCTTTAACACCGGAACTATGGGAGTAGCCCATTGAGAAAAATTTACGGGAGTAATAATATTTTCTTTTGTTAATTTAATTAACTCTTCCTCCACTTTATCTTTCAAGGAAAATGGCAAAGATCGAGCTTTGCAAAAAACTGGCTTACTACCGTCCTTTAAATGTAAAGTTATTTTGCCCTCTGAAAAAGTTCCAATGCCACCATCGAATACTTTTGGAAATTTATGAACTAAGAATTTTGCAACATTTTCTTTTTCTGTTACTTTATTTTTTATTGAGCTTTTTATTTGAAATATATGATCAAGTTTAATTTTAAACACATTTATCCAGTCTCTTCCCATGATGGGTGGACCTGCATTTTTAATCACGTAAAGATTCAATTTTTCTGCCCTAGTCAAACTGTCGATAGAAACATTTACCTTTATGACACCTAGAATTAAAATATTGGTTCCAACGTAAGATTTTAATTTTAATCTTGAATTACCTAATTCTAATCTAGAAAAATATTGATAATAAAGTTTTTCGGAAATGGCTGAGATTGAAGATCCCGTATCGATTTCCATTTTGAAAGAAACTTCATTTATTTTAACTTTAATTATGAATGGTTGATTATCAAGCTCATTTGTTATAGTATTGAAACATGTTCCTTCAAATTGAATATCGACGTTGTAATCGTCGTGAACATTTACATTTTCGCTTTTAGACAAAAATTTATTAAATTTAGTTTTATTAAATTTTGGGTTTCTTCTACTCACGTGGCGTCTTCTATCTTCGCTATCTTGGGATGGCACTTCCTTAAATCAACAATTTTGAGTTGCATGATTGGATCTTCCACAATTGTCACACTTTTTTGATGTACTTTTGTTGCCACATTTCCTAAAAAAACAATCTTCTGACATGTGATTTTTTCTTCCACATTGACTGCATTGCATGTTGTTTCTTCTAACTAGTTTCATTCTATCTTTTTGTGAACCCCAACTAATCTTGTTTACAGATGAGCCTGTGTGCACCAAACTTGTATCGTTCTCTGCCGATTCCATGTTGATGGCTATTTCGTAAGCCTTGTGGTAGTTCAATACCTTTTCCGCAAAAAGTCTTTGCCTTACATCATCATTTTTCATACCAAATACTAATTGGTCTCTGATGTTTTCTTCTAACGCGTTACCAAAATTACAAGATTTTGCAAGTTTTTTTAGATTTGCAACATATGTTGAAATCGATTCTTCATTTTCTTGTTTTCTTTGTCGAAACTTATATCTTTCCGCAATCTCTGATGGTTTGGGTTCCAAATGTTTTGTCATTATTGTCACCAATTGGCCAAAAGATTTATTTTCTGGCATTTCAGGATCACATAGTGCTACCATTAATTCGTAAGTGTCTTCTCCTACAAGCGTAATTAAAGTTGCCGTTTCTTTATCTGCATTCACATTATTTGCCTTAAAATATTGCTTTAGGCGTGCAATATACGAAGTCCAACTACTTTCCTTTAATTTGAATTCGCTTATTTTACCCACTGACATCTTGACTAGTTAATTTAATATCTTATTTTAACTAAGATTTGCTTGATTTTAACTTTTTTTAAATTTAATTTAATTAATCACTTTCACTTACTTATTTTAATTAATTTTCATTAAAAAGATGTTTATCCATCGTCGCCAAATGTGGTAACCGAGGTAGGACTTGATTGAAAGAACGTTCAAACTCAAGACATATATTTTTAATATCCAAATACCCAATTGATAATAATGTATAATGCTGCACACATTTACAATCTTTATATAAATGGCTGTGTGCCAACATTACCACAAGTTGCAAACAAGATTTATTAAAAACATCAGAAGAAGACCTATTTCCAATATTGGAAGCAAGGGCATATAGTCTAAAAGCTTTAACAAAACCGAACATAAATTTTGTAAAATTTTTTAAAAGGTGTAATGATGTCTTGCATTACTTTCTTCCGAAAATATGTTTTAACGAAAATGTTAAAGTAAGTTTGGTGTCGTATGTGGGTACCTTAGTACAAAATAATTTTACATGCGAAGAACACAAAACATATGAAATGTTTGTAGACATGTTTGTATTTTTTATATACATATGTGGGTGAAAAATGTAAACAAAATTATAAAAGGTGCCGAGAGTAGGGAAGCCGCTATAAATGACCCTATTAAAAAGCACAAATAAAATATTACAAAACTAGGGCAGCAAAACGAAAAATTAGAGAGACAAAACAACTTGTTTAAAAATTATTAAATATGTGTACTTATTCTTCGACTATTAAAAAATAAGTACAAATATTTAATAATTTTATAATACTTCGCTATACATAAATCCTACAATATTGTTTAAAAATGTTATTTTTTGTTTTTCTATAATGTTACAAATGTTATTTTTTTGATATATTTGTAATATTTATTGCTATTATGAATGAGTTATAATAAATAAATTAATAATAAACAATGTTTTTAGTTTTTCAATATATTTTGATTTAAAATATTAGTGAAAAAATAAAATATTATGTAATATTTAAATTCCCGCCGATTTTATTGCGCGATTACAGCGCTGTTGGTGATATTGGTATAAACTATTACTTGGTCACAAAAATAGGTGGGCCGGGCAGCCGACCAAATAGTGAACAAGAAAAAGCCCGTACATGGTTAGACACCGTCTGCAGCCGTCATCTCTGAAGATCGCATTCTGGAATGCGAACGGTCTCCTTGCAAAGAAATTTTTACTGCTCAACTTCACCCACACCCACGACCTGGACATCATCATGGTCAACGAGACTCACCTCAGAAAAGGGGACAACGCCAAGATTCCCGGGTACATCCTATACCGCACCGACCGCCAGCACGCCCGAGGTGGAGGCACCGCCATTTATATCAAGACCTCTCAACGAACATCACGAAGAATCCCCACTAGACCTAAATCATCTAGAGGCAACCACAATCAGCATCCTTACAAAGAATCACGGATGGCTCCAAATATTTTCAGTCTACAGCGCCCCCAACAGGCAAATCCTCCAAGAAGATATTGTAGCCCTCTTCGAAGGACCCCAAAGAAAAATCATTGCGACCTCGACTTTATCATCGCTGCTCCGACAGCTCCAACCCACTACTCCTCGGCCGGCACGCCAACCATTATCGACTTTGCCCTCATCAAGAACATCCAGATGCAGTTTCATCTAACAACTGCACAGGAGCTTACCTCGGACCACTACCCGGTGCTTCTTCACCTGGGAGACGACATAAGATCAAGACTCAAACCAACAAGATCAAAAGTCTCATGGCCTACCTTCCACGACCACCTTCTGCAAAATATAGACGCCATTCCGATCATTTCCACCGAAAACAAATTGGAAAATTACGTTGAAGTCCTTCAGGACAACATTTCGCGATCCATTCAGCACGCAACGAGGCAAATTGACGTCGCTGACATCAGAGATCGCCTCCCTCCGGAACTGAAGGCACTCGTCCAAGAAAAACGTCAAGCTAGGAAACGCGCTCAACGCACCTGGCACCCGGACGACAAACGACGTTACAACCGCCTCAAAAAGCAAGTCTCCAAAGAGGGTCAAAGCGCATCACAATCAGGAATGGGCAAACAAGATCGAATCGCTTAATTTCGAGGACCAATCCACCTGGAAAATGGCCAATGCCCTCATACGCCTCAAAAACCGCCAGACGCCCACTATTACCCGCCTCGACGGTACGCAAGCCAAAAGCAACCAAAAAAAAGTCGACACCTTTGCCGAAAACCTGGAAATTCAGTGCAGCCCCCACGACGAGCGCCTCAACCAAGACCATATCGAAATGGTCGAGGATTTCATCACGAGGACCGTTCCAATTGAAGACCCCACTCCGATCAACCCAGCCTCCACAACAGAAGTCACCCAAATCATCCGATCCCTAAAGAACAGGAAGACACCCGGATCTGACGCGATCACAAACCGATCCCTCAAGGCTATGCCGCGCAAGGCATCACAACGCTCACCGGCATTATCAACGTTTCACTCCAACTCCGCTACTTCCCGCAGAAATAGAAAACTGCCGATGTAGTAGTCATCCCCAAGGCAGGTCAAGACCCCCGGAAGCCCCAAAGCTACCGCCCCATCAGCCTACTCCCGTCGCTAGGGAAAGTTGCCGAAAGAGTAATCTCCACCCGGATCAAACAAGCCATATTCGATAATAACATCCTGGAAGACGAGCAGTTCGGTTTAAGACCAGGACACAGCACGGTCCAGCAAGTCATCCACCTAGTCGAACACATCTCCCTCGATTTCAATAAGAACGAGTTCACCGCACTTGTTCTACTCGACGTGTCGAAGGCCTTCGACAAAGTGTGGCACCAAGGTCTTCTCTGCAAGATGCTAAACGCCAATATCCAACCAGCACTCGTCAAGCTGGTGGCGTCATACATTAAAAATCGAAAACTCAAGGTCAAATTCGAAGGCACCCGACCATCCGAGCGCTTCATCACTGCCGGAGTATCTCAATGATCCATCCTCGCCCCGACCCTCTTTAACATCTTTATGAGCGACATGCCACCTCCAACCGACCTGAGGACGAAGATCTCGCTTTATGCGGATGACACGGCCGTCTACACTTCCTCCATAAATCAAGACCTCGCCACCGATCGCCTACAAAAGACCGACGACCTCGAACAATGGTTCGCAACGTGGCGCATCGGTGTAAACTCAACGAAAAGTACCGCGACAATGTTCAAGAAGAAACGAAGACAAGTTCGGCTTCGAACAAATATCTTCATGTTTGAGAGCCCAATCCCATGGACTAACACCTCAAAGTACCTGGGAGTCACGTTGGACTACAGACTGCTGTGGAAGGAGCACATCGAATCCGCCGCAAACCGGGGAAAAGCTGTCTTCTCAAAGCTCTATCCGCTCCTAGCTTCAAACAACAAGATGTCACCAGCAAACAAGCTGCGCATCTACGAGGCCATCATCAGACCCACCATGACCTACCCATGCCGTGCCCGTGTGGGGGATGGCAGCCAGAACCCACATAAAGAAGATCCAAGTAGTACAAAATAAATGCATTCGGCACGCATTCTCCAGCCCGTACTACGTCGCCAATCGGAGACTCCACGCCGACGCCAAGATGGACACCATCGACGTGCACATCAAAAATCAGGCAGAAAAATTATACAAGACCTCGAGTTTTTCGGACAACCCTTTCATCTCGCAGCTAAGACAGTACCAACCAGGCCACAATCTAGGACACAGCCGGCCAAAGGACATTCTCATCCGCCTGTTAGCCGCGGTGTAAGTAATCCTAATTTTTTTTACATGTTTGTTTTAGGGTCCCACCAGGCAACGAGTTCATCAAACACTCGGCTGCCAAGAAACCATGCAAAGAAGCCCGGAAATACACCAAATTGCTCGCACCGCCCCATTGATACCTAGGGACCAAGTTCGTCGAATGATAGGAACTCCAAATCACGGATCGCACGCTCGCCCCGCCCCATCGATACCAAGGGACCAAGTTCATCGAACACTAGGGACCCCAAATCACGGATCACGGACACACATCGCTCCACCGCTCATCTGAACACAAAACCACGCCCCCAGGAAAATCTTTCGAAATACCTAGGATCCTGCAAATCACGGAAATTATCCCTGTGGACCACAACCCAGCCCGATCAAGCTTAGCGTTTCTAATGAGGAACCACACCTCAATAAATTCCAACGCCCGCCGCCTACATCAGTTGAAGGAGATATACGGTTTCCCCGTGGCAACTCCATATTGCAAAGAAGTTCATCGTTCATCATCGTAGTTGCGTAGCTTAAATGGCGTTGCCTTAGCGGCCATTATATCGTAACTGGGAAGGTGAGCGCAAACGATTTTAAATACTAGTAATAGTTTAATTTCGAATTAAGCATTAAGAATTAGAATGATTAAGATGTAAATTTGAATTTAAATATTATTCTGTATACCTCCTATATATTATAATTAGAGCTCGGATTTATAAGCACTTATAATTTCAATATAAGCGCTTTAAAAGTTCTAAAACACAGAAAACAGTAATCCTATAAAATTGAAAAAAAGCACTAAAAATCAAACATCAATATGTAATTTTTATTAATTAGACATTCGTTTTATAATCGTAAAAAATTAATTATTTTATATTTTTCCAAATTTTCTATAATGACAGATTGTTGTCTGTCGTTTAACGCTTGCTTAGAAATAAAAGAACTTTGCTCAACATCTACCGAAGTATTGGGAGAAATTTTGCAGCAATCTTCTTGTACCAAGTAGTACCTTAGAAAATGTATCGAGCATATGAAATCTTTCATTCTTGTTCAAGATGTCTTTTAATTATTCCCGTACCTACTCTCTTGTACCACCAAAGCTTTCTTTCTGAAATTATTTAAAAATTTTTCCGGTTCCACTAAGGAAGCGTCCATTAATTACATAAGGACGATTTTTGTTATTTTTAACCCCCCCTTTTTTTGGTGTGCGTTGGGAGTGGAGAAATCTTCAGAAGACACCACCCAAATGTTAAGGGTGGTAGTGTCGGATTTCTACCGACTAAAACCCCACTCCATGAAGTTGCTGGGAACCGCTTGCGCATAACTTACGTGCAATCTTCTGCTTCTCTCATTCTTGTGCCCTTTCGAGTCTTTGCTCTTGTTTGTCCGCCTCTTGTGCTTTTGTTGACAAGATCTTCACCATCAAGCGCTCCAACACCGACCAGCTTCCTTCGCTATCCAGCATCAGCTCGACGAGGTTTGTTGGGCTGAAGTCAGTGCCCAGTTGTTCTCTCGTCTCTTGTTTCATCTCTGCCCATTTGATACAAGAGAAGAGAAGATGGTGTGCTCCGCGTCGTCGTAGTCCCCGCGTAGAGGCAGTTGGGGGAATCTGCTCTCTTAAACCGATGCAGGTAGCTCCGGAAGCAGCCATGACCACTGAGTGCCTGCGTGATCTCAAAGTTTATTTCTCCGTGCTTCCTTGAAATCCACGGGGCAATGACAGGTATGAGACGGCATGTCCACCTGCCTTTGGTCGAGTTCTCCCAATTGGTCTGCCATGCATCATAGATGTTTGCCACACGACTGTCTCGGTCTTCCTGATTGTCGCTACGATATTTGATATCTCTTATCTCCGCCTTTAGGTGTATGGGGAGAAGAAATGCCAGTACCAGAGCTGCGTCCGTTGAGACGGTACTGTATGCGCTAAAAATTCGCAGTGCGCTTCTCCTCTGCACGGTTTCAAGTTGCATCCTGCAGGTTTTCCTTTTTAGTGCGAACACCCATACTGGGGCTGCTTATAGCATGATGGACTCCGCCGCCGCACCTAGGAGTCTCCTCTTGGCATCCCTGGGGCCTTCTTTTCCACTCATCTTTCACTTTCTTCCCTCCATAAATCAATCTCAACACCTTTCGTTCCCATATTTTCAAGTTTTCTTTATCTCTTCCATTCATTGTCCATGTCTCGCCAGCATAAATTACGACTGGTCGGATAACAGTTTTATATATCTTTATTTTACTCTTCCGTGATACGTTATTATTTCTTATCACTGACATCAGCGCACCCATGTTTCTATTTCCAGCTGTTATCCTAGCATTTATTTCTTTACTGGATTCGTTGATTCGTCTTACTATCGTCCCCAAGAAACAAAACTTATCGACTTCTTCATCGACCCCTCACCTTACGTTATTTTAATTAATGTTCCCCCCCTCATATTGCATTCCGCTGGCTAATTTTTGGGAACTTATCTGAAAATGTTATAAACAATTTTTATATCGGTTATTACGAAATTTTAAAATAGAATTGAATTAAATCTTACATTATCAGTATACTAGCAACTTACTGCTATATAATACACTTGAGTCAGGTCTGGGTGGTTCTCAGGTTTGTGTACAAAATTTAAAAAAATGCTTGTAAACTGCAAACTAACTCCACTTTCAGTAAGAGAAAATAATTGATAACATAAACTGAATTTTTGATTATAATAAACAATGTTTTTCGCGCGTAGTCATATTCGTTCGGCCCGTTCTTCGCGAAAGTCGTAATAACACCTGAATGATAACATTAACCGTGATTCTAATACGCGGTATGTTCACTGTATAACAATTAATTATTGTTTATTGGTACAACTTTGAATATTTTTTACCTGTAAATTAAGAGATTATGGATGATGAAACGGATGAAAAGTTAGCTTTGATAGTATAACTTTCAATATTAGTTGTCAAACAAATCCCGAAAAACTTATAGAAGTAAATAGCTTTGACGCAAATGTGATATTTTGTTGGAATGGTGAAAATAATGAAGCTTGCAACAATTTTCACTTTTTAAATCTTCAAAAGGAAAAAATTTCGCTTGGTGGCAACAAAATTGTACTAGATAAAATAAGTGAACCCGATACAAAAGACTGAACTCGTAATGTAAAAATGGAATTATTTTAACTAAACACTTGTTTTTAATTGCAACTTGTAAATTTTAATAACAAAACATTGTTTATTATCTTTTATATAAAATTCATCCCAAACTCTTCCCAACCTAAACTACATAAAAGATCATCTACAATTTATAGGTAATAATTATTATAAATAAAAAATAATCAAGGATATTTAATTTATCCACGAGACGGAGCTTCGTACGTTTTTCGGAGGTAAGCGAACAAGCGTATAATCGTTGGTATTTTTTTTACTAAAATATCACATCAATATTATATTGTAGGCAAATCAATAGAAATTACTTGTAAGTATTTAAATACGAATTTGAAATAAATTTTGTAATTTGAATTACAAATAATAACATGAGACATGCGCAGTGGAAAAAGCGTATAGGTGCAAATAAATAAAATGAATTTGAGGGAAAACTATAATGGTGCTAGCTTTAATATTTGGGTTTTAGCTCTAAGGATCCCAGTACTAAGTTTTAGAGAAAAATTAAATATTTTAAAAACCCCTGACTGTAAAAAAATTCTAAAAATTAAAATTAATAATAAAAGCACCTTACTTTAAAAACTAATGTTCCCTTTAAAAAGAAAAAAATAATTTTTTCTTTTTCATTCAAGAACAAATGCTCAGACACTACTTGAGAAGTTAACTTATCATCCTCCGCCCCCCCCCCCCCCTATAAAATTTTAAAACATTAATTTTAAAGTCAGGAGAAACGGAGAATGTTTAATATGGAATGTAAAAACAGGTTTCGTAAGTGGAACAAATCTCCGTTTCCCTTGACTTCAAAATTAATAAATAAAATTTGTAGGAGGGGGGGGGGCGGAGGATAATAAGTTAATTTTTCGAGTAAAGTGTCTGAGAATTTGTTCTTGAATGAAGAAGAAAAAAATATTTTTTTCTTTTTAAAGGGAACAGTAGTTTTTAAAGTAAGATGCTTTTATTATTAATTTTTATTTTTAGAATTTTTTTACAGTCAGGGGTTTTTAAAATTCTTAATTTTTATTTTATTTCACGCTTTTTGGAGTATATTTTGTCAAAATGTATAGAGAAAGTAATATATGTTGTAAACCGCTTCGTGATCCAGTCAGCCCATATGGTAGCGCGAATAGTTAGCGCGAATGATACGAATTTAACAGCCATAATGATGGTGAATTTTCAGCCAAAATGGTAGTAAATTTATATTAATATTAGTTATTTAATACAGAGGATTGTGCAAAGGAGCGAGTGCACAAATTTTGAGGGGGGGATAGTTTTCTGAACTAGGATTTTTTCTCATGGGTGAAAATTGTATTTGACCAGGCAGGAACACTACCCTGGTTTTTACAAAACATGCTGTCAAAAATGTACGTTGCTATGTAACGTTATTCTCCTATTGGTCACAGAAACCCTTTTTGTCTCTACTGATGACGATAGTAGATAGGCTAGCTCTTGGGTTTTTTACCCACTGTCGAAGAAGCTGGGCAGCTTTACAGCTTTGTGAGTCCTTTAAAAGGATGGTGGCTACGTAAAATAAAAGAAGAATGTGTTTGGGCGCCAGCTGAGGAATGAAACAACTTTACAAAATTCTTGTCACTCCACTCAACTAAAAAATAATAAATGATAAATAAAGTAGAGTTCGCACAAGACTAGATTTCCAAAATGTAAAATAATTATTATTCAAAAGAAATATTTATCAGCAAGAAAAGAATTGTCGTGATACCGCTACAGACCGGTTCACTAAAGAAAATTACTCCTCTGTCCTGATCGGCATACGAAGCAAGCGGATGACTTAAATTACCTTAGTATTTCCTAAGGATAAACATAGAAAGGTAATCAAGTCAAATCCAAGTAACTCTGGTCACTTGCAAAAATAGTTTTAAAAGAAATCAAACTTTCTGTTATCAGGAAATACCACAAGTATTCGTTCAATGTAACTTATGAACTGAATTTACATCGTACAAAAATTGTTTGTCAGATGTGAGTTAACAAGCGACATTTGTAAATTTTAATATTAGCCAAAATCAAATATTTCTCATTTGAGAATTCAAAAAGTAAATCAATAGTAGAATCAATTAAAATGTGACTCACCTAATTCACTAAATTTCACTTCAAAACTAAATATTAGGTATTCAAATCGCCAATTACTGTTTTTGTGGTTTTATTGTCTGACCATCTTAGATCGTCGTCAATGACCTTCTCTACTAATCACACAAAATCGTAGCATTTGTAAAATTGAAAAGTTAACAACGCCATCTTTTAAATTAAAATAAAACAATATTTACAGAAATCTAAATAATCACCAAACCAAAATTAAACAAATTCAAAAAAACAAAAAATGTAACAATTAATTGTTACACGCCCCCCCCCTGCCAAACGAATAGCTGGGATCAGCTAGTCAAGATAAGTTAGTGCTTGATATAAATAGATATTACGGACTGAAATATAGAAGATCGTTTCATGTCCCCCCTTCGTCATTGATAAATGAAAAAGACAACACATAAAGAAAATAAAAACATATAGAGGTGGTAGAAGAATGGTTAAAGTTTACGGCATTCGATTCATTTGACTATTCCGGTATGTTTTGACTAATAAGATTATTTAAACAATTAAAACGAATAGTAATTGTTTACTTACGATGAGTTTTTGATAAAGCGCAACGCAATATCTCAAAAATCTGAAAAGAAGTTACTCATCGATTTAAATACCTAAGGATATTCCAGTCCTTACAAAAAGGTTTAATTGTTGTGACTTAAATTATCACCCGTGAAAGCACTTCGAGGAAATCCCCAGTCGAAGTCATGACGGTTTGACTAAATATTTGGAAAAAAAATTCCAAAGCTCCACGCGTCAAACTTGTCCACAAAAAAAACTAAAGCTGCTAGTTTGCTCTTAAGCAAAACACGTCTAGCAACAAAAAAATTAGATGAGAGCTGGTACACATGATCAAAAAATAAAAACGATCAACCACCTGTTGATGAGTCGAATATCTAACCTGTTTAGTGTAATACAGATTTCAAAAACCTCAAAAGTTAACCAATCAACTACACCAAAAAAATAGAGTCGTCGAACCACGAAAAACAGTCTAATCGGGATTGGCTTTCAGATCCTTTACGTGGTAAACACCTAGATCCTTACCTCGCTCATCTTTAAGACGATATGTGAGCGTACCAGTACCCTCTGCAACTTTGCATTTTATAAATTTTGGTGCAAGTTTTTTCGAAAATCTTTCTGCAGCGTTCGAAAGAACAAAATTTCGCTTCCAAACTATATCGCCACGCTTGAAAGAAAGCGGCCTTTTCCGCAAATCATAATGGGCTTTATTTCGCTTATACGCAGCTTTGATTCTTTCTATTACCTTTTGATGTAAATCGCTCATATTATTAACATCGGCCAGTATCCGTTCACGACTTTTTAACGTCAAGTCTACTGGCGTAGCCGAGTTCAACTTTCCGTAATACTCGCCACTATTGGGAACTGACCTTCCAAAATTAAGAAGCGAAGGCGTGTAGCAGGTAACCTCATGAATGGCATTCCAAATGGCGTGAGCGATTTTGTGAATATGTACGTCGCAAGATCTATGATCGTCTTTCACAAATGAACGTAAACACGTACCTATCACTCTATTAGTGCATTCCACCGAGTTAGCCTGTGGTGTATAATTAGCAGTATGCCAAACCTTTTACAGCCTTATGCATAGTCATCTAAGTAGCTACTAAGTACACTAAGTAGCTACTAACGCGGTCAGGTAGTAGTGGAGCATGCAACTTGTATGCATAGACGAGTTAAAAGGGTACTAACCATAGTAGGACTACTAAAATCGTTGGTTTGCTACTAAATATTTAGTGAGGGTTTTGAGCATGTTTAAGACCATTTTAAGGTTACTTTTTACAAAGAACAGACAATTTTGAAAATTATATTTAGTCATAATATACCATATTATGCATAATATATTAATTTTTAACTTGTGATAAAAAACATTATCAAATATTGTTTAGTATTTATTAGTTAACTTGTTCAATTATAAATTATTGAATTTATTCTTATTAAACATAAAATAAGTATTTAATGTAATATTTTTAAGTGGGAAAATGCTGAATTATAAAACTAATTAAATTAATTAAATACAAAATTCGTTTAAAAATAATGAAAGATTGTATAAATGTTGATGAAGAAATCGAAGAAATTCAAATAATTCAAGATATTATTCTAAATTTAAATAGGAGGCCAAAAGTATATGTGAATCATATAAATCCTTTGGTTTATTATAACAATGTACTTGCCAAGGGTAAATAATATTAAGCTGTTTTTAGGTACCTGTTTTAGGTAAAAATAATTATTTTTAAGTTGTCGGCTGTCAATTTGCGGTGTTGCCAAATAAATATTTCAAAAACCATACTTTAGTATTCTATCAACTAAAAGGATACTAACTTTCTTTTTAAAAGAACTATGCATAACAAAATTTTACTAGCTTCTAGAATGCTATTAACTAGTAGCTACTAATTCATTTTAAAACCATTTTAAAAGTACGACTATGCATAAGGCTGTAAATATTTAGTGAGGGTTTTGAGCATATTTAAGACCATTTTAAGGTTACTTTTTACAAAGAATAGACAATTTTGAAAATTATATTTAGTCATAATATATCATATTATACATAATATATTAATTTTTAACTTGTGATAAAAACCATTATCAAATATTGTTTAGTATTTATTAGTTAACTTGTTCAATTACAAATTATTAAATTTATTCTTATTATACATAAAATAAGTATTTAATGTAATATTTTTAAGTGGGAAAATGCTGAATTATAAAACTAATTAAATTAATTAAATAAAAAATTCGTTTAAAATTAATGGAAGATTGTATAAATGTTGATGAAGAAATCGAAGAAATTCAAATAATTCAAGATATTATTCTAAATTGAAATAAAAGGCCAAAAGTATATGTGAATCATATAAATCCTTTGGTTTATTATAACAATGTACTTGCCAAGGGTAAACAATATTAAGCTGTTTTTAGGTACCTGTTTTAGGTAAAAATAATTATTTTTAAGTTGTCGGCTGTCAATTTGCGGTGTTGCCAAATAAATATTTCAAAAACCATACTTTAGTATTCTACCAACTAAAAGGATACTAACTTTCTTTTTAAAAGAACTATGCATAACAAAATTTTACTAGCTTCTAGAATGCTATTAACTAGTAGCTACTAATTCATTTTAAAACCATTTTAAAAGTACGACTATGCATAAGGCTGTTGGACTTTATACTCAGCCATTAAATTTAAATTAAAAAAAATGCTTGTAAACTGCAAACTAACTCCATTTTTAGTGAGAGAAAATAATTGACAACATAAACCGAATTTTTGATTATAAATAACAATGTTTTTCGCGCGTAGTCACATTCGTTCGGCTCGTTCTTCGCGAAAGTCGTAATCGAAAATTGAATCGTCGATTTCAGTGTAAAATTGCTGAAAAATATTTAAATTTGAGAAATTCGTTAAGTGAAATATTACCAAGGTTAAATTGGGACGCCACGCCATATTGGAAATTGTAAAATTTTAGATGCGAATAAAAATTTTTTACTTACCTACGTTGAAAGTAAAGTTAGTTAATTTGGATATTATTAAACCCTGGATCAACGCTGTTGAGATTGAGAAGTTTCAATCGGGTCGAGTTCTGGAAAATTAAAATTACAACAGATGGTTTGCTGAATTTTGTTCTTAACGACACGTGTGCAACTGGATACGCACAAAAGCCAAATGGTGGTTAACAGGACGAACCGCACTCACTACCACTTCCGAGATTCATGTACAAGGTATTTGAAAAATTAAAGTCTATTAGTGCAAAACATGTTTTATTATCAAGTCAACATTTGTAATAACATTATAAAATTTTATTTGCTACACATTAACACTTAGCGACAAATGAGATTGAAATTTAGCCAGATTAAGAATACAGTAAATAAAATTTCAAATTCAGTGGTCGAACACAATTACACACGAAAAAGCCAAAAAGCGAAATTGTCGCTACAAAAATTTTCCTTTGAATAAAAACATTTTTCGTTATTCAAAATACGAGTTTTTATTTGCTAGAAAGACAGAGGTGTGACCCATAGGAATTCGCTACTGAGTGTTTTATGCTTCCGATAAAACTGAGCTAGCCGAGGTAATTTAAAGGTGAAAAAGGTTTTGTAACAAAATACCTTCACAATATATTGCCACGTCCCGAGGATCTCTATATCCTCGACTTAAAGACCTTTCCTTTTACCGTGGATATTCTTAGTTGTTGGGCGCCAACAATCGAAATGATAATTTCGATTGTAAAAATTTAATTAAAAATAAATTTGAAAATGAAAAAATGGTGTTTTTGTAAACGGTTTAATAATTTATTTGAATAACGATAACAAAACGAACAACTTGCAACTGCAATTAACGTGTTTTTGTAGTGTCCAGCGTGTAAGTGCGTTTCCTTAATTATTAAACTAACTACACAAAATATAACGTGATAACAATAAACTAAAATATAAACAATGAAAATAAACTTGATAAATGTTAAATGGTTACGACCTTAATTCGTGTTGCTTCGGTCGGATCTTCTTCGTATGGTGAGAATTTTGCCTGAACTCTAACTTATAGTAGCACAAAAACTTGGAGCACAGTACCAGCAAGGGTTGGAATTTCACCCAATGAACCCCCTTGTGTGGTTTCGTATTCACCGTGAAGCACCCTCGAACTTATCGAACACTAGAGCCGCTGGAACAAAATGTTCTACGGACCAACTTTTATCGTCGACCGGCTTGGTTCACAATTCTGCCAGACTTCTTTTTAGGACCTTTGTTATTCTCCTCCTCTTTTTTCCTGTTCCTTAGGAACCCTCGTCTTAACGCTATCCATCTTTTTAAATTTTTAAATAAATTTTATGCTATCCAACTAATTACGACTTGATCGAAAAATATGAAGATCTTAGATTTCTTTTTGTTTTGGATCTAAATTTGTCGATCGTTACGGTTGAATTTTCGGTGGTGAAAATTCCAACATCGATTTCTTCCTTTAGCCGGTATAGCAAAAGCCCCAATGCTGCAGGCAGTTTTAAAATTTATTACGAAAAACGCCAATTCGGCTCCGCCATGCTTCATGAATACTGTTGTCTGGTGTGACTTCAATTGTGCAGAGAGCTTGTGGCCTCTGTGGTAAAACTGAAGATTCCGACCGAAGTTCGTAAAAATGTTAAATAATCGTGATCGTAAAACTTAAAACTAGGAAAATGTAAAGACTTAAAATTATTTACACAAGGGTTGTTTATCCTATTTATTTCCTTGCAAGTTGTTCCTTGACTTCCAAGACTTCTGCACATTTTTGCAGGGTCGTGGAAGTCCCTGGTCCCTTTATACTCGGGTTTTTTTCCTCGTATTTCATCGCAATATATATATACACAGATTTTAGATAGTAGCTTCATATACCCCGTGTTTTTGAAAAAAAACAGTCAGGGGTAAAAAAACATTAACCGGGGGGAGGGGTACCGTTACTTAATCCGGATTAAGCCGATTTTAAGAAGATTCCTAGTGTATCTTGGAAATTTAAAATCCAATACCAATGAAATTATAATGGGACGAACTTAGAACTATACTTAACTCAACGCAGAAAGGATTTTGAAAATCGGTTTGTAAATGACGGAGTTCTGAGGTAACAAACATTAAAAAGAAAATAACCGAATTGATAACCTCCTTTTTTGAAGGCGTTAATAGTAATGACATGGAAATACTTAATAATAAATTTCAATTATTTGCTGTACCTAAACGTAATTTAATTTTATGCAAAAATTATACGTAGCATAATGTTCATATTTCCAGGTATTCTCTGCATTATTTGTGAATAACTTACTATAGAAATTAAATGACAAAGCGAATAATTTTAAAGTGTATTTACAAAAAGTGGACAAATAGTTCAATTAATATTTTATACAATTTGTAATTTACATATTTCAATATCTACTTACATTAAAAATTTAAAAAAATTCTAAAATACATAATCGTCAAAACGAAAGTCTAAATTTTATGTCAAAATTCTATATTAACTAATACATTATTAAACTTTAACCGTTACGTTGTAACGAATATTAATCTTCGAAGAAAATACATTGCTAGAAGAAAAATAGAAATAAATTTGTTGATAAAAAAATCTTTTCACACCATAAGCATAATTATTACATTATGTTTAAGGGGTTAGATACAGTTGTAGCGGACCAAATGCAAGACTTTTTCCGCATTCTTCTTTTGACAGCATATAAATATTTATTTAAAAACTGTTAACAACATCGACTATTATATGTTTTGGGGTATGTGTGAAATTTTTTTCATAAAAATATATTTAGAAATAGCAGAACTACAGCTGTATTCCGTAGTGCCTTATTTTTAACATCACTTTGCGGTGCTCAGGATAACTCTAGAGTGATTTATCAGAAACCAGAATTTCAAAAAAATTTCGTTAGTATATAGTATTATCTATCAAGTAAATTTAAAAGTAAACAAGTTAATTAAACGTAAAATATAAAATTTTTATTTTATAAGCTTTCGGTGAGTTGTGTCACCTTCGTGACACCTTCTGACACCTTCTGACGAAGGTGACACAACTCACCGAAACTTATAAAATAAAAATTTTATATTTTACGTTTAATTAACTTGTTTACTTTTAAATTTACTTGATATAATTATCACAAGTTAAGAATTAATATATTTATAGTATTGTCTAGTAGATAACTGAAGGATTTTCAAATTTTTAAACTAATTTTCTTTTAAAGCAAGAAAATCGATAATTTAACACCTTCAAAACATAAACTGTTTATTAAAACTGTCCCCATTTTTTTTGTAAACTGAAATTGTGACAAACCCCTCGGTTCTCGACTAGACAATACAATATACTAAAAAAAATTTTTTGAAATTTTGGTTTCAGATGAATCGCTCTCGAGTTATCGTGACCACCGCAAAGTGATGCCAAAAAAGGGTGCTCCAGGAATACCGCTGTACTTCTGCTGTTTCTTAATATTTTTCTATAAAAAAAAATTTAACACATACTCCAAAATATGTACTAGCTAACAGTTTTTAAATTAATATTTATTATGCTATCAAAAAAAAATTTGGAAAAGTCTTGCATTTCGCCAGTTACAACTGTATGTAACCACTTAAAATCCGAACAGGAGATAGTTAAATATAAAGATGCATCAAAAATTTGTACAAATTAAATATTTAAAACGTTTATAACCTACAAATACAAACGATATTATATTGGGACTTAATAAAGACTAAATTAATATTTAAAAATACCCTTAGCTACTGACATGAATTATTAACAGGCACTTTTGACGACGAGGGTTAGTTGACGAGGGTTACCGAATGTTGCGACCGCATGTGATTATTCATTTTGTCTCTTCTCGCAAAACTTTTCTTACAGATAATGCACTGGTGCGGTTTCTCTCCTGTGTGCGTTCTTATATGATTTTTTAACTTGTCCTTTCTGCTAAAATTACGTCCACAATCCGCACAATGGAAGGGCTTTTCGCCGGTATGTGTCCTCATGTGTAGGATCAACTTGTCCTTTCGTCCAAAGTGTCGCTCACACAAAGGACACGAGAATGCTCGAGTCTTCATGACTGGAGACTGGAGACTGGAGACAACGTCCTATAATGAATAAAGTAAGTTATCCTTTACATTTTGTGGTTTATATCCTCCGACGACCGTAACGTCAACTTCTGGTCCTCCATAAGGTATTTCAGATAAGTATGGATTCGAGAAGATTTCGTCGTTAAGCTCGTCGGGTTTTTATAGCTTTATACTTACATTAGAATGCGTCACCGATGGTATCCTTAACGGGTCCTCCGATATAGTATTATCTATTCCATCAATATCTCTCACCGTTTGTGCAATTGGATATTGCACATTCTCCCGGTTCGACGAATTATTTTTTGTGTCCCCTACATCAACAAAATTAATAAATTCTGTGGTGCAACCCGAATAACTGGCGTAACTCATGATTTTGTTTTGCTGTATGTAGACACTGTTTCTTAAATCTGTAACCTGTATCAAGCGCTATTAAACACGTAATGAACCTTTTACAATATCAACAGCCTTTATATAACTTAAAAATTAAAGTAGTTACCAACAAAATAATAATTTATATAAATAACATTTAAAAATTGGAATGGTTACCAACAAAATAATAATTACGTACTTACGACTTCAGGTACACAAACCAGCTGTTTGTTTTGTACCGTATGAAATTCGCTACCTTAATCCTCACTTTCTAACCAAAAATTTATATAATTAATGCATTTTGCGATTATACAGTAGTACTTCGATAATCCGGACGTTGCGTCGATAATCCTGATCCTCGATAATCCGGATTCAATTCCAGCGCAAAAAAATTATTATCTAATAATCGTAAACATTTTCGTATTGGCATTAATCTGTGCCATTAAAATACTTATAAGTTCATATTAATCAATGGTTTTTATTATCTGCTTCAATTATTTAACCATTAAAGGGAATTTTTGACAGTTCTAGCTAGTTTTTATTGTGTTTAAGGCGTCAAACGGCCCTTTTTTTAGTTATTTTCAATAATCCGGACTTTCGATAATCCGGATAGCCTTTGGTCGCAATTGATCCGGATTATCGATACTCTACTGCATTTAATTAATTTAATTAAGCTCTTACGGGTAATAAAAAAAAATCTTAATAAAAAATTTAAAAATCATAATACCTAGTATTTTCTCTCACATCAATAAATCACAAATATTTATTTCCTTATCAGAATGGTGTTATTTTCAGACAAAATTCAATAGCTCCTGAAGTAAGGTAATTTTTAAGAAGTGCGAATATTTTTTTCTGGCAAGAAAATTTTTTGGTAAATCGATCACCCTAATCTAAAACAACGGTTCACTTACATTCGCGCTTGAAATGATTGAGGTAATTAGCTTATTTCAAAATAACTAAAGTATATTATCAATATTTTTTATTTCGTTAAATTAAAATGAAATGTTTAAATCTAGTTCAACTTGGATTATAGCAATAATGACGATAGCGTCGTTATTGAAACAGCAAGGTACGTTTTGATTATTGAATTTAACCTTGTTAAAAAAATGTTCTTGTTTACTAACTATTTTTTAATTATATAAAAAACAATGACTTTGGTCGCAGGGTCTGTTAAATAAAGATACTTCTTTCACAATACCCAACAATATCTATTATATAAAAAATAGAGCTTGTAATTACATATGCCCAGGGCCGTTGCTAGGCACTGGGTAAACTAGGCGACTGCCTAGAGCGCAAACGATAAAGAGGCGCAAAAATTAATTGCAGTGTGCAATGTAAAATGAAATATTAATACTATAAATTTTTCTTATAAATTTATCTCGCGAAAAAATAATTCCCGGCATTGTAATCAATTTCAATGTTTTAGTATACATGGAAAGGGAAGTATGTGTCTCACTGCTTGTAAAAATAATTCCCAATATTTAATTGCGTGGCGCCTCGCGTCTGATAGACGCGTAAGTACCGAAAGATACATAGATAATAGTTACATAGAAAAGAAATATAAAACATATTTCTATAGAACAGAAATAAACCTCTACATTAAATTTGAACGAACTTGTAACAACTTTTGCGGCAAAAAAAGTTAGAAATGTTAAAATTTGATTTTTTTTAGTTTTATTTTTGTTAGAAAAGATATTTTTTTAATAAAAATATGTAAATGTAAGTATTTTTTTAAATATCGCGGATTTTCGTTTCCCAACTCAGCACTGCTATATAAATGGGAGGAGGACTCTGATAAAATTTTGCCTAGGGCGTCAAATATCCCAGCGCCGGTCCTGCTTGTGCTATCATAATACACCACGCGAGAATAATGAATGTTTTTTGATAGTCTTCAAATAGTCTTTTGCAATCCAAACAGAAAAACATTTTTGTGGCAATATTGATATGAAAACTAATTTATTTGTGTAATTAAAGAAAGCATTAAATAATTAAACACGAAGGTAAAGTTTGAAATAATTCAAATTGTAATATAGTTATTTTTTTTATAGCTTTACAAATTAGCTTTCTTTGGTTAACTTCATGCTCAAGTAAAAAGCGAGCAAACTTTACGTCCTTTGAGGCTGAGTTTACAAAACTGATATTGACACAAATTTTTTTTAGGGTAACTAAAAACTCGCAGACCAAGCAAAGAAAAAAATGATCAGTTTTTGACTGCTATTGTTTTTTTTTCGTATGTTTCTAGATAGTAGCGTCGTGAGTCTGGCTAAAGACGTCGCTACACCGCAGTACATATCAGAGCCGGCTCCGTTCACTAAAACATCCTCTGCATCTACCTTATTTAATCAAAACACACGGACCTAGAACAGAATGAGTTTTTAACGTAGTATCGATACAAAAAATTTATATTTCAAATTCGACTATTACACAATTTAAAAAAAAATGTATGTTGCTCTTCTGTTACTCTCTTCGTTTGAATGTCTTCATTGAAATTCTAAAAGAATTTTAGTGAGGTCTATGAAAATCAGTGGGAGTAATTAGCGTGCTACATATGATATTATATTGTATACAAGGCGTACATTAATGTACACGGGATTAGTATATTTTCTGTTAAGCGGCTGAATTTATTATAACCCGGTATTTAATACGCTTTTTACCCTTGACTGGTCTTTGAAAAACGGGTATATAAAGTTACTATGTACAATCTGTGTTTATTTATAAATATGTTTGTGTCACCATATCTCCCGAACGGTTACAGGTAGCGACGTACATTTTTGACAGCATGTTTGTAAAGACCAGGGGAGTGCTCCTGGCTGGTCAAATACAATTTTGAACCATGAGAAGAAATTCTATCTCAGAAAACCATATCTACACCCCCCCCCCCCAACCCCAAAATTTATGCACTGGGCCCTGTACAACCCTCTGTATTAAATAACTAATATTAATATAAATTTGCTACCATTATGGCTGAAAATTCACAACCATTATGGCTATTAAATTCATATTATTGGCTAACTATTTGCGCTACCATATCGGCTGACTGGATTACGAAGCGGTTTAAAACATATATTACTTTCTCTATACATTTAGGAAAATATACTGCAAAACAATTGAAATAAAATAAAAATTAAAAAAATTAATAAAATAAAAAAAAAAATAAAAAAATAAAATAAATTAAAAATAAAAAAAAATTAAAAAACTTACCAAACCTGCTTATACATTCCATAATAAACATTCTCCGTTTTCCCTGACTTCAAAATTAATGTTTATATTTTGTAGCGGGGGGTAATTTGCTGTTGAATGAAGCAAAAGAAATTATTTTTTTCTTTTTAAAGGGAACAGTAGTTTTTAAAGTAAGGTGCTTTTATTATTAATTTTTATTTTTAGAATTTTTTACAGTCAGGGGTTTTAAAATTTTTTAAATTATCAGAAAGATTAAAGTTGGTAGGACATTTAGGTTTAGATGTTGTAAAGAAAAACGTAAATTGTTCTTGGTTAGAAAGTGAGGATTAAGGTAGCGAATTTCATACGGTACAAAACAAACAGCTGGTTTGTGTACCTGAAGTCGTAAGTACGTAATTATTATTTTGTTGGTAACTATTCCAATTTTTAAATGTTATTTATATAAATTATTATTTTGTTGGTAACTACTTTAATTTTTAAGTTATATAAAGGCTGTTGATATTGTAAAAAGTTCATTACGTGTTTAATAGCGCTTGATACAGGTTACAGTTGATACAGATTTAAGAAACAGTGTCTACATACAGCAAAACAAAATCATGAGTTACGCCAGTTATTCGGGTTGCACCACAGAATTTATTAATTTTGTTGATGTAGGGGACACAAAAAATAATTCGTCGAACCGGGAGAATGTGCAATATCCAATTGCACAAACGGTGAGAGATATTGACGGATTGGATAATACTATATCGGAGGACCCGTTAAGGATACCATCGGTGACGCATTCTAATGTAAGTATAAAGCTATAAAAACCCCGACGAGCTTAACGACGAAATCTTCTCGAATCCATACTTATCTGAAATACCTTATGGAGGACCAGAAGTTGACGTTACGGTCGTCGGAGGATATAAACCACAAAGTGTTGACGATAACTTACTTTATTCATTATAGGACGTTGTCTCCAGTCTCCAGTCTCCAGTCATGAAGACTCCAGCATTCTCGTGTCCTTTGTGTGAGCGACCCTTTGGACGAAAGGACAAGTTGATCCTACACACGAGGACACATACCGGCGAAAAGCCCTTCCATTGTGCGGATTGTGGACGTGGTTTTAGCAGAAAGGACAAGTTAAAAAATCATATAAGAACGCACACAGGAGAGAAACCGCACCAGTGCATTATCTGCAGGAAAAGTTTTGCGAGAAGAGACAAAATGAATAATCACATGCGGTCGCAACATTCGGTAACCCTCGTCAACTAACCCTCGTCGTCAAAGGTTCCTGTTAATAATTCATGTCAGTAGCTAAGGGTATTTTTAAAGATTAATTTAGTCTTCGTTAAGTTTTGTAATTTTAATTGTAAGTTATTAAAGTTTAATTTAAAGTTATGAAATTGTAAGTTTTAATTTTTTTAATTTTTTTTCTACGTTAACGAATCGCAGGTTTGCAAATTTTTAACCTATAGTCTAATTTATATCGGGAAACTTCAGATAATTTAAATAGTACTTAATCTTGTAATAATAATAAACATTCACCACAAAAAAGCGAAATGTTATAACCAAAGTACAAATTACAAAAAACGGCAAAATGGTTATAATTAACAACATTTGATGTTTCGATTTTAACGTAATGGCGTACAATTCGGTGATAAATTTAATAAGAAGTCGAAAAGTGGCCCAATATAATATCGTTTGTATTTGTAGGTTATAAACGTTTTAAATATTTAATTTGTACACATTTTTGATGCATGTTTATATTTAACTATCTTCTGTTCGGATTTTAAGTGGTTACATACAGTTGTAACTGGCGAAATGCAAGACTTTTCCAAATTTTTTTTTGACAGCATAATAAATATTAATTTAAAAACTGTTAGCAGTAGATATAAATTGAGAGTGCACATCACCCCCCACTCCAACTCCCCAAAGCCACACCCACTTCTCAAGGTCGACCATTCAATTATTCTAAGCCACACCCACTTTCCAAGGTTAAGCTCCTATTGGTCAAAGTCTTCACCCACTTCTCAAGGTCAAGCACAAATACACCCTACTCTTCATCCATACCCCGCGGTAATCCAAGATCATCGACTAAGTGTCCGGGTCAAATGAGATCGTTTAGAGTGTCTATAATATTGTTTTCTATAACCTTGAAAATTAATATTTATTATATGATGAGTTAGGTATGTGTTGACAAAATTATCATGTTTGTAAGTACATACCTAACCCATCATATAATAAATAATCATTCTCAAGGTTATTATGTGATCAAAGTCACACCCAAGGTCATGTGTGAAGTCAATGACATTCCATCGATAAAAACTGTAAGTAAGTAAGTAACTGTAGTAAGGCCATACTTTCAAGTGATACTATTTTGCTAATGTAAGCTTCAAGGTCAAAAGCGAAGCAGTTAGTATATATAAATTTAGATACATTGAATATAGAATAGTATCTTTCAACATAATCTACAGTGAAGCAACATAATCCACAGTGAAGCAACAAATAATTGTTTACATATCTGAATATAAATCAACTCGAAAAAAGTAAGTAGAGTATTTATTCTAATTACATTTATAATAATAATTGGTAAATACTTTTGTTACAGTGGATTTGCTAAATGAAAAATCCTATCCACTAAATAAATCTCGCTCTAAAATTATTTCAATCGGATTATCTAAAATTAATCTGCAACCTACTATCACAATTAGTGGTTTAAAACAGAAAGTGATATTAAGCGATGCCGATTGGAAACGGATTAATTTTTACAAACCGATGCTATACTGCATATTTTAATGAAACTAACCCAAAATGGAATCCTGTGTTAGATTCATTTACCATTGAATTTCAAAATTTTAAAAATAAAAAACTTATAAAATTGTATAAAGATAAAGAACTTTGGGTTTATTTGGGTGCTGAATCCATGGAAGGTTTGTGGGGATTAGTGAATTTGATAAATACCTATTCAACAATACTACATAAACAATCATTTGATTTATTTTACTCCAACATCCTCAAAAATAACTTTAACTTACTAGAAAACCCAGCTAATTTAATCAAAACTATCAACATAGAAAATAATGGATTCATAAAGCATACTTTACTTGGAGCTCCTTCGATATTACAAAGTGATAACGGGAGAGAATTTGTAAATAATGTAATTAATAAATTGACCGATCTTTGGGATGGAATTAAAATTGTACATGGAAAGCCTCGACATTCACAGAGTCAGGGTTCTGTCGAACGTGCAAATCAGGATGTACAAAATATGCTAACTACGTGGATGATTTCCAACAATAGTACTGAATGGTCTCGAGGTTTAAAATTTGTTCAAATGATGAAAAATCGTGCATATCATAGCGGTATAAAGCAAACTCCATACGAAGCTTTATTTGGTACCAAAATGAAGCTAGGTTTAAAAACTTCTAATTTACCGAACGAAGTAATTGCAAAAGTACATTGCGAAGAAGATTTAATAAATATTATTGAATCAAATGGTACACATGATACGAATCAAGTAACCAAACAACCCGAAGCAATTGCAGCAGTACTTAGCGAAGAATATGTAATAAATATAATTGAATCAAGTGATACACATAATACGAATCAAGTAACTGAACAACCCGAAGCAATTGCAGAAGTACCTGGCAATGTAAATCAAGTAACCGAACAACCTGAAAATTTTGAAAACCACTTGTCAACTAACTTGTTGAAAGAAACTTTAGAAAATGAAGAGGACGGTATTGAAAACATGGAAGTTATAATAATACCTGATGAAGTAGAAGATATTAATATATTACAAAACAATAAGATACTTATTACTGACAATCGACGAGCTGCTAAACAAAATTTGAAAATTCAAGCAAATAAAATGTGCAATATTTCAAGTTCTAAATTTCCACCAGCAACTATCGGAGACACCGTTAAAGTACAAATACCTGAAGTGGATCGAGGCAAAACAGATCCTCGAAATTTACTCTGCATCGTATTATCAGTAGATGATAAAAACGAATACTATCAACTAGGAACTAAACATGGAAAATTAAAACAGTTGTACACTAGAAATCAATTCGATGTGTGTAAACAAAAATTTTTGTCTGTTGATGAAGTTCCTTGTATCGAAAAATCCGTTCGAGAAGTAATCAAACAAGAATCTTTAACTGGAGGACAAGGATTTAAAAAATGCAATTGCAAGGGAAAATGCACAACAAAGAGATGTCTATGTAGAGCTGCCAATGTGTTGTGTAATTCGAAATACCATAGTAGCAATCCATGCTGCAATAAAGATTAATTATTATGCTGTGTTTAGTTTTTAATTAGTTCAATAAAATTAAGTAAAAATTTAAATATTTATTATTTGAAATTTCGTTATTTAATAAAATATCTGTAATAATTTATTGTTATTCGCACAATTTAGAAGTAATCGCAATTTATAAAACTATTTTAAAAAAATTAGCAAAAATGAGTAGGACGAATATGACGCGTCTAAAGTAAACGCCCACATTTACTTGTAAAATCTCTACTTGATAAAAATTTCACCAGCTTTGATGCCCTTTGGCGAGTATAACCGAAGAACTACGATGAGGCACCCGATGATCGTGTTGCCGTAATTTCGTATCTCAGCTTCAGCCCCATGTGTAAAACCATGGGGGTGAAGCTGAGATACGAAATTACGGCAACACGTGTAATATAAGCATACTACACCATTTAAAGAAATTATTTTTCAATTTCAGGTTTCGCGATATACTTTTTTTACATTTTGGAAATTGAAACGGCCTTTAATTTAAAGGCTCTTATTAAAGAAATTATATGTAAACTTCAGGGGATCGGTTTAAATGTTGTAGCTACGGTATGTGATCAGGGCCCTACTAGTAAGTCAGCTATGTCTCAGTTATGTTCAGAGAGACACCCCAAACAAAGTCCATATTATTTCTTTGTTAACGAACAGCCTATTGTTACTATTTTTGATGTTCCACATCTTTTAAAATGTACTAGAAATGCATTATTAAAATGCAAGATTGAATTCGAACCTCACAAGTTTGCTAAATTTGAATATATACAGTCTGCTTTTAATCTCGACAACCAAAAATCTTTTAAAACATTAATTAAATTAAAATCGGAGCATTTCAATTTTAAAGATTCCTACGTGAAGATGAAAGTAAAGGTTGCTGCTGCACAGTTGAGTAATTCGGTGGCTTCGGTTATCGAAACTTATTCTACACTGGGAAAGTTGCCTTCTGAATCAATTTTCACTGCAGAATTTGCCAAAAAGATTGATGATTTATTTGACTCATTGAACGGGCATTTAATGAGGGCTAAAGAATCAAAGCCATATAGATGTGCATTAACTGCAACTTCTCCTCATTTGGAGCTTTGGTCGAGATTGCTAGTAGAACTGAAACAGTGGAAACTAATTGAATTGCAATCGGGAATTGATGTCACTAACAAGTATCCGTTCATTAAAAGTTGGCAAACAACAATTAAATCAATTATTTTCCTCTGGAATCACCTGCAAGGCTTAGACCAATTTGGATTTTTAAATTTGAGATGATTAAATCAAGATCCAGTAGAGAACTTGTTTTGTAATATTAGGCAGCATGGCCTTTGTAATACTAATCCAACTTGCCATCAATTTGTTGCAGCTTTAAAAACTGTCGTGGTCAACAAATTAGTTTCGCCTGTGGGTGATGGGAATTGTGAGAAAGACACTTGTGTCCCTTTGGACAATTTAGGAAGTTTACTTCAATACTCGTCGCATGAAGACGAACAAATGTTGGAATCAGATATAATAACAGATTTTGAAACATTACAAACCGAAAGCCTCCGTGTGAGGACAGTCAAGGTTTAGCCTATGTTGCTGGCTATGTTTTGAAAAAGATTGTTATACCTGATTGCAATAATTGTCGTAATAAATTATTTAGCCACGAAATATGTAACCACCATTTGTTTACTTCTTTTAGGGAGATGGACGACCACACACGGAGGTTGAATTATGCTAGTGAATATGTAATGTTACTTCTGAAGAATATTCATGACAATTTGTATAAATTTCTTGAAGAACATGGTTTCCAATCATCGTTGGAGAATCAGTTTAAAGGTATATATAAATTGAATTGCGATACTGCAGAGGTATACTGCACAGAACATGACTGCGACAATTTGATTTTAGAAAAATGTGTACCATTTTTAATTTTCAAATATGTCAAGGATAGACATAAATCAACATCCGTGTCCAGTCGACGACCTTAAAAGAATGAATTACTTTATATTGTATTAATTGTTATTTACTGATTGTTGTATTGTATTGTTGTATTGAGTGTTTTTGATATAAATCCTTACGCACGATTTGGGGTTAAGTTTTTCCTACTTTGATGGAAACCCATTGTAGGTTGCTCCTTAACTCACGATCATAGATCGTTCAGATGACAATACGTTGTATTTTGGTTTCCATGTTAACATAATTAATAAAGAATTAAAAATAATGTTTATATAACTTGTTCGTTTTAATACTTATTTAATATTATTGTTTTTTTGTATATATTACTGTTTGTTGTACATACAAATTGTTGTGTTTTTTATAAATTTCTGTATTAACTTGTGATTAATATATTTCATATACATTTTTAATTTGACTGAATTTTCATTGATAATCAACCTCCTGTTGTCAGATTTATCAGATAATTATTTTAAATTCTCAAGAAATTTATTTATCTATTTTCTATAATTACCTCTGTTTATTATAGAAAATTTATAAATAAATTTTTTAAGAATTTAAAATTTTAAATCTTGTAATAAAATTATGAAATTATACAGAGCCATTCAAACGCCGCGCAAAAATTTTAGTTGTGCCTTACGGCCGCAGGAGGGCCGTGTTGCGATGAATTAACATGCGAGGTTCCCTTCTCCTACTTATATGTTCTGTGTGTAAAACTGTCTTTATCGGTGGTACCAACGTAAGATTGAAAAATATGACAATATAAGGCCGCGCACTAGAGGTTTAAATCAGTTTAGGGTGACAACCGGTAAAGGCGAGTACTATTTTCATATTTCTTATATTTAATTTATTTAATTATTTATTAGACACTTTAGTCTTTGTGAAATTTATCTAGTTATTTAAAAATTTACAAAAAATTATAAAATATTCATAAAAATCTAATAAAATCGTAAAAATAATTAAAAGTTGTAACGAAAAAAGTGATAACTATAGAAAAAAATTGTTACATAATAAGTTTGTACGATTTGATATCCTCGTGGTGTTTTGAAGAATTTTTGTGTACTTGTTTTAAATTACGTTTGAGAAGCCGACAAAATGAACGGAGAAGTAGCAGCCGTAAATTATCCTATGGTGTCCCTCTACGTAGGCGATTTACATCCAGATGTCACGGAGGCGATTCTGTTCCAGAAATTCATCCCGATGGGTCTGATAGCGTCGATCCGTGTGTGTCGCGATATGATTACTCGACGTTCTCTTGGCTACGCATATGTGAACTTCTACCTAATGGCCGATACGGAAAGAGCTTTGGATACGTTAAATTTCGATTGTTTGATAGGCTTTCCAATGCGTATTATGTGGTCGCATCGCGATCCGTCATTGAGAAAATCAGGCGTTGGTAATGTTTTCATTAAGAATCTGGAGAAAAGTATCGATAATAAAGTTATGTACGACACCTTTTCCGCGTTTGGAAACATTTTGAGTTGCAAGGTCGCACTGGATGAAAACAAGTGCAGCAAGGGTTACGGCTTTGTGCACTTTGAAACCGAACAAAATGCTAATAAATGTATCGAGATGGTCAACGGTATGTTGCTCAACGGAAAGAAAGTATACGTCGGTCGCTTCATTTCTCGTCGTGATCGCGAGACGGAATTCGGGAAGAGAGCAATACTCTTCACCAATGTTTACGTTAAAAATTTTAGTAAAGAAATGAGCGAAGAAGAATTGAGGGAGATCTTCGAAAATATGGGAAGAATTACCAGCTTGAAGATTATGACAGATAAGGATGGCAAATCGACCGGATTTGGCTTTGTAGCATTCGACGACGCCGATTCAGCTAAAAAAGCAGTTAACGACTTGAACGGTAAAGAGATGTCTCACGGAAAGCTATTATATGTAGGTCGTGCGCAGAAGAAGGCCGAACGTCAACAAGAACTTAAAATGGAACGTATTAACCGCTGCCAAGGTGTTAATTTATACATCAAAAACTTGGACTACAGCATCGATGATAAGTGCTTACGCGAGAAATTTGAGCCATTTGGCACCATCACTTCGGCTAAGGTAATGCTCGAAGAAGGTCTCAGTCGTGGTTTTCGATTCGTATGTTTTTTGTCGCCGGAAGTAGCAACTTAAGCGATCACGGAGATGAACGGCCGCATGGTCGGTGGCAAACCACTTTATGTCGCCTTGGCTCAACGCAAGGAAAACCGCAAAGCGTAGCTGAACTCTCAATACTTGCATCGCCAGGCCATCATGAGCATGCAAGATCCGTCGGGTCACTACTTGCAAACAGTTAATACAGCAGGCGGTAACTTCTTGCCTGCCGTCCAACAACACACATCGCAAGTACCTCACGTACCTCAACCCTCTCAGCATGCCGATAACTTTGCATCGGCGTATCACGCGGCCACACGTTCCACGAACCCAGCCAAGGTCAACGGAAACCCACAAATTCCTCGGCCAGTCACCGGCAAACAACAACAAATGCAGAATCCGTCAGGTCACTACTTGCAAACAGTTCATACAGCAGGCGGTAACTTCTTGCCCGCCGTTCAACAACACACATCGCAAGTACCTCACGTACCTCAACCCTCTCAGCATGACGATAACTTAGCATCGGCGTATCACGCGGCCACACGTTCCACGAACCCAGCCAAGGTCAACTGAAACCCACAAGTTCCTCGGCCAGTCACCGGCAAACAACAACAAATGCAGAATCCGTCGGGTCACTACTTGCAAACAGTTAATACAGCAGGCAGTAACTTCTTGCCCGTCGTCCAACAACACACATCGCAAGTACCTCACGTACCTCAACCCTCTTAGCATGCCGATAACTTAGCATTGGCGTATCACGCGGCCACACGTTCCACGAACCCAGCCAAGGTCAACGGAAATCCACAAATTCCTCGGCCAGTCACCGGCAAACAACAACAAATGCAGAATCCGTCGGGTCACTACTTGCAAACAGTTAATACAGAAGGCGGTAACTTCTTGCCCGCCGTTCAACAACACACATCGCAAGTACTTCACGTACCTCAACCCTCTCGGCATGCCGATAACTTAGCATCGGCGTATCACGCGGCCACACGTTCCACGAACCCAGCCAAGGTCAACGAAAACCCACAAATTCCTCGGCCAGTCACCGGCAAACAACAACAAATGCAGAATCCGTCAGGTCACTACTTGCAAACAGTTCATACAGCAGGCGGTAACTTCTTGCCCGCCGTTCAACAACACACATCGCAAGTACCTCACGTACCTCAACCCTCTTAGCATGCCGATAACTTAGCATCGGCGTATCACGCGGCCACACGTTCCCCGAACCCAGCCAGGGTCAACGGAAACCCACAACTTCCTCGGCCAGTCACCGGCAAACAACAACAAATGCAGAATCCGTCGGGTCACTACTTGCAAACAGGTAATACAGCAGGCGGTAACTTCTTGCCCGCCGTTCAACAACACACATCGCAAGTACCTCACGTACCTCAACCCTCTCAGCAGGACGATAACTTAGCATCGGCGTATCACGCGGCCACACGTTCCACGAACCCAGCCAAGGTCAACTGAAACCCACAAGTTCCTCGGCCGGTCACCGGCAAACAACAACAAATGCAGAATCCGTCGGGTCACTACTTGCAAACAGTTAATACAGCAGGCAGTAACTTCTTGCCCGTCGTCCAACAACACACATCGCAAGTACCTCACGTACCTCAACCCTCTTAGCATGCCGATAACTTAGCATCGGCGTATCACGCGGCCACACGTTCCTCGAACCCAGCCAGGGTCAACGGAAACCCACAACTTCCTCGGCCAGTCACCGGCAAACAACAACAAATGCAGAATCCGTCGGGTCACTACTTGCAAACAGGTAATACAGCAGGCGGTAACTTCTTGCCCGCCGTTCAACAACACACATCGCAAGTACCTCACGTACCTCAACCCTCTCAGCATGACGATAACTTAGCATCGGCGTATCACGCGGCCACACGTTCCACGAACCCAGCCAAGGTCAACGGAAACCCACAAGTTCCTCGGCCAGTCACCGGCAAACAACAACAAATGCAGAATCCGTCGGGTCACTACTTGCAAACAGTTAATACAGAAGGCGGTAACTTCTTGCCCGCCGTTCAACAACACACATCGCAAGTACTTCACGTACCTCAACCCTCTCGGCATGCCGATAACTTAGCATCGGCGTATCACGCGGCCACACGTTCCACGAACCCAGCCAAGGTCAACGGAAACCCACAAATTCCTCGGCCAGTCACCGGCAAACAACAACAAATGCAGAATCCGTCAGGTCACTACTTGCAAACAGTTCATACAGCAGGCGGTAACTTCTTGCCCGCCGTTCAACAACACACATCGCAAGTACTTCACGTACCTCAACCCTCTCGGCATGCCGATAACTTAGCATCGGCGTATCACGCGGCCACACGTTCCACGAACCCAGCCAAGGTCAACGGAAACCCACAAATTCCTCGGCCAGTCACCGGCAAACAACAACAAATGCAGAATCCGTCAGGTCACTACTTGCAAACAGTTCATACAGCAGGCGGTAACTTCTTGCCCGCCGTTCAACAACACACATCGCAAGTACCTCACGTACCTCAACCCTCTTAGCATGCCAATAACTTAGCATCGGCGTATCACGCGGCCACACGTTCCCCGAACCCAGCCAGGGTCAACGGAAACCCACAAGTTCCTCGGCCAGTCACCGGCAAACAACAACAAATGCAGAATCCGTCGGGTCACTACTTGCAAACAGGTAATACAGCAGGCGGTAACTTCTTGCCCGCCGTTCAACAACACACATCGCAAGTACCTCACGTACCTCAACCCTCTCAGCATGACGATAACTTAGCATCGGCGTATCACGCGGCCACACGTTCCACGAACCCAGCCAAGGTCAACTGAAACCCACAAGTTCCTCGGCCAGTCACCGGCAAACAACAACAAATGCAGAATCCGTCGGGTCACTACTTGCAAACAGTTAATACAGCAGGCAGTAACTTCTTGCCCGTCGTCCAACAACACACATCGCAAGTACCTCACGTACCTCAACCCTCTTAGCATGCCGATAACTTAGCATTGGCGTATCACGCGGCCACACGTTCCACGAACCCAGCCAAGGTCAACGGAAACCTACAAATTCCTCGGCCAGTCACCGGCAAACAACAACAAATGCAGAATCCATCGGGTCACTACTTGCAAACAGTTAATACAGAAGGCGGTAACTTCTTGCCCGCCGTTCAACAACACACATCGCAAGTACCTCACGTACCTCAACCCTCTCGGCATGCCGATAACTTAGCATCGGCGTATCACGCGGCCACACGTTCCACGAACCCAGCCAAGGTCAACGGAAACCCACAAATTCCTCGGCCAGTCACCGGCAAACAACAACAAATGCAGAATCCGTCAGGTCACTACTTGCAAACAGTTCATACAGCAGGCGGTAACTTCTTGCCCGCCGTTCAACAACACACATCGCAAGTACCTCACGTACCTCAACCCTCTTAGCATGCCAATAACTTAGCATCGGCGTATCACGCGGCCACACGTTCCCCGAACCCAGCCAGGGTCAACGGAAACCCACAAGTTCCTCGGCCAGTCACCGGCAAACAACAACAAATGCAGAATCCGTCGGGTCACTACTTGCAAACAGGTAATACAGCAGGCGGTAACTTCTTGCCCGCCGTTCAACAACACACATCGCAAGTACCTCACGTACCTCAACCCTCTCAGCATGACGATAACTTAGCATCGGCGTATCACGCGGCCACACGTTCCACGAACCCAGCCAAGGTCAACTGAAACCCACAAGTTCCTCGGCCAGTCACCGGCAAACAACAACAAATGCAGAATCCGTCGGGTCACTACTTGCAAACAGTTAATACAGCAGGCAGTAACTTCTTGCCCGTCGTCCAACAACACACATCGCAAGTACCTCACGTACCTCAACCCTCTTAGCATGCCGATAACTTAGCATTGGCGTATCACGCGGCCACACGTTCCACGAACCCAGCCAAGGTCAACGGAAACCTACAAATTCCTCGGCCAGTCACCGGCAAACAACAACAAATGCAGAATCCATCGGGTCACTACTTGCAAACAGTTAATACAGAAGGCGGTAACTTCTTGCCCGCCGTTCAACAACACACATCGCAAGTACTTCACGTACCTCAACCCTCTCGGCATGCCGATAACTTAGCATCGGCGTATCACGCGGCCACACGTTCCACGAACCCAGCCAAGGTCAACGGAAACCCACAAATTCCTCGGCCAGTCACCGGCAAACAACAACAGATGCAGAATCCATCGGGTCACTACTTGCAAACAGTTAATACAGAAGGCGGTAACTTCTTGCCCGCCGTTCAACAACACACATCGCAAGTACTTCACGTACCTCAACCCTCTCGGCATGCCGATAACTTAGCATCGGCGTATCACGCGGCCACACGTTCCACGAACCCAGCCAAGGTCAACGGAAACCCACAAGTTCCTCGGCCAGTCACCGGCAAACAACAACAAATGCAGAATCCGTCGGGTCACTACTTGCAAACAGTTAATACAGCAGGCGGTAACTTCTTGCCAGCCGTCCAACAACACACATCGCAAGTACCTCACGTACCTCAACCCTCTCGGAATGCCGATAACTTAGCATCGGCGTATCACGCGGCCACACGTTCCCCGAACCCAGCCAAGGTCAACGGAAACCCACAAGTTCCTCGGCCAGTCACCGGCAAACAACAACAAATGCAGAATCCGTCGGGTCACTACTTGCAAACAGTTAATACAGCAGGCGGTAACTTCTTGCCCGCCGTCCAACAACACACATCGCAAGTACCTCACGTACCTCAACACTCTCAGCATGCCGATAACTTAGCATCGGCGTATCAGGCGGCCACACGTTCCACGAACCCAGCCAAGGTCAACGGAAACCCGCAAGTTCCTCGGCGAGTCAACGGCAAACAACAACAAATGCAGAATCCGTCGGGTCACTACTTGCAAACAGTTAATACAGCAGGCGGTAACTTCATGCCCGCCGTTCAACAACACACATCGCAAGTACTTCACGTACCTCAACCCTCTCGGCATGCCGATAACTTAGCATCGGCGTATCACGCGGCCACACGTTCCCCGAACCCAGCCAGGGTCAACGGAAACCCACAAGTTCCTCGGCCAGTCACCGGCAAACAACAACAAATGCAGAATCCGTCGGGTCACTACTTGCAAACAGGTAATACAGCAGGCGGTAACTTCTTGCCCGCCGTCCAACAACACACATCGCAAGTACCTCACGTACCTCAACCCTCTCGGCATGCCGATAACTTAGCATCGGCGTATCACGCGGCCACACGTTTCCCGAACCCAACCAAGGTCAACGGAAACCCACAAATTCCTCGGGCAGTCACCGGCAAACAACAACAAATGCAGAATCCGTCGGGTCACTACTTTCAAACAGTTAATACAGCAGGCGGTAACTTCTTGCCCGCCGTTCAACAACACACATCGCAAGTACCTCACGTACCTCAACCCTCTCAGCATGACGATAACTTAGCATCGGCGTATCACGCGGCCACACGTTTCCCGAACCCAGCCAGGGTCAACGGAAACCCACAAGTTCCTCGGCCAGTCACCGGCAAACAACAACAAATGCAGAATCCGTCGGGTCACTACTTGCAAACAGTTAATACAGCAGGCGGTAACTTTTTGCCCGCCGTCCAACAACACACATCGCAAGTACCTCAACCCTCTCAGCATGCCGATAACTTAGCATCGGCATATCACGCGGCCACACGTTCCACGAACCCAGCCAGGGTCAACGGAAATCCACAAGTTCTTCGGCCAGTCACCGGCAAACAACAACAAATGCAGAAAATGCAGCGTGGTGCAATGCCACCTCAAAACGGTTATGCTGAAAACTACAAAAATTGAAAAAAATAATGTAACTTTTTTGTTTTAAATGTGTATTTGGTTTATTTAGTTTTTTTTGAAATTTTCACTGCTTTATATGTTTTATCGTCATAGTAGTTCATTGATTCCTGGAGTCTTTTGGCAATGAAAGTGTAATCAAATTTGTAACTTTTCATTCGATTTTATTTTGGGAATTGCTAGAAATGTAAAATTTGTGTTAATAAAGTTTTTTTTATAAAAATAAAGAGTTCGAAATATTTGTGCCTTTCGACGCCGCATTTTATAACAGTAGCATTAATATGGAATTCCGCTGGTAAATTCAAGAAAAAAAGTAAATACTTACTTTTCAAATAAATTTTTGGATCTGAAATGTTTTAACAAATATGTACTAGATGCAGTATATTTAAATTATAAAATACTTCAAAAATATTACCTAATGTTTATCAGGTTACGTTAATGCAATTACTGCAAATTACGTTTTGAATCATAACAATTAAAATTATAACTAGAAAATTCTCAGATAATATTTATACCAAGGACCGTATTTAGACTAGATTTACAGGTGGGGTTCTAAAAATATTAAAAAATAAATAGCTAATTTATTAAAACAAAAAGGAAACTAAAATTTAAAACAAAAAATAAAAGTATAAAGTACAACATAAATTTAAAAAATAAAAAACACCTACAATAAAAAGTAAATTTAAAATTAAAATCAGAAGGAACTCGATAAATAATAAAATACATAAATAAAAAAATGTAAGTCTTAACTTAAACCGTCAGTCATGCTAAAATCGGCAAAATAAATTTAATTTAGGGCCAATAGTACAGTTGTAAGTCTTAAGTTGAAAATTTGGATTAACCAATGAAATACGTTGAAAAGCTGTTTTTTAAGAAATATTATTAGTTAATCTAAATTTTGGTTTAACCTGCAACTGAACAAAATGAACCTTGATAATTTTGTTATATTAATTTTTGAAATGTAATGTTTGCAGAAAAACGAGTAGAGGGATATTTTTTGCCAAGACCACTAGATTTTGCTCCGCTGATTTTTTGAGTATAATTTTGTGCAAGTATTTTTGCAATAAGATTTTATTTTTGAGTATTGTTATTGAAAAATTTTGTTTGAAAGTTTTTTGGTCGAAAGCGACCGCAAAAAAGTTGAAATTTTGTGAGATTGTTTTTATTTAATAATTAAAGTGATTATTTTTTGAGCGATTTTTCTTTATTTGAGTTTGATATTCAGAGAAAAGTTTGATTTTTGTGACCTTTATTTAATGGTTGAAAATATTTTGTCGAGTGAGCGACAAATTTTGACCACAGGTTGACTTTTGGGGGTGCTTTTGCGGATAAAATTTTGTTGATGCCATTTTAAAAGTTTTGTTTACTACGATATTTTTAATAAGTTTAAACTTATTCATATTTTAATTTTAAACTCTCTTGTAAAAAACAGTCTTTAAATAAAATATAATAATTATAAAATTTGAATAAAAATTACAAACTAAATTCTTATTTTACCGATGACGATGGTAAAATAATGTTGTCAAAACGAAGAACTAAATTAAACTGAAAGAAAAATTCTCAAATCTTAAGCAAGTGTACATATTTTCAAATAAAATTCACACCAAAATATAAAACAATTTATGGGTTTACAATGCCCACTCTAATTATTAAGTAGTCGCAGACTTTTACACAGTACTGTAAATATATAGGGCCTTTTTATATTCTTTATCGTCAGTTTTTATATTTTTACAATTTAGTAGTAGGTGCATTCAATCCAGTGTCGCCAATCGCCGTATATTAATAATACGAATTTCGGATTTTTTAGTTTAGGATTTAATTTATTAGAAATATCTCTTTAGTTTTAATTTTTATTTAAACACTTTATGTTTAATGTTATTGGTTTTTCTGATTTCGGAGGGCGGGGGGGTTGTAACCCTTAAAACCCTACGTAAATACGGCCCTGTTTGTACCTAAACTTAATTAATTAATTCTCAAGTTTAAAAATATTCAATGAAAATAAAATTTATGTAATTATATTTCTCAAATCTCATCAAATAGCAATAGGTTTTCAAAAGAGTAGTGTAAAATCACGAATATGTATTTTTGAACATCTTGTATTATGGAATATACGCCTGAGTGGCATTAAATTGTAAAATCATAACTTACAATAATTAAAGTTTAAAGAAAAGCTTTCCTAAGTGCTTGTTCACAATGTACGTAAGACATAAGATAAACTTAACACATACATAAGACATAAAGTTGAACTAGGAAATTCTTATGTTTATGTTGATCTTATGTTCGGCTTAATATGTTCGTACATAAGATTGAAATTATGTTACATTTAGTGAAATTTGTGGTTTGAAGTTAGTAGTGTTTGGTCATAAGTTGAAATAAATTGACGAAATTGACATACACATAGCCTTTGTTATAAAGTTTATTCGTTTATTTTTTTTGTTATACGCATGAGCAGTTTCATATATTTCTTATGTTCATTGTGAACACTTTTGCGGCTTATGTCAAAATTATGGTTTATGCTTATGTTAGGCTTATGCACGTCTTATGTTTATGTACATTGTGAACAAGCACTAAAGTAAATTAAAATTGGAATTAACTATTTACATAGTTAAAAATTTAATTTTCAAGGAGTAGGAAAATTATGTAGTTTAAAAAAATTAAAAAAAAAAAATTAAAACCGACTTAAAAAAAATTACTGTGAAAAAAATGCACTAAAAAGTAAAAAATAATTACGTTATTTAGTTACTTCAACTAGCTGGCATAGGCGGTCAATTATTGTAATCTTTGCAGTCGGTGCCAGCCAAGCTGGCTAAATTACTAAAACTAAATTTTTTAAAAGCTTGGCAGGCACCGACTGCAAAGATTACAATAATTGGTTACTGTCAGACAACGATCATCACGAATTTTACAATTTCAACTGCACTATAAGAAAGAGCACAATTTTCTGAGTATAATGCAACAAAAATTTTTGCGGTCCGTGCATTCGTTTTCGAAAAAAAGGCATTTTAAAGTTATTAAAAGCAAGGTAGTGGTAACCCGATACACCCCGTTGCAACGTGTCGAGCCACGGTCAACTAGCACGTTCCGTTCCTATTCTTCATTTTGTTGACGGTACGAGTGCTTTAATACACTCTTAATGTTTGATTTCAATCGCGGTCGACACCCGAACGAGTTCTATGGCTTCGAGTTCCACCCTTGGCGAGTTCTGTCATTTTTCAGGGATATTTTTAATTTTTTTTGCGTAAGGTGAAAAAAGAAAAACTTCCGGAGGGCCCGAGGGCCCGGAGGGCGCCGAAGGCGTCCGGAGGGTCTGTTTTATTTTTTTGCCTTACACAAAATCGGCTAATCATGCAGCCGTGTTAAAAGGTGTATTTAAAATACATGTAAATTTAACTTTTTCAAATTCGATTTTTTCGAGAACTAATGCATGGTTCGCAGAAATTCTTGTTGCATTATACACAGAAAATTGTCCTCTTTCCTATAGTGTAGTTGAAATTTTGAAATTCGTGATGAGGGTTGTCTGACAGTAACCTAATGTTTTTATTATTATTTATTTATTTTATGTTTTTTTTTTTTTTTTAATAAAAACATTATTATAAAACGTTTAATTAACTTGTTTATTCCAAGATTATTTAATTATATTTCACAAGTTAAAAAATTAATTTATTAAATATTCATGCTTTTTAGTGCATGTTGCGTTCCGTAACTATTTATCGAAAGCGGGTACCTACTAAACGCAAAAAGAATTTTGAAAATCCGATCATAGTTGATATAAATGTATTTACTATTTACCTTATACTTAACGTACCACTTAGAAGATTAATAAAATCTACCCTGTTAATTTGCTATGAATTTTGATTTTAATTTTATAAAGTATTTGAATTTGAATTTTGGGAGGTAAAACTTTGAAAACTAAAGTTGGCAGTAAAACAGGAAGATAAGATGCCTTTGGTCAAAGACGGCCACCGCAGCGGAGGTTTAAATTTTGTTCCGCTGATTTTTTTGTGATAGTTTTTGAGTTTAAGAATAATAAATTGATTTTGTTTTTGATAGTGGTTTGTTTAAATTTGAAAGTGAGTGAAAGATAAAAATTTTGAAGAGAGTGTGATGTTTTTGATTGCTTAAAATTTTGAGAATTGGAAATAATTAAAATATAATTTATATTACATCACATTTTATTGGCATTCCAAATCTTCGAGCTTTTCAAGATTGGAACCTACTTGTGAACCCTGAGAAAGAGAAAAAAGCAAGTTATTTTAAAATTACAAAACGCAGAAATTATTAAAACACATTTGGAATTTGACGGTTGATAAAATTAAAAGTTTAACAAATGTTTGGAGATAATGCAAATTTGCACATGGTGAAAGGTGATTTGAAAAGGACAGTTTTGCAAGAATAAAATAAATAAAATTAATTAAGTGAAATAACTAAATACAGTCGAGTCGCGAAATAGTGAATTAAATATGGCAAAGACCTTTCACTTTTTCGGGGTTGTTCACTATTTCGATATTGACAAAATTTACAATAAAATCACATTTTGAAAATGAAAGCTTTGATTTATTGAAAGTATAAGAAACCATCTCATCCCCGTCTTCCTTTTCTGGATCAAAATCAATCTGAATTTCGTTCCCTGTATAATATTCGATATCCTTGTTCCACCTTGTTTCAATACTTTTTCTTGTATTACATCAATATATTATATAAAAATTTTTAACATACAGTGGCTCATACTGAAATCCGGACGCTGCTATACTAGCAATGCAAATTGTACTTTTTAAAACTCTTTTAATATGTAAAAATCGATTTTACAAAAATATTTTTCAGACATTTTTTGTAGATAATTGTATTCTCTTCATTTTTGTTCCTATACATTTTTTTACTTTGTTGCATCGTTTATGACTGAAAATGACTAAAAGCTTTACTCGGTAAAGCTTTTTAATAAAATTAAAAATTCACAATGGAATTCTTATGGTATTTTCAGGGGATTCAGGGGTCGCTAGTTTTTGGTCTTGTGAGATATTTTAGGATTTGTGATTTTTGAATTTGTAAGTAATAATTAAATTATTTATATAAAGTGATTTTATGCGTATGCATTACGGCGTAGTTTTTAATATTTGGAAATTTTTTGATAAGTGGCTACTGAGCAACAGTAAATTTGATTAGTTTGATAAAATTGAAAAGAAAACAGTGAAAATTATTAAATTGGATTTGGATTGTTTAAAGTTGAAAATTTTAAAAATTATATTTGAGCGAACGAATGTTGAAATTTATCCAAATCATCGCGACGATTTGGATAAGGCTGAAAATCAAACTTCGCTCTCTTTAAAGACAAAATAATAAAATTTTATTTTGCATTAATTTAAATTGAGATTTTGGATTAGTTATTAAATTTAGAGAACTACTTATTATTTTTTTGAACAAGAAAGTTCTTTATTTTTATATTTTGATGACGCTGAAACCTGAAATTTCAAAAATTTGGATTAAATTAAGATTTATTTAAATTTAATTTTGTTGATAAAAAAGTGCTTTTGGATACACAATATTATAATTGTTTGCGAACCTCCTCCTTGCGCTCTCATTTATTTTGATTTTATCCAAATAAAAAAGACATCGACCAATCGCGTTTCTTTTGGGTGCCATAACTGATTTGATGATTGATTGATTAATCGATTGTGTGTTGAGTTGTGTTATGCTAGGGCTACATCTGCGTTAACGTCTAGCGAGAGAAAATGCGTTATTTAACGGAAGAAAAAATTACGCGCTAGATTATATATTTTTGAATGGCTACATCTATGTTAATGTTTAAAGTGATGTTTAACGTAGTTCATGTACAGTAAACTCTCGATTTCGAGCATCACTACCACGAAAGAAGCATATAAAATGTGTCGCTCAGGACTTATTATATAAACATAGTATCTTGTTACTCGCGTTTAAATTTCAGTCGACCCTGAATCTGCAAATTGCACATATTCTTGTCCGTTATTTAATTACTAACGTAGCACAAATAAAATTAACCTTCAAAATTTGCAAACGAGTTTTTCAAATAATTTAATAGAACAGCTATTATATAAAATACACTAATTTTAGACAACTATTATTTGTTTTCATATTTCCGTAAAATTTTTATTTTTATTTTAAATTAAAACATTTCTTTGATGTTTGGTATAAACAACTTAAGTCAAAAATTTCTGTTTTTAGGTTATTTCAGTATATCGTACGATTCTATTTTTTCCCTTTTTCCCTTTAACTCAAGTCATATTGCAAAAATAAAAGTGTGAGAGTGAAAATATAATAAAAGTTATTCGAAATTTATCTTTTTTAATCGGTAAAAACAACTTAATTTGCTTCAACTGTAAACTTAATTTAATTAGCATACTATGCAGAAATGAGGCGCAACTGAATCAAGTGCAGTCGAGATAATGCTGATAGCGCGAGATATATGTAGAATGAATAGTGTAGCCACAACAGCGCAATATTTAACACATTATCCCTTTGATGTGCCAAAGGAGACCGCTACCCGAGCTATCGCCTAATGTCTTATGCCATTACTAATATTGTCAACAGATTAGCACTTTAATTTGTAGCCATATCTGCATTTTAGCGCATTAATATACGTTAAGCTTAAAGTTAAACGCAGGTGTAGCTCTTGTCTTAAGCGTTGAAATTTAAGCCAACGCTGATTCTGCAAGTTGCACATATCTTTGCATTTTATTTAAGTTTTTAATATACAAATTTATCTTGTAATTTGGTTTAACGTACGAATAAATTTTTTGCAAAATTTGCAAAACGCGGTCTTCAAATTATTTAATTTAGTATAAAAAAAATGCAATTTACACAAATATTTATTTTTAATTTCTCGTGAAATTTGTGTGTATTTTTATGTTGTTTAATATAAAACAAAATTTATAGGTATACTGCCATAAGTTTTTGCGTTTATTTTACAATTTAAGACATTGCTGCATAAAAATGTTGATGATGATTGCTATAAAATTGATAAAACAGGTATATCTTTATAACGAGAGCTTACTGTATAGTACTATAAGTATGCCGATAGCGGGAGATATAGAATAAATGTAGCCACAACAACGCGATATCTAACGTATTAATCCCTTTGATGTGCCAAAAGAGACCGCTACCCGAGTTATCGCTAAAGTCTAATGTCATTAATAATATCGTTAACAGATTATCACGTTAATTCGTAGCCACATCTGCATTTTAGTGCATTAATGCAAGCTAAGCATAACGTTAGACGCAGGTGTAGCCCTAGCATTATACTCAATAACTTATACTCTGCTGTACTCTGCTCCGCTGATATTTGACTTTACTCTGCTATTCTATTTACTTATTAATAAAGTGTGGAGTTTATGCACTAAAAAGTACCAAATATATGTACATACATATACTTTTTAAATAAATTCATATTTGATTGGGTCATATCCGATTTCAAACTTTTATATTTCAATTTCACAGATTTTCTCGATTGAATAAGATCATGAGTTAAACTTGTATCCATCGTGGTCGCCCGAACACTAGCAGTTATTTTAATAACATATATTCTTATATAATTATAAATGTATCGAAGCCTTGTCTATAGCGACCATCTTTAATATCACAAGATTTATCAATAACTAACATTCCATATTTATTTTGCCAACAAATATTACATAAAGTTTTAAATTGATTAAAAGTCATATCCACCCCCACATGATCATCATAAACATGTTATAAATTTGTATTATCTTGTTTAAACAAAACTAGAAAATTTGCATTGTCTCTTATTAATTGTTTGGGAATTTTACTATATGTTTGACATAAGTAAAAAGAATCAATATTTTTATGTCTACCAAAACTGAAATACTCTCTCATGATATCTTGATTGGTGCAAGCCACATCATCAAAGATAAATATCGAGTTTGGTTTGATATCAATTGGCGATGGAACATATTTCATGGTTTGATATGGGGAGCTGATGATGTTGCTTCACTAAACGCATTTTTACTTATGTTTTTTTTTGCTCACAAATAAACAGTATTATATATTTATATATCGCAATGGTTTAAATACTATTTTTGAAATGCATTAATTACCACAATTTACCGCTATATACTACTATTATATCGCAGTATATCCCAGTATATAGCGGTAAATTGCTGTATAAGACGGTAAATTACGGTATACTGCTATATATCGCATTATATATATTGTCGTGTATTTTCCTACAATTCGTTTTTATTATGTAATAGTTATTGTTTGATGATTTTTGTTTTAGTTAACTGAAAAGGAAATGTAAATTTTTGTTTGAGAAAGGTGGGCAGTAAGAGCCAAGATGGCGAGTGTGAAGGATTTTTTGAATTTTGAATTTGAGTTTCGAGTAATATTTGAATAAGTTGTTTTTTTTAAAAGTAAAATAAATTATATTTTTGAATTCGGTGTTTAATTCAAGTGAATAAGGTGCAAATTTTGGTAATAAGAAAGTTATACAATTGAATTACGAGTCTCATGATATTGTATGTAAGGGTGGTGAAATTTTATATTGATAATAGAGAAATAAAAAATTAAGAGAACACCACATACATTACAATATATATTGTAATGGAATTTTCGTAGAAAATCCAAATTCTCTTTATTACCTCGGGTTAACCCTCGTTTGCGAGAGCAAATGGCAATTTTTAAGGGTCAAAGGATTCTTGCGTTTTCTCAATCAACTAAAAAAATATTCTCCAATGCAAAAACAATCAAATTCTCCAAAATAAATCTTTTCCAAAAATAAATTCAAATTTAAATTACATTCAATGCAATGTAAAACCTTACTGGGCTCATACGTTCAATTTTATGCGTATCCAAAACGCCTTGTTATCACCATCTGCCTTCGCTCGTACAAATGCAATCTTAATTCTTCGAATTTTAAACTTTAAATAATTCACGTCCAATTTCAAATTTTATAATTTTAATTGCTCTTGTTAAATTAATCAAATCAATCAAAACATATCAAATCAACTAGGGTTCAGTAGCAACTCATCAAAAATCATCCAAATTATCCAAATATCAAAATTTCAAAAATAACGCAATAATGCGAACGCATCAAATCCACTTTATTCAATCAATCAAATTAAAATATTACTTACAATTTCAAAAAACAATATCAAAACTCAGCGGGCATACAAAAATCACGCACCCGCTGTCGGCCACGGCTGGCACGAGAGAGCCATTCTTTATCCTTCTCCCCACTCTGCACTTTTCCAATTTAAACGTTTAAAAATAAAATTAACAAATTTTTACAATTTAGCACAGGGTGGGTCGAAATATTTTGTTTCACGACAATATATATAGCGTGATAATCTTCATTTTGTTTTATAATCAACTCGAAATATTTCAGAGTCTAGTAAGAGTTTTAAAAAAAAAATGTTAAGCAAAAAATTTCAGTCAACGTCTGTAGAGCAATGTTGATACATCGTAGACACGGTGCTGGACTTGTCAATAATATAATAAATAAGCTACCCTTTGAATTACATATCCCTGGATATAGGTATCTACTCTAAATATAGGTAATTGAGAATAATATTAATTTAATTTAATTTTAAAGATTTTGCGGCCCCGGTACGAAGTTAAAACAACGTTTAGATAGAGGCGATTCTGGTATAAACCAACTAGATGAAGCTTGTAAAGAGCACGATATAGCTTATTCAAATTTTAAAGACATATCTGAAAGACATAAAGCAGATAAAATACTAAACGATAAAGCTATACATAGAATACTTTGGAAGGATTCATCACTTGCAGAAAAAATCGCTGCTATATGGGGGTAACAAGTGTCATGAAAGCTAAAGTAAAAATGGGGATGGGTTGCAAAAAATCTAAAAAACCATCGTTTAAACAGACATTGAAAAAAACCGCTGACGTTTTACGTCGAAATAAAAGTTTATATTTATTAGATAATGCAAAAATTGCTCTTGCGAGCATTAAGCAGAAACCTAAAAAACCACGAATTATTCCAATACCGAAAACTGGCGGCATCTTACCTCTAATCCCCATATTTGCCGCTCTAAGTGCTTTAGGAGCTTTGGGTGGTGGTGCCGCAGGAATCGTTAAAGCCGTCAATGATTCTAAAAGTGCCAACGAAAATTTAAAAGAGTTTCAACGACATAATAAAAACATGGAAGCTATTGCCATAGGCAAAGGTCTTTACTTAAAATCATATAAAAATAGACTTGGCCTATATCTAAAACCTTATTCAAAAAACTAATAGCATCGCTACCGAAAAAACCACTAACAAACATCGATTTACTTCTATTTGCTAAAAAATTGAAACTTCCACATTTTAGAGGAGTATTTATGAAAAATACTTTACCGAAAAAAATATGCAAATTTGAATGTGGTATAGTTAATTTGGAGGAAGGTTTTAAATCCGGTTCGCATTGGACTGCATATGTTAAGCATCACAATGATATTTCATATTTCGATAGTTATGGAAATCTAGCACCACCTCCACAATTAATAAAGTATTTCGGTAGCAATAAGAAAATCAAATATAATTATGACAGATACCAAAAGTATAACTCATTCAATTGCGGACATCTGTGTTTAGACTTTTTATATAGACATTCCACTAATTATTTACATCAGTGTTAAGTCAACCACCGACGAAATATCATATGTAATCAGTGTAAGCGGTAATAGCTCCGAATTGTATTCGGAAATTAATCCTACTATATATGCTGATGATGGTCAATATGCATTAGCTTTAACAAATTTTGAAACTTATAACACAATACATAATGTTAGGGTTGGCTGTAATAAATTTTACTATGGTGATGATGTTTTTTTCTCGGCACCCGATGGTGCGATAAGTATTGAAAAGTTTGTTCAAAATGTGCAAGCGCATTTAAAAAATCCCGATGCTATTTTCATTGTTTCGACGAATAATAATAAAATAGTACTAAAATGTGCATCCTCGGCAAATTCTGAGAGAGATGATAGTGTATTAAAAGGTCTTATATTCAAGACAACAAGCATAAAATCAAAACAATACACATTAGAGTTAAAAGATATAATGTTCCAAAACACTCAAAAAGAGCATCAGTTTTATTATAACGATAAAAGTTATTTCAGCTTTAACCTTGGCTTAGGCTCTTATGAACACAATCAAGTTCTATCATCACTACAAAAAAAATAGATAAACTAGTGCCTAATAAGCTCATTATTACAGATTTTGAGGTGCGTTTAAAATCACTACCTAACTCACCCAATAACCCCAATGAAATTGCTGGCGATATTAAGCCACTCTTGGGCTTTACCAGAGAAGAAAATGGGGATTATGTATTAGATTTATCTAAAACGCAAACCAAAATATTGAAAACTTACAATAAGTTTTATACAGATTTGGAGAAAATAATTGAAATTCCTAGTGGGGCTTATGAAATCAGTGATATTCAAATTCAATCATATTTACAAACACAGTTAAGTGCCACTAATACCTCCCTAGAACTCACAGCTAATACTAATACTTTAAAAGTGAATATTAAATGTACAGAGCGTATTAATTTTACGAAAAGTGATAGCATAGGGCCATTATTAGGTTTTGATAAGAAATACATTATTAAAAATACTCCAGTTGTATCTCTGATCATGGTGTAAATATTTTAACGGCTAACACTATTTGCATTGAATGTAATATTACTACCGGTTCATATAGAAATGGCAAGCTGAGTCACGTAGTACATAAGTTTTTTCCATTAGTTCCACGCGGATATAAAATAGTTAAAACCCCATCTAATGCCATTTATTTACCTATAACCACTCAATTTATAACAAATATTTCAGTTAGAATAATAGATCAGGTAAGATCTATTAAGGTAAGATCGTAGATAAACGATCAGGTTATAGATTTTAACGGGGAAGAAATATCAATAAGGTTTCATTTAAAAAAACTCTAAAGATGGTAATTTGGTAATCCTATATTCAAAAGGCGGACGTCAGCAATATAATCCTCTGCCTAAGGTAAAGAACGTCAGTCGAAAACCTTCAACAGGTTTGCTAACACCAATCAATAGAGCATTTTTAACGGCTTTGGGTTATTATAAAGTACTTGTGTAAAAATGGGGATTTTGGATATTACTGAAAACATTATAGAAAATAATTCGATTACAAATGCCGAATTTCATACACATCAACCATATGCTTCAACATCTTTTGGTAATAACGATGAAATTAGAATTCCTATTCAACAGCTAGATGTGTATACGGCACCTAGCCTTAGTTATCTTTATGTGGAGGGTTTGCTAAAAACAGACGCTGGAGTTACTTCACAGACAGCTCATTTTACTAACAATGGCATAGCTTTTTTATTCAGCGAAATTAGATATGAGTTAAATGGAGTGGTAATAGATTCCTCTAGAAATCCAGGAGTTACCTCTACTATGAAGGCATATGCATCCTTTTCTGAAAGCGAGTGTTTAAAATTAAAAAATGCTGGATGGGATCCAAAAGCAAATAAAGAAATGGTACTAAATCAGGGTATCGATGAACATTTTAATGCGTGCATTCCATTAAAGATGCTTTTGGGTTTTTGTGAAGATTATAGTAAAATCATATTGAACGCAAAGCATAAGAATTGGTGTTAGTGAGGAGTAATAGTGACGTAAACGCAATACAATCTTCGAAGGCTGATGAAAAGATTCATGTTACAATTAATAAATTGTTTTGGAAGGTACCACACATAACGGTTTCATTGGAGGAGCAGCTACGTTTAACAAAATACATCGATAAAAACATTGAAATCCCCATAGCGTTTAGATCGTGGGAACTTCACGAATACCCACACCTATCCTTAACAAATCGGCACTCATGGATCGTAAAAACTTCTACTCAAATAGAAACACCTAGAATGATAATAATAGCGTTTTCAACAAATAGAAAAAACAAAGTTACTAGTGATATGAGTAAATTTGATTATTCCAATTTGGTAAATTTAAATGTTTACTTAAATTCAGAGCGTTACCCCTACGATAATTTAAATATAAACTATAAAAAGAATGCATTTTCAATTTTATATGAAATGTTTGCAAATTTTCAACAAACATATTACGGCAAAGAAAACGAACCGGGAACTGTCAGACAACGATCATCACGAATTTCACAATTTCAACTGCACTATAGGAAAGAGGACACTTTTCTAAGCATATTTGAACAAAAATTTTTGCGGTCCATGCATTAGTTCTCGAAAAAATCGAATTTGAAAAATTTAAATTTACATGTATTTTAGATACACCTTTTAACACGGCTGCATGATTAGCGATTTTAGTGTAAGGCAAAATAATTAAAAAAAATCCCTGAAAAATGACAGAACTCGCCAAGGGTGGAACTCGAAGCCATAGAACTCGTACGGGTGTCGATCACGAATGACAACATTAAGAGTGTATTAAAGCACTCGTACCGTCAACAAAATGAAGAATAGGAACGAAACGTGTCAGTTGACCGTGGCTCGACACGTTGCAACGGGGTGTATCGGGTTACAACTACCTGCTTTTATATAACTTTAAAATGCCGTTTTTTCGAAAACGAATGCATGGACCGCAAAAATTTTTGTTGCATTATACTCAGAAAATTGTCCTCTTTCTTATAGTGCAGTTGAAATTGTGAAATTCGTGATGATCGTTGTCTGACAGTAACCAACGAACCAATGTTTACACTAGAAGAATTTAAAGCTAACGCCCCAATGGTAGTAGTTGATTGCACTCGTCAAAAGGAAGGTCTTAGCAAAGGACCGATAGAAGTAAGGATAGAATTTGAGAGTGCTGATAATATAAAAGAACACACAACCGCATATTGTTTAATCTTACATGATCGCGTGTTCAATTATAATCCTCTCACAAATTCAGTGAAGCAAATATGAGTAAAAAAATAGTTTTGGATGTGCAAGGATTTAAAACCTCCAGCGATGTATTTTCGCCTAAGGAGTTAGCCGCTTATGATGGTTTCAAGACAGCTCATTACGTCTTTAAATCACCTTTTCGATTTGATTGTTTAACATTGGAATTTCAAAAACAAGCAACGTATTTGATAAATAATCACCATGGGATATTTTGAGAAAGTGGGTTTACACCTCCTCATAAATTTAATGAAATTGTGAAACAATTAACTTCCTCTGCTGATGTTGCGTATGTAAAAGGACGTGAAAAGACATTATTTTTATTCAAAAAAAATTGACAAAACGGTGATAGAATTCTATAAACAACACAAACTACCAATAGGGAAACCATTTTGTTTTTATCACTCGCTAACAGAATGTATTTGTGCTTTGAGTAATGTGTTTTATTTGTATAATGAATTTATTATGCAGGAATAAAGTTATTTTTTTTACATTGATTTTCATTAAGGATTCGAAAATGATTGCATTAATGTGGAGAACATTGTAGCTGTTTCTGAGCTTGTTCAAACTTAGCACCAAATATTCGCCTGAATTTCTTATTTGACTTGTATCTTGCAGCTCAAAGATGATTTCATAATATAAAAGAAGTTTGTCACTCTGAATTAATAATGGATACGTAATAATGTATTGATCACTTTGCATAATGTCAATAGACATTTTATCGAATTTCTCACACTGCTTCGACTCCTCGGTAATATCCAGATATTGAGTGCAAATAGATATTGGCGTTTTTTAGATTTCTCGGACATGTTAAAATAATAGTGTTGTTTAATATCGCCGTTATGAAATAAATTAATGTGGAATTCATTTTACTTATTCATATGCTTGCTTTTACTTTACACACGTCTATTGCGTTGAAGATACTGACGATTAATAATTGGTTGCGTAAACCCCTTCACTGTTATATTACATTGGGTTTAACATTATAGACACACACATAGTTTTATAATTAATTTTAATGCATATCATCATCATCATCATCATTATCATTAATACATTCTTTTAACTTATTTTTTATTACAAGGTTATATGGCAGAAAATCTATTATTTTACTTATAATATCATCAAACTTTTTATTTTTTAATATTCTACAAAATAATTCTACTGTTATTTCCTTTTTTAAAAATTTATCACATAATCTTCAATTGAGCTTGATACTTCTCAACCATTTCTTCAGCCTCGTTTATATCTGGATACCCCGATTTCATATATACAGCTCCATGATGAATGTCAAATGCCATATCTGATAAAGTGCACTTCAATCGCTCGATAGCTGAATCCAGATCCACAGCTTTCGGATAATGTTGTTCCGCATATGCCATCCACATACTATAATTTAATTACATTAGCACTTTCTAGATCAACAATTATTTTTTCAGGGGTGAATTGAATCATCTCCATAAGTGTATATGCTTTATGAATCCATTATTTTCTATGTTGATAATTTTGATTAAATTAGCTGGGTTTTCTAGTAAGTTAAAGTTATTTTTGAGGATTTTGGAGTAAAATAAATCAAATGATTGTTTATGTAGTATTGCTGAATAGGTATTTATCAAATTCACTAATCCCCACAAACCTTCCATGGATTCAGCACCCAAATAAACCCAAAGTTCTTTGGGTCTCTTTATACAATTCTTTATACAATTCTTGTAATTTATCAAATCTTTCAAATCTTTATACAATTTTATAAGTTTTTTATTTTTAAAATTTTGAAATTCAATGGTAAATGAATCTAACACAGGATTCCATTTTGGGTTAGTTTCATTAAAATATGCAATATAGCACCGGTTTGTAAAAATGAATCCGTTTCCAATCGGCATCGCTTAATATCACTTTCTGTTTTAAACCACTAATTGTGATAGTAGGTTGCAGATTAATTTTAGATAATCCGATTGAAATAATTTTAGAGCGAGATTTATTTAGTGGATAGGATTTTTCATTAGAAAATCCACTGTAACAAAAGTATTTACCAATTATTATTATAAATGTAATTAATAAATACTCTACTTACTTTTTTCGAGTTGTTTTATATTCAGATATGTAAACAATTATTTGTTGCTTCACTGTGGATTATGTTGCTTCTCTGTAGATTATGTTGAAAGATACTATTCTATATTCAATGTATCTAAATTTATATATACTAACTGCTTCGCTTTTGACCTTGAAGCTTACATTAGCAAAATAGTATCACTTGAAAGTATGGCCTTACTACAGTTACTTACTTACTTACTTAAGCTCGCCTCACACGATGCTTGTTTCTGTGCATGGTACCAAGCATGATAGCTCCTGTGCATGGTTGGCTTCACACGGGTTTTGTGCATGATGGTTTGCAAGCATGGTTTCAAGCTTCAATGCGCACGCAGTGACAGTCTCAAGTTTGTAATAATAAACGCCTTTTTAAAAGAAATTTAACGTAGAATATTAGCTGTTAGCATATTTTTGTGCAAAATACACAAAACAATATAATTTATTGTAATTATACACAAATCAAACTATCAATTTAAAATGATAATCTCTTTCAAATATGGTTAACCAAAAAACAATTTCGAAAAAGTGATAAAATAAAGAAAATAACAAGAAGCAATAATAATAACCAATATAATAAAAATATTTTATTATTTTTAGTATTAAAATAAATTATGTTATTTAACCTAATAAACATATTTGTTTACATCATTTTAATTCAAACTCGACTGAAACTCGGCATTTTTCGGTAGTACTCGCACGATGCGGCTTTATCATTGGTTAGCGCTGAAAACATGCACGTAAACCATCACAGAAAATAGCACCGGTTCTATCAGAGAAATCGTGCACGAAAACATGCAGCAAAGCATGCACGCCAACTGCGCACCCATCAGCGCACCCAGCACGGCACCAAGCAAGGAAACATGCAGGAAAACAAGCATCGTGTGAGGCGAGCTTTACTTACAGTTTTTATCGATGGAATGTCATTGACTTCACACATGACCTTGGGTGTGACTTTGATCACATAATAACCTTGAGAATGATTATTTATTATATGATGGGTTAGGTATGTACTTACAAACATGATAATTTTATCAACACATGCCTAACTCATCATATAATAAATATTAATTTTCAAGGTTATAGAAAACAATATTATAGACACTCTAAACGATCTCATTTGACCCGGACACTTAGTCGATGATCTTGGATTACCGCGGGGTATGGATGAAGAGTGGGGTGTATTTGTGCTTGACCTTGAGAAGTGGGTGAAGACTTTGACCAATAGGAGCTTAACCTTGGAAAGTGGGTGGAGACTTTGACCAATAGGAGCTTAACCTTGGAAAGTGGGTGTGGCTTAGGATAATTGAATGGTCGACCTTGTGAAGTGGGTGTGGCTTTGGGGAGTTGGAGTGGGGGGTGATGTGCATTCTCAATTTATATCTACTGCTAACAGTTTTTAAATTAATATTTATTATGCTGTCAAAAAAAAATTTGGAAAAGTCTTGCATTTCGCCAGTTACAACTGTATGTGACCACTTAAAATCCGAACAGAAGATAGTTAAATATAAACATGCATCAAAAATGTGTACAAATTAAATATTTAAAACGTTTATAACCTACAAATACAAACGATATTATATTGGGCCACTTTTCGACTTCTTATTAAATTTATCACCGAATTGTACGCCATTACGTTAAAATCGAAACATCAAATGTTGTTAATTATAACCATTTTGCCGTTTTTTGTAATTTGTACTTTGGTTATAACATTTCGCCTTTTTGTGGTGAATGTTTAATATTATTACAAGATTAAGTACTATTTAAATTATCTGAAGTTTCCCGATGTAAATTAGACTTTGCAAACGACGCGCCACCAATATTATTCATATCTTACATCGACTATAGGTTAAAAATTTGCAAACCTGCGATTCGTTAACGTAGAAAAAAAATTAAAAAAATTAAAACTTACAATTTCATAACTTTAAATTAAACTTTAATAACTTACAATTAAAATTACAAAACTTAACGAAGACTAAATTAATCTTTAAAAATACCCTTAGCTACTGACATGAATTATTAACAGGAACCTTTGACGACGAGGGTTAGTTGACGAGGGTTACCGAATGTTGCGACCGCATGTGATTATTCATTTTGTCTCTTCTCGCAAAACTTTTCTTGCAGATAATGCACTGGTGCGGTTTCTCTCCTGTGTGCGTTCTCATATGATTTTTTAACTTGTCCTTTCTGCTAAAACCACGTCCACAATCCGCACAATGGAAGGGCTTTTCGCCGGTATGTGTCCTCGTGTGTAGGATCAACTTGTCCTTTCGTCCAAAGGGTCGCTCACACAAAGGACACGAGAATGCTGGAGTCTTCATGACTGGAGACTGGAGACTGGAGACAACGTCCTATAATGAATAAAGTAAGTTATCGTCAACACTTTGTGGTTTATATCCTCCGACGACCGTAACGTCAACTTCTGGTCCTCCATAAGGTATTTCAGATAAGTATGGATTCGAGAAGATTTCGTCGTTAAGCTCGTCGGGGTTTTTATAGCTTTATACTTACATTAGAATGCGTCACCGATGGTATCCTTAACGGGTCCTCCGATATAGTATTATCTATTTCTTCAATATCTCTCACCGTTTGTGCAATTGGATATTGCACATTCTCCCGGTTCGACGAATTATTTTTTGTGTCCCCTACATCAACAAAATTAATAAATTCTGTGGTGCAACCCGAATAACTGGCGTAACTCATGATTTTGTTTTGCTGTATGTAGACACTGTTTCTTAAATCTGTAACCTGTATCAAGCGCTATTAAACACGTAATGAACTTTTTACAATATCAACAGCCTTTATATAACTTAAAAATTAAAGTAGTTACCAACAAAATAATAATTTATATAAATAACATTTAAAAATTGGAATAGTTACCAACAAAATAATAATTACGTACTTACGACTTCAGGTACACAAACCAGCTGTTTGTTTTGTACCGTATGAAATTCGCTACCTTAATCCTCACTTTCTAACCAAAAATTTATATAATTAATGCATTTTGCGATTATACAGTGGTACTTCGATAATCCGGACGTTGCGTCGATAATCCTGATCCTCGATAATCCGGATTCAATTCCAGCGCAAAAAAATTATTATCTAATAATCGTAAACATTTTCGTATTGGCATTAATCTGTGCCATTAAAATACTTATAAGTTCATATTAATCAATGGTTGGGAACTGTCAGAAAAACCTCATCACGAATTTCAAAATTTCAACTACACTATAGGAAAGAGGACACTTTTCTGAGCATACTAGAACAAAAATTTTGTTGGATTATAAATTAGTTCTCGAAAAAATCGAATTTGAAAAATTTAAATTTACATGTATTTTAGATACACCTTTTAACACGGCTGCATGATTAGCGATTTTTGTGTAAGGTAAAATAATTAAAAAAAATCCCTGAAAAATGACAGAACTCGCCAAGGGTGGAACTCGAAGCCATAGAACTCGTACGGGTGTCGATCACCAATGACAACATTAAGAGTGTATTAAAGCACTCGTACCGTCAACAAAATGAAGAATAGGAACGGAACGTGCCAGTTGACCGTGGCTCGACACGTTGCAACGGGGTGTATCGGGTTACAACTACCTACTTTTAATAACTTTAAAATGCCGTTTTTTCGAAAACTAATGAATAATCCAAAAAAATTTTTGTTGCATTATACACAGAAAATTGTCCTCTTTCCTATAGTGCAGTTGAAATTTTGAAATTCGTGATGAGGAAATTCTGACAGTAACCCAATGGTTTTTATTATCTGCTTCAATTATTTAACCATTAAAGGGAATTTTTGACAGTTCTAGCTAGTTTTTATTGTGTTTAAGGCGTCAAACGGCCCTTTTTTTAGTTATTTTCAATAATCCGGACTTTCGATAATCCGGATAGCCTCTGGTCGCAATTGATCCGGATTATCGATACTCTACTGCATTTAATTAATTTAATTAAGCTCTTACGGGTAATAAAAAAAAATCTTAATAAAAAATTTAAAAATCATAATACCTAGTATTTTCTCTCACATCAATAAATCACAAATATTTATTTCCTTATCAGAATGGTGTTATTTTCAGACAAAATTCAATAGCTCCTGAAGTAAGGTAATTTTTAAGAAGTGCGAATATTTTTTTCTGGCAAGAAAATTTTTTTGGTAAATTGATCACCCTAATCTAAAACAACGGTTCACTTACATTCGCGCTTGAAATGATTGAGGTAATTAGCTTATTTCAAAATAACTGAAGTATATTATCAATATTTTTTATTTCGTTAAATTAAAATGAAATGTTTAAATCTAGTTCAACTTGGATTATAGCAATAATGACGATAGCGTCGTTATTGAAACAGCAAGGTACGTTTTGATTATTGAATTTAACCTTGTTAAAAAAATGTTCTTGTTTACTAACTATTTTTTAATTATATAAAAAACAATGACTTTGGTCGCAGGGTCTGTTAAATAAAGATACTTCTTTCACAATACCCAACAATATCTGTTATATAAAAAATAGAGCTTGTAATTACATATGCCCAGGGCCGTTGCTAGGCACTGAGTAAACTAGGCGACTGCCTAGAGCGCAAACGATAAAGAGGCGCAAAAATTAATTGCAGTGTGCAATGTAAAATGAAATATTAATACTATAAATTTTTCTTATAAATTTATCTCGCCAAAAAGTAATTCCCGGCATTGTAATCAATTTCAATGTTTTAGTATACATGGAAAGGGAAGTATGTGTCTCACTGCTTGTAAAAATAATTCCCAATATTTAATTGCGTGGCGCCTCGCGTCTTATAGACGCGTAAGTACCGAAAGATACATAGATAATAGTTACATAGAAAAGAAATATAAAACATATTTCTATAGAACAGAAATAAACCTCTACATTAAATTTGAACGAACTTGTAACAACTTTTGCGGCAAAAAAAGTTAGAAATGTTAAAATTTGATTTTTTTTAGTTTTATTTTTGTTAGAAAAGATATTTTTTTAATAAAAATATGTAAATGTAAGTATTTTTTTAAATATCGCGGATTTTCGTTTCCCAACTCAGCACTGCTATATAAATGGGAGGGGGACTCTGATAAAATTTTGCCTAGGGCGTCAAATATCCCAGGGCCGGTCCTGCTTGTGCTATTATAATCTAAACACCACGCGGGAATAATGAATGTTTTTTGATAGTCTTCAAATAGTCTTTTGCAATCCAAACAGAAAAACACTTTTGTGGCAATATTGATATGAAAACTAATTTATTTGTGTAATTAAAGAAAGCATTAAATAATTAAACACGAAGGTAAAGTTTGAAATAATTCAAATTGTAATATAGTTATTTTTTTTATAGCTTTACAAATTAGCTTTCTTTGGTTAACTTCATGCTCAAGTAAAAAGCGAGCAAACTTTACGTCCTTTGAGGCTGAGTTTACAAAACTGATATTGACACAAATTTTTTTTAAGGTAACTAAAAACTCGCAGACCAAGCAAAGAAAAAAATAATCAGTTTTTGACTGCTATTGTTTTTTTTTCGTATGTTTCTAGATAGTAGCGTCGTGAGTCTGGCTAAAGACGTCGCTACACCGCAGTACATATCAGAGCCGGCTCCGTTCACTAAAACATCCTCTGCATCTATCTTATTTAATCAAAACACACGGACCTAGAACAGAATGAGTTTTTAACGTAGTATCGATACAAAAAATTTATATTTCAAATTTGACTATTACACAATTTAAAAAAAAATGTATGTTGCTCTTCTGTTACTCTCTTCGTTTGAATGTCTTCATTGAAATTCTAAAAGAATTTTCGTGAGGTCTATGAAAATCAGTGGGAGTAATTAGCGTGCTACATTTGATTTTATATTGTATACAAGGCGTACATTAATGTACACGGGATTAGTATATTTTCTGTTAAGCGGCTGAATTTATTATAACCCGGTATTTAATACGCTTTTTACCCTTGAGTGATCTTTGAAAAACGGGTATATAAAGTTACTATGTACAATCTGTGTTTATTTATAAATATGTTTGTGTCACCATATCTCCCGAACGGTTACAGGTAGCGACGTACATTTTTGACAGCATGTTTGTAAAGACCAGGGGAGTGCTCCTGGCTGGTCAAATACAATTTTGAACCATGAGAAGAAATTCTATCTCAGAAAACCATATCTACAACCCCCCCAACCCCAAAATTTATGCACTGGGCCCTGTACAATCCTCTGTATTAAATAACTAATATTAATATAAATTTGCTACCATTATGGCTGAAAATTCACCACCATTATGGCTATTAATTCATATTATTGGCTAACTATTTGCGCTACCATATCGGCTGACTGGATTACGAAGCGGTTTAAAACATATATTACTTTCTCTATACATTTAGGAAAATACACAGCAAAACAATTAAAATAAAATAAAAATTAAAAAAATTAATAAAATAAAAAAAAAATAAAAAAATAAAATAAATTAAAAATAAAAAAAAATTAAAAAACTTACCAAACCTGCTTATACATTCCATAATAAACATTCTCCGTTTTCCCTGACTTCAAAATTAATGTTTAAATTTTGTAGCGGGGGGTAATTTGCTGTTGAATGAAGCAGAAGAAATTATTTTTTCTTTTTAAAAGGAACAGTAGTTTTTAAAGTAAGGTGCTTTTATTATTAATTTTTATTTTTAGAATTTTTTACAGTCAGGGGTTTTTAAAATTTTTTAAATTATCAGAAAGATTAAAGTTGGTAGGACATTTAGGTTTAGATGTTGTAAACAAAAACGTAAATTGTTCTTGGTTAGAAAGTGAGGATTAAGGTAGCGAATTTCATACGGTACAAAACAAACAGCTGGTTTGTGTACCTGAAGTCGTAAGTACGTAATTATTATTTTGTTGGTAACTATTCCAATTTTTAAATGTTATTTATATAAATTATTATTTTGTTGGTAACTACTTTAATTTTTAAGTTATATAAAGGCTGTTGATATTGTAAAAAGTTCATTACGTGTTTAATAGCGCTTGATACAGGTTACAGATTTAAGAAACAGTGTCTACATACAGCAAAACAAAATCATGAGTTACGCCAGTTATTCGGGTTGCACCACAGAATTTATTAATTTTGTTGATGTAGGGGACACAAAAAATAATTCGTCGAACCGGGAGAATGTGCAATATCCAATTGCACAAACGGTGAGAGATATTGAAGAAATAGATAATACTATATCGGAGGACCCGTTAAGGATACCATCGGTGACGCATTCTAATGTAAGTATAAAGCTATAAAAACCCCGACGAGCTTAACGACGAAATCTTCTCGAATCCATACTTATCTGAAATACCTTATGGAGGACCAGAAGTTGACGTTACGGTCGTCGGAGGATATAAACCACAAAGTGTTGACGATAACTTACTTTATTCATTATAGGACGTTGTCTCCAGTCTCCAGTCTCCAGTCATGAAGACTCCAGCATTCTCGTGTCCTTTGTGTGAGCGACCCTTTGGACGAAAGGACAAGTTGATCCTACACACGAGGACACATACCGGCGAAAAGCCCTTCCATTGTGCGGATTGTGGACGTGGTTTTAGCAGAAAGGACAAGTTAAAAAATCATATGAGAACGCACACAGGAGAGAAACCGCACCAGTGCATTATCTGCAAGAAAAGTTTTGCGAGAAGAGACAAAATGAATAATCACATGCGGTCGCAACATTCGGTAACCCTCGTCAACTAACCCTCGTCGTCAAAGGTTCCTGTTAATAATTCATGTCAGTAGCTAAGGGTATTTTTAAAGATTAATTTAGTCTTCGTTAAGTTTTGTAATTTTAATTGTAAGTTATTAAAGTTTAATTTAAAGTTATGAAATTGTAAGTTTTAATTTTTTTAATTTTTTTTCTACGTTAACGAATCGCAGGTTTGCAAATTTTTAACCTATAGTCGATGTAAGATATGAATAATATTGGTGGCGCGTCGTTTGCAAAGTCTAATTTACATCGGGAAACTTCAGATAATTTAAATAGTACTTAATCTTGTAATAATATTAAACATTCACCACAAAAAGGCGAAATGTTATAACCAAAGTACAAATTCCAAAAAACGGCAAAATGGTTATAATTAACAACATTTGATGTTTCGATTTTAATGTAATGACGTACTATTCGGTGAAAAATTTAATAAGAAGTCGAGAAGTGGCCCAATATAATATCGTTTGTATTTGTAGGTTATAAACGTTTGAAATATTTAATTTGTACAAATTTTTGATGCATCTTTATATTTAACTATCTCCTGTTCGGATTTTAAGTGGTTACATACAGTTGTAACTGGCGAAATGCAAGACTTTTCCAAATTTTTTTTTGATAGCATAATAAATATTAATTTAAAAACTGTTAGCTAGTACATATTTTGGGTTATGTGTTAAATTTTTTTTTATAGAAAAATATTAAAAAACAACAGAAGTACAGCGGTATTCCTGGAGCACCCTTTTTTGGCATCACTTTGCGGTGGTCAGGATAACTCGAGAGCGATTCATCTGAAACCAAAATTTCAAAAAATTTTTTTTAGTATATTGTATTGTCTAGTCGAGAACCGAGGGGTTTGTCACAATTTCAGTTTACAAAAAAAATGGGGACAGTTTTAATAAACAGTTTATGTTTTGAAGGTGTTAAATTATCGATTTTCTTGCTTTAAAAGAAAATTAGTTTAAAAATTTGAAAATCCTTCAGTTATCTACTAGACAATACTATAAATATATTAATTCTTAACTTGTGATAATTATATCAAGTAAATTTAAAAGTAAACAAGTTAATTAAACGTAAAATATAAAATTTTTATTTTATAAGTTTCGGTGAGTTGTGTCACCTTCGTCAGAAGGTGTCAGAAGGTGTCACGAAGGTGACACAACTCACCGAAAGCTTATAAATTAAAAATTTTATATTTTACGTTTAATTAACTTGTTTACTTTTAAATTTACTTGATCGATAATACTATATACTAACGAAATTTTTTTGAAATTCTGGTTTCTGATAAATCACTCTAGAGTTATCCTGAGCACCGCAAAGTGATGTTAAAAATAAGGCACTACGGAATACAGCTGTAATTCTGCTATTTCCAAATATATTTTTATGAAAAAAATTTCACACATACCCCAAAACATATAATAGTCGATGTTGTTAACAGTTTTTAAATAAATATTTATATGCTGTCAAAAGAAGAATGCGGAAAAAATCTTGCATTTGGTCCGCTACAACTGTATGTAACCCCTTAAACATAATGTAATAATTATGCTTATGGTGTGAAAAGATTTTTTTATCAACAAATTTATTTCTATTTTTCTTCTAGCAATGTATTTTCTTCGAAGATTAATATTCGTTACAACGTAACGGTTAAAGTTTAATAATGTATTAGTTAATATAGAATTTTGACATAAAATTTAGACTTTCGTTTTGACGATTATGTATTTTAGAATTTTTTTAAATTTTTAATGTAAGTAGATATTGAAATACGTAAATTACAAATTGTATAAAATATTAATTGAACTATTTGTCCACTTTTTGTAAATACACTTTAAAATTATTCGCTTTGTCATTTAATTTCTATAGTAAGTTATTCACAAATAATGCAGAGAATACCTGGAAATATGAACATTATGCTACGTATAATTTTTGCATAAAATTAAATTACGTTTAGGTACAGCAAATAATTGAAATTTATTATTAAGTATTTCCATGTCATTTATTTATTCATACATACGGTTAGACCAATTTACATATATTTACAAATAATCAAAAGACCCTATATGGTGAAGAGGGTTCATGTTATCCCGAAGTGCTTAAATTCCACATCACATTATTTTTAAATACTCTATAAGAGCAATGGCATAAGTCAAAACTGTCAAAGTTGTTTAAGCTATTAACATGTCGGCACATTCTTGTTAATGGACTGTTCAGACCATAATTCGTCCTATGATGATCAATGTGCAGCAATTCGTTACACCTAGTGTTGTGACTGGCAACTCGGAACTTAATTCGATCACGTAGAGCATCACAGTTGATCATTCCATTTAATAGGCGGTAAACAAAACAAACGTCCGCAACCACTCTTCTATGCACCAATGACTTCGACCCGCAATGCCTCAAATTGTCATCACAGGAGAAGTCGTCACTTCTCAAACCACGCTTAAAATGATAATATTTTAGGAACTTACGTTCCACCCTATTCAACCTTGAGACGTGAACATCATAGTGTGGGAACCATACGCAAGACCCATATTCAAGTTTCGATCTAACAAGAGAGACATAGAGCAATTTTACCGTTTTGGCCGTGAAGAACTTGCTATGTCGGCGAATAAATCCCAACGAGCGAAGGGCACTATGGCATATGTTAGCAATATGACTTTTAAAAGTCAATCCGGAGTCGAGACAAATACCCAAATCGTTAATTTCCGTGACACGATTGAGTTCAACATTGTTTATTTTGTACCGGAACAAGTCACAGTTGTGCTTCTTATAGGTGATGAGCGAGCATTTGTTGAAATTAAGCCATAAATTGTTATCGGTACACCACTGGTGTATATTATCCAGGTCGGATTGCATCAGTATACAGTCCTCTATGGATCCAATAGTTTTGAAGATCTTCAAGTCGTCGGCAAACAGCAGGTATGAACTATTCTTTATGTAACTACCGATGTCATTAATAAACAGCAGAAACAAGATGGGCCCGCAATGTGAACCTTGCGGAAGGCCGGAGTAAACCAGTATGTCATTAGAGAGAAAACTATGTATTCTAACATATTGAATTCTGTCACGAAGAAAACTACCCACCCATTTAACTACATTCCGTCCAAACCCCATTGAAGCAATCTTGGACAAAAGTGCCGAGTGGGAGACGCGATCAAACGCCTTAGAAAAATCCGTGTACACAGTGTCGACATGCCTGTGATCCTCGAACGACTCCAAAATGTGAGTCGTGAAGGACAAAAGATTGGTCGTTGTCGAGCGACCAGGAACAAACCCATGTTGATTTTCCACCAAACAACTCACACTAGCCTGCATTAGTTGAGCTGAGACTAATTTGTCAAGCATCTTGGGTATCATCGACTGTATCGAAATACCCCTATAATTTGCTATATCACTACGATTGCCTTTTTTGTGTATGGGAGTAATATAACTTTTTCTCCAGAGACTCGGAAAACAACCACTGGCCAAAGATAATCGGAACATCATGAAGATTGGAGTTGACAATGAGTATTGACACCTTTTTATAAAATAGGATGCAATACCATCAGGACCACAGTTCAAACTGTCAGGCAGTTCTGTAATTGCATTGAATACATCTTCCACCGTGACCCTCAGCAAATTGCAGTCGATAGTCGCATTAGCACCGTAGCTGTGATTGGTGGCGTCGTCACTAGAGTACACGTCAGAAAACTGCTTGGCAAATAAATCCACACAATCCTGACCCGATGAGCATACCTCATCACCCAGAAACATGCAAGCAGGATAGCCTCTCACCTTCGAACAATCATCGACGTATCGCCAGAATGCTTGAGGGTCCGCAGCAATTCCCTCCTCAATCTTGATGATATAATCTCGATGAAGAACTGCATTTAGTTTCTTAGCTCGATCACGAATTTCACGAAATTTATGGTAGTAATGAAGACTACGAGTCTCTTTAAAAGCCTTGTGCATAATCTTCTTCTCAATGATTAGCTCAATCAACTCCTTCGAGAACCATGCTGGATACTTGGAGACCCCTATCTTTTTGCGTGGTACATGTGAATTGATTGTGGACCATATCACTTTGTAGAATTGATTAACAACTTCCTCGATATCATTAGAAGCTAACAACTCCGACCAGTTAACGTCCAACAAACAGTTGCTGATTAGATTAAAATCGGCAGATCTATAGTCAAAGGTGCAATTGGCATACTCAAGACTAGACTGTGAAGAAACAACGCCCACAATACTAACAGTGTATGCGCTATGATGTAGAGAAGTGTTTGACAATAAGTCATCCGATAACGTCACCGACACATTGTCAATGTTGGTGAACACCAAATCCAGCAAAACACCTCGACTATTAGGTAATTTGTTTTGTTGAATAAGATTGTGTAAAGATAAACAATCACTAATCATTTGTGTCTTAGGACACGTATTCTTGGTAGTCAGGGAATAGGTACCGTCACTCGACCACAATGCCTTGGGAAGATTAAAGTCACCACAGATAACCAATCTTGAATGAGGAACAAGATCAGTAATATTCTCGACAATCCCACAAAATTCCTCGTATGCGTCAGCACTGGAATCGGGAGGCAAATAAACCGCCCCCACAATCAAACCACCCACTCGTAAGAAAAGGGATTCGACAGATTTAGCCGTATCGATTTGAATGCACTTTAAGCTTTTGCGAACTGCTACCAAAACACCACCACCGGTGATTTTCTGGCTATTCTATTCTGAGATTTTCTGAGTCGATAGATCGATCGCAACGAAAGATATTAAAGTCAAAAAATTTCAATTCACTCGAAGCAATGTCATCATCAAGAAAGGTTTCTATAAGAATTATTATGTCGTAAAGACAGCAATTAACATTGTTGCTAATTTCACTCAATTTGGTTCTAATACCACCACAATTGTGCATGTAAATATTTAGTGCAGAAGTGTAATTTCGATCGCTAGAGGATTCTGCAGACTCCCCCGAGTCAGAGTCAACATTAGTCGCATTAGTTTCGGTAACCCTCTTTGGGACCCCGAAAAAAGTTGAAACGACGAATCATTATTCCCCTCGGCCAAAATTCCGGCTTGATGAGGCCATCATACAGTGACATGTTAGCACCCACCTTAAAAGATGCAACATCAAGGTAGGAGCTCAACTTCGTACAAGAGAATTCGTGTTGAGGTAGTTTAGACTTCAAGTAGGATACTACCGTGTTCTCGGTTGCAGCGGCTGACACTCGACTAACATGTAGCCAACATTTACTCTCAACGCCACACAGATCAGAAGCATCATCCGAGGAACCAACGACAGATGCTTTAGCTTTGGAAGCTTTACCTACAAAGTTATGAGTAAGAGGGGTATTAATCACGTTATTACCTGCGTTATCAAAGCTTCTTTTTGCTTTATTCTTCTTGTAGGAAACCATCGTGAAGTCGTCATCGCTACCTCTCCCAGTGGTTACCGGGTCAATCACTCCATTATTGTCGACAGATCCATCGGATTCATCCTCTTTCGTCATTAGGTTAGTTACTGTATTTAAACTACTATCGTCCTTTATATCTACAATTGGTAGTTCAGTTGTCGCTGTGACCGTTCTGGCTGTCGAGGCCTGCGCTACACTTTTGGATTTGTTAATATTAACACGATTTACCACGTGTTGCGTTGGTTGAGCTTGCTTAGATTTCAACAATCCAATAATAGTATTTTTATCGTTGACCGATGCTTTCAACGAATTTATTTGCTGTTTCAAACTACCGATCAGCTCTTTATACAAGTTGCAGTTCTCATTAGTTTCACTAACGCGTACAGAATCGACACCACCAAAACCTTTTTCGATTAAGATCGCGTTATCTTGAAGTTCAGCAGGCAGTTTGCCAGTCATGATAATATCCATTAAAACAGACTTTGTGAGTTTCTTTAGTTCAGCTAATAATTTCTTCTGGCCATCGTCAACAGTTACGTCGCTGTTAACATCAGTCATCGTTACACTTAAACGATAAACAACAAAAATACAATAGATAACAATTTGAGGTTATGTTACACACGTCCGACTCGTTCACCGTTCAATAGAAGTTTTTTAGAAATAGAAATTTTATTATCCGTTTTTCGCTTATCACAAATTAAATAATTAATTGTTTGCACTGTTTAACACTATCACAAATAATCGTAAAATAACGCACTTTAAAAATGACCACGTGGTAATCGTTCGAGAAAGTTCCAAAATGGCCGCTCATGCGCTCCCACAAAAACACGTCTTACCTCGACGGCGGTTCACTGAAGAGTGAACTATTAACGCCTTCAAAAAAGGAGGTTATCAATTCGGTTATTTTCTTTTTAATGTTTGTTACCTCAGAACTCCGTCCTTTACAAACCGATTTTCAAAATCCTTTCTGTGTTGAGTTAAGTATAGTTCTAAGTTCGTCCCATTATAATTTCATTGGTATTGGAATTTAAATTTCGAAGATACACTAGGAAACTCAACCCTCAATATAATTTAATGAGGGTTGTTTGGGTATTCACTTTTAACATTTTTTAATTCAGTTAAATACGATGCTAATTTATCCAAACTATATGGTAGAAACCTGAATGAGTCAATAAATCTAAACATGATTTTACTATCCTTTATATATTTAGTAAATGAAATGTATCTATCTTTGTTCACTGGAAGTAGAAATACCCTTCCTTCAATTTGTAGTGTAATATCTCTAATTAGGAAATGGCTATCATAATTTGATAAGTTGTGGGCAATAACAGGTATCGTTTTTGAGTCATAATAGTTAATGTTGCATTCGTTATGAGCTGCACCTCGAAATTCCGAAGTTATGTGGTTATGATCACGCACTTTAAAGTCATTAGGTTTAAACTTTTTATCACATATATGGCAGGTAGTAGCTCGTTGAAAATCTTGCTCCTCCTTTGAAGATAAAGACATAGGTTGTGCAGCCCAATATACTGGGCTCAACATCTTCGACAATTTGTTGAAGTTTGGTAGCAAACCATTTAGCACAATCACTTCCACGATAACTTCTATAATAAGATAATGAATTATCGTTATTACACTTGAAGTAATATCCTACACTAAATGCTACATGTTCTTGATACATTCGAGTTTTTACACCACGTTGCTCATTTATAAGTTTCAAATACTTTCCATATCCATATATATAACGAATGGTACCTTCTCCTTATTTTTAAAATTCGTAAATTTTACTACATCACCATGGTCAGGCATGTGAACCTTACAATTATTAATGTTTCCGCAATCAACCTCATGGTTTTTCAATTTCTCATCAGTTTTGAAATAATGAAGACATCTGTTGCATATTCTTTTTTTATGGTGATTTTGATTCAGCTGAGTATTGACTAATCTGATGAGATTTTTAATCCAGCAGAAGTGGTATTTTATTGTAGGGATATCATCAGCATCCTCTTCATTCTCATCGTCTTCTGTATCATTATCCTTATTATAAGAATCTTCCAGTAAAAGTAGATTAATGTGTTTATCATCTGTTGTAAAATTCTTCGTTAGTAAGGTGGGTACGACATCGTGACGTTTTCCAATAGGTTTTAATATGAAAACATTTACAGAAATATTATTTTTCTTTTCGAATTTTTTAATTTGGTCTAGAGTCATTGGCAATGAAATTTCTTCTAGATTTAGAACATCAGAATAGTGAGGGTAAGAAGATATTCTATTATTATTCATTTGTGTAGGATATAATGCTGATATCACTGCCCAGGCAAAACATGCCTGATCTTCATTCCTAATGTTGATGCATGCTTTCTTATTTGCGATGTCTTTAGTTAAAGGGTATGTATGATGATCCTCTGAATGGTTCATGTCGATTAAAATTAACAGCTACGTTTATTATGCTGGTTAAACTCCAGCCACTACCCCGTTCTTGAAAATCTTCCAATTGTACTGAAATATTATCTTGAACATTTGAACTCCACCATTCCTTCAAATCTGTAGTCGAATCCACTATAGCATTAGGAGTATTAAAGTGTTTCAATTCTTTAATAATTTCGTCACCTGTGTGATTGGAAAACTCACAGCATAAATCAACATTAATTTTTAGTAGCGGTTGGGACTTTAACGTATTTTTTACTCTGGCGGCGTAAAGAAACTGAGCATCTTCTAGAAAGGTGATAGGATCCACATGTTTTAAATTAATAATTACACCTGTTCTTATGCGGTTCTTAAAGGTAGAATGTACTTCTTCCCATTTAATTCGATCACTTTGACGTTTCACGTTATTTACTATAGAGCCTCCTCTCCTACGTAAAGCTTTAATGTTTACCGAATTTTGAACAAGTAAACGAAACAATCTTGCTTCGGATGCAAGTACTTTCTCACAATGTGGAATATCAGACGTTACAGCTTTCATTAATCAGAATCGAATTTCATACGAAAAAAAGAAATAATGATTTTTCTAAATGTTGATACGTGTTGGCTTATGATGATTATGTATCATTTCAAAAGAAGTTTTTAAATAAGCAGTTTTGTGAACCGTTATTAGATTTTAAGCAGTTCGGTCAAAGCCTGATTTTCGTTGTAGATGCATCAAAGCAAAACGAACTGGTTCACGAACCTGTATTAAGTTTAAAATTGGAAATAGAAAACAAAAAAAATTTTCCTGCTGATACCTCTGCATATGTATTAATTTTACATGATTCTGTTTATGAATATGATAAATATGAATAAATCGTAATTTGTATAATAAAAATATTCGGGGTTCAGTTAAGTGATATAAGAATGTTGACCCATTTCTACTTTTTTTATATTCCATCGGAAACCATTTTAAGCATAGTGCTTCATTAAGATTATCCAAACCATACCTTTTAATATAATTTAAACATATTGTAATATTTTCCACGCTCGTAGGAGCTGATACGTACAAAGTATTATTTAAAACTTGGGCTAATAAAATAATGATTATAGTCGAACTCATTTTTGCTATGCGTATCAGCTACGTTCCAAAATAGTTATGACTAAGCAGATATGAACTCAGTAATTTATATATATATATAAGGGTAAAGAATAACAGTGTTATAATACATAGTATTTTTATTATGAATTAAACTACATTAATGATATGCTACAATACATTTTAATCTTGCATCAATTCATTTAAATTTTGCTTAATTACTTCTGGAAATATATATAATAATTCGATTAAACATATCAAGTTTATTCCTTGGTGATATGATAGAGATTTCGCCATTCCATCGAAATTAAGGAACACGTCTCCACCTAGTTCAATGCATCCATAAAGTACTTCGTGGTAGAATTCTTTTAGATGGAATCCCGCAATTTCTCCAATGCACAAATTTATTAATGGCAAAATTTCTAGCAACCTAATCATCGTAATTTCAGCCACGCAAATATAAAAATCATTTTTCTTCAATTGTATTACGTAGTTCTTATTATACAATTGCCCGGTGACTTTAAATCCGCTGTCAGCATTTTCCATAGAATCTAAACCACCATTTTTAAAAAAATTTTTAATTTGATTGACATTAACGTCGTTGGTCAACATTCCCCAATCCTCACAGCTTAATGGTATAGTGATACCATTTGATCCAATGATTTGTAACATTGGAATCCAATTTTCAACATCAATACCTATAGCTATAAATTTTGTTTGGGATTTATTTAATGCGTATTTTGTTACATGAATTAGCTTCAGCACATGCATTATTTTAGGTGCTTTATTCGGAGTATTTACTGAAAAAAATAGAAATACAAATTAATAGAGAAATATAAATATAATATGAAAAAATTAAACTGATAAGGGTTAGGTATGTATCCCTAGACTAGTGTCTAAAAACACATACCTACCCCTAACAGTTATTTAAGTTACTACTACTAATTTCAATACAACTTACTTGTTTGAAATGTTTCTGCAGATCTCTTCAAAGTTTTGACTTCTACTTTTGTATCCATTTTTTGAGTATGTTGAATGTTCTGCACGATATTGCTGTCTGATGAAAAGATGATGAACTGTGATGATGAAAAGAATTTATTTTGCAGGGTATATATACGTTAATGGATCATTCGTATATATTATCAAAATATATTTAAGTGCTTATTTGGTCTCAGTAGTTAAACTACTTTGATAAGCGATATTAATTTAAGTGACCTTATAGACTTTCTAATATTAAGTGCACATTTTTTGTATCATCATGCAAAACACTTAAGTGATTATCAATTGCAATAAATTCTTATAATACCTATGATAAGCATTAGATTAGAACTTAGAAAAATATTACAGGGTTTATATAATCCCGAAACAATATGCCGGAAGAAAGTTAATGGATCATTCGTTTATATTATCAAAAATATATTTAAGTGCTTTTTATCACAAGTACTTAAAATACTTTGATTAGCGATATTAATTTAAGTGGCCCTATAGACTTTCTAATATTAAGTGCACATTTTTGTATTATCATACAAAACACTTAAGTGATTATCAATTACAATAAATCTTAAAATACCTATGATAAGCATTAGATTAGATTTTTACATTTCGAGACAAGTATTCTTGGCAAGTAAATTGTTATAATTAAGATAATATATAATTTATATGATTCACATATACTTTTGGCCTACTATTTACATTTAAAATATCTTGAATCATTTGAACTTCTTCGATTTCTTCATCAACATTTATACAATCTTACATTATTTTTAAATAAATTTTTTATTTAATTAATTTAATTAGTTTTATTATTCAGCATTTTTCCACTTAAAATTATTACATTAAATACTTAATTACGTTTGGGCCTTAGTTATTTTGGTTTTAAAAACAAAATAAAAGATTTAATTAAGACGTAAACAGTAATGTTTACCGATGAAAGCGAATTACACTCTGCTGTGTTTGTTGACCATTTCTTACAGTTTTTAAAATTAGTCAACTTACAAAAACTTATCTTTTAATATAATATTTCCTAGGACAAAATGATAATAATATTTTAATTACTCTCCTCTTTACTTTTACTCTAAACTTACTTTTCTATTACTTTCTCTATTACTACTCTATTACTACTCTATTACTTTCCTCTAATGGATTAACATTTTTTGAATTTTCAACTTTTTAAATTTCAACTTTTTTAACTTTCGTTCTTAGACATGGGTAATACTTTCTACCTATACATAAAAGAAAAATAAACATTATTACATAAATTAAAATTGTATAAGCACTGAAATTGTCATAATGAAACGGTATTGATTTAATGGACAAAATTTTTCTTTGGGCATGTTTTAACTGTATTTCTAAATTCTTTAGTTTGTCGAGATTGATGTCCTCCAGATGAATGGATCTTATGAATCGATATTAATAAGGTGTTGATCATCGTTGTCTTCGGTTAGCGGGATTGGTGGTATATTAAATTGTTTATTCAATGGATTTATTCAATTTTGATATGTTTTTAACACTGATTTAATAATATTAAAATTACAAGTTTTCGGAATCGTTATGAAATATGTTCCGTTTAATATTAGTTTTTCGAATTATTTGAACAATTGGTAGTAACCATGGTAGCTTTTACAGTTATTATCAACCACTGATTCTTTATCAATTTCTGAATTTTAGTTTTTGTTAAGTTAACTATCCCGAACTTCACAATTTTTATAATTATCACTTAGACTGATCAAATCAACTTCACAGGGATTATTTTTTGTAAATAAATTAGTAACTTGTTCGTTGCACAGATAATTTAATTGATTGATTTCTTTGCACATGTTATCATTTAATCCATATTGTTCGTCGTTCAAAATTAAAGACAAAATCTAGTATAATCAAAAGACCGGTAGTGAAGGTGTGCATCCTCCCTATGCAAAGAAATTAGTGCTTGTGTTATTTTTAGATCTTTTTTCTTTATTAGACTTTGTTTGAAATATTTATGTTACTTGTTAGATTAAGTTGTTTATGTTATTTTGTTTCTTTTTGTACGCTTTGTGTATTAGTTTTGAAAGAGATCCTTTCAAGGATCGGGAATACCGGGGCGAGTGCCCATACTTTCCTTCAAAATGACTGGTGTCTTACACCTGAAGGCATCGGGCAGAGGAATTCGCACACTACCGTCCGCCGTGGGAGCCGCGGACTTTAGATACGATTAGAGCCGCATCAAGACTGTCGGCGGGTTAGAAAATTCAATGGGGTTTCCGTGGAATCCCATCTAGAAGATCGCTGATGGCGAGAGGTGGCAAGCGGGGTGGGCCTATACGTAGGTGGTCCACCTTTGGCAGAAGAATTGCCTTTTTAGCTTCGTTCATGTCGACGCAGAGGCAGAGAGGCGTGTCGTAGGTGAGGCGAGGTCTTGGTTCTTGGTCGCAGGAGGATCAGTTTCTAGAGCAAGGGCATCCACGCCGAGCGCGCCGCCGGCGTTTCGCGTTACCTGGACTTAGGAGGGAGTCGGTGCGACGGGTCCAATTAGAGCCGTAGCCTGCACTCCGGCCTTCCTCCCTTCGTCGTGGCGGAAACCTGGTCACGGTACCAAATTAACCGGTTGCGGAGGGTGTCCTGGGACACGCTTGGTTTTGGCTTGGCTTTGCACCGTAGGGGAAATTGTATCGCCCTATTGTGCAAGGTCATTGCCTTGTAAAATAATAATAATAGAAAAAAAAATATGAGTGATAAAAAGTGGGTAGTAACTGTTTTAGCTACCCAGCTGACTTACTAATGCAAATAGCTGAAAGAAAGGTGGGTTAGGTTTCAATTTATTATATATTGAGGTGGTATTTGATTGTTTTCCGTAATCAAACCCTTTACCTTACCAAAAATTATACCTCGGCTAGCTCTTTCTCTGCGGTGGAGCACTCGACCTCAGAAGTGAATTCCTGTTTTCAATGGTGACGAAACAAATCTTCTTTAAAAATAATAATTCTCCAATTTAAATAATTCGAAAATTTAATTTCAACGCAAACAAATTAATCGTAAATAATTTCTAATTCGAAATGGGCTCGCTTGTTCAAACCTTGTGTGCGTTTCAAATGCTTTGTTATCAGTATTTGCCATTCGCTCGAACAAATGCAAATTCTAATTCTTCGAATTATACACCAATTTTAAATTTAAAATAATTGCTCTTTCCAAATTTATCAAATTATCGAATCTTTCCAAATTACTCATTCAACCACCGCTCGGTAGCAACTCATCAAAATATCCAAATTTCAAATTTATCGAAATTAATCATCCAAATATCAAAAATTACGCAATTAATGCATTCGCATCAAAATCATTTATTCAACCAAAATCAAAAATATTACTCACAATTTTATTCACAAATTAAACTTATCTCAAAAACTGCCCCGAGCTGAACATACTCGGCGGCGCGCTATCGGCGAAAAGCCTATTTTCTCGTCGGTTCGCCCCCACCTGTCCAATTTTCAGTCTTGCAACTTAAATTTATTTACCAAAATTTTCATTAAAATGTACAGGGTGAGTCGCAACCATTTTGAACCACGACAATATAAACATATCGATTGATGAAAATATTTTACACAGTTGGATCCAGGATCAACCTGGGGACCTTGACTCTTCTATAATCTCCGAGTTGGTAAGTACCTAGCCCTTTGATTAGAGGATTGTCAGAATCAGCCAGATCGTCGTAGAATTTAGCCGTGGTGCGGCGGATAAATTCGCGGATAGGTTCCACGCCGGAATCTTCATGGATCTTGGTGTTTGAGCTGAAGAATGGGGCCTTCATTGCTCGCCTTATTGCAATGCTTTGGACCACGCGGGTTTTTCTCATATGGAGAGAATAAAAGAAGAAATTTTTAAATTCGATTTTCTTAAAATTGGCTGAATATGGCGCGCTACTATTTCATTCTCGTAATGTCTTAGGTGTAATCTTTACGTAGTGTAAGTATAAACCAAAACAAAATTTCGCATACCTGACCTTTTCCTTGTAAGTATCTGATGGGTGGTGGAGTGTCTCGCCCTGAAGCCGAATTGTTCGTTCGGGAGGATGTTGTTATCGCAGATATCTTCATCCAGTCTTCTCGCTGTTAGCCGCTCTATTACTTTCCCCAGGCTGGGTAGTAAGCTGATGGGACGATATGATGACTTCGGGTTACTCAGGTTCTGGTTTGGCTTTGGGAGCATGTCAACGTCGGCCACTTTCCAACTAGATGGGAAGTGACCATGCCGTAGAATGGCATTCGGAATTGCCCGCACCGCCACCATCTCCTTCTTTGGAAATTCCGAAATCATCCGGTTTGTTATCCCACAGGAACCTAGTGCCTTTCTTTTGTTTAGCTTTTCTAGTGTTATGGCTACTTCTTCGTAACTGACCGGTCTTATTGCCTCATGCCTTCTTAGATGGCTTTGTGTGGCGGCTAGTCTCAGCTTGACTTTCTCTTTGATCTTCTCGCTGTGCTTCCTGTCTGTGAGGTCAGTGTTAGGACTGAATTGTTCCTCCAGATTTTCGGTTAGTAGCTCGGCCTTGTCCGGGAGACTGAGGGCCACTCTGTTGGATCCTTCGAGGTGCGGAATTTTCGCTCTTTTCCTCTTCCCCTGAATGCTTTTAATGAACTTCCAAGCTGAGGGTTTCTCTAGGGATAGCTCTTTCAGTTTATTTTCCCAAATGCCGTTTAAGTGTTTTTTGACCTCCCTTTCGACCTCGGCAGCTAAATCGTTATAGAGACTGCAATCCGCCGTGTTAGACATGCGTTGAGCGCGACGTCTGACCCAGCTTTTCTCCCTAATCAGATCTTTGACAAAGTCGGGAAGGCGGTCGCGTATGGGGATTGCAGTTATCGCTTCGTACGCCGCCTCCGCAATCTTCCATTCGAATTCGTCTACGAATCTTTCGAGTTCTTCGGCATCTCGAAGGGGGGGGATGTGCCCCAATTGTTGCGTGAAGTGGTTTTTGAAGGTGGTTCAGTTCGTCTTTTGACGCATAAGTTGGACGTCATTTGAGCCCCCCACCCCTAATAGGAAGAGGACGGGATTGTGGTAGGAATCGAGTTTTCTTACTGGTTCCAGTTTGTGGCTGAATTTAAGATACTTGATGACGGCGACGTCTAGGACGCCGTAGAAATGATCTGGGTGATAGTAGTGGTCATCTTGGGTGTTGCGAGCTATCGTCGGATTGCAACAAATGTGAGTGTAGTCGACGGGGGCGTCGACTACAAAGTGTAGTGCATCGGAATGTCTTTGTAGGACGACACCTGCTTGGTTGGCCTTTCGGCTGTTCCAGGCCGGGTGTTTGGCGTTTAGATCGCCGGCGATGATGACCTGGTTGCCGGTGTTGCCTAGGAGAGCTGTGAGATCTGATGTATGTAGGGTCACTATTGGGGATTTGTATGCGGAGGTTAGATGCAGCAGTCCGTTGTTGCCCGTGCGGACTACAATGCATGTTGCCTCTATTGTCTCTAGCTGGGGGACTGGCTTCTCGTAGTGCTCTATTGACGACTTGATGTAAATTGCGGTGCCGCTCATGCGGCCCCACAACCTGCCATTTCTATAGAGCGAGTAGCAAGGAAACTCGGCCTTATGGGCCGGCTTCAAGTTCGTCTCACTAACTAGAACGATGTCTAGCTCGTGGCGTCTAATAAAGTCCAGAAATCAGACTTTTTGTCGTAAAAGTCCATTGGCGTTCCAATGGGCTATACGAAGGGGCGTGGGGTTGGTTTTCGAACTCATTGACGTGTTTTATTCGGGGTTTGGTTTTCTTCGCGTTTGATCCGTTCTTAGGTTGCCCTTTCACGGTTTTAGCGTTGGAGGTCGCCAGGCATGCCTGAACTATTCAAGCTTATTCCTTCTCCAGGGGATTTGTGTTTTTTTTCGCTTGGTTTTGTCTTGGTGATCTTTGCCCCTGCGTCGAACCTGTTTGGTTCGTGCTTGTTTTGGCCGGTCAGACACGCTTTGGCCTGTTTTTGCATCCCCCCCCCCCAGCTGGCCGGGTGATCCTCTCCGCAGTTCGTGTATTTTAATTTCGCATTAGCTGGCATCTTGCATTCAGCCGTCAGATGGTTTTCTGCGCATTTCACGCATTTGGTGAAAAATGCGCAGCTGTTTTTACTGTGCCCAAACTTCTCTCAGCGGAAGCATTGGGTGGCTTGTGTCGCCGGGTAGGGATTTTCGACGGTAACGTCTAATGCCATTACTTTTTTGATCGTATAAATTTGTTTCTCCCTGGTTGTTTTGTCTAGAATCAGGAAGAAGAGTTGTAGCGAGGTGCTTTTGCCTTTAGGTCTCTTGCTGAATTTTTGGATGGAGGTAATGGGGAATCCATCCGCCCGATTACTCTCCATGACCACTTGGGGGTTAAATTCTGCAGGAAGTCCCCTCAGTACCACTCTGAGTGGTTTCTCTTCTGCCATCTTGAACGCTATGTGTTCATATTTATCCCTCGTTAGGATTTTTTGGATGCCCCTATAATCGGCGCTCGTGTAGGGCTGGATTGTGATCCCGTTGGCCGTGAATCTTGCTTTCGAGAAATTCAGTTTTTCCCTTGTTATGTTGTCAATTAATTCGAGCCACTTACCCCTGTTCGTTAAGATCAAGGCTGGAACCGGTGGTCCCCTTCGGTTTTCCTGCCCAGAAGGGGTGGTAATTTGATGGGGCGCCGATTCCTCCTGGGCCCTGACCTGCATGGGTGTCCCACTCTGTTCCTGTACAGGAACTGGTCTTGAAGGTGGGAGTTTGGAAAAGTCTTGTTAAATATTTGAGGCCCCAGGATTGGGATTGGCTGAACCCCCTCCCTCTACATTTGTGGGTTGTTCTTTAATCTCTGTGGTAGGCGGGGTTCTCTCCATGGGTGTTTCACCCATCTGGGATATTTTCCCTTTGCCTCTTTTGTTTTTAGCCGCTGGCTGTGTTGTTCACTTTTTTGGCTTGAGCAGCTTTTTTGGTTTCTGCCGCTTTTAATTTGTCGGTCTTGGCTTTCGCGGTTTTGCTGCCAGGGTCAGACGCGGGATAGTATGTATCGAATGGTTCAGTGCCGCTCGTGTTTCCCGCGTTCAATTCTTTAAAGACTGACGGGAGCGACTTTTTCAGGGTTTATTGTTTTTCCGTGAGGCGGAGTTTTTCTTATATTTTTTATGTTGATTATTTTCTCGAAGGCTAGGTTGGCCTTTGACTGATCGAAAGAAGGAGAAGGAGCAAGTCTAATTTGCTCTTCGGAGGTGACGCCTTCCTCCGATTGCTTCTCGGAATGTATTTTATATAAAGTTTGGGGACTGCTTGTTTCAGCAGCGAGGGCATCTGGCCGATCCGCTGCCTTAGCTGCTTGGTCCCCTGCTAATTTACATTGCGAGGAGTTCTCTTCTTCCGAAGAGTGGCCGCTGAGGAGTCGGAGAGTCTTTCTCTTCTTGGCGGCCTCTCTTCGGGAGCGTTTGGCTTCCTCCGCGATTTCCTAGTCGGATGAGGTCTCTCGGGCGCGCTTGTCCCTTGTGACTATTGCCGCCCCTTTAAGAACCGGTGAAGCTGTTCTGTATCGGGATTTTTCCTGTTTGGATGGTCTGCCTCGTGATCGGAATGATCAAGCTCGTTCTCCAGTAATTTGGCCTTAAGGGCCTCCATCTCGCGCATGTTTCTTAGGCTCTGCTCCTTCAATTCCCTAATGGAGACCTGAAGGGCATCGACGATAAGGAGAGCCATGTTCGCGCTTAGACCAATGTTTTATTGTGATTTTAGCATGCGTGACTTGGGATTTGAAAAGGGTTGACGTGGATTGTGGTGTTTGTGCCTAGGAGCATTAACCGAATAAAACTTGTAGCATTCAGATGTATTTGGAAATTTTATCGAATGAAACTTGTAGTAAAACTTGTAAGAAACTTGTAAAAATTAGTAAAGAAAAATACAGGCCACTATAGTCTATTTTTTTAAAGAAAAATATTGGAATTTGTACTAAGGCGATGACCTCGAAATGTAAACCTATGAAATTGCTTTGAAATTAGACGCTATTACTATAACCAAATTTTTACGATTGAAGTGCTATGCGTGTTGCCTAAACTAAACGGGGTAAATTCATGAATAAGATAGAAGTGAACAGAGTTAAATGTAATATCGAATAGACGTAGTTATTTGGTTATAACATTTCGCTTTTTTGTGGTGAATATTTAATATTACTACAAAATTAAGTACCATTTAAATTATCTGAAGTTTCCCGGTGTAAATTAAACATTGTAAACGACGCGCCACCTATATTTTTCATATCTTGCATCGACTATAGTTGTTTATTTAAAGAAAAGGAATCAGTAAAATTAGCCCAATCAGTATTAATTAATTAATAATTTTGAATTTTTTTAAATTTTTAATGTAAGTAAATATTGAAATACGTAAATTACAAATTGTATAAAATATTACTTGAACTATTTGTCCACCTTCTGTAAATACACTTTAAAATTATTCGCTTTGTCTTTTAATTTCTCTAAGTGCCGATCTTTCCATCTCTTTGTAAAGTTCGTTTTATCTATCAGCCATATAAAATTAAAAACCACATTAAACATACTTTTAAAAAAACCGGTCTTTCCAAACAAATTTATCATAACTTTAACAAAAAGGTAGTTTGAACAATTTTTGTGTGTATATGTTAGGTTTACAGTGAAATGAATGACTTTAATTAGTAAATGTCAGCAAATATTAAAGTAATTTGTATATCTCCACTAACACAATTACAATTACAGTCAAATGAAAGGGTCTCTAAAAGAAAGCTGTCCAAAAATTTTATGGAAGATGATGTTCGCATGCTGATAAAAAAATTTTGCAATACAAAATAAAGACATTGAAAATAAGAAGACAGATGCGGTAGCGTGGATAGAGAAAGAGAACTGCTGGATGAAAATTCAGCAGTTAATTTTTTTTAACTCCAAGAATACAGCAATTTGGCGGGTAGGCATTAGGTGTCTCATCTGACAATGTACCAATAACATGAAAGAAACTTATTCACTTGAGCAATATCTATTTAGAACACTTTTAGTTTTTATGTGTTACTTGCACTTCATTTATATCAGTTTAGAAAATTTATTTCTAATTATGAAGCCACTTTGATTTTCATGTTCTGGTGGTAAAACTGGGACATCATCAATTGGAAAATTTCACCTTTCAAATTCAGGCATCATATCGCGATTTCTACAATCAAGGTGATGTAAAATGGCTGCACTAACAATTACAACCCTTATGCTTTGCATTTGCGATGTATTTGCATAAATAGCCTTCCGAAGAGAACAATTTACTAAAGCTTTTGGCGTTCGAGAAATATTTATCATCAAATTTCTCTCTACCTTCGGGAAATTAATATTCCAATATTTACCTCACGAAGCTTCTGAAATTTTTGTTCTTATTCCAATGCTAACAAATGAAAATCGTTTTTTTGGAATTTCAAAAGTTCCTTCGATGGCATTTCTTGTTCTTTAAAATCATCCACTGTTATATAAAAACTTCCTGTTGCTAAAAACCTCAATGTCAACAACAATTGCTGAAGAATTCGTGAAACTGCATGATTTCTAATTGTCCGATGCTTGATTCTATTTTCAATGTACAGCTTTCGATCACTATTAAAATAACATCAACCAAATTAATAATTTCATAATCCAGAACAATTTCATGTTCCTCGCCAATCAGATTAATGTTAATGTTGTCTATTTTCTAGCACTCAGCATCTAATTCGGATGACGTTTCAAAAGCCGTCACATAGCAACTTTCAAATAATGAGGTTAGAAATCCACTTATAAACCGATAGCAGCTGGTTCAACTAGCCTATAAGTTATAAGCCCGATAACCAACTTTTCAAGCAACTTTTAATAAAAAATAAGTTGGAAAGACAGATATTTCAATTAAAAGGCACATAAATTTAAAAGCAACTTTTAAGCAACTTACAAGGAGATGGAAACATCGGCTCTAAGTTATTCACAAATTAAGCAGAGATTACCTGGAAATATGAACATTATGCTACGTATAATTTTTGCATAAAATTAAATAACGTTTAGGTACAGCAAATAATTGAAATTTATTATTAAGTATTTCCATCAGGCGATGAACTGGGATTCATCGCCAGATGATGCCATAGTATGGTGAAAACGTTTGCGATAATATAGATACGGTGTATTTATATTGTGTTAACTTAGAATTTTAGTTCTAAATAGTGTTTGTGCATTTTTTTGTTTATTCTAAAAATTTGATATGAAAAAAATATTGATTGTGAATTTCCAACAGGGAGTGGTATTCCTTAGCGTGACGATATGTGTCAAAAGTTCATCAATTTTATTTTAAATAGATCGTCCTTGTATTTATTTGTTTTTTGTTATTTGAGAGCTTTTGTGACGTTGTATTTGTTAGGGAGGTTGCTGAAAATGTGACTCAATGACACAAAAGGGGGGGGATGCTGATATTATTTTGTTACCGCCTGATAATTGATAATATTTTGCAGTAAAGTCATTGTACCTCTGCCAGACTTGGCATGCCATGTATCTTTGTATGTACCTGTAGACGATTGAGAAGACTGCGTAAATTTTAAATTGCTTTTCTTTTAAATTGATTTTGATTTAATTTTTGTATTAAATTTCCCTTTTTTATAATGTTTAATTTAATTATATTTTAAGCCTGTGAGGTGATAAATTTGTTGTATAAGAGATAGCCGAGTGCAATATTTTATTTCATCCCTTTTAAAGTTTTGATAACTTACGTCTTTATTTATATCACATTTTATGCATAAACCGTCCATTTTGTGTTGAGAGTTTTATCCATCCAACTTTTCTGTTTTATAATTATTTAATAATTATATGTGAGAATATTTTTTTATAAAATTAAATTTTACATGTTACATGAAATTAAAATAAAATTTAATTCATAACTTACATAATATTGTTCAAAAACTAATATATTAATATTTTTCCAGGTTTGCCTGATGAGAATCCAAAATTCGAAACATAAAGTCATAGCATATTATGTAGCAAGCTATATCAATCGTTTAAATAGTTTTTGAACAATATTATGTAAGTTATGAATTAAATTTTACTTCAATTTCATGTAACATTTAATAATATATAATAAAATTCTGGGGAACTGTCAGACAACCCTCATCACGAATTTCAAAATTTCAACTGCACTATAGGAAAGAGGACACTTTTCTAAGCATATTAGAACAAAAAATTTTGCGAACCATGCATTAGTTCTCGAAAAAATCGAATTTGAAAAAGTTAAATTTACATGTATTTTAAATACACCTTTTAACACGGCTGCATGATTAGCCGATTTTGTGTAAGGCAAAAAAAATTAAAAATATCCCTGAAAAATGACAGAACTCGCCAAGGGTGGAACTCGAAGCCATAGAACTCGTACGGGTATCGATCCCAAATGACAACAACATTAAGAGTGTATTAAAGCACTCGTACCGTCAACAAAATGAAGAATAGGAACGGAACGTGCCAGTTGACCGTGGCTCGACACGTTGCAACGGGGTGTATCGGGTTACAACTACCTACTTTTAATAACTTTAAAATGCCGTTTTTTCGAAAACTAATGCATGGTTCGCAGATATTTTTGTTGCATTATACACAGAAAATTGTCCTCTTTCCTATAGTGTAGTTGAAATTTTGAAATTCGTGATGAGGGTTGTCTGACAGTAACCAAATTCTGAAATTGGTAATAATAAAGTGCCTCAGTCAAGATCCCGAGGGGGGGGAGGAATTTAACCAATTGCCTTCTGTATCGGCGCTAGTGTGAAATCAAGCATAAGCATAAGAAAGGAAATTTATCATGAGAAGCAATTTTCGGAAATTTCTTATCTTATCCGTAAATTTTGAATATTTAATTTATACGAACAGTTTCTAAAATTGTGAATTTTTTAAATATTTATAATTCGAATATTGTTTGAGAATATTTTGGTCGAAAGTGACCGCGAAGAATGTAAAAATTTTTAAGGTTAACTTTTCGGAAATTTTTTTAAATAAAATTATAATTTTGGACTTTAGTGTTGGTTTAATTAAAATATTTGAAAAATAAAATTAGTAGTTAAAGAGAGTCAAACGTAAAGAGCTTGGAAGATATCAAATTTTGTTGAAAATTTGAAATTATAAGTTTGATCCTCGACCAAGTATAAAAATTTTAAAATTTAAAATAATTCGATTGGAAGTTTTAAAATAGAATTTAGGTATTAATATTTTGTTTTCTTCTGATTGAAACAATATAGAGCAATATCGCCTTAGTTACAATATGTCATAACACACTAATATTTCCCAAGGGAAATATGAAACGTCATATCATATTGTCCCTAGGGAAATATGAAACGTCATTTTAAAGTATACTTTGCGCACGGTGATTGGACAATCAAACATACAAAACAAAATACTAAAGCCACCCCTGTTAAAAAGTGACATTTAAGTGACGTTTAAAATAAAAAATGTGCCTACTTATTTTAAACCAACCTAACTTTTTCTGAATTATTGTGCGCGCATTCTGCGCGCTATTGATCTAGAATTTTGCATAAGGCTTCCTTCGACAAATTGCTAGGGGGGTTGAGAACGAGCAAAGGGGGGTAAATTTTTTGCTCAGTTTTTCGATATCTAGCGCCGTTTTCGAGTTATTGCAAATTCAATATCTCAAATTTAATTATTGATGTAATATTGATATATTTAATAATATATTTTTCAATCAGAAGAAAACTATTGATTACAACACGGAAAATATGAATACATTTCCCTTGGTTGTCTATACATCTCTCGGGCTTTGCCCTCGAGATGTAACTAGCCAACCTCGGGAAATATACTATTCATATTTCCCTAGTTGTAATAATAGCTATTTTCAATCAGAAGAAAACTATTGATTACAACACGGGAAATATGAATACATTTCCCTTGGTTGTCTGTACATCTCTCGGGCTTTGCCCTCGAGATGTAACTAGCCAACCTCGGGAAATATACTATTCATATTACCCTAGTTGTAATAATAGCTATTTCTTCAGATTGAAACAATATAGAGCAATATCGCCTTAGTTACAATATGTCATAACACACTAATATTTCCCAAGGGAAATATGAAACGTCATATCATATTGTCCCTAGGGAAATATGAAACGTCATTTTAAAGTATACTTTGCGCACGGTGATTGGACAATCAAACATACAAAACAAAATACTAAAGCCACCCCTGTTAAAAAGTGACATTTAAGTGACGTTTAAAATAAAAAATGTGCCTACTTATTTTAAACCAACCTAACTTTTTCTGAATTATTGTGCGCGCATTCTGCGCGCTATTGATCTAGAATTTTGCATAAGGCTTCCTTCGACAAATTGCTAGGGGGGTTGAGAACGAGCAAAGGGGGGTAAATTTTTTGCTCAGTTTTTCGATATCTAGCGCCGTTTTCGAGTTATTGCAAATTCAATATCTCAAATTTAATTATTGATGTAATATTGATATATTTAATAATATATTTTTCAATCAGAAGAAAACTATTGATTACAACACGGAAAATATGAATACATTTCCCTTGGTTGTCTATACATCTCTCGGGCTTTGCCCTCGAGATGTAACTAGCCAACCTCGGGAAATATACTATTCATATTTCCCTAGTTGTAATAATAGCTATTTTCAATCAGAAGAAAACTATTGATTACAACACGGGAAATATGAATACATTTCCCTTGGTTGTCTGTACATCTCTCGGGCTTTGCCCTCGAGATGTAACTAGCCAACCTCGGGAAATATACTATTCATATTACCCTAGTTGTAATAATAGCTATTTCTTCAGATTGAAACAATATAGAGCAATATCGCCTTAGTTACAATATGTCATAACACACTAATATTTCCCAAGGGAAATATGAAACGTCATATCATATTGTCCCTAGAGAAATATGAAACGCCATTTTAAAGTATACTTTGCGCATGGTGATTGGATAATCAAACATACAAAACAAAATACTAAAGCCATCCCTGTTAAAAAGTGACATTTAAGTGACGTTTAAAATAAAAAATGTGCCTACTTATTTTTATATTTTAAAAACCAACCTAACTTTTTCTGAATTATTGTGCGCGCATTCTGCGCGCTATTGATCTAGAATTTTGCATAAGGCTTCCTTTGACAAATTGCTAGGGAGGTTGAGAACGTGCAAAGGGGGGTAAATTTTTTGCTCAGTTTTTCGATATCTAGCGCCGTTTTCGAGTTATTGCAAATTCAAAATCTCAAATTTTATTATTGATGAAATATTGATATATTTAATAATATATTTTTCAATCAGAAGAAAACTATTGAATACAACACGGGAAATATGAATACATTTCCCTTGGTTGTCTATACATCTCTCGGGCTTTGCCCTCGAGATATAACTAGCCAACCTCGGGAAATATACTATTCATATTACCCTAGTTATAATAATAGCTATATACAAACGTCAAACTATCGACCCCATGGACCCTTAGTAAGCCCGACTGCTCTCGCACATCAGAGCTATCCCGATCAAGCAATATGCTAGTTGCGTAGCTCAAGTGGCGTTGCCCTAGCGGCCATTATATCGTAACTGGGAAGGTGAGTGCAAACGATTTTAAATACTAGTAATAGTTTAATTTCGAATTAAGCATTAAGAATTAGAATTATTAAGATGTAAATTTGAATTTAAATATTATTCTGTATACCTCCTATATATTATAATTAGAGCCCGGATTTATAAGCACTTATAATTTCAATATAAGCGCTTTAAAAGTTCTAAAACACAGAAAACAATAATCCTATAAAATTGAAAAAAGCACTAAAAATCAAAAATCAATATGTAATTTTTATTAATTATTAATTAGACATTCGTTGTATAATCATAAAAAAAATCATTATTTTATATTTTTCCAAATTTTCTGTAATGACAGATTGTTGTCTGTCGTTTAACGCTTGCTTAGAAATAACAAAAACTTCGCTCAACATCTACCGAAGTATTGGGAGAAATTTTGCAGCAAACTTCTTGTACCTAGTAGTGCCACAGAAAATTTATCGAGTATATGAAATCTTTCATTCTTGTTCAAGATGTCTTTTAATTATTCCCGTACCTACTCCCTTGTACCACCAAAGCTTTCTTTCTGAAATTATTTAAAACTTTTTCCGATTCCACTACGGAAACGTCCATTAATTACATAAGGACGATTTTTGTTATTTTTTACCCCCCCCCCCCCCCACGTTAAATTGTGGCAACACCATTCCCCTCACCTTATTATATTGACGTGAAACAAAATATTCCGACCCACCTTGTGCTAAATTGTAAAAATTTGTTAATTTCATTTTTAAACGTTTGAATTGGAAAAGTACAGAGTGGGGAGAAAGGATAGTGATATGGGCTTTTTTGGCCAACTATGGCCGACGGTGAGTGCGTGATTTTGCATGTCCGCTGAATTTGATTTTTGATACGCTTAGTTTTGATATTATTTTGAGAATTTGTAAGTAATATTTTAATTTGATTGATCGAATAAAGTGATTTTTGCGAATGCATTATTGCGCCTATTTTGGATGATTGATTTGACATTTGGATAATTTGGATATTTTTGATACGTTGCTACCGAACGGTAGTTGATTTGATTGATTTGGTTAATTTAACAAGAGCAGTTGAAATTATAAATTACGATTTGGTGTGGAATTGGAAAAATTAAAATTACATTTGAAAGAGCGAATGTGCGAAAGTGATAACAAGGCGATTTGGATAAGCATAAAATTAAAAGTGCAAGCCCAGTAAAATTTTACATTACATTGAATATAATTGAATTTGTACACGAAGAAGATTTATTTTTTGACAATTGAGTAGTATTTGCATTGGAAGAATTTTTATTTGATTTTGAAAACGAAGACAATATCGTCACAGGAATTCGCTCCTGAGGTCGAATTGCTCCACCGCGATAAGAGCTAGTCCAGATATTTTTTTTGAGTTTGGTAAAGGGTTTGATTGATAATAAAAAAAGAAAAAATCAATCAAATACCACCACAATATATAAATATATGAATTAGCTCAACAGGCCATGAAGGCCTATTGCTTGTTGCACTACGCCTCTCCATAATTTTCTATTTTGTGCCTTCTCTTTCCATCCACTAACACCAAGCAGTTTCAAGTCCTTTTCTACCGCATCCAGGCCATCTGTTCTTTGGTCGTCCTCTCTTCCTTGTGTCCAAAAGTTTTCCTTCCATTACTTTTCTTGAAATTCTATTTTCTTGCAGTCTGAGAACGTGTTCAAACCATCTAATTCTCTGCAATCGGGCAATGTCCGCTATTATTGGTTCATCAAGCAATTCATAAACTTCTGCGTTGGTTCTTCTTTTCCACTCATTTTCCACTTTCTTCCCTCCATAAATCAATCTTATTACCTTTCGTTCCCATATTTCCAAGTTTTCTTTATCTCTTCCATTCGTTGTCCATGTTCGCCGGCATAAATTACGACTGGTCGGATAACAGTTTTATATATCTTTATTTTACTCTTCCGTGATACGTTATTATTTCTTATCACTGACATCAGCGCACCCATGCTTCTATTTCCAGCTGTTATCCTAGCATTTATTTCTTTACTGGATTCGTTGATTCGTGTCACTATCGTCACCAAGAAACAAAACTTATCGACTTCTTCATCGTCCCCTCACCTTACGTTATTTTAATTAATGTTCCCCCCCTCATATTTCATTCCGCTGGCTAATTTTTGGGAACTTATCTGAAAATGTTATAAACAATTTTTATATCGGTTATTACGAAATTTTAAAATAGAATTGAATTAAATCTTACATTATCAGTATACTAGCAACTTACTGCTATATAATACACTTGAGTCAGGTGTGGGTGGTTCTCAGGTTTGTGTACAAAATTTAAAAAAAATGCTTGTAAACTGCAAACTAACTCCATTTTTAGTGAAAGAAAATAATTGACAACATAAACCAAATTTTTGGTTATAATAAACAATGTTTTTCGCGCGTAGTCACATTCGTTCGGCCCGTTCTTCGCGAAAGTCGTAATAACGCCTGAATGATAAAATTAACCGTGATTCCAATAAGCGTTATGTTCACTGTATAACAATTAATTATTGTTTATTGGTACAACTTTGAATATGTTTTACCTGTAAATTAAGGGATTATGGATGATGAAACGGATGAAAAGTTAGCTTTGATAGTATAACTTAATTGTTTTCGAATTTCTTGACATTCTTTTGTAGACCTTAGTGAAATTAAAACTTTCAATATTAGTTGTCAAACGAATCCCGAAAAACTTATAGAAGTAAATAGCTTTGACGCAAATGTGATATTTTGTTGGAATGGTGAAAATAATGAAGCTTGCAACAATTTTCACTTTTTAAATCTTCAAAAGAAAAAATTTCGCTTGGTGGCAACAAAATTGTACTAGATAAAATAAGTAAACCCGATACGAAAGACTGAACTCGTAATAAAAAAAAGGAATTATTTTAATTAAACACAACTTGTAAATTTTGATAACAAAGCATTGTTTATTATCTTTTATATAAAATTCATCCCAAACTCTTCCCAACCTAAACTACATAAAAGATCATCTACAATTTATAGGTAATAATTATTATATAATAAAAAATAATCAAGGATATTTAATTTTACTAATATTTTTTCTACTGAATACCATATCAACATGAACTTTTAGGCAACCCAGTTTAGACAAAATTTATCCACGAGACGGAGCTTCGTACGTTTTTCGGAGGTACGCAACTAGCGTATAATTGTTGGTATCGTTTTTACTAAAATATCACATCAATATTATATTGTAGGCAAATCAATAGAAATTACTTGTAGGTATTTAAATTCGAATTTGAAATAAATTTTGTAATTTGAATATACAAATAATAACATGAGACATGCGCAGTGGAAGAAGCGTACAGGTGCAAATAAATAAAATGAATTTGAGGAAAAACTGTAATGGTGCTAGCTTTAATATTTGGGTTCTAGCTCTACGGATCCCAATACTAAGTTTTAGAGAAAAATTAAATATTTTAAAAACCACTGACTGTAAAAAAATTCTAAAAATTATAATTAATAATAAAAGCACCTTACTTTAAAAACTACTGTTCCCTTTAAAAAGAACAAAATAATTTTTTCTTCTTCATTCAACAACAAATTCTCAGACACTTTACTCGAAAAGTTAACTTATCATCGTCCCCCCCCCCTTATAAGATTTAAACATTAATTTTAAAGTCAGGAGAAACTGAGAATATTTAATATGGAATGTAAAAACAGGTTTCGTAAGTGGAACAAATCTCCGTTTCCCTTGACTTCAAAATTAATGTATAAAATTTGTAGCAGGGGAGGGGGCGGAGGATAATAAGCTAATTTTTTTAGTACAGTGTCTGAGAATTTTTTGCTGAAAGAAGAAGAAAAAATTATTTTTTTCTTTTTAAAGGGAACAGTAGTTTTTAAAGTAAGGTGCTTTTATTATTAATTTTTATTTTTTGAATTTTTTTACAGTCAGGGGTTTTTAAAATATTTAATTTTTCTCTAAAACTTAGTATTGGGATCCGTAGAGCTAGAACCCAAATATTAAAGCTAGCACCATTACAGTTTTTCCTCAAATTCATTTTATTTATTTGCACCTGTACGCTTCTTCCACTGCGCATGTCTCATGTTATTATTTGTATATTCAAATTATATTCAAATTTGGAGGATATTTTGTCAAAATGTATAAAGAAAGTAATATATTGCGGTGCAATACGAGGTAAAAACCCGAGTATAAAGGGACCAGGGACTTCCACGACCCTGCAAAAATGTGCAGAAGTCTTGGAAGTCAAGGAACAACTTGCAAGGAAATTAAATAGGATAAACAATCCTTGTGTAAATAATTTTAAGTCTTTACATTTTCCTAGTTTTAAGTTTTACGATCACGATTGGACATTTTAAAATTATTAAACATTTTTACGAACTTCGGTCGGAATGTTGAAAGTTTTACCACAGAGGCCACAAGCTCTCTGCACAATTGAAGTCACACCAGACAACAGTATTCATGAAGCATGGCGGAGCCGAATTGGCGTTTTTCGTAATAAGTTTAAAAACTGACTGCAGCATTGGGATTTTTGCTATACCGGCTAAAGGAAGAAATCGATGTTGGAATTTTTACCACCGAAAATTCAACCGTAACGATCGACAAATTTAGATCCAAAGCAAAAGGAAATCTAAGATCTTCATATTTTTCGATCAAGTCGTAATTAGTTGAGTAGCACAAAATTTATTTAAAAAATTTAAAAAGATGGATAGCGTTAGGACGAAGGTTCCTAAGGAACAAGGAAAAAAAAGGAGGAGAATAACAAGGGTCCTAGAAGGGGTCTGGCAGAATTTTTGGACCAAGCCGGTCGACGATAAAAGTTGGTCCGTAGAACATCTTGTTCCAGCGGTTCTAGTGTTCGATAAGTTCGAGGGTGCTACAAGGTGAATACGAAACCACACAAGGGGGTTCATTGGGTGAAATTCCAACCCTTGCTGGTACTGTGCTCCGAGTTTTTGTGCTACTAAGTTAGAGTTCAGGCAAAATTCTCACTAAACATAAAGATCCGACCGAAGCAACACGAATTAAGGTCGTAACCATTTAACATTAATCCAGTTTATTTTCATTGTTTATATTTTAATTGTTATCACGTTATATTTTGTGTAGTTAGTTTAATAATTAAGGAAACGCACTTACACGCTGAACACCACAAAAACACGTTAATTGCAGTTGCAAGTACAAAAACACCATTTTTTTTATTTTCAATTTCATTTTTAATTAAATTTTTACAATCGAAATTATCATTTTGATTGTTGGCGCCCAACTCAGAAGAATATCCACGGTAAGAGGAAAGGTCTCCAAGTCCAGGATAACAGAGATCCTCGGGACGTGGCAATATGTATGTTTTAAACCGCTTCGTGATCCAGTCAGCCGTTATGGTAGCGCGAATAGTTAGCGAATGATATGAATTTAACAGCCATAATGGTGGTGAATTTTCAGCCAAAATGGTAGTAAATTTATATTAATATTAGTTATTTAATACAGAGGATTGTTCAGAGGAGCGAGTGTATAAATTTTGGGGTTGGGGGGCGGGGGTGTAGAGATAGTTTTCTGAGCTAGAATTTCTTCTCATGGGTGAATATTGTATTTGACCAGCCAGGAACACTACCGTGGTTTTTACAAACATGCTGTCAAAAATGTACGTTGCTACCTGTAACCGTTCGGGAGATATGGTGACACAAACATGTATATTGTCGTGTTCCAAATAATTCGGACCCACCCTGTGCATTTTTGTAAATTTATTGTATTGATTATTAAGTTGCAACATTGTTGAATTTGCTAGGTGGGGACCGATGACTTGGATACGAGGCCTTTTGTCAAAAAATGGTCGACATGATGGACGTGTAAAATTCATGTCCGAATAATTTCTAATAAGTTTATAATTTTTGAAATACAAGTAAAAGTTTTGAAGATAAAGTGTTTTATTGAAGTTATTATATTGAATTAAACTGATTTTGAAGAAAGTGTGAATTTATTTTGGAAGAAAAAAATTAAATGGAAGCTGATTAAATAATTAAATACGAAATTAAATACGAAGGAATTGGAAGAATTTAGATTTATTAAATAAAAAAATTATTTGGATGGGTAAAATTTTATAAAATTAAATTTATTGAAGGAACTGCAAACGTTGAAGATAAGAAGACAGCTGCGATACGGGTATCGTAAAATTTAACATTACCATTTGAATTTTGTATTGCAACGAAAATAAAGTTACGAATCGAATTATTTCAAATAAAATAATGTTTGATTGGAAAAATGGATTTAATTAAATAATTAAATTATCGTCAAAGAATTTCACAACAATATATATTGAACTGCATTTTCGATAGCAAGCCTAGTAAATTCCTAAAAACGACATGTTATATTTAAAAATTAAAACAGTTTTTAAATTAAAATTTATTATGCTGTAAAAAAAAAATTTAGAAAAGTCTTGCATTTCGCCAGTTACAACTGTATGTAACCATTTAAAATCCGAACAGGAGATAGTTAAATATAAACAAGCATCAAAAATGTGTACAAATTAAATATTCAAAACGTTTATAACCTACAAATACATACGATATTATATTGGGCCACTTTTCGACTTCTTATTAAATTTATCACCGAATTGAACGTCATTACGTTAAAATCGAAACATCAAATGTTGTTAATTATAACCATTTTGGCGTTTTTGGAATTTGTACTTTGGTTATAACATTTCGCTCTTTTGTGGTGAATGTTTAATATTATTACAAGATTAAGTACTATTTAAATTATCTGAAGTTTCCCGATGTAAATTAGACTTTGCAAACGACGCGCCACCTCTACTAGTCATATCTTACATCGACTATAGGTTAAAAATTTGCAAACCTGCGATTCGTTAACGTAGAAAATAAATAAAAAAAATTAAAACTTACAATTTCATAACTTTAAATTAAACTTTAATAACTTACAATTGAAATTACAAAACTTAATGAAGACTAAATTAATATTTAAAAATACCCTTACCTACTTAACAGGCACTTTTGACGACGAGGGTTAGTTGACGAGGGTTACCGAATGTTGCGACCGCATGTGATAGTTCATTTTGTCTCTTCTCGCGAAACTTTTCTTACAGATAATGCACTGGTGCGGTTTCTCTCCTGTGTGCGTTCCTATATGATTTTTTAACTTGTCCTTTCTGCTAAAACCAAGTCCACAATCCGCACAATGGAAGGGCTTTTCGCCGGTATGTGTCCTCGTGTGTAGGATCAACTTGTCCTTTCGTGCAAAGGGTCGCTCACACAATGGACACGAGAATGCTCGAGTCTTCATGACTGGAGACAACGGCCTGTAATGAATAAAGTAAGTTATCGTCAACACTTTGTGGTTTATATCCTCCGATGACCGTAACGTCAACTTCTGGCCGTCCACAAGGTATTTCAGATAAGTATAGATTCGAGAAGATTTCGTCGTTAAGCTCGTCGGTTTTTTATAGCTTTATACTTACATTCGAATGCGTCACCGGTGGTATCCTTAACGGGTACTCCGATATAGCATTATCTATTCCGTCAATATCTCTCACCGTTTGTGCAATTGAATATTGCACATTCTCCCGGTTCGACGAATTATTTTCTGTGTCCCCTACATCAACAAAATTAATAAATTCTGTGGTGCAACCCGAATAACTGGCGTAACTCATGATTTTTTTTCTGTATAGACACTGTTTCTTAAATCTGTAACCTGCATCAAGCGCTATTAAACACGTAATGAACTTTTTACAATATCAACAGCCTTTATATAACTTAAAAATTAAAGTAGTTACCAACAAAATAATAATTTATATAAATAACATTTAAAAATTGGAATAGTTACCAACAAAATAATAATTACGTACTTACGACTTCGGGTACACAAACCAGCTGTTTGTTTTGTACGGTATGAAATTCGCTACCTTAATCCTCACTTTCTATCCAAAAACAATTTACGTTTTTGTTTACAACATCTAAACCTAAATGTCCTACTAACTTTAATCTTTCTCATAATTTAAAAAATTCTTTTGCTTCATTCAACAACAAATTACCCCCCGCTACAAAATTTAAACATTAATTTTGAAGTCAGGGGAAACGGAGAATGTTTAATATGGAATGTTTAAACAGGTTTCGTAAGTGGAACAAATCTCCGGGGAACTGTCAGAAAAACCTCATCACGAATTTTAAAATTTCAACTACACTATAGGAAAGAGGACACTTTTCTGAGCATACTAGAACAAAAATTTTGTTGGATTATAAATTAGTTCTCGATAAAATCGAATTTGAAAAATTTAAATTTACATGTATTTTAGATACATCTTTTAACACGGCTGCATGATTAGACATATTTGTGTCTAAGGCAAAAAAATTTAAAAATATCGCTGAAAAATGACAGAATTCGCCAAGGGTTGAACTCGAAGCCATAGAACTCGTCCGGGTGTCGACAGCGACTACGATGAACGATGAACTTCTTGGCAATATGGAGGTACCACGGGGTAACCGTTTATCTCCTTCAACTGATGTGGGCAGAGGGCGTTGGAGTTTATTGAGGTATGGTTCCTCATTTGAAGCGCTAGGCTTGATCGCGTTGAGTTGTTGGTCCATGGGGATATTATTCCTTGGTTTGCGGAGTCCTAGGTGTTGCGGTGAACTCCCTGGGGGCGTGGTTTTGCGTCAGAAGGCGGCGGGCAGGAGTGCGTCTGGGTGATTTGCGGGGTTCTAGGTGTTGCGGGGAACTCCCTGGGGGCGTGGTTTTGTGGTCAGAGGCGGCGGAGAGGAGTGCATTTTTGGTCGGTGGCAAGTGTACGATCCGTGGGTTGGGGTCCCTAGTATTTGACGAACTTGGTCCCTTGGTGTCGATGGGGCGGGGCGAGTGTGTGATCCGTGTGTTGGGGTTCCTAGCATTGGATGAACTTGGTCCCTTGGTGTCCATGGAGTGGGGCGAGCGATTTGGCGTAATTCCGGGCGTCTTTGCATGGTTTTCTTGGCATCCGGGTATTTGATGAACCCAGTGCTTGGTGGGAACCTGAAATAAACATGTAAAGACTAGGGTTACTTACATCCCGGCTGACGGGCGGATGAGGATGTCCTTTGGCCGGCTGTGTCCTAGGTTGTAGCCTGGTTGGTATTGTCCTAGCTGCGAGAGGAGGAGATTGTCCGAGAAGCTCGCGGTCTTGTACAGTTTTTCCGCCTGGTTTTTAATGTGCACGTCGATGGTTTCCATCTTGGCATCGGCGTGGAGTCTTCTGTTGGTGACGTAGTACGGGCTGGAGAATGCGTGCCGGATGCATTTATTTTGTACTATTTGAATCTTCTTTATGTGCATTCGGGCAGCCGTCTCCCACACGGGCGCGGCGTAGGTCATGGTGGGCCTGATGATGGTCTTGTAGATGCATAATCAGAATCAGAATCATGAATCTTAATTGGCATTCCACCGCTATTTAGGGTATACTGCCTGTCCTCTTGTTTACTTTGGTGCGTTTTAGACTTCGGGATCGTACCCTATTTGCCTTATCGGCTATCTTTGAATTTCCCTCAATTTTTGCCGCGAATCCTTTTTGGGCGTTCAAGGAAGAAGCCTTGGCCCTGCCATGGACATCGGACTTGGGATTTGCGACTTGTGGTGGAGCTGACGCGTCGCGGATCCGTTCTCTGTCGTAGTCACGCAGGGACCGGACGCGTCTCGATCTCTCTTTAATTTTCCTTTCCGAACTGCGCCTCGAGAACAATCGTCAGCCGTGACTCCGGCAGTTTCCGAGTATTTTCGAGCTGTGACTATGACGTGGGTTTAGGGTGGATTAGGCGGGGGCACGCGTTTCGAAATCGTTCGGCTTGCGCGACTCATCCAGTTTGGCACTATGCCATCCGTCATTGGTCCGACCTTTTTGTCCTGAAATTTAAAAAAGACTATGTTAGTTATGTTGTCGTTGTGCTGTCCGACTGCAGGATGGATTTCGGCCTCTTGTACCTCAGATGGTCCTCCAGCTGGTAATTACCCGGCCCTTGGACCAGTGGGTTTTCGGAGTCCTCCGCTGCGTCGTAGAATTTTTCCGTCATACCTCGGATAAATTCTTCGATGGAATCGATTTCGCTGTCCTCCTGCAGTCTTTTATTGCTGGCATACCAATCAGCTTTCATGGCCCTCCTCAGTGCTATGTTTTGCACTACCTGGATCCTCTTCATTTGGTTTGCGGAGGCAAATCCCCAGGCAGGCGCTGCATAGGTGAGAATGGGTCTCACTATTGTTTTGACCAGCGTCAGTCCGTTTTTGACGCTGATTTTGCTGAATTTGTTTAGCAGGGGCCCCAGCGCGGCCATGGCGCCCCTAGCCTTTATACTTACCTGTTTGATGTGCTGACTCCAACGCAGACCCTTGTCCAGTGTCACCCCCAGGTATTTGGAGGTGTTGTTCCACGGTATCTCTTCACCGAATATTGAAAGTTTTGCCTGCGGGAATCTGTGTGGGTTTGTTAGAGCTGTCGATCTGGTGAAGTAGGTGGCCGTGCTTTTGCTTGGGTTTACCCCGACGCACCAGGTACGGCACCACTTCTCCAGATCGTCCAGTGCGGCCTGTAGTTTGAGTATAATGTGTTTTGGTCTCTGCGAGCTCACGAAGTACGCGGTGTCGTCCGCGTACAGCATAAGCTGCCCAGAAGGTGTCGTGTGAGTTTGTTCCGGTATTGGCACATCCTTCGCGTAAAAGATGTACAGGGTTGGAGCCAGGATTGAACCCTGCGGGACACCAGCCCTGATGGATCTCTCCGCGGAGCGAGATCCATCAACTTTTACGCGGAATTTCCGGTCTGTCAGGTATGACGCTATCAGCCGTACAAGTGCTGGGTTGATGCCGCCGTGCAGGAGTTTATGAAGTAAACCCTGATGCCAGACTTTATCAAAAGCTTTGGCGACATCTAGGAACACTGCACCCGTTGCCTGTTTTTTATTCCAGTGCAACGTGAAGTGCTCCACTAACCTCAGCACTTGCTGCGTGGTTGAGTGCCCTGGGCGAAAACCCAACTGTTCGTTAGGAATAGAGTGGTTTTCTTCCAGTGCCTTCGCGAGTCTTATGCGGATAAAGTTTTTCGGTAAGTTTCCCGAGTGATGAAAGTAGGCTGATAGGCCTGTACGACACAGGGAGTCTCGGATTATGCCCAGGTTTGCGTATCATCGTGACATCGGACCAACGACCTGGAAAGTGCTCGAGTCGCAGTACGGCATTGATGATGCTCGTGACTGCTGTAACTCCCGCCCTGGGCAGTTCCGTGATAACCCTGTTCGTGATTCCATCCGGACCCGGTGCCTTTTTCTTTTTGAGAGCTTTGATTATGCTCTTTACCTCCTGATGGGAGGTGCTACCTATTTTGTCACAGTCAGAGTCATAATCAAAGTTTGTGTCGGTGTCTGCGTGTGAGGCCCCTCCTAGCCATTCTTCGATCTCCGCGTCGATCTTAGCGGTGAAATCGGGAATGGAGACGGCAGTGTTTGGTGCAAACTGCGTCTCCAGACTGTCGGCTAGTGCCTCCGCTTTTTCTGCAGAACTGAGGGCTTTTCCGCGCAGTCCGTCTAGGACGGGATCGTGGTTTTCTTATTTTGGAGTGCTTTTACCAACCCCCATGCTGACGGATTTTGAAAAGAGAGATCCCTCAGCATGTTGCCCCAGTTGGTATTTTTGAACTCCGAAATGGCTGTCCTGACTTGCCTTTTCAAGGTGCTGTATTCAAGACGATCTGCCGGGTAGCCGGTACGCTGAGCGCGGCGTCTAGCCCGGTTTTTGTCTTTTACAAGCTCCTTGATCTGGCGTGGAAGACCGTACTGGTAATTTTTCGCCGGTACGGTCTTTGAAGCTTCAGCCACCGCTTCTATCACCTTTTACTCGAAGGTTTTAACATACCTGTCGATGTCTCCCTTTTTTCTGAAGGACAGGGAGGGTCCGAGGGTTTGTGTGAAGCGATGCTTGAAGTCACCCCAGTCAGTTTTAATCGTTGTGTTCGTGTAATGTACTTGCTCGGCGTCGCCCAGGTTCAGTAACACTGGGTTGTGGTCCGAGTCAAGTTCGTTCAGGGAGGTCAGATGGTGTAGAAATTTAAGATTTCTAAACACCGCGATATCCAGGACATCATGCCGGTGATTTTCTGAAAATCTGTCTGCCTCCGGGTCATATGGGATTCGCGTGTCAAATTGGAAGTGTGTGAACTCCGTGGGGGCATCCACCACGAAGTTTTCCTTGTCAGACAGAGCTAGGAGTTTACGTCCGGCCTCGTTGGCTTTGCGGCTGTTCCAAGCCGGATGCTTGGCATTTAGGTCACCTGCTAGGATGACCTGGGTGCCGTTTCTTCCGAGCAATGTCGTAATGTCTTCTTCCAGGAGAGGCTGCTGGGGCGGTTTATAAACTGATGTGAGTTGCAACCATCCATTATTTCCTGTAAGGATTTTAATGGAGGTTGTTTCTATTCCCTGCAGCGTCTTCGGAAGTGGTTGCTCATGATGCTCCATGCAGGTTTTGACGTATATAGCGGTGCCTCCGTATCGGCCGTCGCTTCTATCGTTCCTGTATAGAGCATAATGAGGTATGTTTATACGTGTCGTGTTACTTGGCTTTAGATGAGTCTCGCTTACTAGGATTGCATTCAGGTCGTATTTAAGTGCGAAATCCACAAGCAGATTTCTCTGCTTTCTTAACCCGTTTGCATTCCAGTAAGCGAGCTGTAGAGTTTTCGGCTGAACTTTTGCGCTTGCCATCTAATGTGTGTGTTTTTTATGTAGCGATTACGGTTGCCGCAGGAGGGGGGCGCCCTTTCTTTGTTTTTTCTGGTTTTTCTTTTTTGGTTGCGCTTGCTGCTCCTAGATGCAGGGGGCGTGCTTGGCTTGAGGAGCTCGGCTGCTTGCTGCATCAGGGAGTTTGCAAGAGCAATTTTTTCTGCCTCACTAGAGGAGAGGGCCTGTGTTGCCTGAGGGGCATTTCCAAATCGAGCGGACAGTGAAGGGGCGAGAGAGGGTCTACCTGAGGGGAGGACCCTTCTGTTCAACCATGGGTTGTTTGGGCACCCTTGGAAATTTGCGGGGTTGGGCCCACCGCAGTTGGCGCATTTTGCGGTAAGGGTGGCGTGCTTCTTACAGTCCGCCGCCCTGTGATTCCCGCCGCATCTCAGGCACTTGGTCTGCGATGCGCACAGTCTTTGCGTATGCCCGAACCTCTGGCATCTGTAGCACTGGGTGGGCGTTATTTTCCCGCGAGGAGGTTCGAAGTGCGCAGTCAGCCTTAAGACCTCCGTCAGCTTGTAGATTTCCTTCCCCTTGTTTGTTTTTTCTAATTCAACTAGAAACAGGGGAAGGGGTGTTCGGGCGGTTCCGTGAACCATCGGCTTTACATCTAAAACCGGGAACCCTTTTGTAATCAGATCGGCCTTTATTCTGTCCGCCTTAATTTCCCGCAGTATACTTTTCATTACCACACGGAGTGGTGCCTCTGTAGGGTCTTTGTATGTGAAGTGGTTGAGCTTTCGAACCTTTAGGAGGTTCGAGGGGGGGTTTTCATTCGGCCGACCTTGGGTATCTCCGGAGGGGAGGTTTTTGGGTGCGGTGACGCCGCCATTTTGGGAGTTTGCCCCTCCTGAAGGGGGGGTTTTACCTCGGTCCTTGCTGCGCTTTAGGGACCCCCTGAAGGGGGGGTTTTGGGTGCGGTGACGCCGCTTACTTTTGATATTGCCCCTCCTGTAGGGAGAGGTATCTCTTAGGGAGGAGTCGAAACATCCATTGTTTCGGGTACCACCTGCGCTACCCTGCGGGTTTTTTTGGCCGGTTTTATGGGGAGTTTTCGAATTAGCAGTTTCTCCCCTTCACTGTCACTATTATCCAAACTTTCATCGTCGGTTGCGGCGCCACGTACTCGCTTGGGGGCAACTGCTGGCCTGTCGGTTTGCGATTGCCTTTGGGCGGACATTTTAGGTTCCGAAGTCGACGATGCAGTGTCGAATTTTGGATAAAAATCCTCACTCTTATTTAATAATTCTACTGGGCCTGTCGCAGTCCCCATGTGCATTTGTTGCACCTGTAATGGTGGTTCAACAATTTCTGCACTGAGAGCTGCTGCCGGTCCTGTCTCTGCCACGTGGTTTTCTTGACCGACGACCGATGTAACGGTTTCGTCGGTACCTGTACCACGTGGTTCGTTTACTTTCTTTATTACTACAGAATTAATTTTCTTTTTATCACTTACCCCCTCTGGTCGGTGATGTTTAATCCCTTTTCTCTTCTATCGAAGAGATGCCAGTACAACAATGTTGCCTTGGTTGCTACAATGCGGTAATAATATATATTACCTTCCTCGGTCCAACCTCGGAGCTTGTCGTCGTCGGGCATTGCTGCCAGACTAGGCTTTCCATGAACACACTTCTCGATGTCGCTATATTTTACATCGCTGAAGTTCGGTTCGTAGTATTCGTCGCTTTGGTTAACGTTGTATTCGGGAGCGCTAGCCATGCTTTTGCTCAACCGATAAAACTTTAACCTAACAATATCACTTTAACTTTCACTTAAAATTTTTCTAGCACTGACACGTGCGACACTACTTCACGTTCACTGTCACTGTGTCTTGTAGATGCGCAGCTTGTTTGCTGGTGACATCTTGCTGTTTGATCGACAGCGACTCGATGATGATGAACTTATTGGTTCTATGGAGTTGCCACGTGTTTACGTTTATCTCCTTCATCTCATTTGGGCAGCGGGCGTTGGAGTTTGTTGAGGTTTTCTTTCCTCTTTTCTTGGAGCGCTAGGCTTGATCTGGCTAGGTATTTTGGTCCCTTGGGATTATTTTCCTCGATTTTTCCTGGGGTTTTTTTTTTTTTTTCCGGTGTTTTCTTGTTGCGTGGTTTGGGGTCAGAGGCGGCGGTGAGGAGTGAGTGTTTTGGTCTGTGTGTTAAACTTGTCTCTTGGATATGATTCTGCGAGCGGAGCGAATGTGCAATCAGTGGATTTGGATCCCCAGTGTTAGATGAACTTGGTCCCTTGGTGTCGATGGGGCGAGTGTCCGTGAATTTTGGTTCCTTGCATTAGATGAGCTTGGTCCCTTTATGTCCATGGGGCGGGGCGAGTGTCCGTGGATTTTGGTTCCTTGCCTTGGATGGGCTTGGTCCCTTGATGTCGGTGGGGCGGGGCGGGTGTCCTTGGATTGTGGTTCCTTGCGTTGGATGTGCTTGGTCCCTTGCTGTCGGTGGGGCGGGGCGAGTGTCCGTGGATTGTGGTTCCTTGCGTTGGAAGAGCTTGGTTCCTTGATGTCGGTGGGGCGGGGCGAGTGTCCGTGAATTATGGTTCCTTGCATTCGAAGAGCTTGGTCCCTTTCCGGCCATGGGTCGTGGCGAGTAATTTGGCGTGTTTCCGGGCGTCTTACATGGTTTCTTGGCATCCGGGTGTTTTGATGAACCCGATGCTTGGTGGGAACCTGAAACGAACATGTATAGATTACGGTTACTTACACCCCGGCTGACGGGCGGATGAGGATGTCCTTTGGCCGGCTGTGCCCTAGGTTGTAGCCTGGTTGATATTGTCCTAGCTGCGAAATGAGGGGATTGTCCGAGAAGCTCGCGGTCTTGTATAATTTTTCCGCCTGGTTCCTGATATGCACGTCGATGGTTTCCATCTTCGCGTCGGCGTGGAGTCTTCTATTTGTGACATAATACGGGCTTGAGAATGCGTGCCGGATGGATTTATTTTGCACCACTTGGATCTTCTTTATGTGGGTGCGGGCAGCCGTCCCCCACACGGGCGCGGCGTAGGTCATGGTGGGTCTGATGATGGCCTTGTAGATGCGCAGCTTGTTTGCCGGTGACATCTTGCTGTCGGAAGCTAGGAGTGGGTAGAGCTTTGTGAAGACGGCTCTTCCCCGGTTTGCAGCGGTTTGAATGTGTTCCTTCCACAGCAGTCTGTAGTCCAACGTGACTCCCAGGTACTTGGAAGTGTTTGTCCATGGGATTGGGGTCTCGAACATGAAGATGTTGGTTCGAGGGCGGATCTTGTAGCGTTTCTTTTTGAACATGGTCGCGGTACTTTTGGTCGAGTTTACACCGATGCGCCATGTTGCGAACCATCTTTCCAGGTTGTTCACGGTGTCTTGCAGTCGATCGGTGGCGAGATCTTGACTCCTGGAGGAAGTGTACACGGCCGTGTCATCCGCGTAGAGCGAGATCTTCGTCCTCGGGTCGGTTGGGGCTGGCATGTCGCTCACGAAGATGTTGAAAAGGGTCGGGGCGAGGATGGATCCTTGGGGTACTCCGGCAGTGATGAAGCGCTCGGAGGATCGGGTGCCTTCGAATTTCACCTTGAATTTTCGATTTTCAAGGTATGACGCCACCAGCTTGACGAGTGCTGGTTGGATGTTGGCGTTGAACATCTTGTAAAGAAGACCTTCGTGCCACACTTTGTCGAAGGCCTTCGAGACGTCGAGTAGAACGAGTGCGGTGACCTCTTTCTTGTTAAAACCGAGGGAGATGTGTTCGACCAGGCGGAGGACTTGCTGAACCGTGCCGTGTCCTGAGCGAAAACCGAACTGCTCGTCTTGCAGGATGCTTTGATCGAACATGGTTTGCTTGATACGAGTGCAGATGACTCTTTCTGCGACTTTTCCTAGCGACGGGAGGAGGCTGATGGGGCGATAGCTTTGGGGCTTCCGAGGGTCTTGACCTGCCTTGGGAATGACCACTACGTCGGCAGTTTTCCATTTCTGCGGATAGTAGCGGAGGCGGAGTGAGGCGTTGATGATGCCGGTGAGTGCAGCGATTGCCTTGCGCGGCATTGCCTTGAGGGAACGGTTTGTGATCGCGTCGGGTCCGGGTGCCTTCCTGTTCTTCAGGGATCGGATTATTTGGGTGACTTCCTTTGTCGAGGCCGGGTCGATCGGTGTGGGGTCTTCGATTGGGAGGGTCCTCTTGACGAAGTCCTCGACCATTTCGATATGGTCTTGGTTGAGGTGCTCTTCGAGGGGGCTGCATTGAATTTCCAGGTTGTCGGCGAAGGTGTCGGCTTTTTCCTGGTCGCTTATTGCTTGCGTGTTGTCGGGGCGGGTAATAGCGGGCGTCTGGCGGTTTTTGGGGCGGATTAGAGCGTTGGCCATTTTCCAGGCGGATTGGTTCTCGAAGTTGAGCGCTTCGATCTTGTTTGCTCACTCCTGATCGTGATGCGCTTTAACTTCTTCGGAAACTCGCTCCTTGAGGCGGTTGTATTCTCGCTTGTCGTCCGGGTGCCAGGTGCGTTGTGCGCGTTTTCTGGCTCTGCGCTTCTCCCGGATGAGTGCCTTCAGTTCCGGAGGGAGGCGATCTCTGATGTCAGCGACGTCAACTTGCCTCGTTGCGTGCTGGATGGATCGCGAAATGTTGTCCTGAAGGACTTCAACGTACTTTTCCAGGTCGTCTTCGGTGGAAATGATCGGGATGGCGTCCATGTTTTGTAAGAGGTGGTCGTGGAAGGAGGGCCATAAAATTTTTGGTCTCGTCGGTTGAAGTCTTGACGCGATGTCGTCTCCCAGGTAGAGTAGTACTGGGTAGTGGTCCGAGGTGAGTTCCTGTGCAGTTGTTAGATGAAACTGCATCAGGGTGTCCTTGATGAGGGCGAGGTCGATGATGCTTGGCGTGCCTGCCGGGGAGTAGTGGGTCGGGGCTGTCGGAGCGGCGATGACGAGGTCGAGATCCATTGCGATCCTGGAGAGGTTTCTTCCTGCTTGGTTGGTGTGCCTGCAGGCCCAGGTCGAGTGTTTGGCGTTGAAGTCGCCCGCGATGATTTTCCCTCCGGGTCCGTCGAGGAGGGCGGCGATGTCTTCTCGGAGGATTTCTCTGCTGGGGGCGTTGTAGATGGATGAGATCTGGAGCCATCCGTGGTTCTTCGTGAGGACGTCGATTGTGGTGGCCTCCAGATGGTTTAACTCCAGTGGGGGACCTTCGTAGTGCTCGATGGAGGTCTTGACGTAAATGGCGGTGCCTCCACCTCGAGCGTGCTGTCGGTCGGTTCGGTATAGAGTGTACCCTGGCAGCTTGGCGTTGTCACCTTTCCGAAGGTGGGTCTCGTTGACCATGATGACGTCTAGGTCGTGGGCGTGGGCGAACTCCAGCAGCAAGAATTTCTTCGCGAGGAGTCCGTTTGCATTCCAGAATGCGATCTGCAGGGATGACGGTTGCATTCGGTTCCTATGCATTCACGATCGGATATCTTGTGATGATGGCGTCTGTTGCCGTCTGGAGTTTCTCTAGGGTCGCATTCCCGACGTTTGCTTCCCTGAGGATGGTTTGGAACGCGTCGGAGAGTTCACGAATGAATCCTTTGATATCTTCTTTTTGGCTGGTGGGGGCGTGGCTAGATTCCAAGTTTTGAGGCCTGTGGGTGGAGCCTCTATGCGCGATGGGGGTGTGGCTAGGATCCGTGTCCCTGTGTCGCTGGGAGGAGCCTCTGTGCGCGTTCGGGGCGGGTCCTCTCTGCGTGTTCTGGCTTGCTGGGGGAGCGAGGTCTTGGGGGTTCGTTTTGGCGGCTGGGGGAGCGTCTTCGCAGCGGTGGGTACTGGCGGCTAGGGGATCGTCGTCGCGGTGTAGGCTGGCGGCTGGGGGAGCGTCTTCGCAGCGGTGGGTACTGGCGGCTAGGGGATCGTCGTCGCGGTATAGGCTGGCGGCTGGGGGAGCGTCTCGCTGGCGTGTCGCGGAGGCTGGTGGGGCGCCTGCTTCTGTATGAGGGCGGCGGGACCGAGGGGTTCCTGTGCCTCCATGGTTCTCCGTTTTTCTTCCGTTTCGGATATTCCGGGCATCCCTTATAGTTCGCGGGGTGGGGTCCCTGGCAGTTGGCGCATCTCGCCGGCTCTTCCCTGGATTTGGGGCACTCTGCCGTCAGGTGGTCATCTCCGCACTTGACGCACTTTGCCCGGGCGCGGCAGCAGCGTTGCGCGTGGCCGTAGCGCTGGCACCTGTGACATTGCCCGACTTCCGTCTTCGGGTGGGGCGATTCTACGGTGAAGTCTACTCCGTAGGCTTCCGTGGTCTGGAATATCTTCTTTTCCTCATCAGTCTTGTCCAGCTGGACAAGGTATAGGGGCATCGGGCGGCGGTCTCGTCCTCGTCGCATCTGGTGCACCGATTGCACCGGGAGACCCTGGGCCTCCAGGTCCTTCTTTAGCTCGTCCGGGGTGATCGTGATGGGTAGTCCCCGAATGACTACCTTGAGCGGTTTGTCCTCCTGCAGCATGTAGCTGTGGTTCTTGATTTTCTTCTCCTCCAGGATCCTGTTCAGTTTCCTGAAGTCGTCTGTGGTGGCTGGGTGGACCTCCATGCCTTCGCGTACGGTGCGGATCTTGGTGGTATTGATTCGCCCCTGAATGAGGCTGTATATTTGAGCCCAATTGTCCTGTGTCCTCACTATTATTGGAGGAATCCTGGGTGCGGCGGGCTTGAAGTGGGCGCTTGCCTGGCTGCGTGGTGGCGGGGATTTCTGAGTTCTTGGGGCTATCGGGGGCCTGGTCGGTACGTCCTGGCTAGTTTCCATGCTTGTCCCTCCGGAGGTAGCTGGTTCATCATCTTCTAGGTCTTCTGCTAGTACCCTGTATTTGTTATTGTGCAGGAGGTCGTCGGAGGCGGTACTTGATGCCGGTGAGGTGTCCCGGGAGGAGTTCTTCTTCCTCTTCTGGTTCTTGCCGGTTTGGAACGCCGGTTCTTTCGCGGGGATGGCGGGGATGACGGGGATGGCGGAAAATCCTGGCGGCGGCGTGACGGTTCTGGCCATCAGTTGGGGTAGCTGCTGCTCTTCCAATTTGGTTTGCATTTTGCGTCCCAATTGGTCAAGCTGCTTCAGCTGCTCTTGAAGGAGAGCAGCCGCCTTCTTGTCCAACTCGTTTTGGACATCGTGCTGCCTCTGGAACTTGCGGAACTCCTCGTTCCGTTTGTTTTGCTCCCTCTGGAGCTTGGCTAGGCTGGCGGAAATCTCCTCGATTTTTTGACTGGCCATCTCGGTTGCTGTTTGTTTGTAATTAATTTTGGCAGAAATTCAGAATATGAAATTAAAAAATTTCAGTTTTTTGAAATAAAAATTTCAGAAAATTTGCAGTTTAACGAGTAAAATTCGATCCTCCCTGTCTCACTTGCTGATTTTGATGGCGGGTTTGTAAATAATAACTGCCTGTCGTCCTCAACAATTGTCCTGAGCTGATCTGAATGTGTGTAACTGGAACTGGCTGGCCACGTGGTCTGGTCTGGTAGCTGGTCTCTAGGTACGTCTTACTCGTTCGGCTGGTCTGGCTGGAATCGACAGCGACTGACAACAACATTAAGAGTATATTAAAGCACTCGTACCGTCAACAAAATGAAGAATAGGAACGGAACGTGCGAGTTGACCGTGGCTCGACACGTTGCAACGGGGTGTATCGGGTTACAACTACCTACTTTTAATAACTTTAAAATGCCGTTTTTTCAAAAACTAATGCATAATCCAAAAAATTTTTTGTTGTATTATACACAGAAAATTGTCCTCTTACCTATAGTGCAGTTGAAATTTTGAAATTCGTGATGAGGAAATTGTGACAGTAACCAATCTCCGTTTCCCCTGTCTTCAAAATTAATGTTTAAATTTTGTAGCGGTAGAGGAGGCAGAGGAAGATAAGCTAATTTTTCGAGTAAAGTGTCTAAGAATTTGTTGTTGAATGAAGAAGAAAAAATTATTTTTTTCTTTTTAAAAAGAACAGTAGTTTTTAAAGTAAGGTGTTTTTATTATTAATTTTTATTTTTAGAATTTTTTTAGTAAGGGGTTATTAAAATTTTTAATTTTTATTTTATTTCACTTTTTTTGGAGTATATTTTGTCTAAATGTATAGAGAAAGTAATATGGTATATGTTTTAAACCACTTCGTGATCCAGTCAACCGATATGGTAGCGCGAATAGTTAGCAAATGATATGAATTTAACAGCCATAATGGTGGTGAATTTTCAGCCAAAATGGTAGCAAGTTTATATTAATATTAGTTATTAGTTATTTAATACAGAGGATTGTTCAGGGGCGAGTGCATAAATTTTGAGGTTGCGGGGGGGTGTAGAGATAGTTTTCTGAGATAGAATTTCTTCTCATGGTTGAAAATTGTATTTGACCAGCCAGGAACACTCCCCTAGTCTTTACAAACATGCTGTCAAAAATGTACGTCGCTACCTGTAACCGTTCAGGAGATATAATGACACAAACATATATATAATAAACACATATTGCACATAGTAACTTCATACGAGTCCTGTAGATGCAAAACTCGGTAAATACAAACGTCATAGTTTTGGGTATTCACAAAAAACAGTTCTTTACTTTAATAAACAACTTAGAGGTTTTATATGTTTATAGTAGGTGTCTGTAATGACTAAGAAATTAGTTAATTGGTCCTAAAACGTATCTTCAATAACAGCGACCGCTAAATTCAAAAATTAAATTGCATTTGCCTAGTTTTGCAACAGTATGCGTTCAAAAACCAAGTTTTGCAGCGCTTATCAAGTAATAAATTTCTAATAACTCTTAAAACAATGCATTTTCTTCAAAATATCAACATTAATAAGATAATAATTTTACCAAAATAAGAAAAAATTAACTTTAAATAATCATAATTGAAGCACTTCCACTGCCGAACTGCTTGCTGCTTGGAGCGGAGAGTCGCTTTCCACATTTTCATTCTCTGCTTCTGTGTTCTCACTAATACACTAAACACTTAAACCTAGTTTTGCAACTAATCGTGTATTTTTAATTCAATTTTACATGTTAGAAAGCAAGTTTTGTAATATTATCACTTTAGATTCAGATGGAGGAGATAATTTACTATAAGATGGCGTTCTCAACTCGATTTTCGTTATTTTGCATTTACCGAGTTTTGCATCTACATGACTCATATACCCTGTGCTTTTGAAGAACCAGTCAGGGGTAAAAAGCGTATTAAATACCGGGTTATAAAAAATTCAGCCGCTTAACAGAAAACTTACTAATCCCGTGTACATTAATGTACGCCTTGTATACAATATAATATCGAATGTAGCACGCTAAATACTCCCACTGGTTTTCATAGACCTCACTAAAATTCTTGCAGAATTTCAATGAAGACATTCAAACGAAGAGATTTTAACAGAAGACCAACATACATTTTTTTTTTAATTTTGTAATAGTCGAATTTGAAATATAAATTTTTTTCATCGATACTACGTTAAAAACTCATTCTGTTTTATGTACGTGTGTTTGATTAAATAGATGCAGAGGATGTTTTAGTGAACGGAGCCGGCTCTGATATGTATGTACTGCGGTGTAGCGTCGTCTTTAGCGGACTCACGATGCTACTATCTAGAAACATACGAAAAAAAAAACAATAGCGGTCAAAAAGTGATCATTTTTTTCTTTGCTTGGTCTGCGAGTTTTTAGTTACCCTAAAAAAAATTCGTGTCAATCTCAGTTTTGTAAACTCAGCCTCAAAGTACTTAAAGTTTGCTCGCTTTTTACTTGAGCATGAAGTTAACAAAAAAAAGCTAATTTGTAAAGCTATAAAAAAATAACTATATTACAATTTGAATTATTTCAAACTTTACCTTCGTGTTTCATTATTTAATGCTTTCTTTAATTACACAAATAAATTAGTTTTCATATCAATATTGCCACAAAAAAATGTTTTTCTGTTTGGATTGCAAAAGACTATTTGAAGACTATCAAAAAACATTCATTATTCCCGCGTGGTGTTTAGATCATAATAGCATAAGCAGGACCGGCGCTGGGATATTTGACGCCCTAGTCAAAATTTTATCAAAGCCCTCCTCCCATTTATATAGCAGTGCTGAGCTGGGAAACGAAAATACGTGATATTTAAAAAAATACTTAATTTACATATTTTTATTAAAAAAATATCTTTTCTAACAAAAATAAAACTAAAAAAAATAAAATTTTGACTTTTCTAGCTTTTTTCGCCGCAAAAGTTGTTGCAAGTTTTTTCAAATTTAATGTAGAGGTTTATTTCTGTTCTATAGAAATATGTTTTATATTTCTGTTCTATGTAACTAATATCTATGTATCTTTCGGTACTTATGCGAGGCGCCACGCGATCAAATATTGGGAATTACTTTTACAAGCAGTGAGACCCATACTTGCCCTTCCATGTATACTAAAACATTGAAATCGCTTACAATGCCGGGAATTATTTTTTCGCGAGATAAATTTAAAAGAAAAATTTATAGTATTAATATTTCATTTTACATTGCACACTGCAATTAATTTTTGCACCTCGATCTGGTTGGCGCCTCTTTATCGTTTGCGCTCTAGGCAGTTGCCTAGTTTACCCAGTGCCTAGCAGCGGCCCTAGACACAAGTAATTACAAGCTCTATTTTTTATATAACAGATATTATTATACGCACGTCGGTTATTACTCGTATCAGTTATTTTATTGTTGGGTATTGTGAAAGAAGTATTTTTATTTAACAGACCCTGCCACCAAAGTCATTGTTTTTTATATAATTAAAAAATATTTAGTAAACAAGAACATTTTTTTAACAAAGTTAAATTCAATAATCAAAACGTACCTTGCTGTTTCAATAACGACGCTATCGTCATTATTGCTATAATCCAAGTTGAACTAGATTGACCTAGGTTTAAACATTTCATTTTAATCTAACGAAATAAAAAATATTGATAATATACTTCAGTTATTTTGAAAAAAGCTAATTACCTCAATCATTTCAAGCGCGAATATAAGTGAACCGTTGTTTTAAATTAGGGTGATCAATTTACCAAAAAAATTTTCTTGCTAGAAAAAAATATTCGCACTTCTTAAAAATTACCTTACCTCAGGCGCTATTGAATTTTGTCTGAAAATAACACATTTTTTATAAGGAAATAAATATTTGTGATTTATTGACGTGAGAGAAAATACTAGGTATTAAGATTTTTACATTTTTTATTAAGATTTTTTTTAGTACCCGTAAGAGCTTAATTGAATTAATTTAATGCAGTAGAGTATCGATAATCCGGATCAATTACGACCATAGGCTATCCGGATTATCAAAAGTCCGAATTATTGAAAATAACTAAAAAAAGGGCCGTTTGACGCCTTAAACACAATAGAAACTAGCTAAAACTGTTAAAAATTCACTTTAATGGTTAAATAATTGAAGCAGATAATTAAAACCATTAATTAATATGAACTTATAAGTATTTTAATGGTTCAGATTAATACCAATACGAAAATATGTACGCTTCTTAGATAATAATTTTTTTGCGCTGGAAGTGAATCCGGATTATCGAGGATCAGGATTATCGACGTCCGGATTATCGAAGTACTACTGTATAATCGCAAAACGCATTCATTAGATAAATAAATTCTATTATTATACCACGAATACCTTACATTTTTTAGAGTAAGTTTTGTACATCCCCTTTTTGTTAGTAGCGAATTAAACTATATAATTTTGAAAATGTTTTAGTTATGCTAGGGAGCATCTGTGAAATCCTTCCGCCCTTTGTTTCTACCTTTGGGTACTTTTTTTATAAAAAATAATCATAGTAAAATCAAATTCATACAATGGTAATGGAAGAATTAAATCGGTTGTGAAAATTTAATATTCATCTTAAAATAAATAATGCTTTCGTCGATTTTTTTAATAGAAAATTCAGTTTTTACTTTGGCTTATTAGTTTTTACGGCAATAGTGATAAAAGGCGAATGTGCAATTCCTTCATCAGATTTAAATAAATATTTTTAATTTATCCACAAACCTGTCGGATATTTAGACACTTATGGTTGATTGCACAAAAGAGATTTCAAATGCCATTCAGTATTATAAGAGTTATCAAATAATATTATTATGTGTTATGTAATAACAATGCATTTCAATTTTTGTAATTATAGTAAAATTTTAATTTTTGCGTTTTTAGATATAACATTTTATAACACTATAATCCAAATCATTTTGTAAGTGATTTCAAGATATAATAATTATTGTCGGATAACTGCAAAATAAAGGTGGGATCGAGTTTTATGCATATCTTTCTTGCAAAGTTAAATCCCAGTTGCATTGGGCTTAGTTTTATACGATTATAAAATTTTTTATTAATGTTATATAGTCGAACAAGTGCGAAATTATAATATTATATCAAATTTATATGCATTTATACTTATTTTAGTGTTAATAATTTTTTATTTTATATGATCTTAAATTTATCTTAAACATTATAGGATTTCATATAAAAATGGTGTTATTTTTAAAATCATTTAAATCATTAACAGCTTTGTATACGTTTATTTCTAGGAAACTAACAAGTTGTATAAAATTAGCAAACATAAAATATGTACGAGTATAAAAATACTAAGTAAACTTTTGAAAATTCTTCCCGCTCTTGCAGTTGATAAAATTTTTAAACTACATAACAGAGAGGGTAATTTTCGTATTTTAAAAGATGGAGCTTATCGTATGTTAAAAATAACGACGCGTATCGGTACAACAATAATAAGTTAGGTAACTTAAAAACTTGTTAAACGTGTTGTCTGCCCGCGAATTATAAAATACTATATAAAATACTGAGCTGAGAAGCCCCCTCGCGTTCGTGAATCAAAGCTAGCTGCGTATATCTTATCTTTAACTTCAGAAATTCATTCAAAATTCAAATTTCAAAATATTTAATTTCGAAAAATTTTTAAATTCTAAAATTAACGACGATAACATTATAATTTTAAAATCTCTTCTCTTTCTATCGTCAAACAACTCTAACTCCCCCCCCCCTAAACTCATTCCACAATACCCACATGTAAGGTATATATCTTATTAATTGAATAAAAATTGTAAAATATAAATATTAATGTTTTTTAATACAATTAATTTTTACATGTTAGATGAAATTGAAAAATAATTTAATTCATAACTTACATAAAATTGTTCAAAAACTATTTAAATGAATGATATAGTTATGAATTATATTATTTTTCAATTTCATATAACATGAAAAAATTAATTTTATTAAAAAATATTATCACATGTTAATAACATTTACCATTTTATAAATATTAATGTTTTAAATAAATTTTTTTTATTACATCACGGATATTGTTGCTGTAGCATTTCAAATTTATCAAGTTATTTATTTAAAAATATTATAACATCGTCTATTCACTTTTACCAAAGTACTTGTTCACATGTGTACATTTACCGGTAAATGAATACATTTTTCAGCTACGTAATTTTACACTACACTTTTTATACCAATATTTATAAATTGTGTGTAATTAGTATTACAGTACATGTATAAAGTGCTGCTTGCAAGCGAACATTTTCCTGTTTGAAGAGATTAAAAAATTAATTAAGAAATCGAATGAGAAATAATAGGCTAAGCAATTTAGCCATTTTAAATATTAACAAAAATTACTAAAAATATACGTTTCGATGCAATTATCACAGCATTTGCACAAACATCCTTGCAAATTAATTTTAAAATGAACTTTATACAGTCACTCGAGAAAGGTATTAATTAGTTAATTAGTATTTAATTGTAATTTTTCGTAAGTGTAGTATGTGTATTGTTAATTTAATTATAATCCTTTTTTTTTAGGATATACGTTTTAAATTTTAGCTGCCTTATTCATAGTCAGCTAAGTAGCTACTAACGCAGTCAGGAGTAGTCGAGAATGCAACTTGTATGCATAGACGAGTTAAAAGGGTACTAGCCTTAGTAGGACTACTAAAATCGTTGGTTCGCTACTAACAGCCTTATGCATAGTCGTACTTTTAAAATGGTTTTAAAATGAATTAGTAGCTACCAGTTAATAGCATTCTAGACGTTAGTAAAATTTTCTTATGTGTAGTTCTTTTAAAAAGAAAGTTAGTATCCTTTTAGTCGGTAGAATGCTAAAGTATGGTTATTGAAATATTTATTTGGCAACACTGCAAATTGACAACCGACAACTTAAAAATAATTGTGTTTACCTAATAACAGGTACCTAAAAACAGTTTGATATTGTTTACTCTTGGTAAGTAAATTGTTATAATTAAGATAATATATAATTTATATGATTCACATATACTTTTGACCTCCTATTTACATTTAAAATATCTTGAATCATTTGAATACAATCTTACATTATTTTTAAATGAATTTTTTATTTAATTAATTTAATTAGTTTTATAATTCAGCATTTTCCCACTTAAAATTATTACATTAAATACTTAATTATGTTTGGGCCTTAGTTATTTTGGTTTTTAAAAACAAAATAAAAGATTTAATTAAGACCTAAACTTTACTTGATGAAAGCGAATTACACTCTGCTGTGTTTGTTGACCATATTTCTTACAGTTTTTAAAAATAGTCAACTTACAAAAGGCTATCTTTCAATATAATATTTCCTAGGACAAAATGATAATAATATTCTTATTACTAACTATAGCTATTCTGTGGGAAACGTAACTCCTCCGCGCCTAAGAGGAAAAATTACAGTTGAATGACTTAATTTTTTAATTTGATTTCCTGTAAAGGATTAACATTTTTTGAATTTTCAACTTTTTTAACTTTCTTTCTTAGACATGGGTAATACTTTCTACCTATACATAAAACAAAAATAAACATTATTACATAAATTAAAATTGTATAAGCACTGATATTGTCATAATGATATGGTATTGATTTAATGGACGAAATTTTTCTTTGGGCATGTTTTAACTGTATTTCGAAATTCTTTAGTTTGTCGAGATTGATGTCCTCCAGATGAATGGGATCGATATTCATAAGGTGTTGATCATCGTTGTCTTCGGGTAGCGGGATTGGTGGTATATTAAATTGTTTATTCAATGGACTTAAATTTTGATATGTTTTTAACACTGATTTACCAATTTTAAAATTACAAGTTTTCGGAATCGTTATGAAATATGTTCCGTTTAATATTAGTTTTTCTAATTATTTGAACAATTGGTAGTAACCATGGTAGCTTTTACAGTTATTATCAACCACTGATTCTTTATCAATTTCTGAATTTTAGTTTTTGTTAAGTAACTATCCCAAACTGCACAATTTTTATAATTATCACTTAGAATGATTAAATCAACTTCACACGGATTATTTTTTGTAAATAAATTAGTAACTTGTTCGTTGCACAGATAATTTAATTGATTGATTTCTTTGCACGTGTTATCACTTAATCCATATTGTTCGACGTTCAACATTAAGTAAGGAGATTTTGAAATGATAATTTTGAAACACAAGTTTTTGTAACACAGGTGAGGAATAAAGTTTATAATAATCATATGAATTTAATTCTACTAACGGAATTTCTAAAATGATGAATATTATTTGTTTTTTGCGTACCTATATATCCTTTAATATTAATTATCGAATAATAATTGATGCGGTTCTCCTCTTTCAAATTATAAGGCAATTTTAAATTAGTTAAATGTAAATTTATTTTTGATAGTTTTATTTTTAATTCTTCATGCATAACTATTGACGGATGTAATGAATTTAATTTTGCAAACGTAATGAAATTTTCAACATTATCTAGAATTTCTATTAATATTTCTACTGCCGAAAGTAATTGATTAAATATAGTATTTAACAAGATAAAACTATCTACTTCGTTGAAGTACATGGTGGTAACATTTTGCATTATGTTAGCGATTTTATTTATTCTGGCTTCTAGCAATACTTGCTTAGTTTGTAATTGATTTATTGATTTATTGAACACTTTCAATGCCCTCTCAGTAATACTAAGTTGTTGTTCGGCTATAGATTTAACTTGGTTTTCGTTGTCTTTAATTTGTGAAATAGCCGCATCATATCGTTCCGCATCAGTTTGGTCTAGATTACCAGTAATAGCCTTCCAAATTAAACCTAACCGTTAATCAATCCGCGTGTGCGGCGTTTATTATTATCTTTACTTGTTATTGTCATTTGCTTATATTTAATTTCTACTTGTGAAAACTTATATTCTAATAAATATCTATACGTAAACATCTCATTACCCAAGCAACAAAATAGGTCGAAATTACGTTCATTCGACCTTCAGATAGGTTATAAAATGTATATGACCAAGCTCAATTTACTTCAAATAGACGTCGAGAGAAGGTAAGTGGAGAATTAAATTGAAGTAATTTGACGGTCGAAATTAAGTAATGCAAGGCATTTCGCCCTATAAGTCATAGTCTCATTTGGTCAAATGGACTTAACATTAGGTCGAATATTGGTAATATCTTTGTAATTTTGACTTAATTCTGACCATTTTGTGCCCTGTTCTTTTGACAACGCAGCTTTCGAAACGTCTGAACGGCAGCGTTGTACATTATGAAAATATATATACAATTCTTAACTCTATCTAGAAGGCGGTGTTTATTCTACAGCAATAACATGGCAACCAGAGAATAAAACTCGGAATAAAATATAACAACATATTTCGCTGTGATACTGAATATCGCGTGACATGACAGAAATATAAGTGCGAAAGAAAATTTTTTGTACAGATTTTCATTTTACATCACTAAAATTAATGCGCTTTCAATAATATATAATTTAAATAATTAATAATTTATTTTTAATTAAATAGCAATAATATTTTTTTCATTTAGTACGCTAAAAATATATTAATCTCACACCTACATGAAAATTATCGTATAATAGACTGTTTTTTGATTCTTAGTCATGCCGAAAGATTTTGTATGATTTATTTTATAACGCCTAATTTTTACAAGCGTAAAAATGTATCATGGCGGACATATTAGTTCTCATAAAGTTTACTGATTTCCTATTTTCGACCAATAGGTCGAATTTCCTTCAATGCGAAGAAGAAATGCCTAACTTGGAAAACAGATTTCCCTAATCAAGGCATTTGTACTTCAAAGTCGTTGACTTTGAAGTCGTCTTGTCGACCGATAAGGCATTCTGACTAATAAGCCCAATTTTCCTATTTATAAGTTAGTTTGACTTTAAAGTTTAAAAATTAAAAAAGTTAAAAATAAAATTTTTAAATCGAGTTTGCTGGGTCCCGAGCTATTGAAATATACCTAGATGGAGCATTGCTATGCTAATAATACACAGATGTGTTATTTTTCAAAATTTAAGCAGTACTATAGGTAAACATAGCGTGTTAGTAAAGAATGTCCAGTGGCGTACGGTATATATTTTGTCTTATTTAGAAATGACCACCAGTTTTATTGTTAAAATAAGTAACACTTTTAAGGATGTATGGAATGGACAATGATAATTTTATAAACAAAGAATATTTTATTTTAAATTTGGTATTTACCTTAAACAGCGGTATCAAGCAATTTTCACAGGCCCTCCAGTTGCGGTTAAATTTTGCAAATTTTTGAATTCTCCAGGAGAAGCTATAGTTTTCATCCAGTGGCTTTAAACTGCCAGTCTTTAATGTATTTGTTCGAACAATAAGGGCCCGGACATTAAATGGACTCCCAGCTCTGTCACGATCAAAAAAATAAAATAATTTAATGATTTAATTTTAAATAAGATTTGACCCCTCCCCCTTAACCTTCTTTGTATTATATGAAATAAAAAACAAAACATTTAAACAAAAAAATAGTATGTTTTTGAGGCGCCGGTGACCGTAAAGGGCCCAACACCCAAAATGTCGATAATAATTAGTCGTTAAACGATATGGTTTATATTTTATTTGCCTTGGCATCTTATTATCTTCTTATTTTTTATCAATCAAATCCCTCTGAGGCAATGTGTAAGTAATAATAAAACACTTTCCTCAAGTATTTTATAGGTTAAAGTAACCGTCAACAAAGTTCTAAGAGTCTAAGACAAATAACTAACTTTCAGGGCAATTTTGGTGGGAATTTCGACCTAACCTCGGACCGATTTTCCTTATAGGTAATTTTCTGTGGTAATTTCAACTTTATGGTTAGCTCTGGACGACCGTAAAGGTTTATTTTGTTCCTTAAATATTTCCTATTATTTAAGTCAACCACACAGAACTTATATATAGTAAAAATACGTAATTTTGACCAATTAAGTCATATCGGCTACGAGGTTATTTTTTATCTCTATTTTTTATCTCGAAAATTAGTTATTTTTCGCTTAAATTAGGCAATCTAACTTTGATTTAGTCAAACCGCCCTGCTTTGTTGCTTGGGTAGCATATGCTTTTCCATACGTGGTTTCCTGAAATGAATTATTTAACTTATTCTAATTGTTAATTAAATTATTTAATTCTATTTTTAAACTAGACAAATCATAAATTTGTATTAATTTCCAATAATCAACTACATTTTGAGCTATACCTAGTTTTAATGGTAGTAATCCCTGATTATTCGAAATTTGATTCACTTCTACATTGGAACATTTTGTGAAGTGGATGGTCGCGGTGACGAAGGCGGTGGCGATGTTTCTGCAACAATGGATTGTCTTAAATTTTTTAAATGTACTGTTCGACCTCGATTCTTATCTGAACTACCGATCTTTTGAATGATTGCTTTATTATTAGGAAGCAATGTTTTTAATATAAAGGGACCGTTAAATTTTTCGCCTGTTTTATTTCGCTTGTATTTATAGCTTGTTTTGTAAACTACTTGTCCTTCTTTGAAGGGATTATTAATTTTATTATTTATCTTGGTCACAACTCTTTCTTTATTTTGTATTAAGTTTTCATTGAATCTATCATATGTTAAAGCTAATTTTTCTTTATGTTTTTGGAGGTAATCGCTGTATATTTATTTGTCGTAAAACAAATCATACAGATCACGTAATTTCTTGTGACCTAATATCAATTCCAATGGGGTTAAATTTGTACTAGAGTGCATCAAATTATTATACGCGATAATTGCGTATTTTATCAACATGGTTATTGGTTCGTTATGATCTGTTTTTAACAATCTAATATGTTTGGCCAAAGTAGAATGAAACCTTTCTATTATACCATCTGATTCGGGATGATGAGGTGTGGTAAAGTGAATTTTGATTTTGTGCGATTCGAGGTTCCTCAATTATATGGTTATGAAACTCTAAACCTTGGTCTGCACCAATAATTTCGGGTGTTCCGTAAAGTGAAAAATAATTGATTAATGCATTTAATATGTCTATGACGTTTTTCGATTTAACTTCAAGTGCTTGACTTAGCTTTGTAAATGCATCAACTATCGTTAAAAATTTAGTATTTTCTACCGTGTAAACATCAATATGTAGTTTATCCGTCAACATCATTGCAATTCTTGGTCGGTTTCTTTCGTATTTACTTTTTTTGCATCTAGCGCAATTGGCAATAAATTTTACTACATGTTCTTGCATGAGCGGGAAATAATGTTTTCTTTGTAATTGTTTTAAAGTTTCGGTAATGCCTCGGTGGTTTGTTTTGCCTTCGTGTTGGTTAGGAATTGCTATTTCTATCATTTCTTGTTCGTGTCAAATTTCTCTTCTCTCCGTACAATAAATTAATTCAGGTCCACTGGCATTAAACAATTTTTGTACTACGCGATTAAATTGTTGAAATAATGTTTCGGTTTCAAAATAAATGTAATATTTTTTTGCTTCGGTCGTGTATTCTTTTAAAAATTTAATTATGCTTTCTTCGTCGTTACTATTTATCTCAACATGATACCGTTTAATTTTTCCGATGGTTTCAATTTTTACCGGTTTTATGAGTGCGTGTAATTCATAAATGAAATACTGATTTGGTTTTGAATCTATTACATCTGAACATATTTTAATATGCGCTAATTCTTTATTTTGACTAACTGAGTGTATAGTATCTAAATTATCTAACTGTTCCATAATGGAATCTAACCCTTATTCATCTAACATAATATTTTCTTCCGATAGATCATTATTTATTAACAAATCATCTAATACATCTTCGATTTTATTTTCATCAAAATTATTTAACATGGATTCGTTTTCTATAGCGTTTAAGTGTACTTCCATTTTCTTCTCATAATTATTACTTTCTAAATTATATATTTGTATATTAAACTGACTTCCGAATATGTAACTAAGCATGTAACTTACTTTTTCAAATTTTAGTTTATCTAGTCCGCTACTTAACCTGGGCATTGCTAAATTATGAATATTGCTTTTTAAACAAAATTTTTTTAAATTAATTAAACAATTAAACAAACTTTCGTACGTTGGTTTTTCATAATATTTTTCTTTAGTTATTAAATAGAAAAGGTATCTTTGATTTTCTTGTAAATAAACGAATGAATTTAATTGTGGATTTTGACTTTTTAAATATTGGACTTGTCCATATCTTTCTTTAAACTGGATAGCTATTCCAGCATTCATATACAAATCTTTGCTAACGCAATGACATAAAGAAAATTTTGAAGGAGATTTAAAAAGATTGTCCGTTTTTTCTATAATTCTGGGCGACTTTTCTATTTCTTTATAAGTGAATTTGGTTTCAAAGTCTTTGAAACTAAAATGATCGTTTTTAATTTCTATCCTACTTAACGCGTCTGCATTGCTATTATAATTACCTTTTTTATATATGATTTCGTAATCGTACTCTTCCAATTTGATTTTCCATCTTTGTAATTTCGCATTTGGTTCCCGTAATTTTTATAACCAGACTAAAGGGCGGTGGTCTGAATAGATAACAAATTTTCTACCGTATAAGTAAGGCCTAAAATATTTGACTCCCCAAACAACTGCTAACAATTCTTTTTCAATTGTACTATATTTTCTTTCCGCATCGTTTAACGTTCGCGATGCATAGCAACCCTACGGTACCTTGGGAAAGCACGGCGCCTATAGCTACATTAGAAGCGTCCGTAGATACTATAAACGGTTTTTCAAAATCTGGATATTGTAGTATGGGATGATTAACTAAAATGTTTTTACATCTATTAAATGAATCTATGAACTTCTTAGTGTGTTCAATCTTATGACCTTTTTTTAAACAAGTGGTTAAGGGTTTTGTAACCTTAGCATAATCTTTGATAAATTTTCTATAATATCCGGTCAAGCCTAAAAATCCTGTAATCTCTTTTGTCGTTTTAAGTATTGGATACTTTATTCCTGCTTCAATTTTAGTCGGGTTTGGTTTTACTCATTCTGGCGTAATTATATGACCTAAGAATTGTGCTTCTCTTTTCAAAAATTCCGATTTATTCATCATTATTTTAAAATTTGCTTTTCTAAGCCTATCAAATACCGATTTTAACTTTCTAAATGTGCTCCTGAAGTGATGTAGAAAATATTACTATATCATCTAAATACACAATGCATGCTTCATTTTGAATCCCGCGCAAAATGTTATCTATTACCCGTTGAAAAGTCGCGGGTCATTTTTTAAACCGAAAGGCATGCGTTTATATTCATAATGACCTTTAGTTGCTTAAAAAGCTGTTTTTTCTCGATCTTTAAGGTGCACACAACACTCGAAAAACTAAATAAAAGAAAGGCACCATAGTTCCCTGTGGGATAACAAACCGGATGATCTCGGAATTCCCAAAGAAGGCGACGGCGGCGGTGCGGGCAATTGCGAACGCCATCCTACGGCACGGTCACTTCCCATCTAGGTGGAAAGTGGCCGACGTTGTCTTGTTCCCAAAGTCAAACCAGAACCTGAGTAACCCGAAATCATACCGGCCCATCAGCTTACTACCCAGCCTGGGGAAAGTAATAGAGCGGCTAATAGCGAGAAGACTGGACGAAAATATCTGCGACAATAACACCCTCCCGAACGAACAGTTCGGCTTCAGGGCGGGACACTCCACCACCCATCAGATACTTAGGCTGATGGAGCACATAACATTAAACTGGGGTAAGAACAAAAGCAACGCAACGGGTGCTGTTTTTCTAGATGTAGCCACAGCGTTTGATAAAGTATGGCACTAGGGAATACTTTACAAAATGATGGAGGCTAAATTACACCCACAGTTGATAAGAATAATGGGCTCATTCTTGGAGTAAAGGAAGTTTCGCGTGAAACTTGAGGACACGTGCTCCACTTTAAAGTGCATCACAGCCGGTGTTCCTCAAGGAAGGATCTTAGACCCCAAACTCTTCAACATTTACATCAGCGACATACCTACTCTAAACAGAGAAGAAGACACACACACTGAAATGGCGCTCTATTCCGACGACACAGCGGTGTACAGCAGCGAGCGTCGACCCAAACTCATAATGAAACCCCTTCAGCGACACCTTGACAAACTCGAGTCCTGGTTCCGTACTTGGCGTATAGGTGTCAATCCTAGCAAAAAGTACGGCAACACTTTTCACGCGATCTCTAAAGAGAGAACCTGAAGCACGTCTCAGAATGTTCGACATCGAAATCCCCTGGAGCGCTACATCCAAGTATTTAGGGGTGACGCTAGACAGCGGATTCCGGTGGGGCCATCACATTTCTGCGACGTGCAACAAAGCTAGAGGTGCGCTAGCATCCCTCCAACCGCTTCTCAGACACTCCAGCCAGCTAAACATTAGAAATAAATTAAGAATTTATACGGCATGCATCAGGCCTATCCTGACGTATGCAGCTCCTGCTTGGGCACACGCGGCCGAAACTCATATGAGGAAAATCCGCGTGGTCGAAAGCATAGCAATAAGGCGAGCAATGAAGGCCCCATTCTTCGCCTCAAACACCAAGATCCAGAAAGATTCTGGCGTGGAACCTATCCGCGAATTTATCCGCCGCACCACGGCTAAATTCTACGACGATCTGGCTGATTCCGACAACCCTCTAATCAAAAGGCTAGGTAACTACCAACTCGGAGATTACAGGAGAGTCAGGGTCCCTAGGTTGATCCTGGATCAAACTGTGTAAAAACTGTGTAAAAAAAAATCTCAACAATAGATACGTTTGTGTATAATAACCCACCTTTCTTTCAGCTATCTGCAGCAGTAAGTCAGCTGGGTAGATAAATCAGCTAACACCCAGTTACTATCAGTCATTTTCATTTTCACTTGTCATGTTCATTCTTCATTATTCATTCTTCATTTTCACTTCATTTCATTTTTTTTTTGTGGCAACGGCCTTGCGCAATTGGGCGATACAATTTCCCCAACGGTGCAAAGCCAAGCCAAAACCAAGCGTGTTCCAGGACACCCTCGCATTCGGCTAATTTGGTACCGTGACCAGGTTTCCGCCACGACGAAGGGGGGAGGCCGGAGCGCCGGCTACGGCTCTAATCGGACCCGTCGCACCGACTCTTTCCCAAGTCCAGGTAACGCGAAGACGAGCGCGCCGCCGGCGACGCGCTCGGCGTGGATGCCCTTGCTCTAGAGACTGACCCTTCTGCGACCAAGGCCAAGACCTCGCCCCACCTACGACACGCCTCTCTGCCTCTACCTCGACATGAACGAGTCACCAAGGCAACTCTTCTGCCAAAGGTAGGCCAGCTATGTACAGGCCCACCCCGCTTGCCACACCTCGCCATCAGCGACCTTCTAGATGGGATTCCACGGAAACCCCATGGAATTTTCTAAACCCGCCGACAGTCTTGATGCGGCTCTAATCGCATCTAAAGTCGGCGGCTCCCACGGCGGACGGTAGTGTACGAATTCCTCTACCCGATGCCTTCAGGTGCAAGACACTAGTCATTTTGAAGGAAGTATGGGCGCTCGCCCCGGTATTCCACCAAGGCTATTCACGACTTAGACTTTAAGGTGCATTTCAATTTGGTGGTAACCGGATGCTAAATCTAATGTTGTGAAATAAGAACATTTACCCAATTTATCTCATATATCGGAAATATGAGGTAACGGATATTTGTCATCAAGGCATTTTACGTTCAATAATCGATAATCGATCACCATCCTAAATTTTTGTACGCCTGACGCGTCTAATTTTTTTGGAACTACAATTACCGGGCTACTCCAACCACTTTCCGAATGTTGTATGATATCGTTTTCTAATAACTGGGCTACCTGATTATCTACTTCTTTTTGTTGCTAGTATGGCATCTTATATGCCTTTTTAAATACTGATACGTCATCTTTGGTTTTTATCTCGTGTTTCACTATACTTGTAAATGATAACGGTAAACCTTCACAATGTAAAATGTCTCTATATTCATAACATATTTGTTTAATAGCTTTACGCTCTTCTTCATTTAAATGACTTAATCTAAGATTTTTTAAATTTTCTTTCAATAATCCATCTATTTTATTGTCGTACTTAACATCTATCATTTCCGCATCTTCCGTTTCTAATACGTTTAAGGGTTTTACGTTTACCAATTTTTCTGATTCGCTATTATTCGTAATACTAATAATTGCTTCTCTATTTTTTATATTTACAAAGCATAGGGGAATTTCTACACCCTCGGTTAACTTTATATATTCTACTATTTCTATATCTAAATTATTCGAATTTATGGGGACTTTTACAAATTGTTGTTGTGGCGGTGATAATTTAAATTGTTTTGCTTTTAATGATTCAAAATATATAGGTATTACACCATATTCAATATATAAAACGTTTTTCTTTAAATCGATATCATCCATTTACCAATCCATACCAATTAATCCATCATATTTGGGATTAAATTCAAATATGCAAAAATCATAATATTCTTTAGATTGAAAAATTTTGGGTAAAAGAATAGGGCAATATATTGCTATGTCCTCCCCTATTACATATTCCCCCTCTGTTGCTTTTCACAATCAAAGAGTGTTTTTATGGGGAACACAATTGTTTTTATTGACTAAAAATATAAATAAACAAAACGAAACAAACTTACACAAATTAACAAAATTAACGTGTTTGTGTGGCGTTTGTGGTCGTGCGTGTACTTAATACTAGTAAGAGTAACACACAACAATTTAACAAAAAAGAACACAACGAAAGATAAAAATATGAAAATAACAGTCTGGGTTTATAAAAATTATAACGTTTTTTTGTACCTTCTTATTTTCTCTTCTGTAGCGCGTGGGTGCACTATTTTGGGGCACGAGCGCGGTGCAATAAAAATTATCAAATTCCTTGAATCTCTCTCTGTGGCTTAGAGAACAACTGGCTTCTCTCCTTTCACCGCAGCACGACTTGCTTTACGACTTCTCCGATTTGAGGAGTTTTTGTGTCACTGACTATTTTTCTTTCGCCGAAAAATTTCGCGAGCCGTTCCGCTCATGCGGATGTTTTCATCCTGTCTATCTTGTTTTTCTCTATCCCCCTTGGAGATTTAATTTTTTCCAGCCCGCTCTTTTTTTTCCATTTATAAAAAATTATCAAAAGGTCGATCATATCTAGATCCATTATTTATACCGATAAAATTTGGGATCGTTAAAACTTAAAATTAGGAACATGGTAACTTAAATTATTTACACAAGATTAAAATTAAGTCAACGATGGTAATTTGTTACTCGATCCCCAGTATCCTATGAACAGTTGTAGGATAATGGAAATCCCTCTCACCAAAAACTCTCTTCTTTGACCGCGGTGGACATCGCAATATTTATGAAATAATGTAGTCTTATGTGCAGATCTAATTTTAAAAGGCTTTTCTTTAATAAAATTTTGATAGTATTTTTCGACTACTTGTGGCGAAATTAAGGTTTTAGTTGATCCCGTGTCCAGCATAAACTTTAAATTAACGTGAGGAATTTTTATATATGGTAAAGCGGAAGTATTAATATTTGACATATCTATCACGTCGTGTCGTTTTGTGTGTCCTCTCAATGAAAATTTTGATATTCGCAATTGCTGGGATATTAACTGGTCACTGCAGATTAAACAAACATCTAAACACAATGGGCGTCGTAGAAAGCCCTGTATGTCGAGGATGCAACGAAGCAGATGAAACAGCTAAGCATGTGCTATGTCACTGCCCGGCTTTATCATCAAAAAGAGATTCCATGTTGGGCGATTTCTGGCCTAACATGGCCAGAATCAGTGAAACCTCGCCCGCCAGGATTCTCGAGTTCATCCTGTGGTTGGGATGGCTTGAGGAATGATGGGACGGGGTTGCTGTGACGGAGGTAGTACAATGGGCCCGATTAAGCGGCCTGAGTGCGTGCGAGGTTAAACCTTGCCCTCCTCTAATAATCCAGAATCCAGGTACAGCAAATAATTGAAATTTATTATTAAGTATTTCCATCAGGCGATGAATCCTAGTTCATCGCATGAAAACGTTTGTGATAACATAGATACGGTGATACGATTAAAAAGTGTTTGTGCATTTTCTTGTTTATTCTAAAAATTTGATATGAAAAAAATATTGATTGTGAATTTCCAACAGGGAGTGGTATTCCTTAGCGTGACGATATGTGTCAAAAGTTCATCAATTTTATTTTAAATAGATCGTCCTTGTAATTATTTGTTTTTTGTTATTTGAGAGGGTTCTAGCTTTTGTGACGTTGTATTTGTTAGGAAGGTTGCTGAAAATGTGGCGCAATGAGACAAAGCGGGGGTGCTGATATTATTTTGTTACCGTCTGATAATATTTTGCAGTAAAGTCACTGTACCTCTGCCAGACTTGGCATGCCATGTATCTTTGTATGTATCTGTAGACGATTGAGAAGACTGCGTAAATTTTAAATTGCTTTTCTTTTAAATTGATTTTGATTTAATTTTTGTATTAAATTTCCTTTTTTTTATAATGTTCAATTTAATTATATTTTAAGCCTGTGAGGTGATAAATTTGTTGTATAAGAGATAGCCGAGTGTAATATTTTATTTCATCCCTTTTAAAGTTTTGATAACTTACTTCTTTATTTATATCACATTTTATGCATAAACCGTCCATTTTGTGTTGGGAGTTTTATCCATCCAACTTTTCTGTTTTATAATTATTTCTGTTTTATAATAGAATGCTAGAAGAAAAATAGAAACAAATTTGTTGATAGAAAAATCTTTTCACACAAAATTCTTTTCTTCCGAAAGAATTTTTAAAGTCGGTTTGTAAATGACGGAGATTTGAGGTAACAAACATTGAAAAAAAAAAATAAATAAAAGAAAAACATAGTATCGAATTGATAACCTCCTCCTTTTTTGAAGTTGGTTAAAAAGCGTATTAAACACCGGGCTATAATCAATTCAACCACTTAACAGAAAATATACTAATCCCGTATACATTAATGTACCGTAAAATAGGGTGACTTTGATCAATTTAATGTGTATTTCGCATGTATTAGATTTGATTGTTTATAACTTTAAAGTTAAAAAATACCAAACGATTAGTGATTGTATGCAGAGACGATTTTATGCTAAAGAAAGATTAATTTTTTTGTAATACGCGGAGTAAAAAAATAAAAACTTTCTGATCAACTTTACACCCCGAGTGGGGCCACTTTGAAGCCCTCCCTGGAAATCCGTTTAAAATGCAGAGAACCTCTCTAGAGTGATTACTTTCGCTTCACTTTAAAATCGGTGTTGCAGTTTTAGAGTTATAACAGATATTGTTTTGGGTGCGACTTTGATCGAAGTCATCTTATTGTATTAAGTGTTTATATCCATAAAATATACATACTTGTATAAAAAACGAAAAAAAAACATAAGTGCTTGTACGTTTATACTTAAATATAATTTTGCAGTACTTACTAAAAACTTAAATAAAATTCTCTGAATGGCTTCATTCAGTTGGCCTTATGAGTAATGCTTATAATTCCTAGTTCTGGGTTTTCTCTTAAATACGCAATACTCAAAACGAAAGTCTAAATTTTATGTTAAAATTCTATTTTAATTAAGACATTATTAAATTTTAACCGTTACGATGTACATTTGTTACATTTATGTTGTTTATGTTACATTTGTTACATTTATGTGCATAGTCTGTTTTTTTAAAGAAAACTATTGGAATTTGTGCTTTGGTTATAACATTTCGCTTTTATGTGGTGAATGTTTATTATTATTACAAGATTAAGTACTATTTAAATTATCTGAAGTTTCCCGATGTAAATTAGACTTTGCAAACCACGCGCCACCTATATTATTCATATCTTCCATCGATTATAGGTTAAAAATTTGCAAACCTGCGATTCGTTAATGTAGAAAATAAATAATAAAAATTAAAACTTATAATTTCGTAACTTTAAATTAAACTTTAATAACTTACAATTGAAGTTACAAAACTTAATGAAGACTAAATTAATATTTAAAAATACCCTTAACTACTGACATGCATTATTAACAGGCACTATTTGTTCAGGTTCAAGTGTTGACGAGGGTGAACGAATGTTGCGACCGCTTGTGATTGTTCATTTTGTCTCTTCTGGCGAAACTTTTTTTACAGGTTAAGGAAGACTAAATTAATATTTAAAAATACCCTTAACTACTGACAGGCATTATTAACAGGCACTTTTTGTTCAGGTTCAAGCTCTGTTTAAATACACTCAATTTAAGTTGACGAGGGTGAACGAATGTCACGACCGCATGTGATTGTTCATTTTGTCTCTTCTGGCGAAACTTTTTTTACAGGTAATGCACTGGTGCGGTTTCTCTCCTGTGTGCGTTCTTATATAATTTTTTAACTTGTCCTTTCTGCTAAAACCACGTCTACAATCCGCACAATGGAAGGGCTTTTCGCCGGTATGTGTCCTCATGTGTAGGGTCAACTTGTCCTTTCGTGCAAAGGGTCGCTCACACAAACGACACGAGAATGCTCGAGTCTTCATGACTGGAGACTGGAGACAACGTCCTGTAATGAATAAAGTCAGTTATCGTTAACACTTTGTGGTTTATATCCTCCGACGACCGTAACGTCAACTTCTGGTCCTCCATAAGGTATTTCAGATAAGTATGGATTCGAGAAGATTTCGTCGTTAAGCTCGTCGGGTTTTTATAGTTTATACTTACATTAGAATGCGTCACCGGTGGTATCCTTAACGGGTCCTCCGATATAGTATTATCTATTCCGTCAATATCTCTCACCGTTTGTGCAATTGGATATTGCACATTCTCCCGGTTCGACGAATTATTTTCTGTGTCCCCTACATCAACAAAATTAATAAATTCTGTGGTGCAACCCGAATAACTGGCGTAACTCATGATTTTTTCTTCGGTATGTAGACACTTTCTCTACTTTCTTAATGCAATTGACGCGGTACTTTTAAAATGTACCAGTGCGCCGCCAGTGCGGTTGCAGTTTGCAGTGGGGGCAGTTATCAAAGTCGTGCCGTAATATCTAAGTTGCCCCAATTTACGGTACGCCTTGTATAATAAATATGAGCTCTACAGGCCTTCCAGGCCCATGGCTTGAACAATTTCTCTCCACTTTTTCCGGTCCCTCACCAACACTGTCCATTCTTCCACCCTAATCGCTCTGAGATCTTCTTCCACTGCATGCAGCTATCTTATTCTCGGTTTTCCTCTTCTTCTGGTACCTATAGCACCCTGTTTCAGAACTTTTCGCGTCATTCTTTCGTTGGACAGTCTTTGCACATGTCCCACACACCTGATTCTCTGCGCCTTTATTACTTTTGTAATATCCGGTTCCTCGTAAAGATTCATTACTTCCTCGTATTTTAATCTGCGTCATTAGCAATTTATTTGTCGGCCACCATAAATTCTTCTGAGAATCTTTCGCTCCCAACGTGCTACCCTTTCGTTAGCAGCTTTAGTCAGGTTCCATGTTTCGAAGCCATACAATACCGTCGCGCCGGACTTATCGCTGTCTTAAATATTCGCACTTTTGTTTTTCGCGATATTCTCGTATTACATAATTATAATAGTTCCTAAACTTCCGGCACTTTTGTTTCCCCTGGCTATTTTTGCGTCAATTTCTTTACTCTTATTAATGTTATTCGTTATTAAAGTCCCCAGATAGTTAAAACTTTCCACGTCTTCAAAGTTATATTCTTTAATATTCTCTACCCTAACCTTAAAAGTTCTGTCGTATTTAGCTACGTTTGTTTTGCGCCCATAAACATATATTTTGTCTTTTCTTCATTTATCTGCATCCCCATTTTTTGTGCTTCCAGGATGAGATTTCTCACTATTTTTTGTAATTCGTGCCGGTTTTTTCCAACTAATACCAGGTCATCCGCGTAGGCTAGGCACTGGTGGTTTGCATTGTATATGGTTCCTCTGGTGTTTATTCGGCTTCCTCTGATAATTTTTTTTAGCACCAAGATGAACAGCACCGCCGACAACGGGTCACCGTGTCGCAACCTACTCCTAACTTCAAAACTCTCCAATATTTTGTTTGATAGCTTGACATAGTTTTCGGTCTTTTAATTCGGTCTAATTTTATTTTTTTATTTCTTGGTAGAAGTTTCTGATCTCTTAATTTTTTAGTTTGTCTTCCAGTATTTTTATTCTGTTCTCATTGTGTTCCCGTTTTTCCTTTTTGCATATTCGTTTTGCTTCTCTGCGTTTGACTTTGTATAGTTGTTTGTTTTCTTCGGTGTTGTTCCTTATCATGATTTCTCTGCTTTTCATTCTCTCCTCGATTGCTTTTGTACATGTTTTGTTAAACCAGTCTTTTCCTTTTATTGCAACTTTACGTGTCATAGCTCTTACAGAGGTTTCCTTTAGTATGGCTTCTATTTCATTCCATTTTCCGTTGATATTGTTTTTTTCTTTTATATTACACAATTTCTCTTCAATCATTTTCGTATATTTGTTTTGTGTGTTTTCTTCTTGTAATTGTGCAACTTCGTACTTATGTGTCTTTTCTTTGGTTATTCTCCTTCTCATAATTTCTTGTCTTATCTTAATTCTTACTAAATAATGGTCTGAGTCTGCATCAGCCCCTCTGTAACTCCGTACATTTTTTATTTATTTAGCGTATTGTGTTTGTATTAAGCAGTGGTCTATTTGATTCGTTACTTCCCCATTTGGTGTTCTCCATGTTCCTTTGTAAATGTCTTTTTGTTGGAAGTGTGTTCTGCTGATTGTCATAATTTTCTCTATTGCAAAGGCGATTAATCTTGAACCATTGTCATTGCTATCGACATGTTTGCTAAAACGTCCTATGGTCGGTATATATATTTCCTCTCTTCCTATCTTAGCATTGCAGTCTCCCAGAACCAGTTTAATATCGTATGTTGGTATTTCTTCATATAATTGCTCCAGTTTGTCTTCTCCTCATCATCCTTTTCTTCTGTAGTGGCGTCGATATTTATAAAACTAAGTTTTCTATGTATGCCTTTTACTCTTATGTAACACATTCTGTCAGTTATTGGTCTGAACTGTATTACAGCTTGCTTGATTCTATTATGCACCATAAATCTCGTACCAAATCTTCTATTTTGTCCTCCGCTACCAAAAAAGTGTACTCTTCTATATCAACTATCTCAGACCCTTTTAGTTTAGTTTCTTGTAATGCAATTATATCGACTTAGTATTTTTTCAGCTCTCTTACTAATATCTTCATTGCTCCTTCTGTAAACGTTCCTCTTACATTCCATGTTGCCACCCAAAGAAAGGGTGTGTCTCTTACTACTGTTTCTTTTTCGTATCCATGTTCGTTTGTCCGTTTTATCGCTTTCTTTGTCATATCTAGTTTCTATCCCGGTAGATTCGTCGCTAGTTTTTTGGTGCAGAGGCCGCGACGTTTTTAACTATATCCCCTAAATGTCGATCCCAATCCCATCGATCACGATCCACAAAAACTCTTCCGTAGCCCACCCTTGCATCCTTTCCCTTGCCTCTCTCAAGTTATTTTTTGTTTTTCTTGGATCAAATCGTCATTGATAAATTTATCTGTACCCCTCAGTTTAGTCTTTGCTCTCATCACCGCTACTTTGTCCTGCCATGATTCTAATTTTATTAGAACAAAAGGTTTAGCTAATCTGGGTTTTATTATTTCAGCTGTTGTTATTGTTACGTTGAGGTCTAGTTCCGTTCTCAAAAATGCTTCCGATTCGTTTTTTATCATTTTATCGTTTATGGTCGCTCCTTTCACAACTGTTGTTTTTCCTTTATTTTTTTTCAGCTTGATTTAGTCTGTTTTCCAGGTTTACGATTCTCTCTTTGAGCATATTATTTTCTTCCTTCAGAATCATGATATCTCTTTCGCATATTTGTTGTCCCGACTTAATGTCTTTAACTTTGTTTAGCAGCTGTTTCATCATTTCTTTTAAGCTATCCATGTTGTCGTCAGTATTACTATTGGATTTTTTAACAGGTGTTCTGATGGATTTTTTGCTCTTGCGGAAAATTTCAAACTCAGCTCGTCGTTTTTTTGTACTCTCCTCGGTATTTGAGCTCTCACTATCATATTGGCATTTCTCATTAGACATTTTCAGCCACGATTACATAAGCTAGTCACTCGGGTCGACCCCTCGGAAGCGAATAACTTATTTAGCAATGCAGCGGCGACCCTAAGCTATGCAACCCAAATATCATTGGTTAATAACACCAAATAAAATTTATTGTAGTTCGTTTTATCAATACTTCAAAATATGCAACCCAAACAGCTCCGCGCCATCAATATAACCTCTCCGAAAATTCGAAATTCACAAAAATAGCAAATACCTTTTTCTTCCTTGTGTAATCAATTCTTCTAAATCTCCGTTTTCACACCTTTTTCCAATCGCTAAAATCACCTTCCAATCAATAGTCTATCGTTTATCACTTTTGAAAAAACACCACTAATTGCTCTAGCGTGACGTAGCCGTGTTTACGGTACTATCATCAATATATAATATCGGATGTAGCTCGCAAATTACGCCCACTACATTTCATAGACGTCACTAAAATTCTTGCAGAATTTCAATGAAGACATTAAAATGAAGGGAATAACAGAAGATCAACATACTTTTTTTTTTGAAATTTTGAAATAGTCGAATTTGAAATATAAATTTGTCGCATCGATACTACGTTAATAACTCATTCTGTTGTAGGTCCGTGCTTAAATAGATGCAAAGAATGTTTTAGGAAACGGAGCCGGCTTTGATATGTACATGTCAGTGTTTTTTCAGTAGTACAATAATTCAAATCCCTATTTTGTATATTTTTAATCAACTTCAAAAAAGGAGTAGGTTATCAATTTGGTTGTATTTTTTTTTTAATTTTTGTTATTTCAGAACTCCGTCATTTATAAACCGATTTTCAAAATTCCTTTTGCGTTGAGTCAAGTATAGTTCGAAATTTGTCTTATTATAATTTCAATGGTATTTGGACCTTGAATTTCGAAAATACACCGGGAAAACCCTTAAATTTCACCACAACTCATCTACTTCTCCTCAATTCAAAATCGGCGTAATCGCGGATTAACCCGTGTTAGAAAAGTTTTCGGTGGAAAACTATGGGTAAGTTGTCCTTTCGTTTCATTGGAAAGGCGATCGCGGTTTAAGCCGAGACGGTGATCATGTCTTTCAATGTTTTCACTATTCAATACTCTTTTATTGTACGCATGCATTTGCAAAAGACTCTTTTTACGCAGTTTACTACTCTCTTTTGAAATAAGTCTAGATCTAGATTTCCTACTTTGAGATAGGTGTTCCTCCCTTTCTTCGCTCTCACAACGTGCGCTCCTGATATGGGCAACACGTTTAGTAAGTCTACCCGTCTACCCATATTCGCTATCTATAAATAGTTACAGAACGCAACATGGACAAAAAAAATGTAATAAATGTTTTTAAAAAACCGACTTAAAAAAAAACTACTGTGATGAAATAAGTGCGTTATTTAGTTTTATAATTATAATCGCAATTCTTGATATAGCTATAGACTTATAGTTTGTAGAAATGGAAAGGTTCTATAAATTAATTTTCTAACCAAATTAATTGGTGCGTCGAGTTACATATTTATTTATTTTCAACAGTAAAACGCGATCTCCCTACGGAGATTTGGAATAAAGATGAGGGTATTATTGGCTTACGTAGAAAATTTAGGTGTATCGATTGAGACTAATTTTAGCCTGTAGCAAACTCTTACAGAAAAGTGAAAGTTAAAAATATTGCACCCATCGTGCATATAAGTTTAAAAACTGAAAATCCAACATAATTAAGGTAAGAGCGGTAGACACATTGCCTGCTTTTTCGACCGTCTAGCCATCACACAATGTGTTTCTGACTCATGTCGTCATCAGTACCGCTTACTTAGTGTTATCACTTAATTATGTGCACTATACCAGCTACTGGTTCACATTTTATGTGAACTGCTATACGCGATGTCACTACACAAACATTGGAACCGCGCCAACGTGCGTTATCGAGTGAAACTCTAGTCAAATATGAAATATAGAAAAGTTCACAAATTTATTTAATTTTGAAACCTGAAACGTGACCTCCCCTACGGGAGTTGGAGTAAAGGTGAAGATTCCTCTTCACTACGAAATAGTCCATCTTATGTAAATAACTCACCCCCACTAAATAATTTTAATAAATAATACCGCCCTCCCCTTCTAACTTAACCTACTTTTACTTACATTATTTCTTTTATGTTAATTATATCCCTACCCTTTAGAAAATTTACACTAAAATATACAATTTTTTCACAAAATATCCCCCTTCTACCCTTCCTCTTTCCTCTTGCAATTTGGAGGATAAATACGGAATTTTTTCGCGTCTCTTTCTAGGTGATCGCCTGATAATGCCATAGTATGGTAAAAACGTTTGAGATAATATACAGGGTGGTTCAAATTCGAATGTTCTTAAAGGAAATTCGGTAACCATAAGAAATATAGAAAAATGAATGGCGCATCTTCGATCTCTTTTTCTGAGAAAAGCTGACTGGTTAAAACCGGAATCCGATATTTTTTTCGTTTTGAGTTATATTGCCAAAAGTTTGCTTCTTCGACTTTTCGTTAAACACCGATATCTCGGTTATTTGTAAAGTTGTAGAAAAAATATTTACACCTTCTTGAGACACTTGTTTGAGCAGAATAAATTAATAAGCTAAAGGGATTTTAAATATTTTCATTTATTTCCGAATTATAATATAAAGTTGTTTTCATTTAATGGAAACTAGAGTTGGCTTTGACATATTTAAATAGAGCTTTTTATCCTCTTTTCAATTATAATATAACATATGGGCAGTGGCGGTCCGTGAGTAAGTAATTTGGGGAGACTGGAAGTCTGAAGTATTAAAAAGTATTAATAACAGTAGTTACTTATTAACTATGTATCTAAATAATACACATAATAATTCTTGAGTTTAAAACTCAAGTTACACTCTATTCAATCATTTTGTATCGTCTTAGATGTTCCTTTAAATATCATTGATAACAAAAAATGTTATTTAAGTAACTTCTCTTCTTGTGCAAGTAGTTCTAGTAATTCAAGATAATTCTCTTTATTTAAAAATTTGTTATTTTTCGGATTTTCACGAAAAGCAATTTCTTGCTTACCCAAAAAGCAAACAACATATGGATTAAACGTGTTAATAAACGTCTATTTATACCGACTTTTTCACTATGTTTTAGGGCAGCAAGTCGTCGACTTTCTGATAGAACATGTTTAATTCTAACTTGACTCAAAACATGAAATTTTTGTTTTTTTTTTCAAAAAAAGTGATTTTTTGAAATAAAGTGTTTTTCTGTTTTTTTTTATAAAATTTTTTATTGTCAACAATCCATCAACACTATTCTTTTTTTTTTCACCAAAAATTACGCAAGTAAAACAAAACATTTTATTTCACTTATCGCAACCAGTAAGCCACAAAAATTTGCTATACTAACCAAGGGCGGATTAAGGTACCTTTGCGCTCTTATGCACACTCATGTATAGTGCGCCCCCCTTAATAGAAAATATAACCAGTTATTTTTTATTATTTTAAACATAATATGTATTGAGTGATATTGGTGTAAAATTTCCGAATATCAAACACACTTGCTTGATCGGTGAGCTCTGGTGTGCGGAAGCAGTCAGGCTAACTCAGGGGCGCCGATTCAAAAAGTTTGTTTCTTCGATAATTTTAATTACTTTAATTACTTCTTCTCGGCAAATTATTATCAAGATTCAATTTTAAAAATATCCGTTCCAATTCAATTTAAAATGGTAACCTTAAATTTTATGATACCGGTCCGCAGTCCGGCTTATCAACCTGCGTTATTGTTCCTTTAATAAATTTTCATACAATATTATAAAACATTATTTAATATAACTCCAAATTAATGATTTCCAATAAATAATTGTTCAACCAATAAAAAAAATAGCTCATCCAATAAAAATCTATTTTAATAATCAAAACAAATTAAAAAACTTACAAAATCAAAATCTTAGCTGCGGCCACTTTTGACCAAAAATACTCTCAAAACAAAATTCGAATTAACAATATTCGTATAAAAAAATTCAATTGTAAAAACTATTCGCACAATAAAAACTCAAGATCGGTGAAGCAAAAATGATGAAAGCCTAGATTTTTGCTATTTTGCTAAAAAAAAGCCCCACTCCAACTCAACTTTTTGCCGACCTTCTACATATTAAAATACACACAACGAAAAGTTAGTGAAAAACTGATAGAAACAATAAAGAGCCTGTACAAAGAAAATTACAACTATGTTATCACAAGAAACATAAAATCAGAGAAATTCCAAACACATCAAGGATTGAGACAAGGAGGAGTAATGAGCCCTGTATTATTCACGATATTCCTGGATGAAATAATGAAGGAATGCCAACATAACGTTAAAAAACTAGTAGTGGGTCATAAAAACATGCAAAAGATTGAAATTGCGGAATGCGCTTTTGCAGATGATATGGTTATCATGGCGGGAAGCGAAGAGGGACTACAGCATAACCTCAAAGTGTAGAATGATAAACTACAGGAGAATGGAATGAAAATAAATATAGGAAAGACTAAAGTAATGGTAACATCACCCGAGGAAAAAACACTAAGCATCACGATTGATAATGAAAACATCGAACAGGTTGAGAACTTCAAGTACCTAGGAGTGATTATACAAAGTAATAGGAAGCAAGAAAAAGACATTGAGGAAAGATGCGAGAAAACGATGAAAATGTACCATTCTATCAACAAAAAATTTATAAGAAGAAATGAAATTGCAAAAGAAACAAAGATTACCGTGTTTAAAACCATCTTTAGACCAATACTAACCTATGGGAGTGAGACATGGGTCTTGAATACGCCACTTAAGAACAAGGTACAGGCAGAAGAAATGACATTTTTGAGAGCTGTACAGGGCATCACTATGATGGATAGAGAAAGAAATGTGGATGTAAGAAAGAACCTAAAATTGGAATCAATACAGGAGTATGTAGAAAAAATGCAACTAGGATGGTGGGGACACTTACGAAGAATGAATGAGAATCGACAAACAAGAAAAATATGGAAAGCCAAAGAGGGCCGTAGAAGGAAAAGAGGTAGACCACAGGAAACATGGGATGGCATCATAGAAAAAATAATCACCAATAGAGGAACTACAATGCAAGAGGCAGAACAACTAGCCAACAACATAAAAAAGTGGGCGCATTATGTGAAAGATATTGATAATGATGTATAGTAAAAGATTGTATATCCTACACCTTAGAGGTAAAAGGGACTAAATGATTATATATATATATATATATATTGCAATGTAAGACAGCAGCAAATGCAACAATTAACAAATAAAGAACGATTCGAGTTTAAGAAAGCCATGCACATAACAATACGAATCAAATTTACACACACTTTTCAAAATATTAACAATTGTAAATTAATATGAATAGTTAAACTTGTGTATTACTTCTTAAAGATGATCATTCGAACAACAAATTAACCACAACACACAAAAATCATACATCGCTCACTTAAAAATTAATAAAAATCAACTTTAATCAGCTTCGGAAGCATATAAATAAAACATAAATTAACACTGAATCTTTATTTTTCAATAAAAAGCTTGCATATTTCACACACATCTTGAATAGACAGGTTGGATCAAATTTACATCAATGATTTTCACAAATTTGGACTTGTCTCAAATGATTTTTGTTTTTCTTGTGTAACGATGATGCATCGGAATCTAGAAAAGATTATTTTGTTAAAAGTAGTTTTAACTATAAAATGTAATAGGATTAGTATGAAAGACATTTTCAGTGACATGTTTGTATAATTTAAATTTCAATCAAGTGTTAGTTTTAAGAAAAAACTTTAAAAACTCAAAATGGATTTTCGGTGACAACTGTCAGATTGGTTTTTGCAAGATTAAAGAATGAAAAATAAAGGTGCAGAGCCCTAACATGTATCAAAAGATGCGCATTTAAAAGCTAGAATTTTCGATGTAAAAAACTAAGATCCTAAGATAAAATTAAAAATGAAATTTAAAGAAAACGATGTTTATCAAATCACATGGTTTTGAAGAAGATTATTTTTGCAATTTGCGGAAGAACGGCTGAAGATAATGAAATAAGATTTTTTCAGTAGTTATCTGAATATGTGATTGAACTTTTTGCAAAGTTTCAAGAAGATCGGAAGAGATTTAGTAAAAAAGTATTTCAAGGCGAATGTGATTTTTCAATTTATTTCCAAAAAGTATAAAAGGCCGTCCAAAAACAATGTAATTTCAGTGAGTCGCGATCCAACCTTAGTTGTAGATGGACGTTAACCCCTAAATTCCGCAGCGAAGTATCGGCAACGCCCATTTTTGTATCTAAGGAAAAAAAATTGCAATCTTAGAAACCCCTCTAGTGAATTATTGAACCTCTCTAGGGAACAATTACTTTTCAATTCGGAAATAGCAAATATTGCTTATACAAACAATTCTACAATCCCTCCTAATGAGAATATTGAATATATCGATGATAACTTAAATATCAGGTTAGTAAAAACCTCAATAAAGAACGATGATAGCTACCGCGCGCTAAAACGCCGTAAAAACTCCGGCGAATTCGACCAGTTTATGAACAATACAGTGCATATCAAAGACAATTCTATAAATTTAGCACCCAAACCACTTTTCAACATTTCAAGTAGTGCCCCGGTAAACTCAACCAGCATGGAAGTGGAACACCAAACACCGCTTCCAATTTATAACAGCTTTGGCGTCTTAATGAACGCTCCCGAACGAGTCACCCCACGACTTTCACCACAGCGACAACCCCACACCGCAAATCATCCCCAAGCCCAAGGATGGACAACTGTTGGAAGGTCAAATGCTTCCAAAAACCAACGAGAACCAAAAGTAACTAAACCTCCTCCAATAATCATTACTAAGCCCATCGGTCAAATCGAAAACTTTATTAACAAAATTAAACCAGCTGCAAAAGGATCAATTCAAATTAAACATGTGCGCGGACAAACCTGGGTCTACACGGACTCAAATGTGGACCACAAAGCAGTGAAAACCATTATATTCAGTGACAAAAACATTGAGGGCTATACATATCAACTACAAGAAGACAAATGCATGAAAATGGTGATGAAAGGGTCTCCATATCTAGAAGAAAAATATGTTCAAGAAAGATTACTAATCGAACACAATCTGAAAACTACTACAGTCACCCAATTAAAAAATAAATACGGAGACACCACCGGTGCCTTCTTAATTTCATTCCCGCCCGCTACTACCATCCACGAAATCAAACGTATAAAATCGATTGGTTACGTTATTGTCCGATTTGAGGAATACTCAAGAAGAAACACCCGCACACAGTGTTACCGCTGCCAAAATTTTGGACATGGCAGCTCCAATTGCCACATGCACCCCAGATGTGTGAAATGTTTAGAACCTCACCTTACCACAGAGTGCCCAAGAAAGTCAACGGACGACGCTGTTCGCTGCTGCAACTGTGGAGAATCCCACCCGGCAAACTACGCTAATTGTAAAAAATACCTAAGTTATGTGGAAAGAGTAAGTATGCAAACTCAGCGAATGCAGCAAAGCAGACCACAAATTATCCCAACCCCACGACAAAATATTAATCACTACCAACCATCCTCACAAAATTTTCCGCCACTACCAAGACCGACGCAACAAATCACCCAATTCAATCCTCCACAGATGCAAAGACAAACTTACGCACAAAACTTAACGGCACTCGACGAACAAGACAACCCCGGCGATCTGAAAACATTATTCTCCGAATTAAAAGATTTGAAACAAACAATTAACATCAGTCAAATGATACAAATCATTAGAGAAATTAAATTCAGATTGGCTGGGGTGACTGATACCTTAGAAAAAATACAAATATTAGCAAACATAGCAGACAAATACGATGTTTAGACAAACCTCGACAAACTTAAAAGTCATAACTTGGAACTCAGACGGACTGACGCCAAAACTAAACGAACTCCAGGTACTAATCGGCCAACTGCAACCAGACATCATACTCATACAAGAAACAAAACTCAACAAACGACATGCGACTAAAATACCAAACTACACGGCAATAAACAAACCAAGAAACGTTCACGGAGGACTACTGACATACATCAAAAACACAATAGAACTTACAACAATCGACATATCTACCACACAAATATTTCAAATCAATGACCTGACAATAGTAAATTACTACCTCTCTCCTGCCAAAAAACACGACTTTACAAAACTCGACGAAATACTACAAAACTCCGGCAAAGTTATAATTGCCGGAGACTTTAACTCAACGCACCAGACATGGAATAACCCCACAGCCAACACCAACGGTAAAGAACTATATACCTACTTACAAAATAGCAATGTCCAGCTTTCATATCCAATAAACGACCACACTCACTACCCCCATAACCCTGCCTACAGACCGACCACAATAGATCTTGCAATTACCAAACACATTAATGTACGCTCCATAGAAGCAAAAAATAAACTTAGTTCAGACCACCTACCAATTCTCATAGAAATTGCATCCTTTAAAATACCCGTATATCCCCCCCTACAAATAAAGACGACAAACTGGAAAACTTTTACCCTAAAATTACAAAACTTACCGATAAACACCAACATACAAACGAATGCAGACATCGAACATGCAATCAAAAAACTCACTGACCAAACAACAGAAATATTCATTGATAATACAACAGAAAAACCACCACCAACCCACAAACTAAACCTCCCACCAGACATACTATTAAAAATCAGACACAAAAACAAACTACGCAAAATTTACCAAACTCACAACTACCCAATGCTAAAAATACAAATTAACAAACTAACCAAAGATATAAACCAGGCTATTGGCAAAATAAAAAATGACAAATGGAGTAAAACATTATCGGAAACTAGACCACAAAATTTGAACAAACTATGGGCCATAGCGAAAGCTTTAAAAACCAAAAACAAAGACAATCAATTCCCAGCACTACAAACCCCCCAAGGACAAAAAATCACCAACATCGATAAAGCAAATGCAATAGCCGCCACTTACTTAGAAAACCACCACCTTACAATAAATCAAAACGACCTGATAACAGAAACACAAGTATTAAACACTACAACTACATTCCAGCAGACTACCTACCTCACACCCCCCGAAGACTTAACCTCCCCCCTAGAAATCAGAAAAATTATCAAAAAACTCAAAAATAAAGCTCCCGGAAACGACAACTTTAGAGCTTCACTCATTAAAAAATTCCCGAAAAAGATCATTGTTCAAATTTATTACATCCTAAACGCATGCCTCAAAAATCAGTACTTCCCAACCTGTTGGAAAAACGCCACCGTCATCCCCATTTTAAAACCGGGCAAACCAAAAAACCTTCCCACCAGCTACCGCCCTATCAGTCTCTTACCAGTACTATCCAAAATATTAGAAAAACTTATATTGCACCGACTACAACTTCACGACTTAACTTACGACACTATACTCCCCGAACAATTTGGATTCAGGACAAACCACAGTACCGTATTACAACTAGCCACACTAACGGACCAAATCACAACAAATTACAACATCAACAAGACTACTACAGTAGTCACACTTGACATTGCAAAAGCTTTTGACACCATTTGGCATGACGGACTCATACATAAAATAATTACAAACAACTACCCTCCCCACCTAATTAAAATCATTACCAGTTTCCTCAAAAACAGATCTTTCCAAGTCAAAATTAAAAACTCTTTTTCAAACCCCCAACCGATCCCGGCAGGAGTTCCTCAAGGATCCATCCTAGCCCCACTCTTATTTACCTACTACTTAAATGACCTACCGACCCATCCGAACACAAAAATCTCACTCTACGCCGACGACACCGCAGTAATAGCACAATCGTTAAAAAAAAACCAGTCCATCACCTACTTACAAAGACACATTGACCTACTTGAACCCTACTACCACAAATGGAAACTCAAACTAAACGAGACGAAGACAACCCTCACAATTTTCAGCCACAAAAAAGATAAGCATAACTTACCACTAAAAGTCAATAATGTCAATATCACCAAGACAAACACCGTAAAGTACCTAGGAGTGACACTGGACGAAAGACTAACATACAGACAACACCTACAACTTACCGCACAAAAAGGAAGTAATGCGCTTCACGCATTGTATCCTCTAATGACCCACAAAAACAAACTCGACTCAAAACTCAGACAATTACTATACAAAACAATGATCAGACCCATACTACTATACGCCTCCCCGATATGGAGCAACGCCTCCAAGACGAACATCAAACAAATACAGACAGTTCAAAACAAATGTCTCCGGGTTATTACCGGAGCACCAAAATACACAGAAAAATACGACCTACACGACCTGGCCGACATACAAACTCTACCACACATAATTCACCGCGACGCAATAAAATTTTTCACCGAGACCACGCAACGAAATGACAAGACGGCACATATTGCAAGACTGACTAACTCGACCATGCCCTTCAGGAAGAAATACAAACTATTAAACAATATCTTACTATAGACACATACAAGCTGGAAAAACAAACTTAACATCAATTCGCTGGGTTTTCTACTCATTTTTTCCCAGAAAACTACAAGTGATTACAAGTACAAGATAAAAAACATTCATCAACAGCCTGATACATCGTAAGATAGGCGCAGGCAAATTAACATGCAAATAGTTTTAGTTAAATGTGATAATTTTAGGTAAAATGTAAAAAACACAGAAAAATAAAGAGTATTTTTATTATTATTATTATTATGTAATTTCAGTAGCTTTTTGTCATTTGCCAAGTGAACTTGTGCCAATCTAACCTCATAAAACAATTTTTGAATAATTTTTAATTACCAAGGCATCGTTAGTTGACATAAAATTTTAAAATTTTGAAATTCATTTAATTTAAATAAATGTGCGAATTTATTATCGAAGAAAATTCTTATTGTAAAGAAGATTGTTACCTGATTTTGGAAATTATCAAATATTTTTGGAGTAGAGATTCCTGACGTCGTAGTGCACCATTTAGTAAATTTTACAATTTTACTTGTGTATAATCTGGCCAGTATTATTCTTTAAAACATTATTCCTCACATAATTAAGTTTAGTTTAAGTAACCTGACACCATTACAAATTTAGACACCTAAAATAATAAAAATTTAAATCATTTTTGTGAAAAAGTAAACTTTAAAAAAAAATAATAACCTACCTATTAAAAAAAAACAAAGTGTGGTTAAGATTCCGATCCAGAGTCTTAACTTAGCTTTCTTGTACTTTTATATTAAACTTTTAACACATTAAATAATTACACTTGCCATAAATATTTCATTTTCTTACACTAATTCATTTTTCTCAAATTTCTACACGATACAAAACAAGTTGATTATAGCAACATGTAAGTTTAAAATTAAAAATAGATCACCAACTTTAAGCAGTCCATACGCGAGTACGTCATCCCACGGACGACGTTTTAATCGGAGACATCGCAATATATATAAATTAGCTCGACAGGCCATGAAGACCCAAAGCTTGTTGCACCACTCTTCTCCATTGTTGTCTACTTTGTGCCTTCTTTTTCCATCCATTAACTCCCATCAGTCGCAAGTCCAATTCCGCCGTATCCTGCCATCTGTTCTTTGGTCGTCCTCTCTTTCTTGTGTCCAAAAGTCTTCCTTCCATTGCCTTTCTTGTGCTTCTAGTTTCTTGAAGTCGGAGTACGTGTCCTAACCATCGAATTCTTTGGGATCGGGCAACATCCGTTATTTGACATTCATCAAACAACTCATAGATTTTTGCGTTGGTTCTTCTTTTCCATTCGTTCTCCACTTTCTTACCTCCGTAAATAATTCTTAGAACCTTTCGTTCCCATATCTCCAAGTTTTCTCTATCTCTTCCACTCATTGTCCATATCTCACTAGCATAAGTTACCACCGGTCGGATAACTGTTTTATATATCCTCACTTTACTTTTTCGTGATACGCTTTTGTTTCTTATTACGGACATCAGAGAACCTAAGCTTCTATTTCCAGCTGCTATCCTAGTGTTAATCTCTTTACTGGAATCATTATTTCGTGTCACAACCGTCCCCAGGAAACAAAACTTGTCCACTTCTTCAAAACTGTATTGCTCCCCATTCTCTGTTTCCATTCTAAAACAAGTTCCTAGCTCGACTTCACCTTTTTCTCCCATTCTCATGTACTTGGTATTATTTTCGTTGATTTTCAAGCCCAGTATTTTAGCCATTGCTTCTAAATGTAACATAACATCCTTGAAGCCCCTATTAGATCTCGCCAGTACCGTAATGTCATCTGCATACGCTATCACTTGATGTCCTCTATTGTATAGCGTTTCATCGCGTAGGATCCCGGCTCGTCTTATTATCCACTCCACTGCAACTATGAAAAGCATTGCTGATAAGGGATCCCCCTGTCGCAGCCCTTTACTCACTTTGAATTTCTTTGATAATTTAGCATTTACCGCAACCTTATTCTCTGTATCTGCAAGAGTCATTTCGATCAATCTTATCAACTTTCTAGGTATTCTCAATTCTTCCATCACTCCATACAATTTTTCTCTATCAATGGAGTCGTAAGCCTGCTTGAAATCGACAAATACCGCATATATCACTATGTTATGTTCATAACACTTCTCCTGCACCTGCCTAAGAGTGAATATCTGGTCAATCACCAATCGATTAGGTCTAAAACCACATTGGTACTCTCCTACAATTTCCTCTATGTACTTTTGCATCCTTTCCTTTATGAGGTTTGCCAATACCTTGTAGACCACATTTAACAGGGCTATGCCTCGGTAGTTCTCACATCTTGTTCTATCCCCTTTTTTAAAAATTGGGCAGATCATCGCTTGCGACCATTTTTTTGGCATCTTTTCAGCATTCCATATTTTACTAATCAATCTGTATATCTCCTTTTTAATCTGTTCACCTCCATATTTAATCATTTCCGCCTGGATACCCTCCTCACCTGGGCTTTTGTTATTCTTCATCTTTTTTATTATGTTTTCTATTTCTTCCTCTGTTGGCGGTGTTATTTTCTCCGTTTCTTCATCGTTCATTGTAGAAGTGACCTCTAATTCTAGTCCGTAATTGGCTTATATGTCATAATATATGCTTCTTTTTCTTCAATTGCCTTCTCCTCTGATGGTGCATGTATGTTTATTATAGTTATCTTTTGGAATCGTCCTCGAAGTCTTATACTGCACAATCTATCCGTTATCGGTTCGAAATTTATTACCGAATGCCTTCATTTCTTGTTTACCATGAATCCCGTTCCGAATCTTCTGTTTGCACCGCCGCTATGGCATAGCAAATACTCTCCCACCTTCATAACCTCGTTGTCCTTTTGTTTGGTCTCTTGTAACGCTATAATATCCAAATTGTATCTTTTTACTTCCTCTTCCAAACTTCTTAGCGCTCCCTCCTCGTATGTACCTCTAACATTCCAGGTTGCTATCATCAGTCTTTCCTTTATTTTACTTATTGTGTTGTATCGCCTCATCTCGTTATCCTTTTCTCGCTTGTTCGTCCTTTGGTTCCCATCGTTGTTTGTGCTCTTCAGTTTTTTGGCACCGGAGGAGGTTTCTCTACCTCTTGCAGTTCACCCTTTTCTTGGCGCCACTTTAATACCTTATCTTCATACATACATTAACTTCTGATCGCCTATCCTTACTTTTTTTCCCATTTTCCTCAGTTCTTCGGCGTGCTTTCTTATCTCCGTTTAAATTCTTTTTTCCATGTATGTCAAGTCATCATCGATGAATATTTTCTTTCCAGGTAACTTGGCTAACTTAAATTTATTTTTCATTACTTCCATTTTCTCTTTAAAACTTCCCAGCTCATCTTGAAGAAGTCATCTTGAAAAAACTTTGCAATCTTATCCTTTAGAGTCTCCTGTTGTTTCACATTAACCTCCATTCCCGTAACGACCAACCTATTTTTTCTTTTTTTCTTTCCTGTAACTCCAGCTTGAATTCGACTTCTTCCAACTTATGTTCAAGCTCATATATTCTTGCCTCTTTCAGCTTCTTATCATGTTTCCAACTTGCTTTAGTTTCTTCCAGCTCTCCTCTCAGCGCTATTAGTTCCTCCGCTTGCCTTTCGATCTGTTCCTGAATCTTCTTGGTGTTCTCTCGTATTTCCTGTTTTATTTCATTATTAGTTTATCTATATTTAAATATATAATATCCCAAGTCTATCTATCCCGTAACGTACCAAAAATTAAAAATTATCCAATCCTCTAGAGTCGAACAATTATGGCTTTCAGGTATACTTTTCAGGATTTCAGGATATTCCCCCTGTGAGACCGAACAAAATATGTATTTCAAAATGTAATATATAAGTATAAAATTGTAATGGGAGCAACTTGGAACAATTCTTGATTCAACGACGAAAGAATTTTGAAAATCGGTTCATAAATGACGGAGTTCTAAGGTAACAAACATTAAAAAAAAAATACAACCGAATTGATAACCTCCTCCTTTTTTGAAGTCGGTTAAAAAACGGTATAAATGGTAAAATATGTCTTATAATGAATAATATGCTAAAATTGGTAGCGAAATCAGATAGCAAAATTTCCTCAGGAGCGAAATGTCGGAGAGCAAAATGTCTGATCACCACAAAATGCATTCACCTTCTGTAGAGTTTTGGTTAAATTTAGCGAATAGTTAAACAGTTTGTTTAATGTTAAAAGAGAAATAACAAAATCGGCTTTTGTTATTCTAGCCGCTAGTTGCAACGCCTGAATCGCGGTATCTCCGGTTCTTGTCTTTTGCAGAAACTCAAGGGCTTCAATAATATATACATAGAGTTCCACAAAACGGGCAACAGACTCATGTTTTTCAGTCCATCGCGTTTCGCAAAGACCAAGTAACGTATTGGAAGACTTGCTATCATCACCCCTTATAATATTATTTAACACATGTGTTCGCTGTGATGAAAGTCGAAAAAAGTTTACCAAAGATTTTACTGTACCTATACAGTTTCTAATCACTGCTATTTCACACGAATGAGCAATCACTAGATTCAAGGTATGGGCGCTACAGTGTACAAATTTAGCCTTAGGGTATTTTTCATTTATTAAACTTTGAACACCTTTATGTTTGCCACTCATGACTGGGGCACCGTCGTATCCCTGACCAATAAAAAGATTTAAATCTAATCCGAAGTTTTTCAAAATTGACAATATGGTATTTGTTAGTCCTACTGCTGTAACATCCGTTACTACTAAAAAAGTTATAAAGTCTTCTCTTAATGCACATTTTTCGGTATCTATATACCTAATACAGAATGAAAGTTGTTGATTTCTTGAAATATCCTGGGTCTCGTCGACTAAAATTGAAAAATATCCGGCCTTTTCTCGTTATTAGAGATTGTTGAATAACATCACCGCACAACTCAATGATTTCGTTTTGGATTGTTGGGCTTGTGTACATTGTTTTAAAATTTGATTTTTGGGAAGCAATATGATCTCTAAAAACAGAGTCGCCGCCTTGTGCTCTATATCTTATCAGCGCTCTAAAGTTCCCATCGTTAAAATTTGGCTCCTCGAAACTTATTCGACCTGCGTCATTAGTACCCCTCAATGGCAGCTCCTGACGCCCACACAACAAAATTCTTTCGATAATGAGATTAAGTTTCCTTTGATTTTCATTTGCTTGCTTTATTCTCTCTGAATCCACCAAGCTGGCAACGTCAGATACTTTTCCACCCATAATCGATACAAAATTTTCTGCTTTCAAAGATGCATTCTTGTGGTAGTCTTTGGTTTGATCGCTTCAAAAGTTTCTTTGGCCTTTTTCCAGTTAACAAACGGTTTTGTAACTAAATTTCCCAGTTCTTGCCTGCCCTTTTCTCCAACTAGTTGGCTAAATAAAACGCAAAATTTGCATAACGCACCCAGTTGTTTTTCGGAATAAGCCAACCAAGGATAGATTTTTAACCACTTTGTTTGGAATGAGAGGTGCCTTTTTTCAGAAACGGCAAATATGTAGTTTTCAGAAGGTGTCCAACATTTAGTTAAAGCTTCAAATTTGCTCAAATCATTGTTAACAACTTTCTTCACAAAATTTCCAATGTCCAGCGGATTTGACCCACTTTCCTCTGTTGGAATTTCACCTAATTCAAATGAATTTATTTTAGTAGAAGGTGAACTACAAGAAGTTGAAGCAACAAAGGGGTTGATTGTTGCATCCGTAGTTGATGACGATGACCCTTTGGTTTCGACACTGGCACCATCATTTGTTTTCTTCCGCTTTTCAATAAATCCAAAAATAGATGACTGATGTAGCTTTTTCATTTTAGGTCTGAGTCACTACTGTAAAAAGAAGTTGTTAAATAACTATATTTAAGAAACAAACAATAATTCTCTTACCTGATCTACTTTAAAACACAAAAACTAAATTATTATAAATTATAATAATAATTGAATAATAATGACAAGTTAAATATAGTAAAATATAAAAGGGGTCCCACGAGGAACTTTGAACACAAGCCCAAGTTTTGTAGTTACCGCGCTGCTCAAATACGCACCGCTTTATCAAATTTATCAAATTGATTCATGTGTAGTTTGTTCGGTTTATATAATTTGAAACCTAAGATCCACCCTGTTACGGTATTTTTAATTTTTGATGAATAGTTGATTTATAATATAATTATGTGTAATTATAATTAATTTAGAGTCATTAATTAAAATAAATTTTGTAATAAAAGTTCAAAATTGTTAATTTCATTTGAAATTAAATGGGCTTCATCATTTTTGTATAGGTACTGAGAAAATTATAATCATCTTAGAAAAGCATTTTAAACAGATATGTTTCAATTACAGACAATCTCTTTGACCTTTCGTAATGGTGTATGGTAAACTAATACGTAGTTGTGTCTGGTTGTTTACGCTACAGCTATAACAACATCAGGCAGCCGTATAAATTTCATTGCTTCGCGTTATTAAAAACGTTTTCTTGACTGCAGGTATTCCCCTATTTACTACTTATAGAGTGACTCCCATAATTTAATAGAAGAACTTCCATAAATGTTCTATTCATTGCATACCATAACATCCGCCATCTGCCTGGTGAGAATCAACTCTGTGGCCTTGAATCCCCACCTTAATGAAGGTATGTGGAATTTGCTGCATGTGCAACCAGTCGACGTCTTTATTAACATTTCTGGGGATTTCGGACTTTTACAAAATATTAAGTATAAAATTTGTAGTATGTAATATTAAATTTAAGTACTAAATGATTAAAAACTATAATCTTTTTAATTAACATTATAAAAAATACTTGGTTTTTGTTAAATTACATCATATTATGATAGATAAGCACATTTTCGGAATCCCCAAAATTGTGCTTATCAATTTAAAAAAAGCGCAAGCATTTTTTCTTATGAAAACCTTGAAAATTGCAAGAAGTTGCAGGCATATCAAAAATCTAATTCCGGCAGAGTTAAAACACAAATTTGAGCTTTTTGATAATTTTTAGAATGCAGGAAGTGTTAATTATCAATATCTAAAATCGTTAGATTTAAATCAACATCATCGGGTTCATGGTGGTAAACTTCACCATCCATTAAATATTTTGACGGCGGTTATCATTTTGTGATGGTTTATAAAATTTTTGTTTCCATTTGTATATTTTTGTTGACTTTTGTTCTGTAATGTCGTCGGACGTTTGAATGAAAACCTTGTTTATTCATAAATTTAATAATTTTCCAAATAAAGTACAATGCGTTATAAATATGGTGAATAATATAAATTTCAATTCAACAGCAAATAATATTGTCTTTAAAATGCGAGCAATTTGGCTGATATAAATATCTCGAGCTCTGCATCGCAACTGCCACTCTCGTATCGCGGTAAGAAAAGTTTCAACCCCATAAGTTGGTGGGGCGCGCGCACTACACTAAAATGTGATTCTTTAACATGCCCCAGGCCTTGGAATGACGCACGGAGAGCTTCTTCCAAAATCACTTAAACGTCCTTCCTCCGCTGGCAATGGACAAATCTTGGCAAACGATCGTCGTATTTCACCACCTTGGGTTTTTATAACAGCGACCCTATTCACACCATCTATACCTGGAATAAGCCGAACAATTCTTCCTAACCTCCATCGTAAAGGGGGCGCATTATCTTCTTTTATCAACACCATGGCACCTAGTTGCAGCTCGCCCTTGGTTGTCTTCCACCGTAAGCGCTGTTGTAGCTCAGATATATATTCTCTTTGCCATCTCTTCCAAAAATGCTGCTGCATTTGTTGAATGTGTTGGAATCTCGATAATCTTCCAGTAATGATGTTTTTGACATCTTCCTCTGGCAACGACGTAAGAGTTCTTCCAACTAAGAAGTGGCCTGGAGTTAAAGGGACAAGGTCATTAGGATCGGAAGACATTGGGAAAAGGGGTCTAGAATTTAGCACTGCTTCAATTTGTACCAATAAACTGTAAAATTCTTCAAATGTTAAAAGTGTATCGCCTAACACCCTTTTCAAGTGATGCTTACAGGACTTCACCCCAGCTTCCCACAATCCCCCAAAGTGGGGCGAACTTGCAGGAATGAATTTCCAATCAATATTTTCACGAGAAAATTCATCACTTAATTGATCCCCAAAATTGCGAACAAAATTTCGTAATTCCGAATTTGCGGACACAAAATTAGTGCCATTGTCGGAAAATATCTGAAGTGGCTTTCCTCTACGAGCAACAAAACGTTTTAATGCCAAAATGAACGAGTCTTTTGTCATATCTGTTATTAATTCTAAGTGAACTGCCTTTACTGCAAAACATACAAAAAGTCCCACGTAACACTTATTTAGTTTAGCACCGCGACCTTTTTTATCTTTAAAATGAAAAGGACCGGCATAATCGACTCCGGTTATGTTAAATACGGGACCGGGTTGAAGTCGCGATTCAGGTAACGAACTCATTTTTGGTTGGACACCTTTGGGATTGTGTCGAAAGCAAGTTAAACATTGACGTACAACCCTTTTTGCCAAATTTCTTCCCAAAATAGGCCAAAATTTCTCTCTTATCGAAGCTAACGTAAGTTGAGGACCGGAATGCAACAATTTTAAATGCTCATTTTCAAACAATAATTTAGTTAAATGATGCTTTGAACATAGTAACATAGGGTGCCTTTTATCTGTGGCAAATGTTGTATTTTGAATTCGCCCCCCAACTCGTATTATTCCATCCTTGTCTAAAAATGGACTTAGGCTTAAAAGTCTACTTTTTCGCTCGATTACCTTTGATTTTATTAACGTGTTTGCTTCGTTTGGAAACGATTCGCGTTGCGCTAGTTTTATTAAGCATTTTAACGCGTCATTCACCTCGATTAGGGTGAGATTACCGCGATTCCGATCATTCTTGGATAATTTACAATTTGTTTTAAAACGAAATAACCAAGCGGTAACGCGCTTCAGCCTTTCTACCTTTGAAAACCGTTCAAAGGGAAAACTCGAAATTGACGTAGCGACAAAAGTTTGGATATGTTTTCGCGTCTCTGGGACTTCCTCGCCTTCAACTTGGGTATTAAATGGCCATTCCGATTCGTCGTTTTTAAGCCAATGCGGCCCGTGCCACCAGAGACTTAAATCCTTTAAATCTGTTGGTTTTGCTCCTCTCGAAAGTATATCTGCTGGATTGTCAGCGCTTGGAACATATCTCCATGTGTCGGAATTGGTTAAGTCTTGCGTTTCTGCGACACGATGGCTTACGAAGGTTTTTAATTTATTTGGCGCAGTTTTAAGCCAACCGAGAACAATTGTCGAATCGGTCCAAAATATTCGCTGGTCGATTCTTATCCTTAACGAATCTGAGACCTTCTTTGCAAGTCTTGATAAAACTAAAGCACCTGACAATTCCAAGCGTGGCAATGTTAAAGTTTTTAGAGGTGCAACCTTTGTTTTTGCACATATTAAATCTACGTTGTTTTTTCCGTTTTTGTCGAATGATTTTACAAATACGCACGCTCCGTACGCGCGCTCGGACGCATCAGAAAACCCATGCATTTCAATGCGAACTGGATCATGACAGATTACGTGTCGTTTTATTGTTAAAGAGTTTAAACAAGGTAGCTCTCTACGGAATTCAGACCATGACGTGTGAATACTAGCCGGCAATGCTTCATCCCACGACAATTTTTCGAGCCACAGCTGCTGTAGCATAATTTTTACATTAATTACGCAAGGACTTACGAGACCTAAAGGATCGAAGATTTGAGCTATTCCCGACAAAATTGTACGTTTTGTAAACCTTTTGTTTACTGGAATTTCACAAATATCATATTTTAAATTATCCGTATTTGGGCACCAAATTAAACCTAAAGTTTTCGCGTTTTCATTTTTACCGAATTCTACCGTTTTTGTGGACGTGTTACTATCTGTTACGTACTTGAGCACTTCGCGTTTATTTGAATAGAATTTACGCAAATCAAAACAACCTTGACGTAAGATGTCTGCGACACCCTTTGCTATAAGGGCAGTTTCTTCAATTGTGTTACCACCGGTTAACAAGTCGTCCACGTAGAAATCCGATTCAATAATTTTTGCTAGCTCGGGCTGTGCTACTTTGTTTTCTTCAGCTAGTTGAAAAAGACATCTTATAGCGAGAAAAGACGCGGCTGTAGTTCCGTACGTAACCGTAAGTAATTCATATACTTCGATGGGTTCATCGGAGGATTTTCGCCATAAAATACGCTGAAGACATTGCTGATCCGATCTTATTCGAACTTGGCGATACATCTTGGCTATATCGCCAGACACTACGAAAGGGTGCTGTCTGAATCTTAACAATATCGCAATGAGATCGTTTTGCATGGTTGGACCAACCAATTGCAAATTATTTAACGAGACGCCTGTATCAGTTGGCGCTGAAGCGTCGAATACGGCTCTTAATTTGGTCGTAAGACTACTTGCGCGAAGCACTCCATGGTGTGGCAAATGATACACGATTTCATTTTCATTGCGGTTTTTTACCTTTTTCATATGCCCTAGTAATTCGTATTCGTTCATAAAATCGACATACAGCCTTTTAAACTCTGGGTTTCTCTCTAATTTTCGCTCTAAAGATAAAAACCGTTGTTCCGCACGCTTGTAGGACTCGCCCAACTTATTGATGTTTTCTTTAAGTGGTAAAGCAACGATAAACCTTCCGTCCGCAGCGCGTCTTGTGTTTTCACAAAAATGTTTTTCGCAAGCTTTCTCGTCTTGGGAGAGAGGTTTTGCCGGTAAACACTCTTCCATTTCCCAAAATTTGCACAACTGTTCTTGAACAGTGCAATTCTGACTAAAATTACAAATAGTTGCTTTTTCCTTGTTTTTACCTACCGGTCCCGACACGATCCAGCCAAATTTTGTTTTTTGCAAAACTGGCTTGTTTTTCCCTAAAGCAATCTGCCCAATACAAATTACGCTCCAAAATAAATCGCCTCCAATTAACATGTCAATTTCGTTTGACTTGTAAAAGGTTGGATCCGCCAATTTAATATTTTGTGGTATATCAAAATCCGAAATTTTTAATTGAGTGCTTGGGAGGCTTTCGGTTATCTTCGGTAAAATAAAGCAGGTTATTTTGGTAGCAAACTTATTATGTATGGATTCTATTTCCACTTCACATTTAAGATTAACGTTAGAACTACTATTGTTTAATCCTAGAACGGTTAAATCAGTACCTTCGGTTGCTAATTCTAAGCGTTTACATAATTTTTCAGTTATATAACTTGCTTGAGATCCAGAATCGAGTAAAGCCCGAATTGTATATACAACCTTGTTTTTGGCTGCAACCTGAAGCAATACCGTGGATAGTAGCACATACGCACAAGACGCACACGCTGATAAAGTAACGTTATTTACAGCCGTTGTAACCGTACTATCGCTTGTTTGTACTTTCGCTTCTTGACTTTCAAAATGTAGAAGTGTGTGATGCTTTGCAGAGCATTTTTTACAAGCACTTCTACGACATACATTACTGAAATGTCCACCTTTTAAACAATTCAAACAAAGTCTTTTATACTTTGCCTTTTCTGATCGCTCACTTGGAGAGAGTTTTAAAAACTCCTCGCAATTTTGAATATAATGTGAGTTGTCGCAAATTTTACATTTTAGTACAACGTCTTTGTTTTCAATAGCTAAAAGTCCCCTGGTGGTACTTTGTTTGTACTTTGCTTTGTCAGGATGATTTACGCGCGATATTTCTAACAAATCCGCTCTAGTTTTAATAAAAGCTCTTAAATTGTCTAATGTCGCGGCTTCGTTATTTGTTTTGTAACCCTCCCACTTTTGCTCAGTAAAACGATCAAATTTTGACGCGACCATGTATATAATGAGTGCATCCCACTTGTCAACTGGTTGCCCTAATTGTTCTAAAGCGCGAAGATTTTCATTTACCGTTTCTATAATTTTTAATAACCCTTCTCCACTTTCTTTCATCAGGGGTTCTATTGTGAACAATGCTTTTATGTGACTGTGGATTAAAAGTCGGTGGTTATCAAAACGATCTAGCAATGCTTGCCATGCAGATTGATAATTTTTAGCAGTTAATTGTATCGACTTGATAACGTCACGCGCGCATCCTTGCAACGTAGATCGTAAATAATGAAATTTTTGAACTTCGTTTATGTTATTGTTATTGTGAATTAGAGAAGCGTAAGTGTCCCTAAATTCAAGCCACTCCAGATACCCTCCACTAAATTTGGGAATTTCAATCGTCGGGAGTTTTATTGTTTGATTTGAATTTTGACTTATGATCGCGCTTGTTCCGGTTTCACTTAAGGCATCGGAACATCGAGATGTTGCATCGGCTTTAAATTGATTATTATCGTTAAGAATTTTCTTGGCAATTGCTAATTGTTTATAGTACGCATTTTCAAAACTTTCTCGTTCTTTTATTTCAAGATCTAAATTTTCCGTTGTAGATTCAATTAAATTTTGAATTTCCTCATAGTCGTCTAACACCCGTTCGAATTTATTTAATCGATCACCTATCTGAATTAAATCTGTATCGGAAACTGAGGGTTGTTCCTGTATTTGCACTAAAAATTTTGAAAATATTGTTACCTTTGACTTTAAACTGGCTCGCGACCTAATTTCAGTTTGCATTTTAAAGAATGTAATCTTACTTTAATTTACAAAAATAATAAGTGCTAAATAAGGATACAAAAGGTTAGGAATGTTATGAAGGACTCACTTATCTTTTGTACTCGATCGGCAGCTGCGGTTTCCACCTGCGCGTTCGCTATGGGTAGGGTTGTCCCGCTGGATCTATTTTCAACGTTCGCTACGAGCAGATTTTTCTGCTTGCGTTTTCTTTTTTCAACTTGAAGTTTTCTTCGATTCTGCAATCCGTTTCGAAGGACCATGTATATTTTTGTTGACTTTTGTTCTGTAATGTCGTCGGACGTTTGAATGAAAACCTTGTTTATTCATAAATTTAATAATTTTCCAAATAAAGTACAATGCGTTATAAATATGGTGAATAATATAAATTTCAATTCAACAGCAAATAATATTGTCTTTAAAATGCGAGCAATTTGGCTGATATAAATATCTCGAGCTCTGCATCGCAACTGCCACTCTCGTATCGCGGTAAGAAAAGTTTCAACCCCATAAGTTGGTGGGGCGCGCGCACTACACTAAAATGTGATTCTTTAACACCATTTTTAATGGTAAAAACCAATATATAATTTAGGAAATTCAAAACACAAAATAATATATATTTTTTTATTTACAAAGTAATGATAATATATTCAAAATAAACAAACTAAACAAAATATTAAAATAATGAATTTTAACTGTTAGAGCCGTTTTACATTATCATAAAATTGGTAGCAAAAATATGACAAAAGATTTCGTCCAATTTTGTTATAGTGTCATACACGAAAATGACTTCACAAATTTGCATCCTAAATTTGATACCAAATATTTAGGACCTGTTCTATTTTTCTTCACAAAAGTGTCTGCAAATCGGTGCAGAAAGCAATTTCTGGTACGTTGACGCCCCGTTATTATAAATTTATAGATTTCAATTTAGCATACAGATGGCGCTCACATTATTTTGGTTGTTATTTGGTTGGTACCAAATTGTCAATAGTTGTTAATATATTATAAATATAACTTCAGAAAATATTGTTATAATTATTGTTATAGTATTATTACACCCGTATTCACAAAAATTTCTTAAAGTGTCGCTCAGGAATGTTTTAGTTATAATACTGTTATAAGTTATGGGTTACAGCTGATTGGTTGTTTTAGGTTATAAACCGCTTATATCAGTCTTATAACAGTGTTTTAGCGCTATTGAACGTTTATGAATATTGTTTTTTGACATTTTGCTTATAATAGCTTTATAAGCCTGTTGTAACTTTTATGAATACAGCTGATAACAGCTGTATTAATTAAAACAAATTAATTAAAATGTCATGGTCGCGCGATCAAGTAGAGATGTTAATCGAAGAATATAAAAAAAATCCATGTTTATATAAAGTTAAATGTACGTCGTACAAAAACAAACATGCTCGTAACGAAGCACTGAATGAAATTTTGAATTCTTTGCGTGGCATTTCAGAAAATGTTACGCTGAATGACATAAAAGCAAAGTGGAATGGTTTGCGAAGTACCTTTATGATTGAAAAACAAAAACAATACACAACTGCTGAGCTAAAAGCACGTGGTTAAAAGCTACAGTGAATTCCGACCGATTCCGATTTTATACGAAACGCGTATTTTATACAAAAATTGCTAAACTAAATATTACCAGTGTAAAACAAGTAATTCTTGTAACAAATATAAGACAATATTTATGACACAAATATGTATGACACGCACTTTAAATTTAATACAATATTTGCTACCAAATTTGTGACAAACTTTAACAGCAAATTTATGATAATGTAAAACGCCTCTTAAGTAAAGAATACATACTTACATACAAAAATAATATTTAAAACAATAAAGCGACAATAAATTACATTTAACAAGTTTGAACTTAGAATATTTGAATAACGTTCGTTTATTTACAAATTAATAATAATAAATGCTAATGATTATACCGATGACGGCTAGGAATGTTATATCGTGGATGGATGGACGGACCGACAAAAACTGCAGGAATTGCTATCTGAAAAAATTAGGAAAAAAATTATTATTATTATTATTTTCTATCTTGTATTAAATGATTTACCTTCTTTAATCAAAATTTTTATATTCCTCGAATCCGCCATAATCAACCAGAAGGTTGAAGGTCAGATGGCAGAAGGTCATCGAACTCGCCAAAGGATTCTAGAACATCGGCGTACCTACAATTATACGGTAAATTATACCTTATATAGCGTGCTCGTTCTCGACATGCTAGTTGTGATTGGTAAATTTAATGTAGACGCTTGCGTTGGTTGAGTAGTTTTAATTTTATTTAAAACCCCATCGTTGCTTATAGTTTTATACGTTTTCAGCACGTGTCGGCAAACGGGGCAATTAAAACGTTTTCCGACAGTGAACCAATTATCAACGCAACATGCACAAAATATATGGCGACAAAATAACTTCGCCAACGTTCCTCGAACGCTGTTTAAACATATTACACAAATAATTTTTAAGAATATGCTAATAGAATAAAATTTTTCAAAAACACGCTTGTATGATGTTCGGCGAAGGTCTTGGCTTTTTCCACATCGTTTCAAGCCCAGTTTTCATCATTGGTTTTAATTGGTTGAGTTATTTTTTGTGGTTTTCTATATAGTACACTTTACCACAACTCCGTAACAGTTTTTTTAGAAGAGCAGCTACGTTTAACAAACTTTCATACAGAGCTGAAAGTAATTCAATTAAAAGGCTTGAATAAAGTAATTCAATTACTTAAAAGTAATTCAATTACTATAATTGAATTACTTTTGAAATTTACCTAAAGTAATTGGTATTTGAATTATTGTAATAAAGTATTTGAGTATTTGGTAATTGAATTTTAGATCTTTCTTCGATAATTGAATTACTTTGGAGTAATTGAATTACTTTTAAGGAATTGAATTACTTTTGAGTAATTGAATTACTTTATAGTAATCGAATTACTTTCTCGGTAATTGAATGTTTACTAAACAAACTGCAAAAATTCAAAGGGTTATTCCCTGAATTATTCTAAGAATATTTTGTACTGTGATGATTTTTGAAAAACCGCTTTGCTGCAAAACTTCGCCCTGTATCATACAGAGTGATAAATTTTTTTAGGGATTTAGAGACATCTATTTCACAATGGTTAAAAATTTGATTAAATATTTAAACATTTTTATATTGGTAAATTGATACCATAAGATTTATAAAACTATATAAAGTAAGCAATTCTGTAAGTTATTAATTATTATTACTAAATTGTTCAAAAGCATTCCAACCCAACCTATAGCCTATAGAATAGATAATGTCTGCAAGTAATATTCATGAAGATTTTGATTTAAATTTTGAAACGGATAATTACAGTGAAGTTCCCATTATCGATGAATCATCTACTTCAGGAACGTCAATGGCACCGAATATATCATCGAACATAAAAGATGCTAAAGCCAAATTCGAAAAATATCCTTACTTAGATGGAAAATTTTTTAAAATTGTTTCATACTCTGAAGATGACAAAAAAGTTGTAGCTGAATGTCAAACATGTTTGCTTAAGCGAATTAACATTAAAGGATATTATGGAGTATCGACAAACTTCATTAAACATATTAAGAAAATACATGTAAATACAAAAACGTATGAGAAGTACTTGGTTTATAAAGAATCACAACATTCTACAAACAAGAACCAAATCATTAATCGCAAGAGAAAATTGGAAACAGATGACCTGAAAACGAATGATGTAAGTAGGAATATTACTAAACAACGAAAAATAACCGATTCGTATAAAAGTAGTACATGTATTAGCCAAAAAGAATTTGATGATCGGGATATTAAGTTTATTACAAATACAATGTCTGCAGTTTCGATTATTAATAATCCATCATTCATTGCACTTTTTGATGGAATGGAGTTAAATGTTATGTCTTGTACTACAGCAATAACTAAAATAGATAACATGTGCAAAAACGTGCTTTCTTCGATTAGAAACGACTTGCAAGAAGTACAGTTTGTCTGTACTACAGTAGACATTTGGTCAGCCAAACGCCGAAGTTCTTTTGGAATGACTTGTCATTGGATTGATAAATCATATAACAGACGTTCGGCAGCAATAGCTTGTAAAAGATTTAGTGGTAGTCATACATACCCAAGTAACACACGATCGTATAATATACGTATATTTTTGGGATAAATAGTATATTTTTGGTATACCTCTAATTTTGGTAAGTCTAATATACGTATATACGTATACACTTTATATACTATACTTAAAATATTCGTATATTATACGATGCTTATATACTAAAATATAACTTACATTTAAATGTAGAATTTTGATCTAGGCAATACGTTTAGTGGTTGTATATTATACGCATAAGTTTACCATATTCACAATAGTATATTTTTGGTCTACGATATATGTTTAATAAACGTTTGTTATAAACGTAAACACTTAACATTATTCCTTTATAAATTTTAAGCATGATAGGTAGAATTTTCAGCTAAACAATTCGTATTACAGATGTAGATAATACGTATAAATTTACCATATTTAAAATAGTATATTTTTGGTCTACGATATATGTTTAATAAACGTTTGTTATAAACATAAACACTTAACAGTATTTTTTTATAAATTTTAAGCATAAAAGGTAGAATTTTCAGCTAAACAATTCGTATTATAGATGTAGATTATACGTATAAATTTACCATATTGCAAATAGTATATTTTTGGTCTACGATATACACTACACGCACTTAAAACCCTCGCACTTGAACTTTTACCTGCTACCTGAAAAGTTTAATCTTTTACACCTAAGGAACATTGTTTATGGCCCTTTTGGTTATAGCTTAGGTTTTTAAGATAATTTTAGTTTGTATTTTAGTTTTGCTCAACAGGATTGCTGTAATAATACGCTCAAAAAGGGGTGCCACAAAATATTGAAGAATAGTGTTTGTTTAATAGTGTATTTATATCGTTTACCCTCCCTGTAACAAAAAATTTTGATTTTAAATTTTTATTTAATTTTTATTTATTTAATATTTATTTTTATTTTTATTTATCAGTTCATTTATGCATTTTTACAATATGTGTACCTGTTTCCTATGGTTTTCATTAATAACAATTTTTTTTTTAAATTCTTTATCACTTAAGTTTATTACCTGTACTAAAACCAGCATACAGGTAATTTTTAGATAATTAAGGGTGCACTTTAAAATTATCACAATGAAGGGGTTAACTGTATTATGTACAGACAGTCTTATGACTGTATGGCTATTTTATTCTATTTTCATAGTTTAAAATATTCTATTTTAATAGCTTAAAATATCTTAAACCTAAAAAAATACAGGTGCGAGGGTTTTTAGTGCGCGTAGTGTATGTTTAATAAACGTTTGTTATAAACATAAACACTTAACATTATTTTTTTATAAATTTTAAGCATGAAAGGTAGAATTTTCAGCTAAACAATTCGTATTATAGATGTGGATTATACGTATAAATTTACCATATTTAAAATAGTATATTTTTGGTCTACGATATATGTTTAATAAACGTTTGTTATAAACATAAACACTTACAGAGCCGTATTTACGGGTGGGGTTTTAGGGGTTAGAACCCCCCCCCCCCCCGAAATTATTTATCAAGTACTGGAAGTACGCTTGCAATTGTAAAAAAATCAGGAACAACAAAAACAATCTTTACAACTAATAACAAAAACATTAAACTTGACGTATTAAAAAAATTAAAACTAAAGATATTTCTAATAAACTAAACCCCAAATTAAAAAATCGGAAATTCCTATTAATATTTGACGATTGGCGACACTGGATTGAATACACCTACTAGTAAATTGCAAGAATATAAAAACTGACGATGAAGAATTTAAAAAAGTGCTATATTTTTACAGTAATATTGAAATAAATGAAATATATATTTTATCTTAATTCTTACTATTATGGTAAAAATTTTAAATTGCTATAAATTGTTTGAACCAAAAATTTTAAAAGAAAAATAAATTTTATGACTATCATTGGCAACATAGCTTAAAACAACACTTCTGCAATAAATTAGAGTGGGCATTGCAAACCCATAAATTGTCTTATATTTTAGTGTAATTTAGTTTTTCGTTTTGACAACAAGGGCATTCACACTCTCTGGTATATCTCGTGGTAAATATATCACGTTTACCAGGGTGTTATTTGACTGTGTAGTAATCTCCCATAAGAGCAAATACCATCATACCTCGTGGTATTCGTAAGTAGCCCTCGACCGTGTATTTCTAGTATGGTAAAGCTAAACCAGTGCGCCGCTTTTCTGCGTTGTTGTATTTTTACTTCTAATATGGCGAAGTGCACACAGCTGATTTAAAGTAACTACTACTTACAAAAATAATAACAGCTGATTGTGCTGAAAGTAGGATTAAAGTTAAAATACCAACACTCAATACCACGAGGTGTGTTCACAGATATGGTATAAATGTGTGGTAAATTTACCACGTGTTAAATATACCAGAGAGTGTGAATACCCTAATTTATTTACCATCCGTAAAATAAGAATTTAGTTTATGATTTTTATTAAATTAAAAAATTTTATTTAAAGACGGTTTTTTACAAAAGAGTTTAAACTTAAAATATGGATAAGTTTAAACGTATTAAAAATATTGTAATAAACAAAAATTTTAAAATGGCACAAACAAAAGTTTTATCCGCGATGCCCCCCAGAAGTCAACCTGTAATCAAAATTTGTCGCTCCCTCAACAAATTATTTTAAATCATTAAATAAAGTTCACAAAAATCAAAATTTTCTTTGAATATCAAACTTAAATAAAGAGAAATCGCTCAAAAAAATAATTACTTTAATTAAATAAAAACAATCTTCTCACAAAATTTCAACTTTTTTGCGGTCACTTCCGACCAAAATACTTTTAAACAAAGTTTTCCAATAACAATACTCAAAAATAAAATCGTAATTGCAAAAATACTTGCACAAAGTTATACTCAAAAAATCAACGGAGCAAAATCTAGGCCTTTGTCATTTTTGCCATCTTGGCAAAAAAATCTCACTCTACTCATTTTTCTGCAAACATTACATTTCAAAAATTTATATAACAAAATTTAAATTTTAAAATATTACCAAAACTGCACTTATTTTACCGATTTTAGCATGACTGACGGTTTAAGTTGGGACTTAAATTTTTTTATTTAGGTATTTATTTATTTATCGAGTTCCTTCTATTTTTTATTTTATATTTGTTTTTTATTGTAGCTTTTTTTATTTTTTTAATATGTTGTACTTTATATTTTTATTTTTTGTTTTAAATTTTAGTTTTCTTTGTATTTAAATAAATTAGCTATTTATTTTTTAATATTTTTAACCCCCCCTCCTCCCGAAAATCTAGTCTAAATACGGCTCTGAACATTTAACATTATTTTTTTATAAATTTTAAGCATAAAAGATAGAATTTTCAGCTAAACAATTCGTATTATAGATGTGGATTATACGTATAAATTTACCATATTTAAAATAGTATCTTTTTGGTCTACGATATATGTTTAATAAACGTTTGTTATAAACGTAAACACTTAACATTATTTCTTTATAAATTTTAAACATGGCAGGTAGAATTTTCAGCTAAACAATTCGTATTATAGATGTGGATTATACGTATAAATTTACCATATTTAAAATAGTGTATTTTTGGTCTACGGTATATGTTTAATAAACGTTTGTTATAAACGTAAAGACTTAACATTATTTTTTTATAAATTTTAAGCATAAAAGGTAGAATTTTCAGCTAAACAATTCGTATTATAGATGTAGATTATACGTATAAATTTACCATATTTAAAATAGTATATTTTTGGTCTACGATATATGTTTAGTAAACGTTTGTTATAAACATAACCACATCACAACGGATCTAATGAAAAATGTGAAATTAATGTCAATAAAGAAAAAGAAGTGATAGATAATCCTATTGATATTACGAGTACATGGAATATCTCTAAGATTAATACTATTGATAATTTGCTAAATAATCAAACCTTGCCGCAGTGCTTTGATTTTAAAGACAACGTCGAAGAACAGGAACAAAACGTGTTTATTTATACCTAATAAATCATTTTTAATTTTTATTTGATTTTTAATTTAAATATAATATTATTATTACATTTAACCCTGCGCTTTAATGGGGAAGTTTCCTCAACTTGGGTCTTTTCATAAAATGAAACATGAACTTATTTGAGCCTGTGGTTCATTGATCATTTTTTAAAATACGTTCATTAAAGTGCTTAAAATCGATTTTAAATTCAAAAAAATCCAAGATGGAGTAAAAATGGATGATTTTGAAATGTGGCAACGTCGCAAGTTGAACATTTGAATATATTCAATTTTCGATTCTGCACGTCATACGAACGTTACACGTGCAAGACTGAGTCAAAAACATCTGTTGTGTAGAATAAATGAGATAGAACATTTATTTTGACAAACGTCAAATCACTAACCTCAAAATGAAACTGTATTTTTGTTGAATTTAAAGTTGAGTACATGAATTATAATTTTATATTAAATTTAAATATTTTTAAGTTGGTTATTATTTGCACTTGGTAATATGGTATATTTCTATATACAGGGTGACCCAGACCACCCGTATCAGTACTTTTTTTCAAAAACGGTAAGTCGTAAAGAGTTGGGCTAAAAAAATTGTATTACAAAAGCCCTAATGACGAATCTAATGGTGATATTATTATTTCCGGGAAAAGTCGGCATCCAGAGTAGTTTGCTCCAGAAAGTTCAGAAATCCAGAATTTTAAATAGCACTATATGTCGAAAGTGGTATCGTTGGAAAGCTCTTTAAAAAATAAGCAAGTTTTGTAGGAAAATTTTTTTATTACTCCCACCCCTTTTAAGTTATATCCGACTTAAGTTATTAAATTTCAATTTCTTATAACAAACTTAACTTTAAAAGTCAGCACTTGAAATCCAGCTACCGCGTTAGAGCAATGTCACAAGTGTTCAAAATGTCTTCCATTTACTTCTAAACACTGTTGAGCTCTTCTAGTTATACTATCAGTGGCTCTAAGTACTTCTTCAGTGTTTAATGATCGACAGACATTGCAAATTCTGAGCTTAAAGTTAAAGTTAAGTTCGTTATAAGTAGAGAGCGGATTTCCTTCCATTATGCTTATGGTTAATATTGAAGGCAGAAATAAATTATCTTAAAATGTGCACGATTTATAAAGAATGTGATCATTTGATGAAAAGTTTTTTATGCCTATTTTCAATTTTTGTACTTATTGGAAGCTATTTTCTCTAAATTTCAACACTTGGGTCTATTTAAAAAGTGGTCATCGAAAAAATTTAATTCTATTTAAAAAACCGCCAAAGAAATTTATACTAAACAAAAAATATTGTTTTCATTCGTAAAGGTAAAGGTAACTTGGCGTTTTTTATTACGTCGAAGAGTAACGCATTTCACTTCGTAAGCTGATAATTTTTGCATAATCAATGATTTTAAGAACTTAATTGTCAAAGTACCGGGACCTATTGGCCAAGAGTTAAAACTCAAATGCGATGACGTATTTTCAAAAAACGAGGACTTTAAAACATTAAATAAAATAAGCATTATTTTGAGTGGAGGTAATGTTCCTGATTTTGAAATGGATTCGGCCATAATAGTCCAATTTAAAATTTCACCCATAACAAGTGTGGATGTGGAAAGAAGCTTCTCTGTCTTCAAATATATTTTAAGCGACAAGAGGCAAAATTTTACTGTCGAAGATTTAGGGCGGCACTTAGTAGTAAATTGTTTTCACAAATAATGTTTTGTTATATGTGTGAATAAAAAAAAAATTTTATGCTTATTTAATGCCTTTTTAATTATTATTTACCTTTTTTAGAGATTTTTCTCGCGTTTTTGTGCTTTTTTAGGCGCCTTTTTCGATTTTTTTAAAGCCTTTTTATCCGCTCTCTAGTTATAAGAAATTGAAATTTAATAACTTAAGTCGAATATAACTTAAAAGGGGTGGGAGTAATAAAAAAATTTTCCTACAAAACTTGCTTATTTTTTAAAGAGCTTTCCAACGATACCACTTTCGACATATAGTGCTATTTAAAATTCTGGATTTCTGAACTTTCTGGAGCAAACTACTCTGGATCCCGACTTTTCCCGGAAATAATAATATCACCATTAGATTCGTCATTAGGGTTTTTGTAATAAATTTTTTTAGCTCAACTCTCTACGACTTACCGTTTTTGAAAAAAAGTACTGATACGGGTGGTCTGGGTCACCCAGTATATTATATAAATCTATTTTCAACTATCATTTACTTATCATTTTTACAGTTTGTTGAAATTACTTCAATTCTTTGCGTTACCATTCGATTCCCAGCTTTAATTATAATCCATGTACTTAACAAAAAAAAAACAGTTTCATTTTGAGGTTAGTAATTTGACGTTTGTTAAAATAAATGTTCTATCTCATTTATCCTACACAACAGATATCTTTGACTGGGTCTTGCACATGTAAGGTTCGTATGACGTGCAGAATCGAAAATTGAATATATTTAAATGTTTAACTCGCGACGTTGCCACATTTCAAAATCATCCATTTTTACTCCATCTTTGATTTTTTGAATTTAAAATCGATTTTTTAGGGCTTTAACAAATTTATAAAAGAATCCGTCGAATAGGGGTCCCTTAAAAATTGATTTATTTTTATAATTTAAAAAAAAAATCGCATTTTTTTTTTTAGGAAACTTCCCCATTTTTTTAACTACGCGCCATTGGTAAAGTAAGCCAACTAAAAATTATCATAAGCCTCATAGGTAGATGGTTAGAGTGGTTGCCTCATGGTCTTGACATCGCGCGTTCGAATCCCGTAGATGTCAAAAAAAATGTAAGTACAATTTAATCAATTTCTGAAATGAATGAATAATGTAATAAATAATGTAATAATTAGAATTTCACAGATAGTAAACAGGGATAAACGCAGCCTAAAGAAATAAGCATTATGAAATTAAATTAAAAAAAAAATGCTCCAAATTTTTTTTTATCTATAATTGTGATATAAAAATACGAATAATATACGTACATTAAATATGTATAATATACGTAGACAGTATACGTCTATATATTGGGATACGTCATGACCAAAAATACGTATACGTATACGTTTATGCTATACAGTTTATAGACGTAGCATAATGAAGGATAATATACGTACATTGAATATGTATATTATACGTAGACAGTATACGTCTATATATTGGGATACGTCATGACCAAAAATACGTATACGTATACGTTTATGCTATACAGTTTATAGACGTAGCATAATGAAGGATAATATACGTACATTGAATATGTATAATATACGTAGACAGTATACGTCTATATATTGGGATACGTCATGACCAAAAATACGTATACGTATTCGTATATGGTATACGTATTATAGTTGGTTTCAAAGTTTGGTCTAGACGATTTTTATACGTCTAATATACTATTATGTGTTACTTGGGTATGATAGAATTGCAGAAATTGTAGATGATTTGCATACGAAATTTGATTTTCAAAATAAATTAGTTGCGACAGTATCTGACAACGGTTCAAACTTTGTTAAGGCGTTTAATGAATTTGGTATGAAGTTCCGTAACAATTTCGATAATTACGATTCTGAAAATATTGAACGAGAAATAGATTATGAACCAGAATTTGTTGAAATACCCCTCAATATGGATACAGATAATTCTGTAATTGAAAATGGTAGTATTATTTTACCAAAGCATGTTCGTTGTTCAACCCATACCTTAAATTTAATTGCAACCACTGATGTTAAGAACTGCATCGATAGAAATAATACATTGAAAAATAAACATACAAATTGTATAAGTAAATGTTCACTTTTGTGGAAAATGGCGGGACGTCCTAAAACTGCGGAAAAAATAAAAGAAACTCTAGGTCATACATTGAGCTATCCAGGTGCGACGCGTTGGAATTCTTTATTTGATTCAATTTCGGCAATCTTGCTTGAAAGAGAGAAATTGTCTCAACTATTTGAACAGCTGGATATGAAAAATCAGTGTTTTACAGAAACTGAATATCAATATTTAACTGAATATTGCAAAATTTTAGAACCACTGGCTAAAACTTTAGATATTTTACAACGAGAAAATAATTGTTATTTTGGGTATGTATTACCTTGCTTGGGTAACCTTCTGAAAAAATTTCAGAAATTAGATTCAGAAACGTTTTATTTCTGTAAACCAATATTGCAGGCATGTAGAAATGGCCTATTAAAAAGGTTTAAAATTTATTTAGATTTTTGTGAGATTAGTGAATTTACGCATTAGATTCCCATAAAAGTATAAATTCACACAAAAAGACAACGGTTAAGTTACCTTTAATAAAATTATCAAAATTCGATGGTACCTTCACGCTGTGGCAAGAATTTTATGACTCATTCAAAACTTTAATACATTTAAATTCTGATTTGTCAGATATACAAAAAATAATATATTTGAAAACCATACTTGAAGGTGAACCATCCGAATTATTAAGAGCCTTTCAATCAACAGAACAAAATTACGCAATAGCATGGTCATTATTGCAAAAGCGCTACAACAATAAACGGCGTATAATAAATAATCATGTACAAGCAATCTTGGATATACCACATATGAACCGTGAAGCGTATGATTCTCTAAAGCAGATAATCAACATAGTTCAAAATCACATACAATGTTTGAAGTCTTTAGGACAAGCAGTAGAAACGTGGGATGCAATTTTGATTCCCATAATAACGTCAAAAATCGATTACCATACAAAGATTGAGAAACGAAATTAAGTAACGAAGGTGATGGTAATGATACAGTTCCCTCATTAGAATCATTATTAAATTTTTTAAGTAACAGACAAAATACATTGGAAATGATAACGAAAACAAAACCAAGTGATAAAGTTAAAACTATTCAAAATAACTCAATCTATCGGGCAACTAAAACCTTTAATTCTCTAAACATATCATGTAATTATTGTAATGAAAATCACATCATGCCATTCTGTGAATCATTTTTAAAATTAGATATAAATGCACGAGGTAGCAAGGTAAGAGAGTTGCAACTATGTACAAATTGTTTGCGAAAAGGTCATTTTGTAAAAGATTGCAGATCGCAAAATGTTTGCAAAAAATGTAGCAAGAAACATCATTCACTACTGCATATAGACGAATGGCGACAACAGCCAACCGACAAGGTTACAGTAAATACTTGTATCGAAACAGAAAGTCAACCCGAAAAGTCACATCAGGAAGAAATTCAAGAGCAAGTTCTTACTTGTGCGTTAGCTATGATAAATTCGCAAACAATGCTATCAACAGCAAAAGTGTTCGTAGAAAACAAAGCAAAACGGTGGCAAGAAGCACGAGTGTTGCTGGACAGTGCCTCACAATCAAATTTTATCACCACTAAAATGTGCAATCAGTTAGGGTTAATTAAACAATCAATCAAAATAAATGTTACAGGCATAAATCAAGGTATAATGAACATTACACAAATAGTACAAGTAAAACTGAAATCAATAACAAACAATTATAAATTTGAATTATCATGCTTGATAATACCTCAAATATTTGAACAATTACCATTGCGGTCAACTAAGCTAGACATTTTCAGAATACCACCAAACATAAAATTAGCTGATCCTACATTCAATCAATCGGCACCAATAGATCTGCTTATAGGGGCTGACATATTTTATGACATTATTTGCGTAGGGCAAATAAAGCAACCCTGTCTACAAACGCTACAAAAAACGCAACTAGGTTGGATGGTCTCAGGAAGTATAACCGAATCAAAAACAAATCAAAACAATTACAGCACTCAAAGTTATCAAAGACAATCTACAATCAATGTTTAAACGATATGGATTTGAATTGAGAAAATGGACGAGCAATGAAGCTAATCTAAGCGAAGCAAAATCATTATCAGTTCCCATTTCAGAAAAGATTCAAAAAACGTTAGGTATAAATTGGGATCCCAGTGCAGATCAAATTACGTATTGCACTCAAGCATTAAACTTTAACAGTCAAACAACAAAAAGAACGATTCTAGCTACGACCGCTCAATTATTTGATCCTTTAGGGCTGATAGCCCCTATTATTATTATTGCAAAGTTCATAATTCAAAAATTATGGCAAATAAAATTAGAATGGGACGAATCGGTTCCATTAGAAATTCAAACGAAATGGTTCAAATTTAAAGAAGAATTAAAATACATTAATAGGATAAAAATTCCACTAATAATCAATAGATAAGTGGTTTAAGTAGTGTAACTCGATATTAATCATATCAAATTTTTAGCATAAACCAAAAAATGCACAAAACACTTTTTCGAAAACTAAAATGTTTAAGTTATCACAATATAAAAATACACTGTATGTATATTATCGCAAACGTTTTCACCATACTATTCACATACTAGTTCATCGCCTGATGATGCCATAGTATGGTGAAAACGTTTGCAATAATATACATACAGTGTATTTTTATATTGTGATAACTTAAACATTTTAGTTTTCAAAAAAGTGTTTTGTGCATTTTTTGGTTTATGCTAAAAATTTGATATGATTAAAAATTCCACGTGAAGTAGTTATTGTTCAATCGGCTCACATAGAATTACATGCGTTTTCTGATGCATCCGAAAAAGGGTATGAAACTTGTATATTGTCATGCCCCAGTCTTGTGCAAAAGTTATAAAGTTTTCTTAACCATAAAATTAATTAATCAACAACTGGGCATCCATTTTTTTGTAACAATCGAATCTTCAATGTTTTAAATTTTTAAAATTGTAAATTTTATGCTCACTTTGTTAGTTTTCGTTTGGTGCTGGAGTGCACCTGGGATCTTACAGCTGTTGGCCTCGCGAAGTTGTTGCTATGCACCTCTTGCACGTTGGTTATTTTCACAAATTCTTCCTTTTCAATTTGTGGCACTTCACTTTAATTAAAATAAAAACAAAACAAAACTCAACTTAATTTATTTGTTACAAACAATTATAATTTTAATTATGGCGGGATGGTGTTTTTCATCCGCTAGGCACGACGGCCTTCGCCTCATTCTCCTTGCATCGACCAACTTGCCGTTCTCCCTCTAGTCTTCTCCCACCTTTTATTTACATTTTAATTTTACAAACTTTGTACAGTGTTTATAATGTTATAAATAATAATGAAACAAAACTCAAATTTTAAAATAGTTTTACAAAATAATAAAATTAACGTTGTTATTTGCATTTCGAAACACGACAATATATCTAAAATCAATTAGTAATAAAAATAAAATAAGTATAAAATTATTCGCAGCCAAATCGAGAGTAGCACCTATCAAAAATATTACATTATCTCGGTTCGAGTTATGCGCAGCAGTTTTATCAGCACAGTTAGCAAACAAATTTAAAAACTTACTAAATTTAAAGATAGACCACGAATTTTTTTGGTGCGATTCGCAAATTTTGTTAAGCTGGATCAAATCACTCAGTAATAAATGGAAAACTTATGTAGCCAATCGTATAGCTGAAATCCAAAATTTGACAAAAGATAATAACTGGTACTATGTAAAATCGGATGAAAATCCTGCAGATTTAATATCGAGAGGAGTTCTTCCTAACCAACTAATAACTTCACGGTTGTGGTGGCAGGGTCCTCAATGGTTAGAAAAACAAATATTCACTTGTCCAGGTGTTCAAGTTCAATTGAACACAAATGAATCACTAGAAATCAGAAATAAAATACAATCATTTTCAATAATTGACACAAAAATGTCATTCCAAATTCAAAATTATTCATGTGTAAATAAACTAAAAAGAATTGTGGCATTATGCTTAAGGTTTAAACACAATTGTAGTTCAACAAAAATTAATAGACAACAGGGTCCCTTGTCAGTTAATGAGTTACAAGAAGCGTTGTTTCGATTAGTCAAAATTACTCAGCATTCTTACGAGAACTAAATGATTTAAAAAAAAGGGATACCAATAAATCCAAAGATGAATATCCTAAGCCTAGCGCCCTTTGTAGATCAAAAAGAACTCATTCGAGTAGGAGGTAGGCTACAATTGTCAAATTTTAGTTATGACAAAAAACATCCTATATTATTACCAAAGGGTCATCATCTGACTAAACTCATGTTTGCCAATGAACATTTGAAATTGTGTCACGCTAGAGCAAAGTTATTGCTTAATACGTTACGGGAACAATTCTGGCCCATCGGAGGTAAAGACTTGACAAAGCGGGTAGTTAAAAATTGCATAAAATGTTTTAGGTTTCAACCGAAAATTGAAAGCAATCCAATCATGGGTTCGTTACCTAATGAGAGAACCGTAATCATGCCACCATTTCATTCAACTGGTATTGACTATGTAGGCCCATTTTTAATTAAAGACAGAAAGGGACGTGGTAGCAAAACATCAAAATGCTATATATCTTTGTTTGTATGTTTTTCTACAAAAGCGTTGCATTTGGAACTAGTCACAGAATTGACAACAAAATGTTTTTTATCTGCTTTGCGACGTTTCATAGCGCAACGAGGCAAGCCACTAAACTTGTTCAGTGACAATGGTACCAACTTCATTGGTGCAAACAATGAACTGAAACAATTAGGTCAATTTTTAAGTTCTTGCGCTGTTGAAATAACAAATGCTGTATCAGATCAAGAGATAGTTTGGCATTTTATTCCACCTAGATCTCCACATTTTGGGGGATTATGGGAAGCTGGGGTTAAAAGCGTAAAGTATCATTTAAAAAGAGTTATTTCACTGACACCACTGACTTACGAAGACATGTACACCGTACTTATCCAAATAGAATCTATCCTAAACTCACGACCATTAACGCGACTGACGACAGATCCTAAAGACCTAGATATCCTCACACCGGCTCATTTTCTTATCGGACGTTCATTTTCAACAATACCGGACCCAGATGTACGAGATTTACCTGTAAGTCGACTAATTCGTTACCAACATCTTCAACAAATTATCAGGCATTTTTGGGCTAAAATTTTCCACTAAATGGAAAATTGGTTCCGAAGCTATCAAGGTTAGAGCACTAGTTCTACTCAAAGATGACAACTTTCCACCAGCACGATGGCTGACGGGAAGGATCCAGGACATTCATCCAGGAGTCAACAACATCACACGTGTATAGTTACGGTGAAGTGTTCCAACGGGACAATTATTAAACGTGCAGTGACTAAAGTGTGTATATTGCCGATGAAGCAATTTTGAGAAACTTTCTTTGTATTGGAAAAGAATGAACTTATTGTTTTTGTTAATTTTTTTTTATATTACAAATTACAAGTTTCTGTTTATTTTTTTATGAGTTTATATGATGTATTTATAGTAATATTGACTTGTCAAGGCCGGCGGCATGTTAACGCCATCTATTGGTTGATTCTTTACGACAGCTCCAAGCTTATGTTGGAGCTGCGCATGTTAGTCAGTTTTTAAAGAACAGTCAATGAGTGAACAACAATGTTTGCAAAATTGGTGTAATAAAACTTTAAACAACTCAAAGGTGTTTACGTATACAACGAAACACGATTTGATGAATTTAAGTGTTTACTTAAATTCAAAGCGCTATCCATACAATAATTTAAATTTAAACTATAAAAAAAATTCTTTTTCAATTTTATTTGAAATGTTTGCAAATTTCCAGCAAACATATTACCGATGTTTACACCTGTCGATTGGTAGTAGTAGATTGTACGCGTCAGAAGGATAGTCTTAGTAAAGGACCGATAGAAGTAAGAGTAGAATTTGAAGCCGGTGCGAATGTAATAGAAAACACAACCGCATATTGTTTAATTCTCCACGATCGCGTGTATAATTATAGCCCGCTAACAAAATCTGTGAAGCAAACATGAGTAACAAAATAGTTTTGGATGTGCAAGGTTTTATGACTTCCCATAAAGTGTTTTCGCCTAAGGAATTAGCTGCTTATGATGGTTTCAAGACAGCTCACTACGTCTTCAAACCACCTTTTCGGTTTAATTTTTGGACTACGGAATTCCAAAAACAAGCAAACTATTTGATGAATAATCACCACTGGATATTATGAGAAAGTGGGTTTACACCTGTTCATAAATTTGTTGAAATTGTAAAACAATTAACTTAATCTGCTGACGTTGTATATATCAAAAATATAATTAGTACACCTAGAGTGGAGTTGGCTGAGCAACGCTAAATACCCATGGGGAATGCATGTTGTTTTTATCATTCGCTAACTGATTGCATTTGTGCTCTGACTAATGTATTTTATTTGTATAACGAATATAATTAATAAAAAATTATTATTACTATTAATATAATTAATAGAAAACTTAAAAAGGATTTAGAATTTTTTAAGTATTTATGTGGTATTTAGTAGTATGTGAAGTTAAAATAATCAAACCTAACAAATGTTAAAATAATAACATTTTTTAACTGTTCAATAAAGAAATACATACTACACAGAAAAAAATATTTAAAGAACACTAAAATGACCATAATTCACATTTTTGTTCATTTCACAATTTTTATCATTTCTATAGCGTAATTTTTTCAGAATTCTATTTCTTGTTTATTCAAATATTCTAAGTTCAACCTTGTTAAATGTGAATTATTGTCATTTTAGTGTTCTTTAATATTATGTTTTCTGTGTAGTATGTATTTCTTTACTTAACAGTTAAAAAATTTTATTATTTTAACATTTGTTATGTTTAATTATTTTTTCGAATATAATGATGCGCAAATAGAATGTTTTTTTATTAATATTTTTTTTATTATGTATAACTATATAAGCATTTGCAAAGTACTATGGAGTGTAGACTGATATAAATGATCATTCAGTATGTTTATTACATATCGAAGCAAGTAGTATATGAATTCAAGATCTGAAAATTATTTAAAGTTATCTACAAAAGTTGCGGATCCAAATGATTCCGATAAAAATTCCCCCACTATTGGGATACAACATTTTATCTAATTCAATATCTGAAATTATTCGAAGATATCTACAAAAGTTGAGAATCCAAATGATTCCTATATCAATAAGCTTTCTAATTGTCGTTCTTGGTATATTACAATAATGATAACTATTAAAAATATATATATGAAATAATCAATAAAAATTTAAAAAATGTTTATTTATTTATTTCTTGTTATTTACAGAAACGAATTTTTGGGTTTTACAACAAAAATATAAAAATACAACAACAAAATGATTGGTATGATGAACAATGCAAGGATGAAGTAGCTGTTAGGATATTGTATTCGTCACTTACATAATGCGCACGACGCAACCCCTTGCTCTGCGTGGTAGCTCAAGTTAGTTACTAGATATATGTCTATTGGTTAACATCGTTTAAGTCACGTTCTTTTATTTGTTCTTACTACCAATTACATACTTACTTTATAAACTTTGTTTTTATTCAACCATTTCCTTAACAGGTTATGAGCCCAGTGTACGCGAATAAAAGTAATAACGGAAAAGTAAAGGGTTAAATCGGTTTCTTTGTTAGGCGGACTATTGTTTTATTTGTTAATTCAGTAAAGTGTCAACATCAAGATGATGACCGATAATTTAAATTGTGTAGTGAACAAGTTCGATGGGAGAAATTTTCATCAATGGAAATTTCAGGTTAAATGCGCGTTGAAGGCTAAAGGTGTCTATGACATAGCTACAGGCGTCGCGGAAAAACCAGCAGCCAATAGAACCGTTGACGAAATTTCAGCGTGGGTGAAGAGAGATGCAATAGGAATGTGTATCATTACAGCAGCCATGGAATATTCGCAAGTAAGTCTAATTGAAAATTGTGAAACCTCAAAAGAAATTTTAGATAAATTAGATTCAGTATATGCGATAAAATCGGAAACTAATAAGTTGTTGGCTCATGAACAATTTCATAAGTATTGCATGTCACCAAAGGATTCTGTTATACAGCACATCACTAAGGTGGAAAACTTGGCTCGGCAAATTAAAGATGCGGGAGAAGAAATTAGTGATACTGCTATAATAACGAAAATACTAGGAACATTACCGTCTACATTTAGAAATTTCAGACAATGTTGGCTGTCCTCCGAAGAAAGTAAGCATACGATAAAAAATTTAACATCTCGTTTAATGGATGAAGAATTGAATTTATCGTGTACAGAAGAGGCAGACAATGCAATGTTAGCATCTAGTGTGAATAATTATAGAAAACCGAAAAGCTTGAACAAAAACAAAATTATTTGTTTTGGTTGTCGAAAAAGGGGACATTTTAAACGAGATTGTCCAGAACGTCGTAAATCAGCACAGAAAAACAATTTTTGTGAACCAAGAGAAATAACGGCCGACAGTAACTATTCAGCGTTTAATGTTGAAAATAATACGGAAATCGTAAAATCAATAATTCACGATGAAATGGTTTGGATTCTTGACAGTGGAGCCTCTAATCACATGAGTCCTCACAGAAACTTGTTTTCAAATTTGAAGCAAACGGACGAATTTACTGTAAAACTAGGAAATAACGATGAGTTAACAGTTAAAGGAATAGGATCTATTAAAATTGAGTGTTTGATTAATGAAAAATGGTTTCAAAGCATAATAACGGATGTTTGGTACATACCTGGATTGAAGAAAAATTTATTTTCTGAAGGTGCTATAAAGAGAAAGAGAATGAAAGTTATTAAAGAAAACGATAAAGCCGACATTTTCGAAAACGGATTATTAAAAGCAACTGCTATTTGCGGTACCAATAATTTGTACAAACTTTTATTTCGGACAGTAATAAATTATGAATTAAATTTGACTACTAATAATAGTTTGAAAGCCTGGCATGAACGATTAGGACACGTAAACTTAAAAACAATAAACGAAATGGTAACAAAAGGAATTATCGACGGAATAAATCTAAGTGATCAAGACAAAAATTTCTTTTGTGACGGTTGTCAATATGGCAAACAACACCGGCATGTGTTTAAAAAATTACAACCAAGACATTTGAAACCGGGCCAATTAATACATTCGGATTTATGTGGTCCGTTCGAAACGTTATCGGTAAGAGGGTGTCGTTATTATGTTCTTTTTAAAGACGATAGTACGGGATTTCGGGTTGTTTATTTTATGAAACAGAAATCGGATACTTTAGATTGTTTTAAAGTATTTCAACAATACTGCAAGAATAAATTTGGTTATTCTATAAAATCTTTACGCGTCGATAATGGTACAGAATACACAAATCAATATTTCCGAAAGTTTTTAGAGGACAAAGGAATTCAGTTAGAAACCTGTGCTCCTTATTGTCCGGAACAAAATGGAAAATCGGAACGCGAAAATCGTACCATAGTCGAAAGCGCGCGGTCAATGCTGTACACGAAGGATTTACCATTATATTTGTGGGCAGAAGCGGTTAATACTGCAGTTTACATTTTAAATAGAACACCAAATGTAAACACACCAAATACAACACCGTTCGAAAAATGGACAAATAAAAAGCCCAGGTTAGGTCATTTAAAAATATTTGGTAGCGAAGCCTTTATGCATGTACCAGATAATTTGCGCAGGAAACTGGAACCCAAAAGCAAGAAATTAATCTTGGTCGGTTACGAAAACGATTCAAATAATTATAGATTATTTGATCCTGTAACACGAAAAATTAAAATATCACGCAATGTAACATTTAATGAAAACAATGAAATTGCAGGTACTAGAACAAATACAATTTTGATTCCGGTAAACGATAATGAAGTACGTGAAAATGCAGTTGAAAACATTGGTCAACAAGAACATGAAACTCAACAAACTCATTCTTATGGGTTAAGAAAGCGCGATAATTTAAAACCACCGGAACGCTTTAATGACTTTGAAGTCAACCTAACAGAGGGTGTGGTTCCCGATACGTATGAAGAAGCGACGACTTCAAAAGACGCTGACAAATGGAAAATTGCAATTAATGAAGAACTACAAGCACTAGATAAAAATAAAACTTGGGAAATGGTTCTATTACCAGAAGGAAAAAGAACAATCGACACAAAATGGATTTTTAATGTTAAAAGAACGGCTAACGGAGAGGTAGAAAAATACAAAGCGAGACTTTGTGCAAGAGGATTTGCACAAATTGAAGGCATCGATTTAGAAGACGCAAAATCTCTAAAAATTCCTGCTGATCCAAACGTAATATTATCGTTGAATACAGAAAAAGGTAATGAACGAATACCTTACCGTGAAGCAGTGGGCTGTCTGATGTTTGCTGCAATTTCGGCACGTCCTGATATCATGTTTGCGGTAAATGTAGTGAGCAGATATCAAAACAATCCAAGTACCGCTCACTGGAATGCAGTTAAACGAATAATGAGGTATTTGAAATCTACAAAGAATTTCGGAATAATGTACTCCAAGGATGAATATGCACCTGTTGGCTATTCGGATGCAGATTATGCGGGCGACGTGGATACAAGAAGATCAACCAGCGGTTACGTATTCAAAATGAATCAAGGAGCAATAACTTGGTGTAGTCGTCGTCAAACTGCTGTTTCGTTGTCTACAACAGAGTCCGAATTCATAGCGGCTTCCGAAGCGACAAAGGAAGCAGTTTGGCTCAAACAACTAATAAGTGAAATTAGTGAAAGGGCAATTAAAAATTTGTGTTTGTGCATTGACAACCAGAGTGCAATTAAATTAATTAAAAACCCAGTGTTTCACAAACCGACTAAACACATAGATGTACGCTACAATTTCGTGCGCGAAAAATTCGAAACGGAAGATATCTGCATTAAGTATGTGCCAACACAAGAATAAATTGCAGATATTTTCACGAAGGCATTGCCTTACAAGCAATTTGAATACTTGCGAGCTTGTCTTGGAATGATTGTTATTTGAATTAATTTTTATTTTGTTTGAAAATTAGACAATAAGTTTATTGTTGCTTGTATTCAATCATTAGTAGACAGTAAGTTTTTTTTAATTAAGTAATATAAAATTTATTTTTATTTTTAATTTTGTTAAAAGGCGTAAGTTATGAATACGAGGGAGTGTTAGGATATTGTATTCGTCACTTACATAATGCGCACGACGCAACCCCTTGCTCTGCGTGGTAGCTCAAGTTAGTTACTAGATATATGTCTATTGGTTAACATCGTTTAAGTCACGTTCTTTTATTTGTTCTTACTACCAATTAAATACTTACTTTATAAACTTTGTTTTTATTCAACCATTTCCTTAACAGTAGCAATGCGGGAAAATGCAAGAAAACTAATGCTAAAAAGAGGAACAATAGAAGATAAAAGTAATTATCAAGAACAAAGGAAGAAGTGTAAAAATATAATAAGAGAAAAAAAACTTCTTCTTTAATTAGGTCTGCGACATGTTTTTATTTAACAGCAACCTCGGTGATGTTCCGAAGTTACTATTAGTGCTATGAGCATATTTATTGTTTTACATCCAAGGTAGCTTGCTAGGCTTATCTCAGATGTGCCAGGAACTCTGGTTTTTGTTGTTGATGAAGGCAAGTCATCAACCCAGAGAGACCGCCGACTTTACGTGCCGAGACGATCATAAGAAATTTTAGACTCTCTCCGGATTCGAACCCAGTACCTTAATGTCAGCAGTTATTCAGCTAACAAACTAGACTAATGACCGTCTCGGTCTCAAAAAAACGAAAATACAATACGCTCAAAATAGAGGAAATCGAGGAAAAATACAAGAACAAAGAATTAAGAAACTTCTATCAAAGCATCAACAAAATTAAACAGGGGTACCAAACAAAGACAACTTTCTGCAGAGGCAAGGATGGAAATTTGGTTGGATCAACAGAAGGTGTGATTGAGAGATGGGTCGAATACTTCCAAGAGTTGTTAATCAAGGAGGAAGAAAGTGGAGAAGGAAAAGAGGGGGAAATCAAGAACAATGTAATCAATGTGACCAATGACATAGAAGCACCAACAAAAGACGAAATCCTAGAAATAATACGAAAAATGAAGAACAACAGTGTAGCAGGAGAAGACGAGATACAGTCAGAAATGATAAAATACGGAGGAGACAGTTTGCAAGAAATGATTGTAGCATTAATACAGAAAATCTGGATAAAAGAAGAAATGCCGCAGGCGTGGAGAACAGCGCTTATCTGTCCAAAACATGAAAAAGGAGAGAAAACAGAGTGTGGGAACTATCGTGGTATTGCCTTGTTGAACACCGCCTATAAGATCATGGCCACCTGTATTAAAAACAAATTAAAAACCTATGCAGAAGAGATAATAGGTGAATATCAAAGTGGTTTTAGAAGGGATAGGTCGGTGACCGACCAAATTTTTGTAATAAGAAAGATACAAGCAACAAGCCACGAATACGGTCTGAATACACATGCGCTTACACATTTTTGGACTTCAGGTATTATTAGTAGTATTAAAAGAGAAGAACTCTATAAGGCAATGTATCATTTGGGAATACCAGGAAAGTTGATTAAAATGGTAAAAATGACACTAAGTGATACACAAAATAAAGTAAAAGTAGGTGGATATATATCCAGAGCCTTTGAGGTAAAAGTGGGTTTGAGACAGGGCGATCCACTGTCATCCCTTTTGTTTAATGTGGCATTGGAGAGGGTGATAAGAGAAGCGAGAATCAAAAGAACTGGAACAATCTACCAGCGGAAACACCAGTGCTTGGCTTTCGCAGACGACCGGACCATATTGAGCAGAACAAAAAGTGAACTGCAAGAGACCGTAAAACGACTGCTGAAAGCAGCAGGTACGATGGGTCTGGAGGTGAATGAGAACAAGACAAAATACATGGCATGGGAAGATAAACCTTTTGAGACAAATAGGACACTGAACATCAAAATTGACGGGGACACAGTATTAACCTTCGAGGAAGTGGAGTTTTTTACGTACCTGGGAACAATCATCTCAAAAAGGCCAGGTAACCAGATTGAAGTAAAGGCAAGATTGGCAGCGGGAACAAGAAGTGCTTTCGCGATCAAGTCGGTACTAAGTGGTAAAATATGCTCTAGATCATTAAAGTTGAGACCATACAAGACTGTAATAAGACCAACAGTGATATATGGCTGCGAGATATCGACACTAAAAAATCAAGAAAAAATGATGTTGGAGATATTGGAGAGAAAGATCCTGAGAAGGATTTATGGTGGAAAAAAAGTAGAGAACAAATGGAAGAGAAGAACAAACAAAGAATTAAGCGAACTATATGGCGAACCAAGTATCGTAAACGTGGTGAAGACACAGAGGATTAAGTGGCTAGGTCATGTGGTGAGAATGAGCGACGGAAGAACCCCAAAGAGTGTGTGGAAATCGGAATTCGGTGGTGTAAGAAAAAGAGGTAGACCGAGAACCAGATGGAGCAACGAGGTAAAAGAAGACTTGCTCGAGATAAACGCGGGAGATTGGGAGGAAAAGGCAAAGGACCGGAAGAAATGGAATGACGTGATAAACCAAGCTTTGGGCCTACTAGGCCTGTAGTGCTATTTTATATATATATTTTAATTATTTGTATATATTTTGTAGCCTTGATAATTGGTCAATAAAGACTGGAAACGTCGGACCATTTTACTGTTTTAATACTGACCCTGTAAGAAGAAATTTAAAAACTTATGCTGCGGGATTTACAAATCATTTTCGGGGATTTACAAACCTCTCGGGGAATTACCGCGTCGCGTGTTTAACTATGACGTAACGCAGCCAAGTAGAAAATGTGTCGCAACCTGGACGTTTTCGAAACTGTGCTTCACTGGGATTAGTTGTTTTTTTTTGTGGTTTTGGTAGAGTGCGCAGCTGTGACTCGCCGAGCACAATTCGTGGGTCTGCTTGCTTCATCAGTTTGATTACGATGTTATCAACTCACGTCTCGAGCGGATGTACTAAAGTAAAATTTGGCGCATTATTACAGTAATTAACGTTTAAATAAAAGACTCTAGAAAATTTAGATTCAAACGAAGACAATCTATCACATATATCATCCGAACCACCAGAACTTGATTCTGAAGTTGCCGGTTTATTAGGAAATCTATCGGATGATTCATATCAAGATCCAGATTACGATATAGAAAGCTTTGAAAGTTCTTCTAGCGTGCAAAAGGTACTAACTAGTTATTGCTTTTACTTCTTACAACATTTTGATATAATTTTTTAATCCTAGGATGTAATATTGGATCCGTCAACTCTAAAAAATAATTCAACAAACACTGTGATGTGTTCATCAACTACAACAAACTCCAGTAGTAGTATATCAAAAAAAGAACGCATGAAAAGAGGTAGAAACGAACATCTGGTAATATGTGAAAGGATGAAAGGAAGATTAATAAATACAAACGTAAGAAATATGTTAACTCAAAAAAGCAGAAAATTGCTGATAAATAGTTTATACCGTATTCTTGCAAGTGTACTTTATCCTGTTACACCAATATTTCTGAAAACCAACAGAAAATTGAATATGATAAGTTTTCTGAGCTTGGAAGTTATGTGTCCCAAAATTTATTTATTGCTGCTACTGTGAAAGAAGTTCAAGTAAAAAGAAAGCGGTCAAATGTAGCTTCTAAAAAACAAAAACAACCTCTTTAGTCAAGATGAGAACCGAAGATAGCATTACAGACAAGAGAGGTACTCAAGGAGAGTGAAATAAGTTGAGTGAAAACTTAAAAACTCAGGTAATAGAACATATACAAAAATTTCCAAAATACATATCACACTATAGCAGAGCTAAAATAAATTGTTTTTGCCGCCAGAAATGACTTTGAAAAAAATGTTTGAACTTCATCTCGATGGAAAAGAAAGACATAATACAGTCAGCTTTTCGAACTACAAAAAATATTTAACAAGAATTTTAATTTAAAACTTAAAACTCTCAAGAAAGACACTTGTAACAAATGCGACACACTCAACATAAAAAAAAACTCCACAAACTAATGACAAGGAGAAAGAAGCAATCGTCCAGGAACATAATCTGCATATTAGTATCTGGCAGGAAGCGAAAATGAAAATGGATATGGAATTTGCTGCTGGCAACAGATACTTTGAATGTTTAACGTACGATCTAGAAAAAACTCTTCCACGAATACCCAATAATATAGTTTTTTACAAAAGACAACTATGGGTGTATAATTGCGGCATTCACTCTGGAAAACATAAGAAAGGCTTTTGTTACCCTTGGGTAGAAGGTACTATTGGAAGAGGTGCTCAGGAAGTTGGATCTTGCTTATTAAAGCGCATTAAAGAACATGTTTGGATGGTGTTACAGATTTAGTTTTGTAGAGTGACTCTTGTGGTAGACAAAACAGAAACATTAAAATAGTTTTAATGTTAAAATGTGTTTTAGAAAGTCATCCAACTACACAAAAGATCACCATGAGGTACCTAATTTCAGGACATAGTTACCTTCCTAATGATGATTATTTTGGAAAAATTGAAAGCGCTCAAAAGCATTAACAATATATTTATATTCCAGAGGATTACTTCAAAGTAATGGAAACATGTCGCAAAAAGAATCATCTGGTAGTGTTGCCAATGCAAGCAAATAATTTTTTTGGTATTGCAGACAATGTAGAGAAAAATATAACTAACCGAAAGAAAGGAATAAGTGGAAAAGAAATTAGCTGGCTAAAAACAAGAGAAATAGTACTGTTAAAAGAAAAGCCCTTCTCAATTTTTTTCAAGCAAGATTTTAACGGTATTGCTATCGAAGTAGATATAACAAAAAAAAACCCGTGCTCGTCCTTGTAAAGGACTGCATGAAAAAGATTTAAACCAGCCCCAAGGGAAAGGAATTGCAAAAAAGAAGCTAAAAGATCTCAAATCAATGTGGCATTTAATACCGAAGGTCCATCAAGCGTTTTACTCAACCCTTTTTGTTGATGAAACTGGTAGATGATATAGATGGATTTGGAGGTATTTTAGATTTTGAAGCATATTAATATCCTAATTATTTAATAATTAATTATTGATCTAATTGTATATTATTTTTTATCATATTTGTATACATAATAAATAATTATTAAATAAATAAATTTATATTGTTATGCGTCTTAGTTCTATTACAATTAAAATTAATAACGCAAAATGCAACCAAACGACATTTTTCAAAATTCTAGTAATACAACAAACTAATTTTCTCAAAATTTTTCTGGTAACACAAATAACATATCATTATGCATAGTTTAAACCAAACCAATTTATAATTATCAATCTATTTAAATATAACTCTTAAACTTTGAGCTTCAATATCTCAAAACTTCCTTTTGATGGATGGTTCCTTTTTGCATAACTACGTCCAAATATAACACCAAGTGACGGTTGTTTTTTTGGTCAAATCAATGATTTGGTGAATATTAAGGTGTTACGAACGTGTAATCAATTGCACAATAACTTATTCCGTAGCTTTCATTACGCTTCTAGTATTTTGTTACGTTTTTCGCGCCATTAGTGGTCGCGTTATTTACCCAATTGGGGATTAAAATTTGGGAATAATATTACGAGGTAATCAATTAGGTCTGACGATAGTTACAAGTTTTGATCAATTGTTAGTTTACGGTCGCACTATAGAAGAGAGACGTTTTGCTATTGAAAGCTACGTCCCTCGCAGTAGAAGTAAAGTTTTGATTTTTTTAGGCGTGTTTTGAAGGAGTACTCAAGGTGGGCTAAGCTTCACTTCCTCATCTTGTTGCCGGGTGTTCGAACCTCACTCTAGCATCCGATGAAGCGATCCGTTTGCCATTGTCGGATTTTAAACTTGACGTAGTTTTCATTGCAATAAAAGCGTTACATCGTGTAGGGGGTGGGACTAATTTCGCACAATGTTGAGAAACCCTAAGTATCTACGCTGAGGCTAAGATGGTACTTCCTTATTTCTCTATGGATGAGATTTTATTATTTTATTTTACTACTATAAGTTTAAACTTTCTTTTCTTGGGGTTGCGAGTCACTTTAAACCTGATAGATTTTAACTGGTGAAATTATCCTCGCTTTCTGACATATGATCTTGTGAGAGCCCATTGGATATCACTCTTGTGCAGTATACAGTGCCCTCTTTATCGGAATGCTAGATTAGCAATGGAATTGGTACGTCAGTATTTTATTTTGGATTCAGAATTTAAATTTTCTTTTCTTTGATGCGTCATGTTCTACGAGTAATTTGGGAAATTGTTCTTTTATTGGAGGGGATGTAAGAAGAAATTTAAAAAATGTTTTTACTTCAGAATTACTAAAGTAAAATTTAGCGCATTATCACAGTAATTAACGTTTAAATAATTGCTTCGCGACCAGTTTTCTTACATCAAATATAACACAAGTGACGTTTTTTTGTGAAATTAATGATTTGGTGAATATTAAGGTGTTAAGAACGTGCAATCAATTGCACAATAACTTATTCCGTGGATTTCATTATGCTTCTAGTACTTCGTTACGTTTTACGCGCCATTAGTGGTTGCGTTATTTACCCAATTGAGGATTAAAATTTAGGAAGCCACTGTAGTTAGAGAATAAGTGTTGTTCCGGGGATTTCTTTCATTATCTTCATACGAAGGTTTACACAACTTCATGAAGCATCGTTCGATCATCCGTACCAAGCCGAATCATTCGAAAGCTGCAAGCCACTTCGGAGAGAGCCCATCAAAGCAGGTCCAGATCCGTCCACTTGGACTTATTTTCTGAGTAATATTAAGTATATTTTAAATTTGGTGAAATCAGTGCCGTTTTTAAGTGACGCCGTAACTTACACATTATGACTTATGCCGTACAGTTTTAATTTCCAATTTAGTAAAACTTTATTAAAAATCTAACGTTTATGATTGTTATTTAATAATTTACAAAATTATTTGTAAATTATTTGCAAATGAAGTTTTTACGTATACTTTAGAATAATTACAGTAAAATTTGAAGACATTTGTATTTTTCTTCTGTTAAAAATTCATCGATTTGTTTACATGTTACAGCTATTACATTTGATTGTTTCACCTGTTATTAAGAATTTAATTAAATATTGAGTTCAAATTATGGCTGGTGTGTTTTTTGTGTTTAATTTATAATTTCAGTGCAAAAAACGGAGCTGCTTCGATCTCTATCAGGAGCGGCGTATTTCCGCATAGGTGAGATGTGCGGGCTCCGTAGTTGATCGCAATCTGCATACCTAGACTTTAACTGCGGTGGGGCCCTTAAATTACGAAATCAGTTTGACGAACAATTGAATTTGAGTAAATCATCCTTCGATTTAGTTGATGAACCCACCCTACTGAGCCTAGCCGGCAACTTTTATCCTGTGGAGGGTGTGCTTGTCAATTTGTAACGTAAAAACCCCTATCTCAACTATAATTTACTAATTAATAAACTATTCTCATATTAAATAAGTGTAGTTCCTATATATCTTCTCGTCTTAGCTTTTTAGACACAAATTACTAACACGTCTTTTAATTTGGTTTAATAACAAAAGTTCATACATAACACAAAAACAATAATGATTCACAATAACAATATAAATACAAATAATTTCGTCTCTCATCTTTTGGCTGGTCGTCTTGCAGCACTCTTGTCGTCTTAATATCAACTGTCATGTCTGTCTTAGTATCATACTAAGTAACTACATATGTAAACTATGTTTACTACATAAGTAAACTGATTTCATTAGATGCAAAATTTATTACAAAGACGAGATGTCAATGGAAAACAAGATATTGCTATACAAGGCTATACTTAAGCCGATTTGGAGCTACGGCATCCAGCTCTCGGGCTCGACAGCAAACTCCAACCTGGAAATAATTCAAAGATTCTAAAATAAAGTGCTTCGTACAATCGCTGATGCACCGAGATTCATACCCAACAGCATTATACAACCTGATCTTCCATTGCCAACAATTAGAGAAGAGATTGAAAGATTCAGCGTGAAATACCGTACGAAACTTTCTGACCACCCTAATTCACTGGCAACGGGACTTTTTACGGAAAACGATGGCGAGGTTCTTAGATTACATAGATTCAAACCTGAAGACTTGACACATCGATTTATAAAACGTGATTAACATGCAAACATAAGTGATGATGATTTGTATTATCTAATATGGAGGTTACTTGCTGAAGTAATACTCTGCATGCTATTTCATTTAATATTTATTTATTATATAATGTTTATTTAAAAAGGGAGCTTATTATAATTTTTTATATATTGCTTGTATCTTAGGAGTTAATAAAACAAAATAAAACAAAGACGAGATTCATGAAAATTCCTGAATTAATGGTGCAGCGTGTCAAGTTTTAAAAAAGAAACAAATGTCGATAGGAAGCGTGGGTCTGGCAGCAAACGTGAAAAAAAGTGTAATTTGCGAATTTAAGGGTATGATATACGCAGCTAGCTTTAATTCGCAAACGCGAGATGGCTTATAAGCTCATTGTATTTTGTAATTCGCGTGTAGACAACACATTTCAGAAATTTTTAGCCACTCTTGAAATCCCTTTTGTGCAATATATCATAAGTGTCTAAATATCACACAGTTTTAATAAATTAAAAACATTTATTTAAATCTGATGACGGAATGGCGCGTGTGCATTTTATTATTAAATGTTGCAAAAACTTATCGGCTAAAAAAAAATCACATTTGCTATAAAAAAGCGAAACGAAACATTATTTTATTATAAAGAAGAAAGCATTATATTCTAAGATGAACATTAAATTTTCACAACTGATTTAATTATTTTATTGCCATTAGGTTATAAATTTGGTTTTACAATGATTACCTTTTAAAAACAACGCACCTAAGCGCGGAACCAAGTAGGAGGGGGTGGGAATTCCCCAGATGCTTGGTTGATGGTTTTTCTAAATTTATTTGGGGGTTTCGTCGGGTTTGATTAAATTTTACTAAATTAGTTTGTTGTTTATCAACTAATTTTTTGTCAATTGCGGAATTGAGGGTTTTCAGATTTTCTAAATGTTCGTGGACATACAGTTCGAATGCGTTTTTATAGTTTAACTTGTTACGTTCACTTTTAATTTTGGTTAATAAATGAAAAGTGTTCGTAACTTTAGTTATTAACTCATTGAAAGCACCTCGTATTTTTTAAAGATTGCAGAATAATTATAATGTATTATCAACATACGCGGCAGACTAGACTAGCTATAGATAGGCTTATCTGCCGACCATCAAAGAAAAACCAACGCAAGTAGCAGGTGTTTGAAAATGCAAGAGAAGTTTCCCATCCAAACTTGCACCTGCAATTAAACATTAAGTCCGTTGTCTCGAAAGAACCAATCAAAAATTAGAATAATGTCAACTTTTTCAGCAACGAGACGAACGCAGTTTCAGTTTTTTCAAGAAAGATCACCAATATAGTTGATAAAGAAAAAACTCATGTAAATTATGGTTTAGGTACTCGAATTAATAATTGTATGGTTATAAGGGTTTGGAAACAAGAACAGGCTCTTGATTTTATTATCCTATTTTTGCCAAATTATTAAAACGTAGAAAGACTAAAAAAGATACAACGATGACCACTGAAAGCCAAGATATGGAAATTAGTGAACCCCAAAGACCTAATAAGAGACCAGCTACGGAGTATGTTGATCCTGACACAGAGCTTCCTACACCTGATGCAAAAAGAGCAAGAATCGAACTGGACGCAGACAAGAAGGTTAAAGTATTAGCACTTCTGGCTGATGCGTACTACGAAATATTGAAGGTGTTTTTTCCATTGCCAAGAGATGATGCTGCAGCAAAAAATTTGAACAACAGTGCTTATTCCAATGTTTCGATGGCTCAGCATATTTCTAGTATTATCTTCACAATACATAACACTGAAAGGCAATCAGCCAATGGATTTTCTGGGAACATAGCCACAAAAGCTGGAGCAAGTGATTTTGTAGTGAAGCTGAGAGGGAATGAGTACACAGCAAAGAGAGACGTGGTGACGTATCCCAAGCTGGAATGACCACTTCGGAAAAAAAAATTCTGAGTATGTCAGGGATTTAGTGCTCTTTTGTTGCTAATTTGTTGCCGCATTCCCGATTTTGTTGCTCCACTCGTTTCGCCGGAATCGGTGGCGCTGCCAGTTTGAGATCAAGCTAGCAAAACCACGATTGGTAATTAATGAACGGAGCATTGGAAAAATATTTTATAAATACCATAATTTGTTGCTATTTTGTTGCTCTCGAATAGTGAATATCCCGATTTTGTTGCTCTATCCGTTTCGCCGGAATCGGTGGCACCGCTAGCTTGAGATTAAGCTAGCAAAACCACGATTGGCAATTAATGAACGGAGTATTGGAAATATATTTCATAAATACCAGCATTTGTTGCTATTTTGTTGCTCTTGAATCGTGAAAATCCCGTGGCCTAATCATCAACCCTTACTCTAAATCCGGAAATGCGATTATTCAATACTACAAAATTGTATTACACTATGGTAGAATAGGTGTAAAACAACATCTATATGTGAGGCCGTGAGAGCAAAAGTGGTGTAACCCCAAATATAACCATTTGAGATATTCAAACTTTTAATTTATCCACTTTATCAAATATTTCTTGTAAGCTTATTATTTTGCTTTATATGCACCAACGTCAACTTCAATTGTTATAATAATAACATTTTACATTTAAATGCTGTATATTTTGTTAAAAATAGATAAATAAAGATCGACTATCTCCAATAGCTTTATTTGGGGTTACACCACTTTTGCTCTCACGGCCTCATGTATAAATAAATGTGAAATGTATATTTTTGTCAAATAATAAAATAATTTATTTATATTAAATTAAAATTAAATTTTACAATTTGATTTTTGCAAATTTTATTTATTGTTCATGTTTGTTTTAATTTGTGTTATACAGTATTTTAAAATATTGAAGTCGTTGAAAGTTATTGCATCCCCTACTTGACGTCAATCCCAAGAATGTTAACCGTATTTAATTACAACTATTTAAAGGTAACGATTGTAAGATTTTGGACGTCAGCATCTCTAAATTTTTTTGTTTCTACGCGATTCGACATTAACAACCTTTCCCGAATTTTTTGCTACGTGATTTCGACATTAACCCCCCTCCCCGAATTTGTTGCTACGTGATTGCGGCCTCACACCTCTCCCTGAATTTGTTTCTACGCGATTCGACATTAACAATCTTTCCCGAATTTTTTGCTACGTGATTTCGACATTAACCCCCCTCCCCGAATTTGTTGCTACGTGATACCGGCCCCAACACCTCTTCCCGAATTTGTTGCTACTTGATTTCGACATTAACAACCCTCCCCGAATTTGTGCTACGCGATTTCCACATTAACAGCCTTCCCCGAATTTGTTGCTACGCGTTTCCGGACTCAACACCTCTTCCTGATTTTGTTGCTACTTGATTTTGACATTAACAACCATCCCCGAATTTGTTGCTACCTGATTTCGACATTAACAACCCTCCCCGAATTTGTGCTACGCGATTTCCACATTAACAGCCTTCCCCGAATTTGTTGCTACGCGTTTCCGGACTCAACACCTCTTCCTGATTTTGTTGCTACTTGATTTTGACATTAACAACCATCCCCGAATTTGTTGCTACTTGATTTCGACATTAACAACCCTCCCCGAATTTGTGCTACGCGATTTCCACATTAACAGCCTTCCCCGAATTTGTTGCTACGCGTTTCCGGACTCAACACCTCTTCCTGATTTTGTTGCTACTTGATTTTGACATTAACAACCATCCCCGAATTTGTTGCTACGCGATTTCGACATTAACAACCCTCCTAGAATTTGTTGCTTTCGGTGCATCCTATTTTACTTTCGGTGCGTATGTCCTCAGACATGACTAACCGCCTACCGAAGTGCATTTGCAAATTTTCTATCCAAGCAAATGACACAGGTTTCACTGGGTTGTGTGTTTCTCACTTTTATCTATGGTTATTTTTAAATTAAAAACTTGAAATAGAATAACTTAAGGTTGTATAGGAGATACAATGGGAGACAAAAATAGGTTTAATTTGAATTTCACGAATATTGCCCTTTTCTGTCTAATAAAATACTTTTTAAATGACATAAACGATAAGAATTTTATACAAAGGCATACAGAAAGGTTTTTACTTTTAAATCAATTTATTTTCTTGAAATTACGAATATTGAATTTTTTAAAACAAAAATTTTGCGAGTGACTATCTCTCCAATGCAACTTAACAAAATAAATAATTTAGTTCGTACGTAAATAGCTATTTCAATTTTGTGTTGAATTCGGATTATCAATCATGAAAATGTAATTGGTATTTTAAATATTCTAAATATTTTAAAACCGATGAGTTATGTGGCGTAATGTCTAGCGAACTGAAAGGCGGTGTGACAGCGTGAAAAAAATTAATGACAATTTAATTGCAAACCCGAAAGTAATTATTTTCAAACGTGAAAATAATACAAAGTCCCACAAAGTCCAATAAAGTCTTATGTCAAATTTTTGGAGCAACAAATTCTGGGAGAGTTGTTGATGCCAAAATCACGTGGCAACAAATTCGGGGAAAGTTGTTAATGTCGAAATCACGTAGCAACAAATTCGAGGAAGGTTGTTAATGTCGAAATCCCGTAGCAACAAATTCGGGGAAGGTTGTTAATGTCGAAATCGCGCAGCATCAAATTCGGAGAGGGTTGTTAATGTCGAAATCAAGTAGCAACAAATTTAGGAAGTGGTGTTGAGACCGGAATCACGTAGCAACAAATTCGAGGAGGGGAGTTAATGTCGAAATCACGTAGCAAAAAATTCGGGAAAGGTTGTTAATGTCGAATCGCCTAGAAACAAATTCAGGGAGAGGTGTGAGACCGCAATCACGTAGCAACAAATTCGGGGAAGGTTGTTAATGTCGAAATCGCGTAGCAACAAAAAAATTTAGAGATGCTGACGTCCAAAATCTCACAATCTTTACCTTTAAATAGTTGTAATTAAATACGGTTAACATTCTTGAGATTGACGTCAAGTAGGGGATGCAATAACTTTCAACGACTTCAATATTTTAAAATACTGTATAACACAAATTAAAACAAACATGAACAATAAATAAAATTTGCAAAAATCAAATTGTAAAATTTAATTTTAATTTAATGTAAATAAATTATTTTATTATTTGACAAAAATATTCATTTCACATTTATTTATACATATAGATGTTGTTTTACACCTATTCTACCCTCGTGTAATACAATTTTGTAGTTTTGAATAAAACCGGTTACGTAGAATCGTTCTTTTCGACGGCGCCGACAAGTCCCCATTTCCGGTTTTAGAGTAAGGGTTGATGATTAGGCCACGGGATTTTCACGATTCAAGAGCAACAAAATAGCAACAAATGATGGTATTTATAAAATATATTTCCAATACCCCGTTCATTAATTACCAATCGTGATTTTGCTAGCTTGATCTCAAGCTAGCGGTGCCACCGATTCTGACGAAACGGATGGAGCAACAACATCGGGATATTCACTATTCGAGAGCAACAAAATAGCAACAAATTATGATATTTATAAAATATTTTTCCAATGCTCCGTTCATTAATTACCAATCGTGGTTTTGCTAGCTTGATCTCAAGCTGGCAGCGCCACCGATTCCGGCGGAACGAGCGAAGCAACAAAATCGGGAATGCGGCAACAAATTAGCAACAAAAGAGCACTAAATCCCTGACATACTCAGAATTTTTTTTTCCGAAGTGGTCATTCCAGCTTGGGATACGTGACGTGGTGACCAAAGTTTGGAAAACACTAGTCACAAAGAAAGGGCTAGAATACAAGAAATTTGGAGAGAAAGACAAGGAGAATTGTTGGTAAGTTTAAAAAAATGAGGAAAACGCAACAAACTTTCTGTGTGTAATATAGAAAGGCGTATAATTAGTAGAACTATGGATACTATTATTATAATGTAAAATCGCGTAATTCATGATATTTGAAACGCTCTCGTTTAGTTTTTCCCTTTGGAGAATCCTCAAACTTTCAGCTAAACTTGAATAGAATCTTTCAATAGAACTGTTGCTGTTAGGATTGTAAATAGTGATGTAATGGATTTCGATTTCATGGGTTGTATAGAATCCTTGCATTACTTCATTTTTCCATTCAATACCATTATCGCAAGTTATTTTTCTAGGAATACCAAAATGTTTTATTAACTGTAGTAATTATAGCAGTTGTAGTAGCAATTATAGTAGTTTTTATAGCAGGGATGCACAGACTTATTGGGCCTGGGGCCACTCGAGCAGATTTGTAAATAAAAACAATTAAATAAAAGTTTACAAAACATTTATTTACATTATAATGTTTAGTTCGAACCATGGCATTGCATTGTGCTGACAATTTTTTTAATATTTGGCTCCAGATTAGTAAAACTTAGTAAAAATACAAGGCAACCTAGATTAAACTATTTATTCATTAATCAAAGTAAATTGCTTTATTTGGTGAAAATTTTACATAATAAAATTACTAGAGACCGACCGAAGGTTCTGTTTCGGTTTCGGCCAGTTTCTGCAAAAAGTGCTGGTTTTGGCAGCAGTTTCGGTTTCGGCCAAAAATTGACCGAAACTTTTGGCTAAGCCAATACTAGCGTTCTAGTCGTGTCGAGCGCTGCACTTGCTACGCCCCTGGACAAGGGAAAATTACAATCTGTTATGAAAGATAGACGGTCAAAGTAATTTACTTGGTGAAAATGCGGAGAAACTTCTTTTCTTAGCTTTTTGTTTATTGACTTTTTAATTATGAATATTAGAGCCATCGAGTTAGCTAAATTCATTAATTTAATTTGCAGAATTGTTGTAAAATTAAAACCTAATAAATGATATTTTAAAATTTTTAAAATGGTCAGAATTTTACCACAGAGATAATAATATTAATATTTGGCTGAGGTGGCAAAAGAGCTCTGATTTCGGCCGAAACTAAAAGAAGCCGAATATTCGGTTTTGGCTGAAAATCGTGAATAATGTCGGTCGGACATTAAAAATTACCATTTAAAAAAATGAGTTATTTTTATTATTTTTTGCCATTTCTATTAATTCGCTCGCGGGCCGCACGCACATCGACGGCGGGCCGCATGAGGCCCGCGGGCCGCGGTGTGTGCATCCCTGTTCTAAAGCATTTAAACTTTGAAGTGAATATTTGTGATACTCCATTGTCCGGAGTATCGGCATCCAAGTGGTCAAAAGGTTCGAATCCGATCGGTGTTCGTTTAAATATTAATTTGTTAGGGTGACGTTCGTATTTAGTTTTCTGACATGTTCTACAGCTGTTAACATAGTTTTGTACGTCTTTGTCAATGTTTGGCCAGAAGAATGATTGTTTAATTGCCTTAAGATTTTCTTGAATACATCGATGACAAGTTTTTGTTTCATGGTATTGATTTAATTTTAAATTTCTTTCATCTTGTTCGAGAAAGTCTCTCACAAAATAGTTTGAGATGGTCAAGCAGTTGAGGCCTTTATTCTTAAAGAATTTTTGTAAGGTTCGTATGAAGGTTATTTCGAGTCTTTATAAGTGAAATGCAAGAAATAATGTTTCTTTGGTTCAAAATGATTTTGTACAATTTTTAAGAAATGATCTTTCAGTTTTGATCTAGAGATTTTGAAATAAATACGGTAATTATCAAAAAAATTTTGTTTAGTTATTTTAATTTAGTCGTTATTTTTAGAATCGCATAGATATCAATATTTGGTTTTTGAATGTGTTAAGGGTTCTTTCTGTGTATGGTATCGTAAGGACTGGATTTTCTCGGCTAGTGTGTACTGTTTCGTTGTCAGAAGTCGTTTCGTCCAAATTTTCTCTGTCAGAAGGGGTTTCCTCTAAATTGTCTATGTTCACAATCATCGAAGCATTTTCATTAGCTTGGAGAGGATCTATTTCAACACGTGATAGGGCGTCTGCGTTAGCGTTAAGTTTTCCTTTTTTATATGTAATCGTGTAATCGAACTCTTCTAGTTTGGGCCGCCATCTTATCAATTTCGCATTTGGTTCTTTTAAGGAAAATAACCACTGTAGTGCTTTGTGGTCGCCTATTATATTAAATTTAACGCCAAATAAATATGGTCTAAAATGTTTTACAGCGAGGAGTTCCTTTTCGATTGTGCTATAATTTATTTCGGCTGAGTTGAGAGTTCGCAATGCGTATGCGTATAGGGCTTTGCGAGAGAATCGCGCCTACTGCAAAATTTGAAGCATCTGTAGTAAGATTAAATGTTTTTGAAAAATCTGAATGTTGTAAAATGGGATCGTTCATAAAAAGGTTTTTACAAGTTTTAAAACTGGTGATAAATTCTTGGTTATGTGTGATTTTTGTACCCTTTTTTAAACATTGTGTTAAAGGTTTGGTTAATTTGACAAAATTCTCAATAAATTTTCTATAGTAACCTTCTATAGGAAACTTTTGATCTCCTTCGCCGGTTTAGAAATAGGAAACTTTTTTATAGACTCAATTTTTTTTCATTAAGTTTGATCCTTTCGGGATCATGATCTAAAAATTCGACCGATTTACAAAGAAATTCTGACTTATCGAGTTGGATTTTCAATCCGGCTTCGTTTAACTTGCAAAATAATAATGCTAAGTTACTGATATGTTTTTGCAAAGATGTGGAAAACACAATTATATCGTCCACATAAACTAGACATATTTTGTTTAGCAAATCTTTTAGAAAGTTTTCGATCACGCGCTAAAAAGTACTGGGTGCGATTTTTAAACCGAATGGAAGTCTTACAAATTCATAATGTTCGTTTTCAATATTAAAAGCAGTTTTTTTGAAAGAAGTTAGGGTGCATTTCGATCTGGTGAAATCCTGAAGCTAGATCTAATGTAGTGAAATATTGGCACCGTCCTAGTTTATCTAGAATGTCAGTTATGTTCGGAATCGGGTACCTGTCGTCGATCGTTTTTTCATTATCTCTTCTATAATCAATCACGATTTTCCATTTCTGTTTGCCGCTAGCGTCTAATTATTTTGGAACTATCCAAATGGGTGAAGCCCATGAAGATTGTGAGAGTTTTGATACCGTCTTGTAATATTTGTGAGATTCGCATTCTTACTTACTGTTTGTGCACATACGGGTATCTATAAGTTTTTGTGTGCACTGGAATTTCGTCTCTTGTTAATATTTCGTGTTTAACTTTATTTGTAAAAGTCAACTTATCTTCGGGATGATGAAAAATCGTTTTATATTCGCGTATTAATTTTTCCAAAGCTACTTTTTCTTCGATATTCAAATAGTCAGTTGGCAATTCTGGGAGATCAAAATCTTGGTATTTGTAATTAGAAGAAAATAATTCTTCGCTTTGGAAACATTCAAGAGATTCTTCAGAAAAGTCAGAAATGAATTTTTTTGAAAATTCTTCGGTCATTTCGAAAATTTCTGGCGTAGGTGTTGCGTTTATTATTTCAGTCGTTGTCAAGCCGTCTTCTATTTTTAATAAACTTTCTGCGATTATTAATGTTTTTGCGTCGTTACTGATTTCAGGAATTAATACTTCGCGGTTTTTGACATTTATTTTTATGCCTTTTAAAACAGAGGACATTGGTGGAATTTCGATTTCTTGGGTTTCGAAGTTCGTTCTGTAATTCAAAGGTATTGATAAGTGCTCGTTGTACAATAATTCATTTTGTACGTCGATATTAAGTTTGAGTTTCCTCAAATCTCTTACGCCTATTATTCCATCGAAGTAATCATGAAAATCAAATAATACAAATTCTAAATTTCCTGCTAAAGGTTTGAATTCTTCACAAAGGGGTATGTGTGCACAAGTGGTGATAGCTGTATTAGATTTAAATATAGCATTTGAAAAGTATTTTTCTGCTATAAATGGTCTGATTAACGAAGGGTGACAACCCGTGTCGATTAAAAGTTTCAAAGGTGGTTTGGAAATTTTTATAAATGGTAAAGAATTTGGTTTTAAATTTCAAGATCTATGTGTTGTTTTGGGAAATTTGAGTTTCTCGAAAATTTTGTAAGTAATTTTCATCTTGTACATTATCTGTGTTATTAATTTCCGATTGTTCGTTTTCCTTTCGTTGCTCAGAAATTTCGGTTTGATAACTAGGGGTGTAGTAGTAATCATCGTTAGAATATTGGCTATTATCATCGTATTCGTAATTTTCTGTTTCCACGTTAGTGAGTTCTTCCGAAATAAAATTTTGAGGACTTCTATTTTGAAAATAATTTCTATTTTGCTAGAATAAAAAGAAGGATTTCTAGATGTTGTTGATATTGGTTGCGATTTATTAAAAGAATAGTTTTTTGATGTTATAGGCATAGGTTCCGGTTTGTTAACTGGTTTATGCGAATTTTGTGAGTTGAAGACATTTTCTGGTTTGACGAAAACTTGGCTATTTGTTGGGAATCTTTGCTGAATTGGACGACTCTGTATATTAATTGGTGCGCTAGGAAATGCTGTACGCAAATTTTGAAAATTTGTTATCATTTATTCGCGAAGTAAATGGGCACCCATTATTATTAGTGTTCGTCGAATGATTAAAATAGGAATGATTAAGATAATTTTTGTTTAAATTTGATTGAAAATTCGCCGTGCTGAATTAAATTTTTGCTTAATTTGCGGAATGTTAGTATTTTTACCAAAATCTTGTAAACCTCGAATTTGCTATTGATTATAAAAATGACGCGTAAATATGTCACTTGCCTCTAACATTTTTGGGTTCTTTTAAATCTAATTTTACGCGTAAATTATCATCGACATTGGAAAATAATACGTCAAGCGCGTTGGCTTCACGTTGTTCTATTAATAAAGGTTTTCTAGGATTAGTTATGGTGGAATCTGACGTAATTTTAATTTCTAATCTTGACTTCATTTGTTTTATACGTTCTAGAAAATCTATAATATTTTCATTTTTATTCCTTGTGAGGTATAAAAATTCGCGAGTTAAAGTTTGTCTATCAATTCGATCGCCGAATTGTTCTCTTAAAGCCGATTTGATCAATTGATACGGTATTTTTCCTCGATATTTATGAATTGATTATCGCAATGCCTCTAGCCACTAGCTCAACGTGATCTCCAGGGCCGCGAGATTTCGTGACTGCTGGGTGACGTCTACGAGAGTCACTCAGGCAACTGCGTTGCTGTTTGTTTATACCTCGAACTTTTACAATTATTATCTCTGAAATAAAATGTACAAAAAAAAACAGCAAAGATAACCACAATAAGATAAGTTAAATGATAGAACTTTTACTGGTACAACGCAGGTTCTTAAGAATAAATAAGGGGACAACCTCGGCATGCATGAACTTATTACTAGAAATTTTACAATTTATAATTACGATAGGATAGCCACTCCAAGAGTGAGAATTGTCTTCTAAACTGTCGTCGTCAGTACCAAATAAAAATGCGATCGCATTAGAAGAATTCGGAGCACTTAACAATTAAATAGTTACTCACATTAGTAGATACTAGCACGAAGCACAGCAACGGCAAGACAGGTTGATGGATACGATCGCTAATTGCAGCGAAACGGTACTGCCGTTGATTGGAGTCGACTGGAACGTGTTCGCTTCCTCGGAATTAGCGGGTTTTACCGACCCTTGCTTACGTTCTTATGTATTGCCAGGTCCATACTTAAGTACTCTGGCAGCAGGCGTTAATTCGGCACATCAATTAGCACACTTGTAGGTGGTTGCGCTGCTACTGAATGGCTATTCATAAAACTCGTCACAGTAATTTTGGACGTAACTGCTACTCATAAGCGCGGTAACAACGTCAACTTAACTCCTTGGTCACAAGGACACTTCGCCAACTAAAATTTCGGAATTAGAAGTATTTCGAGAATCGGTAAGGCAAACTTGGTCCCGAGGACACTACGGTAATTGCATTTAACCGGCAGAAACTTTTACTCAAACTTCTCGCGTAGGGTACTCGTAGTTCGAGCGGTACTCTAAAAATGCCTAAAGTGAACTTCGCGCGCTTACCCTTTCCTACAAAAGGATCTTCACGTTTGAAAACATACACGATCCCTTCTGCAGTTAGAGATCTGCGCGAGTCGGTCTTTCGAGAATGGCGAGGGATTTTAAATACACTACACTATAAATCTAACCGTAACACAATGACCAAGTATTTAAGTCCAGTCGACACATCAAGTAATGACTTACATCATCTTTTACTTTCGATTTTAATAGCAGTGAATGCAAAATGATTTAAGTTGTTATCAGTGGTTGCATCGTAAGTGTTAAAGAAATTATCATATGCATTGATAAAGATTTCTAATTGCATAAAATTTCCATCAAATGTTGGTAAAAAATCTTCAACGACTTTTGCTGCTAGAATAGTTGGTGTGGTTAACGACATATTGTTTAAATAATTTGACAATTGGTTTATATCAATTTCTTCGTTTACTATCTAAGTAATGAAATTATTTATTTATTTTTTTCAAAAATTAAACTGAGAATGATTTTATTTTAAAATCACTCGTTATTATAATTTAAAATGTTTTGAATTTCGATTTTGAAAATGATTTAATAAAAAAAAAATTAAAAATCACTCATCAATAATAATTCAATAAAATTATATAAATTTCTTTGTTTTGCTTCCTAAGTAATGAAATTATTTATTTATTTCAAAAGTTAAACCGAAAATGATTTTATATTGAAATCATCCGTTATCCTAATTTAAATTGTTTTTGAATTACGGTTTCGAAAATGATTTTATTGGGTAAAGGTGGCGTAGCGAAGATTATTTTAAATAAAATAATAGTTTCTAGTTTAGTATTTTAATTTAGCAAAAACGCATCTACACACTTATATGGTCAAGAACAGTCTATTCAAAGATTCCACACTTGTAGATTTGCAAGTTACAAGTTGGGGTGGTATGGAAGACATATTTATCTTACTTGTTACTGTATTGAAATCTTGCATGCCATGAAAAGTCATAGAAACCCTTTTGCATACGGTAACAATTAAGTTTGTTACTCTATTGAATTATGAGCGAAATCATAGGTCATGGAGGATGGCGCTCCGCTAGTGTAGCCGAAGGATACGTAGAAGAATCCAAAAGTAAAAAAATTAATATCGCTACAAAAATTTAATTTTATTAATAAAGTAAAACCGACTAGTTCCATAAAATGTTATCTGATGGTCGCTAAGTGATATTGAAATCATGTTATTATAATACAGTCGGACATAAACTCTTGTATACCAGATATCCACCCTACTTATCGCAATCCACGCCCAGTAAGTAGTCGCTCTAAAAATATTAAATATAGTTTTCAAATTGGAACAAACAATATTAAAATTTGTAAAACATTTTTTAAAAACACTTTGGGTATTAATAATAAAGTGATATTTACGGTAACTAAAAAAAAGGATGAAAACGGTTTTTAAGCAATGACAAAAGAGGTAAACACAATAACCAAAATAGAACCAAAGTTGAAGTTATAAAGTTGTACGATTTTGCACAAAAATATTCAACGATGAATAGAGCATAAAATAAATACTCATTTCTGTTGAACCTCTTGTCGCCACTCATTACTCTGTTTTGGAAGTAATCCAAAGGGGTGACTGGATTTTCTCTTTGCTCACCAAAGCCATTCTTGCCTTCTGGATAATGAAAATACCAACGCAATTCTTCCACACGCCGTTCGCGTTTCAAATTCAACGGTGGTGCAGTTTTCCTTGAATTTGCGGCCAATCTCATAGTATCGGTCGAAGAACTATTCTGCTCACCGTCTCAGCTTGATCCACGAACGTTTACCAAATGAGACGGAAGAGCAAAAATTAAAAAAAAAAATTAAGCCGACTTAAAAAAAAAATTCACTAAAAAGTAAAAAATAATTAAGTTACTTCAACTAGCTGGCACACGCGGCCAATTATTATTATCTGTGGAGTCAGTGCCAGCCAAGATTTTTAGAAATTCTCGGAAGTTCTAGAAGATCTACTCAATAGATCAAGGAATTTCTCCGACGGATCAACAGATCAGCTCTACAGATCAAGGGGTTTGCCCTGTGGATCAACACATCCATAGGTTGAATGAAGACAGATATAAATCTATAAAGTTAAGGTGTGTCATATTAATTTAAAAAGAGATATTTTCTAAGTGTTTAAATTGTTAAATATAAGTATTAACAATGGCAAAAAATGTTGCAAACGGCGGTTCATTGAAACGAAAAAGAGAACCATCATTCAGTAATGATTTAAAGAAAGCTGTAGATTTTAAGAAACGAAAGCAAATGGATTTTTCATCTGGAATTGGTTTTGAAGAAGCATTAGAACAGCTTCTACAATTATTTGGCGATTCAACATTATCAGATTCAAAAATAACTGCAACTGATAGAAAGAAGTTGTCAGTCACCCAAAGCACTGAAGCCGATCTAAGTTCCAGCTCCGGCATGCATGATGCATTGAATATAGTAATAGATTCCTCATCTGGAATTGCTGTTGGAGAAGCATTAGAAATGATTACAATCAACAACAGTAAACACAAGGAAAAACAACAATATAAAAAAGAAGAAACTAAAATTATAGAACACAAGACTTACGAAAAAAATAAAAAAAAAGGAAAATAAACCAAACCAACATCAGAAAAACGATAAAAAAAACAACGAAAATAAAAAGCGCACAACCAAAACAGTCCATAAGCAAAAAAATAAATCTGAAAGTAGAGAAAAGAATTCAAGTGAAAATATTTTGAAACCTAACTTTAAAATTGCATCTGAAATAGAAATAGATTCTTCATCTGGAATTAGTTTTGGAGAAGCCCTAGAAATGATTGCAATTAATAACAGTAAACTTAAGAAAAAAAAGAAAAATTAAATATAATAATTATAAAACGATTTGGCGACACTGACTATGTTTTTAACAAAAATGTAAATTATCCAATAACTTCTTAGTTGAATTATTATTTAACAGTGTAAATTTTTTCAAAATTAAAAAAATAATTTAATAAACATACTGTTATGTTGGAAATATTTATTTTGCGCTTCTTTTACGTAATGTAATGACCCACCGGGCAGGAACAGGTAATATAAAGCAGGTACTCAGTACTTAATGCGTTATTAAGCCGATTTTGAGAGTTTTTCCGGTTTATCTTCGAAGTTCAAGATCGAATGCGAATGAAATTATAATGGGACCAACTTGGAACTATACTTAATTCAACGCCGAAAGAATTTTAAAAATCGGTTCACGAATGACGGAGTTCTGAGGTAGCAAACATAAAAAAAAATACAACCGAATTGATAGCCTTCTCCTTTTTTGAAGTTAGTTAAAAATACACATTTTAAATTTTATTGGCAGAGTTGAGTTGCCTGAATCCGTTATAATATAAATGACCGTTTTAAACCCTTTGGGTAAAGATAATAAGGTATAATAATAATAAAATTTTTGAAAATGCATATTTCCAATCATTTGGAATTAAATTCAAAACAGATTTTATGTCTTGCAGCTTTGGCAAAGATATTTTTTTACCATTAGACCACATTGGTACTAATGCATCTTTGAATAATGCTGGTCGACCGATTTGTTTTTTTGAGCAATATTTATTTGGTATGTGAGTTGGTTCTTTTCTGCAAAAGACTTTATTACATTTAGGATAAAATTGTTAAAAAAATTTTTTTTTTGATTTTGTGGGTTGGTTCCTTTCTACAGAAAGCCGTCCAAATTATATTAAAGAACACTGTTTGAGATGCACTGGTTATTTTGGTAGCGCGCATGGCTTGATTTCTCATGCGCATGGACTAGTAATGTTAAAATACTACTACGAGCAACAGCTCCTTTTCTTTATGTTACATTTTTGTAAATTTTTTAATGTTTAAATACACCAACCAGTTGATACATGTGATTATTTTATTCTACAAAACCTAGTACAGTGCACCCAAAGCTATCAGCAACGAAACATTTTGGTCTATCGACAAGAGGACAAGCCATCAGTTCAAGGCGCAAGTTCAAACATTTTTTCTATAAATTGTCAATCGAGACAGACTCGATACACATCATGAACATTTAAACAGGGTTCGAAAAAGTAGCAGTTAAAAGTGCAACAGGAAGCAAGCTAACGGTCCTTTATTTAATTAACCTCACTCGCAGGTATTTGAAAAGGGAAACAGACAGCAGCCAAGCCTCCAAACAGGTCACGAAGACCAAGAAAAAGGCGCCAAACGACAACTTCAAGTATTGCAGGTGACAGCAGCGATCACAGAGGCAACAGCTAACACTACATTTGGTAAACAAAACTTTCCTTATCTAAACATTCCTTATTTATTTTGCATGGTGAAACAAAGCAAAAAGATCGCAAATTATTTCTCAATATAATTCAAAGTTATCATTTGTTATATAGATTTAAATTAATTATTTACAATGGAAAGCTTAAAATACGAACGGGGTGTTTTGAGGTTCCAACTGACGCGATTCAAAACGTTTCTTACAAAAACAAAACAATCAAATTTTGATAGCAATGAAGTAATTACATTAGATCAGATTAATGAAATTAAAAATAGGCTTGATACAATTTCTAACATTTTACCTAAATTTGAAAAATTGAATTTAATCAGCAAGGTAACGAGGATGATGAAGAAATCCTAACGCAGTTCGAAAATTTATATTTCGAGCAAATCAGTTCAGCACAACTCATTTTAAATAAATTTACGCAAAGGTCAACCGATTACCTACGCCAATTGCACACCGGTCAAATGTTGCCAGTTGAAAACCGTGTAAGTTCGGCCAACAGCAATCATAGTTTCAATCACAGAGAAACCCATCACATTAATTTGCCTAAAATAAATTTAATAAAATTTAATGGCAGCATAGATACGTGGTTAGAATTCAAGGCTACCTTTCACAGCTTAATACACGAGAAAAACCATCAAAATTCGGCAAAAAGATTATAAAGATAATAAAATAAGCATTCATAGATATTTTAAATGTTATCCTGCATTAATTTTACCGTCAGGACATTCACTAGTAAATTTAAAGTAGTTCCGACTTTTTTTAACTTATATACTATAATTATTTAAAAAAAAATCAGATTTCTTTCGAATTTGACAATCTCTACCCAGAATTTAGCAACAAACTTTTTATTTAGTGGCCAAAAATGTATAAGCATATTATAAATTCATAAAGCTAAAAGAAAAAAGTGCCCATTATTAAGTAAGCTATTAGAAAGCTTTTCTAATAAAAAGGAAAACTTAGAAAAAGAGCAAAACGAAGGTAAATTTTAACTTGATAAAAATGTTCATAATTATAAATTTACTAAAACGGAAAAACTTTTAGGGTTTGATGAAAACAGTGCTTTCCTTATTTTGCCTTTTGTATTCCCAAACACGTCAAGGCAGAAAAGGGGATCAAATATCAATAAATTTTCAAAAATTGAAATTCAAAACAGTTTTGTTACCCATGTTGAGATAAGTTTATTTTCAACAAATTTTAAGAGTATTTTTACATTTTTAGCTCGAAAAACTAACTATTATTTTTGATATTAATATTTATGAGTTGGAAATACCTCTCAAAGCAATCGACATTTGTTTTAAGACTCATTAAACGCTGCATATCAACCTGATGCTCTTCAAATTTGAACATTTATGCAAACTCAACTTTATAATCTTTAACCATTATTATTATTATTCCGACGAAAACCATACATTTCGCCGAAAGCTCAATAAATCATTCATATTTTAACGTATATTTTACAAGATCGAAATCGAACTTTAAAATCATCTTTACCTCCACATGATTAATTAGTGCTTTTCACTAACTCCATATCTGACTTTATACTAAACCATAAAAGTGAGTTCGCTTCATAATGGAGTGCAAAATATGTAAAAGATTTTTAACTTTTGAGGGTTACTTATTCTACTTTTCTGTATATCATGTTGAGACATTGTTATATCCATGTGGATATGTATCTCATAGTACTTTATATTGTCCTACGGTATGTATTTATGGAGAAGTCGAATACCAAAAATTAGTTTGTGTTCCACACCATCACACAATTTTTTACATAATATTATGTAATATAGCATTGTATTTATAATTTTACGGATTTTTTTTCCTGTGTTATATTTAAATAAACTTTGTAATTAATAAATAATTATGGAAATAAAGTATTATTATTTTTTATATTGGTTTACCTTATCAAAACTTACAAAAAACTTGGTTATTGTATAAATCTACTAAGATTTATATTTATACAACTATAATTCTTTATCTTATAGAAAATGAAATTGTGGCTTCGTAGTTGTATTTTATAATAACTGGAGCTTCTGCCACCTATTTTACATATTTTAATTTATTTAGTTTTTCTGTTATTGTATACAAATTATTTTTCCAAGTGTACCAATAGAAACACAAGAAAACGCATCAAACTGGAAACAAAATGCAGCCAGAAAAAAGATAAACTGTGGTGAATCATACACTCTGTAGGCAATCGAAAAAGAGTATACTCGTATACAATACTAGTGATTTCGAGTACGATTTGAGTTACGAAAGTGACGAAGAAATATTTCAAAATTGTTCAGTTCGTAGTCCAGTTCAGACGTATTTGAGGTTATGTTAGTTTTTGTGTAAACTACGTGTGCTAGTTGTAGATCGGTTTTAACTGTTTTTATTATTTGTATCTCAAAAACAATAATGTAGAAGTTGACACCAAGATAACTAACGATGATGATCGCAAAAAATTAATTAATGATTTTAACAAGATGAAAAAATATGAATTGATTGATATATATTGATATATTATCTGGTCTGGTCTGGTACGAGGTTCGACAATTCGAATTCAAACTATTCGGATAATCATATTGAGTTAATAGACTGCTTAAAACAGCAAATCAATATACTCAAAGCGACGATAAATGATAAAAATACCATTATCAATTTATTGAAAAATAAAAATACGCAACCCATCCAACAGGTTAAAGATGTTGGAAAGTCGACAAGTGTGGTTCAAGCTTTAACTTTTAAACCAAAAGATCTACCCGAAAATGGTAATAGTAGTTCAAATAAATTAAGTGTTCATTCGAAGGTAAACAAAATTACTGTTGATAGCGTTGCCGGTCTTGACAATGTGATGAACCATGATTCAAACTCCGTCAATAAGAATGACATCGATATTCATGCCGATGGCTTCACGAAAGTCATCTACAATAAGAAGAAAATTCGTAACTCAACAACAGGTATTCGCAGTGTTCTTGGCAACACTTCGAACGACAGCTCAACATTAAAAGGTGTTCTGGCGAAAAGAAAATGATTATTTATATTCAGACTCGAAACACAAACCAATCCGGAGAATGTAACAAATTACATCAAAGGTAAAAAAAATTGAAATGTTTTGAGTTATTTTTTCAGATTTAAAAAAAATATTTTGGAACAATATAGAACAAACGTAGAACAATTTTAATAATTTTAATTTTTTTGAAAGTGCGGGACTGGCCAAAAATGCTGTTTTCCCTCCCAAGCCGTTATTTTTTCAGATTTTGAAAAAATATTTTAATAAAATAATAAAAATAATAATTAATAAAAAATATAATAAAAAATAAATAATAATTATTTTAATAAAAATTAAAATAATAATCGTTATAAGATTATAATATTCTATTAATTTAGTTATTATTCTGAATTTAATAAAATTATTACATTTTATATCCTTTTTTTGTACACTTATTCGGTGCGATTCTGATTGCAACATGGTTACATAGCAATATTGTTATCACTAGATTGTTACCCTAAGTTATAACCAACGTTGTAACAATGTCACCAAAAAGTGGTATTCTGTTTAAACACGAATAACCATGATGATTATAACTTATGCATAACCAAACCTTGTTATAAATAGTTCAAAAGTATCGTAAAAATAGTACAAATGTACAAATTATGACAGATCGATCCATCAGCTGTTGTGTTTTAACAAATATAACATAACCTTAATTATAATGAATTTTTTAATATATCAAATTAAATTTTTATTTAAAATTATTTTAAATTACATTAATGTACGGTGTACCCTAAAAAAATTATAAACGTACATTGCCAACTAAGTTATCACCATAACTTATCTCAGGGCCCATGGGATTTTTGTAACTCAATGGGTACAAAAGATTTCCCTGGGCTAGCTCAGGTGCTCTCTGGTTATACGAAGTAGTTATGTAGGGTGCCAAGTAATTAAATTTCAGGATTCCAGAGAACTTATTTGGTAATTACTAACCACTGAGATGTAAGGCAATTTACGAGAAAAGAAAAATATTAAGTAAATAAAAGAAACCACCACAGATTACATCGAGCACAATAAGATTTATTAATGGACAACAGAAAAAAAAGAATGATCAACAATGTCTTACAATTACCACTGATAATAATAATTTAAATTAACTAAATATGAAGAGAAAAGTCGTTGCGCACCATACGAGATCAAGTCACAGTTGTCTATTAGTTCTACGCAAAGTTTATAATTTTGAAATTTCCTAAATAAACTCTTAGGTAAAAAAAACTCTTCAAACGATTGTCATTAATTAGAAAAATATAAGTGTCGCTCAAGACCCGGAGAATTGCAATTCTTTTGAGTCGCGGCAATTTCACACTAACATAGGTGTGCCCCGAATGTTTAAATCAAAATCCGAATTTTGCGTATCGCTTCACAAAAAAAGATGTTTACGTGATGGCAAACTTTAACTTTTCCTACATAAAAATAAATTAATTTCTGCTCGAACTTAATAATACTGATTATATATAACATTGAAATTTACGCAACAATCAATAAAATAATATAATGACGTAACGAAATAGATAAACGTAGTATAAAACAAATAGATAATTTCGGGTGTTAACCGGTAACCAATTCCAAATCCAAAAAGTTGATGGTCCGGATAATATATAAAATCAGAAGTTGAAAGCGAAAATACACAGGACGTCAAATGGGTAGGTACGCAAAGATCCCGAAGGTAATAATATAACAGACTCTTATGCTGGTTATCATCAAAATAAGTTAGTAACTGATACGTCTAACCTTATGCTGGTTGCTGTGTGGAAGTTTGATGGAATATTGAACGCTCCAAGTCTCAATCCTCGTAGATCCAACAATACGAAAGAAGGAAGAACCACTATTTTAGGAATATTTCCAATCAAAATTAATTATTCCAAAATATATATCCCACGTGTGCCCGTAAAGGTGCAATAAAGAAAAATTTCAAAATGGAGCACTCTTCCGAAATAGAAGTTGTCAGGTCACACAAGGCTATCGTGATCCAGAGAATTTCAGGAGAACTCACAACAAAACTGCTACCTTTCTTTTCAAAATCGCTTTTCGTTCTTAGTTAAAAACCCCGTTCTTATTATCTTATCCATACGCACATTTTTCCAAAAATCAAACATGTTCCCAAAGAATCAAAACTTAACCCAATCGCCATCTAATATAAATATATCAAACTATACAAACTTAAAATTAAAGAATTCGGCACAATAAATTAAAATAAACTCCAATAACATAAAATTCATGTAACAACGGTTTACACACTATGTAATATGTTTAAGGTGGTACACACTATTATAGTGTTACATACCTACACAAGGGCCACTTGTACAGCCCTTAATTTTATTGTGATTTATTTGTGTTTCAAACTTGGAATTTTAGATGTTAGCTCTTACATCTAAAATTCAACATGATTGAAAATAAAAGAAGAGGAAAAAAAGCAACTCTAAATCAAATGGAGTTGATAGTACATTGTTTGTCTACTGACAAAATATTTACAACGGGTAAGTGCCATCCATCCCAACCAAACGAGTTGGAGCAAAAATGGGAGGAACTAAGCAACAGGTTAAATTTAGAACCTGGTGCGAATAAAACTGCCAAGCAGTGGCGAACTGTAAGTATATTTTCAGTAAAAGGGTTAATTTTTTATTAAAATTTTCATTTTTAGTTCGTTTCCGAATGGAAATCGATGGTTCGCAAGAATGCACGAACCTTCCATCAAAATTTAGTGCGGACAGGTGGAGGTGCTTATATTCACGGAGACTAGTCCGAACTAGAAAACAGATTAATGGGGGCCATTGGTTGGCTAGCCGTTACTGGAAATGAAGAGCTGCCTCAGGAAATAGACCCTGAGGAACCAGTCCATAATGTGGAAATAGTAAGAAAACGATGTCGAGATGAAGATCCAGATGAAGATATCATTGAAATTGCAGTTGATATGATTGAAATTGCAGCTGAGGAAGCCGAAGAGGAACATTTACCTCAAAATATCTCCATAACAGGTATTTTCCTCACTTTTAATAAAATTTATAACCGAATAATATTTATAATGAATTAAAACTGTTTTTATCATTAATTTATTTCTTTTAGGTACACAAAGAACAGTACCAAGAAGCGAAGAAGAAGAAACGAGCACGGTACGAGACAAATAAGACACAGCTGCAGAAATCCGCAGAGCTATACAGCAACTCTGCAAATCAATTAAGTACAGCTGTATCGCAGCTCTTGGGCAGCATTAATTTACTAGCTTCTGCCATCACCAAGTTTGCCGATGTATTAAGTAGTAGGCAGCTATAATTATTGTATTTATAAAATATTTATTTATTTTGTTTAGTAATAAATATAAAATTTAAAAAACTATAGCGCGTTGTCGGTCTCTGTCTAGCATTGACAGGGACTTTCGTAGGCCATGAAATTTGCGTTGTAAGCTCACCTCTTATATTATACATCCGTGATTGTTATTGTAACGTTGTAGTTATAGACAGAGAGTTCAAATTTTCTGTGCGTGCAACCACATTATCAGTTAAAATGGAGTGTAAATTTCTTTTGAGTCGAGAGGGAAAAGAAAAACCAACAGAAGGTGCCTTCAAAAAACTGTAAGAAAAGTACGGAATCAAATCAACGCACCCCCCCCCCTGTTCCTACCAAAGTGGAAGATTTGATAATCCCAGACGATTTCAAACAATTTAAGTGCGCCGATGGTGAGCTAGACAGCTTCCTGTTAGCTGACAATGGTCCAGTTTCCAACAGAATTATCATTTTCGGACGTAAAAAAAATTTAAAGGTAAGCTTAAAACTAATTAAAATAAAATTATACAGAATATCGCTTATGTGCAAATTAGTCGTATTTCAGGGTTATTAATATGTTTCGATAAAAAAGAAGGTATTGTTAACATTTGTAAAATTTACTGAATTTAATTCGTTACCTCGCTTCTTTGGATTTGATTTTCATGTAATTTTTTTTTAATTCTAAAAATTTTCTAAAACTAAGAAATTAATTCCATTACAAAGCTAAAATCAGTTCAGTTTGACTGTCCTATATTATTTCACTATTTTGATTGATTGAATAGTAATTATTACTACTTTTTTATTTCAGATTTTGGTCGAATCTAATCATTGGTTTGTGGACGCTAACCTTCAAATCTACACCTCCTTTATTTTATCAAGTCTACACCATATTAGCAAAAAAATTTGGAGCTGTGCATCCGATAGCGTACGCTCTATTGCCTAATAAGTCGGAATCTACGTATCTGAATATGATAGATTTATTAAAAACGTCTAGCAATGTAGATCTACGTGCATCGAGAATATCCTGTGATTTTGAAATTGCAGCGATCAATGCATTTCGAACGAGTTTTCCCGGGGTAGACATAGATGGGTGTCTATTTCAGCTTACAAAAAATGTAAAAAAGAAAGTAGGAGAACTTCATCTACTGCGACGATATAACAATGAGTCGGATTTTGCGGTTAATGTTCGAATGATCACATCGTTGGCGTTTTTAAAAATCGAAGATCTCGATGAAGCGGTAGATTTGCTTTACGAAGAATTGCCGACAGAACTGCAAGAATTGCTACAATGGTTTGGCAATATTATATGGGTAGTTCCAACCGACGTGGAAATGGTCGCCGAAGGCCAATATTCGCTCCCCAACTTTGGTCTGTTTACGAAAGGGTGATGTCCAATACAGACAGAACAAACAATTTTGCGGAAGCAGCACACAGGCTCTTACAAAGCGAACTAGGTATGGACCACCCCACTGTGTGGAAGTTCATAAATACACTTAAAAAAATCCAACATGGCCGTGACATTTATTATAATAAATTATTAGCTGGACATGAACCATCAAAAAGACTTAAACGTTATATAGATGCCGATAAGAGGATTACAAAAATTGTAACAGAATATACTACTACTCGTAGTTTTATAAAATATTTGAAAGCAATTTCGTATAATTATGAAATGGAACAATAACAGGAAGAAAGTAAACCCAATATCCTAGTAATTATTTATTGGATATTCACAAAACTTTAGTACTTTTCATCTTTTTTATTTAAGTTTGCTTTCAGATCAGAACAACTTTTGAAGACGATCTTGAATAAAAATGATCAAAACTAGTAAAGTTTTGTGAATATTTAATAATTTTCCTGTTTTGTGTTTTGTCTAGAATTTAAGTATTAGTTCATTGTTTTTGATTTATGTAGTTACCTGGTAAATTTATTATTCGCTCTTCCGGGAGTAAAGAGATTTTCAAAGTAAATCTACAATTTATTTTCAAATGGAATATGTCTATTGTAGTTTCGTTTTAAAACATAAATTTCATACATTTTTAAAAATTAATTTATATAAAATTAAAATTATTATAATTATGTTAACTATTATAAATATATTATGTACAAATTTCGAAATCCCAAATTTCGTAATCTTTCTGTACTTCAGTTCAACAACTTATGAGATTATAATAAGAAACCAGGTATCTAGAATTTGTAGCAAAAGCTTCTAAGTCTATCGTTTTTAGCGTATTTATTTAAAAATTTACAACAGTTTATTATAATAAAATAATGGTATAAGTATTTATAATAATGTAATGAAATAAGAATTTTCGTGGTATTTGACTTGGGGCCTTATGGGCATGTGGTTTTGTGGCAGTGGTATTGTGGCTGTGCGGTATAAAGGTTTTGCGGCCTTGTAGTTAGTGGTCTAGTAGCGGTGGTCTAACGGCTGTGGTCTACTGGGCGCGGTCAAATGTCCTATTTATAGACCGCTTTAATGTATGTTCAATTGACGTTTGGATGTTCACTGGACGTTTTATGTACGATAAAAAAACATACTAAGAACTTCAGTAATGGACGTCCTACGAAAGCACAGGGTTGTGACAAAGGTACTTTTCATAAACGTCCATGGAACGTTACATGTCCTGTTGTGGATGTGAACTGTACGTCCAAATGTCCATAAGCGGACATACTTTTGACATCTATAGGACTATTTTGTGCTATATGGGTAAGGTACCACTCTACAAATATTTAAGAATACACATAAAAACCGTGGAAGAAAGGTGAAGGGTTGTCGATATAGTAATGAAATTAAAAAATTTGGTTTAACTTTACACTATTATTCAACAAAAGCTTATGAATTCTGTAGGTACGCCTTGCTAACATATTATTACACTTTCTTAGTAGATATTTTTATGCACTTATCAGCTATAATTTTTTTTAAAGTTGGATTTAATTCAAAATTTATGATTTTTTATGAATTTATGACAAATGGCCGCCCTGTAGTGTAACAAAAATGGGCCTAGAAGAGAACATTAAATATTATGAGGGCAACGATCCAAAACATAAATCACGTTTGATTCAGGAGTATTTGTTATATAAATGCCTTAAAGTTCTACATCCACCTGCTCAGTCTCCTGACCTTAATCCCATAGAAAATCTATGGGATGAATTGGACAGATTGGTCAGAATTGGGGACAGCCCCCATAAACAGTAAGCAAGAGTTAATTTGACGCTTACAAGAAGAATGGGCTCTTATTGGTAAAGACTATTTACTAAAAATTATTAATAATATGCCCAAACGTTTGAGTGAGACATAAAGAGTACCCCATAAAATATTAAAAAGATTTATTGATTTTTATAAATAACAAAAAAGTGATATTGCCCGAGTTCTTTTTCGGCGTACATTTCTAGTAATAAATTGTTTAAAGTTGGAATGTCTTGTTGATTTTAACATTTTTAAAATTATTTTTAGTGTTTGGTAAACTTAAGGACTGTTTATCAAATTATAAGTTGACACCTCTGTTTTTTATTTTAATAATAATAAAACTGTAGATATTACACAATAGTGGCGTTTTTCTTCTTCAAAATACAACTTACATCATAAACATAATGTAGGATTGAGACGCTACTGACGACTACGACGATACGAGACGCCACTGACGATACTAAGACGGACATGGCAGTTATTATTAAGACGGCAAGAGCGCTGGAAGGCGACCGGCAAAAAGACGTAATAAAGACGAAAGATGAGATTATTGTGAATCATTATTGTTTTTTGTGAAGTATTATTGTTTGTGTTATGTATGAACTTTTATTATTAAACCAATTAAAAAAGACGTCTGTTTAAATAGTTTAAGACGAGAAAAGATATAAGAACTACAATAATTTGGTCCTTCGACACGAATGAGCTAATTAAATCAAGTGGACGATTTAATTGGACATATGAATACAGTGAATTTCAAAACGAACATCAATTCAAAGCGTAATCTGCAAGCAACACCGACTGCCAGAGAAAGAAAGAACGAAGCGCCGAGTGTTCCCGCCAGAAATATCAGTGGGTCAGTGGTAAGAACCAATTCACATTACATTTCAAGCTTTTATTTTAGTAACAAAGTACAAAGTGGAAATCATTCTTTTCAAATCAGGGTTATTCTTTATTGTTTAGATAAAGTTCAAACGTGAATTTTTATGTACAGGGTGTTTGGCATTGTAGTAAATTTCAAATACCAAGCAATTCGATTGGATGCTTTAATCCAGCAAAGAGGTAAGCTCAAGGCTAAATTAACGAGATTCAGTACGTTTTTAACAAAATGTCAAGCAAATGCGTTAGAGGTTGTTTCGAAAGAGCAAACGATCGAAACACAGGAGCGATTAGATGTAATAAATACAGTTTTCAAAGATTACGATAGTTTGCATAGTGAAATGTGCTAATTAATGGCAGATACTAACTCAATCGACGAGGATCTCTCACAATTCGAAAATTCTTAGTATAGTGTTATTATTATTATTAATTTTAATATTCTTTTATTTGTTAATTAAAAATAAATTATTGTAGTAAATAAAATCTTTAGCTCTGTCTATAGTGCGTTTTTCGGGTACATTACTTGTGAACCTTGAATCAATTTCCCTTGTTCGTTTCCATCAACTATTTTTATCTTTTTTTATCTTTTATCTTTTTACCGTCATACAAAAACAGCATTTAGTGTTCAAATTCTAATCACACTTCCAACCTTCAAATGAATTCTGTGCACTGAATTAAAAGTGGTGAAGTAGCTCTACTGCTACAAAATGCTACAGCATTTAGATTTTATTTCTCTTGCTGATATAGTATACTTAAATTGGCCTAAATTTGATACCCGATAAAATCCAAATTCCGTTGATGGAAGAGGTGCCTTAAAAAATATGTAATATTATGTAGCCACGCGACTACTTAAAGGATAACGAAAAAAGTGAGCGCGCATGAGATGCTGAGGCTTATGTATTTGAGCGAGTGAGATGAAGGAACGGGCAAGGAAGCCAGCTGATATTTATAAATAACTTTAATTCATTTAATAATCTTTACTGCTTGTGTTAATTAAGGAAACTGTAAATATAATTTGTGTGATATTCAGACGTGATATTTGCCAAAAAAAACAATAAAATTTACATCTAAGTCTTTGGTGAAGTGTCATAAAATTAAAAAAATTTGAAAATTTCATAAATTAAAATACACAAATGTTGTTCTGCTTGAAAATGTAAGTGATACAGCAGGATATCATGTTCAATGTTTTAAAAACCCTGTGGCGGTAATGAAAAAGTATTTAGAAATACCATTGCAAAGTAAATATATAAAATTATTTTTATATTGTTATTTATTTAACGAGTATTGTTAATTTATTATTTAATTAGTATTCTCAACGAAAATGAAGCAAAATTTGCATGCCATAAGGTGAAGAAGTGAACAAAATTTAACCACGAGGAAATTAAAATATTAAAACAAAAAATTTTACTTTTTAAGATTGAAAATTAATTACACCGAGAGTCTCATGCTGATTATTTGCCATGCCTTACCCTAATCAACCCCTACGTTGTTTAATTAAGATTGAAAAATCACGAAATTAAAAATAAAAAATTATTTTTATAAAATTATTAATTTTTTACAACAATTTTATACAGGGGGGAATCGCAATATATCAATCAATTTTTTTTTGTTTATTTAAAACTAATAATACCGTTTATTTATTTTTTTTAAATTTATGTTCCCTATTTTTCTAAAAATTTTGAGATTTTAATTATTCATAAATATAGTATATTGATATTAATTTTAGAATCAACATCGGCTGCAGAACGACCTGAAGAACTAGTAAGGCTGTCCTCTCAAGATGACAATGCATCCCACGGTGTTGATAATATTAACGTAGAAATTCTAGATGATACAATGCAAAGTGTGGAGAAAGTACGATTTATTTGCGATAAAAAAGTTAAAAAATTAAAGGATTTTATCAGCTCTTGCATAGTACATGCAAAAATATAGTTTTTCAAAATGTCGCAATTCCTGAAGACAATAAATTAATAAAAAAAACTAAGAAATTCATCAAAAGAAGAAATTTTCTCATATTGCTTGCCGCCTCTCTGTTATAGAACAATTTAGGAAGTAAACCAGCAACTTCAGCACATCAGATATTCAAAAATTATCATAAGAGGAAATCAGTGACTTCATTGCGGAAAATGTAATTGATTCCAAAAAGTGTTTTACATTTGACTATATCTGTAAATTTTACGTAGCAACTATTCAGAAGATAACTGACGATAACGGAGATAAATATGATAATCGGTGCAATTTTCTAAAAACGTTGTTATCGCAGTTGTTACTTAACATTTGAAAAATAACAACTACAAATAACAATCTTCTTAGCAACTTAAAATATTTTGCAATTTTGTAATACACAATTTAGCAATGTTATTAACCATTAAGTACCAAGCATATTTTTTTAGATTTCAAAGGTTGTTTTCTTTGAAATAGTTTACAAAAAAATAGTTATTTAAAGATGTTCCTTATCATTTTTTGATTTAGGGCTCTATGTCCGAGAAATTTTCAATTTACTACCATATCCTCCCAATGTCCTCATTCGAGGACATCCTAATTTAAACTCAAATTGTACGTAAATTATTTTTTATTTACAATCGGAAATATTTTTAACGCAATTCCTAAACATTTTCGATATCCCTCATATATTTTTTGCTTTATTACAATGACCTTGTTGAACGATAAAAAAACAATAGTCTAGCCTACAAATTTCGTCTTACTCATAAAAATAATACACTCATAAAAATATTTATTGAGGTACTTGAAATTTGATATTTTTTGAAAATCAAAAAATAAATACGATGAGTGATGTTTACCAATGTGGACAAAAATTTTTGTTATAAAAATGAATAATTTTTTAGTCCTTAAAAAAATACATAAGTTACTGTCATCAAATGAGGACATTATTGTTACTTAATGGGTTAACAGAATTTTATAACAATCATTGTTATAATCTGAATCGAGTAGTACGTCGGTGCTTAAAATTATAAATTTATATAAATTATAAACTTCAAAAACAAAGGTAACTTATAAATTTTATTTCCTTATTAACCTAGAAATAATTTGTTCGTGTTGTGTTGTACGTTTCTTTATCAGTTTTTCGAGTTGAAATTATTTTGAAATAAAATAATAAGTTGAATTAGTGACCATGAATAAATTACCAATAAAAGCAAAAATTCGATCCCAAAAATGCAATATCAATCAGCATAATTTAATGGTAAATTATATTTTTAACAATAAACTAATGGTCGAAAAGACAAACCAAAACGAAAAAAGTGATTTATGCGAAAAATGGAAGAAATTAACTTGTATTTTAAACAATGAAAATGGGGCTACAAAGACCGTTGAACAGTGAAAAAAGAATAAGTTGTATAATTATATATTAGCCTAATAATTGTAAATTACTTTTACATTTACCTATACGTTGCATTTTTAGACCTTTGTCGAATATAAATGTAAGGTCAAGAGTAAAGCCCGAAATTACCAACAGTCAATGAATGCAACCGGTGCGGTGGTGGTGTAAATAAAGCACCAAATTTGAACGAACTCGAAGAGAAATTAATGGGATTGTTGAGATAGGTGTCCGTTAGTGGTGATCCTGATTTAGAAGAAGTGGGTATAGCTGCTATAGCGAATCCATAATTTAGTGAGATGTAATAAACATGTTAACTAATTCATCATCAATAGTCATCAATAACGATTCAAAAAGTTGGAAAAGTTGTAATCGTCATCATATGCATAAGTACGCCACGTATATACATACATCACTGAAGCTGTAATATAAGTAAAAATATTTTAATTATTATATTATATTAATTATATTATATTCAATTATATTCAATATATGTGACTTGGTCTACGAAAAAATGGGTCATAGGTGTTAAAAACTCATTTTCCAGTTTTTTGCCGATTCGGATTGAGTTTGAGATGCTTCTTCACATGGTTAAAACCAAAGTCATAACTTGTTTAAAAGTTCACTTAAAATTAAGAGAAAAACGAGTACAAATACGAAAAAAAAACAGAATTTATTCAATGTGATTCATCATCATCGCCATTCGAATTAACATCGTTGTCAAACCTATCATTGTCCTGGACGTTGTCTTCGTCGTTTTTACAAGAATATTGTCTGTAGCCGGCACTGAACTTTTCATCCACAACTTTTTTTTAATTCTTTTTGTGATGCGGAAGAGTAACGGAAACGATTGCATAAACGTGATAAACATTCATAAACTCATTTCTTAGTTTATTGATACATTTTTTATAGATAATTACATGATCTACAATTTTTGTCTGAGATAATTTTATGATAAAACTTACCGTTTTGCTGAAAATCGCAAAAAAACAATTTCTTTTACCTTTGACCTCGAATAAATTTTTTTCCACGTACCGGATCGATGAGGACTTTTTAAATTTCATTTATAATTATGTTTTGAACAATTTTACCAATTTTCAGCTTTTTGAGAATTAGTGTACCTTCGAATGTCTAGATTGACCGGACTACAATTCAACATCGTTGGATAAAAATGAAATCAGTAAATCAATTGCTAAAATTAAACAATACCTTGTTTTAACATCGAAAATGTTTTTGCGATAGTTATCTTGTAAAAATTGACAAACGGCAAATCGACAAATAAATATATAAACCGCCGGTTTTTTAAATTTGAATTATAACTGCATAAACACAATAGTTGATATACTATTTGTTCAGAATTGTTAAACTGTTTTTTGTAATATGTAGCCCCCATGTTACGCTCATGTACCTTTTTGTGTTGCTGGTTCTCTATGTTAGAGCGGCTATCATTCTTGTACTGCACCCTTGAATAGAGCAGCCGTGCTAATAGATGTTAAACAAAGTATTGGCGTTTCTTTTCTTCAAAATACAACTTACATCATAAACATAATTTGGTCCTTCCACACGGATGAGCTTCCACAAGCAACACCGGCTGCCAGAGAGAGAAAGAACGAGACGCCGAGTGTTCCCGCCAGAAATACCAGTGGGTCAGTGGTAAGTCAATTCTCATTACATTTCAAGCTTTTATTTTAGTAACAAAGTACAAAGTGGAAATCATTCTTTTCAAATCAGGGTTATTCTTTATTGTTTAGATAAAGTTCAAACGTGAATTTTTATGTACAGGGTGTTTGGCATTGTAGTAAATTTCAAATACCAAGCAATTCGATTCATTCGCAGGGTTATACGGTTTTTAATTAGTTTACATTCAATTTACTTAAAAATGGATGCTTTAATCCAGCAAAGAGGTAAGCTCAAGGCTAAATTAACGAGATTCAGTACGTTTTTAACAAAATGTCAAGCAAGTGCGTTAGAGGTTGTTTCGAAAGAGCAAACGATCGAAATATAGGAGCGATTAGATGTAATGAATACAGTTTTCAAAGATTACGATAGTTTACATAGTGAAATGTGCGAATTGGTGACAGATACTAACTCAATCGACGAGGATCTCTCACAATTCGAAAATTCTTATTATAGTGGTATTGCGTTAGCAAAAACATTGTTAGGTGAGGGTGGTACAATGTCGAGATGTAATTCAAGCCAAAGTATTGCTTCAAACGGTATTAACAATCACAGCTTTTCAAATTCACCTAAGGCAACGCGTTATTTAAATTTACCTAAAATTAACCTTATGAAATTCTCAGGCGATGTGAACGCATGGGTGCAATTAAAAAATACGTATTTCAGTATGATTCATGAAAATAATAAAATTACCCCAATACAAAAGCTTCATTATTTAAAAAATAGTCTAACTAATGAAGCTGCTGACGTCATCAGCACAATCGAATTCACACCAGAAAATTTTATGAATTAGCAGCTAATAGATGTTAAACAAAGTATTGGCGTTTTTTCTTCTTCAAAATACAACTTACATCATAAACACTATTTAAAAATTTTATATAAGTTACAATGCTATCGAGGAGCTAGAAACAGAAGCTACGTATTCATCAGTTTCACGTACCGGAATATGTCCAGAGGCAATCAATAAAGATGAAAATTTGTCAACAGGTATGGCATTTGATAATTTCGACCGATTTGTTGATACCAAGAATGGAAAGGACACTCTCCATGACACGGTTGGAATAATATATCAAAACATTGACCACAACCTCGAACACGAAACTGAAGAAGAACAAGAAGAAAAAGCTGAAGGCACTACACATAATAAACGTAGAAGACGATCTTTCGAAACAATCGAGTATGAATTACCACAGTGTGCTAAGAAACTAAAAAAAAACTACTAATATTCAAAGTGAAAGTGAAGAAGAAGTAAATATAATTGTGCATAAGAGTCTTTATGATCGGATTGACAATATTTGGATGCTAAGTCATGCTTTCGGATTAGTAAATACTCCTTATGGACTGGTTTCAACAGTAAAATAATGATAGATGATACTCCACAACAATTAATTTCATATTTGGCTCCGATTAATGACTCACCAACAAGCAATGCAGTAGTTTTGGCAACTATGCAACAATGCATGTCAGTCTTGCAAGAGCTAAGTCAAGAGTACATGCAAGTGACTTACGATTTAGCAATTGCAAAGATTGCACTGCAAATTCAAGCTACGGAAAATAACACCTTCCAAAAACTATTCATACACTTGGGTGCTTTTCATGTAATGATGTCATATTTTAAGGCGATCGGGAAATTCATAAACGATTGTGGTTTAACAACCATCATGCTTGAAAGCGAAATGCTTGCTAGTGGATCCGTTTCAAGTTTCATTGAGGGCAAGCATTTTAATCGATGTAAGAGATTACACCCTATGATGGCTTTAGGGTTACAAATAATGCATTTTAGATCTTTTCTACAAAATAAAAATATTCAAATTTCTCAAGAGATCGAAGAAGAAATTGAAAGATTACGGACCTGCCAGACACCTTCATTTTTTATTCACAATGAAAGCGTGAAAGAACTCTATAATGATTATGCTATTTACGAACAACAAACGTTAAATGATGAGCATGGGAAAACAGCGCAATTTTATATGATTTACATTAAGCTTGTTTATCATTACTTACAACTAAGCAGAAGCATTCGTGCTGGTGACTTCCAATTGTATGTTTACGTTTTACCGAAAATAACAAATTTATTTTTCGTATTTAACCATCAAAACTATGCGAAATGGACTGTTCAATACCAATACAATCTAACGAAAGTTTCCACAACTCATTCTGGTTTAGAGCAGGACTTCCAAAAAGGATTTTTTGGAATCAAGCGTACCAATAAACCATTCTCAAGACAGCCTATTGATCTTACATTAGAGCACACCATTAATGCAGATGCTGCGAGAACACTTACTGGTATCGCAATCTGACTCACTCGATTGCAGCTCGCCAACGGTGGGCGAGAAGTCACGACATCCGCTCTACAATAATTACACACGTGTTAGAAGAGTTAGGAATTACCAAGAAGCAAGACATTTCAGCAGAATTGCAACCACATAATATTCAAAAAAGTTGTCAACAACTTAATAAGTTTATAAACTAGTTCGATCAATATGTGAATCCGTTCAGCTTAGATTTATCGCCAGATCAGTTGTTTAACATAGCTTCTGGGAAAGCTGCATCACCCCAAGTAGAAGAGTTTCTTTTAAATATCCAAAAAATCGGTGAAGAGCTACGAACTACTTTTATATCTGAATGTGCAGCTGATCAAAAAGATTTGAAAAGGCCGTCAAAAAAATACCCATACATAACTTTTCAAGTCTACTTGTAAAGAAGAAGTCCGTGAAAATTGGAGGTAAACATCAAGAGTTCAAGATACAGCGAGATTTATTCGGACGTTTGTTGGGAATTTCGATGGACCACGAAATTGATGTTTTAAAAATTTTATCATATCCAATAACTCCTGTACCTCTTGCTTTATGTCATCTAGATGGTGGTTTCTGTTAAACTGACAAGGCAATCAAGAACCACCACATAATATGGATGTTTTCTTGATTGATGGATTTTTCATTTTCCATTCCATGAAAGAGGTCCCCAAAACATTCGGGAGTATTTCAAAGAAATTTCTGCAAATGGTGTCAAAATATTCCACCCGAAGAATTGATGTAATCTTTGACCAATATTTGCATCCATCAATAAAAGATTGTGAAAGATGTCTACGACATGAAGCATCGTTGATTGATTACACCATTTCTGGGCCTGAACAGGTGCGACCGTCGGATTTTGGGAAAGAATTGAAAAATACAAATTTTAAGGAGGCTCTTGTAGATTTTTTTACAAAACATTGGTGTAGTGAGGAAGTAAAATCATTTTTGGGTAACCGACAGATTTATTTAAATTTTAGAAATTGTCATTCATATCAACTTGTTGATGACAGTATACAATCAAGTGTTGTTGAAGATCTTTGTTGTATTTCACATGAAGAAGCAGATACTACAATAATTTATCATGCTTGCAATATCGCTGAGCAGTCGAATATTGTTATGAGAACCTCTGATACCGATATTTTAATTATTTTTGTCAGTAATTACAAAGCTTCGGATGTGAATGAAAATTTTAGTAAAAAAATACAAAATTTTGACGCAACCTCAATACCGCCATGTAAGAGTGAACTCTACCAACAACTTCTGAGAGCCCATTATATTTCAACTATTTGGAAAAACGCTTACAAAAAGCAACCTACAACGTTGGACCCATTGGAGTACGGCTGGATTGAGCAGAACAACACATTTGTCTTCAAATGGTTTGAAGGAGATCAACTTCCATCTTTTGTGAGTGACTTGATTACCAATGTCCCTGGTAAGTTGATGAAAATTAATTTTTTAACAAATATGTTCAGATTAATTTACTAATTATTTATATTTTACAATTTACGGTTTATTTTTACAGAATCCGATTCAATAGATGATGAAGAAGAGTTCGCCTACGATAAACATGACTCCGATGATGATAATGATGAATGAAGATTGAAATCAATGAACACAAATATATTTCGTAATGCATGGATGATTTATTTTTTTTAATTAATCTAATCTTTCAAATTTTGTCTTAAATGAATAAAAAAAAAATTGAAATACAGAATTGAATTATTTTTTTTGTTATCTGCAGTATACCTTAATATTAAGATTATTTCGTAATATATTGAGATGAATTAAAAATCAAACCAGATAAATTCCTGAATCCAAATTATAAGTTACAAATTTATTTCGAATTACAAAACAAAATTTTCTTTTACACATTTTACCTCAAAATTAAAAATATTTCGATTTAAATAAACTGGATGAGTGTATTAACCACAGTAGCTTTGAACCGTACAAGTCTGTAACTCAAGAAGGTTCCATTTGTTAATTTTGTAATTTATAGTTTATAGTTTTATTTTAGTTTATTGTACATTACTTTTAAAACGTTTAAAGAGTGCGCGAGGTTAAAAAAAAAAATAATATAAAAAAATAATCAAGAAGGAAGAAAAAAAAGAGGGAGTGAAAAAAATATAATAAACCGGGTGCCGGCTGAATTTTGAAGAGAAATTAATCTCTCGAATTTTAATAAAATAAAAAAAGAAAAGGACGATTAAGTTCGAGAAGAGGCTCTCGAAAGCATAAAAATAGAATTGTTGAAGTGGTGAAGAGGTAAAGTTTGGAAAGAAGATTGCTAGAGAGGAGATAACTGTGGCGGAGCAGAGAACGACGGCGAAAGTACAAAAGGAGGGAAAATAGTTAAAAAAAAAAGGTATTCCGTTAACGGTATATTTAAAGTTTGATTTCATTAGTTTAAGTTTCTGTTTCTGTTTATGTTCATTGTTTTATGTTTATAGAAAATAAAGGTACGGTGATTAACCACATCCAGTTTTATTTCCAAAATTAAAAACGTTTAGATTGGTGACCAAAACTCCAAGCACCACCAGGAAATTTATCTGGTTTAAGTGAAAAAAAAAAACACGACAATATATACTTTATTTATCATCAATGTTATAAAGTTTAGTATGTAGAGTACAAAAAAATATTAATTTCTATAAATACAGAGATACAGTAAATTATAAGTGAGTTAAATTGATGTAAAACAGCGATCGTAATACATAGACATCTGACCGGGTAGTAGCTGAGAATTTGTTATCTGCTGATGAGTGTACTCAATAAAGACGTCTGCCGTTATCAATATAAGTTTTTAAGACTATAATGAATAATATATCTCAATGGCAGATCTGGTCAAATACTTTCAAAATTTTATTTTTTTTAGCACTTTCAAAACTGTCTGCCGCAATGTTAACCGCGCGATAATGGTCTGCCATTTTTATTTTTCGATAATAATAATAATAATATATTTTAAGATTTCAAAACGGCAGACATGGTCAAATGCATTTAAAGTTCACCAAAAATCGATACCTGTCCTACCTGCGCACTAGCCGGGTCCACCGCTTTGGGCTTTGTGAGTCCCCACCTCATGTATAGTAGGTATAGGGGCCTCAATGTACAAAAACCCAAGTCTGGTTAAATACATGCAGGTAGCCGCCTACTGGCTCTTAGACTATAAGGATCTGGTGCGGGAGATTGGAATGGAGGGCGGTCCACAAGAGGCGAGAAAGAAATAAATTAATAATTTTAATTATTTTTGTTATTACTCTGCTATTATTTTAGTTTAACGTAATAAAGTAAATTTAAGTTCAAATATTTATATTTGTTTTATTAACAAATATAACAGAGCACAGAGAGTACTTCATCGATCAAGCTCAAATCTCCCTAGGAAAAGGTGCATTAACCCATTAAGTACCAATGTCCTCATTTGATGACAGTAACTTATATATTTTTTTAAGGCCTAAAAAATGATTCATTTTTATAACAAAAATTTTTGTTCGCATCGGTAAACATCACTCATCGTATTTATATTTTTATTTTCAAAAAATATCAAATTTCAAGTACCCCAATAAATATTTTTATGAGAGTGTAACTTAGACGAAGTTTGTAGGCTAGACTATTGTTTTTTTATCGTTCAAGAAGGAAAAAATGTTTAGGAATTGCGTTAAAAATATTTCCGATTGTAAATAAAGAATAATTTACGTACAATTTGGGTTTAAATTAGGGTGTCCTCAAATGAGGACATTGGGAGAATATGGTAGGGTTACTGTCAGACAACGATCATCACGAATTTCACAATTTCAACTGCACTATAAGAAAGAGCACAATTTTCTGAGTATAATGCAACAAAAATTTTTGCGGTCCGTACATTCGTTTTCGAAAAAAAGGCATTTTAAAGTTATTAAAAGCAAGGTAGTGGTAACCCGATACACCCCGTTGCAACGTGTCGAGCCACGGTCAACTGGCACGTTCCGTTCCTATTCTTCATTTTGTTGACGGTACGAGTGCTTTAATACACTCTTAATGTTGTTGTCATTGGTGATCGACACCCGGACGAGTTCTATGGCGTCGAGTTCCACCCTTGGCGAGTTCTGTCATTTTTCAGGGATTTTTTTTAATTATTTTGCCTTACACAAAAATCGCTAATCATGCAGCCGTGTTAAAAGGTGTATCTAAAATACATGTAAATTTAAATTTTTCAAATTCGATTTTTACGAGAACTAATGCATGGACCGCAAAAATTTTTGTTTTAATATGCTTAGAAAAGTGTCCTCTTTCCTATAGTGCAGTTAAAATTGTGAAATTCGTGATGATCGTTGTCTGACAGTTCCCTATGGTAGTAAATTGAAAATATTGTATATCGTGGCGACAATACTAATAAATTTTAACATAATTTATTTCAGTCACACTCCCATATAGGAGTTGCCAGACTTGAACGACGGGGCCAGGCTTGTACCAGTCCTGGGCAATCGAGCCTCGGCAGTTCAATATTAGGCCATACCTGGGGCAGCCCTGAGTAACCAAGCTTGGGCCAGACGTGGACAACCAAGCATCGGCTTTCTCAATGTTGGCCTAAGCTTGGGTCAGCACTGGGCAACCGAGGTTGGGCTGTTTGGGGTTGGTTCATACTTGGGCCAGACGTGGACAACCAAGCATCGGCTTTCTCAATGTTGGCCTAAGCTTGGGTCAGCCCTGGGCAACCGAGCCTCGTATATTTGATGTTGGCCCAAGCTTGAGTCAATCGTGGACAACCGAGCCTTGGCAGTTTGATGTTGACCCATGCCTGGGTCAGCCCTGATTAATCGATCTTCAGAGTTTAGTTTTATAAATAAATAATTATTAAAAAGAAAAATAATTATATGAAATGCATAAATTAAAATTATATATTATTATTCTTGTTAGGTATTATAGTCAAATTCATTTTAACTCAAGTATGGCTAAATCGTTTAATGCAATAAGATCTAATGCATTAAATTTGGTTATCTTTGTCATACATACAAAAAGTAACTATTAGAAAAGTGACAGAAAATAAAAATACTTCGAGGTTTTTACTTTTTTTCGATGCGCCATACATTTTTCCAATTTTGTACTTGATTTGGAAAGAATAGACATTCCTTTATATAATATACACAAAATATTTACTTTATTATGCTTAGATGGGGTTCTAGCAACCTCTACTTCTCTACTTCATTTTGCAAATGTGCCGGTCTATCGACAAACTTCAATAAATCAAGAGGTAATTCAAAATCCGTTTTGCTACAATTTTCAATTTTTTCTTTCATAGAACGCTTTTGTATTACGTCTAGTTTATGCACTCACAAATTTATTTAAAAATACATATATTTACCTATATAAAATAAGCACTAAAGTCAGGGCCGTATTTAGACTAGATTTTCGGGGGGGGTTTTAAATAAATTAAAAAATAAACAGCTAATTTATTAAAATACAAAGGAAACTAATATTCAAAACAAAAAATAAACAATATTTAAAAAATAAAAAAAAGCTATAATAAAAAACAAACAAAATATAAAATTAAAAATAGACTAAAATCGGCAAAATAAATGCAATTTAAAAAAACTTAAAGTACCAACTAAAATCATCTTGCTCTATGAAAATTTATCCTAAAACCAGGTCACTGGGGATTGGCATAGTTCTATGACTGGACATAAGAATAAGAGCTAGTCTTGTTAGCCTTTCTTATCCAGTAGAATTTCTTAAATAGCTTTTCCCTTTTTTGAGTGAATAGAAACTTCTTCCCGGGGTGGTTGTCTAGCAGGGTACACAGTATTTGTAGAAGCTTATATATTGCCGTGTTACGAAAGGAGGATTTGAACGCCTCAGTCCCTCAGTTGTAATTTTTGAATTGATTTGAAACCTTTGGGCTCAGTTGTTCAGTTGTAAGTCAAACCAACAGATTTGGATTAATCAATGAAATATTACGTTGAAAAGCTGTTTTTTAAAAAATATTAGTTAATCTAAATTTTTTGGTTTAGCCTGCAACTGAACAACCGAACCTTGGTGATTTTTTTAAATTTAAATTTTGTTATATTAATTTTTGAAATGTAATATTTGCAGAAAGGTGAGTAGAAAGAGATTTTTTTGCCAAGATGACGGAAACGACGAAAGCCTAGATTTTGCTCCGCCGATTTTTTGAGTATAATTTTGTGCAAGTAGTATTTTTGAAATTAAGATTTTATTTTTGAGTATGGTTATTGAAAAATTTTGTTTGAATGCTTTCAAACTTTTAGTCGAAAGTGATGGCAAAAAAGTTTAAATTTTGTGAGAAGATTATTTAATTAAAGTGATTATATTTTTTGAGCAATATTTTTTTATTTGAGTTCGATATTCAGAGAAAATTTCGATTTTTGTGAACTTTATTTAAAGAGTGAAAATAATTTGTCGAGGGAGCGACAAATTTTGATTGATTGACTTTTGGGCGTTATCGCGGATAAAATTTTGTTTGTGCGATTTTAAAAGTTTTGTTTACCACGATATTTTTAATAACTTTAACCTTATTCATATTTTTATTTTAAACTCTCTTGTAAAAAACCGTCTTTAAATAAAATTATTTAATTTTAAAATTTGAATAAATAGCAAAATAATGTTGTCAAAACGAACCCCAAAATATAAAATAATTTATGGGTTTACAATAACCACTCTAATTTATTGCGGAAGTCTTATTTTAAGCTATGCTGCTTATGATGGTTATAAAATTTGTTTGCTTTAAAATTTTTGATTCAAACAATTTATAGCAATTTAAAATTTTTACCATAATAGTAAGAGTTAAGATAAAATACCTGATTTAATTTATTAGAAATATCTCTTTAGTTTTAATTTTTATTTAAACACTTCAAGTTTAATGTTTTTTTTATAGTTTTAAAGATTTTTTTTTTCTGATTTTGTTACGATTTCAGTCGGACTTCTAGTACTTTATTTATTGATAAATAATTTCGGGAGGGGTTGTAACCCCTAAAACCCCCCCGTAAATACGGCCCTGACTAAAGTTCAGCCGCAACTAAAGATTCTCGTGGGCATAGAACACTAATTGATTTGTTCTTTGCATTATTTTTATTATATAATTATAAATTATTTTTCTATTGTAAATTCCTTTAAGTTTTTAAGGTAAAATTTTTTTTTATTTCGTAATAAGTAAGATAATATAAGCTATTAAAATAGAATAAAATAGCCATACTCATACAGGAGCCCCCGTAGAGGCCAAGTGTGGCACAGTCATGGCATGACAGTCATGGCACAGACTTTGACATACCAAGATTGGCCCAATGATGGGTAGTTCATCTTTGGCCATTCCTATGTTTACCCAATCTTAGGCCAAGACTGGGAAAACCACCCTGGACAATTCTATAATCACCCAACATCGAGCCAAGACTGGGCAACCAACCTTCGGCCAGTCTATGGTAACTCCGACTCGGCTCAAGACTGGAGAAACCTAGCTCTGGCCGTTCTACGGTAACCCAGCCTGAAACCAAGATTGCAAAACTAATCTTCGGCCAGTCTATGGTGATTCCGACTCGGCCCAAGACTGGGGAAACCTAGCTCTGGCCGTTCTACGGTAACCCAGCCTGAAACCAAGATTGCAAAACTAATCTTCGGCCAGTCTATGGTGACTCCGACTCGGCCCAAGACTGGGGAAACCTAGCTCTGGCCGTTCTACGGTAACCCAGCCTTAAACCAATATTGCAAAAATAATCTTCGGCCAGTCTATGGTGACTCCCACTTGGCTCAAGACTGGGGAAACCTAGCTTTGGCCGTTCTACGGTAACCCAGCCTTAAACCAAGATTGCAAAACTAATCTTTGGCCAGTCTATGGTGACTCCAACTTGGCTCAAGACTGGGGAAACCTAGCTTTGGCCGTTCTACGGTAACCCAGTCTTAAACCAAGTTTGCAAAATTACCACTCCACTCACGTGAAGGTAGTCGTCACCGACGTCTCCCGAGCAAGAGAGCGAAGAAGGAGATATATGAAAAACTAAGTAATTCGGTGCTCAGTAACTAACAATCCGTTTCTGTTAAATGCGTTATTATAGTTAATTATAATAATTATGTCAGACGCATATTTTCGGCTAAAAAAGTGGCGCTCGCTACACAAAAAAATAATAGTTTCGAATAAACAAACAAATTCAAACGTTAATGAACTAAATAATATTAGTGATCAAACTATCAATATTAATGTGAGTGAGAGTAATGTTTCTGATAGCACCCCAGAACCATGTGTTTTACCGGTGTATCATGATAATTTTGATATAAGTGATAGTAGTAATTCCGACAGTACTAGTGACAGTGATTCTGATGTTGATTTTAATTCTATTGAAGATGATAACAATGATGACCAAATGTCAAGTGATTCAGTTTTAGAAAATAATGAAGAGGTTATTTCAAAAAAGATATTTGGTGAAAAACTCCGTTGTTCGGCATTAGATAATTTGAATGTTTTGACACTAAATGTGGTGACACAGTTGTTGGTGATACTTCACGAAGAAGGGCATGAGGATTTACCTAAAACGGCTCAGCAGTTATTAAAGACAAAGCACTGTAGACCCATGCAATACTACAAAGCAAGCGAGGAACAAATGGCAGCTACATATATCTCTGAATAAAAAATGTTTTGGAAAAAGTAATAACTCCTCATACTTACACAGAAAAAACCATATCAGTTCAGTTACATATTGATGGAGTATCAATATACAATAACTCCCGAATTCAAGTCTGGCCAATTGTTCTAAAAGTTTATAATAGGAAATACGAAAGTAAACCTGTTGTCATTGCATTGTACTGTAGCGATTCGAAGCCTTATTCAGCAGCAGATTATCTAAAAGACCTGGTAAGGGAAGTTAACAAATACATTTCAAATGGAATAATTTTGAATGAAATTAAATATGCATTTGAAATTTTTTGTATCGTCGCAGATTCATCTGCGAGAGCTTTCATAAAATGTATTAAAAATCCAGGTGGTTTTTTTGCTTGTGAAAGATGTGAAGTGGAAGGAATCACCAAAAAACATAAGCGTGTCTATCCAAGTATGGATTGTAATCTAAGAACAAAATCGACATTTAAAGATAAACAACAACCAGGTCATCATTTAGAGAACGTTAAAACTAAATTAAGAAAATTAAAGCAGTTTGACCCAGTGCAAGATGTTGCTTTAGATTCAATGCACCTCCTGTATCTTGGTGTCATGAAAAGCCTTCTTGAAAAATTGCTAGTGGTTAAGAAACATACTGCTAGACTGAAAAAATGTAAAGTTGAAATTTTGAAAAAAACAATGGAAGGTATTTCAGAAGATATTCCAATTGAGTTTGAATGGAAACTATACGATATTGAACAAGTTTCTACGTGGAAAGCCACTCAGTTTCGATTTTTCTTATTGTACGTTGGACCCTTTGCATTCAAAAATGTTTTGTCTCAAAATAAATATCATAATTTTTTGCTATTGTATGTAGCTTGTAGAATTCTAAATGATGATATAAATGCTACAAAATATGTAGACTACGCTCAAGATCAACTGAAAACATTTTTTAAATTATTGCCATCAGAGTACCGTGAAGATTCGCAAGTTTTAAATATGCATAATTTGATTCACATACCAGATGATGTTCGACATTTTCAAGTTCTTTTAAGTGAAGTGTCGGCATTTTAGGGGGAAAACTTTATTAGTTTATTTAAACATCTAGTAAAATCGCCTTACAAACCTCTTACTCAAATAGTAAATCGTTTGGATGAGTTACAGTCTGGTGATTGTGTGAATATAATAAAAAAAAAATAATGATTGTGAGTGCACTTATGGATTAGTACGGGATTTTGTTGAGTTTAATCAGAAAAAGTATTTTAAGATGAAAAAAGTTAAATTACGCGAGTTTACTCTTTCGTGTCATCATCCAAACAATGTAATACAATTAAAAAATAATAAAATATTTGTTATCGATTATATTTTAAATGTTAAAAATGAAAGAAAATATCAATCATTTATATATATACGGTATGATAGAAGATAAGAGGAGAGAAGTATTCGATTATCCTACTTCATCTATCGATGTGGGTGTAATGGAAATAATTTCTTGGAAAACAGAAAAAAAGATTTTTGAAATTGCTCATGTAAAGCGTAAATGCATACTCATGAATATAAACAATTCAAAATTTATAATAACTTTATTACATATATGAAAAATGTTAAATAATGAAATAACTATTACTATTAGTAATCAATAAATTAACTTCACCGTAATATTTTAATATTTTATTAATTTTTTTTATTTATAACAATCAAGTTATTAATTTTTTTTTAATTTTAATCAATTATTGTTATTTAAAATTTGAAATAAAAAAATAAAAAATTGTATCTTGTATTCTTGTATTATTTTTATTATATCTCCATACATTCTTTTGTCGAGATAAAACTATAAAATTCCGAACTATTTATATGGAGAGAGAGAAACAAAAGAATGGGGGGTTGACGATCGACTCGTACTTTTATTAGCGGAAGGGCAGCATTGATGTCAAATATTATAATCGAGTGCATAGCCCTGCATACGTTTTATTCGTACATTTCAAATAAAATGGCAAGTCTGTATTTTTGTCAAATTATCTGTGTTTGTTACGCTTAGTTTTAGTGGATTCAGTTTCCAGAAGTACGTCTTTCGGATAACATTGTCAATTATATTTTACAAAATGTCGTACAAACCATTTTTAATTGTACAATTTAATGAACTAATTAACGGCAAGAAAGTGGTCGATTTAGTTCACTTTTCGTGGTTAAATGAAAACAAGACAATGTGTTCTTGGCCACCAAACGACATGGAACATGAAGTTCCAGCATTAGTTGAACATGAGTGCGAACCAGGAAGTACATGGCAGAGTTATCCCGTGAAAATTCTATCCAACGCTAGTAAGTACATAAATCTACCGATTATTTAATTTTATATTCTATCTATCCATAATGTCTGTTATTTTGTATTTATTATTTTATTATCAACAATACTCACAGCAGTTCATTGTCATTTCAGAGGATTACGAACAGGGCCTACGAAGACTAAATACGTCTTTGGAAAGGACGGACTTGCTAAGCAGTTCTGAGTGCGAATCTCAAGTCTTCGAAAAGGAACAACCACTAATAATGGGACCATCTCATGTTGCTATGGCATTAGCTCTGCAAAAACCATTAAATGGTAAATCAAAAAAAAAGCCTACGGGACACAGCCCATCTTTGGACGATCAATCAGCAACCGAAGGTATATTTGTTATTTCTTTAATAATTAATAAGAATTCTATCAGTAAAACTTCTCAGAAATTCGGTATTAAATATTGTACTTATTATCAAAAATGCATTATAAAAATTAACTATAATCAATCTTTAAAAGACATAACTAAAAGTAATATTATTTCGTAATCAATAGATAAGTGGTTTAGGTAGTGTAACTTTATATTAATCATATCAATTTTTTTCAGATAAATCAAAAAATGCACAAACACTTTTTAGATCTATAATGTTTTAAGTTAACACAATATAAATACACCTATGTATATTATCGCAAACGTTTTCTATGGCATCATCTGGTGTTTGTGTTATTGTGTTAACTTAAAACATTTTTTAGTTTTTCTAAAAAAATTGATATGAATATTGTTTCGTCCTACAAAAAAAGTAATATATCAATTTTAATAATTCTTTATTTATTGTTAAAATGAATCATTCAATATTAAATAAAAATATTTGTTTATTCACACTATTTCATCCACAACATTTAATCTAATATTATGACTCGTAATGTGGTTATAAACTAATAATGTAATTAAAATTCTTTATGTAAATTTAAAGATTATTATTACAGTTATCGTACAATTTCTAGGGATCGTCGATTATAATGGTCTTGCAAAATATTTGGAAAAATGTATTGCCACAGAATGTGAAAATATGAAGCGAAGCCTTTTCTTGACTTTGTCAAACAAATACGACAAAATATTGCAAGCGGTTGAATTTAGAGCCGAATTACCTTCAAAAACACAAGCGTGGAAGGAAATAGGCGGACATCTACCCTTTGATAGCCTTGAAGCTTTTCAAACTTTTGAAGCCGATTTACAAACAAAAGAAGAAAAACAAGATACTCTGGTACAATTGAATAATATTTATTGACTATTTATTAATTATTTATTTAATATTTTATAGAAAGAAATTTTTCAAATGGTTGCTGCTGGTGACACAAATTATGAGGAAGATGTCACAGCAATCATGACAAAAATGTTGAAAAAAAATGTACAATTAGAATACAGTGGATGCGGAAAGAAAGTGAAGGGTATTGGCAAGAAAGCTTTTAATCAAACTATAACGTATAAGATTATGGAAGGTAAGTTGTTACATTCTATTTGAAAATTGATTGTGATTTACTAATTGTACTTTTTTTCAGAGTTTATTAAAACTAAATATAGAGATTCTAACAATAAATTAAAAATAGTGTCAACAGTAAGTAGATTCTTATCCGGTGCAAATGACAGGGACGGCGGACGAGCACTGCGAGTCAAGCAATAAGCATATCTATCTATGATTATTTGTTATTTGTGTTTATTTATTTCTATTTAGCTACTTTTTTATATGACATTATTTAATTAATCAAAAATTATACTCGTATTAATTATTTAACTCTATTTGATAATAAGCGTGTTTAAGCGTGGTCCAGCCTTGACAATTAAACGTGGCCCAATTCTGAACACCAGGCCTGGCCCGATTTTATCACTCCAGACTTTCACCAACGTCGGGCCAAAACTGGTATACAAACTTGGCCCAGTTCTGGCGACCTATCGCGGTCCAGTCTTGGCAATCAACCGTGGCCCAGGCTTGACAACCAAGCCTGGCACGATGTTATCATTCCAGATTTTTAACAAAGCTGGGCCAAAACTGATATACAAACTTAGCCTGGTGTTGGCGATTAAATGTGGTCCAGTCTTGGCAACCTACCGTGGTCCAGTTTTGGCGATCAACCGTAGCCCAGGCTTAACAACCAAGCCTGGCACCATGTTATCATTCCAGACTTTTATCAAAGCTGGGCCAAGACTGGTATACACACTTGGCCCAGATCTTTACGGTACTAAACCAGGCCTGAGCCAAGACTGGGCCCTTGGTTTAATCCTGCATGGGTAGGCATGATTGAAATTTATTCATTTTTAAGATTTTTTATAAATTTAAATGCGATTGTTATTACTTTCAACATTCGGATAAACTCTACTATTATTTCAGGAGATTACGATCAAGGACTACGAAAATTAAAAAGATCGTATAAAAAAAAAGACGTGAATAGTTCTGACAGCGAGTCACAATTGCAGACAACAAGTGCTTCAGTTTCTCAACTTTTAGCCACACCGCGACCATTAATAAATAATAAAGGCAATATTCATTATGATTCTGCATGTGTAAGGCCAACAGCACACCTACTGAACCCAATTCATGAAGAATCTGAAGAAGAATTGACGTTACCAGGACAACCACGTATGAATTCCAATTATGCCATTAATTCATATACATTAAATTTATTTTAACGTAAATTTATTATCTAATTTGAAAATTTATATTTTAATCTATTTCAATTTCAGATTTTCTCATGTTCAAGTACAGGGAATCCAAAGAAATCTTGAAAATAGTGCAAGCTACCAGCAAATTTTTTTCCGGCGCGATAGATCGAGACGGTGGGCGAGCTCAACGTGCAAAAAAAATTTAAAATGGAATCTATTTTTCCTAAATTCCTGCTTCCCATTATAACGGATAAGAATAAAAAATATCAAATTATAGAGATCTTTTTTCCGTCCATAACATTTGATATTGTTTTTTAATTATTAATAAAAAATCGATAGTAAAATTAAGAAATATAGCTCGATTTTAGAAAATATTAGCAGGCTTGGTCGTCGCATTACATCAATTTTAATCTCTCAAAGTAACTTGTTCGTAATATTTTTTGGTTTTCAAACAAAGACATTAGCAATGCGGCAAGTAAATAAGGCGTAATCTGACGATCAAGCCTGCTAATATTTTTTTAAAACGAGCTATTTCTTAATTTTACTATCAAGTTTTTAACAATAATTAAACAACAAAATATCAAGTGTTGTATATCTTTTTAGAAGCGGAAAAAATTTCTTTAATTTGATATTTTTTTATTCTTATTCGTTACACGGGGAATTTAGAAAAAATCAATTTTCTATGCTAATTTCGTATGTTCAATGTTCAACCGGTCACCCGGTTTAAACTACATCGTTCAAATTTTTGGTTTTATTAACTTGATTACTTTAGATTTTATTGTATTTTTACATGCCCATGTAAAACGGTCACATATTATTGTAACTGTGAAAATATTTGTAAGATGTAAATTTATAAGTTCAATATATTATGTGTGTATAAATTATTTACTGTAAAGGGTTGCAGACGCTAGACAACAACCAGCAGGTTCTATTTTTTTAATTTTTATGCTGAATTTCCAGATTTCACATAATGACATGTAATAATTTTTTAAAAGTGAATTTGTAATTTTGCATAAATCGTTTTAAATTAATTTCACATTATTTTTACTACCCAGTTACATTATAAAATTATTTTAATTTTGCATGAGCGTTACTATATTATTTATTTACAAAGATTTTCAATGTGTAAAAAAAGTGTATTTAAATCTGCATTATAAATAAAATTTTAATATAATAAAATACTATTTACTTAATTATTTCTTAAATTACGTTATTTATTTAAATTATCAGCTATCGTTTATCCTTATTAAATAAATTTTTACAACTTATCAACTTTAGCTATCAAAACTGGGGTTATACTATGCAATAATTTTAATTTAATTTAAACAATTTTATTTTATTCCAAAATTTTATTCAGTCTTGGCTCAAGCCAGGTTTCAGTATTGCGTCAATCCTTATTACCAGTTTTGGCCCAAGCTAGGTTTCAGTATAGGGCCAATCCTTATTACCAGTCTTGGCCCAATCTAGGTTTCAGTATTGGGCCAATCCTTATTACCAGTCTTGGCCCAATACTGTATGCCAATCCTGGCCCCTAGTTATCATCCCAGAGTCAAAGCAGGATTGGCCCAATGCTGATTTGCATTCTTGGGCCAAGGTTACGAAGTGTTGGCGCAACTTTGGGCCTATGCTGGGCCCGTCGTCATTTCCTATATAGACTATTTATAAGATTTTATTGCTTTTTAGGTTGGTTTTTAAAATTTTTAACATTCGTGTATGCGTTTAGATTTGGTGTAGTTGTGTTAAAAAGAGTTCTTGTTATTACTTCTTATTTCGTGAAAGTGATAATTTTCTTTATTTTTACGCCTGTTTTACTTACTTCTATCGGTAACTTTTATTTTTATAATTTGTCAATAATTGAGTAATACTATTAATATTTTATGCAGGTATGTCGTACCACATGAAAAATGCTCTATCTTTAGCTGAAGTTGAAGAAATCATAAATGCTGATGACTTCTATCGATCAGATGAGGAGGACAATCTTGATATTATTTTGATACCACCAACTGTTGATGAAATTACTGATGAAGAAGAAGTCAATGACGATACAACGTTAATTGACGCACCTGAAATACATGACGCTGCAGGTACATTTGAAATAAAATGCCATTTAGAAGAAGAACAGTCAGAAGCATCTTATTTGGAATGGCAGCCTTCTACATCTAGACAATTAAGTGCAGTTCAACGTCGCAAAAAATCGAAACAATCTGTTTCTAAAAAACAAAAACTTTCAAGAGAAGAAGCTAAGTGAACTAGTGAGAAACCAAATTATAAACAGCTACCTGAAGGAAACAGTAAATATGTAAAAAATACGATGAATAATATAAAAGAAAAATACAAAAATTGTAGTCCAGTGCAGATTTTTGAATTATTTTGGAATGAAAAAATTTACGTTCACATTGTGAAAGAAACAGTTCGCTATGCTTCATTTAAAAATGAACAAAATTTTGTTTTTGGCGTGGACGAATTAAAAGTTTTTTTAGGAGTTTTACTACTATCTGGTTATAATAATGTACCCTCGGAAAAATTTTACTGGTCTAATGAACGTGATGTCGAAAACGTTGTAGTTAAAGAAGCAATTTCAAGAAATCGGTTCCTAAAAATTAAATCCATGATTCATTTTGTTGATAATAATACAGCTAATGCGAATAAAGAAGATCGTGGATTTAAAATTAGACCGCTTCTTGAAATCCAAGATAACGTACTCATATTATCCCAATGTCATCATTTGAGGACGGCATTTATCTCGGACATCGAGCCCTAAAATCAAAAAATGATAAGGAACATTTTTAAATAACTATTTTTTTGTAAACTATTTCTAACAAAACAAACTGTTGAAATCTAAAAAAAATATGCTTGGTACTTAATGGGTTAAGAGAAGACTTTATGACTATTTTAGAAGTAATGGATGTTACAGCAGTAGGATTAACAAATACCATAATCTCAATTTTGAAAAACTTCGGCTTGGATTTAGATCTTTTTATCGGTCAGGGATACCACGGTGCCGCAATCATGAGTGGCAAACATAAAGGTGTGCGAAGTTTAATAAGTGAAAAATATCCTAAGGCTAAATTTGTACGTAATAGAAATACGTAATCACTGTAGTAGCAATGATTAGAAACTGTATAGGTACAGTGAAATCTGTGGTAAACTTTTTTAGACTTTCATCAGAGCGAACATATGTGTTAAATAATATTATAAGAGGTGGTGATAGCAAGTTTTTCAATACGTTACTTGGTCTTTGCGAAACGAGATGAACTGAAAAATATGAGTCTGTTGCTCGCTGTGTATAACTCTATGAATATATAAATTGAAGCCCTTGAGGCTCTGCAAGAGTCAAGTACCGGAGATACTGCGATTCAGGCGTTGCAACTAGCGGCTACAATAATAAAGTCAAATTTTATTATTTGCCTTTTAATAATGTTAAAAAAATTGTTTAGCTATTCGGTAAATATAACCAAAACTTTACAGAAAGTGAATGTAGACCTAGCGACGTGCTTGGGCCATGTAGAGCTTATTACAAAGTCAATCCAATTTTGGCGTGAAAACTGCGATGAAATCTTCAGTGCCATCTACAAAAATACAGTAGAACTGGTGAAAAAAAATGGGTGGCGAGATGACAATGCCTTCAAATTCATCGTAGTAATGTTATGGCAGAAAATGCCGAACAATATTATTTAAGGAACATTTTCGTACCTTTTGTCGATCACAATCTGGTAGAACTGCAAGATCGCTTCTCTGAACAACATAAAGCTCTTCTTCCAGGAAAATGTCTCAAAATCAAGAAGGAAGCTTTCAAGGATTCATATAAATTATACAAAAAAATTTTAATTCCTTTTCCGTAGAGCTATATTTGTGGAAAACCAAATGGCAGGATTGCAAATATTTGCCAAAAACTGTGATCGATACCTTTATAGCAACCGACGAAAGCTTTTTTCCAATTATTAAAAGTACATTTTTTTTTAAATTTGTACATTTGATTTTAACGACCTTGATATAATTAAATGCATAAACTGCACTATTTCGAACAAAAAATATAAAACCAAACAAGGGGTTAATCACTCGGCTATCAGTTTCGAATGCCCAATATACAAAATTATTATTAAAAGAAGTGACTATGCCAAAACTTTTGTGAAAATGCAAATTCGTTCAAACAATAGACAGAAATGGTCATTAAAAGAGAAAAGACTGGCATTGTCTTTGTATTATAAATCTCCAGCAACATACAAATTTTTATTGAAATCTCTACGTATGCAATTGCCGGGCATTCGTACAATACAAAGATGGTTAAAAGTAAGTAATATAAAAACCGGAATTAATACATCTTTAGTAAGCATACTGAAAGAGAAAATAAAAACTTTTAATTCATTTGAAAAAGAATGTGTTGTGCTCGTAGACGAAATGTCAATAAGGGTTGAGAAAACTTATAACGAAACCATGGATAGAGTAGAAGGAATAAAAGACTTAGGAAATCTAGGTAGAGAAGACAAAGCAGCAAGCACGGTGCTTGTATTTTATCTTCGAGGTTTACTAAAAACTTGGAAAATGCCATTCTGTTATTATTCGTCAAATGGTCCTGTGAAAGCTACCGAGTTGAAGTCACTAATTGTAGAAGTTCTTAAAAAACTCATTGCAATATCTTTGAATCCTCGAGCATTGATATGCGATCAAGGATCCAATAATAGATCCGCATTAAAAGCACTTGGTTGCACTGCAGTAGAACCGTTTTTTTTTGTTGAGGGCAAGAAAATATTGTCTGTTTGTGATGTACCTCATCTTCTGAAATCACTTAGGAATAATTTTATGAACATGGACCTACAGTTCATTATTGATGGCAAAAAAGTATCTTGGAATGATGTTATTCAAACGTACACAGCAGATTGTAAAAGTGAAACAACACGAGCGCTTCCCAAAATAACTGCAGTACATATTAATCCCACGAATTTTCAGAAGATGAGGGTTAAGTATGCCTCTAAAATCTTCAGTCACTCTATGGCAAGTGCAATTCGCACAGCAGTTAAATTGAAGACTATAAACAGTGAAAGTGCAAATCATACGGCTAATTTCATCGAAAATATTAATAAAATATTTGATTCGTTGAACAGCAGACATACAAGGGATCCTAATCCATATAGGAAACCACTTTCCTCAAAAAATACTTTTTCTTGGTCTTGCTTAAAAACTGCAATATCACTTTTTGAAACAATTGAGGTACTATCAAAAACCGGAAAGAAAAGAAATAATATTTATTGTCTGGAAGGCTTTCAATGGTCAATTCGCGCTGTTCTTACGCTATGGGAAGATTTGCAAAGTAGCGATGTGAAATATTTAATGACGGGGAACCTCAATCAAGGCCCATTAGAAAACTTTTTTTCTATAGTCCGAACAAGGGGTGGATACAATCCATATCCAAGTGTTTCCCAATTTCGCATTGCTATGCAGCATAATATGTATATAAAACTGACGAAAAATTCGAGTGAGAGCAATTGCGAAGAAGATCATATAGACTATTTAGATTTACAAGAGACCCTACAATGTGAAAACGAAGCAGTACCTGCCAACTCGTTCTTAGAAGAAATGCATGAAGAAGAAATATGTGAAAAAGGTGATGATTGTGTAAATAATGCTGCCGTCGCAATACAAGTTGAGAGCATCTCTGAAATTGGTTTAGAAGATTGTAGTAGTTTGTATGTTGCAGGATATTTACTTAATGTATTAGACAAAATTTAATTGTGAAAAATGTCGTGCAGTTCTTCTTAAAAGTACCAATGAACCATTGCTTGATGCAGAATCTTTAATATTTTACAAGGACTATGGTATTAAAGAAGATCAAGTTTCATATTTAAAGAGACCATCTGTCATGTTTGGATATGTTTTGTCAAAATTACTTAAACATTTTATTTATCAATTTCGTATTCATAAGTGCGCAACTGACTTTAAAAAGCAAATTTATTCGTCCCTAAAGATTTAAAGTGATAATTTAATTAAAGTGCATTTGGCAGAATGGAATTGTGAACGTCATATTGACTTTTTAATTAATAAATTAATTCTAATGATGATTAGACGATCACTAAAATTTTAATCAGAGCAAACGAGATTTTTCCGAAAAGAATCCAGAAACAAAAAAGCTCGAAAATTGTAATTATTATTAATAATCTTTGTTATATTTTTAAATAAATTCTATAATAGTTTACGATAATTTACTATAGTTTATTATTATTATTCTTTATTTTCTCAGACGGCATGACTTATCAGTAGTATTAGTTTCATAATGCACACCACCACTTTTGCTTTCTAGACCAATTTTATATGATGTGACTACTTCAGAAGAAATATTTTAACTAATTAATTCATGAATTACACGCGTCTCGACAGCGGCGCTACTATGCAGTTTCGAATATTTAGATGAATTCGGTGTGTGCAAGGAGTGCAAGGAGCCAGTAGAAAGAGAGGGTGCGATGGTCACAATATTTAACATTGCGTGGCGTCTCTTATCAATACTTTTCACTCAACGGTTCAGGGAAGTTCTAAATCAAAACTTAATAAGAATAACGTGTTTTCTTATTATTGGACGGAAAACGAACAAAAGAAAGAATCTAACGAAATTTGTTCAGCTGTATATCACCGATTAAATCAAATCGATTTTGTAAGTGATATTAAGATTGGTGGCCGATGGTTGTAGTGCCAAAATAAAAATGCCATAATGATAGGGATGTGTTGCAAATGGCTATGTGAAAATGCTTCTAGATCCAAAGTTTCTTTGGAACTAATATTTCCTGTTACTGGTCATTCCTTTTTACCGACAGACCGAATTTTGCTCAAATAGAAAGGAAAATTAGAAAGATTGTAGTACTAACGCAACCTAACCATTATATTAAGTTACTAAACGAATCTGCAACCGTTATTCATTTAGGAAATGAATGTGAAGTCCGTGATTGGAAACTTGCAGTTCAAAATATCTTAAAAGCTACTGGCTCTTGAAATTTTGGATTTAAACAGACTAAACGATTTTACCTAACCGGTTCTCGTACTGGCAATATTTTAATTTGTGGAGAGTTACATTATAATAGTAACTTAAACACCCCCAAAAGTGTAATGAAAAAGGGGAAAACTCTAAGAATGATAAAACCTGCTATTATTAAGCAATGTCAACATATTTTAAACTATTTAAAATTAAAAGATGTTAAACTACTGCTTAGAAAACATTTTGGGGAAGAATGGAGGAATTTAAAAGAGTTAAGTTTTTATAATGATTTAATCGCAGAAACTGGCGTCGACGATGTAATTCCTATAGATAATCGTGAGGATAATGACGGCAATTATAATTGGGAGAATGATGAAATATGTGAATTTGTTGACGAACTTCCTACAGTCCTAATTTAAAAAGAAATTCTTTACGTATTTTGTATTTTTAGTTTTTATATGAAAAACTTTTATTTTGTTTTTAAAAATTTTATTTTAAATTTTTGTAATGTTTCTAAAAATAAAATATTTGATTGGTCTATCAGATAGACTCTATCTTATTACTTAATTTTTCCCAAATATTAGAAAATTAAGAACATCAACTGTTTAAAACAAGCTTATCTGGTATCAAAAATGGCAAACTCCAATATTTAGACTCAATCTCGGCAATATCCAAACTTTAATACTCAATTTTTTTTACTTTATCAACATTTTAAATGTAATATAGCAGTTTATGGAATTGAATACACAATATTAATTAAAATTTTGTTATTACTTAAATTTACCAACTACGCCGGCACACAAAACAGTTTTTTAACTATTCTCGAAATTGTAAAAATTGAATATTGCCGTCTTTGATACTAGACGTTTCATGTGTTAAATCTAGCAAAAAATGTCAACAGCGATGATCGACTAACGAATGTGCGGAATTACTTGAGGCAATTGTTGACAAAATAAAGAATAATCAAGAAGGATTTGAAGTATATTTTGAATAAAATTTCAAACAGTTACTTTATAAATTTCAAACAATTTATTTTTTAGAAACCAACTGCTAATAAATTTTATACCAAATTATTCGAGTTGTATACGTTGTCGGACTCGGCTGCACTTGGTATTATGTTAGTAAAGAACAAATTAAGAAATTTGAAAACAAATTTTATAAAAGCAGAAGAATGGAAGGCTCAAACTAGTGCTGGTTTCCTAGAAGAAAGGCAAAGAGCAAAACGTGGAAGGTAATTAAAATACTTATAAGTAAACTCATTTAATGAATATATTTTTAGATTACATTAATAAAATTTGTCCTCATTATAACTTGTTGGAAGATATTTTTGGTCAGAAGAAAAATATAAATTTGCCACCAATATCTGATTCCAGTAAAGAAATGGAACAAGAAAGTGATCTCGATAGCAGCTTCGCAATTGATATTCCCAATTTGAAAGTCATTTTAGAAAAGGATACAAACTCACAAGTTTTAAATGCCGAAGTTTTAAGTCCTGCAAAATCTGATGCAGAAGTTGAAAATATTAAGAAACAATTGTTCAAGTCTTGTTCTAAGAAGCCAGCGAATTCATAGCTGCAGTATTTAGCATAGCTGCACAAAAAGTGCAAATAACGAATACCAGAGAAAATCATATTTTGGTCAAAAGAAAGTCCCTCTCACAGTGGTTCCACAGTAGGCTGTAATGTGAGTTGGTCTTTTTTGTCGTTTGCCGTCATTAAATTCATATTAGTAATTATTTTTATTTCAAAACTAAATTCTTACGCCATCTAGTTTGTAAAAGTCATAGTTTCTGTAGTTCATATAATGTCCGCCTCAAGTAGCTCCTGCGCTTTGCGTTACCGATAATGCAGTGAGGGCTTGTCCTCGCTCGTAAAACCACGTCTTTTGTTAAACTGTAGTATTCAGGAATAATTAGCAGTTAAGATTAAATTAATTTAAACGAACGTTACATATACTATGCATCTCGTTATTCTCGCATTTTATAATTTCAATTATTAAGGTACACGTGCGCATCTAAGATTTCACTCCGGTCTTTTGTCAATTTTAGGGTAGTCATAAAACTTAGAAACTTGAACGAGATGGTATCTATTTAACAGATGTTTGAATGTCTAATTGTCATATAACGCATTGTAAAAACTGAGTTTGAATTACGTAGCAAGTACACTTTCTAAAAATTTGTAAAAGAGTTATACTCAAGGATATAAAAGCACAGTATGACAAAAGGTTCTAAAAATCTTTTAACAAAACATAACACATGTCATCAAAGGGAAAGCTTGGCCCGACTTCCAAAAACACCGAAGGACTTTTGGAAAGTCGTTCCAAGAATCCCGCGTACGAAGATTTTAGAGAGGGAAAATTACCCCTACAATTTTTATATAAGACCCGGGAGCAACGAAAAAGATTCATTTATATTATAGCATTCAACATTATGTGATTCAATTTTAAAGCAGTTCATTTAGTTCATCATTCAATTTTATATTCAGTCATTTCAATTTTAGTCCGAGTTAAGTCATTCATTTTGTAGTTTAGTTCGTGATTCGCGTATTCAGACAACTCAATTCAGGAAGTGTTAATTTTTTTTAAATCATTGTTATTTTACTGAGTGTTAGTCATTCAAATTCAAATCAACGTTACTATAACTCTGTCGCGAACTACGGAAAGCTATGAGTGCAACTCAGTTTATAATAGAAGAATTATATAGCATATTTTAAGGTAAGAGAATTCAATTCATAAATTTATTATATAAAGAATTATTACATACAACACGACGAGTGAACGTGAAGTAGTGGTGAAGTGACAGTGCTAGATAAAAGAAAAGTGAAAGTGGTAGTGATTTTTTGTGTTTAAAGTTTGTTTAGTTGAGCAAAAGCATGGCTAGCGCTTTCGAATAAAACGTAAACACGTGGAAAGAGTACTACCAACCTGATTTCAACGATGTCAAATATATTGACATCGAGAAATTTATACATGGAAAACCAAATCTGGCAGCAATGCCCGACGACGAAATCCTGCAAGGATGGCCGGAGGATGGCAACATGCAATACTACCGAGCCATCGCAACTAAAGCCACGATGCTTTATTGGCACATCGTGACCCCGCGAGGGGTAAGTACCATAAAAGTACATATAGATAATTGTAAAAATGTAGAAACGATTGATAAAATTGAACCTCGTGGTACAAACACCGACACAGATACCGTTATAACGGTACTCGGTATGACCAAATACTATGGATAGGATAATACGTACAGCTTCGACGAAAATTTGTAGCCCAGCACTTGAGCGCCTCTAACGAATTGAGTGCATTTATTTGCATTTGCAAATAAATGGTCTTACTAATGCGCATTCTAAAATGAGTAAAGTTTGCAACCAATTTGTTCAGAGTCAAATTAAATTAGTGGGAAAGAAGAAAACAGGCAGAAGGTACGAAAATAATGATAAAGAGTTTGCATTAGCTTTATTTTATTGTTCAACAAAGTCATATATATTTCTTCAAAATTATTTTTGCCTGCCTAGTATTAGTTCTTTGCGTTCTTGGCTGAATAATATGCATGTTAAAGCTGGAATAAATAATACGGTGTTGGAATTATTGAAAATTAAGTCAAAAAAACTAAAACCCGAAGAAAAAGTTGTTTCACTTATATTTGATGAGATGTCGTTACAGGAACATTTAAGCTACGATTCTTCCCGAGATACATTTGAAGGCTTTGAAAATTTTGGAGAAGATCGATCAAATTCCTTTAAATTGTGTAATCATGCAATGGTTGTCATGATTAAGGGAGTATACCTCAATTTTAAACAGGTGATAGGTTACTTTTTAAGAAAAGAGGTTTTGGCAGGTGATATCTTTAAAGATATATTTTTAAATATTATTGATAAAATTTTTGAAACTGGTTTTGTGGTAAAAGTTGTAGTATGCGATTTAGGTACTAATAACGCAAAATTGAGGAATCTGCTTTCAATTACAGTCAATAAGCCATACATGACTTTTAAAGACGAAAAGATTTACTTCTTTTATGACCCTCCACATTTGCTCAAATGCTTACGCAATAACATAAAAAAATACGATATGCAATATAAACATGAAATTTACTCTTGGGAGCATATTAAAAAGTTTTATGAATTAGATTCCCAGGAAATTCCAAGAATGGTGCCCAAGTTGACAAAAATATGTATAACTTTACCTCCTTTTACCCCAATGAGGGTATGTTTAGCAGCTCGCGTTTTTAGCCATTCGGTTCATGCTGGAATTTTATGTCATGTCACGTTAAGTAAATTGCCAGCTAATGCAATACATACAGCTAATTTTATAAAAAATATTGACACACTATTTGACATCTTTAATTCATTAAAATATAAAGATAAACAATATAGAAGACCCATTTCTGTCAAATCGGATCGTTTGGTTAAATTAGAAGAACTGAAAGAGTATCTCATAAATTTAAAAGTTTTGAATAAGAGAGCTGTTAATCCTCCTTGTATTAATGGTTGGATATCTAATATAAATGCATTGAAATTGTTATTTAAAGATCTAACAGGCAATTTCAATTTTAAATTTTTATTTACTCGTCGATTAACCCAAGACTGTATCGAAAACTTATTCTCCATAATCAGGTCAAAAAATGGTAACAATGTTATACCTGATTGTGTGAAATTTCGTTGTAGTTTACGATCAATTATGGCCAATCAATTGCTGCAACCATTTGCAGATAGCAATAGTGAAGTTGATGCTTCACAATTTTTGTTACAAAAACGAGAAATGATGAGAAATTTTGTTAAAATTGAAATACCACTTCAATCTTTAAACAATCAAATTCATGATGTTGACGATATATTTGATTTGGCTGAAAAAAATTCCGAAATTTATGTTTTGGGCTGGGTTTGTAGTCAATTACCGCATGAGGACTGCAGAAACAATTTATGCGATTTCAATAACGATTACGCTATTGAAAATACACACATTGAATTAAAAAAATATACGCAATCCTCAAGACTTTTATTTCCTAACACCGCAGCAAAACTAGTTTCAGAAATTTTAAATAAATGTTTTAAAGATTTTATTGATATCTACCTTGCAAAAAGTGTTAATAATGTGAAGTCTAGATTAACATTAAATTGTAAAACTATTGCTAAACAAAAATTGCAAAATGTATGCGACAGTTGTATTGATTTATTTATAAGTAAATATTTTAATGTATTTAGCAAAGCATATGTAAATAGAATTAATGCCAATAAGGAAACATTAATTTTACAAACTAAAAATGCAAAATTAAAAAAAATATCTCACAATTAAAACGGCATTTTTAATAAATATCTTGAACATCTTTTCTTTACCTGTCCTAAACTGAAAACTATTTTTAAATATTAGTTTAAATGTTTAAATTTATTTTTAATAAATATCTTGAACATCTTTTCTTCACCTGTCCTAATCTGAAAACTATTTTTAAATATTAGATTAAATGCGCATTAGCTAATTGGAGCAAAATTTTATACTTCATAATACTAGATAGCGCCAAAAAACGATGTCCGAAAAATTGTATGAAAACCCGTGAAGTTGTACGTATTATAAGTCTATAGTATTTGATGTTTGTAAATGTGATCTTTCTTATGGTAGTATAAAAGTAAATCTTTTGTATTATTTATTTATAAATCAAGATATAATTCGAAATAGTGTCGTGAATTGAATATTTGAGTGAATTTTCATCAACATGTCTGGAATTGGTTCTACATGTTCAATATTTTCATGCGGAAATTACAAACAGAAAGACTCGAAATCGTTTTTCAGGATGCCAAAGAACAAAGATCTGTAAATTGCTAAAACAGCATCTAATTACATAAATTAGACTTTTAAAGCATGTTTACTGTATTTTTAGAAGAAAATGCGAGTAATGTAAAAACAAAATTAAAAAATTGTGATCTTATTAAGAAAAATATTTGTAATATAGTATGCGATTCTTGTAGAAATTTATTTTTAGATAACTATTTTAATGTTTTAAGAAAAGCTTATGTTAATAAATTGAATGAAGACAATAAATCAAAATTGTTTAAAAGTGTAAAAAGTAAAAAAAATAATTCAAAAACTAAAAATAAATTTTAAAAAATTTCTCACAATTAACATACGCAGTTTTATTTCATGTAACTACTTATATATTAATAAAAAATATTATTTTAGAAATAACACATAGTATTTGATTACACTAAAAGTTCCAAGGTTCCAACTCAATCAGACAGGTGGCGCAAAAATTTCGGGCTACGAAAATTCTATTGTAATGAGCCTAAGCTGTACGTATTATCCTATCCATAGTATTTGGTATGACTAACCACGAGGGAGACAATGAGGCGCTCTCAGGCAGCACAACAGGGATTAGTGACCCGGTTTATGCCGAGGCCCTACCTCTGCCAGTGGCGGCACCGATGCACATAGGTGGATTTAAGCTAATTAAGCGGCCATAATTAATTTAACAAAAGTTGTTGCAAAAAAAAATAAAACATTCCTACAGCTTAGCAATAGTCCTGAGAACAATGGGCCGGCCCCCACCGCGCATGTCATTCGAATACGCTAAGTCGGAACTTTACTGTTTCCTGTTACGTACATAATCGTTATTCTGACTTAACCTGAAATCATCTCTTTCGAAGATAATATTTTTGTTCAAAGACATTTTAGTGAAGTGAACGTTATGAATTCTAATAATTCAGGTAAAAACCAATATTTCTAGCTATTTATTAACAATCCGAATTGATAATATTGTCTGTTATAACCTACCAAAGTTAGGTTGCTTTTAAAAAGAAAAATCCGGTAGTTTTTGTGTTTATTAGTCATTTTGTTATACTTTCGCCCCTAATCGCGGTACGATTCTTATGAAGAACGATAGCTGGCACTTCAAGCTTTTATCGACGTGTGTATCAGTTGCTAATTCCTGCTATTAAGTACTATGAAGGCAATTATAGAAAAATAGATCTCGTTTTAGGGTCTCCTGGAGTAAAAATAGTGACGCGCAAATGGCTTTCTAAACTAATGCAAGGGCAAAACTTGGCAAATTTAGATGAAAAATTAGAGTATTTAAAAAATTATATATTGTCGTTGTATGGTGAATCTGACGAAAATGCTAAAGACCTTAAGAAGAAACTGGCTTACTTTAAAAGTGACATCAAGAAAAAGTGGACTCAATCACAGAGAAACGAAGTCTTCTTTTTGAAATCTAATCAGAAATGATTAAACGGCAACTTTGAACATCCAAATCTCTCCAAAACTCAATCTCGCCCAGGGCGACCATCTAAATCATTTGCAGAGCTAAGTGATCGAAGCAAACGCAGAAAAATAAAAGATGTCCGATCAACCGTAGACACTGACATCATTGTGCACGCAGCCCAATCTTCTCTAAGATCAAGAGGACTGAGAAATGCATCAAATATTCTTAAAGAGATAACTAAATCTCCAAAACGTGCTGGAAAATATAAACAAGCATACAAATTACAAATTAATACGGACAAAAACACTACCTCCTTGTCACCTCAACAAGCTTTAGCGATGTTTGTGGAAGCTGATCTAACAAAGCAACAGTATGAGGTAATAAGAAGTACGGATAAAACAATATATCCTTGTTACAACCGCATAATAAAAGCTAAAGAGAAATGCTACCCACCAAAGGAGTGCACACGAATCACCAGTACTAGTGCAGAAAGTTCTTTGCAAAGTCTTATAGATTTGACACTAAACCGTTTTACTATTTATTTAGAAGACGTATTAATGACTCTTGATGAAAAAGAACGAAAATCTTTAACCATCATATGCAAATGGGTGACGGCTTCCAACAAGCCAAATATAAGCAAAAATTTGAAAACCTAGCGGACTCTGACGCTAACATTTTTCTGAGTTCTTTTGTACCAATACATAGATATTTTCGATACAAGTTAGGAAAACTAACATTTTTCCATTCAAGGCGGAGATCGTAAACCGAAGCCGAGAATGGAAAAGGTAGTTTTCCACGAGTATCAAACAATATTTTTCTTGAGAAATGAGAAATGTTATTGGTTCTTTTTGAAACATATTTAGAAAAAATATTGTTCGATACTCGTGGAAAACTTCCTTTTCCATTCTCGGCTTCGGCTTCAACCTCCGCCTTGAATGGAAAAATGTTAGTTTTCCTAACTTGTATCGAAAATATCTATTATATATTGTAGTAACATACTAAACATTTTGGAATATAACGAAAGCGGAAAGATCTTAAAAAAAAACTATTGCAACACCCCGGCATTCCGCACCTCCGGAAAAAGTGTTACACAAAACATTAACACCCTTGTCTACACCGTCGGCGTCAGATGGTAACTTTAGAAGCCAAAGATGTTTACAACAACTTTTAGCGGTGGTTCAAAGCCTAAAAGCAGGCCAGGACCAGTTAATTCTAAAAATGAAGAAGGTTTATGAAGTGGTTACGGCTTCCGATTTAAACAACGTATTGACACCCCCCCCCCCAACTCTTCCTGTTACGCCTGTAGATACTGTGGAAGATTTTAAATATTTACAAAACACTGATAATTTCAAGTATTTGGTAAGTCTTAAAGCCTTTAAAAAACAATCAGTTAAAAGTGCAAAGAAAATTTTTTTGTAATTTACATTTTAGGTTAGTCGCTTAGCTGCTGTTGAGGAAAAGGAATGTTTCAAATACTACAATGAACATCATGCGGTATTTGATAACTAACCGTCTTGGATCTGTCTACAATTGGGTAGGTCGTAATAAAACAAATGAAGTGAAGAAACTGTCGTTTCTTTTTATTCAGTTCAGCTCTAGCAGCCGAAGTATACAGACGTGTTTTTACCAGTGACCAGTTTTAGTGACCACGTGACCAGTTTTAGTGACCACGTGACCAGTGACCACGCAGTAATCAACGAGAATCCAAGTACTTTAGTGACAGTGCCATACAAGTGACCTTAGTTATCAAGTGTGAACACATTATATCCCGTCACGATTAAATCCACAACGATTTCAAAAGCAAAACTCAGGACCGCTGGAGCCGACGAAGCGTTCCAGAAGCGGCTCAATGTCATTTTGAAAAAGGCCAGCCTACCGACACGTATCATACCAGAAACGGTAGAGCCAAACTACGAAATGACAACCCTCATCCCAGCCACGAGGGCAGAAAATCAACCAGCGCCAACCACCAGCGAAAACCGTCCCATAGAGACCGACAGCTCGAACGCCCCCCAAGCCAATGTTGACACGTTCAACAAATTTGGCATCCTAGCCGTGCTCCCGGAACAAGCATCATGGACCGAAGTGAGGAGGAGAAATCCTCCCCGACCAACAACGAAGCCCTTAGCAGCCGCAGTATCGGCGGCCGCCAAGAAACCAACCACCCCTAACCCCCCCCCCCCATAATATTAACCCACCCCATCACCAACCCAATTAAATTCCAGGACCAATGTAAGAAAATAGCAACCAACCCGGTCAAATACCAGGCAGTCCGCGGGCAGACGTGGATCTACACACAATCCGCCGACGACTTCAAGAAATTGAAGGTCGATCTCTTCCAGGGAGGAGTCCCCGGATATACATTCACACCGAAGGAGGAACGATTAACAAAACTCGTCCTGAAAGGGTCCCCCTATCTGGACGAAAAAATGATTAGAAAGGCACTCGCTGATATCCAAATCACCCCCCAATCCGTCCTCAACCTTAAAAACAAAGCAGGCACTAATTCCGGTTCGTTTTTGTTACAGTTTGAGCCAATCACCCAAATCCTCAACCCACCAATACCAACACCATCCCAGCGGCCGCGAACGCTAACGCAAGCGATCTTAAAACCTTATTAGACGAAATACGCAAACTCAACAACATTTTTAACATCGGACATAAGATCGCGATCGTGCGCGAATTAAAAATCAGACTGGCGGGGGCATCGGACATGCTAACCCGTATTCAAATTTTGTCGAAAATCGCAGATAAGTACGACGTATAAATCTGCACCGGTAAAACACAAACTCAAACTAATCTGTTGGAACGCGAACGGTCTTAACAAAAAATTCAATGAACTCCACCTCCTAACTGCACAATCCCAACCCGACGTAATCCTAATCCAGGAGACAAAGCTCAACAAACGGGCCCCTCCTAAAATCCCACTTTATACAGCATTAAATCAGCCAAGAACGACCAACGGCGGACTTCTCATGTACATCGCGGACGCGCTTAACGCGACAGCTACGCCAACAAACACCACATCCGCCGAAACGCAAGCAATTCAAATTCACAATTTAATCGTAGTAAATTTCTATAACCCCCCCTCAATTCCCATAGACCCAAACGAACTCGATCAATTACTACGCCTCGGTAACGAAGTCGTCATCGCGGGCGACTTCAACGCGCGACACCCGGATTGGAACAATCCATCTACAAACACGAACGGGAACATACTACGCGAGTACGTCAACTCCAATCCGGTCCAGCTTTCACACCCGACAAACGAACACACACACCACCCGTTTAACGATCAACACCGTCCCTCGACCTGGTCCTATCGGAAAATGTGGCCATCCGCAAGGTCACCGCGCTACAACAACTCAGCTCTGACCACCTACCAATCCAAATCGAGATTGGCAGTCTTCAACTGCCAATCTTCCCGCCGCGCCCCAAACAAACAACCGATTGGGTAAACTTCGGACGGGACACATACAAAATTACACTAAACACTAACATTAACACCAACCGCGACATTGATCAAGCAATAACAAATTTCACGGAACAAATTACGAACGCGTACGCGAAAAATACAAAAGAAACCACGCCCTCCGTCAAACTTAAACTCCCCCCCGAACTTTTGCTGAAAATTAAAAATAAAAATAAATTGCGAAAAATCTATCAACGCGCGAAATACCCAGCGATCAAAACACAAATTAACCGATTAACCAACGACATAAACAACGCGATTAACAAAATTAAATCAAACATGTGGGACAAAACCCCCACCGACATTACCCCTCAAAATTCCGCCAAATTATGGTCCATCGCCCGCTCCCTAAAATTAAAAAAATCCCAAACCCAAATTCCGCCACTTTATTTTTAACTCCTCTCGGCATTAGAAACACCAATCTCGACCAGTCCAACGCAATTGCCGATGCGTACCTCCTAAATCATAGCCTCACCCTCCACTACTCCGACCCACAAACCCAAGCTATGGTACAACAATCTTTCCAAAATTCCACATACCCAACACCAGCCGATGATCTCGTCACTCCTAAAGAAATCAAATCCCATATTAAATCCATCAAAAACAAAGCTCCTGGTCACGACAACATCTCCGCTAGCATACTCAAACGCCTCCCCAAAAAACCTATCCTTCAAATATACTACATCCTAAACCAATGCGTAAAAAACCAATACTTCCCATCCGCCTGGAGAAACGCCATTGTAATCCCCATCCCCAAACCAGGCAAACCCAAAAACATCCCTACCAGCTACCGGCCCATCAGCCTCCTAGCCACCTTATCCAAAATACTAGAAAAGATCATCCTCGTCCGCCTTCAGCAACACGAATTCCAATACCCAACCATTATCCCCGAACAATTCGGTTTCCGGGGGGGCCATTGTACCACACTTCAACTCGCGCGACTAACTAACACAATCGCGGTAAATTTCAATATAAACAGGTCAACCTCGGTCGTCACTCTTGACATAGAAAAAGCGTTCGATACTATCTGGCACGAAGGCCTCATTCACAAACTAATCGCGGCGAGAATCCCTTCCCACCTAATCAAAATCTTAAACAGCTTCCTTCACAACCATTCATATTAAGTTAAAGTCAACCAATCCCTTTCCACCCCCCATCCTATCCCAGCCGGAGTCCCCCAAGGCTCCGTGCTTGCCCCAACCCTCTTCACCTACTATATCAACGACATCCCAAAAATCCCAGAAACCCAGCTCGCACTTTTTGCCGACGACACCGCGATAATTTCGGAATCTTTTATTAAAAACAAATCACTCGATTACCTACAACGCCACCTCGACACTTTGCAACCGTACTATAACAGGTGGAAAATTAAACTCAACGCCGACAAAACTACACTCACCGCGTTCTCACACAAAAAAAAACAAGATCACTCGCGACATAAAAATAAACAACACACCAATTACGCGCACCCCAACCGTTAAATATCTCGGAGTTACACTTGACGAACGGCTCACTTTCCGTGAACACTGCGCAATCACAACGCGTAAAGCCAACGGCATGTACCACTCCCTCTTTCCCATCCTACACCACAAAACCAAACTCCGCACCGACCTAAAAATTCGACTATATAAATCGATGGTCCGTCCCATCTTACTCTATGCCTGTCCGGTTTGGAGCAAAACCGCTAAACGTCACACCAACTTACTCCAAAGGCTCCAGAACAAATTCCTCCGCTTAATAACGGGCATGCCAAAACACACGGAAACATTCGAACTTCATGAACTCGCGCGAACACTAACCATACGGGCAAAAATTAACGACACGGCCGCGAAATTCTTTACGGAAAGAACCCCCAAGAATCCGATAACCGCGAATATCACACAACTTCGGAAAAACAACGCGCCATTTAAAATCCGGCATAAACTCAGACACAACGCCCTCCTCTAAAACACCAGATCAATCACACCACACCACACTCGGTGACGCACACCGGGGCCGACCAACCCGAGTGCTCCAAAACTCACTCCTTTAATCCTTGTTTTTGTTTTTTATTGTTATTATTGAAATTAGTTTATAGTTTGTTTTCATTAATTACTTTATCAATCCGCTGGGTTTTTCCACTCATTTTGTTTTTTATTGTTATTATTGTAATTAGTTTATAGTTTGTTTTCATTAATTACTTTATCAATCCGCTGGGTTTTTCCACTCATTTTTTCCCGGCAAAAATCATATATAGTAATCTTAAGTAAACCATGTAACTCCTTTGTAAATCAGAACTAACTGATAAATTGTAATTAGAAGCAATAGGCACAGTTGTATTGTACGGTCATAAATCCACAAATTGCTACCATGTAGCAACCATGTAAAATATTAAGATAAATAAAGAGTTTAAATCCGAAAAAAAAAACTGTCGTTTTATGGAACAAAGGCAATGGAGGCCATTTATGGTAAACTTTGATGTTTATAGTATAATAATTAACACTTTATTAATTTAAAAATATTTTTAATTGCAGTTAAATTAGCATATACAAAACTTAAGTCGCTAGATTCAACAGACAAGGACATAGGAAATTACGTAAAAGAATGGTTAAAGCAAGCACCACAAAGGTGCAAAAAATATAATATTTAAATAAAAAAATAAAAATTTATTTAAGTAAAATAGGAGTGTTAATAGTGTATTTATATCTTGACCATCCATAATTAACCCTTTCAGTACAGATGACCGACATATCTGCCATATACAAATTTGGCAGACAGACGGCTGACCGATATAATTATGTGACATCGAGTTATTCATGCTCCATGGACTAATGTCATATATTTCAGACAAATTTAAAAAATCAATTTGCTGTACAGACGACTGACCGAAATATCGGTCGCATATATCCGTGCCATACCAACGAACGACCGATATATCTGCCGGCGACGAAAATACACGACAGTCGCCAACGTGGCATCTACTAAGGAATGAACGGGTAATTAACTTACCACTTTAAACTAAGCGCTGTAGATTTGCTGCATTTGCATTTTTTTTTGTAATTACCAGTATTCATTTCAGTATATACTTAGCTTTCAAACTGCAATAATTATTTTTGTGTAATTGCAAGTTTTAATAAAAATGCGTCGTTTATCGTTGAAAGTAAGAAAACAAATTGTGGACAGTTGGTTAAGTGTAAAAGGTATATCGTTCAGACAAATAGCAAAACAGTTAAATACGTCGCACCAAACAGTGAGTGCTGTGATTACAAAATATGGGGAAGAACTAACATTAAACGACTTACCAAGATCCGGAAGAAAAACCGGATCTTATAACAAAAATATTGATCGGAAAGTGCGTAAGTTAATCGAATCAAAAAGATCACTGTCGATTCGCGAAATTGCAAAAATATGTGGGAACAGTCCTGCGAATGTCGTTGAAATCAAAAAGAGACACAACCTGAAAACATACAAGAAGAAACTACCGGGACCGCAGTTTTACACAAAAAAGAAAGGCGAGGTTGTTAGTGACTTGATTTCATCGATTCCGACAGAAAAATTTGGCGAAAAAGTTCTGGTTTGGCAGGCAATTTGCTCTTGTGGCAATCGCACCACTTCTTTTTTTACAAAAGGGACAATTAATTCGGAAAACTACACCAACGAGTGCTTAAAAAAAAGAATTTTACCGTTCATTAAGAAACACGAAGGTGCACTTTTATTTTGGCCGGACCTAGCGTCGGCTCATTACGCAAAAACTACGGTAAACTGGTACAAGGAAAACGAAAACCTAGATGAGTTCAAAAAAACATGGGTTAGTGCAACCAAAAAGCTATCCGAAAGATCTGTCCGAATCCTCATGCAAGGAGTAAAAAGTAAAGATCGAAAATTCATTAAAAATGAAAAATTCTAACTTCAAATTTTATATTATTGGGATATTATAATGAATTTATGTAATATAAATAAAAAAAGTTGTTTTTTGAGATGGAAAAATAAAAAATAACTCATTTTTAGTGGTAAGTTAATTATTCATACAGTCCTTAAACGTATTTATGACATTTGCACCACTGTCAGTTAAAAGTTGTGGTTAAGAAATAGGAGATTAAAATAAACTGTAAGTTAAAATTAAATCTTGTTGCACCAACATACTTAAACCTCAGATTTAGTAACTGTAACTAGCACGTTGGCAACGCTACAAATTCAAAAATTTAATCCCTTTTTTGGATTTCCCAAGTACTTTAGATAGATTTGATATACCTACCAAAACCATCATTCTTAAAAAAAATTACAAGAGCAGTAGTGCTTACAGAAAATTGTAAATAAATTGTGTTAACATTTGTGTGTGAATACATTATAAATTAATTATTAAAGATAATTATTATTTTTTTTTATTTAATTCTAGTTTTCCATGGGTAATTTAACAATTTATTTTAAAATTCTTTATTATAGAATGGATCAAGCAAGTGCTAATAAGAGGAAACGTCGCTTCAATTTTACTACAGAAGAGAAGGAGTTCTTATTAGAGCTAATAATGGAGAAGAAAGAAATTATAGAAAATAAAAGAATGGATAGCATAACATGGAAACAGAAAGATGAGGCATGGAAACGATATTACAATACTTTTTAACCAGCAATGTCGAAGTAGCGTTTATCGTTCTAAAGAATCATTAAAAATCATTACTAAGCAGCCTCAAAAGAGAGAAGCAGCATTTGGTTTGATTCTTACCCCATATCTCAGAACACCATTAACTGGTGTAGCTATCCCTCGCGTTTCAACGTTTGTCCCTAGTTCCCATCTTATGTACTTTATTGTGCACATGATGGACGACATTATAAGAAGAAATTTCTATTTTAAGAGACAAGAAGATGCATGGCATCCTTTCATATCCAGAATTTATTTTGGAATCTTGTTTTTAATTCAAATAGTTAGATCTAAAGTAGCAAATTCAATAGCTACAGCTCAAGAGAAGACGAACCAACCAACGTGTGTGTGTGCCCTTTCCGGTTTCCTTCAAGTGTTTTTTTCTGGTCGACCATACGACCAGCTAAATAATTGACGGCACTTAGCGCCATCGTAGTAGTGATTACCAGTAGTGATCATATTCCTTCAATTCCCTTCCTCTTATGCTGATCCACATCCGAAGAGGAAAGAGGATTAGGAATATAAGCCTGGTAAGTCACTATACCTGTTAAAAACATCGTAAATACAATCGGGAACCTATAAATTACAGTCCACTAGGAATCGTCTTACCACAGTTCTATTTGGGGTGAAATTTGGCCCAAACAATTTGGTATCATTAAAAACATGCTACGATAACAAAAAAAAACTTAGACTTAGACTTAGAAAAGCTGTCGTAATAGAGCGTAAGGAAGTTTTAAGAACTGGCGGTGGGTAAACCGAGCATCGACCAGCAAATCTGATGAGTTGCTGTTATCGCTGGTGAACCCCAAAACTACTGTCGGGTTAAATTATGGATTGGATAGTGATAACGAATTATCAAAGGTAAATAGTAAAAAGATTTTATTTAGTTTTATACTATATGTACATATTTTAAAGGTTTGTAATTTGGAACCACTTGTGGAAATACCGCAAGAACCACACTTGGAAGAAGAATACGAAATCATGCAGATAGAAAACGGCAATTGGTCACATGTAGCTCCCGTGCATTTGATTACACCAATAAATAGTGTTTTCCAGACAGGTAATTCCGACTGGAGAAAAAGAAGACGCCCGGTGATAAATATATTCCACTTACAGATCTTCATGACAAATACAATAAATTGGCAGATTTAAAAATAGCTGTTGAGGAAAAACAGTTAGAACTAATCGCATTGGATAAAGCTATTAAAGAGAAAAAACTGGAAACAATGATAAAACCTGACGCTTTAAAATTGCGAAGTTTAAAATTTTCTCTAAATCGTCTTCGATATCCATCCAATTTAAATCCATATTACACAATGACTTGTAACCACGACACATCAAATTACAATAATAATATAACTTATAACCTATAAATGTAGTACGACGTATATATTTGAGGTTTTTTAATTTTTTTCATTTTAAAAGTTTACTATACTTGGAGCCATTCCTTAATGGTTTGCTTCTGCAGAAGCAAACAACAATAACACTCGTCAAAAAGCAAACCAGCTACTTTGTGCAGTACAGACTGCCCCTTTTATTATATCCTTAGCAATAATTGCAATTTATTCGGCAGCACTTGAGCCAGTCGCTAATATTTTACAAGGAGGAAATGTTATTATCTCTGATGTGTCAAATCACATATATGAACTAATAAAAATGTTTAAAACTGACAGCTCTACCGTAGAAACATCATTTGAATTAGTATGGAAAACAGCTTTAAAACTATCAGAAACCCTAGATTTGGAGTTGTAAAAATGCCCAGGTTAATTTTGTCAAGATCAGCCAATTCCATCACAAATTTTTAATTTGCACCCCTAAAAAATTATTCAACTCGCTCTGGACCAGTTCATGAACAGTATTGTTATGTTACTGTTTGTGCTATGGAATAGTTTTGAGAGTTTTACGGTAGATGGCGGTGAGCGAGTTCAGCATTGTAAGAATTGACAGCTCTACCATAGTATAAGTAGTTTAAGATAGTAGGGAGACTCGCATCTTTTTGCGGTTCCAAATTTTCATGCGCATATCAAAGTCTAGGTTAAGTATCTACATGAGTTGATGATGTCGCGGCTATTTTACAACTTACTACATTATTGCAAGATCTATTAAAATTTACTAGATTTGTTGGATTGAAAGCAAATTTTGGTGATATAAAAAAAATTTATAAATTTAATAATGAAATTACTTTAACAGAATTGTAATAGCAGGCACCTAAAAATAAGATAATGTATTACTGGGTTTTTTTCTCATTTTTTTCAAAGTTTGAAAATTTAATGATATTCTGATACAATATTTAATTGACTTACTTATTTTCGAACATGGCAACATAGCACTTACATTTGACGTTCTTTCGGTAACGATTGTTATAAAATTGAGCTCTAAATATTTTAAGTAAATTTTTGAACATTTTGTGTTTATATTAAGTTACATTAACTTAGGAAATCATTAGTAATAATGCTTGTGCGGTAGGTTTTTGTAAAAACCAATCTGAAATGGGTGTTATACTGCATAAATTTCCGAAAAATAGCGCGATATGTAAACAGTGGGTGGAATTTTGCGACAATAATTTATTGTTGAAAAAAGTGGACTTGCATAATTCTAACCATAGGGTGTGTGCTGTACACTTTGAAGGTAACTTATATAAAACTGCCAAACGTAGGAATCTTTACGATTATGCAGTCCCAACACTTTCGACACGACCAACAGGAATTTCATCAACTTCGACAGGGATTTCTAGTATCCCTTCAACATCAAGAACATTTGCCGATGCAATTGAAGAGGAATATTCTGCACCAAGTAACACAAGCTTTAATTTTATTTTAATAAAGAATTTATGTAATATTTTACTTTCAACAAGAATAAATGAGGAACTAGCGATCCCATCGACTTCTACCGGAATTTATAGTGTAGGAATCTCTTCAACAAATTTTCTCGTATCAAGTAAGACGAGCTTAAATTTTATTTCAATTGAGAATATTTTTAATTTTGTGCCTATATATACTGATCGATGAGTAAATTACATAATATACGAAAGGTTTTAATATTGTAGGAACAAAGAGATCAAGATCACCAGTGCACCCTGAAACACAAACCCCTTCGAAGTTGACTGCACACACACCGATGAAAAAAATGAAGAGCAAATTAAAAATATTTCAACGTAGTAACTTAAATTTGTAAAATAAAGTGATAGCCACCAGAGCATGTCCCATGGTAAATATAGATCCGGAAAATGATTCACAATGCTTGAACCGAATGTTTCCCTCAAATTTAGCAAATTTTCTAAAAACACATACACGTTTATTTAAGTTGAAACCGAATGGTCGATGGTACACAATAGAATTTTACCATGTAGTATGTTTAAAATTATAGTTTGTAAGTCCAGCTGGGTATAGAAGTTTGACCGACCTTTTTATTATACCTTCTAAAGGGGCAATTTCAAGAGTAACGGAACATTTTTCTTTTTTCCTCAAGGTAGTAATCTTTCACTTTTCCAAGTCATCAAAATGAAAATCGATAATTTTCGTCAGGAGGATAAGTTTTGTTGTGTTTGTCTTGATGAAATATCAATTAAATCACATTTGTTTTACAAAATTGGGTAGCAGGAAATTATCGGTTTAGAAGATAATGGCATAAAGAAAGCGTTTCGTACAGTTTACATGTCTTAGTTATCATGGTCAAAGGAATTTATAATAATTCAAAACAACCCCTAGCATAACACGTGTGAAGATGTTCATTTGCAAGGTATGATAGTGGAATCCATTCGGGCATTAAGAAAAATTGGATTAGTTCCTAAAGTTTTGATTTGTGACATGGGTGCTTCTAATATTGTGGTAGCTGGTCTTCTAAATATTTCTTCCGAAAATCCCTATTTCTCTGTTGATAACCAACAGGTCTTCTTTATGTTCGATGTTCCTCATCTCATGAAAGCAACGAGAAATAATTTATTGACGCATAGTTATCAATTTCAAGGCAAACACACTTTTTGGAAATATATCGAAACTCTACAATCGAGACCAAACATTTTCCAGTAGATTATGTCACAGATTAACAGATTTGCACATTCATCCAAGTGCATTTAAAAAAACGAAGGTTCGTTTAGCAACTCAAGTTCTAAGTTCTTCCGTTGCTGCTGGAATGTCCGTTTTTATGAGTTTAGGATTTCTTCCAGCAGATTGCATAGGTACCCTTGAATGTATTGAACGCTTTGACAAGCTTTTCGACATTTTAAATTCTTCATCAACGTCCAATTCGAAGAAATTTAATAGGCCTTATAGAGGAAATGATTTTCAAGTTAAATTTTTAAATGACACACTCGATTTTCTGAAGAAAGTAAAAGTATTTAGTAAGAATGGAAAAGATATTAGTCGTAGAATAAAATCTATCAGATGCTGGGAAATTAGGATTAACGCGCTTTTAAATTTATGGCCTTTTCTAAATTCAAATGAATTTAAATTTTTGTTAACGCAAAGATTAAGCCAAGATGCATTGGAAAATTTTTTTGGAGCCATCAGACAGCAAGGGGGTAATTGCGTAAATCCTACTTCAGTTCAATATCAAAATGCCTTTAAAAAGTTATGTTCTTTGAATCTTTTGAATAGTGAAAGCAAAAATTGTTTAAGCGATTTAGGAACCGTGTTAACCAATATGCAGGGTATTCCTGCTACATCATTAGTTCATTCTTTACCTGTTTTACCTAATGTGGATGACGAATATCCCGATTCTGTTTCTATTGTATCACTAAAAGATTGCGATTATCATTTTCACACTTTAGAACAAAATTCAATTCACTATATTTGTGGATATTTAATGAGAAAATGTTTGTCAGCTCATACTTGCCTAGATTGTGAAAATTTTGCCAAGAAACATCAAGAGTTAGATGACACATCACTGTATTCCCATTTTACGAAAATAAAAACAAAGATACATTTGGAAATTTATATATGCCCTCCGATAATTTCTTTTCTTATATCTGTTCATTAGAAAAATTGTTTCAAAATCATTTTGAAGAGTATGCAATAGAAAAAAAAATAGCTTCACTGTTTTATACACTTTTTGAACCGCTTAATTTTAACCACCCTTGCAAAATGTTTCCAAAAATAAATTTGTCAATCGAAATTTTAAAATAGCCAATGCAAAAGGAGAAAAAAATCATCGGAAAAATATAATTTGAAAGCATAATTTGACTGATATTTCTTTAGATTTGAGAAAGTTTTTTTTTAAGTTTGCAATAACTTGTGCTAAATTAAATACTGAAAAACTGAAACTGGCACTTAAAAACTGAATGTAAGAATTATTTCAGATATTGAATTATATAAATTTTTAGTATAATGTATATTAACACGTTTGTTTGTTATGTACGTTACTTAATTTCCTTCAACCTATGTTAATTTTTAAACTTACTTTAACTCATAATTGTACAAATGGGTCTCAAAAACCTCTTTAAAATTAAAATAAAATAGTTTTAATTAAACCAATTGTTTCTTTCTATAGTAACAAAATCATAAAGCTGATCGTTCTTAAATATACAGAAACAATACAAATCTGTTATGGTGGCAGAGATAAATCTATACCTATTCTAGAAAATTTCACATGTTCACTTTGCACCACAAAACGTAATTATATTAAAAATATTTATTGCACATTACAAGGAATTATATCTTTAAATTTGATATAACAAAAAACATCAAATTTTGATTTAGCTCATTCTTCCCGTATATACCCCTCAAATGATTGTTTTTAAAAATAATGATGGAATGTCAAAATAATTACATTTCAAGCGGTTTATTTCAAATGCAAATCAATTTTGCAGTGCCATCTAGCTACTTGTAGTGTCTAAACTACTTATACTGTGGCTCTGCTTTACATTCATTAACCTTATAGTGTGTAAAACAGAGATGTTTATGTATAGATGAAATCTATAAATAATTTAAAAGAAGAGGCATTGTTGTGGTATAAAATCAGTAGAAATAAACATCAATCGTCTAATCAGAGTTTGCAAGATTTACTTAACGAAGCCAGTAATTTTTATCCGGCTATTAAGAAGACAGCTATTACTATATTATTAACATTACCGTCAACAAAGTGTACTGCAGAACGCAGTTTTAGTACTATCAGAAGAGTAAAAACGTGGCTGAGGTCGACGATGTCAGAAAATAGATTAAATGGTCTTTGTACACTGAGCATATCCTGAAATTATGTAAACAAAAACATGGATATACCAGTGAAAAATTTAATCAACAAATTTGGTACAATAACAAGAAGATCACAATTTTTATTTTCTGATCCAAAGAAATAAGCAAGCCTTTATTTTATGCTAGGTTATTGCAAAGTTACTTCCTTTAGATTTTATTTTCATTATTACATATCGGTAGGGTAGGCTGCATTTTAGAATTCATTTTATTATAAATTTATTTTGTCCCATTAATTTAAGAGCCAGTGTATGTACTACATAGTCAGTGAATATTCTAATGATTATGATTTTAGGTTTCGCATAATAATTTTATGCTCCGAGGGTTCGTTAAATTGACAAAGTTTGAAAACCACTGACTTTAAAAAAATAACATATTTACTTTCCAATTAGGTTTCCTGTTTGTGTTGAATTAACCAAGAACAGGTTCTATTTTAGATTTCGGTGAAAATACTCTACAGGAGAAAACCAATTTATTGTTTTGATAAAACCTTAAATAAAATTTGTATTTAATTCGGCTTAATATTATTCATACTTTCATTGTTCGAATATTAATTTCACTGCATGCATTCTTATTTTATAGTTTTAATTTAAACAAAGCAAAGCCATCAAGATCATAAAAATATTGTAGATTAAAACTAAAACACAGCTGTTACTGTTACAAAAACCCTTGTTTAAATTATATTTATTTATCAGATAAGAAGTAATTTAGTTTAGATTTTAATAAAGAATATCAAATTAAAATGAATACATCATCATGCTTATTACCTTCCATAATATAATTTAGTGGGTTGGTCGTAATCCGTTTTGAATAAAATGTATTTCATTAATTAATATGATCCAATCAAGTAAATTATGTAAGAATGTACATGCAACTTACCTTCAAATTTTGCAAAAAGACGGTCACAATAACAAGTCAAACTAATCCAAGCATTTCTTGTATTATGGGTTCCCGCTACACTGACCATCGAAGGTTACCCGTAGATAAACCTACAAAATTCAAATTTAATTACAACCAAAATTAAAAACTACTATTAATTCATAAATAAAAGTTTGTACATACCATCATAAATTGTAATAAGAAATGTGAAGCTTTTCCGGCTGCACAAATTCGACTCGTTTAAATTTAGTGAAAATCGTTTGAATCCATTTCAATACTTGCTTAGTTGCAATTATATTAATACTCGTTTTAAATTCAAGTCAATCCAATTATTAAATCAGTAGTTTGGACACAAATTTACATCATAAATAAACTTTTAAATGATGAAGAATGCATTTGAGGTTAAGTATATTTTCAACCAGTTGAACACACATGATGACTACAAAATCGTCAAAAAATATCCTAAAACAAAATGTGGACTGAAAGGACAATTTTTAATAAAAATATGTTTAATTACCTGAATAATCCAATTAAGAACGGTGTAACTTAAAATAACAAAATAAACTCTCAAAAATTTATATAGCAGTGTCTAGGAAACCGATACCGTCACTGCTGAATAAAGTAGTCATGATGCCTGTAATGAGCAGTGGCGGCTGGTCGTCAAAGGCACAGGGAGACATGCCTTTCCACCCCAACACCAAAAATAATTAATTAAAAATAAATTTAAGGCAGGATTGTGGTTTACAGGCCACACACCAATTTTTGTTTTTGGACGCCTTCGGCGCCCTCCGGGCCTGTTTTATTTTTTCACCTTACTCATAACAATTTAAAAATATCCCTGAAAAATGGCAGAACTCGCCAAAGGTGGAACTCGAAAACACAGATCTACGTTTACCTGGAATTCGAGATTTCACTTCGCTCCGATGATAACCTCAAATATAGCTCCAGAAAATAATTAATTGTGTGGAAGAACGACATATCCGCAGAACAAAATTTATATTTTCGTATCGAGCACACCTGGAGGCATCTTTCCACCAAGTTTCAGCCAGATTGCGATGTGGCCTGTAATCTAGAACTTAGCCAAATTTAATATTTTATATTACATTATTTAGTATCATAATTATATTAAAATTTAAAACTGAATCAACCATATTTTTTTAGAAATATATTAACAATTTATAAACAATAGAAAGGTCCGAACATAGAAAACATTAAAATGTCACCTAATCGTCGTCCTATCCTTGTTGGGTGTTATGTACTCGTAGTATTATTTGTAATTTTTTGTTGTGTTTCCTGATTAATTTATACTAATTTGTCACTTGACTTTAGTCTTGAGTATAAATTCCGTCCATTACATTAACAGTAAAACTATTTAAAAATAAGATTGAAATATCTTTGAGCTTAGTGTTTATTCACTTTAAAGATAAACTTTCAGTTAATGCTAAATTATTAATTTCTTTTATTTCTAGCATCACAAGTAAACAAATAATAAAAAACAAAAATTGTATGCCAATGTATATGCCAAATATGCCACTGGTAATGCGATATTTCAATGCTGAATCACCCATTGGGTAGATGAAGCACGCCATATACATGTTTAAAGCCAGCATCCCACTTTCTCAAATTTCAGAAACAAATGGTTAATAAGATTGTATAAATAACTATGTGCCAATTTTTTGTTCTTTTAAAAAAACTTGTGTACTTATTGCTTTAGATATATTGTCTAATATTCACACTTCCTTTTCAATTTTTAAAACATATTGAAATGTATTTTAAAAATCAAACCAGATATATTCCTAAAACTAAATTTATCTTAAAAAATTATTCAAAATTACAAAACAAAATTTTCTTTTTGCACTTTTACGTCAAAATAAGAAAAAAACGATTTAAATAAATTAGATGAGCGTGTTAAACACCGTACCGTGTTAACCGTCTGACTGTCTGTAAACGTAAGAAAGTTCCATTTGTTAATTTTGTAATTTGTTTAGCTCATAGTTTTGTTTTATCTTACACCGGTAATGCCCGGTTTCTGAAGCTCGAGTTATATTAAGGTTAAGCTTAACCTTAATATAACCACAGATTTAGGGTTTCTATAGCGAAAGATAACCTGAGATCTCTGGTCAAAGTTAACCTACCGATCGGGACGAGTTATATGCTGGTCAACTTCGGAATATGCGCAGGAAGCGCATTCGAACCATGATTCGAATGTCGAATTTTATTATGACATCAACGCACAGTGGGACGAAAGCCCTAAATCTCGGACAAAACTAGAAGGCGTTGTTCAATCTTAACAAAATTTAGTATGCGAAGGTTTTCGAGGTCGCTGATTACGAATCTGAAGTCAAGATTTGAAAAAACAAAATGGCAGATCTAATATGGACGACATGTATAGAAAAAGCCTTTGATTTATACTAAACTGACAATGATTTGTTTAAAATTAAGGTATTACAGAAATATGAAAATTATAACAATGTATAGTAGGTACCTACTACAAAAATCGAGTTCAAAAATCTTTAGTAGTCGTCATCCGAAAAATCACTTGTTTCATAGTCAGTGAATTACCCTGGAAAATTTGGCGCAGTTAATAATTGTACTGCTTCTGGCAGCAATGATTTTAATTTTTTGCCAGCTAATTTTCTCAACCTAGAAATGTATGGGTCTGATGCTAGTATGACTTCGAGTTCCACCCTTGGCGGGTTCTGTCATTTTTCAGGGATATTTTTAAATTTTTTTGCCTTACACAAATATGTCTAATCATGCAGCCGTGTTAAAAGGTGTATCTAAAATACATGTAAATTGTACATATTTAAAATCGATTTTTTCGAAAATTAATGCCACATCCTCCCATTTTTTTTTGTATTCTACCTATAAAAGTGTTCTCTTTCATATAGTGCAGTTGAAATTTTGAAAATCGTGATGAGGGTTAAGTGACAATCAGTTAATGCTAAATTATTAATTTCTTTTATTTCTAGCATCACAAGTAAACAAATAATAAAAAACAAAAATTGTATGCCAATGTATATGCCAAATATGCCACTGGTAATGCGATATTTCAATGCTGAATCACCCATTGGGTAGATGAAGCACGCCATATACATGTTTAAAGCCAGCATCCCACTTTCTCAAATTTCAGAAACAAATGGTTAATAAGATTGTATAAATAACTATGTGCCAATTTTTTGTTCTTTTGACCTTCTTAATTCAAAAAAAAGAAATGTCCGGTTAATAACGGTTACCGGTAGCTCTGATGGATAGAGGGAGAGCGAGTCGCAGGTTCTTTTATATATTAGAAAAGAAATTAAGAATATTTTAGGTTGCCTAAAAATTTATAAATATTGGCGCCACTGACTTTATTAAGCAACCTGTAAAAATAATTGTTGTATCAAGAAAACCCAAAGTCAGACAGGTTTCAAATTATATTGAACAAAAACTTAATAAATTCGCATCTACAGTAATTGACAATATAACAAGAAAATTTTATAATAATTCAATACGTATACCCCGCGCGCAGAATAGCTATTTTGCCTGCCGGTTTCCAATTAATTTCTACTACTTTTACTGTATTACAAATTTAAAATATATTGTTGAAATTAAAAAAATAATTTAATCGTTTCGGATGATTTTTGACATTTGTCTTCGTTGGCGCAACATAAAATTTTATTATACGACCTTGTAAGTTTCGCTTTTCTTTCTTGTTTATCTGAAAGGCGGCATGAATCCCTAATTATCTTCTGACTCTTTCTGATATTGACATTCGACAAGGCGATCTAACAGTTTTCAGACAAGAAGGCTCCCCATAAGCAACTTGTAATTTGACTTCCAAGTTCATAGATCAATTTCGAATCCTCCAGCGAAATAAATAAACCAATATGAAGAACAAAGAAGAACCTATTCAAAAAATTGACAATAACTTCCTGGTCAACTATCACAATTCAGTTAAAGTATTACCTGTTGTTCGGTTCTTATGGAAATTAAATTATTTGAGTTAACCAAAGTTTCCAAAATTTGTGATGTGAACTCTATCAATTATGGCTTGAAAGAGAAATATGTGGTTAAATCGTGTACGCATATTTTCCGCGTTTCCTATCAAAATTCGAAAAGGGGGGAATTTGTTTCTAATAAACTTCAATATACAGGGCCGCACCAAACTGAATGTTACAGACTGTTCCCAAGTTTGACATATACAGGGTGACTCGACCACCCGTATCAGTACTTTTTTTCAAAAACGGTAAATCGTAGAGAGTTGAGCTAAAAAAATTTATTACCAAAGCTCTAATGACGAATCTAATGGTGATATTATTATTTCCGGGAAAAGTCGGCAACCAGAGTATTTTGCTCCAGAAAGTCCAGAAATCCAAAATTTTAAATGGTACCATATGTCGAAAGTGGGGTAGAAGTAAAGTTTGGAAAGAGGATTGCTAGAGAAGAAATAACTGTGGCGGAGCAAAGAACGGCGGCGATAATACAAAAAGGAGGGAAAATAGTACAAAAAAAAAGGTATTCCGTTAACGGTATATTTAAAGTTTAATTTCATTACTTTAAGTTTTCCTGGAGAACCTTACAGCTAGTAAAACAACTGACTACTCTTTGTGGAAAGTCACCCGTAAAACAAAAAACACACAAAAAATAAACCAACCAATCAGATCAAACGCTGGCGCCTGGGCTCGGAACGATGAGGAAAAAGCCAAGAGCTTTGCCGAACATCTCGTCAAAGTATTTCAACCCCCACCAAGAGAGATTACCCTTGAAGATGAATATTCTGTGCATCAGCTACTCGAGGCTCCATACCAGATGAATCCACCAATCGAAATCAAACGTACCGTCTTTAAAAGAATTAATCCAAAAAAAGCTTCTGGATACAACCTAATAACTGGTAAAATTCTACAAAACCTACCAGAAAAAGGCTTCAAGGTACTAAGAATAATTTTTAATGCAATTCTCAGACTAGGTTAGTCAATGGAAATTCGCGCAGGTGATCATGATTCAAAAGCCAGGAAAGGATCCAACTGAAGCTTCTTCCTACAGACCGATTAGTCTTCTACCCATCCTGTCTAAAGTATTTGAAAAGCTCTTTCTGGAAAGATTACAACCTATCCTAGAAGATAAAAACTTAATTCCGGATCACCAATTTGGCTTTCGTCGGGGTCATGGAACGGTGGAACAGGTGCATCGTGTTGTGAGAAGGATCAGAAACGACCTGGAAGGCAAGAGATATTGCTCGGCTAACTTCCTTGACATCTCACAGGCGTTCGATAGAGTATGGCACAGTGGACTACTATACAAAATTAAAAAGTACATACCTCATCCATATAGTCGCTTACTGGAGTCTTATCTAACTAACAGGTTTTTCCTGGTCAAACATGGAGAGGCCTATACTACTCTACAACCAATTTTGTCTAGTGTACCCCAGGGTAGCGTTCTTGGACCGCTTCTGTATCTCCTGTACACATCAGATCTGCCGGTAACTGAAAACACTCTATCAGCTACATATGCAGATGATACAGGAATAATAGCATCTGACGATGATCCTAATCGTGCATCTCATCATCTACAGATTCACCTAAGTAAACTTGAGATCTGGCTAAAGACCTGGCGTATTAAAGTAAACACCACCAAATCTGTGCACATTACTTTTACTCTCAGAAGAAGAAGCTGCCCAAGTGTAATGCTATACGACAACATTCTTCCTGTGCAAGAATCAATAAAGTACCTGGGATTCCACCTCGATCGACGCTTGACGTGGGCCAAGCACATTTGGAGCAAACATCTGCAGTTGGGACTCGTATATCGACAGATGTACTGGCTCATGGGTCATAATTCCCATCTATCTATAGAAAATAAAGTGTTGCTATATAAGACAGTCTTGAAGCCCATATGGACATATGGCATTCAATTGTTGGGCGCAGCCAGCGATTCCAATATAGCAAAGATCCAACGGTTTCAAAACAAGGTGTTGCGTGGCATCTGCAATGCTCCCTGGTACGTTACAAATAATGTAATTGCTTTTGACCTACAAATCAGCAGCATAAAGGAAGAAATTTCATCGGCTAGCAAAAAATATCAGCTACGATTAATAGACCACCCCCAACGTACTAGTAGGCGGCCTTCTGGTTCGTCTACCGACAAGGAGACTGAAGAGATACGACCCGGCGGACCTACATCGACGCAACTAGCTATTGTTTATAACGTGAAACATTATATTTACTGAAATGTAATAGATATTTTTAAGGATAGGTTTGCCAATGGGCAGATTTTCCACTATGTCATATATTTTTATAATAGTCATATAATGTTACTTATCGTCCATTGGACGGATTGTAATCAATCATGGTGTCAATAAAAAAAAAAAAGTTTGAGTTTCTGTTTATGTTCATGTTTTATGTTTATAGAAAATAAAGATACGGTGATTAAGCACATTCAGTTTTATTTTCAAAATTACAAACGTTTAGATTGGTGATCAAAACTCCAAGTACCACCAGGGAATTTATCTGGTTGAAGTATAAAAAAAACACGACAATATTTACAAACAATATTCTAATCAATACTCAAAAAATTCACAATTTTATAACTATTCGTACAAAATTTACTAAAAATCAATCAAGCACTCTGGCGGCATTTTTTTGGCAAAAAGCCCCTACTCTTCCATATCTATTGCCAACTTCAATTTTAACAAATATTCAAATTCAAACATAAATCATCAAAAAATTTATTTCACATTACGCTGCGGGCTCAAAATGGGGTCTCAAAATAGTGCACTGGACAGAATAGACTTTAAATGGTTTGGTCACTTGATGAAAATGCAGAATCAGAGATGGCCTAAGAAAATCTTCAAATGGACCCCTGCAGGCAAACGCTAAAGAGGACGACCAAGAAGATCGTAGAATGACGATACCAAAAGAAGAATGCGGGCCGACCAGGTAGAAGAGGAAGACGCATTGAACCGAAACATTTGGTGTTTGCAAACCGGAAAGCCGCGAATTGAGGTATAAAACCGGAAATTATATATATAAGATCACTTTTAATACGAATTATTATCGGCAAGCAAATCCCGTCGAGAGAATAAATCGAGTGTTAGAAACTATGTTCGCCTCCTATGTTGCCGATAACCATCGTAACTGGGATAAGTACGAGGGTCCCCCCTCTAATGTACCTGAACTTTGTCGTGGTCAGGGGGCTTGCGTGTTTTAGGGATGCGTCGGGTGTGTACCTGTTAAGATTCGGGCCAAGAACATAAAACTCTCTCGTGTCCGGTCTGCTTTGGCTCGTTGGGTTCGGCCTGAGGTCTAAAACCCTCCGTGTTCGGACTTTGGGTCAATAAATCGGGAAGACGGTCGGCGAGAAGAAACGATCTGAGTTCGATGGGGGAGTCTCTGGGGTAAGATGGAGTGTGCAAATGCCTCACCTCCCTGGGGGCTATATATCTTGAGTAGCCTTGGCGCTAAGGTAGCGTCCCCAACGTTGCGGGCTCCGTGGTGAGTGGGGAGCTCTGAGAGACGAATACACTATCTTCCGCATGGAAATTAATAAAATAGAAACAACTACAGCTGATTTAACAGCCACAACACAGACGGGAGTGTCCGAGCAGGGTGCTCTATCTACCAAGATGGAGGTGCCCAAGCAGGATGCCCCGTCGTAACAGTTGGGAGCAGAACCTAACCTAACTGTCAGGCACAAGCGTTTTCCATCGCTCTTACGAAGATTGGCAATTTTGGTATTTTTAACGCCTAATAAATAAGAAATTTCTACGTACGAAATTCGAGGAGTATCCTGTGTACCTACATATATAAAAAAATTTGAAATTTTGGACGAATTTAACGTAAAAATTTGTAAAATTTAAATTTGACCTTTGTCAAAATCAAAATTGGATGAAAAATTACAAAGTTACTAATTTAATTTAAGATACAAAATTCGATCGTGGTCTAATGATTACAAATATATAAATAAAAGTGAATAATTGTGTGAATTTTGGAATAAATTTGGAAATCAAAGTTTTGACGTTTATCAAAATAAAAATTTCAAAATTATCAAATTAATTCAAGATAGGAAAATAGATCGGGTCCCAAGAATCATAAAAATTGAACTATTTTTGGACGAAATATTGGCTGTTTTAAGTTTGACGGTTCTTCAAAATTCTAAATTTTTAAAGAGTAAAATTTTCAAAATTAATCCATTAAATCATTATATTTACAACCATAAATACAATGGATATGCAAAAACTGACCGGCTACTGCAAGAGTATCGAGGCGGAGCTCTCAAAAAATGGAAATCTGAAAGCCACCATCAAGGCAAATATAAATAAAATTCTACAGCAAATCCTCACCCTAGGCAACACCATTGAAGCCCGCACCTCGGAATCAAATACATCTATTAATCTTAAAGAAGCGGATGTTCTATCTGACCTTCGCTGTATACTAAAAATTAATAAAATATTTTGACTTATACTGAACATTCTAAAAAAAGATTTGCTAGAACAAAATTTCAAAGTTCCTCAAATTAAAAATGTAAAAACCTTCGCCGAAGTCACGCAATGCTCAGAAAAACTTACAAAAACCAAAAAAGACCCATCTTTATTAATTTCCTCTAAATCTTTAGTTAAAATCACTTACGAAGAGTTGACCCGTAGATGGAAGGAGGCAATTTCTTTCAAGAAAAAATCCTATGCCCCAAACTCGATAAAAAAAACTTTAGACAATAAACTAAAAATCGAACTTTCATTTATGGAAGAAAAAAACGACTTATAAATTCCTTTTTAGGTAATTTAAATATAAAATGTGAAGATGTGATGCTAAACAACCCCCACTTAATAATAAAAGGTGCATCAAGAGATGTGGCTGATGATGAGCTAGTGGACGTCCTAATATGCCAGAACAGCATTATAAAGAATTCAATTTAGGAAAAAGAAATAATGCTGTTCTGGAGGCTAAATTTAATGTTTTTAATAGCATCACGAGACGAGAAAAAGTTAATATTGATCACGACCGTGTGCACGTAGAAGAATATCTTAATATCAAACAATGCTTTCGTTGTTGCCGTTATGGCCACACGTCAAAATTTTGCAGGGAGCCTTTGGCGGTATGCTCTTTTTGTGTGGGATTGCAAAATTTTAATGAATGTGGAATCAAGAATAGTAACTTAAATGCCAAGTGCATAAATTGCACAAATAACAACAAATATTTAAATTTCAAAATAAATACCATCCATTCTGCCACATCAAACCTATGTCCGGTACGCAAATTAATGGAGGGAAGGATAAGAAACGACATAAATTATAGTGAGTAATCCATTAAATTTTGTACAGTGTAACGTGATGCGCTCATATCTCGCTTATCGCGAATTCCTTTCTTATTTTATGAAGAGCGATAGAAATGTCGCTCTCATAAGCAAACCATACGTAGGACGAGTTAATCATGTAAAAGGTATGGACGGAGTATATGTCTTCCAAAATAACAAATCCACTGCTGGCAACATCAGAACAAAGGGTGTTGGGGCAGTACCTGGTATGTCCCAGTACTCGGACACAAATTTAGCAATAGCCAGACTAACATTTAAGCAGCGGTATTTGTACATTAGAAGCATATACATCGAGCTTGACCTAGACGCAAACAATACTCTAGTAAACTTAGACAACTTCTTACATGACATCAAAGGATCGCATGTTATCATTGGCAGTGACGTGAATGGGACCAATCCCGCATGGGGATCTCATAAGAGTTACAGCCGTGGTGATGATGTTCTAAACATTGCATACTCACACGATCTAAACGTATGTAATGTTGAAGACTCATCGACGTTCGAGGTTATCAGAAATGGTAACCTCCTAATTCATTTGTCCGTCTTCGGACCATAATACGATTACATTCCAAATTTTAGTAGAAAACAAAATTAGTGTAAATTACACTAATTCGACATACCTATTTAGAAGCAAAATTGCAAATTGGAACAAATTTAAAGATAAATTATTAGAACATTTCGATAAATCCAAATTATTAGAAAGAAATTTTGACTCTAACAAATTAGACTTAACCGTGGAGAAACTCACAGAGGACATTCGAAATAGTTGTTTTGCCTCAATAAAAATACGTGAAAACTCTAATCCGTATAATCCATGGTGGTCTAAGGAGTTAGAAGACTTGAAAGAGAAGTGCATAACACTGTGTTCGTTATCAGTGATCTTACGTCGGGGAATTCGCTTGACTGGCGAAGAGAGGGGCTTGGGTAGAAAATTATTCATTATCATATTTGCATTACATAAATGCAGTTATGTGTAATCTAGCATAAGAATTAATTGTAATTTACTTAACATTGAAATTCAAGTTTTAAGTGAGTTGTTTAATTCAACCAAAAAACTAAACAACACACTACATTACCGTATTCATTCTTGTAAAAAGCAAAATGTTGATATAACACATCTTCTACAAGAATACCAACTGCAAAAGCAGGAATACGGTGAGCTGATCAAAAGCACTTGTACAAAACATTTTAGACAATTTTGTAATTTGCAGAACAAAGAAAATGTATGGTCCATGACAAACAGATTGATCAAAGATACTCCATTAAAACACCCTCCGCTAACGTTAATGTGCGAGAATAAGTTTACTACTAACAGTGACGAGACAGCGACTAAACTAATAAATCACTTTTACCCCGACGACACGGACGATACGCGACTGAGACACACTGAACTTCTACACATGTTTGATTCGCCCTACGTTTGAGACATTGAGAAGTGTATCGAGAAGAGAAGCGAAGGAGTTCGCGGAGGGCGATATTTGCATTGCGTTTGCTGAGGAGAATTAAAAATTTTTAACAACTTTACTAAATTCATGCTTGATGACTGGCCACTTTCCAAAACCGTGGAAGAGGGCTTTCGTTAAGATATTACCAAAAGCGAACAGGTCGGATCAAAACGACCTGTCGTCCTATCGCCCGATTGGCCTCCTCCCGGTCTTTGGAAAGTTACTAGAAAAACTGTTTACCAAACGACTAGTATATTACGGCCAGCATTATCAAGCATGAAATTCAAATCAATACGGCTTTAAAGAGCAAACATCTACCTCCGAGCCACTACGCAATGCAATTGGAAAAATCAGACGTGAGAAAAATCGTAAGCGATTGGTACTTGGTGTATCCCTCTATGTATATCAAGGCGGCGTTCGACAATGCATGGTGGCTAGCTCTTTTTAACAGACTACGGAATATTCAATGCCCACAGAATATATATTGCGGTGAAATACGAGGTAAAAACCCGAGTATAAAGGGGCCAGGGACTTCCACGACCCTGCAAAAATGTGCAGAAGTCTTGGAAGTCAAGGAACACCTTGCAAGGAAATTAAATAGGATAAACAACCCTTGTGTAAATAATTTTAAGTCTTTACATTTTCCTAGTTTTAAGTTTTACGATCACGATTGGATATTTTAAAATTATTTAACATTTTTACGAACTTCGGTCGGAATAAATTTAAAAACTGACTGCAGCATTGGGGCTTTTGCTATACCGGCTAAAGAAAGAAATCGATGTTGGAATTTTTACCACCGAAAATTCAACCGTAACGATCGACAAATTTAGATCCAAAGCAAAAGGAAATCTAAGATCTTCATATTTTTCGATCAAGTCGTAATTAGTTGGATAGCATAAAATTTATTTAAAAATTTAAAAAGATGGATAGCGTTAAGACAAAGGTTCCTAAGGAACAGGAAAAAAGAGGAGGAGAATAACGAAGGTCCTAAAAGGGAGTCTGGCAGAATTGTGAACCAAGCCGGTCGACGATAAAAGTTGGTCTGTAAAACATTTTGTTCCAGCGGCTCTAGTGTTCGATAAGTTCGAGGGTGCTTCAAGGTGAATACGAAAGCACACAAGGGGGTTCATTGGGTGAAATTCCAACCCTTGCTGGTACTGTGCTCCGAGTTTTTGTGGTACTATAAGTTAGAGTTCAGGCAAAATTCTCACCATACGAAGAAGATCCGACCGAAGCAACACGAATTAAGGTCGTAACCATTTAACATTTACCAAGTTTATTTTCATTGTTTATATTTTAATTTATTGTTATCACGTTATATTTTGTGTAGTTAGTTTAATAATTAAGGAAACGCACTTACACGCTGGACACTACAAAAACACGTTAATTGCAGTTGCAAGTTGTTCGTTTTGTTATCGTTATTCAAATAAATTATTAAACCGTTTACAAAAACACCATTTTTTATTTTCAATTTTATTTTTAATTAAATTTTTACAATCGAAATTATCATTTCGATTGTTGGCGCCCAACAACTAAGAACATCCGCAGTAATAGGAAAGGTCTCTAAGTCGAGGATATAGAGATCCTCGGGACGTGGCAATATAGACTCCTTAAGAGCTATATTGAAGATCGGTCTGTTGAGCTGGTCTACGCTGCCGGAAAGTCGCTGAAAAAGATGACCAAGGGATGTATCCAAGGCTCTGTTTGTGGACCAAAGATGCGGCAGCATTAGTTAGTTAACAACTCTTTATTAAAATAGTAATAATTACAGTAAATATTAATGAAATTTTATAGTCCGCGCCTATTGTTATTAAAACAATTTATCAGACTGTTGTGGTGTGATTAAAAGTGATGGATTTTTGTGATCATTGAAGTGAAGTTATCTGGGTAAAAATCGAGTACCAAAACCCAGCATCATGACGTAATTTAGATAATAAATAAGAACAAGAACAAAAAAAAACAAGAGAAAAACAAAATTATAGAAGAACGTTATGTATGAGTTTGTGTTTTATTCTAAAAGGCGTGTTGGATTTGCGTATGTTTGTAATATTTCTGGTGAGTGAGTTTCGTGTGATAGTTTTGGTAAAAAATTGTGTTGCTGTATGTTTTATTTCGGCCCGTAGTGTGAGTATGTTGTTTCTAAATTATTGACAGTGACAATTTAAAAATAAAGTGACGAAAATTATTCTTACCATTTAAAATTAATTAATCTAAAACATTTTAATGACATTGACTTTTCTAAATTATTGACAGTGATAATTCCACATATATATTGTCATGAAGGGTATCTGTTTGTAATCAAGGTGCGATTAAAAAAATCAAACCACCCCCATGCATGTGTAGAAAAATTTTATAGAACATGAGACTTAATACTTTGCCTAAATTTTGTGATGTAATGCTTTTACGAATTAACAACTCAAATATTATTTTGATTACATTTTAATAAATGCACCTGTTCAAAACTTATACAACTTCATAAAAATGTCAAATCGTCGTTTAAGAGTGTTAAAGCAAAAATATGTTTTATAATACTATTAAATACTAAATGGTTTTGTTGCATTGTTGGGTAAAATACAAATAAATGTGGCCTAATGAAATGATTTGTATCATTTAAAAAATGGGAATTTCAATTTTGCTATACAACAAATTTTGGTCAATCTATACGATTTTTCGTGCTTGCTTTAAAATTTTACTTTTAGGAGTTAGCAGTTTAACACTCTTAACCGACGAAATAACGAATTTAATCTCTTATCCGCTCCAGCATAAATTAATTGTATTTAATGAGTGCCAATTTGCACTTGCTAAATTAATTTTTACTGCAGATGGTTAATTATAAAAATTACAGTTTGAATTTTATTTACAAAAAACGCGAAAATTTTATATCGTTCATGTACATGAAAATCTTACTTCTTGGAGATTGTTGTTTTGGAGTACGTCTCTGCATTCGGTAGTCGATTTATCAGATGTTTCCCAACTTTTTGATCTGCTTTGCCCAAATTTGTTTCAGAAATCTTGGTTGTGTGATTTTGCACTACACTTAATTTTAATTTCTATGGTAAATAATTATCGTATACCAAAATCTTAATTTTATTGATTTAATCTATTCTAACTTTCCCGATCCCAGCTTAACTAATTTTAACGACCTTATTTGTCGAACGTCACCACTGGAATCCTTGTCCATTTTTATCATTTCCCCATTTTTCAAAATTTCACTTGCGCAAATTCAAATTTTTTTTAACGCCTTCCCTCTCTTTGTTTATGCACTTTGTTTACCTTTTAAAATTTCAACGTTTCGCGCGCAGCTTGTTTACATTGCACTTTTATATTTTCACTTGCACCAGCTGATTTTGTTTGTTTAATTAAAGTTTTAACATAATTCGAAATTTTGATTTCATCAGCGTACACAAATTACAATTGTTTGATCCTTTTATGCAAAGATCGGAACTTAAATTCGTTTTTCTGTAATTGTTAATTATTACAGTTTCTTAATTTTAAATTAAAATTATCAGGTAAGCATTTTTTTTGTGTTTTAATCAAAATTTTCTTTCTACCCTTATTTTCGGGCTGCTTTTCTTTACCCCGCATCAACTCAAATAAAATTTTCTTGGTTTAAAATAAATTTTTATGAACTAAATTGCAACTTAATTAATTAAATTATTTTAATGGAAAAAAAACATGACAATATGAAACAATCCATAAGAAATGTCAAAATTGACAATTTGCTAGCGGCTAAAAATTGTACTTATGAAGAGACAAATATGTAAAGTGGATAAATTTTGCGGATATTTTTTTGTTTACCTTTGGCATGACAGCCAAAGCAAATCAACATTAATGAATGTGACGTTAAATAATAATATTTCTTCTGATTGAAACAATATTGAGCAATATCGCCTTAGTTACAATATGTCATACCACACTAATATTTCCTAAGGGAAATATGAAACGTCATATCATATTGTCCCTAGGGAAATATGAAACGCCATTTTAAAGTATACTTTGCGCACGGTGATTGGACAATCAAACATACAAAACAAAATACTAAAGCCATCCCTGTTAAAAGTGACATTTAAGTGACGTTTAAAATAAAAAATGTGCCTACTTATTTTTATATTTTAAAAACCAACCTAACTTTTTCTGAATTATTGTGCGCGCATTCTGCGCGCTATTGATCTAGAATTTTGCATAAGGCTTCCTTCGACAAATTGCTAGGGGGGTTGAGAACGAGCAAAGGGGAGTCAATTTTTTGCTCAGTTTTTCGATATCTAGCGCCGTTTTCGAGTTATTGCAAATTCAAAATCTCAAATTTTATTATTGATAAAATATTGATATATTTAATAATATATTTTTCAATCAGAAGAAAACTATTGATTACAACACGGGAAATATGAATACATTTCTCTTGGTTGTCTATACATCTCTCGGGCTTTGCCCTCGAGATGTAACTAGCCAACCTCGGGAAATATACTATTCATATTACCCTAGTTGTAATAATAGCTATACTACGTATTCATAATCAATATCGTCGTTTATGCGCTGAATTATTTTACCAAATACAACACTAGCTTTGATTTCTGTCCTGATAATTTTTAATTTCAAAAAACTCATAAGTAATTTTAAAATTTCGTTCGAGAAAAGTGTTGGTCAGACTAAAACACTCAAACAATCGAGCGCGCTCGAGTTTTAGTCGACCAAGTTTTTTCTCGTTAAATTGCTAATCACGTATTCGTTGAAATTAAAAACTATCCGGATAAATCAAAGCTCTTGTTGTATTACATACGAAAATTTTAATATACTGTGACAAAAATTATTCTTACCATTCAAAATTAATTAACTTAAAACGTTTTTTCGCATTATGACTGGTAATGTGCTATTTTACAAAATTCAAAATCATTTATTAATGTGGCACTTTAGCACATAATATAGAGCTAACAAAAATGTTAATACAACCATTTTGATATTGCATTAATTATTTGTATAATTATTAATTATAATTAATTAATTATTGTATTAAATAATTTATAGTAGTGAATAACTTTTTCAATAAAATATATTTTATTGTCTTCGCCGATTTTTTTTTACTAAAAATTTTCCAAACACGTGGGATGAATGAAAGAAAAGAGCTGTCGCGGTCCTCAATTTCCATACGTCGCGTCGTCGTTGTTACAATTTTTTATTAATTGCAGAAATAAAATAATTTATTGTAATGAAGAACTTTTTAAATAAAGTATTATGTATTTAGATACTACAATAATCAGCGACATTAATTTTATTTTACTATAATAACCTTATCCTTCATAAATATAGATATAAAAATCGGATAATTTCAAGAAGACAGTGTTAAATAAAAGGTTGTTAATTTTAAAATTTTAATTCAATACAAAATAAATTATTAAAGAAACTCATGATATATTGTGGTGTTTCAAAATGATTGCGACTCACCCTATGCATTTTGGTGAAATTTTGGCTTTAGTAATTAAGTTGTAGGATTGTAGGATTTGCCAGATGGGGATCAAGGACACGAGATTCGAGGCTTTTTGTGCCAACTATGGCCGACAGCGGGTGCGTGATTTTGCAGGCCCGCTGAATTTGATTTTCGATACGTTGAGTTTTTTGATATTATTTTGAAATTGTGAGTAATTATTTTGATTTAAATAAAGTGATTTTATGCGAATGCATTATTGCGCCTTTTTGGATGATAGTTTTGATATTTTGGATAATTTGGATAATTTTTATGAGCAGCTACCGAACGGTAGTACATTTGATTAATTTGGTTAATTTGGAAAGAGCAGTTGAAGTTATAAATTTCGATTTGGTGTAAAATTGGAAAATTTAACTTGTATTTGTACGATGGAATGTGCGAGATATTGATAACTCGTCGAATTGGATAAGGACAAATATCGATAGTTTGTTCCCTTTAAATAAAATTAAAATTTTACTTAAAATTTGCAATACATTTACATTAATTGAAATTAAATACGATTTGAAGAATTATTATTGGAGAAATTATTTGTTTGGATTTGAAGACGAAATTATTTTATTTATCATTTTAAAAAGAAGAAAGCAGATAAATACACAGGAACCGACTACTGAGCGTCTTTTTTTTGTTCTCCACTGAGAAAAGCTAGCTGGGAAAATAAAAGATTGTGAAGGATAGGTAAATTTACAAAATCCCAAAACGATATATTGGAGTTCTTAATATTTTATTGTCGTCACCATTAATCCTGAGGTTTGACCACAAATTATTAAAAAGTATAAAATTAAATTAAAATTAACAATAGTAAAAAACATGTTTTTAATAATTCTGATTGTCATGTTCCAACTTTCGATTTTTGGGGTGAAAAAAATTCAAAGGGGTTAACTTTGCTTTTTTTTCAAGATTCGTAAAAATATTATGTGGTCTTTTTATTCATATATCGGCTAATTTGAATGAGTAGAGCACGGAAAACACGCCAGGGCCTGGCGGAAGCGTGTAAAACGGTGAGAAAATGCGAAAGCAGCAGAGAGCAAGCGCAAATGGACCTTCTTACTTTAAATCCACATAAAATGTTAATTATCATACATACGTGAAATCTGCAGGCGCCATTCGAATTTTCTCGTAAAAATAATAAGAAACCGTCGAAAAAGTTTATGATTTCCAACTTTTGATTGTTGGGGTGAAAAAGATTCAAAGGGAAGTACTGGAAGTTCAGCCCTCCAATAACAACTCTCTAAGGCTGTAGGACCAGATGGTCAGAAATTTTCGAGAAAATCGACTTTGAAGTATTGTGGAGGGAGTTTGAAGACAAGATATGAAATATGGTAAGGAAGTTGCAGGTTGGCTGGGATTTGCAAATCAAACGCTATCTCAGTTTGTCGACGTTTCGGACGCCTTTATGGGTCCATTCTCAAGACTAAGAAAAGAGAACAACAATATAAAACCGACAAAGTTCAAAAACAACGCTTTCCGCCCGAAGCGGAATCAGCACCATGGACAACATTTAATAACTAATACTGCGGAGGATACATAATGGGTTGCCTACCTCAACGTTAACCTTTAAAGAATTGAATTTTATCAAGCCAACACATATATTTTTACGTTTCCATCACTATCAATTAGTTTTAATTGATAACCATTTAGTTTAATAAGGTGTTATAGAGGACAATAATTTTTGCGGTATTTTACAAAATTGTATTTCAATGTATGTTTTTAACCAGAGTCATATTTATCTATTATTTATATTTTAACATTGTTGACTTCGTTGAGAGTGATCTTTCGTGCAACATAGTATATGTATATCTCCTTACATGCTGTTATCAAACGAGCCAACATCACTCGGTTTTTCGGTGAGTTTTTTGGGTGTTTTCTGTGTTGAAAGCGTTGTTTTTGAACTTTGTCGGTTTTATATTGTTGTTCTCTTTTCTTAGTCTTGAGAATGGACCCATAAAGGCGTCCGAAACGTCGACAAACTGAGATAGCGTTTGATTTGCAAATCCCAGCCAACCTGCAACTTCCTTACCATACTTTATTATTTGGGTGAAAATTGCTCTCTTAGATATGAAATAATTAGCAATAAGTTTCGTAGCGTAGCTAAGAACGAGCTAGGCTCTAGGAACCAGTAGGTCCACGGTTCTATTCCAACCTTTGCTAGTTTTTTCCTTTACTTTATTTTTCTCCAGTGCGTATTCATACGTCATTTAATTATTGTAAAATTGATTAAATTTGTGCAGGTAGACTACAATATTTATAATAAAAAAAATTTTTTAATAAAAAAAAAGAGTGGGCGGCCAGTTACCAGAAGCCCCTAGGCGGCAAAAGTATAAACCCGCCACTGTGTATAACAGAGAATCAGAGTTACCCCCGGAATTTTCAGGATTAAGTTACACTGATTGGATCAATCGTAAGTTGATCCTGGGCAACTTTGATTCAAGGTTGAACTTCTATTACGTATACGACTGAATCTTAGTAATCTGTAAATACCAGTACCCACATCTTTTAAAATTAAAGCTTACGAATTAAAAAAATAATTAATTTTATTTATTGATCTCTCTGGTGGACCAAAAGATGGGTTATATAAATTATAAATTTTGTGTGCGTTCGGGTTCATCCGACTCAGCGACTATATAGTATTTCTGTATAAATTTGATAGGTTTACAATTTTTTTTGCAATTACTACACCACCAAGTCGATATTACTGTGTGTGGGCTGTTTCCAATCAAGGCACCATTGCTTCTTACGGTAAGTTTTCATCAGCCAAAAAAGATGAAAAATATTGTTATTTTCTAGCAGGTATGATTAATTAATTATTATTATTAATAAATGTAATTTTTAGGTAATCGGTACAATTCTAAAGTATTTAGTTATAATTGGCCAATTTGAAGTAATGCAAGAGCAACAAAATCAATCTAAGCAATAATAACGAGATACATTTTTCTATTGCGATAAAAAATATTAATGAAACCCTTTTGTTATTGTATTTTTATTTTATTTTAATTGCACAAATAAAATAATTAATAGTATAATGAATAATTTTATTTTTCTAAAAATTTTCTAAACACGTATAGTGAATGAAATTGCTGCCGCGTTTAATGTCGTTCCTCAACTTGCTTACGTCATCGTCGTCGTCGAACACGAATTGGTCGCCACAGACTCCGCAGTACGTAACAGGGATGTCCAAGTCTAAATTTTTATCTACACGCGGGATTTTTCTTACTTGAGAATCCACTTTGTCCTCGAGATCTCGTTTTCTTCCTCCACCCGCAGTGTGTCGTGCGTTAATATGAGAGCCACGGATGTGTGCATCCATGGCTGCTAGTTTTTCAGGCTCAATATATCTGCTCCACGTTTCGCGCAATTCGATCAGACTTCTACGCATCTCTTTATTAGCATTATCAAATGCCAAACAAAAATTTGTTTCTATATTGCGCGAAAATTTAGTTAGATAATTTTCTCCAACGTTCTTTATAATGGAGTCTACTAAGTATAAGGAACATATGTTTGAGTGGTTAAGATCTTCAAGCAGTCGCACCTCGATTAGTTGCACGATATTTTCTGCAAACTCCATGCACTGTTCTGCCAACCTGGTAAGCATATCCACGCGTCGTTTGCTGGTAGTGGTTAGTTCACCTAACTTGGACGAAAACAGTTCGATTATGTCTCTTTTATTTTCCATCGATGTAAATAATTAAAAATTTATACAAAAATAGCAAACTAATTAGTAAAAATTAACAAGAATAACTGTCACATTAACGATAATAATTTATTATTATTAGTGTGACTACCTATATAAATGACAGATCCACTGATCCGTAGAGCAGACATTAGTCGTTGATCCATTGATCCCTTGAGTCGCAATCCCTTGAGTCGTTGATTTGCATATTTATTACTAGTTGACGATTTGATAAACTATCGTTAAGAGTGGTCCAGATACCCAATTGTTTATCTACTCACATTTACAAACTAATCAGTAGCGTAGCATGTATCAAATCCTCGCTCCAATCTTTTTGGCGAGGTTTGTTCTATTTGATGTCAATTCGCGAACACGATCTTATTCCCGCGCTTCCGTGAGAAGTCAGGTTGTTTGAAAAAAAAGTAATAAAAAAATATAGCATATATATAGATGTCACTTTACTATATAGTAATGTCACTGTCAATAAAACGGTTTGACACAAGATTTTTTATTTAAATATTGGAAACATTTATATTAAAAGTAGAATTATTCAAATTGGAAAACTTAACACCAAATTTATTCAATAATTCTGTGTGTTCTTCTTCAAAACTAGTATTTGGATTCCCCATCTGGATTCCACCATCTTGAGGTGGGATCCCATCTGCTTGCTGATGAAATATACTTCTAGAAATTTTCACCTTATTGGCAATGCTTTCCTCTATATAGCGTTCAGCCACAGTAGTTGAACGCCATCCTCCATGCCTTTTAGGTGTTTGAATGTCAGCTCCACTGTCAGCGAGAAAGGTGGCAGACGTCCTCCTCAAGCAATGGCCAGTGTAACTGGATGCATCTGGGAGTTTTAAGTATTCTGCGACTTTTTGGGGAATTTTTGCAAAACTGTTGATGCCAACTGGTTGTATTGTGCACTTGCCGTGATTGTAGTAAATAAAAAATCTGTTGTGGTTTACTTGTTTGATAGATTTCATATCCATTGCATTCTGATCATACGGTAAATACACGTTTCTTTTTGGGTTTGGTATCATGTAAGGTTATAACCAACATTTTTCCTGTGTCTTCTATATCTTTTACAGTTAAGCTGCATAATTCACCACGCCGACATGCCCCATTTAAACCAAATATTAGTACTACTTTCATTAGTAAGAAGTTATCGTCTTTCTTCTTCTTCGTCTTTTTTCTTTAAAAAACATCGTAACGTTTTCCATAGTCAAAACTTTTGATTTCAACACTTCGTATGTGTCATTTTGGCGTTTTAAAAAGCAAGTAGCTTTTTGTATTGTGATATATTCACATTTTTGTTTATTTGTATAGTACTTTTCAACATGGAATATGTAGACCATAAACTGGACGCCTTAAGAGCTTTTGCCTAAAATAATAAAAGACATTGTATGCAAAAAACTAAAATATTAGGTATAAAAAATAGCTTACCTTCTCAAAAAAATACGCTAGCATTACACTTTCATCAGTTCTTAATGCGTTTTTTGTCATCCTCCAATTACAAAATATATTATATACCTTTTCGTATTGTTGCTTAGATTTTAAAAGAAGTAAAGTCGAAGATGCTTCCCGAGCGGCATTTAAAATGTCTTCAGAACAATTTTCTAACTCGTTTTTATTAATAAGACTCATTTTATAATCACAAGGTGAAAATTGCTAGCTGTTGTTATGTAAATAAACAAAACCGTGTCAAGTTACTAGATTACGGAAATCCTACACAGACACCTATGAAATTTTTTGAATTAGCAGTAACTCAAGAACGGCGCTAGATATCGAAAAACTAAGAAAAAAATTCTCCTCCCTCGCCTTGTATTCACTCACCATGAATTATCGTTAGGAAAGCATATGCAAAAATTAGATCGATCGTGCGCAAAAAAGTTTATTCCAATACGTCTAAATTCGTATTTTAGGTTAAATTTTTACAAAATGCGAAAAAATTGTGTAAACAAACCTCGTAAGGCGGTTTTACTAAACTCATATAGCTTTGAAGTTACTCGCTCGCTGTGCTCGCTCGTAATCAAAAGCTATATATTCGTATAGTAACACTTAACTTTTCTGAACTTGTTGTTTAATATACTCTTAATGACATTTATAAATTACTGACAATGACAATTTTAAGATACATCGACAAAAATTATTTTAACAATCTTACATTCGTAAAGTTGTGCAATCCCGTACAATTAATTTATTTTACATTTAATTACGCACATTTTCAATTGTTTCACCTTGTTTTAATTTCTTTTCGCCCTACTTTTATTGTTACTTGTTTTAGTTATTGTTCAACCACTTTCTATTGTTAAAATTATTGTTATTACTATTTTTTTTAAATTTTAATTATTGTTCTAATTTAATTTAACTGTTATTATTTCATTATGGTTTTTGTTCTTTCATTATAATTTTACATTTGTTACTTTTAGTTAATATTGTTGTGTTATTTATATTGTTTATGTTGTATCAATTAGCAACAATATACCCTCCGGCTGGGTGGTTTAACCCAGTCGGGAAACAGGAAAAAAAAACAGTTGGGAGCAGACCTCGTAGTCGCCCCATCTGAGCAGTCCAATCAGGACAAAATCCAGGCAGACGCCAACAAGCCATTTCCTAAACGATGGAAAAAAAAAGGTTTGTGGGACGGAAGCCAGAAGAAGAAGGAAAGCCCGCCTAGAGAATGAGGTTAACACCCTCACCTCAGGGCAAGGGCCCAGCCGCATCACCACCGCACATGAAAGGGATAGACTCTCAAAGCCGCCCACTCATGGCGGTGACAACAAGAAGCAGCTGCAGAGTAAGGGGAAGACCTCTGCAGAAGCTGCAAAGAAACGACTGAGGTCTCAGGACTCTCAACCCTCACCCTCGAACAGGCAGCGAAAGAGGGCGAAGTCCTCCGTACCTCAGCACAGCTCAAACCGGGTGGGAGATGTCACCTACAAAGAGACTGCCGAAAGGTACCTCCGAGTGGCTGTGATAGACCGCCTGAACCCATTGGGCAAATTGAACGAGCATCAGGTGGCCATTGTCGAGAGAAGCCTAACTGCTGCTCTCGATCAGTGCATCTCAGAGGCTAAACCAGCACCCATTTTCGGCAGGTTCTACCACGCAGGCGAGATCCTACGGATCATCTGCGGGGACCAGAGTTCGCTAGAGTGGCTGCGAAGGACCATCGCAAACCTCCCACCATTGTGGAAGAGAGCGAGACTAGATGTAGTCCAGGTGGACGACCTGCCAAGGCTGACAAAAGTCACTCCGTGGGTTCTCGGGGAACCGGAGCCCACGGAGATTGTGACAAGGCGCCTTGCGGCTCAAAACCCCTGGGCTAAACCGCAGGAATGGTGTGTCTTTCTAGATGCCAACAAGGAGGAGCCGAAAGGTAAACTCCTTGTTTTCGGGGTCGAAAAGGAGGACAGTGCCGCCGTAAAGGATCGGGGAGAGAAGTTGAACTATAAGTTCACCTCTCTCAAAACAAAGATGCAGATATTCGAAGACGAATCTGCATCTAAGACATCAGTCCCGACCGCTCCAATGGAGACGGACGCAAGTCCGGAAACAGAGACCAAGGAGACGACAGAGCAGTAGAGTCCCCCAAGGCAGGTCAAATGGCTTCCTTAGAAGGTTGGAACCTATTGCAAATTAACATTCAGCATTGTCGGGAGGTAGTTGCAACCCTTTGCTGCCACCCATGGTATAATAAGTTTTAAGGTAGGATATCTGGGTACTGTCAGACAACCCTCATCACGAATTTCAAAATTTCAACTGCACTATAGGAAAGAGGACACTTTTCTAAGCATATTAGAACAAAAATTTTTGCGGTCCGTGCATTAGTTCTCAAAAAAGTCGAATTTGAAAAATTAAAATTTACATGTATTTTAGATACACCTTTTAACACGGCTGCACGATTAGCCGATTTTGTGTAAGGCAAAAAAAATTAAAAATATCCCTGAAAAATGACAGAACTCGCCAAGGGTGGAACTCGAAGCCATAGAACTCGTACGGGTGGCGATCCCAAATGAACTGAACTGAACTGTTTATTGTCTTGCGGAGCGCGTGGCAGCCACAGGCTGCCTTATAGCTCCTTCGTCTGATTGTATCGTTGACGTTGACCTTTTCAGGGTCCGCTGGACCCGCTGTGCTGGCATTGAGCCCAGTACTGGCTTTGTACCGCGGCCAAATTGCTGGGTACGGGGATTTTTTCCGTTGTTGTGATGCTTCTTCGACCTATATTCCTTGTATGTACTGTCCGGTTAAGTTAGTTAGAGTCTGTTTGTTTGTTTGTGCTGCCGGGTTGGTTGATGTTTATTTTGGAGCGGATTGGCTCTTCAGGCCGCTTATGATGGCGGATATCTTCTCTGGGCTGATATCATGTAATGCCATTTGCGCCGTGATGATTGCGATGGTTGAAGGTGTTATCGCTAAGTGTTCCTCCTGTGGTTGTCGGTGAGGTGTGAACCGGTTTGGTTTGGCGGTTCTGTTTGTCCCGGGCGGGTATCTGGTCCCTGTTCTCGGTTTCGGGAAACTTTTGCATCCTCTGTAACTTGCAGGATGAGGGCCCCCGCAGTTTGCGCAGGTTGCTGGAGTATCTCTCGTTTTGGTGCAGGCGCTTGTTAAGTGGGGGCCTGCACATTTCACGCATCGTTCTGCTGATCTGCATTCCCTTTGGGAGTGCCCGAAAGTCTGGCATCGGTGACATTGCCCTATCCTGAATTTACGATGGGGCGATTCGATGGCGATGTCGATATCGAGGATCTTCGTCACTTCGAAAATCCTCTTGCTATGGTCAGTTTTTGGTAGGGTGACCATTAGTAATGGGAGGGGCTTCCTGTCTCGGCCTCTGTACATCCTGGCAATGTGCTCGATTTCGAAGTGTTGCGCTTCCAATTCCTCCTTGACACTGTCTGTTCCGATGGTGTGGTGGATGCCCCTTATTACGATTTTCAAGGGCTTTTCTGCCTCTAGTCTGTGGGTGAAGAAACCGTCGCTAGTCGGTGTTAGGGTCGCTTCCAGTAGTCTTTTTATCTCGCGCCAGTCGTTTGCGGTTTGGGGGTATATCGCTAGTCCCTCTGGAACGCATCTTACGTTCTTGTATTGGATCCCTTTGTCTTTGCATGTCTTGGCAATAGTTGGCCATGTCGTTGCGTCCCTCAACGTGATTGGTGGGATCCTAACTCGCTCTTTACGTTTCGGGTTGCCCACTGGTGTTGTTGTGGGGGCGTCCGTTGTTGCCGTAGGCTCCGCCTCTACTTCGGCTTCGATGTTTGTCGGGTTAGTGGTGGGGGTTTTTTGGTCGGGTGTTTTCTTTTGATGTTTGACCCTGTGTGCCTGGTGCCTGTCTTCTTCGCTTGAGGATGAAAGTTTGCGAGAGTTGCGTCTTGTTCGTTTTCTTGTCACAGGCTTGAATGGTTCTTCCTCCATTTCGTCGTCTTTGACGGGGCTGGGGCTTCTCACGTGTATGGGACTGTCCCTCTCCGGTGACGATGGGGGTGATCCTCCCGAAAGGCTAGCGATTTCCTCGTCCAGGTCGCTAGCTTCTGACATCATTGCTTCCATGGTAACGGCAAGTTGTGCACGTTGGGTCATCAAAGCTGCTAGGTGGTCGCTTGGAGAGTCGCTCCGCGTGCTTGGTCCTGGGAGATTGAGGACTGGTGACTTTCTTCCCGGTTCCTTGACTACTTTTGCCTGCTCGAACTCGTCTATCACCTTGTTGGCAACTGCAATTCTGCGGTTGAGGTCTTCTACTAATGCTTCATCGAGGGGTTCTACGCCCGTTTGTCGCTTTCTCGTTTTTCTCGTACTGCGTCTTGTCATTTTGTGATAACTTCGATGGTCTGATCTATGTTGAACACGTCTGAATGTCGATCCCAAATGACAACAACATTAAGAGTGTATTAAAGCACTCGTACCGTCAACAAAATGAAGAATAGGAACGGAACGTGCCAGTTGACCGTGGCTCGACACGTTGCAACGGGGTGTATCGGGTTACAACTACCTACTTTTAATAACTTTAAAATGCCGTTTTTTTCGAAAACTAATGCATGGACCGCAGATATTTTTGTTGCATTATACACAGAAAATTGTCCTCTTTCCTATAGTGCAGTTGAAATTTTGAAATTCGTGATGAGGGTTGTCTGACAGTAGCCGGATATCTAAATAGTTCTGCGCATGGTAGGAGGAGTTACTGACGTCATCGGTGACCTGTTGAGTATTTCTTGTGTATAATTCTTACGGTAAAGATTTTGTTTTGTGTGTTTTTCAAATTATTTTTGAGTGTCTTTCGTTACAGTTTATATTTATAACGGTCAAAATGAGATGTGCAGTGTTTGGTTGCAACTCTGATAATAAAAGTAAATTTTTTGTGAAAAAAACAACCTTTTTCTGTTTTCCTCGTGGCAATCCTGAGTTAAAGTTGAAATGGATTCATTTGTGTTATCGGTCTGATAAATTTAATGTTGAAAATTCAAGGATTTGTTCATTACATTTTAATAATGACGATTTTGAGAGAGATTTGAAGCACGAATTATTGAACTTGCCTGAGAGTTCTTTTCGTTTAAAGTTAAAACCTTCTTCGATACCCAGTCAAAATCTGCCAAAAAGAAGTTCATCTTCAACATCTACAACAACCAATACCAATGAACGCAAAAATCGTCTTGAAAAACGAAAGAATTTAGAGGAACGTAAAACCTTGCTCAGTGAAGTATTTGAAAGGTAAGTAATATTGCTATAAGTAAATTTTGCCACAAATCTATTTTTCTTACTAGTACTTAAAATACTATATAATTATTTTAGATCTGTTATTGATAACAAAATTGGTGGTGATTTAATGTTAACTAATAATAATATTGATAATAGTTTGATTAAAACGTGTGATGTTGGGTGAGTTTAGCTTTATAGTATGTAATTCTAAGTCAAGTAGTATTTACAATGTAACAAGAACTGTTATAAACTTTTTTATATTTGCATTTTTAGTGTGAATACTGATAATACGAAACAAGAGTTAACCACTGCTTTAAAGTTGAGAATAGCTACCTTAGAAAGTGAAGCAGAAGTTTTAAAGAAGAAAGAAACTTTATTGAACAAATTGTTAACCCCTGCACAACAGCTGAAGATTTCTGGGGTTCGTAAACTAAAATGGACTGTTGATGACATTTCCAGAGCTATTACAATTTATTCTGCTGGTCCTCGTTCCTACAGGCTTCAGTTAAAAAAAGGATTTCCCTATCCAGCTGTTTCGACATTAAAAAGTTGGGTAAAAAAGATCTCCATATCACCACGAATTTTGAAGTCGATTTTTAATATTTTAAAACTATCGAACATAAGCGATTTTAAAAAAATTTGCTCGTTATCATTTGATGAAATGAAAGTGAAACAAATATATGAGTATGATAGAAGAAATGATCAAGTTTTGAAGCCAACTAGTTATGTTCAAGTAGTTATGCTTCGGAGTTTATTTGGGAATTGGAAGCAGCCAATTTTTTTTGATTTTGATTGTAGGATGACAAAAGATTTGCTATTTGAAATTATAAACTTTGTGGAAAGTTCAGGTATATATTAAAATTTTTACAACTTTTTCGATTGGTGCTTAGTTATTTTTTTATTATTAAAGGTTTCAAAATTGTTTCGGTGGTTAGCGATTTGGGTGGAACTAATAGGGCTCTGTATTCAGAGTTAGGAATTGAACATTTAAATAAAACGTGGTTTACAAACCCATTCAATAATGAAAAAATTTTTGTGTTTGCCGATGTTCCCCATTTAATAAAATTGAGGAATCATTACATAGACCAAGGTTTAATTATGAATGGGAAAGCTATCGACAGGAAAATTATGGATCAATTATTAAACTTGACGAAAAGTTCAGACCTGAAGATATTTCACAATAAAATTTCTATCGAAAGCCTGAATGTTAAAGGTGCTGCCCGTCAAAAAGTGAAATTTGCTACTAAGCTGTTTTCGCAAACAGTTTTTGCTGCAATTAGTAGATGCGGTATGCTTGGTCTTTTAAATGATTATAATTGGGTTGAATGTTCAGAATTCTTCAAAAAGGTAAAAATTCTTACTTTTCAACGCATTATTTGTAGTGCTCATTTTTTAGGTGCTCATGTTTTAGGTCAATGATTGGTTTGACATAATGAATGCAAGGGTACGTCAAAGCGATTCCAGAGCTCGCATGAAGGCTTATGGCATTGACTAATTATTAGTCAATGCTTATGGTTTAGAGTTAGAAACTCATAACCAAATTATTCATGAAATGACGATCTTATGGAATGTGTAAGATTCACTGGAAAGAAGACTCTTTTACCATTTCAGAAGGGTAAATGGTTTTTATTGTTTTATACATAAAATATAATTATAACTTTCTATTATTTTATTAGGTATTCTTATGTGCAATAACTCTTTAAAGCAATTATACAAAGATTTGCAAAGAAGATTTTCAATTAAATATTTGTTAACGTACAGATTGAATCAGGATGTCCTAGAAAACCTTTTTGGCGTTATTAGAGCAAAAGGAGGATTGCATGATCATCCAACTCCTTTAGAATTTAAATATCGATTAAGGTCCTACATTTTGGGACGAAACGAAAGCGCTTATTCAGTCTGTAACGTAGAAATAGATGACACCTGATTTGCCATTGCAAACTGAGATTGATTTTAGCAGTAGCTGTTTATCTAAAATCAATGTTGATACACCGATTACTTCCTAAACTGATGATACGCAACCTTTTAATGAATTTGATGATTTAGTTTACGACAGCTTAGAATATTTAGGTGGATATATTTGTAAACGAATTAATAATACTGTGTCAGAAGGAAATAATGAATGCCCAAGTACAAGTACATTTACATGGACAGATCACATAAATGAAGGAAGTCTAGTCAAACCTTCTGAAGAGTTTATGGACGATATTCAAAACTTGGAACGGATCTTTGAAGCATTTAACGGAAATGGGATATCATTTTCTAACCATTTTTTGAAAAATTTGCTAAATAAAGCGTGTAACTTTACTACTTGTTCTGAACAAGCAAAATTAATATTTTTTCGGTCAAGACTTTATTTTCGAATAAAATCTTTAAATAAGGATTTATTGAACGTTTCTCTTACCAAAAAAAGGAAAATGGTAAAAACAGTATCCTAATCAATAGGTACAGCTTCCAACTTTAGTTAACGGTGGACAATAAAAATTGTAGTGTAATTAAATTGTTATTTGTTTTATATTGCGTTGAAAATAAAATTAAAAACTTGGATTATATCGAAAATTGTGTCATAATTTTCTAAAATCCGAAATCATCAACAAACTTTATTTTATTCGATCAAAAGTAGATAAAATTTAGTTATTATTAAAGCAATTATTATGAATGTATTCTTTCTTAATTATTATTTAAATTGTTATTTATTACTTTATTACATTTATTTAATATTCTGTTGTAAATAAAATTAAAAATTTCGATTATTTTATTAATTCGTATTTCATTTATATACGTTCCTGTACTATGCTTTCAAATCTGGTCACGTGTGACGTCACTGCGCGAACTTGAACGTGTTTCGTGCGTTTAGATATCCTACCTTAAAACTTATTATAACATGACTGCCACCTAGATAACGGTAAGGACACAATCGCTCTAATCTAAGAGCCATGGTTAGTCAAGTCCATACGTGGACTTACAAAATTAAATGGCACTCTTTTTACAGGTAGTTCCACCAACAAAACTAAGACGTGTATCTACACACCTAGCAATATACAAGCCAACCTTTTGCCGCAGCTTAGTGACTGCGATCTGACTGTAGTTCGAATAAGCTGTGACTTCGAGAATGGCCAAGAAGATGTTATTTTGACATCTGCATACTTCCCAATAGACTCGCTGGAGACACCACCTCCTCAGAGGATGGTGGATCTAGGGAACTATTGTAAACAAAAAAAGACACACCTCGTCGTCGGATGCGACTCCAACTCCCATCACCCTGCGTGGGGAAGCGGGGACTGCAACAAACGAGGTAAGTCACTATTTGAATATATTATAAGTACCACATTAGTAATACTTATTCGAGGGGATGTTCCTACTTTCTACGTGTCACCCCAACGCAACTCGGTAATCGATATTACCGTACCGTCATTAAGTATTTCAAACTATTTATGTAACTGGCATGTGTCTGATCAACTGACAATGTCAGATCACAAATGGATCTGTTTTAAATTAAAAGCAAAAACAATAGAACCCAAGCAGTACAGGAACCCAAGGAACGTCGAAAGGCAGGTCTTCATGGATCACCTGTCGACGTCTTGGGGAGTGCAGAAACTGAAGGAAACCTCTATTAAAAACGAATTAACAACTACTATGGAGATTGAGGAATATGCTAATAAGCTACAAAACTCTTTCATAAAAGCATACGAGCTCTCTTGTCCATTAAAAACAGTTGGACTATGGGGTCAGGCAACACCATGGTGGTAGCCAGAACTCGACCAGCTAAAAAGATCGACAACAAAGCGTACAACTCTAAAAGTCACTCCGACTGGGCAGCATTTATAACGCGACAGCTGGAGTACAAGAGAACAAACGCCTAAAACAACGCGAGTCGTGGAAAGTCGTCTGCAGTAGCGTGAAATCAACTACTGCAGCGGCTAGACTCAAGAAGGTCATGTACAAGAACCCATACCAGCAGCCAGGCAGTCTATACCGTGAGGATGGATCCTAAACGGAGATCCTCTCGCAGACTGCCGTAATACTGCTACAAACACACTTTCCCGACAGTGAAATAATCTCAGACTTCGACTGGTCTGAAGTAAAAACTCAGCCACCGACTGCAACAGATTGGTAAGTTGCACGGAAGGTCCTTGATGAGACAAAAATAGCATGGGTCATTAAAACATTTGATCCCTTTAAATTGGCTGCGCCTGATGGAGTGTTCCCGACACTCTTTAAATGGGGTCTGGAGTATCTAATCTGTCACCTGGTGCAGATGTTTAAGGCGTGCATTGCGCACGGATACATACCAAGTGAATGGCGCAAAGTAAAAGTTATCTTTATACCCAAGCCAGGTAGAAGCGACTACTCCCTGGCTAAATCTTTTAGGCCAATAAGTTTGACTTCGTTTCTTCTCAAAACGTTAGAATAACTGTGCGACAGACACATTCGCGATGTCGTTCTTGCTCAAAGACCGCTTCACGCGAATCAACATGCATACACTCCGGGGAGATCGACTGAAACGGCGCTTCACAAAGTGGTGAAGCACGTCGAAAGATCGCTGGACTACAAAGAGTCCACCCTAGGAGCGTTTATCGATATCAAAGGGGCCTTTGATAAGGCTGCCTTCAATAGCATAAATTCAGCACTACGCCGATTCGGGGTTCCCACGACCATTGCAAAATGGATCAGTTTCATACTGAAGTGGAGAGCTGTAGAGGTGAGTGTTGGAGATACAAATGTTAAAGGCATTGTCGTTAAGAGCTGTCCTCAAGGCGGAGTACTCTCTCCACAGCTATGGAACATGGTAGTTGACAGACTTATCCAATGCCTAAATGAGAAGGGATTTCGGACGAGTCAACCATTTTTTTAAATGGATTTGTCAATAAACACAACTGTCGATATTGGTGCGATGAAAATCCTCTTGTGTTTATTGATGGACATACACAGTGGCCGCAGAAGGTAAATGAGGTAAATGTGTAGGCCGGTATACTTGGTGATGCAATTATTGGACCATTATTTATTGATGGAAATTTAACAGGCCAAAAATATCTCGAAATGCTTGAAGATGCAATCCATCCTTTAATATTTGATGCGTTAGAGAATCAAAGCGACAAAGAAGGACACATGGAGCTCGATGAAAATGTTTTGCATTTTCAACAAGATGGAGCACCTCCTCACTATACTATACTTGTTTGAAACTAGTTAGATGGTACATTTCTTGGGCAGTGGATCGGCAGAAGAGGACCTATAAAATGGCCAGCTAGGTCCCCTGATTTCTTTTTATGGGGACATTTAAAATCTGTTATTTATGATACAATACCAGCTAATATTGAAGAGTTAAAATTACGAATTACACTGGCTTGCAAAAATATTACGAAAGAAACTTTTGAAAAAGTTAGAAGCGAGTTTCAACAAAGGCCGTATCATTGTTTAGCTGTAAATGGGGAACATTTTAAAAATTTGTTATGAAAACACTCGTTTACAAACATATTTTCTACTGTTTATACTAATAAATAGCCTTCTAAAACTTGTAAATATTAAATTTTGATTAACAATATCATTAAGTTTTTATTTTGTTTCAATGCATTTTACTCGAGAAGTCTACGTCTAATAAAAAAATTTTTTAAACAAAAGTTGTTTATTTATTCATGCTAAATATAAATCTGCTAAAAAAAATATAAGGTGCCATTTCAAAAACCAAAGTTGACCTTCAAATGACCTTGAAAAGGTCAATTAATTAAAAAAACAATTATGTCATATTCTTTCCCTCTCGCTATCATACAACTTTTGTCTGAAACATTTTTTCATCTGACTTTTGGTCTTTGAGATATTAATTGCTGGATGTTTTAAAATGAACACCCGGTATAAATATTTAATGAACAATTAGGCACACAAATAATACACATAAGATAAAGATACAGATATTCTCTGGAATGGCCAGAGGTAAGACATAAATCGATAAGTTAAGATATTAAAACAAAATTTGAGATATTATTACTTAATTCAACATACTTCACATACGAGATAGCTATTCGTGAAGATAACAAGATTATTACATTAACTTTAGTGTAAATATTTAAATTACTATAATTTACCACAAAAGATAAAACATGATGTTTCTGAACATAACCATGTGTTGAATTACTAATAACATAAAATACTCGCGAAAACGTTACTATCGGAAGATACACAATGCTGGGTTGTTTCCAGTGACGATAATTTGTTTGACTTAAGGTAGCACTGAACATAACATAATTTTACAGACGTTATAGCTGACAACTTCTGTTGTTAATAACTGGCTGCCTTCTGGGCGGCATCTTTGAACTTTCGGCTCCAGGATAAATTGAGGCTGTTTAATAGCGAAACCAAACGCCTCGATAGACCATAATTGAATTGACTGATCATCCAGTAACAAATAATTCCATAACATAACCCAAGCCATAAACCATGCGGAATGCAAAAATTGCGCTAACAAAATAGCGCGAAACGATAATCGATAATTAAATAAGTAAATCGTTAAGCTAGTCGAACCAGAATATTTCCATAATCACAAATAACTGTAAGACACATGGCCGTTGCGTGAACAGGTATAATTTGAACAAAACATAAGATAATAAAATCTATTTTAAGCACTTCGCTCTACGCGATGTTAACATGTTCGCTGCTTGAATAAAAGTCTCGCATCGTCCGTCGTCCGCGCCGAACGAGCTAAAACATAGAGCTTGCGCGGTGGCTTTCGCGCTCAAACCGACCAACAAGTATAGACAGGAAAAAACTCAAGGATAAACAGCCGCATTCCTACAGTTACGAGGCACGGTCAAAGAGTACTGACAAACAGAATTTATAAAGTAACTGTCGCTAATCGTAACACGTTTGTACTTAGGCAACCAGCATTAACAATACACAATATGGTGCGTGTGGGGGGCCAATAAGCAGTTCAATTGTGGATCCTTTTAGGTTATGATCACACGTTGTAAAACGATAAAATAAATAGTTATTATTATTATAAATTAGTATTATTAAATACATTACAGTGTTTACTTGATAAAAACAGGCAATCTACACATTTGTTAATTCTGTGTTGTTAAAGAATAGTGGGTCATGTCACTATTTTTCGGAAATTGAGTTAAGTATAGGAACGTAACCAATAATATTATTTCTTGCTATAAGAAAGTGGTTTAAGTTATGAAAAAAAATGGATGGCTGGGACTCTTTAGAGAAGTCCCAGCAATTTCTTCCTTCCCACATGGTTGAAACTCGAAATTCTCAACCTTTTATTTCGTGAGGATACCCAAGATAGAAAAAAACTAGCTCTTTTCTTCACTCGACGAGACTGGTTTAGATTCACCCAATAGTCCACAAGACAACTTGATGCAAAATGGTTTTCCAAACATCATAAATTCTCCCATTCAAGACGAAGTTCATCAAGATATCCAAGACGGAAACCAAACACCCAAGACAAGTACACTTATCAGAAGGTCAACTAGAGTTCACAGACCACCGAATCGTTTAGAATTATGAAGGGGGAAAGATACTGTTGTGTATTTATTATTTTGCCGCATACTGTACACCGCGTTCCACGTTGCCTACCCAATCAGGCAACACACACATGTTCAAAACCTCACTTTTCGGTACAACATTTTTCTCGAGTCAATAAATTACGTTATTCGAATTTAAGTTGTTATTATTACATACATAACAAGGAAAGTGCTGGCATCGGTGATCCACTCCGTTATCCTTTATGCGGCACCGGTCTGGCACGAAGCGATGAACGTGGACAGCTATAGAAGCAAGTTCGAACGGATGCAGAGGACAGTTGCACTAAGAGTGTGCTCGACCTACAGAATAGTGTCCAAAGAAGCTCTACAAGTACTCTCGGGGCTTCCCCCATAAAGTTGTTGGCGGAGGAGCGAAGTGGAAACCATCTCTCCGAAAAAACGGAAAAAGAGAAGAGGCTCAACAGAACAATCCTGTTAGACAAATAGCAAGAATTGTGGACATCCAGTACAAATGGAACACATACGAAGAAATTAATACCGACTATCAAACCTTGGGTCAAACGAGCCTCGGGTGAGCTACACTACAGGCTCACCCAATGTTTAACGGGACACGGATGTTTCAATCAATACCTGAAGAGGATTGGAAAGCGAAACAATGCAATATGCCGGTACTGTCCTGAAGAGGACACAGCGGAACACACTCTCTTCCACTGCACACGGTGGAAAAACATTAGAATGGATGCGGACATTCACCAGCTGACGCCCAGCTCCTTGGTGCCATCACCAATGATGAAATCACAAGATGGACTGTTGTCTCAAACGCAATCAACGAGATAATGGTCACCAAGCAAGTTGACAAAAGAAAAGAAGAGCAAGAGGCTCGCCGTCAACCATGAAACGGCAGCCCAAAAGAGAAGATAAAAGTCCCGAAAGAGCAGAAGATCGGCAAGTGTACTCTGAAAAAATGCAGGAAGGCGATACCGGAGTACACCAACAGGAGGAGGTTTTTAGTAGGTCAAACCCCACACTACCAGCGGCACGGGCTGTTAGGTGTCTTTCTGAAGATTTTCCCCCTTCCGAACGCAAAAACGAAAAAAAAAGTTAGGTTAGTGCGTACTAAAGACCAGCGCGCTTAAAATAGAAGTTAATATTAGTTAATTTTAATTTTAAAAAACACAAGTTTGCACGATAATTAAAGTACGTCAAAACATAGTAGTGCATATAATATAAGTGCGCAAAAATGAATAAAACCCGACTCAACTGGCCATTGAAGAATGGCGAAAAGTTCTAATAAAAAACAATAAAACCCCGATCGAAGTGCGCACAGCGGGCTCAAACCTCATAGAGGTTATAGTGGCCCAAGAAGCCAAATTGATAGCTTTAGCGAAGTCTGGAGCCATGCTCCCCACTATAGCGATAGCCATATCCGAGTTCTTTGTAGGTGGCAATCGCTATTAATTTTGCGAATTGTATGGTAAACTAATCTAGAGGAGCAGCATAATAAAAGAAAGATGATGATTATCCAAGTTAACTTGGCCAAGAGCAGAACGGAGAGCAATGAATTGAAACATCAAGCAGTAACGCAGCAGGCAGACATCTTACTCATCCAGGAACCCTACCACAATAGACAGATCTGGGATCGGTATGTGGTTCATAGAGACTCTTCTAGTAAGGTGATTACAGTTTTTGTCCAGAAGAAAATCGAGGTAATATACATCAAAGATTTATCCAATAACAATTGTGTGGCATCCAAAGTGAGCCTTTCTGATGGGTCGCTTATTATCTTTATCAACATCTACTGGAAGCCTGATCAACCAAGGGAAAATAGGTTCGTTTATAATTTTCAACACCTAGAAGAAATCCTCGACAAATTAAGTCATCACAAAATAGTAATGGGGGGTGATTTCAATGCTAAGAACACACTGTGGGGAGGGGGTATAATAGATATCAAAGGAGAGAGGCATTGCTTAATTTATTCGTTCTTAAACACATACAAATACTGAATGATGATCTTGGACCACCGACATTCGATGCACCTGGAAGGGGAACTAGTTGGATTGACATTACAGCAGTTAAGGGCATTGACGGTGGATCTTGGGGGGGTTTGCGAGGACTGGGAGATGCACTCGGACCACAACCCAATTTTATTTACACTTCTTCAACTATCCGTTAAAGAGGGAGCACCTAGATATAACGCTAAGACCACGGATTGGGAGGTATTTTATTCTACTGTGGATTCTTTTATTATTATTGAGCAGGGCGAGCGGACATTAGAAGAATGGGCTTATGATTTCCAATAAGCAGTCACACAAAGTAGTACGGCCAGTATGGGTTTTGGTACAGCCAGAGTCAAAGAAAGAAAACACATATGGCGGACCCAAAAGCTTAACTCTATTAGAAGCAAAGTATCAACACTAAGAAATATTTATCAAAAAACCTATGAGTAGGAAATACGGAGGGTTAGACAGGAGGCATACAGAGACGCACGTAGGAAATACAAGGAGGAAATCAAGAAAACAAAAATAGCTGCGTACAAGAAGTATGCCTCGTATAACCACGGTACTTGGGGGTTTCCACTCAGGACGCTGGCAGGTACTAAGCCACAGGGGGTAGCGAGGGCAGACTGGGATTCGGCGGACGCAACACAAATGGCGGCTACAAGATTCAATCAGTACTTTCCTGAAGACGATTTAACAACAGACTCGGCGGAACACCTGGTTGTAAGGACACATGCGCAAAGTGCATCCAGGGTAGAGGCTGATCTTTCTTTATCGATTGCTGAAATGGAATTTATATTGGGAAACATACACCCTAATAAAGCTTCTGGTGAAGACAAGGTCCTTGTCCCGGACAAGGTCTAGCAGAAGTGGTCGCCGCGACCAAAGAAATCAAAGGTATGACCGTGGAATTGACCAAACAACAGACACTTCACAGCAGTGAAATAAATAAAATCAAAAATGAAACAAACAAAAAATACAAACAAGATGACCTAGAGAGAACAGAAAAAATAAAAAAAGAGAAGAAAAAAAATCGAAAACGACAGGACCCTGGAAGCAATTCTTACAGCGGTCAAGGAACTGCAAGAAAGCGAGAAGGCCAAAAAGATAGAATACGTGAATACAGAACCAAACATCATAATAGAAGCAAACGAAGAGAAGGAGGAAAACTCTGATACCGAGGAATCCGAGGAACAGAGTCCGAGGAGAAGAGAGAATCCGAGGAACACATTCCAAACGGCGGTTTCTCATAGAAATGAAAAAAAAAAACCAATGGCAGAGGCCGTTGGCTCATAAACCACCTCCTCATCCCAACACTAGACGGAATACGGATGAAAAAGACCCACGCGGGAGAAATTCCAAACCAACCAAGAGCAAAAGACCGTAGGCCGTAATTATCAAGGCCAATGCTAGCAACACTAGCGAAGATCTGGCCGTCGTACTTAAACGAAAGCTGAGAAGTACTAACACAGTGGCGTCAGTAAGGACACCACTCTGGTTTCTGGAGATCTTATGCTAGAGAGACCAGGGAGTCCGCGAAAGCCCTTCATAGCGTGATAGCGGGCGCCCTACCGGAACTCAAAATTGTAACCTTAGTCAAAAGAACCAGGTTAGAGAACAGAGGTTTAGCTCTAGATACAGATCAGGAGGACGTCAAAGTCGCATTGGACCAGTTCGCCACTGCAACGGAGACGTACCAGATTACGTACGTACGATCCCGTACGTACCACGTACGGGAAAATCAAAAGGGCGATCATACTTGCCAACGATGGTATGGGGAAAAGAATAATCGGCTGCCTGGCCAAAGAAAAAGATTTTCAGAAGTTCTGCGGGAAATGCTGGGAGACCGGACATAGGGCTGACGAATACACTGACCGCCGGAATCTCGCTGACAGACGCCTTCGATGCAGCGCAACGGGCCACAAGTCCTACGAATGCAGAAATCGACCTAAGTGCCCACACTGTGATGGACCACACCAACAAGGACCAAGGTGACCACGGTGGAAGGATGGCAAAAACAAACGTCCTCCAGATCAACCTCGACACGGCCAAAGTGGCACACAACCCTCTCCAGCACACACTAAGGGAGCGGAAGATCAGCATAGCCCTTGCGAGCAAATCCAACCTAGCGGTGAGCAAGGGAAAGAACTGGTGGCGTAACAACAGTGGGGGGGGGGGCGCAATATGGGTGACCGACCCGCGGTTGGTTGCGGACAGCGGCTTTGGAGACACATACATCTGGGTAGTATAGCGCGGCATGCTGTTTTACAGTTGTTACTTTTCTCTAAATACGACTACCCTGGAGTTCGAAGAACATATAGATCAGCTTGCTGCGGACGTACGTGGTAAGTCCTTTCCAGTCGTCATGGGGAGGGACTTTAACGCCAAGTCCCCCGAATGGGGCTCCTCCACTAGAGACTCCCGAGGCGACGTGCTAGCCGAAGCCGTTGCCTCATTGGACATGACAGCATGCAACATAGGCACCATACCCAACATTTAGAAAAGGTGTCCTCGAGTCGGTGGTGGACGTTACTTTTGTGTCGGCTGGCCTCCCAAAAAAGATTGTCAGCTGGGAGGTCCTCGAAGACGAAACCGGTAGCGACCACAAATATGTCCTAATGGAAATTAGCGCTCTGATATTTTAACATAAGATACCAAGAGGCTGGAACACCCGCAAGCTGGATGAAGATAAAGCGATGCAGTCTGTCCAACAGGCACCGTGGCAGACAGTCACCACCGCGGAAGACCTTACTGCCATGTTGACAAATACCTGCGACGCATCCATGCCCAAGAAAAACATCCAACCAGTCGTAATGCGTATTGGTGGAACGATACAATAGCCGGGGCGAGGAAGCGTTATCAGAGCCTCGCCAGGCTATATAAGCGGAAAAAAGGACGAAATCAAGTTAACGCGGCAGAACAAGTCCACGAAAGTTATAAAACAGCAAAGAAAGAGATGGCGGTACTAATACTGCGAAGCCGAGAGGAGAGCTTTGAATTTGACGATAGTGATAAATAAAGATCATTTTAACTCAAGTAGTAGCAATGAACTTAACAACATTTCTGAAAAAGAAATAATTGCAATTTTATGTGACCTATTCTCTTTTTAACCAAAATTTGTTTCCGAAAATTTGATTTTCACGTTTCATTGTTTGCAGTATTCTTTAGTAAAACTTTATTAATATTTTTAAGTACAAATTCATATAAATTGAAGATTAAAATTATTGTAGGAAAAATATAGCTATTTAGTTAGAATTACGTTATTTTTGGGGTTTGTTACCTTATTACACACATTTTTTTAAAGTTAATTCTCTAATTTATATAATTATGATTTGTTATGGAAGTTTCTATCAAATTATGAATTAACTGAACCTTTTATTGTAGAATGGGAGCACTAGAGGGATGCTAGAATCACTATTGAAAAAAAACTAAGCAGAAAAGAAAATTATGGCATGGTTATGCTACTCCAAACAGAAAAAAGCATGCACCTAGAGCATTAGATCCACCGCACTGTGCAAATGCAAAAAGAAATGTAGCGAATTATTGAAAGGCGAGGAAAAAATTATTTTTAATTCGTTTTAGAATTTAGAAACATTCGATAAGCAGAATACGTACCATGATATACTTAATTAATGAATATAATTAATACGTATCATAATAGGAATCATAAAAAGTGTAGGATAAAAATCAAGTACCCAAACAAAAAGAGAGCATTCATCAAGAACTGCTACTGAAAAGATCAACAAATGTGTAAAAAAGAGTTTATAACCCTATAAATCAATTTTTGATACGTGAATATTTGGAAAATTAACGAGCAGAGCTTTAAAAATAGTAGCTAATCGCCCCGAAACAAACGGTTGGCAATCTTTAAGAGACTCTTTGAAAATAAATTTTAGCGATAAACGAAATATATAGTGTTTGATTCAAGACATCATCTTGAGGTCAAAATTGATGCTAGTAATTTAAATACAATTGAAAAAAGATTGGAGATTAAAACTTACGACGATCTTGCATTAAAAACTTTTATTAACTTAAGGTCTAGGAACCGCTAAGTGCTCAGTTGTTGATTATCTGCTTTTAGCAGAACTGTTTTGTAGGGTCACACACTCGTTAAAATTCATCATTTTTTGTTCCATCCATATTCCTACTACGTTCGTGAAATGGCGATTTAAATATCTGAAACCTTTTCAATGTACCACCTTTTATATTTTTTCATTAATCTCATCATTAATCTCTTCGCTATAGCCAAACGTTTTGTGGGGGGAGGGGCGTGTAACAAAATTTTGAATTTTGTTACGATTCTTTTGGTTACACCTTGCATTTACATTTTTAATGATAGGAGAAATATTTTCGACGCAAAACGATTTAGGCGCATGACGGGAGATAGGGAGGAGATACGAAGAAAAAGGTGCGAGGAGATGGGAGAGGGAGGGCCAGATTTGGTATGCAAGAAAGTGGTTTTTACCTTTGATTTTGGGTAGTTATTGGTGATTTTTTGTGTAGTGAGAATTACGGGAGTTACCACCGCTCCTTCTTGGGGATTTGCGCCAATTTCAAGAAAATTGTGTTCTTTCGATTCTTTTTCGCCATTGGATTTCTTGAACACCCGAAAGATCGAGCGATAGCGACCACTCAACAGCGGCAACAAGATAAGTTTTTACCTCATTCGTTCTTTTCGTTTTTTTCATATTCAAGGTTGTACAACGCCGATATTTTTTTAATCGTCAGCTGCGTTCCTCGATGTAGCCGACGTTCGCTTCGAATATTTTTTTGGTTACGAGAGAGAGAGTGCAAACTTGTTGCAGTTAAGCCAGATTCACCCCTGGCTTCCGCAAAGAAAAGAGCTAGTTTTTTCCACCTTGGGTATCCCCACGAAATAAAAGGTTGGGAATTTTGATTTTCAACCGTGTGGAAAGGAAGAAATTGCTGGGTCTTCTTTAAAGAGTCCCAGCCATCCATTTTTTTTATACTAGCGCCCCACGTTGGAGATAGGGGGATAGGTACGTACTATTTAAAATATTTTTTTAGAGTCCACTTTTAAGTCATTTCCTTAATAAGATAATGCTGTTTAAAACACGCCTTTGAGAATATCATTATCATTATCTTTTTTTAAATCTTAGATCCGCAATCTCGGGAAGTTCATGGAAGTTGATCAAATGTTTTAATATATTGAGATTACCCGAGCTCTTGCAAATTTATAATATTTGCTCACTCCAAAATTACTCTTAGCTGGGCATCCATTATTTGTAGTCATGAGACTCCTCAATGTTTAAAAATTGTCAACTTAAATTAAATGCTCAACTTTTCTTTGTATTCTATCTTTTACTTGTAACCTTCCATGTGCGCGCTCCACATGTGCATAAGTAATTACTTGTCTAGCTTAGTACCTAATTTATTATAAATTTAATGATTATTTTTAGATAATCTGGAAAATGCTAATGTTCTACCTACACGTTCATTCGGTCGTAAGAACGTGTCTGCAACTTGGAAAATTATTAGAAAAGTAAAAGATTATTTAGTTAGTATCAGTTAAGCATGCAATTAAGCATGCAGTCGGTTGCATCGATAGCTCGCATATCCTTATTAACAAAGAGGGTGCTAATCAGCATGCATACTGCAACAGAAAATGTACACACAGTATTATCATACAAGGTGTTGTAGATAATAATAAAAGATTTATTGATCTATTTTGTGGCGAACCAGGTAGTTTGCATGACGCTCGTGTGTTCAAACGATCTGCTTTATACCGCAAAGCCACAGATGGTACCCTGCAATTCCATAATCCATTTTTGTTAGGAGATTCTGCATATCCCACTACCTTGAACTGGTTGGTAACACCTTTTAAAGATAATAGGAATTTAACACACGAGCAAAAGATGTTTAATTTCAAACATTCTTCTACTAGAATAGTGGTTGAAAATGCTTATGCACTACTGAAAGAAAGATTTAGAAGGCTACGTTACTTTGAACACACAGACATTAATTTTGTAGTAAAATGTGTAAATGTGAAAATATCGAAGGTATTGTCCCGTATGTTGAAGACGACAACGAAGATGAAGCTGAAGAAGAACACCATCATGCAGAAGGAATGACACAAAGAGAGGAAGTATTTAGGAATTTAACATAGTAACGATATTTGAAATTTGTTTTTTAAGAATTGAATTTATTTAAATGTATATAATTATTATATTATATTAAACAAACTAACATATTAATCAGGAATAGTAATTGCCAACATTTCCAGGGATAGAACTTTTCTCTCGTCTAACTTGAGTTTTCTTTTCAAAAGTTCTAACTTTTTGTTCTTCAAATTATTGCTTTCTTTTAACTTCAATTTTAATTCGTTACATTCTTGCCTTAACGTTGCTAACTTTTTTTTGTTTTTTCTTTGGAACCTCTGCTATAAAATCGTCGTCTTCTACACATTGTATTGGTTCACTTGAAGAAGATGCCGGAGGAGATGGTGACCTTACGGACACCTCATCATCGATTACTGTATAAGATGAGACGTTTTAAAACAGGTGTGGAAACTTCGCCAACATTTGTTGAATGTGGCGAAGAAAAATTTGGTTCCATGCCTAGTATATCCTCCATTTGTTTGAAAAAGACAAAGCGAGTACGCCCCCTACCTGTTTTACCTTTTACGTCCTTGCACGTTTTGTAAGTTCTTGTAACCTACTTTTTTTACCCTTAGCTCATGAACGGTTACAGAACGCCTTTGTCACCTACAAAACGATAATTAATTTTCAATTATTTAAATCGTAGGTCGATAACCTCACCTACGTTTACTTTGGTTTTGTTGTCATTTATTTAGTAAATTTTAGCTAGGGCAATTGGCGTTCCTTGTTTGATAAGCGGACACATTTTTCCAACTTCCTGATTAGCATTGATTATTGTGAGAAGTACAATTGTTCTCACTACTGTGAGAACAGTAGAAATTATTGAGATCGACTAAAAGTTAACGAGATTGAATTATCAGTTGGAAATCATTAGCGTTTATTAAAGTGCAAGTTAGTAGGATTTCACTTACCGTAAATTCAGGATCATTTCACTAGTGATTATTATTTCGCAAAATCGAAGATTCGTGAGCGTTATCTGCTTCGGTAGGATTATTTAGCCACTGGTAACGAGATTGAAATTGATTTGCACCGACATCAGTTTGGTTTTTTATATACGTATTTATATATTTATTTATTATTAATATATATTTTATTATTTTATACACTTTTTTGTTTGTTTGAATCGTCACGAAGCGTGTGACGATATTGCGCTTATTTTCCAAGAGTTCGAGTAGTGTAATTACGTGGCTACGAATAAGATTACTATTCGCCAACCTAATTTATACAGCTTGTTTGCCAGAATCGAGGGACAACCTCGATTGCATGATCGTTGTATAACCAACTCAGATCTGAATCGGTTAATAATTCTTATTCAGCTGCGCCTGACCAATATTACACATATATTTACTTTTTTGCTTGTTACCTACTTGGATATTTTTTTCTTTTTAATAATTTTGTTATTACATTTGTTTGTGTGCCTCTGTCTGCGTATTATTTTTGAATTCCAGGTATTAAGCGTTCCTATCGTACGCTGTGCTATCTGCACATTTCTTTTTGCATTTTTCAGGGCGAACAACTTATCATTGGCGATAAAAAGTGCATGGCGCTATTGTTTGAGGTTACCAAACCTATTAGTTTGATTATTCACTCCCGATCACCTACCCCCCCCCCCCCTAAATTTCTCTACGTGAGCTAGGTTAAAGAGCATCGCCAGATCAGAAGCCAGTGGTATAGGTAGGTGGAAGCGACTTAATACGGCTGTGGATTTGCGAGCAGGTTAGGCTGTCGCATTCTTACCAAATTTAACCATTTTTTTTACAATTTTCGGCAGAAAAAACCATCTCCTGGCTAAGTAAATCGTTGCTTATTATTGCTCCAAACTTGACGACGTGGTTTAAATGGGCTTTATAAAATTCGACGCTAGGAATTAAAGCTAGTGTTTCATCTTAAGCCCACATGATACGTTTTTCAGTCTCAATTTTTTAGAAAAAGGTATACGTATTATTACCAAATAAATTACAGTTCTTTTCGTTACCTACCGACATGTCACTTTTATTTATAAATTAAATTTTTTAAACTTCAAAAAGATGAATTAAAAATTTAAGGTGCAGTAGATATTAAAATAATTGCAATAAGTGACAAGTTTAATTCAAATCAACCAATCCGGGCCATTTCCCAATTTGTCTCAGTTGTAACACTTCAAAACAGCAAGATCAGTTTGGGTATGGAAGGGGATAATTTTTTCACGTCAAAATCAGTTCGGCACGGCACAGTATTTATTTCAAAACGGTAAAAAAAAACAATCTTTCAACTGAGTAACTGAGTATCTCAGTACAATCTCACTTAAAATATGTAAGAAGAATACAGCTTATATTTCTGACTCAGAATAAATCATGGTAATTTTATTTGATTTTGTTTTATTTTATTTTATAATATATTATAATTATTATTAACTACATTTATAGTTTATTTTTAATTTTGCTCTATTAAAATTATTAAGTTTCTGTAGTTTTATTTATTGCATTTCTTATAGAGATAAATTATGTATTAGTTTGATTTGAAAATATGTATTGTTTAAAATGTAATATTTCACATATTTTTATTTATACCCAATTTAAAATAACATTTTGATTATATAAATATATTATTTGCGTAACTATACAGGTATAAATTTTTTTATAATAAAATTTTCAATGCGTTCATTAATTAACGCACGCTAGATTCGTGAAATAATCCATTGTGTGTCGCTGAGATTAGTGTGTTTATCACAATTTGCAGATATACTTTAAAAAATAGTAATTATAATGAAGATGATTCTTATTATCATATTAAAAATATTGTAAAGATCTCAATAGAAATTTAGTAAATTGTAGAGAATTGCAAAATAAAATAGTTATCGAGAGTGATGACGAAATGGGCGATTAGTGTTTTTCAGCTGAACTTGAAAATAATGTACAAGCTTCCATTTATTACTTACTCGGCTGTATAATATATAAAGTCAAAAGAATCTTTCCAATTGCTCCACACACAACAGTCGTGATTCTACGTTCACACGACACGGTTGTTAGCTCCTAAATTGTTCTTCAAGCATTAGCAACGCCAGCAAATACGAAAGTAGAAATCCAAGCGCAGTATCGCGCTAATAAGCTCGTCATTAGTGAAATTAATTCACAATCAGCAAATAATCAAGACTATTACGAAAGCAATGATTCCGAAAAGGAGTATCTATCAGACGATCCAAGTTTCAGAGCACGACTTGCTAAAATAGCACTGAACTCTACAAAGTCTCCTGCGCCTAAGCGCAAAAAGCGATCCCCCAGTACGGTCACTACCGACCCACCCAAAGTGTCTATTTTTAAAACCCCCTCAAACGTCATGATCGCTGCAAAACCACCAACCGCCGACCAAGAAAGCATGCAAACCGATGTAGAGCACCAAACTCCACTACCCATCTTCAACAGCTTTCGGGTGCTTATGAACGCCCCCCAACAAGTGACAAGAACCACACCACCACCCAGATACCCACCACCCGCCAACAACAGCCAAGCCCAGGGTTGGACCACCGTTGGGAGGTTTAATGCCCAAAAAAAAGCGAATACAACCACCAGAGTCGCAAAACCACCCCCGATCATCCTCACAAAGCCGATAGGACGGATCCAAACCATCATAGACGCCATCACTTCCTCAGCCAAGAGATCTATCCAAATTAAGCACGTTCGCGGGCAGACATGGGTCTACACCGAGACAAGTGACGATCATCGAACTATAAAAACAAAATTTTTTTCAGACAAATCCCTAGAAGGATACATATACCAGCTTAAGGAAGACAAAATTGTCAAGATGGTAATGAAGGGGTTACCCTACCTAGAAGAAGCCTACATCACCGACCACAACATCACGCCAAGCGGTGTCACGAGCTTAAAAAACAAATACGGAAAAACCACCGGCGCTTTTCTCATCGCTTTCCCTCCACCCACTACTCAGGCGGACATCAAGAAAATCCGTTCAATAGGCCCCGTCATCGTCCACTTTGAGGAGTATTCCCGGAGAAACACCCGCACCCAATGCTACCGGTGCCAAAACTTCGGACATGGCAGCTCCAACTGCCACAATCGCCTATCTATTATCGGCTGGACAGATGTGCGAAATTCAACGATGAACGTGTTGAAATATATTCTAACTGACAAATTAGCTTCTTGTTATAATTGGGCAGGACGAAAAAGTACTGCTGATAAAACTGCAGAACCGAAGATACCGTTTAAAACAACTCTAATCATGACAGCGATTTCTGGTAAAATAAACGTGTCTATCAATATTACAGCATTTCATTAACTTTTGATTGGTTTTAGATTCAATTAAAATGACGTACTCTAAGATATTGCCACCCGACTTAAATGATCCGAATATACATAAAGCCGTGAAAGATTGGCTAAAATTGGCGCCACAGAGGTTTAATGACAAGTCAACCACAAAACAAAATATTAATTTGTAATTTAGCTTTGTAAATAATTAATAAAATTCTTATTATAAAAGTATGTTTATATTCCGAGGCGCATTTAGAACCAACTCAATGAGGCAAAGTTTATACAATGATAAGCTTTTAATATACAACACTTTTGAGATCGTGATTGGTTTTTTTTTATTTTCACCAATAGGCAATAAAATTGCAGAATGTTTTCTGAATGAGGAATGACATAACTTGTGTTTGTAGATTTGTTTATTGTTTGTTTGAAATTAGTATTGTTATTTGTTAAGTATTTACGTTAAGTGTTTAAGTGTAAAAAATATGGTAAATGTATACGTATAATATATACATCTATAATACGAATTGTTTAGCTGAAAATTCTACCTTTTATGCTTAAAATTTATAAAAAAATAATGTTAAGTGTTTATGTTTATAACAAACGTTTATTAAACATATATCGTAGACCAAAAATATACTATTTTAAATATGGTAAATTTATACGTATAATTCACATTTATAATACGAATTGTTTAGCTGAAAATTCTACCTGTCATTCTTAAAATTTATAAAGGAATAATGTTAAGAGCCGGTTCCACCAACTCTGATTAAATAGTTGGTTAACTAATCATGGTTAGAAAAATTTAACCGACATTAACTTGAAAGCGTTTCACCAAACGTTTTGTAGCTATGATTAGTAAATTGGCCAAACTTCGTGTATATTCGTTTTAAGCTCGTGAAAGCTATTCTGATTGGTTGATAGTGCAAGTAAACATTAGTCTGTGACATTCGTAGTAGGTGGTACTGGTAGTGATATATAAAATAAACAGAATATAAAATAATAAATTATAATCTCAACTTTTACGTAGTCTGTCAAAAAACGTGGTACAAATTTCTCAAACCGAGAAAAACAAGAATTAGTTTAAATAATAAAAAAACACGCTTCTATTGTTGAATGTAAACAGACTGACACGGTGACTATGAAGGAAAAAGATTCTACATGGGACTGCATAACTAAAGAGTTTAACGCTAAAGGGTTGCCTGACAACAGATCAGCCCCAAAGTTAAAAACTCTTTGGGATAATTTAAAAGAACAACCAGGAAACATGTTCGTAGAGAACAAATTCGAACAGGTAATGTTTTTTTTTATGCAAATTTATTTATTTGAAATTAACAAATTGTACGTATAGGAGGTGGACAGCCACCCAACGATAGTGGAAAGAACGAATTTTTATTCGATTTGATAAAAAGTATTATCAATGGCACAGTTCAACCCATGTTCAACGAGTTTGATGCGGATTGGAATCCAGCACAGCTGAGAACTCCAAAAGTTAAGATTTTGCGAGTAGACCACATACCGGAGGCTATGGCGGAGACCACAGGCGGAGACTACAGTGATATAGCGGAGACTACAGAAGTCGAGACAAATTTTAAAAAGTGGAAGGCAACAAATCAGTTACACCGACAAGTAGAGTTTAGGAGAAAGACAAAAGCTGGTAGTCGTTTGACCACATTTGAGAAATTGACCGAAGCAAAAAAAAATACATAAAATTGCTACACTTCAACGAGGAAGAACAAGGCAAATTAAAAGCCGAATCCAAAAAAATAAAAAAACCAACTACGTTTTTCAAAATCTTGAGCCGATTGAAAAAAATTGTCTGAAAATTTTTATATACCAACAAAAAATATAAAATTAATTTATATTATAATCGCGAACACGTAAAAATACACTTTTCGATTTTGAGGTTACTTTTATTGAAACTGTCATTATTATCTTTACTTGTTTGCAAGAAATGCGCATGCACCTAGCATTAAGCGTGATTAAACTCAACTAATCGCCCAAAATCGGTCGATTAGTTTGAAGGCTGTTTACTCATGATTAAACTGCTTTAACCATTATTAAATAGATGGTGGAACGCCCTTTTTCATTTAATCATGATTAACTCCAACTAACCGTGATTAAAGCATTTAACCAGAGTTTGTGGAACCGGCCCTAAGTGTTTAATTTTATAACAAACGTTTATTAACTACAACAGATTTATATCAAGTAAATTTAAAAGTAAACAAGTTAATTAAACGTTAAATATAATTTTATTTATTTATATTTTTCGATGAGTTGTGTCATCTTCGTCAGAATAATAACAAGCAAAAACATGGAAACCGCAAAATAACGTATTGTCATCTGAACGATCTGTGATCTAAAAATCTTGAAGCCAAGGAGTATATGATCGTGGGTTAAGGAACAACCTAAATTGAGTTTCCGTCAAAGTAGGAAAAACTTAACCCCAATACGTGAACGAAATTAGACAAGTAGATGGCTGTAGATATTGCTCAAGCCATCTATATCGGTTTTCCTATTCATGGAGTTCTTTTCTTTCTTGATGCATATCATTTCGTGCAGAAGTCTATCTTGATAGTTGCTAACTGATTTTAAAATTTTAGCATTTTTGAAGTCTGCATTATGTCCGTCGACGAGTATATGCTTAGCTATAGCAGTAGATTCGGGTTTGTTACAACGGATACTAGAGATATGTCCACTCATTCTCTTCTGAAGCCATTGGTTGGTTTGCCCAATATATACCAATTTACAAGTTGTGCATTCGACTTTATATATTAGGTCTGACTTTTTTTCTGTAGGGACGGGATCTTTTAATTTAGTGTAAAGTTTTATAAATAAATAAAATTATATTTAACGTTTAATTAACTTGTTTACTTTTAAATTTACTTGATATAATTATCACAAGTTAAAAATTAATATATTTACAACAGATTTAAACTTTTCTGTCAAATTAAAAGAGTTGAAGGAAAATGTTTTAGTTTGTGCTACTGTGGAATTCTTTTAATATACATATATGTTAAGAAATCACATTCCATTATTATACATTTATATGTAACCATTCATTTACGAATCACACCTGGAGTTCCGAATAACGGACTTATAGTCTTATGTTCTTAGTCAGTCTTAATATATTATATTAAGTTTGTAAATCAATGCATGAGTAATCATTCATTGCACTTTTGATTTCAATCTTATATTCTTATATTAATTTCGCCAGATCTTTTAAATGCATCTCTTGTATATTTTAACTTTAACTAATAACTGGCTATTCAGAAACAGAAGTGATCCAAGTGGCATATCAAAAGTTTTGAGATATTAACCAAAACGCGTTTTCATGAATCCTACTTTAACAAAATTTTTCCTAAATTATTTTTTTGTTTACAGAATTCATAATAATTAAATTACCTCATATACGAAATTATGAAAATTTGTAATCCTATTAGGAAAACTTTTAATTTTCTTCATTTGGATTACTTATGTTTTCGATAAAATTTAGAATTCAGCAGACTAGAATTAGAGCAGCCTGAAGGTGATCACTTCGTTAATTGCATAACGCGGAGAAAACGTCCAATTGTTTTATAATTTGTCGTGTAATAAATCTTTTTGTACCTACCTACATTAATATGAATCCTAAAAAGCGAAAAGTGGACAGTGAGAATAGGAGATTTCTGACAGAATGGACTGAACAATATTGTTTTACGCTGCTAAGCGGTTCCAGTTTGCCTCATATGCAATAAAACTATCGCTATTGTTAAGAGTGGTAATTTAAAGCGACATTACGAAACAATTCATCAGCAATTCCACAAAAACTTTCCTCTTGGCAGTGAGGCTCGTAAAGAAAAACTTCAAGCATATCTTACTTCTTACAAAAAAAGCACGAAATTACTAGTTCGGTGTATGAACGAGCAAGAAAAATCCACAGAAGCAGCTTTACGTGTGTGCTAGACGCTTAATAAACATCAGAAACCATTTTCGGATTCTGAGATAGTGAAAGAATGTATGTTGGAAGTAGCGACGGCACTTTTTGAAGAAAAGAAGGATGTTGTCGCTGCAATTCAAAGTATTCCATTGTCGGCAAGAAGTAATACAAGAACCGAAATTTTAGCTGCTGATATTAAAAGCACCCTGCTTGAACTTCTGCAAAAGGCTCCTTGGTACGCCATAGCACTTAATGAATCATGTGACATTGTTGATGATGAACAAATGTCTATTTTCGTGAGAATTTTTGACATCAAAAGTCAGATGTTCAGAGAAGAATTACTAGCAATATTGCCGTTAAAAGGTAACACTCGAGGAGATGATTTATTCAATGCCATTGATGATTTCATTACTAAATCCAACATTAGTTATGATAAAATGGTGTCGCTTTCAACTGACGGTGCCCCTGTGATAATTGGCAAAGAAAAAGGTGTAGTAAAGAGAATAAGAGTAAAGAGATAAGAATTCAGGTCTAATATCGTATCAGTACATAATTCACCAGGCAGCCCTTTGTGGAAAACTTAGTGCTACATTGAGAGAAGTAATGGACAGCTTGGTCAATTTGATTAATTTTCTGAGATCTCATTCTGCTCTTCAGCATCGACATTTCAAGGAGTTTCTTTCTGAATGTGATTCAGCGTATTCTGACTTATTGCAACACATCAATGTTCGTTGGCTGACTAAAGGTCAAGTTATTGAACGTTTCTGGTTAATAAAAGAACCAGTAACCTCCTTTTTACAAAATTTGGGTACGCAGGGAGCAAGAAAGCATTTGGAGTTCATAACAAACGAGCGCAATATGCTAGCTGTGGCTTTTCTGAAAGATATTCTGAAATATTTAAATGCGCTCAATACAGAGTTACAAGGAAGCGGGAAATTAATATGTGATCTGATTCAAAGCGTGTCTGCTTTTCGTTGCAAGCTGGATATCTTTGAAAAAGATATTGCAAGTCAAGAATTTATTCATTTCCCAACAATTTTTAAATATAAAAAGGAGAACTATAAAGAAGACATTGCAGTGTTTTAAGATTTCTGTCCGATCTTAGGAACGAATTTGCTACAAGATTCCAAGACTTTGCAGAGATGAGAAACCTGACTCAATTCCTTACATCGCCTTATGAAATTGATGAATCGGCAAGATGGACTGATATGGCTGTGAAATTGTTCAGTCTTTCAAAACCTTCACTTCAAATGGAGATAATTGACTTACAAACGATATTTCCTTGCAAATGTATAAAACTGCTTCCAATGAAGAATTTTGGGGTAAACATGTTTCAGAAAAGTATGAAAATTGCAAGAAAGTAGCTATAAATCTGGTCACTATGTTTGGCTCGACATATGTATGCGAATCATCTTTCTCAAAAATGAATTTTTTGAAGAACAAAATATCGTTCGAGATTAACTGACGGCCACCTTGAAGACACACTTCGTATTTGCTGTTCCCCTCATGAGCCAAACTACAAAAAACTGGTTCAAGATCGTCGGTGTAATTTCTCGCATTAATAATAATAAATATAATTTATTATATTTTATAATAAATTCATGTATCTCGATTTGAAAGCAAAATACTTAATTATTATCAATTTTTTTCTGGACTTCGAAAAAAATTTTTAAACAGCATCCGGATCCCACTTAAAACTACTTGCCGACCTCTGGTGTAAACGGACATACAATTTCGGATATCAATTTAGCGTCAAACAACCAAATGTCCCAAACAAAATTCTATAAAATTATTATAATGTCGATCAGCTAGAAGAATTCACTTTTCCAAATGATCTACCATACATTTATTTCCCACAAAGCAAAGCCAAACTGTTAATCGATACAGGAAGTCGGATTTCTTTAATTCATTCACGCCACACGAAAAGATTCGAATCCCAACTAATTAATTATACAGTTACTCTCACTTCCTTAGACACCAATAAGACATTTTCATTAAATGAATTTAAAATAAAAATCCCTTCACTGTTTCAAGATAGTATATTACCATTTATTATTGACGCGCATTTTAATGATAATTATGGCGGTCTCGTATGCCTCGAAAGCAAAATCAATCTATAGAATAATGGTTTAATTACAAAAAATAACGATTTTATTATATGTACTAATTTAGATAATCCTAAATAATTCCAAAATTAATCCTAACGTGCGATCAGATTAGAGATACTCCCTCTATTCTGTAGATAATTCAAACGCACTTGACTATTCCAAAAGATCTTCCAATGAATCAATTATCACTTCTAGAGATAATCAAAAATGTATTAAATCCGACGGGATCAAAAGTCTCTTTCGATAAAATTAAACTAGACCCAATCTGCATCGGTAACGGTCAGTAACATTATCGCAATTCTTCCCAGAACTAATCAAGTTATAAAAATTCTTAGATATCCATGAAACTTTATCGAAAGAATACCAACATCTAACAGATATTTATTTTCTAATAACTTACAAATTCCTGAATCATTAGTGCGTATTCAAAATTTAACCTATTCCTGAAGATAAACCAGAATGTATTTGGACGTGGTTTTTAAAAGAGAGAAATAATATAATAGGATAGAATTATTTAATAAAGCTAGCAAAATAATTACTACTATAATATAATTAGATGCTTGAAATTCTGCCAATATGGGCATAAAAAAACAAGAGTGTAGAGAAGAAACACTCTGCTGTCCACTTTGTGGAAGTGACCACGTTGCAAAGGAGTGTAAAAGTAAAATGAGCAGATGTGTAAACTATGAGAGTTCATACAAAAAGTACAATCTGCAACTAAATGGGGATCATTCGGTATAGGGTAGGGAATGTACGACCTTGGACAGAATTGTGAAAGCACTACGTAGGAGGTTTATAGATGGAAGCGTAAAAAATTAATTGAAGAAAAAATGTGTTTAAAAAAAATAGTGTACTTCAATTTATTGTCAGGGTTACCTAAATAATAATAAAGACCAAATATTTTTGTTGAAAGATATCGTCCAAATATTATATGCTTAACTGAGACCCATGTGATTGATGACATCGCTAGTAAAAAATTGGAACTTGAAGGCTATAATATCGAACAATGTACTACTGCTAATAGTCAAACAGGGGGGATCTTAGTATTTATCAGAAATAATATTGAGTACGGGAATGTAAACAGGAAAAAAATGAATAACTATTATCTGTAGCTTCTCCCTGTTGAGGTAGGAATAAAGAGAACAAATTATAAGATTTAAGAGTAAGGACATACAGTATATACAATCATCGCCTTTTATCAATAAAGAATTTGAAGTGAATCGCAGAGTTGTAGTAGCTATGAGATTGTTAGGAGTTGGAATGGAAGGTATCAACATATTTTGTAGTATGATGGACATTTGTCAAGGCTTGGCCATTGCACATATTATAGTTGTCTTGACAATTTATACGTTGCCGCTTCAGCAGTTTACGATCAAATTACTTCAAAAGACGTAAAAGAAGAAAAGGAATTAATATTAGAGTCTGATCCTACAGCTAATCCCAACCATTTCACTGTTTCCGGCGATGGAACCTGGAAAAAAGAGGATTTAATTCTCTCTTTGGTCTTACTACGCTTGTTGGTAAATATAGTAAAAAAGTTGTTGATACCATAGTAAAATCAAGTTTTTGCCAATGGTGTAAACTATGGAAACAGAAAAAAAATTGTAACATCAAGGCTTATGAAGATTGGTATGAAGAACATGAGGAATCTTGTACCATAAATCATAAAGGAAGTGCCGGCAAAATGGAGGTTGGTGCGGTTGTTGAAATGTTTGAAAGGTCGGAAGCCAAGAACAATGCTAAATATGTCAGATACATTGGAGATGGTGACTCAAAAACTTTCAAAGGCGTTCTTGATATTAACCCCTACGATGATGACCTGAGAGTAGAAAAAAAGGAATGTGTTGGGCATGTTAAAAAGCGTATGAGTGCACGGTTGCATAAAACAAAAAAGGATAATAAATTGGCGGCAAAGGCACTGGTAAAATTACTGATAAGGTTATCAATGAATTATCTGTATACTATGGCTTGTCAATTCGTCGAAATTTTTTGAAATTTCCAGGTGAACATAACCCCTTAAGAATGTTGAGGAAATAAGAAACTTTTATGATTTAGTTGAAAGTGTCTGTATTTTTTGAGCACAGTATAAAAAGATGGGCACTTTTGGAAACAACTTTTAGTTTAGCTAAAAGTAAAAATACTTTAAACAAATTAACACCTACGCGATGGTCATTAAGACATGACGCGCTAGAAGCTCTTCGGTTTAGGTATGTAGATGTTTTAAAAGCTTTATCGAAAATCAGTTTAACGTCCAATAATAAAGTTGAAATCGATGAAGCTAAATCGCTAAAAACCAAACTGGAAAGTTTTGAGACAGTCTTTTTAATTGTTCTTGAAACAAAGATTTTAAAAAATATTGATGTTGATTCTAAACTATTGCAAAGTAAACAGCAAAATATTGAACAGACGTCAAAAATGTTCAATACAACTTTTGAAAACATTAAAAAAATGCGGGACAATTTTCATTCAATAAGAAATGAAAACTGCTTTTCAGTATACCTAATATAATTTTTGGCATTTATAGAACCTTGTAGAATATTTAGATATACTGAAAAGCAGTTTACAGCAGTCGGTATTAAACTTATACGCAGAAAATGAAAAGTGATATTTTTTGCAAATTAACACAGTTTTGTATAGTGCAAAAATCGTACGAAATATTTTTGTAAATAATTTTTTATTTCAAAATTTATTACTCACACAATAATTTTAGTACATTTAAGTAACAAATTATGCAAAAATATCCAATTGATATTTTTTTATTTGTTACAGGTTATTAATTATTTAATTAATAATGCAATTTATGTAATCGATTAGCCAGGTAATAGCCAAAATTTGAATAGAATTAAGAATTGGTGAACACTAATAAAACGGTACGTGCTTCAAAACTCTTCAAAGAGTAATCCTACGTAATACATGTATTGAAATTTGTATGGGACAATAATTTAAGGGTCGACTACCTGCAACAGTTAGCGTAACGATTGTCTCACCCTTTAAAAGATGTCCTAAAGGTACGATGATGTTCTACAAAATTTTAACGAAACAAATATTCATTAATAAACTATATACAACATAATTTTTACTTAAAATAATTTTTTTAATTGAAATTTCTGTCATTATTGATTTGCAGAAATATATCTGAAAAACGTACTACTTATTAAAGGGTTGAATTTAGGGGATAAATATATATTATAATTATCGAATTTGTAATTTTTATGTATTGTTGTGTCCGCACTAAGTGATGAAAATGGGTTGCGAACTTAGCAATAAAATGACGGTATTTGCAACTAGAGGAACCACAAAGCAAAACTCTATTTTAACATTTTATTACTAGTGTGTGTTTTATTTTTATATATTCTTAATTTTGATTTCAGTGTTTGTTTAATATTTTATGTTTGTCTAGTTAGTAAGTTTTTTTGTTTCGAATTTGATTTTTATTTATGTTTGTATTATGACTCACGTAAATGCCGACAACAGCAATATTTTAAATACTAAAAAAATCTAGATGTAAAAAAAAAGAAGACAGTTAAAGAATGGATATCCAAGGCGATAAGGAATTAATCAATTTATAAAAAAGTGAGTCACATAAAGATTTGTAAGCAGTCAGTCGAATAAAGTTTGAAGACAATTAGTCAGATATTTAGCAGAGCGGTCGGTGAAGAACAAAAAGAAGGAAGATAACAGTGTTTTGTTTATAAAAAAGCTGGGGTCGGCTATTTGCGTGAGTTTTTTGCTATTGTTTAACATTTGTTCCTATTTTTTTTATATTTTAAATTTGCAAATAAAAATTATAAAAACCGTTATTTTATTGTTTACTTGTAACAATTTTCGGCTACTGTCAGACAACCCTCATCACGAATTTCAAAATTTCAACTACACTATAGGAAAGAGGACAATTTTCTGTGTATATGGCAACAAAAATTTCTGCGGTCCATGCATTCGTTTGTCAACTGGCACGTTCCGTTCCTATTCTTCATTTTGTTGACGGTACGAGTGCTTTAATACACTCTTAATGTTTGATTTCAGTCGCGGTTGACACCCGAACGAGTTCTATGGCTTCGAGTTCCACCCTTGGCGAGTTCTGTCATTTTTCAAGGATATTTTTAATTTTTTTGCCTTACACAAAATCGGCTAATCATGCAGCCGTGTTAAAAGGTGTATTTAAAATACATGTAAATTTAACTTTTTCAAATTCGATTTTTTCGAGAACTAATGCATGGTTCGCAGAAATTTTTGTTGCATTATACACAGAAAATTGTCCTCTTTCCTATAGTGTAGTTGAAATTTTGAAATTCGTGATGAGGGTTGTCTGACAGTAACCCAATTTTCCACATTCGAGAACCAACTTTTATCCCATTGACGAGATAAGAAGCGCGCATAAGGTCGCAGCAGTATATTATAGTTAGTTAATTAAAAAATATAAGTATTAGTTATATGTTAATACAACATCTCTAAAAAAAATACTAATAACTTAAATTTTTATGACCGGGCTTTTCATATTGCCGCCACTGTATATAATATTGTTTGAAATTTATTTTGAGAAAACTGATATAAGTAGTAATTCATTTTCATTTTTTTAGGCATCTTAAGTATAATATTTAAACTTATGGAAAATAATTCACTATCCAAAATGGAGAGAGCTTGCGTTGTCCTGTTTGATGAAATGAAGATACAAAGTGGTTTTGATTATGCGAGAAAAACTGATACAACCTTAAGCCCGTCAAAATATGTTCAAGTAGTAATGGCTCGAGGTATATTTGGAAACTGGAAGCAACCAATATTTTATGATTTTGACTGCAAATTAACCCAAGAATTACTATTTCAAGTTATTATAAAACTTGAGCATATTGGCTATCCAGTATATGCTATTAATTCAGATTTAGGGGGCAGCAATAGAGGTCTTTGGAAGTCACTAAATATTTCGGAAAAAAAGACATGGTTTGAAAACCCAGTAACTAAAAAAAATATTTATGTTTTTGCAGATGCACCGCATATGATAAAACTGTTAAGAAATCATTTTATTGACACAGGCTTCCTTTTGAATGGCAAAATAATTACCACAAAACCAATTGTACAACTTTTGGAAAATAACAAAGATTCAGACTTGAACATTTCGCATAAAATAAATGAAAGCTTTTTAACCGTCAAAGGTGCTCAACGTCAAAAGGTAAAACTGGCTACAAAATTATTTTCACACACAATATCAAAGGCTGTTGAAAGACTGGGTTCCTTAGGTTTAAGTCAGAATGATAATAACTTTTTAGAATGCGCACATTTGCTTAAAATTACAAACGATTGGTTTGATGTCCTTAATTCAAAAGTTGCCAAATGTGATTCAAGAAGTCGGATGAAAGCTTATGGCTTGTCGTTGTATGACCAAAACAACATTTTAGATGAAATGTCAAATACTATGCTTAGTTAAAAAAAAATTGGTTCCAAAGCATTATTGCCCTTTCAAAAAGGTATCATAATTGGTAATACATCATTAAAATTATTATTTAATGATCTTAAAACTGATTTCGATGCAAAATATTTATTAACCTACCGCTTAAACCAAGATCCATTAGAAGGTTTTTTTTCAATTGTTACGTCGATTGGCGGTCTCTACGACCACCCAACCGCTTTACAGTTTAAGTATCGGCTTAGAAACTATGTATTAGGGCGAAATGATGAAGTCATTTCTACATCTTCAAATGTAGAACAGACCATAGATGATGCACCAAATATTGCAATTGATAGCATGCATATATTAAAAAATTTTTCTGAGGATACAGACGATGTAAAAACAGTTACTGGGCAAATGTTAAGTAGTTTAAAAGTAAATGTTGATATGGATAACGCCGTTGTACTGATGAAATTTGTTTAGTAAATCAGCTTACAGAACTGCAGTACGACGGATTAGAAAACTTAGCAGGATTTATTGCTTTTAAATTAAGAAAAAAACATAAGCTTGGATTCATTCCAGACTCTGCTGACAGTTCATTCTCGTGGACAAATCATGTATCTGAAGGCGGTTTAATGAAACCAACAGTCGAATTTCTTGAAAATTGTAGGCAGTTAAACGATATTTTCGATGCAATTAATGGAAATTCTTTGAAAATTCGAAGTAATTATATAAAAAACTTGCTTGACAATTCAGAAAATGTGACAGAATCCCTTGACGTCAAAAAACTATTTTATAGATGTAAAATGTATTTTAAAATTAGAATATTAAATCGCAAGATCAAAGAAGAATCAAATATGAGGAAAAGAAAGTTTGTAAAAATTACTAAATAAACTTTATTTTACGATAATTTCTTATTATTTTTTACTAATAATTATGATAGTAATATTTAAGTGCGCCCCTTAATTTTACTTGTTGTCAAGCGATGACGTCATGCGCAAACGAGTTTAAAATCGTTCGGCAGTTGAGCATATCTTATAAGTTATAGTATCATGGTCAAAGCCTTTTTGAATGTACTATGGAAAATGCTCCTAAATTGGAATCCCTTGTGACGATGACCTGCACATACGCTGGGAATTTCAGAATTTGTGACGCACAAAGGAAGAGAAACACTTCTAAAAGCGAACGTAAAGATTTGGAGAAAAAATTGGTTGATGAAAACAAGGCACCGTCTTATATTTTGAATGAAATAGTACAAAAGCATACAAATTACGGTGATGCACAATCTAGTAATTTGCCGACCGCAAATGCCTTGAGATGTTTGAAATACAAACATTTAGCTAAGAATCGATTGAGTGCGGATCCTATTTTAGCTTTATCGAAGATGAAAGGAATGTCGCCTTTCAATGAATGTATTCGCGATATGGGAAATGGTCGTTTATTTGTTCATTATTGGACGCCGACTGAAATTGATATGTATAGAATATAAACAAAACAAAACAAAATTCCTATGATAACTATCAATGCAACAGGTGGTGTGGTTCAAAAGGTAAAGCTAATTACCGAAAGAACAACGTCCGCTATATTCTTGTATGAAATAGGAGTTATGGATCACATGAACCAAAGCCAATTTCCCGTGGCACATATGTTATCTGAAAAACACAATTATATGTCGATAGCTTGTTGGCTTTCAGAATGGTTGAAGAACGCTATTGTACCGCCTAAAATTGTGGTAACTGATCAATCACTGGCTTTGATGATGGCAACAGTAAAAACGCTTACACAATATTCCAAGCTATCCAAATATATAAGCGTTTGTTCAGATTTAATTAAAAACAAACCAAATGTTGAAATACCTTTATGCATGATTCGAAATGACTTCAAACATTTAATGCATTTGTTCAGTAGTTGGCCAGAAATCAAGTCTACCACAAAACGTATCAAAAATTTTTATTGACGCTCATTTGGTTTGCTGGTCGTTAGTACGAATTTTGAGGATATCAAGAAATTGTTGTATAATATTTTCACGGTGGCTTTACACGAGGAAGATGGAATTAATACTGATGAACATGGAGATCCTACAAGTTGTGAAATGACGAAACGGTATTTAAAAAGCACAATCCTGCAATTGCAAAAAAAATGTTAGTTTTGTAAACTGCTCCCGTGTTGGTCTGCCGTAATGATCCCCATTTTTAAACATGGAAATCTTACCGAAACCAGTTCAACATCGGAAAGTCTTTTTAATCAATTAAAAAATCGCATTTTTCAGCATAAAACCCTGCCAATACGAATAGATGAATTTTTACAAATTCACATAAGGAATATTATTGGATTCACGATTCTTACGAGATCCAAATACAATAATACGATAGAAATAAAAAATAACACAACAGGAGGTGATACAACAGAAGATAATGTAAATAATGGTTATTCAGCTAATGACGATATAGTCAAAGATAATGATGATCCGAATTATTTTGAATTGGAAAGTGAAGCCCGCATTAGAAAATTGGGGTGGTCTCGGTGAAAATACAGAAAAAAAAGGAGCAAAAAGAAAGAAATCTAATTACTTGGATAAAGATTCTATAGTTTTAATATATAACGATCAAAGCAAAACGAAGTCGTCAGTAATCGGATTACTTAGAAATGGAAATTTATTAAATTTAAAACCAATTCTAATTGGCAAAATGCATTTCACAGTAACCAACACATGCGCATTCGATAGCATGATACATATCATGTGTTGCTCTTATGCGGAAAGCAAAAAATATGCAAATTTTGTAGATGTTCAAAAAACATTATTTGCAAACTTACAAGAAACGTGCTTTAGTTTTGGATAAACTTTTTGGAGAAGCCAACAAGAAATATTTACTAAATAATCATGTTGAGCTAAACGCTGCATCCACATGTTATTATTTAATGAAAGAATTGTTCCATAATCAGCCCTCTATGACTGAACCTGAGAAATGTTGTAAATGCAACAAGGAGACGGTAGTTCCATATTCCAATTTAACGATTAATTTTCCTACGGAACATATTGGATACCTTCAGAAAGCCTTAGACCTGCGATTTAAAGAAAATTCCAATAATAGTAGAAGAGCTAGTGAACCATCTGACTAACCCATTTCCCACAAAGGTAAAAAAATTTTACATGATGTTTTATTATCAGTGAATTGAGAAAAGACCGTTCTGGCAGGCATCTTGCGGTTGCGTCATTATTCTTTAAATTTTTAAAAATGTAAAAAAAAATTATTTTTAATCTATTCCCACAAGGCTACAATTTTAATATGTTGTAATTTACATATTTTTAAGTGTAAAAAAAAATTGACAACCTATTTTGAGGGTTGCAAGTATGTGCCAGTAAATAGCAAAGTTGTCATCGGAATAGTAATTCATAACCTGCTCCCACAAGGCTAAAATTTTGAGGGCATGTTCTTTTAATTGTATAAAAAGTATATGTAAGCAGCCAGAATATTTCAGCGCCTTTTAATTTTTGCCTTTTTAAAAAAGTAATCAAAAGGTTATAAACCCAAAAAATCAAAGATCCTCAAAAGCGAAAAAATTAATAGTTTCCTGTTAGATGCTCCTGATAAATCTTACTTGATGTTGAAGGTATAAATAAGATAAAATATTACAAATACCTACTCATAAATATAAATTATATTTCACATTGCCGTTCTCGAGTTATTATAATTGTAGTAGCAATTTTTTCAAGCTCTCGTCACGTTTTTAAAAAAAAGTTCCCCTCGTCTCCAGCACCCTTCATCCTGTTCCAGTTTGTCATTACAATTTTTTCGTGCGCTCTGAGTGAACGTATTAAAATATTGTGCGGTGTGTGAGTTTATTGTTTATTAACGTTATTCCTAAAACATGGAAAGATCAAAAAAAAGAAAACTTAAAAAACTACTTCAAGAATTATTAGCATCGTCAAGTAAGATTTTAATTATTAAACTAATTTTTTTAGGTATAAAAATCGGTACATCACTCTGGCGGCTGGGCTTCATCCAGACCGATAAACCACGAGTGTTCGACCTTCAAATGCAAGTGCATACACGCATGACGTCATCTAACGACCACGTAAGAATTTTTATTATGCCACAGTATAATATAAATTATAACTTTAACACCACAGTGTTACAAAGTTTCTTACAAAAATGAACATTAATATCCCACTGGAATTAATGCTCAAATAAAATATTTCCACAAAATTTCCATAAAATATTTCTATAATATAAATTATAACTTTAACACCACAGTGTTACAAAGTTTCTTACAAAAATGAACATTAATATCCCACTGGAATTAATGCTCAAATAAAATATTTCCACTGGAATATATTAAAAACAGTTCTGCCACTGAAGTACTGTTACTGGAATCTTTTGGTCGCAACTATAATAATATGACTCATTAAACGCTGTTTGCAAAAACAACAGCACTACGACAAGATGTATTTCTAACTAAGCTGAAAAACCAATTAGCAGCGGTTTTAAGTGCACTAGCAGTTCCATTTAATACCCAATACGAGTCTATGAAGACCAACCCAACAGAAGAGAATCAACAACAATTGGAAAAATTGGGAGATCCACTAAAATTAGTCGCGTACATATTTTATTTCTTATCTTGTCATCGTCGTTATTTGATTATTCCTTCACTGAACAGCTCTATCAAAGAAATTTTGGATAATTGTCCAGTGGATTCCTTCCTATTTGGAAAAAATTTTGCAGATCAATTAAAAAATTCCAAAAAAGCACAGAGGTTTGGAGCTTCCCTAAAAAAAACCTAAACAATTACAAAATTTCTCTTCAACTACACCATCAAGTAGCAAGTCGCCTAGAGTGAAACGATCAATCGCTACTTTACCACGGAATCCCAGATCTTTTTTAGGCTCAAGTCATCCGTTGTCAAAAGTAAGATTCAAAAGAGAGGAAGAAGAAAACCAAACTCGGAAGAGACAATATCATCATTAAACAAGATACCAAAATATTATGCTGGCCGCTTATCTAAATATATGAGGCTCAATGGCAAACAATTACTAAAAATAAAAAGTTGTTGAATTGGCTCTCAGGTTATAAATTGCCTTTTTTAAAAAAGCCATCACAATTACATATGCCAAAAATGAACTTAAATCAGATCAACATGACCAATTTAATTAACAATCTCAATACACTTATTAATGTAGGAGCAATTTCAAAATCATCACCGAAGCAAGGCCAGTTTATTTCACCGTATTTTCTAGCACCTAAAGCAGATGGTTCTTTTAGATTCATTTTTAATCTTATCAGTTTAAACCGTTTCTTAAGCCCTCACCATTTTAAAATGAAGGACTATAGAATGGTATTACAATTCATATACAGAAATTGTTTTTTTACAACTTTAGACCTTAAAGATGCTTATTTTTTGATTCCAATACATAGAAAATACAGAAAACATCTAATGTTTAAATTTAAAAATACATTTTATGCTTTCAATTGTCTTCCTTTCGGTCTGTGTACAGCACCATATATTTTCACAAAACTTTTGAAACCAGTTTTAAGATTCCTCAGGGAAAAAGGAATTATACGCATAGCTTATTTAGACGACTTAATTATTATTAGCAAAAACAAAAAAGAAGCATATGACGAATGTCAATTTACAACTAAATTTCTAGAATTTTTGGGTTTCATTATTAATGTACAAAAAAGCTCAACAACACCTTCCCAAAGATGCAGATATTTAGGTTTTATATTTGATTCCAATCAATTATTAATATCTATACCAGATGAAAAAAAGACAGCAATTTTAGAAAACATTTTAAAATTACTAAGAAAGAATTTCCATACAAAAATTGGCACAACTAATAGGCAAACTTGTAGCAGTATATCCAGCGATACAATATGGCTGAGTTTATTTAAAAACATTAGAAAGACAAAAATTTTTGGCATTACGAAACAATAACCAGAATTATAAAGGTAGATTACATATTTCAAATGACATGAAAACTGATCTAAAATGGTGGTATACATCCTTATCTAAAAACAAAGGTTGCCAAATAATTACAAATAGAGAATTGAAACATGAAATTTTCTCGGGTGCCTCGACCACTGGGTGGGGAGCGTTTTGTAATAACCAATCCACACATGGTTTTTGGAATGCATCGGAAAAATCACAACACATTAATTATTTAGAACTATTAACTGCCTTTTATGCAATAAAATCTTTTGCAGTTAATGTTTATAACTGCTCAATGCTTCTGCAAATTGACAATACTACAACCATTGCATGAATTAACCGCATGGGCAGCGTCAGATTTAAAACATTAAATTCTATTACTAGAACTTTATGGCAATGGTGTGAAGAACGTAACATTTTTGTAATTGCTTCATATATTAATACCAAAGACAACTTTTTAGCAGATCGGAAATCAAGAATAACTAACATTGAAATAGAATATGAATTAAATGATGTTGTTTTTCAACAATTAAGTGCCCAATTCGGTACACCCACCATTGATCTTTTCGCTACAGAATTAAATATCAAATGCAAACGTTATTTTTCCTGGAAACCCGATCCTAACGCATTAATAATAGACGCCTTTACTACTTCCTGGGAAGGAGATTTTTTTTACGCCTTTCCACCATTTTGTCTAGTAGCAAAGTGTTCACGAAAAATTATTAACGAAAAAGTAAAAGGAATTATGGTGGTATCATGTTGGGACACCCAAGCATGGTATCCGGTGTTCAAAAAACTATTGCTAACTAAATCGGTGGTTTTTCAGCCAAATAAAAATTTACTTTCTTCACCTTTCAGACAGAACCACCCTCTGTGGAAACAACTTACCCTGGAGGTTGGAATTTTATCAGGAAATCGTTTATCACTCGAGGTTTCCCATCAGTAGGACTTCAACATATCAAGTCGTCCATCTCATCAAAAACGTTAATACAATACAACATATATCTTAAAAAATGATGGGAATTTTACACTAACAAGTCAAAAAACCCATATGATTATTCATTAACCTCACTTACAGAATTTTTAACGATACAATGAACCGCTGCTGCTTCTTATTCAACCCTAAATTCACAACACTCGGCCTTTCTTTAGTTTTTTCAATTGAAAACAAAGAAAAAATGTTTATGAAACGGTTTCTTAAAGGTATTTATAAACAAAACCCCCCTAGACCTAAATATCAAACTACATGGGATCCATCTAGTGTGTTAACATACTTATCAAAAATTTATCCCTCAACAGAAGTATCACTTAAGCTTGTCACCTTATTAGCTTTAATTACTGGACATAGAATGCAAACATTATCCAAAATACGTGTAACAAACATTATTCACTCTGACGACAGATTAGAAATTAAAATTCTAGACATTATTAAAACTTCTAGTTGTAAGAATTTTCAACCACTGTTGATCATTCCTTATTTCAGAGAAAACCCAAAACTTTGTTTGGCCTGAGTAATTGACGATTATCTATTATGTACAGAAAACAATAGACCGGAAGGAAATGAATTTTTAATTTTAACTTATAGAAAACCTATCCATCCAGCAACCTCCCAACGCACAGTGGTTCAAATAATACAATTATCTGGCCAAAACCTTCATTTTGAAGTGATTAAAATCATATACTTGATGATCAGAGTTTAAAGTTGAATGTTCATAGAATCCTTTATTACTTATAATAAGGTTTTCCGCATCCTATTTTAGTCTATTTTTTGCTTTTGAAATAGTAGTTTTGATTTTGTGATTTTTACTCGATACTTTTTCGTCGTGTAGCTACGTATTATCAGGTATTATAGAGTGTTGTTGTTTAATATTTTTGGAGTAAACTGAGTGGTATTACAGTATTCTATAATGCAACATGCCAATTTGACATTTTAACAGCGCGAATAATACAAATAAGGTATCCTCCTTCACAAATGTGCTTTTCTTACAGTGTTTTAAAAAAATTCAAAAGCTTTCAACTGACCAATTTGCGGTAAACTTATAGCTAAAGTACTATTGTATTATATAAAATTAAAATAAATTGCTTATATAAGCGAAATATGTAACGGAAAGAACTTTTCAAAATTATGCAAGAATGTCGAGGCGGCCGACAAGAACAAAAAAAATATCTAGAGGAAGTCCTTCTTAAACGAATAGGAGTACTAACAGACGAGAATACAAAAACATTAAAACTAGAAATGGCCAAATTCTGTTACCAAGTTTTTAAAAAATTAGACGAAAGCGGTAGGAGCGTTGAACGTTTCCAGAAAAAGAACGTTGAATGGCTTAATACTGAACTAACCATTTTGACGACAAAAACAACTTTGGAACTATCGATAGGAGGTAGACCTGATGTAAATTTTCAAGACAATAGTGAACGTTCCAAAAGAAGAAAGACAGAGAATTTAAGAACTAGTACCAATAGTGAAATCTTAACTTATGCCGCAAGCATGAAGAGCCGGTCCGAAGGTAGGCTAGAAAGAGCTGACCTTCTAAAAGAATTAGACATCACCCCAACGCGTTTCAAAAAAATAAATAAAGCTTAGATAGATGCACAGAGCAGTAGAAGTTACGATACTGAAGAAGCGTTAGCACTTTTCTTGGAAGCAGACTTAACGAAGCATCGATACCAGCTGTTAAGAAATGCAACCAAACACATCGGTCATGATATATATTCTTCCTATTGTTACGAAAGAACGTCTAATTATATTTGATGACTAATGTATGACGTCATGTGTGATGAGTCATATATGATAACGGCATTAGTCATTCAAATATAGATGAATGTACGCTCTAGAAAATGCGTGGAAATTCCTAGATGGTCATGGAATATTCTGGAAGGCTGCATTTAAGTATAAATGCAGCGCGATTTCCTGTCACAAATCAATTCTAGTTCGAACGCGCAAGTGAACATAAATAAATAGTGAAGTGACAGTGAAGTGACAATAGTGAAGTAACAGTATACAGAGTGTTTAAATAAATATAGACCTAGTGTTAAATATAAATTATAGTGTAAATAAATTGTAGTGTATTTAGTGTTAGTGTTAATCTTAGTTTAGTAATTGTTATTAACCGTATCAGTAAATATTTGTATTAGCCCTTTAGAAATAAATAAACGTTTTTAATTTTCGTTACATTGGTGTCAGAAGTGGGATTTAACGCGTAAAGGGCTAAAAGACAGTAGTGATTAACTAGTTTGTATTCGTGAGTGAATGCCGGTTACCCGGTCGCAAAGTGCTAAAATGGAGACGGAAATACTTCAACTTTTAAGAGACAATTTTAAGACTCTAGAAGAAAAAATAGAAGTTAATTCGAAAACTCTAGAAGAAAAAATGGAAGTTAACTCGAAAACTCTAGAAAAAATGGAAGTTAATTCAAAAACTCTAGAAGCGAAAATGGAAGAAAATTCTCAAGAAATTAGAGAAATCTTAGGAAACAATTTAAAAGAGTTGGAAGAAAAACTTGAAGAGAAATTGTTAAATAACTCCAAGATTCTAGAACAAAAAATGGAAGAAAATTCCAAGACTCTAAAGCAAGAAATCGAAGAGAACGTTAAAAAATTGGAAGAAGAAAATAAAAAAACTGCCGAGAAAATACAACTTCTCGAAACAATAATAAATGGAAGCATCTGCCCGGACGAAGAAACAACAACTACTGTAAGAAACCTAACGGCGGTGGTAAAATCGGACAATGAAGCCAATATTGCCAAGATAAAAGTAAAACCACCAACGTTTGATGGGAAGGTACCCTGGTCCACGTACCATAAACAGTTTGAAGCGGCAGCCAGTGCAAATGGATGGAACGATGCGGAGAAAGCTATTTCACTGGTCGTCGCTTTACGGGGAGAAGCACTCAACATCCTGCAAACCATCCCCGATTGTCAACAACAAGAATATGGACAGCTGATATCGCGGCTAGAAAAACGGTACGGAAACGGCCATCTTCAGCAGGTTTACCACGCACAGGTGAAGAACCGTTGTCAGAAATCAGCTGAGAGCCTGCAAGAGTTCGAAGCCGATATTTCACGATTGGTGAGGCTAGCTTACCCTACCGCGCCGGATACTTTCTTGGAGCAATTGGCAGTGCAAACCTTTATAGATGGTATCAGAGACAGTGAAACGCAGCAGGCGCTAAAGCTAGCTCGGCACAACAAGTTAGATGACGCATTAGCGCACGCGTTGGAATTCGAGACGGCAAAGCAGACATCTCAACGAGGGAATCACCGAGTACGAGGTGTTACGGAGGAACCGGAACAAAAGTTGGCCGAATCCGGCGAAATTTTAGAAGAACTCCGGCGTATCCTTCGTGATCGTCCATCGCAAGGAACAGGACCTAGATGTTGGAACTGCAATGAATTGGGTCACGTTCAACGCCGCTGCCCTAAGCCAAGAAAAGAACCAAGAAAGCAGCAGGAAAACTAGAATGGGTCGGCCAGAAGGGGCAAACGCCGACCTCTACCGATAGTGCCCCGGAGATTACCATCTGTGCTGCATCACCGACTGATGCGATAAACAGTATTTATATCGACGGTAAAATAAATAAAAAAGTCTTCCAGCTATTGATTGATACGGGGGCAACAAAAACAATTGTACGACCTGACGTAGTGCGAGAATGTGGAAAAACATCACCGGTAGCGATGCGTCTTCGAACAGCAACGGGCGAAGAAATCTCTACGCATGGAAAGATTGCTGTAAACATGGAAATAGGAAGCAAGGTATTCAACCATCAAGTAATCGTGGCTGACATCACTGATGACGTTATCCTGGGAATGGACGTTATAAGAAAATATGGGTTCCATTTGGATATGAAAAATGATGTACTTGGAGTTGATGGTGAAGAAATTCCATTCCATTCGTCAGACGACGCAGCGGTACGAGTTTTGTTAACCGAAGATGTTATCTTACCGGGAAGAACAGAGAGCATCGTGATGGGAAGCCTGGATGGAAATCTCCGGAAGGGCTATATTCGTGCCATCGAACCAACCAATAATGGAGCGCTCGGCAAAGGTTTGTTGGTTGGTAAGGCTCTAGTAAAAGTTATGAAGACAGTTCCAGTAAGAATTCTTAACACCAACCCTAACTCGGTATCCTTGAAGAAAAACACGATGGTGGGACAATGTACGGTGGTATCTCACATTGCGAGGTGTTTAGGAAATACCGAAGAGAGTCCTAAAAATAAATGCCCCCAACAATTATTAAACATGCTGACTTCTTCGTGCAAGAATCTCGACCAAAGCAAAGTGAACGAGGTGAAGAAGTTAATCCAGAAGTACCACGACGTGTTTGCATTGGATGAAACTTCTAAAGGACGAACTCAGGTGGTAAAACATAAAATCAATGTTGGAAGTGCCCAACCCATAAGACAACACCCGAGACGGCTTCCATTGGCCAAACGTGAAGAAGCCGAAAAGATCATTGAAGACATGGAAAAGCAGGGGGTGATCGAACCATCACGTAGTCCATGGGCGTCTCCAGTCGTCTTAGTAAAGAAGAAGGACGGGTCTACAAGATTTTGCGTTGACTATAGACAGCTGAACGCTGTGACAAAAAAGGACAGCTACCCTCTGCCCCGAATTGACGACACCTTGGATACCCTCTCCGGTTCAAAATGGTTTTCTACTTTGGATTTGAAGAGTGGATATTGGCAAGTGGATTTGGAACCCAGTGACCGCGAGAAAACTGCGTTTACCATCGGAAATGGATTATGGCAATTCACTGTAATGCCCTTTGGATTGTGTAATGCTCCGGCCACCTTCGAGCGTTTGATGGAGACAATCTTGAGAGGATTGTCATGGAAAACATGTCTAGTATATTTGGACGACATAATTGTGGTTGGGAAATCGTTTGAGGAACACATGAGGAATTTGGAAGAAGTGTTCCAACGATTGAGAGGGGCTAATCTTAAGCTAAGCCCAAAGAAATGCCACATTTTTCGGACAGAAGTGAAATACCTTGGACATGTTGTATCCAGAAGCGGTGTAAAGGCTGACCCAGACAAAATCAAAGCAGTAGAAGAATGGCCAATCCCAAAAGACCAACATCAGCTCCGCAGTTTTCTCGGGTTGTGTACGTATTACCGACGTTTTGTACCTGGATTTGCTAATATTGCCAAACCTTTGACCAAATTGACCGAAAATGGACGCAATTACACCTGGACTGAAGATTGTAGCAAAGCTTTCAAACATCTGAAGCAATCCCTAGTCAGCGCGCCCATTTTGAGCTACCCTCAAGCAGATGGTAAATTTATATTAGACACCGATGCGAGTAACTTGGCCATAGGAGGTGTCCTTTCACAAGTTCAAAATGGACAAGAAAAAGTTATCGGTTACTTTAGCAAGGTTTTGTCAAAACCGGAAAGAAACTACTGCGTGACCAGGAGGGAGCTGTTAGCCGTTGTCAAGTCCGCCGAACACTTTTACAAGTATTTGTACGGACGGAAATTTCAGCTAAGGACGGACCATGCCGCGCTAAAATGGCTTCTACAGTTCAAAAATCCAGAAGGACAAGTGGCAAGATGGATCGAGCGATTGCAGGAATATGACTTCGACACCGAACATCGTGCAGGAACAAGTCATCGCAACGCAGACGCTTTGTCCAGGCGACCATGTCCAGTAAACTGCAATCATTGCTCGCGGCTGGAAGAAAAAGTCAGCTTTCTCCGAAGAACTACTGTAACCGATGATAATTGGCAACCTGAACAGTTACTTCGGGAGCAAGAAAACGACCCGGACCTGAAAGTTATTTTGGACTGGAAGGTCGAAGGACAACGGCCGACTTGGGAAGAAGTAAGCGCCTTGAATAGTAACGTCAAAACATATTGGGCTCAGTGGGACTCCTTGAAATTAGAAGATGGTCTTCTGAAGCGATCCGTGGAGAACGACAGTGGCACTGAGTGTAAACTTCAGCTGGTAGTGCCGAGAAGCCGAGTGTCGGAAGTGTTGCAGCATTTGCATGATGGAACTTCGGGAGGAACACTTCGGCATAAAGAAGACCCTAGGAAAAGTTAGGGAAAGGTTCTATTGGGTGAACTGCAAAGAAGACGTCAAGGATTGGTGCCGTAAGTGCACTCTATGTGCATCGAAAAACGGACCATTGGGAAGGCGTAAAGCACCGATGAGACAGTATAATGTGGGAAGTCCATTTGAGAGAGTGGCAATCGACATCGCGGGTCCATTCCCTTAAACCGACGCCGGGAATAAGTACATTTTGGTGGCGATGTATTATTTCACTAAATGGACTGAAGCCTATGCAATACCTAACCAAGAGGCTGTTACTGTTGCGGATGTACTTGTTAAAGAGCTCTTTTGCCGATTTGGAGTCCCTCTAGAGCTACACTCAGATCAAGGTCGAAACTTCGAGTCAGCGTTATTCCAGAACGTCTGTCGCATGCTGGGCATTAAGAAGACCAGAACAACACCTCTTCATCCTCAATCAGATGGCATGGTCGAGCGAATGAACCGAACAATGGGAAGGTACCTGGCTAAGGTAGTCTCAGAACATCAACGGGACTGGGACCAATATTTACATCTGTTCCTGATGAGTTACCGGTCATCCGTTCACGAAACCACTGGACAAACGCCAGCGTGTGTGATGTTTGGACGTGAAGTACGCTTGCCATGCGATCTTCAGTTTGGGAGTAAACCTGGAGAAGAAGTTGCTGGGGATGACTATGTTGGCAAATTGAAGAAAAAGATGCACGACATTCATGATGCCGTTCGGAAGAATATTCAGTTGGCCAGCGATCGAATGAAAACTCAGTATGACGTGAAGGCAAAAGAAGGTGGTTTTCAGCCTGGTGATTTGGTGTGGCTCCATAATCCACAAAGAAAACGTGGATTGTCTCCAAAATTGCAAAGACAGTGGGAAGGCCCATACGAAATCGTTAACAAAATCAACGACGTCATATATCGAATCCGAAGACCACCAAGAGGCAAGCCAAAAGTGGTTCACGTCAACCGATTAGCTCCCTATGCCGGTGACAACAACAGCGATTCCGAAGATGAGGCCGGAATAAGAACAATAACCAACAGCTCTGGAAGCCATTCCCAAGAATCAAACTTTGAGAAATTTATGTCTACCTACAAAGGTACCGCCAAAGCAAGATTTGGAGTTACAACTGAAGTGCAACAAGATCTTTTTGACGTACCAAAGGACTACTCTCTCGCGCACTGCGTGGCACAAGATCTTCGCATGTCCCGCGGGATTGCCGTTGTGTTTAAAAAGAAGTTTGGACGTTTGGATGAGCTTCAATCACAGGAACTTGCTGTCGGTAAAACCCTGAAGCTACGTGACCAACAAAGATCAATTTACTATTTGGTAACCAAGAGGTTTTCTCATCAAAAACCCACCTATAAGGACCTATGGAAGACTTTGTTGGAGCTTCGCAGAGATATGATAAGCCGTGACATCAAGAAGCTGGCGGTGCCCAAGCTTGGCTGCGGTTTAGACCAATTAGACTGGAGGACTGTCCGTAACATGCTAGAGGTCGTGTTCCAAGGAACGGAAGTTAAAATATTGGTCTGCAGTTACAATCCAAGCAGTACACCAAAGGAGCAGAAGAGCGTCGACTGTTATTTCTACCGCCAAGGAGTATGCAGAAATGGTAACAATTGCCGCTACCGCCACGATCCCTTCTATAGATGTCAAGTTTCCGCTGTTCTGGGACAGAACAGATTTAAGGAGGGGGCAGTGTTACGAAAGAACGTCTAATTATATTTGATGACTAATGTATGACGTCATGTGTGATGAGTCATATATGATAACGGCATTAGTCATTCAAATATAGATGAATGTACGCTCTAGAAAATGCGTGGAAATTCCTAGATGGTCATGGAATATTCTGGAAGGCTGCATTTAAGTATAAATGCAGCGCGATTTCCTGTCACAAATCAATTCTAGTTCGAACGCGCAAGTGAACATAAATAAATAGTGAAGTGACAGTGAAGTGACAATAGTGAAGTAACAGTATACAGAGTGTTTAAATAAATATAGACCTAGTGTTAAATATAAATTATAGTGTAAATAAATTGTAGTGTATTTAGTGTTAGTGTTAATCTTAGTTTAGTAATTGTTATTAACCGTATCAGTAAATATTTGTATTAGCCCTTTAGAAATAAATAAACGTTTTTAATTTTCGTTACACTATCATAAAATATTAGAGGAAAAACAGAGATGTTATCCAAAGGGAGTCAATATTACCGAAAGTGTAGGTGAAGTTCGAGTTCAAGAAGTTCTTGATCATACTGCCCAGCGTCTGGCAGAAGTCCAAAAAAGTGTCATTTTGTCTACACCATCATTAACTTTTTATTTAATAACAAAATGGGGTTGTGACGGGAGCAGTAGCCATTCCATTTACAAACAAAAAGCTGAAGAAGAGACATTCATGGACAACCAAATATTTTTCACTTCTTTCTTGCCGGTGCAATTGCATTCAGACATGACTCAAAAACAAATTATCTGGCAAAATAGATTCCCGTCATCCACGATGTTTTGTAGACCACTGAAAATTCAATTTAAAAAAGAAACTGTAGAACTAGCTTCCAAAGAAGTAGAAAACATACAAAACCAACTTGCGGAAATAAAATCTACAAAAATTAGTGTTAAATCTAAAGAAATAGAGATCCACCATAAGCTGCAGCTAACAATGGTTGACGGCAAAATATGCAATGCTCTGACATCGACAACTTCTAGTCACTTGCTACGTATGCAAAGCCACTCCAAAAGATATGAATATATTGAGTAAAAAGAAAACTATCGACACATCTACTTTCAAATGAGATTCAACAAATGAAAACCGAAATGGGTTTAATGATAGATCAACCAAGATCTGACGGAAGCGGTACTAGTAATGATGGAAACACGGCCAGACGATTTTTCAAACATCCAGAGAAAACAGCTAGTATAATTGGGATACATGTAAGTCTCATTTGGAAATGTGCAGTGATTCTCAAAACTATATCTTGTGGATTTGAGATTAATACCGTTAAGTTTGCCGAATGGTGTCAAGAAACAGCTGAACTATATGTGTCTCTATGACCCTGGTATTATATGCCAGCTTCAGTGCATAAAATACTAATGCATGGATCAGATATTATTTCTGCTGCATTGCTGCCGATAGGACAGATGTCCGAAGAAGCCCAAGAGGCTAGGAACAAGCACCTTAAGAGCTATCGTGAACATCATGCCAGAACATATAGCAGAATATTTAAATTTGCCTGATTGCGCTTTATACACTGGGCACTTATTTCGAAGATCCTCTGCAACTTTATTAGCAGATTCTGAGGCCGACATAACTTGCTTAAAACGTCATGGCGGTTGGAGGTCCACTGCAGTGGCAGAGGGATATATTGAGGAATCACTAGAAAATAAGGCTTCAGTATCTCATAGAATACTTGGAAAAAAGCAACAATCGGAGATTACTAGTAATGACCACAGCATTACAAGTACTTTAGCTAGTAGCAAAATTGAATCTGGAATTAAAATAGAAAATTGTCAAAACTGTCCAATAACGTTTAATATTATTGATAATAAATAATTTTATTACTGTTTGTTATGTATTTCATTTTAGACAATTTTACTTTCAGCTCGGCGAGCGGCAATGGTTCATTGCCGCTTGCCAAGGGGCAAATGCCAACTTTCAACCATCAACTGACAACTTGAAAAGCCTACTTTCACAATCGGGCGTAGAAAAATGCATTATCGAACTGACGATCAATTCTTAAAATTGAGTTCTTTACTAAATTCTGTAAAATATTTTATAGCATTGGTTCTGGTTTTATGTTAATTTTGTATTTTTCTATAATTCTATAATAAAAGCTTTATCAAAATGCAACATATCCAAATTTTAAGTAAATTTATAAAAATACTAAAAGCCAACGATACAAATAAAATTAATACAACAATGCGATTATGTGTCAAACAAAAAAAGATTCGTCGAATTATTATTTCAAATAATGAAGTTATACAAAATCTTCATTTACTTAACTTCAGGTTTGATGAATATGTTGCGCTTTGAAAGTATTGCTCTTCAAATGACCAAGTGCAATCAAATTTATAACACATTAATAAATTTTTAGCTTGGTGATTTCAGATTGATTCAAAACATAAATGATGACCATGTACATGTTCAGATCATAAAAACCTGACAATGGATTTCCCATCGAGGAAGATTATCTTTCGATAAATAATATTTGCTACTTATTAAAACATTCAAAAAACCTATAAAGCTACAAGTATGAAAAAGATAAGGCTATAAAATCCAGCAAAACAATTATTATAATAAATTTGGCTTACCTCAATATGATCTTCCTTGATGGGGTCCATTTCTTCAGTGAATTGCTTTTCGATGGTTGGACTTTCAAACCATCGCTGCGAACGTATATTCAAAGCCCTGCCTTTACAATTACATAGAAAAAACTCATTCGTTTAAAAACAAACTTGTTCCCGGCATCGATTTGATATGAACAATAAAATTCTAAAATAAAAATTGTCAAGTCAAATAACTATTAACACATTATTAAAAAGAATTACCTACCAACCCATATCTATTAATCTAACGTTTATTATCCAAGATGATTCGATCAACCTCGATTTATTTTAGTCTACGTAGCACACCTCGACGAATACATTAATTTATTCTACAGAAATTTTTTCCAAATTTGCTTCTTCCTATTCACTTTTAACATAAACGAATTGAAACATTTATTTCGCAAATTGACATTAACTAACTGAAGATCACTATATTACCGACGGCAGGGAAGTATTTAGAAAATTTAAGAATTTAAAATGGTGTCACTAAACACGACGTTATTAATATAATTCTTACAAAATATGTATATAATGTGAATGTGAACAAGTGAATGTAATTAAACATATTTATTTTTAATTTACTTTAATATTTAAATATTTGATATAAGTACAGAGTGCAACAAAATCTTCATTTTCTTTTTTATCCGTTTTGCAGGGCCGCACCTAGCACAACTTATCAGTTATCACAACCGATGCTTACTGTCGAGGTACAAAAAAATTGTCAATTTTTGCAATTATCATTAATCAAAACGTAATCCATATTTTTTTGTCAATATTATTCACAATTTTCATTATTCACTCATTATAATATTTAAAAATACTGTTAAATTATTTTTCTTAGTATACTATATAATTTGAAAGATGAAATAAAAAATAATTTTATTCGAAAATTATTTAATTTTTAGAAAATTTTTAAAATTATGTTTTCAAAATGTACTCCATTATTGGTCAAATAATAGTACACCCTATTTTCAAGCACTTCTTGCTGAAATGTTTCTGCACTAATACGACAAACTTTTTGAATTAACATAATTTTTAGTTTCTGAACATTCTGGGGAGGAGTTTTATAAACTACCGTTTTCAAATTACTTTAAAGAAGAAAATCTAGTGGCGTCAAATCGAGGAATCTTGCAGGCCAATCTATAGGATCTCTCCTACCAATTCATTTGCCAGAAAATTTTTTATTCAATTATTGTAATGTGGACGTGCTCCATCTTATTGAAAATGTACATTATGCTCATCTAGCAGTATGTCTCCTTCTGCATTAACTTGATTCTCTAATAGACTATTTGTAACAAACCACTCATCGATTCGCAAGCCTAAACGAAGGTAATTTATGCAAATTTAGCATAAACGCAATAAGCGACCGATTAAAATCTTTTATTTTATATAAGTTACCTTTTTCAAATTACGAATATAAATAAGTGAAACGTAATTAGTTGATAATTATACAATTAAAATAATAAATGTAAAAAGATTGGGAAGCGCATATTTTAAATTATATTGAAACGGCCACAAAGATGACCAAGATCCATCACAAACTACGGTTACTAAAGGTACACCATCTTGATCTATATTGCCCTCCGCAATAGCTAACTCTTTCTCTTCCAATGCCGCTTCTTTCATTGCTAAAAAGATTCCCTTTCCATTACGTCACAAACGGTATTTTGATATTTTTGAAATGTCGAAGGAGTCATACACGATATATTCAATAAACCCGTAAAGTTTTTCATATGGGTATACCCACAACCAATATTTAAAATTCCAATTACAGCTGAAATGTTGATGTCGCTTTCTTGATTATTCGTAGTCTTTACGGGAAATATCATATTGCACATATCATACTGTAGGTTAATTGTAGAATCGAACCCAGTTCTAACTTCATTACGTATTTTTAAATTTTGTATACTGCACCCAGGAAAATGATTATCCAATTTTTGTAATTGCTGGAATACGAATTGAAAATCTACTATCCTTCTTCCGTATAGTTCATCATTGGTGTTAGAGCTGACGTTTCCCTCTAAACATTCTTCATTAATAATATTTATTTCGGGTACTTTGTCGTTTTGTTCTGCATTCTCCGACCGAATAAACAAAGCTTGTACATCCTGAGAAGTACCAGAATTTACCATTTCTACGTCTTTTACGCATATTTCTGTTAAAACATTGCTAGCAGAAATATCTTCATTTTTAGTATGCTGCACAGAAGTTCTCTGACCGGATCTTGACCTATACAAAAATTATGAAATTAAATTTTTTACGCCTCCATCAGGCAAGTGTTCAATTGTATATTTCAAATGCGGCATGAAAAGCTAGTTTTCTCGCCTAGCGTTTGAAAAAAACAGTGATTATTTTATAAGATGTTGATTGAAAATTAAATTAAATAGGTCTTACAAATTTTTGGGATAAAAGGCACTTTTTGATTTTATTATTTTATAATTATAATATGTAAGTATTTTTTAGGTTAGTTAAATTTAAACGTCAAATTTTGAATTCAAATATTTTACTACGAACAACTACTCTAATACCAAATATTTTAAAAAATAATTAAATTTTATATAACAAATTATAGAAGTCGGCGTAAAAAATTACGTTTATCATGCGGCAGGAAACTGTTTTCCGAGAATCCGCCTCGGCCTGTAAAAAAACTCGTATTCGGAAAAGTTCAGTTTTCAGCCTAATGATAAAAATAACTATTTTTTAAACGTTCCATGTGTAATTAATTTATTTATTTTGCTTTCTTGCTAATTTTCTACTTACCGTTTGCGATTTTGAGCGTTTTTGCGACTTCGACGCTTTTCGTTTAAAAATTTACATTTATAGTCGAATTTTTTTTAACTCGCGTATGACTGATCTCCAAATGTAATGAGATTTAACGTATAACATTTGGTTATCTTTGTCATATTTAGAAAAAAGTAACTATTAGAAAAGAGACAGAAAAAAAATACGTCGCTGTAACTTTGTAATGAAAATGAATTAAACGTACATCGATTTTAACTATTTTAACTGTCATCTTGTTTGATTTTTGACATATAATCTCGTCAAAGATTATGACACCTGACATCTCGTTTGATATAAAGAACCCTAAGACATACGTTTTGTAAATTTTGATTCATACAATTTTTTCGATACGTCATACGCGAGTTAAAAAAAATCCGACTATACCACTTTTATAAGCTGCACTACACGAAATTTTACCCACCGCCACGTTTTTCGATCTGTTCGATCACTCCTTGTAAAATAATAGATTATAATGACCTAGAACAAATATTTGCGCAGACCATAAACATGTGCACGGATGTATAATATAAGAGGTGGGCTTACAACGCAAATTTCATGGCCTACGAAAGTCCCCATCAATGCTAGACAGAGACAGACAACGCTCTATAGTTAATACTAGTGGTCTTGTGGAGTAATATTGGAAATATTATTTTAGAGACTCAAAAGAAATAAATAAACAACTTAATAACAAATTATTTATTTAATTATAGTGTTAGGTACAATTATAAACAATATTAGGTATATATTTTGAACTAGCAAGTTAATAAGTGTACAATAAAAAGATATAAAATGTAATAATTTTATTAAATTCGAAATAACTAAGTTAGTAGCATATTATAATCATATAACGATTATTAGTTTCATAATTTAATGTAATTTTGAGAAATAAAAAACGAGAAAGAAATTATTGAAAAGCTGAAATTATTAATACGAAATTAGATAACTAATGATAAACATAATATTGAATTACGACTTATGCAGTTTTGATTTTTTTTTATCGACGGCTGAATGTTTTTTAAATTTTCCTTGTTCTTTTCGGTAATATTGTTTGACTCTGAAAACGTCATTTATTTGTAATTGTTTGTCCGCACGTGAAATTAAAGCACTTCACTCTTTTAATTTGTTTTTAGGTACTTTAAACAGGGAAGCTTTGTCTTTATTATTACGATACCCGCTGTTGCAATTAGGTGCTAAACAGTATCTTCGAGCCATTGCCAAAAAATAAACAATAATGAATGACTTTTAGTTTAAAAAGCGTATTGTAATGCGCGCATCGCTTATGCACTGTGCAATTTCGTGTAACTATTTATCTATCGCTGTCGCTGGCTCTCTCTCGCACACTGAGGACTTTCGAGACCCACTACTATGTGATAGAAGCATAGGCCGTCAGATCACCTTAATAATTATACATCTGTGAACATGTGCATTATATGAATTTTCGACACGCCCCGTACCTTGTGATGCATTTTTACGCCAGAGGAAACTACCTCGTGAAGATTTAAATGCACGTTTTTAAAATACTTTTAGTAATGTTAATATCTTATAAATTCATATTTTTTTAAAGACATTTTCATTTAAATTGTTTGTCTATACATGGAAAGTCATTTGCAGCTTCTTAGAAAGTGTAGTTATTAAAATAAATTTTAAAATATTTTTTTTATAATTCTTAACCTTCATCCGGGCGCGCCCCTTTCCGTAACATTAGCGGGCGCGCAACGGTAATCTACCGTCTTCGGTTTTTCTTTCGTCATTCATCCAAAATCTTTAAAATCGGGATAAATACGATGAAAAACATTATAATACTTTTTAAACGATAAAACATTTTTATGAAAATTTCATTTTTATTAAAATTTGAATAATAAAATAAGCTAACACAGTAGGGATAGGTATTAATTTGTAATCCCTATCTCGAATAGGAGTATCAGACGACTTATCATTTTCAGCCTTTTTTTGAGCAATGTAAATATTAGTGTAGTACTTGATTATGTTGATTATGATTTCCAAAAAAATGATTTGGGGTTACTGTCAGACAACCCTCATCACGAATTTCAAAATTTCAACTACACTATAGGAAAGAGGACAATTTTCTGTGTATAATGCAACAAAAATATCTGCGAACCATGCATTAGTTTTCGAAAAAACGGCATTTTAAAGTTATTAAAAGTAGGTAGTTGTAACCCGATACACCCCGTTGCAACGTGTCGAGCCACGGTCAACTGGCACGTTCCGTTCCTATTCTTCATTTTGTTGACGGTACGAGTGCTTTAATACACTCTTAATGTTGTTGTCATTTGGGATCGATACCCGTACGAGTTCTATGGCTTCGAGTTCCACCCTTGGCGAGTTCTGTCATTTTTCAGGGATATTTTTAATTTTTTTTGCGTAAGGTGAAAAAATAAAACAGGCCCGGAGGGCGCCGAAGGCGTCCGGAGGGTCTGTTTTGTTTTTTTGCCTTACACAAAATCGGCTAATCATGCAGCCGTGTTAAAAGGTGTATTTAAAATACATGTAAATTTAACTTTTTCAAATTCGATTTTTTCGAGAACTAATGCATGGTTCGCAAAAATTTTTGTTCTAATATGCTTAGAAAAGTGTCCTCTTTCCTATAGTGCAGTTGAAATTTTGAAATTCGTGATGAGGGTTGTCTGACAGTTCCCTGATTTGGAAGTAACATTTAAGCCTTGTTTTATCTTTCTCCGAGTCACTGCTGTGTTTATCTTGTTCAATGATTCAGGTTCAAAATTAATATCGTCTTGATCGTCAATTTACTCTTCTTCATTCGAATCTATCTCAAGAAGTCGATGTATATGTATCTTCCGGATTTTTCATGCCCTGACATGAGACCAATACATGCAATATGCATTAGTAAAAATGTGGGATAGTGTCATGTGTTCTATCCCACGATTTTAACTTTTTCCTATTGACTATTGGAAAGAGGACAATTTTCTGAGTTTATTAACACAAAAATTTATTTGGATTATGCAATAGTTGTCGAAATAATGGCATTTTAAAATTACGAAAAGCAGGCTAATGTAATATGATATACCCGATGTGTGACGGTCGGTCTCACGTTGAGGTACGGTCTCGTCGGTGACGGTCTCATTTTGTTGACGGTACGTGTGCTTTGATATACTCTTAAAGATGTGTTATTCGATGTTGACACCCGAACGAGTTCTATGGCTTCGAGTTCCACCCTTGGCGAGTTCTGTCATTTTTAAGGGATATTTTTAAATTTTTTTGCGTAAGGTGAAAAAATAAAACAGGCCCGGAGGGCGCCGAAGGCGTCCGGAGGGTCTGTTTTGTTTTTTTGCCTTACACAAAATCGGCTAATCATGCAGCCGTGTTAAAAGGTGTATCTAAAATACATGTAAATTTAAATTTTTCAAATTCGATTTTTTCGAGAACTAATTTATAATCCAACAAAATTTTTGTTCTAGTATGCTTAGAAAAGTGTCCTTTCACGTATTTTCAATAGGAAAAAGTTAAAATCGTGGGATAGAACACGTGACAGAACCCGAATTGTGAATACCTACGAAAAATATAAAATCGGTAATTACATTTCCTTGCAATGGCTGAAGAAAATAAATATCACTAATGGGAGCGTAACTGGTAATCTACCGCCGATATTCGACTGTACAAGTTTGGCGTTGGCTGAGACAATTAAAAATGAAAAGTAGGTAACAACGACACTTCTATCTAGTGTCATATTAAGTCAATTAGGAATACAAAGCACGGGAACTGTCAGACAACCCTCATCACGAATTTCAAAATTTCAACTGCACTATAGGAAAGAGGACACTTTTCTAAGCATATTAGAACAAAAAATTTTGCGAACCATGCATTAGTTCTCGAAAAAATCGAATTTGAAAAAGTTAAATTTACATGTATTTTAAATACACCTTTTAACACGGCTGCATGATTAGCCGATTTTGTGTAAGGCAAAAAAATAAAACAGACCCTCCGGACGCCTTCGGCGCCCTCCGGGCCTGTTTTATTTTTTCACCTTACGCAAAAAAAATTAAAAATATCCCTGAAAAATGACAGAACTCGCCAAGGGTGGAACTCGAAGCCATAGAACTCGTACGGGTATCGATCCCAAATGACAACAACATTAAGAGTGTATTAAAGCACTCGTACCGTCAACAAAATGAAGAATAGGAACGGAACGTGCCAGTTGACCGTGGCTCGACACGTTGCAACGGGGTGTATCGGGTTACAACTACCTACTTTTAATAACTTTAAAATGCCGTTTTTTCGAAAACTAATGCATGGTTCGCAGATATTTTTGTTGCATTATACACAGAAAATTGTCCTCTTTCCTATAGTGTAGTTGAAATTTTGAAATTCGTGATGAGGGTTGTCTGACAGTAACCCAAAGCACTTCCACCCTTCTTAACACCTGCACGCAAAAGTTCGCGCGTTATTATAAATAAAGCGGTAAATTACCGCCCACGCGCCCGGATGAAGGTTAATAACTTTTCATAAAACTAGATTTTTTTTTCAATCATTTACTTCAAACCGCATTAAATTCTATGCATAAATAAAAGAACTAGAAATATTTTCGTTAAAAGTTAGGTATACAGGACTCTTAAGGAGTTATTGGAATTTATTTTAAACAACAATTTTTTATCGTCCAGCAGCTTCACTGAAATAATAACTGTATGTTTCTTGTTTTTAACAATCCCAGTTTTGTTGCATCTGCGAAACGTTTATTTTCAATTAAAATTAATAAAAAACTATCATCGTACTTCGATCGGCAAGGTAAGATTATCGTCTCTTGCTTGTTACGATTAGCGACCGTATTCGATTTCAATCCTGTTTGGTATTTATATTTTTGATCGCGCCTCGTATTTATTTTAAAATAGAAATGCTTTACTTCGTGATTAGTTGCTAAGCATCTCTACTCACTTAGAAAGATAGCGCATGACCTTCCCTCTCTTAGCGTTAGAAGTGCGCCAGCGAGCAATCATTCCACCTTGAGCTTAGCATAAAGTTAGATCGGCGAATTCTGTTATAATTGTTTAGTGCCGGTAAATTTCTGTTCTCGCAGGACACGAGTGCTGCCAAATCACTCATTATGTTGATTGAGAGATATCTGGTTCGATTGGCTTGGCAATTTTCCTTAAAATTGCGGCTATAACTTTGGCGCGTAATGCAACCGCCAACATTTTGTATTGCGTTCTTTGTCTGGGTTGAAGCTGACAACATTATCGATAACGACCGTAGTAACTTGGATGGTCGTATTATTTCACTTAGTATCAATAAATTGGTTCTTGTTATGAAAATATTATTCTCAACAATCTGTATACCTTGGATGCCTAGCGATTCAAATGGCCTGCTAGCGGCACGATGGAAATGTATTGTTCATTACAAAGGTTTGTTAAATTTATTTTATATTATTGTGCTACTACCGTTCAGTTTAGCTGTATCATCGTGAACATATGTGTGTACATCTGAAAATACCTGCGCTCACCAACTATCTAAGTTTTATGCGGGTACGTCATTGATTGACATGCTGATACAAATTCAAGCATACTTGTTATATGTGGGGAGCTTGCTCATTTTTATTTTATGTCTGCGTTATCTTTTTGGATAAATTTTGTTCCGATTTAGAAATTAAGCTTAAAGTAAAAAATAATCACGGAATCCCGATATGGTATTTATCTCAATTTTGTTTATCGTACCGATTTAGTATTTATCTCAATATTGTTTACCTCTACTTTTAGAGTCATTTATAATAATGAAATGTGTATTAATAATTTGGATGTTATTGTATTGTTTGTTGCCTGACTGTTTTATTAAATATTTTACATGTGTATGCCTTGCTTCATCTTGCAAACCTTAACCCGGAGATTGAGTCAAAAGTGAGCTAGCTGGAATTTTCGCATTGATGTAAGCATTAGCGCTTGCAGTTATTTCACCTTTACCGAAACTCATCGAGACAAGAAACATGTAGGGGTTATTTCAGTAGAACTGAATAATGATGAAAAATTATTGATTAAAATAAAATCCAATAACTGCGTAACAGAAGTCTTAAAATTTATCTCATCCTTGAACCACTTTCTGAAGGACCATGGTTGCTCAGAAATTGCGCCAGAAATGTCATTAAAATACTTTTTTAAATAATTTGTATGTGTAATTTTTAATATTTCAATATAATTCAAAATTTTGTTTAAATAATTTGTACTGTATAGTAAAATATAAATATTTTTTATAAAATCAATTTTTACATGTTACATGAAATTGAAGAATAATTTAATTCATAACTTACATAAAATTGTTCAAAAACTATTTAAATGAATGATATAGCTTGCGACACCCTATTATATAACCGTATGTTTCGATTTTCGAAATCTAATCAGGCAAACCTGGAAAAATTATTGAAATGATTGAAAAGTTATGCTATTAAATTCAAAATTCAAACTTGATTAAAATTCAAATTTATTTGACTTTGGTAAAAACGTGTTAAGCACTATAATTAGGAAGAAGAAAAAAAAGCACCCGGTGGAAAATTTGGAAGCGATAAAGGAAATATACAGAAACAAGGAAATTATAAATTCCTACCAGCATATAATAATAATAATAATAATAGTAATAACATATTTAAGAATAAAATCACTTACAATAATAATTTACACTATCAACTACTATAATAATTACATTTACATTGTAATATCGACGACTGCAACGCAGTACCTACCTCGTAATTCACATTTTTTGAGGTTTGATTTTATATTATTAACGGTTAAAGAACGGGTTTCTCCATCCTCTCCAACTGTAGATTTTAACCACTTTTAAAACCTATTTTAGTTCATTTTCAAACTTTCGCTAATATTTCTGAATAATTTTGTTTCTTAAATAAATGCTTTCTATGTTTTCTGGACATTTTGCTTATTGCAGTTACGAGGTACTGCGTTGCAGCCGTCGATATATGTACACTACTACCGTCGGAAAGTTTGGAAGCAGACCATTTTTTAGATAAAACACTTATAATTTTAAATGCTAATATTAAGAAAATAGGTAAATAACTATTGATTTTATATCATATAACAATTAAATTATTATTGAAAAACATTCATAAATTTATTTTATCAAAATATCTACCTTTTGCACATATTACTGCGTTACAAATTCGGGGCGTTTTTTTTATTAAATGAATGAAATAATCCGGTGAAATCTGTTTCCACACATCTTGCTGATATTTTCACATTATATTTTCATTTTGTGACAGGTGTTATTTAATTTTTCAATACGATTCGTCCTACAAAAGCTAGATTGGTGAAAGATCGGGTGACTGGGACGAGCAAACCATTATTTGATGTACCCCAGTGGTTTGTTTGTCTGTCAAATGGCTTTTGCATAATCGGGAGGAATGTTTTGGATCATAACGAGCTAAAACACAAAATTTTTTCCAACGATCCGCCGTCCAGAAGGAACTAAATTCTCATAAAAAATTTTTAAATATTGCTATTTCCGCATTATTCCTTCTATTTTTACTAAATCGCCGACTCTATCTCCGGCAAAACATCCCCAAATCATAGCACTACACCCCCCTTTTCTTTCTGTAGGCACTGTGAGGTGGCCGAGCTTGCCTTGTTGTTTTTCTGGGTTTGGTGTACAGAAAAATTAAAATTGAAAATCTTTGTATTAAAATTTATTTTCTACTCTACATTAATGTTCCATTTCGTATCATGGATAAATATCAACTGACTGCTCCTGTCTCGCCTTTTGATTGCGAGCATCGAGTCGTTCTCTTAATAAAATGTCCTTCTTACTAGGAGTTCATCACACTTTCCCCCTAAACTTAAAAGTTAAAACAATGATTTAATCTTTTGAAAAGCTTAATTAAATTAGAATACATATAATTGCATATTATGATTATATGATTAAAAATTTTATAGATTTGATTAAAAAATTCGGGATCTGTCGGAATTCCTATCACACGATTTTAACTTTTTCCTATTGAATATTGGTAAAAGGACACCTTTCTAAGCATACTAGAACAAAAATTTTGTAGGATTATGCAAAAGTTTTCGAAAAAAATTGATTTTAAAAATGTAAAATTTACATGTATTTTAGATACACCTTTTAACACGGCTGCATGATTAGATATTTTTGTGTAAGGCAAAAAAATAAAACAGACCCTCCGGACGCCTTCGGCGCCCTCCGGGCCTGTTTTATTTTTTCACATTACGCAAAATAATTAAAAAAAATCCCTGAAGAATGATAGAAATCGCCTAGGGTGGAACTCGAAGCCATAGAACTCGTCCAGGTGTAGACCTCGACTGAACGATGAACGATGAACTTATTGGCAATATGGAGATGCCACGATGTACCTTATTCTCCTTCATCTGGTGTGGGTGTTACGGGCGTTGGAATTTAGTGAGGTTGTGTTCCTCATTTTACAGCGCTAAGCTTGAACGGGCTGGAATTTTTGTTCCTTGGGTGGGTGGGGTGGTATAGCGATGCTGATGCGAGCGTAGTCCGTGCGGGTGAGCGAGTTGACGTTAGTTTCTTTGGGAGGCGTGGCTTCGATTTGAGCAGGGCGGCACTTGAAGGTACGTGGGCTGTCCAGGGTTGCGGGTGCCGAAGTGTTTGATGAACTTGGTCCCTTGGAGTCGTATTGGGGCGGGGCGTGCGGTCGGCGCGATCTCGAGCGTCCTTGCATGGTTTTTCTTGGCATCCGGGTGTTTGAAGAGCCCGGTGCCTGGTGGGGACCTGAAATAGACAAACAAAGAGAGATTAGTTACACCCCGGTTGGCGGGGGGAGGAGGATGTCTTTTGGCCGGCGGTGTCCGAGATTGAAGCCAGGTTGATAGTCGCCTAACTGCACGATAAGCGGGTTTTCAGCGAATCTTGTAGAATTGTAAAGTTTCTCCGCTTGCTTCCTGATATGGACGCCGATGGTGTCGATTTTTGCCTCGGCGTGGAGTCTTCGATTTGTGACGTAGTACGGACTGGAGAATGCGTGACGAATACATTTGTTTTGTACTACTTGGATCTTGTTTGTGTGGGTTTTGGCTGCTGTTCCCCACACGGGAGCGGCGTAGGTCATGGTCGGGCGGATGATGGCCTTGTAAATGCGCAGTTTGTTAGCGGGAGACATCTTACTGTTGGAGGCTAGGAGGGGGTAAAGTTTTGCGAAGACGGCTTTACCCCGGTTTGCGACGTTGGTGATGTGTTCTTTCCATAATAGTCGGTAGTCCAGAGTTACTCCCAGGTACTTCGATGTGTTTGTCCATGGGATTGGTCGTTCGAACATGAAAACATTTGTTCGGGGATGGGCTCTTGTGAATCGTTTTTTGAACATCGTCGCGGTACTTTTAGATGAATTTACTCCAATGCGCCAGGTTTCGAACCAGTCTTCGAGTTCGTTGATGGTATCTTGCGTAAGCGATCGGTGGCGATGTCCTGATTTATGGAGGAAGTGTAAACGGCCGTGTCGTCCGCGTACAGCGAGATCTTTGTCCTGGGGTCGAGTGGAGCTGGCATATCGCTCATGTAGATATTGAAGAGAGACGGGGCAAGAATAGATCCTTGGGGTACTCCGGCGGTGATGAAACGCTCGGATGATCGGGTGCCTTCAAATTTGACCTTGAATTTGCGGTTTCTTAAGTATGATGCAACCAGTTTGACGAGGGCTGGCTGGATGTTGGCGTTGAACATCTTGTAGAGGAGACCTTGGTGCCAGACCTTGTCGAAAGCCTTCGACACGTCTAGTAGCGCGAGGGCGGTGACTTCTTTCTTGTTGTAGCCGAGGGTAATGTGCTCGACCAAACGGAGGATTTGCTGGACCGTGCTGTGTCCCGGTCGGAAGCCGAATTGTTCGTTTTGTAGGATGTCGTTTTCGAAAATGGCTTGATTGAGACGGTTGGAGATGATTCTTTCCGCGACTTTTCCTAGCGAAGGGAGGAGGCTGAGGGGACGGTAACTTTGGGGTTTCCGGGGGTCTTGTCCTGCCTTGGGGATGACCACGACGTCGGAAATTTTCCATTTTTCTGGGAAGTGGCGGAGTCGGAGCGAGGCGTTGATGATGCCGGTGAGTGCCGCGACTGCCTTGCGCGGCATCTCCTTGAGGGATCGGTTTGAGATGGCGTCGGGTCCGGGTGCCTTTCTGTTTTTGAGGGATCGGATGACCTGGGTAACTTCGGAGGTGGTGGCTGGATCGATCGGGGTGGGGTCTTCAATTGGGAGGGTCCTTGCGATGTGTTCGTGTACCATTGCAATGTGATCGCGGTCTAGGCGCTCTTTGAGTGGGCTGCATTGGATTTCCAAGTTGTCGGCGAAGGTGTCGGCTTTTTCTTCGTCGCTCTTTGCCTGCGAGCCGTCGAGGCGGGTGATGGCGGGAGTTTGCCGGTTCTTGGGTTTAATGAGGGCGCTGGCCATTTTCCATGCGGATTGGTTCTCGAAGTTGAGAGATTCGATCTTGTGTGCCCATTCTTGATCGTGATGCTCTTTGACTGCTTCGGAGACTTGCTCTTTGAGGAGGTTGTATCGTCGTTTGTCGTCCGGGTGCCAGGTGCGTTGGGCGCGTTTCCTGGCTCGACGTTTTTCTTGTATGAGTGCCTTCAGTTCTGGAGGGAGGCGGTCTCTGATGTCCGCAACGTCGATTTTCGTCGTTGCGTGTTGAATGGATCGCGAAATGTTGTCCTGAAGGACTTCAACGTAATTTTCCAGTTCGTTTTCGGTGGAAATGACCGGAATGGCGTCCATATTTTGCAGAAGGTGGTCGTGGAAGGTGGGCCATGAGACTTTTGATCTTGTCGATTGGAATCTTGATCTTATGTCGTCTCCCAGTTGAAGTAGTACTGGGTAATGGTCCGACGTGAGCTCTTGTACAGTTGTTAGATGAAACTGCATCTGGGTGTCCTTTATGAGGGCAAAGTCAATGATGGTTGGGGTGCCGGCCGCGGAGTAGTGTGTTCTTTTCGAGAAAGAAGAATTGCTATTCTGAAACAACAGAAACATATGGTTTCAGACGGTTTGCATGAACAACCTTGTTGTGATTTTTTATTTGAATAGTGAAATTGCAATTTGATGGTTTTGAAATAATTTTGTAAGGCCCTAGATAATATTGATCTAATTTTTTAGATCTACCCCTTGCAGTAGCTTCGTTTGTTAACAAAACTAGGTCTCCAATTTTAAATTCGTGTTGAATTAAATTTTTATCATAATATTTTTTGTAATTTTCCTTACAACGTAGGAGGTTGTTTCGCGCGACTTGATTTGAAGTTTGTAATTTAGTACGTAAATCTATAATGTAGTCGTCGTAACTATAAGAAAATTTAGGATTCTGTGATAGATTGGATGGAAGTGTAGCTTTCTTTCCGTATATAAGTTCAAAGGGAGTAAAATTTGTTGCAGAATGAGGACTAGTATTGTAAGAGAACATTGCAAAATCTAACCAATCGGGCCAATCCGTTTGGTCTGTATTTACAAAATGTTTTAAATAATCTGCTAACGTCTTGTGTGACCTTTCTAAAGCCCCGTTAGTTTGAGAATGATAAGCCGAGGTATTTAATTTTGAAATTTTTAGAAGTTTGCAAGCGCCTTTAAATATTGAGCTCATAAAATTTGATCCTTGATCGGTAATTATATATTTTGGAATACCGTATTTACAAATAATGTTTTTCACAAAGGCGTCACCAACAGTTATAGCTTCCTGATTTGGTAGAGCTATTGCCGCTGAGAATTTTGATAAATCATCTTGAAAAGTTAATATAAATTTCATACCACATTCAGACAACGAAAGTGGTCCAACGATATCTAAAAATACCTTTTCGAATGGTTCGTATGATGTTGTAGTAATTTCCATTGGTATTTTTGTTTTTTTCCGATTGACTTTGTTTATTTGACAACTTTTGCAACCTTTGATATGTTTTTTAATGTCCTTTCTCATAAAGGACCAATAACATTTTTCCTTAATTCTTTTAATTTTTCTGGAAATTCCCTAGTGAGTGAATTCCCTGAGTCTTTGACCAGGCTATCGCGAAGCTCTGTAAGTTTGTAAAATAATATTTCCCTATTGCAACAATCTTGAGATGTTTCCGTTGCAAAGAGATAATAAATGTTATAATTACCTTGATTATAATGAATAATTTTGCTTAAATCCTTGTTTTCAAAATAATCCCGATTATTTAATTTCCCGTTAAAGATTTTAAAATAGTTGTCGTTACATAATTCCCTTGAAGTTATACAAATCAGTGAATAATTTTGATCGATATTAAAAATAAATTTATCAGTTTCCTTAACCTTGCTGTTTTGGATAATATGATTTTGTTGATATTCAATAAAATTGGAATAAGAATTAGTAGAATTTGTTTCTAGAACTTTAATTTCCAAACTTGGTGGAATGCGACTTAATGCGTCTGCGTTTTGATTATTTTTACCCGCTCTATGAATAATTTCGTAATTGTATTCTTCCAAATACAATCTCATTCGCATTTGTCTCGATTCTAAATCCTTAGAACCAAAAAGTGAAGTGAGACATTTGTGATCGGTTACTAATTTAAATTTTGTAGAATAAACGTATGGTCTAAAATGCTTGACTGCCCACACGATGGCTAATAATTCCTTTTCTGTTGTATTATAATTGATTTCAGCTTTGTTGAGGGTTCTGCTGGCATAAGATATGGGAAGATCTTTACCTAGCTCGCCTTGGGAAAGAATCGCTCCGAGAGCATAATTGCTGGCATCGGTTGTAATAATAAATTCTTCCTTAAAGTTTGGATATTGCAACAGAGGTTCTGATGTAAGAAGGTTACTTAATTTTTCGAACGAATTTTGTTGTTGGCTTGTCCATAAAAATTCCATACTTTTCTTCAATAATTTTGTTAAAGGTTTTGAAATTTCAGAAAAGTTTGAGATAAATCGTCTATAATAACCGGCTAAACCTAGAAAGCTTTTGATCGATTTAACATTTGTAGGTATAGGAAATTCTTTTACCGATTCAATTTTTCTTGGATCAGGTCGAATACCTTTGTTTGTAATTAAGTGACCTAGAAAAGTGACTTCCTTTCTTAAAAATTCACATTTTAAGGGATTCAGTTTTAAGTTATGCGTTCTAAATTTTGTAAAAATGTCATTTAACTTTTTTATATGAGCTAGTAATGATTCAGCGTATACGACAATATCGTCCATGTAAATAAAACAATGTAACCCGTGTAATCCACTCAATACAGAATTCATTAGTCTTTGAAATGTCGCTGGGGCACCCTCTAATCCAAATGGCATTGCCTTAAACTGATAATGTGCATAGCTTGTACTACGTTCCACAATATTTTGGGTTTCTAATTCTTTCACTTGACGTTCAATTTCTTCCTTTTGAGAATGAGGAATTCTATAAGGTTTTATATAAGGATCGTCGTGTACTGTAGGAATTTTGTGTACAATTGTTTCGGTTTGACTTAGTACGTCACCAGGCAAATAAAATATGTCGTTAAAATCTTGACATACCGAAATTAAATTGCCCTTTTCTTCAGGATTTAAATGATCAGTTCGTAATAGAGATTCTAATAGATTTAAACGATGGCTACCTGAATTTTCATTATATAAAATATTTCTTTGAGAACTGCTGGAATTTTTGTTATCACTAACTTTCCGTGTATATCTCTCCATGTTAATCTCTGGAGTATTTATTTCCACAAAAACTTTGTTAAGATTAAGAACACTGACCTTAGCTTTTTTATTTGTACATTAAACTAAAGAATTTGCTAGAAAAACGTTTGATATAATTTCTTTAGATTGGATAATTCCGTCGAAAATTTCGTTCGGATTTGAATTTAAAATATTTACTTCAATAATAACTTCAGAACGAGGTGGTAATTTAATTATCTCACTTTTACTATAAATAGGAATAGCTTGATCATTGATAAAAATAGTTTTGGTACCATAATCTATATTAGCATTTGAAAATTTTAAAAAATCGCTACCTATTATATCTTTGGAAAAGATTGGAAATTCGTCTTTAACAACTTGGAATGGAAACTTAAGACCTTTATAATTAAAACGGGGTACAGTCACTTAACCCTCATCATGATTTTCAAAATTTCAATTGCACTATAGGAAAGAGAACACTTTTATGGATAGAATACATAAAAAAAAATGGGAGGATGTGGTATTAATTTTCGAAAAAACGGCATTTTAAAGTTATTAAAAGTAGGTAGTTGTAACCCGATACACCCCGTTGCAACGTGTCGAGCCACGGTCAACTTGCACGTTCCGTTCCTATTCTTCATTTTGTTGACGGTACGAGTGCTTTAGCATACTCTTAATGTTATGTTAATTCCGGTCGACACCCGGACGAGTTCTACGGCTTCGAGTTCCACCCTTGGCGAGTTCTGTCATTCTTCAGGGATTTTTTTTAATTATTTTGCGTAAGGTGAAAAAATAAAACAGGCCCGGAGGGCGCCGAAGGCGTCCGGAGGGTCTGTTTTATTTTTTTGCCTTACACAAAAATGTCTAATCATGCAGCCGTGTTAAAAGGTGTATCTAAAATACATGTAAATTTTACATCTTTAAAATCGATTATTTCGAAAATTAATGCCACATCCTCCCATTTCTTTTTTTTTATTCTACCTATAAAAGTGTCCTCTTTCCTATAGTGCAGTTGAAATTTTGAAAATCGTGATGAGGGTTAAGTGACTGTTCCCTTAAAACGTCTGCACCGGAATCGATAATAAAAGAATTTGGCGTATCGACACACTCTTCGACATTTAAAAAAATAGAATTCAGTGGGTCGGAAAGAGTTAGGATTTTAATGCATCTGTCGTTTGTTGATTGTTGTTTGTCTATAGATAATTTAGTAACATGATTAGATTCGTTCAAATTAGAATTTGTTTTTAGGATAGGTGGTATAACTGTAGATAAATTTGTAATATTAGAAGTTTGTAAATTTGATTTAGATGATTTGGGATGATTTGAATTGACGCGGAATTTTAATTTTGAGATTTCTGGGATCTGCTCGGAGAAATCTGTCACTCGTTTAAATTTTTCTTTTTTTTCTTGTTGAATTTTCTTTTGCGACAGTCGGATATGTGATGACCTATATTTTTACAATATGCACAAGTTACGGTTCGCGAAAATTTTGATGGAGTTGGGATTGATTGAGTAAAATTTACTTGGTTAGTATTACCCTTTTTAAATTTGCTAAAATTTTTATCAAAAGTGCATTGCGAAGTTATGTGACCTAACTTGTTACACGTAGAGCATTTTAAAATATTACTCTCATTTACTCTTTGATATTTAAAAATTTCGTTTTTACTTAAATGCTCCTTTTCTTCAGAAAAAGCCAAGCTTATTCCTGCTTCAAAAGAAATCGAATTTCGCGCTTTCACAACGGTGGCTATTGGATCTTTCAAACCTAAGATAAATACATGTTGGGCATGAGTTTTGAGTAATCTTTCGTGTGTTGATTTGATAATTTCATTTTCTTCACCTATTATTACGCTATCGATTAATTTTTGTAAAACTGTTTCCACTCTATTAGCATAAGACATTACACCTTCATTGAAATTTTGTCTACAAGAGTGTAATTCTAATTCCCATTGTCCCTGAGAACGTTTATCGGAAAAAACTTCTATTAAATGGGTTTTTAATTGATCCCAAGTATCGAAAGTTTGGTGCTGTGTTAAATTATAAGCGCGACCACTTAATTTCATTTTTATAAGTTGGAATAATAATTCCTTGTCATCGGGCGCACATAACTTTAGTGCTAATTCGCACGTATTTAAAACTTCTGATAAGTTTTCCCGTTTACCCGTAAATGTTTTTAATTGTTTTTCTAAAATTGAAATTTTTAAATGAGACATTTTTGAATTACAAAAGATTGCTTCGAAATTATTTAATAGTTCGTTGAATTGAGTCAATAATTTGTACAGACATAAAATAATGTACTTACAAAATTTTCATCATGATTTAAGAACTGGGATAATAACTGATGCTGAAATAGTATAGTTGCTGTAGAATTTGGTTGATGGATGATGCTGGTTGATAATGGTATTGGTGTGTAGAACTTGATTATTGTAGTAGAAAATAATTTGTAGATTTGTTGTATGAATAAGTTTGAAAAATAATTTTCACTTTATTTTTTCCGTTGATCGAAAACACACCGCACCTGTCACCATTTGTGAGGTGGCCGAGCTTGCCTTGTTGTTTTTCTGGGTTTGGTGTACAGAAAAATTAAAATTGAAAATCTTTGTATTAAAATTTATTTTCTACTCTACATTAATGTTCCATTTCGTATCATGGATAAATATCAACTGACTGCTTCTGTCTCGCCTTTTGCTTGCGAGCATCGAGTCGTTCTCTTAAAAAAATGTCCTTCTTACTAGGAGTTCATCACAGCACTAAACACTGCTCTGCCATTCAATCGCTGGGTTTACATCGAACATGCACACGTCTTCTAAAACCAAATATTTCGAATTTCGATTAGTTCGTCCAAAGTACTTTTTTCCATTGTTTTATCGACTAATTCGAATGTTGACAAGTACAAAAATGTCTGTTTTCTTTGAAAAATGGTTTTAGAAATGGTTTTCTTACCGCTACACAATCCCTTAAACCCACTGAAACCTGTCGCCAACAACCGCGTTTTAACAGTTGTAACAGAAATTGGTTTATCTCAAATTTTATTCACCCTGTGGGTTATTTCGGGTGAGGTAAGTAGTCGATTACGTTTACATGTTGTAGCAATACAATTTTTTTTGACACTGGTTGTCACACGGGGCCGTCCACAGCGTTTCCTAACACTTCGCTGTTCGGTTTCTCTTCTATGCGATGTGGTGTAATGCACTCCTTTGCAAGATTCATTTAATCTACTTGAAATTTCACACAATTTCTGACAGTTCCCCATAATATCATTTCAACTATACTATTACAATATAAAATATTATTACTTAAAAATATATATTTTTAACAAGACGTAGTATTGCACATATTGAAATTAATATTCCACATACATGCCCGTGTTGTAATGGTAACTTCTTTGTTTTCTGAAAATTATCTGATCTCCGGCTAGGATGACTCTATAAATAACCTAGGGGTCGGGTGGTTTGAGTATTTTTCTTAATGTAGCGAATAAACAAAGAAGTACAATACAAATTATATATTGTCGTGTTTCGAAACACTAAAAAACCATTGATTCATTTATTTTGTAAAGTAATTTTGGAGTTTGGATTTTGTTTATTTATTTATAACCACATTGTATAAAGTTGTTAAGTTTTGCTATAAGAAAGAAAGAGGGGAGAGTAGGAGTGGGACCAGTAAGTCGATGCAAGTAGGTTGTGAGGGGCGATTGTAACTTCCACCGATGGGTCAAATCTTTTTTAATCTGACCGCTTGGTTTTAGGTACCTCTTATCCAACTTGTAAGTTCCACTGATAGGAAATTTTAAGTCGATGCGGTCAGGAGTATTATTAATCTTTTAAGTATTTTAAGCCTTTGATAAGTTGATTCTTTCAGATTTTACATATCTGTCTATTCCAGGATCGTACCTACCGGCTGTAGGTATTAAATGTATTTATGGATGGAACTTTTAATTACTGCTCGAAATTTTTTACCCAGTTATTTACCATACATGGGTACAGTAACGGCTATTATATACCTTTGGTTTTTTGTCTCTTAACAAATAAGACACAAGATACCTACCGTAACTGTTTCTTGAAGTTAATTGAAATTTGTCAACAACGCGATTTACAGTTGCAACCAAAATTTGCCACTGTAGATTTTGAACATGCAATACACGCAGACTTAAAATATGTTTGGAAAGATATTACGCTAATTGGCTGTAGATTTCATTTAGGTCAATCTTGGTATAGAAATATTAAGAAATTTGGATTAGCTGGAGAATATAAAGATGCTAAATCACAAATTGGTAATTGGCTGCGGTACAGTTTTAGTTTACAGTATTTAAGTCCGGATGAAGTTGATGCCGTATATAGTGAAGATTTAATATCCATATTAACGGACGATTCGCGGTTAGAGAAATATTTGAACTACTTATTTCGCACGTATATAGATGCAGATTCTGCATATCCTCCTCAGCTTTGGGCTGCCAATACAGCGAGCATGTGTCGGACCACTAACGCGTGTGAGTCTTTTCACAATATGTTTAATGCTCAGTTTTATATTGCCCACCCACCACTATATACGTTTTTAGATAAATTGAAAGAAGTGCAAGCAGAAACCTACATCAAACTGAATAGCATTCACATACAGAAAGAGCCTAATAGTGATACTGCAAAGAAACGTAAACGGTTGCAGCATTTACTTGAATTATATTCAATGAAACAGATTAGTAGGTTTGACTTTGTAAAAAATATCTCTAACCGTTTCAGTGATATAATTGATGAAAAAAAAGAATCTTAATTATAAAGGGGGGGGTGAGTGTTAAATTTATTTATTAGAATATACAACAATGTATATACAAATACATACATTTTTTCCAATAAATAAAATACTAATATAAAACCAATTGTGTTCCATACATTACTGAAAAAGAATTCCTTCCATGTAAAATTTAAAGATGGGGGTGGGGGGGGGGGGTTATTGTTATTAAAAAAACTCTAAAATTTTCATTTTTCTCGTTCTTAGTTTTCAAGCTTGATATGAGTTCTTTATAGCAATCGATAGAACGCAAAATTTTAAACATTATGGTACCAATAACTTAAAATCGCATTTTTTAGACTTAAGTTTATTTAAATCAATGGGGTGGGGTAGGTTACTCTTATTTTTTGCATTTCTTCAAATTGAACGTTTATGTTATTTCTTTCGTTAAATTTTCTATTCTCTTTGCAATATTATTATAAATACTATAAGCGGCTTTGCGAGTTAATCCATTAATATTAGCCTTCATTTTGCATTGGTGGAATTTACAGGTTGCCTTTTTTGCCAGCGGTGAAACTTGCCAGTTACCCATTGGGAGCTTAGCAATAAAAGGATTTTAGTGTGACCATCGGTGGATCTTACTCCCGTTCGTTGTGAGAGTTGGGTTACGGCCTTGACGTCGAATGGACGACGCGCAATAACAATTAAATTTTGAAAATTTATAAAACGAATTTAATAAAAATATAATTAGTTAATTTGAGTTGTTGTTTTTTTTTAATTTAGTAATTAAAATAAAGTGCCAAGATTAGAAATTGGAAAAATTGTGAAAATTAGTCAATGTGCAAGATTCCAACGCAATAAATTTGTTGGACCAACTGGGATGCCATGTGCGCTCCAATATAACATCAAAGTAATAAAAGTGAGCATTTTTAAATTTTAATTTACAAAATTTTTAACAATTTGAAGAGTCTCTTGCTACAACAAAAAAATGAATGCCCGGCTTTAGATTAAAATTTATGGATTAAGCAAATTTATAAGATTTGCATAGCTCGGGGCATTACAATATATTTAATTTATTAATAAAAAGTAATATATAAACATTAACTTACATACAATTAAAGGAAGTCTTAACAATCTAAAGACCTGACGAATTTTAATAACGTCTTTGGGCGCAAATAATGTTCACGCACTTCACTCGGTACACGAAATTATTCTTTCTTCTATTGGTGTACGTAGATTATTCAAGGGAAGAAAGATTTTGTTTTCTATGGAAAACAAATGTTGAAAACGAAGTTTGAGTCCACGACTCCTACTATGCACTTCGGAACAGAGGAATTACTCGCACAATCCCTCTATGTTTTGTCAAGATTGACTTGACAAATTTTTCACTGTATTAATATTAGTACTTGCTTTAATTGCAGGAGGTAATAATTTATTTGGCACCACTTGTTGCCAAATAACAACAAACTTTTTTAAATATGTGGTTTCTTTTGAAACCATCCGTGGTCAATCTACAACGAGGCGCTCCGTTTCCTTGCAAAGAAGGAACTGTCCTTTTTTTAACCCCCCAAAACTTACAATTAAAAATTCCATCAGGCCCGCAAAATGGTTCACATCCTTTGCAACTATTCCTAAAATTAACTAAAACTAATAAATACACATAAATGTCATTGAGGCGGTAGGCTTTCTAACATTTCTTTTAAAGTTTGAAAACTAACCGCTCAATGTAACTTCATCTTTTCTTAAAACTACTTTCTCACGATTTTAGACATGTTGAATTTAACAAATATAATTGTGAGCGTGAAATTTACAAAAAAACTAACTTATTTCATTACGGTGCGGTGTGATGTCAACAAATTAGATCCTATTATAATAAATTATTACAATGTATTATCAATGACCTATGCATTTTGTCATGCAATGGAAAGTTCATTTACTTAACTAGACGTTCAATGGCATTAGAATAAGCAATTAATATAATATAAAAAGGATGTAGACATATATTAGTTCAGTTATAATAATTGTATTCTAAAATCGAATCAATATACTCAAATTTTTATTTTAAATTGTTTTTTCCAATTAAGGCCCGTACGGCAAACATAACTCCCGCTTAAATACAGCAAGAGGTTGGTGAAGTAAGTCAATACTACCATGTTCACTGAGCATATTACCGTATTGTATCATTCTGGCCATAGGGCTATAAAAAATATAGTTTGTGGCATGAAATTTGGTACTAAATTCTTTGATTTGCCTAGTAATCCTTGTAGTAATTTACAGTCAATGTTCTTATTTATTAATCCATGCATGCAACACAAATCCGCCACAACTCCACGATAACGAAGAGATTTTGTGTTACACATTATTAAGCACACGTCATCACAAAAATCATCTGACGACAATCCCAATTTGTAGTGGTAATATTTGAAAAATTGTTGTAGTACGGCGACAAGACACAAAAAGACACAAAAGCAAAAAGTACAATAGTTTCACCGTATTGGCATTAAAGTATCCCGTTTGACGTCTAATGAAACCCAAAGTACGAAAAGCCTTTTTTGTAATATGCAATATATGACTATTGAACGACAGACCCGCATCCAATCGAACTCCCAAATTATTCACCTTATTTGCCCTTTTCAATTCTATACCCTTCCAGTGGCGGATTTATACTTTTACCGCCTAGGGGCTACTGGCAACTTGCCGCCCCCTTCCCCTCCTATTTATTTTCTTGTATTTTTTACAATTTTATTTTATATATTTTACAATTTTAAATGTTACAAATTAAAAAATACTCTAATTATTAATTGAATGCGATGCTAAAATTTTTTTTTAAACCACGCTTTCGTTCTTTGCTTCTGATAGTAACAGATACTAATGTAAATGATTATAAGAACTTTCTTCGTGAACTAGATTTTGAAAACGTATTTATAACATCATCAAAGTCCAATCTTTTGGTTAGCTCTGATTTGATAGTCAGAATTTGCTACATCTCGAAGGCATAATTTTTTATTCTTTTCAAAACGGAAAACGACCTTTCCGCTAAACAGTTGGATGCAGGGATTGTCAAAAAAAGTCTCAGTGCGATATCAACATAAGGGTATATATCTTGTCGTTCGGTGTCATGCAGTACTTGGCAACATTTATTTGCCAAGTTTCAATTCTTTCAAGAATCCGAAAAAATTTATACAGTCGTTCACTAAAACCTTCGTTGTTGGTAGATCTTTATCATACAAATTACACGATTTCCTACTGTGTTCAGTAAGTGTCTTCACATCAAGGTCTTCTTTGCCAGCACTAATAAAAAATTCAAACAACGAGTACAACTCATCATACACAGTTTTTCTTTTTTCTATTACGATATTAATTTAATCTGTCAATAATTATCATATTGTAAGTATTGATTCTGAAATTTTCTCTGCCAATCAACTGTACTTCTCCTTCTCGGGTTTTATCTGACTGGATTTTTCGGATCTTTCTCCTGTTCTTTTCATCTTCATATATTGGTTACATTTGCTTTCGCTAGCGCTCCATTTTCATAATTGTCAAATGCTCTTCTTATACTTTGAATATACTCTGATATTGATCGGTACAATACTGATATAGTTGATAGGTCGATCTCAGATGATTGCAATTTTTTGCTTGATATATTAAATCGAGATAAAATATCTCCTTATAAAAATGACAAAAAAGCCGTTTCTAACCTTTAAAGTCGAAGAATGTAATTAGATGCTTCACATTACTAAGGCATATGACTTATGGTCTGAGGAATTCTCGTGGGTTTTTAAAGACTCGTAATCATCAAAGCCTTCTTTGCTAATTTTGAGTACATTAGGTAACATCGTTTTATTTTCTGTTCATTGATTAAGCTAGTTTCAAACATAGTTTGAGTTAGATAGCGATATTGTCCCCAATGGATCTTTTAGAGCGGCTAAAATCTTCTATTTTTTAGGACATACTCTCAAGTGTTATCTTTGATAGGCCACAAAGTAGGGTCATAAACCATAGCGTTGCTATGAAGTTTAGAATGTTTATCGTCACACATATCAGAGTGTTTCATTTGAAGGTAAGTCTTTTGCTAATTCACATTTTTGGATTTCCACGTTGGTTTTGTTATCAAATGAGTGTTCTAGTGTTGGGTTTTAAAAAACAATTCCGTCACTCATAGCTTATGATGTAAGTATTGATGTAGTAATCTAGTAATTGATAGAAACAAAATTTGTGTCAGTCGTCTTTTTTCGATTCAATTGTAAATTATATTTTTTAAGTTGTTATTAGTTTATTCTAATTAGAATAAATCAGTATTAACCGATTATAACTTAAAATAAGTTAACTTACACATTAACTTACGTACTTACAATTTTTGCCTTTAGTTTAGAATGAATCTCCCGGATACTGACAATATTAGAACGACAAAAATTGAAAAGTCGTATAATATAAAAACGTTTATAAATAGTTTATTTTATTTTAATCAATTAATTGAAATAGTACCTACTTATCCGCCTAATAAGCTTAATTATCTATTAGGTTTTTTCCACATGTGCTTTTGGAAAAAAGTTCTCGTCCGATGTAAGGATTACTCAAAAAAGGGATATTGGGTTAGCGGACACCAAATAAAACTACAAAATTACTTTGCCGACGTTTCGAAGGTATAATAAGCCTTCATCTTCAGGACTGTGAAGAAAGCAAACATGGAAAGTCGGTAATACGCAATACAAAAAACAATCTTACTTCCGTAACTGGATGTAAATTAGTAAAATTGGTAATGGAAAAACAACTATAAATCAACCCGGAAGCAATACCAAGCTTCAACGAAGTCCACAATAGTAAGCAACAAAATGAGTTCATGAATAAATACACTATAACTAATTAATAAATACTATAAAAACAATAATATATAACAATAATAAATACTATAAATAATTAACCTCTGTAAAACACTTTAAAATTGATAGAATTTCAAAAAGATAAAGAACTCATATGAAATTCAAAAAATATATAAAACTGTCTTTTTCACAATTGATAAACCATACATCCAACGGTCAGAGTCATCTAACCAAGACCACTCGAACAGTCGTGTAAACCAATACAGGATACATCCATCAAGAGGTATTCGTACAAAAAGTTAGTAAAATAAAGGAAACTGCCAAAAATCAATTGCAAACGTTGAACCCGTCAATTGCGAACATTAGCTAGTTTAGTTTTCTCTTTGAAACATTTCAAAACAGTGCGAAAACTCTCACCAATTTGGAAAAAATCAGTTTGCTTGTTGAGATTATTATCCAAAGTAGATATATATGCAGCCTCCAAAAATGTACACTTATTATAATTAACTTCCAAAGCCAGAACTTCTACATCTTTCGCTTCAAACTTATGTGAGGTATCTATAATGTGCTCCGATATTCCTGTCTTCCTAGAATTATGTTTAATATCGTAGGTATGTTGTTTTAACCTGTTACCCAAAATCTGCCTAGTCTGTCCTACATATCTCTGACCACAATCACATTTGATGCTGTAAACAACATTCGCCTTACTTAATATTGGAACAGCATCCTTGGTTCTAGAATAAAGTATTTTGTCCAACTTGAAATTGTTGTAAAAGGCAAGTTTTAAAGAGCTATTGGAGATTAAATCCTTCAGAGTATGTTGCAATTTATTTTTCAGCCATGGATGGTAAGTGATTTTATTAAATCTTGTGTTTTCTAGGATCTCTTGTCGAACCGATTGGCTGGTATTTAAAGATACCTTCTTCTGGAACAGAGAACAATCGATCAAACCAGCAGGATAATCATTCTCCAACAACTGTCTCTTCAAGTCCAGAAGTCTTGTGACGATCAAGTTATCAGGCACGCAGGTTAAAATTCTATGCTTTAAAGTGGAGACAACACTCATTTTCTGGTTCATAGGGTGCGAGCTGTTGAAATTAAGTAATCTGTTCGTGGAAATCGACTTTCTGTAAATATCAGTAGACAAAGCTCCATCTAACCCTCTGATGACTCGGAGATCCAAGAATGGAATGGAGTTATTAGATTCCACTTCGTAAGTAAAAGTAAGTAGGTCATCAAAACCATTCAATATTGCTATACAATCGTCCACTTTATCTTTAGGAACAGAAGTCAGGATATCGTCAACATACAGCAACAAAAAAGGCACTTTAAACTCAATTGAACCAAAAAAGTTGTAAAGCAGGTCATTATCACAAACGCTGCAAACACCGGAGAGGAAGGGGCACCCATTGCACTACCTATAAGCTGTAAGTATATTTCATCATCATAACAAAAATAGCTATTATCGAAAATCAAAGCAATTAGCTTAATGAATTCATCCAATGGTATTGTGATGTAGGGTGAGATGAGATCCCAATTATTCGTGATAGATTTAATTACTGCTTCTTTAGAAATATTCGTAAAAAGAGAATTAACGTCGAATGAAACCAACGTATAATCATTAGGGATAGTTTCACGAGTGATTTTCTCCTTAGCCTCTGCGGTGTTTTTGATATTAAAAGGTAAGTTAGGCAACGCGTTACTCAAAATGTTATTGATGAACCTGGCTAAAGGAACTGAAGGTGATTCAATACAACTCACCACAGGTCTCAACGGAATGCCCACCTTGTGAGCCTTGGGGAGACCATAAGCTCTGGGTGTCTGAGAATTGTATTTGGCGAGCGATTTCTTTGTAGTTTCATCAATATTGCCTTTATTGTAAAGTTCCTTAGACATCCTATTAAATCTACCCTGTATAGTCACTGTGGGATTTTTGTGAGTTTTTCTATATGTGTTTGGATCAGCAAACAACCTCGTCATCTTTTCCCTGTAATAACTCCTCTCCATAACGACTGTAGAGTTACCCTTATCAGCCTTCAAGACGAGTAATTCAGGGTTCTCTCTCAAAAACTTCTTGGTGGCCCATATCTGATTATTAATCGGGTTTTTAGTATTGTGCTGATTTATGAAATTGTGCGTAATGTTAACAATTTTAATTTTTAATTTTTCCTTCTCTGTCTCAGATATGTTGGTGGTCCTGATAGTGTTATCGCACTCCAGGAAAGTATACATAGGAAAATCCCGTAACGAGGGTGTGATGGCAAATTTAGGTCCCAAAGATAGGGTTTTGGAGACTATTTCAGGTAATTGGGTTTTGGTAAGATTGAGAACCCAATTTTCATCGCCCAAGATAGTAGTTTGTCGTTGATGTCGACAAAGAGCGTCAAACTTGTTGCACATCCTACCCCGAATATTTATGTATTGTTTCTGGTATCTCCATCTCTCAATACTCAGGAATCGGTCCACAATCTCGCAAACAACCGTTCGCCTCAAAAAATGGACATTACCAGTGAGTTGTTCGTTTAAAAATAATATATGTTTGATAGTAATTTTAATTTGAATGTCTAACATGCTCTTCTTAAATCTACTGATGAGATTATCTGCTTGTTCAAGAATCTCTCTGTCAGGTATTAATTGGTGGGTTAAACAATCTATTTTTTGTTTAATAAAGTTAGGGTAGACACTACCTGCACGGCAACGCAGCAAAAAAGCTCTTCTATTGGATGACTTGGCAAGTTTCCTATACGTCAACTTGATTGCGTTGAGTGCTGCTACCACCTCCGAGCCATAAGTTGCTTCCATTAGATCGAAAAAAACCCATTTGAAATTGGAAAAAAGTTCTCGTCCGATGTAAGGATTACTCAAAAAAGGGATATTGGGTTAGCGGACACCAAATAAAACTACAAAATTACTTTGCCGACGTTTCGAAGGTATAATAAGCCTTCATCTTCAGGACTGTGAAGAAAGCAAACATGGAAAGTCGGTAATACGCAATACAAAAAACAATCTTACTTCCGTAACTGGATGTAAATTAGTAAAATTGGTAATGGAAAAACAACTATAAATCAACCCGGAAGCAATACCAAGCTTCAACGAAGTCCACAATATTAAGCAACAAAATGAGTTCATGAATAAATACACTATAACTAATTAATAAATACTATAAAAACAATAATATATAACAATAATAAATACTATAAATAATTAACCTCTGTAAAACACTTTAAAATTACACAATTAAAAATGTGCTTTTGGAATTTTTGCAAAAATTTGCCGCCCTGGGCTATAGCCCTATAGCCCTCCCATAAATCCGCCACTGTACCCTTCAATGAATAGCCAAAATTATAACAATTACCCTTTGCGAATGTGATAACCGAGCACTTGTTCTTTGATTAAATTCTAATTAATTCTTCCCACCCAAAAAAAATCCCAAAAAATCAGTTTTAAACAGCATTCTAATGTGATTTCCCCCCTTAACAATGCCTGTCGGAAGCTCTTATCTATTGATAATCTTAGAATGAACAAGTTAATTAAACGATTTTTAAAATTTTTTTTATTATTAAGCTTTCAATGTTGGTAAACGTCTTCATCAAGAAAGCTTAATAATAAAAACATTATTAAAAAGCGTTTAATTAACTTGTACATTTTAAGATTATTTAATTAAAAAAAAAACGGGGGATGTCAGACAACCTTCATCACGAATTTTAAAATTTCAACTACACTATAGGAAAGAGGACACTTTTCTAAGCATACTAGAACAAACATGACAATTACTCATGACAATTTAAAAATATCCCTGAAGAATGACAGAACTCGCCAAGGGTGGAACTCGAAGCCATAGAACTCGTCCGGGTGTCGACCGCGACTCTTATTGGGTTGCAGATGCACAGCGGCCGGATGCCGCTTTTGAGCTCCTTCATCTATGGGTAGCTGTGACGTTGAGGTTTTCAGGGTCCGCTGGACCCGCTGATTTTTTGCCGTTGAGCTGGGTCTTGGCTTTGTCCGCGGCTGATTTCGCCGGGTGTTATTTTCCTTCAGCTGATACCACACTTGACACATGTTCGTCAGTTACGGTGAGTGATTGACATATTCTATTTGCTGCGGTTTATCATGACTTATGCTGTCTGATTTCTCAGACTGCTTATTATGGCTGCGATTTTTTCGGAACTGATCTCGTGGATTGCCAGCTGTGCCGTTATGGTCGCGATTATCTGAGGTGGGATCTCCATTGGATTGGTTACCTCTCTTGAATGACGGCGGGGAGGGGACCAATTTGTCCTGGCGTTTTGGTTTGTCCCGGTTGTATTTCTGTTTCCCATCCTTGGATTAAGGAATTTTTGACATTCCCTGTAGCTACGTCTAATAAAAAAATTTTTTAAACAAAAGTTGTTTATTTATTCATGCTAAATAGGAATCTGCTAAAAAAAATATAAGGTGCCATTTAAAAAGCCAAAGTAGACCTTCAAATAACCTTGAAAAGGTCAATAAAATAAAAAAACAATTATGCCATATTCTTTCACCCTCGCTATCATACAACTTTTGTCCAAAACATTTTTTCATCTGACCTTTGGTCTTTGAGATATTAATTGCTGGAAGTTTTAAAATGAACACCCGATATATTTTAGAAATTCACAAAAAAAGGGTCTATTTGAAAAAAGGTCTTAGAAAAGTGTTCTTTATCACCACCTCAAAGGTTCTCCACGGTCACGGGAACACCCTGTATATATATTCGTAGAATATTATATTATATTACATTGTGAAGGTTAAAAATCTTGCACCCATCGTGCATAAAAGTTTAAAAACTGAAAATCCAACATAATTAAGGTAAGAACGGTAGACACATTGCCTGCTTTTTCGACCGTCTAGCCATCACACCATGTGTTTCTGACTCATTAGTCGTCATCAGTACCGTTTACTTGGTGTTATCACTTAATTATGTGCACTATACATTGTATTCGGAAAAAATTTTTTTTTTAGTATTTGAACAATCGTAATAAAAAAAGTCTACCAGCCTAAGTCGAAACTTTTTTAAAACAAGTTTGTGGCATTTTTTTTATCTTGGGAAGTTAAATTAGAAAAAAATTTCTGAAATAAAAAAATAAATTCCTAATTTTCCTAAGACAAGAAAACGAAATTTTTTTATTAAAATAAAAAAATAATGATGTAAACAGACAATAATCAACTTTTAATTTAATATGAGAAAAATAAAAAAAAAATAATAAATTCTTTATTAATTTATTTTCTGTGATCAAAACCATTTTTTTTTCAATGAATTCCTATTTATGAAATGATTTTGATTGTTTCAGAAGCCGTCAACATCAATAGCATCGACATATAACAAAATCACATGTATGTTTTGCAACTGCAAACAAAACAGGGTTACTGTCAGAATTTCCTCATCACGAATTTCAAAATTTCAACTGCACTATAGGAAAGAGGACAATTTTCTGTGTATAATGCAACAAAAATTTTTTTGGATTATTCATTAGTTTTCGAAAAAACGGCATTTTAAAGTTATTAAAAGTAGGTAGTTGTAACCCGATACACCCCGTTACAACGTGTCGAGCCACGGTCAACTGGCACGTTCCGTTCCTATTCTTCATTTTGTTGACGGTACGAGTGCTTTAATACACTCTTAATGTTGTTGTCATTCATGATCGACACCCGTACGAGTTCTATGGCTTCGAGTTCCACCCTTGGCGAGTTCTGTCATTTTTCAGGGATTTTTTTAAATTATTTTGCCTTACACAAAAATCGCTAATCATGCAGCCGTGTTAAAAGGTGTATCTAAAATACATGTAAATTTAAATTTTTCAAATTCGAGTTTTTCGAGAACTAATTTATAATCCAACAAAATTTTTGTTCTAATATGCTCAGAAAAGTGTCCTCTTTCCTATAGTGTAGTTGAAATTTTGAAATTCGTGATGAGGTTTTTCTGACAGTTCCCCAAAACAGATGTGGGAAGCAGAAAGTAAATCTTATATTCGCCGAGAGTGAAAAAATAACCCAAAGAATAAAAAATATGGCTGAACAGTTTTGTGATTTGGAGATCTTGTCAAAGGTTGAAAACCAAATTGTTTCTTATCATCGGTCTTGCTACATATTATATCAGACAAAAGAGAAGCGGTCCACCAAAGAACATGCTGATTCAAGTTGGCACAAATATCGTCATATACATAAATTGGCTTTTGAATCAATAAAACTTTCATTACAAAAGAAGGGAACTGTCAGAAAAACCTCATCACGAATTTCAAAATTTCAACTACACTATAGGAAAGAGGACACTTTTCTGAGCATACTAGAACAAAAATTTTGTTGGATTATAAATTAGTTCTCGAAAAAATCGAATTTGAAAAATTTAAATTTACATGTATTTTAGATACACCTTTTAACACAGCTGCATGATTAGCGATTTTTGTGTAAGGCAAAATAATTTAAAAAAATCCCTGAAAAATGACAGAACTCGCCAAGGGTGGAACTCGAAGCCATAGAACTCGTACGGGTGTTGATCACGAATGACAACATTAAGAGTGTATTAAAGCACTCGTACCGTCAACAAAATGAAAAATAGGAACGGAACGTGCAAGTTGACCGTGGCTCGACACGTTGCAACGGGGTGTATCGGGTTACAACTACCTACTTTTAATAACTTTAAAATGCCGTTTTTTCGAAAACTAATGAATAATCCAAAAAAATTTTTGTTGCATTATACACAGAAAATTGTCCTCTTTCCTATAGTGCAGTTGAAATTTTGAAATTCGTGATGAGGAAATTCTGACAGTAACCCAAAAGAAATAATTGAAAATAACAAAATTATGTATTTTGCTCAATTATTTGGAAGATACCAAGCTTTAGCTTTGCTGTTGGAGTTTGGAGACCATGAAATAGATTTCGATGACATCCAAGATTACCAACCCGAAATGTTGAAAAAAACATTGCTAAAAATATTTGATGGCCGTGTTACTATTGAAGCATCTACTGGACCACGTAATCAGAAAATTATATACAAAACAGACATCGATATTTCAGTTATGGCAAACAACACCAAGATTTTGGAAACCAAAGATGAGCATAAATTTGAAGATGTGGCATATTATTTGAGAAGTTGCATCAAGAACATGGATTCTCATCTTCTCCCTAAACATTTAACTGCTGATGATATTATTCGAGGAGAATGCGAGATTCCTCAGTAATTATTTGATTTTATGCAAAATCTCATTCAAGGACCTAACGTTTACGAGGAAAATTATAACCAAACCATGATTAAAATAACATCCATATCTAGAGACATAATATATGCTGTTACCATGGGAAGATGTAAGCCAGCGAAAAGTTTAACGCTTGGGCTGGAAATGAAGTTTTTAGCCAACTCTCGGCAAGTTATAACGATGCTGAATAGATATGGCCATACAATTGGATACAATTTGGCAAAAGAACTAGAAACTAAAATGACTTATACGTCAGTCAAAAATAACATTGTAATACCAACAGGCATCGCTGCAACGAATGGACTCAGTACTCACGTTGCGTTCGACAATTTTGACCGCATTGTTGACACCACTTCCGGAAAAGAGGCTATGCACGATACTGTTGGAATTATCTATCAATTTTCTAGTGCTGATGATTTTAATAATCTTGAAGCTACAACTTCATCAGCACCACAAGATAATGTCAAAGAAGATGAACAAGAACCGTCACGTAAAAGACGACGTTTCAATGAAATTTCACGAGAGATTCGACCATATTATTATAAACCAAAAACGAGTTTGAAGCTTCTTCCCGTAGATTCGTTTACAATGGAAATATGTAAAGGTGCTACAGATATAGCAACGGATAAAGATTTATTATGGGTAATGTCGTTATCACGAATAGATTCTGTTCCTTTGTGGTTGGGTTATCATTGCATGATGTTAACTGATCACAGTGAAAAGCAGAAGATCGAGTATTTGCCTCCGATAAATTCTTCTCCAACGTCTTATGCAATAGTGAATGAAACACTAAACATGGCAAACGAAATCGCTGAAAAATGTCAACAGAAGCAGATAATTGTGACGTATGATTTAGCTATAGCTAAAATGGCTCTGCAAATTCAAGAAAGAGAAAAGCCGAAATTTGATAAAATTTTTGTAAATTTGGGAGCGTTTCACATGGAGATGGCATTTTTCAAAGCGGTCGGGAAATATATAGACTGCAGTGGATTAGTGGAAATACTGGTTCAAGCAGAAGTTTTAGCCGGCGCGCCGGCTCGATGAACAGCTTTTAGACAGCAAACATTTCAACCGCTGTAAGCGTTTACACCCACTAACCGCTGCTGCATTGCAAGTATTACATTTTGAGAAATATTTAACTACGACTAATATATTATCTCCTGAGACATTGGATAAATTATTACAAACACAAATACAGAATGCATCAAATCAGAATGCGTGTGATGTCAACGAGATAATCGAATTACCGGATTTATTAAGTCGTATTTTGAATAGGTATAAAGAATTCTGCCATCAGACTTTGATAGGTGAACAGAGCAAAACCGTTCAATTTTACTATCAGTATTGTGAGTTAATTAATTTATTCCTTCGGTTTTCAAGAAGCATCCGCACCAGTAACTTGAAACTGTACATAGACTCAATTTTCAATATGGCTGATTTGTTTTTTGCGCTTAACCAGCCTAACTATGACCGATAGACCCTATTATACTTAAGTAATTTGAACGAATTGTATAATAAAAATTTGTCTTTGGTAGCAGAATTTTGTCGAGGCGCTTTTGGAATCAAAAGAACTAACGCTAATTTCGCTCGATCACCCGTCGACTTGACACTAGAGCAGACTATCAACGCTGATGCTAGCATTCAGTTGACCGATAACCTTGCCGTAGACTCAATATCTGCGCGTCAAAGATGGGCGCTCAGCCACAGTATGAGGACAAAAATATTAACTACAATTAAAGAAAATATCGGATTAACAAAGAAAGATGATACTTCGCACTCTTTGCAAAAAAGCAAAATTCAGAAGGACCAAAAAAGCCTGGATAATATCATTAAAGCAATAAAAGAAACGATAAATCCATTTGATGACACAATTGATGAAAAACATTTATTCAATATTTCGACTGGCAAAGCTACATCTGAAGAAGTAGCTGATTTCTTGCTGAATATCAAGGCAGCCGGCAGTCAACAGACGTTAAATTTTATTTCAGATTGCTCTTTAACTCCTGCAAGATTCGAGAAACCTATTAAACGTAACAAAATTATAAATTTTGTTTCTCAGGGCACCAGTAAAGTTCTCATGACTAAAGATAAAAACAAGAAAGTATTGCTGAAAATGGAACGAGACATTTTTGGACGACTCCTGGCAATTAGTATAAAGAAAAAAATTAATCTTGAATATTGCTTAACTTTTCCACTGGCACCAATGCCGCCTGCACTTTTCACATGTACTGGTGAAATGTTCAAAACTTCCAAATCAACATTAGCAAAAACTTTCAGAAAAATGGTGGAATTCGTGAGTTTTTTGGGTTAAATCAAACAAATGATCTTTCCTCTTCCTTTACTCTTAAACTAACTAGTTTCAACCTTAATTCAGGTCTTCTTCAGAGTCTGAAAATAACAAACACACAGGTAAGATCATCAAGGCATCATTCACAATAGGAGCCCCAAAAAATTCACTACAAAAAACCCCAAGGACTCACCAATAAAAGTAAAAACAAAATTCAACAATTGATAACATGTGACAACTGCCAAATTCTTTCCGAAAAAATTTAACATTAGTATAAAAATTTCACAAATCAAAACAAATCAACAAATTCAAACAAAATGTGTAACGTTATCTTTCTACAGGGTCGTCCTTCGGGGTTTGTTCATTAAGTAAGCTGGCATACACTTTGCTTAAACCAATGGTGTCCGTATTTAGATTTAACGATTTGTCTCTGTTTTTGTTAATGTATAACATCTCCATTACCAGCCTTTTTTGTAAGTTCTTCTCATAATCTAGTATTCTCACACCATCCTGCTTTAATCTGTGGCCCGTCTCGGCAATATGGATAGACAAGCCTGTATTCTTCTTTTTATTGGTTATATCGTAGTTGTGTTGGTATACCCGTTTTTTCAAATATTGGCCGGTTTGACCGATATATGATGTACCACATTCACAATCTATTTCGTATATCAGAGCGCAATTCTGTCTTTACCCGATGTGAACAATGGGGCTAAACTCTTTGTGCTGTAACAAACTACTTTTAGGTGATCGTTGTTCAATAGTGCCGCCAGTCGATTAGATAGTCCCGGAATGTAGGGTATTCTGCAATATTCTACGTTTGGACGACTCTTTTCTTTTACTTGATCTGCTGTCACTTCCACTGGAGTTCCTCTTTTTCTGTTGTTGTATAGGATATTGTTGATAAAATGAATAGGGTAGCCATTCTTAACGAGGATTTCTGTAGCTATTTTGTAATTTTTGTCTCTCAGGTCTAGACTACAAAATGTTTCTATTTTTCTTTTAAACATCCTCACTATGTTTACCTTTTGAGAGAGAAGGCCAGAGGAAGCAAAATTTAACAGGCGGCCAGAATTAACCTTTTCTCTGTACCAGTCCATCTTAACACTACCATCTGCAGTTCTTGTCAGGAGTAACTCAAGGTAGGGAATTGATCCATCCTTCTCCTTTTCCATTGTGAAGGATATTTTCTGGTTATTGTTGTTAAGAATCTTTAAGAACTCGTCTTTTTGTTCCTCCGAGACCGACGTGATGATGTCATCTACGTACAGAAACAAGAATGGCACCACAAACGGAATCCCTTTAAGTTGATCCATCAACAAATCGTTCATCACCATTTCAGCGAGAGCAGGTGAAGCTGGGTTACCTATAGCACATCTAGACGTCTGTTTGTAATACCTACCATCGAAGACGAAGTAGCTATTATCGTATAGTAATTTGATCATTCTTGTGAAGACGTCTTTTGGGATACAGGTGTGTTCACTGATACTACTCCAGTGTCTATCAATTGATGTTAAGATTGCATCCATTGTAACATTTGTAAAAAGTGACATCATACGAAACTAATTTGTAATTTGGCGGGATCTTTTGATTGCTCAATCTTTCTACGACGGTCTCCGAGTTAAGGATGCTATATTGAAAATCTTTAGATATGTTCTTAAGTATGGTACTTATATGTTTGGCCAATTTGTACAACGGTCCCCCTATCGTGCTTATAATGGGTCGTAACGGAATGTCCTTTTTGTGAATTTTTGGTAAACCATATGCTCTCGATATAACAGCGTTATGAATTTTTAATTCACGTTTGGTACGATCATCTATATAGCTTTCCATCGACAGTTCTTCCACCAATGTGTTATTAAGATTTTGTACCATATTGGTAGGGTTGGATTTTACCGTGGTATAGATAGCAGTGTCGTTTAAAAAATCAAGCATTTTTTCTTTATAGTCATCAGCATTCAGCAATACCGTCTTGTTTCCTTTATCTGATCTAGTTACGATTATGTTTTTATGCCTCCTCAAGAAAGCCCTCGTCTTCTCAAAAATAACATCCAAGCTGTTTAACTTATTATTCTCTCATATTTTATACGTGGTTAGTGATAATATTAACTGCTTCGGATCTTAAGATATTACTATCTCCTCCATTCTTGTAAGCGACTCTCTTTACACGTGATTCAACGTCCGTAATAGTCCTATATAGTGGGAAATTTTTCTTATTGTGTTCTATTGAGAACCCAGGTCCAAGAGCTAACATGTTCTCGATTGCTGTGGGAATTCTCTCTGACGTAAGGTTCACAATCCAATCTTTTCTATCAGCTGCATCCAAGTTGTTGTCATTTAACAAAGTCTTTAGCTTTCTAATCTGATTGCACTTCATTTTATTAAAATAATACTCGTTACGTCTATCTTCATATTCCAGAAATCTTTTTAACTGTGTTGTACCGATTATGGACCTTGCTTCTGTGTTCAACCCGTTGACCACAGTTCCAACCTCTCTCAGTTCCCACGCTACCATTCCAATCTCCAAATTTAGAATTGATCTCTTCAAACTTCCGATAATCCTATTTATAGTAAAAACATAAGGATGGCCTTTAGGAATAAGTGGCTATAAGCACCTGATATTCTGAGTAATATGTCGCGAATATACGCCTCTCTGCCTGCATTTAAGTAGAAAAATTCTCTTATTCTTTAGCGAACACATGTGTTTCCGGTATTTAGACAAAGATTGCAATGTAAGTTTCGCGTGCTCTCCAAAACGATCGGCGATGCCCTGGTAAAATGATCCCATTGTTTTATTCAATAATCAAAATCGTGACCCCCAACTGTTAATTTCAGAAAAATGGTGGAATTCGTGGTTTTTTTTTATGCATTTTTTTTTTGATCTGCATATCAGATCATTTGTTTGATTTTACCCAAAAAACCCACGAATTCCACCATTTTTCTGAAATTAACAGTTAGGGGTCACGATTTTGATTATTGAATTAGCAAAAACTTTAAAATCTCAAACCGAAATAGTTGAGCCTACAACTATTAACGTAGAAATAATAGATGGTTTTTATTACTTGCACCTAATTGGATACTCTATTATGCCACAAACATTTGAAAAAGTTGCAGAGTTAATACTCATAAAAATTTGTTCAACAAATGCTACAGAAATCCATTTAATATTCGATCTCTATTTGTCACCTTCAATCAAAGATTCCGAACGTCAAAGTCGAAGAGAGTTTAATATTCCGTATAAAATTTCAGGACCTCAACAAATTAGGCCTAAAGATTTTTTACAAAGCCTTAAAAAGTATCGCTTTAAAGAGGCTCTAGTACAGTTTTTTGCTGATTATTGGAAGAACAAACATTTGGTCCCAATAATCCAAAACAAAAAAATATTTTTAACCGTTGAATATCAGTGCTACTCGTATCAAGCTCAGGATAATTACATAAAAAAAACTGAAGAAGTTGATTATGAATGTTATCACGAAGAGACGGATACAAGGATTATTTTTCACGCTCATAAAATAGCACCAGGCTCAAGAATTTTAATAAAAGCTTCTGATAATGATGTTTAGGTAATTTTGCTGGAAATTATGCACAAAATTTCACAATCTACAATCTGGCTAGCGAGTTCAGCGACTAAGAAGCAACATAACCAACAACTTGAATGCATTAACTGTAACGATTTGGCATTGAAGTTGGGATCCAAATTATGCCAAAGTTTACCCGCTTTCCATGCATACACGGGTTGTGATTACACGGCAACATTTTATAATAAAAATAGACCAATTAAAATATTTTGCAAGAATGAAAAGTACCAAACAATTTTTGCTTCATTAACCGATGACGCTCACATTTTCATTGACGAAAAAATGGATGCTGTTCAAGAGTTCACTGCAGAAATGTATGGTGTGAATCGCTGCACCAGAGTGAATGATGCAAGAAATCGAATTTTTATAAAAAATTATGCTGCAAAAGAAGACAGCGAACAGTTTTTAAAAAAAATTAAAAGTTTTGACTCAAACACTATACCACCATGCTGGATATCCCTACAGACTCTAAATGTATAAAACTCCAGCCTGAAAACTGCGGTTGGCATTTAGATAATTATTTAAAACCGATTGGATTATTGGGAACCAAACGCCTTTGAAAATACAGGACTTTGTTGAAATGACGGAAAATTATGACGAATCTACCGAATTAGAGGATCAAAATTTTACTTTCGATGAATCAGAAACGGAATAATAATTATTAATAGGAAATTTTTGTGTTGATATAATTTTTGTATTATTTACACTGTAAAAAATGAAGGGAATTTTACCTTCAAAATGTAAAAAATTTACCCAATTAAAAGGAGTTAATTTACCTTGAAAATGATGTAATTTGGTTTTACCCCGATTTTTAGATTAATTTTACCCGGTAAATAAATTTTATAAGTATATTTAATGAAAAAAATTAATTTTACCTGGTAAGTACTTTATTTTTCACTTAGCGTTTGTTAAAATAAACTATACAAAGGAAATTTTACGATACGAGTGGAGTGTATTTACACTTCCAATTAGAAAATGTACCCCTAAATTTAAAATTACATGATAATATGTGTAATTAATTATTCGAATTATTCCTTTCGATATGTTGCTTTGTACTACAAAATAGTTTTTTTACAATTTCTATCATTTTCGTAATTTAAAGAAATATACTTCTCTTTGATGTAAACTATTAGAATCGAAAATAATTTTTTTTAGTTAACTACCTCTCGGAAACGGTATTTATACTTTGTGCATAAAAATAAAAATTTCTACCACCGAAACTTTTGGTTAGTGTCCTTTAAGCAGTGGTTCAAAGATGATATTATAAATTTTAAGACTTCTGTTATGGCCTTCGGCCTCGATCGTCAACCTCCGCCTTGAATGGAAAAATGTTAGTTTTCCTAACTTGTATCGAAAATATCTATTAAAATTTCAAAAGGATAAGCGGTACCTAAGTTAGACAAATTTGATAATCTATTAAACAATTCTGTCATATTATATTCTTGTATTGAAAATCTACCGTTATAATCTTTTACGTTTCTACGAAAAATATTATATCGAAAAAATGTAGAGATGTGGGATGTAATGCAAAATAAAAGTTAATTCCTACTGACCATATTAAAATTTTTTATAAAAATTAAAAATTGCACAAACACTTTCTGGAACTAAAATGTTATCAAGTTAACACAATATTTAATACCTCAATATTAATACAATATACCTCGCCTCACGGATCAGGAGCAAATTTTTATAACGCGTTTAAAAATAGTTAATGCAAAGTTTTTTGTTGTTATTTATTATTTGAACACGGTATGTGCACATAGTACATGCACTGTGCATTGTGCAACGCAACAAATACGCAGTGATACCGGGGTTTTCACTTGTTTTACCCGACATGAATCTTATTGGCTATTCCTATTTAAAAATACTATTTAGGCGATTAATAGTAATTAGTTAACTTCTGACTAATTTTTGTGGGTGCTTTGCGCTCACACAAAAGCTTTTGTGGGAGCTTGAGCCCCGAGGCACACACGTAGTCGGCGCCGCTGCTTTGTATCCGACTATCTAACTTCAGCTCCGATTATCTTTTTAAAATTAGCTACTTGAAATTTTTCAAATTTTGACATTTTTTTGTGCATATATTTTAGGGTTTCTCTATAGTTTACTTAGATGTAATAAAATGTTAACTAATTTATTTTTGAGGCTGGGGACAAATGTACAAAATATAGGCTATATTGACTGTTCGAAGTACATGGTTTTCTCCCAAAGTAAATCGTATATTATAACATTAAACTTTCAAAAACTTGCAGAAGAAACTGTTAGCTATGTTTTTGTAGGTTCATAATTTAAATTGAACTTACGAATTATGAAATTAAAAACTGTAAAAAACAAAACAAAAATTTTTAAACCGAATTTTTTTCTACTATAACACGCAAAGTTTACATAATCAATAAGTGAAATTGAAAAAAGTTAATTAATAACAACAAAACGAATAAACTCGTGCCCTTATGCAGATTTTGAAATTTTGAGTTAGGAAATAGAAATTTTTGAAAAAGTTGAAGCAATGAATTAACAGTTTTTGCCAGGTAGATATTATCATAGATAAGAGAGAATGAATTATAGGATAAAGGATTAAACTTTTACACAGTACCCCAAAAAGGGTAGTTTTTATTACAGGTGTAATGTTCTATCGATTTCGACAGTTTGTAATATTGTAATTTTAAAATTAAAAATTTTGCAGTTGTTAGAATTAATGTTATTTTTTAAAAAAATTTCAGATTGCAGGTAGCTAAAAATAATTACAGCAATTTGTAATATTTTATTTTAATTTGTAAACTAAATTTGAACTAGGAGCAAGGCCGTATTTAGGCATGTGAGTAGCTTAAGCATATTATTTTTTGTCGCCTCCGTATAATTAAAAATTGAAATTACCATAAGGTTAAGTTCATTAATTACGTAAGGGTTTGGTGAAACTTGGGGGTGTTGCCACTTCAACACTAGAGTTAAAAAATTAAATTGAAACGGATTGTAAAATTATTTTAATTATTTTATTTTTGGTGAATAAAGTGGAGATAAAAATTTGTTGTTAATACTAAATTTATATATTACAAAACTTAAATCTAATACAAGGCAAAAGCGCGCATTTAATATAAATCATATTTTAAAAATTATAAATTTCGCTTAATATACCGCATAATTATGTTCACCGCTGCAACTTAACTTAACTCTATTCAACGGACAAGAGCAAGTCTTAATTGATAGTGGTCAATTCACGTCAATCACGTCCCCGTCACAGGTAAATTTACAGGTCCTGTCAAACAATCTCTAATTAGTACCAGCCTGGACCCTGTCCCAGGTAACTTTACAGGCACTGTCAATCAGGCTCTAATAAGTACCTGCCTGGTACCTGTCCTAGGTAAATTTACAACCCCTGTCGAATAAGCACAAAATAAGTACCCGGCTGGTCCCTGTCAAACAAATGCAGAAATAGTCAGAGAAAAATTATACTTGGGTGGTCAATGTCTTTATTCATAATCAAAATTTAAAATCAATTCTATATTAGTGACTTGCTGAACACTACAATTTTAAAAATAATAAAAACGTTGAGCTTTCTTTAATATGCTTTTGTATTTATTTTTTATAATGTGTTGTATAAAATATTTAAGGTTGAGCGTTTTCAAAATTAAACTACAATGTATTTTTTTTTCATCATTTATTTTTAAATTACACACTTTGTTTATGTACATAATATGGATACTAATGTTTTAATATCTTCGTCATTTCATCGCTACTTTCTTTTTTGCCATCCCGTAAGCGTGACCGCATCTATACGACTTATTTTCGGGGCTTTAGAAAGTCGTAATGACCGCGATCCAAATTGCCCGTAAACAGCAAAGAAAATTTTTTTGCGCAGGTCAGCGGATCTCCGTACGAGGTCATGATACCACCGGATAAATGTATATCTACACATATCCGGGTATGTACGGAGACGAAGGCTTGAAGTTCTTGGTGCCCGCCGAACTTTCCCAACGAACCCATGTGTCGTTCGTAGTCGCGAAGGGAATTGATTCGGTCACCATACGCGTCGTCTCCGACGATAAAATGTTGGTAGGTGTCCCAGTTTGCGCCAACCTCGCAAACGATCTCTCGTCTAATCTGTTGGTGACACTCTTGCGTGCCGTACAAACCGTACGACAACGATCTAAACAAACAGTTTCCGTCCGGTACGATGGAAACTGTTGCGTTGTTACACGTACTACCATTTTCTTTTCCGGATTTCATATTGACGTCGACTACCGGTTTGCGAAATTTGGTTTTCAATTTTCTGCCCATCTTGATTTTGCAATTTGTTCGTATAATAATTATATAAATCGTATGCCGAATAGCGGAGACTCTCTAAATCGATAAATACCAACAAATCGATTACCTTTATGTACATTACGGATAAACGGCTAGTCCTATCAACGGCTTGTCGGATGAAAGTCTAATCTGATAATCGGTGGTACCAGACTATATTTGCCGGTTGTGCATTATTGACATAATAAACAATAATTTGTGGTTATTCTAAATCTAAAAATTAAAAAGATAATTATTGTCTGGTGCTGCGAAAGTCGCGCATAGCTTCGCCAAATTGGAGTTTATGAAGAGGGGTAGGATTTTTAAAAATTCATACGCCAGCTGTACATAGCAATATATTAATATGTACTTCGATTTAGGCAATTATAAAAGCCCGAGAAATTTTTCCTATACCTTTCTATAAAAATTAAATTCATTTTAAATTTCGTATTTTAAATACAAAATACCAAATAAGACATTCGCAATAGGTGTTTTAAAATTTCAAAAAAACACAATTGACAATTTGTATACGAAATAAAATTTAATTAAATAATCTTGGAATAAACAAGTTAATTAAACGTTTTATAATAATGTTTTTATTAAGCTTTCGACGTTGGTAAACGTCTTCGTCAGAATATTTTAATATAACGTTTAATTGACTTGTTTATTCCTAGATTATTTAATTATATTTCACAAGTTAAAAAATTAATTTATGAAATAAAATTTAACATTCGAAATACCCCTAGGTTTTTAAACCCCAAATTATTAAGGTAGTTTAATTTATAATAAAATGTTATGGGTAGTGTAGGCTTGAACTGAACACTACAATTTTAAAAATAATAAAAACGTTGAGCTTTCTCTAATATGTTTTTGTATTTATTTTTTATAATGTGTTGTATAAAATATTTAAGGTTAAGCGTTTTCAAAATTAAACCACAATGTATTTTTTTTTTTCATCATTTATTTTTAAATTACACACTTTGTTTATGTACATAATATGGATACTAATGTTTTAATATCTTCGTCATTTCATCGCTACTTTCTTTCTTGCCATCCCGTAAGCGTGACCGCATCTATACGTCTTATTTTCGGGGCTTTAGAAAGTCGTAATGACCGCGATCCAAATTGCCCGTAAACAGCAAAGAAAATTTTTTTGCGCAGGTCAGCGGATCTCCGTACGAGGTCATGATACCACCGGATAAATGTATATCTACACATATCCGGGTATGTACGGAGACGAAGGCTTGAAGTTCTTGGTGCCCGCCGAACTTTCCCAACGAACCCATGTGTCGTTCGTAGTCGCGAAGGGAATTGATTCGGTCACCATACGCGTCGTCTCCGACGATAAAATGTTGGTAGGTGTCCCAGTTTGCGCCAACCTCGCAAACGATCTCTCGTCTAATCTGTTGGTGACACTCTTGCGTGCCGTACAAACCGTACGACAACGATCTAAACAAACAGTTTCCGTCCGGTACGATGGAAACTGTTGCGTTGTTACACGTACTACCATTTTCTTTTCCGGATTTCATATTGACGTCGACTACCGGTTTGCGAAATTTGGTTTTCAATTTTCTGCCCATCTTGATTTTGCAATTTGTTCGTATAATAATTATATAAATCGTATGCCGAATAGCGGAGACTCTCTAAATCGATAAATACCAACAAATCGATTACCTTTATGTACATTACGGATAAACGGCTAGTCCTATCAACGGCTTGTCGGATGAAAGTCTAATCTGATAATCGGTGGTACCAGACTATATTTGCCGGTTGTGCATTATTGACATAATAAACAATAATTTGTGGTTATTCTAAATCTAAAAATTAAAAAGATAATTATTGTCTGGTGCTGCGAAAGTCGCGCATAGCTTCGCCAAATTGGAGTTTATGAAGAGGGGTAGGATTTTTAAAAATTCATACGCCAGCTGTACATAGCAATATATTAATATGTACTTCGATTTAGGCAATTATAAAAGCCCGAGAAATTTTTCCTATACCTTTCTACAAAAATTAAATTCATTTTAAATTTCGTATTTTAAATACAAAATACCAAATAAGACATTCGCAATAGGTGTTTTAAAATTTCAAAAAAACACAATTGACAATTTGTATACGAAATAAAATTTAATTAAATAATCTTGGAATAAACAAGTTAATTAAACGTTTTATAATAATGTTTTTATTAAGCTTTCGACGTTGGTAAACGTCTTCGTCAGAATATTTTAATATAACGTTTAATTAACTTGTTTATTCCTAGATTATTTAATTATATTTCACAAGTTAAAAAATTAATTTATGAAATAAAATTTAACATTCGAAACACCCCTAGGTTTTTAAACCCTAAATTATTAAGGTAGTTTAATTTATAATAAAATGTTATGGGTAGTGTAGGCTTGAACTGAACACTACAATTTTAAAAATAGTAAAAACGTTGAGCTTTCTCTAATATGTTTTTGTATTTATTTTTTATAATGTGTTGTATAAAATATTTAAGGTTAAGCGTTTTCAAAATTAAACCACAATGTATTTTTTTTTTCATCATTTATTTTTAAATTACACACTTTGTTTATGTACATAATATGGATACTAATGTTTTAATATCTTCGTCATTTCATCGCTACTTTCTTTCTTGCCATCCCGTAAGCGTGACCGCATCTATACGACTTATTTTCGGGGCTTTAGAAAGTCGTAATGACCGCGATCCAAATTGCCCGTAAACAGCAAAGAAAATTTTTTTGCGCAGGTCAGCGGATCTCCGTACGAGGTCATGATACCACCGGATAAATGTATATCTACACATATCCGGGTATGTACGGAGACGAAGGCTTGAAGTTCTTGGTGCCCGCCGAACTTTCCCAACGAACCCATGTGTCGTTCGTAGTCGCGAAGGGAATTGATTCGGTCACCATACGCGTCGTCTCCGACGATAAAATGTTGGTAGGTGTCCCAGTTTGCGCCAACCTCGCAAACGATCTCTCGTCTAATCTGTTGGTGACACTCTTGCGTGCCGTACAAACCGTACGACAACGATCTAAACAAACAGTTTCCGTCCGGTACGATGGAAACTGTTGCGTTGTTACACGTACTACCATTTTCTTTTCCGGATTTCATATTGACGTCGACTACCGGTTTGCGAAATTTGGTTTTCAATTTTCTGCCCATCTTGATTTTGCAATTTGTTCGTATAATAATTATATAAATCGTATGCCGAATAGCGGAGACTCTCTAAATCGATAAATACCAACAAATCGATTACCTTTATGTACATTACGGATAAACGGCTAGTCCTATCAACGGCTTGTCGGATGAAAGTCTAATCTGATAATCGGTGGTACCAGACTATATTTGCCGGTTGTGCATTATTGACATAATAAACAATAATTTGTGGTTATTCTAAATCTAAAAATTAAAAAGATAATTATTGTCTGGTGCTGCGAAAGTCGCGCATAGCTTCGCCAAATTGGAGTTTATGAAGAGGGGTAGGATTTTTAAAAATTCATACGCCAGCTGTACATAGCAATATATTAATATGTACTTCGATTTAGGCAATTATAAAAGCCCGGGAAAGTTTTCCTATACCTTTCTATAAAAATTAAATTCATTTTAAATTTCGTATTTTAAATACAAAATACCAAATAAGACATTCGCAATAGGTGTTTTAAAATTTCAAAAAAACACAATTGACAATTTGTATACGAAATAAAATTTAATTAAATAATCTTGGAATAAACAAGTTAATTAAACGTTTTATAATAATGTTTTTATTAAGCTTTCGACGTTGGTAAACGTCTTCGTCAGAATATTTTAATATAACGTTTAATTAACTTGTTTATTCCTAGATTATTTAATTATATTTCACAAGTTAAAAAATTAATTTATGAAATAAAATTTAACATTCGAAACACCCCTAGGTTTTTAAACCCTAAATTATTAAGGTAGTTTAATTTATAATAAAATGTTATGGGTAGTGTAGGCTTGAACTGAACACTACAATTTTAAAAATAATAAAAACGTTGAGCTTTCTCTAATATGTTTTTGTATTTATTTTTTATAATGTGTTGTATAAAATATTTAAGGTTAAGCGTTTTCAAAATTAAACCACAATGTATTTTTTTTTTTCATCATTTATTTTTAAATTACACACTTTGTTTATGTACATAATATGGATACTAATGTTTTAATATCTTCGTCATTTCATCGCTACTTTCTTTCTTGCCATCCCGTAAGCGTGACCGCATCTATACGACTTATTTTCGGGGCTTTAGAAAGTCGTAATGACCGCGATCCAAATTGCCCGTAAACAGCAAAGAAAATTTTTTTGCGCAGGTCAGCGGATCTCCGTACGAGGTCATGATACCACCGGATAAATGTATATCTACACATATCCGGGTATGTACGGAGACGAAGGCTTGAAGTTCTTGGTGCCCGCCGAACTTTCCCAACGAACCCATGTGTCGTTCGTAGTCGCGAAGGGAATTGATTCGGTCACCATACGCGTCGTCTCCGACGATAAAATGTTGGTAGGTGTCCCAGTTTGCGCCAACCTCGCAAACGATCTCTCGTCTAATCTGTTGGTGACACTCTTGCGTGCCGTACAAACCGTACGACAACGATCTAAACAAACAGTTTCCGTCCGGTACGATGGAAACTGTTGCGTTGTTACACGTACTACCATTTTCTTTTCCGGATTTCATATTGACGTCGACTACCGGTTTGCGAAATTTGGTTTTCAATTTTCTGCCCATCTTGATTTTGCAATTTGTTCGTATAATAATTATATAAATCGTATGCCGAATAGCGGAGACTCTCTAAATCGATAAATACCAACAAATCGATTACCTTTATGTACATTACGGATAAACGGCTAGTCCTATCAACGGCTTGTCGGATGAAAGTCTAATCTGATAATCGGTGGTACCAGACTATATTTGCCGGTTGTGCATTATTGACATAATAAACAATAATTTGTGGTTATTCTAAATCTAAAAATTAAAAAGATAATTATTGTCTGGTGCTGCGAAAGTCGCGCATAGCTTCGCCAAATTGGAGTTTATGAAGAGGGGTAGGATTTTTAAAAATTCATACGCCAGCTGTACATAGCAATATATTAATATTATGTACTTCGATTTAGGCAATTATAAAAGCCCGGGAAATTTTTCCTATACCTTTCTATAAAAATTAAATTCATTTTAAATTTCGTATTTTAAATACAAAATACCAAATAAGACATTCGCAATAGGTGTTTTAAAATTTCAAAAAAACACAATTGACAATTTGTATACGAAATAAAATTTAATTAAATAATCTTGGAATAAACAAGTTAATTAAACGTTTTATAATAATGTTTTTATTAAGCTTTCGACGTTGGTAAACGTCTTCGTCAGAATATTTTAATATAACGTTTAATTAACTTGTTTATTCCTAGATTATTTAATTATATTTCACAAGTTAAAAAATTAATTTATGAAATAAAATTTAACATTCGAAACACCCCTAGGTTTTTAAACCCTAAATTATTAAGGTAGTTTAATTTATAATAAAATGTTATGGGTAGTGTAGGCTTGAACTGAACACTACAATTTTAAAAATAATAAAAACGTTGAGCTTTCTCTAATATGTTTTTGTATTTATTTTTTATAATGTGTTGTATAAAATATTTAAGGTTAAGCGTTTTCAAAATTAAACCACAATGTATTTTTTTTTTTCATCATTTATTTTTAAATTACACACTTTGTTTATGTACATAATATGGATACTAATGTTTTAATATCTTCGTCATTTCATCGCTACTTTCTTTCTTGCCATCCCGTAAGCGTGACCGCATCTATACGACTTATTTTCGGGGCTTTAGAAAGTCGTAATGACCGCGATCCAAATTGCCCGCAAACAGCAAAGAAAATTTTTTTGCGCAGGTCAGCGGATCTCCGTACGAGGTCATGATACCACCGGATAAATGTATATCTACACATATCCGGGTATGTACGGAGACGAAGGCTTGAAGTTCTTGGTGCCCGCCGAACTTTCCCAACGAACCCATGTGTCGTTCGTAGTCGCGAAGGGAATTGATTCGGTCACCATACGCGTCGTCTCCGACGATAAAATGTTGGTAGGTGTCCCAGTTTGCGCCAACCTCGCAAACGATCTCTCGTCTAATCTGTTGGTGACACTCTTGCGTGCCGTACAAACCGTACGACAACGATCTAAACAAACAGTTTCCGTCCGGTACGATGGAAACTGTTGCGTTGTTACACGTACTACCATTTTCTTTTCCGGATTTCATATTGACGTCGACTACCGGTTTGCGAAATTTGGTTTTCAATTTTCTGCCCATCTTGATTTTGCAATTTGTTCGTATAATAATTATATAAATCGTATGCCGAATAGCGGAGACTCTCTAAATCGATAAATACCAACAAATCGATTACCTTTATGTACATTACGGATAAACGGCTAGTCCTATCAACGGCTTGTCGGATGAAAGTCTAATCTGATAATCGGTGGTACCAGACTATATTTGCCGGTTGTGCATTATTGACATAATAAACAATAATTTGTGGTTATTCTAAATCTAAAAATTAAAAAGATAATTATTGTCTGGTGCTGCGAAAGTCGCGCATAGCTTCGCCAAATTGGAGTTTATGAAGAGGGGTAGGATTTTTAAAAATTCATACGCCAGCTGTACATAGCAATATATTAATATGTACTTCGATTTAGGCAATTATAAAAGCCCGAGAAATTTTTCCTATACCTTTCTACAAAAATTAAATTCATTTTAAATTTCGTATTTTAAATACAAAATACCAAATAAGACATTCGCAATAGGTGTTTTAAAATTTCAAAAAAACACAATTGACAATTTGTATACGAAATAAAATTTAATTAAATAATCTTGGAATAAACAAGTTAATTAAACGTTTTATAATAATGTTTTTATTAAGCTTTCGACGTTGGTAAACGTCTTCGTCAGAATATTTTAATATAACGTTTAATTAACTTGTTTATTCCTAGATTATTTAATTATATTTCACAAGTTAAAAAATTAATTTATGAAATAAAATTTAACATTCGAAACACCCCTAGGTTTTTAAACCCTAAATTATTAAGGTAGTTTAATTTATAATAAAATGTTATGGGTAGTGTAGGCTTGAACTGAACACTACAATTTTAAAAATAATAAAAACGTTGAGCTTTCTCTAATATGTTTTTGTATTTATTTTTTATAATGTGTTGTATAAAATATTTAAGGTTAAGCGTTTTCAAAATTAAACCACAATGTATTTTTTTTTTTCATCATTTATTTTTAAATTACACACTTTGTTTATGTACATAATATGGATACTAATGTTTTAATATCTTCGTCATTTCATCGCTACTTTCTTTCTTGCCATCCCGTAAGCGTGACCGCATCTATACGACTTATTTTCGGGGCTTTAGAAAGTCGTAATGACCGCGATCCAAATTGCCCGTAAACAGCAAAGAAAATTTTTTTGCGCAGGTCAGCGGATCTCCGTACGAGGTCATGATACCACCGGATAAATGTATATCTACACATATCCGGGTATGTACGGAGACGAAGGCTTGAAGTTCTTGGTGCCCGCCGAACTTTCCCAACGAACCCATGTGTCGTTCGTAGTCGCGAAGGGAATTGATTCGGTCACCATACGCGTCGTCTCCGACGATAAAATGTTGGTAGGTGTCCCAGTTTGCGCCAACCTCGCAAACGATCTCTCGTCTAATCTGTTGGTGACACTCTTGCGTGCCGTACAAACCGTACGACAACGATCTAAACAAACAGTTTCCGTCCGGTACGATGGAAACTGTTGCGTTGTTACACGTACTACCATTTTCTTTTCCGGATTTCATATTGACGTCGACTACCGGTTTGCGAAATTTGGTTTTCAATTTTCTGCCCATCTTGATTTTGCAATTTGTTCGTATAATAATTATATAAATCGTATGCCGAATAGCGGAGACTCTCTAAATCGATAAATACCAACAAATCGATTACCTTTATGTACATTACGGATAAACGGCTAGTCCTATCAACGGCTTGTCGGATGAAAGTCTAATCTGATAATCGGTGGTACCAGACTATATTTGCCGGTTGTGCATTATTGACATAATAAACAATAATTTGTGGTTATTCTAAATCTAAAAATTAAAAAGATAATTATTGTCTGGTGCTGCGAAAGTCGCGCATAGCTTCGCCAAATTGGAGTTTATGAAGAGGGGTAGGATTTTTAAAAATTCATACGCCAGCTGTACATAGCAATATATTAATATGTACTTCGATTTAGGCAATTATAAAAGCCCGAGAAATTTTTCCTATACCTTTCTACAAAAATTAAATTCATTTTAAATTTCGTATTTTAAATACAAAATACCAAATAAGACATTCGCAATAGGTGTTTTAAAATTTCAAAAAAACACAATTGACAATTTGTATACGAAATAAAATTTAATTAAATAATCTTGGAATAAACAAGTTAATTAAACGTTTTATAATAATGTTTTTATTAAGCTTTCGACGTTGGTAAACGTCTTCGTCAGAATATTTTAATATAACGTTTAATTAACTTGTTTATTCCTAGATTATTTAATTATATTTCACAAGTTAAAAAATTAATTTATGAAATAAAATTTAACATTCGAAACACCCCTAGGTTTTTAAACCCTAAATTATTAAGGTAGTTTAATTTATAATAAAATGTTATGGGTAGTGTAGGCTTGAACTGAACACTACAATTTTAAAAATAATAAAAACGTTGAGCTTTCTCTAATATGTTTTTGTATTTATTTTTTATAATGTGTTGTATAAAATATTTAAGGTTAAGCGTTTTCAAAATTAAACCACAATGTATTTTTTTTTTTCATCATTTATTTTTAAATTACACACTTTGTTTATGTACATAATATGGATACTAATGTTTTAATATCTTCGTCATTTCATCGCTACTTTCTTTCTTGCCATCCCGTAAGCGTGACCGCATCTATACGACTTATTTTCGGGGCTTTAGAAAGTCGTAATGACCGCGATCCAAATTGCCCGTAAACAGCAAAGAAAATTTTTTTGCGCAGGTCAGCGGATCTCCGTACGAGGTCATGATACCACCGGATAAATGTATATCTACACATATCCGGGTATGTACGGAGACGAAGGCTTGAAGTTCTTGGTGCCCGCCGAACTTTCCCAACGAACCCATGTGTCGTTCGTAGTCGCGAAGGGAATTGATTCGGTCACCATACGCGTCGTCTCCGACGATAAAATGTTGGTAGGTGTCCCAGTTTGCGCCAACCTCGCAAACGATCTCTCGTCTAATCTGTTGGTGACACTCTTGCGTGCCGTACAAACCGTACGACAACGATCTAAACAAACAGTTTCCGTCCGGTACGATGGAAACTGTTGCGTTGTTACACGTACTACCATTTTCTTTTCCGGATTTCATATTGACGTCGACTACCGGTTTGCGAAATTTGGTTTTCAATTTTCTGCCCATCTTGATTTTGCAATTTGTTCGTATAATAATTATATAAATCGTATGCCGAATAGCGGAGACTCTCTAAATCGATAAATACCAACAAATCGATTACCTTTATGTACATTACGGATAAACGGCTAGTCCTATCAACGGCTTGTCGGATGAAAGTCTAATCTGATAATCGGTGGTACCAGACTATATTTGCCGGTTGTGCATTATTGACATAATAAACAATAATTTGTGGTTATTCTAAATCTAAAAATTAAAAAGATAATTATTGTCTGGTGCTGCGAAAGTCGCGCATAGCTTCGCCAAATTGGAGTTTATGAAGAGGGGTAGGATTTTTAAAAATTCATACGCCAGCTGTACATAGCAATATATTAATATTATGTACTTCGATTTAGGCAATTATAAAAGCCCGGGAAATTTTTCCTATACCTTTCTATAAAAATTAAATTCATTTTAAATTTCGTATTTTAAATACAAAATACCAAATAAGACATTCGCAATAGGTGTTTTAAAATTTCAAAAAAACACAATTGACAATTTGTATACGAAATAAAATTTAATTAAATAATCTTGGAATAAACAAGTTAATTAAACGTTTTATAATAATGTTTTTATTAAGCTTTCGACGTTGGTAAACGTCTTCGTCAGAATATTTTAATATAACGTTTAATTAACTTGTTTATTCCTAGATTATTTAATTATATTTCACAAGTTAAAAAATTAATTTATGAAATAAAATTTAACATTCGAAACACCCCTAGGTTTTTAAACCCTAAATTATTAAGGTAGTTTAATTTATAATAAAATGTTATGGGTAGTGTAGGCTTGAACTGAACACTACAATTTTAAAAATAATAAAAACGTTGAGCTTTCTCTAATATGTTTTTGTATTTATTTTTTATAATGTGTTGTATAAAATATTTAAGGTTAAGCGTTTTCAAAATTAAACCACAATGTATTTTTTTTTTCATCATTTATTTTTAAATTACACACTTTGTTTATGTACATAATATGGATACTAATGTTTTAATATCTTCGTCATTTCATCGCTACTTTCTTTCTTGCCATCCCGTAAGCGTGACCGCATCTATACGACTTATTTTCGGGGCTTTAGAAAGTCGTAATGACCGCGATCCAAATTGCCCGTAAACAGCAAAGAAAATTTTTTTGCGCAGGTCAGCGGATCTCCGTACGAGGTCATGATACCACCGGATAAATGTATATCTACACATATCCGGGTATGTACGGAGACGAAGGCTTGAAGTTCTTGGTGCCCGCCGAACTTTCCCAACGAACCCATGTGTCGTTCGTAGTCGCGAAGGGAATTGATTCGGTCACCATACGCGTCGTCTCCGACGATAAAATGTTGGTAGGTGTCCCAGTTTGCGCCAACCTCGCAAACGATCTCTCGTCTAATCTGTTGGTGACACTCTTGCGTGCCGTACAAACCGTACGACAACGATCTAAACAAACAGTTTCCGTCCGGTACGATGGAAACTGTTGCGTTGTTACACGTACTACCATTTTCTTTTCCGGATTTCATATTGACGTCGACTACCGGTTTGCGAAATTTGGTTTTCAATTTTCTGCCCATCTTGATTTTGCAATTTGTTCGTATAATAATTATATAAATCGTATGCCGAATAGCGGAGACTCTCTAAATCGATAAATACCAACAAATCGATTACCTTTATGTACATTACGGATAAACGGCTAGTCCTATCAACGGCTTGTCGGATGAAAGTCTAATCTGATAATCGGTGGTACCAGACTATATTTGCCGGTTGTGCATTATTGACATAATAAACAATAATTTGTGGTTATTCTAAATCTAAAAATTAAAAAGATAATTATTGTCTGGTGCTGCGAAAGTCGCGCATAGCTTCGCCAAATTGGAGTTTATGAAGAGGGGTAGGATTTTTAAAAATTCATACGCCAGCTGTACATAGCAATATATTAATATGTACTTCGATTTAGGCAATTATAAAAGCCCGGGAAATTTTTCCTATACCTTTCTAAAAAAATTAAATTCATTTTAAATTTCGTATTTTAAATACAAAATACCAAATAAGACATTCGCAATAGGTGTTTTAAAATTTCAAAAAAACACAATTGACAATTTGTATACGAAATAAAATTTAATTAAATAATCTTGGAATAAACAAGTTAATTAAACGTTTTATAATAATGTTTTTATTAAGCTTTCGACGTTGGTAAACGTCTTCGTCAGAATATTTTAATATAACGTTTAATTAACTTGTTTATTCCTAGATTATTTAATTATATTTCACAAGTTAAAAAATTAATTTATGAAATAAAATTTAACATTCGAAACACCCCTAGGTTTTTAAACCCTAAATTATTAAGGTAGTTTAATTTATAATAAAATGTTATGGGTAGTGTAGGCTTGAACTGAACACTACAATTTTAAAAATAATAAAAACGTTGAGCTTTCTCTAATATGTTTTTGTATTTATTTTTTATAATGTGTTGTATAAAATATTTAAGGTTAAGCGTTTTCAAAATTAAACCACAATGTATTTTTTTTTTTCATCATTTATTTTTAAATTACACACTTTGTTTATGTACATAATATGGATACTAATGTTTTAATATCTTCGTCATTTCATCGCTACTTTCTTTCTTGCCATCCCGTAAGCGTGACCGCATCTATACGACTTATTTTCGGGGCTTTAGAAAGTCGTAATGACCGCGATCCAAATTGCCCGTAAACAGCAAAGAAAATTTTTTTGCGCAGGTCAGCGGATCTCCGTACGAGGTCATGATACCACCGGATAAATGTATATCTACACATATCCGGGTATGTACGGAGACGAAGGCTTGAAGTTCTTGGTGCCCGCCGAACTTTCCCAACGAACCCATGTGTCGTTCGTAGTCGCGAAGGGAATTGATTCGGTCACCATACGCGTCGTCTCCGACGATAAAATGTTGGTAGGTGTCCCAGTTTGCGCCAACCTCGCAAACGATCTCTCGTCTAATCTGTTGGTGACACTCTTGCGTGCCGTACAAACCGTACGACAACGATCTAAACAAACAGTTTCCGTCCGGTACGATGGAAACTGTTGCGTTGTTACACGTACTACCATTTTCTTTTCCGGATTTCATATTGACGTCGACTACCGGTTTGCGAAATTTGGTTTTCAATTTTCTGCCCATCTTGATTTTGCAATTTGTTCGTATAATAATTATATAAATCGTATGCCGAATAGCGGAGACTCTCTAAATCGATAAATACCAACAAATCGATTACCTTTATGTACATTACGGATAAACGGCTAGTCCTATCAACGGCTTGTCGGATGAAAGTCTAATCTGATAATCGGTGGTACCAGACTATATTTGCCGGTTGTGCATTATTGACATAATAAACAATAATTTGTGGTTATTCTAAATCTAAAAATTAAAAAGATAATTATTGTCTGGTGCTGCGAAAGTCGCGCATAGCTTCGCCAAATTGGAGTTTATGAAGAGGGGTAGGATTTTTAAAAATTCATACGCCAGCTGTACATAGCAATATATTAATATGTACTTCGATTTAGGCAATTATAAAAGCCCGAGAAATTTTTCCTATACCTTTCTACAAAAATTAAATTCATTTTAAATTTCGTATTTTAAATACAAAATACCAAATAAGACATTCGCAATAGGTGTTTTAAAATTTCAAAAAAACACAATTGACAATTTGTATACGAAATAAAATTTAATTAAATAATCTTGGAATAAACAAGTTAATTAAACGTTTTATAATAATGTTTTTATTAAGCTTTCGACGTTGGTAAACGTCTTCGTCAGAATATTTTAATATAACGTTTAATTAACTTGTTTATTCCTAGATTATTTAATTATATTTCACAAGTTAAAAAATTAATTTATGAAATAAAATTTAACATTCGAAACACCCCTAGGTTTTTAAACCCTAAATTATTAAGGTAGTTTAATTTATAATAAAATGTTATGGGTAGTGTAGGCTTGAACTGAACACTACAATTTTAAAAATAGTAAAAACGTTGAGCTTTCTCTAATATGTTTTTGTATTTATTTTTTATAATGTGTTGTATAAAATATTTAAGGTTAAGCGTTTTCAAAATTAAACCACAATGTATTTTTTTTTTCATCATTTATTTTTAAATTACACACTTTGTTTATGTACATAATATGGATACTAATGTTTTAATATCTTCGTCATTTCATCGCTACTTTCTTTCTTGCCATCCCGTAAGCGTGACCGCATCTATACGACTTATTTTCGGGGCTTTAGAAAGTCGTAATGACCGCGATCCAAATTGCCCGTAAACAGCAAAGAAAATTTTTTTGCGCAGGTCAGCGGATCTCCGTACGAGGTCATGATACCACCGGATAAATGTATATCTACACATATCCGGGTATGTACGGAGACGAAGGCTTGAAGTTCTTGGTGCCCGCCGAACTTTCCCAACGAACCCATGTGTCGTTCGTAGTCGCGAAGGGAATTGATTCGGTCACCATACGCGTCGTCTCCGACGATAAAATGTTGGTAGGTGTCCCAGTTTGCGCCAACCTCGCAAACGATCTCTCGTCTAATCTGTTGGTGACACTCTTGCGTGCCGTACAAACCGTACGACAACGATCTAAACAAACAGTTTCCGTCCGGTACGATGGAAACTGTTGCGTTGTTACACGTACTACCATTTTCTTTTCCGGATTTCATATTGACGTCGACTACCGGTTTGCGAAATTTGGTTTTCAATTTTCTGCCCATCTTGATTTTGCAATTTGTTCGTATAATAATTATATAAATCGTATGCCGAATAGCGGAGACTCTCTAAATCGATAAATACCAACAAATCGATTACCTTTATGTACATTACGGATAAACGGCTAGTCCTATCAACGGCTTGTCGGATGAAAGTCTAATCTGATAATCGGTGGTACCAGACTATATTTGCCGGTTGTGCATTATTGACATAATAAACAATAATTTGTGGTTATTCTAAATCTAAAAATTAAAAAGATAATTATTGTCTGGTGCTGCGAAAGTCGCGCATAGCTTCGCCAAATTGGAGTTTATGAAGAGGGGTAGGATTTTTAAAAATTCATACGCCAGCTGTACATAGCAATATATTAATATGTACTTCGATTTAGGCAATTATAAAAGCCCGGGAAAGTTTTCCTATACCTTTCTATAAAAATTAAATTCATTTTAAATTTCGTATTTTAAATACAAAATACCAAATAAGACATTCGCAATAGGTGTTTTAAAATTTCAAAAAAACACAATTGACAATTTGTATACGAAATAAAATTTAATTAAATAATCTTGGAATAAACAAGTTAATTAAACGTTTTATAATAATGTTTTTATTAAGCTTTCGACGTTGGTAAACGTCTTCGTCAGAATATTTTAATATAACGTTTAATTAACTTGTTTATTCCTAGATTATTTAATTATATTTCACAAGTTAAAAAATTAATTTATGAAATAAAATTTAACATTCGAAACACCCCTAGGTTTTTAAACCCTAAATTATTAAGGTAGTTTAATTTATAATAAAATGTTATGGGTAGTGTAGGCTTGAACTGAACACTACAATTTTAAAAATAATAAAAACGTTGAGCTTTCTCTAATATGTTTTTGTATTTATTTTTTATAATGTGTTGTATAAAATATTTAAGGTTAAGCGTTTTCAAAATTAAACCACAATGTATTTTTTTTTTTCATCATTTATTTTTAAATTACACACTTTGTTTATGTACATAATATGGATACTAATGTTTTAATATCTTCGTCATTTCATCGCTACTTTCTTTCTTGCCATCCCGTAAGCGTGACCGCATCTATACGACTTATTTTCGGGGCTTTAGAAAGTCGTAATGACCGCGATCCAAATTGCCCGTAAACAGCAAAGAAAATTTTTTTGCGCAGGTCAGCGGATCTCCGTACGAGGTCATGATACCACCGGATAAATGTATATCTACACATATCCGGGTATGTACGGAGACGAAGGCTTGAAGTTCTTGGTGCCCGCCGAACTTTCCCAACGAACCCATGTGTCGTTCGTAGTCGCGAAGGGAATTGATTCGGTCACCATACGCGTCGTCTCCGACGATAAAATGTTGGTAGGTGTCCCAGTTTGCGCCAACCTCGCAAACGATCTCTCGTCTAATCTGTTGGTGACACTCTTGCGTGCCGTACAAACCGTACGACAACGATCTAAACAAACAGTTTCCGTCCGGTACGATGGAAACTGTTGCGTTGTTACACGTACTACCATTTTCTTTTCCGGATTTCATATTGACGTCGACTACCGGTTTGCGAAATTTGGTTTTCAATTTTCTGCCCATCTTGATTTTGCAATTTGTTCGTATAATAATTATATAAATCGTATGCCGAATAGCGGAGACTCTCTAAATCGATAAATACCAACAAATCGATTACCTTTATGTACATTACGGATAAACGGCTAGTCCTATCAACGGCTTGTCGGATGAAAGTCTAATCTGATAATCGGTGGTACCAGACTATATTTGCCGGTTGTGCATTATTGACATAATAAACAATAATTTGTGGTTATTCTAAATCTAAAAATTAAAAAGATAATTATTGTCTGGTGCTGCGAAAGTCGCGCATAGCTTCGCCAAATTGGAGTTTATGAAGAGGGGTAGGATTTTTAAAAATTCATACGCCAGCTGTACATAGCAATATATTAATATTATGTACTTCGATTTAGGCAATTATAAAAGCCCGGGAAATTTTTCCTATACCTTTCTATAAAAATTAAATTCATTTTAAATTTCGTATTTTAAATACAAAATACCAAATAAGACATTCGCAATAGGTGTTTTAAAATTTCAAAAAAACACAATTGACAATTTGTATACGAAATAAAATTTAATTAAATAATCTTGGAATAAACAAGTTAATTAAACGTTTTATAATAATGTTTTTATTAAGCTTTCGACGTTGGTAAACGTCTTCGTCAGAATATTTTAATATAACGTTTAATTAACTTGTTTATTCCTAGATTATTTAATTATATTTCACAAGTTAAAAAATTAATTTATGAAATAAAATTTAACATTCGAAACACCCCTAGGTTTTTAAACCCTAAATTATTAAGGTAGTTTAATTTATAATAAAATGTTATGGGTAGTGTAGGCTTGAACTGAACACTACAATTTTAAAAATAATAAAAACGTTGAGCTTTCTCTAATATGTTTTTGTATTTATTTTTTATAATGTGTTGTATAAAATATTTAAGGTTAAGCGTTTTCAAAATTAAACCACAATGTATTTTTTTTTTTCATCATTTATTTTTAAATTACACACTTTGTTTATGTACATAATATGGATACTAATGTTTTAATATCTTCGTCATTTCATCGCTACTTTCTTTCTTGCCATCCCGTAAGCGTGACCGCATCTATACGACTTATTTTCGGGGCTTTAGAAAGTCGTAATGACCGCGATCCAAATTGCCCGCAAACAGCAAAGAAAATTTTTTTGCGCAGGTCAGCGGATCTCCGTACGAGGTCATGATACCACCGGATAAATGTATATCTACACATATCCGGGTATGTACGGAGACGAAGGCTTGAAGTTCTTGGTGCCCGCCGAACTTTCCCAACGAACCCATGTGTCGTTCGTAGTCGCGAAGGGAATTGATTCGGTCACCATACGCGTCGTCTCCGACGATAAAATGTTGGTAGGTGTCCCAGTTTGCGCCAACCTCGCAAACGATCTCTCGTCTAATCTGTTGGTGACACTCTTGCGTGCCGTACAAACCGTACGACAACGATCTAAACAAACAGTTTCCGTCCGGTACGATGGAAACTGTTGCGTTGTTACACGTACTACCATTTTCTTTTCCGGATTTCATATTGACGTCGACTACCGGTTTGCGAAATTTGGTTTTCAATTTTCTGCCCATCTTGATTTTGCAATTTGTTCGTATAATAATTATATAAATCGTATGCCGAATAGCGGAGACTCTCTAAATCGATAAATACCAACAAATCGATTACCTTTATGTACATTACGGATAAACGGCTAGTCCTATCAACGGCTTGTCGGATGAAAGTCTAATCTGATAATCGGTGGTACCAGACTATATTTGCCGGTTGTGCATTATTGACATAATAAACAATAATTTGTGGTTATTCTAAATCTAAAAATTAAAAAGATAATTATTGTCTGGTGCTGCGAAAGTCGCGCATAGCTTCGCCAAATTGGAGTTTATGAAGAGGGGTAGGATTTTTAAAAATTCATACGCCAGCTGTACATAGCAATATATTAATATGTACTTCGATTTAGGCAATTATAAAAGCCCGGGAAAGTTTTCCTATACCTTTCTATAAAAATTAAATTCATTTTAAATTTCGTATTTTAAATACAAAATACCAAATAAGACATTCGCAATAGGTGTTTTAAAATTTCAAAAAAACACAATTGACAATTTGTATACGAAATAAAATTTAATTAAATAATCTTGGAATAAACAAGTTAATTAAACGTTTTATAATAATGTTTTTATTAAGCTTTCGACGTTGGTAAACGTCTTCGTCAGAATATTTTAATATAACGTTTAATTAACTTGTTTATTCCTAGATTATTTAATTATATTTCACAAGTTAAAAAATTAATTTATGAAATAAAATTTAACATTCGAAACACCCCTAGGTTTTTAAACCCTAAATTATTAAGGTAGTTTAATTTATAATAAAATGTTATGGGTAGTGTAGGCTTGAACTGAACACTACAATTTTAAAAATAATAAAAACGTTGAGCTTTCTCTAATATGTTTTTGTATTTATTTTTTATAATGTGTTGTATAAAATATTTAAGGTTAAGCGTTTTCAAAATTAAACCACAATGTATTTTTTTTTTTCATCATTTATTTTTAAATTACACACTTTGTTTATGTACATAATATGGATACTAATGTTTTAATATCTTCGTCATTTCATCGCTACTTTCTTTCTTGCCATCCCGTAAGCGTGACCGCATCTATACGACTTATTTTCGGGGCTTTAGAAAGTCGTAATGACCGCGATCCAAATTGCCCGTAAACAGCAAAGAAAATTTTTTTGCGCAGGTCAGCGGATCTCCGTACGAGGTCATGATACCACCGGATAAATGTATATCTACACATATCCGGGTATGTACGGAGACGAAGGCTTGAAGTTCTTGGTGCCCGCCGAACTTTCCCAACGAACCCATGTGTCGTTCGTAGTCGCGAAGGGAATTGATTCGGTCACCATACGCGTCGTCTCCGACGATAAAATGTTGGTAGGTGTCCCAGTTTGCGCCAACCTCGCAAACGATCTCTCGTCTAATCTGTTGGTGACACTCTTGCGTGCCGTACAAACCGTACGACAACGATCTAAACAAACAGTTTCCGTCCGGTACGATGGAAACTGTTGCGTTGTTACACGTACTACCATTTTCTTTTCCGGATTTCATATTGACGTCGACTACCGGTTTGCGAAATTTGGTTTTCAATTTTCTGCCCATCTTGATTTTGCAATTTGTTCGTATAATAATTATATAAATCGTATGCCGAATAGCGGAGACTCTCTAAATCGATAAATACCAACAAATCGATTACCTTTATGTACATTACGGATAAACGGCTAGTCCTATCAACGGCTTGTCGGATGAAAGTCTAATCTGATAATCGGTGGTACCAGACTATATTTGCCGGTTGTGCATTATTGACATAATAAACAATAATTTGTGGTTATTCTAAATCTAAAAATTAAAAAGATAATTATTGTCTGGTGCTGCGAAAGTCGCGCATAGCTTCGCCAAATTGGAGTTTATGAAGAGGGGTAGGATTTTTAAAAATTCATACGCCAGCTGTACATAGCAATATATTAATATGTACTTCGATTTAGGCAATTATAAAAGCCCGAGAAATTTTTCCTATACCTTTCTACAAAAATTAAATTCATTTTAAATTTCGTATTTTAAATACAAAATACCAAATAAGACATTCGCAATAGGTGTTTTAAAATTTCAAAAAAACACAATTGACAATTTGTATACGAAATAAAATTTAATTAAATAATCTTGGAATAAACAAGTTAATTAAACGTTTTATAATAATGTTTTTATTAAGCTTTCGACGTTGGTAAACGTCTTCGTCAGAATATTTTAATATAACGTTTAATTAACTTGTTTATTCCTAGATTATTTAATTATATTTCACAAGTTAAAAAATTAATTTATGAAATAAAATTTAACATTCGAAACACCCCTAGGTTTTTAAACCCTAAATTATTAAGGTAGTTTAATTTATAATAAAATGTTATGGGTAGTGTAGGCTTGAACTGAACACTACAATTTTAAAAATAGTAAAAACGTTGAGCTTTCTCTAATATGTTTTTGTATTTATTTTTTATAATGTGTTGTATAAAATATTTAAGGTTAAGCGTTTTCAAAATTAAACCACAATGTATTTTTTTTTTCATCATTTATTTTTAAATTACACACTTTGTTTATGTACATAATATGGATACTAATGTTTTAATATCTTCGTCATTTCATCGCTACTTTCTTTCTTGCCATCCCGTAAGCGTGACCGCATCTATACGACTTATTTTCGGGGCTTTAGAAAGTCGTAATGACCGCGATCCAAATTGCCCGTAAACAGCAAAGAAAATTTTTTTGCGCAGGTCAGCGGATCTCCGTACGAGGTCATGATACCACCGGATAAATGTATATCTACACATATCCGGGTATGTACGGAGACGAAGGCTTGAAGTTCTTGGTGCCCGCCGAACTTTCCCAACGAACCCATGTGTCGTTCGTAGTCGCGAAGGGAATTGATTCGGTCACCATACGCGTCGTCTCCGACGATAAAATGTTGGTAGGTGTCCCAGTTTGCGCCAACCTCGCAAACGATCTCTCGTCTAATCTGTTGGTGACACTCTTGCGTGCCGTACAAACCGTACGACAACGATCTAAACAAACAGTTTCCGTCCGGTACGATGGAAACTGTTGCGTTGTTACACGTACTACCATTTTCTTTTCCGGATTTCATATTGACGTCGACTACCGGTTTGCGAAATTTGGTTTTCAATTTTCTGCCCATCTTGATTTTGCAATTTGTTCGTATAATAATTATATAAATCGTATGCCGAATAGCGGAGACTCTCTAAATCGATAAATACCAACAAATCGATTACCTTTATGTACATTACGGATAAACGGCTAGTCCTATCAACGGCTTGTCGGATGAAAGTCTAATCTGATAATCGGTGGTACCAGACTATATTTGCCGGTTGTGCATTATTGACATAATAAACAATAATTTGTGGTTATTCTAAATCTAAAAATTAAAAAGATAATTATTGTCTGGTGCTGCGAAAGTCGCGCATAGCTTCGCCAAATTGGAGTTTATGAAGAGGGGTAGGATTTTTAAAAATTCATACGCCAGCTGTACATAGCAATATATTAATATGTACTTCGATTTAGGCAATTATAAAAGCCCGGGAAAGTTTTCCTATACCTTTCTATAAAAATTAAATTCATTTTAAATTTCGTATTTTAAATACAAAATACCAAATAAGACATTCGCAATAGGTGTTTTAAAATTTCAAAAAAACACAATTGACAATTTGTATACGAAATAAAATTTAATTAAATAATCTTGGAATAAACAAGTTAATTAAACGTTTTATAATAATGTTTTTATTAAGCTTTCGACGTTGGTAAACGTCTTCGTCAGAATATTTTAATATAACGTTTAATTAACTTGTTTATTCCTAGATTATTTAATTATATTTCACAAGTTAAAAAATTAATTTATGAAATAAAATTTAACATTCGAAACACCCCTAGGTTTTTAAACCCTAAATTATTAAGGTAGTTTAATTTATAATAAAATGTTATGGGTAGTGTAGGCTTGAACTGAACACTACAATTTTAAAAATAATAAAAACGTTGAGCTTTCTCTAATATGTTTTTGTATTTATTTTTTATAATGTGTTGTATAAAATATTTAAGGTTAAGCGTTTTCAAAATTAAACCACAATGTATTTTTTTTTTTCATCATTTATTTTTAAATTACACACTTTGTTTATGTACATAATATGGATACTAATGTTTTAATATCTTCGTCATTTCATCGCTACTTTCTTTCTTGCCATCCCGTAAGCGTGACCGCATCTATACGACTTATTTTCGGGGCTTTAGAAAGTCGTAATGACCGCGATCCAAATTGCCCGTAAACAGCAAAGAAAATTTTTTTGCGCAGGTCAGCGGATCTCCGTACGAGGTCATGATACCACCGGATAAATGTATATCTACACATATCCGGGTATGTACGGAGACGAAGGCTTGAAGTTCTTGGTGCCCGCCGAACTTTCCCAACGAACCCATGTGTCGTTCGTAGTCGCGAAGGGAATTGATTCGGTCACCATACGCGTCGTCTCCGACGATAAAATGTTGGTAGGTGTCCCAGTTTGCGCCAACCTCGCAAACGATCTCTCGTCTAATCTGTTGGTGACACTCTTGCGTGCCGTACAAACCGTACGACAACGATCTAAACAAACAGTTTCCGTCCGGTACGATGGAAACTGTTGCGTTGTTACACGTACTACCATTTTCTTTTCCGGATTTCATATTGACGTCGACTACCGGTTTGCGAAATTTGGTTTTCAATTTTCTGCCCATCTTGATTTTGCAATTTGTTCGTATAATAATTATATAAATCGTATGCCGAATAGCGGAGACTCTCTAAATCGATAAATACCAACAAATCGATTACCTTTATGTACATTACGGATAAACGGCTAGTCCTATCAACGGCTTGTCGGATGAAAGTCTAATCTGATAATCGGTGGTACCAGACTATATTTGCCGGTTGTGCATTATTGACATAATAAACAATAATTTGTGGTTATTCTAAATCTAAAAATTAAAAAGATAATTATTGTCTGGTGCTGCGAAAGTCGCGCATAGCTTCGCCAAATTGGAGTTTATGAAGAGGGGTAGGATTTTTAAAAATTCATACGCCAGCTGTACATAGCAATATATTAATATTATGTACTTCGATTTAGGCAATTATAAAAGCCCGGGAAATTTTTCCTATACCTTTCTATAAAAATTAAATTCATTTTAAATTTCGTATTTTAAATACAAAATACCAAATAAGACATTCGCAATAGGTGTTTTAAAATTTCAAAAAAACACAATTGACAATTTGTATACGAAATAAAATTTAATTAAATAATCTTGGAATAAACAAGTTAATTAAACGTTTTATAATAATGTTTTTATTAAGCTTTCGACGTTGGTAAACGTCTTCGTCAGAATATTTTAATATAACGTTTAATTAACTTGTTTATTCCTAGATTATTTAATTATATTTCACAAGTTAAAAAATTAATTTATGAAATAAAATTTAACATTCGAAACACCCCTAGGTTTTTAAACCCTAAATTATTAAGGTAGTTTAATTTATAATAAAATGTTATGGGTAGTGTAGGCTTGAACTGAACACTACAATTTTAAAAATAATAAAAACGTTGAGCTTTCTCTAATATGTTTTTGTATTTATTTTTTATAATGTGTTGTATAAAATATTTAAGGTTAAGCGTTTTCAAAATTAAACCACAATGTATTTTTTTTTTTCATCATTTATTTTTAAATTACACACTTTGTTTATGTACATAATATGGATACTAATGTTTTAATATCTTCGTCATTTCATCGCTACTTTCTTTCTTGCCATCCCGTAAGCGTGACCGCATCTATACGACTTATTTTCGGGGCTTTAGAAAGTCGTAATGACCGCGATCCAAATTGCCCGCAAACAGCAAAGAAAATTTTTTTGCGCAGGTCAGCGGATCTCCGTACGAGGTCATGATACCACCGGATAAATGTATATCTACACATATCCGGGTATGTACGGAGACGAAGGCTTGAAGTTCTTGGTGCCCGCCGAACTTTCCCAACGAACCCATGTGTCGTTCGTAGTCGCGAAGGGAATTGATTCGGTCACCATACGCGTCGTCTCCGACGATAAAATGTTGGTAGGTGTCCCAGTTTGCGCCAACCTCGCAAACGATCTCTCGTCTAATCTGTTGGTGACACTCTTGCGTGCCGTACAAACCGTACGACAACGATCTAAACAAACAGTTTCCGTCCGGTACGATGGAAACTGTTGCGTTGTTACACGTACTACCATTTTCTTTTCCGGATTTCATATTGACGTCGACTACCGGTTTGCGAAATTTGGTTTTCAATTTTCTGCCCATCTTGATTTTGCAATTTGTTCGTATAATAATTATATAAATCGTATGCCGAATAGCGGAGACTCTCTAAATCGATAAATACCAACAAATCGATTACCTTTATGTACATTACGGATAAACGGCTAGTCCTATCAACGGCTTGTCGGATGAAAGTCTAATCTGATAATCGGTGGTACCAGACTATATTTGCCGGTTGTGCATTATTGACATAATAAACAATAATTTGTGGTTATTCTAAATCTAAAAATTAAAAAGATAATTATTGTCTGGTGCTGCGAAAGTCGCGCATAGCTTCGCCAAATTGGAGTTTATGAAGAGGGGTAGGATTTTTAAAAATTCATACGCCAGCTGTACATAGCAATATATTAATATGTACTTCGATTTAGGCAATTATAAAAGCCCGGGAAAGTTTTCCTATACCTTTCTATAAAAATTAAATTCATTTTAAATTTCGTATTTTAAATACAAAATACCAAATAAGACATTCGCAATAGGTGTTTTAAAATTTCAAAAAAACACAATTGACAATTTGTATACGAAATAAAATTTAATTAAATAATCTTGGAATAAACAAGTTAATTAAACGTTTTATAATAATGTTTTTATTAAGCTTTCGACGTTGGTAAACGTCTTCGTCAGAATATTTTAATATAACGTTTAATTAACTTGTTTATTCCTAGATTATTTAATTATATTTCACAAGTTAAAAAATTAATTTATGAAATAAAATTTAACATTCGAAACACCCCTAGGTTTTTAAACCCTAAATTATTAAGGTAGTTTAATTTATAATAAAATGTTATGGGTAGTGTAGGCTTGAACTGAACACTACAATTTTAAAAATAATAAAAACGTTGAGCTTTCTCTAATATGTTTTTGTATTTATTTTTTATAATGTGTTGTATAAAATATTTAAGGTTAAGCGTTTTCAAAATTAAACCACAATGTATTTTTTTTTTTCATCATTTATTTTTAAATTACACACTTTGTTTATGTACATAATATGGATACTAATGTTTTAATATCTTCGTCATTTCATCGCTACTTTCTTTCTTGCCATCCCGTAAGCGTGACCGCATCTATACGACTTATTTTCGGGGCTTTAGAAAGTCGTAATGACCGCGATCCAAATTGCCCGTAAACAGCAAAGAAAATTTTTTTGCGCAGGTCAGCGGATCTCCGTACGAGGTCATGATACCACCGGATAAATGTATATCTACACATATCCGGGTATGTACGGAGACGAAGGCTTGAAGTTCTTGGTGCCCGCCGAACTTTCCCAACGAACCCATGTGTCGTTCGTAGTCGCGAAGGGAATTGATTCGGTCACCATACGCGTCGTCTCCGACGATAAAATGTTGGTAGGTGTCCCAGTTTGCGCCAACCTCGCAAACGATCTCTCGTCTAATCTGTTGGTGACACTCTTGCGTGCCGTACAAACCGTACGACAACGATCTAAACAAACAGTTTCCGTCCGGTACGATGGAAACTGTTGCGTTGTTACACGTACTACCATTTTCTTTTCCGGATTTCATATTGACGTCGACTACCGGTTTGCGAAATTTGGTTTTCAATTTTCTGCCCATCTTGATTTTGCAATTTGTTCGTATAATAATTATATAAATCGTATGCCGAATAGCGGAGACTCTCTAAATCGATAAATACCAACAAATCGATTACCTTTATGTACATTACGGATAAACGGCTAGTCCTATCAACGGCTTGTCGGATGAAAGTCTAATCTGATAATCGGTGGTACCAGACTATATTTGCCGGTTGTGCATTATTGACATAATAAACAATAATTTGTGGTTATTCTAAATCTAAAAATTAAAAAGATAATTATTGTCTGGTGCTGCGAAAGTCGCGCATAGCTTCGCCAAATTGGAGTTTATGAAGAGGGGTAGGATTTTTAAAAATTCATACGCCAGCTGTACATAGCAATATATTAATATTATGTACTTCGATTTAGGCAATTATAAAAGCCCGGGAAATTTTTCCTATACCTTTCTATAAAAATTAAATTCATTTTAAATTTCGTATTTTAAATACAAAATACCAAATAAGACATTCGCAATAGGTGTTTTAAAATTTCAAAAAAACACAATTGACAATTTGTATACGAAATAAAATTTAATTAAATAATCTTGGAATAAACAAGTTAATTAAACGTTTTATAATAATGTTTTTATTAAGCTTTCGACGTTGGTAAACGTCTTCGTCAGAATATTTTAATATAACGTTTAATTAACTTGTTTATTCCTAGATTATTTAATTATATTTCACAAGTTAAAAAATTAATTTATGAAATAAAATTTAACATTCGAAACACCCCTAGGTTTTTAAACCCTAAATTATTAAGGTAGTTTAATTTATAATAAAATGTTATGGGTAGTGTAGGCTTGAACTGAACACTACAATTTTAAAAATAATAAAAACGTTGAGCTTTCTCTAATATGTTTTTGTATTTATTTTTTATAATGTGTTGTATAAAATATTTAAGGTTAAGCGTTTTCAAAATTAAACCACAATGTATTTTTTTTTTTCATCATTTATTTTTAAATTACACACTTTGTTTATGTACATAATATGGATACTAATGTTTTAATATCTTCGTCATTTCATCGCTACTTTCTTTCTTGCCATCCCGTAAGCGTGACCGCATCTATACGACTTATTTTCGGGGCTTTAGAAAGTCGTAATGACCGCGATCCAAATTGCCCGCAAACAGCAAAGAAAATTTTTTTGCGCAGGTCAGCGGATCTCCGTACGAGGTCATGATACCACCGGATAAATGTATATCTACACATATCCGGGTATGTACGGAGACGAAGGCTTGAAGTTCTTGGTGCCCGCCGAACTTTCCCAACGAACCCATGTGTCGTTCGTAGTCGCGAAGGGAATTGATTCGGTCACCATACGCGTCGTCTCCGACGATAAAATGTTGGTAGGTGTCCCAGTTTGCGCCAACCTCGCAAACGATCTCTCGTCTAATCTGTTGGTGACACTCTTGCGTGCCGTACAAACCGTACGACAACGATCTAAACAAACAGTTTCCGTCCGGTACGATGGAAACTGTTGCGTTGTTACACGTACTACCATTTTCTTTTCCGGATTTCATATTGACGTCGACTACCGGTTTGCGAAATTTGGTTTTCAATTTTCTGCCCATCTTGATTTTGCAATTTGTTCGTATAATAATTATATAAATCGTATGCCGAATAGCGGAGACTCTCTAAATCGATAAATACCAACAAATCGATTACCTTTATGTACATTACGGATAAACGGCTAGTCCTATCAACGGCTTGTCGGATGAAAGTCTAATCTGATAATCGGTGGTACCAGACTATATTTGCCGGTTGTGCATTATTGACATAATAAACAATAATTTGTGGTTATTCTAAATCTAAAAATTAAAAAGATAATTATTGTCTGGTGCTGCGAAAGTCGCGCATAGCTTCGCCAAATTGGAGTTTATGAAGAGGGGTAGGATTTTTAAAAATTCATACGCCAGCTGTACATAGCAATATATTAATATGTACTTCGATTTAGGCAATTATAAAAGCCCGGGAAATTTTTCCTATACCTTTCTAAAAAAATTAAATTCATTTTAAATTTCGTATTTTAAATACAAAATACCAAATAAGACATTCGCAATAGGTGTTTTAAAATTTCAAAAAAACACAATTGACAATTTGTATACGAAATAAAATTTAATTAAATAATCTTGGAATAAACAAGTTAATTAAACGTTTTATAATAATGTTTTTATTAAGCTTTCGACGTTGGTAAACGTCTTCGTCAGAATATTTTAATATAACGTTTAATTAACTTGTTTATTCCTAGATTATTTAATTATATTTCACAAGTTAAAAAATTAATTTATGAAATAAAATTTAACATTCGAAACACCCCTAGGTTTTTAAACCCTAAATTATTAAGGTAGTTTAATTTATAATAAAATGTTATGGGTAGTGTAGGCTTGAACTGAACACTACAATTTTAAAAATAATAAAAACGTTGAGCTTTCTCTAATATGTTTTTGTATTTATTTTTTATAATGTGTTGTATAAAATATTTAAGGTTAAGCGTTTTCAAAATTAAACCACAATGTATTTTTTTTTTTCATCATTTATTTTTAAATTACACACTTTGTTTATGTACATAATATGGATACTAATGTTTTAATATCTTCGTCATTTCATCGCTACTTTCTTTCTTGCCATCCCGTAAGCGTGACCGCATCTATACGACTTATTTTCGGGGCTTTAGAAAGTCGTAATGACCGCGATCCAAATTGCCCGTAAACAGCAAAGAAAATTTTTTTGCGCAGGTCAGCGGATCTCCGTACGAGGTCATGATACCACCGGATAAATGTATATCTACACATATCCGGGTATGTACGGAGACGAAGGCTTGAAGTTCTTGGTGCCCGCCGAACTTTCCCAACGAACCCATGTGTCGTTCGTAGTCGCGAAGGGAATTGATTCGGTCACCATACGCGTCGTCTCCGACGATAAAATGTTGGTAGGTGTCCCAGTTTGCGCCAACCTCGCAAACGATCTCTCGTCTAATCTGTTGGTGACACTCTTGCGTGCCGTACAAACCGTACGACAACGATCTAAACAAACAGTTTCCGTCCGGTACGATGGAAACTGTTGCGTTGTTACACGTACTACCATTTTCTTTTCCGGATTTCATATTGACGTCGACTACCGGTTTGCGAAATTTGGTTTTCAATTTTCTGCCCATCTTGATTTTGCAATTTGTTCGTATAATAATTATATAAATCGTATGCCGAATAGCGGAGACTCTCTAAATCGATAAATACCAACAAATCGATTACCTTTATGTACATTACGGATAAACGGCTAGTCCTATCAACGGCTTGTCGGATGAAAGTCTAATCTGATAATCGGTGGTACCAGACTATATTTGCCGGTTGTGCATTATTGACATAATAAACAATAATTTGTGGTTATTCTAAATCTAAAAATTAAAAAGATAATTATTGTCTGGTGCTGCGAAAGTCGCGCATAGCTTCGCCAAATTGGAGTTTATGAAGAGGGGTAGGATTTTTAAAAATTCATACGCCAGCTGTACATAGCAATATATTAATATGTACTTCGATTTAGGCAATTATAAAAGCCCGAGAAATTTTTCCTATACCTTTCTACAAAAATTAAATTCATTTTAAATTTCGTATTTTAAATACAAAATACCAAATAAGACATTCGCAATAGGTGTTTTAAAATTTCAAAAAAACACAATTGACAATTTGTATACGAAATAAAATTTAATTAAATAATCTTGGAATAAACAAGTTAATTAAACGTTTTATAATAATGTTTTTATTAAGCTTTCGACGTTGGTAAACGTCTTCGTCAGAATATTTTAATATAACGTTTAATTAACTTGTTTATTCCTAGATTATTTAATTATATTTCACAAGTTAAAAAATTAATTTATGAAATAAAATTTAACATTCGAAACACCCCTAGGTTTTTAAACCCTAAATTATTAAGGTAGTTTAATTTATAATAAAATGTTATGGGTAGTGTAGGCTTGAACTGAACACTACAATTTTAAAAATAGTAAAAACGTTGAGCTTTCTCTAATATGTTTTTGTATTTATTTTTTATAATGTGTTGTATAAAATATTTAAGGTTAAGCGTTTTCAAAATTAAACCACAATGTATTTTTTTTTTCATCATTTATTTTTAAATTACACACTTTGTTTATGTACATAATATGGATACTAATGTTTTAATATCTTCGTCATTTCATCGCTACTTTCTTTCTTGCCATCCCGTAAGCGTGACCGCATCTATACGACTTATTTTCGGGGCTTTAGAAAGTCGTAATGACCGCGATCCAAATTGCCCGTAAACAGCAAAGAAAATTTTTTTGCGCAGGTCAGCGGATCTCCGTACGAGGTCATGATACCACCGGATAAATGTATATCTACACATATCCGGGTATGTACGGAGACGAAGGCTTGAAGTTCTTGGTGCCCGCCGAACTTTCCCAACGAACCCATGTGTCGTTCGTAGTCGCGAAGGGAATTGATTCGGTCACCATACGCGTCGTCTCCGACGATAAAATGTTGGTAGGTGTCCCAGTTTGCGCCAACCTCGCAAACGATCTCTCGTCTAATCTGTTGGTGACACTCTTGCGTGCCGTACAAACCGTACGACAACGATCTAAACAAACAGTTTCCGTCCGGTACGATGGAAACTGTTGCGTTGTTACACGTACTACCATTTTCTTTTCCGGATTTCATATTGACGTCGACTACCGGTTTGCGAAATTTGGTTTTCAATTTTCTGCCCATCTTGATTTTGCAATTTGTTCGTATAATAATTATATAAATCGTATGCCGAATAGCGGAGACTCTCTAAATCGATAAATACCAACAAATCGATTACCTTTATGTACATTACGGATAAACGGCTAGTCCTATCAACGGCTTGTCGGATGAAAGTCTAATCTGATAATCGGTGGTACCAGACTATATTTGCCGGTTGTGCATTATTGACATAATAAACAATAATTTGTGGTTATTCTAAATCTAAAAATTAAAAAGATAATTATTGTCTGGTGCTGCGAAAGTCGCGCATAGCTTCGCCAAATTGGAGTTTATGAAGAGGGGTAGGATTTTTAAAAATTCATACGCCAGCTGTACATAGCAATATATTAATATTATGTACTTCGATTTAGGCAATTATAAAAGCCCGGGAAAGTTTTCCTATACCTTTCTATAAAAATTAAATTCATTTTAAATTTCGTATTTTAAATACAAAATACCAAATAAGACATTCGCAATAGGTGTTTTAAAATTTCAAAAAAACACAATTGACAATTTGTATACGAAATAAAATTTAATTAAATAATCTTGGAATAAACAAGTTAATTAAACGTTTTATAATAATGTTTTTATTAAGCTTTCGACGTTGGTAAACGTCTTCGTCAGAATATTTTAATATAACGTTTAATTAACTTGTTTATTCCTAGATTATTTAATTATATTTCACAAGTTAAAAAATTAATTTATGAAATAAAATTTAACATTCGAAACACCCCTAGGTTTTTAAACCCTAAATTATTAAGGTAGTTTAATTTATAATAAAATGTTATGGGTAGTGTAGGCTTGAACTGAACACTACAATTTTAAAAATAATAAAAACGTTGAGCTTTCTCTAATATGTTTTTGTATTTATTTTTTATAATGTGTTGTATAAAATATTTAAGGTTAAGCGTTTTCAAAATTAAACCACAATGTATTTTTTTTTTTCATCATTTATTTTTAAATTACACACTTTGTTTATGTACATAATATGGATACTAATGTTTTAATATCTTCGTCATTTCATCGCTACTTTCTTTCTTGCCATCCCGTAAGCGTGACCGCATCTATACGACTTATTTTCGGGGCTTTAGAAAGTCGTAATGACCGCGATCCAAATTGCCCGTAAACAGCAAAGAAAATTTTTTTGCGCAGGTCAGCGGATCTCCGTACGAGGTCATGATACCACCGGATAAATGTATATCTACACATATCCGGGTATGTACGGAGACGAAGGCTTGAAGTTCTTGGTGCCCGCCGAACTTTCCCAACGAACCCATGTGTCGTTCGTAGTCGCGAAGGGAATTGATTCGGTCACCATACGCGTCGTCTCCGACGATAAAATGTTGGTAGGTGTCCCAGTTTGCGCCAACCTCGCAAACGATCTCTCGTCTAATCTGTTGGTGACACTCTTGCGTGCCGTACAAACCGTACGACAACGATCTAAACAAACAGTTTCCGTCCGGTACGATGGAAACTGTTGCGTTGTTACACGTACTACCATTTTCTTTTCCGGATTTCATATTGACGTCGACTACCGGTTTGCGAAATTTGGTTTTCAATTTTCTGCCCATCTTGATTTTGCAATTTGTTCGTATAATAATTATATAAATCGTATGCCGAATAGCGGAGACTCTCTAAATCGATAAATACCAACAAATCGATTACCTTTATGTACATTACGGATAAACGGCTAGTCCTATCAACGGCTTGTCGGATGAAAGTCTAATCTGATAATCGGTGGTACCAGACTATATTTGCCGGTTGTGCATTATTGACATAATAAACAATAATTTGTGGTTATTCTAAATCTAAAAATTAAAAAGATAATTATTGTCTGGTGCTGCGAAAGTCGCGCATAGCTTCGCCAAATTGGAGTTTATGAAGAGGGGTAGGATTTTTAAAAATTCATACGCCAGCTGTACATAGCAATATATTAATATTATGTACTTCGATTTAGGCAATTATAAAAGCCCGGGAAATTTTTCCTATACCTTTCTATAAAAATTAAATTCATTTTAAATTTCGTATTTTAAATACAAAATACCAAATAAGACATTCGCAATAGGTGTTTTAAAATTTCAAAAAAACACAATTGACAATTTGTATACGAAATAAAATTTAATTAAATAATCTTGGAATAAACAAGTTAATTAAACGTTTTATAATAATGTTTTTATTAAGCTTTCGACGTTGGTAAACGTCTTCGTCAGAATATTTTAATATAACGTTTAATTAACTTGTTTATTCCTAGATTATTTAATTATATTTCACAAGTTAAAAAATTAATTTATGAAATAAAATTTAACATTCGAAACACCCCTAGGTTTTTAAACCCTAAATTATTAAGGTAGTTTAATTTATAATAAAATGTTATGGGTAGTGTAGGCTTGAACTGAACACTACAATTTTAAAAATAATAAAAACGTTGAGCTTTCTCTAATATGTTTTTGTATTTATTTTTTATAATGTGTTGTATAAAATATTTAAGGTTAAGCGTTTTCAAAATTAAACCACAATGTATTTTTTTTTTTCATCATTTATTTTTAAATTACACACTTTGTTTATGTACATAATATGGATACTAATGTTTTAATATCTTCGTCATTTCATCGCTACTTTCTTTCTTGCCATCCCGTAAGCGTGACCGCATCTATACGACTTATTTTCGGGGCTTTAGAAAGTCGTAATGACCGCGATCCAAATTGCCCGTAAACAGCAAAGAAAATTTTTTTGCGCAGGTCAGCGGATCTCCGTACGAGGTCATGATACCACCGGATAAATGTATATCTACACATATCCGGGTATGTACGGAGACGAAGGCTTGAAGTTCTTGGTGCCCGCCGAACTTTCCCAACGAACCCATGTGTCGTTCGTAGTCGCGAAGGGAATTGATTCGGTCACCATACGCGTCGTCTCCGACGATAAAATGTTGGTAGGTGTCCCAGTTTGCGCCAACCTCGCAAACGATCTCTCGTCTAATCTGTTGGTGACACTCTTGCGTGCCGTACAAACCGTACGACAACGATCTAAACAAACAGTTTCCGTCCGGTACGATGGAAACTGTTGCGTTGTTACACGTACTACCATTTTCTTTTCCGGATTTCATATTGACGTCGACTACCGGTTTGCGAAATTTGGTTTTCAATTTTCTGCCCATCTTGATTTTGCAATTTGTTCGTATAATAATTATATAAATCGTATGCCGAATAGCGGAGACTCTCTAAATCGATAAATACCAACAAATCGATTACCTTTATGTACATTACGGATAAACGGCTAGTCCTATCAACGGCTTGTCGGATGAAAGTCTAATCTGATAATCGGTGGTACCAGACTATATTTGCCGGTTGTGCATTATTGACATAATAAACAATAATTTGTGGTTATTCTAAATCTAAAAATTAAAAAGATAATTATTGTCTGGTGCTGCGAAAGTCGCGCATAGCTTCGCCAAATTGGAGTTTATGAAGAGGGGTAGGATTTTTAAAAATTCATACGCCAGCTGTACATAGCAATATATTAATATTATGTACTTCGATTTAGGCAATTATAAAAGCCCGGGAAATTTTTCCTATACCTTTCTATAAAAATTAAATTCATTTTAAATTTCGTATTTTAAATACAAAATACCAAATAAGACATTCGCAATAGGTGTTTTAAAATTTCAAAAAAACACAATTGACAATTTGTATACGAAATAAAATTTAATTAAATAATCTTGGAATAAACAAGTTAATTAAACGTTTTATAATAATGTTTTTATTAAGCTTTCGACGTTGGTAAACGTCTTCGTCAGAATATTTTAATATAACGTTTAATTAACTTGTTTATTCCTAGATTATTTAATTATATTTCACAAGTTAAAAAATTAATTTATGAAATAAAATTTAACATTCGAAACACCCCTAGGTTTTTAAACCCTAAATTATTAAGGTAGTTTAATTTATAATAAAATGTTATGGGTAGTGTAGGCTTGAACTGAACACTACAATTTTAAAAATAATAAAAACGTTGAGCTTTCTCTAATATGTTTTTGTAATTATTTTTTATAATGTGTTGTATAAAATATTTAAGGTTAAGCGTTTTCAAAATTAAACCACAATGTATTTTTTTTTTTCATCATTTATTTTTAAATTACACACTTTGTTTATGTACATAATATGGATACTAATGTTTTAATATCTTCGTCATTTCATCGCTACTTTCTTTCTTGCCATCCCGTAAGCGTGACCGCATCTATACGACTTATTTTCGGGGCTTTAGAAAGTCGTAATGACCGCGATCCAAATTGCCCGTAAACAGCAAAGAAAATTTTTTTGCGCAGGTCAGCGGATCTCCGTACGAGGTCATGATACCACCGGATAAATGTATATCTACACATATCCGGGTATGTACGGAGACGAAGGCTTGAAGTTCTTGGTGCCCGCCGAACTTTCCCAACGAACCCATGTGTCGTTCGTAGTCGCGAAGGGAATTGATTCAGTCACCATACGCGTCGTCTCCGACGATAAAATGTTGGTAGGTGTCCCAGTTTGCGCCAACCTCGCAAACGATCTCTCGTCTAATCTGTTGGTGACACTCTTGCGTGCCGTACAAACCGTACGACAACGATCTAAACAAACAGTTTCCGTCCGGTACGATGGAAACTGTTGCGTTGTTACACGTACTACCATTTTCTTTTCCGGATTTCATATTGACGTCGACTACCGGTTTGCGAAATTTGGTTTTCAATTTTCTGCCCATCTTGATTTTGCAATTTGTTCGTATAATAATTATATAAATCGTATGCCGAATAGCGGAGACTCTCTAAATCGATAAATACCAACAAATCGATTACCTTTATGTACATTACGGATAAACGGCTAGTCCTATCAACGGCTTGTCGGATGAAAGTCTAATCTGATAATCGGTGGTACCAGACTATATTTGCCGGTTGTGCATTATTGACATAATAAACAATAATTTGTGGTTATTCTAAATCTAAAAATTAAAAAGATAATTATTGTCTGGTGCTGCGAAAGTCGCGCATAGCTTCGCCAAATTGGAGTTTATGAAGAGGGGTAGGATTTTTAAAAATTCATACGCCAGCTGTACATAGCAATATATTAATATTATGTACTTCGATTTAGGCAATTATAAAAGCCCGGGAAATTTTTCCTATACCTTTCTATAAAAATTAAATTCATTTTAAATTTCGTATTTTACATACAAAATACCAAATAAGACATTCGCAATAGGTGTTTTAAAATTTCAAAAAAACACAATTGACAATTTGTATACGAAATAAAATTTAATTAAATAATCTTGGAATAAACAAGTTAATTAAACGTTTTATAATAATGTTTTTATTAAGCTTTCGACGTTGGTAAACGTCTTCGTCAGAATATTTTAATATAACGTTTAATTAACTTGTTTATTCCTAGATTATTTAATTATATTTCACAAGTTAAAAAATTAATTTATGAAATAAAATTTAACATTCGAAACACCCCTAGGTTTTTAAACCCTAAATTATTAAGGTAGTTTAATTTATAATAAAATGTTATGGGTAGTGTAGGCTTGAACTGAACACTACAATTTTAAAAATAATAAAAACGTTGAGCTTTCTCTAATATGTTTTTGTATTTATTTTTTATAATGTGTTGTATAAAATATTTAAGGTTAAGCGTTTTCAAAATTAAACCACAATGTATTTTTTTTTTCATCATTTATTTTTAAATTACACACTTTGTTTATGTACATAATATGGATACTAATGTTTTAATATCTTCGTCATTTCATCGCTACTTTCTTTCTTGCCATCCCGTAAGCGTGACCGCATCTATACGACTTATTTTCGGGGCTTTAGAAAGTCGTAATGACCGCGATCCAAATTGCCCGTAAACAGCAAAGAAAATTTTTTTGCGCAGGTCAGCGGATCTCCGTACGAGGTCATGATACCACCGGATAAATGTATATCTACACATATCCGGGTATGTACGGAGACGAAGGCTTGAAGTTCTTGGTGCCCGCCGAACTTTCCCAACGAACCCATGTGTCGTTCGTAGTCGCGAAGGGAATTGATTCGGTCACCATACGCGTCGTCTCCGACGATAAAATGTTGGTAGGTGTCCCAGTTTGCGCCAACCTCGCAAACGATCTCTCGTCTAATCTGTTGGTGACACTCTTGCGTGCCGTACAAACCGTACGACAACGATCTAAACAAACAGTTTCCGTCCGGTACGATGGAAACTGTTGCGTTGTTACACGTACTACCATTTTCTTTTCCGGATTTCATATTGACGTCGACTACCGGTTTGCGAAATTTGGTTTTCAATTTTCTGCCCATCTTGATTTTGCAATTTGTTCGTATAATAATTATATAAATCGTATGCCGAATAGCGGAGACTCTCTAAATCGATAAATACCAACAAATCGATTACCTTTATGTACATTACGGATAAACGGCTAGTCCTATCAACGGCTTGTCGGATGAAAGTCTAATCTGATAATCGGTGGTACCAGACTATATTTGCCGGTTGTGCATTATTGACATAATAAACAATAATTTGTGGTTATTCTAAATCTAAAAATTAAAAAGATAATTATTGTCTGGTGCTGCGAAAGTCGCGCATAGCTTCGCCAAATTGGAGTTTATGAAGAGGGGTAGGATTTTTAAAAATTCATACGCCAGCTGTACATAGCAATATATTAATATTATGTACTTCGATTTAGGCAATTATAAAAGCCCGGGAAAGTTTTCCTATACCTTTCTATAAAAATTAAATTCATTTTAAATTTCGTATTTTAAATACAAAATACCAAATAAGACATTCGCAATAGGTGTTTTAAAATTTCAAAAAAACACAATTGACAATTTGTATACGAAATAAAATTTAATTAAATAATCTTGGAATAAACAAGTTAATTAAACGTTTTATAATAATGTTTTTATTAAGCTTTCGACGTTGGTAAACGTCTTCGTCAGAATATTTTAATATAACGTTTAATTAACTTGTTTATTCCTAGATTATTTAATTATATTTCACAAGTTAAAAAATTAATTTATGAAATAAAATTTAACATTCGAAACACCCCTAGGTTTTTAAACCCTAAATTATTAAGGTAGTTTAATTTATAATAAAATGTTATGGGTAGTGTAGGCTTGAACTGAACACTACAATTTTAAAAATAATAAAAACGTTGAGCTTTCTCTAATATGTTTTTGTATTTATTTTTTATAATGTGTTGTATAAAATATTTAAGGTTAAGCGTTTTCAAAATTAAACCACAATGTATTTTTTTTTTTCATCATTTATTTTTAAATTACACACTTTGTTTATGTACATAATATGGATACTAATGTTTTAATATCTTCGTCATTTCATCGCTACTTTCTTTCTTGCCATCCCGTAAGCGTGACCGCATCTATACGACTTATTTTCGGGGCTTTAGAAAGTCGTAATGACCGCGATCCAAATTGCCCGTAAACAGCAAAGAAAATTTTTTTGCGCAGGTCAGCGGATCTCCGTACGAGGTCATGATACCACCGGATAAATGTATATCTACACATATCCGGGTATGTACGGAGACGAAGGCTTGAAGTTCTTGGTGCCCGCCGAACTTTCCCAACGAACCCATGTGTCGTTCGTAGTCGCGAAGGGAATTGATTCGGTCACCATACGCGTCGTCTCCGACGATAAAATGTTGGTAGGTGTCCCAGTTTGCGCCAACCTCGCAAACGATCTCTCGTCTAATCTGTTGGTGACACTCTTGCGTGCCGTACAAACCGTACGACAACGATCTAAACAAACAGTTTCCGTCCGGTACGATGGAAACTGTTGCGTTGTTACACGTACTACCATTTTCTTTTCCGGATTTCATATTGACGTCGACTACCGGTTTGCGAAATTTGGTTTTCAATTTTCTGCCCATCTTGATTTTGCAATTTGTTCGTATAATAATTATATAAATCGTATGCCGAATAGCGGAGACTCTCTAAATCGATAAATACCAACAAATCGATTACCTTTATGTACATTACGGATAAACGGCTAGTCCTATCAACGGCTTGTCGGATGAAAGTCTAATCTGATAATCGGTGGTACCAGACTATATTTGCCGGTTGTGCATTATTGACATAATAAACAATAATTTGTGGTTATTCTAAATCTAAAAATTAAAAAGATAATTATTGTCTGGTGCTGCGAAAGTCGCGCATAGCTTCGCCAAATTGGAGTTTATGAAGAGGGGTAGGATTTTTAAAAATTCATACGCCAGCTGTACATAGCAATATATTAATATGTACTTCGATTTAGGCAATTATAAAAGCCCGGGAAAGTTTTCCTATACCTTTCTATAAAAATTAAATTCATTTTAAATTTCGTATTTTAAATACAAAATACCAAATAAGACATTCGCAATAGGTGTTTTAAAATTTCAAAAAAACACAATTGACAATTTGTATACGAAATAAAATTTAATTAAATAATCTTGGAATAAACAAGTTAATTAAACGTTTTATAATAATGTTTTTATTAAGCTTTCGACGTTGGTAAACGTCTTCGTCAGAATATTTTAATATAACGTTTAATTAACTTGTTTATTCCTAGATTATTTAATTATATTTCACAAGTTAAAAAATTAATTTATGAAATAAAATTTAACATTCGAAACACCCCTAGGTTTTTAAACCCTAAATTATTAAGGTAGTTTAATTTATAATAAAATGTTATGGGTAGTGTAGGCTTGAACTGAACACTACAATTTTAAAAATAATAAAAACGTTGAGCTTTCTCTAATATGTTTTTGTATTTATTTTTTATAATGTGTTGTATAAAATATTTAAGGTTAAGCGTTTTCAAAATTAAACCACAATGTATTTTTTTTTTTCATCATTTATTTTTAAATTACACACTTTGTTTATGTACATAATATGGATACTAATGTTTTAATATCTTCGTCATTTCATCGCTACTTTCTTTCTTGCCATCCCGTAAGCGTGACCGCATCTATACGACTTATTTTCGGGGCTTTAGAAAGTCGTAATGACCGCGATCCAAATTGCCCGTAAACAGCAAAGAAAATTTTTTTGCGCAGGTCAGCGGATCTCCGTACGAGGTCATGATACCACCGGATAAATGTATATCTACACATATCCGGGTATGTACGGAGACGAAGGCTTGAAGTTCTTGGTGCCCGCCGAACTTTCCCAACGAACCCATGTGTCGTTCGTAGTCGCGAAGGGAATTGATTCGGTCACCATACGCGTCGTCTCCGACGATAAAATGTTGGTAGGTGTCCCAGTTTGCGCCAACCTCGCAAACGATCTCTCGTCTAATCTGTTGGTGACACTCTTGCGTGCCGTACAAACCGTACGACAACGATCTAAACAAACAGTTTCCGTCCGGTACGATGGAAACTGTTGCGTTGTTACACGTACTACCATTTTCTTTTCCGGATTTCATATTGACGTCGACTACCGGTTTGCGAAATTTGGTTTTCAATTTTCTGCCCATCTTGATTTTGCAATTTGTTCGTATAATAATTATATAAATCGTATGCCGAATAGCGGAGACTCTCTAAATCGATAAATACCAACAAATCGATTACCTTTATGTACATTACGGATAAACGGCTAGTCCTATCAACGGCTTGTCGGATGAAAGTCTAATCTGATAATCGGTGGTACCAGACTATATTTGCCGGTTGTGCATTATTGACATAATAAACAATAATTTGTGGTTATTCTAAATCTAAAAATTAAAAAGATAATTATTGTCTGGTGCTGCGAAAGTCGCGCATAGCTTCGCCAAATTGGAGTTTATGAAGAGGGGTAGGATTTTTAAAAATTCATACGCCAGCTGTACATAGCAATATATTAATATTATGTACTTCGATTTAGGCAATTATAAAAGCCCGGGAAAGTTTTCCTATACCTTTCTATAAAAATTAAATTCATTTTAAATTTCGTATTTTAAATACAAAATACCAAATAAGACATTCGCAATAGGTGTTTTAAAATTTCAAAAAAACACAATTGACAATTTGTATACGAAATAAAATTTAATTAAATAATCTTGGAATAAACAAGTTAATTAAACGTTTTATAATAATGTTTTTATTAAGCTTTCGACGTTGGTAAACGTCTTCGTCAGAATATTTTAATATAACGTTTAATTAACTTGTTTATTCCTAGATTATTTAATTATATTTCACAAGTTAAAAAATTAATTTATGAAATAAAATTTAACATTCGAAACACCCCTAGGTTTTTAAACCCTAAATTATTAAGGTAGTTTAATTTATAATAAAATGTTATGGGTAGTGTAGGCTTGAACTGAACACTACAATTTTAAAAATAATAAAAACGTTGAGCTTTCTCTAATATGTTTTTGTATTTATTTTTTATAATGTGTTGTATAAAATATTTAAGGTTAAGCGTTTTCAAAATTAAACCACAATGTATTTTTTTTTTCATCATTTATTTTTAAATTACACACTTTGTTTATGTACATAATATGGATACTAATGTTTTAATATCTTCGTCATTTCATCGCTACTTTCTTTCTTGCCATCCCGTAAGCGTGACCGCATCTATACGACTTATTTTCGGGGCTTTAGAAAGTCGTAATGACCGCGATCCAAATTGCCCGTAAACAGCAAAGAAAATTTTTTTGCGCAGGTCAGCGGATCTCCGTACGAGGTCATGATACCACCGGATAAATGTATATCTACACATATCCGGGTATGTACGGAGACGAAGGCTTGAAGTTCTTGGTGCCCGCCGAACTTTCCCAACGAACCCATGTGTCGTTCGTAGTCGCGAAGGGAATTGATTCGGTCACCATACGCGTCGTCTCCGACGATAAAATGTTGGTAGGTGTCCCAGTTTGCGCCAACCTCGCAAACGATCTCTCGTCTAATCTGTTGGTGACACTCTTGCGTGCCGTACAAACCGTACGACAACGATCTAAACAAACAGTTTCCGTCCGGTACGATGGAAACTGTTGCGTTGTTACACGTACTACCATTTTCTTTTCCGGATTTCATATTGACGTCGACTACCGGTTTGCGAAATTTGGTTTTCAATTTTCTGCCCATCTTGATTTTGCAATTTGTTCGTATAATAATTATATAAATCGTATGCCGAATAGCGGAGACTCTCTAAATCGATAAATACCAACAAATCGATTACCTTTATGTACATTACGGATAAACGGCTAGTCCTATCAACGGCTTGTCGGATGAAAGTCTAATCTGATAATCGGTGGTACCAGACTATATTTGCCGGTTGTGCATTATTGACATAATAAACAATAATTTGTGGTTATTCTAAATCTAAAAATTAAAAAGATAATTATTGTCTGGTGCTGCGAAAGTCGCGCATAGCTTCGCCAAATTGGAGTTTATGAAGAGGGGTAGGATTTTTAAAAATTCATACGCCAGCTGTACATAGCAATATATTAATATGTACTTCGATTTAGGCAATTATAAAAGCCCGAGAAATTTTTCCTATACCTTTCTACAAAAATTAAATTCATTTTAAATTTCGTATTTTAAATACAAAATACCAAATAAGACATTCGCAATAGGTGTTTTAAAATTTCAAAAAAACACAATTGACAATTTGTATACGAAATAAAATTTAATTAAATAATCTTGGAATAAACAAGTTAATTAAACGTTTTATAATAATGTTTTTATTAAGCTTTCGACGTTGGTAAACGTCTTCGTCAGAATATTTTAATATAACGTTTAATTAACTTGTTTATTCCTAGATTATTTAATTATATTTCACAAGTTAAAAAATTAATTTATGAAATAAAATTTAACATTCGAAACACCCCTAGGTTTTTAAACCCTAAATTATTAAGGTAGTTTAATTTATAATAAAATGTTATGGGTAGTGTAGGCTTGAACTGAACACTACAATTTTAAAAATAGTAAAAACGTTGAGCTTTCTCTAATATGTTTTTGTATTTATTTTTTATAATGTGTTGTATAAAATATTTAAGGTTAAGCGTTTTCAAAATTAAACCACAATGTATTTTTTTTTTTCATCATTTATTTTTAAATTACACACTTTGTTTATGTACATAATATGGATACTAATGTTTTAATATCTTCGTCATTTCATCGCTACTTTCTTTCTTGCCATCCCGTAAGCGTGACCGCATCTATACGACTTATTTTCGGGGCTTTAGAAAGTCGTAATGACCGCGATCCAAATTGCCCGTAAACAGCAAAGAAAATTTTTTTGCGCAGGTCAGCGGATCTCCGTACGAGGTCATGATACCACCGGATAAATGTATATCTACACATATCCGGGTATGTACGGAGACGAAGGCTTGAAGTTCTTGGTGCCCGCCGAACTTTCCCAACGAACCCATGTGTCGTTCGTAGTCGCGAAGGGAATTGATTCGGTCACCATACGCGTCGTCTCCGACGATAAAATGTTGGTAGGTGTCCCAGTTTGCGCCAACCTCGCAAACGATCTCTCGTCTAATCTGTTGGTGACACTCTTGCGTGCCGTACAAACCGTACGACAACGATCTAAACAAACAGTTTCCGTCCGGTACGATGGAAACTGTTGCGTTGTTACACGTACTACCATTTTCTTTTCCGGATTTCATATTGACGTCGACTACCGGTTTGCGAAATTTGGTTTTCAATTTTCTGCCCATCTTGATTTTGCAATTTGTTCGTATAATAATTATATAAATCGTATGCCGAATAGCGGAGACTCTCTAAATCGATAAATACCAACAAATCGATTACCTTTATGTACATTACGGATAAACGGCTAGTCCTATCAACGGCTTGTCGGATGAAAGTCTAATCTGATAATCGGTGGTACCAGACTATATTTGCCGGTTGTGCATTATTGACATAATAAACAATAATTTGTGGTTATTCTAAATCTAAAAATTAAAAAGATAATTATTGTCTGGTGCTGCGAAAGTCGCGCATAGCTTCGCCAAATTGGAGTTTATGAAGAGGGGTAGGATTTTTAAAAATTCATACGCCAGCTGTACATAGCAATATATTAATATGTACTTCGATTTAGGCAATTATAAAAGCCCGGGAAAGTTTTCCTATACCTTTCTATAAAAATTAAATTCATTTTAAATTTCGTATTTTAAATACAAAATACCAAATAAGACATTCGCAATAGGTGTTTTAAAATTTCAAAAAAACACAATTGACAATTTGTATACGAAATAAAATTTAATTAAATAATCTTGGAATAAACAAGTTAATTAAACGTTTTATAATAATGTTTTTATTAAGCTTTCGACGTTGGTAAACGTCTTCGTCAGAATATTTTAATATAACGTTTAATTAACTTGTTTATTCCTAGATTATTTAATTATATTTCACAAGTTAAAAAATTAATTTATGAAATAAAATTTAACATTCGAAACACCCCTAGGTTTTTAAACCCTAAATTATTAAGGTAGTTTAATTTATAATAAAATGTTATGGGTAGTGTAGGCTTGAACTGAACACTACAATTTTAAAAATAATAAAAACGTTGAGCTTTCTCTAATATGTTTTTGTAATTATTTTTTATAATGTGTTGTATAAAATATTTAAGGTTAAGCGTTTTCAAAATTAAACCACAATGTATTTTTTTTTTTCATCATTTATTTTTAAATTACACACTTTGTTTATGTACATAATATGGATACTAATGTTTTAATATCTTCGTCATTTCATCGCTACTTTCTTTCTTGCCATCCCGTAAGCGTGACCGCATCTATACGACTTATTTTCGGGGCTTTAGAAAGTCGTAATGACCGCGATCCAAATTGCCCGTAAACAGCAAAGAAAATTTTTTTGCGCAGGTCAGCGGATCTCCGTACGAGGTCATGATACCACCGGATAAATGTATATCTACACATATCCGGGTATGTACGGAGACGAAGGCTTGAAGTTCTTGGTGCCCGCCGAACTTTCCCAACGAACCCATGTGTCGTTCGTAGTCGCGAAGGGAATTGATTCGGTCACCATACGCGTCGTCTCCGACGATAAAATGTTGGTAGGTGTCCCAGTTTGCGCCAACCTCGCAAACGATCTCTCGTCTAATCTGTTGGTGACACTCTTGCGTGCCGTACAAACCGTACGACAACGATCTAAACAAACAGTTTCCGTCCGGTACGATGGAAACTGTTGCGTTGTTACACGTACTACCATTTTCTTTTCCGGATTTCATATTGACGTCGACTACCGGTTTGCGAAATTTGGTTTTCAATTTTCTGCCCATCTTGATTTTGCAATTTGTTCGTATAATAATTATATAAATCGTATGCCGAATAGCGGAGACTCTCTAAATCGATAAATACCAACAAATCGATTACCTTTATGTACATTACGGATAAACGGCTAGTCCTATCAACGGCTTGTCGGATGAAAGTCTAATCTGATAATCGGTGGTACCAGACTATATTTGCCGGTTGTGCATTATTGACATAATAAACAATAATTTGTGGTTATTCTAAATCTAAAAATTAAAAAGATAATTATTGTCTGGTGCTGCGAAAGTCGCGCATAGCTTCGCCAAATTGGAGTTTATGAAGAGGGGTAGGATTTTTAAAAATTCATACGCCAGCTGTACATAGCAATATATTAATATTATGTACTTCGATTTAGGCAATTATAAAAGCCCGGGAAAGTTTTCCTATACCTTTCTATAAAAATTAAATTCATTTTAAATTTCGTATTTTAAATACAAAATACCAAATAAGACATTCGCAATAGGTGTTTTAAAATTTCAAAAAAACACAATTGACAATTTGTATACGAAATAAAATTTAATTAAATAATCTTGGAATAAACAAGTTAATTAAACGTTTTATAATAATGTTTTTATTAAGCTTTCGACGTTGGTAAACGTCTTCGTCAGAATATTTTAATATAACGTTTAATTAACTTGTTTATTCCTAGATTATTTAATTATATTTCACAAGTTAAAAAATTAATTTATGAAATAAAATTTAACATTCGAAACACCCCTAGGTTTTTAAACCCTAAATTATTAAGGTAGTTTAATTTATAATAAAATGTTATGGGTAGTGTAGGCTTGAACTGAACACTACAATTTTAAAAATAATAAAAACGTTGAGCTTTCTCTAATATGTTTTTGTATTTATTTTTTATAATGTGTTGTATAAAATATTTAAGGTTAAGCGTTTTCAAAATTAAACCACAATGTATTTTTTTTTTTCATCATTTATTTTTAAATTACACACTTTGTTTATGTACATAATATGGATACTAATGTTTTAATATCTTCGTCATTTCATCGCTACTTTCTTTCTTGCCATCCCGTAAGCGTGACCGCATCTATACGACTTATTTTCGGGGCTTTAGAAAGTCGTAATGACCGCGATCCAAATTGCCCGTAAACAGCAAAGAAAATTTTTTTGCGCAGGTCAGCGGATCTCCGTACGAGGTCATGATACCACCGGATAAATGTATATCTACACATATCCGGGTATGTACGGAGACGAAGGCTTGAAGTTCTTGGTGCCCGCCGAACTTTCCCAACGAACCCATGTGTCGTTCGTAGTCGCGAAGGGAATTGATTCGGTCACCATACGCGTCGTCTCCGACGATAAAATGTTGGTAGGTGTCCCAGTTTGCGCCAACCTCGCAAACGATCTCTCGTCTAATCTGTTGGTGACACTCTTGCGTGCCGTACAAACCGTACGACAACGATCTAAACAAACAGTTTCCGTCCGGTACGATGGAAACTGTTGCGTTGTTACACGTACTACCATTTTCTTTTCCGGATTTCATATTGACGTCGACTACCGGTTTGCGAAATTTGGTTTTCAATTTTCTGCCCATCTTGATTTTGCAATTTGTTCGTATAATAATTATATAAATCGTATGCCGAATAGCGGAGACTCTCTAAATCGATAAATACCAACAAATCGATTACCTTTATGTACATTACGGATAAACGGCTAGTCCTATCAACGGCTTGTCGGATGAAAGTCTAATCTGATAATCGGTGGTACCAGACTATATTTGCCGGTTGTGCATTATTGACATAATAAACAATAATTTGTGGTTATTCTAAATCTAAAAATTAAAAAGATAATTATTGTCTGGTGCTGCGAAAGTCGCGCATAGCTTCGCCAAATTGGAGTTTATGAAGAGGGGTAGGATTTTTAAAAATTCATACGCCAGCTGTACATAGCAATATATTAATATTATGTACTTCGATTTAGGCAATTATAAAAGCCCGGGAAATTTTTCCTATACCTTTCTATAAAAATTAAATTCATTTTAAATTTCGTATTTTAAATACAAAATACCAAATAAGACATTCGCAATAGGTGTTTTAAAATTTCAAAAAAACACAATTGACAATTTGTATACGAAATAAAATTTAATTAAATAATCTTGGAATAAACAAGTTAATTAAACGTTTTATAATAATGTTTTTATTAAGCTTTCGACGTTGGTAAACGTCTTCGTCAGAATATTTTAATATAACGTTTAATTAACTTGTTTATTCCTAGATTATTTAATTATATTTCACAAGTTAAAAAATTAATTTATGAAATAAAATTTAACATTCGAAACACCCCTAGGTTTTTAAACCCTAAATTATTAAGGTAGTTTAATTTATAATAAAATGTTATGGGTAGTGTAGGCTTGAACTGAACACTACAATTTTAAAAATAATAAAAACGTTGAGCTTTCTCTAATATGTTTTTGTAATTATTTTTTATAATGTGTTGTATAAAATATTTAAGGTTAAGCGTTTTCAAAATTAAACCACAATGTATTTTTTTTTTTCATCATTTATTTTTAAATTACACACTTTGTTTATGTACATAATATGGATACTAATGTTTTAATATCTTCGTCATTTCATCGCTACTTTCTTTCTTGCCATCCCGTAAGCGTGACCGCATCTATACGACTTATTTTCGGGGCTTTAGAAAGTCGTAATGACCGCGATCCAAATTGCCCGTAAACAGCAAAGAAAATTTTTTTGCGCAGGTCAGCGGATCTCCGTACGAGGTCATGATACCACCGGATAAATGTATATCTACACATATCCGGGTATGTACGGAGACGAAGGCTTGAAGTTCTTGGTGCCCGCCGAACTTTCCCAACGAACCCATGTGTCGTTCGTAGTCGCGAAGGGAATTGATTCGGTCACCATACGCGTCGTCTCCGACGATAAAATGTTGGTAGGTGTCCCAGTTTGCGCCAACCTCGCAAACGATCTCTCGTCTAATCTGTTGGTGACACTCTTGCGTGCCGTACAAACCGTACGACAACGATCTAAACAAACAGTTTCCGTCCGGTACGATGGAAACTGTTGCGTTGTTACACGTACTACCATTTTCTTTTCCGGATTTCATATTGACGTCGACTACCGGTTTGCGAAATTTGGTTTTCAATTTTCTGCCCATCTTGATTTTGCAATTTGTTCGTATAATAATTATATAAATCGTATGCCGAATAGCGGAGACTCTCTAAATCGATAAATACCAACAAATCGATTACCTTTATGTACATTACGGATAAACGGCTAGTCCTATCAACGGCTTGTCGGATGAAAGTCTAATCTGATAATCGGTGGTACCAGACTATATTTGCCGGTTGTGCATTATTGACATAATAAACAATAATTTGTGGTTATTCTAAATCTAAAAATTAAAAAGATAATTATTGTCTGGTGCTGCGAAAGTCGCGCATAGCTTCGCCAAATTGGAGTTTATGAAGAGGGGTAGGATTTTTAAAAATTCATACGCCAGCTGTACATAGCAATATATTAATATTATGTACTTCGATTTAGGCAATTATAAAAGCCCGGGAAATTTTTCCTATACCTTTCTATAAAAATTAAATTCATTTTAAATTTCGTATTTTAAATACAAAATACCAAATAAGACATTCGCAATAGGTGTTTTAAAATTTCAAAAAAACACAATTGACAATTTGTATACGAAATAAAATTTAATTAAATAATCTTGGAATAAACAAGTTAATTAAACGTTTTATAATAATGTTTTTATTAAGCTTTCGACGTTGGTAAACGTCTTCGTCAGAATATTTTAATATAACGTTTAATTAACTTGTTTATTCCTAGATTATTTAATTATATTTCACAAGTTAAAAAATTAATTTATGAAATAAAATTTAACATTCGAAACACCCCTAGGTTTTTAAACCCTAAATTATTAAGGTAGTTTAATTTATAATAAAATGTTATGGGTAGTGTAGGCTTGAACTGAACACTACAATTTTAAAAATAATAAAAACGTTGAGCTTTCTCTAATATGTTTTTGTATTTATTTTTTATAATGTGTTGTATAAAATATTTAAGGTTAAGCGTTTTCAAAATTAAACCACAATGTATTTTTTTTTTCATCATTTATTTTTAAATTACACACTTTGTTTATGTACATAATATGGATACTAATGTTTTAATATCTTCGTCATTTCATCGCTACTTTCTTTCTTGCCATCCCGTAAGCGTGACCGCATCTATACGACTTATTTTCGGGGCTTTAGAAAGTCGTAATGACCGCGATCCAAATTGCCCGTAAACAGCAAAGAAAATTTTTTTGCGCAGGTCAGCGGATCTCCGTACGAGGTCATGATACCACCGGATAAATGTATATCTACACATATCCGGGTATGTACGGAGACGAAGGCTTGAAGTTCTTGGTGCCCGCCGAACTTTCCCAACGAACCCATGTGTCGTTCGTAGTCGCGAAGGGAATTGATTCGGTCACCATACGCGTCGTCTCCGACGATAAAATGTTGGTAGGTGTCCCAGTTTGCGCCAACCTCGCAAACGATCTCTCGTCTAATCTGTTGGTGACACTCTTGCGTGCCGTACAAACCGTACGACAACGATCTAAACAAACAGTTTCCGTCCGGTACGATGGAAACTGTTGCGTTGTTACACGTACTACCATTTTCTTTTCCGGATTTCATATTGACGTCGACTACCGGTTTGCGAAATTTGGTTTTCAATTTTCTGCCCATCTTGATTTTGCAATTTGTTCGTATAATAATTATATAAATCGTATGCCGAATAGCGGAGACTCTCTAAATCGATAAATACCAACAAATCGATTACCTTTATGTACATTACGGATAAACGGCTAGTCCTATCAACGGCTTGTCGGATGAAAGTCTAATCTGATAATCGGTGGTACCAGACTATATTTGCCGGTTGTGCATTATTGACATAATAAACAATAATTTGTGGTTATTCTAAATCTAAAAATTAAAAAGATAATTATTGTCTGGTGCTGCGAAAGTCGCGCATAGCTTCGCCAAATTGGAGTTTATGAAGAGGGGTAGGATTTTTAAAAATTCATACGCCAGCTGTACATAGCAATATATTAATATGTACTTCGATTTAGGCAATTATAAAAGCCCGGGAAAGTTTTCCTATACCTTTCTATAAAAATTAAATTCATTTTAAATTTCGTATTTTAAATACAAAATACCAAATAAGACATTCGCAATAGGTGTTTTAAAATTTCAAAAAAACACAATTGACAATTTGTATACGAAATAAAATTTAATTAAATAATCTTGGAATAAACAAGTTAATTAAACGTTTTATAATAATGTTTTTATTAAGCTTTCGACGTTGGTAAACGTCTTCGTCAGAATATTTTAATATAACGTTTAATTAACTTGTTTATTCCTAGATTATTTAATTATATTTCACAAGTTAAAAAATTAATTTATGAAATAAAATTTAACATTCGAAACACCCCTAGGTTTTTAAACCCTAAATTATTAAGGTAGTTTAATTTATAATAAAATGTTATGGGTAGTGTAGGCTTGAACTGAACACTACAATTTTAAAAATAATAAAAACGTTGAGCTTTCTCTAATATGTTTTTGTATTTATTTTTTATAATGTGTTGTATAAAATATTTAAGGTTAAGCGTTTTCAAAATTAAACCACAATGTATTTTTTTTTTTCATCATTTATTTTTAAATTACACACTTTGTTTATGTACATAATATGGATACTAATGTTTTAATATCTTCGTCATTTCATCGCTACTTTCTTTCTTGCCATCCCGTAAGCGTGACCGCATCTATACGACTTATTTTCGGGGCTTTAGAAAGTCGTAATGACCGCGATCCAAATTGCCCGTAAACAGCAAAGAAAATTTTTTTGCGCAGGTCAGCGGATCTCCGTACGAGGTCATGATACCACCGGATAAATGTATATCTACACATATCCGGGTATGTACGGAGACGAAGGCTTGAAGTTCTTGGTGCCCGCCGAACTTTCCCAACGAACCCATGTGTCGTTCGTAGTCGCGAAGGGAATTGATTCGGTCACCATACGCGTCGTCTCCGACGATAAAATGTTGGTAGGTGTCCCAGTTTGCGCCAACCTCGCAAACGATCTCTCGTCTAATCTGTTGGTGACACTCTTGCGTGCCGTACAAACCGTACGACAACGATCTAAACAAACAGTTTCCGTCCGGTACGATGGAAACTGTTGCGTTGTTACACGTACTACCATTTTCTTTTCCGGATTTCATATTGACGTCGACTACCGGTTTGCGAAATTTGGTTTTCAATTTTCTGCCCATCTTGATTTTGCAATTTGTTCGTATAATAATTATATAAATCGTATGCCGAATAGCGGAGACTCTCTAAATCGATAAATACCAACAAATCGATTACCTTTATGTACATTACGGATAAACGGCTAGTCCTATCAACGGCTTGTCGGATGAAAGTCTAATCTGATAATCGGTGGTACCAGACTATATTTGCCGGTTGTGCATTATTGACATAATAAACAATAATTTGTGGTTATTCTAAATCTAAAAATTAAAAAGATAATTATTGTCTGGTGCTGCGAAAGTCGCGCATAGCTTCGCCAAATTGGAGTTTATGAAGAGGGGTAGGATTTTTAAAAATTCATACGCCAGCTGTACATAGCAATATATTAATATGTACTTCGATTTAGGCAATTATAAAAGCCCGGGAAAGTTTTCCTATACCTTTCTATAAAAATTAAATTCATTTTAAATTTCGTATTTTAAATACAAAATACCAAATAAGACATTCGCAATAGGTGTTTTAAAATTTCAAAAAAACACAATTGACAATTTGTATACGAAATAAAATTTAATTAAATAATCTTGGAATAAACAAGTTAATTAAACGTTTTATAATAATGTTTTTATTAAGCTTTCGACGTTGGTAAACGTCTTCGTCAGAATATTTTAATATAACGTTTAATTAACTTGTTTATTCCTAGATTATTTAATTATATTTCACAAGTTAAAAAATTAATTTATGAAATAAAATTTAACATTCGAAACACCCCTAGGTTTTTAAACCCTAAATTATTAAGGTAGTTTAATTTATAATAAAATGTTATGGGTAGTGTAGGCTTGAACTGAACACTACAATTTTAAAAATAATAAAAACGTTGAGCTTTCTCTAATATGTTTTTGTATTTATTTTTTATAATGTGTTGTATAAAATATTTAAGGTTAAGCGTTTTCAAAATTAAACCACAATGTATTTTTTTTTTTCATCATTTATTTTTAAATTACACACTTTGTTTATGTACATAATATGGATACTAATGTTTTAATATCTTCGTCATTTCATCGCTACTTTCTTTCTTGCCATCCCGTAAGCGTGACCGCATCTATACGACTTATTTTCGGGGCTTTAGAAAGTCGTAATGACCGCGATCCAAATTGCCCGTAAACAGCAAAGAAAATTTTTTTGCGCAGGTCAGCGGATCTCCGTACGAGGTCATGATACCACCGGATAAATGTATATCTACACATATCCGGGTATGTACGGAGACGAAGGCTTGAAGTTCTTGGTGCCCGCCGAACTTTCCCAACGAACCCATGTGTCGTTCGTAGTCGCGAAGGGAATTGATTCGGTCACCATACGCGTCGTCTCCGACGATAAAATGTTGGTAGGTGTCCCAGTTTGCGCCAACCTCGCAAACGATCTCTCGTCTAATCTGTTGGTGACACTCTTGCGTGCCGTACAAACCGTACGACAACGATCTAAACAAACAGTTTCCGTCCGGTACGATGGAAACTGTTGCGTTGTTACACGTACTACCATTTTCTTTTCCGGATTTCATATTGACGTCGACTACCGGTTTGCGAAATTTGGTTTTCAATTTTCTGCCCATCTTGATTTTGCAATTTGTTCGTATAATAATTATATAAATCGTATGCCGAATAGCGGAGACTCTCTAAATCGATAAATACCAACAAATCGATTACCTTTATGTACATTACGGATAAACGGCTAGTCCTATCAACGGCTTGTCGGATGAAAGTCTAATCTGATAATCGGTGGTACCAGACTATATTTGCCGGTTGTGCATTATTGACATAATAAACAATAATTTGTGGTTATTCTAAATCTAAAAATTAAAAAGATAATTATTGTCTGGTGCTGCGAAAGTCGCGCATAGCTTCGCCAAATTGGAGTTTATGAAGAGGGGTAGGATTTTTAAAAATTCATACGCCAGCTGTACATAGCAATATATTAATATGTACTTCGATTTAGGCAATTATAAAAGCCCGGGAAAGTTTTCCTATACCTTTCTATAAAAATTAAATTCATTTTAAATTTCGTATTTTAAATACAAAATACCAAATAAGACATTCGCAATAGGTGTTTTAAAATTTCAAAAAAACACAATTGACAATTTGTATACGAAATAAAATTTAATTAAATAATCTTGGAATAAACAAGTTAATTAAACGTTTTATAATAATGTTTTTATTAAGCTTTCGACGTTGGTAAACGTCTTCGTCAGAATATTTTAATATAACGTTTAATTAACTTGTTTATTCCTAGATTATTTAATTATATTTCACAAGTTAAAAAATTAATTTATGAAATAAAATTTAACATTCGAAACACCCCTAGGTTTTTAAACCCTAAATTATTAAGGTAGTTTAATTTATAATAAAATGTTATGGGTAGTGTAGGCTTGAACTGAACACTACAATTTTAAAAATAATAAAAACGTTGAGCTTTCTCTAATATGTTTTTGTATTTATTTTTTATAATGTGTTGTATAAAATATTTAAGGTTAAGCGTTTTCAAAATTAAACCACAATGTATTTTTTTTTTCATCATTTATTTTTAAATTACACACTTTGTTTATGTACATAATATGGATACTAATGTTTTAATATCTTCGTCATTTCATCGCTACTTTCTTTCTTGCCATCCCGTAAGCGTGACCGCATCTATACGACTTATTTTCGGGGCTTTAGAAAGTCGTAATGACCGCGATCCAAATTGCCCGTAAACAGCAAAGAAAATTTTTTTGCGCAGGTCAGCGGATCTCCGTACGAGGTCATGATACCACCGGATAAATGTATATCTACACATATCCGGGTATGTACGGAGACGAAGGCTTGAAGTTCTTGGTGCCCGCCGAACTTTCCCAACGAACCCATGTGTCGTTCGTAGTCGCGAAGGGAATTGATTCGGTCACCATACGCGTCGTCTCCGACGATAAAATGTTGGTAGGTGTCTCAGTTTGCGCCAACCTCGCAAACGATCTCTCGTCTAATCTGTTGGTGACACTCTTGCGTGCCGTACAAACCGTACGACAACGATCTAAACAAACAGTTTCCGTCCGGTACGATGGAAACTGTTGCGTTGTTACACGTACTACCATTTTCTTTTCCGGATTTCATATTGACGTCGACTACCGGTTTGCGAAATTTGGTTTTCAATTTTCTGCCCATCTTGATTTTGCAATTTGTTCGTATAATAATTATATAAATCGTATGCCGAATAGCGGAGACTCTCTAAATCGATAAATACCAACAAATCGATTACCTTTATGTACATTACGGATAAACGGCTAGTCCTATCAACGGCTTGTCGGATGAAAGTCTAATCTGATAATCGGTGGTACCAGACTATATTTGCCGGTTGTGCATTATTGACATAATAAACAATAATTTGTGGTTATTCTAAATCTAAAAATTAAAAAGATAATTATTGTCTGGTGCTGCGAAAGTCGCGCATAGCTTCGCCAAATTGGAGTTTATGAAGAGGGGTAGGATTTTTAAAAATTCATACGCCAGCTGTACATAGCAATATATTAATATTATGTACTTCGATTTAGGCAATTATAAAAGCCCGGGAAATTTTTCCTATACCTTTCTATAAAAATTAAATTCATTTTAAATTTCGTATTTTAAATACAAAATACCAAATAAGACATTCGCAATAGGTGTTTTAAAATTTCAAAAAAACACAATTGACAATTTGTATACGAAATAAAATTTAATTAAATAATCTTGGAATAAACAAGTTAATTAAACGTTTTATAATAATGTTTTTATTAAGCTTTCGACGTTGGTAAACGTCTTCGTCAGAATATTTTAATATAACGTTTAATTAACTTGTTTATTCCTAGATTATTTAATTATATTTCACAAGTTAAAAAATTAATTTATGAAATAAAATTTAACATTCGAAACACCCCTAGGTTTTTAAACCCTAAATTATTAAGGTAGTTTAATTTATAATAAAATGTTATGGGTAGTGTAGGCTTGAACTGAACACTACAATTTTAAAAATAATAAAAACGTTGAGCTTTCTCTAATATGTTTTTGTATTTATTTTTTATAATGTGTTGTATAAAATATTTAAGGTTAAGCGTTTTCAAAATTAAACCACAATGTATTTTTTTTTTTCATCATTTATTTTTAAATTACACACTTTGTTTATGTACATAATATGGATACTAATGTTTTAATATCTTCGTCATTTCATCGCTACTTTCTTTCTTGCCATCCCGTAAGCGTGACCGCATCTATACGACTTATTTTCGGGGCTTTAGAAAGTCGTAATGACCGCGATCCAAATTGCCCGTAAACAGCAAAGAAAATTTTTTTGCGCAGGTCAGCGGATCTCCGTACGAGGTCATGATACCACCGGATAAATGTATATCTACACATATCCGGGTATGTACGGAGACGAAGGCTTGAAGTTCTTGGTGCCCGCCGAACTTTCCCAACGAACCCATGTGTCGTTCGTAGTCGCGAAGGGAATTGATTCGGTCACCATACGCGTCGTCTCCGACGATAAAATGTTGGTAGGTGTCCCAGTTTGCGCCAACCTCGCAAACGATCTCTCGTCTAATCTGTTGGTGACACTCTTGCGTGCCGTACAAACCGTACGACAACGATCTAAACAAACAGTTTCCGTCCGGTACGATGGAAACTGTTGCGTTGTTACACGTACTACCATTTTCTTTTCCGGATTTCATATTGACGTCGACTACCGGTTTGCGAAATTTGGTTTTCAATTTTCTGCCCATCTTGATTTTGCAATTTGTTCGTATAATAATTATATAAATCGTATGCCGAATAGCGGAGACTCTCTAAATCGATAAATACCAACAAATCGATTACCTTTATGTACATTACGGATAAACGGCTAGTCCTATCAACGGCTTGTCGGATGAAAGTCTAATCTGATAATCGGTGGTACCAGACTATATTTGCCGGTTGTGCATTATTGACATAATAAACAATAATTTGTGGTTATTCTAAATCTAAAAATTAAAAAGATAATTATTGTCTGGTGCTGCGAAAGTCGCGCATAGCTTCGCCAAATTGGAGTTTATGAAGAGGGGTAGGATTTTTAAAAATTCATACGCCAGCTGTACATAGCAATATATTAATATGTACTTCGATTTAGGCAATTATAAAAGCCCGGGAAAGTTTTCCTATACCTTTCTATAAAAATTAAATTCATTTTAAATTTCGTATTTTAAATACAAAATACCAAATAAGACATTCGCAATAGGTGTTTTAAAATTTCAAAAAAACACAATTGACAATTTGTATACGAAATAAAATTTAATTAAATAATCTTGGAATAAACAAGTTAATTAAACGTTTTATAATAATGTTTTTATTAAGCTTTCGACGTTGGTAAACGTCTTCGTCAGAATATTTTAATATAACGTTTAATTAACTTGTTTATTCCTAGATTATTTAATTATATTTCACAAGTTAAAAAATTAATTTATGAAATAAAATTTAACATTCGAAACACCCCTAGGTTTTTAAACCCTAAATTATTAAGGTAGTTTAATTTATAATAAAATGTTATGGGTAGTGTAGGCTTGAACTGAACACTACAATTTTAAAAATAATAAAAACGTTGAGCTTTCTCTAATATGTTTTTGTATTTATTTTTTATAATGTGTTGTATAAAATATTTAAGGTTAAGCGTTTTCAAAATTAAACCACAATGTATTTTTTTTTTTCATCATTTATTTTTAAATTACACACTTTGTTTATGTACATAATATGGATACTAATGTTTTAATATCTTCGTCATTTCATCGCTACTTTCTTTCTTGCCATCCCGTAAGCGTGACCGCATCTATACGACTTATTTTCGGGGCTTTAGAAAGTCGTAATGACCGCGATCCAAATTGCCCGTAAACAGCAAAGAAAATTTTTTTGCGCAGGTCAGCGGATCTCCGTACGAGGTCATGATACCACCGGATAAATGTATATCTACACATATCCGGGTATGTACGGAGACGAAGGCTTGAAGTTCTTGGTGCCCGCCGAACTTTCCCAACGAACCCATGTGTCGTTCGTAGTCGCGAAGGGAATTGATTCGGTCACCATACGCGTCGTCTCCGACGATAAAATGTTGGTAGGTGTCCCAGTTTGCGCCAACCTCGCAAACGATCTCTCGTCTAATCTGTTGGTGACACTCTTGCGTGCCGTACAAACCGTACGACAACGATCTAAACAAACAGTTTCCGTCCGGTACGATGGAAACTGTTGCGTTGTTACACGTACTACCATTTTCTTTTCCGGATTTCATATTGACGTCGACTACCGGTTTGCGAAATTTGGTTTTCAATTTTCTGCCCATCTTGATTTTGCAATTTGTTCGTATAATAATTATATAAATCGTATGCCGAATAGCGGAGACTCTCTAAATCGATAAATACCAACAAATCGATTACCTTTATGTACATTACGGATAAACGGCTAGTCCTATCAACGGCTTGTCGGATGAAAGTCTAATCTGATAATCGGTGGTACCAGACTATATTTGCCGGTTGTGCATTATTGACATAATAAACAATAATTTGTGGTTATTCTAAATCTAAAAATTAAAAAGATAATTATTGTCTGGTGCTGCGAAAGTCGCGCATAGCTTCGCCAAATTGGAGTTTATGAAGAGGGGTAGGATTTTTAAAAATTCATACGCCAGCTGTACATAGCAATATATTAATATTATGTACTTCGATTTAGGCAATTATAAAAGCCCGGGAAATTTTTCCTATACCTTTCTATAAAAATTAAATTCATTTTAAATTTCGTATTTTAAATACAAAATACCAAATAAGACATTCGCAATAGGTGTTTTAAAATTTCAAAAAAACACAATTGACAATTTGTATACGAAATAAAATTTAATTAAATAATCTTGGAATAAACAAGTTAATTAAACGTTTTATAATAATGTTTTTATTAAGCTTTCGACGTTGGTAAACGTCTTCGTCAGAATATTTTAATATAACGTTTAATTAACTTGTTTATTCCTAGATTATTTAATTATATTTCACAAGTTAAAAAATTAATTTATGAAATAAAATTTAACATTCGAAACACCCCTAGGTTTTTAAACCCTAAATTATTAAGGTAGTTTAATTTATAATAAAATGTTATGGGTAGTGTAGGCTTGAACTGAACACTACAATTTTAAAAATAATAAAAACGTTGAGCTTTCTCTAATATGTTTTTGTATTTATTTTTTATAATGTGTTGTATAAAATATTTAAGGTTAAGCGTTTTCAAAATTAAACCACAATGTATTTTTTTTTTTCATCATTTATTTTTAAATTACACACTTTGTTTATGTACATAATATGGATACTAATGTTTTAATATCTTCGTCATTTCATCGCTACTTTCTTTCTTGCCATCCCGTAAGCGTGACCGCATCTATACGACTTATTTTCGGGGCTTTAGAAAGTCGTAATGACCGCGATCCAAATTGCCCGTAAACAGCAAAGAAAATTTTTTTGCGCAGGTCAGCGGATCTCCGTACGAGGTCATGATACCACCGGATAAATGTATATCTACACATATCCGGGTATGTACGGAGACGAAGGCTTGAAGTTCTTGGTGCCCGCCGAACTTTCCCAACGAACCCATGTGTCGTTCGTAGTCGCGAAGGGAATTGATTCGGTCACCATACGCGTCGTCTCCGACGATAAAATGTTGGTAGGTGTCCCAGTTTGCGCCAACCTCGCAAACGATCTCTCGTCTAATCTGTTGGTGACACTCTTGCGTGCCGTACAAACCGTACGACAACGATCTAAACAAACAGTTTCCGTCCGGTACGATGGAAACTGTTGCGTTGTTACACGTACTACCATTTTCTTTTCCGGATTTCATATTGACGTCGACTACCGGTTTGCGAAATTTGGTTTTCAATTTTCTGCCCATCTTGATTTTGCAATTTGTTCGTATAATAATTATATAAATCGTATGCCGAATAGCGGAGACTCTCTAAATCGATAAATACCAACAAATCGATTACCTTTATGTACATTACGGATAAACGGCTAGTCCTATCAACGGCTTGTCGGATGAAAGTCTAATCTGATAATCGGTGGTACCAGACTATATTTGCCGGTTGTGCATTATTGACATAATAAACAATAATTTGTGGTTATTCTAAATCTAAAAATTAAAAAGATAATTATTGTCTGGTGCTGCGAAAGTCGCGCATAGCTTCGCCAAATTGGAGTTTATGAAGAGGGGTAGGATTTTTAAAAATTCATACGCCAGCTGTACATAGCAATATATTAATATGTACTTCGATTTAGGCAATTATAAAAGCCCGGGAAAGTTTTCCTATACCTTTCTATAAAAATTAAATTCATTTTAAATTTCGTATTTTAAATACAAAATACCAAATAAGACATTCGCAATAGGTGTTTTAAAATTTCAAAAAAACACAATTGACAATTTGTATACGAAATAAAATTTAATTAAATAATCTTGGAATAAACAAGTTAATTAAACGTTTTATAATAATGTTTTTATTAAGCTTTCGACGTTGGTAAACGTCTTCGTCAGAATATTTTAATATAACGTTTAATTAACTTGTTTATTCCTAGATTATTTAATTATATTTCACAAGTTAAAAAATTAATTTATGAAATAAAATTTAACATTCGAAACACCCCTAGGTTTTTAAACCCTAAATTATTAAGGTAGTTTAATTTATAATAAAATGTTATGGGTAGTGTAGGCTTGAACTGAACACTACAATTTTAAAAATAATAAAAACGTTGAGCTTTCTCTAATATGTTTTTGTATTTATTTTTTATAATGTGTTGTATAAAATATTTAAGGTTAAGCGTTTTCAAAATTAAACCACAATGTATTTTTTTTTTTCATCATTTATTTTTAAATTACACACTTTGTTTATGTACATAATATGGATACTAATGTTTTAATATCTTCGTCATTTCATCGCTACTTTCTTTCTTGCCATCCCGTAAGCGTGACCGCATCTATACGACTTATTTTCGGGGCTTTAGAAAGTCGTAATGACCGCGATCCAAATTGCCCGTAAACAGCAAAGAAAATTTTTTTGCGCAGGTCAGCGGATCTCCGTACGAGGTCATGATACCACCGGATAAATGTATATCTACACATATCCGGGTATGTACGGAGACGAAGGCTTGAAGTTCTTGGTGCCCGCCGAACTTTCCCAACGAACCCATGTGTCGTTCGTAGTCGCGAAGGGAATTGATTCGGTCACCATACGCGTCGTCTCCGACGATAAAATGTTGGTAGGTGTCCCAGTTTGCGCCAACCTCGCAAACGATCTCTCGTCTAATCTGTTGGTGACACTCTTGCGTGCCGTACAAACCGTACGACAACGATCTAAACAAACAGTTTCCGTCCGGTACGATGGAAACTGTTGCGTTGTTACACGTACTACCATTTTCTTTTCCGGATTTCATATTGACGTCGACTACCGGTTTGCGAAATTTGGTTTTCAATTTTCTGCCCATCTTGATTTTGCAATTTGTTCGTATAATAATTATATAAATCGTATGCCGAATAGCGGAGACTCTCTAAATCGATAAATACCAACAAATCGATTACCTTTATGTACATTACGGATAAACGGCTAGTCCTATCAACGGCTTGTCGGATGAAAGTCTAATCTGATAATCGGTGGTACCAGACTATATTTGCCGGTTGTGCATTATTGACATAATAAACAATAATTTGTGGTTATTCTAAATCTAAAAATTAAAAAGATAATTATTGTCTGGTGCTGCGAAAGTCGCGCATAGCTTCGCCAAATTGGAGTTTATGAAGAGGGGTAGGATTTTTAAAAATTCATACGCCAGCTGTACATAGCAATATATTAATATGTACTTCGATTTAGGCAATTATAAAAGCCCGGGAAAGTTTTCCTATACCTTTCTATAAAAATTAAATTCATTTTAAATTTCGTATTTTAAATACAAAATACCAAATAAGACATTCGCAATAGGTGTTTTAAAATTTCAAAAAAACACAATTGACAATTTGTATACGAAATAAAATTTAATTAAATAATCTTGGAATAAACAAGTTAATTAAACGTTTTATAATAATGTTTTTATTAAGCTTTCGACGTTGGTAAACGTCTTCGTCAGAATATTTTAATATAACGTTTAATTAACTTGTTTATTCCTAGATTATTTAATTATATTTCACAAGTTAAAAAATTAATTTATGAAATAAAATTTAACATTCGAAACACCCCTAGGTTTTTAAACCCTAAATTATTAAGGTAGTTTAATTTATAATAAAATGTTATGGGTAGTGTAGGCTTGAACTGAACACTACAATTTTAAAATAATAAAAAACGTTGAGCTTTCTCTAATATGTTTTTGTATTTATTTTTTATAATGTGTTGTATAAAATATTTAAGGTTAAGCGTTTTCAAAATTAAACCACAATGTATTTTTTTTTTTCATCATTTATTTTTAAATTACACACTTTGTTTATGTACATAATATGGATACTAATGTTTTAATATCTTCGTCATTTCATCGCTACTTTCTTTCTTGCCATCCCGTAAGCGTGACCGCATCTATACGACTTATTTTCGGGGCTTTAGAAAGTCGTAATGACCGCGATCCAAATGCCCGTAAACAGCAAAGAAAATTTTTTTGCGCAGGTCAGCGGATCTCCGTACGAGGTCATGATACCACCGGATAAATGTATATCTACACATATCCGGGTATGTACGGAGACGAAGGCTTGAAGTTCTTGGTGCCCGCCGAACTTTCCCAACGAACCCATGTGTCGTTCGTAGTCGCGAAGGGAATTGATTCGGTCACCATACGCGTCGTCTCCGACGATAAAATGTTGGTAGGTGTCCCAGTTTGCGCCAACCTCGCAAACGAT